>OY720269.1:0-2500000 GCA_963082995.1 Noctua comes
ACCTAACCTAACCTAACCTAACCTAACCTAACCTAACTAACCTAACCTAACCTAACCTAACCTAACCTAACCTAACCTAACCTAACCTAACCTAACCTAACCTAACCTAACCTAACCTAACCTAACCTAACCTAACCTAACCTAACCTAACCTAACCTAACCTAACCTAACCTAACCTAACCTAACCTAACCTAACCTAACCTAACCTAACCTAACCTAACCTAACCTAACCTAACCTAACCTAACCTAACCTAACCTAACCTAACCTAACCTAACCTAACCTAACCTAACCTAACCTAACCTAACCTAACCTAACCTAACCTAACCTAACCTAACCTAACCTAACCTAACCTAACCTAACCTAACCTAACCTAACCTAACCTAACCTAACCTAACCTAACCTAACCTAACCTAACCTAACCTAACCTAACCTAACCTAACCTAACCTAACCTAACCTAACCTAACCTAACCTAACCTAACCTAACCTAACCTAACCTAACCTAACCTAACCTAACCTAACCTAACCTAACCTAACCTAACCTAACCTAACCTAACCTAACCTAACCTAACCTAACCTAACCTAACCTAACCTAACCTAACCTAACCTAACCTAACCTAACCTAACCTAACCTAACCTAACCTAACCTAACCTAACCTAACCTAACCTAACCTAACCTAACCTAACCTAACCTAACCTAACCTAACCTAACCTAACCTAACCTAACCTAACCTAACCTAACCTAACCTAACCTAACCTAACCTAACCTAACCTAACCTAACCTAACCTAACCTAACCTAACCTAACCTAACCTAACCTAACCTAACCTAACCTAACCTAACCTAACCTAACCTAACCTAACCTAACCTAACCTAACCTAACCTAACCTAACCTAACCTAACCTAACCTAACCTAACCTAACCTAACCTAACCTAACCTAACCTAACCTAACCTAACCTAACCTAACCTAACCTAACCTAACCTAACCTAACCTAACCTAACCTAACCTAACCTAACCTAACCTAACCTAACCTAACCTAACCTAACCTAACCTAACCTAACCTAACCTAACCTAACCTAACCTAACCTAACCTAACCTAACCTAACCTAACCTAACCTAACCTAACCTAACCTAACCTAACCTAACCTAACCTAACCTAACCTAACCTAACCTAACCTAACCTAACCTAACCTAACCTAACCTAACCTAACCTAACCTAACCTAACCTAACCTAACCTAACCTAACCTAACCTAACCTAACCTAACCTAACCTAACCTAACCTAACCTAACCTAACCTAACCTAACCTAACCTAACCTAACCTAACCTAACCTAACCTAACCTAACCTAACCTAACCTAACCTAACCTAACCTAACCTAACCTAACCTAACCTAACCTAACCTAACCTAACCTAACCTAACCTAACCTAACCTAACCTAACCTAACCTAACCTAACCTAACCTAACCTAACCTAACCTAACCTAACCTAACCTAACCTAACCTAACCTAACCTAACCTAACCTAACCTAACCTAACCTAACCTAACCTAACCTAACCTAACCTAACCTAACCTAACCTAACCTAACCTAACCTAACCTAACCTAACCTAACCTAACCTAACCTAACCTAACCTAACCTAACCTAACCTAACCTAACCTAACCTAACCTAACCTAACCTAACCTAACCTAACCTAACCTAACCTAACCTAACCTAACCTAACCTAACCTAACCTAACCTAACCTAACCTAACCTAACCTAACCTAACCTAACCTAACCTAACCTAACCTAACCTAACCTAACCTAACCTAACCTAACCTAACCTAACCTAACCTAACCTAACCTAACCTAACCTAACCTAACCTAACCTAACCTAACCTAACCTAACCTAACCTAACCTAACCTAACCTAACCTAACCTAACCTAACCTAACCTAACCTAACCTAACCTAACCTAACCTAACCTAACCTAACCTAACCTAACCTAACCTAACCTAACCTAACCTAACCTAACCTAACCTAACCTAACCTAACCTAACCTAACCTAACCTAACCTAACCTAACCTAACCTAACCTAACCTAACCTAACCTAACCTAACCTAACCTAACCTAACCTAACCTAACCTAACCTAACCTAACCTAACCTAACCTAACCTAACCTAACCTAACCTAACCTAACCTAACCTAACCTAACCTAACCTAACCTAACCTAACCTAACCTAACCTAACCTAACCTAACCTAACCTAACCTAACCTAACCTAACCTAACCTAACCTAACCTAACCTAACCTAACCTAACCTAACCTAACCTAACCTAACCTAACCTAACCTAACCTAACCTAACCTAACCTAACCTAACCTAACCTAACCTAACCTAACCTAACCTAACCTAACCTAACCTAACCTAACCTAACCTAACCTAACCTAACCTAACCTAACCTAACCTAACCTAACCTAACCTAACCTAACCTAACCTAACCTAACCTAACCTAACCTAACCTAACCTAACCTAACCTAACCTAACCTAACCTAACCTAACCTAACCTAACCTAACCTAACCTAACCTAACCTAACCTAACCTAACCTAACCTAACCTAACCTAACCTAACCTAACCTAACCTAACCTAACCTAACCTAACCTAACCTAACCTAACCTAACCTAACCTAACCTAACCTAACCTAACCTAACCTAACCTAACCTAACCTAACCTAACCTAACCTAACCTAACCTAACCTAACCTAACCTAACCTAACCTAACCTAACCTAACCTAACCTAACCTAACCTAACCTAACCTAACCTAACCTAACCTAACCTAACCTAACCTAACCTAACCTAACCTAACCTAACCTAACCTAACCTAACCTAACCTAACCTAACCTAACCTAACCTAACCTAACCTAACCTAACCTAACCTAACCTAACCTAACCTAACCTAACCTAACCTAACCTAACCTAACCTAACCTAACCTAACCTAACCTAACCTAACCTAACCTAACCTAACCTAACCTAACCTAACCTAACCTAACCTAACCTAACCTAACCTAACCTAACCTAACCTAACCTAACCTAACCTAACCTAACCTAACCTAACCTAACCTAACCTAACCTAACCTAACCTAACCTAACCTAACCTAACCTAACCTAACCTAACCTAACCTAACCTAACCTAACCTAACCTAACCTAACCTAACCTAACCTAACCTAACCTAACCTAACCTAACCTAACCTAACCTAACCTAACCTAACCTAACCTAACCTAACCTAACCTAACCTAACCTAACCTAACCTAACCTAACCTAACCTAACCTAACCTAACCTAACCTAACCTAACCTAACCTAACCTAACCTAACCTAACCTAACCTAACCTAACCTAACCTAACCTAACCTAACCTAACCTAACCTAACCTAACCTAACCTAACCTAACCTAACCTAACCTAACCTAACCTAACCTAACCTAACCTAACCTAACCTAACCTAACCTAACCTAACCTAACCTAACCTAACCTAACCTAACCTAACCTAACCTAACCTAACCTAACCTAACCTAACCTAACCTAACCTAACCTAACCTAACCTAACCTAACCTAACCTAACCTAACCTAACCTAACCTAACCTAACCTAACCTAACCTAACCTAACCTAACCTAACCTAACCTAACCTAACCTAACCTAACCTAACCTAACCTAACCTAACCTAACCTAACCTAACCTAACCTAACCTAACCTAACCTAACCTAACCTAACCTAACCTAACCTAACCTAACCTAACCTAACCTAACCTAACCTAACCTAACCTAACCTAACCTAACCTAACCTAACCTAACCTAACCTAACCTAACCTAACCTAACCTAACCTAACCTAACCTAACCTAACCTAACCTAACCTAACCTAACCTAACCTAACCTAACCTAACCTAACCTAACCTAACCTAACCTAACCTAACCTAACCTAACCTAACCTAACCTAACCTAACCTAACCTAACCTAACCTAACCTAACCTAACCTAACCTAACCTAACCTAACCTAACCTAACCTAACCTAACCTAACCTAACCTAACCTAACCTAACCTAACCTAACCTAACCTAACCTAACCTAACCTAACCTAACCTAACCTAACCTAACCTAACCTAACCTAACCTAACCTAACCTAACCTAACCTAACCTAACCTAACCTAACCTAACCTAACCTAACCTAACCTAACCTAACCTAACCTAACCTAACCTAACCTAACCTAACCTAACCTAACCTAACCTAACCTAACCTAACCTAACCTAACCTAACCTAACCTAACCTAACCTAACCTAACCCAGTCTGGCTCCAACCACCGCCGCGAACGCCACGATTTTTGTACGTCTCCGGCTTGAAAAATTCAAAAAAGTGGTAAAAAGTTGTCCGATTTTCACGAGTTTGGTGTCAAAGTGTGGGGAAAAGTGAAACCTACACGCCCCTGTGAAAGTTCATATCCGCAGTGCAGTGCATTCTACACTTAACCTGAAAAACCTCAATATTTTGAGGTTAAAAAGTGAAGAAAAAACTTCAACCTCAAACGCTGCCCAAACAAGATCGACGACCCTACTTTTTTATTGAAGAAAGGGGAGGGGGTCAACACCGGACACCATATTGACCACCTAGAATCGTGAAAAATCCAGAGCTCAGGGAAATATTCAGGAAAATAGAAAAACACGTGGTGCTGAAACCACGGTAAACGAAGAGCCAGACGCCTGAAATTTTGCAGCCGTTATCTCCTCCGAAGTAATAAACGGTAACTGCTTGAAAAATTTTTCTAACTACTTTACCCGATTTTTAAGAAGGTATAGAATCTTCAAAATTCAGACCTTTATATCTCCGGATATAATAAACATTAGCAAGATTTTCAACTGCAGTCCTTGGCGCGCTTATTAATTTAATAGAGATCTTAAGTTTTAGATTTTTAGACTGAATATTTTTAAAATTATAAGGAAATTTATTAAATAACCACTTTTTCAAAATTTTTTCAACCTTATTGTTAGTTTTCTGTTTTCTTGTTTATGGTACTGTATAGCGCTATATTTTTCCTATTTTTAAGCATTTTTTCCAGAATTTTTCGTCTATTGGAACCTGAGATATCGAATTTTTACTCTTTTTTGGCTATAATTCATAAATTAATGTTAAATTGCTCATTTTGACACTGGGACTGGGTCCAATACGTCCATTGTGACCTATATAAGCCCAAACACGGGCTGTATATCTTTAAATTTGCAAATTTTGTTAAAATCCCGCCATCTTGGTTTTCAGGTTTAAAATTTCGAATTGCGATATCTCGGGAACCGCTGGGCCGAAAGTTCTCGGATTTTCACCTCTATTTGTAGAGTGCCGTTATCTTTGGAGAGAGTAGGTTTTTGTGACGTTTCGAGTTATCGAAGTTTTCGGGGCTGAAAACATTTTCAGGAGAAACCTGAAGTGACGCCGAGCTGTTCATCCAAAACCCTGACGTTCTGGGACGTCTGGTTCCAAAGTTACGGGTCATTGAACCCGACATTTGACAGTTCGGCGGCCATTTTGTTTATTTTCAAACCGCAATAACTCCCGAACCGGAGGTCGTGGGAAGTTGCGGTTTTTGAAGTTGTATTGGGGGGATTTTTGTCCTCCCTATCCCACATTTTCAGGTGGATTGGAGCCAAAAATTTTCCGGCTCCTGAAAACGTTTTCAGCGGATAGCGGAGTTCAGGCCAAGTTAGGAGAGCCCAAACTCGGGGGGTCTGCGGCTTTCCCAAAGGGAGTTATCCTAGGTCAAAGTTAGACTTTGACAGCTCTGCGGCCATTTTGTGCAATATTTAAACACACATAACTCCTGAACGGAGAGTCGTAGAGGGCCGGGATTTTCGCTGTATTTATAAGCTGACCGTAATCTTTAGATTAAGGCACCTTTCCGCCTTTTTCCAGGTGTGAAAGTTTTTCAGCCTGAAAACCGCTTCAGTGTGTAGGTCTCGTCAAGCCAAGCGCGAAAAGCCCAAACACAAGGGTTTTTGGGCCAGTGGTTCCGGAGATATCCACTTGTAACCACTTTCTGGCCGCCATCTTGGCAAAAAACCAAGATCTTTAAGTTAGGATATCTCCGTGACCCTTTGGTGGAATTACACCGAGTTTGGGGTCGTTAGAAAGGGCTTGACGAGAGCTATCTATTGAACATATTAAAACGACTCTATATAGAGCCCAGTCACAAATAGCTCTATATCGACGGTTTTCGACTCTGGAAACAATTTTTTCTTCTGTGTTCTCTGCTTGACCCGTTCTTTTGAACATAAGGGACCGCGCTAACTCTATGTAGAGTAAGCACTTCAAAATTTTTTGAGATTTTTACGATCTTAAGTGCACTTTTATTTTATTTTGACTGTTTATATACACTTTTACACTTTTATATATTTTTGACGCTTACCTACCGAACATGATCGGAATTAGGACCCCACTAAAGAAGGCTGATGGTGAGAAATCACCACAAAAATTGACAACATCGCCTCCAAACGTCAGACGCAGCGTTGGAGAATGGGAAGCCGCAAAGCCCACCAGTTTGGATTCAACACCCCCCATTACCACCAAGACGGTACAGGCTGGCCCTGCAAAAACTATGCAAAAACCTCCACTATCGCAGGAGAACAAAACACTCCCAATGCGCACGAAACTGATAGAGGTTCACTCGCCGCCAAAGGTACAGTACGCGGATCGGACGGTAGAGGCTAGGGCCTGCCTCAACAAAGCAAAATTATTGTTGAACAGCTCGCGCAACACTAAGACTGAAATTAAAAATGGCATCATCGAGGCGCTGGATCGTCTGTTCCAGCTAGTGAAGGAGGCTGAAAGGCTAAGCAAGACGAAGGCTACACTGCCCGTGGTCGCTGCTATTGACACTACCTTTTCGTTTCCAGCTGAACAAAATCAGCTGGAAATACAAATAAAAAATCATTCAATAATGCTTGAAAACAACACGAGGAAGATGGAAGAGCTAAAAGCAGTCATTGAACAGCATAAGGAGACTATCGAGAACGGAAATGCCGCAACGTATGCGAGTGTAACTGCGATCCACAGCGGAAAGGCGAACCCAGTGCGGAGTACGCTGCACTCGATCGTCGTTACCTCTAAAGACGACACGGAAACCGGAGACGAAGTCCTTAACAAAGTCAGGCAGGCGGTGGATGCGAAAGAGGGTTGGGTCAAGGTGGAAAGGGTAAGAAAGGCGAAAGATAGGAAAATCATAATGGGTTTCCAAACCACGGAGGAGAGGGAGAAAATTAAGAGCAAGCTGGCAAGGGAAAGACAGGACCTCAATGTCGAGGAAGTGAAGAACAAGGACCCACTGCTAATCCTCAGGAGCGTCCTTTCAGTCAATTCAGACGAGGACGTCCTCATGGCTTTAAGAAACCAGAACAGGGATGTTTTTCGCAACCTCGACAAAGAGGAGGACAGAGTGGTGGTTAAGTTCCGAAGAAGAACAAGAAACCCACACATGAGTCACATTGTGGTCAGCGTCTCACCTACTATCTGGAGACGGGCTACTGAGGTCGGATGCCTGCACGTGGACCTTCAGCGCGTAAGGGTTGAAGACCAGACTCCTTTGGTTCAGTGTACGCGCTGTCTGGGCTACGGGCATGGCAGACGATTCTGTAAGGAACCAGCTGACTTGTGTAGTCATTGCGGCGGCCCACACTTGAGGTCGGAATGTGCCGACTGGCTTGCGGGTGCTCCGCCCAAGTGCCAAAACTGCACAAGGGCCAAGCTCGGGGACGCTGACCACAACGCTTTTAGCCACGATTGCCCGACACGCCGTAAGTGGGATGAAATTGCAAGATCGACAGTAGCGTACTGCTAAGGGCACCCAAGGCAACCCAAACCCGTACAGGATAATACAGGCTAACCTTCAGAGGAAAAGACTTGCGACTACCGAGCTTCTTATGGAAGCCGTAAATCGCGGAGTCGCCGTTGCTCTCCTCCAAGAACCATATGTAGGTGGGGCAAAGGCTATGAGGAACCACAGAGGCGTTCGGATCTTCCAGAGCACTGGTACCGGAGATGGGACTGTAAAGGCCGCAATAGCGGTATTTGACAAAGACCTTATAGTCACGCAATACCCGCAACTCACAACGAACAACATCACTGTGGTGGGAATCCGAACCAGTGCCTGGAGGATCACGATGGTCTCCTTTTACTTTGAGCCGGACCAGCCAATTGGACCATACTTGGAGCATCTCAAACGCGTTGAGGTAGAAGTAGGTTCCAGAATGTGGATTGTTGGAGGAGACGCAAATGCTAAGAGTACCTGGTGGGGAAGCTTGTCCATCGATCGTAGGGGTGAGGAACTGTCCGGATTTCTCGACGAGCTGAGTCTCAACATACTCAACAGAGGGGAAATTCCGACCTTCGACACGACCAGAGGGGGAATACGCTACTGCAGCCACGTCGATATCACAGCATGTTCGACGGATATCCTGGACCTGGTAGATGACTGGAAGGTAGACGAGGGCCTCACAAGCTCGGATCACAACGGCATTGTTTTTAATATTAAACTAAAAAGATCAAAAGGCATACAAATAAATAGAACTACCAGAATTTTCAATACTAAAAAAGCAAATTGGTCCGAGTTTCGTGAGAAACTCGGTCAATTAATGCAGCAGAACAAAATTAACACCATAGAAATAGAAAAATTAAATACAGTTGATCAATTTAATACAATTACCAATTTATACATGAACTTAATAAAAGACGCATGCGCTTCATCAATGCCTAAAAAGAAGATTAGTGAAGTGCTTACCTTGCCGTGGTGGTCCGAGAAACTCGAGGGGATGAAGAAAGAGGTCGCCACCAGGAAACGCAGAGTAAGGTGTGCTGCACCGGCCAGAAGATCGAAGGTCGTAGACGAGTACCTGAAACTGAAAGTTGAGTATGAGACAGAGGCAGCCAAGGACGAAATCCAGAGCTGGAAAAACTTCTGCACAAGACAGGACAGAGAAGGGGTTTGGGAAGGGATCTACCGGGTGATAGGAAGGACCAAGGGAAGAGGAGAGGACCAGCCTCTGGTGAAGGACGGGGAGGTACTGGACACAAAAGGTTCAGTTGAGCTACTGGCAAACACTTTCTACCCAGAGGACCATCCGGGCACTGACAGCACCTGCCACCGCCTTATTAGAGAAAAGGCCGAGGTTGTGAATGCTGGAGGGCAAGATGACTCATGTGATCCACCATTCACGATGGCCGAGCTGATGGCAGCGTGTGAGTCCTTCAATGCCAAAAAAGCTCCAGGAGCTGACGGCTTCACTGCCGATATCTGTTGCCGAGCTATTAGAGTCGCACCTGAGGTGGCCTTGGCTCTCCTAAATGGCTGCCTGAGATGTTACCTCTTCCCTGAAGTCTGGAAGGAAGCGACCGTAATTATTCTTAAGAAACCAGGTAAAACAGACTACAGCATTCCAAAGGCGTACAGACCAATCGGACTTTTACCTATATTTGGTAAAATATACGAGAAGATGTTGGTGGCTCGCCTCAAGTTTCATCTGATTCCGAGGATGAGTACTCGCCAGTATGGATTCATGCCCCAGAGGAGCACCGAGGACTCCCTCTATGCACTAATGAAACATATACGCAGCAAGCTGGAACTAAAGAAAATAATAGTCTTAGTATCATTGGACATAGAGGGAGCCTTCGACAGTGCATGGTGGCCGGCCATAAAAGTCCGGCTGGCTGAGGAAAAGTGTCCTATTGGCTTGAGGAGGGTCATCGACAGCTATCTCGAGAACCGAAAGGTCAGGGTTAGGTACGCAGGTGAAGAGTTCTGCAAGGCCACAAGCAAGGGCTGTGTCCAGGGTTCTATAGGGGGACCAATATTCTGGAACCTACTACTGGACCCGCTTCTAAAGAGCCTGGAGGCTAGGGAGAACTATTGTCAGGCGTTTGCAGACGACGTGGTGCTGATTTTCGATGGTGATACATCGTTGGAGATCGAGGGACGTGCCAATGCCGCTCTCGGGCATGTCCAGGCGTGGGGGGTTCAAAACAAACTAAAATTTGCCCCGCAGAAAACCAATGCAATGGTTATTACTCGCAAACTTAAATACGACACCCCACGCCTGAGCATGGGCGGGATCGGCATTGCCATGTCCAATGAGATCAAAATCCTGGGTGTCACCATCGACAAACAGCTTACCTTTAACACACACGTCGCAAACGTGTGCAGAAGGGCAATAGGTATCCACAAGCAACTGACCAGGGCTGCAAAGACCAGCTGGGGGCTTCACCCCGAAGTCATAAGAATAATATATGTGGCCACCGTGGAACCAGTCATCCTGTACGCCGCCAGCGTATGGGCCTCGGCTGTCGGGAAGCTGGGCGTCAAGAAGCAGTTGGGAGCAGTCCAGCGCGGTATTGCGCAGAAGCTGTGCAAGGGATACCGAACAGTCTCCTTAAACTCCGCGCTGGTGCTGGCTGGGATACTACCTCTTGACCTACGTGTCCGCGAAGCGGCATCGTTATACGAGGCCAGGAAAGGGGTACCTCAGCTAGCACTTGATGACCGGAGGGTCGAGCAGACTGTCTCGGCAATGGAGGCTCCACACCCTGCGGAGCGCGCTGAGCTAGAACTCGTAAGCCTGGTAAACCAAGAGCAACTCGACGTTGTCAAGAACGAACTTGAAGTTCGTATCTTTACGGACGGGAGCAAGATTGGGGGCAAGGTTGGGGCGGCACTGTCCGTGTGGAACGGTGACGCCGAAACCAAAGCTCTCAAGCTTGCTCTCCCAAACTACTCCACCGTCTACCAGGCTGAGCTTCTGGCGATATGCGTCGCAACCAGAGAGATAATGAAGCACAGTGCGCAATCGTTTGGAATCTTCAGTGACTCTATGGCGGCTCTCCAAACCATCCAGAATTACAACCGGCACCACCCCCTGGCAGTGGAGACAAGGTCAAACCTTAGGTCCCTGTCTATCCAAAACAAGGCTGTCACGTTGTTTTGGATCAAAGCTCATGCGGGGTTGGAAGGCAACGAGAGGGCCGATGAACTAGCCAAAAGAGCCGCTGAAGGATCCAAGCGAAAGCCTGACTACGACCTGGTTCCGGTTTCATACGTCAAGCGATGCATTCGTACGGCAACGCTTGACGAGTGGAACCTTAGATACTGCTCCGGAGAAACTGCGTCTGTGACCAAACTGTTTTTCCCGGACGCTGTAGCGGCCTACAGGATAATCAGGAAGTGCACAGTAAACAGCGTTACCACCCAAATTATGACGGGGCACGGTGGGTTCTCGGAATACTTGAATCGCTTCAAGTGTAGGGAGAACCCATCGTGCATCTGCGATCCTGAGATTGCTGAAACGGTGCCACATATATTATTCGACTGTCCCGTCTTTGACAGACAAAGGCTTGAGGCCGAGCACGAGCTCGACACCAAACTTGATGCTAGAAATATGTGGCGAATAATGGCGGGAAAGAAAAGAGAGTTGTTTTTAAAATATTGCGTGGAAATATGTCAAAAGGTGATAAATAGAAATAGAAGTGCATAAGCAAATAATGTTTACATAATATTATAAGAATATTAATGTCAAGCATTGAACACAGATGATATTATACGAAAGTTTTGAAAGTATAAAAAACTGAAGCTGTATTAACTGTTAAACCAAAAATGTATTAGTATTAAGAAATAGAAATAAGTCCCGAATACGTTATTAGAAATAAGAATTAGTTATATATGATGGCAGTATACATAGAAATTCCACAAATGTACTAGAATTAAGAAATAGAAATAAGAATAGGTCCCAAAAATGTTACTGGAAACTTTTAACTGTAACCTTAAGTAAAAGCATCAAGAAATATGTATTTAAGAAAATGGAGTAATGTAAAAGAAAAATGAGAAATCGTGTCCATAAATTTATTTTCCCATAGTAAAATAAGTAACAAATAGAGAAAAGAGTAGAAAACAAGCAGAAGGGCGTCCTACCCTTAAGGGAAGAAAGACGAAAGAATGCAAGAAAGACAAAGTATGCAGAATGCAAGTACGAGAGGAAAAACTGAGAGAACTGGAATGAAAGCGTAGAATAGCATAGGCTCCGATTATGTTGGAGGTAGAAGTATAAAAAAAAAAAAAAAAAAAAAAAAAAAAAAAAAAAAAAAAAAAAAAAAAAACCTAACCTAACCTAACCTAACCTAACCTAACCTAACCTAACCTAACCTAACCTAACCTAACCTAACCTAACCTAACCTAACCTAACCTAACCTAACCTAACCTAACCTAACCTAACCTAACCTAACCTAACCTAACCTAACCTAACCTAACCTAACCTAACCTAACCTAACCTAACCTAACCTAACCTAACCTAACCTAACCTAACCTAACCTAACCTAACCTAACCTAACCTAACCTAACCTAACCTAACCTAACCTAACCTAACCTAACCTAACCTAACCTAACCTAACCTAACCTAACCTAACCTAACCTAACCTAACCTAACCTAACCTAACCTAACCTAACCTAACCTAACCTAACCTAACCTAACCTAACCTAACCTAACCTAACCTAACCTAACCTAACCTAACCTAACCTAACCTAACCTAACCTAACCTAACCTAACCTAACCTAACCTAA
Source organism: Noctua comes (assembly GCA_963082995.1). NCBI lineage: Eukaryota > Metazoa > Arthropoda > Insecta > Lepidoptera > Noctuidae > Noctua > Noctua comes. The sequence goes on from OY720269.1 coordinate 12,610, forward strand.
CCTAACCTAACCTAACCTAACCTAACCTAACCTAACCTAACCTAACCTAACCTAACCTAACCTAACCTAACCTAACCTAACCTAACCTAACCTAACCTAACCTAACCTAACCTAACCTAACCTAACCTAACCTAACCTAACCTTTTTTTTTTTTTTTTATTAAGCGGTGAAAAATGCCTAACGCATACCGCACCGTCCGGGGAGACGGTTTGGTTATGTGGGGCTTGCACCCACTAAAAAACACCGCCGTGAGCCTACTCTCGCCTTGATGGATGAGCCGCGAGGACCGCTACGCATGACGTTCGCGGCCCATCCAGCGCAACCCGCCTCCGGGGACCAAACTCGTTTGGCGATGTCCGGGCTCACCTGAGACATCGCCACCACTCGTGAGGGCCGTTCAATGCGACGACGATAGACTCCCCGATCCCCGCTGGCACCTCCTACGGCGGCATCAGGTCGCCATGGCGCCTCCTCCGCCGCCCTGTCCTCCTGCGACGAATCGCGTCTGCGAGGGAGTCTTCCTCTCTGACGCGCTCCGCCGCCTCCTTCTGCGAGATGACATCCTCGCAGAAGGACGCCACCGCCTCCCATGCCTCCCCGCTGTTGACCATGGCCTTGGCCACGGCCGGTAAGGAGAGGTCTGCCCCGATTGCTGCTGCGAGAGCACGACGCTGCACCGCCCAGGTAGGACAATGCTCGAGGGTGTGAAGCGCCGTGTCCTCGCTGCAGCCGCACTGGTGACACACGGGAGTCGCCTCTCGTCTGGCCACTTTGTGCAGGTATTTGCCAAAGCAGCCATGCCCTGACAATACCTGCACCAGACGGAAGGACAACGTCCCGTGTCGCCTCCGTGTCCACTCTTCCAGGATCGGCCGGATCGCCTCCACGGTCCAGTGACCTGCACTGGGCGTCTCCAGCCTCACCCTCCAAATCCGCAGGGTTTGAGATTGGGCCTCCCTGCGCCACCTCGTGACCAGCTCAGGCGGTGGGCGGCGAGTACCACTCTCCGCCCGCAGGTCTGCACCACGTCGGTAGACCTCGGCGAGCACCTGCGCCTCTAGATCCCACGGGGGTGTGCCTGCGAGGGCGCACGCCGCCTCCACCGATACGGTGCGGTATCCGCGTATGACCCTGACTGCCATGACTCTCTGTGGCCTCCGCAGTAGAGCCTTGTTCTGGGCAGACAGGGACTCCGCCCACACCGGGGCCCCATAGAGCGCCATCGAGCGAACTACCCCCGTGTACAGCCGCCGGCAAACCACGTTTGGTCCGCCCAGGTTCGGCAACAGCCGGCTGAGGGCGGACGCCGTGCCGATCAGCTTCGGCGCAAGCTGAGCAAAGTGCTCGCCGAAGTTCCACCTCCGGTCCAAAACCAGGCCCAAGTATTTCATGCTTGCCCGTACCGCTATTGGTGCACCACCAATAGTGAGGTGTGCGCCGGCCGGTGGCCGTCGTCGGGGCGCATGAAATACCAGGGCCTCCGTCTTTTCGAGGGCCACCTTCAGGCCCATCGCCTCGATTCGCCCCACGACGAGGGACGCGCCCTCGACGGCAGACCGTGCCGCTTCCTCGTAGCTCCCTCCCCGGGCCGTGACGAGAGTGTCGTCAGCGTAGCAAATGACGCCCTGCCCGGGGGAGAGCAAACACCGCAAGGACCAGTCGTAGCCTATGTTCCACAGGAGTGGACCCAAAACCGACCCCTGCGGAACACCGCACACGATGGCCCTGCGCACAACTTGACCGTCGCGTCCCTCGTAGGACACGAACCGCCCCTGCAGATAGTCCGCTACCAGCAGCCTCAGGTAGGCGGGCACCCGATGGTAGCGGAGCGCCTCCTCGATGCAGCTGAATGGCAGAGTGTTGAACGCGTTGGCGATGTCTAAAGACACCGCCAACAACACCCCGCCCCGGGTAACTGCATCTTTCGCTTCGGCCTTGAGGCGCAAGATGGCGTCTATTGTCGAACGCCCTGCCCGGAAACCGAACTGGGCGTCCGACAAATTCGGGCCTACTGCATCTAAGTGCCGGACGATGCGGGTAGCGAGAATCTTCTCTAGCATCTTCCCCACCTCGTCCAGCAAGACAATCGGCCTATACGCCGATGGAGAATCCGGGGGCCGCCCTGCCTTCTGGAGCAGCACCAGGCGACCCTCCTTCCAGGCCTTAGGGAACCGTCCCGATGTTAGACAGGCGTCAAACAGCTCCCTAAGCCTATCTTCCAGGGCCGCCTCAAGAGAGAGGGCCAGCACCCTTGCAGGCACCCCATCCGGTCCGGGGGCAGTCCTCTTGGACCGCGCCCTCAGAATTGCTGCCCCCATCTCCGCGTCAGATATTGGGGGAGTCTCCACCTCCGCATCTTGGTCGGCGCCCGCTTCGGCCATTGGTGGAGAAGGGTGATCCGCCCGCTCCGGGAAGAGTGTCTCCACGACCCCGACGAGGAACTGAGGCTGGAGGGTTTCCGTCAGTGGGGGGCCTTGGGCACGGAGTTTCTTCCGCGCCGCACGGTACGGACGCCCCCAGGGATCACGGTTTAGATCCTCCAGTGCCTCAGCTCTCGATTGTTCCTTCCCTCGACAGATCGCCAACTGCAGAGCCTTCCGAGCGTTGCGGTATGACTCATGCAATTGGGTCTGTAGGATCTCCAGCTCTTCATCACGGCGGCGCAACCTGCGAACCTGTGAGTAGGTCCTCCGGGCAATTATACAGGCCGCGCGGAGGTCTGCTATCTCCTGGGACCACCAGTAGACCGCCCGCTTTGGAGGTTGTCTTCGGGAGCGAGGCATGGCTGCATCGCACACAGCCGTCATGGCTTCGCGAAAGCGGTCAGCCTCAGCGTCGACTCCCTCTGCTGCAGGCGGCGAGGACAGCCAAGCCTGGACAATGGCTGCTTCCTCTAGGAGGTCCCCGTCAAGCCGCTTCAACGCCCACCGTGGGAACTGCCGAGCGTCAGGTCGTGGATACACCGTTGGGCTCGAAGAGGCGGAGACATCCATACAGATGTACAGGTGATCCGATAGAGTCTCCACACTCTCTAGGACCCGCCAACCCTGAACCCGTGCGGCGACAGCAGGGGTAGCGAACGAGAGATCAACTATTGACCCCCCGTGCTGCCGGACGCACGTGTTAACGGAGCCCCTGTTTAAAAGACAGAGGCCCGCAGCCGCTGCCCATTCCTCGACCGCCTCCCCCCTGACGTCCGTCCCGGGGGACCCCCACGCGGTGGACTTTGCGTTAAAGTCCCCCACGACGATCGCGTGGGACGGCATCATTCGTCGAACCGAGGTCCCCAGGCGGTCCAGGAAGTCCTCGAACTCCGCTAGGCTCCTGTTTGGGGAGAAATAAACTCCGAAGAGAGTTATGTCCCCCCAGGTGGCCGCAACAAATCCTCGACTCCTCTCTCTGATGGAAAGTGGCACCGAGGAGCTGATAATAGCAACAGAGTCGCCAATGTCACCAGCCCAGTCAGGGCGAGCCGGGACGAAGTACGGCTCCGAAACTACGGCCACACCTATCGTTCGTTCCGCCATGGTTTGGAGAACCAAGTCCTGCGCACCAGCGCAGTGGTTCAAATTCGCCTGGAGAAGAGAATGAAAACGGACCGGGTCCATAATTAGTCCGTAATCATTATCGCCCCCTGCGATGGCTCCTCCAATCGGACTGCGCCGGAAGCAGTCGAGAGCAGAGTTGTCCGACATTCCCTGCTAGAACGGACCGGCGGCCTGCAATCCTTTCTGCCGGCGACGTGGCCGGTCGGTCGTCCCGCCGCCGCGCACAGTAAGCAGTGCGGGTCGGCAGCGCACGCGGACGCCGGATGCCCTGGCTCACCGCAGCGGAAACAGTGTCCACTCAGGTCGACGCCAGAGTCGCACCTCCGGCCCACGTGTCCCAATCCCCAGCACCTGTAGCACCTCATGGGCCGAGCGTCCAGAACCACGACCCTGGCTGAGCTCCAACCCACCAAGAGCCGGCCGGCGTCGGCCAGCTGTTTTGCCACTGCAACGGGGCAACGGATCCAGATAGAGCTGGCGCCTCCTGGGCCAGATCGAATTGGACCTACTCGGACCGCGTCCGAGGAGCAGCCAGTCTTACGCGCAATCGAGTCCTGCACGTCCTGCCCGGTCACGGAGTCGTCAAGCCCTGAGATGCGCAGTTCAGCGCACTTCGTCGGCCTGGAGACCTTGACCTCCTCTGCGAAGACCGCTCGCAGTTTTTCTGCAACGCGGTCTGCCCCTACAGTGCCTTCGGCCCCTGGGAACTCCAGCATGCGGGCCCCGGTTAAGGCTTGTCGGAATCTAACTTCTGTTATGCCGAGCTCTTCCAAGTTTACGGCTTGTCTGGCCTTGCTGAGGACGGCCGCGTACGTGACGCCCCTGTCCGCTGCTTCAGGCTGCAGGGTGAGTACTACCGCAGCAGACCTGGGAGCACGAAGCCCTCTCTTGGCGTTCTTGCTCTTCTTGAGCCCGGAAGACTTGTCTCCCTGAGCGGTGGAGGCCACCACAGTTTTTTGGGGCAAGGAAGACGAAGGTCCTCCGTTCTTCTTCTTCTTTTTCTTCCCATTCTTTCTTTTCCTTGCGGTCTGCCAGCCGTCACTAGCGGACGCCGATGGGTCTGCATTGGGGGCTCGTATAGTGGCCGTTGGAACGGACCCATTCGGAGATGCACCACTCTGCGTCTCAGGCACCGCAGACGGCACCTGAGGAGCCACGGAAGGCTGTTTCGGCCTGTTGCCAGTGCCGCCAGCGCTGCGAGCAGGAGCCGCCACGCTCCTGCGGTCCGCTGCCAGAGGCGGACGAATGGTCCTCGCCGGCAGAAGGCGGTCCTCGATGCCGGCAAACCGGGCATCCATCATTTTTCCGATCTGGGAAACGATGGCATGCGCCTGCATCTCGCTCATAGATGGTACCGACTGCGGGAGCGACTTCTCCGGAGCAGAAGAACACCTTGGATCTACGGGCCCTGACAGCGGTGGACCTTCCGGCCGTACCCGGAGACCCACGACTTCCTCCCGCAGAGCCACCATCTCTTGACGGAGAGCTTCGACCTCCATCCGCAGTCGGCCGTTCAGCAGGTGGAGCCTTCGGGTCTCCTCACTGGAGCTCCTGCTGGCGAGCCCCTCTATGGCCAGTCTGACCCTCTCTGCCGCCTCTCTAATTGCCCGCTGACTCGTGCCCTTTAAGTTTTTGGACTTTCGAGTGGTGTCCAAAACCACCTCGATGTCCAGTAGGGCTCTTTGTTCAAGTTCCTCTGCTGTGATGGAGGAACTCTGCCCGTTTAGCGGGACCTCAGCGGCACTCTCCTCTACAGTCGCGTTGACGGCCATTTGGCATGTCGGCGACACCCTCATTGCCCCGTCGGAGTCGCTCATTCTGGTCACCGGCGTATCGGGGACCTTCAAAAAGCGGCCCCGGGAGTCGTGTGACGCCACCGGAGTACTTGTACCGGAACTCTTCCCGCGTCCTCTGCCCCTCCTGGCTGTCGGCACCTTGGGGGCCGGCAGGTTCTCCTCGCTAGAGGAGAAACCCACCGCATCGGCATCCGACTCACAGACACGCGGCCGCTTCCCCCAAAACTTGGAAGGAGCGGCCGCAACTGCCTGCGGTGTGTCGTCAACCACCGACAACACACTCACTCTCTCTAGAACTACGCGTGGTTCCACAGGGATCTCAGCTCCCGGCCTAAGTGACGCAGCGCCAGAGTCCGACACTGCGTCCACCATGCAGAGTTCACCCGTTCCGCGGTCGGGTTTCTTACGACTAAAAGAGATGAGGTCTTCAAAAGACCTCGATCTCGGGGAGCCTCCTCGGCTCTTGTTGCCATCGGCAAGTGGGTAACGTATGCTGCCCCCCCCAGAATACGAAGGGCTTGACGACCTCAAAGGGGTCGTGGCGGATTCTCCAGCTGCTGTGCAGCTGGTACCGCCCTGGGGTATAATCTTACAATACGTCTTTTTCATTATTTTTGTTCCTTTGAAGGGTTTGGTCCCTGTCTCCCTATCTCGTCATTTCCCCCCCCCCCCCCTTTTTGTGACTATTCCATCACCCTCACAGTCATGTCTGATGGGCAGACACGTACCAGAGGGCGTGGATCTGTCATGAAGAGTACATGCCCCGCAACACTGTCGCGTGGCATGTGAAAACCATCCCCAACCCTGATTCACTCCCCGAAAACTTCGAGGAGTGAATCACTAATCACGTACCGTCCGATAGCCCGCTCCGTGAGCCATCGCACGGTACACGACGAAATGTTCCCGAACCCTGATCCACTCCCCGAAAACCTCGAGGAGTGAATCACCAATCACGTACCGTCCGATGACCCGCTCCGTGAGCCATCGCACGGCACACGATGAAGTAACCCCGCCCGATTCACTCCCCGAGAACTTCGAGGAGTGAATCTCTAATCACGTACCGTCCGATAGCCCGCTCCGTGAGCCATCGCACGGTACACGACGAAATGTTCCGAACCCTGATCCACTCCCCGAAAACCTCGAGGAGTGAATCACCAATCACGTACCGTCCGATGACCCGCTCCGTGAGCCATCGCACGGCACACGATGAAATAACCCCGCCCGATTCACTCCCCGAGAACTTCGAGGAGTGAATCTCTAATCACGTACCGTCCGATAGCCCGCTCCGTGAGCCATCGCACGGTACACGACGAAATATCCCATCCCTGATCCACTCCCCGAGGAGTTCGAGGAGTGAATCGCGAATCACACAGCATGCAATAGACCCGCTCCGTGAGTCATCGCACGCCGTGAGACCCCTCCCCATATTCACACTCCGATGACTCGGAGCGTGAATCGTGCACAGGGCACCCCTCGCAGAAGTCTGAGGCGACCCCGGCGTGTGTGTGTCTCTCTTAGTCTGGTCTCTCACTTGGAATGGGAATCTCCAAGATCATTGAGACACTCAAGCCCCACCACGACGACAACGTGGAGACACCCTCGGTGGGGAACCTAACCTAACCTAACCTAACCTAACCTAACCTAACCTAACCTAACCTAACCTAACCTTTTTTTTTTTTTTTTTTTTTTGTCGGGGTGGAAAATCCTCACGGATGTCCTCCGCCCTGGGGCGGGCGGAGGGGTCTGTCAGACTCAAACTGACTAAAAACCACCCCGGTGTCTCCTCGCACGTGCGCGCGGGGCCGCGGGAATCCAGATTCTTCCGCAGCCCCACACTAGTGCTGGCCCGGTCTGTCCGGGCCTCGTCTCCTGCACGGGGTAGTGAGGCGTTCGACTACCCCGTGCATCGCCTCAAAGGCGCGCGCCGACACCCGCGCGCGCCTCCGCCTCGGGTCCATCGAATAGGGGGCGGGGACTTCCCCAAGTCCCTCGCCCCTGGACCCATTCATGGGGGCCGGAAAAGGGCGTTGTCCGCCCTTCTCCTGCGCCCGGTGCGCCTTCTGCGGCCGGGGAAGGGAGTCGAGATCTCCCTCTCCCGTTCCGCAGCCTCCTTCTGCGACATCACGTCCTCGCAGAAGGACACCACCGCGTCCCACGACTCTGCGCTACCGACTATCCTCCGCACTACGGCCGGCAGCGACAGATCGCATCCTACTTCATTTGCGAGGACACGGCGCTGCTCCTCCCAAGCCGCGCACTCGGCGAGCGTGTGTTGCGCCGTGTCCTCCCCGCAATCGACGCAGTGGTGGCACCGAGCGTCCGGCTCCCTGTCTATGCGGCACAGGTACTTGCCGAAGCAGCCGTGCCCCGACAGCACCTGCGTCACCCTAAACGACAGGGAGCCGTGCCTTCTCCAACCTAACCTAACCTAACCTAACCTAACCTGGGGGGGAAAATCCTCACGGATGTCCTCCGCCCTGGGGCGGGCGGAGGGGTCTGTCAGACTCAAACTGACTAAAAACCACCCCGGTGTTCCCTCGCACACTTGCGTCGAGGGGCAACGGGATCTGATGCGACTTCCGCTGCCCCGGACTAGTGCCGGCCCGCTTGACCTGCGGGCCTCGTCCCGGGGGGGAGTGAGGTGTAAAACTCCCCCCGTTACGTCTCAGAGAGGCGCGCGTGGAACACTACGCGCCGCCGTCTCGGGTCCAGTGTGATCGGGGGCGACGGATGTCCCCGAATCCGTCGCCCCTGGACCTGTTTAGGGGGGCCGGAAGAGGGCGTTGTCCGCCCTCTGCCGACGCCCGGTGCGTCTGCTGCGGGATGGGCGGGAGCTCGTCATCTCCCTTTCCCTTTCCGCAGCCTCCTTCTGCGACATGACGGTTTCGCAGAAGGACATCACCGCGTCCCAGGACTCTGCGCTGCCGACCATCGAGCGAACGACGGTCGGCAGCGACAGGTCTCCTCCTACTTCCGTAACGAGCGCACGGCGCGGCTCATCCCACGCGGCGCACTCGGCCAGCGTATGCCGCGCCGTGTCCTCCAGACAGTGGACGCAGTGATGACACCGGGCGTCCGGCTCCCTGCTTATGCGACACAGGTACTTCCCGAAGCAGCCGTGCCCCGAGAACACCTGCGTCGCCCGAAACGTCAGGGAGCCGTGCTTCCTCCCGAGCCAGTCGTCGAGTACTGGCCGGATCGCCTCGACTGTGTCGAGGCCGGCGGTAGGGAGCTCTAGCCTCCCCCGCCATTCCGCCACCATGACCTGTCGGAGCTGAGACCGGTACAGCGTTATCTGTCGCTGCACCAGCCTCTCGCCCCGATGATTGGCCTCCTCGCGCCACTGGTGCAGTGTCGCGAGGGTCTTCGCCTCCAGGTCCCACGGCGGGGATCCGGCCAGTACACAAGCCGCCTCGTAGGAGATCGTGCGATATCCCCGTATGACCCTGACGGCCATCGCCCTCTGCGGTCTGCGCAGAACAGCGATAGTGCGGGCCGTCAGGTCTTTCGCCCAAATCGGGGCCCCGTAAAGGGCCATCGATCGCACGATCCCCACGTACAACCGCCTACAGGCGGTGCTCGGGCCCCCCAGATTGGGAAGCAGCGTTGACAGCGCGCCCGCCGCGCCCATCAACTTGGGCACCAACCGCTGAAAGTGGGGGCCGAAGTCCCAACGGCTGTCGAGCACCAATCCTAAGTACTTCATGGTTGACTCGACAGCGATCCGGACCCCACCGACCACAATGTGTGATCCCAGCGGCGGCGCCCGTCGGGGGCCATGAAAAGCAATGGCCTCCGACTTGTTGAGGGCCACTTCCAGGCCGAGGCGTCGTATGCGGCTCACCACCTGTGAGACCGCAGCCGTAGCCAGCAACGCTGCCTCCCTGTACGAGCTCCCCCGAGCCGTGACCAACGTGTCGTCCGCATAACACGTCAGGTCCACTCCCGGCGGGAGCTCGCACCGCAAAACCCAGTCGTATCCGATGTTCCACAGGGGTGGGCCCAGAACCGAACCCTGCGGAACACCGCACGACATCTCGCGACGGCCCGTGCCGTCGCGTCCCATGTAGGTGACACACCGTCCGGACAGATAAGCCCCCACAATGTTGCGGAGGTAGGAAGGCACCCGATGGTATCGCAGGGCCTCCCTAATGCAACCCCAGGGCAGGGTGTTGAACGCGTTGGAGATGTCCAAGGACACCGCCAGCACCACCCCACCCTGGGACACCGCTTCCTCCGCCAGGACTCTCACCCTCATGATGGCGTCGATGGTAGAGCGCCCACGCCGGAAGCCAAACTGGCTGTCGTCTAGGTTCGGCCCGTCTGTACACAAGTGGCTGACGAGGCGATCTGCGATTACACGCTCGAGCATCTTGCCCGCCTCGTCCAGCAACACTATGGGCCGATAAGCCGACGACGAATCCGCCGGGCGCCCCGCCTTCCTGAGCAGGACCAGTCGACCAGTCTTCCACCTGCTAGGGAACTGACCCCGCTCAAGGCACGCCGAGAAGAGTCCCCTCAGTGGGGGCTCCAACTCCTTCAGGGCGAGGACTAGAGCGCGACCAGGCACTCCGTCGGGCCCCGGAGCAGTGTTTTTTGCCCGGAGCCGCATCACGGCCGCGCTCATCTCCGCCTGTGTCACCTCTGGGACGGTTTCGCTCTCCTCTTCTTCTTCCGACTCTGCAGCTGTGGGCAGAGCCATCGGCGGTGGCTCGTACTCGGCTCTCTCAGGGAAGAGAGCCGAGACCACTCGCTCCAGAAACTGCGGCTCGAGACCTTCCGTTAGCGGGGGGGCCCACGGCCGAAGCTTCCCTCGGACCGTGCGGTAAGGGCGCCCCCACGGATCCCCGTCTAGGGTCGCCAACAGCTCCTCTCTGGAGCGCGTCTTCGACTCGCCGATGGCCAGCCACAGAGCCTCCTTCGCCGCGCGGTACACCTCATACAGCGCGGCTTCTTCGTCGGGATCCCGCAGACGTCTCCTCCGACACCGCGTGTACGGGCGTCTGGCGTCTGCACACGCGAACCTAACCTAACCTAACCTAACCTAACCTAACCTTTTTTTTTTTTTTTTTTTTGTCGGGGTGGAAAATCCTCACGGATGTCCTCCGCCCTGGGGCGGGCGGAGGGGTCTGTCAGACTCAAACTGACTAAAAACCACCCCGGTGTTCCCTCGCACACTTGCGTCGGGGGGCAACGGGATCTGATGCGACTTCCGCTGCCCCGGACTAGTGCCGGCCCGCTTGACCTGCGGGCCTCGTCCCGGGGGGGAGTGAGGTGTGAAACTCCCCCCGTTACGTCTCAGAGAGGCGCGCGTGGAACACTACGCGCCGCCGTCTCGGGTCCAGTGTGATCGGGGGAGACGGATGTCCCCGAATCCGTCGCCCCTGGACCTGTTTAGGGGGGCCGGAAGAGGGCGTTGTCCGCCCTCTGCCGACGCCCGGTGCGTCTGCTGCGGGATGGGCGGGAGCTCGTCATCTCCCTTTCCCTTTCCGCAGCCTCCTTCTGCGACATGACGGTTTCGCAGAAGGACATCACCGCGTCCCAGGACTCTGCGCTGCCGACCATCGAGCGAACGACGGTCGGCAGCGACAGGTCTCCTCCTACTTCCGTAACGAGCGCACGGCGCGGCTCATCCCACGCGGCGCACTCGGCCAGCGTATGCCGCGCCGTGTCCTCCAGACAGTGGACGCAGTGATGACACCGGGCGTCCGGCTCCCTGCTTATGCGACACAGGTACTTCCCGAAGCAGCCGTGCCCCGAGAGCACCTGCGTCGCCCGAAACGTCAGGGAGCCGTGCTTCCTCCCGAGCCAGTCGTCGAGTACTGGCCGGATCGCCTCGACTGTGTCGAGGCCGGCGGTAGGGAGCTCTAGCCTCCCCCGCCATTCCGCCACCATGACCTGTCGGAGCTGAGACCGGTACAGCGTTATCTGTCGCTGCACCAGCCTCTCGCCCCGATGATCGGCCTCCTCGCGCCACTGGTGCAGTGTCGCGAGGGTCTTCGCCTCCAGGTCCCACGGCGGGGATCCGGCCAGTACACAAGCCGCCTCGTAGGAGATCGTGCGATATCCCCGTATGACCCTGACGGCCATCGCCCTCTGCGGTCTGCGTAGAACCGCGATAGTGCGGGCCGTCAGGTCTTTCGCCCAAATCGGGGCTCCGTAAAGGGCCATCGATCGCACGATCCCCACGTACAACCGCCTACAGGCGGTGCTCGGGCCCCCCAGATTGGGAAGCAGCGTTGACAGCGCGCCCGCCGCGCCCATCAACTTGGGCACCAACCGCTGAAAGTGGGGGCCGAAGTCCCAACGGCTGTCGAGCACCAATCCTAAGTACTTCATGGTTGACTCGACAGCGATCCGGACCCCACCGACCACAATGTGTGATCCCAGCGGCGGCGCCCGTCGGGGGCCATGAAAAGCAATGGCCTCCGACTTGTTGAGGGCCACTTCCAGGCCGAGGCGCCGTATGCGGCTCACCACCTGTGAGACCGCAGCCGTAGCCAGCAACGCTGCCTCCCTGTACGAGCTCCCCCGAGCCGTGACCAGCGTGTCGTCCGCATAACACGTCAGGTCCACTCCCGGCGGGAGCTCGCACCGCAAAACCCAGTCGTATCCGATGTTCCACAGGGGTGGGCCCAGAACCGAGCCCTGCGGAACACCGCACGACATCTCGCGACGGCCCGTGCCGTCGCGTCCCATGTAGGTGACACACCGTCCAGACAGATAAGCCCCCACAATGTTGCGGAGGTAGGAAGGCACCCGATGGTATCGCAGGGCCTCCCTAATGCAACCCCAGGGCAGGGTGTTGAACGCGTTGGAGATGTCCAAGGACACCGCCAGCACCACCCCACCCTGGGACACCGCTTCCTCCGCCAGGACTCTCACCCTCATGATGGCGTCGATGGTAGAGCGCCCACGCCGGAAGCCAAACTGGCTGTCGTCTAGGTTCGGCCCCTCTGTACACAAGTGGCTGACGAGGCGATCTGCGATGACACGCTCGAGCATCTTGCCCGCCTCGTCCAGCAACACTATGGGCCGATAAGCCGACGACGAATCCGCCGGGCGCCCCGCCTTCCTGAGCAGGACCAGTCGACCAGTCTTCCACCTGCTAGGGAACTGACCCCGCTCAAGGCACGCCGAGAAGAGTCCCCTCAGTGGGGGCTCCAACTCCTTCAGGGCGAGGACTAGAGCGCGACCAGGCACTCCGTCGGGCCCCGGAGCAGTGTTTTTTGCCCGGAGCCGCATCACGGCCGCGCTCATCTCCGCCTGTGTCACCTCTGGGACGGTTTCGCTCTCCTCTTCTTCTTCCGACTCTGCAGCTGTGGGCAGAGCCATCGGCGGTGGCTCGTACTCGGCTGTCTCAGGGAAGAGAGCCGAGACCACTCCCTCCAGAAACTGCGGCTCGAGACCTTCCGTTAGCGGGGGGGCCCAAGGCCGAAGCTTCCCTCGGACCGTGCGGTAAGGGCACCCCCACGGATCCCCGTCTAGGGTCGCCAACAGCTCCTCTCTGGAGCGCGTCTTCGACTCGCCGATGGCCAGCCACAGAGCCTCCTTCGCCGCGCGGTACACCTCATACAGCGCGGCTTCTTCGTCGGGATCCCGCAGACGTCTCCTCCGACACCGCGTGTACGGGCGTCTGGCGTCTGCACACGCGACGCGCAGCCGCTCGACCTCGACGCACCACCAGTACACGCGGCGCCTTGCGGACAGAGAGGAGACGCGTGGCATGGACGCGTCGCAGATTTGCGTCATCGCATCGCTAAACCACTGCGCCTCCCGTTCGACGTCGACGGGACCGACGGTAGCCGACTCCCGGATCCAGGCTTGGACGATAGTGGCTTCCTCGAGAGCCTCCCTGTCGAGGCGTTTCAGCGCCCAACGCGGGCCGTCTCTTCGGGGGGCCGATTGGCTACGACCTCCAGCGGTCTGGGTGGAGACGTCGAAGCGTATGTATCGGTGATCCGATAGCGTCTCCACCTCCGCTTCCACGTGCCAATCACGAACACGGTGCACGACAGCGGGACTAGCGAACGACACGTCCACAATGGATCCACCCCGCTGCCGCACACACGTGTAGGCCGAACCCCGATTTAAGACAGCCAGGCCCGTCGTAACGGCCCACTCCTCTAGCACATCGCCTCTCGGGTCTGTGACCGGGGATCCCCACGCCGCAGACTTGGCGTTCAGATCACCGAGAAGCAAAATGGGCCGAGGATGAGACCGAACCTAACCTAACCTAACCTAACCTAACCTTTTTTTTTTTTTTTTTTTTTTTTTGTCGGGGTGGAAAATCCTCACGGATGTCCTCCGCCCTGGTGCGGGCGGAGGGGTCTGTCAGACTCAAACTGACTAAAAACCACCCCGGTGTCTCCTCGCACGTGCGCGCGGGGCCGCGGGAATCCACATTCTTCCGCAGCCCCACACTAGTGCTGGCCCGGTCTGTCCGGGCCTCGTCTCCTGCACGGGGTAGTGAGGCGTTCGACTTCCCCGTGCATCGCCTCAGAGGCGCGCGCCGACACCCGCGCGCGCCTCCGCCTCGGGTCCATCGAATAGGGGGCGGGGACTTCCCCAAGTCCCTCGCCCCTGGACCCATTCATGGGGGCCGGAAAAGGGCGTTGTCCGCCCTTCTCCTGCGCCCGGTGCGCCTTCTGCGGCCGGGAAAGGGAGTCGAGATCTCCCTCTCCCGTTCCGCAGCCTCCTTCTGCGACATCACGTCCTCGCAGAAGGACACCACCGCGTCCCACGACTCTGCGCTACCGACCATCCTCCGCACTACGGCCGGCAGCGACAGATCGCCTCCTACTTCATTTGCGAGGACACGGCGCTGCTCATCCCAAGCTACGCACTCGGCGAGCGTGTGTTGCGCCGTGTCCTCCCCGCAATCGACGCAGTGGTGGCACCGAGCGTCCGGCTCCCTGTCTATGCGGCACAGGTACTTGCCGAAGCAGCCGTGCCCCGACAGCACCTGCGTCACCCTAAACGACAGGGAGCCGTGCCTTCTCCCGAGCCAGTCGTCGAGTACTGGCCGGATCGCCTCGACGGTAGCGAGGCCGGCGGCAGGGCGCAGAAGCCTTTGCCGCCATTCCGCCACCAAGACCTGACGGAGCTCGTCTCGGCGCAGCGCGATCTGCCGCTGCACCGGCCTCGAGCCCCGTGCCCGCTCTTCCTCGCGCCATCGATGTAATGACGCGAGTACTTTCGCCTCTAGGTCCCAGGGCGGGGATCCGGCCAGGACGCAAGCCGCCTCGTAGGAAATCGTGCGGTACCCGCGGACGACTCTGACGGCCATCGCCCTCTGCGGTTTCCGCAGAATGGCGAGAGTGCTGGCCGTCAAGTCCATCGCCCACACAGGGGCCCCGTACAGGGCCATGGACCGCACGATTCCCACGTACAACCGCCTACAGGCGGCGCTCGGGCCCCCCAAGTTGGGAAGCAACGTTGACAGCGCGCCCGCTGCGCCCATCAGCTTGGGCGCCAGCCGCCGGAAGTGGGGCCCGAATTCCCACCGGCTGTCGAGCACCAATCCCAGATACTTCATGGTGGACTCGACAGCTATCCGGGCCCCGCTGACCACGATGTGTGATCCCGGCGCCGGCGCACGTCGGGGGCCATGAAACACCATGGCCTCCGACTTGTTTAGGGCCACCTCCAGGCCCAGGCGCCGGATGCGGTTCACCACCTGTGACACCGCAGCCGTGGCTATCAACGCTGCTTCCCTGTGCGAGCTCCCCCGGGCAGCGACAAGCGTGTCGTCCGCATAACACGTCAAGTCGGCGCCCGACGGGAGCTCGCCTCTCAGCACCCAGTCGTAGCCGATGTTCCACAGGAGCGGTCCCAAGACCGAACCCTGCGGAACACCGCACGACATGAGGTGCCGACCAGCACCGTCACGTCCCCGATAGGTGACGCATCTACCCTCCAGGTAAGCCCCTACCGTACGGCGGAGGTAGGGAGGCACGCGATGGTATTTCAGTGCCTCCCGAATACAACTCCAGGGTAGGGTGTTGAATGCGTTGGAGATGTCTAAAGACACCGCCAGCACCACCCCACCCCGGGAAACCGTCTCCTCCGCCAGGGCCCTCACGCGCATGATGGCGTCTACGGTGGAGCGCCCCCGACGAAAACCAAATTGGTTGTCGTCCAGGTTCGGCCCCTCCCTGCACAAGTGGCCGACGAGGCGATCTGCGATAATGCGCTCAAAAAGTTTGCCCGCCTCGTCGAGCAGCACTATGGGCCGATACGCGGACGGCGAGTCCGCGGGGCGCCCCTCCTTCCTGAGCAGGACCAGCCTCCCCTCCTTCCACACACTGGGAAACTGACCCTGCTCGAGACATGCCGTGAAGAGCCCCCTCAGCTGGGGCTCTAGCTCCTTCAGAGCCAGGACGAGAGCTCGACCAGGAACTCCGTCGGGTCCGGGCGCTGTGTTCTTAGCCCGGAGTCGCGACACGGCCGCTCTCGTCTCTGCCTGCGTCACCTCGGGGACATCGGTGCTCTCCTCTTCTGGAGAGTCTGTGGCTGAGGGCGAAGCCATCGCCGGGGGAACGTGTCCCGCTCGCTCAGGGAAGAGGGCCGTCACCACCGCCTCTAGCAACTGGGGTTCCATACTCTGCGCCAGTGGAGGCGCCCAGGGACGCAACTTGCCCCGTACCCAACGGTAAGGGCGCCCCCACGGATCCCGATCTAGGGACCCCAGCAGCTCCTCCCTGGCACGCGACTTAGAGTCGCCGATGGCCAGCCACAGAGTCTCCTTGGACGCGCGGTACGCCTCATACCGCGCGTCTTCCTCGACGGAATCCCGTCGACGTCGTCTCCGGTATCGCGTGTACTGGCGGCGAGCCGCAACGCACTCAATGCGCAGCCGCGCGATCTCGTCCGTCCACCAGTACACCTGGCGCCTTGCGGACTGTTGGCGGACACGGGGCATGGACGCGTCGCAGACCTGCGTCATCGCCCCGCGAAACCACAGCGCCACCGCTTCGACGTCGACGGGGCCGTCCGTCGTCGACTCCCAAATCCAGGACTGGACTAAGGCAGCTTCCTCGAGTAGTTCCTTGTCGATGCGCTTAAGCGCCCAACGCGGGCCGTCGTTAATCGGGGTTGTTGGATGGCGGCCGCTCGCGGTTTGGGCGGAGACGTCGAACCGGATATACCGATGGTCCGACAGCGTCTCCACCTCCACGGCGACACGCCAGTCGTGGACTCGGCTAGCGACAGAGGGGCTAGCGAACGAGACGTCCACTATCGACCCGCCCCGCTGCCGCACGCACGTGTATTCCGAACCCCGATTCAGGACGACCAGACCAGTCGTCACCGCCCACTCTTCCAGCACCTCGCCCCGAGGGTCAGTGACCGGAGATCCCCACGCCGATGACTTGGCGTTGAGATCCCCGAGCACCAGAACGGGACGAGGGTGATAGCGGCCTACGACGGCGCCCAACTCGACAAGGAAACTCTCAAAGTCGGCGAGACTCTTGTTGGGGGAGAAATACGCCCCCACGATGACGATGCCGCCCGAGACCGCAGCAACCCAGCCGCGGCCCCGAGACGGGTCGATCAGAGTCCCGCCAATAATGGCCACCAAACCGTCAGCGCACCCCAGCCAGTTGTCACGGGCGGGGATGAAGTACGGTTCGGCGACCACAGCCACGTGGATCGACCACTCTGCCATGCTCTGGAGTAAAAGATCCTGAGCTCTGGCAGAGTGATTGATGTTGCCCTGGAGGAAATGGAATTGTGCCGTTACTGACACTCCATTCCCTCGGCAACGGTCCTGGGCCGGGAGTCGGCCGCGGAGCTACTAGCCTGCGGGGGCGGCGAGGTTTCCCCGGCAGGCTTAGAGCTCCTCTTCTTTTTCTTCTTGGCCTTGCTGGCAGGCGCGCCACAGGCCCCTCCGCCCACTTTGTGTCCCGCTGGCCTCCCCGCAGCCGAACACAAGCTGCAGTTGAGCGCCGCGGAACACTGGGCCGCCTTGTGGCCGGGCTGACCGCAGCGATAACAGAGGTCGCTACGGTCAATCTCAGCGGTGCACTTTGCCCGGACGTGCCCCTTCTCCAGGCACCGGAAGCACCGCAAAGCCCGGGGCTGCAGGAGTTTCACCCTCGCTGCAACCCAGCCGACCAGCAATCTGCCGCTAATGGCGATCTTCTTCGCCGACGCCACAGGGCACCGAACCCAGGCCACGCCGAGTCCGGTGGCAACCTAACCTAACCTAGCCTAACCTTTTTTTTTTTTTTTTTTTTTTTTTTTGTCGGGGTGGAAAATCCTCACGGATGTCCTCCGCCCTGGGGCGGGCGGAGGGGTCTGTCAGACTCAAACTGACTAAAAACCACCCCGGTGTCTCCTCGCACGTGCGCGCGGGGCCGCGGGAATCCACATTCTTCCGCAGCCCCACACTAGTGCTGGCCCGGTCTGTCCGGGCCTCGTCTCCTGCACGGGGTAGTGAGGCGTTCGACTTCCCCGTGCATCGCCTCAGAGGCGCGCGCCGACACCCGCGCGCGCCTCCGCCTCGGGTCCATCGAATAGGGGGCGGGGACTTCCCCAAGTCCCTCGCCCCTGGACCCATTCATGGGGGCCGGAAAAGGGCGTTGTCCGCCCTTCTCCTGCGCCCGGTGCGCCTTCTGCGGCCGGGAAAGGGAGTCGAGATCTCCCTCTCCCGTTCCGCAGCCTCCTTCTGCGACATCACGTCCTCGCAGAAGGACACCACCGCGTCCCACGACTCTGCGCTACCGACCATCCTCCGCACTACGGCCGGCAGCGACAGATCGCCTCCTACTTCATTTGCGAGGACACGGCGCTGCTCATCCCAAGCTACGCACTCGGCGAGCGTGTGTTGCGCCGTGTCCTCCCCGCAATCGACGCAGTGGTGGCACCGAGCGTCCGGCTCCCTGTCTATGCGGCACAGGTACTTGCCGAAGCAGCCGTGCCCCGACAGCACCTGCGCCACCCTAAACGACAGGGAGCCGTGCCTTCTCCCGAGCCAGTCGTCGAGTACTGGCCGGATCGCCTCGACGGTAGCGAGGCCGGCGGCAGGGCGCAGAAGCCTTTGCCGCCATTCCGCCACCAAGACCTGACGGAGCTCGTCTCGGCGCAGCGCGATCTGCCGCTGCACCGGCCTCGAGCCCCGTGCCCGCTCTTCCTCGCGCCATCGATGTAATGACGCGAGTACTTTCGCCTCTAGGTCCCAGGGCGGGGATCCGGCCAGGACGCAAGCCGCCTCGTAGGAAATCGTGCGGTACCCGCGGACGACTCTGACGGCCATCGCCCTCTGCGGTTTCCGCAGAATGGCGAGAGTGCTGGCCGTCAAGTCAACCTAGCCTAACCTAGCCTAACCTAGCCTAACCTAGCCTAACCTAGCCTAACCTTTTTTTTTTTTTTTTTTTATTAAGCGGTGAAAAATGCCTAACGCATACCGCACCGTCCGGGGAGACGGTGCGGTTATGTGGGGCTTGCACCCACTAAAAAACACCGCCGTGAGCCTACTCTCGCCTTGATGGATGAGCCGCGAGGACCGCTACGCATGACGTTCGCGGCCCATCCAGCGCAACCCGCCTCCGGGGACCAAACTCGTTTGGCGATGTCCGGGCTCACCTGAGACATCGCCACCACTCGTGAGGGCCGTTCAATGCGACGACGATAGACTCCCCGATCTATCGCCCGCTGGCACCTCCTACGGCGGCATCAGGTCGCCATGGCGCCTCCTCCGCCGCCCTGTCCTCCTGCGACGAATCGCGTCTGCGAGGGAGTCTTCCTCTCTGACGCGCTCCGCCGCCTCCTTCTGCGAGATGACATCCTCGCAGAAGGACGCCACCGCCTCCCATGCCTCCCCGCTGTCGACCATGGCCTTGGCCACGGCCGGTAAGGAGAGGTCTGCCCCGATTGCTGCTGCGAGAGCACGACGCTGCACCGCCCAGGCAGGACAATGCTCGAGGGTGTGAAGCGCCGTGTCCTCGCTGCAGCCGCACTGGTGACACACGGGAGTCGCCTCTCGTCTGGCCACTTTGTGCAGGTATTTGCCAAAGCAGCCATGCCCTGACAATACCTGCACCAGACGGAAGGACAACGTCCCGTGTCGCCTCCGTGTCCACTCTTCCAGGATCGGCCGGATCGCCTCCACGGTCCAGTGACCTGCACTGGGCGTCTCCAGCCTCACCCTCCAAATCCGCAGGGTTTGAGATTGGGCCTCCCTGCGCCACCTCGTGACCAGCTCAGGCGGTGGGCGGCGAGTACCACTCTCCGCCCGCAGGTCTGCACCACGTCGGTAGACCTCGGCGAGCACCTGCGCCTCTAGATCCCACGGGGGTGTGCCTGCGAGGGCGCACGCCGCCTCCACCGACACGGTGCGGTATCCGCGTATGACCCTGACTGCCATGACTCTCTGTGGCCTCCGCAGTAGAGCCTTGTTCTGGGCAGACAGGGACTCCGCCCACACCGGGGCCCCATAGAGCGCCATCGAGCGAACTACCCCCGTGTACAGCCGCCGGCAAACCACGTTTGGTCCGCCCAGGTTCGGCAACAGCCGGCTGAGGGCGGACGCCGTGCCGATCAGCTTCGGCGCAAGCTGAGCAAAGTGCTCGCCGAAGTTCCACCTCCGGTCCAAAACCAGGCCCAAGTATTTCATGCTTGCCCGTACTGCTATTGGTGCACCACCAATAGTGAGGTGTGCGCCGGCCGGTGGCCGTCGTCGGGGCGCATGAAATACCAGGGCCTCCGTCTTTTCGAGGGCCACCTTCAGGCCCATCGCCTCGATTCGCCCCACGACGAGGGACGCGCCCTCGACGGCAGACCGTGCCGCTTCCTCGTAGCTCCCTCCCCGGGCCGTGACGAGAGTGTCGTCAGCGTAGCAAATGACGCCCTGCCCGGGGGAGAGCAAACACCGCAAGGACCAGTCGTAGCCTATGTTCCACAGGAGTGGACCCAAAACCGACCCCTGCGGAACACCGCACACGATGGCCCTGCGCACAACTTGACCGTCGCGTCCCTCGTAGGACACAAACCGCCCCTGCAGATAGTCCGCTACCAGCAGCCTCAGGTAGGCGGGCACCCGATGGTAGCGGAGCGCCTCCTCGATGCAGCTGAATGGCAGAGTGTTGAACGCGTTGGCGATGTCTAAAGACACCGCCAACAACACCCCGCCCTGGGTAACTGCATCTTTCGCTTCGGCCTTGAGGCGCAAGATGGCGTCTATTGTCGAACGCCCTGCCCGGAAACCGAACTGGGCGTCCGACAAATTCGGGCCTACTGCATCTAAGTGCCGGACGATGCGGGTAGCGAGAATCTTCTCTAGCATCTTCCCCACCTCGTCCAGCAAGACAATCGGCCTATACGCCGATGGAGAATCCGGGGGCCGCCCTGCCTTCTGGAGCAGCACCAGTCGACCCTCCTTCCAGGCCTTAGGGAACCGTCCCGATGTTAGACAGGCGTCAAACAGCTCCCTAAGCCTATCTTCCAGGGCCGCCTCAAGAGAGAGGGCCAGCACCCTTGCAGGCACCCCATCCGGTCCGGGGGCAGTCCTCTTGGACCGCGCCCTCAGAATTGCTGCCCCCATCTCCGCGTCAGATATTGGGGGAGTCTCCACCTCCGCATCTTGGTCGGCGCCCGCTTCGGCCATTGGTGGAGAAGGGTGATCCGCCCGCTCCGGGAAGAGTGTCTCCACGACCCCGACGAGGAACTGAGGCTGGAGGGTTTCCGTCAATGGGGGGCCTCGGGCACGGAGTTTCTTCCGCGCCGCACGGTACGGACGCCCCCAGGGATCACGGTTTAGATCCTCCAGTGCCTCAGCTCTCGATTGTTCCTTCCCTCGACAGATCGCCAACTGCAGAGCCTTCCGAGCGTTGCGGTACGACTCATGCAATTGGGTCTGTAGAATCTCCAGCTCTTCATCACGGCGGCGCAACCTGCGAACCTGTGAGTAGTTCCTCCGGGCAATTATACAGGCCGCGCGGAGGTCTGCTATCTCCTGGGACCACCAGTAGACCGCCCGCTTTGGAGGTTGTCTTCGGGAGCGAGGCATGGCTGCATCGCACACAGCCGTCATGGCTTCGCGAAAGCGGTCAGCCTCAGCGTCGACTCCCTCTGCTGCAGGCGGCGAGGACAGCCAAGCCTGGACAATGGCTGCTTCCTCTAGGAGGTCCCCGTCAAGCCGCTTCAACGCCCACCGTGGGAACTGCCGAGCGTCAGGTCGTGGATACACCGGTGGGCCCGAAGAGGCGGAGACATCCATACAGATGTACAGGTGATCCGATAGAGTCTCCACACTCTCTAGGACCCGCCAACCCTGAACCCGTGCGGCGACAGCAGGGGTAGCGAACGAGAGATCAACTATTGACCCCCCGTGCTGCCGGACGCACGTGTTAACGGAGCCCCTGTTTAAGAGACAGAGGCCCGCAGCCGCTGCCCATTCCTCGACCGCCTCCCCCCTGACGTCCGTCCCGGGGGACCCCCACGCGGTGGACTTTGCGTTAAAGTCCCCCACGACGATCGCGTGAGACGGCATCATTCGTCGAACCGAGGTCCCCAGGCGGTCCAGGAAGTCCTCGAACTCCGCTAGGCTCCTGTTTGGGGAGAAATAAACTCCGAAGAGAGTTATGTCCCCCCAGGTGGCCGCAACAAATCCTCGACTCCTCTCTCTGATGGAAAGTGGCACCGAGGAGCTGATAATTGCAACAGAGTCGCCAATGTCACCAGCCCAGTCAGGGCGAGCTGGGACGAAGTACGGCTCCGCCACTACGGCCACACCTATCGTTCGTTCCGCCATGGTTTGGAGAACCAAGTCCTGCGCACCAGCGCAGTGGTTCAAATTCGCCTGGAGAAGAGAACGAAAACGGACCGGGTCCATAATTAGTCCGTAATCATTATCGCCCCCTGCGATGGCTCCTCCAATCGGACTGCGCCGGAAGCAGTCGGGAGCAGAGTTGTCCGACATTCCCTGCTAGAACGGACCGGCGGCCTGCAATCCTTTCTGCCGGCGACGTGGCCGGTCGGTCGTCCCGCCGCCGCGCACAGTAAGCAGTGCGGGTCGGCAGCGCACGCTGACGCCGGATGCCCTGGCTCACCGCAGCGGAAACAGTGTCCACTCAGGTCGACGCCAGAGTCGCACCTCCGGCCCACGTGTCCCAATCCCCAGCACCTGTAGCACCTTATGGGCCGAGCGTCCAGAACCACGACCCTGGCTGAGCTCCAACCCACCAAGAGCCGGCCGGCGTCGGCCAGCTGTTTTGCCACTGCAACGGGGCAACGGATCCAGATAGAGCTGGCGCCTCCTGGGCCAGATCGAATTGGACCTACTCGGACCGCGTCCGAGGAGCAGCCAGTCTTACGCGCAATCGAGTCCTGCACGTCCTGCCCGGTCACGGAGTCGTCAAGCCCTGAGATGCGCAGTTCAGCGCACTTCGTCGGCCTGGAGACCTTGACCTCCTCTGCGAAGACCGCTCGCAGTTTTTCTGCAACGCGGTCTGCCCCTACAGTGCCTTCGGCTCCTGGGAACTCCAGCATTCGGGCCCCGGTTAAGGCTTGTCGGAACCTAACTTCTGTTATGCCGAGCTCTTCCAAGTTTACGGCTTGTCTGGCCTTGCTGAGGACGGCCGCGTACGTGACGCCCCTGTCCGCTGCTTCAGGCTGCAGGGTGAGTACTACCGCAGCAGACCTGGGCGCACGAAGCCCTCTCTTGGCGTTCGTGCTCTTCTTGAGCCCGGAAGACTTGTCTCCCTGAGCGGTGGAGGCCACCACAGTTCTTTGGGGCAAGGAAGACGAAGGTCCTCCGTTCTTCTTCTTCTTCTTCTTCCCATTCTTTCTCTTCCTTGCGGTCTGCCAGCCGTCACTAGCGGACGCCGATGGGTCTGCATTGGGGGCTCGTATAGTGGCCGTTGGAACGGACCCATTCGGAGATGCACCACTCTGCGTCTCAGGCACCGCAGACGGCACCTGAGGAGCCACGGAAGGCTGTTTCGGCCTGTTGCCAGTGCCGCCAGCGCTGCGAGCAGGAGCCGCCACGCTCCTGCGGTCCGCTGCCAGAGGCGGACGAATGGTCCTCGCCGGCAGAAGGCGGTCCTCGATGCCGGCAAACCGGGCATCCATCATTTTTCCGATCTGGGAAACGATGGCATGCGCCTGCATCTCGCTCATAGATGGTACCTGCGGGAGCGACTTCTCCGGAGCAGAAGAACACCTTGGATCTACGGGCTCCGACAGCGGTGGACCTTCCGGCCGTACCCGGAGACCCACGACTTCCTCCCGCAGAGCTACCATCTCTTGACGGAGGGCTTCGACCTCCATCCGCAGTCGGCCGTTCAGCAGGTGGAGCCTTCGGGTCTCCTCACTGGAGCTCCTGCTGGCGAGCCCCTCTATGGCCAGTCTGACCCTCTCTGCCGCCTCTCTAATTGCCCGCTGACTCGTGCCCTTTAAGTTTTTGGACTTTCGAGTGGTGTCCAAAACCACCTCGATGTCCAGTAGGGCTCTTTGTTCAAGTTCCTCTGCTGTGATGGAGGAACTCTGCCCGTTTAGCGGGACCTCAGCGGCACTCTCCTCTACAGTCGCGTTGACGGCCATTTGGCATGTCGGCGACACCCTCATTGCCCCGTCGGAGTCGCTCATTCTGGTCACCGGCGTATCGGGGACCTTCAAAAAGCGGCCCCGGGAGTCGTGTGACGCCACCGGAGTACTTGTACCGGAACTCTTCCCGCGTCCTCTGCCCCTCCTGGCTGTCGGCACCTTGGGGGCCGGCAGGTTCTCCTCGCTAGAGGAGAAACCCACCGCATCGGCATCCGACTCACAGACACGCGGCCGCTTCCCCCAAAACTTGGAAGGAGCGGCCGCAACTGCCTGCGGTGTGTCGTCAACCACCGACAACACACTCACTCTCTCTAGAACTACGCGTGGTTCCACAGGGATCTCAGCTCCCGGCCTAAGTGACGCAGCGCCAGAGTCCGACACTGCGTCCACCATGCAGAGTTCACCCGTTCCGCGGTCGGGTTTCTTACGACTAAAAGAGATGAGGTCTTCAAAAGACCTCGATCTCGGGGAGCCTCCTCGGCTCTTGTTGCCATCGGCAAGTGGGTAACGTATGCTGCCCCCCCCAGAATACGAAGGGCTTGACGACCCCAAAGGGGTCGTGGCGGATTCTCCAGCTGCTGTGCAGCTGGTACCGCCCTGGGGTATAATCTTACAATACGTCTTTTTCATTATTTTTGTTCCTTTGAAGGGTTTGGTCCCTGTCTCCCTATCTCGTCATTTCCCCCCCCCCCCTTTTTGTGACTATTCCATCACCCTCACAGTCATGTCTGATGGGCAGACACGTACCGGAGGGCGTGGATCTGTCATGAAGAGTACATGCCCCGCAACACTGTCGCGTGGCATGTGAAAACCATCCCCAACCCTGATTCACTCCCCGAAAACTTCGAGGAGTGAATCACTAATCACGTACCGTCCGATAGCCCGCTCCGTGAGCCATCGCACGGTACACGACGAAATGTTCCCGAACCCTGATCCACTCCCCGAAAACCTCGAGGAGTGAATCACCAATCACGTACCGTCCGATGACCCGCTCCGTGAGCCATCGCACGGCACACGATGAAATAACCCCGCCCGATTCACTCCCCGAGAACTTCGAGGAGTGAATCTCTAATCACGTACCGTCCGATAGCCCGCTCCGTGAGCCATCGCACGGTACACGACGAAATGTTCCGAACCCTGATCCACTCCCCGTAAACCTCGAGGAGTGAATCACCAATCACGTACCGTCCGATGACCCGCTCCGTGAGCCATCGCACGGCACACGATGAAATAACCCCGCCCGATTCACTCCCCGAGAACTTCGAGGAGTGAATCTCTAATCACGTACCTTCCGATAGCCCGCTCCGTGAGCCATCGCACGGTACACGACGAAATGTTCCGAACCCTGATCCACTCTCCGAAAAACCTCGAGGAGTGAATCACCAATCACGTGCCGTCCGATGACCCGCTCCGTGAGCCATCGCACGGCACACGATGAAATAACCCCGCCCGATTCACTCCCCGAGAACTTCGAGGAGTGAATCTCTAATCACGCACCGTCCGATAGCCCGCTCCGTGAGCCATCGCACGGTACACGACGAAATATCCCATCCCTGATCCACTCCCCGAGGAGCTCGAGGAGTGAATCGCGAATCACACAGCATGCAATAGACCCGCTCCGTGAGTCATCGCACGCCGTGAGACCCCTCCCCATATTCACACTCCGATGACTCGGAGCGTGAATCGTGCACAGGGCACCCCTCGCAGAAGTCTGAGGCGACCCCGGCGTGTGTGTGTCTCTCTTAGTCTGGTCTCTCACTTGGAATGGGAATCTCCAAGATCATTGAGACACTCAAGCCCCACCACGACGACAACGTGGAGACACCCTCGGTGGGGAACCTAGCCTAACCTTTTTTTTTTTTTTTTTTTTTTTGTCGGGGTGGAAAATCCTCACGGATGTCCTCCGCCCTCGGGCGGGCGGAGGGGTCTGTCAGACTCAAACTGACTAAAAACCACCCCGGTGTTCCCTCGCACACTTGCGTCGGGGGGCAACGGGATCTGATGCGACTTCCGCTGCCCCGGACTGGTGCCGGCCCGCTTGACCTGCGGGCCTCGTCCCGGGGGGGAGTGAGGTGTCAAACTCCCCCCGTTACATCTCAGAGAGGCGCGCGTGGAACACTACGCGCCGCCGTCTCGGGTCCAGTGTGATCGGGGGCGACGGATGTCCCCGAATCCGTCGCCCCTGGACCTGTTTAGGGGGGCCGGAAGAGGGCGTTGTCCGCCCTCTGCCGACGCCCGGTGCGTCTGCTGCGGGATGGGCGGGAGCTCGTCATCTCCCTCTCCCTTTCCGCAGCCTCCTTCTGCGACATGACGGTTTCGCAGAAGGACATCACCGCGTCCCAGGACTCTGCGCTGCCGACCATCGAGCGAACGACGGTCGGCAGCGACAGGTCTCCTCCGACCTCCGTAACGAGCGCACGGCGCGGCTCATCCCACGCGGCGCACTCGGCCAGCGTATGCCGCGCCGTGTCCTCCAGACAGTGGACGCAGTGATGGCACCGGGCGTCCGGCTCCCTGCTTATGCGACACAGGTACTTCCCGAAGCAGCCGTGCCCCGAGAGCACCTGCGTCGCCCGAAACGTCAGGGAGCCGTGCTTCCTCCCGAGCCAGTCGTCGAGTACTGGCCGGATCGCCTCGACTGTGTCGAGGCCGGCGGTAGGGAGCTCTAGCCTCCCCCGCCATTCCGCCACCATGACCTGTCGGAGCTGAGACCGGTACAGCGTTATCTGTCGCTGCACCAGCCTCTCGCCCCTATGATCGGCCTCCTCGCGCCACTGGTGCAGTGTCGCGAGGGTCTTCGCCTCCAGGTCCCACGGCGGGGATCCGGCCAGTACACAAGCCGCCTCGTAGGAGATCGTGCGATATCCCCGTATGACCCTGACGGCCATCGCCCTCTGCGGTCTGCGCAGAACAGCGATAGTGCGGGCCGTCAGGTCTTTCGCCCAAAACCTAGCCTAACCTAGCCTAACCTTTTTTTTTTTTTTTTTTTTTTTTTTTTTTTTTTTTTTTTTTTTTTTTTTTTTTTTTTTTTTTTTTTTTTTTGTTTTTTTTTTTTTTTTTTTTTTTTTTTTTTTTTTTTTTTTTTTTTTTTTTTTTTTTTTTTTTTTGTCGGGGTGGAAAATCCTCACGGATGTCCTCCGCCCTGGGGCGGGTGGAGGGGTCTGTCAGACTCAAACTGACTAAAAACCACCCCGGTGTTCCCTCGCACACTTGCGTCGGGGGGCAACGGGATCTGATGCGACTTCCGCTGCCCCGGACTAGTGCCGGCCCTCTTGACCTGCGGGCCTCGTCCCGGGGGGGAGTGAGGTGTGAAACTCCCCCCGTTACGTCTGAGAGAGGCGCGCGTGGAACACTACGCGCCGCCGTCTCGGGTCCAGTGTGATCGGGGGCGACGGATGTCCCCGAATCCGTCGCCCCTGGACCTGTTTAGGGGGGCCGGAAGAGGGCGTTGTCCGCCCTCTGCCGACGCCCGATGCGTCTGCTGCGGGATGGGCGGGAGCTCGTCATCTCCCTCTCCCTTTCCGCAGCCTCCTTCTGCGACATGACGGTTTCGCAGAAGGACATCACCGCGTCCCAGGACTCTGCGCTGCCGACCATCGAGCGAACGACGGTCGGCAGCGACAGGTCTCCTCCTACTTCCGTAACGAGCGCACGGCGCGGCTCATCCCACGCGGCGCACTCGGCCAGCGTATGCCGCGCCGTGTCCTCCAGACAGTGGACGCAGTGATGACACCGGGCGTCCGGCTCCCTGCTTATGCGACACAGGTACTTCCCGAAGCAGCCGTGCCCCGAGAGCACCTGCGTCGCCCGAAACGTCAGGGAGCCGTGCTTCCTCCCGAGCCAGTCGTCGAGTACTGGCCGGATCGCCTCGACTGTGTCGAGGCCGGCGGTAGGGAGCTCTAGCCTCCCCCGCCATTCCGCCACCATGACCTGTCGGAGCTGAGACCGGTACAGCGTTATCTGTCGTTGCACCAGCCTCTCGCCCCGATGATCGGCCTCCTCGCGCCACTGGTGCAGTGTCGCGAGGGTCTTCGCCTCCAGGTCCCACGGCGGGGATCCGGCCAGTACACAAGCCGCCTCGTAGGAGATCGTGCGATATCCCCGTATGACCCTGACGGCCATCGCTCTCTGCGGTCTGCGCAGAACCGCGATAGTGCGGGCCGTCAGGTCTTTCGCCCAAATCGGGGCCCCGTAAAGGGCCATCGATCGCACGATCCCCACGTACAACCGCCTACAGGCGGTGCTCGGGCCCCCCAGATTGGGAAGCAGCGTTGACAGCGCGCCCGTCGCGCCCATCAACTTGGGCACCAACCGCTGAAAGTGGGGGCCGAAGTCCCAACGGCTGTCGAGCACCAATCCTAAGTACTTCATGGTTGACTCGACAGCGATCCGGACCCCACCGACCACAATGTGTGATCCCAGCGGCGGCGCCCGTCGGGGGCCATGAAAAGCAATGGCCTCCGACTTGTTGAGGGCCACTTCCAGGCCGAGGCGTCGTATGCGGCTCACCACCTGTGAGACCGCAGCCGTAGCCAGCAACGCTGCCTCCCTGTACGAGCTCCCCCGAGCCGTGACCAGCGTGTCGTCCGCATAACACGTCAGGTCCACTCCCGGCGGGAGCTCGCACCGCAAAACCCAGTCGTATCCGATGCTCCACAGGGGTGGGCCCAGAACCGAACCCTGCGGAACACCGCACGACATCTCGCGACGGCCCGTGCCGTCGCGTCCCATGTAGGTGACACACCGTCCGGACAGATAAGCCCCCACAATGTTGCGGAGGTAGGAAGGCACCCGATGGTATCGCAGGGCCTCCCTAATGCAACCCCAGGGCAGGGTGTTGAACGCGTTGGAGATGTCCAAGGACACCGCCAGCACCACCCCACCCTGGGACACCGCTTCCTCCGCCAGGACTCTCACCCTCATGATGGCGTCGATGGTAGAGCGCCCACGTCGGAAGCCAAACTGGCTGTCGTCTAGGTTCGGCCCCTCTGTACACAAGTGGCTGACGAGGCGATCTGCGATTACACGCTCGAGCATCTTGCCCGCCTCGTCCAGCAACACTATGGGCCGATAAGCCGACGACGAATCCGCCGGGCGCCCTGCCTTCCTGAGCAGGACCAGTCGACCAGTCTTCCACCTGCTAGGGAACTGACCCCGCTCAAGGCACGCCGAGAAGAGTCCCCTCAGTGGGGGCTCCAACTCCTTCAGGGCGAGGACTAGAGCGCGACCAGGCACTCCGTCGGGCCCCGGAGCAGTGTTTTTTGCCCGGAGCCGCATCACGGCCGCGCTCATCTCCGCCTGTGTCACCTCTGGGACGGTTTCGCTCTCCTCTTCTTCTTCTTCAGACTCTGCAGCTGTGGGCAGAGCCATCGGCGGTGCCTCGTACTCGGCTCTCTCAGGGAAGAGAGCCGAGACCACTCGCTCCAGAAACTGCGGCTCGAGACCTTCCGTTAGCGGGGGGGCCCACGGCCGAAGCTTCCCTCGGACCGTGCGGTAAGGGCGCCCCCACGGATCCCCGTCTAAGGTCGCCAACAGCTCCTCTCTGGAGCGGGTCTTCGACTCGCCGATGGCCAGCCACAGAGCCTCCTTCGCCGCGCGGTACACCTCATACAGCGCGGCTTCTTCGTCGGGATCCCGCAGACGTCTCCTCCGACACCGCGTGTACGGGCGTCTGGCGTCTGCACACGCGACGCGCAGCCGCTCGACCTCGACGCACCACCAGTACACGCGGCGCCTTGCGGACAGAGAGGAGACGCGTGGCATGGACGCGTCGCAGATTTGCGTCATCGCGTCGCTAAACCACTGCGCCTCCCGTTCGACGTCGACGGGACCGACGGTAGCCGACTCCCGGATCCAGGCTTGGACGATAGTGGCTTCCTCGAGAGCCTCCCTGTCGAGGCGTTTCAGCGCCCAACGCGGGCCGTCTCTTCGGGGGGCCGATTGGCTACGACCTCCAGCGGTCTGGGTGGAGACGTCGAAGCGTATGTATCGGTGATCCGATAGCGTCTCCACCTCCGCTTCCACGTGCCAATCACGAACACGGTGCACGACAGCGGGACTAGCGAACGACACGTCCACAATAGATCCACCCCGCTGCCGCACACACGTGTAGGCCGAACCCCGATTTAAGACAGCCAGGCCCGTCGTAACGGCCCACTCCTCTAGCACATCGCCTCTCGGGTCTGTGACCGGGGATCCCCACGCCGCAGACTTGGCGTTCAGATCACCGAGAAGCAAAATGGGCCGAGGATGAGACCGGCCGACGACGGCTCCCAACTCGACAAGGAAACTCTCGAATTCGGCGAGACTCCTGTTGGGCGAAAAGTATGCCCCGATCGTGACGATCCCGTTCACAAGGGCGGCAACCCAACCGTGACCCCGGGATACGTCGACAAGAGTCGCGCCGATGATGGCCACCAGGCCGTCCAGATCCCCTGCCCAGTTATCCCGGGCGGGGACAAAATACGGCTCAGCGACCACCGCCACATTTATCGACCACTCCGCCATGCTCAGGACCAAGAGATCCTGAGCTCTGGTGCAGTGGTTGACGTTCGCCTGGAGGAAATGCAGCGCCATCACTGGCACTCCATTTCGTCGGCGCCTCGTCCTACCACAGGCCGGGAGTCGGCCGAAGAGGTGCTAGGGGGTGCGGCCCCCGTAGCTTTGGTCCAACGCTTGCTGCGCTTTCTGGGCGCGCTGCAAGCGTTGCCGCCAGTTCTGTGCCCCGCGGACTTTCCTGCAGCCGCACAGAGGCTGCAGTTTGGCTCCGCGGAGCACTGGGACGCCTTGTGGCCGGGCTGACCGCAGCGATAACACAGATCGCTGCGGTCGGCTTCGCTAGTGCACAGTGCCCGGACGTGCCCTTTCTCCAGGCACCGGTAACACTGCATGGCCCTGGGTGCCAGCAGTTTCACTCTTGCTGAAACCCAGCCCACCAAAAGACGTCCCGCGTCGGCAACTCTCTTCGCCGCAGCCACTGGACACCGCACCCAGATGGTGCCCAGCCCACCAGCGTTGACGCGGATTTCGCCCGCCCGTACATTTTCTGGCGGGCATCCGCCGCTCCGCGCTATGGCCACCACCACCTCTTCCGGGGAAACAGAGTCGTCCAGCCCATCGACGCGCACCTCAGCCGTCTTGATGGGTCTGGACACCCGGGCCTCCTCGGGGTTGAGGACGTCCCTAAGCTTTGCAGCTAGAGAGTCCGCCCTCTCGGCACTGCTGGTCCCCGCCAACTCGAACATCTTGGCCCCCGTGGCTGCCGTTCTAAAACGGAAACCGTCCGGGGTGCCAAAATCGGCAAAGACCAGCTTGCCCCTAGCCTCCGCCAGTACCTTCTGGTACGTCACGCCCCTCTCCTTGGCTTCGGGCTGAAGCGTGACCACTACAGCCTCGGAGCGAGGGACGCGGAGTTTTGGGGCCTGCCCCTTGGAGCCCGGCGCGTTCTTGGCCTTGCGGCCCCTCTTCCGCCTCTTTTTCCGGCTTTCGGCCGTCTTCCAGCCGCCCTCTTTTTCTTTGGGGGGGGACGAGCTGCTCCCCTCTGTGGCACTTTTCGTCCCCTTCACGGCCTTTTTGCCCCCGTGTGTGGCTTTTTTGGGCACCTGCGTGGGCTTTTTTGGCGCAGGTGGTGCTTTAGCCACCTGTGCCCACGTTGGCCCAGCCGTCGCTGGAGCTGGCTCCGCCTCCTTCCTCCGCCTATCTGCCGCCAGCGGCGGACGAAGCCTAATAGGGGGGTTGAGCCTAGGCTCTAGGCTGTCCAGGCGGGCGGCCATAATGCTCAACAGCCGGTTGAACTGGTCTTCCCCCAAAGACCCGTTCTGTGGCAGAGCACGACTGTCCGCAGTCGTCGCACCCTGCTGCCGGCTGAAGTCTGCCCTCAGGGCACTGACCTCCCGCTGGAGCTCCTCCATCCTCGTTTGGAGACGGCGATTTTCCTCTCGGAGCTTCACCGTCTCCTCCGAGACCGTGCGGTCAAGGAGGACGTCTACCGCCTCCTTGATCCCGTCTGCCGCCTCTTTCAGGGCCCGTGTGAACGTCCCCTTCAGGTTGCCAGATTTCGTGGCTACCTTCAGGACGACGTCCACGCCGTCCAAAACTTGGCGGCTAAGGGCCTCTGCCGTCAAGCCCTCAGGAGCTGCGGCGGTCTGCGTCCGCCTCTCCCTTGCCCGTCGAGCCAACTCAGCGACCTCGTCGGTCGCGATGGCCTTGCGGCCCTCTCTCCTCGCGGCATTGAGCTCAGCCTTAGTGCTCAGCAAAGCGATGGAGGCCTCGGCACCACCTTGCTCCACCTGCATGGCACCGTCGGAATCGCTCACTCCGCTGGCCATCGGCGTATCGGTGGGCTTTAGGAAGCGGCCCCGGGCGTCACGTGACGCTGCCATAAAAGAAGGCAGCCGGCGTCCTCTGCCCCTCTTGGTTGTCGGCACCTTGGGGGCTGGCAGGTTCTCCTCGCTAGAGGACAAACCCGCCGAACCCGCGTCCGACACACACACACGCGGCCGCTTCCCCCAAAACTTGGAGGGTGAAGCCGCAACTGCTCGCGGTGTGTCGTCTGCCTCCGACAACACACAGACCCTCTCTAGCACCACGCGAGGCTCCGCTGGAGCCTCCGCTCCGACCCTCAGTGACGCAGCGCCAGACCCTGACACTGCGTCCGCCGCGTGGCGCTCGACCCGTCCTCGGTCGGTATTTTTAAAATTAAAAGAGATGAGGTCTTCAAAAGACCTCGATCTCGAGGAGCCTCCTCGGCTCTGGTTGCCATCGGCAAGCGGAAAACGACTAGTGCCCTCCCCAGAATACGGGGGGCTTGACGATCCCGAAGGGATCGTGGCGGATTCTCCAGCTGCTGTGCAGCTGGTACCGCCCTGGGGTATAATTTTAATAATCGTTTTTTTCATGTTTATTTTGTTTTTCCTTTGAAGGGTGTGGTCCCTCTCTCCTTACTGCTCATCTTTTCCCCCCCCTTTTTTTTTTTTTTTTTTTGACCGTTCCATCACCCTCACGGTCACGTCTGATGGGCAGACGCGTACCAGAGGGCGACGAATGTCACATCCCAGAACATGCCCCGCAACGATGTCCCGTCGCGTGGCATGCAAGGGGAAGATCCCCGACCCCGATTCACTCCCCGACGACCTCGAGGAGTGAATCACCAATCACGTACCGTCCGATAGCCCGCTCCGTGAGCCATCGCACGGCACACGACGACATAACCCCACCCTGATTCACTCCCCGAGAACTTCGAGGAGTGAATCACTAATCACGTACCGTCCGATAGCCCGCTCCGTGAGCCATCGCACGGTACACGATGAAAAGCCCCGCCCTGATTCACTCCCCGAGAACTTCGAGGAGTGAATCACCAATCACGTACCGTCCGATAGCCCGCTCCGTGAGCCATCGCACGGTACATGACGAAATAATCCCACCCTGATTCACTCCCCGAGAACCTCGAAGAGTGAATCACTAATCACGTGCCGTCCGATAGCCCGCTCCGTGAGCCATCGCACGGCACACGATGAAAATTAGCCCCGCCCTGATTCACTCCCCGAGAACCTCGAAGAGTGAATCACTAATCACGTACCGTCCGATAGCCCGCTCCGTGAGCCATCGCACGGTACACGACGAAATATCCCAGCCCTGATCCACTCCCCGAGGAACTCGAGGAGTGAATCGCGAATCACACATCGTCCGATAGCCCGCTCCGTGGGTCATCGCACGATGTACGATGTATATCCCCATATTCACACTCCGATGACTCGGAGCGTGAATCGCGCACTGTCCGGAACGACGGACAGGGCACCCCTCGCAAGAGTCTGAAGCGACTCCGGTGTGTCTCTCTTAGTCTGGTCTCTCACTTGGAATGGGAAACTCCAAGATCATTGAGACACGCAAGCCCCACCACGACGACAACGTGGAGACACCCTCGGTGGGGAACCTAGCCTAACCTAGCCTAACCTAGCCTAACCTAGCCTAACCTTTTTTTTTTTTTTTTTTTTTGTCGGGGTGGAAAATCCTCACGGATGTCCTCCGCCCTGGGGCGGGCGGAGGGGTCTGTCAGACTCAAACTGACTAAAAACCACCCCGGTGTTCCCTCGCACACTTGCGTCGGGGGGCAACGGGATCTGATGCGACTTCCGCTGCCCCGGACTAGTGCCGGCCCGCTTGACCTGCGGGCCTCGTCCCGGGGGGGAGTGAGGTGTGAAACTCCCCCCGTTACGTCTCAGAGAGGCGCGCGTGGAACACTACGCGCCGCCGTCTCGGGTCCAGTGTGATCGGGGGCGACGGATGTCCCCGAATCCGTCGCCCCTGGACCTGTTTATGGGGGCCGGAAGAGGGCGTTGTCCGCCCTCTGCCGACGCCCGGTGCGTCTGCTGCGGGATGGGCGGGAGCTCGTCATCTCCCTCTCCCTTTCCGCAGCCTCCTTCTGCGACATGACGGTTTCGCAGAAGGACATCACCGCGTCCCAGGACTCTGCGCTGCCGACCATCGAGCGAACGACGGTCGGCAGCGACAGGTCTCCTCCTACTTCCGTAACGAGCGCACGGCGCGGCTCATCCCACGCGGCGCACTCGGCCAGCGTATGCCGCGCCGTGTCCTCCAGACAGTGGACGCAGTGATGACACCGGGCGTCCGGCTCCCTGCTTATGAACCTAGCCTAACCTAGCCTAACCTAGCCTAACCTTTTTTTTTTTTTTTTTTTTTTTTTGTCGGGGTGGAAAATCCTCACGGATGTCCTCCGCCCTGGGGCGGGCGGAGGGGTCTGTCAGACTCAAACTGACTAAAAACCACCCCGGTGTTCCCTCGCACACTTGCGTCGGGGGGCAACGGGATCTGATGCGACTTCCGCTGCCCCGGACTAGTGCCGGCCCGCTTGACCTGCGGGCCTCGTCCCGGGGGGGAGTGAGGTGTGAAACTCCCCCCGTTACGTCTCAGAGAGGCGCGCGTGGAACACTACGCGCCGCCGTCTCGGGTCCAGTGTGATCGGGGGCGACGGATGTCCCCGAATCCGTCGCCCCTGGACCTGTTTAGGGGGGCCGGAAGAGGGCGTTGTCCGCCCTCTGCCGACGCCCGATGCGTCTGCTGCGGGATGGGCGGGAGCTCGTCATCTCCCTCTCCCTTTCCGCAGCCTCCTTCTGCGACATGACGGTTTCGCAGAAGGACATCACCGCGTCCCAGGACTCTGCGCTGCCGACCATCGAGCGAACGACGGTCGGCAGCGACAGGTCTCCTCCTACTTCCGTAACGAGCGCATGGCGCGGCTCATCCCACGCGGCGCACTCGGCCAGCGTATGCCGCGCCGTGTCCTCCAGACAGTGGACGCAGTGATGACACCGGGCGTCCGGCTCCCTGCTTATGCGACACAGGTACTTCCCGAAGCAGCCGTGCCCCGAGAGCACCTGCGTCGCCCGAAACGTCAGGGAGCCGTGCTTCCTCCCGAGCCAGTCGTCGAGTACTGGCCGGATCGCCTCGACTGTGTCGAGGCCGGCGGTAGGGAGCTCTAGCCTCCCCCGCCATTCCGCCACCATGACCTGTCGGAGCTGAGACCGGTACAGCGTTATCTGTCGTTGCACCAGCCTCTCGCCCCGATGATCGGCCTCCTCGCGCCACTGGTGCAGTGTCGCGAGGGTCTTCGCCTCCAGGTCCCACGGCGGGGATCCGGCCAGTACACAAGCCGCCTCGTAGGAGATCGTGCGATATCCCCGTATGACCCTGACGGCCATCGCTCTCTGCGGTCTGCGCAGAACCGCGATAGTGCGGGCCGTCAGGTCTTTCGCCCAAATCGGGGCCCCGTAAAGGGCCATCGATCGCACGATCCCCACGTACAACCGCCTACAGGCGGTGCTCGGGCCCCCCAGATTGGGAAGCAGTGTTGACAGCGCGCCCGCCGCGCCCATCAACTTGGGCACCAACCGCTGAAAGTGGGGGCCGAAGTCCCAACGGCTGTCGAGCACCAATCCTAAGTACTTCATGGTTGACTCGACAGCGATCCGGACCCCACCGACCACAATGTGTGATCCCAGCGGCGGCGCCCGTCGGGGGCCATGAAAAGCAATGGCCTCCGACTTGTTGAGGGCCACTTCCAGGCCGAGGCGTCGTATGCGGCTCACCACCTGTGAGACCGCAGCCGTAGCCAGCAACGCTGCCTCCCTGTACGAGCTCCCCCGAGCCGTGACCAGCGTGTCGTCCGCATAACACGTCAGGTCCACTCCCGGCGGGAGCTCGCACCGCAAAACCCAGTCGTATCCGATGTTCCACAGGGGTGGGCCCAGAACCGAACCCTGCGGAACACCGCACGACATCTCGCGACGGCCCGTGCCGTCGCGTCCCGTGTAGGTGACACACCGTCCGGACAGATAAGCCCCCACAATGTTGCGGAGGTAGGAAGGCACCCGATGGTATCGCAGGGCCTCCCTAATGCAACCCCAGGGCAGGGTGTTGAACGCGTTGGAGATGTCCAAGGACACCGCCAGCACCACCCCACCCTGGGACACCGCTTCCTCCGCCAGGACTCTCACCCTCATGATGGCGTCGATGGTAGAGCGCCCACGCCGGAAGCCAAACTGGCTGTCGTCTAGGTTCGGCCCCTCTGTACACAAGTGGCTGACGAGGCGATCTGCGATGACACGCTCGAGCATCTTGCCCGCCTCGTCCAGCAAC
The DNA here is from genome assembly GCA_963082995.1 of Noctua comes. Classification (NCBI taxonomy): domain Eukaryota; kingdom Metazoa; phylum Arthropoda; class Insecta; order Lepidoptera; family Noctuidae; genus Noctua; species Noctua comes. Next base: position 49,154 of record OY720269.1, read on the forward strand.
ACTATGGGCCGATAAGCCGACGACGAATCCGCCGGGCGCCCCGCCTTCCTGAGCAGGACCAGTCGACCAGTCTTCCACCTGCTAGGGAACTGACCCCGCTCAAGGCACGCCGAGAAGAGTCCCCTCAGTGGGGGCTCCAACTCCTTCAGGGCGAGGACTAGAGCGCGACCAGGCACTCCGTCGGGCCCCGGAGCAGTGTTTTTTGCCCGGAGCCGCATCACGGCCGCGCTCATCTCCGCCTGTGTCACCTCTGGGACGGTTTCGCTCTCCTCTTCTTCTTCCGACTCTGCAGCTGTGGGCAGAGCCATCGGCGGTGGCTCGTACTCGGCTGTCTCAGGGAAGAGAGCCGAGACCACTCGCTCCAGAAACTGCGGCTCGAGACCTTCCGTTAGCGGGGGGGCCCACGGCCGAAGCTTCCCTCGGACCGTGCGGTAAGGGCGCCCCCACGGATCCCCGTCTAGGGTCGCCAACAGCTCCTCTCTGGAGCGCGTCTTCGACTCGCCGATGGCCAGCCACAGAGCCTCCTTCGCCGCGCGGTACACCTCATACAGCGCGGCTTCTTCGTCGGGATCCCGCAGACGTCTCCTCCGACACCGCGTGTACGGGCGTCTGGCGTCTGCACACGCGACGCGCAGCCGCTCGACCTCGACGCACCACCAGTACACGCGGTGCCTTGCGGACAGAGAGGAGACGCGTGGCATGGACGCGTCGCAGATTTGCGTCATCGCGTCGCTAAACCACTGCGCCTCCCGTTCGACGTCGACGGGACCGACGGTAGCCGACTCCCGGATCCAGGCTTGGACGATAGTGGCTTCCTCGAGAGCCTCCCTGTCGAGGCGTTTCAGCGCCCAACGCGGGCCGTCTCTTCGGGGGGCCGATTGGCTACGACCTCCAGCGGTCTGGGTGGAGACGTCGAAGCGTATGTATCGGTGATCCGATAGCGTCTCCACCTCCGCTTCCACGTGCCAATCACGAACACGGTGCACGACAGCGGGACTAGCGAACGACACGTCCACAATGGATCCACCCCGCTGCCGCACACACGTGTAGGCCGAACCCCGATTTAAGACAGCCAGGCCCGTCGTAACGGCCCACTCCTCTAGCACATCGCCTCTCGGGTCTGTGACCGGGGATCCCCACGCCGCAGACTTGGCGTTCAGATCACCGAGAAGCAAAATGGGCCGAGGATGAGACCGGCCGACGACGGCTCCCAACTCGACAAGGAAACTCTCGAATTCGGCGAGACTCCTGTTGGGCGAAAAGTATGCCCCGATCGTGACGATCCCGTTCACAAGGGCGGCAACCCAACCGTGACCCCGGGATACGTCGACAAGAGTCGCGCCGATGATGGCCACCAGGCCGTCCAGATCCCCTGCCCAGTTATCCCGGGCGGGGACAAAATACGGCTCAGCGACCACCGCCACATTTATCGACCACTCCGCCATGCTCAGGACCAAGAGATCCTGAGCTCTGGTGCAGTGGTTGACGTTCGCCTGGAGGAAATGCAGCGCCATCACTGGCACTCCATTTCGTCGGCGCCTCGTCCTACCACAGGCCGGGAGTCGGCCGAAGAGGTGCTAGGGGGTGCGGCCCCCGTAGCTTTGGTCCAACGCTTGCTGCGCTTTCTGGGCGCGCTGCAAGCGTTGCCGCCAGTTCTGTGCCCCGCGGACTTTCCTGCAGCCGCACAGAGGCTGCAGTTTGGCTCCGCGGAGCACTGGGACGCCTTGTGGCCGGGCTGACCGCAGCGATAACACAGATCGCTGCGGTCGGCTTCGCTAGTGCACAGTGCCCGGACGTGCCCTTTCTCCAGGCACCGGTAACACTGCATGGCCCTGGGTGCCAGCAGTTTCACTCTTGCTGAAACCCAGCCCACCAAAAGACGTCCCGCGTCGGCAACTCTCTTCGCCGCAGCCACTGGACACCGCACCCAGATGGTGCCCAGCCCACCAGCGTTGACGCGGATTTCGCCCGCCCGTACATTTTCTGGCGGGCATCCGCCGCTCCGCGCTATGGCCACCACCACCTCTTCCGGGGAAACAGAGTCGTCCAGCCCATCGACGCGCACCTCAGCCGTCTTGATGGGTCTGGACACCCGGGCCTCCTCGGGGTTGAGGACGTCCCTAAGCTTTGCAGCTAGAGAGTCCGCCCTCTCGGCACTGCTGGTCCCCGCCAACTCGAACATCTTGGCCCCCGTGGCTGCCGTTCTAAAACGGAAACCGTCCGGGGTGCCAAAATCGGCAAAGACCAGCTTGCCCCTAGCCTCCGCCAGTACCTTCTGGTACGTCACGCCCCTCTCCTTGGCTTCGGGCTGAAGCGTGACCACTACAGCCTCGGAGCGAGGGACGCGGAGTTTTGGGGCCTGCCCCTTGGAGCCCGGCGCGTTCTTGGCCTTGCGGCCCCTCTTCCGCCTCTTTTTCCGGCTTTCGGCCGTCTTCCAGCCGCCCTCTTTTTCTTTGGGGGGGGACGAGCTGCTCCCCTCTGTGGCACTTTTCGTCCCCTTCACGGCCTTTTTGCCCCCGTGTGTGGCTTTTTTGGGCACCTGCGTGGGCTTTTTTGGCGCAGGTGGTGCTTTAGCCACCTGTGCCCACGTTGGCCCAGCCGTCGCTGGAGCTGGCTCCGCCTCCTTCCTCCGCCTATCTGCCGCCAGCGGCGGACGAAGCCTAATAGGGGGGTTGAGCCTAGGCTCTAGGCTGTCCAGGCGGGCGGCCATAATGCTCAACAGCCGGTTGAACTGGTCTTCCCCCAAAGACCCGTTCTGTGGCAGAGCACGACTGTCCGCAGTCGTCGCACCCTGCTGCCGGCTGAAGTCTGCCCTCAGGGCACTGACCTCCCGCTGGAGCTCCTCCATCCTCGTTTGGAGACGGCGATTTTCCTCTCGGAGCTTCACCGTCTCCTCCGAGACCGTGCGGTCAAGGAGGACGTCTACCGCCTCCTTGATCCCGTCTGCCGCCTCTTTCAGGGCCCGTGTGAACGTCCCCTTCAGGTTGCCAGATTTCGTGGCTACCTTCAGGACGACGTCCACGCCGTCCAAAACTTGGCGGCTAAGGGCCTCTGCCGTCAAGCCCTCAGGAGCTGCGGCGGTCTGCGTCCGCCTCTCCCTTGCCCGTCGAGCCAACTCAGCGACCTCGTCGGTCGCGATGGCCTTGCGGCCCTCTCTCCTCGCGGCATTGAGCTCAGCCTTAGTGCTCAGCAAAGCGATGGAGGCCTCGGCACCACCTTGCTCCACCTGCATGGCACCGTCGGAATCGCTCACTCCGCTGGCCATCGGCGTATCGGTGGGCTTTAGGAAGCGGCCCCGGGCGTCACGTGACGCTGCCATAAAAGAAGGCAGCCGGCGTCCTCTGCCCCTCTTGGTTGTCGGCACCTTGGGGGCTGGCAGGTTCTCCTCGCTAGAGGACAAACCCGCCGAACCCGCGTCCGACACACACACACGCGGCCGCTTCCCCCAAAACTTGGAGGGTGAAGCCGCAACTGCTCGCGGTGTGTCGTCTGCCTCCGACAACACACAGACCCTCTCTAGCACCACGCGAGGCTCCGCTGGAGCCTCCGCTCCGACCCTCAGTGACGCAGCGCCAGACCCTGACACTGCGTCCGCCGCGTGGCGCTCGACCCGTCCTCGGTCGGTATTTTTAAAATTAAAAGAGATGAGGTCTTCAAAAGACCTCGATCTCGAGGAGCCTCCTCGGCTCTGGTTGCCATCGGCAAGCGGAAAACGACTAGTGCCCTCCCCAGAATACGGGGGGCTTGACGATCCCGAAGGGATCGTGGCGGATTCTCCAGCTGCTGTGCAGCTGGTACCGCCCTGGGGTATAATTTTAATAATCGTTTTTTTCATGTTTATTTTGTTTTTCCTTTGAAGGGTGTGGTCCCTCTCTCCTTACTGCTCATCTTTTCCCCCCCCTTTTTTTTTTTTTTTTTTTTTTTTTGACCGTTCCATCACCCTCACGGTCACGTCTGATGGGCAGACGCGTACCAGAGGGCGACGAATGTCACATCCCAGAACATGCCCCGCAACGATGTCCCGTCGCGTGGCATGCAAGGGGAAGATCCCCGACCCCGATTCACTCCCCGACGACCTCGAGGAGTGAATCACCAATCACGTACCGTCCGATAGCCCGCTCCGTGAGCCATCGCACGGCACACGACGACATAACCCCACCCTGATTCACTCCCCGAGAACTTCGAGGAGTGAATCACTAATCACGTACCGTCCGATAGCCCGCTCCGTGAGCCATCGCACGGTACACGATGAAAAGCCCCGCCCTGATTCACTCCCCGAGAACTTCGAGGAGTGAATCACCAATCACGTACCGTCCGATAGCCCGCTCCGTGAGCCATCGCACGGTACATGACGAAATAATCCCACCCTGATTCACTCCCCGAGAACCTCGAAGAGTGAATCACTAATCACGTGCCGTCCGATAGCCCGCTCCGTGAGCCATCGCACGGCACACGATGAAAATTAGCCCCGCCCTGATTCACTCCCCGAGAACCTCGAAGAGTGAATCACTAATCACGTACCGTCCGATAGCCCGCTCCGTGAGCCATCGCAGGGTACACGACGAAATATCCCAGCCCTGATCCACTCCCCGAGGAACTCGAGGAGTGAATCGCGAATCACACATCGTCCGATAGCCCGCTCCGTGGGTCATCGCACGATGTACGATGTATATCCCCATATTCACACTCCGATGACTCGGAGCGTGAATCGCGCACTGTCCGGAACGACGGACAGGGCACCCCTCGCAAGAGTCTGAAGCGACTCCGGTGTGTCTCTCTTAGTCTGGTCTCTCACTTGGAATGGGAAACTCCAAGATCATTGAGACACGCAAGCCCCACCACGACGACAACGTGGAGACACCCTCGGTGGGGAACCTAGCCTAACCTAGCCTAACCTAGCCTAACCTAGCCTAACCTAGCCTAACCAAGCAGGACAGGGAAGGGGTCTGGGAAGGAATTTACAGGGTAATGGGAAGGATAGGGAAGAGAGAGGAGGATCTGCCCCTGCGGATGGGGGGGGAGCCGCTGGACGCGAAGGGTTCCGTGAAGCTGTTGGCCGAGACGTTCTACCCCGAAGACCGACAGGGAGATGACACTATGGACCATCGCCAGACGAGAGAACAGGCAGAAATGGTGAACGCGTGGAGCCATGGTGAACGACATGACCCACCGTTCACCATAAGCGAGCTTGATAGGTCTATGGGATCATTCAACCCAAAAAAGGCTCCGGGAGCTGACGGCTTCACGGCCGACATCTGTAGTCACGCGGTTCACTGTGACCCTAACTACTTCCTGGCACTGTTGAACAGGTGCCTGGCGCTACACCACTTCCCGAAGATTTGGAAGGAAGCAACGGTGGTTGTCCTGAGAAAGCCGGGCAAAGACTCGTACACCGTACCCAAGTCGTACAGGCCGATTGGGCTATTGCCTGTCCTGGGGAAAGTGTACGAAAAGATGCTGGTTGCCCGTCTCAAGTTTTACTTATTGCCCAGCATAAGTACTCGCCAATACGGCTTCATGCCCCAAAAAAGCACTGAAGACTCCCTCTACACCCTTGTGCAGTACATCCGCACAAAGCTGGCACAGAAGAGGATAGTCACGCTTGTGTCACTAGACATTGAGGGAGCATTCGACAGTGCGTGGTGGCCAGCCATTAAAGTACGATTGGCTGAGGAAAAGTGTCCCGTGAACTTGAGACGGGTAGTCAGCAGCTATCTCAGTGACAGGATGGTCACAGTGAGGTACGCCGGTGAAGAAAGCAGGAGAAGGACCACCAAAGGGTGCGTTCAGGGCTCGATTGGAGGGCCACTCTTATGGAACCTGATACTAGACCCACTTCTAAGACAGCTGGATGGTAGGGGTGAATATTGCCAGGCATTTGCTGACGACGTGGTGATGGTGTTCGACGGAGACACAGCCCTAGAAATCGAGAGACAGGCCAATGCCGCTCTTGAACATGTTCGGACGTGGGGTGTCAAAAACAGGCTGAACTTCGCACCGCACAAAACCTGTGCGATGGTACTAACGCGAAGGCTGAAATATGACACGCCGCGCTTGAGCATGGGGGGGATCGACATTGGGATGTCCCAAGACGTCAAAATACTGGGGCTGACAATTGACGCCAAACTCACCTTCAACAAGCACGTAGCTATCGTCTGTCAAAAGGCGATAGCTATATACAAACAGCTGGCCAGAGCAGCCCGGGTCAGTTGGGGTCTGCACCCGGAGGTGATAAGGGCAATATACACCGCTGCAATTGAGCCTACTGTCCTGTACGCGGCGAGCGCATGGGCACCTGCCGCCAACAAATTAGGGGTCAAAAAACAACTGAACGTAGTCCAAAGGGGGCTTGCCCAGAAGCTGTGCAGAGCCTACCGCACGGTTTCCCTAAACTCAGCACTGCTATTGGCTGGGATACTCCCATTCGACCTCCGTGTACGGGAAGCGGCTGCGTTATACGAAGCCAAGAGGGGTGTGCCCCAGCCGGTGCTGGGAGGCGTGGAGATCGAGCGAATGGCTCGAGCGATAGAGGCTCCGCACCCCGCGGACCAAGTGAACCTGGAGTTCGGATGCCTGGTAGACGAGGAACAATACAACAACCACAGCGATTTCGCTGTACGTATATTCACAGACGGCAGCAAGATTGAGGGAAAAGTCGGGGCGGCGGTATCCCTGTGGAATGGTGCCAACGAAACTAGGGCCCTCAAACTCGCCTTGCCGTCTTACTGCACCGTCTACCAGGCAGAACTTCTGGCCCTTCAGAGGGCGGCAGCAGAAGTGCTCAACAGAAGTGAGACCACGTTCGGCATCTTCAGCGACTCCATGGCGGCCCTTCAGTCAGTTGCGAATGTCGGCTCCACCCATCCCTTAGCAGTGGAAACCAGGGACACCATTCGACGCTGTAAGCTCCAGAACAAGAGTGTCTCCTTGTTCTGGATAAAGGCCCACGCTGGATTGGAGGGTAACGAGAGAGCAGACTGGCTGGCGAAGGAAGCCGCGCTGAAGTCGAAGAAGAGGCCGGACTACGATCTGTGCCCCGTGTCTTTCGTCAAGCGAAGAATCCGATTAGGGACGCTCGATGAATGGAACGGGAGATACATATCAGGTGAAACTGCCTCGGGCACAAAAATTTTCTTTCCTGACGTGGTGGCGGCTTATAAAGTGGTGCGCAAGATGGTGCCCACAAACATCACCACGCAAATACTCACTGGGCACGGTGGGTTCTCTGCATACTTGAGTCGCTTCAAGTGTAAGGAGAGCCCATCGTGCGTTTGCGAGCCCGGTAAGGAGGAGACGGTGCTCCACATACTGCTGGACTGCCCGATCACTGCCAGGGCTAGATTTGAAGTGGAGCAACAGCTCGGTATCAGACTGGTTGCGGAAAATCTGCCGCAAATAATGACCACTAATAAAAGTCGCAACACATTTTTAAAATATTGCATAGACGTAGCAACCGCAGTGATATACAGAAATAAGAGATAAAAGTTACTGAAAAGAAACACAATAAAAGTTTGCCGATTAATGAAATATGCTAAAAAACGGCTCTGATCATGTCAGAGGGCACTGGAAAGGCAGGAGTGGTTTTTAGTCGGTTCGAGTCCGACACTACCTCGACTTTCTCACTGTCTGTGAGATAGTCGAGGTGTCCGTGGGGATTTCCCACTCCTGCCAAAAAAAAAAAAAAAAAAAAAAAAAAAAAAAAAAAAAAAACCTTTTTTTTTTTTTTTTTTTTATTAAGCGGTGAAAAATGCCTAACGCATACCGCACCGTCCGGGGAGACGGTGCGGTTATGTGGGGCTTGCACCCACTAAAAAACACCGCCGTGAGCCTACTCTCGCCTTGATGGATGAGCCGCGAGGACCGCTACGCATGACGTTCGCGGCCCATCCAGCGCAACCCGCCTCCGGGGACCAAACTCGTTTGGCGATGTCCGGGCTCACCTGAGACATCGCCACCACTCGTGAGGGCCGTTCAATGCGACGACGATAGACTCCCCGATCTATCGCCCGCTGGCACCTCCTACGGCGGCATCAGGTCGCCATGGCGCCTCCTCCGCCGCCCTGTCCTCCTGCGACGAATCGCGTCTGCGAGGGAGTCTTCCTCTCTGACGCGCTCCGCCGCCTCCTTCTGCGAGATGACATCCTCGCAGAAGGACGCCACCGCCTCCCATGCCTCCCCGCTGTTGACCATGGCCTTGGCCACGGCCGGTAAGGAGAGGTCTGCCCCGATTGCTGCTGCGAGAGCACGACGCTGCACCGCCCAGGTAGGACAATGCTCGAGGGTGTGAAGCGCCGTGTCCTCGCTGCAGCCGCACTGGTGACACACGGGAGTCGCCTCTCGTCTGGCCACTTTGTGCAGGTATTTGCCAAAGCAGCCATGCCCTGACAATACCTGCACCAGACGGAAGGACAACGTCCCGTGTCGCCTCCGTGTCCACTCTTCCAGGATCGGCCGGATCGCCTCCACGGTCCAGTGACCTGCACTGGGCGTCTCCAGCCTCACCCTCCAAATCCGCAGGGTTTGAGATTGGGCCTCCCTGCGCCACCTCGTGACCAGCTCAGGCGGTGGGCGGCGAGTACCACTCTCCGCCCGCAGGTCTGCACCACGTCGGTAGACCTCGGCGAGCACCTGCGCCTCTAGATCCCACGGGGGTGTGCCTGCGAGGGCGCACGCCGCCTCCACCGATACGGTGCGGTATCCGCGTATGACCCTGACTGCCATGACTCTCTGTGGCCTCCGCAGTAGAGCCTTGTTCTGGGCAGACAGGGACTCCGCCCACACCGGGGCCCCATAGAGCGCCATCGAGCGAACTACCCCCGTGTACAGCCGCCGGCAAACCACGTTTGGTCCGCCCAGGTTCGGCAACAGCCGGCTGAGGGCGGACGCCGTGCCGATCAGCTTCGGCGCAAGCTGAGCAAAGTGCTCGCCGAAGTTCCACCTCCGGTCCAAAACCAGGCCCAAGTATTTCATGCTTGCCCGTACCGCTATTGGTGCACCACCAATAGTGAGGTGTGCGCCGGCCGGTGGCCGTCGTCGGGGCGCATGAAATACCAGGGCCTCCGTCTTTTCGAGGGCCACCTTCAGGCCCATCGCCTCGATTCGCCCCACGACGAGGGACGCGCCCTCGACGGCAGACCGTGCCGCTTCCTCGTAGCTCCCTCCCCGGGCCGTGACGAGAGTGTCGTCAGCGTAGCAAATGACGCCCTGCCCGGGGGAGAGCAAACACCGCAAGGACCAGTCGTAGCCTATGTTCCACAGGAGTGGACCCAAAACCGACCCCTGCGGAACACCGCACACGATGGCCCTGCGCACAACTTGACCGTCGCGTCCCTCGTAGGACACGAACCGCCCCTGCAGATAGTCCGCTACCAGCAGCCTCAGGTAGGCGGGCACCCGATGGTAGCGGAGCGCCTCCTCGATGCAGCTGAATGGCAGAGTGTTGAACGCGTTGGCGATGTCTAAAGACACCGCCAACAACACCCCGCCCCGGGTAACTGCATCTTTCGCTTCGGCCTTGAGGCGCAAGATGGCGTCTATTGTCGAACGCCCTGCCCGGAAACCGAACTGGGCGTCCGACAAATTCGGGCCTACTGCATCTAAGTGCCGGACGATGCGGGTAGCGAGAATCTTCTCTAGCATCTTCCCCACCTCGTCCAGCAAGACAATCGGCCTATACGCCGATGGAGAATCCGGGGGCCGCCCTGCCTTCTGGAGCAGCACCAGGCGACCCTCCTTCCAGGCCTTAGGGAACCGTCCCGATGTTAGACAGGCGTCAAACAGCTCCCTAAGCCTATCTTCCAGGGCCGCCTCAAGAGAGAGGGCCAGCACCCTTGCAGGCACCCCATCCGGTCCGGGGGCAGTCCTCTTGGACCGCGCCCTCAGAATTGCTGCCCCCATCTCCGCGTCAGATATTGGGGGAGTCTCCACCTCCGCATCTTGGTCGGCGCCCGCTTCGGCCATTGGTGGAGAAGGGTGATCCGCCCGCTCCGGGAAGAGTGTCTCCACGACCCCGACGAGGAACTGAGGCTAACCTAGCCTAACCTAGCCTAACCTAGCCTAACCTAGCCTAACCTTTTTTTTTTTTTTTTTTTTTTTTTTTTTTTTTTTTTTTTTTTTTTTTTTTTTTTTTTTTTTTTTTTTTTTTGTCGGGGTGGAAAATCCTCACGGATGTCCTCCGCCCTGGGGCGGGCGGAGGGGTCTGTCAGACTCAAACTGACTAAAAACCACCCCGGTGTTCCCTCGCACACTTGCGTCGGGGGACAACGGGATCTGATGCGACTTCCGCTGCCCCGGACTAGTGCCGGCCCGCTTGACCTGCGGGCCTCGTCCCGGGGGGGAGTGAGGTGTGAAACTCCCCCCGTTACGTCTGAGAGAGGCGCGCGTGGAACACTACGCGCCGCCGTCTCGGGTCCAGTGTGATCGGGGGCGACGGATGTCCCCGAATCCGTCGCCCCTGGACCTGTTTAGGGGGGCCGGAAGAGGGCGTTGTCCGCCCTCTGCCGACGCCCGGTGCGTCTGCTGCGGGATGGGCGGGAGCTCGTCATCTCCCTCTCCCTTTCCGCAGCCTCCTTCTGCGACATGACGGTTTCGCAGAAGGACATCACCGCGTCCCAGGACTCTGCGTTGCCGACCATCGAGCGAACGACGGTCGGCAGCGACAGGTCTCCTCCTACGTCCGTAACGAGCGCACGGCGCGGCTCATCCCACGCGGCGCACTCGGCCAGCGTATGCCGCGCCGTGTCCTCCAGACAGTGGACGCAGTGATGGCACCGGGCGTCCGGCTCCCTGCTTATGCGACACAGGTACTTCCCGAAGCAGCCGTGCCCCGAGAGCACCTGCGTCGCCCGAAACGTCAGGGAGCCGTGCTTCCTCCCGAGCCAGTCGTCGAGTACTGGCCGGATCGCCTCGACTGTGTCGAGGCCGGCGGTAGGGAGCTCTAGCCTCCCCCGCCATTCCGCCACCATGACCTGTCGGAGCTGAGACCGGTACAGCGTTATCTGTCGTTGCACCAGCCTCTCGCCCCGATGATCGGCCTCCTCGCGCCACTGGTGCAGTGTCGCGAGGGTCTTCGCCTCCAGGTCCCACGGCGGGGATCCGGCCAGTACACAAGCCGCCTCGTAGGAGATCGTGCGATATCCCCGTATGACCCTGACGGCCATCGCTCTCTGCGGTCTGCGCAGAACCGCGATAGTGCGGGCCGTCAGGTCTTTCGCCCAACACCTAGCCTAACCTAGCCTAACCTAGCCTAACCTAGCCTAACCTAGCCTAACCTAGCCTAACCTAGCCTAACCTAGCCTAACCTAGCCTAACCTAGCCTAACCTAGCCTAACCTAGCCTAACCTAGCCTAACCTTTTTTTTTTTTTTTTTTTTTTTTGGTTTCGGGGTGGAAAATCCTCACGGATGTCCTCCGCCCTGGGGCAGGCGGAGGGGTCTGTCAGACTCAAACTGACTAAAAACCACCCCGGTGTTCCCTTCCCACACTTGCACCGGGAATCATGGGAACTAGTGCGCCTTCCACGATCCCCGGCTAGTGCCGGCCCGCATCTGCGGGCCTCCTCAAATCCACGGGGGGAGTGAGGTGTACACCCCCCGCGACTTTCAATAGGGGCGCGCGTGGAACACTACGCGCCACCGCCTCGGGTGCAGTTATATGGGAGGGCGGCGGACGTCCCCAAGTCCGCCGTCCCTCTGCACCCGTTTAGGGGGGCTGGAAGAGGGCGTTGTCCGCCCTCCGCCGACGCCCGGTACGTCTGCTGCGGGTCGGGAGAGTGGTCTCGACCTCCCTCATCCTTTCCGCAGCCTCCTTCTGTGAGATGACGCTTTCACAGAAGGAGATCACCGCATCCCACGACTCTGCGCTCCCGACCATCGAACGAGCGACGGCCGGCAGCGACAGGTCGGTTCCGACTTCTGTTATGAGGGCACGGCGCGGCTCCTCCCATGCGGCACACTCTGCCAGCGTATGCCGCGCCGTGTCCTCCACACAGTGGACGCAGTGATGACACCGGGCGTCCGGCTCCCTGTTTATCCGACACAGGTACTTCCCGAAGCAACCATGCCCCGAGAAAACCTGCGTCGCCCGAAACGACAGGGAGCCGTGCCTCCTCTCGAGCCATTCCTCGAGTACTGGTCGGATCGCCTCGATGGTAGCGAGACCGGCGGTAGGGCGCACAAGCCTGTTCCGCCATTCCGCCACCAGGACCTCGCGGAGCTGGGACCGACGCAGATCGATCTCTCGCTGCATCGGTTCCCCGCCCCGCGTCCGCGCCTCCTCGCGCCACCGGTACAGTGACGCGAGGACTCTCGCCTCTAGGTCCCACGGTGGCGACCCGGCCAGTACACAAGCCGCCTCGTAGGAGACTGTACGATACCCCCTGATAGACCTGACAGCCATCGCCCTCTGCGGTTTTCGCAGTATCGCGATGCTGCCGGCCGTCAGGTCAGAGGCCCACACCGGGGCCCCGTACAGGGCCATAGATAGCAAGACCCCTAGGTACAATCTCCTACAGGCGGTGCTCGGGCCCCCCAGATTGGGAAGCAGCGTTGCGAGCGCGCCCGCCGCGCCCATCAACTTGGGCACCAGCCGCCGGAAGTGGGGGCCGAAGTCCCAACGGCCGTCGAGCACCAATCCCAGATACTTCATGGTGGACTCGACAGCAATTGGGGTACCCCCGACCACAATATGTGATCCCGGCGGCGGCGCCCGCCGGGGGCCATGAAAGACCATGGCCTCCGACTTGTTGAGGGCCACCTCCAGGCCCAGGCGCCGTATGCGGCTCACAACCTGCGAGACCGCAACTGTCGCTAGCAACGCTGCCTCCCTGTACGAGCTCCCCCGGGCCGTGACCAGCGTGTCGTCGGCGTAACACACCAGGGCCACCCCCGGTTGGAGCTCGCCTCTCAGCACCCAGTCGTACCCGATGTTCCACAGGGGAGGGCCAACGACCGAACCCTGTGGGACACCGCACGACATGTCGCGCCGGCCTCCGCCGTCGCGTCCCATGTAGGTGACACACCTCTCCGCTAAATAAGCCCCAACGATGCGACGGAGGTACGGGGGCACCCTGTGGTAGCACAGCGCCTCCCGAATGCAGCTCCAGGGCAGGGTGTTGAAGGCGTTGGAGATGTCCAAGGACACCGCCAACATCACCCCACCCCGGGACACCGCTTCCTCCGCTAGGACTCTTACCCGCATTATGGCGTCCACAGTGGAGCGCCCATGCCGAAAGCCGAACTGGCTATCGTCCAGATCCGGCCCCTCTCTGTACAAGTGGCCGGCGAGGCGGGCAGCAATGATCCGTTCGAAAAGCTTACCCACCTCGTCCAGCAGCACTATGGGCCGGTATGCGGACGGCGAATCCGCTGGGCGCCCCGCCTTCCTGAGCAGGACCAAACGACCCGTTTTCCACTGATTAGGGAATTGGCCCTGCTCAAGACAAGCTGAGTAGAGTCCTCTCAGCTGGGGCTCTAGCTCTTTCAGAGCGAGGGCTAGCGCGCCGCCGGGAACTCCGTCGGGCCCCGGGGCAACGGTTTTGGCTCGAAGCCGCGTTATTGCTGCCCTCATCTCTGGTTGTGTCACCTCAGGGACGCTGACGTCCTCCTCATCCTGTGACTCTGCGGCTGTGGGCAAAGCCATCGGCGGCGGTACGTGCTCTTCCCTAGCAGGAAAGAGAGTTGCGACCACTTCCTCAAGCAGCTGAGGCTGCAGACTCTCAGTGAGTGGGGGCGCCCAGGCACGAAGTTTCCCTCGGACCGCACGATAAGGGCGCCCCCATGGATTCGCGTCCAGGGTCGACAACATCTCTTCCCTGGCTCGAGTCTTCGCCTCGCCGATGGCCAGCCACAGAGCCTCCTTCGCCGCGCGGTACACCTCATACAGCGCGGCCTCTTCTTCGGGAACCCGACGACGTCTCCTCCGGTATCGGGTGTACTGGCGTCTCACCTCCACGCACGCCACGCGCAACTGCGCGATGACGGCGGACCACCAGTACAGCTGACGCCTTGTGGGTTGGGTGACACGGGGCATAGACGCATCGCAAATTTGCGTCATCGCCCCGCGGAACCACTGCGCCTCCGTTTCGACGTCGACAGGTTCGTTCGACGGTGTATCCCAGACCCAGGCCTGGAGGATTGCGGCCTCCTCGAGGAGTTCCCTGTCGATTCTCTTGTACGACCAGCGAGGACCGTCCATTTGCGGGGCCGACGGGCGACCACCGCCCGCAGTCTGAGGGGAGACGTCAAATCGAATATATCGATGGTCCGACAGCGTCTCCACCCCAACGGCGACTCGCCAGTCGCGTACACGGCCCGCAACAGCAGAGCTTGCGAACGACAAGTCCACTATGGACCCGCCCCGCTGCCGCACGCACGTGTACACCGAGCCCTGATTCAGGATGGTCAGGCCGGTTTCGACCGCCCACTCCTCCAACACCTCGCCCCTAGAATCGGTGATCGGGGATCCCCAAGCCGCAGACTTGGCGTTGAGATCCCCGAGCAACAGCACCGGGCGAGGGTGGAACCGGCTCACGACGGCACCTAGCTCTACAAGGAACTCCTCGAAGTCAGCAAGACTCTTGTTCGGAGAGAAATATGCCCCAATTGTGACTATGCCGTCCACGAGGGCAGCCACCCAACCGTGTCCTCGGGACGGACTGACAAGAGTCCCACTGATGATGGCCACCAAACCGTCCAGGTCCCCTGCCCAGTTATCGCGGGGGGGGACAAAATACGGCTCGGCGACCACAGCCACCTGGATCAACCACTCCGCCATGCTCTGGAGCAATAGATCCTGAGCTCTGGCGGCGTGGTTGATGTTAGCTTGGAGGAAACGGAGTTGTGCCATCACTGGCATTCCATTTCCTCGGCTCCTCCTTCCCTGGGTCGGGAGTCAGGCTTTGGGAGAGGCGCAGGTCCCCCGACAGCCCTAGACCTCCTTTTCTTGGACACGGGTGCCCTGCAGGCCTTCCCGCCAAGTCTGTGCTCCGTGGGCTTTCCTGCAGCTGCGCATAGGCTGCAGTTTGGCACTCCGGAGCACTGCGCCGCCTTGTGGCCGGGTTGACCGCAGCGGAAACACAATTCGCTGCGATCAATTTGTGCAGTGCACTGAGCCCGGACATGCCCTTTTTCCAGACATCGGAAACACTGCACAGCCCGCCTTGGCAGGAGTTTGACCCTGGCAGACACCCAACCCACCAGTAGCCGTCCGACATCAGCAACCTTGTTCGCAGCCGCTACCGGGCACCGCAGCCAGATCGTGCCCAGCCCGTCCGCGCCGCTGCGAATTTCGCCTGCCACCACATTCTCAGGCGGACATCCACCGATCCGGGCAATGGCCGCCACTACTTCCTCCGGGGTCACCGAGTCG
Organism: Noctua comes; assembly: GCA_963082995.1. NCBI lineage: Eukaryota > Metazoa > Arthropoda > Insecta > Lepidoptera > Noctuidae > Noctua > Noctua comes. Next base: position 64,519 of record OY720269.1, read on the forward strand.
TCCAGCCCGCCTACACGCAATTCAGCCGTGATAGTGGGCCTAGACACTCGGACGTCGTCTGGTTTGAGGACTTCCCGGAGCTTGGCGGCCAAATTGTCCGCCCTCTCTTGCCTTGCGGCACCCGACACCTGAAGTACCTTGGCACCCGTGGCCGCAGTTCTAAACACGAAACCAGCCGGGGTGCCAAATTCGCTGAATTTAAGCTTCTGCTTCATTTCCGCCAGGACCGACTTGTAGGTCACTCCCCTGTCCGCGGCTTCGGGCTGCAGTGTAATAACTACAGCCTCGGAGCGTGGAGTAATGACCTTGGGCGGCCTCGTGCCTTCAGGTCGAGTCGGTAACTGGCGGGGTGTCGGCTGCGACGCCCTCTTTCTGCGTCCCCTCTTGACCACCGTCGTCCAGGCCTCCCGGGTGGGAGGTGCGGTCGCTGGGAGCGCTGTTTCTTGGGAGGTAGGGGGCGCGGTTGCACCCGCCGCCTTCTTCTTGCGGCGGCCCCCTCCACCCACCGTGACATGGGTGGGAGAAGCGGTTGCCGGGGGCTGGGACGTTTGGAGGAGAAGCGCGGACGCACCCTGCACGGGCTTCCTGGGCCCCGCCGCGGGCTTTTTGGCTCCCTCTGCAGGTTTCTGAGCTACCTGCGCGGGCTTCGTCCTGGCGGACTCTTCCATCCTCCGCCTATCCGCCGCAAGCGGGGGCCGAAGGATTTCAGCTGGAGGGAGTCGAGACTCCATTGCCTCCAGGCGGGCACTCACCATGCCACCACACTGCACCATGCAGATTCTCGCCACCCTCTCCATGTCATAGTCCGACAAGCTTAAAGATGATGGCGCCGCAGGTGCAGGCGCCGACATGGGAGCTGCCCGCTGCTGCCCGACACTCCGCTGAGCGGCAAACTCTCGCTTGAGGTCCTCCAGCTCGGATCGGAGACGGCTGTTCTCCCTCCACAACCTCGCCGTCTCCTCCGAGGTCGTGCGGCCATGGAGAGCCTCCACTGCCTCCTTAATCCCCTCTGCCGCCTCTTTGAGGGCGCGCATGAATGACCCCTTCAGGTTGCCGGACTTGGTCGCAACCTTCAGGACAACGTCCACGCCGTCCATAACCTGGCGGTTGAGAGCCTCTGCCGTTAGGCTCTCCCCATTGGCCGCCTGGGCAGACCGGCGCTCTCGGGCCTGACGTGCCATTTCGGCGACCTCATCAGCCGCGACCGCTTTGCTCTGCGCACGCTTCGCAGCGTTGGCTTCCGCCTTTGTGCCCACAAGAGAGACAGTGACCCCTCCCAGTTCGTCGATTAAGACCGCGGATGCGACACGATCGGAGTCACTCGCTCCACTGGCCACCGGCGTATCGGGGCGCTTTAGGAAGCGGCCCCGGGTGTCACGTGACGCTGCCGGAGTGTTTAGTCCGGAAGCTGTCCCGCGATTTCTGCCCCTCCTGGCTGTCGTCACCTTGGCAGCCGGCAGGTTCTCCTCGCTTGAGGAAAGACCCACCGACCACGCGTCCGACTCACACACACGCGGCCGCTTCCCCCAAAACTTGGACGGAGCGGCCGTAACTTCATGCGGTGTGTCATCAACCTCCGACATCGCGGTCACCCTCTCCAGGACCACGCGAGGTTCTTTTGGAGCCTCCTCTCCCATTCTCAGTGACGCAGTGCCAGAGTTCGACACTGCGTCCGTCGTGCGGCAATCACCCGGTGTTCGGTCAAAACTGATCAGGTCTTCAAAAGACCGTGACCTTGTGGAGCCTCCTCGGCTCTCGTTGCAATTGGCAATCGGTAAACGGTTGGTGCCCTCCCCAGAATAAAAACCTAGCCTAACCTAGCCTAACCTAGCCTAACCTAGCCTAACCTAGCCTAACCTAGCCTAACCTAGCCTAACCTAGCCTAACCTTTTTTTTTTTTTTTTTTTTTTTTTTTTTATTAAGCGGTGAAAAATGCCTAACGCATACCGCACCGTCCGGGGAGACGGTGTGGTTATGTGGGGCTTGCACCCACTAAAAAACACCGCCGTGAGCCTACTCTCGCCTTGATGGATGAGCCGCGAGGACCGCTACGCATGACGTTCGCGGCCCATCCAGCGCAACCCGCCTCCGGGGACCAAACTCGTTTGGCGATGTCCGGGCTCACCTGAGACATCGCCACCACTCGTGAGGGCCGTTCAATGCGACGACGATAGACTCCCCGATCTATCGCCCGCTGGCACCTCCTACGGCGGCATCAGGTCGCCATGGCGCCTCCTCCGCCGCCCTGTCCTCCTGCGACGAATCGCGTCTGCGAGGGAGTCTTCCTCTCTGACGCGCTCCGCCGCCTCCTTCTGCGAGATGACATCCTCGCAGAAGGACGCCACCGCCTCCCATGCCTCCCCGCTGTCGACCATGGCCTTGGCCACGGCCGGTAAGGAGAGGTCTGCCCCGATTGCTGCTGCGAGAGCACGACGCTGCACCGCCCAGGCAGGACAATGCTCGAGGGTGTGAAGCGCCGTGTCCTCGCTGCAGCCGCACTGGTGACACACGGGAGTCGCCTCTCGTCTGGCCACTTTGTGCAGGTATTTGCCAAAGCAGCCATGCCCTGACAATACCTGCACCAGACGGAAGGACAACGTCCCGTGTCGCCTCCGTGTCCACTCTTCCAGGATCGGCCGGATCGCCTCCACGGTCCAGTGACCTGCACTGGGCGTCTCCAGCCTCACCCTCCAAATCCGCAGGGTTTGAGATTGGGCCTCCCTGCGCCACCTCGTGACCAGCTCAGGCGGTGGGCGGCGCGTGCCACTCTCCGCCCGCAGGCCTGCACCACGTCGGTAGACCTCGGCGAGAGCCTAACCTAGCCTAACCTAGCCTAACCTAGCCTAACCTTTTTTTTTTTTTTTATTAAGCGGTGAAAAATGCCTAACGCATACCGCACCGTCCGGGGAGACGGTGTGGTTATGTGGGGCTTGCACCCACTAAAAAACACCGCCGTGAGCCTACTCTCGCCTTGATGGATGAGCCGCGAGGACCGCTACGCATGACGTTCGCGGCCCATCCAGCGCAACCCGCCTCCGGGGACCAAACTCGTTTGGCGATGTCCGGGCTCACCTGAGACATCGCCACCACTCGTGAGGGCCGTTCAATGCGACGACGATAGACTCCCCGATCTATCGCCCGCTGGCACCTCCTACGGCGGCATCAGGTCGCCATGGCGCCTCCTCCGCCGCCCTGTCCTCCTGCGACGAATCGCGTCTGCGAGGGAGTCTTCCTCTCTGACGCGCTCCGCCGCCTCCTTCTGCGAGATGACATCCTCGCAGAAGGACGCCACCGCCTCCCATGCCTCCCCGCTGTCGACCATGGCCTTGGCCACGGCCGGTAAGGAGAGGTCTGCCCCGATTGCTGCTGCGAGAGCACGACGCTGCACCGCCCAGGCAGGACAATGCTCGAGGGTGTGAAGCGCCGTGTCCTCGCTGCAGCCGCACTGGTGACACACGGGAGTCGCCTCTCGTCTGGCCACTTTGTGCAGGTATTTGCCAAAGCAGCCATGCCCTGACAATACCTGCACCAGACGGAAGGACAGCGTCCCGTGTCGCCTCCGTGTCCACTCTTCCAGGATCGGCCGGATCGCCTCCACGGTCCAGTGACCTGCACTGGGCGTCTCCAGCCTCACCCTCCAAATCCGCAGGGTTTGAGATTGGGCCTCCCTGCGCCACCTCGTGACCAGCTCAGGTGGTGGGCGGCGAGTACCACTCTCCGCCCGCAGGTCTGCACCACGTCGGTAGACCTCGGCGAGCACCTGCGCCTCTAGATCCCACGGGGGTGTGCCTGCGAGGGCGCACGCCGCTTCCACCGATACGGTGCGGTATCCGCGTATGACCCTGACTGCCATGACTCTCTGTGGCCTCCGCAGTAGAGCCTTGTTCTGGGCAGACAGGGACTCCGCCCACACCGGGGCCCCATAGAGCGCCATCGAGCGAAGTACCCCCGTGTACAGCCGCCGGCAAACCACGTTTGGTCCGCCCAGGTTCGGCAACAGCCGGCTGAGGGCGGACGCCGTGCCGATCAGCTTCGGCGCAAGCTGAGCAAAGTGCTCGCCGAAGTTCCACCTCCGGTCCAAAACCAGGCCCAAGTATTTCATGCTTGCCCGTACCGCTATTGGTGCACCACCAATAGTGAGGTGTGCGCCGGCCGGTGGCCGTCGTCGGGGCGCATGAAATACCAGGGCCTCCGTCTTTTCGAGGGCCACCTTCAGGCCCATCGCCTCGATTCGCCCCACGACGAGGGAACCTAGCCTAACCTAGCCTAACCTTTTTTTTTTTTTTTTTTTTTTTTTTTTTTATTAAGCGGTGAAAAATGCCTAACGCATACCGCACCGTCCGGGGAGACGGTTTGGTTATGTGGGGCTTGCACCCACTAAAAAACACCGCCGTGAGCCTACTCTCGCCTTGATGGATGAGCCGCGAGGACCGCTACGCATGACGTTCGCGGCCCATCCAGCGCAACCCGCCTCCGGGGACCAAACTCGTTTGGCGATGTCCGGGCTCACCTGAGACATCGCCACCACTCGTGAGGGCCGTTCAATGCGACGACGATAGACTCCCCGATCTATCGCCCGCTGGCACCTCCTACGGCGGCATCAGGTCGCCATGGCGCCTCCTCCGCCGCCCTGTCCTCCTGCGACGAATCGCGTCTGCGAGGGAGTCTTCCTCTCTGACGCGCTCCGCCGCCTCCTTCTGCGAGATGACATCCTCGCAGAAGGACGCCACCGCCTCCCATGCCTCCCCGCTGTTGACCATGGCCTTGGCCACGGCCGGTAAGGAGAGGTCTGCCCCGATTGCTGCGGCGAGAGCACGACGCTGCACCGCCCAGGCAGGACAATGCTCGAGGGTGTGAAGCGCCGTGTCCTCGCTGCAGCCGCACTGGTGACACACGGGAGTCGCCTCTCGTCTGGCCACTTTGTGCAGGTATTTGCCAAAGCAGCCATGCCCTGACAATACCTGCACCAGACGGAAGGACAACGTCCCGTGTCGCCTCCGTGTCCACTCTTCCAGGATCGGCCGGATCGCCTCCACGGTCCAGTGACCTGCACTGGGCGTCTCCAGCCTCACCCTCCAAATCCGCAGGGTTTGAGATTGGGCCTCCCTGCGCCACCTCGTGACCAGCTCAGGCGGTGGGCGGCGAGTACCACTCTCCGCCCGCAGGTCTGCACCACGTCGGTAGACCTCGGCGAGCACCTGCGCCTCTAGATCCCACGGGGGTGTGCCTGCGAGGGCGCACGCCGCTTCCACCGATACGGTGCGGTATCCGCGTATGACCCTGACTGCCATGACTCTCTGTGGCCTCCGCAGTAGAGCCTTGTTCTGGGCAGACAGGGACTCCGCCCACACCGGGGCCCCATAGAGCGCCATCGAGCGAACTACCCCCGTGTACAGCCGCCGGCAAACCACGTTTGGTCCGCCCAGGTTCGGCAACAGCCGGCTGAGGGCGGACGCCGAACCTAGCCTAACCTAGCCTAACCTAGCCTAACCTAGCCTAACCTAGCCTAACCTAGCCTTTTTTTTTTTTTTTTTTTTTTGTCGGGGTGGAAAATCCTCACGGATGTCCTCCGCCTGGGGCGGGCGGAGGGGTCTGTCAGACTCAAACTGACTAAAAACCACCCCGGTGTCTCCTCGCACGTGCGCGCGGGGCCGCGGGAATCCACATTCTTCCGCAGCCCCACACTAGTGCTGGCCCGGTCTGTCCGGGCCTCGTCTCCTGCACGGGGTAGTGAGGCGTTCGACTACCCCGTGCATCGCCTCAGAGGCGCGCGCCGACACCCGCGCGCGCCTCCGCCTCGGGTCCAGGATAGGGGGCGGGGACTTCCCCAAGTCCCTCGCCCCTGGACCCATTCATGGGGGCCGGAAAAGGGCGTTGTCCGCCCTTCTCCTGCGCCCGGTGCGCCTTCTGCGGCCGGGGAAGGGAGTCGAGATCTCAGCCTAACCTAGCCTAACCTAGCCTAACCTAGCCTTTTTTTTTTTTTTTTTTTTTTTTTTTTTTTTTTTTTTTTTTTTTTTTGTCGGGGTGGAAAATTCTCACGGATGTCCTCCGCCCTGGGGCGGGCGGAGGGGTCTGTCAGACTCAAACTGACTAAAAACCACCCCGGTGTTCCCTCGCACACTTGCGTCGGGGGGCAACGGGATCTGTTGCGACTTCCGCTGCCCCGGACTAGTGCCGGCCCGCTTGACCTGCGGGCCTCGTCCCGTGGGGGAGTGAGGTGTCAAACTCCCCCCGTTACGTCTGAGAGAGGCGCGCGTGGAACACTACGCGCCGCCGTCTCGGGTCCAGTGTGATCGGGGGCGACGGATGTCCCCGAATCCGTCGCCCCTGGACCTGTTTAGGGGGGCCGGAAGAGGGCGTTGTCCGCCCTCTGCCGACGCCCGGTGCGTCTGCTGCGGGATGGGCGGGAGCTCGTCATCTCCCTCTCCCTTTCCGCAGCCTCCTTCTGCGACATGACGGTTTCGCAGAAGGACATCACCGCGTCCCAGGACTCTGCGTTGCCGACCATCGAGCGAACGACGGTCGGCAGCGACAGGTCTCCTCCTACTTCCGTAACGAGCGCACGGCGCGGCTCATCCCACGCGGCGCACTCGGCCAGCGTATGCCGCGCCGTGTCCTCCAGACAGTGGACGCAGTGATGGCACCGGGCGTCCGGCTCCCTGCTTATGCGACACAGGTACTTCCCGAAGCAGAGCCTAACCTAGCCTAACCTAACCTAACCGCCGGTGCCGGCGCCGGGAGAAAAAAGTTAAACGCCATAATGTACAATTAGGGAAAACAAAATCTTCTAATTCAAGAGAAACAAGGAACGTCGGTGATTCAGACACATATCATTTTAAAGCTTGTTAGAAGAGGGTATTTCTTTGTTAAGAACATAAGCAAATCACCGCCGGGGGAAAAAAGTTAAAGACCATCTTTGACCAATCTTCTAATTCAAAAGATACAAGGAGCGTCGGTGATTCAGACACACATCATTTAAAGCTTGTTAGAAGAGGGTAATTCTTTGTTAAGAACATAAGCAAATCGCCGCCGGGAGAAAAAAGTTATAGACCAGTATGTATAATACAGATAACAAAATCTTCTAATTCAAGAGATACAAGGTGCGTCGGTGATTCAGACACACATTATTTTAAAGCTTGTTAGAAGAGGGTTATTTTTTGTTAAGAACATAAGCAAATCGCCGCCGGGAGAAAAAAGTTATTGTTAGTGTCTTTATTGTGGACTTTGGGCTAGGCACGTCATCAAGAAGAAGTAGTGCCATCCTGTGCATTTACTCGACTCTACTGCATATAGTTAATAGTCGAATCATTTGTTCAAGGCCCCCTTAGGTTGTGCGGACAACTGTCCTGTAAGATTACTCTCTCAAGCAGCTCTAAGGTGTTTGCTGTGTCAAGGATTTGGTAAACGGTTCGCTTTCATCACATGACAACTACTGCGACCAACTGTGAACTTCAGCATACGATGAAACATGTCTGCTTACCCATCTAAGGATTATAGTCGTGAAGATTTTGTCTCCAGGACTTAGCAAACAGATCGTTTTCAACTCATAATAACTAATGCAACCAACTCTGAACTTCGGCAAACGATGAAACTTGTCTGCTTACCCGTCTAAGGATATGAATTTGTGAAGGTTTATCAGTGATGAAGTGTTGAGGGCTTCATATTACCTATACTACCTTGTATTGCTTTTTTAATAAAAATGGAGAATTCGATTTACTAAAAGTACTATTTATACCCTTTTTTTAAGCGATTTCCATGAGCTTTGGTAATTGAAAAGCATCAAACACATCAAGTGTTTTGAGTATCCTAGAATCAACAAAGCTTCTTGGACCAGAGTCTATAGAAGCTTGCCCGATCTCCTTTAAACATTACAATAGTTTCCTCTTAAAAATACCTTCTACGGTCAAAAGAGCATTATTACAAGTCAAGATAGTTGGCTAACACTAAACTTTTAACGAACCAAAAGAAAAAAAAAAACAATAACAGTATTGAAAATGGGATTACCATTTCGATTATTATGTGGAATTTATCATAGTCTACCCTACTCTAACTTAGTCTACTCTATTCTATTCAACAATGCCAATGATCAAACAATCAAGTTATAATTCACACTAGTTCGATGTTCGGTGGTCGAATAAGTGAAAAAAACCTTTGTTGTTCGATGATGGATAATTGAATAATTGGAGTCAAGTCATGATAGCCAAGTATTTCTCAAATAATAATCATGTAGTATAGTAGTACATTCATTGTCGATATTCCCCTGAACGAATTTTTATAGCAATTTTTTTATATGTCAGACCGTAAGGATGGAGTTTGGAAATATGCCATCTTTTACATACATTTTTTTTTTTTTTTGGGATACTTCTTGTCGCTGTAGGACGTGGGTGAATTTTGATCCTTCTTCTTTTTAGTGCAAAGAGTAAAGACAAAAGGAAAAATAAAACAAAATTAATTTTGAGCCATTCGACTTCATTACGACTGCTAAAACCTATTTACGTAAATTTATCATAGAAATAGCGTATGAGGTTACCAACTAAATTTTAAAAATTAATATCTTTTGCGTCTGTTGGTCGATTTTGATGAAATAAACGCTAAATAATACCCACAACAATGCAAAAGCTTCTTATTTTGTAATATTTCTATTTTGAATACAATGAGGGGTTTTTACGTGATGCGCGCACAAACGAACAGACAAACCGACAAACAGATTTTTTTACTTTCTCTCACTTATTTCTCGCACCTTCCAGTGATTTTTTTGCAAAAATCTGTAATGTACAGACACGGAAAGTCTTGTATAGGATATATAGTGTATAGATATAAATAATACTATTAACATTTAAAGATAAAGATAAGTTTTTTAATTGTTACAACATATTAATAAAATTATCACTATTCCAGCTGCACCGTACTAAGCAGCTGCATCTGCAGAATTTAGAAGCAGCAGCTTTGGCTGCGGTAGCGATACCGGCGGTCATCGGGCCGGATCACCAAGTCTGTCCGGCGAGCCCTACGAGGCGCGATGCTCAGAGCAATTACCGGGCTGTTTCTGGATCTGCAACATACATGCCATCACTTAGGTACATACACTCACCCACTCACATACTTATTTTACCACGCCCGTAATCCATGAATGTGTTAAGAATAGCCTTATATTTATGAGAATATCCGACCAAATGAATAACTATATATAATTATCTATTATATTTTATAGAAATAATTTCCATCGTGGCTAAAAAGGCTTAGTTTCAAAACGAAAGATAGTTGTGATGTTTGAATAATCAAGTTAAATGTTTATTTACTTTATATTGCTAGTAAATGAATTAGTAATCATTAAATATTATTTTATAATGTTTTCTAGATCTTATCTTGCAATTTCAATATATCAAGTTGTTTCAATCAATTCTCTGAACTATCAGTCTGTTGATGTCCATATTTTATCCGATTTAACATAAATATTACAAATAAATACATACTATATTGCTAAATTATGTAATGAAGTTTTAAATAGTTATTTAGGTATAATGTATGACCATTTGCCATTGGTTTATTATGGCGGCCATCTTTGATGAGTATCATTATGATTATGATTTGACGGGTATAAAAGTAGATGTTGCCGCCAATTCCGGGCTTTTTGCTGTTAGTGTTCGAAGGGTTAAGACATACCCTGATTGGTATATATTGTGTGATACAATATGTGTAAAGCTGGAACCTATTTGGATTACAATGTTTATGTAAGTTATTTGATATTATATTATTATACTTCAACGTAACGTTGTCCTGGTATTATATTTTAAAAAATGTTACCGTGGAGTTTCTTGTCCATTCTTCTCCACGAAGACCTTTGTTTGTGAATGGACGTAGCTTGATAGGTAATTGACGTTACCTATAAATATCTGACAAGCCTAACCGAAATAAATAAATAGTCTTGTCTCTCTGTGCTTTTCTTGATAATAACCCTTTTCCCTACACACCCTTTTAGAGATACTTTAGACATATTAAATAACAAGTAACCATTCTGACAATCAAAGCTTAATAATTGGTATATATTAATACATATATATACATTTAGTATTTACACCCTTTCCCTAACAAATGCTTAAGCAGAGAACGAAATGTGGGTGTAGTATTAGATGCATAGATTATGCACCTAATACTACACCCACCCACATTTCGTAATGTCTAAGTGCCTATATAATAAAGCCCACTACCCTTTAATGTAAGCCCCTATGGGTATTACTGAGGTATTCCTGACGGAAAACCCACCAACACTTTCTCCGACCTACGAATCGAACTCAGGTCATCCAGCAGTCGTGCCTGCGTTACACCTAGACCAGCGAGGCAGTTTCCCTAATTTATGGACGAGGATTTCTGGACGAGGATTTCTGGTATTAGATACTTACAATGGTCCCGACGGCCGAATAGAAAAAATAGCCCGCGGGTGCTCCGGGACTTGCCTCCTAAACAAATAATGAGAAAAAGTTAGCATAAGTAAGTACAGTCTGCCAAGCTAATTAGTTTATATCGCGCACACAACGGTAACTGTCATTGTACGAGCCGGTAATGTTCATACAGCCGCTCATTATTATTGTGTGCGTATACGTATTCTACACAAACGGGTAAAGATAAAATAAACGGGTTTACAATAAGGCCCAATATTTTATAAAAAATGTAACATGGTCACCATAGCTGATTGGTGTGCGCTTGCGTTAGCTGGTGATCTAAGCTCGACGACGTGAGTTCGATCCCAGCTGAGGAATTATTTTTGCTGTTTTTTACTTTGTTTTTATTAAATTAATTTTGTGGCCAATAGAATCACTCAAGTAAAAAAGTAATTAAATAAAACCTATAAAATAATTAGATTTTTTATTAGGTTAACATTGTTATTGTTGGAATGAGCTTATCGCTCAGGTTATTAGCAAATGATCAGTCTCGTTTCTTCCTTACATTGGTTGTTTTAAGGTTCAATTTGGTGGGCTGTATGTTAGCAAAAAAAACTTGTGTGGCTGACAAAATGATTTAATACGAACTGGTTTTAAACATTCATAGGCTATAGCTATCCATACTAGACGTTCGAATGAGTTAACCTGAGAGCAGCGGTGGCCCAATGGTGGCGGCCCCGGCTTACGAACAGTAAGTCGTGGGTTCGAACCCAGGCAGGCGCATCATCATCATCATCATCATTTCAGCCGAAAGACGTCCACTGCTGGACATAGGCCTCCCCCGAGTGTCGCCACATTGACCGGTCCCGTGCGTCTCGCATCCAGCGGATCCCTGCAACCTTTACAAGGTCATCGGTCCACTTAGTGGGAGGCCTTCCAACGCAGCGTCTTCCGGTTCGCGGTCGCCACTCCAGAACTTTTCGGCCCCATCGGCCATCCGTTCTGCGAGCAATGTGCCCTGCCCACTGCCACTTAAGCTTGGCTATTCTTCGGGCTACGTCGGTAACCTTGGCGCATTACTTTGTGTAATTTATTTCATCACCACTATTCTCAAAAACGGTGAAGGAAAACATCGTGAGGAAACCGACATGTCCTAGAACCAAAAATTCGAAGATATGTGCCATCTACCAACCCGCACTGGGCCCGCGTGGTGGATTGTAGCCCATTCCCTCTCATAGAGAGGAGGCCGTGTGTCCCAGCAGTGGGAACATCTAGGCTGATTATGAACCTGAGTTGTTAACCAGTATTTTTGACAAAGACACAGTTTTGTTGGTAAAGATGGACGTAAATAATTTGTCAAAGTAGGTATGTATATAAATTGAATCAAAGTAAAATGAGAGATGAAGTGAATCAACATGTTAGAAGTAGTAAGAAATTATGACAACTTCTAACCGCATAACAATAACATCACTTCACCATACTTTCAATCATTTACGAGTTTTAAAAAGAGGATTACGGCAACCTAACTATTGCTAAGGTTTGTATTTGTTCACATTCGCTTGAAAAATATGAACATTATTTGCATAAAAACAAACGTCTACTAATTAAAATAAATTCGACTAAAAATGAGTCGGCAAACCTTCGTTTTCTATTACTTCTTGTAACCTTCACCTCATGCTATTAACCAAATTCGCGCATATGTTACTACTTTACGCCCATCCTTATCCGACTTAAACGTTTTTTCGTCGCTAAAAATCACCACATTGTTCTCCTAATCAAAATTGATGTAGGTATAACCTAGCATACTAATCAGTTTTGTCGGTGCGCAGTGGACAACAAAGGTGCGCGCTGGCTTGCTGAAACGTAATCCAGCAGATTGTAGGTGACTCCTCGGTCACCGAGTCGTCCAGACCCAGGATGCGCAGGTCTGCGCATTTGACGGGCTTGGACACTCGGACTCGTCCGCATTTAGGGACGCTCTAAGCTTTTCAGCCAGAGCGTCAGCGGGCGCACCACGGGTCTCGCCGGAGATCTCCAGCACTCGAGCCCCTGTTGCGGTGACTCTAAGCCTGAGGCCCGCGGTGATCCCGAGCTCCCCGAGATCCATCGTCGCCTCCGTCTTAGCGAGCACGTCATTGTAGGTCACGCCCCTCTTTTCCGCGTCCGGCTGTAGTGTGATTACTACAGCTACGGTCTTCGGGGTTCTGAGGCTAGCCGCGACGCCCCGCTCCTTCTGCCGGCGCTTCCTCTCCCACTTCCTGGCCTTTTTGGCCGCCCTTCGCTCCCTCGCTCCCTCTCCGGCCACCTGCCACCCGGTCTTGGCCGCGGAAGGCTCAGGGGGCGAGGGGGGCGGCGGTGGCGGCCGTCTCGCGGCTGGCGCTGGCACATTCACCGCCTTGCCCTTCTTTTGGGCCGCCGCCTTGCCCTGCTTTAGGGCCGCCGCCTTCCTAACCGGAGCCGGTTTCGCCGGAGCCAGTTTCGCCAGAGCCGGCTTTTCGGTGGCAGACGTAACCCTACCGGAGGGCTGGCTGGACGGCCCCGGTGCGGAGGCCGCAGCAGCCGCATACGTGGCGGCCCTAAGGCCCGGGGGTGCCTTGATTGCCGCCAGGGGGACCGGACTCGCGCAGACCGGCCAGGTCTGCTCGGAGCTTGCTGTTCTCCTCTTGGAAAAGCTCCGTGGCGGCCGTCAATCAAGCGACCTCCACCCGCAGTTTGGCCACGTCGTCTGGCGGGGGCCCCGCATATCTGGCCTCCGCTGTCACCATGATGGAGGCGACCGCTGCGGCCCTTTGCCTAGTGGAGGGCTTTTGTTTATAGGAGTCAGCCCTCAGCGCCGCCTCCACCTCCTTCGCAAGCCCGGCCTTACGCTCCGCATCGGAGCCGCCGTCTGCGCACGCCCCGTCACCAGAGGAGCCCGAACGGGCCACCCCGCGACCGGCGGCCACCCCTGGGTGGCGCCCCTCCTCGGCAAGCCGCGCCGACCTCTCGGTGGCAGAGAGGCCTCTCCCCTTGACGCGGATCCCGCCACGCTTGCTGGTGGGGATCTTGCGAGCCGAGGCTAGCTCCCCCTCCGACGACGACTCTCGGTCGCCCACCGGCTTGAACCGCTTGCGTAAGAACTCCCCGTTCCCCGCAGCAGCCCAGGGCCTCCCGCGCCGGGAGCTCTCTGAGCCTCCCGCGCTCACATCGCTGGTTGCGGCGCTGGACTCCAACCCCGCATCCTTCTCCTCTCTTTCCTTCGCCGTTATCGGCCATGTTTTTTTGGGTTTTTTCCATGTTGTTCCCACGAATATGGGGGAAATAAAAAGTCCATCTGGGCAGTGCCCCCTGAACCCAGATAAGCCATTGCCAGGCCCGGCAGTGGTTCGCACTAGCGACTGATTTTCCATAGGAACCCGTCAGCCATACATTACTCGCGGTGCGCCGCCGCTTGAGATTCGGGGTAACTTTTTATAGAGGTTTTCTACCTCATGTTCCGGGCGGTTAAGCCAAGACCCTCAGTCCCAATCAAATGTTAGTGTGTGCGTGCGGTTAAATCGCTAAGTTTACTTAAATGTATTTGTATTGACTTTAAGTAAAATAAGGTAGGTAGGGTGGGTAGCTAGGGCAGGTAGGTAGGGCAGGTAGGTAGGATAATGGAGGGGAATACTCATCAAACTATTTTAGAATATTTTGTGAAGTATTCTAAAATAGTTTAGTGAAGAATTAAACGAAAGCGGTAATTTTGAGCAACGATTGGGAACACTTTTTGAATGAGATCGGTTTTGAATTCACTATACAAAATGTTCAGGAAAGGTAAAGCCAGTCAAAATTTCTACAGGGAATTTGACATGACCTATGTCAATCAGTTGTTTTGAAAATGTTTCTCGAATCAGATTGATCATTTTGCAACTCCACACGCATATGCTTAAACCTATACATATATGTCGCCGCAAGAGTTTCTATCTACAAGAATATTAGTTAATCTAATTAATAACCAACTTATAATGTCTCATCGCATCATAATATTGATCCTGCCATCTGTTGGTTGCAAGTACAATTATTACAATGAGCTGTATCGATTGACAGAAGAGATAAGCACCATCTAATGGTCTCTGTATTAACTAGTACTGAGATGGTTCGTGATAAGATCTTCTGAAGATTAATTTATTAAACGAAAGTCTTTAGCTAGAACTATAGTTAAAATTAAGATAAGCAAATATTAGACAGTTGGGATTTTAACAATTGCTCACTAAGATTTGTTTTGAGGCAACATTCCACAATATTGTGGAAGATGGCGCCGAATACAATTTTAATGATCAATAACTCAATTTATAATTTAAAACTACAACTAAATCAGTTTCTGTAACTAATTACAAACTAAAAAGTAACAAGATTATTTTACAGAGCAATGTATTAGTGAAAGACCTGTTTGTATTAAATCCTTTGATCTGCCGGAAATGGTTTTAAGCACGATCCCATTGTTGTAAAAAAGTAATGAAGCCACTAATTAGTTTTACCTCAATAACGCCTTTGCATTTATGAATATTGGCATGTTTAATTATTAGAGTAATTAAGTGTGAAGTATTCTAGTATTGTTTGTAAGTTAGAATGAACTTACTATGTAATAAATTACTGTACTGGGTGTGTGGCACTTCCGCCCGGACAGAGAACACGCGTAGGTACAACGAGAAGTTAAGTCAGTTAGCTCGCGATTATAAAACAATTGAAGTATGGAATTGAAAGTGGTTATTGAAGTGAACAATATTACGTTGTGTAAATGAGAACTGTAACACTAATTAAAAGAGTGTGTAAGGAGTTTCTTAGCCCGTTCCGAACCGAACGGGTGGCTCAACTTGTAAATGGTTTAATAGAAATAAACGTTTGAAGTTTGAGTCAAGTATTGTGTGTGATTTAAACTACCTATCTACAAACAAAAGAATCATGTCACGCGAAGACAATATGGCGGAATGGCGGACGGCGTCGATATTTGGGATTAGCGTTCCTCCTAATCCATTCTCTGTCGTAACATATAAAATCCAAAGTCCTGACTGACTGACTGACTCATATATCAACGCACAGTCTAAACTATATCTGGTCATTTAAACATGAAATTTGATTGAATATACCTTGTATTCTTCGTGAAGAGTAGAGACTAAGAAAGGGTTTTTCGAAATTCTGCACCTAAGAGGGTGATGTAACAGTCTTTAGAATATAAAGAAAATAAATAAATTTAAAAGTTTTGGCTTCTTATTTCAACATGGCTGTTACGTAGCCATACACCTACCTATCTTCGGGTAATACTTACGTTATCGGCTTGTGACACCATTTACAGTTGAATAGTTTAGCACAACAGCAGTTTTGCTGGCTTAAATCCGAGTACGTCTTGTACCGCGCCCTGAAAATTGAAACAAAATAATTACAGAACTGTATAGAGAGATGCATATTAAACAGCGTATTTCAAAAAGGTGAATGAATGAATGCATTTATTTGTCAGAATATTGTACAAAGCTGTTAGGTTTATAATGTACTAGCTTATGTCCGCGGCTTCGCCCGCGTGGAGTTCGGGAATTGCCCACGGGATCTTACTTCTGGGATAATAAGTAACCTGTGTGCTATACATAGGTTACTTGTTATCCAAGAAGTAAGATCCCGACCAGACTATCAACCCGTCCCGTCCCGTCTATCCTGTCTATCTTTGTGCCAAGTTTCATACAGATCTGTTCAGCCGTTCTGGAGTGATTGAGTAACAAACATCTATCCATCTAAACTTTCGCATTTATAATAGTTTATGTAAGACATAATATGTGTAATATTAGTTTTTACTTTAAAAGTTGAATAAGTAATAAATAATAGTAGTGTAAGTATTTAATTATATATTTGAATATTACATGCACACTCGAGTTTTTTTTTCATGTACTTACTTATAACTTGCAAATATTTTCATAGTTCATAATAATATCAATTACATTTCATATTATGAGAAATATTGATACCTTGGTTTGAGATTGGACACAGGTGACGACAGTCATATGATTCATTATTAATCTCGTAATTTTAATTCAAGAGTGTGTACACCATTTTTGACTCAATCGATCCACAGAATATTAAATTTCACATAACATTCAACCCCCCATTTCACCCTCTAGGGGTGGAATTTCGAAAAACCCTTTCTAAGTGGATACTTACTTTTCACATAGAATACACCCCTCAAATTTCATGTCTTTAAAACCAGCGGTTTAGGCTGTGTGTTGTTATATCAGTCAGTCAGACAGGACTTTGAATTTTATATTGGGGAATGATTTTTAAAAAACTGTCATACATGTGTCTCATCATTTTAACTGAAGAGTATGTTTACAAATTTTCAAGTCAATCGACTCCGAGAATAAAAAGTTTCACAGAAAATTCAACCCCCTATTTCACCCTCTAGGGGTGGAATTTCGAAAAACCCTTTCTAAGTGGATACCTACTCTTCACAAAAAATACACCCCTCAAATTTCATGTCTTTAAAATCAGCGGTTTAGGCTGTGTGTTGTTATATCAGTCAGTCAGACAGGACTTTGAATTTTATATTGGGGGATGATTTTTAAAAAACTGTCATACATGTGTCTCATCATTTTAACTGAAGAGTATGTTTACAAATTTTCAAGTCAATCGACTCCGAGAATAAAAAGTTTCACAGAAAATTCAACACCCCATTTCACCCTCTTAGGGGTAGAATTGTCAAAAACGCTGAGATACGTATAAATTAATTTTTAATCGTTAGCCTAAACACAAAATTTGAAGATCCTAGCTTCAAAACTGACGGACTTTCATATAAACTTCCATCCCCTATTTTACCCCTTTAGGGGTACAATTTCGAAAAACCCTTTCTTAGTGGATAGCTACTCTTCACAAAGAATACACCCTCCTTTCATGTCTCTAGGACCAGCGGTTTGGGCTGTGCGTTGATATATCAGTCAGTCATTCAGTCAGGACTTTGAATTTTATATGTATACAGAGTGGTGATGACAATACGTACGACAATAAATTAAACTTCACATACCTCAAGACGTTCCCAATATACATACAAAAAATCATTTGAATATATCAAGTAGTTTAGTCACAGGAAATTAATTTTCATCTTCAGCATTTGTTACATGATGTATCTGATTTTAAGGAAGCACTAACAGGTTAACGACCCCCGCATCGGTAAAACATCAAATCATTAAGGACACGTTGCCAACTCGCTATTTAAAAACTTTCGCCAAATTCGTTTTTTTTTATTTACTGCAAATTATACCTTAAACCAGGCCAATAACAGTCATAAAGGGTATCCTCAGAGTTAGATAAGAAAATAACGCATGCGGAAGTTGAACTATGCACTGTATTAATAGAAAATTTAGTAAGTGCGAAAGAGAAAAATGTAATTTGGTTTGTTTGTACTTCACTTTCTTGTCGAAACTTGAAACTACAAATGTAGGTCAGTGTGTCATTGCAATTCTGTGACGACCAACGCGTCATCGCTTCGTAAGCGCATGAGTACCGCAGGACGTACTTTCTTTGCCCGCCTCGCCGCGCCTCCTTTGAAGTACCCGGCGCCCGCGTTCGCGTGTTTGTGATTTGTTAGTTATCATAAGTGCGAATTGGGCGCTTTATTTTAGTGACAAGACACGTAACATTTTAATAGGTATCGAGTTAAGTAGTTAAGTGAATTGTGCGAGATTAGACTCTTAGTTTTTATTGTGTTTTCGTGTTTTTTTGTTTTGTTTGTTGGTAATAATCATGCCTCGTTACACCTACACAGCTTTGGAATACACCGACATGGTTTTAATTTACGGGGAGTGTCACAGAAATGCCGCTTTGGCTATACCGACATATCGAGAGAGAAAATTTAGTGACGTAGGTACTTATTTAAGTGATTGAACAGTGATCCAGGTAGTGATTAATAATTTCATTAAAAAATAACCAGCGGATGAGAGGTGCCCGATTGTTTGGTGAATAGTCTGTGATTTAGTGTAACTGTTTTTACTGAACATTAGCCAAAAGATCAAGTCGCTACAGGACCGCGTTGTTGCCGCTCTTACCACAGGTTAGTGAACCAATATTCACAAATGGTGTTCTATTTCGTGTTCAGTTTTATGCCATTTAGTTTGTTTGAATTTTTTTTTTTTTCTATTTCGATTTTGGGATTTTTTTGATAGTTTAGAATTGTTCCTATGAACTAGTGTTATGCGTGTTTTCATTTATTGTTGTATTATCGTCTCCACTCTGTAGATTAGGATCATAATATTCTGCCGTTTCCGGCGTACAAATATGGTTTATGAAATTATGGGTCATTATTAAGTACATTAAAATTAAATTATTAATCAATAGAATTGGAATTACAAATAATTTAAATAAGTTGAAAAATAAAAGAGATTTATATAAGTCAAAATTTCAAATAAGTCAATGATATCAAACATGATTAGGCAATAATGTCAAATATTTAGGTAAATTTTTCAGTCATAAAATAGCAAGGAGTTCTGGTCGGGTAGTAAGGCGTTCTGGTCCCTGTCTAAATCGGTCGAGACGAACTTCTGTCGTCCTACGCTGCCTTCTATCCTGAAGTCTGATGGAACGCTGGCTCATACCGCGCAAGAGAAAGCAAATCTATTTACCTCCATCTTTGCCGAAAATTCACGCCTAGATACGGCCTCTAACGTACAACCTAACATACCTCACTGTGGCTCCGCAATGCCGGAGATCTCAATCCACATAAAAGAGGTCCGTAAGGCCCTATACAGTCTAGACGTGAATAAAGCCAGCGGCCCTGACGGAATACCCGCAAGAGTCCTGAAGAACTGTGCTCCAGAATTGTCTCCTGTCTTGACGCGCTTGTATCGCCTCTCTCTAAAAACCGGATTAGTGCCGGAATTCTGGAATCCCAATGTGCAGCCAGTGCCCAAAAAGGGTTACCGTGCCGATCCTGTCAACTATAGACCAATCGCCATAACCTCCATAGTAATGGAAAGGGTACATTTTTTTTTTTTTAACGTGGTAAAATCATCAAATGAGTCCTCCCACCCAGGGCAGAGCGGGAGGGACTGTCAGACTTGTACTGACTAAAATCCACGGTGTCCTTCAATAGCCCTTTATGTTCCAGGGTCACGGTAATTCTATGAGTCCCGCGACCTCGGCAGGCTTTGGCCCTCTAGAGGGGGGCCCCATCATTATGCTGACACTCTTGAGGCGCGCTTGGAACACAATGCGCCGTCGACCCGGGCATGGTCCATGGTAGGACAGCGAGTCGCCCATTACTCGCCGCCCGCATGCCCGCGCCTACGGTGGCCGGAGATCGTCTGCCGACGTCCGGCGCCGTAGGAGTCTACCACTGCGGCTGGGGTGGAGGGAGGACGCTGTCCTCTCCCTCACGCGGCCCGCCTCCTCCTTCGCGAGCATGACTGCTTCGCAGAAGGAGGCGACCGCTTCCCACTCCGTCTCGCCCCGCAGCATGGCCTCGACCAATGCCGGGTGCGAGAGGTCTCCGCCTATCGCCGCCGTGAGGACACGGCGGTGCTCTGCCCAAGCGGGGCAGTCTTGCACCGTATGCTCCACCGTGTCCTCCGGGCGGTCCTCGCAGTGGTGACACCCAGGCGTTTCCTCCTTCCCCATATGACACAGGTACCTCCCGAAACTTCCGTGTCCGGTGAGGACCTGCGTCATGCGGTAGGTCAGGACGCCGTGACGCCTATCCAGCCACTCCTAAAAGAGGGGTCTTACCGCCGCGATTGCGGCGTGCCCGTGGAAAGGGTACTTAACAATAAGTTGCTTGCATACCTCGAAGACAATGAGCTCTTCAGTGACCACCAGTATGGCTTCCGTCGTGGCCGTTCAACTGGGGATCTTCTTGTGTATGTTACGCATTGCTGGGGCGAGGCCATTGAGAAACACGGTGAAGCCCTTGCTGTGTCGCTTGATATCTCAAAGGCTTTTGACAGGGTCTGGCAAGCTAGTCTGTTGGGTAAGCTTCCCGCATTCGGCATCTCTGCTGACTTTTGCAACAGGATTTCTGACTTCCTGAGTGACCGATCGATGAGAGTGGTCATAGATGGCTGCTCATCGGATCATAAGGCCATTGATGCCGGTGTTCCTCAGGGGTCTCTTCTTTCTGCGACTTTATTTCTCCTGCACATCAACGACCTGCTGCTTGGTGCAATCGGTTACGCGATGACAGCACAGTCGCAGAAAGATACCTGTCCAGTGCAAGAGCCAGCAGAGAGGAAACACCTACTCTTAGAGAGGCCATGGTGGAGCGAATGAATTTGACCCTAAATCTCGTTTCCCAAAGGGGTGACGACAATCTGGTCAAATTCAATGCTCTGAAAACACAGGCGTGTCTTTGCACTGCTAAAAGGAGCCAGTTCCAGTTATCTCCTACTTTCCGAGGTGCATCTGTACCAGTTACCGACCGCCTACAGCTTTTGGGCATGGAGTTGACATCGGATCTCAATTTCGGCTCAACCATTGAGTCAAAAGCTCAGACTGCAGCTAAGAAGCTGGGCATCCTGAATAAGGTGAGGCGATACTTCACATCTGGGCAGCTTTTAAGTTTGTATAAAGCACAGATCCGTTCCTGTATGGAGTATTGCAGTCACTTGTGGGATGGCTCAGCAAAATACCAGCTTGCTGTACTTGACTCGATGGAACGCAGAGCTAAAAGGCTTATAGGCGACGAGACGTTAGCAGCTACGCTTCACAGCCTAGCTCATCGGCGTAATGTTGCCTGCCTGTCGGTCTTCTACAGACTGTACTTCGGAGAGTGTGCGCAGGACCTCCACGACCTGATCCCACCATCACCTTTTTACCACCGGACTAGCAGACGCACTACGGCGTACCATCCACACTTGGTTGATATCCCGACGAGTCGTACTCAGCGCTCCTCATCCACGTTTATAATGCGCACAGCCGAAGTGTGGAACTCTCTGCCGGCATCTGTGTTCCCTCCCACATTTAACCCGTCAGCCTTCAAAGCAAAAGTGAACAGGCGTCTTCTGGGCACGCGTGTCCCATCATAGACCTCATCTATCGCTTTCCATCAGGGGAGATCGAGGTCAAGAGCAGGCACATTTTGAAAAAAAAAAAAAAAAAAAAAAATCTTCAGTCGAGTAATAACATTTCCTTAAAAGAAAGTTAAATAATGTACATTGAAATGTTCTGAAGCTGAGGGTTTTGAAGCCATAAGGTAATCATTATTAGAAAACAGTTTAATTCTACGCCTAGGGACATTAAGCATATGCACTTTGCGGCTGGGTCTGGATACAACATCATTATTCAAGTCAAATTCATGTCTGTTTTGATGTACAAAGATACAAATTTAAAAAATGTATAGTGCTGGAAGTGGCAGTATTTTAAGTTTTTTAAATAGTGGAACACAAATTGATCGTACGCATTTTTTTCTGAGCTCGAAACGCTCTTTTGAATTCAACCGAATTCCCCATATTATAATACCATAGCGCAAAATTGACGCGACATAGCCATTGTATGCGCATAGTGCCGCATTAACTCTAGCCAGACGCGTTAGTCTATATAAAATACATATCTATAGATCATCAGTATGAGATTTCCAGTTACAGTGTTTGTCAATTATTATCCCCAAGAATTTTGCGTAATCTACCTCTTCTATTGTCTTATTTCCATATTGTATTTTAAGCCGTGGGCGCGTACTGTTATATGTCTGGAATTGTATCATTTTTGTTTTGTTAATATTAATATGCAAATTATTGTGTTCAAGCCATGTAATAATTTTATTTAATGTCATGTTTATTTCATTTTGGTATTCAACAATGTCGTAATTTTCGTTTATAATACTGAGAGTCGTATCGTCAGCGTATAGTATGCAATAGTGAGAAGTTACACTAGGCAAGTCATTAAAACTTCAAAAACCTAAAACAAAAAACTTACTTACTTACTTCTAAAACTTTATTTCTGTTTAAAAAGCAAGTCAAAGAGCATTACCTCTCCTCTATACTGTAATATTCTGGATATATATTATAGGTATATATTTACAGGACTAGTATTTATCTTATATGTGTATATTTGTATGTATGTTTATTTTATATAGGTATAATTTTGTTTTAAGTTCCAGTTTCAATTTTCCTGTTATGTCTTTTCTACACACTGTGTCTACATCTCTGATTCTACTTTCCTCTCGCAGGTCTGCTGGAAGAGATTTCTCATGAAATAAGCAGAACCTTTGTGCTCTTCTATCTTAATGTAATCTCTTATTAAGTATTTTGTGTGTACATAAATAAATAAATAATGAATAAACATATAGCAAGAATAAAGGCGGCCCTAGTATTGCCCCTTGGGGAACACCGCAGTTATTTTCACGATAGTGAGACCTATATGCGAGCTTATGATTTCCCGGTTGTTCCGAGATCTCAACACATTGCTGTCGATGTGCAAGGTAGCTTTCGAGCCGTTTCAACGCGTTTCCCCTTATGCCATATCGGTCTAATTTATAAATTAACAGGAAAATCAAAAGCCTTGGACATATCTCGAAAAATGGAGACAATTGCTAGTTTATCATTAAGGCTTTGCGTTATTAATTTTGATAGAGCAAAACAAGCTGCTGTAGTCGATTTATTTTTTCTGAAACCAAATTGATCTTCACTTAGAATTTTAATTAAATGGAAGGAATACCATGAAATCTTAACTTATTTTAATAGAACAAAAAAAAAGGGAAACCTAACTAATTAGTTACTCAAAATGAGCTCCATTCTGTTGGATACACAATTTTTTTTTTAAGAATTCATTTCCAGTAACTTTTAATAGCGGGGTGTGATGAATATTGAAAATTGTATTTCGAACCTCAGTTCTTAACTCGTGTACAGTGGCATAGGGTTTTAGGTGGACCTTTGAGTGCTTTATCTTATCCCATTAAAGGACAGTGGACAAAAGTGGTCGAAGAGCCTCCACTGATAAGACTTGTGGGGAATGAAAGTACATACTTGTCACATCATTCTGACAAAAAAATATCAAAATCCGTCCCAGGATTCTTTTTTTATGATCATGTTGACCTGACTAACCTAACATTAATTTTATTATATTTCGGGGAGGAAATCCTCATGGACTTCCTCCGCCCGAGGAAGGCGGTGGGGCATGTCAGACTCAACTGACTAAAACCACCCCGCTGTTCCCTCGCACACTTGCATCCGGAGCGAATGAACCTAGCCTAACCTTTTAATTCGGGAAATCACACAATGGGACTTACCGCACTAGGTGGGACAGAAATAGTGTAAGACTTGTACTGACTAAAACCCGACTGTATTCTCATCATATGCCCTTTATGTTACAGGGCTACGGTACCCAGTTTTGATAGTCCCGCGACCCGAGCTGGCATTTGGCCCCGTGATGGGGCCCCGTCAGTTAGCTGACAGTTCCTTGAGGTGCGCGTGGAACACTACGCGCCGCGCCGTCGAACCGGGCCTCCAGTCCTTGATCAGACGGTGAGCTACCCATCACTCGCCGTCCGCAAGCCCGCGCCTACGGTGGCCGGAAATCGCCCCGCGATCCCCAACACCTCCTTCTCCTCCTCCTTCTTCTGCACTACTGCTTAGCAGAAGGAGGTGACCGCTTCCTTAACCTCCTCTCTCCGTAGCATGGCATGCACTAGGCCCGGACACGAGAGGTCACCGCCGATGCCTATCGCCTGCCTGAGGACACGGCGGTGCTCTGCCCAAGCGGGGCACACTGCACGGAATGCTCCACCGTGTCCTCCGGGCTACCCTCGCAGTGGTGACACCCGGGCGATTACTCTCGCCTTCCCGATCCGACAAAGGAACCCCCCACAAACCTAACCTAACCTAAATTTTTTTTTTAGCCGTATATATATGCCTGATGCATACCGAACCGCCCGGGGACACGGCTGCCTTATGTGGGGCTTACACCCACTAAAAAAACACCGCCGTGAGCCTCCTTTCGCCTAACCTAACCTTTTTTTTTATCGTATGAAAAACCACATGGGCTTTCTCCACCTGGGGAAGGTGGAGGGGTATGTCAGACTATATATGTAATACGATTTACGATTAGGTTAGGTTTGCTTCGGGAAGTACCTGTGTCGCATAAACAGGGAGTCGAACGCTCGGTGTCATCACTGCGTCCACTGTCTAGAGGACACGGCGCGGCATACGCTGGCAGAGTGTGCCGCATGGGAGGAGCCGCGCCGTGCAATCATAACAGAAGTCGGAACCGACCTGTCGCTACCAGCCGTCGCTACCAGCCGTCGCTCGTTCGATGGTCGGGAGCACAGCTCCTTCTGTGAAACCGTCATCTCACAGCAGGAGGCTGCGGAAAGGACGAGGGAGGTCGAGACCGGAGTACCGGGCATCGGCGGAGGGCGGACAACGCCCTCTTCTAGCCCCCTAAATGGGTTCAAAGGGACGGTGGACTTCGGGACGTCCGCCGCCCCCCCATATAACTGGACCTGAGGCGGTGGCGCGTAGTAATCAACCAGCTAGAAATCTACCGTCTTATTACAAAAAGAGGTTTAACTAAAAACCCAGGTTTAAATCTCGTAAAACCATGGTTTACACAAAAACGTTATTACAAAACGTGGTTTTGCGTTAAACCATGGACTAAACCATGGTCTAACAATAAACCACGCCGCCCCCTAGTTTAGCGATGGTCTAAGTCGTAGCTGTCAAAGTTGTGTCAGTTTCTCGTAGCGTCTTTTTCATTGTAATTTTGGATTTTGTGTTATTTTTATCAAAAAATGGATTTAAATATGGTAGATTTAAATGATATTGAGGACATTGAAACCGTTGAGCTATTAGAAACGCCACGCGAACCCAACAGAAATCGTATTCGAAGCTCTTTGCCAAGAGCGGGCCAAGTTGATGAAGAGGGTTTCACTAAGGTGGAAAAGAAGAAGAGGAAGCCCTGTTCCCGTAACCAGTGCGGTACCGCACCGAGTGGACCCAACATGCTGCTGCGTCCTGCTGTGCCTACGACGCAGCTGTACATTTCGCGTCTGCATCACACCACGAAGGTTGAGGAAGTCGTGGAGTATTTAAGAGTGAAGACCAACTGGGCTCTGAGGATCGAAAGGTTGGAATCGCGCCACAACGTCAACTTCAAGTCGTTCGTTGTTCGAGCTCCAACTCACCATCTGCAGACCTTCTTGAAAGAGGACTTTTGGCCGAAAGGTGTCGTATACCGACTATTCCGAGGACGGTTACGCGACACCACGCAGCAAAACACGACGCCGTCAACGATTCGTGTCTAGTTTTAGTTAAATAAGCATTTTTTATTGAATTAGTTAATTATTTTACAAGATTATTTTGTGTATTTTTATTTATGGGCCTCAGTTGCCTAACAATAAAATGATTGATTGATTGAATCAATCCCTTCGTGGACTTATCCGATACAGATTTCAGGAAAAAGTATAGATTTAGCAAAAGATATGCTATGAAAATAGTGGACTTAATTAGAGAAGATATAACTAGAGATCTAGAGATCACCGAGGATGCTCTGTGTCTCCTGAAATACAAGTGGAAAGCAAAAAAGAGGCAATTATTTTAACACGACACGTAAAACATTCCAAAACTAAGAAAAGCTGAACTTGCGAAAAAAATTTAATCGGTTTTGTTTATCGCGCGGGAATAATGTAACGTTTTATTACACGTATTAATGCTTATAAGTAAATAATACGACATCAAGTAATTTCTCAAATGTAAACAAAACTGCAATCTAGGAACCAACTAACGTTTATATCCATGCAAAATAACGACATATCAATATTTTTAACACTCGTAAACATTAATCAGTCAATTGCGAATTATCAAAACGTTTCCTTTTCTGTGAAAACAGAACGTTGCAATTGAATGATAACATGGTGAATGAATGTATTTGTTGTAATCTGTGGTTGATATTTAAACTTTGGTTCAAATGTCAGTACTAAGAAGACCATGGTTTATTTATGTTTTGTAATACGGAGAAATTTAAACCATGGCTCTGCAGATAAGCCTGGACTTCATAGGCCAGGTCTAAACCAAGGTTTATTTCATTTTTTGTAATAAGACTGCTAGAGTCCATGGTTGCTACTGAGCGATTCCTAATAGAAAAAACCACACTTGGACCGACCTGGGAATCGAAATCAGGACCTCTTGCACTCCAGTTAGCGTTTCCAACAAATAAAAAATGTTTTATTCCAGGTTATGGTCCAAGTCCTATGACAAATCTGTTGAAGCGTGATTGCTTTGGCTGGATAGGCGTCACGGCGTCCTGACCTACCGCGTGACGCAGGTCCTCACCGGACACGGAAGTTTCGGGAGGTACCTGTGTCAGATGGGGAAGGAGGAAACGCCTGGGTGTCACCACTGCGAGGACCGCCCGGAGGACACGGTGGAGCATACGGTGCAAGACTGCCCCGCTTGGGCAGAGCACCGCCGTGTCCTCACGGCGGCGATAGGCGGAGACCTTTCGCGCCCGGCATTGGTCGAGGCCATGCTGCGGGGCGAGACGGAGTGGGAAGCGGTCGCCTCCTTCTGCGAAGCAGTCATGCTCGCGAAGGAGGAGGCGGGCCGCGTGAGGGAGAGGACAGCGTCCTCCCTCCACCCCAGCCGTAGTGGTAGACGCCCACGGCGCCGGACGTCGGCAGACGATCTCCGGCCACCGTAGTCGCGGGCATGCGGGCGGCGAGTAATGGGCGACTCGCTGTCCGACCATGGACCATGCCCGGGTCAACGGCGCATTGTGTTCCAAGCGCGCCTCAAGAGTGTCAGCATAATGATGGGGCCCTCCTCTAGAGGGCCAAAGCCTGCCGGGGTCGCGGGACTCATAGAATTACCGTGACCCTGGAACATAAAGGGCTATTGAAGGACACCGTGGATTTAAGTCAGTACAAGTCTGACAGTCCCTCCCGCTCTGCCCTGGGTGGGAGGACTCATTTGATGATTTTACCACGTTAAAAAAAAAAAAATGTACCCTTTCCATTACTATGGAGGTTATGGCGATTGGTCTATAGTTGACAGGATCGGCACGGTAACCCTTTTTGGGCACTGGCTGCACATTGGGATTCCAGAATTCCGGCACTAATCCGGTTTTTAGAGAGAGGCGATACAAGCGCGTCAAGACAGGAGACAATTCTGGAGCACAGTTCTTCAGGACTCTTGCGGGTATTCTGTCAGGGCCGCTGGCTTTATTCACGTCTAGACTGCATAGGGCCTTACGGACCTCTTTTATGTGGATTGAGATCTCCGGCATTGCGGAGCCACAGTGAGGTATGTTAGGTTGTACGTTAGAGGCCGTATCTAGGCGTGAATTTCCTAACATACAGACTTTATTATATATTATCTATATCTATATAAATAAAGAGAGAAGTCCTTGTGTGTAAATAAAAATAGAAGTCCTAACTGACTGACTGACTGACTCATCAACGCCCAGCCCAAACCCTTGGACCTAGAAAGCTGAAATTTTGCACAGAGGTTTCCTTTATAATGTAGACAAGGAATAAGAAAGCATTTTTCGAAATTCAACCCCTAAAGGAGTTAAATAGGGGATGAAAGTTTGTATGGAAAATCATCATTTTTGTTGTTTAAACCATGAAAATTGGTGGTTACCATTCTGGTTAAAAATTAAAAACCACGTGTTTCAGTGTTTTTCCAAATTCAACCCCTAAGGGAGTAAATGGGGGATGAAAGTTTGTATCGAACATCGTCAGTTTTGTAGTTTAAACAATGAAAATTGGTATTTCTCATTCAGGTTAAAAATCACGTGTTTCAGTGTTTCTCGAAATTCAACCCCTAAGGGAGTTAAATAGGGGATGAAAGTTTGTATGTAAAATCATCATATTTGTAGTTTAAACCATGAATATTGGTGTTTATCACTATGGGGAAAAATTAAAAACCACGTGTTTCAGTGCTTTTCGAAATTCAACCCCTAAGGGAGTTAAATAGGGGATGAAAGTTTGTGTGGAAAATCATCATTTTTGTAGTTTAAACCATAAAATTGGTGGTTACCATTCTGGTTAAAAATTAAAAACTACGTGTTTCAGTGTTTTTGATAACAAAATAACACTATTATTCATAGTATTTTTTCATTTGCACATACATTGTTTAATGTTAAGTGGAAGAGCGGAGTCACCTAAGGGGGCGTCCATTAATTACGTGAGACGTTTAAGGGGGGGGGGTCGTGCCCAATATCACCCAATCTCACGAGGGAGAGAGGGGGGTCTCGGCAGATATCACTGGGTTTAATTGAGTAAACAAGTTTCTCTACAAATTATTTTCTTTTAGTGAATTCAACGGAATCGAGCACAGATTACCGTATTTATACTAAACTATGCATTTTGATAAACCTCTCGTGAGATTAGGAGGGAGATGAGGGGGCCAATCCAAATCTCACGACA
Organism: Noctua comes; assembly: GCA_963082995.1. NCBI lineage: Eukaryota > Metazoa > Arthropoda > Insecta > Lepidoptera > Noctuidae > Noctua > Noctua comes. The sequence continues at coordinate 93,247 of OY720269.1, forward strand.
TCCCACCAAGGGGGGAGGGGTGTCGAAAAATCGCCTTACGTAATTAATGGACGCCCCCTAACAAAAGCATCTCCTTGCTTAAAAGGTGATCTCCAAATCATGTGTGTGACAACTTGATGTAATTGAAATAAACATTTTTTTTTTAACACTTTGCCCGACCCCGGGAATCGATCCCCACGCTTAGTAGTCGCGCTTGCTACCACTAGACCAACGAGCCAGTCTCATACATGCACACCAAAATTTCCACGCGAACGAAGTCGCGGGCAACAGCTAGTCTTTTATAATATTGCTTGTTTTTAGGACGGATATTTAAGGCCCAGTGCGGATTAGTAGTCAATAGATGTCATCGAATTGTTGCTAGTAGGACATGCCGGTTTCACCATTTTGAGAGCAGTGGTCATGAAATAAATTACACAAAAAGTAATGCGCCCAGCGCCTGACTGGGTTCGAAGCTACAACTTGTGACTCGAGGCCGTCACCGCTAGGCCACCAATGCTCAGAACTGATGGGTGAGGTGGGTTTTTCGGTGGTGGTAAGTCGCTACAGGTAATACTTACAAATGAAGACCATCAAAGATGGTGTGTACCTCGGTTTTGAAGCGAGGAGGTGTCAACCTTGCCCTCCTGAAAAGTTACACATAGGATTATTTTTTATAAGAATACTATTTACGGTTACAATATATTTGAACGATCAATGACAGGTCCACAGACCATCAGGTCTTAAAACTATAGAAAGCTCTGTCTACCTGTTTTTAAATCTCTATGGATATTTACATTGCCATCGATGTATACAGGATGTAACAAGACCCTTAACAAAACCGTCAACCAAGCATTCTGTACATCAAGCTAAGTAACTACGCAAAAATTCAGAAACGAGTTTTTTGTTTGGGGTGAAATATCACGTTTTCGGTAGGACTCAATGCACCGCACTCAAAACATTGTGCTGGATGGGTTGAGTAGTACGGGGGTCGTGGAGGTGTTTAAAATAAAAATGTTTTAAAAAAAAAAGTTGTGAAATAGTTGGAACTTTGACACCCAATATTTCCGTAACTAGGAGGTTCCCAGGTATGGTCTAGAACAAGAAAAATGTTGCAATGACGGGGAGAATAAGGTTGACTGGTAGAAAATGCCTATGGCGTTAAGTCCGCCTCTGTACTTTGTGCTTGAAGTGTTAAATAAATAAATAAGTGTCTTGTTACACCCATGGCATAATAATATACTTCGCCTAGTATTCTCTTTCCACGATGGCCCAAGACTACGTCACGATAAGCGTTACCATTGATTGTCCTTTTCAGTAAATTTAGGGACTCTCATTTAGTGAATGAAAATAAAATAAATTACTAACTAGCTTAACTATTTAGTAACTCGTGTGATTCATCTATTTAGTTTTAAATTAATTTAAATATTGAATTATTAGTTCATAATTGCTTTGTTAAGTTAAAAAATGCATTTTGCTCGGGTAATTCAATCACACACCGTGGCAACACATTGACAGCATCGCAACCATATCGCAACTGATGACGTATTCTTGGGCCAATCACGTGACCCAGCTGTCACGAGAAGAGAATACCAGGCGAAGTATATTATTATACCATGGTTACACCCTTTATACTAGAAGATGCCCATTCGCTAGAACGAACAAGCATTGTGTTTACGTCAGTAGTGGATTAAAGACAGTGCTCAGGACCAATAAGGTCATAATTTAAAAACCAACTTTACAAAGGTGGTTACCAAACGTCTTATATTTTAACCATGGGTCCTATTATATAATAATCACAATAAAGATTTATTGTTGAACTAGGACTAGATTACATGGCAAAGTAGTATACGATAAAGCACAAGCAAAATAAATGGCTTTTTAATCTAGTAAGTGGGTGCCGTACTGCTCTCCTAGATAGGTTACAAAATAACCTGTGTTTAGGAGAAACAGTTCCGATCCTCGTCATAAAGGTTGACTTATGATAGCACGTGTTGGTATATAGTAATCATTCACAAGCTACAAGATGACAGACAACATTAGGTTTTTAATCAAAAACAAAAAGGAGAAACTTAGAATCTAAAAACAGCAATTTTGGAAAAGACGAAATTATAAATAACAAAAAAAAAAGATTGTTCAGTATTTTGTTGTGGTATGTGTATTGTTAATGTGGTGAGTGATTGATTCGTTAAATTAATGCGGTGTGTGAGGCATGTATATTTTGTAGTGATCACTTTTTTAGGAATTCTTCGGTTACGTCGTAGTTTAAATTTAGAAGGAACAGTCGAACGAACGAACAGTCTTTTTGCAATTAAAATTTGTTAAGCCGTAAACGAATAAAGAGTGGGTCTTAAAATGAACATGGACAAAATCAAAGTCATGTTGAATGCCCATGTAACTCCCACTCCTTGATTTTGAGGTGCCGTATTTGACCGATGCGTTGAACGCTTCTAAAATGGCTTGTCCCATTACGGATTTGCCCGACAACCTGTCCTCCCAGAGACAGTGGGGCGTGCCGCTCTGCAGTATTGTACGGAATATCCTTTTAAACACGTCATTCAATACTGTGGAGCGTGACCGTCTGCTGACCGTGGGGGAATAGGAGTCGGGGTTGTGGCTTCAGGCACTTTCGTCATCCACCATTGGCACTATGATGGATGACGCATCGTTCCGGGTCGCTACGAGTCTACGCTTAGGCGCACCTTGTGTTGCCCCGCATCGGTGTCACTGCGGTGAAGTTGTCGACAGCCTCGGACACCATGGCCTGTCATGCTACAGGAGCGCAGGTCGCATTGCATGGCACGCCAGCATTAACGACATTATTCGTCGAGCCCTTGCCAGCGCCAGCGTACCAGCGGTTTTAGAACCAAACGGCTTGGTACGTGACGATGGCAAGAGACCAGACGGCATGACGTTGGTGCCTTAGAAGGTGGGTAGGCCGTTGGGGGCTTTGTGGGACGCAATTTGTGTCGACACCCTTGCGTCATCTCACCTTGCGAGCACGGCGGGCTGTGCAGGCTCTGCTGCTGCGGCTGCTGAGATCCTCAAGCGGCGCAAATACTGTAACCTTATTGGTAATTACAGTTTTGAGCCGTTTGGGGTCGAAGCGCTCGGGTCATGGGTCCCGAGTGCGCGTCTCCTTTATAAGGAAATCTGTCGCCGACTGGTCGACACTTCGCGTGACCAGAGGGCTCCTTCTTTGGTCAAAGAATTAGCATTGCCATTCAGCATGGCAATGCTGCCAGTCTTCTGGGCACGTTTCCAGATGACGGCGATGTGGAGGAGTACTTTGACGCCTAAGTGTCCTATTGTCGTCGTTTTTTAGATGTTTATATTTTCTTACTTTTAGTCTTATTTTATCACTAGCTGTTGCCCGCGACTTCGTTCGCGTGGAAATTTTGGTGTGCGTGTGTGAGACTGTCTCGTTGGTCTAGTGGTAGCAAGCGCGACTACTAAGCGTGGGGATCGATTCCCGGGGTCGGGCAAAGTGTTAAAAAAAAAATGTTTATTTCAATTACATCAAGTTGTCACACACATGATTTGGAGATCACCTTTTAAGCAAGGAGATGCTTTTGTTAGGGGGCGTCCATTAATTACGTAAGGCGATTTTTCGACACCCCTCCCCCCTTAGTGGGATGTCGTGATATTTGGATTGGCCCCCTCATCTCCCTCCTAATCTCACGAGAGGTTTATCAAAATGCATAGTTTAGTCTAAATACGGTAATCTGTGCTTGATTCCATTGAATTCACTAAAAGAAAATAATTTGTAGAGAAACTTGTTTACTCAATTAAACCCAGTGATATCTGCCGAGACCCCCCTCTCTCCCTCGTGAGATTGGGTGATATTGGGCGCGACCCCCCCCCCCCCCTTAAACGTCTCACGTAATTAATGGACGCCCCCTTAGGTGACTCCGCTCTTCCACTTAACATTAAACAATGTATGTGCAAATGAAAAAATTCTACGAATAATAGTGTTATTGGATTATCCATCAGAAATTTCTCAGTAGCAGCCACGAAATCTGGATTTGTGCCCGGTTGCTGGCAATAGGCTCACCCCACATTACATGGGACTTCAATAAAACTGGCGAAATGTGTGTGTACGACTAGGTACACGTCTGCCCAACCCTTTGGGGCTTTAAGGCGTGATGTTATGTTTTGTGTGAGAACTGACTGCCAGATCAAAAGGTGATAATGTACTGATGACTACAAAAGGCGTCCCTTTGGGCGCTGTAATTCTGGACGGCAGAGGTCCGAAACAAAATTAAATGGCGTTGAGGCGACGAAATGGGTTTGAAAATCGGTGTATTTTGGCGCTATACAACTTTTTTTCAAAGTGAACCTTGTTGGGCGCTTTTATTGTAATACCATTCTGTATATACAATATTAAATGACTTTTTGCGAGAGCCCTTAGACCTCCATAAGTCGGCCCTGTCGCAAAATCCGTTCTTAGCGAACGTCTACTAACTATAAACTGCCTCACTGCCAAATATTAAGTTTGTAGCACAAAAAATGAAGGACTTCCATACAAACTTGCGAGAGAACTTAGATCTCCTTAATCCGGCCCTGTCGCAAAATCCATTCTTAGCGGACATCTACTAACTATTAACTACCTCCCTGCCAAATTTCAAGTTTATACGTCAAGCGGTTTTCGATATTTCGTGATGAGTGAGTGAGTGACCTAGCCAAAGGCTTAATACAAATTTTCATGGTTTGTACTACAAAACTAACGGTTTTGCCATTTATACTTTCATCCCCTATTTAACTCTCTTAGGGGTTGAATTTCGAAAAGCACTGAAACACGTGGTTTTCAATTTTTCACCAGGATGGTAACCACCAATTTTTATGGTTTAAACTACAAAAATTACGATTTTCCATACAAACTTTCATCCCCTATTTAACTCCCTTAGGGGTTGAATTTCGAAAAATCCTTCCTTATTCCTTGTCTACATTATAGAGGAAACCTCTGTGCAAAATTTCAGCTTTCTAGGTCCAAGGGTTTGGGCTGGGCGTTGATGAGTCAGTCAGTCAGTCAGGACTTCTCTTTTTATTTATACAATACTATGTGGATCTGGAACTACGACAATAAATGAAAACGGGCACAGTACTAGTCCATCTAAACATTTTAAAACACGAAAATTTGTAGTTAATGGAAAATTTAAAAATTGCAATTTTCAAACGAAATAAATAGCAGAATCAACTGCATAAAATGCAAGCACGCTTTACCTACGAAAGGTCACTGACCGGTTCCGCGGCGCGGACGTAGGGTAGGTACTTTAGTTAGTTAGTTTTAGAACATCAAATCAGCGTTTTATACTCACCCAATTGTGCGTCGTTAATTAAAAGATCACTGATTGAATAATTAATCACATAATATCACATCACAATCAGAATTTACACCATCAAACGTTCGTGTGTCACCATATCTCTCCCGATATGTACCTATGCAATGATAAAGCCGCATTTTCGTTACATTCTCCTTACGTAAGTACCATGTCGGTGTACTCGGCAACTGGGTATGGCTTATTAGAGGCATAATTAAACTACAAAACTTACAAACCTAACCTAAATCACGAAAACTAATATTACACTAACACTTAACAATAAGTCACACTAACCTATGCACTAAACCAACTATCATAAATCGTCTTTATTCACAATAACAACTAAAACTTTTCATAAAATCAGGATAAAGCTAGCGGCTCGTCTCGTGATAAAAAAAATTGACATGTGCTCTCCTCAAAGGGCGCCGCGGTGCACTGACTGACACCGAGTGCGAGATTTTTTGCCAAAAAATTCCGCTCACACACACATAATCATACGCAATGGTCTATGCACCACTAATGCATAATTTGCGTAAGTAATATTTCTTTTTCTTTCTAATTGTACTATTTTGTGTCACTGGGCCGGGCGCGTCAGAGTGGAAGCGTATGACACCTTTCTCTGTCTTTCAAGCATACAGACGTAGAGAATAGAATCGCAGGTTATTGACCTTACAATGTTTACCTATTATTACGGACTCAGATCTACACCATGTTGTAAAATAAGAAAATGAAAAATAATTTCCTGTGGCTAAAGTATTCATTGGATTTGATTGATTTTTTATATACGGGTAAAGAACGTGACACTCTTTACGTGGTTTGAAGGAATGTCAATCGTCCTGCTCCACTTTGTATAGATTAGTTTAGTTCTATTTGTAGTCTGTATATAATGTAAATAAATAATTTAGTATTGTTCCATCTATATAAATAAAAAGAGAAGGCCTGACTGACTGACTGACTGACTGACTGACTGACTGACTGACTCATCAACGCCCAGCCCAAACCCTTGGACCTAGAAAGCTGAAATTTGGCACAGAGGTTTCCTTTATAATGTAGACAAGGAATAAGGAAGGATTTTTCGAAATTAAACCCCTAAGGGAGTTAAATAGGGGATGAAAGTTTGTATGGAAAATCGTCATTTTTGTAGTTTAACCCATAAAAATTGGTGGTTACCATCCTGGTGAAAAATTAAAAACCACGTGTTTGAGTATATTTCGAAATTCATCCCCTAAGGGAGTTAAATAGGGGACGAAAGTTTGTATAGAAAATCGTCATTTTTGTAGTTTAAACCATGAAAATTGGTGTTTATCATTCTGGTTAAAAATCACGTGTTTCAGCGTTTTTTGAAATACAACCCCTAAGGGAGTTAAATAGGGGATGAAAGTTTGTATGGAAAATCATCATTTTTGTAGTTTAAACCATAAAAATTGGTGGTTACCATTCTGGTTAAAAATTAAAAACCAAGTGTTTCAGTGTTTTTCCAAATTCAACCCCTAAGGGAGTTAAATAGGGGATGAAAGTTTGTATGGAAAATCATCATTTTTGTAGATTAAACCATAAAAATTGGTGGTTACCATTCTGGTTAAAAATTAAAAACTATGTGTTTCAGTGTTTTTCGAAATTCAACCCCTAAGGGAGTTAAATAGCGGATGAAAGTATAAATGGCAAACCCACTCATCACGAAATATCGAAAACCGCTTGACGTATAAACTTGAAATTTGGCAGGAAGGTAGTTAATAGTTAGTAGACGTCCGCTAAGAACGGATTTTGCGACAGGGCCGGATTAGGGAGATCTAAGGGCTCTCGCAAGTTTGTATGGAAATCCTTCATTTTTTGTGCTACAAATTTGAAATTTAGCAGGAAGGTAGTTTATAGTTAGTAGACGTTTGTTTAGAACGGATTTTGCGATAGGGTCGGATTAAGGACGCCTAAGGGCTCTCGCAAGTTTGGATGAAAGTCCTTAACTTTTTGTGCTACAAACTTAATATTTGGCAGTGAGGTAGTTTATAGTTAGTAGACGTTCGCTAAGAACGGATTTTGCGACAGGGGCGACTTATGGAGGTCTAAGGGCTCTCGCAAAAAGTCATTTAATGTTGTATACAGAATGGTATTAGAATAAAAAGTGCCCAACAAGGTTCACTTTGGAAAATAGTTGTATATCGCCAAAATACACCGATTTTTAAAGCCCTATCGTTGCCTCAACGCCATTTAATTTTGTTTCGGACCTCTGCCGCCCAGAATAACAGCACCCAAAAGGACGCCGTTTGTAGTCATATCACCTTTTGATCTGGCAGTCAGTTCTCACACAAAACATAACATCACGCCTTAAAGCCCCGAAGGGTTGGGCAGACGTGTACCTAATCGTACACACACATTTCGCCAGTTTTATTGAAGTCCCATGTAATAGGGGGTGAGCCTATTGCCATCAACCGGGCACAAATCCAGATTCCGTGGCTGCTACTGAGAAATTCCTGATGGGATAACCCAATAACATTATTATTCATAGTATTTTTTCATTTGCATATTTTAATGTTAAGTGGAAGAGCGGAGTCACCTAAGGGGTCGCGCCCATTATCACCCAATCTCACGAGGGAGAGAGGGGGGTTTCGGCAGATATAAACGGGTTTAATTGAGGTTTAATTGAGTCTCACGTGAGATTAGGAGGGAGATGAGGGGGTCAACCCAAATCTCACGACAACCAAGGGGGAGGGGGTCGAAAAATCGCCTCACGTAATTAATGGACGCCCCCTAACAAAAGCATCTTCTTGCTTAAAAGGTGATCTCCAAATCATGTGTGTGACAACTTTATGTAATTGAAATAAACAAATTTTTTTTTAACACTTTGCCCGACTCCGGGAATCAATCCCCACGCTTAGTAGTCGCGCTTGCTACCACTAGACCAACGAGCCAATCTCACACATGCACACCAAAATTTCCACGCGAACGAAGTCGCGGGCAACAGCTAGTCTCTTATAAAAACAGAATAGTAAAGAAAGTGTAAACAACACAACACTGCCCACAAACACATTATTATCTTATACAGAAATTACCACTTAAATGTATTGAGCTTATATTTGAACATATTACTTACTCACGCTAAATGTTTATAAACTTTTATTATTTACTAGCTGTTGCCCGCGACTTCGTTCGCGTGGAAATTTTGGTGTGCATGTGTGAGATTGGCTCGTTGGTCTAGTGGTAGCAAGCGCGACTACTAAGCGTGGGGATTGATTCCCGGAGTCGGGCAAAGTGTTAAAAAAAAATTTGTTTATTTCAATTACATAAAGTTGTCACACACATGATTTGGAGATCACCTTTTAAGCAAGAAGATGCTTTTGTTAGGGGGCGTCCATTAATTACGTGAGGCGATTTTTCGACCCCCTCCCCCTTGGTTGTCGTGAGATTTGGGTTGACCCCCTCATCTCCCTCCTAATCTCACGTGAGACTCAATTAAACCTCAATTAAACCCGTTTATATCTGCCGAAACCCCCCTCTCTCCCTCGTGAGATTGGGTGATAATGGGCGCGACCCCTTAGGTGACTCCGCTCTTCCACTTAACATTAAAATATGCAAATGAAAAAATACTATGAATAATAATGTTATTGGGTTATCCCATCAGGAATTTCTCAGTAGCAGCCACGGAATCTGGATTTGTGCCCGGTTGATGGCAATAGGCTCACCCCCTATTACATGGGACTTCAATAAAACTGGCGAAATGTGTGTGTACGATTAGGTACACGTCTGCCCAACCCTTCGGGGCTTTAAGGCGTGATGTTATGTTTTGTGTGAGAACTGACTGCCAGATCAAAAGGTGATATGACTACAAACGGCGTCCTTTTGGGTGCTGTTATTCTGGGCGGCAGAGGTCCGAAACAAAATTAAATGGCGTTGAGGCAACGATAGGGCTTTAAAAATCGGTGTATTTTGGCGATATACAACTATTTTCCAAAGTGAACCTTGTTGGGCACTTTTTATTCTAATACCATTCTGTATACAACATTAAATGACTTTTTGCGAGAGCCCTTAGACCTCCATAAGTCGCCCCTGTCGCAAAATCCGTTCTTAGCGAACGTCTACTAACTATAAACTACCTCACTGCCAAATATTAAGTTTGTAGCACAAAAAGTTAAGGACTTTCATCCAAACTTGCGAGAGCCCTTAGGCGTCCTTAATCCGACCCTATCGCAAAATCCGTTCTAAACAAACGTCTACTAACTATAAACTACCTTCCTGCTAAATTTCAAATTTGTAGCACAAAAAATGAAGGATTTCCATACAAACTTGCGAGAGCCCTTAGATCTCCCTAATCCGGCCCTGTCGCAAAATCCGTTCTTAGCGGACGTCTACTAACTATTAACTACCTTCCTGCCAAATTTCAAGTTTATACGTCAAGCGGTTTTCGATATTTCGTGATGAGTGGGTTTGCCATTTATACTTTCATCCGCTATTTAACTCCCTTAGGGGTTGAATTTCGAAAAACACTGAAACACATAGTTTTTAATTTTTAACCAGAATGGTAACCACCAATTTTTATGGTTTAATCTACAAAAATGATGATTTTCCATACAAACTTTCATCCCCTATTTAACTCCCTTAGGGGTTGAATTTGGAAAAACACTGAAACACTTGGTTTTTAATTTTTAACCAGAATGGTAACCACCAATTTTTATGGTTTAAACTACAAAAATGATGATTTTCCATACAAACTTTCATCCCCTATTTAACTCCCTTAGGGGTTGTATTTCAAAAAACGCTGAAACACGTGATTTTTAACCAGAATGATAAACACCAATTTTCATGGTTTAAACTACAAAAATGACGATTTTCTATACAAACTTTCGTCCCCTATTTAACTCCCTTAGGGGATGAATTTCGAAATATACTCAAACACGTGGTTTTTAATTTTTCACCAGGATGGTAACCACCAATTTTTATGGGTTAAACTACAAAAATGACGATTTTCCATACAAACTTTCATCCCCTATTTAACTCCCTTAGGGGTTTAATTTCGAAAAATCCTTCCTTATTCCTTGTCTACATTATAAAGGAAACCTCTGTGCCAAATTTCAGCTTTCTAGGTCCAAGGGTTTGGGCTGGGCGTTGATGAGTCAGTCAGTCAGTCAGTCAGTCAGTCAGTCAGTCAGTCAGGCCTTCTCTTTTTATTTATATAGACTAGCTTTTGCCCGCGGCTTCGCCCGCGTGAATGTCGAAAAATATCCCGCCCGAACAAAAAAAAAAGTTACTTACCTTCATCCCCCTTTCTAACCCTTCGGTGGTAGAATTATCAAAAACGCTGAGACACGTATAAATTAATTTTCAATCATCAGCCTAAACACAAAATTTGAAGATCCTAACTTCAAAACTGACGGACTTTCATATAAACTTCCATCCCCTATTTTACCCCTTTTTTTTATGAGTCCTCCCACCCAGGGCAGAGCGGGAGGGACTGTCAGACTTGTACTGACTAGAATCCACGGTGTCCTTCAGTAGCCCTTTATGTTCCAGGGTCACGGTAATTCTATGAGTCCCGCGACCCCCTATTTTACCCCTTTAGGGGTGGAATTCCAAAAAATCCATTCTTAGTGGATACTTAATCTTCACAAAGAACACACCCTCCAAGTTGCATGTCTCTAGGACCAGCGGTTTGGGCTGTGTGTTGATATATCACCCAGTCAGTCAGTCAATTAGTTTACCATTTTATATATATCATCATCATCATCATTTCAGCCGAAAGACGTACATTTTATATATATAGAAGAAGACTTTTAATTGGCTGTCAGTTTCACTTATGTACTGTTTTTATTCTGTTTTGTTTGGCTAAAGTGTTCCAAATATAATCCATAAATCCTACATTTTTAATACTTACAGTGTCTGGAAACGCGCACACGCCAGGAACAGGTCCTCGTGGTGAGTTTTAAGATACCAAACACTAAAAAAACGGTACTATTATTTATTTAGGTACACACTAAACTCGTATACATGAAATAACATACACAAACACACAAAAGAACACTAAGATACCGCTTATTTTATTGAGTGTTATTAGGCTTTTCCTTTAGGAATTTCTCAGTAGCAGCCACGGAGGCTGGATCATAGCCCGTTTGATGGTTATAGGCTCGCCAACTAATATATGGGACTAAAACGTAATGCGGGTGTACACAAGACCCAAGTATTTGGTTTACAGTTTATATGTGTGGGTGAAGTCATAGTTATGCACACAAACACAAAATTAAATTAACTTGGCTTGCTTTACGAGCCGGTAATATTCATACAGCCGCTCATTATTATTGTGTGAGTAAACATATTGTACCCTACACGGGGTTTATTTTTTTTATCTTTATGCTTGTCGGGTACACTGGTAAAAATAATATAAACGGGTTTACAATAAAGCCCAACATTTTATACTAACTTAACATGGTAACCATAGCCGATTGGTGTAAGCGCTTGCGTTAGCTAGTGATCTAACCTCGACGACGCGAGTTCGAACCCAACTGAGGAATTATTTTTGCTACTTTTTACTTTTTGTTTTTTAATAAATTTATTTTGTGGCCAATAAAATTACTCAAGCAAAAAGTAAAAAGTAATTAAATATAACCAATGAAATAATTTGATTTTTTATTAGATAAACATTGGTATTGTTTGCTTAGCTTATCGCTTGGGTCATTAGCAAATTATCCGTCTCGTTTCTTTCAATATGTTCCTTATATTGGTTGTTTTAAGGTTCAATTTGGTGGGGGCTGTATGTTAGAAAAAAAAACTTGTGTGGCCGATACAATGATTTAATACACTGTTGTTTACCTGTTTTTTTGACAAAGACAAAGTTTTTTATTGGTAAGGATTGACGTAAATAATTTGTCAAAGTAGGTAGGTATATAAATTGAATCAAAGTAAAATTAGGGGTGAAGTGAATCAACATGTTAGATAGTAAGAAATTATGACAACTTCTAATCGCATAACAATAACATCACTTCACCATACTTTCAATAATTTACGAGATGTGGTTTTAAAAAAAAGTTTATACCTACCAACTTATTACTAAGTTTTGTATTTGTTCTAATTTACTTAACAAATATGAACATTATTTGCATAAAAATTCATATTCGTCTACTAATTAAAATAAATTCGACTAATAATGAGTCGGCAATCCTTCGTTTTCTATTACTCCTTGTAACCTTCTGCTCATGAAATCTCACAGTTTGTGAGCACACTTTAAGGGTGCGTCCACATCTGGCGAATGTGCCGCAAATGTGCAGCTCGCGATCCGTTTGCGAACTGCGCGCGTGTTTTTTATGTTCGTACGCAGCCCCTGCGCCGTTCGCGCGCGTTCTACGCGCCGTACTCGAGCGGCGCAGGAGGTGCGCGCGTGCCGGCCGCGATGCACCTCACAAATTCAAGCAAATTCACAACTGAGGCTCAAGTTCACGCGTATGTGCGCACGAGCAGCGCGCGCGCTGCACGCGCGCCCCACTCGCGCCTTGCTAGGATTGCACTAGAGTGGTGCACCAAATATAGGCGTAACCGCACGCGCGCAGCTCGCGGGCAGCTCGCAAACGGCCCGCGAGCTGCACATTCGCCAGATGTGGACGCACCCTTATGCGGGTGGACAAGAAGGGATCAGCTTTGTGCCTTGCCACGATGTCGTAGTGTCGAGTCGATGAATTTGCCTTTGGTTTTGGCCTAAGATGTTCTACGTCTCCAAAATACGCATATCGGCGGACCCATAACTGCACGGTTCTCCCCTGTGGATAAAAACAGTATTTATAATACTTATAATAATAGCTAATATTATAATAAATAAACACTATATTTTTATACTATATATACACTATGTTTATTCAATATACTTATATATACCTAATTAATATTACTTATAATAATACAATACATAAATATAAGATATACACTGACATTAGCAAACATTATAATCTATTTTTATTTACGTTATTCAAAGGCTTTTCTTTAATCTGTCTAAAGGCTAGATCAAGCTAATTTTAGACCAAGCTAATTTTATCATAATCATCATACGATTACAAATTAAAAAAAGAAACTATAGTAATTCAGTTATGATAATATATTATTATAACTATGGTAGGTATTGCACTTAAGTTACATTAATTATTTATTTCCTAGTAAACATCCCTTTCAATGTTTACTAGGAATAAAGAGAATAGAGGAGTTAGTTAAAGTGAAGTAGGTATAATATCAACGTAATATCTAACTGTTACTCACCGATATCATTAAGCGCCTTGTAATTTCACTTCTTCTCATCGATACGCTAATCGATAACAATTCAAATTGAGTCAGCCCAAAATTTGGCAACGAGTTTGGCTCTTTCAGTAGCGTCCTGGGATGCATTTCACAGGAGCAAACAACAGAACAGGCAGGACACGATATAAAGTGTCCCATCGTTTGTTAGGCAACACCACATTTACACTCACAATTTCACATAATATAGATACGTTTTGCTCATCCAAAACAACGATTTCCACCTCTTTGAACATTGATAAATGTTGCATGGTTGGATCCACAGAAATAAAACCACACACAAGCTCAAGAGTAGTAATCAATAAACTCAGTAATGCAAATACTCGTAGATTGACAACTAAGAATGCTCATTTTTTATAAATGAAGGTGTTTGAAAACAATATTTTTAAATTGTCGGTAGTTGTTGTCTAAACAGTCAAAACCAAATAGCCTGAGAGTTCAATGTTTGTCTCAAACGTTGGAATGGTTATAAATTCTACTTTAAGTAATGTTTTAACAAAATAATGAATACAAAAAGAAAAAGAATATGCTATTGCATGCATGATTTGAACTTACGACTTCTCGTTCAGTGACCAAAGACTATAGCCATTGTGCCAGGATTGATATAGTAACATCATGCAAAATATTATATCTCCTTCAGCATCATAAGTGAATGATGACTATATATTGGTATATGGTAATTGATGTGCCACACGCACACTAATAAAAACTGAGCTCGCTCGTTTTATTTTGTGTTTGTGTGCGTAACTATGACTTCACCCACACATATAAACTGTAAACCAAATACTTGGGTCTTGTGTACTATGTGGGCCTAAGCCTTCGGGGATTACAGGCGTGTTGTTATTATATTGCGTTTTAACTGCTATCAGTTATGGTGATCTGGTGACTTCCAAATAGCAATAATCTCAAACAACAAGCTTGTATCTAAATCTATTCATATAAAATTCAAAGTCCCGACTGACTGACTGACTTATATATCAACGCACAGCCCAAACCACTGGTCCAAGAGACATGAAATTTGGACAGTGTACTCTTTGTGAAGAGTATCCATTAAGAAAGGGTTTTTCGAAATTCCACCCCTAAGAGGTTGAAATGGGGTGTTGAATTTTCTATGAAACTTTTTATTCTCTGAGTCGATTGACTTGAAAATGTGTCTTCATATACTTCAGTTGAAATGATGAGATACGTGTATCACAGTTTTTCCAAAATCATCCTCCAATTTAAAATTCAATGTCCTGACTGGCTGACTGATACATCAACGCACAGCCCAAACCGCTGGTCCTAGAGACATGAAATTTGGAGAATGTACTCTTTGTAGAGAGTAGGTATCCATTAAGAAAGGGTTTTTTGAAATTCCACTCCTAAGGGGGTGAAATGGGATGTTGAATTTTCTGTGAAACTCTCGGGATCGATTGACTTGAAAATGTGTCTACATATACTTCAGCTAAAATGATGAGATACGTGTATCACAGTTTTTCCAAAATCATCCCCCAATTTAAAATTCTAAGTCCTGACTGGCTGACTGATATACCAACGCACAGCCCAAACCGCGGGTCCCAGAGACATGAAAATTGGAGGGTGTATTCTTTGTGAAGAGTAAGTATCAGTTTTTCTAAATTACTATCCCTTAGAGGGTGCAATGGGGTGTTGAATTTTCTGTGAAACTTTTTATTCTCAGGGTCGATTGACTTGAAAATTTGTGTACATACTCTTCAGATAAAATCCAGTAAATCCGATGTCCAATCTCAAACCAAGGTCTCAATATTTCACGTATCTAATTTAATTGATATAACTTTAAAAATAAAATAAAAAAACTATGTATGTATTATAAATAGATACATAGATTATTTATTATCCCAGAAGTAATATCCTGTGGGCAATTCCCTAACTCCACGCGGGCGAAGCCGCGGGCATAAGCTAGTAAATTATAATAAGTTTCTTTATCTTTTACTAACCTTCTATTGTAACTTTTATATATATTATATTCTGCTTGACCAAAAAACTAATACCTATTACACGTGTGACGAATTTAAATAAAAAACGTCCAGTACTAAGTTATATTTTTAATTTTATTTTATACCCGAGTACGGCGAAGCCCAAAAGGAGGATTATGTTTTTGACCTGTACTTATGTATGTCCGTTTCTTTGTTCAAACTGTATAATAAGAAAGTTTAAATCGTCTGCAAAATCTGTCACGTTACTAAACTAAAAAGCTGGAAACAAAAAAAAGTAATTGAAAAAACTAAAAAAACCCGACTGAAAAATGGGCGGACCCATTCCATTTTCATAATTTTATATTCAAATGGGCCCTACCTGCTTCCAACTTTTCTTTAATGCTTTTGCTTTTGTTTTATGTGCTTTTTATTTGCTTTTAATTTTTTTCAGTCGGGTTTTTTAGTTTTTTCAACTACTTACTTTTTTTTTAAGGAGTATTAAAATCACCGATTTACTAGTTTGTTCTATATTTGATTTTAGTTAAGTTAATTGAAGCGAACAACATCATGAAACTTCTCTAATATGTAAATCGTCAAAATGTAGGGATCAATTTTTTTTTCATAACATCACGCCTGTAAACCCCGAAGGGTTAGCCAGAGGTGTCCGTAACAGTACACCCACATTTCTCTATGTCATCAACCGGGTGCAAATACACACTCCGTGTCTGCTACTGAGAAATTCCTGATGGAAAAACGCAATAACACTTTACCCGACTTGGGAATCGGACCCAGGACCCCATGCTCAACAGTTGCGCTTGCGAGGTTAGGTTTTAAAATATCCACTATATTTATGAGAGTCAGTTTTTGTCAATACATACGGGAGCACCTCAGCATCCTCTGGCGAAGTTTTGAGCCTGAAAAGAACGATTATGTTATAAAACCGTTACAGTCGGTCAAAATAAACATTGCAATCTACAATAATTCGCATGGAGTTGGACATTGGTACAGATTTAAGGTACACTATTACAAATGAAATGTAGGAACGGTGGGGATATTCGCTATTTCATTTATACTGACTATGCCAATTTTCAGCTCATTAGAAACGATTGCAAACTTAGCATTATTTTCTTGTCTATTTTGACCGGTCTATATAATTTATGTAAAAGAAATAAATAGTGGATACTCTTGAAACGTACTCGGTTGTAAGAATATCTGCTATATTTATGAGCTATTTTTGGTCATACATACGAGAACTGTCCGGTTGCGCGCCGTGGTGTTGCTGGTGTCCTGGCCTGCTTTCTGAAAAGTAAACTATTTCATTTACAATAATTTACATTGGTACAGATTTAGGTACACTAACAAATTAAATGTTGGATGACTTTGCAAGTAGACTCCTAATATCCGATTTAGAATTTGTTCGTTGTGGAGAAAGGAAACACAAGCGTCCCGAGCTAACATCCCTCCACCCTTAGCCTATCAATTATAAAATAATAGTACTGTTCAATATCGTGGCGTTCGTTCTGTGCCCTCCGTGGAGGTGACGGTGTCGTGAACGAGTAACCAGATTTGTCTTGTTCAGAGGGGGAGGAACACTTCGTATCTGGGTGAATATCAACAAAGTTCATTTTTTGTCAATTTTGGTGGCTCAATTTTTTCTTTAGTTTTCTTGAAAAATAACTATCTGGTATAAGAATAGAATGTCCAAGCTTGAAGGATCTTCATGAGGGCTCAGAATATCACCATAACTTTTTGAGATATTTTAGTTCAAAGTCTAGTGTGGCCACCTAAATTGAAAATCACCCACCAAAATCGACAGTGCCCACCAAAATTGAAAATCAGTGGCATCAAAATTGGATTTCTCCGTCAGAAACCTCAATCTCACTAATAAAGCTCAATGTGATTAATCTCACAAATTCTCGGGAAGTATCAATAACTTTTATCGGTTTATAAAACTCTCTTTTGTTAAAAATAGGATAGATTCCGAGGTCTGGGCCTAAAGTCGGACTGACATGGTAGCGTTTTTGTTGGGGAGACTGCAGTACAACCCAAGTCTCAATCGAATCGAAGGCTTTCTCGTAGTCCACAAACACTAAACGGAGAGGCAGCTCTTCGGTCTCCTGTATAACCTGCCGCAGCCTATGTATGTGGTGTACGGTGCTAAAGCCATTATGGAATCCGGCTGGTTCGGGATGATTCTTGAAAACAACTTGTAGACATAGCTTAGAAGTGAGATGGGCCTATAATTCTTCAGCCGGGCATTGTAGCCTTTTTTGAAGAGGAGTACCACCACACCCCTGCACCATGCCTGTGGGGTTTTCCGCTCGGGTATGACGGAATCAAATAGCTTCTGAAGGGCCTTAAGTACCGGTTTTCCACCCGCCTTTAGGATTTCGGCCGTAATTCCGTCATCTCCCGGCAAAACAGACAGTCAAAATTTGGTTTGCTGTAAGAAAACCCAATTCTGGGTTAAGCTCGCCATTGTACATAAGCTATATTGTTGCAATTTGTATGTATATTTTTTGTGTGCAATAAAGAATAAAGAGTAAAGAGTACTTTGTTGTTTTTAAGCTGTTCCAGAGCCATCCTAATCTCGTGCATCCAGATCTTGTCCGGGTTGTCTTCGGTATAGTGTCGGGTCAGTCTAGCTCTTGGGTCATTTGCTAGATTTACAACGGGTTTACTGGTTGAAGTGTATAACTGCCCATAGAATCTCTCGATCTCCCTCAGTAGCTCCAGTTTGGCGGATACGATCCTGCCATGGTCGGTCTTCAGTTCCGCGAGCTGGCTCTGCCCAATAGCCAGATCTCTTGCAAATGCTTTGGAGCCGCTCAATTGCATCTTTAATATGCTGGATTTAAAGATCCGTCTATTGAGCTGCCGGTATTTCCACGCCTCGTCTGAAGACTGCAGGATCATCTTACGCCGCTCCTGCATGAGCTTGAGAGTATGATCAGAGAGTTTTTTTGTTCTTATGTGCACGACGTGTCTTGAAGAACTTAGACCTGTATGGACAGTTTCCATGAACTTATCGTTGTATTCGTCCAATGAGCTACTGGCACTCGAAACGAGTCTGGAGTTCAAGCTTTTCAGATTGCAGCAGCTCTCGGGGTTTTGAATTTGGATCTGTGCTGGACAGAGCGTAGACTTTATCAGTCGAGACTTTTCCAGCTTGATATTGATGTTCAATGTGCCTCTTTCTATGCCTTGATCGCTTCCGGTTTTCAACGATTTGATCGTAGAGACAACATTGAACATAATACGCTTCTTGGTTGACATGATGAAGTCAATCTCATTTGAAGTTGCACCATCGGGGCTCTGGCAGGTCCACTTCCTGTGCTCACGCTTTCTGAAGAAGGAGTTCATCCTATAGAGGCCCTCCTTCTCCATAAAACTAGCCAGTTGGTGACCCCGGTGGTTCCAACGTCCAACCCCAAATTGCCTAGTTTCGCGTTGAAGTCCCCAATGACAACGGTGAAGTGCTTTTAAGCAGCCTCTCTTCGCTGGTCTGTTTTGGCATTCTAAAAAGAAACAAAATAAATATATATGAATAAGAAACTTGGTCATTAGTATGCAACCCTTATAATAATAGGTCTTACTAACTGCCAAATACATAACATGTATTTGTTTGCTAATCCAACTGTCTTGCAACGTAAAAACTAGCTATATAGGTAATAACAATACATATACAGTACCTAATTAAAATCTGGTGGGTCATTTTCAATTTTGGTGGCGTGAAAACGCCACCTAAACCACCAAAATTGAGCCACCAAAATTGGAACCAGGCATAAAAAAAATCTTAAAAAATAAGGGTTTTAAGTTAAAATTAAATCAATGTTATTGATTTATGGTTCACCCAAATCATTACCTATAGCATGTAGCTTACTACTATAACACTTTAAAATCAACAGTAAATCGATCCACCAAAAATTGAACAATTCTTGTCCCCCGTTCCGCCCAAGGCGAGTACTTATGTTTTTGGAGGGTAATCACCGCACTAATCACACACCTGACACTAATCGCACTAATGGTACGACTGATAGATGCGAAATAAATAACGCGATTGATCGCACACGCACGAAACTTCATGTTATAGTAAGTTGAAAAAGTGCCAGAAAAATTTTGTATTTTGCTTGGACAAACTTTGATCGAGTGTCCTGCAGGCTTAGCCAAGTTGACAATCTACAATCGTTAACGCTCATAGAAAGCTAATCAAATGTATGGGAATGACATCATCTCAACGTTAAGTCACTTGGTCAAAACAAACGAATAGAAAATTCGTAGACAAGTATACAATTTATCTGAGCGTTCAAAATGATAGAATGAAATATAATCGTTTCTACAATGTTTATCGCTAGATCCCATATAAATCGTAGCCAAGTTACAGTTTTGACAAGCGCTAACGAAACGATGTCGAAGTTTTTGAACGACCACTGA
This sequence comes from Noctua comes, assembly GCA_963082995.1. Taxonomy (NCBI): domain Eukaryota; kingdom Metazoa; phylum Arthropoda; class Insecta; order Lepidoptera; family Noctuidae; genus Noctua; species Noctua comes. The sequence continues at coordinate 113,174 of OY720269.1, forward strand.
GCGATCGCCGAGACCCAAGAGTTAACGATAACAATAGGCGTCTATATGATTCAGCTGTGTCGTGTATCACGTCATTGTTTATGTTTCAAACTTTCAAGTGACCGAGTATGATAGAATTTCGAATAACACAGGAAGATATTTACGAAATAACTAATAATTTTCGTACCTTTCTATGAATTCCAATAAAGCTGCGAACTTGCTCGAGATCTAGATTCGATCCTATAAAAGTTATCACTTCACTTATGGTATCTTTCATTTAAATGCAGGATCAATCATATCATTTCGAGTCACAGTAATGTTTAAAATTACATTCCGCACTGCGATATTATAATAAACCAATAATAAGAAGAACTTGTTCCTTATTTCGCTTACTTTTTATCACTTAAAAGAATTATTCCTTTCTTAACAATTCAAAACAAAAGTTCAGCCCGCGCATAAAGTAAACCACTGTGAATTTGACGTTAGTTTGACGTAGGTAGGAACGCTCACCATAGACTAAAGTAGAGGTTTTTTCTATAAACATTGGAGAACGAGCGATCGACTGAGTCGTGTCAAGTTGGCTACCAACTTAGCGTTTTCTCAAATCGTTTACGCCGAGGCGTCAACGATTGTAGAAAGACATTCGATAAGAGACGTTTGTAACTTGGCTAGGCCTGCTGTGCTTTTAAAGAAGATTTTATAATGTGGTTTAATTGTTTTTAGATAATTTGACTAATGCATATACTAACAAAATTGTTTATTTTTTATTGTACCTCAAATTGTTACTTTGGTGAACGCAATTACATCAAAAAATGGAACTGGGACAAGCCACCAAACTTGAATTTGAAGGCGATTTTTTTTTCCCTGATGATTTATATACACTTATAAAAAAATAAATGTGGCCCTAATTGAACCAAGTTACGTAGTTCACTACAAAAAAAAATCAGAAACATCCTATCATTTTACACCTCAATTCTCAACGTGGACACGTAAAATTTGCTGATTTGATATTCACCCATCTGTACCCTCATATTCCACCGAATCAGATGCATTGACATTTTCGGACGAGGCATCAGCGATTCCTGACGCTGGTTTAGTGACATCTTCTATTTGCAGACTGTATGAAGACGAGGATGGGGGGTAGCCCCGCAGGTAGATCTTCATTCGTACCGATGACTTTACGACCGTGTGAACTTCGCCTGTGGACTCTCATCCTCACCCTGAAATATCAAGAGCTGGTTGAGATGCCTCTTGATAACCGAACTGTTGTTTTGACCGAGCAATCGCACTTTATATAAGGAATTTCCTTGTGTTCTCAATGGGAACCGATTACTTTTCCGATTTTTTTTGTTCGAATTTCATTTTACCGAAAACTATAATGACCGACGTCTTTTTTGCTATATGTGTTATTTGACATATTTTAAGATCATCGAAGTACAATGTCATGGGTATTATTTTACCAAACTAGATTTCGCCGAGTTACAAAATAAGTTTGTGCTATTGGCCGAAGCCTCTTTTGAACTTTGTTCATTTGCCAAATGATTTGTTTGCCATATTTTCACCACACCGAAAAAACATTTTACGAAATATTATTTGGTCACAAATATATAGCCGGTTAGTTGGTAGCATTTTCAATATTGAATTAAAATAGTGTCCTTAAAAGTTAACATGTTGTGCTACAAAAGGAGAGGTGGAAATCTTGGGCCCAGCAGTTAACTACTTGAAATGTGTATTAAAAAAACCGTTATAATATTTTTCTAAAGGAAATCACAAAATACAGGATCATGTTTCTATCTAGGAAGCGAGAAAAGTTAAATTAAGTTATTAAACTAAATACTCGATTAAATGCATGCCTGAATCTTAGTAATCGATAACGAATGAATGGGTAAAATCTTAGAATATGTATGAAAATCAAGTGACAAGTGCTTATCAATCGTTTCGTGGAATCGATTCATAGCGAATCGAGTTCCTTCAATTTTTCTTTAGTTGGCAACACTGGTCACCGACTGACAGATGACAGGCAGAAAAAAACCAGCACTCGTTCGTTTTCTTTCGTTCTCACTTTATCCTTGTTTTATTGTATAACTCCACAACCTCGGCTTTGCATATTAGGACTATTCGACGGATCTTGCTACTTTGAATAACCCGGCTATTATATATGATGCTCTGTGCCCGGCTTTCTGTTTTGATTGATGACTAGCGGCCCGTCCCGGCTTCGCACGGGTGGACATTTATTTTCCCCTATTTCCCCCCCTCCCCTATTTTTTCCTAGAAATAAATATAGCCTATGTCACTCAAGAATAACGTAGCTTTCCATTAGTGAAAGAATTTTCGGAATCGGATCAATAATTCCGATTATCCCCTACATATAAAAACAAATTTTACCTCTTTATAATATTAGTATAGATTGATGATGAGACTGATTACGCCTATCGATCGTATATTGTCGAAATGGATACTTCATGGTTATTGCGGGGACGGGGGGTACAATCCCGCCAAATAAGTCGCAAAACATATTGTAGTGTATCTATTTAATAGATATAGAAACACTGTCTCACAGCCACAAGTAGTCAGGTAGCTGTCACGAATGACAACTGTCAGTCACCACGAATGGCGGGAAGTTGGAAGGTGAAGCGTACCCTGGACTGGGGGCTTGGTGGTGTGGTGAGCCTGTGATATAGTTGCCCGACTGCGGCGAAGCCCAAAAGGAGGGTTATGTTTTTGACCTATATGTATGTATGTCCGTTTTTATGTTCCCTCGTAACTTTTAAACGGATGAACGGATTTGGATAAATTGTACATCGTTAGGTTCGTCTTGGAAGCGCGAGTGTACATTACATAAAGAAACAAAGAAAATGGCGGATTTCGGGTGCCATATCGTGGAGTTCAAATTTTTTTTTCTTCCTGTACCATCGAGTGGGGTATCAAAATGAAGGGGTTCAAAGGGTGGTTACAAATATATATTTAACTTATATGTTTAAAAGTAATTCAAAGTGCCAAATCGTATAAAAAGGGAGAAAATCGTATACAGGGTGGCCCACGGCTATGCCACACGTAAGGACCTTAAATATTGTATAAAGATGATTTTAATGACTTCATTTTAACTGAAGAATACGTGCATACATTTTCAAGTCAGTAGATCCCCGAGACTAAAAAGTTTCACATAAATTTCAAAACTTTAAAACGTAATCAAGGTATTCACTGAAAGATTGGCGGCGGCGATCTCTCGCGTCCGGCCCTGGTTCAAGCCATGGTCCGGAGCGAGAGGGAATGGGAAGCCGTCACCTCCTTCTGCAAAGCAGTCATGCTAGTGAAGGAAGTGGCAGGACGTGAGAGGGAAAGAACCTCACGTCCCAGCCGCCGCGGGTGACGCTCTGGGCCTGTGGACGGCGAGCTATGGGCTAGCTCGCCGTCCGGCCGTCTTATGACGACAGGCCGTATTGACGGCGCGTTCGTGTTCCACGCGCGCCTATATCATTGCTGACATATCTTTAACAAGCATCCCTGTTTGCATGCTTCTTACTGGGACCACTTAAAATCGAAAATATGGTAATTAAAATAGTGGTATGATGAATTTTCGGAAACATAATACTTTGAACAAAGGTTAGTTCGGCCAAGTGTAACTTCGGTAAAAAGTTGTTCGACCAAATGAAACGTCGGAGTAACGAAAAAAATCGAATCGATAATAAGTTAACTGATACAATGGCAGACAACTGATACAGACACATCACTGGGGGTCCACAACACAGTATTTCAGGCAGAAGGCATGGGCATTTCCCTGGCGGCATCAGCCATCTTAGCCAGGGAAGTTGAGGACTACTCAATTCGCATACTCTCAGACAGCATTGCCGTACTGCTAGCACTAAACAACCACACAGTCAACTCTGGGTTAATACACGAGTGTCACCAACGCCTGAACCAGGTTGGTAATGTCAATAACATAACCATTCAATGGATCAAAGGACACAGCGAGTCCCAGGGCAACGATGCAGCGGATGAACTCGCTAGAAGGGGATCGAGCATGGCCGCAATGGGACCCGGACCCATCGTGCCACTCCCTTTCGGGTACCTACCCACACTGGTAAGGAAACGAACCAGTGAACAACACCACAAACTGTGGCTAGACCACGCAGGCAGGCCAAGATGCATTTCCTACTATCGACGGCCGTTTCACAAAACGGACGCTTCAGCTAGCCAAAATACAGCTGCGCACAGTTACAGCCGCCATCACTGGACACGGCTCTTTTAACAAACACCTCTTTGCCATAGGAGTCACAGACAGTCCCCTTTGCCGAACCTGCATGGAGGAAGAAGAGACAGCAGCTCACGTGCTTCTGCACTGCCCAGAGGTTGAATCATACAGGGCAAAGTACTTCGGTAATCCAGGTACTCTCCACGAGATTGTCAGCAACATCAAAGCGCTGCTGTCCTTTCTCAGGGAGCTGGGGTGGATCGCATAAATTTCCCATTCGCACGCAAAATACGCGCATTGGACGTGGAGTTGCGGACACCACCCCGTTATACAATACAATATAATAATACAGTGGCAGACGTGGCTTCGAAAAATTAAAAAAAAGACGAAACTGTAACACCAAAACAACAACGTCGCAGTTATAAAACACCGGCTCGGGTTGAACGACCGTGCGCGTCCTTCCCGCCCCGCCGCACATGCCGCCGAGTCCCTAAACGCGAGCACCAGCCAGTTCAAGCAGTCAGCGTTCGGTACGGTTCGGAGAAAGTACTCTGCACTGTCGTCGTACTTAAAAGAATTTTTCTTCCCTCGATTTTTTTTATTTTTCTTGTTATTTCGTTTCTTCAATCAATACTAGCCCAGATATTGATTAGGTTAGTGAGGAAGTACTTGTTGTAGTCCGGGAGATAGTTTTTTTAATAGTCCAGGAGTTAGATGTTTATTGTAGGTAATTAGTTAGTCTTTTATCATAGTCTAGGAGTTAGGTTATAGTTATAGTTTAGGGGCTACGTCATTTATTGCTTTGTAATTCGTAGTTCATAATCAAAATTGAGTTGTATCGTATTGTACCTAGACGTAGCCGAAGAAATAAACAAAACATGGCAAACGTCAGCTTTACTGAATATCAGTTCCGTGATCTGTAAAGAGTCCTGTCTAATACGGATAGTTCCGTAGCTAGGAAAACAGGTAATTTTGCTACTTGCACTGTCCGTTACGATGGTTCTCGTGACATAGCTGTAGTCGAGCCATTCCTGTCGACGGTATGCACCTTCATTGGAAGTCTTACACTGCTGTTGGTTGGAGATGCGTCGATAGTGACTTGGAGTCACGAGCACTGTAACTACTTGGCATGAGGCTACAGCAAAATCAAAATCAAAGCATTTATTTCAAGTAGGCCAGTTACAGGCACTTTTGAATTGTCGAAACAAAGACAGCAATGAAAAGTAGCTACAGTTCCAGTCAAAAGGCATAAAAACTGTGAAAGTACTGTAGTTGCCGATTCCCTAACGTAGATCTCTATGGAGAAGAACGGGCAAGAAACTCCATGGACACTTTTAAATCAGAATACTTTTATAAAACCTTGGTTACATCATTTATGTTGAGATGATACTTTATTTATTTATTTATAATTTCTGGCCAACCAACAATTGTTTATACGGTTACATTTTAAAATAAATATTTTTATATCAAAGGTTAATTAATATAACAATAATTTCTTATAGGTTAGCACCGCATGCCCCATAAAATAATAAATTTTACATTAAAGACATTTAAACACTAAAGTAAAATTTAAATCAAAGTTTAAAAACAGAATTAAAATCAAAATTAAATTTAAATAAAAAATCAAAATTAAATAAAAAAATTAAAGACAAAATCAAAATTAAGTACAAAAATTAAAAACAAAATCAAAATTAGATACAATAAAAACCCGACTGAAAAAACTGAAAAGTATAAAACAAGCACATTTTAAATTAAACAAAAGTTGGAAGCAGGCGGGGCCCATTTGAATATAAAATTATGAAAATGAATGGCCCCCGCCTGCTTCTAACTTAACAAAATTAAAATCAAAAGCACAATCAAAATAATACAATACAAAATCAAATTCACAAGTAAAAAGTCAAAAAAGCAAATTCATAATAAAAATAACAAAAAATCTAATTACGCTTTGACAACAGTATATGGTGAGGAACTCGGTCAAAAGCCTTACTGAAGTCAGTGTAAATTACATCGATCTGCTTGCCGCAGTCGATCGTATCCGTTAACATCTCTGAGAAGGTCGCAAGGTTAGTGCTAATTGACCTGGAGGCTACGAAACCGTGTTGGGAGTCACTCAAATAGAGTTTGAAGTGCGACTGGATGTAGGGACAAATTAGTAACTCGAAAACCTTAACAAAAGTTGATAAGATAGAGATGGGTCTGTAGTTATTAATATTATCTTTCTCCTCACTTTTATAAATCGGCACAACTTTCGCTTTTTTCAAGAAGTCTGGAAATACACCTGAACTGAGAGACATATTAAAAATAGTTACCAAGGGGGGCACCAAGAAGGTGGCACACTTAGCAATAAAAATCAGCGGAATACCATCAGGCCCAGCGCCTTTACGAATATCTAATACCTTGAGTTTATTGAAAACGCTGAGAGCGTTTGACCAATCAAAGGTACCGTTAGTGGTAGGCTGTTACTTTTCATGTTATGAAGAAAGTCAGAGACTGGTTCGTTTCGGGTCAAAGGTTTTACATTGCTAAAAGCCGAGGAGAAATGTGAAGCAAACATTTCACATATTTGGAGATCATTTATTCTGATGTTACCATTGTTCCATTAGTCATTGTGGCGGGGAAAGAAATAGTGCCACCTCTTTTAGCTTTAGCGTATGACCAGAAGCGATTTGGATTCTCTGAGATTTCATCCTCAACATTTTTACCCGACTGCGGCGAAGCCCAAAAGGAGGGTTATGTGTTTGACCTAATGGACAGGGGCTGCCTTCAAGCGGCTCTTGCCCAACCTGAGGGGTCCAAACGCCTCCTGCGAAGCTCTACGCGGGGGTCGTGCGGTGCATGGCCCTTTATGGGGCCCCGGTGTGGGCGCGTTCTTTGAGACGGCGAGCCGCCCACTACCTGAACGCGCCCCAAAAGGTGATAGCCATAAGATTAATCCGCGGGTACCGCACGATCTGGGGCGAGGCGGCTAGCCTCCTTGCCGGATTGCCGCCATGGGATCTGCAGGCGATAGTCCTCGCGCGCCTGCACGAATGGCGCGCGGAGGCACTAAGTCGGTTGGAAACTCCGCTGCCGCGGCAAATTGCCACTCAGCGGACAGACCTCCGGCGTGATCTTATGGCGACATGGAGAGCGCGACACCATAGTGGCGATAAGTCCCCTCTTTGAGGAGTGGCTAGAGAGTCACCACGGCGCCCTCACCTACCGCCTGATGCAGGTCCTCACCGGACACGGTTGTTTCGGGAGGTTCCTGCACCGGATCGGGCGGGAGGAAACGCCCGGGTGTTTCCATTACGAGGATCGTCCGGAGGACATGGTGGAGCACACCGTGGAGGTCTGCCCCGCTTGGGCGGAGCACCGTCGTGTCCTTGTAGCGGCGATTGGTGGCAGCGATCTCGCGCGTCCGGCCCTGGTTCAAGCCATGGTCCGGAGCGAGAGGGAATGGGAAGCCGTCACCTCCTTCTGCGAAGCAGTGATGCTAGTGAAGGAGGTGGCGGGACGTGAGAGGGAAAGAACCTCTCGTCCCAGCCGCCGCGGGAGACGCCCTGGGCGTCGGGGGTCACATGGTGGCTCCCGGCCACCGTAGGCGCGGGCCTGTGGACGGCTAGCTATGGGCTAGCTCGCCGTCCGGCCGTCTTATGATCACAGGCCGTGTCGACGGCGCGTTCGTGTTCCACGCGCGCCTCAAAGAGATGTCAGCAATGATGTAGGGGCCTGCAAGGGCCGATGCCTGCCAGGGCTGCGGGACTGTTCGAAAGAGATACCGTGGCCCTGGAACACAAAGGGCAAAGACATGGATGGGTTTTAGTCAGTACAAGTCTGACACTCCCTTCTGCTCCGCCCAGAGAGGGGGGGGTCATTTGATGATTTCCCATCCGAAAAAAAAAATATATATATATGTGTTTGACCTGTATGTATGTACGTATGTATGTCCGTTTTTATGTTCCCTCGTAACTCTTAAACGGATGAACGGATTTGGATAAATTGTACATTATACAAACAAAAACAAAAAAAAACAACAACACAAAAAACAAAAATTGAACGTCGTTAGGTTCGTCTTGGAAGCGCGAGTGTCATTGGCTACATAAAAATAAAGAAACAAAGAAAAATGGTGGATTTCGGGTGCCATATCGTGGAGTTCAATTTTTTTTTTCCTGTACCATCTAGTGGGGTATCAAAATGAAGGGGGTTTAAAGGTTGATTACAAATATATATTTAACTTATAATATGTTTAAAAGTAATTAAAAGTGCCAAATCGTATAAAAAGGTAGAAAAATCGTATACAGGGTATCTCACGGCTATGCCACACGGAAGGACCTTAAATATTGTATATAGACGATTTTAATGATTTAATTTTAACTAAAGAGTATGTGCATAAATTTTAAGTCAATAGATCCCCGAGAATAAAAAGTTTCACATAAAATTCAACGCCCCATTTCATCCTCTTAGGGGTGGAATTAGAAAAACCCTTTCTTAGTGTATACCTACTCTTCACAAAGAATACACCCTCCAAATTTCATATCTCTAGGACCAGCGGTTTGGGCTGTGCGTACTGATTCTGATCAATCAGTAAGTCAGTCAGGACTTTGAATTTTATATGTATAGATTTTGTTCAAGAAAATGAATTATAGACAAACTGAACTAAGACGTACCTATTATTTCAGAAATTCACCATGCAAAGATAAGTAAATCAAGTCGAAGTCAATCGCTCGTTGTTTAATTTTTGGTTTATCCTCCGCACTTTCTAGATCATTGGCTAAGAACCACTGTTCCAGTCTCTCCTTGAAAACTGACCAATCCTGGTTTTCGTGATTGAAACTATTCAGGGATCCAACGGACACTTTCGACATGTTTGATTAGTGCACTCGTTAATTCCGATTCATCTCATCGCCACTGTTCGTTGCGGAGAAAGGAAACAAGCATCCCGAGCTAACGTATAATATCGACTGACATATTAATAGAATTATAATCATTAAAATCATCAATACAACCTTATAGATTCATTTAATCCTATTGAATGACTTTTTTTTTAATAAAATAGTCCACAGCTTCCACATCTGACAACTCCATCGAAATAATCACCATTGGTTCCGGCTGCTGATGTACAATAACTTCTGTATATAAACCTCATAATTAGTAATTATCGTAGGAGGTATATAGGTACTAACTTCATTTCAACCTGACGAGCTGCGGACGCATCTACCGCAGCGATAGCGGCAGAGGTAGAAGCTGCTTTTGAGGTAGAAGCAGCAGCTATCGGTGGCGGCGCGCGTAAATGGAACTCGCTCATTCTGAAAAGTGAAAAGTTATGGTTAAAACAATCGCCACAGTTGCGTGTGGACCTACAGTTCGTAGTAGCTAGTACAGTATGACCACTTCAAGTGTGCAGTATGGTGGCGCCGCGCTGTTTGTTAATAAAATAAATGTCAAACTTGGTGCTGTATTTATTTTAGTTTTGGTTTTGTTTGTTTTTCCACCTGCACAGATAAGTTGGCTAAAGTGTACATGGATTTTTGGCCGAAATCTGAACGTAATCCGCCATTTTGTTTATCAGTACAATTTCATAAAAAAAATATTTCACAAATAAGCCAACAAAGACTGTCTCTGTCAATGTCGGTCAAATGCGGAAAGATCCTTGTACAGTACGACCACTTTAAGTGTGCAGTTTATCTTAAGGTTAAGCCGCGCTTATCTAGGTCGGTCCGTGTATGGGTGATCACCCATTTTATAAAGAGTCTCCTCTGTGCCACGAAAAGCTATCATTTGCAGATCTCTGGCAGTCGTTACAGGTGGTCAGTGGCCAAAAGTCTGACAATCAGTCTTTGTCAAGGGGTATTGTATTACACAGTACTAACTGGGTTGTGGAGTCAGATAGGCAGTCGCTCCATGTAACATACTGGTAATCAGCTGCATCCGGTTAGACTGGAAGTCGACCCCAACATAGTTGGGAAAGGGCTAGGCAGATGATGAAGTCGCAATGGATACAATTAGTGTCCGACCAAAACAGGATTTTCAGCCGAAACCGAAACCAAACCTTCAGCCCTGGTCCCAGTTTCGACCGAAAACGAAACTAATTTGTCGGATCCTGATGAGTATGTACTTAAAATTAAACACAAGCGCCTTTGTTAGGCGTTCGCTGACTTAGAGATATCGTGTCCGATACGCACAATAGTCTCATAGAACGACAATTATCGTTCGGGCGTGCTCGCGACACATACTGGTCTAGAAACTGCTCTGTGTTTCCTTTTAAGTTCAGAGTATTTAGCTAGTTCGTTCCGTATGGTGTCGGACGTAAAGAATAGCACCATCCCATATCTTCCCGTGGGTGTCGTAAGAGGCGACTAAGGCACTTACCAGAGAATGGGCAGCAGCGTTCTCTGCGTTTTCTAACAACCGTACTGCGATCGCCAACCCGCCTGCCAAGCGTGGCGATTATGGCAAAACCCCCCAATGGTGAGCGCAACACAGAAATGGCCCATAGTATCCGGCAGCCCGTCTACCCTCGACTATGGTAGCGGTCGAGGTTACGGCGTGGCAAGGAGTGCGAAGAATGCGAAGAATCTCCGGAAGGGATCAGGCTGCCTATACCAACGACTTGACCTGGCAACATACAACACGCGTACACTCCGGACCGACGAGAAGATAACGGAACTCGAAGAGGAATTGAGCAGGCTGCGAACGAGTATTGTGGGATTATCTGAAGTCCGAAGACCGGCAACCCTGGGTGGTGTTGGGTTTATCGTCCACAAGTCCCTCGTGAATAACGTGGTGAAGATCGAGAGTGTGTCGACCAGGGTGGCGTACCTTATACTCACAATATCCTCAAGATATTCACTGAAGGTCATATAGGTCTACGCCCCGACCTCGGCACACCCCGACGACGAACGGAATTTCAAAAAACCCTTTCCTAGACAAGTCAAATTGGGGGATGATTTTGGAAAAACTGTGCACGTAACTCATAAACTTATAATGTCACTTACGGGATATCTTCCGTGATTGTTCATTATTTTGAGCTCCCGATATCCCGTAAGTGACAGTATAAGTTTAGTTGTAAACCGTGAAAGTTTAAAACAGTGTTTGACGTGATGACGAGGGCGCAGTATAAGCGGTTAGGAGAGCCGAATGTTTGTGATACGTATACTCCATGGTATCTGGGACTGATCACCCTAGGATCGTGGAAGTTCTTAAAAAGCAAGGAAATGACGTTGAGATATGTTTGAATGAATGGGAGAAAATGTTACGTAACACTAATTATAAAAAGATATTTTCGAAGTCGCGCAATTTAATGTATGTGCCAGGAAACTCGAGTAATTATGTAAACTATGAATCTTTATCGGCAACATCGCGAGACGAGTTGTCAAAAGACATAGTCGCTTTTTGTATTGAGAAAGGCATAAAAGAAGTTATTATTTTGAATAAAAAAAGTAATTGAAAAACTAAAAAACCCGACTGAAAAAACTGAAAAGCATAAAACAAGCACATTTTAAATTAAACAAAAGTTGGAAGCAGGCCCATTTGAATATAAAATTATGAAAATGGAATGGGCCCCGCCCGGTAGTAACTTGAAAGATTTCGGAGATGATTTAATCTTTTTTTATTATTCGGTGCGTGCCACGGCTATGCCACCCGGAAGGAAAAATACTGTTTTAGAAGACTTGATTTACTTATCTTTGCATGGTGAATGTCTGAAATAATAGGTACGTCTTAGTTCAGTTTGTCTATAATTCATTTTCTTGAACAAAATCTATACATATAAAATTCAAATTCCTGACTGACTGACTGATATATCAACGCACAGCCCATACCACTGGTCCTAGAGACATGAAATTTGGAGGGTGTATTTTTTGTGAAGAGTAGGTTTACACTAAGAAAGGGTTTTTCAAATACCACCCCTTTTCTTTTTTTTTCTTTTTTTCGGATGGAAAATCATCAAATGACCATCACTCTGGGCGGAACGGAAGGGATTGTCAGACTTGTACTGACTAAAACCCATCCATGTTCCTTTTTTTCCCTTTGTGTTCCAGGGCCACGGTATCTCTTTCGAACAGTCCCGCAGCCCTGGCGGGATCGGCCCTTGTAGACCCCTATATCATTGCTGACATCTCTTTGAGGCGCGCGTGGAACACGAACGCGCCGTCAACACCGGCTGGACTGCGAGCTATGGGCTAGCTCGCCGTCCGGCCGTCTTATGACGACAGGCCCGAGCCTACGGTGGCCGGGAGCCACCACGTGACCCCCGACGCCCAGGGCGTCTCCCGCGGTGGCTGGGACGTGAGGTTGTTTCCCTCTCACGTCCCGCCACCTCCTTCACTAGCATGACTGCTTCACAGAAGGAGGTGACAGCTTCCCATTCCCTCTCGCTCCGGACCATGGCTTGAACCAGGGCCGGACGCGAGAGATCGCCGCCGCCAATCTTTCAGTGAATACCTTGATTACGTTTTAAAGTTTTGAAAGGAGATTGGTTAGTTGGGTATCTCATCAAATTCAAACGTTTCAAAATCTAGTTATATGCAAAATAAAGGTCTTATAGCTGTAGTTATTTTTCAAGCTCAAATGTTTTTTTAGTTGTTGGGAGTAATTAGAAAACCATGATTTTAGGGTGCAAAAACAAAACGCATTAATGCAAAACAAAACGCATAAAATAGAACCAATTAAATGTATGACGTCGTCAGTGTTGCCATATAATAAACCCAAATCGATGATCACTTTAGTGAAGAAGAAAAAAATCGTTTATTCAAAAAAATTGATTTAAATAGACGAATAGACGGCCAAAGCAATTCCACAAGTATTATGTATGTTTTGGAAAGTATCTTTCGTCCAAATATTGTTCATTAATTAAAAATAAAGTAGATTGATTTGATTCGAGAATATATGCTCACTTTAAACAACATAATTATAATTTAAATAGCATAGCTTTCACTAAATTAATTTCGTATTGAATCGATGATTTTAATCGATTCGAATCGATTGTTAATCAATATTTGGCAACACAGCTGTCACTTATGTCAATTACAAAAAAATATATTTACGTCAGGATTTTTTTTTGTGTTTTACGTTTAAACCCTGCATAATTCGTTCTTTGTGATATGTGTAATGTTTTCTGCATCTATAAATGAAGTGTGAACTCTTATTTTGAGCCACCACGTTGCTATATCACTTACGAGACGCGAGACTAAGCGGACGTGTTTTTCTGTACTTGCTTAAATGAAATATCTATAAACAATTACGACAATTATATCAATAATTATTTGCGGCGTCAGTTAATAACAAAGTAAAGTGTGTCACCTGTGACCAGTGCCATAGCAACGGTGCAAAATGAAATGAATATATTTGTTTCCAATTGACAATAAATAAAGTTTTGCGGTTAGTATGTCTAACCCAGGATCGAACCCAGGGTCGAGCCCATTTGGGGCCCGTAGCCAATTACTACGACGAAGTCCTCCGCCAACGCCTACCGAACAATTGCCCCCGAGAGCACCAAATCCACCACCACCTGCACCAGCACCTGTACCAGCACCTGAGGAAAATGTTTTGCCGAGTGAAATTATCAGCACGCCAGAGATCCAGAAATGGCTATTATCTATTGATGGCATTCTGACCGAAGTCTGCACTGTTGTTGGTGAAGGAAAAATGAACTCGGACCAGAAGCAACGTGTCGTAAATCTTTGCCGGAAGGTCCAAAGTGGAACTTCTCAGATGGCTGTCCTTTACCAATCGTTGAAGCAGAAAATGATCCAGTCCCACAGTACCGTTCAGCACTTACAGCTTCAGAAGAACATGGTGAACTCTCTGGACCAGGTCAAAGAGGTTATAGAGTCGATGCTAAATACGTCCAACGATAATTCCTATGCTAGCATGGTGAAGAAAGGCTCCGACAATTTCATCCGTCCTGCAAACTTGAGTTCAATTGCCATCTATCCCAGCGATAAAACTAAAACTAGTGACGACACCAAGTCACTTGTTCAGAAGTTAATATCTCCCGAGCAACTCAAGCTCCAGGTACGTGGCCTGAAAAAAGTGAAAAATGGGGGCGTACTAATTAGCACAGAAAATAAAAACGATATAGTTAAATTGAAGAATTCGGAGAAGATATTCACTTCGGGCCTTACAATAGAAGAACCTTCTAAACGACGCCCTAGGGTTACTGTCATTGGTGTTCCCGTAGCCCTTACTGAGAAGGAGGTATTTGACTGTATTTACGAGCAAAACTTATCTGATAAATTGACGAATACAACGCGTGAATCCTTCCTTGAGACCGTTAAACTGAGCCATAAATCGGGTAAGAAAGGCCTTCCTACCTGCAACTACATTCTGGAAGTACCCGCTGGCATAAGAAAAATGCTGGTAAACCAAAGCAGAATTTTTATAAATTGGACCTCATGCCCGGTGAGAGACTTTACGATAGTCACCAGGTGCTACAATTGCCAGCAGTTTGGGCACGCAGCTAAGTTTTGCCGTGAAACGAGTCCTACTTGCAACCACTGTGCAGAGACGGGACACTCCGTGAAGGAATGCAGCAGCAAATCTTCTCCCCCCCAGTGTGCGACGTGCAAAAGGTTCAAGAGGAAATGTGACCATCCAACCGGTGATGTCAGTTGCCCAGCACGTAAACATGCAGAGACTAACTACATCAACTCAATAGACTATGAGGGCGCCTAAGAGCGCCACAGTATATTATATTTAGTAAGCACACAAACAGGTAGATTTTCCCTTATTTGTATTTCTTCTTAGTTTGTAATTATCATGAGCGATCAGCTAATAAGTGATCTAGATAGTTTTACTGTGTCTGAATCCAAAATCTGTAATGTTGAGGACTGTAAATACCTTCTTCGTTCGGGCGACAAATCGCTTACCTTGCTTACACAAAATATTCGAAGCATAAACCGCAATATGGACGGTTTTGAAGTGTTTTTACAAAGTCTTGACATAAGCTGTGATATTATTGTACTAACAGAATGTTGGTTGTCAAAACAGACAGTCAACTTACCATCTCTGAACGGTTTTTATTCTTATAAAACAGACCGAAACACCAACCAAAACGACGGAGTTGTAGTATTTATTAAAAATAATTTACGAACTATCAAAGAAGAACCACTATCCCAAGACAGTAATTGCTTATTCATTAAAATTATTCCCGATACAGTAGTCATGGCTATTTATAGGCCTCCCTCTTATAATATCGACAGATTTTTAGAATCACTCGATACGAACTTAAAAGCCATAAGTACTTTTAAAAATATAATACTTGTAGGAGATATCAACATAAACATTTCCTCCGAGAAACCCGATACCCATACACACAATTATCTAAATATTTGTGCATTTCATGGACTTTTACCGGCTCACTATTACCCCACACATCAAAGCGGTTCTTGCTTAGACCATATCATTCTTAAATCAAAAAATCCATCCAATACATTGGTTACTAACTCTGCGCTTACGGATCATCAAGCTGTTTTACTAACAATGCAAATAAGTTCACCTAGAAAAAACTGCGAGCGCAGCTACACTAAAGTCAATATGGCAAACCTTGAAAGTGACATACGCGGCATTAATTTTAACCCAATTTATGATTCTGTTGATGTAAATATCTCTTTACAATATTTCATAAATTCTATACAATACGCAATAAGGAAAAACACTTTCACTAAGATAATCCCTAGGAAATATAGTTGTATTAAACCGTGGATCACACCCGGTCTCGTTCGTTGTATAAGACACAGAGACAAACTTCACCTAAAATCAAAACTTGCACCTGATGACGTAATACTTTCTGTAACCTATAAAAGATATCGTAACTTCTGTAATAATCTTTTGAAAAAACTAAAAAACCAGTTCGATAAAAATGAACTAGAGAAGGCGGGGAAAAATAGTAAACTTGTGTGGAAATTTATAAAAACCAATACATTGAGGTCTAAAAATTCTGAACCGCCGCTAGATTTACTATCAACAGAAATAAACCCATCCGAAGCAACAAATAAGGTAAACCACTATTTCGTCAACGTTGGTAAAAACTTGGCAGAAAAATTCATAAATATTAGCTTTGCTCCTACTCCAAACCCCACTAAGACATCTTCAACGTTAAAATCTTTTGTTTTATTAGATACGGACGTCAACGAAGTAGTTAGAATAATAAACGGCTTAAAGGATGTCTGCGCAACTGGGTGGGATGATATACCCAATAACGTACTAAAAAGATTTAAACACCTACTGGCCCCTCCGCTTACCCACATCTTTCAGCTATGTTTATCAAAAGGGATATTTCCAAAATTACTGAAAAAGTCTGTGGTCACTCCTATTTTCAAGTCTGGAGATAAAATGAGTGTGAATAACTACAGACCAATTTCAGTACTGACAGGCCTATCAAAAATTTTAGAAAAAATCATAAACAGTAGACTGATAAAATATCTGGAAGATAACAAACTTCTTTCAGATAATCAATTTGGATTTAGGCCTAAAAAATCAACTAGCCAAGCAGTAAACAAATTGATTAATTACATTTCTACAAATCTGGATAGTGGAATGCATACAGTTGGTATCTTTTTAGATCTTGCCAAGGCTTTTGACACTATTTCTTGCACTACTCTTTTGCAGAAGCTTGAAACACTTGGGATAAGAGGAGCGCAGCTTCTTCTATTATCTGATTATCTTAGCGATCGACAGCAATGTGTAAAAATTGGTCCAAACACAAGTTCTGATCTTTCAAATACTTGTTTTGGAATTCCACAAGGCAGTATATTAGGTCCTACATTATTTTTAATCTATATCAATGACCTTTGCAGCCTGCCACTCAACAATGGTGTTGTAATGTCTTATGCAGATGATACTGCTCTGTTGTTTGCAGCTAAATCAAGAGCTGAGGCCTATGAACATGCTCAGAATGGTTTCAACAGTGTATACAATTGGCTCCAGGACAATTTTCTAACACTGAATGCTGACAAAACAAAATACATTTCATTTGCAATGAGAAATACTAACACACCGCTTACTAACCTAATCATTTACGCGCATACCTGTAGCACTTACGCTGACACTGCATGTTCTTGCCCTACTTTAGAAAAAGCTGACCATTTGAAGTATCTTGGTGTCACAATTGACTCCAATCTAAATTTCCGTAAACATATCGAGTTACTATGTACTAGAGTGCGCAAACTAATATATGTTTTTAAGTATTTACGTAATGTAGCCGACTATAAATTAATAAAACAGGTTTATTTGGCGTTGTGCCAGTCTATTCTAACCTATTGCATAACGTCATGGGGTGGCGCGGGAAATTCGATTCTTCTCCCTCTAGAACGTGCTCAAAGAGCAATTCTAAAGGTTGCCACCTTTCGTCCGTTTAGATTTCCTACACGGCGCCTCTACAAAGCATGTAATGTGCTCACAGTACGGCAATTATTTATTCTTCACATTATATTACAGCAGCACTCTATCCTTCCCTATGACCCTGTTCCTTCCGATAGGAGAAGGAAGGACCTAGTTTGCACAATGCCTCAAACTAGGCATGCTTTTGCTAGTCGATTTTATATGTTTTTAGGACCTTTTCTGTATAATAGGCTCAACAAGAAACTAAACTTCTATAGTCTAAGTTATAGGAAATGTAATTTTGTATTATCAGATTATTTAACACTACTTGATTACACGGACACAGAAAAACTTCTAGAAGTCCTAGTTTGATTATGTTATCCCCTGGTATCTAATTGCACGTATTTACTTAAGTTAGTTTTAAAGTTTTTGTACTAATTGGATTTTTGTTATAGTTGTTAATAGATTTACTTTAATTTCAAAACTTTTACTGTCCTAATTATATGATGCAATGTAAGTGATGGCCTGAAACACAGGTTTAAATAAACCTAGATCAGGCAGGTCGCTACCTAACATTTGAATTCGACATTTTCGTTACTTGCACCTGTTAATATATTTAAGTCATAGTTTATTTATAAGCGCTAATTAAAATTGTTTAAGAAATTACACTACAGCACCTAAATGTACTTTTGTAATATCTACTTTTTAAATAAATTATTCTATTCTATTCTATTCTATAACATTAAAAAAAGACAACTATAATATTGGCCACAGTTTTTATGGCTACTATTTTCTGAACAAACATTGTTTTTAGATCAACACTTCTGATTATGTATGCAATTCTTGCTGGGCGATAGGAATGCATCAGCTGCAACATACCTGTATTGTTTGTGGTACTTCAGTGATTGAGACTGAGAGTCATATCAATCATGCATCAGAGGAGGAAACCTAGATGGACCTGTCTATTTTTTATTATTGTTATTAATGGTGATAGTCGGAAAAGAGTCTATACTTACTGGGGCGGGCCATAATTAGAAGTATATTAGCAGGGTTATAGTGGAATCCGATTTCAAGGCAATAAAAAGTTCATATGCGTCAAAATAAAGTATTGAATTGCTTTAACAGGTTACATAAAATGAACCAATTTGCGTAACGTGTTGGGAACAACCACAATAAGAACTTCTGTGAAGACACGAAAACCAACTTCGAGCTCAGACAATCACTCTGCCCAACTTAAGAAGAGTACCAGAAACACCCAGGCACTGCTTATTTAGTGGATGTCGCAACTCTGAACGTGTTTCATGTCCCTGACAACATAATATGTCGACACGTGGTGATTGAAAATAACTTTTTAATATTGTTATCATTAGAATAAAAAGTTATTATAAATACTATGGTTTTATTTTTTTACGTTATTCATTATCTTTTATCCTATTGACAACCATCTTGTTGATGGACCATGGACCATCTAGGATGCGGATTCGAATCCCGCAAACGGTACGTTATTACTATTGTAAGTGACGTCATAGCAATTGGATGGCCTAAAATAATTCAAAATCTTCTTATCTATAATTGCCGTTTTCTTATCTCAACTTAGAACACCCTACTTTAAAATCTTACTAGTGCTTAACACAAAAATCCTTCTATCTATACATATAAAATTCAAAGTCCTGACTGACTGACTGACTGACTGACTGACTGACTTATATATCAACGCACAGCCCAAACCACAGGTCTTAGAGACATGAAATTTGGACAGTGTACTCTTTGTGAAGAGTAGGTATCCACTAAGAAAGGGTTTTTCGAAATTCCACCCCGAAGAGGGTGAAATGGGGTGTTGAATTTTCTATGTAACTTTTTATTCTCTGAGTCGATTGACTTGAAAATGTGTCTACATATACTTCAGTTAAAATGATGAGATACGTGTATCACAGTTTTTCTAAAATCATCCCCCAATTTAAAATTCAATGTCCTGACTGGCTGACTGATACATCAACGCACAGCCCAAACCGCTGGTCCTGGAGACATCAAATTTGGAGAATGTACTGTTTGTGGAGAGTAGGTATCCACTAAGAAAGGGTTTTTTGAAATTCCACCCCTAAGAGGGTGAAATGGGGTGTTGAATTTTCTTTGAAACTTTCTCGAAGTCGATTGACTTGAAAATGTGTCTACATATACTTCAGTTAAAATGATGAGATACGTGTATCACAGTTTTTCTAAAATCATCCCCCAATTTAAAATTCAATGTCCTGACTGGCTGACTGATACATCAACGCACAGTCCAAACTTATAATCCCAGAAGTAAGATCCCGTAGGCTATGCCCGAACTCCACGCGGGCGAAGCCGCGGGCATAAGCTAGTAGTTAATAAAGTACAATCTATGCACTTTATCTGATTGAAATGTATGATCTAAAAGGGTCTGCCTTGGCTTACATTAAGTAGGTAGGTACTTCTAAGTATTATTTTTGGTGGTCCATTTTGAGGTTATGTATAAATCAATTTAATATCCCCAACTCTAATGTATATCTTACCATTACATATTTTGTTATACTCTATTGTAGCATTCAAATCCATATAATCATTCTATGAAACGGTAAGCCCGTATGTGATACTGAAAATACATGGGTTCATGCCAATCTCCTTTATGTGAAACTTTTTATCCTCGGGGATCTACTGACTTGGAAATGTATGCACGTATTCTTCAGTTAAAATTAAGTCATTAAAATCATCTTTATACAATATTTAAGGTCCTTACGTGTGGCATAGCCGTGGGCCACCCTGTATACGATTTTCTCCCTTTTTATACGATTTGGCACTTTGAATTACTTTTAAACATATAAGTTAAATATAAATTTGTAATCACCCTTTAAACCCCTTCATTTATGTACGTTTGCCCAGCACGGCCCCTCAGAATTTGCATTTATGGTGTACACCATTGCAATGTACTCGCCTCTAGCAGTATATGTACCGATTTCTTTTTCAATGTACCTCTATACTTTTGAAGAAATATGCAAAAAAAGGTGGCCGTGCCAGCCAAACGCTTTCAGCACGGCCCCCCATGTAACTTGAATAATACATATCGTATTAACAAATGTCTATAACTCAAGAAATGTACTCTATTAATACGTTATATGTGCCGCAACAGTTATTGTGAATTCATAATAACAAATAATATATAGATGTGGATAAGGGGCCGTGCTGGAAAAAATCATTTTAAGAAATATCTAAAAAAGACAAAACATACTTAGCCAAAAACTATTAAAAAATAATTGAAGTTTAGCAAGTAACATATGTACCGCATTGATTTCTCATACAACTTGTTATATTGTGAAAAATAAATCTATTTTAGTTCATTCAGCACGGCCCTCTATAGTTGCCTATATCTTTTTAAATAAGCCGTGTATGTTTACAAAATTCGACTTCCTGAATAATATATAGGAGTACATTCCTTTCAACTAAATTGCAATTCTGCTGTATCAATACTTTAGAAGATAAATTCAATCTAAAATATACATACATTAAAACTGATGGGGTGACCATGATTTCATATATTTGGTAGGTAGGTACATAAATGTTCTATATTTATGTACTTATATTAATTAAATTATGTGACTACATTGAAATAAACATTCTTTTTACCCGACTGTACCAGAAGGACGGTAAGGTTTTTCGAGTGAATGAATGTAGATATGTAGCAACCTTCATTTCTTTGGCACGCTTTGTAGTCTAAACGGCTTTATTAATTTCAACTTGAGAGATGTCGTTATATTATGTACGTTTGCCCAGCACGGCCCCTCAGAATTTGCATTTATGGTGTACACCATTGCAATGTACTCGCCTCTAGCAGTATATGTACCGATTTCTTTTTCAATGTACCTCTAGTAGTAGGTCATGGTCACCCCATCAGTTTTAATGTATGTATATTTTAGATTGAATTTATCTTCTAAAGTATTGATACAGCAGAATTGCAATTTAGTTGAAAGGAATGTACTCCTATATATTATTCAGGAAGTCGAATTTTGTAAACATACACGGCTTATTTAAAAAGATATAGGCAACTATAGAGGGCCGTGCTGAATGAACTAAAATAGATTTATTTTTCACAATATAACAAGTTGTATGAGAAATCAATGCGGTACATATGTTACTTGCTAAACTTCAATTATTTTTTAATAGTTTTTGGCTAAGTATGTTTTGTCTTTTTTAGATATTTCTTAAAATGATTTTTTCCAGCACGGCCCCTTATCCACATCTATATATTATTTGTTATTATGAATTCACAATAACTGTTGCGGCACATATAACGTATTAATAGAGTACATTTCTTGAGTTATAGACATTTGTTAATACGGTATGTATTATTCAAGTTACATGGGGGGCCGTGCTGAAAGCGTTTGGCTGGCACGGCCACCTTTTTTTGCATATTTCTTCAAAAGTATAGAGGTACATTGAAAAAGAAATCGGTACATATACTGCTAGAGGCGAGTACATTGCAATGGTGTACACCATAAATGCAAATTCTGAGGGGCCGTGCTGGGCAAACGTACATCTTCATTTTGATACCCCACTCGATGGTACAGGAAGAAAAAAATAATTTGAACTCCACGATATGGCACCCGAAATCCGCCATTTTTCTTTGTTTCTTTATTTTAATGTAGCCAGTGACACTTGCGCTTCCAAGACGAACCTAACGATGTACAATTTATCCAAATCCGTTTAAGAGTTACGAGGGATCATAGAAACGGTCATACATGCATACATACATACAGGTCAAAAACATAACCCTCCTTTTGGGCTACACGCAGTCGGGTAAAAAGGTGCACGGTTCGGGTTGGTCGTTGCCTATGGAGAAGAACCGGCAAGAAACTCCATGATTACTCTTTTCAAATCATTTGGTGTTACAATATTATTATGGATACAGCATTTGTACTTAAGTATGGGGGGACAGCGTAGGCCCGACAATAAGTCGTTGCTTAATTACTACACAAAAAAATAATGTAGAACAAAATAAAAAGTTAACAAGCAGCTGGGAATCTACAAAGTCTACAGTGTCCACACATTCACAAACAATCGATAAAAATAATCTATACAAAGGTAAGAAAATATCCGTATCACAAACATTCGGCTCTCCCAATCGCTTGTACTGCGCCCTCGTCATCACGGATATAGTCTTTTCACGTATGGTTTTCAAATCCTCGCTTGTAATTACTATCCTGGAAAGCGCATCTGCTAGCACATTTTCTTTCAATCGCATTGACTGCTCATACACATTCGTGACAGCTAATCTATCTCCCGGAACATGAAATATATCTGAATACTTCGCGCAGATTCGCTCAATCGACAACCGCTCCTCGGCACTCAAATAGTCAAGTTTAAGCAAAGAAAATAATTCCTTAACACGCTCAACGTCCACCTCCGACTCCGCAAAACTACAACAATCGTAATCACTTAACGAATAAACTTCTACACCGGACATACTACACATAACTTCCTCAGAGTTTGTGTTTAAAACCCTAATGGGTATCATCCCATTCCTAGGCCTAGCCATCTCACTAGCCAAGAAACCCCTTCACGCAATTCTTTCCTTACCACCACACAATCTTCCGCTCTATTAACGGGAAAATTCCTAAACACTTCACAACGCGGAGGAATAGTCAACAAGTAATCATAGGACTTGAGCGGCATCGAAACCGTCTGCCCCTTAGGACCCTTAAGAGACAACCTATTCAACGAAAAATATATAATACCACTATACTTCTGCAAGAAATCCTGGCCCAATATGCCAACCGACTTACACGGCAAATCATCAAATATATAAAACCTATGCACGAACGAACACCGCCCGTACTCCAATCTCAAACATACATAACCTACAGCTCGCAAACTACCTGCTACACCATTGATCACCAACTCTTCCTTAACTACTTTATAGCACAATGCGTTATTCGTCAAGAAATTGCTCTTTACGGCTGATATCGACGCACCCGTATCCACTAACCACTCCGTATTCATCCGCTAGCAAATTAAACTACTAAACATGCTTAGTCTCGAAAAAATTGAGTCTCACTCAACTGTCCGCCTTCACCGCTCCGTGGCATTGAAACCGCGCCTGAGTCAGCATCGCCCCGCGCATGCTCAAAACACGCTACATGCCGCCGACCTTGCCGAGTCTGGCGTCCACGACGAGCATTATCGCTGCGACCGCGCATTCCACCGCTATGCCATACACTGACATTTTTGCGCGTACACCCAACAGCTGTTCCTTGCCACGCGTGTCCATTCCCTACAGTGTGCCGCGTGTGTGTAATTGGAGGACAACCTAATCCTAGCCCCCTGGATATGCCGTGTGGTTAGCACGAATTAAATTAGTGTGTGAGTGCACTATCAGCCTCCTCTAACATTGAACTAAATAAACCTATGGCATCAATTAAATCTTGGGTCACCTGCTCATCCCCACTCATTTTCGGGAGCAAGCTAACCGCCGTCCTCAAAGAAAACCTTTCCGCCGCCATCTCTTGTTCGATTCTGCCCCCGTCTTCAAACTTTATAGTCTCTACGTACAAATTTTCTATTTTACCTATCAACTGCGTTAACTCTTCCGAAAATTTGCTCGACCTTGAAACTATACTCTTAAATTTACCGTATAAGGCTTTCGCGTCACTAATTTTCCCATCAATATTTTTGCCTTTTCGCCTACTAGGACCTAACTTAACAATAGATTCCCTTAACGATTTAAGTTGTATAAACAGTGACGTTTACTCCACTTCCATTTAAAACTATTGTCTCTAAATTTACTGATGACCGCAAGCACTCGCCACAACACTTAAGCTCACATTGGAATCACTCACTTCCCTCGTCACTCCGTACGTCCCTGGTCAGGCCATCTGCACAGCTTTACGAACCTCCCGCTGATTGATCTTCTCTTCGATCCAATTCTGGTGACACCTTCCATACATCCGGACTGCCACACCAACGATGACAACCGCCAAACACACAGCAATAAACAACAGCACCGTGTTGATAGCTGTCAGCTGCTCCTGTGTAACCGCTGCGGCATTCGAACCACCCACTGCCGTCCGAGCGATAATCAACTCTTCCTTAGATGTCGTGCTCCCCATGGCCCGTGACCCGACGTGACGTGAAGCTGACCGAAGTCGACTATACTGCGACTCTGACTAGCCCCCGATCGGGCAACTGTAACGCCGTCCAGCCGACTGGCAGGGTCGCCATGCGATGTGGGGGAGAGGAGGGGTTAACTAAACAACGTGATGTGTACTACTCCGAGAGTCAACTGCATCCTTCTTTAATTGGTGGCATATATATACATAGATCGTACGTGACACTATGCTAATACTAAGGTTACTTCCTTAACTTAAACTATGTACTATACGTGACGTGCTAATGAACGTGACTTCACACCACAACGTAACTCATAATTTTACCTGAAGAGTAAGTACACAAATTTTTAAGTCAATCGAATCTGAGAATAAAAAATTTCACAGAAAATTAAACAACCCATTTCACCCTCTTAGTTGTGGAATTTCGAAAAACCCTTTCTTAGTGGATACCTACTTGTCACAAAGAGTACACTGTCCAAATTTCATGTCTCTAGGACCAGCGGTTTGGGCTGTGCGTTGATATGTCAGTCAGTCAGTCAGGACTTTGAATTTTATAAGTATAGATAGAATTCCCGCTCGTTCGCGCGCGCTTTGCACCACCATACAGTAGACAGGTTGCTCTGGAAGCGGCGATGACGTCACTGCTGAGCCGAGTGGAGCGCTGCGAATACCTTGCGCGGTTTCCAAGTCTTTGCCGAGTGTCAGCTCGGCCATATCCATTGCGAACAGCTTATCTCGCTCAGGTCCTGGTAACATGCCAAGGACAAAATGTTCACGTAGTAAGTCATTGAGACACGAAGCAGGAAAAGCACAATCCACTGCTAGTCCTAACCTACTAACTTTTCCCAATGGTTGTTCAGTCGATCTACAGAAGCTGTTTCACTCGGCGAATCCACACTTAGCTGGTTCAAAGTGATGATCCAATAGCTTCACTATAGTGTTGTGATTTTATTAGGTAGTGTGAGATCTCTGACCAACTTGAAAGTGCTCTCAGATAAACTGCTGAGTAAAATCGCTCGTTGTTTAATTTTTGGTTTACCCTCCGCACTTTCTAGATCATTGGCTAAGAACCACTGTTCCAGTCTCTCCTTGAAAACTGACCAATCCTGGTTTTCGTGATTGAAACTATTCAGGGATCCAACGGACACTTTCGACATGTTTGATTAGTGCACTCGTTAATTCCGATTCATCTCATCGCCACTGTTCGTTGCGGAGAAAGGAAACAAGCATCCCGAGCTAACGTATAATATCGACTGACATATTAATAGAATTATAATCATTAAAATCATCAATACAACCTTATAGATTCATTTAATCCTATTGAATGACTTTTTTTTAATAAAATAGTCCACAGCCTCCACATCTGACAACTCCATCGAAATAATCACCATTGGTTCCGGCTGCTGATGTACAATAACTTCTGTATATAAACCTCATAATTAGTAATTATCGTAGGAGGTATATAGGTACTAACTTCATTTCAACCTGACGAGCTGCGGACGCATCTACCGCAGCGATAGCGGCAGAGGTAGAAGCTGCTTTTGAGGTAGAAGCAGCAGCTATCGGTGGCGGCGCGCGTAAATGGAACTCGCTCATTCTGAAAAGTGAAAAGTTATGGTTAAAACAATCGCCACAGTTGCGTGTGGACCTACAGTTCGTAGTAGCTAGTACAGTATGACCACTTCAAGTGTGCAGTATGGTCGGGCACGCCGCAATCGCGGCGATAAGACCCCTCTTTGAGGAGTGGCTGGATAGGCGTCACGGCGTCCTGACCTACCGCATGACGCAGGTCCTCACCGGACACGGAAGCTTCGGGAGGTACCTGTGTCTGATGGGGAAGGAGGAAACGCCTGGGTGTCACCACTGCGAGGACCGCCCGGAGGACACGGTGGAGCATACGGTGCAGGACTGCCCCGCTTGGGCAGGGCACCGCCGTGTCCTCACGGCGGCGATAGGCGGAGACCTCTCGCGCCCGGCATTGGTCGAGGCCATGCTGCGGGGCGAGACGGAGTGGGAAGCGGTCGCCTCCTTCTGCGAAGCAGTCATGCTCGCGAAGGAGGAGGCGGGCCGCGTGAGGGAGAGGACAGCGTCCTCCCTCCACACCAGCCGCAGTGGTAGACGCCCACGGCGCCGGACGTCGGCAGACGATCTCCGGCCACCGTAGGCGCGGGCATGCGGGCGGCGAGTAATGGGCGACTCGCTGTCCGACCATGAACCATGCCCGGGTCGACGGCGCGTTGTGTTCCACGCGCGCCTCAAAGAGTGTCAGCATAATGACGGGGCCCCCCTCTAGAGGGCCAAAGCCTGCCGGGGTCGCGGGACTCATAGAATTACCGTGACCCTGGAACATAAAGGGCTACTGAAGGACACCGTGGATTTTAGTCAGTACAAGTCTGACAGTCCCTCCCACTCTGCCCTGGGTGGGAGGACTCATTTGATGATTTTACCAAGATAAAAAAAAAAAAAAAAAAAAAAAAAGTGTGCAGTATGGTGGCGCCGCGCTGTTTGTTAATAAAATAAATGTCAAACTTGGTGCTGTATTTATTTTAGTTTTGGTTTTGTTTGTTTTTCCACCTGCACAGATAAGTTGGCTAAAGTGTACATGGATTTTTGGCCGAAATCTGAACGTAATCCGCCATTTTGTTTATCAGTACAATTTCATAAAAAAAATATTTCACAAATAAGCCAACAAAGACTGTCTCTGTCAATGTCGGTCAAATGCGGAAAGATCCTTGTACAGTACGACCACTTTAAGTGTGCAGTTTATCTTAAGGTTAAGCCGCGCTTATCTAGGTCGGTCCGTGTATGGGTGATCACCCATTTTATAAAGAGTCTCCTCTGTGCCACGAAAAGCTATCATTTGCAGATCTCTGGCAGTCGTTACAGGTGGTCAGTGGCCAAAAGTCTGACAATCAGTCTTTGTCAAGGGGTATTGTATTACACAGTACTAACTGGGTTGTGGAGTCAGATAGGCAGTCGCTCCATGTAACATACTGGTATTAAGCTGCATCCGGTTAGACTGGAAGCCGACCCCAACATAGTTGGGAAAGGACTAGGCAGATGATGAAGTCGCAATGGATACAATTAGTGTCCGACCAAAACAGGATTTTCAGCCGAAACCGAAACCAAACCTTCAGCCCTGGTCCCAGTTTCGACCGAAAACGAAACTAATTTGTCGGATCCTGATGAGTATGTACTTAAAATTAAACACAAGCGCGTTTGTTAGGCGTTTGCTGACTTAGAGGTATCGTGTCCGATACGCACAATAGTCTCATAGAACGACAATTATCGTTCGGGCGTGCTCGCGACACATACTGGTCTAGAAACTGCTCTGTGTTTCCTTTTAAGTTCAGAGTATTTAGCTAGTTCGTTCCGTATGGTGTCGGACGTAAAGAATAGCACCATCCCATATCTTCCCGTGGGTGTCGTAAGAGGCGACTAAGGCACTTACCAGAGAATGGGCAGCAGCGTTCTCTGCGTTTTCTAACAACCGTACTGCGATCGCCAACCCGCCTGCCAAGCGTGGCGATTATGGCAAAACCCCCCAATGGTGAGCGCAACACAGAAATGGCCCATAGTATCCGGCAGCCCGTCTACCCTCGACTATGGTAGCGGTCGAGGTTACAGCGTGGCAAGAAGTGCGATGAATCTCCGGAAGGGATTATGCTGCCTATACCGACGTCTTGACCTGGCAACATACAACACGCGTACACTCCGGACCGACGAGAAGATATTGTTAAGAGGTGGTGTTGCGTTTATCGTCCACAAGACCCTCGTGAATAACGTGGTGAAGATCGAGAGTGTGTCGAATAGGGTGGCGTACATACCTTATACTCACAATATCCCCAAGATATTCGCTGAAGGTCATATAGGTCTAAGCTCCGACCTCGGCACACCCCGACGACGAAGTGTGGACCATGTATGAGGATATTTCTAAAGCCCTGCATGGTTTCAAAACTCACTTCACCGTTGTCATGGGGGACTTCAACGCGAAACTGGGCAAACGAGACGGAGATGAGCTGCAGGTGGGGCAATTTGAGGTTGGACGTCGGAACCACCGGGGTCACCAACTGGCTAGTTTTATGGAGAAGGACGGCCTCTATATGATGAACTCCTTCTTCAAAAAGTGTAAGCACAGGAAGTGGACCTGGCAGAGTCCCGATGGTGCAACTAGAAATGAGATTGACTTCATCATTTCAACCAAGAAGCAAATGTTCAATGATGTCTCTGTGATCAATTCGGTGAAAACCGGAAGCGATCACCGCATGGTAAGATACACATTGAACATTAATTTCAAGCTTAAAAGGTCTCGACCGATGAAGTCTACGCTCCGTCCAGCACAAATCCAGATCCAAAACCACGAGAGCTTTCAGCTTGAACTTCAGAATCGTTTCGAGTGCACAGTGGACGAATACAACGATGGGTTCATGGAAACTGTCCATACGACTGGGTCTCAGTTCTTCAAGACACTTCATGTACATAAGAACAAAAAACTCTCTGATCTTACTCTCGAGCTTATGAAGGAGCGGCGTGAGATGATCCTGCAGTCTTCAGACGGGGCGTGGAAATACCGGCAGCTCAATAGACATATCTCTAAATCCTTGAAAAGCGACCTCCACCCCTTTAATACCGAGCGTACTAAAGACGCTATTGAGCGGAATAAAGTCTCCAAGGTATTTTCAAGAGATCGGGCTATTGGGCAGAGCCAGCTCACGAAACTGAAGTCCGACGACGGCAGGGTCGTATCCGCCAAACCGGAGCTGCTGAGGGAGATCGAGAGTTTTTATGGGCAGTTGTACACTTTAACCAGTAAACCCGTTGCAAATCTAGCCAACGACCCAAGAGCTAGACTGACCCGACACTATACCGAAGACATTCCGAATGTCAGTCTGTACGAGATTAGGATGGCTCTGAAACACCTTAAAAACAACAGGGCACCGGGTGATGACGGAATTACGGCCAAACTCCTGAAGGCGGGTGGAAAACCGGTACTTAAGGCCCTTCAGAAGCTGTTTAATTCCGTCATACTCGAGGGGAAAACGCCACAGGCATGGTGCAGGGGTGTGGTGGTACTCTTCTTCAAAAAGGGCGACAATGCCAGGCTGAAGAACTATATGCCCATCTCACTTCTAAGCCATGTCTACAAGTTGTTTTCAAGAGTCATCACGAATCGTCTCGCGCGCAGGTTTGACGATTTTCAGCCTCCCGAACAAGCCGGATTCCGAAAAGGCTTTAGCACCGTAGACCACATACATACGCTGCGACAGGTTATACAGAAGACCGAAGAATATAACCTGCCTCTCTGTCTAGCGTTTGTGGACTACGAGAAAGCCTTCGATTCGATCGAGACTTGGGCTGTACTGCAGTCTCTCCAACGGTGCCAAATCGACTATCGGTACATCGAGATGTTGAAGTATTTGTACAAAAACGCCACCATGTCAGTCCCGACT
The DNA here is from genome assembly GCA_963082995.1 of Noctua comes. Classification (NCBI taxonomy): domain Eukaryota; kingdom Metazoa; phylum Arthropoda; class Insecta; order Lepidoptera; family Noctuidae; genus Noctua; species Noctua comes. Next base: position 143,215 of record OY720269.1, read on the forward strand.
TCAGGACCAGACCTCGGAACCTATCCTTCTGCAGCGAGGTGTGAGACAGGGAGACTTCATATCTCCGAAACTGTTCACCGCTGCACTGGAGGATGTCTTCGAGGTTCTGGACTGGAGAGGGCTAGGCATCAACGTGAATGGCGACGATATAATGGTCATGGCTGAGACCATGGAGGACCTCAGTACAATGCTCGATGACCTCAGTAGAGCTTCCGAAAGAGTGAGTCTTAAAATGAACATGGACAAAACCAAAGTCATGTTGAATGCCCATGTAATACCCACTCCTATCAAGTTCGAAAAACAGAACTGCAACATAGTTGCACTGATAGCTATTCGCGCGTCAAACAACTGGCCGAGCCGTTGTTTCGGATTCGACTACCTTAGATAGACGTGCACGATGCACAGTTCTGTGATGATGAGGGTCTTATTACCATGGGGTGGCTACCCACCGTCGGTGCATGACGGCATACTGCCTGTCTGACAAAGACGTGAAACCAGAGTGTTTGAATGAGAACGCGTAAAAGTGTTATATCCGGTAAGTCGTTACCATTTTATAAACACCTACGAATCTTTCTTTGATGACACATTATTTCAGGGTTTCGTGCAGTGTGGTTTTGGATTATGAGGGTACTCACGCTACTTCACTTTGTAGTTTTGATCATGCTATTATTGTGATTTCCCTTTTAGACCGTTGGGTTATCATGATCGCGAGCGCGACTGCTGGTCGGTCTTGGGTTCGATTCGCAGGTTGGGCGGGGTTTACTGTTGGGTGCATCTCTGCCTAAACCATGCTTTTGCAGGCGTGGTGTCATAATGCAACCTTACTTTGTTGCTTTGATGATGACATTTAACTACGATCTACCCCGTTCGCCTGTTGGGCTCGTGGTCGCAGGCGCGGCTGCAGGTGAGCGTTAGGTTCTTGGATTGTTTCCCGAGTCGAATGTGAATTCATTGAAATCATAAAATAATTAAATTTTGTGTATTCGCGGTTTATGTTGGTGCAAGTATCCCAACTGAATGACATTTTAACCATGACTACCGAGTTGGTAAATGTAAACAGAAACACACTTGAACTGAAATTGAGATTCTCCTTACCGTTAGAACTCCGGTTAATTATGGTAGCAAGACGCTATTTTGATGGTTTTCCTGAAAAATGGGTGTACTAAGCACCATTGTATGCCCCTTTGGGCATTGCAACTGTTTTGTTTTGTTGTAACTTTGTTTACGTGCTTTTCCGGTAAAAGCGAAAAACTCCCCAATGTAAACACGGCGTCAGTGCGAGATTGCAAGATTTCAAAGTACGTGTCAACGTTTTCCAAATTATTGAAATAAAATTGTTTCGGATGTGGCAAAATAGGAGGGCAACAAGTAACTCAGAAGTTATGATCTGCCTAGCCTTTTCCCAATAGTGTTAGCGTTGGCTTCCGATCCTGCCGGGTGCGCCTGCTAGTACCTATAAGTCGGCGCCATCGACATCAAGCGATAAAACCAATAAACCTGTTCAACGCTTTTTGCAAACGTAGTGGGCATTCAATTGATTCATGTTTCCAAAAGCTGCGTTCTGAGAGTAATGATAAGAAAATGAATGAGAAAAGGTGCAAAACATTTTAATTTTAATCGTATGCCAGCTTATCGCTTGATGCGCGGGATAGGAAGTCGGGTTATTGAATCAACCTGTGTTATGACATCAGTCGTAGAGTTCCTAGAAGTATCAATGGATATTCACTTATCGCTCCCCCCACCGAATAATATGGTAATCGACAATTCCAAATTTTACAGGAAAAATAAAAAACTGTTTTATGCATATATCTCAGCACGGGTGGTTCCTATGATAGCCATTTATACATCAAAACAAAGCTAATTTTTTACAGTCTGTTTCATTTTATGTTCCTTTTTTGTAATAGTGTTAAACTATAACATATAACATCAAGTTTTTGACGAAAATAATGATACTGAAATTGTAGGGCAAAACTATAGTATGCAACACATCATAACGATATTATTCGCGTGTAAACTCAACGATATCGTAGTTAGTATTAATGCATTATGGTATTATTCGATGAAATACGGTGCCGAAAAACCTACCGGCAATATGACATTACGATATTATTCGGGTGAGATCCAAGCGATGGTGTATACTGTAATGTAACATGACAATAATATTCGTCGATCTGTAGTGTGAAAAGATTAACAGTAACGTAATGTTGCAAATACCATGTTTTGTTAAATAGTCAGTAAGTACCTTTTATCTGATTTAGCAGAAACATAACAATATTAGAGGAAGTTGATTTTAATGCTGGATAATTTATATTTTTTTATTTTATTGAGGTCGGGTGGCATATAGCAAACAATATAAAAAAGTATAATGAGAAAATCAACGAGAAGCCATTTACGACCCTCCACAAATTAAGTACCTGCACAGGCAGGAAAGCAGGCGCAACCACATTAAAATTCATCAGAAACAGCAGCTTTTGGACAAGACAGTACTTATTTGTAATAACAGTAGTATCCTCAATGGATTTGTTTGCAAACAAATCAATTGACTTTGAACTTTTCACAAATTGAAATGATGTGTATATCAAGTATAGTATAATATTCACATAATTTCGAATTTGTGAAAAGTTATGGAGACTACTCGCTGACGTACGTGAACTGATAAACGAGAAGAACGCGGCCATCCGTGCCTAGAGCAACTTTCCCTGCGATGCGAACAAGGCTCACATGCGCAACTTATAGCGTGCTGTAAAAAGCGCATAAGCGAGCATCGTTGCACTCGATGGAACAAGGAGCTCAGTGAACTCGAGCTCACCCACCTAGCTTTCTGACAATTGCAGAAAGATGCGTGCAACCGACGAGGCTTCGATGCCTCCTCTCACCCGCCCCGACAAGAGCGTCGCATTCGACGACTCTGTAAAGGCAGAATGCCACGCCGACAGCTTGAAGTTTCAGTGCTCTTCCAGCTCTCAACCAGTAGACAAACGTCACCTCGACATGGTGAATGGTGAAGTCGAAGGTAAAGCCGCCCTCCCTCCCGTCGAAGACTCCGATGATCCTCTGCATCCAGTCACACCCGAGACGTGCATTACATCATTAAAAATCTTCAGCCGCGGAAAGCGCCCGGCTCTGATGGAATTACCAATAAGTTGCTCAAACTCCTCCCCGCCCAGCTAATAGTGTTAATGGCAGCCATCTTCAATGGCGCCTTGAGCAACAACTTCTTCCCCTAGCTATGGAAAGAGGCCACTGTTATCGGTATCCCCAAACCCGGTAAACCTAAGGAGGAGCCTTCGAGCTACCGGCCTATCAGTCTTCTCTCGAATGCGCTCGGCAAAATCTATGAGACTTTGCCGAGTGCATTCGAGAGAAGATTTTAGAAGTTTACTTTTCATTTAATGTTTATTTATTTATTTTAAGTAGGTATTTATGCACCTTGTAGCCTGAAACACAGGTTCCACCTAGTTCAGGCAATAAGCAACTGTGCTCTATTTTGTTTGTTAAGATATTTTATTGTAAATGTACCCCTTTTTACCCGACTGCGGCGAAGCCCAAAAGGAGGGTTATGTGTTTGACCTGTATGTATGTATGTCCGTTTCTATGTTCCCTCGTAACTCTTAAACGGATGAACGGATTTGGATAAATTGTACGTCGTTAGGTTCGTCTTGGAAGCAGGCGGGGCCCATTTGAATATAAAATTATGAAAATGGAATGGGCGGCTCTGCTTCCAACTTTTGTTTAATTTAAAATGTGCTTGTTTTATGCTTTTCAGTTTTTTCAGTCGGGTTTTTTATAAATAAACGATTATTATTACTTCCTTTATTTATTTTTTAAACATATTAAATACATTTTTAAATATTCTAATATAAAACAATATAAAAAAACATTTCAAAATATAAAGAATAGATGGCCCATCGGCATCAGGAACAAGGTCCAGGCTGCCGGTGGTCAGGGCTCCAGAGCAAACCCAGCCGTGCAATGAGAGCCTCCTAAGGTGTTGGTCGAGGCTCTCTGCTATTAGTCCATTAACCGTAACAACTATCGGTACAATAATTGCAGAGTCCACGTCCTACATGTCGACAACCTCGTGTGCTAAATCAAGATACTTGATATTTTTATCATTCTCAGCTTTCACGAGATTCTCGTCATGAGGGACAGTGATGTCAACAATCATTGCACGGCGCTCTCGGCGATCTATCACCACAATATCAGGTTTATTTGCTAAAATAGTCCTGTCTGTGATAATAGATCGATCCCAATACAATGTGACATGACCATTCTCGAGAACTGGGTCGGGCACATACTTGTAGTATGGTACTTCAGAACTCACTAATCATAGCTACTAGATTTTGTCTGTGCAAGTACTCACCGTTAGCAAGACGAGAACAACCAGAAACAATATGTCGGATCGATTCACCGGGACGGTGGCATGTCCGACAGATGTCAACCGTGCCGTCCTTGATAATGTATTTCCGATAATTGTTCGTCATGATAACTTCATCCATAATCGCACAGACGAAACCTTCAGTTTCCCCAAAGAGGTCACCAAATCGTAGCCAGGATACGGACGCCAAGAAGTCTACATCAGGCCCATGTAGGGCCCGGAAAAAGCGTCCGTGTAGCTCCTTGATTTGCTATATCTCCCTACGGTCATTAGTATCCAATACCACAGGTTTGCGCCAGTTCTCGTTAGCCAAGGAGAGCGGGGCGAGGCCCTTGTCCACCGCGACCACATCTCGGTGCATCCCCACGTCGGTTTCGAGAAAGTATTCCCTGAGACTGCATACCTCGCGGTTGTGCAAGGTCTTAGCATTTAAGAAGCCACGACCTCCGCACTTCCGCGGGATATACAGTGTCATCACCGATGACCGTGGGTGATGCATCCGGTTTGCGGTCAGTAGTGTGCGAACCTTCCTATCCAGGGCGTCAAGTTCCGTCTGAGTCCATTAGAGTATGCCGTAAGAATACATCAATACCGGCATGACCCAACCATTAAAGTTATGGTATATGTCGCATCATGGGCGGCCGAGATGCGAAGCATCGGGTCTTCTTCACGATCCGACATAGCTTTACGTAAATATGGGCACTGTCGTGGGCACTCGAACGAAAGATAATTTTAAATCAAAATAACTTTATTTAAACTAACGATTTCAACAAGAAACAAATACGTGCGTCGGTAGTTGGTGCTGAGCGTCTGCCAAGCCTGCCGGAGATCGACTGTCGCCACACTCGATCCCTTCTCCAGTCCTCGCTGCATCCCCTCTACCGACGATCGTGTCCAAGCGGTAGGGCGCGCTTGCGTTTCCGGTAACGATATTATTAGTTCGCAAAACTAATTGTTAGATGGTGCTGTTTGTTGCACCTTGGCGCCATCAATCCACGACACGGCCATCCCTGACCGGGCACCCGTCCTCGGGTGTAGTACCTGTGGACAAAATGTGCTCAGAGAGTAACTAGCTCGGCTATCCTGCCAATAGAAACAAAGGTTGATTCTAAATGGTACTCGACTTCTTCTAAATCTAAGTACAATAACCAACTGGCATGATTGACAATGCCATGTTATAAGGTTTCGTACACAGTGACTCCTGCACAACATCATGCATTGGAAAAGGTCCGATCAACAAGTTATAACACAGTAATTCTAACAATCCTCTTACTCTTTACCATAATTCATAAGCAATGCATACTCAACTCATGAAACTTTCTTTTTAATCTGTGCACCAACACAGGCCAGAATCGCACCAACGATTCTTTACAAATCTGCCACCACATATGCTACAACACATGAGGGGCTCTGTGCACCAACACAGACAAGAATCGCACCAACGATTCCTTGTAGACCCATCGCCACATGTTACTCATGAGGTGCGTTCTTAAGTTTCGAGTATGAGTGTACAAGCCATTCTTAATCAGATTTGGTCTCACTACCACTGTCATCAACTATGACATCTAATTCTCGAGGAACTTGGTGATCGGGGATCTTCCTCACACGATCATGGGGGTATTTGTAGGTTCGCTTAGAGTCAAGCGCCTTTAGTAGGTATCTATCCCCATCTAACACATCAATAATTTTAAATGGGCCTTTGAATTTAGGATCTAATTTCGTTTGATTCCTTTCCTCATTTTCAATTTAAACATAATCATTGATAGCTAACTTAGAAACCTGAGCCTTATTTTGGTCAAATCGATTTTTATCATAATTGGCATTCTTTTTAATATTCTGTGTCGCGTGCTCTCTAATCTCATCTAAATTAACGTCAGTTACATCATCATCAACGGTCACTAAACTAAGCGGTCGTGCTACCCTTCCTTTCATCAACTCGAGAGGGCTAGATTTAGTCACCCTATTAACAGTAGAGTTCATAGCCAACTGAACCTCTCCTAATGAGGAAGCATTAGGAGAGGTTCCAAGAGCGGTCATGACTAGTCTCTACAGCTGTCGACATACTCTTGAGGGTATAACCCTATCGACCTGACCATTTTCGCGACTGCCTCCAGTAGCTTCTACTGCCTTCACGATAAACAATGTCAAACTCAAATGACTGCATGTAGGCCCACCAACGATGAACTCGTGGAGACAAGTCAGTTTTGCTTTTAGAAGCTTTAACAGAACTGCAGTCTGTCACAACGGCAAACTTACGACCTAGCAAATAATGTCTAAAATGCTTTATGGCGTTAAAGACAGCTAACGTTTCTAATTCAAATGAATGAAACTTCAATTCGGCTGGGTACGTACGACGACTATAATAAGCAACCACATGTTGTTTCCCATTAATCTTTTGGATAAAAATGGTCCCATACCCTTCAGCACTCGCATCGGTATGTAACTCAATTGAATGTGCAGGATCAAATATCGTTAGAACTGGGTCACTGGTTAAGTAAGAAATTATTTTCTGACGAATAGCCTCATGACTTGGTTCCCAACCAATGGATCTATTCTTGCCGCTTGTTAAACGAAACTGAGGAGCCATCGTTTTTGAGAACTGTGGCACAAATTGTCTGAAATAAGTAGCCAGCCCTATGAACTGTCTCAGCTGAGTGATTGTTTTAGGCGGGGGAAGTCTGGACAAAACTGCAATTTTATTTGAGTTAGGCCTGATTTGGCCGTTCTCGACAACAAAACCTAAATATTCAACCCGTCGTTTAAGAAATGAACACTTACCAATATTCAGGGAAAAACCAGCTTTTGTTAATTTATCGAGTACAGTGCGAAGACGAACTAAACTCTCCCACAGATGATCCTATCACTTTAGCAGTAACAGCCTCGCGTTCAATAGCACTAAGTCTATAAGGGCGACGATTAACCGTATGACTAAGATCTACAAGCCTATTTTGCAACTGTCCTGTTGTGACACGGGATCTAGAAACACCACTACAAAACGAAGATGAATATTCTGAAAATAGATCAATTAATTTTGAACGAAACTCTGACGGTACGTCTGTGTCAACTTTATCGAAATCAATTTGATACTTAGAATCATTATCGAGTTTATTTGATACATCACATAACCTAACAATCTTATCACGACACAAAACAACACTATCAGACGTCATACTAACGTTAAATCCCTGATCTAAAATCTCACGGCCAATTAAAATATCATTTTTAAGACTACTCTCCGGTACAACATGAAATAATATCTCTAATCGTAAACAATTAATCATAACCTCAGATAAAATTTGCAAGGTACTTAGCACACTACCATGACCGATCCCGGTTAAATTTACCATGTTATTTACACGCTTGCCACTAAACTTTGACGCAATACAATCATTGATGAGAACATTCGGCACCAGAATCGTAATAAAATGGGTATGACTCACCAGTATTCATCAGCGTACCGCTGGGATTGCTGACATAGCAAACGTCAACGCGTCGCTCACTGCTCGCCGCTGCTGCAGGCGATGCCCCGGAATTGCTTGGTCCACCTGCCGCGCCGGTGCCTCCATCACTGTTTCGTGGACATTTTGTAGCAAAATGTCCGGCGTTGCCGCATCGGAAACAGATGATGTCCGAACGCTGCTTTGGTCCTGCAGAACTTGACGCCGAAGTGGTGGCACTGGGTGCCTTGCCTTTCACCTCACTTCTTGATCGGCAGTCAGATGCTCGGTGACCTGCTTTACCGCAGTTGCGACATTTCAGCGTTGTCGACTGAAACTTAGATCGCTTGAAATCTGGAACAGCGTCGGTTGAGTTACCCGTCGAAGCTTTCCTTTTCAAAAACGAGAACGCTTGAAGTTCACACTGCAGCTTGTTTCTGTTGTTGACTTCAGTAGTAAATGCCAACCTCTGTATACGCCCATCAAATTGTGTCATATGAGCAAGCACCGTAGATATGGCTATCTGCTCAGCGTTCATGTTTTGCCAGCATGATGTGAGCGTAGACAACAATCGGGCGGCGTACGCAGCATAACATTCACCTTCCTTAGGCTTGCTGCTCATTATATTTTAGCAGCTTAACTTCTACTCGACAGATGGCGTTGTTCTTTTGACTCCGTTTTCTGAATGAAACGCAGTGGTAAGATTCTTCATGAAACCGAAGGAGGAAGTTCTTAATTCGACGCTTATAATATTTTTTTATCTATGACCACGCACGACTTTTTACAGAGAAGTCTGATTTGTATGATTCTTTTTTAATGAAAGTGTTTACCTCAAAATTAAAAAATCTCAAAATTAATGTTTGGGTTCATTTCATGAACCTTGATTGTAACTTTAGACCTTGCTGGAGTAAGACTGTCATCGACGGTCTAACGATGGAAACGGAAGGCAGTTGCAAGAGGTCCTCAACAGTTTACAGCAGCTATATTGTTATTGGGCTCATTTCATGCACCTTGATGAGAATTTTAGACCTAGCTGGAGTAAGAATGTCATCGACGGTCTAACGATGGAAACGGAAGGCAGTTGCAAGAGGTCCTCAACAGTTTCCAGCATAAGACCTACCTGAGTAGTAGGTATGACTGTCATCGAAGGTCTGACGATGGAGACGGAAGGCAGTTGCAAGAGGTCCGCAACAGTTTACAGCAGCTATATTGTTATTGAGGTCATTTCATGCACCTTGATGAGAATTTTGGACCTAGCTGGAGTAAGAATGTCATCGACGGTCTAACGACGGAAACGGAAGGCAGTTGCAAGAGGTCCTCAACAGTTTACAGCAGCTATATTGTTATTGGGCTCATTTCATGCACCTTGGTGAGAACTTTAGACCTACCTGGAGTAGGTATGACTGTCATCGAAGGTCTGACGATGGAGACGGAAGGCAGTTGCAAGAGGTCCGCAACAGTTTACAGCAGCTTTATCGTGTCTCATTTCATGCACCTTGATGGAAACTTTCGACCTAGCTGAAGTATGACTGGTATCGAGTGTCTAAGGATGAAGTTGTGAGGCTGTCGAGGGAAGCCCTTATTTGGGAAAAACATAAGTATTTTCGAGAGATTAAATAGTTACGTACTTGAATCTATACTAGTATTATAAAGCTGAAGAGTTTGTTGAAAAATCGCCACGGAGCAGAGATCATTAGGGCGAATAAAACTGCTGGACACCTTCTTCACCATATCGGCAAAAGATATAAAATTGCACTCTGCTTCGTTTAGGACTCTTGAATCGTGCGGTTCATCTCTGTAAGACAGTCTGCTAGGTCTCGAGCTTCGGTCATAGTTTTCAAGACGGTATGTGTTTGTAGGGCTCTTGATTTCAGCGACTGGTATTGAACAGCTAACTGCGAAACACCATGTCCAACTTTTCGGCAGAGATTGGTAATTCTTTGCTTCTGGTCAGAATTAAGCTTTCCCTCAGAACAATAAAATACACCTCATTCAGGTGCTGCTCAATGGTCCCCAACCAGTTCTGAATATCCGGAGTGGAGATTGGTTCAATGGCTTCTTCTTGGCACTGCTTTGGTTGTTGAGGTGGTCTTGGTGTTGGTGTCGGCTGAGGGCTGCGTGACGTCATCCAACTCCGATTAAAGGGGCTGCTGTCCATTTTTTCGTACTAACTATTTACACTCCAGTTAGTCCATTATTTTGAGTAGAAATCACTTACTACGCTGATTTTTATATCAAGCTACACTTTAACTGGGTCAGAATTTATTGCAAGCGTTAATTTATATATTTTTATACTGCATTGATGTACACGTCTGTATGTAATGAGTGCACTCAAAGTTATGTAGGTACGAATGTCACACACGGACCCGCCTTTCGCCACATTATAAATGTACACGGGTACTTTAGTTTCCGCTGCCATAAAATTACTTCCAGGCTCAGGAATCGCCAGTTATCAGTGACCCCAAAAACCAAGAAAATGACACCCATGACGAAAAAACTAAAAATTTTCGTCGGCGCCATCTTGGATTTCCATTTTGACGTCATTTTCGTTATCAACGATCCCGAATACCATAAAAGTTACACCCATGATGATAAAACCGAAAATTTTCTTTGGCGCCATCTTGTATTTTCATTTTGACCTCATTTTCGTTATCTGCGATCCCGAAAACCAAGAAAATGACACCCATAACGAAAAAACGGAAAATTTTCATCGGCGCCATCTTGTATTTTCATAATTTTATTTCCTGCAAGTATCCGTTCACGCTAGTGTCTTTCGCCCATGTAAAATGTTTAAAAATCATAGATAAAAACGTAACCCTTCTTTTCTTTGCAGTCCTTCTGCCTCGAACGCTCGGCGGTCACTGAGGAAATATGGCAAACGTTTCTGTATATAAACTGTAATTTTATGGGTGTTTTGGTATATTCATAATTTTCTTTGTAATTAAGTAATTTTAATGATTTTTTTTATTATGTCGTATCATTCAACAGTGGCCCTTCGATTAAACGAATAATAAGACTAATCAATTGGCAGAAACTACGTATTTTGAACCACAAGCCTTTTCTAATTTAGGAAATATGATTCTGCGGTAATTAAGGAAAATGATCCTTTTCTAATTAAGGAAATAATTATGATCTTCCGGAAAACGAACACACGGAAAATGAGAACAACTGAATGCTCCAGAATTGTGTGACAACTGAGAAACGCTAAGCTGTAGTTTAATTATTTTTCTTTTCTCGAATCGGTGATACACTGATCTAGGTTATTATTTAATTAATCGCCTGTGCATGGTCCGTGGCTACCAAAAAAGGTCAATATTAATCTTACCTTTGAAAATACTGGAAATACTGAACTATATTCGGGCAAATAAAAATAAAAACACTTTACAAAAATAAAATAATATTTTAACTTTTTTGAGAGTGTGGTCAGGAACAAGTTCGAATCCGCCGACGGATTTTTATAAGTTTACATTAGTTTGAAAGAAGTTAAAATTATTAGTTTACGAACGCACGAATTGATATTAATCACTTGTATTTTTCCCTACTTACTTACTTTAATTGAGTTAGAAAAAATTTGATCGCGGGTGCAGTTGCTCTGAACTACACATCAGGCAGCTGAGAGAACTTCACGATGACTGTGAGGATCTTACAGTGACGCCCCGCGACACGCGCGCAGCCGCTCTCCGCCAAGCAGTCCGCCTTCTCTCCCATCGCCCCGCCCCGGACAGATGACAGATAGTTACAGAAGGCCCTAAGGAAGTTCTTGCTTTCATTATCTACGTTCGGTTCTAGCGTTAGCACTATATGGCAATAAAGGAGGTGTCTGATGAGATGACGAGTAATAGAGAAGTATGGAAGAAGAGAGAGTATGGCAGTGATTACATACGGGACCGAAACGTGGTCGCTCAAAATGGGCCTCATCGGAAGACTTAAAGTCACCCAAAGGGCAATGGAGAGGGCTATGCTTGGAGTTTCCTTGCATGATCAAATCAGAAATGTGGACATCCGCAAGAGAGCCAAGGTTACCGAATTTAAATACGGAAATACGGAATACGGAATTTAAATACGAATTAGCCAATGCTTTTACTAGTTTTAACTCTTGTCGTTCTTCATCCGTTATACATTGGATAGAATGTGGTGGACTAAATAGATGATTGAGTCTTGTATAAAATATTTGTTTTAATCGCATCAGAAAAAAATCTGAAGTAGGTACGTAAGTGCGCACAAAATTTGAACAAATCGTAGTCATCAATCAGGAACTTTTAAATGGAAAAATTGTTCAACACCGTCCTGAAGAGTTACTTCCTGAAACCTTATGAGGAATTAACTTCGGCGTTGTTATCGCTGGGAAACGAAGCCCTCTTCCTTCACGTCGTTCCTTGCAAGATACCAGGAGCAGCCGTAGCCTGTAGTTGCAAGGCGCCCGCCAGTGCCGACTGAAAAGAGCTTCGTGCAGGAGAACATCTATTAAGCACACTCAACCTGCCTTCTTTCCGCGTTCATCAGTTGTACTGATGATAAAACCAATATCCTTACCACTGGAAAACATGATGGTACTGCATAAGCATTTAACGCTCGTCGTGATTTTGTACTATGAAAATCCTCTGGCTTAAAATGAAGGCTGCACCCAACAGAACTTTTGGTTATGGTTCGAAATTCGGGAATCGACATTGTTGCCTAATTAACTCTTTCAATGGAAAGCTGTAACAAACAAAAATAATGCTATTTCAATAACGCGATACATAGGTACTAATTATAATTATCATGCGCATAATATTAACAGTTTTAATGAAAAATACACGAAAGCATAATAAGTCTTTCGTCCGCAAAACGTCTAAGGCATGCTCACACTAATCATTGTTAGTGAACAAAATCTATAATATTCCTTACCTGTGAAATAATATGCCACAACCACCATATGAATCACTTTTACATGACGTGATACAATACTTTTAACCAATTTCACAGTTAAAATAAAACAGAACCGTAGATAAATTTTATAATTTTCTCAAAACAACTTAAGACGTCAAATTAACAACATTGATGACAGATTTCAGGGCTACCATAATGAATATATAATAGCTTCCAAACAATCATACTAATATTTAATTTGACCTAAAATAAATAAATAAGTTTTATGTACAGACTGTAAACCTATAAAAGAAAATAATTAAAATTTATCTTAAAGCTTAAAACATAATACACGTAATTTATTTTACTTGATGTAGTGTGAGGTGACTGCCGGTGGAATATTTTCTACCATCTTTAATATTTTTATCTGTTGGCAATTGAGTGAAAGGGACAAAGGGCTCTCTTATGGCTATCTCTCTCGCCTCGGTTATGATAGCTTAGCAAAAGTAAACCTACGGTGTGACAGTTAAGGTTCATTTTTGTGTGTTACGAATTTCGCAGAACTCAGTCCTGTTTGTATACTAAGTCCATGGTGACTACTCAAAGTCCACCAATTGCAGGTGTAGCAACCGTAACCTAGCGACAATTATTTTAGCGTAGCCATAGTAACGTTGACGGACGGAGAAATTATGAATCCCACCAAAAACATACCGCTCCGTCTCTGTATATCATATTCTCAAAATATCATAATCTGAAAACACCATAATCGCAAATCATCACATTATCAATATACCATATTCTCAAAACATCATATTCTAAAAATATCATGAGCTCAAAATACCACATTCGCAAAACACAACATTCTTAATACATCATATTCGTATTTTATAACATTTTCTTACCTGTGTGTACTGAACTATTAACAAAAATTTTTGTGTAACCTCTTTTTAAAAAATCATACTGGCCGGATTATTTCTTCTTATGACTGATAATATCAATGTCACCTGTTATGACTAATAATGACAATGTCAATTCATGTTTTATTGCAATATCTATCTATCTTCTATCTATCTTCTATCTATCTATACATATAAAATTCAAAGTCCTGACTGACTGACTGACTTATATATCAACGCACAGCCCAAACCGCTGGTCCTAGAAACATGAAATTTGGACAGTGTACTCTTTGTGACGAGTAAGTATCCACTAAGAAAGGGTTTTTCGAAATTCCACCCCTAAGAGGGTGAAATGGGGTGTTTAATTTTCTGTGAAACTTTTTATTCCCTGAGTCGATTGACTTGAAAATTTGTGTATTTACTCTTCAGTTAAAATTATGAGACACGTGTATCACAGTTTTTCCTAAATCATCCCCCAATTTAAAATTAAACATCCTGACTGGCTGACTGATATATCAACCCCCAGCCCAAACCACTAATCCTAGAGACATGAAATTTGGACGGTGAATTGTTTGTGAAGAGTAAGTATCCACTAAGAAAGGATTTTTGGGAATTTCACCCCTAAAGGGGTAAAATAGGGGATGGAAGTTTGTATGAAAGTCTGCCAGTTTTGAAGTTAGGATCTTCAAATTTTGTGATAAGGCTGACGATTGAAAATTAATTTATACGTGTCTCGGCGTTTTTGATAATTTTACCCCCGAAGGGTTAAAAAGGGGGGTGAAGATACTATGTTTGTTCGGGTGAAATGCAACTCAATTTTGTACAACCGATTGAGCTGAATTTTTGCACAAACATTTGGTTCTGGTGACAATACATTTTATGACAAACATTCCTTAATCCTGCAGCCAGGATCGTCTCCTCAAGCGAGAACTCTTCAGCGGTTAGTAGCATGGCCACGAAACTTTGTTTACGCGTTCAAGTTTGATAGATAAAGATGATTTTATCATTAATCTTTAATGTTCTTTCTTTCTTCTTCTTTTTTTCTTTATATAAAATGGTAAACTGACTGACTGACTGACTAACTGGGTGATATATCAACGCACAGCCCAAACCGATGGTCCTAGAGACATGAAACTTGGAGGGTGTGTTCTTTGTGAAGAGTAAGTATCCACTAAGAAAGGATTTTTGGGAGTTCCACCCCTAAAGGGGTAAAATAGGGGATGGAAGTTTATATGAAAGTACGTCAGTTTTGAAGTTAGGATCTTCAAATTTTGTGTTTAGGCTGACGATTGAAAATTTGAATTCCCAAAGATCCTTTCTTAGTGGAAACCTACTCTTCACAAAGAACACACCCTCCAAGTTTCATGTCTCTAGGACCAGCGGTTTGGGCTGTGCGTTGATATATCACCCAGTCAGTCAGTCAGTCAGTTTACCATTTTGTATATATAGATATGTATCAGTTTTTCCAAAATCATCCCCCAATATAGTTAAATAGGGCTTCGAAGCTCACGTAGAAGGGCGCATGCCGCGCAGCGTTGCGTGGGGCGTGCGGGGCGTGGGAGTATTTACCTATTACTAAGTAGATAGGATTTTTCTGAGGTAGACGTGTCTGTGAATATAGTTTATTCCACCGATTTTCGCGTTGGCTCGCGATACGGGACATTGATATTAAATATTATGTCAAAGTATTATGTCTATAAATAGATTCCTAATAAATCATTTGTTTGGTGTCCCGGTGTCCAATCTCAAACCAAGATATTTCACATATTATGTAATTTAATTGATATTACTATGAACAAATATTTGCAATAGCAAGTACACGTAAATCTATGTATGTACTATACATACATAGATTACTTATTATCCCAGAAGTAAGATTCCGTGGGCAGTTCCCGAACTCCACGCGGGCGAAGCCGCGGGCAGAAGCTAGTTAATTAATATTTCATGTGACACCGATTCTGAAAATGGATCAACCTAGTTATAGTAAAACTGAAATGAAATTCATAACAAGTCAGAAAAATAAACCAGTCTTACTACTTGGAGGATACAGATATAATTTATATTTAAAAAATAAGTCCGGAATGAAGAATTGGCGGTGTTCGAAACAAAAGGATTGCCGTACCTCAATAACGCTCAATACTAATAATGAGATCATAAGACTCGCTAAGCACACCTGTGATTCTCCTGATTTTACGCGTAATGTAATAGATACAAATTATGGACGACTGCAAAAAAGACGTATGCAATAACTTTGAGTCAGCCCACAAGATTTTCGAAACACTTTTCTCAAGACATGATTTTAAGGGTCAGGAACATGAAAAACCATTGTTTACATCTAAGAAAGATACTCTTTATAGAGCTCGAAAGAATTTTTTAAACATGAATAGTGTAAAAGTAATGGACTCGGAAAATGTAAAACTACCACATAGTTTGGTGGAAGATTTTTTTCTGTACGACGAATATTATTTGGCCGACAGGATTATAATATTTTCAGTGCTAAAGCGGTCAGAGTTACGGGAATATTTTAAATCCACTAAAACCTTATATGGCGACGGTACTTTTAAAATTGTACCCACTCCATATTATCAAATGTATAGTTTGCATGTAGATGTAGCACGGAGTGATGAAATGGTGAATTTCATACCAATCATTTTCGCTCTCTTGCCCAATAAAAAACAGAATACATACAAGAGATTGTTTTTAATACTAAAACAACAATTTGGATTAAAATTAAATATGTACAAATACGATTATGAATTAGCAGCAGTAAAAGCCGTGAAAGAGGTTTTCCCACATATAGCGGTTAAAGGTTGCTACTACCATTTTTGTAACGCCGTGTTCAAAATGAGCAAAAAATTAAATCTTGACGAATCTGAAGATCAAAAAGTAGCAAAGTACTGTTCACTCTTGCCTTTACTGCCTCCGAAGTTAATACCAGATGCCTTTTACACCATCATTGAAATGACGACGTCACCACGAGTCACAAAATTTCTTGATTATTTCAACAGTCAATGGATGAAAAAGATTAGCAGTGACATACTAAGCTGTTATGACCAAAAAAACAGAACAACAAAATGGTGTTGAGGGTTGGCATCGCCGGATCAACTCGAGAATTCCAGCAAAACCTAGTATGTACCAGTTTATATCACTGCTTAAGAAAGAAGCTAAAATATAAAATTAAAAAGAAATGCTTTACATTGCACTGATATAAAAAGAAATAGAAAAGTAATAGAAAAAAATAGAAAAATTAGAAGTATAGTCAACGATTGTGTAAAAAAAACAATCTGCATTCAAGTGTGTTTGAAACGGTTAAGTGCAATTAGTACATGATAATAAATTAATTTGAACTAAATACAAATTTAATTTTTTGTTTATGAATAATTTTATTGTTTCATTGTTTGTTTTGTTATTCCATTTAAAAACATCATAAAATAATACTGAAAACTCCAAAATTTTATTTTGAGAAATTAACAGTATGCTATAAATGTTGAGGACTGTACTTTGAATGTGGTATCATAAGAAGGTTGTGTTTTGCGAATGTGGTATTTTGAGGTCATGATATTTTGAGAATATGATGTTTTGAGAATATGGTATATTGATAATGTGATGATTTGCGATTATGGTGTTTTCAGAGGGAGTGATATGAAGATTCGAATGACGTTATTGCGACGCACGCTATTTCGAAAAAAATTAAGAGTGGTACGCCAGTTCGAAAACACGTTAAGTCGAAAACCGCTATATCGAATGACGTTGTCGCGAACACGCTAATTCGAAAAACTGTTTGAATGGAACGCTAGTACTAAAGTCTTGGCATTGAAATCCACTGTTGCGAATAGCATATTCCAATCTGAATTTGTCTGGGGATCGAATTCGCGACCTTATCTTTGTATTGGATTTGGAAAACAAGACCAACGAAAAGTATTATTTTAAGATAACTTTTTAAGGAAGGCTTTAAGTACTAGCGTTCCATTCAAACAGTTTTTCGAATTAGCGTGTTCGCGACAACGTCATTCGATATAGCGGTTTTCGACTTAACGTGTTTTCGAACTGGCGTACCACTCTTAATTTTTTTCGAAATAGCGTGCGTCCCAATAACGTCATTCGAATCTTCATATCACTCCCGTTTTCAGATTATGATATTTTGAGAATATGATATACAGAGACGGAGCGAAACATACCTGTTAAAAAGGGGGCCAAGTTCCTATCGGCTAATTGTTCGCCTAAAAAAGGGTTGTAATCCAATCCAATGCCAAGTTTAGATGCACTTTAAAATCGATCATAATCATCTTCATCCTGATTCACTTGTAAACATTTGCCATTCCCAAGACTCGCCACCACACCCAGTCCTCCGCCTGCCGCATCCAGCCACTACCCGCCACGGTATTCACGTGTTAGAAAGCTGGTTAAAATAATGCTAATCGTCGGCTATTTAATAATTTTTATTTATCTTTAAAAACAATAGTACTTTTTTTCTTGTCACACGTCAATATATATTTTTTCTTCCTTTTTTTCTGTCATCGTGACGCAGACGAAGTTGCGCGGGTCTGCTAGTTTCTTATAAATCCTAACAACTTATCAATGTTATCAAATCCAACGGCTTCGGCGCCATAACGGACCGACCTATCCTCTATGCCATATACTATACAATCGATAGCATCTTTCCCTGAAATATGACAACGATTTAGAGCTATCAATTTTTCGTACTAATATTCCTCTAAATCATCTCCAAGTTTAGCTTTCAGGTTAAGCATTTCAGTTAATAAATGTGCATAATTTTCGTTGGTAGGAAAAGCAGCCTTAAGTTTTTCCTGCCATATATCCCATGAGTGCATAATAGAAGATTGACCCTCATACCAACGTTTAGCAGTATTCACAAGCTTTGGAAGAGCATAACGAGTAGTTTGTTTGCTATCCCAACCGTAAATATCAGCACATTCGTTGACTTTGTTCAGCCAAGTAACTATTGTTTGATTTTTAACTTTGGGGTCAAACTCGGGCAGTACATTTATAGATGTATATTTATTTTTCACTTGAGGATTTACGGTAGCGATAGTTTCCAAGATTTTATAAAGGGTCTCTTAAAAATCTACACTAATATTATGAGAACCCTTTTCCCTGGATATTTCAACGGTAGTAGATAGCGGTGGCAGCGGCGTATTTGATTCATGTTCAGACTTCAGGCCTGCGGTGACCATCCTCCTTCGAATGACCCTCCATACGTCGCGTTTCACTAGTCAAACGAGCACCTTTTCCAGCACACCGAGACACTTTAGTAAGTTCTAGCGAGCGACGTAATCTTTTATGTTTGTGACGGTTTTTGCTAACTTCCTCGTCTCGAGAGCAACTTCGAACCGAATTACTTGTACTGCGTGACGAGCTTCAAGTAGAAGACCGCAATCGTGAAGTACGTTTACGAGATCTACCACGATGTTGTCGATTCTTACATCGAGTGCGAGAACGTGATTTTCGTGATTCTGAACGTGTTCGCCGCTTAGCAACACGTGTCCGGGTAGATCGCCTGTAGTGTCGATCTCGGGATTTCCTTCGTAAATGCACAGGAGACTCTTAACTGTTACGAGAACGCGATGTACTCTCGATGTTCTCTCTCTCTTAACGTGGCAGGCCCAGAAGAAGATGGCGGGATGAGCTGGACTATTTCGCAAAGGATTGGCCTACAATCGCACTAGACCGCGAAATGTGGAAGGAGGGAAGGGAGGCCTTTGCCCTGCAGTGGGACAATATAGGCTTATAATAATAACTAGCAGACCCGCGCAACTTCGTCTGCGTCACATAAGAGAGAGAGGGTTAGAGAAAGTGGGTCATAGGCACCTATAGTACAATTCTAGCACATCACACCCATCATTCCACATTATGAAAATACGCGCGCGGTACCTGATAATTAATTCGCTGCGGAGTTATTTTAAAACTGTGATATCTCCTAAGATATTCATTGAAATCAAATGATGTAAGAGCAATTTCGTTCAAAATTGAATACTTGAGATGAATAACGTATTTATTTGGATAAGGATAAATACCATGTTCACAAAAACACCTTCGCAAATAATGCGAGTCAACCTTAAAATATAGACCTACGCTATCACGTATTTTTTTAGAACTTTTAAGAGGAACATTTCCGTCATACATAATTGTTGCGTAACTTTAAACGTTTACGCAGCGCACGCAACGGTAGCTTTCAAAAGGAATATATTTTCCCCGTTTGTGCAACAGTTTTCATTGATGCTCCGCTCCTATTAGTTATAGCGTGATGTTATATAACCAATAGCCTTCCTCGATAAATAGGCTATCCAGTAGTTCCTGAAATTAGCGCGTTCAACCAAACCAACAAACAAACTCTTGAGCTTTATATTATTAGTATAGATTCAAGTAGGTAACTATTTAACTTCTCGGAAATAATTTAATTAATCGCTAAAACATTCTACTTATGTTTTTCTCAAAAAAGGGCTTCCCTCGACAGCCTCCCGTTTTCATCGTTAGACTGTCGATGACAGTCATACTCCAGGCAGGTCTAAAGTTCTCACCAAGGTGCATGAAATGAGCCCAATAACAATATAGCTGCTGTATAATGTTGAGGACCTCTTGCGGCTGCCTTTCGTCTCCATCGATAGACCTTCTGTGACAGTCATACTCCACAGCTAGGTCTAAAGTTCTCATCGAGGTGTTTGAAATGAGCCCTATAACAATATAGCTGCTGTAAACTGTTGAGGACCTCTTGTAACTGCCGTCCGTCTCCATCGTTAGACCGTCGATGACAGTCTTACTTCAGCTAGGTCTAAAGTTCTCACCAAGGTGCATGAAATGAGCCCAATAACAATATATCTGCTGTAAACTGTTGAGGACCTCTTGCAACTGCCGTCCGTCTCCATCGTTAGACCGTCGATGACAGTCTTACTTCAGCTAGGTCTAAAATTCTCATCAAGGTGCATGAAATGAGCCCAATAACAATATAGCTGCTGTAAAACTGTTGAGGACCTCTTGCAACTGCCTTCTGTCTCCATCGTTAGACCGTCGATGACAGCCATACTCCAGCTAGGTCTAAAGTTCTCATCAAGATGCATAAAGTGAGCCCAAACACGATATAGATGCTGTAAACTCTTGAGGACCACTTGCAATTGCCTTTTGTCTCCTTCGTCAGACCTTCGATAGAAGTCATACTCTAGTTAAGTTTAATCTAGAGTACCTTTTGCTATCGTAACTTAAAAAAAACTGGCCAGTCGATTTAAAAGTTATCTTGTGAGCACATTTTATTCATTAGTACTCAAAAGATGGTTCAAAAGATGTCGTTGCATGTTACATATATAATTATGATAAGTTCTTCTTGAACACTTTAAATTCATACATCTTTTGATAGAGAGCACTGATTACAATGAAACGAAACCTTAAACCTTCTCTAAGTTATGCACAATATGTGTGCATTGAATCTAACCACATGGGTTTACACACGCATGATGTTTTACCAAAAAAATACCCGGAGACACTCAGACTATCTTTTGATAGAGAGCACCGATTACAATGAAACATCGTTTGAATGGTTAAAAAGAAACTAAAAGTATGTATAACGCTATTTGGTAGTGATTTGGAAATATGAAGGTTTAAAAAAATCAACATACCTATTTACAAAAAGTGAAAGTGAGTGCGGCTGGGGATCGAACTTGCACCATGCTTACAGCATTAAAAAAATCGAAATAAATACAAAAACAAAATAAATTAGCTGAGGCTCGAACTTGCAAACCACTGTTCACAGGGCGGCCGCTGACACCTTCGGGCTACTTACTTCGGTGACAAATGGTCTAAAATAGCTGTTCTTTTCTAATGCATGCCATGACAGTTGTCAGTTGTCAAACCGTTGTCAAAGAGCTGAAGAATATGGATATAATGCAATATTGCTCACCCACCTAAGTTATTAGCGTGATAATATAGCCTATAGCCTTCCTCGATAAATGGGCTATCTAGCACTAAAAGAATTTTTCAATTTGAAGCAGTAGTTCCTGAGTTTAGCGCGTTCAACCAAAGAAACTCTTCAGCTTTATAATATTAGTATAGACTAGCTGTTGCCCGCGACTTCGTTCGCGTGGAAATTTTGTCGTGTATGCGTGTTCGATTCCCGGGTTGGGTAAAGTGTTGTTTGGTTATTCCATCAGGAATTATCAGTAGCAGCTACGGAGTCTGGATTTGTGCCCGATTGATGGCAATAGGCTCGCCCCCTATTACATGGGACTTCAACATAACTGGTGTAATGTAGGTGTACGATTAGGTACACATCTGTGCCTAACCCTTCGGGGATTACAGGCGGGATGTGTGTGAGAATTGAAGGCCTGATCAAAATGTGATATTCATATTCATATTCTTTATTGCACACAAAAACAAAATATACATATAAATTGCAACAATATAGCTTATGTACAATGGCGAGCTTAACCCAGAATTGGGTTTTCTTACAGCAAACCAAATTTTTACAGTGAGATTTGCAGTAAAGGATAAACTTAAGTGCTTAACACATTGTGTTACTTAAATTAATTAATGTTATAAACTAAACTAAATACATACAATATAATATACGTAATACATATAGTACATACATATAGTTCACAGGTCGTACATGGCTTCTTCTCATTATTTTTTTTCATATAAGAAAATGTACCATTTTTTATTATAGTTGAGTTTTTCTTGTGCATCATACCTTCATATTTTCTTATCTCGTTGAACAAATCAGTAGTATTCTTGAGTTCGTCTCTGTTTAGCTTATTCAAGATAAATCCAGGTAAACCTGTTGCGATGAGATCTATCATTGTTTTGGGATCTATCGATTTGTTTGTATCTAGTATAAGCCGTTCTTTTTTTATAGCATAATCGATTAACAATCCGTCTTTATATTTGAATGAGAAAGCAGTTGTGACTATGTCCCATCCTCGGTTTTTAAAAGTTTCTAGGAATTTGTCTTTCCATTCATTCCATTCAGAATTTACTGTTAGTTTTATCATCATTGAACTATACCAATCCAAGCAAGATTTTTCTAAAAATAACCTCAGTATGTCTATTTTTGTTTCATCTTTTGTTATATTAAAGCGCTCACATTCTTTTTCAAAATTCTCTATCCATTGCATTGCATTAGGATTCTTGGTTGTGAATTTTTCAATAATAAATTTCTCTGAAATATGTTTTAGGTTATGTTGATTTTCTTTCTTTGTTGTAGATTCTATTAATTTCTCCAGGATATTTTTCAAACTGTCGTCTTTGTCTCCTGGTTGTTCCGTGTTTATTTCTTCTAAATATTGATCTAAAAATTGCATATTCCCTTCCTCATCTATATATGTTTTCTTTAGATCTTTATCCAGTTTTATCCATATTTTTCTACTTTGGTGCCTTTTCTTTAAGCTATTTTTTATTTTTGAGAAAGTGTCCAATTCAACAATATATGTATGATGACTCACCGGCTTCAATTCATCAGGTAAAACATAACATTTTCCTTCTTCTGTAGATATTGAGGTTATGGCTAATACATTAGATTTGCCATCCTTTGCCGCTATTATCGTAAACTCAAATAGCAGCCGATTCATGTTCTTTTAGTTAACGAAAATGTCGTTTTATAAGAATATTATTGAGGATTTTCAAAATAAACCACAAATTGTTTCTCTGAAAATACAAAGATTTGTTTTATTTATCACATTCTTACAATATTACAACAGTAATCGTTTATCTATGATAATTATTCAATAATCTAACCTGAAAATACAAAGAAACGACATTTAAAGTTCACTAATATCGCCTCCTCAATTATATCCTTTTATTTTGTCTCTCCACACGTTTTCTTAAAACAATAAATCACACCGAATATTTTGACCATCATCCGCCATTCAATTCCACAGACAACTTATAAAGGCGCGAGGCGCGGCAAATTCGAATTAATGAAATGTCATTTCATTACACATATATATATATACATATCTATCAAGAGATAATGTGGGTGATGACTACAAAAGGCGTGTTTTTGGGCGCTGTAATTCTGGGCCGCAGAGGTCTGAACGGCGTTGAGGCGACGATATGGCTTAAAAACTGGAACATTATGGTGCCATACGACTTTTTTTTCAAAGTGAACAATCAAACGCCTTGTTGGGCGCTATTTCTTTATTTATTCTAATACCGTTTTGTATACAACATTAAATGAATTATTTAATGACCGTGTGAGAAGCATGAAGCACCCAAAAGAATGCCTGCCACTTTTAAGGTTTTTCCTTGGAATTTGTTGACCGTCATTGAAATGGCTAGTTATTTGGAATAAAGGGTATGCGGGGAATTAAACCGCTCTGTCCTTTAGCCACTCCTGTAATAATGGTGACTGTTATAATATTACTGCCCAGCTCTGTGATACGAAGCCTGGTTCCATTGCATAGTCTGGGAGTTAACCCCAGGGAGTTGAGAAATTCAACGGGGTAGGCAGTACTATCATCATTAGCCATCACAGGGTCTATGAATGTCGACGCCGACGATCATATCATTTTTTTTTATTTGATTGACACACTCGTTCTTTGGCGACAGCGCTACCCCTCACACAACCACCCTTCATTATTTATATTAACAAATTTGGAAAAACGTGCATGATGTGATGATGTGGATGTGCGTGCATCCTCTGTAGCCACTGGATGGGAAAATTCTTCGGAAAATAGAATTTTCCCATCTGCGCCCGATTCTAGACGACCCACTCCCATTTGCAGCAGCATATTCGCAAAGACACCTGCTTCGTGGTCGTTGTACAGCTGGACGGACATGTTGCAAGTAAGATGGATCTTTTCGATCCCAGACAACAGTGGCGACGCCTTGAGACATTTATTGAGGCGTTTATTTCATCCGCCGGTGTGCCCCTCTCAATAACTTGCAGTATCTGTCTAAAGTCGCCTGCGAGCAAAACGACAACGCCACCCATCAGCGCCTGGTTGCCGCGAATGTCCTGCAAGCTGCGGTTCAACGCCTCTTATGCACTTTAAACTTGCACTGCTGCAAAAGGACTCTCCGGCCGCTGTAATGTTGCATGTTGAGGTATCTTCACTTGCAAGATTCAGCGGCAATATGAAAACGGAATGTGCAGTCCGGCCTCCGATAAAAGTTGCAGCTATGTGACCGCACGGTTGGCGCAGTGGCTGAGCGAATGGCTGCTGCGCTGCGTGTATCGGGTTCGATTCCCTCACGGATCACATTTTTGTATGGCCTACAGGGGCTACAGGTAGTGGTTCCGGGTTTGGCTGTTTGTGAGTTTAACTGTCTGTAAACACACCCACGATACAGGAGAAATTCCAAGTGTGGGCCTGGACTGGGGCAAAGTTAAAAAAAAACTTTAAAGCTGTATATAGCGGTCCTTGAGGAGTTGGGCCAGCAGAAGATTCAGCACAAATGCAATGTGACGGCACAGTTGGCGCAGCGGCTGAGCGATTGACTGCAGTGCTGCGTGTCGCGGGTTCGATTCCCGCACGGAACAAATTTACAACGTCGTTGGTTTTATCTAATTTTATTTTTGTTTTTATTTTAAAGTTTTTAGAGATTTTTTTTCGGCCACTGAAAATTGGTCAATTAATATTTGTTAATTTATGATTACCTAACTGTCTTTGAATGGTTAAAAAAAACCAAAAGCATATTAATCTGGGGACTATATTTCTTGTCACCAAAATTTATATTTGTCATCAAGTTGTATCATCTAATAAATAGATCTATCGCCACGAAATATTTTCGTTCTCAAATAAACAAAAAGTGTTCCCAGGTATGAATTATCAAATTAATGTTAATATATGTGTACAATAAGAGATGGATTACCAATAAAATTGTAGTGCATTAGATGAATATAAACTTCGTTGTTATAATAGTAGTTTCATTACTTAAATAATAGCTTTGTGCTCAGAATGGTAGATCTGTCACCAAATAAATCGATTATCGCAAATCTCGGGACTTGGGGCACCCCGACTTTAGGTTAGGTTAGGTTACTTTAAACCCTGCAAACAGAAATAGGAGCCCCGTGCGAAAATGTGGCCGTTAAATAATACAGTTTATCTCTTGTTTAGAATCCTACGAAAGTTTATAAATTTCCTAGAAAATTTATTAGTTTGCTTAAATATCTATTAGGACAAACCTATTATAATACATACAAAAACATTTATTTGGTACTGGATCCTATATCTCCATGATTTTAGGTGATTTATTGTGGAACTGATTTTATATTGTTTGGGGACTAAATTTTGGTGACAAATCTGCTATTTTGCGGGCAAACCCTATTATTTAAGAAACACAAAACTAATTAAATTGGCGATAGCTTAAATGATACCCTATTAATCTACTTTATAATGATTTGAAAATCATAAAGCATTAGAAAAAAACATTCGAAATTGCGAAACCTGGTTTACAGGGAGGTCTGTGAACCGTCAGCCTACCTCGCTTCGCTTCGATGATAAATGGGCTAAAATAGCCGATCTTTTCTAATGCATTGTTTGACAGTTGCCAGTTGGCAACCAGTTGCGGAATATGGACATAATTATTAGCACGATAATCTATCTCTGTGCCAAATATCATCTACATCCGTTCAGCCGTTCTGGCGTGATTGAGTAACAAACATCCATCCATCCATCCAAACTTTCGCATTTATAATAGAAGTAAGATACAAAAGACAGATATGATAAAGATACCTAAATATTTTTCAAGTAACGAATTACGTGTTTTTTTAACAATCAAGACGCATCAGAAATCATACATTACAATCATCCACCCTCCAACAAAGACAACAAAGACGAATTTATTTTTGTGACCTAACAATAATAGACTTAACCGTAAATAATAGTTGTGCAAAACTAAGAACAACGACACAACAAAATAGTTTCAAATTAATTTCAATAACTGCTATTATTTTTATTGGGAGCGATAGGTGAAATTGAAAACATCGAGTCTGACAGCACCTGTGGACAGCACACAACGACGTTGTCAGTTCAGAACACCATCGAACGGCCAGATTCAAACATGAGGAAAGAGATTTCACCAATGATTTAACTTTATTCATAAGAATTTATTATATAATACATAAAAAGAGAAAATAAATAATAATAATCTCTATAAAAAAAAATACAAATAATTACAAAAAGTATAATAATTTTACTGGGGATCGAACTTGCGACGTGATGCACGTAAAGCGGTCATGAAACCGTTTCTCTATTTGCTTCGCTGACATATACTTTGAAATAGACATTGTTACGCATATCATGACTGAAACGATAAACAATTGAATAATACTGACATAATGCAGTATTGCTCATCCCCTTCAGCAAATAGCGTGATAATATATAGCCTAACATTTGAAGAAGCCTATTACAGACATTTATGCAAAATTTGAACAGGATCTATGCAGTAGTTTTTGCGCCAGGTCGGAACATCGGACCGGATTTTAACGATTTTATTATATGTAGAGATTAGTATAGATATAGTAATTATAGTAATAGTATAGATAGATTTAGTTTTCATGTATAATATTATTTTAATTTTTAGCTTTCTACGACTGACATTTTAACTTTTAAGTATATTGTCTATTTTTGATTGAATTTTGATTGATTACACAGAAAAACAAAATCAAACTTTTTTTTTTGTTGCATGATGTTTTTCTACTGTTGTTTACTAATTTGGGTGCGCTGATTTCAAATCTACCCTCAGATTTTTTGTAGCAGCTATAGTTAGTGAGATACAGGTACCGTCTTGAATTTACATAACTAGTCGGTAGTTTCTATCAATAGCGGTGTAACTTAACTAGTTCCTTTATAAATTTCATTATGTCTTCCTCAAGAAGGACGTGTTTAAATAATCCTGATTGTTTTTGTGTTATTTGTGGAGAATATATGTTCCAAAAATTTCGTTTAAATGTGTCGGACTTTGTGAAAAAGGCATACTTCGACTACTTTGGGTTTCCGTTGCCGTCAAACGCTAAACCTTGGATGCCAAGTTTGGTATGCAAAAGTTGTGTTGAATCTTTGCGACTGGGCAAACAAAAAAAGACCCACTTTTAAGTACAAAGCTCCTATGATTTGGCGTGAACCATCCAACCATCATGACGACTGTTATTTCTGTGTAACGAAAATCATAGGAATAAACCACAAAAATTGCTCTAAGTGGATATATTCAAACTTAAAATCTGCCATAAGACCAGTCTTGAGTATTAGTGACACATCAACACCACAGCAGCCATGTACATCTTCGGAAAATCCAGACCAGTGCAGCGGACAAACCGAAAACGACGGCAGTGGTGTGGTGGTGGTAGTGGTGGTGATTTTCGATGGCCCACAAATCAGGAAGTTGATAGATACCCAGAACCATATGACAACTGTCGAGAAATGTGCATGGGAAGAGTTTGTTTGGGTAGTGAGACATTTTTTGGGCAATAGGAAGTCTGACGGCTAGATTCAGCACGTTGAACCACGTTGAACAGTTGCTGATACACTTCCAGTGGCTTGAATGCAACATGAGTATTAAGCTTCACTACCTTCACAGCCATCTAGACTATTTTCCTGAAAATCTCGGCGCCCTGAGCGAGGAACAAGGAGAGCGCTTTCACCAGTATATTCGCACTATGGAGGAGAGGTATCAGGGGTACTGGGATGAACTTATGATGGCTGATTATTGTTGGAGTATTCAAAATAGTACTCATAAAACATCTCACTCTAGAAAATCCAAAAAAAGGAAATTTTATTCAGAATAAATATCTCTTCTCTTCTCTACATATAATAAAATAATAAAATCGTTAAAGTCCGGTCCGATGTTCCGACCTGGCGCAAAAACTACTGCATAGATCCTGTTCAAATTTTGCATAAATGTCTGTAATAGGCTTCTTCAAATGTTAGGCTATATATTATCACGCTATTTGCTGAAGGGGATGAGCAATACTGCATTATGTCAGTATTATTCAATTGTTTATCGTTTCAGTCATGATATGCGTAACAATGTCTATTTCAAAGTATATGTCAGCGAAGCAAATAGAGAAACGGTTTCATGACCGCTTTACGTGCATCACGTCGCAAGTTCGATCCCCAGTAAAATTATTATACTTTTTGTAATTATTTGTATTTTTTTTGATAGAGATTATTATTATTTATTTTCTCTTTTTATGTATTATACAAGGTGTTGCTTTGCATCCTCGTCAAATTCAAGGAGGTCACTATACTAATGATTCTCGACCCGAATCAATAATAAAATGAGTAGGTATTTTTTTTCTTATTATCGGAAATAGTAAGTGTAACACCACCCGTATTAAAACGCGACCTGTCTAATACTAGCCCTAAACCGCCAATTCATTTCATTCAATAATTTCGTATTCCCTAAACTCCGCCCAACCGCACCCCGGCCCCGCGGTCAGTGCAATAAAAACCGGCGAGCCGTGTGCATGTGCATGCAAATTACGCTCCCCGTGTACCCGTATGTAGTGCAAGATGACGGACAATTACTCCAATGTTGAGTTGGTGGAAATGGTCCGCTTGTATGCCATCAGCGGAGACAGCCTACGTCGAGCCATCCAGCTGTTCGCGGAACTGTTTCCCAATCGGGAACCCCCATCACAGAGCCTTATGCTGGCTGCTACGCAGAGACTGCGAGATCATCGGCAGTTTGACGTTCCAAGGCATGCTCAAGCTCGCGGCAGCGAAGCCCTGCCTGTCGCCTTCGGCAAGTACGCGAGTACTTGAATGAAAGGTTTGGCAACCAGTGGATCGGCCGCGGTGGACCTGTGGCCTGGCCACCGCGTTCTCCGGACCTGACGCCCCTGGACTTTTATTTGTGGGGAGACGTTAAATAAATAAAAAAAATAAAATTCATTTAATTCAGATAACATGATCCATACAGTGAAATTAAAAAAATAAAATAAATTATCACAAATATAAAAATTCAAAAATAAAGTACCATCAATTATTAAAATCAAGATAAAATTTAAAATTCATTCAAAATTAAAATAAGATAAATAAAACCATCAATTTAAAATATGATTAAATAAAAATTAAAACATTCAAAGTACAATAAGATAAAATAAAAATTTAAAAAATTAAAACATTCAAAATACAATTAGATAAAATAAAAATTAAAACACTCAAATTACCCGCTTAATAAAAGACACCCATATTGGAGAAGAGGTCCTATCAGCAACAGTCTTCAGAATTCGGTTGCAGCTGCCACGCATTCTGCAGATCAGGGAAACAGTTTTCTTCCGAATGACGGCATGAAAGCCATCAGTTCGATACAGCGCGAACATCCCCGATGCACTACAGAAGCGAGGCAGCCCCAACATCATCCTGAAGATGTTGTTATACTGGACGCGCAGGACATCCAGCGATCTTTTGGTGTGCTTGACCCACAGATTTCCCGTATAAAAGCTTTGACAGTAGGCTTTAAACAAAGTTATTTTTACTTGCTCAGAGCAGCGGGAAAATCTGCGGGCCAGCATGTTACCTCTGACCGCTAAAGCCCTGCGTTCCCTCTCAATGTCCATATCATCATCAAGACCCTCGGTAATTAAGTGCCCCAAGTATTTAAATTTCGTGACACGATTTATGCACAAGCCATTTAGGGTAATATTATGAGAATACTCAGGGCAACCACCAGCGGCCCTAAAGACCATAAATTCGGATTTTTGGACATTGTATATAAGACCATGTGCAGCAGCATAGGACTCACATACCCTCAACAGCTCTCCAAGACCTCTCGCCGTCGGGCTCATCAGCACCATGTCATCAGCGTAGCTAATGTTGTTGAGGCAGACGCCATCTATCGAACAACCGACACGCTTGCTGCTGAGCTCGACGATGAGGTCATTTATGTATAGGTTGAAAAGTTTGGGTGACGTCAAACCTCCCTGTCTCACCCCGCTTTCCAACGTATACGCTTCAGAGAGCGAAGGTTAGTGTACACGGAGGAAGTCACAAGTGTAACAGAATTACGTGCAAGAGTGATCAGTGCTTTCGACACTTTAAAAACGAATGTGTTAGTGTTGATAAGTGTTGCGTAAACTGAAAGATAATCAGCGACGTCGTGCTAGACTGTGCCTAGAGTGTGGTGGTGGAAACTTTGAACAATACCTCCAGGTAACCTAAGTAGGTAATTTATTTATTTGTACATAGACAATCATTTGTAAATACGTTTGCTAAATCAATTTTATTAGTGTAAATAAGTTGATTTCAAATTTTTAACTACGCCAATAATACCTATCAAACAAAATTACCGCCACATGCCTACATAACTAGCACATTTTAGATTTAGTAGATCGGTCTAAGGTGTTTTTGCCGGTCCTAAGCCCGTTAAGTACGAAGGAAAATTTAAAATCAACCAATTTCAATTTCCAAATTCAATCCACAACTAAAAACAAAATCATAACGGTACGAAAACCTTGGGCTGTGTTTACCTACAATGCGTACTCGGCGCATTTAGGTAAATACGAGCGCGCGCGCTTATCTATGCAACAAACAGCTGTGCGCCTCAGGTTATACTTACCTAAATCTTACCGGTAGGTAGTAGGATTGTTACATGTTTTTATTATTAAAATCTAAGATTACCAATTTTAGGATTGTTCATTCAGCAGAATTGCAATAAAACGCCATAACAAAACTAACATTTTGTTAATCAGCTGATAACCACCGTACTTACAGTAGGTCAGTGAACTTTTCTTTGGGGCACTAGTACTACTTTTATTAGTAAGATTTCCGCATTCTTATGATACTTAAAAATGAATTAATTATTAAGCGAAATTTATGACAATAACGAAAGCGATTTTCGAGTTCGAACTAGGATAAATCATCGCCATTCGGTCACTGTAGGTATAAAGCGCGCACGTGCTATCCGCATGTTTGTGTGTCGTAGTTGTAAGTGGGCGGTGCCTCGCGCCATGAAAGGCGACGGGTGATTCTCCTCTTTTGCGAAGAGCTTCATTCTGAATTAGTGTCAAATTTAAACAACAAAAAAAAACAGCGTTTATTATTATTGACCAGGTTCCGTAATTTATATTGATTATTTACGTCTTTTAAGACAACCTCCTGAATTTTGACGAGGATGCAAAGCAACACCTTGTATAATAAATTCTTATGAATAAAGTTAAATCATTGGTGAAATCTCTTTCCTCATGTTTGAATCTGGCCGTTCGATGGTGTTCTGAACTGACAACGTCGTTGTGTGCTGTCCACAGGTGCTGTCAGACTCGATGTTTTCAATTTCACCTATCGCTCCCAATAAAAATAATAGCAGTTATTGAAATTAATTTGAAACTATTTTGTTGTGTCGTTGTTCTTAGTTTTGCACAACTATTATTTACGGTTAAGTCTATTATTGTTAGGTCACAAAAATAAATTCGTCTTTGTTGTCTTTGTTGGAGGGTGGATGATTGTAATGTATGATTTCTGATGCGTCTTGATTGTTAAAAAAACACGTAATTCGTTACTTGAAAAATATTTAGGTATCTTTATCATATCTGTCCTTTGTATCTTACTTCTATTATAAATGCGAAAGTTTGGATGGATGGATGGATGTTTGTTACTCAATCACGCCAGAACGGCTGAACGGATGTAGATGATATTTGGCACAGAGATAGATTATCGTGCTAATAATTATGTTCATATTCCACAACTGGTTGCCAACTGGCAACTGTCAAACAATGCATTAGAAAAGATCGGCTATTTTAGCCCATTTATCATCGAAGCGAAGCGAGGTAGGCTGACGGTTCACAGACCTCCCTGTAAACCAGGTTTCGCAATTTCGAATGTTTTTTTCTAATGCTTTATGATTTTCAAATCATTATAAAGTAGATTAATAGGGTATCATTTAAGCTATCGCCAATTTAATTAGTTTTGTGTTTCTTAAATAATAGGGTTTGCCCGCAAAATAGCAGATTTGTCACCAAAATTTAGTCCCCAAACAATATAAAATCAGTTCCACAATAAATCACCTAAAATCATGGAGATATAGGATCCAGTACCAAATAAATGTTTTTGTATGTATTATAATAGGTTTGTCCTAATAGATATTTAAGCAAACTAATAAATTTTCTAGGAAATTTATAAACTTTCGTAGGATTCTAAACAAGAGATAAACTGTATTATTTAACGGCCACATTTTCGCACGGGGCTCCTATTTCTGTTTGCAGGGTTTAAAGTAACCTAACCTAACCTAAAGTCGGGGTGCCCCAAGTCCCGAGATTTGCGATAATCGATTTATTTGGTGACAGATCTACCATTCTGAGCACAAAGCTATTATTTAAGTAATGAAACTACTATTATAACAACGAAGTTTATATTCATCTAATGCACTACAATTTTATTGGTAATCCATCTCTTATTGTACACATATATTAACATTAATTTGATAATTCATACCTGGGAACACTTTTTGTTTATTTGAGAACGAAAATATTTCGTGGCGATAGATCTATTTATTAGATGATACAACTTGATGACAAATATAAATTTTGGTGACAAGAAATATAGTCCCCAGATTAATATGCTTTTGGTTTTTTTTAACCATTCAAAGACAGTTAGGTAATCATAAATTAACAAATATTAATTGACCAATTTTCAGTGGCCGAAAAAAAATCTCTAAAAACTTTAAAATAAAAACAAAAATAAAATTAGATAAAACCAACGACGTTGTAAATTTGTTCCGTGCGGGAATCGAACCCGCGACACGCAGCACTGCAGTCAATCGCTCAGCCGCTGCGCCAACTGTGCCGTCACATTGCATTTGTGCTGAATCTTCTGCTGGCCCAACTCCTCAAGGACCGCTATATACAGCTTTAAAGTTTTTTTTTAACTTTGCCCCAGTCCAGGCCCACACTTGGAATTTCTCCTGTATCGTGGGTGTGTTTACAGACAGTTAAACTCACAAACAGCCAAACCCGGAACCACTACCTGTAGCCCCTGTAGGCCATACAAAAATGTGATCCGTGAGGGAATCGAACCCGATACACGCAGCGCAGCAGCCATTCGCTCAGCCACTGCGCCAACCGTGCGGTCACATAGCTGCAACTTTTATCGGAGGCCGGACTGCACATTCCGTTTTCATATTGCCGCTGAATCTTGCAAGTGAAGATACCTCAACATGCAACATTACAGCGGCCGGAGAGTCCTTTTGCAGCAGTGCAAGTTTAAAGTGCATAAGAGGCGTTGAACCGCAGCTTGCAGGACATTCGCGGCAACCAGGCGCTGATGGGTGGCGTTGTCGTTTTGCTCGCAGGCGACTTTAGACAGATACTGCAAGTTATTGAGAGGGGCACACCGGCGGATGAAATAAACGCCTCAATAAATGTCTCAAGGCGTCGCCACTGTTGTCTGGGATCGAAAAGATCCATCTTACTTGCAACATGTCCGTCCAGCTGTACAACGACCACGAAGCAGGTGTCTTTGCGAATATGCTGCTGCAAATGGGAGTGGGTCGTCTAGAATCGGGCGCAGATGGGAAAATTCTATTTTCCGAAGAATTTTCCCATCCAGTGGCTACAGAGGATGCACGCACATCCACATCATCACATCATGCACGTTTTTCCAAATTTGTTAATATAAATAATGAAGGGTGGTTGTGTGAGGGGTAGCGCTGTCGCCAAAGAACGAGTGTGTCAATCAAATAAAAAAAAATGATATGATCGTCGGCGTCGACATTCATAGACCCTGTGATGGCTAATGATGATAGTACTGCCTACCCCGTTGAATTTCTCAACTCCCTGGGGTTAACTCCCAGACTATGCAATGGAACCAGGCTTCGTATCACAGAGCTGGGCAGTAATATTATAACAGTCACCATTATTACAGGAGTGGCTAAAGGACAGAGCGGTTTAATTCCCCGCATACCCTTTATTCCAAATAACTAGCCATTTCAATGACGGTCAACAAATTCCAAGGAAAAACCTTAAAAGTGGCAGGCATTCTTTTGGGTGCTTCATGCTTCTCACACGGTCATTAAATAATTCATTTAATGTTGTATACAAAACGGTATTAGAATAAATAAAGAAATAGCGCCCAACAAGGCGTTTGATTGTTCACTTTGAAAAAAAAGTCGTATGGCACCATAATGTTCCAGTTTTTAAGCCATATCGTCGCCTCAACGCCGTTCAGACCTCTGCGGCCCAGAATTACAGCGCCCAAAAACACGCCTTTTGTAGTCATCACCCACATTATCTCTTGATAGATATGTATATATATATATGTACTATATGTATTACGTATATTATATTGTATGTATTTAGTTTAGTTTATAACATTAATTAATTTAAGTAACACAATGTGTTAAGCACTTAAGTTTATCCTTTACTGCAAATCTCACTGTAAAAATTTGGTTTGCTGTAAGAAAACCCAATTCTGGGTTAAGCTCGCCATTGTACATAAGCTATATTGTTGCAATTTATATGTATATTTTGTTTTTGTGTGCAATAAAGAATATGAATATGAATATCACATTTTGATCAGGCCTTCAATTCTCACACACATCCCGCCTGTAATCCCCGAAGGGTTAGGCACAGATGTGTACCTAATCGTACACCTACATTACACCAGTTATGTTGAAGTCCCATGTAATAGGGGGCGAGCCTATTGCCATCAATCGGGCACAAATCCAGACTCCGTAGCTGCTACTGATAATTCCTGATGGAATAACCAAACAACACTTTACCCAACCCGGGAATCGAACACGCATACACGACAAAATTTCCACGCGAACGAAGTCGCGGGCAACAGCTAGTATTTAATAAATTTTTTAAACTTGAACTATGTGCATTTTCAATGAAAAACCCTGTCACTTCGTAACTCCAAAACTAGAGCTGCTACATAAAAACGGCATATATTTTTGAAATCAGCGTGGAAAAATTATTCAGATTCATGTAAAAAATCTCATGCAACAGACATGCTGTTTTCCAGTGTTATTATTGTTGTATTGTTGTAATTTTTTTTTTTTTGCGAATGTAATTGTTTGGTTTTCAAGTATATTTTAATTTTAAGATTGTACGAATTACTCTAAATTTTGCATGTGCCTCGACGGGGTCTACAACGGCTCTTAGCTCTAAGCCTTTTGTATAACACCATGTTTTTACCTGTAGAACGCAAATATATGAATAAATAAATGAATAAATAAATAATAAATGAATCTTTATGTATAAAATTCAACGTCCTGACTGACTGACTGGCTGATATATCAACGCACACCCCAAACCGCTGCTCCTAGAGCCATGTAATTTGGAGGGTGTATTCTTTGTGAAGAGTAGGTATCCACAAAGAAAGGGTTTTTCGAAATTCCACCCCGAACAAGGTGAAGTGGGGTGTTGAACTTTCTGTGAAACTTTTTATTCTCGGAGTCGATAGACTTGAAAATTTGTGTACATACTTTTCAGTTAAAATTATGAGATACATGTATTACAGTTTTTCCAAAATCATCCCCCAATTTAAAATTCAATGTCGTCACTGGCTGACAGATATATCAACGCACAGCCCAAACCGCTGGTCCTAGAGACATGAAATTTGGAGGTTGTATTTTTTGTAAAGAGTAGGTATTTGCTAAGAAAGGGTTTTTCGAAATTCCACCCCTAAGAGGGTGAAATGGGGTGTTGAATTTTCTGTGAAAATAATTATTTTCGGGGTCGATTGACTTGAAAACGTACTCCTTAGTTAAAATGATGAGAAACTTGTATCATAGTTTTTCCAAAATCATCCCCCAATATAAAATTCAAAGTCCTGACTGACTGGCTGACTGTTAAATCAACGCACATCCTACACCGCTGGTATTAAAGACAAGAAATTTGAAGGGTGTATTCCTTGTGAAGAGCAGGTATCTACTAAGAAAGGGTTTTTCAAAATTCCACCCCTAAGAGGGTGAAATAGGTGGTTGAACTTTATATAAAACTTAATATTTTCTGGGTCGATTGACTCGAAAATTGGTATACACACCTTCATTTAAAATTATGAGACACGTTTATTGTAGTTTTTCCAAAATCATCCCCCATCAGAGTTAAATAGGGCTTCGAAACTCACGTACACGGGCCTGCAGTATTGCGCAGGGCGTGCGGGGCGCGTTAGGGTATTTACCTATTAGTAAGAAGGTAGGATTTTTCAGAGGTAGACGTGTTTGTAAATAATTATGTGAAATTCTGATTTTCGCGTTGGCTCGTGATACGCGACATTGATATTAAATATTATGTAAAAGTAATCTATATAAATAAAAAGAGAAGTCCTGACTGACTGACTGACTGACTCATCAACGCCCAGACCAAAAACTTGGACCTAGAAAGCTGAAATTTTGTACAGAGGTTTCCTTTATAATGTAGACAAGGAACAAGGAAAGATTTTTTAAAATTCAACCCCTAAGGGAGTTAAATAGGGATGAAAGTTTGTATGGAAAATCATCATTTTTGTAGTTTAAACCATAAAAATTGGTAGTTACCATTCTGGTTAAAAATTAAAAACCACGTGTTTCAGTGTTTTTCTAAATTCAACCCCTAAGGGAGTTAAGAAGGGGATGAAAGTTTGTATAGAAAATCGTCATTTTTGTTGTTTAAACCATGAAAATTGGTGTTCATCATTATGGAGAAAAGTTAAAAACCACGTGTTTCAGTGCTTTTCGAAATTCAACCCCTAAGCGAGTTAACACGTTGAACGCCATGACGGACACCGTATGTCCGAGTGCATACTTTACCCCGGGGCCGAACCAATAAATCGAGAATCGTCCAAAAATCGTTTAGGTGTTAGTTTCGCAAATATTGTCAGGAAATAACTCAAAAATAATGGGCAACTTACGGAAATAGGGAGACACCAGTGTCCGTCGCGGCCTGCGGGAACGTCCAACCGCCTTTCCTTGCTCGGGCGCCGCACGGGTCACGATGTGTCGGGTCGGCGCTGCGCCGCCCGCACGATTATAATTGTAACGACATTTAAACGCAGACAATAAATATAACGAAGGCGATCGTCGAGGAAGATATTACTACTTTAAATGACTGTATTAAAATTAATGTCGCCGACAATGTATGCACTTCAGGCGAAATAAATGCTACATTGCAGTCGCAGACAACAAATACTGACAAAAAAACATCCCAGGCCTTACGGACGCCATCAACTAAACATAAAATAGTTTTATTGAGTGGTGAAACATCTAATAGACTGTATAGTATGGCTGAAAAAACTTACCTAAATAATTTTGAATTCTGTCATTATCGTAAACCCAAATGTGGAATAGAACTTATCCTTGATAATATTGATGCAAAGTTCCGAGAGTTTACAGAGTGTGACTATTGTATTATTTATATTGGTGAGGAAGATTTTCGAACAACTCATAATTATATTGAACTCGTCAGTTTTATTCGTGAAAAATTATTACCACTAAATCACACAAATTTTATTATTTGTTTACCCACTTTTAATACATGGAAAAACATAACATAATGTACAACAGTCGTATAGATACCTTTAATAACCTGCTTTATATGGATGTACAGACTTATATGTATGCGTATGGATTAGATTCTAATTTAAATCTGCCTTATACTTATAACACCTATGACCGACATAGCACACTGAATGGTAAGGGATTAAATATTATTGTATCAGACTTGGAACAATTAGTCATAAAATTATGTAGCCTAGATAAAGTGTTTTCCGATGTTGATTGTGCCCGAAATAATAATAACGACTCACTTAGTCAACCAGAACTACTATCAAATTCTCAGTTTTTTCTATAGTAGCATTAATATTCTACTCGTACATCAAAATATAGCCGGATTGATGAACAAATCGGATATCCTAACAATTAAATTGGAGGAACTTTCTAATACTGGGACTAGTATTGACGTTATATGTTTAACAGAACATTTTATTGAAACGGGCTATGAACGTCTATTACATATACCAAACTTCTGTCCGGCTGCTTTCTTCTCCAGGAATAAAAAACGTGGAGGAACTTGTTTTCTGGTCAGGGCTGGTCTGCAATACAAAGAAATACCGGAGGTCGCAAAACAGTCAATATCCGGTATTTTTGAGTGTTGTGCTGTTGAGCTGATTTCCCATAAATTGATTATTGTTTGCATATATAAACCAAACACACTCACACATTATTTTATGAAAAACTAGAAAATATACTTCATAAACTATGTCGAAATCCAAACAAAAATATAATATTAGCAGGGGATTTTAATATTGATGTCATAAAAAGAAATAAAATCACTTTAGAATTTGAATATTTTCTATTACAATTTAATCTTAAACTAGCACTCCAGAAACCTACAAGATTGTGCAGTAAAACATGTATAGATAATTTTGCATATAGCTACAAAAAACAATGCAAGGCTGAAATAGTCGATTTGATTTTGTCCGACCATACGGCACAAATACTCAAAGTCCCCACAAAGAGAACTTACAAGTTCTCTTTGTGGGGACTTAAGTGTTGGAAAATATACAAACAGGAAATTTCTACTGAAAATTTATATAAATTTAAATCCCATTTACACATGTTTATAATGCCAATGATGCAAATCAATGTTACGATAGTTTTATGGAAGATTTCCTAATGCTATATAATTTATGTTTTCCTCAAAAAATAGTCATCCTAAAAAGTAATAAGAGAACTAAATGGATATCTCGTGGTATACAATTATGCAGTCAAAAGCAAAGGAAGTTACTTTGGGGGTATAGACATAACCCGACATCTCATAATAAACTACTGCTAAAAAAATACTCTACCCTCTACAGAAAGATCATAAAATTAACCCAGAAAGCTCAAAATAACCACTATATTAATACCTCCCAAAATAAATCCAAAGCTGCCTGGGAAATTATTAATAATTCAAAAATATGTTTGCCGCAAGAACAAATTATGTGAATAAATAGAGACAATTTATCTTTCACTAACCCTAATGACATTGCTAATGAATTAAATAACTATTTTATTGACATAATTGAAAATAAACCACAAACTGACAAACATCCGCCTAATTCTAAGTTTCAAAATTTGACATCACAATCATTATTTATGACTCCCGTTTCAGCATCTGACATAATTAGAATAATCGATGACTTAAAAAATACGAATACTGTTGGTTATGATGGTGTGTCTACCAAAGTAATCAAATATGTAAAACAAATCTTATCGCCTCCATTGGCACATATTATCAATATTTGTATTTCTGACGGTATTTTTCCAAATAGCCTAAAAAAAGTTATAATTAAGCCAGTATTTAAACAAAATGACAAAACTGATCCAAAAAACTATAGACCAATTGCTAAGATTCCTATAATTTCTAAAATTTTTGAAAAAGTTATTTATAATTCGCTTTACACTTATTTTGAGAAATATAATTTATTTTGTGTGGAACAAAAAGGCTTTCGAAAGAAATGTGGAATAAATATGGCTCTATATGATTTACTTTCCACTGTCATGTCATGTGTTGATAATAAAAATCCTGTTTGTGCTATCTTCACTGACATGAGTAAAGCTTTTGACTATGTAGATCATACACTACTTATACATAAATTACATGCTTATGGTATAAGAGGTAATGTCCTCGACCTCCTAAAATCATACTTAAGCAATAGATACCAATGTACAGAAATTAGTAGATTATGTCCTAAAACTAAAATTGAAACCACTTACATATCGAAACCAAGACTCCTAAGGTATGGCGTACCTCAGGGCAGCGTGCTTGGACCGTTACTTTTCTTAATAGATATCAACGACCTCCCAAAGATGACACAACAAAAAATGGTTCTCTTTGCCGATGACAGCACAGCTATAATAGAATGTACTAATCCCAATAATTATGAAAACGAGATTAATGACTCACTGACAAAAATAATACATTGGCTTAACTGTAACAATTTAGTAATAAATTTAGATAAAACAAAAATCATGCAATTCCATCAACGTCGGGCAAATCCCACTATTAATTTGACTCATAAAAATAAAAAATAGAATTAGTTAATACTGCTAAGTTCTTGGGTATAATGGTAGACGATAAATTGACATGGAAACCACATATAGAACACTTATGTAACAGGCTGAGTAAATCTGCGTACGCACTCTATCAATTGTCTAAAAAGGTAAATATCAGCACGTTACTGACAGCTTATCATGGACTAGTCGCTTCAGTGCTTCGGTACGGAATTGTATTTTGGGGACAGTCAACTGACAGGGAACTTATATTTAAGATGCAAAAACGCTGTATAAGATCTATGTGTGGATTAAAGACTACTGATAGCTGTGTACCATCCTTCAAATCACTGAAAATACTAACACTACCAGCATTGTATATTTTAGAATCTGCAATATTTATAAAAAACAACCCCCACTTATTCGAAAAAATGTCTGATAATAAAAGAAAGCCAATACGTGCTCAATATTTGTCACAGCTATGTAATATAAAATGCAAGACATCTTTAATGCAAAAGAGTTTTTTTGGCATTGCGCCAAAGATCTATAATAAAATACCAGACAATATTAAAAATATGCCTCTAGTAAAGTTTAAAAAAGCTCTCACATTATTGCTAATTGACAAATGTTATTATAAAATTGAAGACTTTTTAAATGATAATGTTAAATAATATTGAAATTAAGTGTAAACCAACTATTTAATTAATTATGTTAATATATATTTATTTTTTTCTTTTATAATTGATAATTGACTACGCATGTTTGCTCTAAAAATATTTGTATGTCAAAATTGACAAGACATAGCGCACTACTTAGTTCTTAAGATCCATCTGTCATAAAACCTATGTTTCACAAATAAATTGATTTGATTTGATTTGATTTGATTTAAAGTGCCTTTTAAAGGCTGAAAATTAGTGTCTACCTATAAAAATAATGTCAATTGAACGATTTAAAATACTTACTTTATGTACCTACACCATTTTTGCCAAACAACTTGTTCGAAAGCCCATAAATTCTAAGTCCTTGCGACTTTTTTTATGCCAAGCGGCCAGGTTGTACTGTGGGGCCGCGCGGGTCACTTTCCTTAGTAAAAACAGTGGAAACGCTATCCGTCGGTTGCCTAGAGGGTTCTGAAGTGATCGAGGGCATGCGGACACATGGGGTCCGACGCGGCCCTCTGGACCCGGTATACTGGCAGTCACAAGGTGTCCGTCGCGGCCCACTGGCCTAAACATGGTTTTTAGTCTGGCGTTCAACGTGTTAAATAGGGAATGAAAGTTTGTATGGAAAATCGTCATTTTTGTAGTTTAAACAATGAAAATTGGTGTTTATCATTCCGGTTAAAAACCACGTGTTTCAGTGTTTTTCGAAATTCAACCCCTAAGGGATGAAAGTATAAATGACAAACCCGTTAGTTTTGTAGTTCAAACCATGAAAATTTGTATTAAGCCTTTTGCTAGGTCACTCACTCACTCATCACGAAATATCCAAAAACCGCTTGACGTATAAACTTGAAATTTGGCAATGAGGTAGTTTATAGTTAGTAGACGTTCGCTAAGAACGGATTTTGCGACAGGGCCGACTTATGGAGGTCTAAGGGCTCTCGCAAAAAGTCATTTAATGTTGTATAAAGAATGGTATTAGAATAAAAAGCGCACAACAAGGTTCACTTTGAAAAAAGTTGTATAGCGCCAAAATACACCGATTTTTAAAGCCATATCGTCGCCTCAACGCCATTTAATTTTGTTTCGGACCTCTGCCGCCCAGAATTACAGCACCCAAAAGGACGCCTTTTGTAGTCATCACATTCAATTCACAGTACATTATAACCTTTTGATTTGGCAGTCAGTTCTCACACAAAACATAACATCACGCCTTAAAGCCCCGAAGGGTTGGGCAGACGTGTACCTAATAGTACACACACATTTCGCCAGTTTTATTGAAGTCCCATGTAATAGGGGGTGAGCCTATTGCCATCAACCGGGCACAAATCCAGATTTCGTGGCTGCTACTGAGAAATTCCTGATAGGATAATCCAATAACACTATTATTCATAGAATTTTTTCATTTGCACATACATTGTTTAATGTTAAGTGGAAGAGCGGAGTCACCTAAGGGGGCGTCCATTAATTACGTGAGACGTTTAAGGCGGGGGGGGTTGGTCGCGCCCAATATCACCCAATCTCACGAGGGAGAGAGGGTGTCTCGGCAGATATCACTGGGTTTAATTGAGTAAACATGTTTCTCTACAAATTATTTTCTTTTAGTGATTTCAACGGAATCAAGCACAGATTACCATATTTAACCTACCTTTAAACTATGCATTTTGATAAATCTCTTGTGAGATTAGGAGGGAGATAAGGGGGTCAATCCAAATATCACGACATCCCACCAAGGGGGGAGGGGGTCGAAAAATCGCCTTACGTAATTAATGGACGCCCCCTAACAAAAGCATCTCCTTGCTTAAAAGGTGATCTCCAAATCATGTGTGTGACAACTTTCTGTAATTGAAGTAAACATTTTTTTTTAACACGTTGCCCGAGCCCGGGAATCGATCCCCACGCTTAGTAGTCGCGCTTGCTACCACTAGACCAACGAGCCAGTCTCACACATGCACACCAACATTTCCACGCGAACGAAGTCGCGGGCAACAGCTAGTTGTAAATAAGTTGATTCAAATTTTAGAAATACGCCTCAAATACTGCGTTACGTATCTAATTCAGAAAATTATTTTTCTTAGATAATAAGCTTGTTTTTGTTTAATTTCTTGTTCAGTAAATTGCAACTAAGAAAGTATTTTCGACGGTCCTAAGCCCGTAAGAGTGTGAAGGGAAAATCTGAACAACTTGTTGGGTAAAGCTTATGGGTCGATCTCCAGAGGCATTTTTTTTCGTGTCGGGCTGGATAAACCCATTTTAAAAACGAAAAACGTTTTCAAAATATTTTTTTAGATACAGTTCGGTGTCTAATCTACGTGATACAAGGCTAATATTATGAATAAGTTTATTTTAAATATTTAAAAAAAAATCTTAAACCCTAAAATCCTGATCGCTCTGGGTTGACCCAACTCCCGATTGAATGAAAAAAATATTCATAAATTTTTTAATGAGAAGG
Organism: Noctua comes; assembly: GCA_963082995.1. Taxonomy (NCBI): domain Eukaryota; kingdom Metazoa; phylum Arthropoda; class Insecta; order Lepidoptera; family Noctuidae; genus Noctua; species Noctua comes. The sequence goes on from OY720269.1 coordinate 186,786, forward strand.
TTCTTAGGAAACAACTTATTTCTATTACATAACAAATAGTTAATCTTCATTGTAATAAAATCGTTTTAGTTATATTAACGATACTTTTGCCACAATTTAAATTTAAAATCGTGACCGGGCATTTTATCTCATCGCTCTGCGCTGAGGTAAAACATCGCGCTCATCCCGCGTTACGCGTTATAAACACTCTATTCCCCTCCCGCGGGGCAACGCCAGTAGTGGTCTAACCGCCGAGGAGGATCCCTGTGTGCCACGTTCCCGCGCTCCAACATTACGAAGGTAAGTTTATGATTGCTCTGGATTTGGTTCTCGAATTTTATGATTGCTATGGCACGTTATTTAAAATTAAATAGTAAGCTTGTGAATGTGTTTGTTATGTGAATTAAGTGATCGTTATGATGTTTTTTATGAGACGTAATCACAACTTTCTACTGCTTTTAAATTCGGCTATATTTATGATTTTGTGACTTTTTCTGATCGCTATGGCTGTGATTGCTCTGTCCAAAAAGACCAGAGCGATGATATTTTGCATTAATTGTACGTTATAAATCTATTTCAAGTAGTAGTACCGGACTATAACAATGACAAACGATGAACTATGCATATAACCTTTAATTTATAACCTTTCCTGGGTTTCTTTGGGTAACCTAAACCCATAAACAGATTTTGACGTATTTTACCTTGATGATATTATTATATTGGCATTTAGCTAACCACAACTGTAACCCTTTCTTCTCTAAAATTTAATGGCAACTATTGTTGCAGATGGAAATCATGCCTCGAAATAAATTTTATCTATTGAAAAAAAACGTCTTAGGAAGAAATTGGCTGAGCGTCGTAGAATAGCTAAGATAAAAAATGATCCAGATCTATACGCACAATGACTTGTAAAGTCAAGAGAGAGTTATCAAAGGAAAAAAGCTCGGGGCACAGTACTACCAATGAGTGATTTGACTCCAAGCCAGCAAAAGGTTCGTAGGAAGAAAAGTAGGCAGAGTTCTCGACGATATTATTTAAAGAAAAAAGTGGATAAGTTAGCAGCAACTGATGAGCTCCCAATAAATGAAGAACCTATCTATATTAATTCTTTACTTTCCACTAAAGATATAGTTAAGGAAAATGTGATTATTACAAATCTCTTAGATAATTTTGAAAAGACTGTTATTTTAGTTATGATTCTACGTTTATAAATTGTTTATTTTTAAGATTTTTATCTTGTACTTTATAAATAAACGTTAGTTTTCTTTAATTACTTTTTAAAAATGAATATTTAATGAATCTAAGTCATTTTGTAACTATTTAAAGACTGTAGGTATTAATGGTTGATTTCAAAAGGTTTTTAATTTTGTCTCATTTACCTAGAAGTGATTTAATTAAGTCCAAATAAATGAAACTAAGCCAAAAGTTGATTTTTATAATTATGTTAATTTGTTATTTTACCAATTATTTTATACAAAATATTCCGTATTTTTTATATGTATATAATATGCCTTGACCTTTTTCTAAAATTATACATTTCTCTTACATATAATCTTGTTACACGTACACTGAATATGACTGAAAACGGCTAAATAAATAATATTTTATCAATATTATTTTTTTTGTTTCACTGATTTCACCATTTATGATCGCTCTGACACCAATTATGATTGCTCTGGTCGCGAAATTTTTTGAACTTAAATATTTCCATAACTGTTTGTGTAAATTGAAGGCCAATAGTAAAAATCTACTATTTGAATATCATTCTTTTTAATGAGATACATAATTACCATTAAATATCAATATCTGAAAAGCACCAGAGCGATCACACGAATACGCCCGTTTTGGAGATTGACCCTTATTATTATTGTGTTTAATAACTCATAAGTTATCAGCTGATTGAAAAGCACGCGGGCAAGGGCCGCGCGGCCGTTCGCGTGAGCTTAGGTATCGGGAAATATTACTATTGGTTCGTAGTCACTTTCGAGTTTTGTTTATCACAATGGTAAATCTCAAAATAAGCGATTGTATTACCGAGACAAAACCATTTCGCTGCGGGAAAACGACCATTAAAATTTCTCGGTGTATTGAGTGAAAAATGAAGGATGATGAAGGATCTTTTTGGAATCTAGACTCTAACTGTAATAAGCATCGGTAAGCAGTATCAAATGAGTAACCTAAATCTGGTAGTTTGTCTGTCTGTAGGGGTAGATTCACTGTGTATTTACCAGAGTGACCTTGTATCGTAGTACACTCTTATAAGGCTTCACAATATTTATCTAGTGCAGATACTAGGTTTTGAGGTGTGATTTCCTCATGCACCCAGAAGCGTTGTATCAGCTGATCTGTTGACAATAAAGATACATACATGCTAATGCAGGGGTCAGGACTACCTGCCTGTAAAGATGAGTCACTTGTAAGTGCGCCTGATACAATCCAACCGAAAACTATATCAATCATGTCCGATAGGTTGTGACCTAACTTTATGCTGTCTGTTAGTAAGAGAGAGTAGAAAAGCTCGGCCCCCATGAGTATGTCTATGGAGCTAGGTATAAAGAATGGCGGGTTAGGTAGTTTGCATGTAAGTTGGGAGGTATACCCCAGTTGCGTGTAGGGATGTAAGTATGCGGTACTGGCACTGTAATGTTGTTGCTGTCTTTGTTCCCACACCTTTAATTGTGTTTGCATGGTAGCTGTATGGAAGCTTTAACAAACCTGCAAGCCTGTGTGTTATCACACTGACTTCACTGCCCGAGTCTAATACCTAATTCTCGTGCTTCAGCGAGCTGTCTAGTTTTTGTGAAATTAGGAAGACTAATAGAACATCCCAACTGTCTACAGGTAGCTTAATAGCCATAAGGGCATAGCCATAAGGGCTAGAAATTCTTTATGTTATGTTTATTAACAACATTGTAATCTATACATAAAAATTCAAAGTCCTGACTGACTGACTGACTGACTGACTGACTTATATATCAACGCACAGCCCAAACCACTGGTCCTAGAGACATGAAATTTGGACAGTGTACTCTTTGTAAAGAGTAGGTATCCACTAAGAAAGGGTTTTTCGAAATTTCACCCCTAAGAGGGTGAAATGGGGTGTTGAATTTTCTATGTAACTTTTTATTCTCTGAGTCGATTGACTTGAAATTGTGTCTTCATATATTTGAGTTAAAATCATGAGATACGTGTATCACAGTTTTTCCAAAATCATCCCCCAATTTAAAATTCAATGTCCTGACTGGCTGACTGATACATCAACGCACAGCCCAAACCACTGGTCCTAGAAATATGAAATTTGGACAGTGTACTCTTTGTAAAGAGTAGGTATCCACTAAGAAAGGGTTTTTCGAAATTTCACCCCTAAGAGGGTGAAATGGGGTGTTGAATTTTCTATGTAACTTTTTATTCTCTGAGTCGATTGACTTGAAATTGTGTCTTCATATATTTGAGTTAAAATCATGAGATACGTGTATCACAGTTTTTCCAAAATCATCCCCCAATTTAAAATTCAATGTCCTGACTGGCTGACTGATACATCAACGCACAGCCCAAACCACTGGTCCTAGAAATATGAAATTTGGACAGTGTACTCTTTGTAAAGAGTAGGTATCCACTAAGAAAGGGTTTTTCGAAATTTCACCCCTAAGAGGGTGAAATGGGGTGTTGAATTTTCTATGAAACTTTTTATTCTCTGAGTCGATTGACTTGAAATTGTGTCTACATATATTTCAGTTAAAATCATGAGATACGTGTATCACAGTTTTTCCAAAAACATCCCCCAATTTAAAATTCAATGTCCTGACTGGCTGACTGATACATCAACGCACAGCCCAAACCACTGGTCCTAGAAATATGAAATTTGGACAGTGTACTCTTTGTAAAGAGTAGGTATCCACTAAGAAAGGGTTTTTCGAAATTTCACCCCTAAGAGGGTGAAATGGGGTGTTGAATTTTCTATGAAACTTTTTATTCTCTGAGTCGATTGACTTGAAATTGTGTCTACATATATTTCAGTTAAAATCATGAGATACGTGTATCACAGTTTTTCCAAAAACATCCCCCAATTTAAAATTCAATGTCCTGACTGGCTGACTGATACATCAACGCACAGCCCAAACCACTGGTCCTAGAGACATGAAATTTGGACAATGAACTCTTTGTGAAGAGTAAGTATCTACTAAGAAAGGGTTTTTCGAAATTTCATCCCTAAAAGGGTGAAATGGGGTGTTGAATTTTCTATGAAACTTTCTATTCTCTGAGTCGATTGACTTGAAATTATGTCTACATATACTTCAGTTAAAATTATGAGATACGTGTATCACAGTTTTTCCAAAATCATCCCCCAATTTAAAATTCAATGTCCTGACTGGCTGACTGATATATCAACGCACAGCCCAAACCGCTGGTTCTAGAGACATGAAATTTGGAGAATGTACTCTTTGTGGAGAGTAGGTATCCACTAAGAAAGGGTTTTTGAAATTCCACCCCTAAGAGGGTGAAATGGGGTGTTGAATTTTCTGTGAAACTCTCTCGGGATCGATTGACTTGAAAATGTGTCTACATATACTTTTTTTTTTTTTTTTTTTTTTAACGTGGTAAAATCATCAAATGAGTCCTCCCACCCAGGGCAGAGCGGGAGGGACTGTCAGACTTGTACTGACTAAAATCCACGGTGTCCTTCAGTAGCCCTTTATGTTCCAGGGTCACGGTAATTCTATGAGTCCCGCGACCCCGGCAGGCTTTGGCCCTCTAGAGGGGGGCCCCGTCATTATGCTGACACTCTTTGAGGCGCGCGTGGAACACAACGCGCCGTCGACCCGGGCATGGTCCATGGTCGGACAGCGAGTCGCCCATTACTCGCCGCCCGCATGCCCGCGCCTACGGTGGCCGGAGATCGTCTGCCGACGTCGGGCGCCGTGGGCGTCTACCACTGCGGCTGGTGTGGAGGGAGGACGCTGTCCTCTCCCTCACGCGGCCCGCCTCTTCCTTCGCGAGCATGACTGCTTCGCAGAAGGAGGCGACCGCTTCCCACTCCGTCTCGCCCCGCAGCATGGCCTCGACCAATGCCGGGCGCGAGAGGGCTCCGCCTATCGCCGCCGTGAGGACACGGCGGTGCTCTGCCCAAGCGGAGCAGTCCTGCACCGTATGCTCCACCGTGTCCTCCGTGCTCCACCGTGTCCTCCGGTCTACATATACTTCAGTTAAAATGATGAGATACGTGTATCACAAAATCATCCCCCAATTTAAAATTCCATGTCCTGACTGGCTGACTGATATACCAACGCACAGCCCAAACCGCGGGTCCCAGAGATATGAAAATTGGAGGGTGTATTCTTTGTGAAGAGTTAGTATCAGTTTTTCGAAATTCCTACCCCTTAGAGGGTGAAATGGGGTGTTGAATTTTCTGTGAAACTTTTTACTCTCGGGGTCGATTGACTTGAAAATTTGTTTACATACTCTTCAGATAAAATCCAGTAAATCCGATGTCCAATCTCAAACCAAGGTGTCAATATTTCACGTATCTAATTTAATTGATATAACTTTATAATAATAATTGCAAGTTATAAGCAAGTACATGTAAATCTATGTATGTATTATAGATAGATACATAGATTACTTATTATTCCAGAAGTAAGATCCCGTGGGCAATTCCCTAACTCCACGCGGGCGAAGCCGCGGGCATAAGCTAGTTATTAATAATAGGCTTCAAATGAAAATTAACAATCATACTTTGGTTCTCATACCTTTTTGCTAGTATTTATCTAGTACCTTACTGTAGACGTAATAAGCCAATTTTCCAGATTTTATTCATGCCAAATTACAGCTTTCTAGTACTGAGAGTCTTTGAGCTAAGCTGCGGACAGACAGACGGACATGACGAAAATATAAGGGTTCCTTTCTTTGTTGACTACGGAACCCTAAAAAGCTGTTATTTTGCAAACAGACACTTCAATTTTTTTTTTCGGGTCGATATATTATTACGTAGGTTATGTCATTACGACAAATATTATTATAAAAAGTTACACGAGAACAATAACATCCATCGGAAGCCTACTTGAGTACCCAACAATAATGCCTGAAAAATATCGTTATAACATCGTAATAACATGGTAACAAACAAATCCTATTTATTAAAGGAAAAAATATAATTTTCCAACGCTTAAGGTGGAAGCGCCAGGGTAGCCCGCGAAATTAAAATTTTCTTATCGCACAAGTAACACGTATGTAGTTACAAAATTATAATCATTAAAATGATCAATACAGCTCTCATTATTCATTTAACCACATTGAATAACTATTTCATGAAAAAGTCATTCAAGGGGGTTAAATGATCTTAGAAGGTTGTGTTGATGATTTTAATGATTATAATTCTGTAACTACATACGTGTTACATGCGCAATTTATATTTTCATCAACATACAACCTGACACTGACCTGCAAATTGCAAAAAAACGTAAGAAAAATTGAATTTCGCGTCTACCCTGGCGCTTCCACCTTAAGGGACTTAAGTATGCTAAGCCCCTTCCAAGAAATAAGAAAAATATCGCTAATTGGCCATTGACGGGATTAAAAATAAACATGCCAAACACTTGGTATCGATTGTGTAGTAGCTTGAGAACAAAGGCAACGATTTATAAGGGAGAGGCAAATGTATAGCCAAGAATAGTGCAAAATAAAGCCCGAGTTACATGCAGGGGCATTATAAATGCAGTTTAAAGGAACCTAAGTCATGATTAGCGACCATTGCACCACACGTTTTTGTGGTCTAAACGTATCTTTACTTTAATCAGCGTTTATCAATAAAACCCTGTCTGGTTTGAGGCTCGCTAGCAACTAATATTATCTACGAAAACTAGCTGTAGGTAATATTTAAGCTACTAGTGATTTCTCAACTTGTGTATTTAACCTTCATACCTAAAAATTACCTTAATATTGTTGTTCGCCACCCGGAAGGAAAAATATTGTTATTTTAGAAGACCTGATTTAGTTATCTTTGCATGGTGAAAGTCTGAAATAATAAGTACGTCGTAGTTCAGTTTGTCTATATTTCATTTTCTTGAACAAAATCTATACTTATAAAATTCAAAGTCCTGACTGACTGACTGATATATCAACGCACAGCCCAAACCGCTGGTCCTAGGACCAGTGGTTTAGGCATGACATGTAATTTGGAGGGTGTATACTTTGTAAAGAGTAGGTTTACACTAAGAAAGGGTTTTTCAAATACCACCCCTTTTCTTTTTTCTTTTTTCGGATGGGAAATCATCAAATGACCATCACTCTGGGCGGAACGGAAGGGAATGTCAGTCTTGTACTGACTAAAACCCATCCATGTTCCTTTTTTGCCCTTTGTGTTCCAGGGCCACGGTATCTCTTTCGAACAGTCCCGCAGCCCTGGCAGGCATCGGCCCTTGCAGACCCCTATATCATTGCTGACATATCTTTGAGGCGCGCGTGGAACACGAACGCGCCGTCAATACGGCCTGTCGTCATAAGACGGCCGGACGGCGAGCTAGCCCACAGCTCGCCGTCCACAGGCCCGAGCCTACGGTGGCCGGGAGCCACCACGTGACCCCCGACGCCCAGGGCGTCTCCCGCGGCGGCTGGGACGTGAGGTTCTTTCCCTCTCACGTCCCGCCACTTCCTTCACCAGCATGACTGCTTCGCAGAAGGAGGTGACGGCTTCCCATTCCCTCTCACTCCGGACCATGGGTTGAACCAGGGCCGGACGCGAGAGATCGCCGCCGCCAATCTTTCAGTGAATATTGTATCGTAGTAGACTCATAAAAGGCTTCACAATATTTATCTAGTGCAGATACTAGGTTTTGAGGTGTGATTTCCTCATGCACCCAGAAGCGTTGTATCAGCTGATCTGTTGACAATAAAGATACATACATGCTAATGCAGGGGTCAGGACTACCTGCCTGTAAAGATGAGTCACTTGTAAGTGCGCCTGATACAATCCAACCGAAAACTATATCAATCATGTCCGATAGGTTGTGACCTAACTTTATGCTGTCTGTTAGTAAGAGAGAGTAGAAAAGCTCGGCCCCCATGAGTATGTCTATGGAGCTAGGTATAAAGAATGGCGGGTTAGGTAGTTTGCATGTAAGTTGGGAGGTATACCCCAGTTGCGTGTAGGTATGTAAGTATGCGGTACTGGCACTGTAATGTTGTTGCTGTCTTTGTTGCCCACACGTTTTTTTTTTTTTTTGACCTGTTAAAATCATCAAATGAGTCCTCCCACCCAGGGCAGAGCGGGAGGGACTGTCAGACTTGTACTGACTAAAATCCACGGTGTCCTTCAATAGCCCTTTATGATCCAGGGTCACAGTAATTCTATAAATCCCGTGACCCCGGTAGGCTTTGGCCCTCTAGAGGGGGGCCCCGTCATAATGCTGACACTCTTTGAGGCGCGCGTGGAACACAACGCGCCGTCGACCCGGGCATGGTCCATGGTCGGCCAGCGAGTCGCCCATTACTCGCCGCCCGCAAGCCCGCGCCTACGGTGGCCGGAGATCATCTGCCGACATCCGGCGCCGTGGGCGTCTACCACTGCGGCTGGGGTGGAGGGAGGACGCTGTCCTCTCCCTCACGCGGCCCGCCTCCTCCTTCGCGAGTATGACTGCTTCGCAGAAGGAGGCGACCGCTTCCCACTCCGTCTCGCCTCGCAGCATGGCCTCGACCAATGCCGGGCGTGAGAGGTCTCCACCTATCGCTGCCGTGAGGACACGGCGGTGCTCTGCCCAAGCGGGGCAGTCCTGCACCGTATGCTCCACCGTGTCCTCCGGGCGGTCCTCGCAGTGGTGACACCCAGGCGTTTCCTCCTTCCCCATCAGACACAGGTACCTCCCAAAACTTCCGTGTCCGGTGAGGACCTGTGTCATGCGGTAGGTCAGGACGCCGTGACGCCTATCTAGCCACTCCTCAAAGAGGGGTCTTACCGTTGCGATTGCGGCGTGCTCGGTCAGTGAATACCTTGATTACGTTTTATGTGAGACTTTTTATTCTCGGGGATCTACTGACTTGAAAATGTATGCACGTATTCTTCAGTTAAAATTAAGTCATTAAAATCATCTTTATACAATATTTAAGGTCCTTACGTGTGGCATAGCCGTGGGCCACCCTGTATACGATTTTCTCCCTTTTTATACGATTTGGCACTTTGAATTACTTTTAAACATAATATAAGTTATATACATATTTGTAATGACTCTTTAAACCCCTTCATTTTGATACCCCACTCGATGGTAAAGGAAGAAAAAAATAATTTGAACTCCACGATATGGCACCCGAAATCCGCCATTTTTCTTTGTTTCTTTATTTTAATGTAGCCAGCAGTGACACTCGACTCGCGCTTCCAAGACGAACCTAACGATGTACAATTTATCCAAATCCGTTCATCCGTTTAAGAGTTACGAGGGAACATAGAAACGGACATACATACATGCATACAGGTCAAAAACATAACCCTCCTTTTGGGCTTCGCCGCAGTCGGGTAAAAAGTCGTATGGCACCATAATGTTCCAGTTTTTAAGCCATATCGTCGCCTCAACGCCGTTCAGACCTCTGCCGCCCAGAATTACAGCGCCCAAAAACACGCCTTTTGTAGTCATCACCCACATTATCACATTTTGATCAGGCCTTCGGTTCTCACACATATCCCGCCTGTAATCCCCGAAGGGTTAGGCACAGATGTGTACCTAATCGTACACCCACATTACACCAGTTATGTTGAAGTCCCATGTAATAGGGGGCGAGCCTATTGCCATCAATCGGGCATAAATCCAGGCTCCGTAGCTGCTACTGAGAAAATCTTGATGGAATAACCAAACAACACTTTACCCAACCCGGGAATCGAACACGCATACACAACAAAATTTCTACGCGAACGAAGTCGAGGGCAACAGCTAGTTTGAAATAAATGCTTTGATTTTGATTTTGATTTTGATTGATGAAAATACATGTTGTGTTAAAGTGTGCTTCTCATTTAAACTTTTGAACACCCGTTACACAATATCAATTTTTGACATTTTTCTTAGCAGTAACTTATTGACATCATAACAATTTATGATAAAAAAAAATAAACAAAAAAAATATATTAAATAAAAAAAAATATATATTAAAATTACTGGAAAAAATTCTCTTTCCCTCCTAGGGTCACCAATATTTGACGAATCTTTTCCGTCGTTCATTGAAGAAAAAATTCAAAATAATGATGTTTCGGAGCGACTTTTCAAAATTAACATTCATTCTGCCTTCACACAGTCCACACTTATTCGATCAGGCGCGGTCCCAGGGGGGGGGGGGGTCACAGGGGTCATGACCCCCCCCAAAAACACGCCAAATTGATAAACCTTCTTAAAATAGCTTTTTTCGGATATAAATTATTAGCTAATTTCCTGCTTATTCGTTCAACAACAGAAACTAACCTTTTTCGAGGCAGAATTCTAAAATTTTCGAGCGAGCAATTCGCTTCGCTCGCTAATGAATCTGAGTTACTTTTATTTTCATCTCTGTATGAATGAACAAAAAGAACCTAATTCGCGGGGCGGAGGCGGGCTGCTTCAATCTTGTAAGTATCAAGAGCGGATCCGGGAGGGGGGGTCATAGCCGGGCGTCATGACCAACCCGACTGGGTTAGGCCTAGGTTAACCGTGATCATGTTTCTGAACTCATTGATTTAAATAAAATAGAAAGAGGTCCGGCTCGCTTCGCTCGCTCTTGCATTCTCTTCATCTTAAAACTTGAAAAATCTTACATCTCAGGGGCAGGGGGGTGAAGGTTTAACCCCCCGAAATCTCCGAAATGCAAAAATTTTCTCGCTCGCTTCGCTCGCCAATACGGATTATACTTTTTCAATTCTGCAAAAGTTGACAGAGTGCTCCTATTGTCATTTCTGTATAAATTAAAAAAAGAAGTGGTGCCAAAATTTTCCAGCTCGCTTCACTCGCTAATATATCCTGTACTTTTGAATACTCCAAAAGTTGACAGAGTTCCTCCTATACTCATTCCTGTATGAATGAACAAAAAGAACTTCATTTATCCGAGCAAGGGTACAAAAATTTTCGAGCTCGCTTCGCTCGCTCTTGCGTCTAAGTACCTACACAACTCCTAAATGATCAAAAGAAAATCTAACCTACCCGAAGTAGTGCTAAAATATTCGAGCTCGCTTTACACGCTCTGACATTCTTTACAATTTCTGAAAGCAAAATATACACCGGAAATAAACCTTAGGCGCCCTTGATTGTTTTGTTTATTTAAATCCAGAGATGGTTGATATAATTTAGTTTTTCAAAACTTGTTGATAATAATAGTTTAACACCCCCCCCCCCCCCAATCGCTTCCCAACCAAATTCCTGGCTAGGGCCCCTTGTGACCCCAACGATTTAGGCTGGGACCGCGCCTGTATTCGATACAGTTGTTTTGGACCAAAATTCACGTATTAGTCTTCGCTCCACTCATCTTTGGAAGCATCCGCAGCTTTTAGAAAAAGTAGACCAAATTATAATTAATTTAATTAATTTGGCAGCAAGCCACACTTCCCATTCGCTTGGGTAGTCTCGGCGTCCGCAAAATTTCAAGTATAAGTTTACCAGCCTTCCTCTCCTCGGTCTACGGTACCGAAAAATTAACCAGGGATATTCTGTCTTCGTCACTGGTTGATTTTGAGGTGCCGTATTTGACCGATGCGTTGAACGCTTGGAAAATGGCTTGTTGTCCCATTAAGGATTAGCCCGACAACCTATCCTCCCAGAGACAGTGGGGCGTGCCGCTCTGCAGTATTGTACGGAATACCCTTTTAAACACGTCATTCAATACTGTGGAGCGTGCCCGTCTGCTGGCCGTGGGGGAATGGGAGTCGGGGTTTGGCTTCAGGCATTTTCGTCATCCACCATTGGCACTATGATGGATGACGCATCGTTCCGGGTCGCTACGAGTCTACGCTTAGGCGCACCTTGTGTTGCCCCGCATCGGTGTCACTGCGGTGAAGCTGTCGACAGCCTCGGACACCATGGCCTGTCCTGCTACAGGAGCGCAGGTCGTATTGCACGGCACGCCAGCATTAACGACATTATTCGTCGAGCCCTTGCCAGCGCCGGCGTACCAGCAGTTTTAGAACCAAACGGCTTGGTACGTGACGATGGCAAGAGACCAGACGGCATGACGTTGGTGCCTTGGAAGGTGGGTAGGCCTTTGGTGTGGGACGCAACTTGTGTCGACACCCTTGCGCCATCTCACCTTGCAAGCACGGCGGGCTGTGCAGCCGCTGCTGCTGCGGCTGCTGAGATCCTCAAGCGGCGCAAATACTGTAACCTTACTGGTAATTACAGTTTTGAGAAAAACGCAAAACGCTCGGGTCATGCTCGGGTATCTCTTGCCGACTGGTCGACATTTCGCGTGACCAGAGGGCTGGCTCTTTCTTTGGCGAAAGAATTAGCATTGCCATTCAGCATGGCAATGCTGCCAGTCAGTGGGCACGTTTCCAGATGACAGCGATGCGGAGGAGTACTTTGACGCCTAAGTGTCCTATTGTCGTCGTTTTTTAGATGTTTATATTTTCTTACTTTTAGTCTTATTTTACCATTAGTTTAGTTCTATTTGTAGTCTGTATATAATGTAAATAACCATTTATTATTGACATTATCGTATTTCATTAAAGATTGACATTACCTAATGCATTTTATTAAAATTGATTTTGATATTACGAATTAAACTTTTACCTCTTTATAATACTAGTACCTATAGATTAATTTACTTAATTGGCAAAAGCCTCCTTTTAATGTATATTTGTACGCCAAATGGCAAAACATAGAGAAACTATATTATTATGTATAACAAAATTATTGTAACATCTTGCACACTGTTGTACCTATGTTTTCAAATAAAGACTATTGATTGATTGATTGAAACGGTTGCGTAATTTTTGTACTTTCTCGAGTTTTTAGGAAGTCAGTTGTATTTTACATCATCAATTAAAATCTATGCGGGCGGGAAGGAAGGTTTGCTATGAATGAAAGGCAAACAAACTCTACAATACAAGCTATTTATTATAATTATCATAATCTATTTACAAGACGACGGCGGCGGCCGCGGAGGGCGCGAGGGCGCGGGCGCGACCCCACCAGCGCGCGTCAGAGCGCGGCCAGCGCACGTCCGTGCACGGGCACGTGCGGCACGTGCGACACGTGCGGCACGTGCGGCGCGTGCTGCACGTGCGGCGCGTGAGGCGCGTGCGGCACGTGCGGCGCGTGCGCCAGGTGCGCCGGCGGCTCCGGCTCGTCCAGGTCCAGCGCCGCGTCGATCATCGTGGTGTCGTGCAGCAGGCGCAGGCGCGACGCGCTCAGGCCGGGCGGCGGCGCGGCCAGCGCCAGCGCGGGCGGCGAGCGCGCCCGGCGCCGGCGCTCGGGCCGCGGCGACGGCGTGCGCTGCAGCGGCACGGGGTCCAGGTCCAGCGAGCGGTTCATGTAGGCGTGGCGCGCCGGCGAGCCGCCCTCGAACAGGTTGGTGTAGCTGCCGCCGAGCGCGCCTGCAACCGGGAGGGCGAGGGTCAGGGCGGGGCGAGGGCGCGGGGCGGGGGGCGCGGGCGGCGGCCTACCGTCGCGCACGGCGAGCTGCAGCGGCTGCGCGGAGAGCGGCGCGGGCGCAGGCGGCGCCGCGCTCAGTGCTCGCACGAAGTTCGGCGGCAACTCGTCGTCGATCGTGAACACGCCGCGTCTGCGACACAAACAGGTGATGAGAGCGACTGAGCGCCGGGTGCCGGGTGAGCTAGTACACACTGCAGAGCGCGCACGCACCGGTCGATGAGGCTGGGCGCCATGGGGCCGCACAGTACGTGCCAGCAGTTGGCGCACGCGTTGCCGCGCGAGTACGGGTTCGGGTTTGACACGCCGCGACGTGTTGAAAACGAGCCCTTGATCTGAAAACAATGAATACCGTCATCAGCATGGCACAGGACGCTCCTTAGAACGACACACGACACAGTCGGGTCGGGGCGCGGGCGCGACTCACGTCCTCGTTGGTGGTCTGGTCGGTGGAGGCGAGGTAGGTGTGGAAGCCGGCCAGGCCCAGCACGGACCACACGGACAGGAAGCAGACGGCCGCCACCACGGCGGACGCGGGCGTGGCGCGCAGTGCGGCCGCCAGCCCCGCGCCGCGCGCCAGCAGCGCCACGTGCGTCACGGCGCACGCGAACACGAACACGGCCAGGAACGACAGCGACACCACGAACGTGTAGAAGTAGCGGTAGTTGCGCTTGCCCACGCAGTTGCCCACCCAGGGGCAGTGGTGGTCGAAGCGGTCCACGCAGTTGTCGCACAGCGAGCAGTGCGAGGCGCGCGGCGGCCGGAACATCTTGCACGTGAAGCAGTACTTGAGCTTGACGGGGCGGCCGCGCACCAGCACCTCGCGCGCGCGCGGCGGCGGCCGCCCCGCCTCGCTGGCCTCCAGCGCCGCCGCCTCGGCCGGCGCGGCGCGCGGGATGATGCCCGGGTCCGACAGCGCCGTGCGCAGCAGCGCCGCCAGCGTCAGCGCGCACAGCGCCGCGCCCGCCGCCGGCACCGCGGCCGACACGCGCGCCGCCAGGAACGGGCAGTCGAAGGCGAAGTGGAGCGCGCACGTGCCGCAGATGAGCGCCAGCGTGAGCGCGAACACGCCGGAGCGCGGCGCCGTCATGAGCCGCCCGTCGCACCAGAACCGGTTGCGACCCGCGAACACCTCCCACTTGCGCGTCACGCGCCGCGAGGCCATCGCCGCATCACCCCCTCCGCCGCACCCCACCCGCACCGCGCCCACCGCGCCCACCGCCGCAGCGCCTGCAACACAACGATGCTCCCCTGTACAACTCCATGCTGGCACATTGCAATCACGGATTTAATTTATACTAATGGACGATTACTCATTTGTATGAATCATGGCCACTTATCATTACATATTTTGATTGTCAGTGTTGCTGCTGCATTTAATCAGTAACTATCAGGAGCAGGCTTATTAACAATCAGCCAGCTTATCAATATACATGAGATTGTCAAGGTCTATTCCTATCAATAATAACTTTGTTGTACAGACGCCAGCACATCAAGCTACCCCAAACTGTAAAATTTTCCCAATCAACCTTGTATCTAATAACGTTGAAAATACATTAAAGAAATTTGACAGATTGTAGTAGCTAGATGTGTTGGCATCTGTACATAAAAGGTTGCAAATTAAACTTGCAAGATCATTTTTTTTAAGATTTTGTAATGGGTTTGAATTTTGGGTGGCCTAACATCAGCCATTTTATTTTAATTTCAAAATAGACCCACACGTAAAACCTGTCTTAATCAATAGCTGATGTGAATGCACCAATAATAACAAATAAGTTTGCAAAATATAAACAAACAAAGTTGTACTGTCAACGATATAACTTTGATAGCTAAATAAAATAGCAGAAGTTAGGCTGGGCAGTGTTCATACTTCTGACCCTTTTATCTTTGTGTCTTAGAGTTATAAAGAAGTAGTAAGATTCCCAACACCAAGCTTAGCTCAGTACTGGGACCAGACCAGTTCTGCAAGCTGTAGGCATGCTTGTCAGATGTATCCACTACCTCTAAGGGTACTGTCTCAAACCTAATAGTGATCACAGTAAATATAACATGTTTATAAAATTATGTACCACCACACAGCATCACTAGGCAATGGCATAGAATTCAAATGTATAAATATTCTCGAAGATTGATAACCCTTTTTGTTTCTAGGAAGTGTTACATGGTGTAGGCACACGATATCTTTGAAAGACCAATCAGACACTCATGTTTGCTAGGTGCAGTGGCAGGGCAAGACCACAATTTTATGTGGGCAAAGTACATTTAGCGAGGCCCGGAATCGGCATCGACTCGGAATTCACATGTATCATTCGAAAGGCCATAATTTCAGGAACAAAATGGTACATAATATTACGTACGAAACAAAACTCTAGCAGCTTTCACTTCAACCACAGAAACAATAAACTGCAAATAATTCACTTGAAATCCCATCGCAGAAAACATTTTAAGTAATCCTATATGAAACAAAAATTACCCCAGCCACAATATGGGCAGAGAATGTTGATCTGTGATGAAACACATGATTTGGATTAATGCAGCATGATGGTTGGTAACTTCATTATTAGTTTTCTGTACTTGAATTCAGTTACAATGATCTGTTGCTTACAGCCACAGTCAAAGCAACCCAAACGTGAAGGAAGGAAGCTCACAACGTAAAACACAATACACCTATTACTATCACTGTCTACAACTACACTGAAAAAAGTTCTAAACAAAAGTCACTTGATAGAGCCAGCTTTACTCTTTCATGGGTTGAGTTAGCACTACTAAGTAATTGAAAACATCACTACTATATATATAAGAGCTTTTAAAGCCATGAAACCTGAAAGTGCTGCCATTAGATGTGCCCTCATTTCGTTCAGCACGTCATAAAAGCTGATAACAATAATTATAATCATGCATGTGTACACTTCTATGGGTGGAGTAACTGGCTCAGCGAGTTCTGGCCGGTATGTAGTGGAGAGACATTGCTCAGCACTAAAAATAAACTCACCTCAATTACAATTACAGAAGATGTCCTGGAGATGACAAGCTGTTCATATTATTATAGTCCTTCAAATTGAAAAGATTGTTTTCAACTTCGCTATTATTCTCATTTGATGTCAACACGAATTTCAAATGAGCACTTTTTACTTATAAACACCTTATTTCGAATATTGTGATCTTATTTCTTGATATTGGATTTAAATAACTTGCTTAATTGATAATTTTACTAGGAAATTATAAACTAAAACTTTCTTGTTTTCTACATGACAGATGTAACATTTATCTGTGCTATGACAGATTTGGCTTGCCACAGATAAGTAATTAATTTTTTCATCTAACAGTTACACTCGAAAAGACGAGAGTTACATGGTTCTTTGAGCGAGTGGCCGTAGTTCGAACTAATGCCACCAAAATGTTTGTTGTTGTGTCGTCTTCTGAGGAAATAACCACACAGAATCACAGATCACGCAAGTATCCGTAAATTAAGAACTGAAAGTCCATCTCACATCTCAAAAAGGCCCCATGTGATAAAAGTTTTTTCTCGGGGTTCAAACCCGCACGAGTTGGTTTAATGGAGCACCGTCGTGCCCTCGTAGCGGCGATCTCTCGCGTCCGGCCCTAGTTCAAGGGATGGTCCGGAGCGAGAGGGAATGGGAAGCCGTCACCTTCTGCGAAGCAGTCATGTTAGTGAAGGAGGTGGTGGGACGTGAGAGGGAAAGAACCTCACGTCCCAGCCGCCGCAGGAGACGCCCTGGGCGTCGGGGTCACGTGGTAGCTCCCGGCCACCGTAGGTGCGTGCCTGTGGACAGCGAGCCGTCCGGCCGTTTTATGACGACAGGCCGTGTCGACGGCGCGTTCGTGTTCCACGCGCGCCTCAAAGAGATGTCAGCAACGATGTAGGGATCTGCAAGGGCCGATGCCTGCCATGGCTGCGGGACTGTTCGAAAGAGATTGGAACATGGATGGGTTTTAGTCAGTACAAGTCTGACAATCCCTTCCACTCCGCCCAGAGTGGGGGGGGGGGGCAATTAGCAGATTTCCCATCCGAAAAAAAAAAAAAGATTGGTGGCTTCCCAATGACAATTGCTTCGGATCATTAGTTCTAGCAAATGTATCATTATTTTATGTTTCCCAGCACTTTCAAAAATCAATAAATGTATGAAAATGATGAATCATCGAACCTGTATAACTTGGTTCAGAGCGATCCTACAATTTTTGTGCCATAATAACTATTGCTCTAAATGGCTAGTTCTAACAATACGTGCCATTTTTTTTTTGTTGGCACTTTCATGTACATCAGAACGTTCGGCTAGTCGAGATAGGGAGCTGGCTGCTACTACAGTTTTTAGTGACGGTTATGTGACGCATAAATATGCCAGCCAAAGAATTTGTGACAGAACAGTTCGAAAGTTAGAAGCATTTATTTATGGCCGAACGACCTGATATCAGAACGTTTGGCCAACCTGAATCTCCATAAGTGAGGACCTTAGAGAAACCGTTACTGAATAAAGATTTAGTGACGAGACTGAAACGAATTTTTATTGCTTTAGTTTTTTTTGTGACGGCCCCTTTATATAATAAATTGAAAAACATATAACCTCAAAACATTTACATTATCGATTCCTCCACAACGAAGAAGCCTATAAGACTCGTAAAACCCCTGATGTGTTATAGGTTTTCAGTGCAATGGTGTTAGTATTTTTGTTGATTCAAGATTAATCTATAAAAATGCACTATGGCGGATGGCGACTGAAATAGGGTGACCATGTATTCAATTCAAATTATTTATTGCAATCCACAATGTACATATACAGGAGGTAAAATACAATTAAGAAGAAACAATTATGGACCCTGTCGGGCACAGCAATATAAATAAATATGTAGGAGAGAGGAAGAGCGCTTTTATCAACTTTCCATAACACTAAAACAATTAAATTAGGTACACTGGTTTTTTTTTATTATTTTAGTAATTGCTGTCATTTTCTAATGTTACATATGTTATAGTGTGCATTGTAATTTTTATGTCAACAGAGCTTTGATGTAGTTCACACTTCCCATCATCATAACATACCCATTTATTTTTGTCGTAAACATGACATTAAACTGAATTTCGTTTCTTCTCTTGCTTGCCCTTGCCAATTTTCTATGAACGTTGGGTTGTCAAAAAAGGGTTGGCCGAACGTACTGATATCAGGTCGTTCGGCCATAAATAAATGCTTCTAACTTTCGAACTGTTCTGTCACATATTCTTTGGCTGGCATCTTTATGCGTCACATAACCGTCACTAAAAACTGGAGTAGCAGCCAGCTCCCTATCTCGACTGGCCAAACGTTCTGATATACATGCACTTTCAGAAAACGCCCAAAAAATCTCCTTTGTAAGTTTGTATCTAGCGCTATTATAAGTACTTCAGATCCTCATTTTTACCCTTAAAAATGTTTTAGTTTGAGAGTGATTCTACTGTGCGCTACAATTTATTACGTAGTTACTTCTGTGGCATCCTGGTAGGAAACTTTTAAAAATCCTGAGCCTCTAGGGGAGGTAAAATACCACAGAAAAGGATACCACGCAACTTTCCGAACGCTGCTCAGCCGAATCGGATGCGACGATTGACCTCTTTCTCGAAATTAGACCTACCTAACTGGACCGTTTGTCCCAGGTAGACATAATCGTTTACAACTTCGAGTGTAGAGTCTGCGATGACATCACTCCGTGAACAGTTTTGGAGATATGACTTCTCACTTTCTCACACCTCAGAAGGAAAGGTTCCGAGGTCTGGTCCTGAGGTCGGACTGACATGGTGGCGTTTTTCTACAAACACTTCAACACCTCGATGTACCGATGTCCGATAGTTGATTTGGCACCGTAGAAGTAACTGCAGATCGGGAGGCAGATAATCGTCAAACTTGCGCGCGAGGCAATTCGCGAAGATTCTTGAAAACAACTTGTTGACATGGCTTAGTATTGAGATGGGCCTATAATTCTTCAGCCGGGCATTGTCGCGATACTTGAAGAAGAGTACCACACCACTGCACCATGCCTGTGCCGTTTTCCCCTCGAGTACAACGGAATCAAACAGCTTCAGAAGGGCCTTGAGTACCAAATTTTCCACCCATCTTCAGGAGTTCGACCGTAGTTCTGCCTTCACCTGGTGCCTTGTTAGCCATCCTAATCTTATACAAACTGACTTCCGGGTTGTCTTCGGTATAGTGTTGGGTCAGTCTAACTCTTGGGTCGTTTGCTAGATCTACAACGGGTTTACTGGTTCACGTGTACAACTGCCCATAGAATCTATCAATCTCCCTCAGAAGCTCCGGTTTGGCGGATTCGACCCTGCCATAGTCGGTCTTCAGTTCCGTGAGTTGGCTCTGCCCAATACCCCGATCTCTTTTCTTCCCAAATACCTTGGACCATTTATTCCGCTCAATAGCGTCTTCAATACGCTCGGTATTAAAGCGGTGGAGGTCGCTCTTCAAGGAGATCTGTCTATTGAGCTGCCGGTATTTCCACGCCTCGTTTGAAAACTGCAGTACCATCTCACGCCGCTTGAGAGTATGATCAGTTAGTTTTTTGTTCTTATCTGCACGACGTGTCTTGAAGAATTTAGACCCAGTCGTATGGACAGTTTCCACGAACCCATCGTTGTATTCGTCCACTGAGCTTCCTAGGCATTTGAAACAATTCTGGAGCTCAAGCTGAAAGCTCTCGGGGTTTTGGCCCCGGTCGACACACTCTCGACCTTCACCACGTTATTCACATGGAACTTGTGGACTATAAACCCAACACCACCTTGGGACTACCGGTCACCCTCTCGGAAATAGAGCAGGTTGCCGGATTTCAGGATTATCGTGTCCTCTCCCTCTCTTCGGACTTCAGAAAATCCCTCAATACTCCATCGCAACCTGCTCAATTCCTCTTCGAGTACCTTTACACGCGTATACGCTTGTTGTATGTTGCCAGGCCAAGTCGCTGGTATAGGCAGCCGGATCCCTTCCGGAAATTATTCGCACCCCTTGCCACGCCGTTACCTCGACCGCTGCCGTAGTCGAGGCGTTGAGGGTAGACGGGCTGCCGGGCACTAGGGGCCATTCCTGTGTTACCCTAATTTTTCATTGGGGGAGTTTTGCCTTGGCGATCGCAGTACGGTTGTTATAAAAGCACAGAGAACGCTGCTGCACATACTTTGGTAAGCCCCTTAGTTGCCTCATAAAAAAAATGTGAATAATTTATTCTGCTCTTTTAAGTAATTCACACTTACTGGCTGGCAGTGCTGGGACCATTATCCTCTATCATCCTTTTGTTCGGCGATTCGCTTCATGCCATCTCCAGGACTATTTACTCTATGGTGAGTCTTAAAATGCATGTTGTCTCATTGCTCTATAATACAGTGACATTGTATTTTGTCTTATCCTGTGGTCATGCCAAATAATTTTGACATTTGTCGGTTTGGCATTTCCAATTTTCCAGCTGTTGAGTTAATCGTGCTAGGGGTTGATAGAATCGTCGATAACGATAGTCGAAAAGACGTACCAGTATTATATTGATGCTTTGTGGACGTACCTCCAGAGTTTTATTTATTCATGAAAATTACTCTAACAATACGTGTCGTGAAGTTACATACAATTTTATATAATTATAAACATGGTACTCGTTGACAGCTAATCAGACTAATAACGCATTGGCGATTAGGTGTTAAGTATCAATGTTTTTCTATAAATAGGTTAATTTGTAAATAATCATACAAACAAACTTTTGCCGGATGTTATGCCATCTAGCAAGAATTATTTAGCAAGTCAACTCGTCATTCTTTTAGTATCATTATAAATGAATGCATTATGATCATCGTAAGCCAAAAATGAGGGTGTTTGGAGTGATAGGAGGTGGCGTTAGCTGGGCGTCGTGATCACTGCGCTATGGGGTTAGACGGGTCGCGGCGCGAATCGCTGGTGGTGGTCGCGCTATGCCTGGCATGGTACGCCGCCAGTTCGGCCAGCAACGTGGTGGGCAAACTGGTACTGACGGACTTCCCGTACCCCGTGACGGTGACCATGGTGCAGCTGCTGAGCATCGTGTTGTGCAGCGCGCCCGCCTTCGCGTTGTGCGGCGTCCGGCGCGCGCCTGACTTCCCGCGCCGCTACTACTGGCGCACGCTTGTGCCACTCGCCTTCGCCAAGTTCCTCACCACCATATGCTCGCAAGTGTCCATTTGGAAAGTGCCCATCTCCTATGCTCACACAGGTTAGCATTTATGATTATGCTTTAAAATAAAATCAACAGTACCAGGGGTGCCAATACTAAAGGCCCTAACTTACAAGACATGCTTGTGGGTTCAAACCTGGAGTGACATGCACTTTACTTGGTGCCAATATTTAATTACCGCTGTTCTCAAATTATTGATAAAGGGAAGCTTCATGAGGAATTTATGATCGAACCATACATTTTGAGATGTGATCTCCATATACCTTCACTGGGCCGGGGATGTGGATTGGATTACTGTAATTTAGTAATGGCATGGGGTGTGGGGTTGCGCAGTGAAGGCGACGACGCCGCTTTGGACGGCGGGGCTAGCGTGGCTGCTGTTCGGCGAGCGGCAGACGCGCGGTGTGCAGCTAGCGCTGGTGGTGATCGCGCTGGGCGTGGGCGTGGCGTCAGCCACGGAGCTGCAGTTCGATGCGCTGGGGCTGGGCGCGGCACTGGCAGCGGCAGCACTGCTGAGCTTGCAGCACCTTTACTCTAAGCGCGTGCTGCGCGACACGGGCGTGCACCACCTGCGCCTGCTGCAGCTGCTGGGCCGCCTGGCGCTGGCGCTGTTCGCGCCGCTGTGGGCGTGGAACGACGGCGCGGCGCTGCTGGCAGGCGCGGCGCCGCGTGCCGGCTGGACGGCCGGCGGCGCACTATTGGCCGCGGACGGCGCGCTGGCGTGGCTGCAGGCCGTGGCGGCCTTCAGCGTGCTGTCGCGCGTGTCGCCGCTGGCCTACGCCGTGGCGTCGGCGGCCAAGCGCGCCGCCGTGGTGGGCGCGTCGCTGCTGCTGCTGCGCAACCCAGCGCCACCGCTGAACCTGGCCGGCATGGCGCTGGCGGCGCTGGGCGTGCTGGCCTACAACCGCGCCAAGCTGCAGGCGCGTCGCCAGCCCGCGCTACCCGTCTGACCCAGCTCCGGCTCGATGGTATTGCTATCGTCCTTGCTAGGTGGATTAGACAAAACAACTTCAGTTGGACCACTTAAAATAAGTGTTCGGAATATCAGTGCTCATTCAACATAAATTTCAGAAAGACCTAGAATTTAATTTTTTAGAGGCTGATTTTCTTAAATCATCAGAAACGTATCTTTATTCGGGAATAAAAATAATATCCTTGATAAATACCTATCTGGAGATCAAAAAACCAGCCCCAAATTATATTTTTGTACTTCTATGCAAAGATTGCATACTAAATAAATAATGATATTTCATATCAATATAATTTTTTTTGTGTTAAAATACCATAGTCTGTTTTTCGTGTTGACATGATAGTTTGGTCCTGTTAAATGTGTTAGTACATAAAGCATAAGCAATGGAGACTATGAAATGCAGACTCAAACTGACCTTGCTAACGGCTGCGGATGCCTTGCCTGCCTAGCCTACTGATGTTGTATATAATTATATCCTGAGGTTATAAAATAACCCCAATAATGGAAAACATCGGTGCTGATTTAAAATTAGAATTTTATGTTCATGTTTAGTTGTTCCAAAAAATCAAATCAACCTACTACATATTTGAATGAGGCACTACAAATTAGCATTCTTAGGTATGTTTTCTGACTTGTTATTGATACTTTTGTAACAGAGTAAATACTGTACAAGTCGTCAAAGTAACGTTCAGTATTGTAGCTAGGGTTCGACTTCGCCGGATATTGTTTTAAAAAAAGGAATTAGATATTTTTTTAAATAAATGCCTAATTATATTTTGTTTTACTTATTTTACTAATGCAGAAAGACATTGACCATATAGTCCACTACTACGGCCTACTGATGAGATGACCTCACTACACATATTTCTCATACAATTGTATAATTAGTGCTTTTATGTAAATTATAACTAAAATATATTTAACAGTTGCAAGTAATATTATAATGGGGAATTCAAATGTTTGGTAGCGACCTGCCTGATCTAGGTTTATTTAAAGTCTTGTTTCAGGCCATCACTTTACCAAGTACAATTTAATTGTGACAGTAAAATTATAACACATGAATGTCACAATATTGGATATCTACCAAGATTCTGTGCGATCAAGATTTAGATACCCCTAAATCTTAATCGAAGGGTGTATGAAGTACATGACATCCTAGAAAGTTCCTTATCCTCCATTCAACAAAGATCGAGGATCCTTCGATCAGACTGGTATGACTTATGGTGGGCTACTGCAGACTATTGCTACTGGCCACTGGTTGTTTATGCATTGTTATACCTATTAAGTTAACAGGGTTTGCGTGCAGACATTAACACATTTAATCATCATTCTCTTGCCCTTATCCCAATTCATTTGGGGTCGGCGCAGCATGACCTCTTCCATACTTCTCTGTTACTCGTCATCTCATCAGTCAGACACCTAATTTCTTGCCATATCATTCTTTACACAGTCCATCGTTTCTTTGGTCTTCCTCTGCTCATATACTACATTAATACTAAAAACTTTCCTCCCGACATTTTCCTCATTCCTCCGCATACAACATACCACGACAACCGATTACCACACAACTTTTCAGTCACCGGCGCCACTTTCAGACTTCCTCTAATATACTCATTTCTTATTTTATCCATTCGCGTGACACCACACATTCCCCTTAGCATTCTCATCTCCGCCACATGCAAATGCCTTTCATTCAACCCTTTTGTGGGCCAACATTCTGATCCATACAAGACAGCAGGTCTTACCATTGTTTTATAAATCTTCCCCTTAAGTTTAAGTGGAATGCTGGAGTCGCAGATTGTTCCCGTGACTTGCGCCATTTCATCCATCCTGTGTTAATTCTGAGCTTTACACAACGATCTATTTCACCATCGCTTTGCACGAGTGAACCGAGATACCGAAAGTCGGAGCAGACAGGAAGAAACGCGCCATCTAGCGCTAAGGCTCCAGAACTGGAGAGACGGCCGAAGTCGCAGAACATGATTGTATTCAGTTTTCCGTCTGTTGATTTTCAAGCTAACATTCTCCAGCTTCCGTTGCCATTTCTCCAATCTGCTCTGGATCTCAGGTACATCTTCACCGACAAGAACAATGTCTGAATTCAGCCAAATAAATGACTTTTATTAAAACTTCAAGTAAATTCTTCAATTTATTCGATGAAGATTTGTTGCAGCAGATGAGTTGTAAGATTGAGTGTCATGGTCATGTAGTCAGTTCGCCACTGGGTTTCACGCTTTGTAATCGGTAGCTCGTTGTAGCCTATGCAGGTACAGGGGGATTTTGCGTCTCTTCAGGCAATTCAGGACGTCAGGAATAGTGAGCTACACTGCTAGTGGATTGGTATGGTGTTGAAGACGCTTTTTGTGTGCTTTTACATAGTCTCTTATTATTTGATAGTAGTTAACGTTTTCCATAATCTCGACATTGTATGGTTTATTATTAATTTGAATTTTTTGAAATATTTGTACGTTGGAAACAGCAGAATACCACATAATATTTTGTGTAACACCTAAGTAACAACAATATTCTAACAAATATTTTTTTTTGTATTATTATTCCCTTTATTTATGTTTTTACAAATTATTTACATTTTGAAATATTCCTTAGAAAAAAACAATATAAAAAACATTTAAAATATAAAAAATTGTAGCCCACCGGTATCGGGAACAGGGTCTAACCTACCGGCGGTCAGGTCTCCAGGGAAAGGAACCTCCTAACAATCAGAGCCGTGTCCAGGAGTACCGCTTTCTGAATGAAGCCCTTGATCCAGCTGCCTAACGAGAGCCTCCTCAGGTATTGGTCGAGGCTCTTGGCAATTAAGCCATGGATGGGCTGATACTACTATCGCTGAGATCACTAAACGTCAACAGACGTCTTGTTTTTTTCATTCTATAATTTAAATAATTAATAAAAACAGTCTGGAATATAATCTCCCTTTTTA
Organism: Noctua comes; assembly: GCA_963082995.1. NCBI lineage: Eukaryota > Metazoa > Arthropoda > Insecta > Lepidoptera > Noctuidae > Noctua > Noctua comes. Next base: position 212,449 of record OY720269.1, read on the forward strand.
TATATTATAATTACTACAATAAATACTATAAGAACAGTAAAATTAAACCATTTTATCACAATAAAACACAAAAAGAAAAATATGATCAAGAATGACGTATGTCACACGTACATAAAATTTGAAAAATAAATGAAAAGAAACAAGAAAATGCTGACCAGAGCAGCAGTAAAACGCGCATGCCAATCGCCTCCGGACCCGTCGCTCAGCTCCGCCTCGCCGCCGCCGAAATCCAGCCCCGTCGTGAGTGCTGTGACACCGGCCGTGGCAGTTGGGAAGGTCACTTCTGATGGGGGCGGAGGGGGAGAGGAGTACCCCCACCCTGTAGTTTCGGTCGGAGTTATTTTTGTTAAATTGTAGGGTCGACGGTTGAAATTTGGCAAATCGTTTTATTATATTAGTAGGTGTACTATTTTTTTTAGTATTATTTCCTTTACTTATTTTTACACATATTAAATACATTATTAAATATTCTTATATTAAACAATATAAAAAACATTTAAAAATATAAAAATAGGTGGCCCATCGGCATCAGGAACAAGGCTCGAAATAATTCCCTGCAATTACAGTACGCATCACGTAAAAAGAACGCTGGAAGAAAGTGGTGGGGGTGTGTTTGCGCATGGGTACAGTCTCGCACGAAAGTTGTGCCTATTATTTTATTTTTGAACTAGGCTTTCGCTCGCGAGTCGTGGCTTCGTACCTACATATTTGTTATTCTTATTAGTTATTACATTGAAAAATATATCAGATAAAATATCAATAAAATGAATTAAAACATGTTTGAATTATGTTTTAAAGAATGTTTAATCGAAATAAAATAAAAGTCATGTTGAAACTCCTTCCATTAAGTCATCATGCGTGACGTGAAAACCAGATGAGGACGCGGTGTTGGTGCTAGAAGTGGCCATTTCATCGTCGTCGCTGTCGTCACTCGAGCTTCTATCCTCATCCGAGTCGGAATCATAATCCCCTATGTGGATAACAAATGTTTCAGTCATCATGTCCACCACATGATCGCTTTTACAGTAATCAGCCTCTATTTCTTTTACCTTCGTGCATAGCTTCCCCCATTCTGTTGCTCCCATTAAATTTACTTTTTCATGAACCAACTCAGTTATACGTGTCAGGTTCCAAGTAACATTTTTGCAGGCAACATAACCTTTTATTTCCGACCAGGCCATTTCAATAGGATTCAGGTCCGGGTGATAAGCAAAGCTCAACTGACGAACGTGACTCACCCGCCCCGCGCCCCCCTCATACCACCAAATTGACCGATAAATCGCCAATGCGCAGCTTGACCGCCAGCGTTCGTTTTACACGACGCGACCTGTATCACCAGTTTAATTTACTCTATCCTTCTGATCCCAACAAAAAAATATAGTATTGCCGACTTTGTCAGAAAAGTCTCAGAACCATGAACACTAAGAGGCGAGCGAGCGAAGGGAGTTCGAAATTTTTTGGCACCCGCCTTACTTTTGCCGACTTATGCATGACAGCATATCAGTTACAAAATAAATAAGTAAACTATACCCCAGAATGCAAGAGCGAGCAAAACGAGCTTGAAAAATTTTGCAGTCCTCGAATTTGTGTGGATTTTATTTTTGCCATTCATACTGGTATTATTTTCGACATAATTATGCATAAAAGTTTCTGAACAACTAAAAGAGACTAGGATGCGAGAGTAGCGAGCTCGAAAACTAAGCAGCCCGCTTCGGATAGGTTTTCTTTTGACCATTAAGCAATACAAATAGATAAGCTAACTACTCGAATATGAGCCGGCAGGCTACAAAATAAATACTGCTTTTACCAACAAGTTAAGGCAGTTCTCGCCGCCCCAGGCCACAACCTTCTTGGCCTAAGAGTAAATAATACGCCATAGCTTGTATCTACAGTGTATAGGTCCACGCTGGTAAAACCGTGGGACGAACGACTAATTAATAAATAATAAACCTGTAAAATGTTACCTGTTTCATGACGAAAATAATAATAGCGTTTGTTTGAATGCAGTTCATGCATATAAGCTCTTAAACTATTCCATCGATTTTGTGGTGAATCATTAAAGAAAATATCATTAATGAAAAGGATCTCTCCGCGGTGGCCACGCTGACCGGGTAAGCTAGGGTTATATTTGTTTAAATGTTATTATGGCCTTGTGTAGAACATCAGACTCTCGACCTCAATTAGGGTTCTAATCGTCGAGTTTTGGAACACGTATATCAAAGACATTCAAAATATTTACGACAGTTAACAAATACTTTCAATTGAAGACTTTACCCTACACAAAAGGCGGTCCCTTACTGGGCGCATTCGCCTGTAATGTAAATGTTCAGATTAGAGCATTACATCAGTCCGTTGCCAAGAATTTGGTTCCGGGCCGGGAAGGCGATGTGTTAGAATTTAAATAAAAGATAACATGTAATAAATATATATAATTTATTTACATTAAACTATCAATTCATAATCTCACACGTAACATGCCAGCAAGTATAAAAGTAGTCATCTTTCTCACACACGGCACATTCACTCGACAGTCTCAGTAGAGAGTCTACAGCTCCTCGTGCTCGGCCGCCAGCTCGTCGGCGTCGGCCTCGGCCTCGGCGTCGGCGTCGTCGTCGGGCGCGGCGCCGGGCGGCACGCCGAGCGACTGCTGCAGCATGTCCTCCACGGCCTCGGCGAAGTCCACGGCCTGCCCCTCCTGCAGCAGGTAGCCGGAGCGGATGGCGGCCGTGCGGTACAGCGTGAGGGCGGCGCGCGCCGCGTCGGGCGCGTCGGGCGCGTCGCGCACTCGGCGCAGCAGCTCCGCGATGAGCGGGTGGCGCGGGTTGATCTCCAGCATCTTCTTCTGCGTCAGGTGGTGCTTGCGCTGCGCGTCGTCGGCCTGCGACAGAACAGAGCGGTGAGCGGCTGCCGGCCGGCTCGGGTCGGGCGGGTCGGGCGGGTCGGGCCTACCTTCTGGTGCGCGTTGGACAGCGCGAGCCGCTCCATGTTGCCGGTCCAGCCGAAAGCGGTGGCGGCGAGGGCGGCGGGCGAGCGGTCCAGACGACGCGACACGACGCAGCGCGTGACCCAGGTGCTGAGCTTGTTGCCGAGCCACGTGGTGAGCGGCTCGAACTGCTTCTTGTACGCTTCGAGGCGCTCCTTCTGTTGCTCGTCTGTGGAAAACATGCCGAGTGAGTCCGCACATAGAGATAGATTCCGCATGACGAACATTTTGTTCGACTGACGACTGCAATCCGATTGGCAAGGTGACGTCACCTGCCGGGACAAAGTTATTAAACATCATTCTGACGTCGATATTTTTTTAAGAGAATGACAAATTAATGTGCACTTGATTATTTAATATGATTCTGTAACACTTATTCCGTTTCCTACTCAAGATTATGGCACGTAGCTAGTTGGAAGTTCACATACAAAATGATTGCCTCTCTTTCCTTCTCGTATATTTATCCTGACCGATCTCAGTCGGCAGTTTTCTTGTGACTCATCATCAACTTCAGTTGGGATGTACCATCATTAGAAAAACTCATGGAAATGGCATCAACAAGCACCAAACAAAAATCCAAATGGCATATGCAAATCGTAGTTCGTTAATAGAAACAAGTTGCTGTTCAGTACCAGAATGAGTCTAAAGACCACATCTACAACAAAGATTTCAGTTGAAAACTGAATAATATGAGAGAACAGCAATTTATTTCTTTGCAAAAATGCTAGTTGACATTAAAATGAATAGACAAATAATGTTTTTTTTAATTACTTGAGGAATCGGTGGTTTTTTGGCACGCAAATAAATTTGCGTGTAAATTCAATAAATTATTTGACTCTTTTTTGTTGTAACCTCTTTTATTTTCTTGTCCAAGCACCAAGCAGCAAGTTGTTTATACCTTTGTGGACAAAGGTAAAAAAATTGATTATTTCGTAAATTCAAAATTTATAATTTTTTCAATATTTCTTTACAAAATCTGTAAAATGAATTGTACGATTTCAGCTTATTGACAGCAAAGGAATTCATAATATGTGTATCACAATGTGGACTATTTTACGCACAGAACAGAAAAAAACAGTAGAAGTCGCACGTGGGCGGGCCGCGCGTACCCCGAGGTTTGCGCTGTTCCGCAAACTGTTTCCCCCACGCCCACGCCACGCACATCAGTCTAGATAGAAGCGTCACAGTGACAATAACTCATAAAAAACCTATTTTAATGTTAAAAAAATACTAAAATGCCTTATTTTGCTGTTCTAGAATGTAAAAACGATAGCAGAACCAAAAATGTATCAAATGGTGGTATATCATACCATCGGGAAGTCTTAATTTACTTTATTTCGATTAAATTTGAAAAACATTATTTTATTATACAAGACAAGTACAAATATACTTTATTGTTTATTACATAGGGTCTACTTTCTTTTAACTCAAACATATTATTCTCGAAGATTCCAACTACGCACATCTCACAGTCCGCTACTCAATTAGAGATTGACGTTATCGATAATGAGTTATCGATATTTTAAACTTCAATGTTCTATGATGTATGGGCGAAAAATTAACCTTGTGCGTTTTTTTTTATGATGAACTCTTCTACCCTTTTTTTTAATTTTCCTTATCCAGGATTGAAATAAGTTTAAAACATGGATATGGGGAATCTATTCGTAATATTCAAATTGAGAAAAGATTTATCTCACCCTATGTCATTCACAAAGTCTCGAACCTATAAAAAAATGGGTTTCATATTATTTTATGGCTTCAGATTTCCTAAGGATCCAGATAGAAAAGAATATAATAGAATATAATAAGTGGCCTATGTGTTAGTCTGAAACATCAAAGTTCGCTAAGGAGTTGGTCGAGCTAAAACATACTTAAAACGAGTGTAGCTGCCGGCGAAATCGAAGGGTTCCCATGTCAATAGAAAGTAGGTACTAGGTACCCGTAGTAACAAATCGTGTAGTTTATTCTGTTACCTTTCTATCAAATAGTATAATTTTCGAAATCAATCAGTAGTTTAACATGACAATATTAACATAACAATAAATTCTTAACTATTCGTTATATAAATCATAAGCATTATTATAAATTTATAACATTTGATTTCAAACATAAGTACTTAATTCATTTTTAAATTTAAAAATATTTATCGACTCTTGAATTTTGTTTGAAAATAAAACGCAATGTCGTTAAAAGGGCAACGACAGTGGTACAACCCTAGAAAAGGACGAATTGCACAAAAATAGTAATGAGCTCGTTACGGGAAATATTAATCTTATTCCAAAACAAATAAAGGCTTATTAAATGCATTTAGTGTAGTGACATCTAGCGGCGAGTAGCAGAACTTGCTCGTAAAACTATTCCGTATGAGCTAATACGTAAACAGAGTAGATAATAAACCACTCTATTGGCATGTAATTATGGTTTATATTTAAAAAAAAAGGAAGACTAATATATCACTTTCTTTCATTTAATATTAAATTACCAATCACACCACGCTTTTCTTAGTGTTACGAAATACAATTAACCTGTTTATGTGTTAGTTTGGGGTACGCTGGTTCCGAAACTAATAAAGCTCTATGCGATTTCTACTGTTTTTTTCTGTTCTGTGATTTTACGAATCTCCATTCAATACTGTCAAACCAGTGACCACTGACAGATGAATTGCGTGATATGAATTGGGCGCAGTTAATACTTAATTGTCAATTTTTGACCATTTTAAGAATAGTAACGTGATTCATATTTTTATCCTAATATGATTCTTCTCTTCAAAGTGGCCATCTGAGACCCGCTGGTCGACACTGAAGGGATAAATACGAGCATTGAGTTATATTTTTGTGCTCAGTCATAGATGTGCGGTGGGCATTCGTTGCCTTCTGTGCGGAATCTAGAGGAGGTTATCTGTGGTCGGAGAGGACAGGGATACTGACTCTCTTCCAGGTCGAAGATCTCCTTGGCGATGTTCTGGAACTTCTTGCCGTCGTACTCCGGCAGCGAAGACAGGCAGTACTCGTCCACGGCCTCAGTGAGGTACAGCACTTCGTAACCGCGACGCACCAGACGCTCCGCGAACGGAGACTTCTCAACCTGCATACAAAGGACGAGTCTGGTTACTGTGCTGGAACTGTTTAGCGGGTATTCCATATTTTGCCAGAGCGCTAAATGCTACAGTATACAATATCTTTATTTTCTCTCTTCACATAGTTTTAATAAATATGATTGTAAGCATAACGTTTTGACAAAATGCATAATATATTATGTTCCTTTGTGCGAGACTGGCGTCCATTCTAGGATACTGTGGACAGATCCCCACGCTGTCACCTCGAATTAAATGTAGTTTACATACAATACAATAGCGAATGTGAATACTCAGACAAATGATTTATTGTACAAGGGAAGAAAGCAGACATTTAAACTTAATTAACGTAAAAAAATGAGATATGTTGTAGTTTAATGGGTGTGAAGTAAAGTGTCCAGTGAAGTAGGTCAGGGAGCCGACGGTTACCTCAGCGCGGCTGGAACCGGCGATGTAGTAGATGTGGTTCTGGTTGGGCTTCATGCGCTCCACGTAGTCCGCCAGGAACGTCATGGAGTCTCCGCGCGACGACTGGAAGCGCAGCAGCTTGGCGAGGCGCGAGCGGTTGCTGGGGTCCTCGATGACGCCCAGCTTGATGCTGCCGACAACACACGGTTAGCGAGGGTTGCACATCCCATACGACATCGTCACTGATAAGGCGGAGGATGTAGGGATGATCTTTCATGCAAAAATGGATGGGTGAACAGATTTGGTTGAAATTTGGCACACAGGTACTTTATATCCTGGATTAACATACAAGATGTAAATGAAGCCTTCACGAAGCCGCCAACCAAGCATTCTATACATCCAACTCGACGACGAGTAACTCTAAGCAAAAATATTGCCGGGAAACGACTTTCATTGTGCTGATGGATGCATTGAATAGTATGTACCGTGCTCGTGAAGGCATTTAAAGTTACATTAAAAACTTGTATTTAAAAAAAACTTGTGAATAAGTTGTAACTTTGATCCCTGATATCCCCGTAACTAGAAGGTTCCCAGGAATGGTACAGAAGAAAAAAAAATCGCAATGACGGAGAGAACAAGTGGCTTTCGACTTAGTTAAGGGTACTTTACACCCATTAGGCTGCGTTTCCACCAGAGATGTGCGAGGTAGCTGGGCGGTGCCAGGATGCGTAGCGAGGCTGTGGGACGGTGTGAGGATGTGTAGCGGGCTCGTTTCAGATGCGAGCGGTAACCACACCGTCTAGTGACTGCTATTTTTCGCTCGCGTCTGTCCCTAGCACACATCCCTCGCACATAGCTTCGCTGAGCCGTTTCTAATAGAGGTGCGCTAAGCGAGGCTACGTAAATGAAGTGATTTTATTGGTTCTTAACAAACACATTCCTCGCAACGCATACTCGCATATCTCTGGTAGAAAGGCAGCCTCATAGGATACTTTAGATCCCGGTAGTAAGATCCCGTGGGATAATAACCGAACAAGGCGCGGGCGAAGCCGCGGGCATAAGCTAGTGTTCGATAACTAAACACACACGTCGAGCGCGGGTAATAACAGTCGTGAACTAACTTGGTGGAGTACTCCTTCCAGAAGCCCTCGTACTCGGCGTCGGGGATCTTCTTGAGCATGTCCAGCACCTTGCGCACCAGTTTCTTCTTAATGATCTTGATGAGCTTGTGCTGCTGCAGCGTCTCGCGGCTCACGTTGAGCGGCAGGTCGTCGCTGTCCACGATGCCCTGCACAGAGACACGTGAGAGGTCCGGCAGGCGGCAGGCAGTCGTCGCGCTGTAGTACCGGGAGGCACTCACCTGTATGAAGGCGAGGTAGTTGGGCATGAGGTCGTTGAACTCGTCGGTGATGAAGACGCGGCGCACGTAGAGCTTGATGTGGTCGGTCTTGGTGCCGTAGCGGTTGAAGGAGTCGGTCGGCTGCACGCGCGGCACGAACAGCAGCGCGCGGAACGTCACCTCGCCCTCCGCCACGAAGTGCGCCCTACACACACGGAGCTACAGTCGGCGGGCTGCACGTCACCTCGCCCTCCGCCACGAAGTGCGCCCTACACACACGGAGCTACAGTCGGCGGGCTGCACGTCACCTCGCCCTGCGCCACGAAGTGCGCCCTACACACACGGAGCTACAGTCGGCGGGCTGCACGTCACCTCGCCCTCCGCCACGAAGTGCGCCCTACACACACGGAGCTACAGTCGGCGGGCTGCACGTCACCTCGCCCTGCGCCACGAAGTGCGCCCTACACACACGGAGCTACAGTCGGCGGGCTGCACGTCACCTCGCCCTGCGCCACGAAGTGCGCCCTACACACACGGAGCTACAGTCGGCGGGCTGCACGTCACCTCGCCCTGCGCCACGAAGTGCGCCCTACACACACGGAGCTACAGTCGGCGGGCTGCACGTCACCTCGCCCTGCGCCACGAAGTGCGCCCTACACACACGGAGCTACAGTCGGCGGGCTGCACGTCACCTCGCCCTGCGCCACGAAGTGCGCCCTACACACACGGAGCTACAGTCGGCGGGCTGCACGTCACCTCGCCCTCCGCCACGAAGTGCGCCCTACACACACGGAGCTACAGTCGGCGGGCTGCACGTCACCTCGCCCTCCGCCACGAAGTGCGCCCTACACACACGGAGCTACAGTCGGCGGGCTGCACGTCACCTCGCCCTCCGCCACGAAGTGCGCCCTACACACACGGAGCTACAGTCGGCGGGCTGCACGTCACCTCGCCCTGCGCCACGAAGTGCGCCCTACACACACGGAGCTACAGTCGGCGGGCTGCACGTCACCTCGCCCTGCGCCACGAAGTGCGCCCTACACACACGGAGCTACAGTCGGCGGGCTGCACGTCACCTCGCCCTGCGCCACGAAGTGCGCCCTACACACACGGAGCTACAGTCGGCGGGCTGCACGTCACCTCGCCCTGCGCCACGAAGTGCGCCCTACACACACGGAGCTACAGTCGGCGGGCTGCACGTCACCTCGCCCTGCGCCACGAAGTGCGCCCTACACACACGGAGCTACAGTCGGCGGGCTGCACGTCACCTCGCCCTGCGCCACGAAGTGCGCCCTACACACACGGAGCTACAGTCGGCGGGCTGCACGTCACCTCGCCCTGCGCCACGAAGTGCGCCCTACACACACGGAGCTACAGTCGGCGGGCTGCACGTCACCTCGCCCTGCGCCACGAAGTGCGCCCTACACACACGGAGCTACAGTCGGCGGGCTGCACGTCACCTCGCCCTGCGCCACGAAGTGCGCCCTACACACACGGAGCTACAGTCGGCGGGCTGCACGTCACCTCGCCCTGCGCCACGAAGTGCGCCCTACACACACGGAGCTACAGTCGGCGGGCTGCACGTCACCTCGCCCTGCGCCACGAAGTGCGCCCTACACACACGGAGCTACAGTCGGCGGGCTGCACGTCACCTCGCCCTGCGCCACGAAGTGCGCCCTACACACACGGAGCTACAGTCGGCGGGCTGCACGTCACCTCGCCCTGCGCCACGAAGTGCGCCCTACACACACGGAGCTACAGTCGGCGGGCTGCACGTCACCTCGCCCTGCGCCACGAAGTGCGCCCTACACACACGGAGCTACAGTCGGCGGGCTGCACGTCACCTCGCCCTGCGCCACGAAGTGCGCCCTACACACACGGAGCTACAGTCGGCGGGCTGCACGTCACCTCGCCCTGCGCCACGAAGTGCGCCCTACACACACGGAGCTACAGTCGGCGGGCTGCACGTCACCTCGCCCTGCGCCACGAAGTGCGCCCTACACACACGGAGCTACAGTCGGCGGGCTGCACGTCACCTCGCCCTGCGCCACGAAGTGCGCCCTACACACACGGAGCTACAGTCGGCGGGCTGCACGTCACCTCGCCCTGCGCCACGAAGTGCGCCCTACACACACGGAGCTACAGTCGGCGGGCTGCACGTCACCTCGCCCTGCGCCACGAAGTGCGCCCTACACACACGGAGCTACAGTCGGCGGGCTGCACGTCACCTCGCCCTGCGCCACGAAGTGCGCCCTACACACACGGAGCTACAGTCGGCGGGCTGCACGTCACCTCGCCCTCCGCCACGAAGTGCGCCCTACACACACGGAGCTACAGTCGGCGGGCTGCACGTCACCTCGCCCTGCGCCACGAAGTGCGCCCTACACACACGGAGCTACAGTCGGCGGGCTGCACGTCACCTCGCCCTGCGCCACGAAGTGCGCCCTACACACACGGAGCTACAGTCGGCGGGCTGCACGTCACCTCGCCCTGCGCCACGAAGTGCGCCCTACACACACGGAGCTACAGTCGGCGGGCTGCACGTCACCTCGCCCTGCGCCACGAAGTGCGCCCTACACACACGGAGCTACAGTCGGCGGGCTGCACGCCACCTCGCCCTGCGCCACGAAGTGCGCCCTACACACACGGAGCTACAGTCGGCGGGCTGCACGTCACCTCGCCCTACACACACGTACATATTATTTTATATTAAATAAAATAATATACTACGTTCATTGAATATTTGCAAAGTTGAAATATTTACCAAAATATATGTATATGATCTCTCGATCATATAATAATAGGATCAAGTTAGTAGAGTACAATCACAGCGCACTGTGCGCTGGCAGTCGTGCACGTACTTGGCGAGCTGCGGTGAGGTGTCCTTGGTGAGGCTCTTGTAGAACTGCGTGTACTCGTCGTCGTTGACCTCATTGGGCTTGCGCGTCCAGATGGGCTTGTTGTCATTCATGAGCTCCCAGTCCCACACGGTCTTCTCCGTCTTCTTGGTCTCGCTCTTCTCTTCGGCGGCGTCCTCGACCTGCCGAGAACATTAATTCCTCGATTAACTATCTAACGAATCAACACTGGACCTCGTCGTCAAGGCGCTCGATGCGCGCGTACCTGCGCGTCGTCGTCGGTGTCGGCCTTGTCGTCGGCGTCCGCGTCGGGCTCCTCCACGGTCTCGGTGCGCGACGCCCACAGGTAGATGGGGAAGTTGATGAACTGCGAGTACTTCTTCACGAGGTTGCGGATGGTGTCAGGCTGCAGGTAGTCGGCGGCCTCCTCCTTCACGTGCAGCCTGCAACACGCGACACCTATGACATGCCGTCACGACTACACACGCACACACACACACACGCACACACACACACACACACACATACGCACGTGATGTGCGTGCCGCGCCGCAGAGTGTCGCCGCGCGGGTCCTCGGCGACGCTGAAGGAGTTGGCGTCGGACTCCCAGACGTGCTGCTTGTCGGCGTTGTTCTTGGACACCACGGTCACCTTGTCGGCCACCAGGAAGGCCGAGTAGAAGCCCACGCCGAACTGGCCGATCATGTCGTTCATCTCCTGCGCCTCGCTCTGCAAGCATGACACGGACGTGTGAGGCACAGACTACGGCGAGCGGTACGTATAGCGCGGTGTGCGATGTGCGTACCTTCTCCGCGTCCTGCATCTTGGAGAGGAACTCGGCGGTGCCGGACTTGGCGATGGTGCCGAGGTTGTTGATGAGCTCGTTGCGCGACATACCGATGCCGGAGTCGATGATGTGCAGCAGGCGCTTGTCGGGATCGGCCTTGATGCGGATGCTGAGATCGGAGTTGGTCTCCAGCACGTCGCGGTCCGTCAGCGACAGCAACCGGATCTTGTCCAGCGCGTCCGAGCCGTTCGAGATCAGCTCTCGCAGGAAGATCTGAAACGACGGTCACGTCACTGGTATTTAACGTATCTAGAAAATTTGTGTATACTTTGTCAACTTTTCCATCTACCTACAACTTAACAAAAAATCAAATTCACTGTTTTATGTTTACCTGTTTTGTGTTTTAGTTTAAGTTATACTGTACTTTGTTTTTATTTCTTAAAACTCATTAATCTATTAAAATATTATTTTGTCACAAATATCCTACCATAAGTACAATCACAGAGAACGAGGAAAACTGTTCCACCGTACTAAAGTCTATATTAGTACGGGCAACAGAGTGAATATGTTCTGTGTTAACAAGCAAAAGTTGTAACTACATCTACTGCTTAATTGTAACTTACTGAACTGCGCAAGGTTGTTGTTTGATTTGGCAAATAAACAAGTTTTTTATGTACTGGCGCTCAGTACTCGCTGTAGCTACTCGCGGCTGCGCGGACTAACCTCTTTGTTCCTGTACAGCGAGTTGATGATGAGTTTCATCATGCGGTTGACTTCTGTCTGGAAGGTGTAGTTCTGCGCGTGCTCCTTGATCTCTCGCATCTGCGCGACGCTCAGGCCGTCCGGCGAGATGGCCTCCTCCTCTCGTAACACTGCTTCAGCATCTAACGAAAGCAAATTCATGAGTTTTTAAGATCCAGCGGACCACCTTTCGACTATTAAACAATTTTTTTAAATAATTTCTATAAGTCGCGAATATCATACCCTAGTTTTTAGTGTACCGTAGCCGAATGGCAAAAAAGGGAACCCTTATAGATTCGTCATTACTGTCTGTCTGTTCGTATGTCACAGCCACTTTATTCCGAAACGATTAGGACTACACAGTTGAAAGAACACGGGCGAGGAAATTGTTGATGAAATTATTAAGCGTCTACGTATGTCACCGTAATAGATACCGACGAAATAATTTACTAAGTTTTATCAAATCAACCATAAGGCCTATCAAAGTCTGGAAAAAAAATCTTCTTAATTGGGAGCTTAATTGACTAGATTATTGATTCTATCTATATCTGTGATGATAATAAATAATCATGGCTTAGTTTAAAAAATAAACACGATTGTTTGTGCTAAGATTATAGCGGTCATAGTTTTTTTAATATATACAAATGACATCGTAGTGAAATTCGAGTATGGCAACATCCCAAAAAAAAACATGACATTTCAATTGTCAACCGGCCGCATATTTTGACATGTACTGAACAGATAAGGGTTCCCGCACATGGGCCACCGGCCACAACCACAAAACGACGCCACCGGCATATTTCCTGTAGTTTTCATACATTTTATATGGACTCCCCCGCACACGGTTGACGCCGGTGGCCGCCACACGCTACAAATCGTCGCTGCTTGCTTCTTGTGGCCCGCACCGGCCACTAAACGCCGCCCACTCGCGTGATTCCCGACCCCTCTCTCCCTTACCTCAGTCAACATTCTTCGTCCGAGTCCATTATGATACCGCATGCATGGGCTAAAAAAAAGTAGCAGCCACCGACCGAAGTGTCGACCGCCGGCCACAAGTGGCTGTCGCGCGCTTCAGCTACCTTTGTAGCCGCTTCTAGCTTCTCGTGGCGGCGTTTGTGGCTGTGGCCGGTGGCCCGTGTGCGGGGACCCTAACTTGTCGTTGTCGTCTGTGCGTGCGTCTCGTTATTTTGTTTTCCATCGATTTTCCGTGATTTTCTACTTTATCGACTGCTTCTGTTTATGGAGTCTGAGATTTACTGTTCCCTGTGTGACTAGTGCTTGCCTAAGGATTCTGATTGTTTGCCTATACGACGACATTTTTCTGTGACTCTGGATTCCGATTCTGCCTGATACCTTGGATTTTGTTGTGTGTGCATCGATTTGTTTATCACGATGGGTAGCCGTGTAGCGCCTACACACATCATGTGCGTCAACTGCAACATATGTATCAATGAAATGCGACGATACCCGGCATTGGCACTTGACTCGAGAGTCACTGCTTTAATCTGCAGCTGGGTATATCCTCAAATTGTAAGTATTACTGACGACTAGTCCCGTTACAAGATTTTGATTATCTTCATTGCCTAGAACTGTTCATCAAGTATAGTACAAGATTTTTGTTTGATTTCTGTTTGTAGTTGTTTAAAATCATGTTTTTAAATGACATTAATAATAAATCATTCTAATGTATTAAGAGTATTTTCCTTTTGTTGTTAGATTTTGGAAGATGACCATGTCTGCGAGGCATGCAGAGATCTTGCAATGGCTGCAGTTAATGGTACCATGCAAAGAGAAGTTTCTGGCAGTGAAGAAGCTGGACCAAGTACGAGGGGGCATACAAATGTGTGCCTTTTATGTGGCTGTTCAACCCTTCAAAGACAGAGTGACTTAATATTAAGACAAAACATTGTAGGCTTTGTAGATTCCCAGCTGCTTGTTAACTTTTTATTTTTGTTCTACATTTTTTGAGTAGTAAGCAACGAGTCATTGTCGGGCCTACGCTGTCCCCCCATACTTAAGTACAAATGCTGTATCCATAATAATATTGTAACACCAAATGATTTGAAAAGAGTAACCATGGAGTTTCTTGTCGGTTCTTCTCCATAGGAAACGACCAACCCGAACCGTGCACCGTTTTGTCGACGTTTTATAAGTGCCCATCGAGGCCTATGTGAAATAAAATATTTTGATTTTGATCTTTGAATAAATCTTAAAAAAAAACGTTTTTTTTTAATAAGTACCTACCAATGACCTACTCTTACCATGTAATTAATCATATAATATATCTATAACTAACTGCCCTAAAGATAGTTGACTATTTATTAAATAAATATATAACCTACGTTTCATGTGGCCATGTCCATGTGGCAGACCTACGGAAATTCGGTTGGACTTAATATCCTAAATACGTAGTCCGTAGATTATTTGTATTGAAAATGCATTTCTATCAATGATATTTTAAGTGATAAGTAGATATTCCTATATTTCTTTTTCGATTAGTCTATTGTTGACAAGACATAACCTCTAAAACTTCAAACTGAAATATCTTTAATTCCTGACTTCCTATAACAGTATAACGAAAGACAAAACTGTTCAGAAATTCAAACTCTATACTTTTAGATATTTTTCATAGGCAGACGCAAAAAAAAAATGTCAACAAAAATTTGTTTGGGCGTTCGCCGGTGTTCTTTGGTAGGTAGATGTATTCTGTAAACCGCTTTACGATTTTTATACAAACATAAATAAAAGATTAAGGAATCAAAGATTACTTAAATTACTCCCCATAAACCCCATAAACGGAACTGAAAAAAATATCAAACCTATACGTGCGGGATGTCTATAGATAGGTCTTTAAAAATGACATTGAGGTTCCTAAAACCATTTTTTCTCAAAGTCAATCAAAAATAAATTTACGCTGTCGAGAACACGATTTTTTCATACCTAATGAAGCAATGGTTGAGGAATTTCCTACAAAATTTGATTGTAACAGATAGAATAAATCATTTCATTTCATAGAAAGTGTATATATGTATGAAATAGTTGCTGTATGCTGTAAAAAAGAATGATAATATTGTACCAAAAACTTCCCAAGTGAATTAAGTTTAGATCAAGTACATAATTAGCCTGAATTCTGCGATAACGTTTAAAGAACTATGGGTAAATTTGTATGGGATGGACCCCACCCACCCTTTTTTTTTAACGTGGTAAAATCATCAAATGAGTCCTCCCACCCAGGGCAGAGCGGGAGGGACTGTCAGACTTGTACTGACTAAAATCCACGGTGTCCTTCAGTAGCCCTTTATGTTCCAGGGTCACGGTAATTCTATGAGTCCCGCGACCCCGGCAGGCTTTGGCCCTCTAGAGGGGGGCCCCGTCATTATGCTGACACTCTTTGACCCCCCCCCCCCACCCACCCTTGTAGCATTATAGAGTAGTTGTCATTTTGAAGGGTTTATGTGAATAACCCAAAAATTAACGAACGAATGAATGGGGCAAAAAGTTGCGATGTACTGATCGTGCACATGTCGTTGATCTTCCATCAAAAATCGGAAGTTATGACGGAGGCGAAGGGTAAATTCACAAAGACATTCGGCATTGTATAATGTCAAATAACTATTTTCTCCTGCTAGCTACAAAGTTGCCGCCATAAAAAAAAAAAAAAATTTCAGACGTTACTAATGGTTATAAGTCTCAAGTGCTACACGGGTGGGTACGATATTACTTGATTTTACACGTGTTTCTTTTTAGATATCTATAACAAGATTTTTTTTTAAAGTTCTATGAAAACTGATTGCGATTGCGCAAAACCCCTTTTTCTTACCCTCCGTTTAAAACAATTTGGGGGGAGCCCAGAGGGTTTTATAGCAAGCGTATTCAGCATGAAAGCTTGATAATATCTGAGTAGGTAGAGCATGATGAATGAACGTCAAAACTATATTTGGAAGCATTGCCGGTTCTATTTCCTGCGTAGCAACTCGACATATCGATCCAACAGGACATTCGACGGTCTACTGTAAGTGAAGCAGCTATCAGGCATGGCGGCGGAGGGCACCGAGAACCTCGGCGGCGAGGGCAGCGCGGCGGCCGTGCCCGACGCGCCGTGCTCGCTGCACGCGCGCTCCTTCAAGCTGCGCTTTGCGTCACAGCGCGAGCAAGGGCGCTCCTACGTGTCGCTCGTAAAGCCCCTCGGTCTACGTAAGTATTGTTCCCCAGCTAGCGCGTCGGTCGAGCACCGTGTGACGTGTGTGTGTGTGTGTCGCAGCCGCCACGGTGACGGGCAAGTTCTACGTGCGCGAGCAGGCGGGCGCGGCGGACGACGCGGCCACGCGGCGCGCGCTGCAGCGCATCGAGGACATGTTCGGGTGCGGCCCACGCGACAAGTACGACGCGCCGGTCACTAGCGCGCAAGTGTTCGTCCATGTCTTACTTTATACTAACCAACATACCTCTACAACCGCTTCACATTTTATTCAAAAACCGTTCATTTTATAAGTTATAGAATCAGGCGTTACTTTGCGTTAATCTGACATTAAATGTTATGCAAAATATGTAGTTTTAATTCCGCGAAAAAGATCCAGGCCTGGATGCAGGACCGCCGTCCCGTCCACAAAATATGCACATGCAGGAAAAGCAATAATAATTATAATTAGCATGCCTGCACCTTCTTCTTCTTCGTATCGCTGGCACGAATTTTTACGCCGGCTCCACACGTTGCCGCGTTGGTGCCAACGCCAGTCGTCCAACGTTTCGATCTAGAAAATAGCATTCGCACCAACGTTGGGACGAGCGCTGGGAGTTGGCCGAGACGTAACGGTTTTATTAAAGGAAACAGCGCCAACGTTCGCAATCCGTCCACATGTTGGCGCTTTGCTCAGTCCCGAATCCTGTTGCAACAAGCATCGAGAGCGCGCGACGAGCGAGAATGTCATCCTCGTAATCGCCACCCGTATGGACAAATGAAAAAGTTATCGAATTATTTTTTAAGTTTACCAGGCACATCCAATAATATGGAGCACAATATAGAAATCGAAATTGCTCCATATTATTGGATATGCGTTACGTGGTATCTTCTCGTCCAACTTACCGCAGTGTCTCAAGACGAAAGTCTATGACCAGTGTGTGTTGCCAGTGATTACATACGGGACCGAAACGTCGCTCCCAATGGGCCTCATCAGAAGGCTTAAAGTCACTCAAAGGGCAATGGAGAGGGCTACGCTCGGAGTTTCCTTGCGTGATCAAATCAGAAATGAGGACATCCGCAAGAGAACCAAGGTTACCGACATAGCCCGAAGAATAGCCAAACTTAAGTGGCAGTGGGCAAGGCACATTGCTCGCAGAACGGATGGCCGATGGGGCCGAAAAGTTCTGGAGTGGCGACCGCGAACCGGAAGACGTTGCGTTGGAAGGCCTCCCACTAGGTGGACCGATGACCTGGCAAAAGGTTGCAGGGATCCGCTGGATACGAGACGCACGGGACCGGTCAATGTGGCGACACTTGGGGGAGGCCTATGTCCAGCAGTGGACGTCTTTCGGCTGAAATGATGATGTTTGGATATGCCTGGTAAACTTCGCTCGTCCCAACGTTGGTGCCAATGCTATTTTATGGATCCAAACGTTGGACGAGTGGCGTTGGGTCAACGTGTGGTGCCAACGTTTGGAGACGGCCTTATACTTTGTTAGCCAAGAACAAACCTATACTCGACGCGTGTTTCGCCCCTCCACGGGGCATCCTCAAGAACAGTGTTGACTCGCGCTCGAGCGGTCGTCGAGTCAAACACACTTCTACATTTGCATATTTTTACAGGCGAGACGGCAGTGTTGCATCCTGCATTTAGGCCTGGATTTTTTTCGCGGAATTAAAACTACATATTTTGCATAAAATTTAACGTTCATTTTATAAAAAGATAGCAGTGTCGCGCGCAATTCTAGCCTTCCTGTTATCTCGAATTCCGCTGATCATAATGTGTAGTGAGGTCTCGCCAAAAGTACAATAGATGGCGATCACATTCCCCCTCGTCAGGCAGCGCCTTAGCTCACCAAAGAGATATTATTGAGCTCTAGAAGCCAAACGCCAATCGGAACGAATCACGCGCGGGATTCAGGACGTGAGTGACTCTGCGAGACTACGACATACGGTCACGCGTTCCGCGCGGGATTCGCATCAGTGCGGCCAAAGCTTTGATCATTAATTAGAATAGTGAGGGGCGTGTGCATGTGCACTTGTGCAGTGTGGGCTGGTGGGCTGCGCGCGGCGCGCTGGCCGAGCGCGCGGACCGGCGCCTGCAGCACCACGTGCGCGACTCGGCGTGGCTGAAAGCGCGCCTGTGTGTGCTGGCCGCCGACGAGAAGCTCAAGAACCGATAACTCCAGCAACTACGATGTACTGATGTGGCGACAAGCGACATTACAAAACATCTAGATTTGTGCTATATCTAAGTTTAATATCAAAATATATAAACCTTTCGGAAAATGCTTTGTTCTTATAATGATAATCAAAATCGATTGTGAACTCAATTCCGCATAGACAATTTTTTCAAGTGTCTAAACCATAATGGCGGTGAGGTGACTATACAGGTGAATTTTCCAAGAGGGCGTGGATGGCCAAATCTGAAATTATGAGAAATAGCGAAAAATGCTCAAAGGAGTCTCGAGCCCGATTTTGATGAAAACTAAAACTACATCATTACATTTTTGAAACATTAATATTCCTAGCTAGGAATAGAATGGAACCCATCGATTTTGGAAAAAAAAACCACACACTGTGTTATGACACGATTCGATAGTGTCGCTAATAAGGATCATATTTTGGGAAGTAATCACATAAGACAAACTTAAGAAAATGTTAAATTTTATATTTTTCATATTTTAAATTAATTTCCTTGATTGAAGACTAATTTCAATTTTGTTGACTCTTCGCGGTTAAAGGCCACAGTAAGAGCAAAAAATTAAATTAGAACTTACAAGTGAGTTGGCGCCAATAGTGATTTTGTTAAACGTTTCGTTGATTACTACTAACTGTTATGTATTTTATCAAAATTGAACTCTTTTCTTTAGTTTGCTGTATGTCATTATTCCTAGAAACTGATCCTTATTAGCGAAACTATCGAATGGTGCAATAATACAGTGTGTATTTTTTTCTCCGAAATAAATGGGTTCGATTCCTGGCTAGGAATGGTCTGGAATGGTCGAGCTACGAAGTACAACACGAAAAATTGTGTTGTACTTCGTAGCACGACCATGAACGCATTCATTATAACTTTAGATGGTAATAAAATCCTTTTAATTTATACTATTTTATACCACTAATTAGAAATTTTATACCTATCAATAATCGTAGATATACAGGTCATGCTGGGAAGATTCCTTCCCAGCACGACCACGCTAAAATTCTAGCTGGCATAAAAGTTGGTGAAACGGGAGCATGCCTAAAAATTTTTACTCATTATGTACTCCTTTGTCACATGTTAAAATTAAGAATATACGTTCAAACAATAATAAAAATATACGGTCGTTTTTTTTTATATTTAACGCCATCTACTGTCAAGTATAGATACTAATCACATACTTAAATGCAGAAAATGTTTTATTGCTTTTCTAACAATTTACCAATAATGAAATAGGAGTACATAATGAGTAAAAATTTTTAGGCATGCTCCCGTTTCACTAACTTTTATGCCAGCTAGAATTTTAGCGTGGTCGTGCTGAAAAGGAATCTTCCCAGCTCGACCTGTATATTTACGATTATTGAGAGGTATACAATTTCTAATTAGTGGTATAAATAGTATAAATTAAAAGGATTTTATTACCATCTAAAGTTATAATGAATGCGTTCATGGTCTTGCTACGAAGTACAACACGAAAAATTCACCTGTTTATGCCACTTTAGTGTTATGCCCTTGTAGGCTGCGTTTCCACCAGAAATGTGCGAGGATGCGTTGCAAGGCATATGTTTGTTAAGAACAAATAGAATCACTTCATTTACCTAGCCTCGCTCAGTGCAGCTCTAGTGGAAACGGCTCAGCGGAGCGATATTTTTGTACATAGAAAACAATGCAAATAAGTGTGCGAGGGATGTGTGCGAGGAATGTGTTGCGAGGGAAGTGTGGTTTTTTATTTTATTATACTGTCGTTGATCTTATTTTTAGGGTTACGTAGCCGAATAGCAAAAAAAACGGAACTCTTTTAGATTCGTCACGTCTGTCTGTCTGTCTCAGTCACTTTATTCCGCAACTATCAGAACTACACAGTTGTAACTTGGTAGGTAGATGTATTCTGTGAACCATTTTACGACTTCTTTCTACAAAAAAAAACGTGTGAAACGGTGCGCAGATGACCGGTGCGAGGATGTGTAGCGGGCTCGTTTCAGAATTACTGCTATTTTTACCCGACTGCGGCGAAGCCCAAAATGAGGGTTATGTGTTTGACCTGTATGTATGACTGTATGTATGTATGAATTATGTATGTCCGTTTCTAAGTTCCCTCGTAACTCCTAAACAGATGAACAGATTTGGATAAATTATACGTCGTTAGATTCGTATTGGTGGCGCGAGTGTCACTGGCTACATGGAATTACAAAAAAGGAAAATGGCGGATTTCGGTTGTCGTCGTATCGTAAAGTTCGATTTTTTTGTCTCCAATACCATCAAGTGGGGTATCAAAACGAAGGGTTTGAAGCGCAGGCCACACCGCCAGCTAGCGGGCGGGCGGGCTAGGCGGGTGGGCGAAGCGAATGAAGGAAACTATACAAACTACGCGAAATATTGGCGAGCTAAACTATGGGGTTCACACCGAAAACTACGGACAGACGAGCGACGGGCGGAGCGCGCGGAGCGGGCTAAGCGGGCGAAGCGGGGGGCGCGGATGGGAGAGCGAGAGGTTAGCGTTCTATCTGTCCATTGTCATTTGCGCGCAGTCGCAAATGACAAATGTCTACTCGAAACGGGGAGGACGGGCGAACGAACCGGGCGAGCGGGCTGGCGGGCGAGCTAAGCTAGCGAAGCGCGGGCGCGCCAACGAGGTGAACGAGTAGCTTCGCTGGGATCGTCGGATATTTCGTTAGCTTAGCTCGTTAGGTTAGTCGGTAGCTCGCGGTGTGAACCGAAGTATGTAAAGAGGTGAAACGATGTTCGCCCGCCTAGCCCGCCCGCCCGCTAGCTGGCGGTGTGGCCTGCGCTTTAAGGGGGGATTACAAAAATGGGGAGGGGGGGGGCGCATTTGAATATAAAATTATGAAAATGGAATGGGCCCCCTCTGCTTCTAGTTTTTGTTTAATTTAAAATGTGCTTGTTTTATGGTTTTCAGTTTTTTCAGTCGGGTTTTGTAGTTTTTTAAACTACTTTTTTTTTTTAAATCAACCTGTACTGTCCCACTGCTGGTCAAAGGCCTGTCCCATTCCTTTCCAACTCTCCCGGTGTTTTGCCTCCTCTGGCCAATTAGTCAGGAACGAGTCCAAATCGTCACGCCAGCGTTTCTTGGGCCTGCCTCGGTGACGACGACCGTCTTCAGGCACCACTGTGTGACGATTCTGGCCCAGTCCCATTTTAACCTTGCAGACGTATCAACAACACCGCGATGCCTGACTTGGAGCTTGTGGTGTTGCGTATTCGATCGGTGATTTTGATGTTTGAAATCCTACGCTCCAACGCTCTTTCATTTTTTCTCTTTTCTTTGACTTATTTACTAACACAAGTTTTGTATTTACGTTAAATATGTTATTTTATAAAGTATTATACAACGTGTAACATAATAAACGCAAGACCTCTCGTGTGGTCTCTCGCACCATGAAACTAAACATCTTTTGTTCTAAGAGTTCTTGAAATTCGCAAAACAAAAAAAAAAACTTTCTATAGGAACGAACGCAATCAGCTGAAAGTTATGAATTTCCAAAAGTCATAGAACAAAAGTTGTTCAGTTTCATGGTCTGAGACACCATACGACAGGTCTTGCGTTTATTATGTTACACGTTGTATAGGCCATTGTAGCCTGAAATAAATGATGTTGTTGTTGTTTGGCAAACTTTGAGTTTGGACTTACTTCTGAGCCTCCGTCAAAGACCAAGTCTGGGCGCCAAAGGTTAGGTTAGGATAGGCAGGATACACATGTCGACGAGCTTACACTTAAGTGAGATAGGATGGTCGCCCTTCATAAGCGCCTTCATGGACCAGTAGCTTTTCCAGGCGTTTTCGACGCGACGGTCGATCTCTTTCTCCTGTCTGTTGTTGAAGGAAACTAGCTGGTCCAGGTAGATCCTCGTATATTCATCCACATAGTGTATTTCCTGCCCATCGACCTCGACCCTTTATTTAACGGCATTGTTTATGACATTACGGCGGCTTAGTCTGATTGATACATCGTCTGTCCAACCTCAAGGCTTGTAGTGCTCAGGTCTTGGAGCATTTGTTGCAGTTGAGCGGCTTCAGGAGCAAAAAGCACAATATCGTCTGCAAAACGAAGGTTTGATAGCATTTTATCACCGTTCAGATTGCCTTGCATTTTCCATGCGTCAGCAAGGTCTTTGAATATCTCCTAGAGGGTGCTGGTGAATAGTTTAGGAGAAAGCGGGTCACCCTGTTTTACTCCTTTGGCAATTTTAAATTTTGAACCTACAGAATCTAATTTAATGTTAGCCTAATTTAATAATAGCACATTATTGCAAATATTTTTTAACAGTTCTATATAAGTTTCCTCTATACCTTGGCTTCGTAGAGCTGAGAATATGGCGCTCTGTTATATACTGTCAAAACTAGGGAATGCAATCCGGACTATCCGTAATCCGAAAAATCCGGATATCCACACATTTTTGCTAGACTTCCAAATCCGGATTTGAAAATCGAATCCGGATTTTCTGAATAATAAGAAATTGTAATTCGGGGGCTGCTTTATTCAGCCGAAAGCCTGAAACTGATATCCCCAGTTTAGTGCGAATGGAGATGGCGTTATTCGAGGATAGTGGTTCACGAGGACGATACATGGAGGCCGCTTACAAGCATTTTCAGTGCATTCACCCATAAAAGCGTCGAATCAGAGCTTGCTTTTTCCGCAGCAGGAATTAAGTGTAAAAGAATTCGCAGCAGGTTAAACGACTGCACTTTAGATGCTTTATTATTTTAGAGGTCACATTTTATGTGTCAAAAGAAAACATAGTTTTTTTTTGACGTGACGTCTTATAATTCGATGGTGCCGGCTGCACGCACGGGCGTTACCTCGCTCTGAAGCGTTCCATAAAACAATTGCTCAACAATGTGCGTACTTGTAAAAACTATGTACTTTAATAAAAAAAAAAAAAATTGACATAATTGTATTTATACGTAACTTGATCAATTCAATTGTGATTTCCATTTACCTCCTTCTCTATATCCATACAAACTATCTATCAAACAAATAAAATTAAAATTTTCTTTTGAAAAATGCAGCCATTCCATCAGTATTTTCTTATGACGTTGTCACGTTCAACTATCGTCAGTAATCCGACTTTACAGACAACCGATGTTTTTTTTGTTGCTAAAATGTTGGTTAAATTGTTTTGTTATGTTGAATAATTTGACAAGAAGGCTATTATTTTTGTTTTCCAGTTTCGTTTAATTTGTACCTATTAATTATTTTATTAATGTTACTCGCCACGCGAGTCACAGACTGATTTTTTTAATAATAATAAGTATTATGTTGATTAAGTGAAGTTAAACTGTTTTTTTACTTTTGTTATGTTTAATAATTTGACAGGGAGTCTATTTGTCGTTTTATTTTTGTTCTTCAGAGTTTATTTTAATTTGTACTTGTCGTATATGTCAGGATTTATTTCGTAAGCCTCGAACATCATGTGGGCAGACGATTTTTTCAGGAAACATCCCTACTCTAAATGAAAAACAAAGTTACTGCTACAGTTTTACGAAAAAGTCGAATATCTAAAAAACTAAATTCACACCAATAGTAGGTAGTTCTTTTTACATTCCCTCATTTGTTTCAGAATTTTTCTCTTCTTGATTTAAAAATTGGCACACATTTTTTACGGCTTACGAGGCGAATATCTCATCAACCATTGACCTAAGAAATAAAGTACAATTTGAAGAACCTTGATGTTGTTTTTCAAGAGCTGTCAACAGACATTTCCCAACACTTTTGCATAGCGGTTCATAGAAGACACACCTACACTCACTCATATCGGCGTCACTTACGAGACGCGAGACTAAGCGGACGTGTTTTTCTGTACTTGCTTAAATGAAATATACGACAATTATATCAATAATTATTTGCGGCGTCAGTTAATAACAAAGTAAAGTGTGTCACCTGTGACCAGTGCCATAGCAACGGTGCAAAATGAAATAAATAAATAAATAAATAAAGTTTTGCGGTTAGTATGTCTAACCCAGGATCGAACCCAGGGTCGAGCCCATTTGGGGCCCGTAGCCAATTACTACGACGAAGTCCTCCGCCAACGCCTACCGAACAATTGCCCCCGAGAGCACCAAATCCACCAACACCTGCACCAGCACCTGTACCAGCACCTGAGGAAAATGTTTTGCCGAGTGAAATTATCAGCACGCCAGAGATCCAGAAATGGCTATTATCTATTGATGGCATTCTGACCGAAGTCTGCACTGTTGTTGGTGAAGGAAAAATGAACTCGGACCAGAAGCAACGTGTCGTAAATCTTTGCCGGAAGGTCCAAAGTGGAACTTCTCAGATGGCTGTCCTTTACCAATCGTTGAAACAGAAAATGATCCAGTCCCACAGTTCCGTTCAGCACTTACAGCTTCAGAAGAACATGGTGAACTCTCTGGACCAGGTCAAAGAGGTTATAGAGTCGAGGCTAAATACGTCCAACGATAATTCCTATGCTAGCATGGTGAAGAAAGGCTCCGACAATTTCATCCGTCCTGCAAACTTGAGTTCAATTGCCATCTATCCCAGCGATAAAACTAAAACTAGTGACAACACCAAGTCACTTGTTCAGAAGTTAATATCTCCCGAGCAACTCAAGCTCCAGGTACGTGGCCTGAAAAAAGTGAAAAATGGGGGCGTACTAATTAGCACAGAAAATAAAAACGATATAGTTAAATTGAAGAATTCGGAGAAGATATTCACTTCGGGCCTTACAATAGAAGAACCTTCTAAACGACGCCCTAGGGTTACTGTCATTGGTGTTCCCGTAGCCCTTACTGAGAAGGAGGTATTTGACTGTATTTACGAGCAAAACTTATCTGATAAATTGCCGAATACAACGCGTGAATCCTTCCTTGAGACCGTTAAACTGAGCCATAAATCGGGTAAGAAAGGCCTTCCTACCTGCAACTACATTCTGGAAGTACCCGCTGGCATAAGAAAAATGCTGGTAAACCAAAGCAGAATTTTTATAAATTGGACCTCATGCCCGGTGAGAGACTTTACGATAGTCACCAGGTGCTACAATTGCCAGCAGTTTGGGCACGCAGCTAAGTTTTGCCGTGAAACGAGTCCTACTTGCAACCACTGTGCAGAGACGGGACACTCCGTGAAGGAATGCAGCAGCAAATCTTCTCCCCCCCAGTGTGCGACGTGCAAAAGGTTCAAGAGGAAATGTGACCATCCAACCGGTGATGTCAGTTGCCCAGCACGTAAACATGCAGAGACTAACTACATCAACTCAATAGACTATGAGGGCGCCTAAGAGCGCCACAGTATATTATATTTAGTAAGCACACAAACAGGTAGATTTTCCCTTATTTGTATTTCTTCTTAGTTTGTAATTATCATGAGCGATCAGCTAATAAGTGATCTAGATAGTTTTACTGTGTCTGAATCCAAAATCTGTAATGTTGAGGACTGTAAATACCTTCTTCGTTCGGGCGACAAATCGCTTACCTTGCTTACACAAAATATTCGAAGCATAAACCGCAATATGGACGGTTTTGAAGTGTTTTTACAAAGTCTTGACATAAGCTGTGATATTATTGTACTAACAGAATGTTGGTTGTCAAAACAGACAGTCAACTTACCATCTCTGAACGGTTTTTATTCTTATAAAACAGACCGAAACACCAACCAAAACGACGGAGTTGTAGTATTTATTAAAAATAATTTACGAACTATCAAAGAAGAACCACTATCCCAAGACAGTAATTGCTTATTCATTAAAATTATTCCCGATACAGTAGTCATGGCTATTTATAGGCCTCCCTCTTATAATATCGACAGATTTTTAGAATCACTCGATACGAACTTAAAAGCCATAAGTACTTTTAAAAATATAATACTTGTAGGAGATATCAACATAAACATTTCCTCCGAGAAACCCGATACCCATACACACAATTATCTAAATATTTGTGCATTTCATGGACTTTTACCGGCTCACTATTACCCCACACATCAAAGCGGTTCTTGCTTAGACCATATCATTCTTAAATCAAAAAATCCATCCAATACATTGGTTACTAACTCTGCGCTTACAGATCATCAAGCTGTTTTACTAACAATGCAAATAAGTTCACCTAGAAAAAACTGCGAGCGCAGCTACACTAAAGTCAATATGGCAAATCTTGAAAGTGACATACGCGGCATTAATTTTAACCCAATTTATGATTCTGTTGATGTAAATATCTCTTTACAATATTTCATAAATTCTATACAATACGCAATAAGGAAAAACACTTTCACTAAGATAATCCCTAGGAAATATAGTTGTATTAAACCGTGGATCACACCCGGTCTCGTTCGTTGTATAAGACACAGAGACAAACTTCACCTAAAATCAAAACTTGCACCTGATGACGTAATACTTTCTGTAACCTATAAAAGATATCGTAACTTCTGTAATAATCTTTTGAAAAAACTAAAAAACCAGTTCGATAAAAATGAACTAGAGAAGGCGGGGAAAAATAGTAAACTTGTGTGGAAATTTATAAAAACCAATACATTGAGGTCTAAAAATTCTGAACCGCCGCTAGATTTACTATCAACAGAAATAATCCCATCCGAAGCAACAAATAAGGTAAACCACTATTTCGTCAACGTTGGTAAAAACTTGGCAGAAAAATTCATAAATATTAGCTTTGCTCCTACTCCAAACCCCACTAAGACATCTTCAACGTTAAAATCTTTTGTTTTATTAGATACGGACGTCAACGAAGTAGTTAGAATAATAAACGGCTTAAAGGATGTCTGCGCAACTGGGTGGGATGATATACCCAATAACGTACTAAAAAGATTTAAACACCTACTGGCCCCTCCGCTTACCCACATCTTTCAGCTATGTTTATCAAAAGGGATATTTCCAAAATTACTGAAAAAGTCTGTGGTCACTCCTATTTTCAAGTCTGGAGATAAAATGAGTGTGAATAACTACAGACCAATTTCAGTACTGACAGGCCTATCAAAAATTTTAGAAAAAATCATAAACAGTAGACTGATAAAATATCTGGAAGATAACAAACTTCTTTCAGATAATCAATTTGGATTTAGGCCTAAAAAATCAACTAGCCAAGCAGTAAACAAATTGATTAATTACATTTCTACAAATCTGGATAGTGGAATGCATACAGTTGGTATCTTTTTAGATCTTGCCAAGGCTTTTGACACTATTTCTTGCACTACTCTTTTGCAGAAGCTTGAAACACTTGGGATAAGAGGAGCGCAGCTTCTTCTATTATCTGATTATCTTAGCGATCGACAGCAATGTGTAAAAATTGGTCCAAACACAAGTTCTGATCTTTCAAATACTTGTTTTGGAATTCCACAAGGCAGTATATTAGGTCCTACATTATTTTTAATCTATATCAATGACCTTTGCAGCCTGCCACTCAACAATGGTGTTGTAATGTCTTATGCAGATGATACTGCTCTGTTGTTTGCAGCTAAATCAAGAGCTGAGGCCTATGAACATGCTCAGAATGGTTTCAACAGTGTATACAATTGGCTCCAGGACAATTTTCTAACACTGAATGCTGACAAAACAAAATACATTTCATTTGCAATGAGAAATACTAACACACCGCTTACTAACCTAATCATTTACGCGCATACCTGTAGCACTTACGCTGACACTGCATGTTCTTGCCCTACTTTAGAAAAAGCTGACCATTTGAAGTATCTTGGTGTCACAATTGACTCCAATCTAAATTTCCGTAAACATATCGAGTTACTATGTACTAGAGTGCGCAAACTAATATATGTTTTTAAGTATTTACGTAATGTAGCCGACTATAAATTAATAAAACAGGTTTATTTGGCGTTGTGCCAGTCTATTCTAACCTATTGCATAACGTCATGGGGTGGCGCGGGAAATTCGATTCTTCTCCCTCTAAAACGTGCTCAAAGAGCAATTCTAAAGGTTGCCACCTTTCGTCCGTTTAGATTTCCTACACGGCTCCTCTACAAAGCATGTAATGTGCTCACAGTACGGCAATTATTTATTCTTCACATTATACTACAGCAGCACTCTATCCTTCCCTATGACCCTGTTCCTTCCGATAGGAGAAGGAAGGACCTAGTTTGCACAATGCCTCAAACTAGGCATGCTTTTGCTAGTCGATTTTATATGTTTTTAGGACCTTTTCTGTATAATAGGCTCAACAAGAAACTAAACTTCTATAGTCTAAGTTATAGGAAATGTAATTTTGTATTATCAGATTATTTAACACTACTTGATTACACGGACCCAGAAAAACTTCTAGAAGTCCTAGTTTGATTATGTTATCCCCTGGTATCTAATTGCACGTATTTACTTAAGTTAGTTTTAATGTTTTTGTACTAATTGGATTTTTGTTATAGTTGTTAATAGATTTACTTTAATTTCAAAACTTTTACTGTCCTAATTATATGATGCAATGTAAGTGATGGCCTGAAACACAGGTTTAAATAAACCTAGATCAGGCAGGTCGCTACCTAACATTTGAATTCGACATTTTCGTTACTTGCACCTGTTAATATATTTAAGTCATAGTTTATTTATAAGCGCTAATTAAAATTGTTTAAGAAATTACACTACAGCACCTAAATGTACTTTTGTAATATCTACTTTTTAAATAAATTATTCTAATTATTCTATATCCAAGGAGATCATTTTTTTGGGCCTTTTCTGAAAATGTCGGCCAACAAAAAAAAAAATGCCACGTATTGGTAGTACTAGCCATTTGGAGCAATAGTTATTATGGCACAAAAGTTGTAGGATCGCTCTGAACCAAGTTATACAAGTTCGATGATTCATCATTTTCATACATTTATTGATTTTTGAAAGTGCTGGGAAACATAAAATAATGATACATTTGCTAGAACTAATGAAGCAATTGTCATTGTGAAGCGACCACTCTGAAGTTGATATTTATGACCATCGCGTGTCGGATTTGATCATATGACCAGACAGGAAGTGGTGCAGAGGAACCTCATAGTTTCAGAGCGATTATTTGGCAATTGTGACAGTCCGATCGAAGAAAGGCAGGCGATCGCTATTAGAAGAGCTCTAATTACTTTTTTCAGATAAAGTCTTACAACAAGTTCTGCTAAATGGTTTGGTATGTTTATACATTCATTAATTATATTAACGAAATCACGTGAGTGTACCACGGTCTAATATAAAAATGTCACCAGGCCGGTAAAACCTGTGTAATACGCCATCATTCAGTGCATTATTTAAAATCTGGGCATCGGAGGTTGTTGCAGCGTTAAAAGGTTTCTAAACTTATGATTCCCATAAGTTTAGAAACATTTTAACCTTTCAAAAAAAGCCCAAAAATGTATGGAGCCAAATTGATCTCCTTTCAACTGTATAATGCCAACAGTGTCAGAGTAAAATGGCTGTGACATATGGCTGGATAGACAGACAGAATTAATGTATAAGGGTCCCATTTGTGCCATTTGGCAACGGAACCCTAAAAACTGAAATCCATGTGGATCAAGTGCCATACTTAATGGTAACACACAATTGCGTTTACACAAAAAATAGTAACCTACCAGCATTGGGCACAGAGTCCAAACTGCCAGTGGTCACTGGTCAGGGCTTGGCTGAGAGAGGCCTCCTCACACATGTATGATTTATTGAGATTTTTAATCTGCTTGATAACACAAAGTCGGAATCTACGTGCTATAAAAAATCATGTTTGATTGCTAGTGAGTAGTATGCTTATATATGTTTTTAATATAATAAAATCATATTCTCATAATATGAATAATTGCAAATTACAGATGCATGTAAACCATGTTCTAGTACTTTTGTACTATGTAGCATGCATATTCCAGGTTTTAAATGCTCTATAGTAATAAGCTGAATGGAAATGTATTATAAGTGTAAGTAACACTTATAATACATTTCCTAATTTAACAATAATTGAATTCCAATCTACAAATTAAATTATCAGTGTTTAATGAATTAGATACAGTGATAAATGGGGAAAATTAATCCTTTAGATTATTTTATCAATTGTTGTATTTTATCAGGCTAAACCATGCTAGCATAACCCCTGGCCACTATTCTAGAACAATGAATACTTAGTGTGTCAATGGCAACCTATCTACGAAGAAGATAGCAATAGGTATTCCTATTCTTGATAGAAATCTGTCCTGTCAAGTCCATTATCTTATTTATAAATCTGAAAATGCAACTGTTATATCTCGTAACCACAAGTACAAAACTGTATCCAAAGAATATCAATACTTTGCAAACTTTTTAAGAGAAACAAAACACTCAGTGACTCTTGTGTTATCACTTAATTCAAAGTAGTGGTGAGCATGTGTCAAAATACATCTCAAAACCAAATCATAGACAGATTTTATTATCACTGCTGCCACTGATACAAAGTAGGCAGAATTAGAAGGTCAGTACAGTGTCACACATTCAAATTCATCACACAGTACAAATCTCAATACTGTTTTTAGAGCTTTCACGGTTTATAACTAAACATACAGTCACTTACGGGATATCTTCCGCTTGTTTATTATTCTGAGCTCCCGATATTTCGAAGTTGTTTGACGAACAGCGTAAGTGACAGTGTAAGTTTAAAATCTTAATAACTGACAACATCAACTAAACTTGCTATGCCAACAAGTATGTTGGTCTTCTAAGTGTTCTTAGTGTTATCCGTAGTGCCTCTGGGTGGGACGCAGTGTGTGCATTACCTGTGCGGGAGCCCTCGCGCGATGCGCCCAGGTCGGCGTCCACAGTCACCTCCTCCACCGAGCCTACGCCCGCACCTTCCTCCTGCGCCGCGGACCATCCTGAAACATTACGTATTTGTAACAATCACAATGCAAATTACGGTTAAAGTTATCGAAATTGTATCTACCGACAACTGCCGAAAAATCTAGTCGCCGCGGCTGGACAGATTATTAAATGTTCTACGAAAGTATTCAGATTTTCTAAAATTTTAATGGGTTGTTACATTTTTATATTTTATTCATAGCAAACGTCTTTCATAAATCTAAGGAAACTTTTACCTACATTAGTAAATAAATTCCATAAAACAAATACACGCGCTACGTAGACAAGACAACTCACCTGCCAGTAACAGAACGCCGACTACTAACAAGTTAAAATACTTCATCATGTGTCTTCAAAACCCGAACAACTCGTACTTAGTTGACTTAAGCCCTCAACAGTTTTTCACAAGCAGAAATACATTTAATATAAATAATATGAACCTCGGCGGTCCACGTTTACTACAAGCATGCGAAGTCCGCCAGCTTTACTCTTAAAAATGAGTTTTGGAAATCGTTTGACGTTTCAAATCAGTTCCACGTTGCTTCCCATTGGTAAGATAAAACCGAGATGACGAAATCTACATAATGGACAAATAGCACACACACACGCCAATTTTCCAGCAAATAGTAGATAATGAAATACAAATGTCGTTATTTCATTGGTCAACTATCGAACATTTACTGCCAACCAATAAACGTCGTCTGCGTCATTTGAAAAAATCATAGACACATCACACACTAGAAGTCTGGGTCTGGAGAAGGAAACCATAAAATAGTCGTAATATTCTCGTTAAGTTCAGAAGAGACTGTTCCTATAATATACATTCAAATATTTATATAAGGAGCAAACGCAGACGGAGGGAGCAAAGGATAAAAGAGTAAAATACTTATCTCAAAAGCAAGAATGTTCTGCCGCTTGAAAGACTTGAATTGTCAGAAAGGCCGCTGTTGGTAAAAAAATGTGAAATTGTCTGTGGAAATCATTGTGATATACCTATGGAGAAGGCACGTTCTACTATAGAAATATCATCTTCCTGCCCTTGTCCCATTCCATGTTAGGTACTTGGTATCGGCGTTTTTTTCTTCCATTCTCCCATGTCAACCATCACGCAATAATTTGACACCTATTTTCACACACACAATCCATCCATTTCCTTGGTGTTCCTCTCCGTCTCCATCCATCAACATTTATATTAATTACTCTTTTAGTCGATTCGTCCCTCCTTATAATCACATCTCCATACCAAAGAAAAGTTATACAATATCTATAATGTCGACACACACAAGTAAAAAGCAGTTGTTTCTTTTTGGCTAGTCACTTATATCTGTACATTAACCTAGGATGTTGTATTTTTTATTGTAGGTTCCTACTAATATAATAAAACGATTTGCCAAATTTCAACCGTCGGAAATGAATAGTTTCGGAGATATTAATTGTAGAATTATTGATGGCATTGTATTGAAAACGACGATATTGCACACCACAGACTATTTTGGTTCACACCACACGAGTATTTTGGCAAAGAATATAACGTACGTGTGGAATGTGCAGTGAGCAAAGCACACAATGCTATTACAAAAAAAAAACTGACACTATAGAATTGGTCAAATGTGCGTGTAATTTAAAAGTAAACGTGGCCTTACAACGAACTTGAATTCAGAACCGAATTTGTCAACCCCGACACGCCGTGGTCTTGGTATGTCCTACCCCGAGAGTGTTTTTTAGAGCCCGGAGGCGCGGAGGGAGGGCAGCCCCAGCCTGCCGTGACAAAGGCGCAGGCATCGCGCGACCCGTAGCGACCGAGGCTGGTCGCCACCGTTACCGATTTTAAAGCTTGTATTAGTATAACTCAAAAATAAATATTTCCCTTTTAAAAAATCATTAAAAAAAACTATGCATTTCCGACGAATTTCCCCCCCCCCCCTCGGGGGGTTCCTATGACCCTCCCCTCCCTTCCCTCCCCTCCCCCTACCTACATGTACTTATATAAGTGACCTTCCGATTTGATGTTTAGTTTTTGAGAAATGGGACTTTTTCATCAAACTGCAGAAGTAACTTTGTTTTTCATTAACACATGAAAAACAAATTTTATTTTTGGTGTCGAGTGTAAAATAATACAACATATGAATGAGCCTTCAAAATATTTTTATTATATTGTTTGGTGGTACAGAACCCTGTGTGCGTGTGAGTACGACTCGCAGTTGGCCGGTTTTTTTTTTAATAAAAGCATGTTACATTTTGACGGCATAATACAGCCTAAATCTGTTCAATTACCTACAAAATTTAATCACGGCACAGCAGAAAGAAAAATGCTCCCAATTGTCTTGTCTTAGACTTCAACTGTGCACAAAATGCAGGGAACTACTGTAGATCATGCAGTTATTTATCTTGGCTCCAAATTGTTTACTGCAGGTTAAGCTTACGTGGCTTTAAGTCGAGTTAGGTCTTTAGCAGGTCTTCAAATCGAAGAATTAGACTGCTCCAAGTGGACTTCGAAGAAACCTTGTAATGTTGATGTACCTATTAAACGAAATGGATACAATGAGAAAAAAAGTACCTAATTAATGTTATGTTTATGTTACAGGTTAATATTGTACAAATATTAACCAGTTATTAACATTAATTACATTTTTACGGCAAGAGAAATAAAGAAGGTGTAACCCGTCAAAATGTAACACGCTTTAATTTAAAGAACAATGGAATATAATGTTCCTATAAAATGGTATATTTCTTTTTAACAATTAAATATTATTTTTTTACTTTTTAGTTCTTTTATTTATTTTAATACATATTAAATACATTTTTAAAAATTCTAATATAAAACAATATGAAAAACATTTAAAAATATAACAAATAGTGGTCCGCCGGTGTCGGGAGCAGGGTCCAAGCTACCGGTGGTAAGGGCTCCAGAGACAGAAACCTCCTCACAATGCGAGCCGTATCGAGGAGTACTGAATCAGGCCCTTGATCCAACCGCCTAAGGAGAGCCTCGAAAGATGGTCGTCGAGACTCTTGGCTATAAGGCCATTGGCCGTCACGACGATCGGCACAATGATAGCCGAATTCACATTCCACATGTCGACAACCTCGTGTGCTAAGTCGAGATATTTTATTTGTTTCTCTTTCTCAGCTTTCACGAGTTTCTCGTCATGTGGAATGGTAATATCGACTATCATTACGCGGCGCCCTGATCGGTCTATCACTACTATGTCAGGCTTATAGGCGACAATATTTTTAATAATAAGTAATAAAAGTTTGTTTTTAAAGCCATCCGTAGTATCCCACACAAATTCTTGTTGACTAATTGCACTCGTCTAGATACCGCCGTTAATTTTTAAAGCATCGTCAGTCTTGTTTTCAATAAAAGCGACTCGTGGTGTGGTACCTTAGACTACCTACTTTAAATATATACTAGCCCCGACACTTCAACCCCACCCGATTTTTCCCAGTTTAACTAGAATGTTTTAATTCCAAGCCATCACTAACCTGGAAAGTGGAAAATGTGAAAAAAAGAAAAAAAAGGCGGGAAAACGTATAGGAGGAAAAGCGCGTTTTTATTTTAAAATATTAATTTATAATTTTTCAAAATATCTTTGTAAATTTTTCATAATATCTTTGTATATACTCATATTAATAGTTAGTTTTTAGTCGTACAGTCAGTGAGCGTTAATATGGTCAAAAAGAGAAAGAGGAAGGAGGGGGAACCACCTCCGGATTCCCAGCAGGTATCCACCGATTCCGACTCAGTGGAATCGGCGGTAACATGCCTGTCGTACTCTACTACTACAGATAAGGACCCAAAAGACAAGTATAGTATTTTTAAAGTTAAAGGTTACACCCGTAACTACTCAGAAGATACTAAACAAAAAGAGGTGGTTGTATTTCTCAATCACTGTGAAGAAAACAAGCCATTTAGTGATAGGGATCGGGCCCTCTCAAAAGGTATTCGAGAGCATGGCGTTTCAGGCGTCATGCATTTACGTTCTATAAATAAATACAAGGTTGGCATCCCATTTGATTTGCCTAAGAATGCAAATATGTTTCTCAAAAATAAAAAAAATATTAGATCAGTTGACATTAAAAGCATCCATCCCTGCCGCAGACACAGAGGTAACTGGGGTCCTCACTTTAGTCCCTGTAGACATGTCCAACAAGGAAATATTCTCATTAATCGGCAGCTCCAAAAATGTTGTTCAGGTCAGGCGCTTCATGCGCAGGATAAAGGGTTTCGGCGGTGTCGAATTTGTACCAACACAGGCAGTTGCTGTTACCTTCGCCTCCACCATTCTTCCTGCTTATATATATCTAGACTCATGGCGCCACAAGGTAAGCAAATATATCCCACCGGTAAAACAATGCCTTAAGTGTCTTCGGTATGGACATATAGCTAAAATTTGTCGCAATACCGAGGTTTGCTCAATATGTACTTTAAATCATAATTTCAAGAGTTGTCAGATCGACCCTAAGGATGATAAGCACATGAGTAAGTAATGATAAGTGTGCAAACTGCAAGGGCGATCATATAGCCATCTCCTCATCATGTCCTTTAAAAAAACAAAAAGTGGAAGAAAACAAAATAAAGTCAAGAAGTGCCACATACTCCGATCTTTTCAATATTAATGCTTTTCCAGCTTTAGCAGCTAAAAATATAGATGTACAAATTAATAATTTAATGAAATCAGATAAATTTATAAATATTTTAGTAGAGACAATTACAAAAATAGTTAGTAATAAAGATGTCCCTCTATACACATCATCAATTAAAGAGGTTTTAAAACAAACTTTAAGTAATAAAATATCTTTCCCTCCATAATGGATATATCAAATTTAAATAAATGCAATGGAATGCACAAAGTCTTAATAGTAACAAACACATATTTACCAATTTCGTCTATATACATAATATTCACATTGCTATAATTAGTGAAACATGGTTCAAACCTGAACAAAATTTTAAAATAAAAAATTACAATATTGAAAGGAATGATTGTGGTAACAAACACAATGGAGTCGCCATTATAATTCATAAAAGTATCACTTACACTAAAATTAACACCACTTTTGGCAATTCTTTAC
The DNA here is from genome assembly GCA_963082995.1 of Noctua comes. NCBI lineage: Eukaryota > Metazoa > Arthropoda > Insecta > Lepidoptera > Noctuidae > Noctua > Noctua comes. Next base: position 248,879 of record OY720269.1, read on the forward strand.
AAAATATTTGTGTAAAAATTACAGTTAAGAATAAGGAGATCAGTATAGTCAGTTTCGACAGTCCCTTACATTCTACTCCAGCTTTCAATAAAGATAATTTTGATTCATTGGTGAAGTCTATTCCTGGTCCATTTATATTTGCTGGTGACTTTAATGCTCATCACACATCTTGGGGTTGTGGTTCTGACTCTCCACATTGCCGAAATATCTTAGAGGTCATTGACGAAAATAATCTAATTCTGCTTAATAATGGTCAAGCAACAACAGTTGGCTCTCTAACATGGCGTCCTAATGCACTCGATTTATCTTTGGTTTCTTCATCATTGGCACTTAATTGTGAATGGCAAATACCTACATGATAGTCCTCTTGGTAGTAGTTATCACATCCCTGCAATTATAAAAGTAGTGATTAATAGTAATAGTTAAAATAATGATTCTTGTGGGAATTGTTCATATACTGAACATTTGCCTACCTACCCAAATTACAAAATGGTAGATTGGCAAATGTATAGTAATAATGTGGATGAATTATTAGTTGATTTTGAAACAGTAAATATATGTCCTCTTGATTCATATCATAATTTTAACACAATTTTACGTACAGCTGCTGCTAATTCCATTTCAAATTGTAAGGCCAATATATATAGCAACAATCGCTCATGTCTTACAAATAGGACTAGAAGAACTTCCCTTCCTTGGTGGAATCAAAAGTGTACAGAGGCTGTATCAAATTTCAAAATAGCCTACATAAATTTTAAAAATAATCCATCAGAAGAAACATATACAATTTAAAAGACTTCGAGCACTTAAATAATTAATTATAAAAACAGAACGACAAAAAAGTTGGATGTCCCTATGTGCAACTTTTAACAGATGCACGCCTATATCTATCATATGGAAATTCATGCGCAAATATAATAAAACGTTTAATTTTAATAATCATGAAAACGACGCATGGATTTTCGAATTTTTGAAGAAATACACTCCAGATTTTGTGTCATATGACCCAAATTCTTTTTTTAATAATAGTACCAACTCCAGCCACAGCTATCTACTTGATTCTTTTACAATCAGTGAATTAATATCCGCCATCTCCTCTCGAAGAGACACTACTTATGGTCTTGATGGAATACCATACATATTATTTAAAAAACTTAGCATTACTGGTCTAAAAACATTAATAAAAGTTCTAAATTTGTTAAGGGAAAATAATACCTCAAGACTGGAAAGTGGATTGCCTTGTACCAATTTTAAAACCAGATAAACCCAAATTATGTCCCGATTCTTACCGTCCCATAGCACTTACTTCTTGTGTTGGCAAACTATTTGAGCAATTGTTGAAGCAGCGTCTAGAGTTTTATGTTGAAAAAAAAACATATTTTACCTTCTAATCAATTTGGTTTTTGTAGAAATCGGTCTGCTAGGGAAAGTGTCTGTCAACTTCAGCTTGATATACATTACTCTTTATTGGCCAAAAATCATTTGGTTGGAGTTTTCTTTGATGTAGCTGGGGCTTTTAACAGTGTAAATATTGATATTTTATGCCATGAACTATTACAAATAGGGATCCCTGGAAAAATTATAATTTGGGTCAGAAACTTTCTGAGCAATAGAGAAGTGTTTACTAAATATAATAGAAATCTTTATGGTCCTAGACTTGCTTCAAAAGGAGTTTGTCAAGGAGGTATATTATCACCTTTATTATATTTTATACTGTATGTATATCCGTAGATTAAATTTAATTTTAGGGTCTCAAGTAAAAAATTTACAATTCGCAGATGATTTAGTTGTTTATTCTTCTGGAAGTAATTTATCACAGGTTGTTCATATAGTCAACGATGCCTTGTCAAATCTGTGTAAATATTTCTCGTACCTTGATCTAGAGGTCAATCCATCAAAGTCCAAAGTGGTTGTGTTTGGTAAACAGTGTCATAATATGCCCCCGTGCAATATAACAATTGTGCATTGCCTAATTCACATGAAGTCAAATTTCTAGGGGTCCTTTTTTCATATAATTTAACCTGGAACAATTATACCAAACATATAATTAGTAAAGCAAATAAAGCGTATAATATATTGAAATCTTTGGCTGGCTCATACTGGGGTGCAGACCCAAAAATTTTGCTGTTGTTGTACAAATCTTTAGTTCGTAGTCACTTTGAATATGGTTTTTACTGTTTTCCTGCAGACACCAAAGTTGTAAATAGTTTCGCAAGCATTTGTTCTGCAAAACAAATGCTTGCGTGTTATCACTGGGGCATTCAGAAGTACTCCTATAAATGCAATGCAGATTGAATGTTATGTTCCACCATTAAGTATTTGATTTGATTACTTGAAAGAAAGATTTATATTAAAACTTTTTAGTGTATCTTATAATAGTCTCTTGGTCAATTTGTTGCAATCCAATACTAGTCTAGGTATAAAGCTATTTTATATGTTACAGGATATTCATATATTTATAAATTTTATTAAAAATATAAATATTTATCAATCAAAAAATATTCTGCCTTGTTATCAAGGAGCTTTTATTGCAAAATTTCCAGATATAAATATAATTATAAAAAATAAAAATGACCTTTCCTCAAAAGAGGAAGTCAATGCAATGTTGTCAGAATGGTCAGATCATAAAGTGTATAGTGATGGTTCCAAAAATGATAGAGCAGTGTCTTTTGCTATTTATGAGCCAATTTCAAATATAAGTCTTGTTCGAAATATTGATAAAAATGCCAGTATTTTTACAGCTGAAGCTGTTGCTATTTACACATATAAAAAAATTGTAATTCAGGACACAGCAAGTGGTTAGTAGTAAGTGATAGCATGAGTGTTCTCAAAAATCAGGCTAATAATAAATTACATGCTAACACAAACTACATAATCTATTTAATAAAAGGGCTATGGATCGAACTGTCTCATTCCAATATTGAAGTTAGTTTTGTTTGGGTGCCTTCACACATTGGCGTTGCAGGAAATGAAAAGGCAGATTATCTGGCCAAAAAAATTGTTGATCTTGATGAGTTAATTTCAAATGCTGAAATGAGTGTTTCCATACTGCATACAGATTCAGTTAGTCTTATAAGACAGCGTATGTGTGAAACGTGGGGGAGACCTTCATACCAGTCCACACAGATTGAAAATAAAGGCACTTGGTATGTCACTTTAGATAAACAAATAAACTCCACACCTTGGTTTTGCAGGAATAACAATTTTATAAATAGAAAGTTTTATTCATTTATTTGTCATATGCGATTTGGTCACTGTCGTTTAAATTATCTTCTTCATCATCTTAAAATGGTTAACTGTCCTTATTGTGAGTATTGTCAATCACAAAAAGTCCAATCTTTACATCATAATATCTTCTTTGAGTGTTCGTCTTTCAACATTCAGCGCCTTGTGTTGTCGGATGAGCTTCTAAAAATTTATAAAAAACCTGATAAGGTCCCGCAATGCATTCAGGAGCTACTTATGAATGCCTCAACCTATTTATATTTGAACAAATTTATAACAGAGACTGTAAATGACATTTAAGTTACATTTCGTGTTTTTATAAGTATATTAAGTGTATATATTGCTTTTATAAGTATATTAATTGTATAATATATTCTATTTGAACCTTTTAAGGTGTTTAAACATAGCATTTTGTAGGTTACGTTTTTTCTAAAAGGAGATAGCTATAACTTGACATGTTGTTTAAGTCGTTAGGGTTGGCACCAAAATGACGTTTAATCACGCTGGATTTGATAAAAATGGATATGACAAACTTTTAATGGACTTACTAAAGACAGTATAAGAAAACCAAAAAAACTAAATATGAAAAAATACGAAAGACATTATTGTATAAAATCTATCACTGAAGAATATATTTATGGACGTAAGATAAGGCAATATGGTCGAAAGACTATAGCCTTCCCTTCGGGGGAAATTAAAAAAAAAACTATTGACAGTGACATGAGTGACAGCCAGCTGTTGTAAACAAAACTGATTTTAATTTTTGTTTCGATGACACGCGAAAGCTGAAAACACTTTATATTGCTTTGTAAATGCTGAAGAGTTGGATTTGTTTTATTTTTGTACAAAAATGGAAATAGGCACCTCACCGCGAGTGACAAGTTCTCGAAAACGAATTACATACAAACCTAGTGGATGGCGCGTTCATCAGTTTGAAATATGGAGTGGTGAACTGATATGCAGAGCTGCAGCGTTACGCGTGGAGGGCGCTCTGCTGCTGTGGGTGGGCGGCGGCGGAGTGGCGGAGCTTACCGATGTGGCGCTGGGCATGCCGGCGCGCGAGGAAGGCGGCGGCCGCGCCGCGCTGGCCAGCACGTTGCTGGGCGCGGAGGGCGCGGCGGCGGCGCTGGCAAGGCGGCTGTCCGCGGCGCTCGCGCGCCCCGTCTACGTGTGCAGCGGGCTGGTGTTCGACCGCTTCACGATGCCGCTTGTTGAACGCGGACTTATCGCAGAAATTAAAAGCAGGCCTGAGTGTTTTTAAGTTCGTTAAAATGATTAAATTTGTTCTATTGTCAAATCAAATCCGAATAAAACTGGGGAGCGCGTATGTTTGAAAGTGTTCATGCTTTTGATTTCAATACTCAGTCAAGCCATGTAAATGTAGACTACCTGATGCAACTATTTGATCCCTTGTACATAATGATAAATAGTGGCTGAGCTAATAAAGTACTTTTCTCTCGACTATACATAAGTACTTTTCTCTGAACTATAAGTGAATTATTGTTACAAAGTAGATTTGTCACAAAACTACAGATGGTGTAGTTCTCATTCTCAGCAGTTCTATAAATAGTTCCATGGGAAAATTGCCCATGCCTAAGAAATCTGGTTGTGAGGCCAACAAAATTAATATATATCTCAAAAGTAGTTTATAATTAGGACTTCACTTCATATTAACACAACAATAGTATCTAAGTTGCAGGAGCACAGTTGGCGAATCAATGCTTCACATTATCTCTAGGTGTCTAGCTACCAGAGAGTACTTGCATAGACACAACCTTGTAGCCAGGATTATCCATCAGCAACTTGCTCTAAAATACAGTCATGTTGAATCAGAAGTGCAATACTATAGGAATGTGCCTGACCCAGTTCTTGAAAATGGCTATATCACATTGTACTGGGATCATTCCATCATCACTGTCAGGACTATTATGGTGAATAAGCCTGATGTCACCCAAATGATTGTTGATATAGGGTCCCATGCAGGCACGGTCCCAGCCAAAGTCTTTGGGGGAGGTCACAAGGGGCCATAGCCAGGAATTTGGTTGGGGAGCGATTGGTGTTAAACTATTATCAACAACTTTTGAAAAACGAAATTATATCAATCTGTATTTAAATAAACAAAACAATCAAGGGCGCCTAAGGTATTTCCGGGGGGTGCATCTTTAGCTATCAGAAATTGGGTCAGTTTATAAAGATATACTGAAAAGAACAACGCAGAATGTCAGAGCGAGCTCGAAAATTTTAGCACTACATCGGGTAGGTTAGATTTTCTTTTGACAGGGGTCAGGAGTACAGGAGGATTCATACAGGAGTTGTGCAGGTACTCAGACGCAAGAGCTCGCGAAGCGAGCTCGAAAATTTTTGCACCCATCCTTGGATTAATTAAGTTCTTTTTTTCATTTATACAGGTATGAGAATAGGAACACTATCAACTTTTGCAGAATTGAAAAAGTATAGGATGTATTGGCGAGCGAAGCGAGCGAGAAAATTTTTGCATTCAGACTCGGATAGGTTGATTTCTTAATAGTTGTAGTTGGGGGTAGAATCATAACGCCCCCCCTGCCTACGGCCCTGCCCCTGAGATAGCAAGATTTTTCAAGTTTTAAGATGAAGAGAACGCAAGAGCGAGCGCAGCGACCCGGACGTCTTTTTATTTAATTTAAATCAATCAGTTCAGAAACATAATCACGGTCAACCTAGGCCCAGTAGTCATGACACCCGGCCATGAGCCCCCCTCACGGATCCACTCTTGATACTAATAGAATGCAAGATCGAGAGAAGAGAGCTCAAAATTGAAGCAGCTCGCCTCTGCCCCGTGTATTAGGTTGTATTTGTTCATTCATAATTTCATACAGAGATGAGAACAAAAGTAACATAGATGCATTAGCGAGCGAAGCGAGCTCAAAAATTTTAGATTCTGCCTCGAAAAAGGTTAGTTTCTCTTGTTGAACGATTAAGCAGGAAATTAGGTAATAATTTATATCCCAAAAAAGCTATTTTAAGGTTTATCAATTTGGCGTGTGTGATTGATTTTGGGGGGAGGGTCAGGACCCCTGGGACCGCGCCTGGTCCCATGACGAGATTTTTGTGAAAGCAGAGACAGATAATCAAATTAAGTATCTTGATTTGGCTCGCGGGGTTGCCGACATGTGGGATTTGGACTTAGTGATCATTGTGCCGATAATTGTATCAACCAATGGCTTAATTGCCAAGTGACTCCTATGACAAAGAGGTAAATAAATAAATAAAAATTCTTTATTGTCGCCAGTTAATACATTCATCTTAGAGTAATGTAACATATGCATCGTATTAATGTATTGCACAGAAAGTACTGCTACTGATTCCCAAACTAAGCTTGAGCTTGTATTTTGGGAAACGGTGTTCAGCCGCAGGAAATATCACATAATAAAATACGATTACATTGGTTTGAATGTCGCTGCAGTTGACTTACAATATTCTTAGGATAACTTTCTAAAGGTAATTCTTATTCTTATTAATGTCTAATTTTTAATTAATTTAATTAAGTTAAACAAATGTGTGTGTGTTCTGTGTGTGTGTGTGTGTGTGTGTGTATAGTGTGAATGTGTGTATGAGAGAGTTTGTTTAAATGATATATATATGTTACGCAATACAAGCCAGTAGGTCTTCCGTCTTCTGATAATGTAGTTGTTGAAGCCATTCAGAAACTTTGGCTTTAAGTTCGTGTCTGCTAAGAGAAGTAATGTTGAGATGTTTGTTAATGGTGTCGTATAGCTTACAACTTATAACCTTGTACTGTCTCCTTGCGAAGGTGGTCTTGAATTGAACACGAGGACACACGGGCATTTTGCTGCGTCTATTAGGGTTGGGTAATGGTACGCTTGGATGTTTCCTGAGAATAACTCTGAGCACAAAGAGTTGGCGAACTGTTAGGACCTTACATTCCGAGTACAGCTGAGATGTTGGATGTCTGTAGGGCTTTCTTGCCATCACTTTCAGCACCGCTCTTTGCGCTCTCTCTAAGCTCAGTAGATGTGTCTTTGCGGCCCCTCCCCATACAGTGTTGCAATATTTTTTGATTGACATAAGGCCAAGTATACAAGTCTGAGTTGTTTCATCGTTGCACTGTCTCTAAGCGTTTTAAATACATGAATGAGTCTCCTTAATCTGGAGTTAACTATACTTATGTGTTTATCCCACCTCAAGCCACTATCCATGTGTACTCCTAAATATTTTATACATTCCGCGCGAGTGATTTCTTGGCAATTGCAGTTGGCCTGTGAGATGCAAGTGTGTGCTTGTATGGAGAAACCTCGCGGTGGGGCCTTAGTTTTGTTGATAGAGAAGGGAACATATTGCGTTTTACTTAGGTTTAGGGTTAGTAGGTTGTGAGTCAGCCAATTTTTCACATTGGATAGTACGTATTCTGCTCTCTCTTTAACTGTGTGCCAGTTTGGACCCCAGACAAATATGGCGGTGTCGTCTGCATACGAGAAAATGCGAGAGTAAGGGAGGGACATTGTGCAGATGTCATTGATATAAAGCTGGAAGAGGGTGGGACCCAAAACACTTCCTTGTGGAACGCCGTAGGAGACGGTCTCCTCATCACTCAAGTAATCCCCAATTATAACACGTTGTTTCCTGTTCGTGAGGTAGTCTTTAAAGATTTCGAAGCTTATACCACGCACCCCCAACGTCTCGAGCTTAGATAGAAGTATGGGGATAGAGACCGTGTCAAACGCTTTGGATAGATCGAGGTAGATACATAAGCCATTTGTTTTATCGTCTAATGTTTTCACCACGAGGTTACTCAAATCTATTACTGCGTCCTCGGTGGAGAGGCCTGATCTAAAGCCATACTGATTATCGGCTAGAATATGAAATTTTTCCAGAAAGTTTTTAAGGGAGTAGTTAATTATTTTTTCTAATATTTTCGATAGGGTAGAAAGCACTGCTATGGGGCGATAATTATTGACACAGTCACGGTCCCCATTTTTGAAGATCGGGTGAATGACTGCTTTTTTAAAGGCTTCAGGGTAGACACCTGTAGCTAAAGCTCGCTTACATATATATTATGATGACAGAGAATGGAGTAGGAGGACGCTAATCCCAAATATCGGCGCCATCCGCCATTCCGCCATATTGTCTTCGTGTGACATGATTCTTTTGTTGATAGATAGGTAGTTGGGTAGTTTAAATCACACACAATACTTGACTCAAACTTCAAACGTTTATTTCTATTAAACCATTTACAAGTTGAGCCACCCGTTCGCAAACATGATTGTTCATAAGGAGAAGAACGGGCTAAGAAACTCCTTACACACTCTTTTAATTCGTGTTACAGTTCTCATTTACACAACGTAATATTGTTCACTTCAAAAACCACTTCATTTCTATACTTCAATTGTTTTCTAATCGCGAGCTAACTAACTCGACTTCTCGTTGTACCTACGCGTGTTCTCTCTGCCCGGGCGGAAGTACCACACCGCCAGTACAGTAATTTATAACATAGTAAGTTCATTAAACCTTACAAACAATACTAGAATACTTCACAATTAATTACTCTAATAATTAAACGATGCCAATATTCATAAATGCAAAGGCATTATTGAGTTAAAACTAATTAGTGGCTTCATTACTTTTTACAACAATGGGATCTTGCTTAAAACCATTTCTGGCAGATCAAAGGATTTAATACAAACAGGTCTTTCACTAATACATTGCTCTGTAAAATAATCTTGTTACTTTTTAGTTTGTAATTAGTTACAGAAACTGATTTAGTTGTAGTTTCAAATTATAAATTGAGTTATTGATCATTAAAATCGTATTCGGCGCCATCTTCCACAATATTGTGGAATGTTGCCTCAAAACAAATCTTAGTGTTAAATGTGCAATTGTTAAAATCCCAATTGTCAAATATTTGCTTGTCTTAATTTAAACTATAGTTCTAGCTGGACTTTCGTTTAATAAATTAATCTTCAGAAGATCTTATCACGAGTTCGTGCTAAGATCTCAGTACTAGTTAATACAGAGACCATTAGATGGCGCTTATCTCTTCTGTCAATCGATACAGGTCATTCAATTCAATTCAATTCAATTCATTTATTTGCAAAAACATGTGTAGATAATATACATGGTATGATGCTTATTATAGGTGTTACAATATAATCTTTGGCTCAACATGTTTGACCATGACTGGTGTACAAATTAGGTCAAAAAAAAAACCACACACTTCAAAAAAAAAAAAAAATTAAAATACAAAGAATAATAATCAGAAAAAACAATTAAAATTAATATTAAATTTCAAAAAAAAAAGAAGTTAAATAGTCATGCGATTAAATAAATAAAATAGATTCAATTCGTATAATTTAAGAGCGATTTGTCATTTAAAAATTCAATGACATTATAGTAAGCTTTTCCTATCAATATTTTTTTTAATGTTTTCTTAAACTGATCTGTATTTAGTATTTTCACACATTTAGGGATATTATTATAAATTATCGGCGCTCTGCATACAACGCTTTTATGCAGTAGAGCTGTCTTTGCTGGTTGAACACGAAGTTTACTATTATCCCGGCGATTACGTATTACAATGTCCGATATTCGAGGAAACAAATGAGGGTTATTTCTAACAAATAAGGAGATTTCCAAAATATAAAGTGACGGCAGTGTGAGGATTTTATGCTGTGTAAAAAGTGGCTTACAGCTCTCAGTGCTATGGATACCGAACATAGCACGTATGCATCGCTTTTGCATTTTAAATGTCATATCTTTATTAGATGAGTTGCCCCAAAAGATAATGCCATATCTGAGGACAGATTCAACAAGTCCATAATACGCCGAGAGCAACACATCAGTGTTGATAGATGGAGCAAGTTGGTACAAAGCATATGCCTGACTACTAATTTTTTTACATAGTGCATCAATGTGTTCTTTCCAATTTAGTTTACTGTCTATAATTAAGCCGAGAAAACGAGCATTAGATACTTCATTTATTGTGTAATTATCATGAATCAAATTTATATTTAATGGATTATGCAATCTTTGTCCAAAGTGCATTATATTTGTTTTAGATAAATTTATTTTTAAATTATTGTTATCAAGCCAAGAAATTATAGATGTCAGTGAATTATTAATGTCAGATTTATAATTATTAATGTCCTTACATGCAATTGAAACTGTACTGTCATCAGCAAATAATGTCATAGGTTGAGTCGTTGCCTTTGGCAAGTCGTTGATATAGATAATAAACAGCGGTGGCCCTAGCACACTACCTTGAGGAACACCGTATGTGACATTTTTTCTCACGGAGCTAAATGTTTCTTCTTTTTTTGTTTTAGCATTCACTTTAGTTATTACTGTTTTCTGTTGTCGATTCGTTAAATAGGATCTAATTAAATCTAAAATATTGCCTCTTATGCCGTATGCGTCAAGTTTACTGATTAGTATATTATGATCTACATAATCAAAAGCCTGTGACATATCGCAATAAATAGCACAAACTGGAACTGTTTTGTCAAGGTGGCCGATAACATTTTGAATGAATTCATAAATGGCCATGTTTGTGGTTTTATTCTGTCGAAATCCCTTTTGTTCAGTGCACAAAATTTCATTTTTTTCGAGATATGAATTAAGTTCGCCATAAAGATATTTTTCGAAAATTTTTGAAAATATTGATAGTAGTAATTGTTTTAATTGTTCTTGGAACCCACAGATGGCACAATCAATATTATGATGGATGAGACATTATAAGTTGGTTATTAATTAAATTAACTAATATTCTTAGCAGATAGACGCTCTTGCGGCGACACGGCCATTCTGATCGGTGGTGCGCGCTCTGCACCTGCCGCCGCCGTCACTTTATGGAGTTTCGTGGTTGTTATCTGAAATAGTGGAGATAAATTTTGTCGGCAGATTATTGTTACTTTTATTATCCTACAATGTTCATTGAGATGTAGGATTTGGTAACAGAAAGTTTCAGTCAACATAGAAAGCTTGTAATAGATCTGACATCTATTCAGTTTTCTTCATATTTTATGAATCACCTAGACACATGCACAGTTTCAGACTTAAAGCTGCTTGCAATTTTTATTTAAATTTATTGATGATCAGCTGTTAGCTGAATAAAATAATGTTGCCTGGATTATTCAATAACATTTATTACATTGAGTTTATTGATATTGTTTGATCAGCTACTAGCTGAATAGAATATTGTTGCCAAATTATCCAACAACATTAATTGTATTGAGTTTACTGCTATTGTTTGATCAGCTACTAGCTGAATAGAATATTGTTGCCAAAATTATCCAACAAAATTAATTGTATTGAGTTAACTGCTATTGTATGATCAGCTACTAGCTTAATAGAATATTGTTGCCAAAATTATCCAACAACATTTATTGTATTGACTTTATTGCTATTGTATGATCAGCTACTAGCTGTATAGAATATTGTTGCCAAAATTATCCAACAACATTAACGTTAATTAAATTGTTAATCTTAGTATGAGTTAGGTTTTTAGAACCTCGTTTTACTAGATTCATCTTAAATAAAATTATTGATTGCTTTACATAATCTGTAATTTGTATTTGGTAAGTGTAGTGAAAGTAGCATGTTTTTATTTGTTCATTCTCACGGGAAGGTAATGCTCTGTGATAGACACAAAGTCTTGGATTTGACAGGATAAAAGGATAGGATCAGGAACACCGCTCTGTGATAGACACAAAGTCTTTGATTTGACAGGATTAAAGGATAAGGAGTTTAGGACCATTGCTCCGTGACAGGCACGAAGTCTTTGATTTGACAGGATATAAGGAACCAGGCTCTGGGCGGTTTGTCCGCCGTGGACCCAGCAGGATAACATGAGAGTATTGTTTATTAGATGCCTCCACGGCCGCTAATAGTTTGTTATTTTCATTATCAGTTGCCTCTACGGCTGCTGATAGGATAGTTTCATGTGTTATGTTCATTATCAGTTGCCTCCACGGCTGCTGATAGGATAGTTTATCATGTGTTATGTTCATTATCAGTTGCCTCCACGGCTGCTGATAGAATATTTTGTCATGTGTTATGTTCATTATCAGTTACCTCCACGGGTGCTGATAGGATCGTTTGTTATGTGTTGTGTTCATTATCAATTGCCTCCATGGCTACTGATAGGATTGTTTGTCATTTGTTGTGTTCATTATCAGTTGCCTCCACGGCTGCTGATAGGATCATTTGTCATGTGTTGTGATCATTATCAATTGCCTCCGTGGCTACTGATAGGATTGTTTGTCATTTGTTGTGTTCATTATCAGTTGCCTCCACGGCGGCTGATAGGATCGTTTTTCATTTGTTGTATTACTCATTGAGCTAATTGTTTCCTCTATGGATACCAATAGCTGGTTGTGAGTTTTATTATTTTTTACTTTATTAGTTACTGTTAGGAGTACTAATACTTTGTTATTATTATTGTTAGTAGTTGCTTACAATTGGCAGGATTACAAAAACAAAAATGGATACACAACACAATACTCATCACGCATGAGCATCACGTGGGTAGGTTGATTTGGCTATTGTATTAAGCCTATTGATGTAACACTGTAGGTATCAGTGAAGTGTAGCAAGTAGTTTGAAAACTCCTCACCTTTTATGTTAGCTTATGCTGTGTAGACACTGAAACAGTTATCCTTGGTTGGCTGTTTCCGTGCTGTTCCTCATTTTATAGCTGGCGACACGGTCATTTGTTCACCAGGCTACAGTCCATGAAGCTGGTTGTTTTTGAAACTGTTGGTCGAATCACATATTTAAGTGATCTCGCTCCACTGTCATTTGCTGAGGTGGTGGTCAACAGGTGGAATGTTGCCACTTTGCATTAAAATAAATTGTATTGGTTGGCTAAAACCAATTGTGATATGCATTGGTAAGCCAGCGTATTCTGAAAGGTGTTCTTATTGACGGTGGTCTAGTACTTCCACACTTGATGTCATCACTATCTTGAGAGTGACTGGGTGCATAGTTTTAGAAGACTCAAGTTCCTTATAGTTGCTTTCAATTTCTTTGATAGTAGGTTATCGTTTCCTCTATTATAAGACAATTGCCTGGAACCTGAAATGTGAGAAGTCATGCAAGTAAATAACATAACATCACGCCTATAATCCCCGAAAGGTTAGGTAGAGGTGTGCCTAATAGTACACCCACATTTTACCAGTTATGTTTAAATACAATGTAATAGGGGGCGAGCCTATTGCCAACAACTGGGCATAAATCAATAATCTAGGTTTTATCTATGGGCCTCAGTTGCCTGCCAATAAAATGATTGATTGATTGATAAATCCAGACGCTGTGGCTGCTACTGAGCAATTCCTAATCGAAAAACCCAATAACACTTTGCCCCACCTGGGAATCGAACCCAAGACATCGTGCTCAGCAGGTGTGCTTGCGACCACTAGACCAAGGAGGTAGTTAGTGCAGGTAAATAAAGTGCAAGAAAACATGTCCAACATAACATCACACCTGCAATCCCTGAAGGGTTAGGCAGAGGTGTAAATAATACATCCACACTTTGCCAGTCATGCCCGAGCCTCTTGTTTAGCGATATTGCTATTTGCCATTAATATGATTGTCTGGGCTACTACTGAGCAATTCCTGATGGAAAAACCCAATGACACTTTGCCAGACCTGGGAATTGAATCCAGGCCCTCATGCTTTAATAATAAGGCTCATGACCACTGGACCAACAAAGCAGTCCTACTAGTGTTTAAATTAGTTGGAGTGATAAGTTATAAAGTAGGTAATCAATTGTTTTGAAATAATTATTTACTTAGATTAACTTAATTAAACTAAGATGGGAAAGTTAAACTAATCAGAAATACTTTAAAAACTATTGGTTGTGTAATTACACAAACATTAATGTTTTAACATAATGAAAGCTTTGCTTTCTGTTGATTTATCGCACTAAGATTTCATAGTCACAACTTGTTGAACTAAAACTTGTTTGACATTTCATTGAAAAGCCCTAAACATTGCACTTAATGCAAACAATATCTGATTGTGAGACATAAACCTACAGTGTGAATGTCAAATGTGACTAAGTTCAAATAAAAATTAATATTCTCTATTGAATGTTTGTAGTCACTGCGAATGAAAAGTCAAATACAAGATTTAAAATTTGTTAATACCACTTAGTTAATTATTTTGTTAATGCAAGTAATTCAAAAGTTAAATCTGATTCATGAGTTCAGTTTCTAACACATCATTACTGGATTTCAATAATTACATTGAGCTCTTAGTGAATGAATTAAATGGAGTGATTATAGCTGTTGTGTTAAATTATTATTTTACATCCACAGGTGTCAAGTTAAAGGTGGCATTAACCTAGCCAGTGTGTGATGTGACAAGATAAAATAATGTTAACTGTAAATATCTACAGTAACAAAATACTAAAATTTATAAAACCAAATACTTCCCGGGATTGATGTGGGTATCCATCAGCAGATTTATTTATTGTTATGCTTTCCCGGTGTCCAATTTTTATTCTGCTGTTCGGTCATTCTGTGCTGTTAATGTTAGTCATTTTGAGTGCACTATTAAGTTGTCCGTCACATACAACTTCATTGTTTGTTTAGAGATGTAAATTTCATTTTCATAATGTGTTCTTAGGGTCTGACTTGGGTTGTGTGTTCAAGTTGCACTAAGCCATAATATTATCATGTTAATGACTGTCAGCCACTTGGATAAAAATGCAGCCAACTCTTTGACTGTCATAGTCTGCAGTATCTTCCTGTCTATTGCCACCGTACTTTGGCTGTGGCAGCCAAGTCGCTCGCTCTTGGAAAGCATCATGTTTACGATTCCATATCAAGTCTTAAGGCACGCCCTCGGCCATGACCATGCAAGTAAGTTTCGCAGTTCCATGTAAGTCTTCAGATGTCCGGCATGCATGAGCAGCGCGCAAGAGTTATCACCTCTTCTGATATTATGACAGAGAATGGAGTAGGAGGACGCTAATCCCAAATATCGGCGCCATCCGCCATTCCGCCATATTGTCTTCGTGTGACATGATTCTTTTGTTGATAGATAGGTAGTTGGGTAGTTTAAATCACACACAATACTTGACTCAAACTTCAAACGTTTATTTCTATTAAACCATTTACAAGTTGAGCCACCCGTTCGCAAACATGATTGTTCATAAGGACAAGAACGGGCTAAGAAACTCCTTACACACTCTTTTAATTCGTGTTACAGTTCTCATTTACACAACGTAATATTGTTCACTTCAAAAACCACTTCATTTCTATACTTCAATTGTTTTCTAATCGCGAGCTAACTAACTCGACTTCTCGTTGTACCTACGCGTGTTCTCTCTGCCCGGGCGGAAGTACCACACCGCCAGTACAGTAATTTATAACATAGTAAGTTCATTAAACCTTACAAACAATACTAGAATACTTCACAATTAATTACTCTAATAATTAAACGATGCCAATATTCATAAATGCAAAGGCATTATTGAGTTAAAACTAATTAGTGGCTTCATTACTTTTTACAACAATGGGATCTTGCTTAAAACCATTTCTGGCAGATCAAAGGATTTAATACAAACAGGTCTTTCACTAATACATTGCTCTGTAAAATAATCTTGTTACTTTTTAGTTTGTAATTAGTTACAGAAACTGATTTAGTTGTAGTTTCAAATTATAAATTGAGTTATTGATCATTAAAATCGTATTCGGCGCCATCTTCCACAATATTGTGGAATGTTGCCTCAAAACAAATCTTAGTGTTAAATGTGCAATTGTTAAAATCCCAATTGTCAAATATTTGCTTGTCTTAATTTTAACTATAGTTCTAGCTGGACTTTCGTTTAATAAATTAATCTTCAGAAGATCTTATCACGAGTTCGTGCTAAGATCTCAGTACTAGTTAATACAGAGACCATTAGATGGCGCTTATCTCTTCTGTCAATCGATACAGGTCATTGTAATAATTGTTCTTGGAACCCACAGATGGCACAATCAATATTATGATGGATGAGACATTATAAGTTGGTTATTAATTAAATTAACTAATATTCTTAGCAGATAGACGCTCTTGCGGCGACATATATGAGTGATGGAAGGGACCAGCTCCTTCCGACATTGCCTTACTATCTGGGATGAGATTCCATCCCAACCTGTGGCACAGTCTGGGCGGAGCCGTAGAATGATGGATTCAACATCCATTTCAGTCACCTCAGCAATGACCAGGGAGTTTGGTGGACTTCTAATATGCGTGCAGGAGTTTGATGTTATGTAGGGGGCGTTTCCATCAACAGTACTTAATGCAAGAATTTTATCAGCAAGAGATTTTCCTACGTCTGTGAAAAATTTGCAAACATGATTAGCAGAAGTCTTTGGGTTATTTGTTGTTTGTAATAGCTTAACTGGACTGATCTTGGTTTTCCGAGTGTTTGTTATTGTTTTGATAGCTTGCCAGAGGGCCTTTGGATCGTTACCTGCTTTTTCCAATTGAGCTTTTTCGTAGGCTATTTTTAGATTACGCAATAGGCGGTTACAATAATTGCGATACCTAGTGTAAGTAATTTTAAGAGTCATGTTAAGTGGGGATTTGTTGGATTTTATATGCAGCTTGTCTCGATTCCTGATACATCTAATTAGACCGGGCGTCATCCACGGTTTCAGAATTTGGTTTTTCTTGGTGACTTTGGTTGTAGTTGTATAAGTTGCAATTGTGTGAGAGATCATAGATACAAACATATTCGTGGCCAAGTTTGCATCATCGGTTGCTAGCACATTGGTAAAATCAATTTTTCCCAGGTCCGCTTTAACTTTAGGGATGTCTGTGAATGTTTTAACTGTCAAGTGTTGTCTAATTCGGAATTTATTTTGGATGTTTATTGCAATTGGCTTATGGTCCGTGATGTAAGACTTTAGTACAAGTGTCAGGGAGGGTGTGGTTGAGTTTGTGAGAATGTGGTCTAGGCAAGAGTGGAGTCTAGTAGGAGAAGTGTGTGTAGGGAATAAGCCATATGTAGCGTTGAATGTCAGATATTCTTCTCGCAATGGGTCTGTACTATTAGGGGCTAAGTCAATATTGAAATCTCCTACGAGAAAAATATTACCAGTCGACAGTTCTGAGTAAATGACATCGAGACTATTTATAAAGTTATTAAAGTTCTCTTTAGTTTTTAAAGAAGGGGAACGATACGTAGCTACAATATTAACATTATTATCTATTTGACAGATAAGACATCTTGCGGTAAAACGCGGCTCTGTTACTTTGCAATTTAGTTTAATGTGGGTATAGATGACGATCCCGTCATTTTGGTGTATATGTTTATTAAAAGAGCCGTGTCCAGTGATGGTGGCTGTAACTGTGCGCAGCTGTAGTTTGGTCAGCCGAGGTGAAGCAACCGTCGATAGTAGGACTAGGAAGTGCTTTTTTGGCCTACCTGCACTCACCATGTTCTGGACACAGGTTGTGATTACCAACCTGGTTCAGGCGTTGATGACACTTGTGGATTAACCCAGTGTTGACTGTATAGTTGTTTAGCGCTAGCAGTACAACCATGCTGTCTGAGAGAATGCAAATAGAGTGGTCCTTAACCTCCCTGGCTAAGATTTCTGGTGCCGCCAGGGAAATGCCCATGCATTCTGCCTGAAATAATAGGAACAACAACTCTGTTTGCAACAGAAAATTACAAAAACTATACTGGCGTGCATAAAAGTTAGGCTAATCTTAAAAGAAAATTTTATATACGGATGAGGAATTTCATACAGTTTTCTATACTAATATAACGTCGGGGATAGTGCAATTCTGCGTATAACAATAGAAATCTATTAAATTCATTAATTTAGTCGCTACGACAATGCGTAATTGAAATTGGCTACATTTTTCAGACACGCGGAAGTATCCAATGCTAGTTCTGTGGATTTGCACTATCCCCGACGATATACTAATCTATACTTACTAATATTACTATTTAATTATTTCCGAGCCGGGGCGGGTCCGAGCGGGTCCGA
Organism: Noctua comes; assembly: GCA_963082995.1. Classification (NCBI taxonomy): domain Eukaryota; kingdom Metazoa; phylum Arthropoda; class Insecta; order Lepidoptera; family Noctuidae; genus Noctua; species Noctua comes. The sequence continues at coordinate 267,088 of OY720269.1, forward strand.
ACTACCGGTGGTCAGGGCTCATGAGAGTGGAACCTCCTAACGAAACGTGCCGTGTCCAGAAGTACTGCTTTCTGAATCAAGCCCTTGATCCAGCTGTCAAGCGAGAGCCTACTCAGATGTTGGTCGAGGCTATTGGCTATTAAGCCATTGGCCGACAAGACTATCGGCACAATGACTGCTGTACTCACGTCCTACATGTTGACAACCTTGCGAGCTAGATCTAGATATTTGAATTGTTTATCTTTCTCTGCTTTCACGAGGTTCTCATCATGCGGAACCGTTATATCAACAATCATTGCGCGACGCTTCAATCGATCTATCACCACAATGTCAGGTTTATTGGCAACAATAGTTCTTTCAGTGGCGATAGATCGATCCCAATACAACGTGATATTACCATCATCGAAAACTGGGTCGGGCACATACTTATAGTATGGCACTTCCACAAGGTTGTACTTCAAAGCAAGTTGCTGGTGGATAATCTTGGCAACGAGGTTGTGTCTATGCAAGTACTCTCCGTTAGCCAGACGAGAACACCCAGAAATAATGTGTCGGATCAATTCTCCCGGACGGTGGCATGCCCGACATAATATGTCAACCGCGCCATCCTTCACAATGTATTTCCGGTAGTTATTCGTCATCATAACTTCGTCCATTATTGCACAGACAAAACCTAACGAATAGGTCACCGAAGCGCAGCCAAGATACGGACGCTATGAAATCTACATCGGGCCCATGTAGGGCCCGGTAAAAGCGTCCGTTAAGCTCCTTGCCCTGCTATACCTCCTTGCGGTCATTAGTATCTAATACTCTAGGTTTGCGCCAGTTCTCGTTAGCCAGGGGAGCGGGGTGAGTCCCTTGTCCACTGAGACTACATCTCGGTGCATCCACACGTCGACTTCTAGGAAGTATTCCCTGAGAATGAATATCTCACGGTTGTGCAGACAAGTAATTGGCCTATATTTTGTTGGATTCGCTGAGTCGCTAGGGTCTTTTGGTAGCACATAGGTCTTACCCTCTGTGATATATGTAGGGATCGTTGTGGGGTCTTTTATGTAATTGTTAATATGGTTAAATATTTGTGGGTGTGTGAGTGTAAATTTTTGTACCAATAGTTGTGTATAATATTATCGATGCTGCTGTTGTTTTTCTTTTTTATATTTTTAATCATTTTTTTTTTCTCATTGTTAAATTAGATATTTAGGCGCATTGTATAGTGCATGTAGTGCTCTTCTTTAAGTAATGGGGCACTTAGACTTAAGTTTGAAATGTTTTATTATACTATATGTAATAGTGTACCTACTCATTGTTGAAGAGCCAAATAAAATAAATAAATAAATAAATAAATATAATCTGAACCAGGCGCTTTCCAATTATGTATTTTTGTTAGGACGTCATGGAAAGTTGCTACTTCTACATGATCAAAGATCATCGGTTCTGTGTTAGTATGAATCACCTGCTCTACTTTAATCCATTCTGCTTTAGTGTTATGGTAGACAGGATTTTCCCAAATCCCAGCCCAAAATTGCTGTAACTCTTCTGTAGTTAGAAATGCTGTATTTGTATTGTTATCAGATATTATTTCATTTGTTGTTGATTTCTTTAGGGATCGATAAAATTGTTTTTCGTTATTCCTAAGCTGGTTATTTTGTGTTTTACGTAGTGTGCATTTAGTGTATCGATTTAGTCTACTTTTTACTACTGTTAGTTTCTGTTTTAGAGTATCTAGAAAATGTTCAATTTGTGTGTTAGGTTGTTCGTGTGATGTATGTATTCTGTAGTCTTTTGATATTATCTCAACAGCTTTGATTAGTTTTCTGCTTCTAACGCCTTGAATATACTGAGTTAATATTCCAATTTTGGCCCTGATAGATTCTATTTTGTTGTCTAACCTTTTTTGCCATTTAGGTTTGTGGGCTTGTTGAAGTCTACTACTACTGTCTACAGAGTGACAGAAATGTTACTACCGTTGGCCTTTGCAGCTGTCCATGCGTGACGCCACGCATGAGATGATTGAAATTTGTGTCACTGGTAACTTGTTCTGGCAAAATTACTTTGTTTATGTAACTAACTTTTTGATGACTTTTGCTTGGGTATGTAACTTCTTTCTGTAGGCTGGGCGTCTTTGTAGTACTGTAGTGTTTGTCAGAATGTTTCATCTATTTCAGGATTTCTAACTAGACTTGTATGTTGTGTATTAAGATGTATAGGGTATTCTGGTCCTAAGTCATTAATATTACCGTCATCTATTCCTACTCCTATATTTTCTGTTTGTGGTGGCTCTATATTTTTTATATCTATATTTAGTGTTTCTGTATTTGTGTGTAAATGTACATTTTATACGTCTGTATTTGACATTGTACTGGCCTTTGGAACGACTCTGTTTCAAATAATTCTTTTTCTACAATTGATTTTAAGACCTGTAGCCGTGCTACTGGAATCATGCTATTATTAACTATTACTCTTTTTTGGTCCGAAATGCGTTGTTCTGATAAGTGTGATAAATGGGGGTAACATTCCATGAATTTTTCTTTCAAATTTTTTCGCCACACTGTCATATCCGTCTCCATTTTTGTTGCCCAAAAATAACATTTCATGAGTGTTTCGTTGAGTTCGTTGGACCATTTCATCCTACGTTTACTTCCACTACGAGCGGAGCGGGCTCCGTACGGACTCCGTTTAACTCGCAACTCGCAACAATTTTTTCATAGAAGTGCTTTCAATGTGAATGAGCGGACTGAGCGGATCAAAAGAGTACAAAGAGTTACAAAAGTGGTCGCAGAGTTGAGCGGATTTCCAACGGACTCCGTATGGACTCAGTTCAACTCGCAACGCAAAATTTCATACAAATGCTTCCACTGCGAGCGAGTAAGCGGAACGGATTGAGCGAGTTAAAATGGGGGTCCGCTGCGTCATGGCGTCGCACGCGAGTTTTGAACGGACTCGGCTCACCTCCCCCCCCCCGGCGCCATCCCTTACCCTTTCCTTGCCCGCTTACGCTTCTTTTTTTTGTTATAATGGTAGAGTAGCAAGCATTTATTTATAGTATTTACGTAATCCTCTGCACTGGAATCGTCAGACATCGTTATCGCAAAATTTATCGCGCGACTTGCTTCCTCTGTGGATCGCCTGGCACTGAGATATTTCTGCGCCTCCTCGCTCGTCGCCCCGCGCCGCTGGCAATGGAAGGCAAACAACTCGCTCATCCAACCCCGCTCATTTCCCGCCCCACTCGCTCCGCAACGCCCTCTGGCAGTGGAAGGCAAAATCTGAAACTCTTTCTTAGTGGAAGTGTACAACTATTTTTACTCCGGTCCGCTCAGATCATGAGCTCAGTTTCCGCTCATTACCCTTTTTTAGTGGAAGGCGGGCATTAGGTTCTGATTGTGAGTGCGGTTGTGAGTCCGTTTGAGATGTCGGAAACTCCAGTGGTGACTGTAATTCTAGGTCATTGTTGTGAGTTCTTAAATGGTTGCTTACTTCAAGCCTAATCGAGTGTGGTGGAAGGTAGTAACTTCTTGGAAACTATTGCTCTTCTTTGATCTCCAATTCTTTGTTTGGAGACATTCATATTTGAAATTTTTTCTATAAATTGATGATGTAATGATGTTAGATATGCTTTCGTATCATATTCTAAGTTTGTGATGATGAGGTAGTTACGCTTCATTCATTTCTTTACTCCATTTTTTCGCGTAGTAGTTGAGACAGCAGTGGGTGAAGGATTACTGGCCAAATTAGCCTCCGACACAACTTCTACTGTCATTGGTAAAGAACTTGTCAAGAACTTATCATCATTATATAAGATACATGCAACGACATCTATTGAACCAAAATGGTACTAATGAATAAAAATGTGTTCACAAGATAACTTTTAAATCGACTGGCCAGTTTTTTTTAAGTTATGATACCAAAAGGTACTCTAGATTAGTCTACATGACGTTGCTTTGAAAGTTTACATGGCCTATTAGTGGGTGTGTGTGCTTTGCACATGGACTTAGTATAATAAACTGGACTGAGCACTCTACCAGAAATCGGACGAGAGAGATATTTATAACAGAGCCCATTGTCTCTTTCTAACAGGGTGACCAAATATTTTTATAACAAATAAGAAACTTCGTTTTAACAGAGATACTTTGTGTCCGGATAAGACGTCAACGGTTACATAAAATAGTGAAATAATAATTTATGAGAAAAAAAAAATGAATTTCATTGGAACAAAAAAAGAATTTCGTTTCCTTTCCATGCTCTTTTTCCGTTTGCTCTGCAGAATAATTGGTGTTTGGGTATTCAAATGGATGGAATAAAATTGAAAGTGTGTGACAAACATTTATTAAAATTAAACATGGTTAAACAGAATTGTTTTGTGGAGTTTCTGCCGTAAGCCAATCTTACTGCCTAAGTTTCTCAATGCATTACATTTCGCATGATGGAATATTCTTAAATGTAAATACGAATTAGCCAATTTTACTAGTTGTAATTCGGGTCGTTCTTCATCCGTTATACATCGGATAGAATGTGGTGGACTATTTAGATGATTGAGTCTTGTATAAAATATTTGTTTTAATCTGACTTGAAAAAAATCTGAAGTAGATACGTAAGTGCGCACAAAATTTAAACAAATCGTAGTCATCAATCCGGAACTTTTAAATGGAAAAATTGTTCAACACCGTCCTGAAGAGTTATTTCCTGAAACCTTATGAAGAGTTAACTTCGGCGTTGTTATCTCTGTGAAACGAAGCCCTCTTCCTTCACGTTGTTCCTTGCAAGATACCAGGAGCGGCCAGAGCCTGTAGTTGCAAGGAGCCCGCCAGTGCTGACTGAAAAGAGCTTCGTGCTTCTATTAAGCACACTCAACCTACCTTCTTTCCGCGTTCATCAGTTGTACTGATGATAAAACCAATATCCTTACCACTGGAAAAAAATATGGTACTGCATAAGCATTTAACGCTCGTCGTAATTTTGTGGTATGAAAATCCTCTGACTTAAAATGAAGGCTGCACGCAACAGAACTTTTGGTTATGGTTTGAAATCCGAGAATCGACATTGTTGCCTAATTTCCTCTTTCGATGGAAAGCTGTAACAAACAAAAATAAAGCTATTTCAATAACGAGATACATAGGTACTAATTATAGCTATCATGCGCATAATATTAACAGTTTTAATGAAAAATACACGAAAGCATAAGTCTTTCGTCCGCAAAACGTCTAAGGCATCATCATCATCATTTCAGCCGAAAGACGTCCACTGCTGGACATAGGCCTCCCCCAAGTGTCGCCACATTGACCGGTCCCGTGCGTCTCGCATCCAGCGGATCCCTGCAACCTTTACGAGGTCATCGGTCCATCTAGTGGGAGGCCTTCCAACGCAGCGTCTTCCGGTTCGCGGTCGCCACTCCAGAACTTTTCGACCCCATCGGCCATCCGTTCTGCGAGCAATGTGCCCTGCCCACTGCCACTTAAGTTTGGCTATTCTTCGGGCTACGTCGGTAACTCTGGTTCTCTTGCGGATCTCCTCATTTCTGATTTGATCACGCAAGGAAACTCCGAGCATAGCCCTCTCCATTGCCCTTTGGGTGACTTTCAGCCTTCTGATGAGGCCCATTGTGAGCGACCACGTTTCGGTCCCGTATGTAATCACTGGCAACACACACTGGACTCTAAGGCATGGTCACACTAAATTATTGTTAGTAAACAAAATCTATAATATTCCTTACCTGTGAAATTATATGCCACAACCACCATTTGAATCACTTTTCATGACGTGATACAATAGTTTTAACCATTTTCACAGTTAAAATAAAACAGAAGCGTACATAAATCTTAAAATTTTCCCAAAACAACTTAAGACGTCAAATTAACACCATTGATGACAGATTTCACTGTTACCATAATCGATATACAATAGCTTCCAAACAATCATACTAATATTTTATTTGACTTGAAATTAATAAATTAGTATTATGTACAGACTGTAAACCTTTAAAAGAAAATAATAAAAATTTATCTTAAAGCTAAAAACATATGTATACACGTAATTTATTTTACTTGTAGTGTGAGGTGACTGCCGGTGTAACATTTTTTACCATCTTTAACATTTTTATCTGTTGGCAATAAGTGAAAGGGACAAAGGGCTCCCTTATGGCTATCTCTCTCGCCTCGGTTATGATAGCTTAACAAAAGTAAACCTACGGTGTGACAGTTAAGCTTCATTTTTGTGTGTTACGAATTTCGCAGAACTCAGTCCTGTTTGTATACTAATAGTCCAGTCAAATAAACCAAAAAAAGGGGTAAATCTCGGAATGAGAGATAATAAGCTGTAAACTTGTATATACCTTCATTTTGGTGTTTTAAAAGTTGTCTCAAAAGTCTCATATAATCTCGTGTCTGCGTCGTAAGTTATTCAAGGTCAAATGTCTCAAAAATCAGTTTTTCGCGATTATCTCGGTTTTTATAGCTCCAATGATGTTAACTTATATGATAAAATTGTAGAGCATAAAATTTGCAACAAATTCTGTCTTGAAAAATGTTTCATACGCCCAACTGTTTTTGAGATAGAGGGCAGAGATCCCGCAACGCTCAGCCATAGTCACTGTAATGCAAGGTCAACCGTGAATCTCAGTGAATAATACCTTTTAAATCATTGAAATATCATGAACAATAAATATTTTGTATTATTTATTATTTAATACATTATATTTAACTTCGCCCACGTGGATGTCGAATAATATCCGATTACTTACCTTCATCCCCCTTTTTAACCCTTCGGAAGAAGAATTATCAAAAACGCTGAGACACGTATAAATTAATTTTTAATCGTCAGCCTAAACACAAAATTTCAAGATCCTAACTTCAAAACTGACGGACTTTCATATAAACTTCCATCACCTATTTCACCCCTTTAAGGGTGGAATTCTCAAAAATCCTTTCTTAGTGGATACTTACTGACTGACTGACTGACTGACTGACTGACTGGGTGTATCAACGCACAGCCCAAACCGCTGGTCCTAGAGACATGAAACTTGGAGGGTGTGTTCTTTGTGAAGAGAAGGTTTCCACTAAGAAAGGATTTTTGGGAATTTCACCCCTAAAGGGGTAAAATAGGGGATGGAAGTTTGTATGAAAGTCTGTCAGTTTTGAAGTTAGGATCTTCAAATTTTGTGTTTAGGCTGAAGATTAAAAATTAATTTATACGTGTCTCGGCGTTTTTGATAATTCTACCCCCGAAGGGTTAAAAAGAGGGGTGAAGGTACTATGTTTGTACGGGTGGATTGCAACTCAATTTTGTACAACCGATTGAGCTGAAATTTTGCACACACCTTTGGTTTTGGTGACAACACATTTTTATGACAGACATTCCTTAATCCTGCATCCAGGATCGTCTCCTCAAGAGAGAACTCTTCAACGGTTAGTAGCACGGTCACGAAACTTTGTTTACGCGTTCAATTTTGATAAATAAAGATGATTTTTGACCGACTTCCAAAAGGAGGAGGATTTTTTTATTTTTAGTTTTTTTTTTTTATTTGTGTGGATGATCAGCGATTTATTCGCCAATTTTGAACCGATTTTGATGATTCTTTTTATGTTTGGAAGAATATTAATCCGCGGTGGTCCATTTTTTTATTTGGTCAAGATCTGATGGTGATCTTCGGAGATATCAATGGAAATCTTCAATAATAGACAGCACATCCGTCGTGTTTACTGCAATCGCTTGGATGTTTATTGTTTACACAACACCATAACATAACGTCACACCTGTATGCTCTGAGGGGGTACGCAGATGTGTACGGTACACCCCCATTTCAACAATTAGGTATGTTAAGTTCCATTTATTGGAGATAAGCCTATTACCATGACATGTATTGTAAACGGTTCACAAATTTTTCACCAAAACTCCTTTGACAATTTTTAACCGACTTAAAAAAAAGGAGGAGTTTCTATGTTCGACTGTATGTATTTTTTTATGTACCTATGTTCATCGATTTCTCCGCCAATTGTAGACCGATTTTCATAATTATTTTTATTCGAAAGCCTATACTCCTGAGGTAGTCCCATTGTCACCAAATCAGAATCTGATGATGAAATCCCAGAGAAATCGAGGGCAACCCTCAAATTGTATAGGCACGTACAACGTTTTTTATATACTCTCCAACACAATTCAGATATTTGTGCCTGGTAATCATCATCTCATGTTGCTGAGCTGATGATGGAAGGTATAAGTCAGGATCAGATGATGGAATCCCAGAAAAATTATGGGCACTGTTTGAATCAGTATACTGTCCATGTGTTCCCATGTTCATCATGTCAGAATCTAATGATGGGATCCTGGAGAAATCGAGGGGATTGTAATATCCTATATAAATATTTGCTGTACATTTACACTAAAAATAGAAAAAAAAAAATCTTTTTTGCAAAAAATAAAACCGACTTCAAAAACACAGAAAAGTGAAAAATAACTTCAGCTACAGAAGTCGGTGACAAAAAAACTGAATCAAACAAACAAAAGTCACCGAGTTCAGAAGCTAAACTTATTTTTCACTTTTCTGTGTTTTTGAAGTCGGTTTTATTTTTTGCAAAAAAGATTTTTTATAATATTATAAATGCGAAAGTAACTCTGTTTGTTTGTTACGCTTTCATGACTAAACAGCTGATTGGATCGTAATGAAAGGCAAGGAGAAAGATTATATCCTGAGGAATGGTATAGGTTATCGTTTTTTTCTCACACATACACATCAAAATTTCCACGCGAACGAAGTCGCGGGCAACAGCTAGTGTATATATATATTATGACAGAGAATAGAGTAGGAGGACGCTAATCCCAAATATCGACGCCATCCGCCATTCCGCCATATTGTCTTCGTGTGACATGATTCTTTTGTTGATAGATAGGTAGTTGGGTAGTTTAAATCACACACAATACTTGACTCAAACTTCAAACGTTTATTTCTATTAAACCATTTACAAGTTGAGCCACCCGTTCGCAAACATTGTTCATAAGGAGAAGAACGGGCTAAGAAACTCCTTACACACTCTTTTAATTCGTGTTACAGTTCTCATTTACACAACGTAATATTGTTCACTTCAAAAACCACTTTCAATTCCATACTTCAATTGTTTTCTCATCGCGAGCTAACTAACTCGACTTCTCGTTGTACCTCCGCGTGTTCTGTCTGCCCGGGCGGAAGTACCACACCGCCAGTACAGTAATTTATAACATAGTAAGTTCATTAAACCTTACAAACAATACTAGAATACTTCACAATTAATTACTCTAATAATTAAACGATGCCAATATTCATAAATGCAAAGGCATTATTGAGTTAAAACTAATTAGTGGCTTCATTACTTTTTACAACAATGGGATCTTGCTTAAAATCATTTCTGGCAGATCAAAGGATTTAATACAAACAGGTCTTTCACTAATACATTGCTCTGTAAAATAATCTTGTTACTTTTTAGTTTGTAATTAGTTACAGAAACTGATTTAGTTGTAGTTTCAAATTATAAATTGAGTTATTGATCATTAAAATCGTATTCGGCGCCATCTTCCACAATATTGTGGAATGTTGCCTCAAAACAAATCTTAGTGTTAAATGTGCAATTGTTAAAATCCCAATTGTCAAATATTTGCTTGTCTTAATTTTAACTACAGTTCTAGCTAGACTTTCGTTTAATAAATTAATCTTCAGAAGATCTTATCACGAGTTCGTGATAAGATCTCAGTACTAGTTAATACAGAGACCATTAGATGGCGCTTATCTCTTCTGTCAATCGATACAGGTCATTGTAATAATTGTTCTTGGAACCCACAGATGGCACGATCAATATTATGATGGACGAGACATTGTAAGTTGGTTATTAATTAAATTAACTAATATTCTTAGCAGATAGACGCTCTTGCGGCGACACGGCCATTCTGATCGGTGGTGCGCGCTCTGCACCTGCCGCCGCCGTCACTTTATGGAATTTCGTGGTTGTTATCTGAAATAGTGGAGATAAATTTTGTCGGCAGATTATTGTTACTTTTATTATCCTACAATGTTCATTGAGATGTAGGATTTGGTAACAGAAAGTTTCAGTCAACATAGAAAGCTTGTAATAGATCTGACATCTATTCAGTTTTCTTCATATTTAAAATTAGATGCATTTATGAATCACCTAGACACATGCATAGTTTCAGACTTAAAGCTGCTTGCAATTTTTATTTAAATTTATTGATGATCAGCTGTTAGCTGAATAAAATAATGTTGCCTGGATTATTCAATAACATTTATTACATTGAGTTTATTGATATTGTTTGATCAGCTACTAGCTGAATAGAATATTGTTGCCAAATTATCCAACAACATTAATTGTATTGAGTTTACTGCTATTGTTTGATCAGCTACTAGCTGAATAGAATATTGTTGCCAAAATTATCCAACAAAATTAATTGTATTGAGTTTACTGCTATCGTATGATCAGCTACTAGCTTAATAGAATATTGTTGCCAAAATTATCCAACAACATTAATTGTATTGACTTTATTGCTATTGTATGATCAGCTACTAGCTGAATAGAATATTGTTGCCAAAATTATCCAACAACGTTAACGTTAATTAAATTGTTAATCTTAGTATGAGTTAGGTTTTTAGAACCTCGTTTTACTAGATTCATCTTAAATAAAATTATTGATTGCTTTACATAATCTGTAATTTGTATTTGGTAAGTGTAGTGAAAGTAGCATGTTTTTATTTGTTCATTCTCACGGGAAGGTAATGCTCTGTGATAGACACAAAGTCTTGGATTTGACAGGATAAAAGGATAGGATCAGGAACACCGCTCTGTGATAGACACAAAGTCTTTGATTTGACAGGATTAAAGGATAAGGAGTTTAGGACCATTGCTCCGTGACAGGCACGAAGTCTTTGATTTGACAGGATATAAGGAACCAGGCTCTGGGCGGTTTGTCCGCCGTGGACCCAGCAGGATAACATGAGAGTATTGTTTATTAGATGCCTCCACGGCCGCTAATAGTTTGTTATTTTCATTATCAGTTGCCTCCACGGCTGCTGATAGGATAGTTTCATGTGTTATGTTCATTATCAGTTGCCTCCACGGCTGCTGATAGGATAGTTTATCATGTGTTATGTTCATTATCAGTTACCTCCACGGGTGCTGATAGGATCGTTTGTTATGTGTTGTGTTCATTATCAATTGCCTCCATGGCTACTGATAGGATTGTTTGTCATTTGTTGTGTTCGTTATCAGTTGCCTCCACGGCTGCTGATAGGATCATTTGTCATGTGTTGTGTTCATTATCAATTGCCTCCGTGGCTACTGATAGGATTGTTTGTCATTTGTTGTGTTCATTATCGGTTGCCTCCACGGCGGCTGATAGGATCGTTTTTCATTTGTTGTATTACTCATTGAGCTAATCGTTTCCTCCATGGATACCAATAGCTGGTTGTGAGTTTTATTATTTTTTACTTTATTAGTTACTGTTAGGAGTACTAATACTTTGTTATTATTATTGTTAGTAGTTGCTTACAATTGGCAGGATTACAAAAACAAAAATGGATACACAACACAATACTCATCACGCATGAGCATCACGTGGGTAGGTTGATTTGGCTATTGTATTAAGCCTATTGATGTAACACTGTAGGTATCAGTGAAGTGTAGCAAGTAGTTTGAAAACTCCTCACCTTTTATGTTAGCTTATGCTGTGTAGACACTGAAACAGTTATCCTTGGTTGGCTGTTTCCATGCTGTTCCTCATTTTATAGCTGGCGACACGGTCATTTGTTCACCAGGCTACAGTCCATGAAGCTGGTTGTTTTTTAAACTGTTGGTCGAATCACATATTTAAGTGATCTCGCTCCACTGTCATTTGCTGAGGTGGTGGTCAACAGGTGGAATGTTGCCACTTTGCATTAAAATAAATTGTATTGGTTGGCTAAAACCAATTGTGATATGCATTGGTAAGCCAGCTTATTCTCAAAGGTGTTCTTATTGACGGTGGTCTAGTACTTCCACATTTGATGTCATCACTATCTTGAGAGTGACTGGGTGCATAGTTTTAGAAGACTCGAGCTCCTTATAGTTGCTTTCAATTTCTTTGATAGTAGGTTATCATTTCCTCTATTATAAGACAATTGCCTGGAACCTGAAATGTGAGAAGTTATGCAAGTAAATAACATAACATCACGCCTATAATCCCCGAAAGGTTAGGTAGAGGTGTGCCTAATAGTACACCCACATTTTACCAGTTATGTTTAAGTACAATGTAATAGGGGGCGAGCCTATTGCCAACAACTGGGCATAAATCAATAATCTGGGTTTTATCTATCATATGGGCCTCAGTTGCCTGCCAATAAAATGATTGATTGATTGATAAATCCAGACGCTGTGGCTGCTACTGAGCAATTCCTAATCGAAAAACCCAATAACACTTTGCCCCACCTGGGAATCGAACCCAAGACATCTTGCTCAGCAGGTTTGCTTGCGACCACTACACCAAGGAGGTAGTTAGTGCAGGTAAATAAAGTGCAAGAAAACATGTCCAACATAACATCACACCTGCAATCCCTGAAGGGTTAGGCAGAGGTGAAAATAATACATCCACACTTTGCCAGTCATGCCCGAGCCTCTTGTTTAGCGATATTGCTATTTGCCATTAATATGATTGTCTGGGCTACTACTGAGCAATTCCTGATGGAAAAACCCAATGACACTTTGCCAGACCTGGGAATCGAATCCAGGCCCTCATGCTTTAATAATAAGGCTCATGACCACTGGACCAACAAAGCAGTCCTACTAGTGTTTAAATTAGTTGGAGTGATAAGTTATAAAGTAGGTAATCAATTGTTTTGAAATAATTATTTACTTAGATTAACTTAATTAAACTAAGATGGGAAAGTTAAACTGATCAGAAATACTTTAAAAACTATTGGTTGTGTAACTACACCGACAAAACATTCATGTTTTAACATAATGAAAGCTTTGCTTTCTGTTGATTTATCGCACTAAGATTTCATAGTCACAACTTGTTGAACTAAAACTTGTTTGTCATTTCATTGAAAAGCCCTAAACGTTGCACTTAATGCAAACAATATCTGATTGTGAGACATAAGCCTACAGTGTGAATGTCAAATGTGACTAAGTTCAAATAAAAATTAATATTCTCTATTGAATGTTTGTAGTCACTGCGAATGAAAAGTCAAATACAAGATTTAAAATTTGTTGATACCACTTAGTTAATTATTTGGTAATGCAAGTAATTAAAAAGTTAAATCTGATTCATGAGTTCAGTTTCTAACACATCATTACTGGATTTCAATAATTACATTGAGCTCTTAGTAAATGAATTAAATGGAGTGATTAAAGCTGTTGTGTTAACTTATTATTTCACATCCACAGGTGTCAAGTTAAAGGTGGCAAGTTGAAGGTGGCTTTAACCTAGCCAGTGCGTGATGTGACTAGATAAAATATTGTTAACTGTAAATATCTACAGTAACAAAATACTAAAATTTATAAAAGCAAAATACTTCCCGGGATTGATGTGGGTATCCAGCAGCAAGTTTATTTATTGTTATGCTTTCCCGGTGTCCAATCTTTATTCTGCTGTTCGGTCATTCTGTGCTGTTAATGTTAGTCATTTTGAGTGCACTATTAAGTTGTCCGTCACATACAACTTCATTGTTTGTTTAGAGATGTTGCATTTTCATAATGTGTTCTTAGGGTCTGACTTGGGTTGTGTGTTCAAGTTGCAGTAAGCCATAATATTATCATGTTAATGACTGTCAGCCACTTGGATAAAAATGCAGCCAACACTTTGACTGTCATAGTCTGCAGTATCTTCCTGTCCATTGCCACTTAACACCGTACATTGGCTGTGGCAGCAAAGTCGCTCGCTCTTGGAAAGCATCATGTTTACGATTCATCAAGTCTTAAGGCACGCCCTCGGCCATGACCATGCAAGTAGGTTTCGCAGTTCCATGTAAGTCTTCGGATGTCCGGCATGCATGAGCAGCGCGCAAGAGTTATCCCACTTCTGATATTATGACAGAGAATAGAGTAGGAGGACGCTAATCCCAAATATCGACGCCATCCGCCATTCCGCCATATTGTCTTCGTGTGACATGATTCTTTTGTTGATAGATAGGTAGTTGGGTAGTTTAAATCACACACAATACTTGACTCAAACTTCAAACGTTTATTTCTATTAAACCATTTACAAGTTGAGCCACCCGTTCGCAAACATTGTTCATAAGGAGAAGAACGGGCTAAGAAACTCCTTACACACTCTTTTAATTCGTGTTACAGTTCTCATTTACACAACGTAATATTGTTCACTTCAAAAACCACTTTCAATTCCATACTTCAATTGTTTTCTCATCGCGAGCTAACTAACTCGACTTCTCGTTGTACCTCCGCGTGTTCTGTCTGCCCGGGCGGAAGTACCACACCGCCAGTACAGTAATTTATAACATAGTAAGTTCATTAAACCTTACAAACAATACTAGAATACTTCACAATTAATTACTCTAATAATTAAACGATGCCAATATTCATAAATGCAAAGGCATTATTGAGTTAAAACTAATTAGTGGCTTCATTACTTTTTACAACAATGGGATCTTGCTTAAAATCATTTCTGGCAGATCAAAGGATTTAATACAAACAGGTCTTTCACTAATACATTGCTCTGTAAAATAATCTTGTTACTTTTTAGTTTGTAATTAGTTACAGAAACTGATTTAGTTGTAGTTTCAAATTATAAATTGAGTTATTGATCATTAAAATCGTATTCGGCGCCATCTTCCACAATATTGTGGAATGTTGCCTCAAAACAAATCTTAGTGTTAAATGTGCAATTGTTAAAATCCCAATTGTCAAATATTTGCTTGTCTTAATTTTAACTACAGTTCTAGCTAGACTTTCGTTTAATAAATTAATCTTCAGAAGATCTTATCACGAGTTCGTGATAAGATCTCAGTACTAGTTAATACAGAGACCATTAGATGGCGCTTATCTCTTCTGTCAATCGATACAGGTCATTGTAATAATTGTTCTTGGAACCCACAGATGGCACGATCAATATTATGATGGACGAGACATTGTAAGTTGGTTATTAATTAAATTAACTAATATTCTTAGCAGATAGACGCTCTTGCGGCGACATATATAATAGAAGATAAGAAGGTATTTATAATATTTAATTATTTAATAACATTTTGCATATATCTAATATATTCATTTAATAATACTTACATACTTTGTATAATTAAAAACTCATGAAGAAATTATTAAGAAATTGTATAGCTGCTGAATAAAGATATAATTATCATGTGATTACTCATCATGATCATCATCTGCCTAGCCTTTTCCCAACTATGTTAGGGTCGGCTTCCAGTCTAACTGGATATGGCTGAATAGCCGTGTTTTACTAGGTAATACGATACCCCTTGGCAAGACTGGTCGTCAGACTTTTGCAACCACTTTTTTCACTTTTACCAAATATGTAGAATGTGGATGTCTCTAACTATTCTCAATCTTATTTTTTCTCTTCTTTCGAATCAGGTTTTACAGTAATTTTCAAATCATTTATATCTTTTGCTCAAAATAGTTACAGCACTGATAACAGTATTTGTGTCACTTGTTTAATTTAGTATTTTACAATATTTTCTTACCTTTGTATAGATTCTTTTTATCGATTTTTTGTGAATGTGTGGACATTGTAGGCTCTGTAGATTCCCAGCTGCTTGTTAACTTTTTATTTTCTCCTACATTTTTTGTGTAGTAAGCAACGACTTATTGTCGGGCCTATGCTGTCCCCCCATACTTAAGTACAAATGCTGTATCCATAATAATACTGTAACACCAAATGATTTGAAAAGAGTAACCATGGAGTTTCTTGCCGGTTCTTCTCCATAGGAAACGACCAACCCGAACCGTGCACCTTTTTGTCGAGGCTTTATAAGTGCCCATCGAGGCCTATGTGAAATAAAATAATATTTTGATTTTGATTTTGACTTTTGTATTTACTCGTTTCGTTAAAATCTACTTTAAATAAATTAATATAAATTTAGGGTATACAATAAGTATTTCACCTAATGACTTTTTAATTACACAAAGTAGGTACCTAAGTATTATTAAATGAATATATTAGAAATAATGTTATTAAATATAATGTATTAACTAATAAATTATACAAAATATTAATTGTTAATGATATTTCAATGATTTAATAACTTTATACAAGTATTAAACAATATAATTCACTGAGATTCACGGCGGACCTTGCATTACAGTGACTATGGCTGAGCGTTGCGGGCTTTCTGCCCTCTATCTCAAAAACGGTTGGGCGTATGAAAAATTTTTCAACACACAATTTGTTGCAAATTTAATGCTCTACAATTTTTTTCAAACAAGTTAACATCATTGGAGTTATAGAAACCGAGATAATCGCGAAAAACTGATTTTTATGACGTTTGACCTTGAATAACTTACGACGCAGACACGAGATTCTATGAGACTTTTGAGACAACTTTTAGAACACCAAAATGAAGGTGTATACGAATTTACAGCTTATTATCTCTCATTCCGAGGTGAAACCCTAATTTGACTGGACTATAAGTCCACGGCTTTGCATGCATTATAATTTAGCAGTTTAACTTCGTACTCGATAGATGACGTTGTTCATTTGACTCCATTTTCTGAATCGCGGTGTTAAGATACTCCGTGAAACCAAAGGCGGAGGTTCTTAATTCGACGCGTATAATTTTTTTTTTTTTATGGATGACCACGCACATCTATTTACAGAGAAGTCACATTTGCATGATTCTTTTTGAAATGATATAGCCGAGTGCAATTAGACAAAACATACCCAAAAGGTGGAACGAAGTTTATAGTGGTATTTTCATGGGACTTTTTGTATTGAGTTCCTGAAGGAGTGAAGATGAAGGTTAAAAAAAAAATTGACCCGCTCGCAACATTTTTTTTTTTTTATTTCCTCCTTTGTTATATTTTTTTTCGGTTATGAATAAATTCAAATTCGATGGATTCGTATTATGGCGTAATAGTGTGACCTGCGTGCATCCATTAAACGCCAATTTTGTCTGTTTCTTTGTTCATTATTGTCGATGATATTTCAAGTATTTTTTGAAAATATTAAATATCGAATTTTAAGACTAAGATTTCTTTTGAAATTGGTAACTAGTTAGCGAGTTTGAAGCCTGGCTGAACTAATTGGTCTCTATTTCTTGTACCGTAATTGTGTCTGTCACCTCTTTTATTAAAAAGATGTCGTTTTTTTCTTACGTATGTATTGACAATGTACCGTCATGATTACAGAATCACGCCTACGAAGATCATATATGGCTCTGATGGCTCTTTTTTGCAGAATAAATATAGACTCAATGTCTGCAGCCCGTCCCCATAGCAAAATGCCATAAGACATTATACTATGAAAGTAACTAAAATAGACCAGTCTAGTGGTATCTACATCAGTATATTGACGGATTTTTCTAATAGCATATATCGCTGAACTTAGCCGCCTCGCTAGAGATGTTAAATGAGAACCCCATTGTAGCCTTGAATTAAGCGTAATACCAAGGAAAACTGTTTTATCTACAAATTCAAGCTTCTCTTTATTCAGTACTATATCACAATCGCTACTTTTAACATTCGGTAAAGCAAATCCCACCAAAAACATACCTGTTAAAAAGGGGCCAAGTTCCTATCGGCTAATTGTTCGCCTAAAAAAGGGTTGAAATCCAATCCAATGCCAAGTTTAGATGCACTTTAAAATCGATCATAATCATCTAAAATTATAATACTTCCAAATTTGAACTTGGCAGGTTTTCGTGCTGTACGTAACACTTGATTAATTGTATAATTAAATTTTTGATTGGATTGGATTTTAACCCTTTTTTAGGCGAACAATTAGCCGATAGGAACTTGGCCCCTTTTTAACAGGTATGTTTTTGGTGGGATTTCAATACTTTTTTTCAAGAAATCGTACCTATTTTTTTCTTTTTATGTATACATGACAATATTTTATACCCCCCCCCTCCTCATCGTATTCTCATTGTATCACTGGTTCACAAATATTTAAAAAAAAATTCGATATTCGATTAAGCCAACTCACGCTTGACCGATTTCTTAAATTTCTTATGACATATTTTATACCGCCTCCCCTCTCCTCCCCCCTCCTCTTCGTATTTTCATATCACTGGTTCATAAATATTTTTATTAAAAATTCGATATTAGATTGAGCCAACTCACGCTTGACCAATTTCTTAAATTTCTTAATTTTTTGTTAATCTGCATATAACACACGACCTATGTGCCAAATTTCAAAACGCTAGGACAATTTGGAAGTGGCCTAAAGGTTTTGATTACCGGTCAGTGAGTGAGTGCCATAATTAGCTATATTCACAGGGTCATATTTCAGGATCTACTGAAGCTATATCTATGAAATTCGGCGTACTGCTTTAGTACTAGTATATGATTACGTAGGTTCAATTTTATATCTGTACTTGCAATAGGCACTGAGCTACAGGGGGGCAAAAGTGGCTCGAAACGGTTCGTGTAAATAGTGCACGGCATGCGCGCGGCCTGTTGCTGGAACTTGGCCTGCGCACTACCGTGCGCTTAGATCAAAAAGATCTTAATTAATCCGAGGCAGGGTGCTAAAATTTTCGAGCTCGCTTCGCTCGCTCTTGCGTCTGAGTACCTACACAACTCCCTGTATGAATGGTTAAAAGAAATTTTAACCTACCCGATGCAGTGCTAAAATTTTCGAGCTCGAGGTTCGCCCTGACATTCTGCGTTCTTTTCAGTATATCTTTATAAACTGAAATAATTTCTGAAAGCTAAAGATGCACCCCCCGGAAATAAACCTTAGGCGCCCTTGATTGTTTTGTTTATTTAAATCCAGAGATGGTTGTATAATTTCGTTGTTGATAACAGTTTAGCACCCCCCCCCCCCCAATCGCTTCCCAACCAAATTCCTGGCTATGGCCCTTTGTGACCCCCCCCAAAAACTTAGGCTGGGACCGCGCCTGCATAGACCTAATGCATCTCTTTTGGGTCTTAAATGCCATGTTAGTGTCGGTAGAATTTCCCCAAAATATGATGCCGTATCTTAGGTGAGACGCAGCTAAGCCATGGTAGGCCGCAATCAAGGTATCACATTGACAACTGCGTCTAGAGAGTGCAATGCAAATTATGCAGAACTACATTTTTTTTACAAAGGTTCTATATTTGAGATTTCCAGTCAAGTCTTTTGTCAATTGTTAGTCCAAGGAATTTAGTAGAATTTTTTATTTCAACAATTTTATTATCTATATTTTCTATATTCAGTCGTTGGCTAAAATGTATGATTTTAGTTTTATCTAAATTAATCCTTAAATAATTATGGTTCAACCATTCTGTTATAGATGTCAAAGTATTGTGAATGTCAAGTTTATATTGGATCATGTCATAAGATTCACAGAATTCTGTATCTGACGGGCGCGTCATAAAAACGCAGGCGGTGGGCGGGGCGGGCTGGGGCGGCACCGCGTTGGGGCGGGTCCAGCGGCGGGCGGCGGGATGGCAGGCGGGGCGCGGCGCGGTCGAGCGCGAGCCAGTGCTGCGCGCCGCGCTGTCCCGCACGCACAGCCGCGCTGCTCCGCCGACCCGCGAGTGAGTGCCGCGAGCCGCTGTGATACATGCTAGTGTTGTGATCCGACCGCCGCTGCGCGCTCTTAGCGCTGCCGCTCGTGTTATCGTCTGGATAAGGATAACACTACCCGGTGATCAGTTTGTCAGAGTTTACTGCTCATTGACTACATAGCAAAATGTTGTGTTTTTAATAAACAGTGATACCAAAGTGGACAAAAGTGTCGGAGTGTGGAAAGCCTTGGTTGATTTCTTCAGTCCTAGGTATGTACCTATACCTACCTAGTTCTTCAACAAGCCTGTTTAGAACGGCAATCAATAAGTTTAATGATAGGAATAGGTACTAGGTAGGAAGGTACACCGTGCTGGCTTGTTCGGGACAGAGCTCGGCACAGTCGCAGCCGGGCGGTTCAATGAAAAAGGTCGACTGCAACATGCCAATTCAGTGAAGTAAGATACTGAACAGGGTACGGCACAAGCCAACCGAATATATGTATCCTTTCTTAAATTGCTTCAGGTTGGGTTCGTTGCTCAAATAAATCCCGAATAATCGAATGTGCCGAGCCGAATCAGCGTGATCAACTGACTAGTTACAACTGACACCTCACCCAGAACGAAATCCAAACTTGTTCAGTTTCACGGCACTAGCGGAGGTCGGCCAGGCGTTCGAGTCTCGGTAGCAAAATGATGAAAGCATCATCGAATTGGTGGCATATTCTGATAGAATTCCATCGATAAAGACTCAAAACCAAAAAAAAAAAAGAAACTATCATCCACGTGTATGCGCCTCCGTCAGCACACCTTGGCGAAGAGTTGGACCAGTTGTATGAGTAGTGGATTTCATTTCATTTATTTATTCATTAACAATTTATATTGTGTTGAACATAACATTACCACATGCAGAAACAACATTTAAAAGCCTATTAAAATTTAGTGAAATATCCAGATCAAGAGTCAATTCATTTAAAATTTGTCAACAAATAAATACAATGTTAAATTAATAGCAGGTATAATGTCAAATTCAATGTCAAAATATTCAGAGAACAACTTCGTCTAGGTCCTAGATGAGCATAGTGCTAAAGTAAAAAAATAATTCAAATTAAAGTTTGTTACTGCTATTATTTTAAGTGACTATTATTACTATTTGACATAAATTCTGATACTGAGTAAAAGCATTTTTCCAACAAGAAGGCTTTTAATTTAGTTTTATATGAGTGAGAGCTATAAATTAATAATTTTAAATCAGTCGGTAACCTAATAACTCCACTGCTTCATATCTGGAACAACGCGTAGCTATGCTAAATTTTGGTGCCATATTATTGTGTTTAAATTCCTTCCGTCTTGTGCTTTCTATTATCTCACGTTCCTCTTGTGATTCATACTCATGAATATACTTAGCAAAGTGATTTAGGATTACTAATATATGTAAACTTGGTAGGTACTGTTAAAAAGTCAAATTCTTTAAAGTGCTCTCTACATGAGTCTCTTTATGAGATCCTTACTATAGTCCGTATGGCACGTTTCTGTAATATAAACGCTTTCTGACAGTTATAATTATAGCTGTTACCCCAAAGCAAAATGCTGTATCTTAATCTAGATTCTACCAGCGCGTAATATATAGCCTTGAGTTGCTTTAGATCCAACATATCTCTAAGGCTCCTGAGTGCAAAGCATGCTGATGAAATTGAAGAGTCAATAGCAGCTAGCTCCTGTTTCCAATTTAAATACATATCTATGGTAATCCCTAAAAATTAGACTTTGTCCACTAATTTAATCTTGTTTCCTTTGATTTGTAAATCTAAATTGACATCTAATTGTAAAATAAACCCGTACTTTCACTTTAATGCCAAACCAAACCTGGTGGGAAGGAAAATCACGGTAAATGCGTCATTGGAGCTCTCGGCTTGAGAATCAGGAACAAGCGCGACGCTCGCCTATTAGGGCCTGCGCAGACGAGGGGCTTTTGTCCGCCGGATAGAAATGACCGTTCCTGTTCATTGGTTGTTGTGTTGTTTTGTAATCTATTGGTCGACATCCATTGGTTGTTGCAAATTGTTGATAAATTGTCCCTCGTCTGCGCAGGCCCATAGATACAATTCCCTTTCAGGCAGAGCTTAAGCACGAACCAGCCTTATACTGATAGAAAGAGACAATGTCTAGTTATAATACACTCAAATACAAATAAAGGTCGGGTGTAAGCATCTGAAAAGCAGTGCTTCGCTCAATGACAAACTAGGATAAGTGGCTATGAAAAGCGAAAGACAAATGACTTGTAAAATACCGACAAAGGTCGATGCATGATGACAAATCAAAGATCAGCATCGTACGGTTGGAACGGTCTATGTAACATATGGATAAACCCAACGTAGTTACTATAACATATTCTTTCTTATATCTATGGTTCTATTCATCGACGTACACTGACGGACAATTTATTCTTCTGAAGACATAAACCGCACCTCCACCAGATGTGAAAGTCCATTGCGCTGATTGTGGTTTAAGGCACAACAACGAGATCAGAATCAATTGTCTTTGAAAATAGATAATCGGACCATTTCTGATAAGCTAAAAGTCGCTGAGACTCTACAAACTTTCTTTACCAACATTCCGTTAGAGGTTACTAAATCTCTCCCCTCTTCTTCTAAATTAGCTGAAGCTCTTCTTAAATTCTTCTTCTTAATTCGGGCACGCCGCAATCGCGGCGGTAAGACCCCTCTTTGAGGAGTGGCTGGATAGGCGTCACGGCGTCCTGACCTACCGCGTGACGCAGGTCCTCACCGGACACGGAAGTTTCGGGAGGTACCTGTGTCATATGGGGAAGGAGGAAACGCCTGGGTGTCACCACTGCGAGGACCGCCCGGAGGACACGGTGGAGCATACGGTGCAGGACTGCTCCGCTTGGGCAGAGCACCGCCGTGTCCTCACGGCGGCGATAGGCGGAGCCCTCTCGCGCCCGGCATTGGTCGAGGCCATGCTGCGGGGCGAGACGGAGTGGGAAGCGGTCGCCTCCTTCTGCGAAGCAGTCATGCTCGCGAAGGAGGAGGCGGGCCGCGTGAGGGAGAGGACAGCGTCCTCCCTCCACACCAGCCGCAGTGGTAGACGCCCACGGCGCCGGACGTCGGCAGACGATCTCCGGCCACCGTAGGCGCGGGCATGCGGGCGGCGAGTAATGGGCGACTCGTTGTCCGACCATGGACCATGCCCGGGTCGACGGCGCGTTGTGTTCTACGCGCGCCTCAAAGAGTGTCAGCATAATGACGGGGCCCCCCTCTAGAGGGCCAAAGCCTGCCGGGGTCGCGGGACTCATAGAATTACCGTGACCCTGGAACATAAAGGGCTACTGAAGGACACCGTGGATTTTAGTCAGTACAAGTCTGACAGTCCCTCCCGCTCTGCCCTGGGTGGGAGGACTCATTTGATGATTTTACCACGTTAAAAAAAAAAAAAAAAAAAAAAAAAAAAAGCTCTTCTTAAAGAAAACTTTACTGAGTACATACCAAACTTCAAATTTAAAGCAATATGTATTGCTACAATTAAAAAGGCATTCAAAAGTCTCAACATAAAAAATACTGAAGACTTATGGGGGATATCCGTCAAGGTTCTTGGAGACATTATTGACTCAATCGCTCCTGTCCTAACAGGCATATTCAATCAATGTTTGGACAGCGGCAAGTTTCCTGATCTAATGAAACATAGTAAAGTAGTACCAATTTTCAAATCGGGTTCAAAGAATGATCCCTCAAATTATAGACCTATATCTGTGCTTCCAGCATTGAGTAAAATCTATGAAAAAATCATGCTGGACCAGATGTTGTCTCACTTCAACTCAAATGGGATTCTGCATAGACAACAGTTTGGTTTCACGAAGGGAAGGTCGACAACGGACGCGGGAATAAAACTCATCAGTCACATTTTGGAACCTTGGGAGAAGTCCCAGGATGCCATTGGCATTTTCTGTGATCTCTCAAAAGCGTTTGACTGCGTCGACCACAACACACTGATCTGTAAATTACACCACTACGGAATTCGTGGACAAGCTGCTGACCTTCTTCTTTCTTATTTATCTAATAGGCAGCAAAAAGTAAATGTAAATGGGGCGACGTCCTCCGGGTCTCTAGTCAAAATGGGCGTGCCCCAAGGTTCAATTCTCGTCCTTTCCTATTTCTTGTTTACATTAATGATCTCCCTTATATGATGGCCAAATTATCGGATATAATTCTATTTGCTGATGACACTTCGCTAATTTTTAAAATAGATAGAAAAGATACGAATGTCTTACATGCCAACGAAAGTCTAGCCGTTCTCTCGAAATGGTTCGCAGCTAACAATCTTTTACTTAATGCGAACAAAACAAAATGTCTGAAGTTCTCTTTACCGAATGTGCCGCAACTGGATCTGGATTTAATCTTGACGGCAAAAAACTTGATATTATAGCGGAAACTGTATTCTTAGGGATTACTATCGATTCAAAATTGCAGTGGGGCGCGCACATTAGAACTCTTTCGGGTAGATTAAGCTCAGCTGCATATGCAGTAAGAAAAATAAGGCAGTTAACTGATGTGGCTACAGCTAGTCTAGTATACTATGCTTATTTCCACAGTAATATGTCCTATGGCACTCTGCTGTGGGGATCAGCAGCAGACGTTGACTCAATTTTCATTTTACAAAAGAGGGCAGTCCGCGCGATCTATAAAATGGGTCCTCGCGAGTCCCTCAGAGAAAAATTTAAAGAGATTGATATACTGACCCTGCCTTCACTTTATATTTTTGAATGTATTTTATATGTCCGCAAAAATCGAGGGCTTTTCAAAATTAGAAGCGACTTTCATAAGATAAATACACGCGGTAAACACGAAATTGTAATACCTAAATTCAGATTAACAAAAACTAGCAAGTCTTTTCTTATAAACAGCATACGCTTTTATAACAAGTTGCCAAAGTCAGTTATAGAACTGACCGATGGAAAGTTCAAAATCCACATCAAACGTGTCCTTATTAAAAAAACATATTACAAAATCAAGGACTACGTTGAAGATAAAGAAGTTTGGCCTTAGTAACTTCTGCGCTTGCGGCTTCCCTGGTAGCTCATAAACGGCTCAAATATGTGGATGTCTCTAACTATTCTCAAATTTTTTTCTCTTCCTTCGAATCACATTCTACAGTAATTTTCAAATCATTTATATCTTTTGCTCAAAATAGTTACAGCACTGATAACAGTATTTGTGTCACTTGTTTAATTTAGTATTTTACAATATTTTCTTACCTTTGTATAGATTCTTTTTATCGTTTTTTTGTGAATGTGTGGACATTGTAGGCTCTGTAGATTCCCAGCTGCTTGTTAACTTTTTATTTTCCTCTACATTTTTTGTGTAGTAAGCAACGACTTATTGTCGGGCCTATGCTGTCCCCCCATACTTAAGTACAAATGCTGTATCCATAATAATACTGTTACACCAAATGATTTGAAAAGAGTAACCATGGAGTTTCTTGACGGTTCTTCTCCATAGGAAACGACCAACCCGAACCGTGCAACTTTTTGTCGACGTTTTATAAGTGCCCATCGAGGCCTATGTGAAATAAAATATTTTGATTTTTGATTTTGTGCTCTGCGCAGCATAAATTAAAAGCCTTGGTGAAAACCCTAATAATCGGAGAGCCAACCTATTCTAGTGAATAATGCAGAGTGGTTCGTTTCCCTCTCGATATTGTCTCTTCCTGAATGACATTTTTGAAATCAGCTACTTCTCCGCCATCAGTCTCTCAGTCAAGTCTGGCGTCATATTTACCAAAACAAAGCATAGAGAATGTGACCAGGTTAGAGAGAGGTTTTATAGCGTGTGTAGACGATTGCATTTTTAAACTTTCTTGAGTCCCTCCTAAACAAGAGACCGCCGCGCTCCACTACCGTCCTCCTCCAATACCTTAAAAGAGTAATCGAGAAGAACACAGAGTCTCGCCCTCCCTCTTTTATTTCATTTATAGCCTTCATTTAACAATCTTACACTAGTTTTACTTCATTTATCTACAATAAGTTAATATTCAATTTGACACCGGTAACTCAAGATTATCTTGCTTTCCAGCATAGGCCTCCCCTGGAGTTTTCCACCGTATTCGGTTATGCGCTTGTCTCATCGAAGTACATAATACCCGCCGTTCTTAGTACGTCATCGTCGACGCTGTCTCCCCTTCTCTCTTTTGTATTGTCTTGGGCACCACTCTGTTACGTCCTTAGACAATTTGTCCTTTTTACTCGGAACCATACGACCTGCCCACCTCCATTTAAGTAACATCAGCAGTTTTAATTCGGTTTCTTACAGTTGGCATCTAGGTTTATTTTATCTATTGTTTTAATGTTGAGTACATATGCTGCGTTCTATGCTGGGTTGGACGGTTTCTAGTTGCGTATATTAAGGTTGGTTAGGCTCCTTGTTTGGCATCGTGCCTCTGAAGTCTCTCCCTCCTAGTACGTACCAAAACGATATAGGTACAGGTACGAGTACTTTTAGGTATGCTTATAAATTTAAGACACACTTTGAAAATAAAATTGCTACTGTAGTGGAAAAAACAATATTTTTGTCGAGCAGCCGAAGAACCTAAGTAATACAGTTGAACAACAACTGTATTACTTAGGTTCTTTCGCCAACGCTAAGTTGACAGGTGTAATTGGTAGCCATTCATCCCATGACAAAACGAGTATGCATTTTGAATAAAATTACTTCTAAAGTTGATTTTTGTAGTAAGTATTTTTTGTAGTAACCTCTTTACTTTTAGCGGGTTAAAGTTCAAAATTCAATAACTCTCTAAGGTTTAAGCGTTGACTAGATTTAGAACTTGTTGGTATTTCTACAAGACGATATAGGCAAATTTAGTTATTTTATCCATACTACTAAGCTATAGCCATGTGACCACATGCCTAATAATCTTTGCCATACTTGGCTACCTAGTCATACTAATATTATAGATTCCTACAAACTACGAAAGTGCCTAACTGTCTGTATGTAGGTATTTCGTTTTCGAGCCGTAACGGCTGACCGCATTTAGATAGATGTACCTACCTATGAGGTCACAAGGATAGACCATAAGCTGGGCTAGGACAAAGGGTACCTACTGTTCATACCGGAAGTAGGTACTTTACTGTGAGATCATTTCCGCCCTTTTTGCTGGCAAAGTCGAGGGCAAAAGTTAAGTGATTTAAAAAACTGTAGACCAGGTACTTACTATAATCCCAAAATTATAATTTTTCGCTTCTGTCTTATTTACTCATATTTGATTGAAATGTAAAATACCTACCTATAAACATAAGTATTGGTAAATTCGTACTTTTGGCTTGGACAAAAAAACAAGTTGTTTCTAAATAATAAACAAGCATCATTCGATATTTTGCTAATCGACTACGGAAAGTAGGATTTGTGTAAATGTGCTCCTTCACCGGGAGCATTCGTCTGTAATATAACAAACATCATGTCACATTCACTTGTTTCCGTACAAAATCGAATCTTGGTTTGTTACATTACAGGCGAATGATCGCGGTGAGGGATAACGATATACTTCAAAGCGAACCCTTTCGTGTAGTACCTCCCTTAATAACTCAGAAGGCTTGACACGGCGGTATATTCCCGCTGTCCACCCCCTGCTTGTCCACCCCGGGTGGACAGTGTCACAACTTTTAAAAATAATTCCCGCTGGCCACCCCCGGCCAGTGAGAATCATTATCAAAATAATTCACTGTGGCCACCCCTGGTGGACACGGTTACAACTGGTTTTTTTCATAGTTTTCGAGGTCGCTGATAACGCAACTGAGGTCAACCAGCTGTTGTGATCAAAATGAAAATCCAAGATGGCGCCGACGAAAATTTTCGGTTTTATCGTCATGGGTCTCATTTTCGTGGTTTTTGTGGTCGCTGATAACTAAAATTAGGTCAAAATGAAAATCCAAGATGGCGCCGACGAAAATTTTCGGTTTTATCGTCATGGGTCTCATTTTCGTGGTTTTTGGGGTCGCTGATAACTAAAATTAGGTCAAAATGAAAATTCAAGATGGCGCCGACGAAAATTTTCGGTTTTATCGTCATGGGTGTCATTTTCGTTGTTTTTGGGGTCGCTGGTAACGAAACTGAGGTCAAAATGAAAATCCAAGATGGCGCCGACAAAATTTTTCGGTTTTATCGTCATGGGTGTCATTTTCGTGGTTTTTGGGGTCACTGGTAACGAAAATTAGGTCAAAATGAAAATCCAAGATGGCGCCGACGAAAATTTTCGATTTTATCGTCATGGGTGTCATTTTCGTGGTTTTTGGGGTCGCTGGCAACGAAAATTAGGTCAAAATGAAAATCCAAGATGGCGCCGACAAAATTTTTCAGTTTTATCGTCATGGATGTCATTTTCGTGGTTTTTGGGGTCACTGGTAACGAAAATTAGGTCAAAATGAAAATCCAAGATGGCGCCGACGAAAATTTTCGGTTTTATCGTCATGGGTGTCATTTTCGTCGTAAAACTGAAAAATTTTGTCGGCGCCATCTTGGATTTTCATTTTGACCTAATTTTCGTTACCAGTGACCCCAAAAACCACGAAAATGACACCCATGACGATAAAACCGAAAATTTTCGTCGGCGCCATCTTGGATTTTCATTTTGACCTAATTTTCGTTACCAGCGACCCCAAAAACCACGAAAATGAGACCCATGACGATAAAACCGAAAAATTTTGTCGGCGCCATCTTGGATTTTCATTTTGACCTCAGTTTCGTTACCAGCGACCCCAAAAACAACGAAAATGACACCCATGACAATAAAACCGAAAATTTTCGTCGGCGCCATCTTGGATTTTCATTTTGACCTAATTTTAGTTATCAGCGACCCCAAAAACCACGAAAATGAGACCCATGACGATAAAACCGAAAATTTTCGTCGGCGCCATCTTGGATTTTCATTTTGATCACAACAGCTTGTTGACCTCAGTTGCGTTATCAGCGACCTCGAAAACCATGAAAAAAACCAGTTGTAACCGTGTCCACCAGGGGTGGCCACAGTGAATTATTTATATAATGATTCTCACTGGCCGGGGGTGGCCAGCGGGAATTATTTTTAAAAGTTGTGACACTGTCCACCCGGGGTGGACAAGCAGGGGGTGGACAGCGGGAATATACCGACACGGCCAGATCAAAATTCATATAAAGGATAGTGACCGAATATACGTAAGTGTAACCTCCTCCGTTTTACAGGTTAACACCACATGCACTATTTGTCAAAAAAATTTAACACTAAGTTCATCAATAGATAAAATCACATAACTATATTTAACAGAAAAAAATAAAAACACAGATTAATAAACAAAATTAATTAAAATACATTACAACACAGCAAATTATTAAAATAAATAGGTAAATCACAGCACAAAAAAATACATAAAATTGAAGACAATACTAATATTTAACATCATATTCATAAATCTAAATCTAATATTAACATATTAGGTATCTACTTAACATTTAGCTTTGTTTATTTAATTATTTTCTGAAACTTGTACAAGTTATCGTGGTGTATGTCTATAAGATCACTGCTGCTGTTTATCATTTTACACAGGCGTGGAATCGGAGAGTTTGCACCCCGAACCGTCCTGCGCAAGGGTGGATGTAGCGGTGTGATCGGATTTCTTGGATACCGGGATGGGGCACGAAACTTTAGAAGACTCAGTAGGTTAGGGCAATCGATTTTATGTCTTAAGAGTTTATAAAGAAACAAAGCATCAATTATGTGTCTTCGAGTTGATAACGAACGCATCTTGAAGTATTTAAATCGTGTATTGTATGAGGGCAGCGTTTTGCTTTTCCCTTTCGAGACAGCAAGGTGCCACAGAAACCAAGTTTTTAAGTCTTTCTAAGAGTAACTTATGCGTGGCGTAGTGTGTACATAAGTTTAGATTTCTATACATATCTATACAAATAAATAAAATTGAAGTGTCTGTTTGCAATATCAAAATAACAGCTTTTTACTGAATGCTTATGAAAATACGGCACTTATAACAAAAACATTTTTTTTTTCAATTTTTGGCTGTCTGTCTATCTATGATTGTTCCAGCTAATCTCCGAAACGGCTGGATCGATTTTGATGAGACTTTTATTGGTAGATAGATTCTATAAAATCTAACATAGGCTACTTTTATTTTTGAAAAATAATTAGAGTTCCGTGCACAAAATTAAAACCCTTGGAATTGGTGACAAAATTCGATTCAAAAAGAGAAGTCATATTTTTTATAATAATTTCACGCGAACGAAGGCGCCGCCGGCAAGTACATAATATAAAAGGTACAAAACAACAAGACAGAATGCGAGGGCGAGTAGGCCTAGCATCGTAGCACGGCAGGACGAACGCGCTCACATAAAACCTTCGTAAACCATTTTTGTTAAGGTGCTTAAGGTCCCGCACCTGGAGTATACGGCTGTAATGTAACATTTCAGACTCGATTTTGAGCATTACATTGCAGTAATGCCTCCCTGACTTGACGTTCGCCTGTAATGTACCATTTCTAATTCGATTTTGAGCGTTACTTTACAATGCAATAGTTACCGCAATAGTGGCGGACAATTTGAACAAGATTTGTAATTAGATATTTTTGAATAAATTAATATTTTTAATTTTCTTTTTCATTTCAAGTTTGAGGAAAGTTAGAACCCTATATAAGAAAGATATTCGAGACTGCGTAAGAGTGAGATAACAGTATCTACCTACTAACAGCATGTTATTTATGCGAAAACTAGTGTTTCATCCTGAATACGGAGTAGCTTGATGGTGCGTCCCATTACACAAATTTAAACGAATTAGCGAAGTTATTAAAAGGTTTTTTAGTATATTGCATACCGTTGGAAAGAAGACAGACTAGAGAACTTTTTAAAAGAATTCGAAGATCTCGGTCGCTTTTAGTTTTTTTTAATAGCAATTTAAAGTTGAGTTTTAAGTTTATTTTTTCTCCTTCCAAAAGCTTTGTGAGATATTAAAAAAAACTAGATGTTACTAGCGAGTAGTTTTGAATTTGATAGAACCATACAATAGTACGTATAAAAATTAAAATGTAATTTATGGATTGTACTAATAACTTTTTTTTAAATTTAAGCTTTAATGCTAAGTTTAAGAAAAACCGAATAAAAAACCGATGTGGCCAAGAGTGAGTTCTTGGGCCTGAAGAGATAGCAAATGACCTCTCCATTCGGCCAATACAATTTGGCAAACGATGAACCAAAAACCCTGTATAACTTATTACCAAGAAAAACATTTCATCGAATGACAGTTTCTAAATGTTTCAATTCATACCTTTGACAAAATGCATACCCTCCTATAAAATAATAACACCGCGTTCACAAAAACAATGCGGGTAATCTTGTTATTCTCATTCATAGTGACTTAATATGACATGTACGTACTGTGTTTACTTTGCGGTTCATAATTGTTGGAGGGCCCTAATTTTATGACAGCGACCAACTTCGACGGTCACAGTTCTAACCTAACCTGTTTGGTCGGAGTAAACTGAACGTTTCAACGTCAAGGTAAATATCAAAATGTTCTAATTAAGGCGTAGTCGACAGGTAGCCCCGCTACGCTGGGCCCCTATTTCTGTCTGCAGGGTTTAAAGTAACCTAACTGTCCTGTCCGGAGTCGGTGTGCCCCAAAGTCCTGAGCTCGCTTCACTCGCTCTTGCATCCAAAATTTTCCTTGCCACAATGCCTTTGTTTATGTTGATGTGGTGAATAGTCTAAACAAAACACCATAAAAAATAGGGGTATGATAGACGCATTCGACTGTGTGCATATTATAAAACTATAATAATAATCGTTTATTTATAAAAAGGGGGCACATTTACAATAAAATATCTTAACAAATAAAATAGCAACTGCTCGCTAATTGCCTGAACTAGGTTGAACCTGTGTTTCAGGCTACTAAGTGCATAAATACCTAAAATAAATAAATTAACATTAAATGAAAAGTAAAGTATTAAATTAAAACTTACATAAAATAAACAAACATAAAAAACAGCGTGTCAGCAGTTTACTTGCAGGCAACAAGTAAGTCTTCTGTCTGTGCATACGATATGGGTTGTAGAAAAGTAATTATAGACTTTTTACAGTTAAAATAATTTAACTAATATATACTTAGTTTTTTATTTAATCTATTGTACAGAAATGGGCCTAAAAATGAAAAGAATCTTTCCACAAAGATATGTTTGGAGGTTGCATTAGAAATGCATACTATATCATTACGTTTCTTGTTAGTATTGTCAGCATTGTACGTGAGCATGGAGTGTTGTTTTAATACTAAGTGCATAATGAATAGCTGGCACACAGTCAGCACGTTGCAGGATTTATACAGCTTATCTGTGGGAAAGTAAAAGGGATGGAAGTTTGCTACTTTTAAAATTGCTCTTTGAGCTCTTTCAAGGGGAAGCAGGATAGTTTTTGATGCACCTACCCATGAAATGATACAGTAATGAATTATAGATTGACATAGGGCGAAATAAACTTGTGTGATTAATTTTGAATCTGCAAAAGTTCGTATTTTTTAAATACATATATTAATTTGCGCACTCTTTTAACCAGACTTTCAAAATGATACCTAAAAGAGAGCGTGTCGTCTATTATAACCCCGAGGTATTTAATGTTACAGGTTTTGAGGATAGAAGGACAATTGCACAGGTTGACTGACAGGTTATCACATTGATGGGCATATATATGGAAGTTAGCAGTGTTAAATTGAGGCTTGCGCATGGAGAAGTGAATATATTTTGTCTTGTCAGTATTTAGTGTTAGTAAATTGCTTTTAAACCAATTAGTCACAGTATTAAAACCAAGTTGAGCGTTATCCAACAGTTCGCTACTGTTTCTAGCTGAAAATATTAGTGCCGTGTCGTCAGCATATGATATGATTTTGCCGTGCTTGATATTTAGATTACACAAGTCGTTAATATAAACCAAGAACAGGGTAGGGCCCAAAATACTTCACCACAACACCAAATCCAGTATTTTTCTGCTCATCGCTCGTAAAGTTGTAAATCCTAACACATTGGTATCGGTCGTCTAAGTAGTCAGCAAGTAATGTCAGTGGCGTTCCCCTTATTCCTATTGCCTCTAATTTTCTTAGAAGCACAGAAACAGAGACAGTGTCAAAGGCTTTTGCTAAATTATGGAAGGCTCCCAGGAACTGGTCCCCTTTGTCTAGCTGTTCTGAGACATAATCGGTCAGACTATGCACCGCATCGGCTGTGGATAATTTGGCTCTGAAGCCAAATTGTGCAGGTGACAAGATGTTGTTTTTTTCTAGGTAGCTAACTAGTCTGTTATTTATAACTTTCTCAAGTATTTTTGAAATTGAGGGGAGTAATGATATCGGCCTATAGTTAGTAACCAAGTCCCTGTCTCCAGATTTATAGATAGGGATAAAAACAGCCTTTTTTAGACAGTTTGGGAAAATTCCTTTGGAAAGACAGATTCTAAATACATATATGCGTTAAGGGAGGTGCCAATACATGCTTAAGAAGCTTATTTTTTTTCGTCGGAACCCTAGTTCCGACGAAAAAAAATAAAAACCCGGGCATTGTTAACAAAATCAGATTCAAATAAGGAAGTAATATTTTTATAATAATTTCACGCGGCATAGGTCGCGGGAATTCCCTCTACCGAGTATTCTATATTTAACGCGGGTTCGTTAAATGTAAAAAAGTAAGTCCATAGTGCGCTGATTTTAGTGTGATACTTACTCATGAATCCAGGCTTTTGTTTAATCAACATAATATTGAGCGCTCCAAAACTCTTATACAGAATTTTTTCAAGAATAAAGGAACTTGCAACTGTGCTCGTTTATGTACAATTTATTCCTCACAATATACTCGTACATGCTGGTTGCCAACGGCTCCCCATCTCCTCATCTGCCGCGGTGTGTGCCTCGCATTCGCTACAGGTATTTGGTGTTTGACTGGTGAGTGACGATCTGTGACTGTGAGCGCGTTTTGACAACTAACATTATGCCAACATTCAAAACTTTTGTGACGGACGGACAATAAGAGGTCTTACAATGGTTCAATGAATTAGAAAAAACCCTTCTACGATGGTACGGAACCCTTCATGCGTAAGTCCGACTCCCACTTGGCCGGTTTTTTCATATGCAGCCATAACTCCGTTGTATATGACCCGATTTTGATGATCATTTTTTATTTGGTAGAGGAAAACCGTGGTCTTATATAAATTTTATTAACTTGGCTTGAGAATGTTATGAGTGAGCTTCTTTAAACCGTGAAAGTTTAAAACAGTGTTTGTACCTAACAAACACTGTTTTAAGCTTTCACGGTTTACAACTAAACTTATACTGTCATTTACGGGATATCTTCCGTGATTGTTCATTTTTTTGAGCTCACGATATTTCGACGCTGCTGCAGGCGCCAAAATATCGCGAGATTGTTGTTTTTTTTCTTTAATACGTATTTTTCTTCTTTGCCTACATTGAAGAGTCCACGGGAAATACAATTAATGTCACTGTTTTTGTGAAAATGACCTTTTAATGTCATCTGTTGCCTTTATATGTCACCGTAAAATTGTAAATACCGTTAGATTATAATCTATTTCGCAAAATTGTAAACTGTCGAAAGATTGTGAACCGTAGCGTACTGCTTACAATTTAACGCATTATTTTTCGGTAGATTATAATCTATCGAAATGAAACCGTCATTTTATGAAATGGCATTTGACGGATCGCACCTCGCGCGCTGATTGGTAGACCATCATGTGCCCCGCGCAATAAACGAATTGTGTGCATATTTGTTTCGAATTCAAATTGATTTATTTGCTAATATGGGTAATTACATAAAGTTGTTTACTCGTTTGTTGTCGAATGTAAACTCGAAAACAAACGAATTAACAACTTTACTTTACTTTTTAACATTGTTTTTAATGGACAGACTCAATAAATTATAAATATTATCAAATGAGATCACATAGGCTCACACGCAAAAAAAATATAAAAACACGGAAAATGTATGTAACTTAGGCTACGTTCGATGACTAACACTAACTTATTTATCATTCACACTGCACTTCTTTGGTTAATCACAGATTAATTTAACTTCCACAACAATTTATTATCTATACATATAAAATTCAAAGTCCTGACTGACTGACTGACTGACTGACTTATATATCAACGCACAGCCCTAACCACTGGTCCTAGAGACATGAAACTTGGAGGGTGTATTCTTTGTAGAGAGTAAATATCCACTAAGAAAGGGTTTTTTCGAAATTCCACCCCTAAGAGGGTGAAATGGGGTGTTGAATTTTCTATGAAACTTTTTATTCTCGGAGTCGATTGACTTGAAAATGTGTCTACATATACTTCAGTTAAAATGATGAGATACGTGTATCACAGTTTTTCCAAAATCATCCCCCAATTTAAAATTCCATGTCCTGACTGGCTGACTGATATACCAACGCACAGCCCAAACCGCTGGTCCTAGAGACATGAGAATTGGAGAATGTATTCTTTGTGGACAGTAAATATCCACTAAGAAAGGGTTTTTTCGAAATTCCACCCCTAAGAGGGTGAAATGGGGTGTTGAATTTTCTATGAAACTTTTTATTCTCGGAGTCGATTGACTTGAAAATGTGTCTACATATACTTCAGTTAAAATGATGAGATACGTGTATCACAGTTTTTCCAAAATCATCCCCCAATTTAAAATTCAATGTCCTGACTGGCTGACTGATACGTTAACGCACAGCCCAAACCACTGGTCCTAGAGACATGAAATTTGGACAGTGTACTCTTTGTGAAGAGTAGGTATCCATTAAGAAAGGGCTTTTTGAAATTCCACCCCTGATAGGGTGGAATGGGGTTTTGAATTTTATGTGAAACTTTTTATTCTCGGAGTCGATTGACTTGAAAATGTGTCTACATATACTTCAGTTAAAATGATGAGACACGTGTATCACAGTTTTTCCAAAATCATCCCCCAATTTAAAATTCCATGTCCTGACTGGCTGACTGAAATACCAACGCACAGCCCAAACCACGGGTCCCAAAGATATAAAAATTGGAGGGTGTATTCTTTGTGAAGAGTAAGTTTCAGTTTTTCGAAATTCCTACCCCATTTTTTTTTTTTTTCTGCTGACTAAAACCCATCCATGTTCCTTCTTTGCCCTTTGTGTTCCAGGGCCACGGTAACTCTTTCGAATAGTCCCGCAGCCCTGGCAGGCATCGGCCCTTGCAGACCCCTACATCGTTGCTGACATCTCTTGGAGGCGCGCGTGGAACACGAACGCGCCGTCGACACGGCCTGTCATCATAAGACGGCCGGATGGCGAGCTAGACCATAGCTCGCCGTCCACAGGCCCGCGCCTACGGTGGCCGGGAGCCACCACGTGACCCCCGACGCCCAGGGCATCTTCCGCGGCGGCTGGGACGTGAGGTTCTTTCCCTCTCACGTCCCGCCACCTCCTTCAATAGCATGACTGCTTCGCAGAAGGAGGTGACGGCTTCCCATTCCCTCTCGCTCCGGACCATGGCTTGAACCAGGGCCGGACGCGAGAGATCGCCGCTACGAGGACACGACGGTGCTCCGCCCAAGCGGGGCAGACCTCCACGGTGTGCTCCACCGTGTCCTCCGGACGATCCTCGCAATGGAAACACCCGGGCGTTTCCTCCCGCCCAATTCCTACCCCATAAAGGGTGAAATGGGGTGTTGAATTTTCTGTTAAACTTTTTACTCTCGGGGTCGATTGACTTGAAAATTTGTGTACATACTCTTCTGATAAAATTCAGTAAATCCGATGTCCAATCTCAAACCAAGGTATCAATATTTCACGTATCTAATTTAATTGATATAACTTAAACTAATAATTGCAAGTTATAAGCAAGTACACTGGGCCCAAGTATTTGGTTTACAGTTTATATGTGTGGGTGAAGTCATAGTTATGCACACAAACACAAAATAAAACGAGCGAGCTCAGTTTTTATTAGTGTGCGTGTGGCACATCAATTACCATATACCAATATATAGTCATCATTCACTTATGATGCTGAAGGAGATATAATATTTTGCATGATGTTAATATAGCAATCCTGGCACAATGGTTATGGTCTTTGGTCACTGAACGAGAAGTCGTAAGTTCAAATCATGCATGCAATAGTATATTTTTTCCTTTTTGTATTCATTATTTTGTTAAAACATTACTTAAAGTACCGATTCCAACGTTTGAGACAAACATTGAACTCTCAGGCTATTTGATTTTGACTGTTTAGACAACAACTACCGACAATTTAAAAATATTGTTTTCAAACACCTTCATTTATAAAAAATGAGCATTCTTACTTGTCAATCTACGAGTATTTGCATTACTGAGTTTATTGATTACTACTCTTGAGCATGTGTGTGGTTTTATTTCTGTGGATCCAACCATGCAACATTTATCAATGTTCAAAGAGGTGGAAATCGTTGTTTTGGATGAGCAAAACGTATCTATATTATGTGAAATTGTGAGTGTAAATGTGGTGCTGCCTAACAAACGATGGGACACTTTATATCGTGTCCTGCCTGTTCTGTTGTTTGCTCCTGTGAAATGCATCACAGGACGCTACTGAAAGAGCCAAACTCGTCGCCAAATTTTGGGCTGACTCAATTTGAATTGTTATCGATTAGCGTATCGATGAGATGAAGTGAAATTACAAGGCGCTTAATGATATCGGTGAGTAACAGTTAGATATTACGTTGATATTATACCTACTTCACTTTAACTAACTCCTCTATTCTCTTTATTCCTAGTAAACATTGAAAGGGATGTTTACTAGGAATAAATAATAAATGTAACTTAAGTGCAATACCTACCATAGTTATAATAATATATTATCATAACTGAATTATTTTAGTTTCTTTTTTTAAATTTGTAATCGTATGATGATTATGATAAAATTAGCTTGGTCTAAAATGAGCTTGATCTAGCCTTTAGACAGATTAAAGAAAAGCCTTTGAATAACGTAAATAAAAATAGATTATAATGTTTGCTAATGTCAGTGTTTATCTTATATTTATGTATTTTATTATTATAAGTAATATTAATTAGGTATATATAAGTATATTGAATAAACATAGTGTATAAATAGTATAAAAATATAGTGTTTATTTATTATAATATTAGCTATTATTATAAGTATTATAAATACTGTTTTTATCCACAGGGGAGAACCGTGCAGTTATGGGTCCGCCGATATGCGTATTTTGGAGACGTAGAACATCTTAGGCCAAAAGCAAAGGCAAATTCATCGACTCGACACTACGACATCGTGGCAAGGCACAAAGCTGATCCCTTCTTGTCCACCCGCATAAAAGTGTGCTTACAAACTGTGAGATCTCATGAGCAGATGGTTACAAGGAGTAATAGAAAACGAAGGATTGCCGACCCATTATTAGTCGAATTTATTTTAATTAGTAGACGAATATGAATCTTATTTTTATGCAAATAATGTTCATATTTGTTAAGCAAATTAGAACAAATACAAAACTTAGTAAT
Source organism: Noctua comes (assembly GCA_963082995.1). NCBI lineage: Eukaryota > Metazoa > Arthropoda > Insecta > Lepidoptera > Noctuidae > Noctua > Noctua comes. Next base: position 305,273 of record OY720269.1, read on the forward strand.
AAGTAGGTAGGTATAAAACTTTTTTTTTAAATCACAAGTCGTAAATTATTGAAAGTATGGTGAAGTGATGTTATTGTTATGCGATTAGAAGTTGTCATAATTTCTTACTATCTAACACGTTGATTCACTTCACCTCTAATTTTACTTTGATTCAATTTATATACCTACCTACTTTCACAAATTATTTACGTCAATGCTTACCAATAAAAAACTTTGTCTTTGTCAAAAAAACAGGTAAACAACAGTGTATTAAATGATTGTATCGGCCACACAAGTTTTTTTTTCTAACATACAGCCCCCACCAAATTGAACCTTAAAACAACCAACATAACTAACATATTGGAAGAAACGAGCCGGATAATTTGCTAATGACCCAAGCGATAAGCTAAGCAAATAATACCAAAGTTTATCTAATAAAAAAATCAAATTATTTCATTGGTTATATTTAGTTACTTTTTACTTTTTGCTTGAGTAATTTTATTGGCCACAAAATAAATTTATTAAAAAACAAAAAGTAAAAAGTAGCAAAAATAATTCCTCAGTTGGGTTCGAACTCGCGTCGTCGAGGTTAGATCACTAGCTAACGCAAGCGCTTACACCAATCGGCTATGGTTACCATGTTAAGTTAGTATAAAATGTTGGGCTTTATTGTAAACTCGTTTATATTATTTTCACCAGTTTACCCGACAAGCGTAAAGATTAAAAAAATAAACCCCGTGTAGGGTACAATATGTTTACTCACACAATAATAATGAGCGGCTGTATGAATATTACCGGCTCGTACAGCAAGTCAAGTTAATTTAATTTTGTGTTTGTGTGCATAACTATGACTTCACTCACACATATAAACTGTAAACCAAATACTTGGGCCCAGTGTACATGTAAATCTATGTATGTATGTATTATACATAGATTACTTATTATCCCAGAAGTAAGATCCCGTGGGCAATTCCCTGACTCCACGCGGGCGAAGCCGCGGGCATAAGCTAGTTATCTATGTTTTAGTAAGACTAGAGCAGGAAGCCCCAAAAATTTCAATATTAGCAGCCACACGTTTCCTTGCAGTAGGCATAGTAACAACTTTTCCTCCTGCACGTGCCCTAACTGAATTAGAGTGAACTCCATTAAATATCTGGGAGTAATCGTTGACGACAACCTAAAATGGACACGCAAAAGAGTACGCAAGTTGATCCATATCTGTAAAACCCTGCGACATGTTGCTAGTCTAAAAATTCTGTTGCAAACATATAAAGCCTTATGCCATTGTGTCTTGGGGTACGCTATTTGCGCTTGGGGTGGGACAGGCAAGACTCACATGATTGAGCTGGAGCGGGCTCAGCGTGCCGTCCTAAAAGAACTTTTGTCACTGAAATACCGGACGCCCACGACCGAGGTATACGGAAAAGCCAAAGTACTTAGCGTCCGCAAGCATTTTTTTACGAATGCCTGCGAAGATACCACCTGCGTATAGGTGTCATCCCGAGTTTCGAGTCGAGTCAGGTGCCGAGTTCAAGGTACCAAGAGCGTTTTCGCCAGCAAACACTACCACTATATTGCCCCACGTCTTTACAACAAACTCGGCCATGAAAAGGGGATACAAAAACTTATGAAACTTAATAACTTCCAATTCAAAAAAAATATTATTAACTGGCTAGAAACATACGATTATGACGAATCAGAAAAGCTATTCGGCAGCGTTACATGACACCCTGTCACTTTCACACACTCACCACATACACACAAAAACCCTCCCAACACACATACACACACACCCTCACATCACACACACTCACTCTCACCTCAGTCACAGTTACCCACAGTTTTCTCAGGACGCAGTGAGTGATCCGTAACCTAATTTAATTTATAAAATGTAAACTCCCATAATTATATGTTCACTTTTTATTTTATTTTTTCTCCCTTTTATATTTTATGTTTGTAAACACTCTTAATGCATGGCATATCTTATAGTGTATCCCATTTTTTTGTCTATCGTTTTTTATGTTCCTTGTGAATTGAGAGGTCTGGCTCTTGTGATACAGGGAATCCTAGTACAAGAGCCAGGGCTACACTGATGTTTGAACAACCACCTGTTAATAAAGACTTTATTATTTTGTTTATTTATTATTAAAACTAATACAAAAGCTTTGAGTTATTTTCCGCACGAAACCAATTTAAAATACCAAAAAATTTAACAAACAAATATTGTGGCGCGGGGCAAATGACGTTCAACCAATCACCGCGCGAGGTGCGTTCCGTTGCATGCCATTTCACAATTTGACGGTTTCACTTCGATAGATTATAATCTACCGAAAAGTAATGCGTTAAATTGTAAACAGTATGTTACGGTTCACAATGTTTCATATACAATTATCAGGATTGGGTAAAACCTTTGTAGTCATCTGTAATAGGTCAATTTTTATTCGTTCATACAACGCAAGAAACAGGCATGTCTGCGCGCCAAACGTCAAAATCGTCGTTATCATCTGTCAGTTGTCATCCTGCATGTTTTCCTAACCTAGCAATTTATTCGAAGTCACGTCGTTATTACAAAGTTTTTCTCAAAAATTAAGTTTAAAAGAAGTTCATTATAAGTTTAAACATGTGATTGTTTGAATGAACATGTTATTTATTTTTAGGTTCATTTATAAATTGATTTATATTGACATTTCATGTCAATGTGATGCAAAAACCAGGAATCTCAATGACTTAATTGTTTATGCTAAAGAGTTTATTCACTAGTTTCAGACCCTTTGCAATAATGATTAAAATGGGATGATATAAAGTTTCGAATGACGTTATTGCGACGCACGCTATTTCGAAAAAAATTAAGAGTGGTACGCTAGTACGAAAGTCTTGGCATTGAAATCCACTGTTGCGAATACCATATTCCAATCTGAATTTGTCCGGGGATCTTTGCGACCCCGATAAAGCCTTATCTTTGTATTGGGTTTGGGAAACAAGACCAATGAAAAGTATTATTTAAGATAACTTTTTAATTTCCAGTAATTATAGTAACCAACAAATCAAAATTATAGGTGGTATACTCACTACCAAAAGTAACAACACTGTCATATTGATGACAAAATGATAGATTCAATCAACTCAATATAGATTAGTATTAAAAGCAACAGCTCTTAAAAAATCAAAAGTGCACATTGTGTTTTTCTTTTGTAAAATCGCTGCGATAGCATTTTCTTTCATTTTCATTTTTTTTGCTGGCGGTGTCTGTGGGATATTAGCCAAAATTCTTTCAATTTTGTGGGTGGTTGTATTCTGTTCGTCAATGAGCTTTTGAATACAGCCGTACAACCCAAGTTTTCGATTGCCCATTAAATAATTCCATCGCCGGTGCCAAGCTTCCACGCTGTTTTGAGTTCGCGGAAGACGTAAATTATTATTTCTTTCAGCGGACCAGAAACTAGGTGGAAACAAGGGTTGCAGTCGGGATATCACAATTTTTCCATCTGATAAGCGCGATTTTAATTGGCCCAGAACGTAATATTCTTCGAAATATTTAGTAACAGCTTCTGCTTCTTCTGGAAAAGCGCTCTCCTTCTCATAGCTAAATCATAATAAGTACTAATATTAATCATTTATACTTAGTAGTATAGACAGTTAGCTCAGTGTCAGTTTTATCATCGTAGCGTAGATAGTTCTTGGAATCATCATCATCATCATCATCATTTCCGCCGAAAGACGTCCACTGCTGGACCTATGTCCAGCAGTGGACGTCTTTCGGCTGCCTCCCCCAAGTGTCGCCACATTGACCGGTCCCGTGCGTCTCGCATCCAGCGGATCCCTGCAACCTTTACGAGGTCATCGGTCCACCTAGTGGGAGGCCTTCCAACGCAGCGTCTTCTGGTTCGCAGTCGCCACTCCAGAACTTTTCGGCCCCATCGGCCAACCGTTCTGCGAGCAATGTGCCCTGCCCACTGCCACTTAAGTTTGGCTATTCTTCGGGCTACGTCGGTAACCTTGGTTTTCTTGCGGATCTCCTCATTTCTGATTTGATCACGCAAGGAAACACCGAGCATAGCCCTCTCCATTGCCCTTTGGAATCACTGTGTCGCAAATTCGATCACCGGACAAATTCAGATTGGAATATGGTATTCGCAACAGTGGATTTCAATGCCAAGACTTTCGTACTAGCGTACCACTCTTAATTTTTTTCGAAATAGCGTGCGTCGCAATAACGTCATTCGATATAGCGGTTTTCGACTTAACGTGTTTTCGAACTGGCGTAGCACTCTTATTTTTTTTCGAAATAGCGTGCGTCGCAATAACGTCATTCGAAACTTCATATCACTCCCGATTAAAATATAATACCTACCAAAGTATATTTTTTAAGTAAAGTTACAGAGTTCGTTCTATAGTAATAAAATAGTTTCGATATCTGTACCTATAACAATGGAGTAAAATGAAAGAAACTATAAAAAGTCGTTTGTCTCTTATAACTTTTGACAGCTTTGGAGCCAGGGAGGGCTGAACAGAAGGCTGCGATTAAAAACAGATTTGTAAGGGTTAAGTTTACTATTTACGGATGCAGTCATGCAGCCAAAATTCTTCTAAGAAACTAAAATGCAATTGCCACTTAATAAATGTTAGCACCTCGGATTGGTTAGATTTTCCATACTTGTTTGTATAGAAGTAGGTACAACTTACTAATTTTGAAGAGTTATTTGAAAATTCTAGGAAATCAAAATCAAAATATTTTATTTCACACACCTACATGGGCACTTCTAAAACGTCGAAAAAAGTGCAAGGTTTGGGTTGGTCGTTTCCCATGGGGAAGAACCGGCAAGAAACTCATTTTTTATTACAATATTATCATGTTGTAGCATTAGTACGTAAGTATGGGGCGACAGCATAGGCCCAACAATAAGACGTTGTTACTACACAAAAAACGTAAATCAAGATAAAAAGTTAACAAGCATCTGGAAATCTAAGAAGCCTACAATGTTCACACATTCACTAAATCGGTAGAAAAGAATCTATACAAAGGTAAGAAAATATTATGAAAAGGACTAAATTAAATAAGTGACACAAAACATTGTCATCAATGTTGTAACTATTCTGAGCAAAAGATGTATAGATGTGTAGATGATTTGAAAACTATTGTAAAAATATTGATTCGAAAGAAGAAAAAATGAGATTGAGAATAGTTAGAGACATCCACATATTTGTGCCGTTTATGAGCTATCAAGGAAGCCGCATGCGCAGAAGGAATTAAAGCCAAACTTCTTTATCTTATTTCTTCTTGATTTTTTTAATATGCTTTTTTAATAAGGACACGTTTGATGTATTTTTTTAACTTTCCATCGGTCAGTTCTATAACTGACTTTGGCAACTTGTTATAAAAGCGTATGCTGTTTATAAGAAAAGACTTGCTACTTTTTGTTAATCTGAATTTAGGTATTTCAATTTCGTGTTTAATGCGTTTACCTATTTATATTATGGAGTCGCTTCTAATTTTGAAAAGCCCTCGTTTTTTTTTTTTTTTAAATACATTCTAAGATATAAAGTGAAGGCAGGAACTTAAAGAAAATTTATCTCTCCATTCCAGACAAGCAACTTATGGACCGAGTTAAGGTTCAAGAGAAATTAGGCTGCAAGAGCGAGTGAAGTCAGTTCGAAAATTTTTACATTTTGCCTCGAATATATTCAGTTATGTAATTTTAGATTAAAATGTTGCCAAATCTTTTAGTTTGATTCTCCTGTACGCTATAATTTATTGCGTACTTACTAATTCTGTGGCATCGAACAGCAAAAGTTTGAACTTTTAAAAATCTTGAGTCTGGGGGGGGGGCAGCGCCCCCTGGCGATGGAATTGAATGTATTGAATGAATTTTTCTATCTCCAGTATCTAGAGTACTTTTCCTCCAGGTGGCGTTGAAAAAATCCACTCTGTAAATGTTGATATCTATTACTTCTGAGCCCGGTAGTATAATTTCGGAAATCACCCCCCCCTCCCACCCTGGGGCAAGTCACAGGCAAAAGCTAAATGTTGCACTTTGGCCTTTGTCATAGTTAAAGAAAGGTATTTTTATGTAGGTATACTACCTATCAGCCAGCCAGCGTTTACCTAGTAAAATAGTATCTTGTTACGCTGACGAAGTTAGAATGGGCCACTGCTTTTACAAAAATAATCGGAATTATGACGTAACCATTTCTTGCAATTTCTGTCTAGGATCTATGGGTCTCTGCGCCCATGTAATACCAATACCGATACCGCCCCCGAGAGTGATACTTTTAGATACCTTTTGTCATGTTTTACTATTTAGCAATAATACTGTTTTAATACCGTACGCAAAATAAGCGCTTTGGACGTGGAGTTGCGGACACCAGCCCGTCTTCTTGTTCTTCTTTGCGTGTCGATAGACTCCAATAATACCAGACCAGTATATTCCCAGCTGCACAGCTCTGTCGTTGGCTTCGTTTAAATCCTGGAAGGTGCAGGTGGCTGTGCAGGATGGGTAAGTCCTGCAGAGGGGCTCCACACTGACATTGTATTTGGGACGGGTCGATGATACCCCATTTGGCCAGATTATTTCTACAGCGGCCAACCTGTGCCCGCAAACGGTTAAGAGATTTCCAGGTTGGTCACTGCAGTTCCTGTCCAGGAGGAAGGTGTTCTGCTGGATTGATGAAGTGAGGAGGGGTGGAATGTCTGTTCCTCCACAATTCGCATCTTTCATCTGACGCACTGTCTTTTGAGGAAATCGTGTGTCTCACGAAGCTTTGACAGCTATTTAAGCGTGGAGGTGGTAGTTGATGCCCGTACAGTTGGTGGCGCGTTATCTCGTACCTGTTCTCCCTTCTCACTGCGTCAAGTTATTTTACGCCGAACGTCTGGTGGAGCTATCCCTGCCAACGGACACAACATCGCGATACGTGACAGGTATCGTTCAGCGCAGCAGTACAAAAAGAAAGACATAGGCCGGTAGTGCGGAGAACTTGTCGCGATGTTCCTCAGCTGGATGTGAAGGGGCGAAGAACGTTATTTCTAATCCCAACTTTTTGTTTAGTTTTAAGGCAGTGGAACTTATAAGACAGAGATCTACCTAGGGTGACAACCCGTTATATGTATTGTTTCATTACTGTTTTACAATGTTTTAAGTATTTCCAATACATGGATACACATATTTATTAATCTTAGACGATCGGTTTTAATCACACAGCTTGTGCTTTGAAAAAGGCCTCCTTTAAAGTTTTCCATGTCTGCCTGTCCCTCGCTGGTCTCGTCCACTGAGGCCTCATTTTCTATGCCTCATTAGATAGCTACTAAAATGAGCATTTGAACAATAAGCGTTTAATAGATGCACACGGATCACACTATTACGCCACAATATAAATTCGTCGAGTTTCAAGCTACTCATTAAAAAAACAAATCTTATAAGTTTAAAAAAAAATTCGCGGTCGGTCGAGTTTTCTCTACACCTCTTGGACTCAATAAAAAATCCTACCACTGTAAACTTTGTTCCACCTTTTGTGTATTTTTTGACTAATTGCAGTCGGCTAATCTTAGAATCTGTTTCATGACTGGCGATTTGGTGACATTGTATCCGCGAGCGGGTGAATCTAACGTAATAACGTTTTGCGCTCCACACAGGAGCGTTTGCGCTTACGCAACTATTGCTTCGCACGCTCGCACGCAGTCCCTGAACAACATTTAATTGAGCTTCGAGTTGCATAGGGACTGTAGATTTCGTCCAAAAGCCTTTTAGCCTGCGTCTGACCAACGTCATTTGAACCACCCTGTATCACTAAATCAACATTTTGTACCATTTAGTGGCCCAGTGGGGGCGTTCCTGACTTACGAACAGTAAGTTGTGGGTTCGAACCCAGGCACTAGGCAAGCGCATTACTTTGTGTAATTTAATTCATAACCACTGCTCTCAAAACGGTGAAGGGAAAAATCGTGAGGAAACCGGTATGTCCTAGAACCAAAAATTCGAAGATATGTGACATCTACCAACCCGCACTGGGCCTGCGTGGTGGATTATACCCCATTCCCTCTCATAGAGAGGAGGCTGTGTGTCCCAGCAGTGAGAACAATTAGGCTGATTATGCTATGCTGAACTGTAAGGTCCCGTGTATTGCGCAGGTGTGAGGTGCGAGGTGCGAGAGGCGGGGGTGGTGTGAGGCGGGCGGCGGGCGCGGCGGCATGGCGCGCGCGCGCGGCCGGCCGGCGGCATGGCGGTGAGCTGTCCCGAGGTGATGTACGGCGCCTACTACCCCTACCTGTACGGGCGCGGGGCGGCGCGCTCCTTCCACCACGCGCCGCACTTCCAGTACGATCGGGTCAGTATCTCCACACCACACACATCGCACGTCATCACTAGGTACTGTTTGCTAATGCTCCTAATCATTCAGTTTGCCTGCTGACTGTTCATGCCAGACGGTCCGACAAAGACCACGGCACATCGACGCCAACCAAGCACGACTCTAAGTGTGGTGTCCTGAGTTCGATCTCCATGTTAGTAACGTATTAAATATTGGCTTCGCCATTAGAATCGGTAGCAGCCTGTAGTCTGTATGCGTGTCACGTTCATGGCAATAACTTGCTCACGCTCTAAATCAGGCCCTTCTCGGCGATGACGCCTGTATTCTGGACCCAGTGCGTGCCAGCTCCGGCCCATCAGTCCCGATGTATCTGCCCATTCCTGACCTATATGTCTATGACCGATTCTTAAAAGCAAAAACAGTTTGGCTTATAGTGAATGTAATGATTTTGTTATCTTTTTAATATAAGTTTATGTTGACTGTACGGGTGTAAAAACATCCTTAACGAAGCCGAGAGGCACTTGTTCTTCAAGCCATTGCGATATTTTTTTTGTACTGGACCATACTTGGGAACCTTCTCTTTACGGAGCTTTTGAGGGTCAAAGTTCTAACTTCTTCACAGGTATCTAATAAAATACAAAATTTTAATTATATATTTTACTTTAAGTACTTCTATGACCCCTGTACTATTTAATGCATCCATCAGCACAATGTTTTGAATGCGTTACATTGACTGCCACGGTAGGCCGTGATTTTTCACTCCAAAAAAAAGTTTCCCAGCAATAATTTTTGTGCAGTGTTCTTAAAGCGTTAATAACACATTACCTAGTTTTATTATATAAGAATGTTAAATACGCACACAAATTTAATTTTATTTTTCTTTTATAAATATATTTAAAAATGCAGTTATTACTTCCAAAATCAAAATCAAAGCATTTATTTCAAGTTACAGGCACTTTTGAATTGTCGAAAAAGACTACAATGAAAAGTAGCAACAGTCCCAGTCACAAGGCATAAAAACTGTGAAATTACTGTAGTTGCTGTAGTTGCCCATTCCCTAACGTAGATCTCTATGGAGAAGAACGGGCAAGAAACTCCATGGACACTCTTTTAAATCAGAATACGTTTACAAAACCCTACCCTACCCTACCCTTTTACCTTGGTTTTGTAAAAGTATTAATGTTGAGATGGTACATTATGTGAGAACGATGTAGCAAGATGTGTACGTTAAAAGCATCCATAGTAAAAACAATTCAAAAATAAAATAATTCATTCAAATAAGCCGTGGCAACCAAGAGATGACCAGTCACAACTGACAGCGCCCGTTCACGAACATGACGCATGTATCAGCACCATTCAACTCAACCATTTTGAAGGGAACTAAATGATCCGACACACGCGCCACCACCAGCGAGACATTTGAGTGAGCATGACATACTCCTAACCGCCAGGGCACATTCAGGTCAAGAAAAGACGTAGGTTTCCAGCGAATGACAGCTTTCTAGTACACAGTACTCACACAATATGGGCCATGCGGCTATATAATACTAAAGAGATTGAATTTATACAATGCAAAGATAGTTGTACAATCTTCAGCAGCCTGCTCCAACATACTATTTAATGCTATCCATTTATGCGCCTCTGTCCTTGTGGAGCAGAACAGGCATTGAGCCAAGCATTTTTATCAGCTATATAATCGTCCAACTTGTAATATGCTTGCTTACATAGTGTGCGTATAATGCATGTTTTAAATTTCGTTTCATTCAGTTCAAGAATACTTTGTGGAATTTTATTATAGCATCTCAAACAGTATCCCATAAAAGATGAGTCTACTTTAGCGAGTCTGAAGCCTGGCTGAACTAATTGGTCTTTATTTCTAGTACCGTTATTGTTTCTGTCACCTCTTTTGTTAAAAAGATGTAGATTTTTTCTTACGTACATTCTGTTTTCGTACAGATGTATTGACAATGTACCGTCATGATGTTAATTTCCTTAAAAAGTTCCCTTTTAGAATCACGCCTACGAAGATTATATATGGCTCTGATGGCTCTTTTTTGCAGAATAAATATAGACTCAATGTCTGCAGCCCGTCCCCATAGCAAAATGCCATAAAACATTATACTATGAAAGTAACTAAAATAGACCAGCCTAGCGGTACCTACATCAGTATATTGACGGATTTTTCTAATAGCATATGCTGCTGAACTTAGCCGCCTCGCTAGAGATGTTAAATGAGAACCCCATTGTAGTCCTGAATCAAGCGTAATCCCCAGGAAAACTGTTTTATCTACAAATTCAAGCTTTCAATACTATATCACAATCGCTAGTTTTAACATTCGGTAAAGCAAATCTTATGCATTTCGTTTTTTTTTCATTTAATACTAAATTGTTTGCTGTGAACTAGTTATAAAAACTAAAAACAAACTAGTAACAAGTTAGGAAAATTGTTGTTTAGCCTAACTGTTAACTAGTTAGGCCTCCCACTAGGCAGACCGATGACCTGGTGAAGGTTGCACACAAGGAAGGAAGGTTGTACACTTAATATATTTAGTTTTATAAAATGAGGTTTGCAGCTATCTATCTGTTGTATATTTACCAGGATACGGATAAATTTCTTTTGAACAGTGAACAGTATAGGTGCATCTTTACTGTATCCCCACATTATAATGCCGTAGCTGAGCCATGCATATGCATAGGCGTAGTATGTAACCAGGGCAGTCTGTAAATTTGTGGTTTTTTTAATTTCACGAAAAGCGTATACAAATTTTGAAAGCTTAGATTATACTTTTTGTACGTGAGATTTCCAATTTATATTTTTGTTTATGGTTATGCCTAATAATGTGAATTCATTGACTGTTTCTAATTTATTATTATTAAAAGAAAAAAGTCCATTTAAAGGATTTTTTTGGTAGTAGCTGCAGTACCACTTCTATCAGCAGTATCCCCAATAGAAGATCGGTCAACCAATGCAGAAGCCATTGATTCATTTAACTCTGCAAGCTCCTTCCTTTTTCTTTGTTTGAGCACGCTGCGTACTGCTTTCTAGGTCACCCCCTTTAATTTGTAAATCTCCAACATCCTGGGATGTTGCTGTGGTTTGATGTGGGATTGGCTGCTGAAATCTTTCCAACAAGACAGTCTCCCGAGTGTCAAGCAAATCGTTCCGACTCGCCAAGAATCGATCTTTCATGTAGTGACTTTTTCAGTGATTCTTTAATTTATTTTTGTGTGGTTTTCAATTCTACGAAATATTTTTTTTTTATCGCTTTCATCTACTGAAAGCGCGTCACGAATATCTTGAAATACGAGCTCAGCCCGTTCAGTAAGGATCAAGTTTTTGTCATTGCCATACTTCAACCATATTTCAAGCACATACATACGCGAAAATTAACACTTCCGACTTAAACCTGGAAGAGAAACAACAATTTGAATAAATAAGTGCAAAATAAAAGAAATTCAGCGATATTTAAAAATGCTACGTGTGCGTAGCAAAGTGCTACGAAGAGACAACTTTCGCGTAGCACCTAAATAACTCTAAATGGCAGAAAAACGTGGAAAACTTTAAAGTGAAATGATAAAGTATAACGTAATACCTAACATAAAAAAAAAAAAAAACTGAGACCTAATTATGCTCCAATGTGAACTAAAACTCGAGAAGTGCCTATCTACAATTTAAAATACTATAAAAAACAGTATATTACGTAGCAGTCAAATTAAAAAAGAACGAATGTTTTTCAAATTCTAAATAAAATTAAAAAATAATGTACATACCATGTTCTTGGAAATCCATCATTAATATAAATCACTTGTGTAATAGGTTTCCGGGAATTAGTGCACAAAAACACGTACCAAATGCGGGAGTCACTGGTAAAATGTCGGAGCTCCTACAGTATTCACACTTTCGATGACGAAATGGGGATGAAAGTTATTAGCAAAGTGCACTTAATTTATACTTGTGTTAAGTTTGTACTTCGTAGATGTTATAAAGATTATTACTTTTAGGGAATCGCATAGTAGCCTTCGGTGATTTTTGTCGTACTAGGGAACCATAGACGGCGACGTTCGTACGCGTTCAGTGGATATGCCGCCGAGATGTGGCTGGCGGCTTAGGTGTGTAGTGTCCATAACAACTACAATCTAAACACGGACACGCTACATATCTACTGAAATTGAAACAACTGTATGTACTGTATATGTAGCCTGTTTGTACTGTGTTATGTATCCTTGGATTTATAAATATCTAATATGCCATAAATAATATACAGATGTGATGTTTGGCTTGTAATTTGTAAAGGTTTAAAAGAAACAGTCGGTTAGGGAGTAGGGATTCATTATAATCTTAACTTGCGTTACATTATGGCGACCTACATCGGTTCGTACTGACAAACTGACCCTGCAGGCAAGCTCACCGCCTTACGCCAGTGCTGCTCGATTGGCAGTCGTATTCATATGCAGGTATATATGTATTGCCGCGGCCACCACCGCCGCGCTGCGCCGTGTGACGGCTCAGCTGGTTTGTCAGCTTCCCTTCTCATAGTTTTTATGATGCGGTGTCAACGCATCCGAGTGCGATCATCTCGAAAGTAAAAATCGTCACAGGCATGTGAAGCCGAAGCGGTTCCTAGAGTTAAATTAGTTTTTGTGCGGCTAGGACCACTGCGCAGCCGGTCTGACCGGCCCATATATCACGCGCGCAAAAACCCACTCCGCTGCACTCAGCCGCGCGCCCGCCGCGCCTCTGCCTGCGTTCAGCACCGTACTCGTGCTCACCTGCAGTTTTGATTGTCGTTGATTGCCTTTTTTGTATTACACCCGTAGTTTAAGTCGTGGATTGAACTTAAGTCGGACTAGACACGCCTACTTTTCACCCCATAAGTCATATTGACAGCTACAGTTTGTTTATAATTTGACATAAACGCCCACTTTTCAAGGGTTTTGTAGTACAAGAATGTTTTGGCGCTCGAATGAAGCTGACAGGGGGGCGCTGTTGGTAAACCTTTTGTTAATTGTTTTGTAAAAAATATTGAGAAAAGAAAGAGATAGCTGCGTTAGTTCCGATGTTTGCCCGCGCCATCAGATCCTTGAAACCTACCTTGTGGGTGACATATGTACCTACTGAAATCCAAGTGAATCGACGTGTGTAAAATTGTTTTCTTGTTATAGCCAAAGCAAGATGAATTTTGAGGAGTATGTCGGTTATGTAGGATACGATATGCCATACAATTATTTATCGCGACCCGATGCCGACAACCCGTTAGAATGTGACATCAATATACAGTTCCAAAGACACTTTCGATTTTAGAAGGAAACCGTACAAAAATTGGAAAGCCATGCGAGAGGTCTTTGCCCAGCAGTAGGACATAGAGGGCTGATATAAAATAAAATAGGGAAGCTACTGTAAAAGAAAACGCGGTTCGTTTTTGGTTCCAACGTTTTCGTTCTGGAAATTTTGACCTACAGCCCGTGGACGGCCCTTGTTGATAAAAACTATTTTCCGTCGCCTTTAATTTCCAAGCCAGCTAGTATGTAGTCGGGATTATTAATCAATGATTATTAATATTGCGAGCACTTGCAAATATCCGTGGTAAATATATATAAAGCACGGTTTCTTTTTCAAATCGGTAGGTATTGGTATCGGTAGGTGTTCATTATCGTGGGATTGTATGAATTAGCAATCAAGATCGCGTAAATAATTATATTAGTGACAAATAGTCGTAATATGGAGTACCGTACACATAAAAGATGAATACAAGCTTAATTCACGGGATATTTCTAAAGCATGAGAAAACTAACGAACCATTTTGAATCTCAGACAAAATGGTGCGAATGGTGCTTATGAGCGAGCTTGCCCATACTCGTGTTGTTTTGTTTATACCTACGATACCACAAAGTCGCTCTCATCATCTATCTATACTTAAAAACATCATCAAGAGTCAAATAGGCCTTCGAAACTCACGTAGACGGGCCATGGCGCGCAGTTTTACGCAGGGCGTGCAGGGCGCATTTACCTATTAGTAAGTAGGTAGAATATTTCTGAGGTAGTCGTGTCTGTAAATATATGTGAAAACCCGATTTTCGAGTTGGCTCGTGATACAACATCATCATCATCATCATTTCAGCCGAAAGACGTCCACTGCTGGACATAGGCCTCCCCCAAGTGTCGCCATATTGACTCGTGATACGCGACACTGATATTAAATATTATGTAAAAGTATTATGTCTATATAGATTCCTAATGAATCATTTGATTGTCGCCACCGGTGTCCAATCTCGAACCAAGTTATCAATATTTCACATAAATGTAATGTAATTGATATGAAAATGAACAAGTTATAAGTAAGTACATGTAAGAAAAACGCGAGTGTGTCTGTATTGCTCAAATAAAATGAAATACTTACACTAACTATTATTTATTACCTATTCAACTTTAAAAGTAAAAGCTTACACATAAATCTTACATAACTATTATAAATGCAAAAGTTTGGATGAATAGATGTTTGTTACTCAATCGCCAGAACGGCTGAACAGATCTGGATGAAACTTGGTACAGAGATATATTATAGTCTGGTATAGCACATAGATCTTTCTACCTGTAGTAATACGGGTAATCCCATTGCCTTTGCGGTACTATCGCAGTAGTATATAGATTGTAAATAGAAGGAGAAAGAAAAAAATACAAATTTGATGCAACCAACTTGGATGTAGCGCTCGTCAGCCGCTGTTGTGGCCAGTTTCTGTTATATTGCAATAATAAAACAATCAAATCGAATTCTTATTCGCCGTTGCGTTTAGTGGTTTAGCCGGCTTATCTTAGGTTTGTTTTCATATGATACGGGAAAGGACAGGTGTAAGCTAAACATGAGTAGCAGGCGGCTTGCTACTGCTAAACGGAGGAAGAGAAGGGCCGATATATGAAGCCCACCATTATGTTGGGTGACCACAACCATGTCATGCGCAAAAACTCATTCTGCAGAGTAATGATGAGAGAATAAGCGATAACGAATCCAAAGAAATTCAAGGCTACTCGGTCCATCGTCCAACTGAATTCTTCCCTCAACTCTGGACGACCGGAACCTTCTAATCTCAGGAATTGCTGGTTCCAATTGAAAAAATCTTTTAGTGTTGGATAACCCTTTTGTTGAGGAATAGGAGCGGAGCATTAAAAAATGTTGCGAAAACGGGTTTTTTTTAAATATAAAAATCGCGGACGAAGGTCGCGGGCAACAGCTAGTATGTTTATAATTGTGTGATGATCATATTTGTATTTTTGTTCTCTCGTTGGTCAAATAGTCATAAGCGCAATTGCACGGTGTGAGGTTATGGGTTCGATCCCCATGCATGCAGTGTTGTTGGGTTTTACTAACCTAGAGATTGGATCCAGTCTTACGTAGTCCTACGTGAATGAAAATGAAAAATTTCCTTTGTTTTTCTATGTCTATAAATGTGTAATTTAGATATTTTTTATACGTGATACTACTTTTAAATAAAATAAAAACCAGTTGGCTTGTACAATAATAATTTAATTTATTTTTTCGGCCTCGTCCCTTGTAACATCACTGAATCGAAGTAGCTGGGCGGCACTCAAACGTTCGAGTTTTGCCTTTTGGTACGCTTCTTCTGCTGCCTTCACCACCACTTCTGCTTCTCCATTTTCAGCAGATGTTACTCCTCCTCTCGTTCCTCATTCCGTTTTAAATTTTTCGCCCGTACCTCCTTTATTATAACTTGGGCGCGAACATATATTAGTATTAATTTGCTAACCACAAGCACCTTCAAAAAACACTAATGAGAATATAAAAAATAAAATGCTTCGAATGAATACAAATAGATTGATGTTATTTCAAATTCTGTATTGGTGCCATACACAGATAATTTAACTTTCTGATGTACGGTAACGTGTAGAGATGAACTGAAAATCATTTGATCAACCCTACCAATAAACTGCGAGTTTGCTGACGCCAAGTCAGTCGAGTTATTTTCAGGTGGCCCTTGAGCCACCGGTACCGGTACCTCGTCTACCGGACGAAATTCCAGAACTGAAAAAAGAAAGTAAATATTTTTAATAATCTAATCATATATTCGTTAACACAAAGAATAGAATCAATAAAATTACTAGACTATAGGTGTATCGTCAGCAGGAGTTTCACTTGGCATAGTGTCACAGTCCATTGCGAACCTCAATTTCAAATCGGTGGAGGCCGGCAGCGCATCTTTCACTCCTTCGAGATCTGAGGACGCGGGGCCAGGATAGGGGCCACCCCCAGTCCTCATTCTTTCTTTTTTTTCTAAATTAAGGGTGGCCTTAATATTGGACCAGCACCTGTTTAACTGAGATTCGGTTCTCTATAAAAAGAAAAGATTGCCGTTCATTACGATCATCAAACATAGACCAGGTATTAATTAAACAGCATACATGTTATTTGGTACTTACGCGCGAGTTAAATACTGAGTTATACTCTTGGGTTAGGCGAGCCCACAGCACATTTTGTCGCTCATGAGCTGCCCGGCAACGTCGTATTTTGAAGAAGCTTGTACTTGCAGACAAGTTCCTGTCCTGACTTTTCACCATCCGAAAAGAAAATTCTTGATGCCATTATTTTAAGTGAAAATCTTATAAATGAACCACGAAAAAATAAATGTTTATTTTCAAGTAATTCCGTTTAAGTTCTTTGACAAATGATGTCAACCAAGAGCATTCGGTAGACATCAATTGAAGACATCTCTAGCATTGGGACGTATTTTAATATAACATTTTTAGCATACAAAGCAGCTTGCAACCTTCATGCAACATACTTATTTTGGGTTTGAAATGGACAGCATGTTTTGGAGGTAGATTAAGGTGAGTACTCATCTGAGCAATTAAACGTATTGTAACATTGGTTGATAAATTGAGGAATGATATAATACTGCAAGGTTGCGGTTGAAAAGGAGATGTAGAGACAAAAAATTAAAAGAATATGTTTGGATGATGGTTTTGTTGAGAGGACGAGTAAAAGGCGACTAACAAAACCCGAAAGAGAACACCTTAGAAGGACAAAAATTATTGGTATTGTTCTTAAAAAAGGTCAGGTGGCAGTGCTCGCGACCTGCGTGCGTGTATGACCAGATGTATGAACGTGAACGAAGCAAAAGGAGTAAGCCGGTGGGGTTCTTTAGTGACTGTTCTTACTGTGTGGCATTTAGGTACTCTTCGTAGATATGTTGGATTTGCAAGTCGCGTGTGCTGCAATTTAATTTAATATTAAAAAAAAAAACACTGAGCGAATTAGGAGAAGTAACGACCAGCAAAGTCCACGCACCTCTTTCCATGTTGCACGATTTGCCCGCGCTCGTGTTTTTGCTCGATGAAATGTTACACAAGTTGCTTGTTTCTTAGCAAAATCAAGTTTTAACAAAGTGTCAAGCGGCTCGATGTCTTGTTGCAAATGCAAGCTCTAGCTAGTCTGTCCTCACCTTTTGAACATTATTGAGTGGGTGTTGCTGACACCGTGGTGGGCGTTCCTTACCTGTTGCCATGACAACAAATGTCGACTTAAGTTCAAAAATGGACTAAGTCGGCGTTCTGGAATATGGGTGTTAGTGACTAATTCCGTGAACAATACAGCAGGATCAAAAGAGACGAGTCTATCAACAATTACTAATTTTACGAATAGCGCAGTGCCAGTGTATCATAGACTAAAGTATGCGGATGGGATCCTTCCACAGCAGGTCATCATCACATCCTAATCAAAAAGGCATCATTAGATCCGAACTAACTAATAATTCACACAACTCGAGTGTCAATCTCATAAGAGCGGCTTCTCTAGACTTCATTTGTACATAGGTAGGGGTTGGCGTCAGAATTGTCTCTTCCATGAATGAGACCGTGATATTCTTAGAGGAAACCGCTGAGCGGCATCCGGAGACAACATCCACTCGTAGGAGAAAGCGCCGCGGAAGCAACCGCTTCGGCGCCTAACGACTGATGCTCTGCCTGCATAATTGAACCCAGGCGGGCCTTTATGATTGCGGCCGCTCAGAGTGGTTCAATCTGTCAGTCCACCGAGTACCCACAGACGCGGCTCCGGCACAGTACGCCCCTGCTGCCGAGCTCGGCAAGGCTCCGGTGACCATCGTGGAGGTTTGAGTAGGATGGTTCCCGGTATGTCATGTGCGTAATGTGGAACGTATTCAGAGTGCAGGCGCGGCGCTGCGACGCCGACGCTAGGTTCGCGGGCTGCCTCGGGAAGCACGGCGACTGCCTTGCGACCAGTCGCGGCCTAACAGGACAATTAAACTACCATTTATATTCCGCCTGTTTATCACAAAGTCTTCCTCTATGTGGTGTGTTGCAGAAATTAGGTATTTGGTGCTGCTGATGCCAAATTATTTAAATGTGACTGTTGCTATACATTTTTGGGAGTTATCATTGATTGGCGCATCCCCCTTCGTATTACTCAACATTTGGCCCAAGTTCTGTACGTATCCTGCGAGTTCGCTCATGTCAATCGGTACGCTATCTGCCTATCTCTTCGGTTAATATAGGCGTGAGATTATGCCGTCACCCTCACTCCCTAAGAAAGGATCTGGAACCACAGAATTTTAGCTAGCACCCTAATTACTTAGGACGTACCAAAACAACCCAAACACCACGCAGGTCCCGTCATCCCCACACTAAACCATTAGTTATCGTTTGCTCTTATTATTTCTGGATGCTACCTACATACTCATACCTAGGTGCCTAGGGTTACCTTTATTGTAACAATCGTATTAGCTGAAACATGTTAGTTCGGAACCGCGAGATGTTGCGTCTCTGGCGCTACCGCGCGGGCCCGCTGTTGGCTGTGGTCGGTGTTGGCCATGTTGGGCATCAAGCGATGGAGAGATAAGTGATGCAATGAATTTAAATGACGTTTTACTGCCTTACACATTCTTAAGTCTTAAAAAAAGTTGTTTGTGAACATTTTTAGGTCGTGTTTTTAACGGACTTATAAAAAAGGAGATTCTTAATCCATTTTTGAATACAGGACTACCCGTGAGTACTTAACATGAACGTATTTCGAAGCCTTTGTTAAGAAATATCCGAATTAACCCAGATCTTAGAACTTACAACCCAGAGCTCTGAGCTCACATACAGCACGTTAGGTTGAACTAAGGACATACATACCTACCTACTCTTGGTAAATTCTTCATTCCATTAAAGGTCCCTTGTTTGACCTATACTGTAGAAGCTCTGAATCGTATCGGCAAGGCTCAGCTCGAGCCGTGCAGTAATTTTTATATGAAACGCCGCAGCGCAACGCACACTAATCAGAACCGTCACGGCATAGTTTTGCCTCGGGACAACTAGTCCAAGCGGCAGACTGTAAGTCGTAGCAAGTACTCACTGTGGCCGTGAATCAGGAAACGTTCCCTTTTTTTTTCTGATGGGACATCATCAAATGACCCCCCCCACTCTGGGCGGAGCGGAAGAGAGTGTCAGACTTGTACTGACTAAAACCCATCTATGTTCCTTCTTTGCCCTTTGTGTTCAAGGGCCACGGTATCTCTTTCGAACAGTCCCGCAACCCTGGCAGGCATCGGGCCTTGCAGACCCCTACAGCGTTGCTCACATCTCTTAGAAGCGCGCGTGGAACACGAACGCGCCGTCGACACGGCCTGTCGTCATACGACGGCCGGACGGCGAGAAAGCTCGTGACCCCCGACGCCCAGGGCGTCTCCCGCGGCGGCATGGACGTGAGTTTCTATCCCTCTCACGTCCCGCCACCTCCTTCACCAGCATGATTGCTTCGCAGAAGGAGGTGAAGGAGACGTTCCCTGGACTCCAGAGATAGTCCGACAACTATTTACGCTGGACAGGCACTTTGTCGTTTTGGCGACACGACACCCATGTCAGCTCGGTGCTACGGGTGGGGTCTCGACGCTGCAATTACCGCGGGGCTTCATCGCGCTCATTTCGGTTTAAAACATAATATTGTGTGACTGTTTGGAACATCTGTGCATCTCGCAAGCCTGTATTTGAGTGATCCCTGCCATCACCGCCCCGTCCACCGGCACCGCGGGGTTGCCGAGCCGCTCCGGATACTTCCCTGTGTAGGATTGTGGCCTGGTTGACAACGAGCCGATGAAGCGCGGTGAATGGTGATACCGATCCCGTGCCACTGCTTAATAATAATATGTGTGTTGACCTTCAAGCAGATTAACCTCTTGAGGGCAGAATAAAAGTCACAAAACGCTGCTTCGAAGATCGCCATCTTTCTTTCATAGCGTAATATTATGTATATTAAGACAGAGAATGGAGTAGGAGGAACGCTAATCCCAAATATCGGCGCCATCCGCCATTCCGCCATATTGTCTTCGTGTGACATGATTCTTTTGTTGATAGATAGGTAGTTGGGTAGTTTAAATCACACACAATACTTGACTAAACTTCAAACGTTTATTTCTATTAAACCATTTACAAGTTGAGCCACCCGTTCGCAAACATGATTGTTCATAAGGAGAAGAACGGGCTAAGAAACTCCTTACACACTCTTTTAATTCGTGTTACAGTTCTCATTTACTTACACAACGTAATATTGTTCACTTCAAAAACCACTTCATTTCTATACTTCTATTGTTTTCTAATCGCGAGCTAACTAACTCGACTTCTCGTTGTACCTACGCGTGTTCTCTCTGTCCGGGCGGAAGTACCACACCGCCGGTACAGTAATTTATAACATAGTAAGTTCATTAAACCTTACAAACAATACTAGAATACTTCACAATTAATTACTCTAATAATTAAACGATGCCAATATTCATAAATGCAAAGGCATTATTGAGTTAAAACTAATTAGTGGCTTCATTACTTTTTACAACAATGGGATCTTGCTTAAAACCATTTCTGGCAGATCAAAGGATTTAATACAAACAGGTCTTTCACTAATACATTGCTCTGTAAAATAATCTTGTTACTTTTTAGTTTGTAATTAGTTACAGAAACTGATTTAGTTGTAGTTTCAAATTATAAATTGAGTTATTGATCATTAAAATCGTATTCGGCGCCATCTTCCACAATATTGTGGAATGTTGCCTCAAAACAAATCTTAGTGTTAAATGTGCAATTGTTAAAATCCCAATTGTAAAATATTTGCTTGTCTTAATTTTAACTATAGTTCTAGCTAGACTTTCGTTTAATAAATTAATCTTCAGAAGATCTTATCACGAGTTCGTGATAAGATCTCAGTACTAGTTAATACAGAGACCATTAGATGGCGCTTATCTCTTCTGTCAATCGATACAGGTCATTGTAATAATTGTTCTTGGAACCCACAGAGGGCACGATCAATATTATGATGGATGAGACATTATAAGTTGGTTATTAATTAAATTAACTAATATTCTTAGCAGATAGACGCTCTTGCGGCGACACGGCCATTCTGATCGGTGGTGCGCGCTCTGCACCTGCCGCCGCCGTCACTTTATGGAATTTCGTGGTTGTTATCTGAAATAGTGGAGATAAATTTTGTCGGCAGATTATTGTTACTTTTATTATCCTACAATGTTCATTGAGATGTAGGATTTGGTAACAGAAAGTTTCAGTCAACATAGAAAGCTTGTAATAGATCTGACATCTATTCAGTTTTCTTCATATTTAAAATTAAATGCATTTATGAATCACCTAGACACATGCATAGTTTCAGACTTAAAGCTGCTTGCAATTTTTATTTAAATTTTGTTGATGATCAGCTGTTAGCTGAATAAAATAATGTTGCCTGGATTATTCAATAACATTTATTACATTGAGTTTATTGATATTGTTTGATCAGCTACTAGCTGAATAGAATATTGTTGCCAAATTATCCAACAACATTAATTGTATTGAGTTTACTGCTATTGTTTGATCAGCTACTAGCTGAATAGAATATTGTTGCCAAAATTATCCAACAAAATTAATTGTATTGAGTTTACTGCTATTGTATGATCAGCTACTAGCTTAATAGAATATTGTTGCCAAAATTATCCAACAACATTAATTGTATTGACTTTATTGCTATTGTATGATCAGCTACTAGCTGAATAGAATATTGTTGCCAAAATTATCCAACAACGTTAACGTTAATTAAATTGTTAATCTTAGTATGAGTTAGGTTTTTAGAACCTCGTTTTACTAGATTCATCTTAAATAAAATTATTGATTGCTTTACATAATCTGTAATTTGTATTTGGTAAGTGTAGTGAAAGTAGCATGTTTTTATTTGTTCATTCTCACGGGAAGGTAATGCTCTGTGATAGACACAAAGTCTTGGATTTGACAGGATAAAAGGATAGGATCAGGAACACCGCTCTGTGATAGACACAAAGTCTTTGATTTGACAGGATTAAAGGATAAGGAGTTTAGGACCATTGCTCCGTGACAGGCACGAAGTCTTTGATTTGACAGGATATAAGGAACCAGGCTCTGGGCGGTTTGTCCGCCGTGGACCCAGCAGGATAACATGAGAGTATTGTTTATTAGATGCCTCCACGGCCGCTAATAGTTTGTTATTTTCATTATCAGTTGCCTCCACGGCTGCTGATAGGATAGTTTCATGTGTTATGTTCATTATCAGTTGCCTCCACGGCTGCTGATAGAATATTTTGTCATGTGTTATGTTCATTATCAGTTACCTCCACGGGTGCTGATAGGATCGTTTGTTATGTGTTGTGTTCATTATCAATTGCCTCCATGGCTGCTGATAGGATCATTTGTCATGTGTTGTGTTCATTATCAATTGCCTCCGTGGCTACTGATAGGATTGTTTGTCATTTGTTGTGTTCATTATCGGTTGCCTCCACGGCGGCTGATAGGATTGTTTTTCATTTGTTGTATTACTAATTGAGCTAATTGTTTCCTCCATGGATACCAATGGTTGTGAGTTTTATTATTTTTTACTTTATTAGTTACTGTTAGGAGTACTTTGTTATTATTATTGTTAGTAGTTGCTTACAATTGGCAGGATTACAAAAACAAAAATGGATACACAACACAATACTCATCACGCATGAGCATCACGTGGGTAGGTTGATTTGGCTATTGTATTAAGCCTATTGATGTAACACTGTAGGTATCAGTGAAGTGTAGCAAGTAGTTTGAAAACTCCTCACCTTTTATGTTAGCTTATGCTGTGTAGACACTGAAACAGTTATCCTTGGTTGGCTGTTTCCATGCTGTTCCTCATTTTATAGCTGGCGACACGGTCATTTGTTCACCAGGCTACAGTCCATGAAGCTGGTTGTTTTTGAAAGTGTTGGTCGAATCACATATTTAAGTGATCTCGCTCCACTGTCATTTGCTGAGGTGGTGGTCAACAGGTGGAATGTTGCCACTTTGCATTAAAATAAATTGTATTGGTTGGCTAAAACCAATTGTGATATGCATTGGTAAGCCAGCTTATTCTCAAAGGTGTTCTTATTGACGGTGGTCTAGTACTTCCACACTTGATGTCATCACTATCTTGAGAGTGACTGGGTGCATAGGGAAGGTCACTTATATAAGTACATGTAGGTAGGGGGAGGGGGAGGGGAGGGAAGGGAGGGGAGGGTCATAGGAACCCCCCGAGGGGGGGGAAATTCGTCGGAAATGCATAGTTTTTTTTTAATGATTTTTAAAAGGGATATATTTATTTTTGAGTTATACTAATACAAGCTTTAAAATCAGTAATTTTATACATACGGGACACCTGCTGATGGGGGCGGAGGGGGAGAGGAGTACCCCCGCCCTGTAGTTTCGGTCGGAGTTACCATTTTTTTTTGTTAAATTGTAACCTTACTTTTTCTGTCCCTATTTTTCAGGGAGGAAAGGGTAGGGGAGTAAGAACCAGTACTTCTGCCTTATCTCCGGCGCTGCGGGAATAGCAGCCCCTTCGCCTTTGCGTAACAAAGTCACAGGCGATCACGCTCCCCTCCGCACCTTCGGCTTGTTGGTCGCCACCTCCGGTGGCGACCAGCCTCGGTCGCTACGGGTCGCGCGATGCCTGCGCCTTTGTCACGGCAGGCTGGGGCTGCCCTCCCTCCGCGCCTCCGGGCTCTAAAAAACACTCTAGGGGTAGGACATACCAAGACCACGGCGTGTCGGGGTTGACAAATTCGGTTCTGAATTCAAGTTCGTTGTATTGTAAGGCTACATTTACTTTACTTTTAAATTACACGCACATTTGACCAATTCTATAGTGTCAGTTTTTTTTTGTAATAGCATTGTGTGCTTTGCTCACTGCACTTTCCACACGTACGTTATATTCTATGCCAAAATAGTATGTGGTGTGAACCAAAATAGTCTGTGGTGTGAAATATCGTCGTTTTCAATACAATGCCATCAATAATTCTTCAATTAATATCTCCGAAACTATTCATTTCCGACGGTTGAAATTTTGCAAATCGCTTTATTATATTAGTAGGAACCTACAATAAAAAATACAACATCCTAGGTTAATGTACAGATATAAGTGACTAGCCGTCATTTTGAGTGCACTATTAAGTTGTCCGTCACATACAACTTCATTGTTTGTTTAGAGATGTTGCATTTTCATAATGTGTTCTTAGGGTCTGACTTGGGTTGTGTGTTCAAGTTGCAGTAAGCCATAATATTATCATGTTAATGACTGTCAGCCACTTGGATAAAATGCAGCCAACACTTTGACTGTCATAGTCTGCAGTATCTTCCTGTCCATTGCCACTTAACACCGTACATTGGCTGTGGCAGCAAAGTCGCTCGCTCTTGGAAAGCATCATGTTTACGATTCATCAAGTCTTAAGGCACGCCCTCGGCCATGACCATGCAAGTAGGTTTCGCAGTTCCATGTAAGTCTTCGGATGTCCGGCATGCATGAGCAGCGCGCAAGAGTTATCACCTCTTCTGATATTAAGACAGAGAATGGAGTAGGAGGAACGCTAATCCCAAATATCGGCGCCATCCGCCATTCCGCCATATTGTCTTCGTGTGACATGATTCTTTTGTTGATAGATAGGTAGTTGGGTAGTTTAAATCACACACAATACTTGACTCAAACTTCAAACGTTTATTTCTATTAAACCATTTACAAGTTGAGCCACCCGTTCGCAAACATGATTGTTCATAAGGAGAAGAACGGGCTAAGAAACTCCTTACACACTCTTTTAATTCGTGTTACAGTTCTCATTTACTTACACAACGTAATATTGTTCACTTCAAAAACCACTTCATTTCTATACTTCTATTGTTTTCTAATCGCGAGCTAACTAACTCGACTTCTCGTTGTACCTACGCGTGTTCTCTCTGTCCGGGCGGAAGTACCACACCGCCGGTACAGTAATTTATAACATAGTAAGTTCATTAAACCTTACAAACAATACTAGAATACTTCACAATTAATTACTCTAATAATTAAACGATGCCAATATTCATAAATGCAAAGGCATTATTGAGTTAAAACTAATTAGTGGCTTCGTTACTTTTTACAACAATGGGATCTTGCTTAAAACCATTTCTGGCAGATCAAAGGATTTAATACAAACAGGTCTTTCACTAATACATTGCTCTGTAAAATAATCTTGTTACTTTTTAGTTTGTAATTAGTTACAGAAACTGATTTAGTTGTAGTTTCAAATTATAAATTGAGTTATTGATCATTAAAATCGTATTCGGCGCCATCTTCCACAATATTGTGGAATGTTGCCTCAAAACAAATCTTAGTGTTAAATGTGCAATTGTTAAAATCCCAATTGTAAAATATTTGCTTGTCTTAATTTTAACTATAGTTCTAGCTAGACTTTCGTTTAATAAATTAATCTTCAGAAGATCTTATCACGAGTTCGTGATAAGATCTCAGTACTAGTTAATACAGAGACCATTAGATGGCGCTTATCTCTTCTGTCAATCGATACAGGTCATTGTAATAATTGTTCTTGGAACCCACAGATGGCACGATCAATATTATGATGGATGAGACATTATAAGTTGGTTATTAATTAAATTAACTAATATTCTTAGCAGATAGACGCTCTTGCGGCGACATGTATTTACAAATTATCAGCTTCAGATAAAAATCTGCTACTACTCAGTTACAAAAAAATAAAAGTCACTCAATGGGAGCCATATACCATATATACGAGCTGCAAACGGACCCTTCACGAATCCGTTAACCAAGCATTATATGTACACTAGCTTATGCCCGCGGCTTCGCCCGCGTGGAGTTAGGGAATTGCCCACAGGATCTTACTTCTGGGATAATAAGTAATCTATGTATCTATATATAATACATACATATATTTACATGTACTTGCTTATAACTTGCAATTATTAGTTTAAAGTTCTATCAATTAAATTAGATACGTGAAATATTGATACCTTGGTTTGAGATTGGACATCGGATTTACTGGATTTTACCTAAAGAGTATGTACACAAATTTTCAAGTTTTTAGAATTTTCAATTTTCATTTCGAGAGTAAAAAGTTTCACAGAAAATTCAACACCCCATTTCACCCTCTAAGGGATAGGAATTTCGAAAAACTGATATTTACTCTTCACAAAGAATACACCCTCCAATTTTTACATTTCTGGGACCCGCGGTTTGGGCTGTGCGTTGATGTATCAGTCAGCCAGTCAGGACATTGAATTTTAAATTGGGGGATGATTTTGGAAAAACTGTGATACACGTATCTCATCATTTTAACTGAAGTATATGTAGACACATTTTCAAGTCAATCGATCCCGAGAGAGTTTCACAGAAAATTCAAAATCCCATTTCACCCTCTTAGGGGTGGAATTTCAAAAAACCCTTTCTTAGTGGATACCTACTCTCTACAAAGAGTACATTCTCCAAATTTCATGTCTCTAGGACCAGCGGTTTGGGCTGTGCGTTGATGTATCAGTCAGTCAGTCAGGACATTGAATTTTAAATTGGGGGATGATTTTGGAAAAACTGTGATACACGTATCTCATTATTTCAACTGAAGTATATCAAGACACATTTTCAAGTCAATCGACTCAGAGAATAAAAAGTTTCATAGAAAATTCAACACCCCATTTCACCCTCTTAGGGGTGGAATTTCGAAAAACCCTTTCTTAGTGGATACTTACTCTTCACAAAGTGTACACTGTCCAAATTTCATGTCTCTAGGACCAGTGGTTTGGGCTGTGCGTTGATATATAAGTCAGTCAGTCAGTCAGTCAGTCAGTCAGTCAGGACTTTGAATTTTATATGTATAGATCAAACTAAGTAACTCTACGCAAAAATTATTGCTGGGAAACGACTTTTTTTTCGTGAAAAATCACGTTTTACGGTAGGACTCAATGTAACACACTCAAAATATTGTGCTGATGGATGCATTGAATAGTACAGGGGTTATGGAGGTATTTAAAGTTAAAAATTAGTTGGTATTTAAAAAAAAAATGTTGGAAAAGTTGGAACTTTGACCACCAATATCTCCGTAACTAGAAGGTCCCCAAGTATGGTCCAGAAGAATAAAATTATCGCAATAACGGAGAGAACAAGTGCCTTTCGGCTTCTTTAAGGTTATTGTCACACCCTTTATATCAGAGTGACTACTAACTATTTCATTCGAAGTTAAAATTATAATATAACATAACGCCTGTTAGCCCCGAATGGCAAGGCAGAAGTTTATCTAATAATACACCCACATTTTGCCAGTTATGTTTAGGTCCCATGTTATAGAGAGCGAGCCTAATGCCATCAATCGGGCAGATTCGAGCGGAGAAATTCCTGATGGGAAAACCTAAAAACACTTGCCCGACCGAAGCCAGGACCTCATGCTCAGCAGTCGCGCTTGCGACTTTACTTATTAAACTTGTTATGAAATATTACAAAGGAGTAGTTAATCAGGTTGGGAGCGCGTCTATAGTTTACGGTGGTTACGGGCAAACTGGTGTCGCCGGGCGCTGCACGTATCATGTATACAAAACGTTGTGTCAGCGCTCCTACAATATCAATGCAAAACTCAAAGTATTATTATATTACACATTAGCCTATGCCCGCGGCTTCGCCCGCGTGGTGTTCGGGAATTTCCCACGGGTTCTTACTTCTGGAATAACACGATTACATATATAACTGATACCATGTCTCATAATTTTAATTGCAAAGTGTGGTACACCAATTTTCGAGTCAATCGACCCAGAGAATATAAAGTTTCACAGAATAATTCAACACCCCATTTCACCCTCTTAGGAATAATAATCTGGTGGAATTTCGAAAAACCCTTTCTTAGCGGATACTTACTATTCACAAAAAATACACCCTCCAAATTTCATGTCTCTAGGACCCGCGGTTTGGGCTGTGCGTTGATATATCAGTCAGCCAGTCAGGACATTGAATTTTAAATTGACGGATGATTTTGAAAAACTGTGATGTACACAAATTTTCAAGTCAATCTACTCCGAGAATAAAAAGGTTCTCCGAAAACACAATACCCCATTTCACCCTCTTAGGGGTTGGATTACGAAAAATCCTTCCTTATTCCTTGTCTAAATTATAAAGGGAACCTCTTTGCAAAATTTCATCTTCTAGGTTCAAAGGTTTGGGATAGGCGTTGATGAGTCAGTCAGTCAGTTAGGTCACTTTTCTTTTCATTTATATAGATAATGAAGCATGATGGGAAAACCTAAAAACACTTGCCCGACCGAAGCCAGGACCTCATGCTCAGCAGTC
This sequence comes from Noctua comes, assembly GCA_963082995.1. Classification (NCBI taxonomy): domain Eukaryota; kingdom Metazoa; phylum Arthropoda; class Insecta; order Lepidoptera; family Noctuidae; genus Noctua; species Noctua comes. The sequence continues at coordinate 334,198 of OY720269.1, forward strand.
GCGCTTGCGACTTTACTTATTAAACTTGTTATGAAATATTACAAAGGAGTAGTTAATCAGGTTGGGAGCGCGTCTATAGTTTACGGTGGTTACGGGCAAACTGGTGTCGCCGGGCGCTGCACGTATCATGTATACAAAACGTTGTGTCAGCGCTCCTACAATATCAATGCAAAACTCAAAGTATTATTATATTACACATTAGCCTATGCCCGCGGCTTCGCCCGCGTGGTGTTCGGGAATTTCCCACGGGTTCTTACTTCTGGAATAACACGATTACATATATAACTGATACCATGTCTCATAATTTTAATTGCAAAGTGTGGTACACCAATTTTCGAGTCAATCGACCCAGAGAATATAAAGTTTCACAGAATAATTCAACACCCCATTTCACCCTCTTAGGAATAATAATCTGGTGGAATTTCGAAAAACCCTTTCTTAGCGGATACTTACTATTCACAAAAAATACACCCTCCAAATTTCATGTCTCTAGGACCCGCGGTTTGGGCTGTGCGTTGATATATCAGTCAGCCAGTCAGGACATTGAATTTTAAATTGACGGATGATTTTGAAAAACTGTGATGTACACAAATTTTCAAGTCAATCTACTCCGAGAATAAAAAGGTTCTCCGAAAACACAATACCCCATTTCACCCTCTTAGGGGTTGGATTACGAAAAATCCTTCCTTATTCCTTGTCTAAATTATAAAGGGAACCTCTTTGCAAAATTTCATCTTCTAGGTTCAAAGGTTTGGGATAGGCGTTGATGAGTCAGTCAGTCAGTTAGGTCACTTTTCTTTTCATTTATATAGATAATGAAGCATGCTGGGGCTCACCCTTAGGTAATTGAGTACCGACTAGCGACAGAAGTAACAGTGGTATGGTGTTGCAGTTCAACGTGCAGGGCAATGCGGGTGGCGAGGCGTACAGCGGCGGAGCGGCCGCGCTCAGCTCGGGCTCCGCGTCGTCGGGCGCGCAGTCACCAGGAAGCCCGCCGCACGCGCACCTCGCGCACCATGCCGCGCGCCTGCGTGCCAAGGAGGAGGACCTGTCCGCGCACGGCCGCGCCAGCGCTGACGGTACGTGCACCACTACATTGCTTCTCGATCGAATAACTAGACCACTCTCCACTCCACTACTACGTGTCCTACATTGCTTCTCGAGAGTATTGGCGAAAAAGGCACCAGGCCCAGGTCGCCCTCCGCTTGCAAGCGTATATGGACCTACACACGCTTGCAAGCGGAGGGCAAAAGAACGGGATAAGGCAGAAATAGCTACTCTCATTAACACGTGCTGTCCATAAGCTGTACTCAACTCATTGTTCACTGTCAAGCAACGAGCTACAGATTATGTGTATGCAGGTGGCGGCTCGTCGGAGTCAGAGAGCGAGTGCGCAGGCGCGGGCGCGGCCCGTGCACGCGCGCAGTACGTCAGCGCCAACTGCGTCGTGTTCACGCACTACTCGGGCGACGTCGCCGCCGTCGTCGACGAGCACTTCGCGAGGGCTCTCTCGATTGACAAGCCCAAAGGTCAGCGTTACATGCATTCTGCCATCATTACTCATTTTTTTCAGAACAGCGGATCAACAGCAGTCGCCGTCAACAGTCACTAACAAACCGAGTCAGTTAGATAAAAAAAAAAATATCGCAATTTCTCTTCACTTGCCTACACCAAAGATTTCGTCACAGCGTCACACTCAGAAAATACCCCAAAATTAGAAAATGGAGAAGGATGGTTGTACCACATGAACTGTTCACTGAAGTCTATATACTATGATGCAATTGACACCTAGATTAGTTGTCTATCCCACAGAACAGACTATCCTAATCGGTAGTATAATAATATATTTATTCAAAATTAGAATTGGCACAATAAATACAAGTTAAATCCTAGAAATAATGTAGTTATAACAAAGTTCGATGCCTGTACTAGGTTAAACCTGTAACACAGGCGGCCGGTTTCTAATAAATACTTTTTGGACTAAGAATTTCTTAACAATATTTAACTTTATAGTGAAATAATTAGCATGGGTTAATATAAAGAGTGTAAATAGACCCTTAACATGCACGAAAGGCACTTGTTCTCCCCGTCTTTGCGATCATTTTTTTGTTCTAGCTAGGCCATACCTGGGAACCTTCTAGTTACGGAGATATTAGGGGTCAAAGTTCCAACTTTTTCTCAACTTTTTTTTAAAATATTGTTTTTAATGTAAGATTTTTAGAGTGTACTGTATTCTTATCTGGGGAGGGTCAGCAAAAACTAAGTTCATGGAAGTAGAGCGTGCACAACGTGCCCTGATAAAAACTATGTACTTTAACAAAATTAGATACCCCACAGATAGTCTTTATAACCTAAGCGAATCAGTAAGAAAATTGTACATAATTCAAACTATATTAAAAAAACATAAGACCCTACCTTACGATGCATCTAAACTAGCAAAACGAAGAAAGGATGCTATTGCAGAAGTCCCCCAAACAAAAACATTGGTTGCCTCCATGCAATGTCAATACACGGTCTGCTAGGTTATATAATAGGATAAATAAAGACATATATAAATATATATACAAAAACCATTATCATGATTGCAAAAAATTGATACTGAAATGGATCAGACCACTTACCTATGAGAAAACGGAAGAACTATTGAAACCTACAACATAACCTATACTCTCCCGCACGCAAAATACGCGCTTTGACGTGGAGTTGCGGACACCAGCCCGTTATACAATACAATACAATCTATACTCTCACACACGCACACAACCAAAAGCACGCACGTAACACACACATACACAAACATACACACACGCACACAAACATACACGCACGCACACAAACTATACTTATGCCAATCTAGTCTACTTACCTAAGTATGTTAAATATGTTATTAATATTTTTCTTTCTTTTGTTATGGAAGAGCGGAGTCTTCTAATACAGGCATTGTTTGCTTAAAAGTAGGTTCCAATCACAACCTAATTGTTGTAATTTTGTGAAGAAATAAACAATTTTGAATTTGAATTTTGAATTTGAAATATGAAAGTAGAAAAGTGAAAGCAGTATTAAACAAATAAACATTTTAAGTAAGTAATAGTATATCCTTAGTCCTGCCTCATTGTTTAATTCAACGCTTCTTACAGGTGAAGCGTTGAATTAATCAGTACAGACTGATGATACCGCCTTGATTGCTGAGGAAAAAGCCTGAGGCACCAAGGGGAACAACTGCCTTCCTTGTTGGCTCTCACTGCACTCCCCCATTCTATTGCAATTATTGCGAAGTGATTAGGTACCAAAAAAAAATTGTTGTTTTTTAAAGTAAAGTATCTGAACATTTGAAGTGGTAAGGAAGCAATTGCAAACAGATGTACGATTGTTTGGTAATACCGATAATAGTATATGTAAGGTGCAGCGGCGAAGCTGGGTAGAGCGAGTCGCGAGCTCGCGGCCGAGGTCCCACAGTGTGTCTGAATACCGAGAACTTTGCGCAAAAACACTCCGCGAGCCGAGTGGTTCGGAGAAGAGCCCAGCGATTGTGCTAGCTCGCAAGAACAATGTGGCGGCAGCCGGCGACCGGCCGGGTCTCCGCCACTAACTAGATAAATCACTGAAGTGGTTCTCGGAGCCGCCTTAATTAAACCCCACGTTTAATTACAAACTAGAGCCCATCTCTCCGCCCCCCCTCGCCCCGCGGCCGCTTCACCGCCATCCTCATCTCATTATTTTACTCCACCTCTTTGCTTACCCCCGGTCATGCTCTACGCACTTCATTTGAGAACCCATTATGTACCTACCTACTGGTGAGGTTTATCGAGGAGTTTCATGAAAGTGTATTAATATAACCTGGAGTTCATCTGGAGGAGAATTATTTCAGCTAAAAATGTATAACAATGTTTAAGACCAACATCCGCTAAGTTCATTAAAATTGCGTGGCTTCCTAACTGGACTCCGAGCCTCGTAAGTTACGTAGTGCTAGGTGCACGGGACGGGTACACCACACGCATGGCGATGATAACATCAATGACGTTCGCGGTGGTGACGCAACACCAAACCGGTTGTGTCGGTCGAGGGCAGCTACTTACAAACCAAAAAATATAGCAAATCGTCGATTCGTTGCGAAACCGAGCGACGCGAGTCGGGACATAGTTACGCGGCCGTGATTAGATCGGAAAAACACAGGCCATTACTTAAAAGATGGCCGAAAGGAGCCGCGCGACAAAAACGCACAACGTTGGCATAGCCTCGAGCTCGCGGGACGCGCGCGGCCGGGGTCGGCTTTGTGCGGCCTGCCGCGGCCGACGCGCCGCGCATTCCGCGCGCACCAGCAAAAACCACGCGCGACCACTTCTAAACTAAACCCACTCCGCATCATACGCCACACTCACCCAAATGTGACTTCCGAACAGTGTTCCTCGATCATCACCATTCTCCTGCATTCAGCAGCATGTCTTCTTCTTCCATGCTTCTCTATTACTCGACATCTCAGCAGTCCCCTCCTTTCTATCCATATCATCCTTCACAGTCCATCCATCGCTTCTTTGGTATTCTAATAGCCATCCACATTCACACTGAATGTTTTCCTCGCTACATTTTCCTCATTCCTCCGTACATGTCCATACCACGATAACCCTAATTGTTTGTATGATCAGGGATGTAGTTTGGATGGCAATATAATTTGGTATCTTGGAGCTGGTTTTATGATGCACTCAGGAGGTGGATGGACTCTTTAGTAGTAAATCCCTCGAGATTGGGCTCATACGATTCGTTTTAACGAGTTCAATATATAAAGCTTGGTAACGAGGGCGCCAGGAGGTGGATAGTGGAACTTTTCAGTTGCTACTAACAAACCGCAAACTTTTAGTGCGTGATAAAAGCGTTTTAATTTTTTATACTACTTATTTTTCGGGATTTATGTCACTGTCTATATTGTTTTGGTCTTCATTTGTGTAAAGGACATTCTAAACGGGCAATAATTTTAATTCAATATTTAAGTAGCTACAATATAGGTACTCAACTATAATCGGCCACCACAAAACCTTTTTGATGCCGATTATGTCTAAGAAATATATTTCCCGCCAGGGCACACATTCAAGTCAAGAAAAACCGTAGGTTTCCAGTGAATGATACATTTCTAATACACAGTAGGTACTCACACAATACGGGCTATGCGATTATATAATACTACAGGGATTGAATTTATACAATTCAAAGATAGTACCTATACTATCTTCAACAGCTCCAGTAATACTATTTAATGCTATCAATGTACGCGCCCCTGTTCTTGTGGAGCAGGACCTGCAATGAGCCAAGTATTTTTTATCAGCGATATAATCGTCCAACAAGCAAGCATGCATATGCTTGCTTACATAGTGTGCCTTTAATGTATGTTTTAAATTTCGTCTCTTTCAGTTCAAGAATACTTTGTGGAATTTTATTAAAACATCTCAAACAGTACCCCATGAAAGATGAGTCTACTTTAGCGAGTCTGAAGCCTGGCTGAACTAATTGGTCCCATTTCGAGCATTGAAATTGTGTCCGTCACCTCTTTTACAAAAAAAATGCAGATTTGTTATTTCGTATATTTACATCGAAGTAACAATATTGCCCGTTTAGAAGCACCTATACAGGTTGTCCTCGTTGGTTCGAAACCCGAGTCGGGTAAAGTGTTGTGTTGGATTTGTGCTCGGGTGATGGCAATAGGTTTGTAGCGGCACTACAAAGAGTACTATAGCAATATAGAACAAAAAGTACTACAGCGCCATCTATGACACAGAGGATGAACTAAAACATCGAATACATCTAATTCCTACATCGCATCGCGCAAGTTATCCGCGACTTAAGACTATACAGAAGAACCCGACGACAACAGTCGGGCAGTAGCCCACCAGACATAACACCCGTCTGCTCGGAGGATCCTGCCTTTTCTAAGGAGTGTTGAGGAACTTTACACCCTGTTCTCCAAGGGTTCTACTAAATACTAATATTTGGGAAAAGTAGGTGAAGTTTGTGAACAGCAGCCGCGATATTGATGTAGGTATAAGTGTTGAAGTGTTGTGTTGTGTGCAGAGAGCGTGCCGATGGTGTCGCGCAACCTGCCCGCGTCGTTCTTCAATGCGGCGGCGACGGGCGTGGGCGTGCCGGGCGGCTCCTGCGCCGGCGTCGACATCTACGACTACGACCCCTGGCACCAGCACTACACCGGGTGAGTCACTGCCCTACACCTGCGCCTTTCTGGTGGGCGCCACTGTCGATCCTGGCTTTCAGGAGTTACAGTGACTTGGGAATAGTGTGGCGGCTTGCCCTGCACCTGCGCCCTGCTGCCGCAATCATTTTAACTGCTCAACAACAAATATTAAGCAATCAATACCGTAATCCAAATGTCTCACGAAATTGACAAAGAAGCTGGTCTTCACCATCTGCCAGATTGTAGTTAGATATAATTGGTTTACTGTTCAATCAGAGGCACATGTGTATTACGCTAAGCATGGACTGTGATAAAAATTCGCACGATTAGAATTCGTGGGGTAGAAAAATTTGTGATTTGATCAAAGAGCTAATAATGATGATCTTAAATCGCGAGTGTGCGTAGACATCATCTGTAAAGAATGGCGATAGAAACTTGGCGCGATGCTTAGCCTATATGTATTATATAAAATCTGTCGTGGCAGGTACGGGCACGCAGCGCACCGGCACGCGGCCGAGTACCACGCGGCGGCCGCGCACCACAACATGGCGGCCGCGGCGGGCTACGGCGGCCTGCTGCTGGGCCGCGGCGGCCTGCACGCGCAGTACAAGCCCGTGGACTGGGCGGCGCAGCACCACGCGCCGCACCACCTGGACCCCGCCGCCTGCTCGCCCTACTCCTACCCCGCCGTGCCCGGTACGTCACGTCTCTTGCAGGGATCGTGCGACGCGCGGTAGCGACATCAAAGGCATTTCTATAATTCAGCCTCAGAGTAAACGATCAAACGCTACGATAAATAACCGCACATACTTTAATGACAAAATGTTTTTCTAACGGTGTAGTATGCGGGCGCGCCTCGCGGTCGCATGTATTTTAATTTTCAAAGAGATTCCGGTCGCGTCTGGCGCAGATATTTTAATTGTGATGATTTAAGCGCGTTATACGAATGACAAAACAAAGCATTCCCACTTTGTGGTTCTGTGCGGGGAGCCGTGAGCCGCACTCGGACTCGGGGAGCAGCGAGCGGCAGGGACACTAGTGCTGACACAGGCTGCACTCGCTGCACTCGCTGCTACCGGTGCAGACGCACAAACTTAGAGAAATCGTCGCATGATTGAGAACCGTCCGCGAGCTGGAATTTAGATTTGCCTCTAAGGATAGGCATAATTGCCGCGTCGGATAAGAAACGATTATAAACGACGGTTGATGCGGTAAAAACGGCGGACCGTGGCGGCGAGTTGAAAGGGTCTCTAGTGTCCGTAATGCCCGGGGAGAGGCGCGCGGGCGAGGGGCGGGGGCGGGGGCGGGGGGGGGGGGCGGTGAGGCATAGCGCTCCCTAATGACGACGATTAAAATTAATTTGCGCGAGCCCTCACCCCCCACCCCGCTCCGCGACCAAATTAAATTCTTGAGTCGCGATCGAGCCTCGCCCTCCCTCCCCCGCCCCCCGCCGCCGCCGCGCCCCTCCCAGATATGCAGCGCTCCCTTTTGTCTTCATGATCGCACCCGTCCACTTGACTGATAGCCTTCCCGATTCACAAAATGTTTATTTTATTTGAGTCAACGCTAATCACATTCCCTATTTTGTTATGAGACCTTGTAGCGGAGTGTTGAGTGCTTACCTAGTCTACCTAGTACTGACGGCAGCTACGTTTAATTCTCGTTTAACAAGTGATTTTAAAAATGTACATTAAGTAATGTAATGTTGTTGATGTATACGAGTATTTACTGTAATTTTTACCGTAGTGACACAGTAGTAAAGTATTTAGGTCCGTTCCTTGTCGAGTCAAAATTTAGTTAAGTAGACACACAATCAAGCCAGATTGTAATAAATACGTCATAAGTTCAGTGGCACGCTGAAGGTTGTATCTGTAAACACAGTACGCACACTGGCGTCGCGCAACCGGAACAGGGACAACCAAAGAATCACTTAATATAAGGCCCAATAAAGATAAAGATGCATTTATTTGTATAAACATGTGTGACATGATACATAGATATGCACATATGGATGGAAACGAGTTTAAGATTGCTGGTTCAACATGTTTTGCTAATTCCACCGATCAAGGCTATTTTTTAACCCAGAGTTATCCTGACAGTAGTGTTTTTTTGTTAAAACCTAATGTAATCATAGTAATTAACCGTCATGTTATATCCGGGTTAAAAAATAACCCAGGTTGGCTCAATAGGCTAAACGTTAAAAATGGATTTGGCACCATTGTATCTCACTAAGACATTTTCATATGTTTCATGTTATGTGACGCACCGCGTGGTGGCGCCTCGGACGGAGCACACTACAAGGTTTTGCGAACAAATGAACGCGACGGATGATCGCTACGGGGAGATTATTTAGGAACGAAAGCAAAATATAGATGCAACTCATGATCTATCCCGAGCCAGGTCCCAACGGTTAATATCCTTAACAATTCAAAAAAAAATCTTTTAGCTCTGAGAGCCCAATCAGCCGATGGAAAAAATGTGATGGACACAAGCGATGGAGGCGGCTCGGTTGGCACAGTGGCTGAGCGATTGACTGCTGCGCTGCGTGTCGCGGGTTCGATTCCCGCACGGAACAAATATTTGTATGGCCTACAGTGAGTGAGTGAGTGAGTGTGAGTTTAAATGTTTGTAAACGCATCCACGATACAGGAGAAATTCCTAGTGTGGGGCAAAGTTTAAAAAAAAAAAAAAAAATGGAAACAAAAGTGAGAATGTGCAAAAAACATGTAATTGAAAAATACTGCAAACGCTTGAATTTAATGTATGTAGCAATAGAACCAGAAAGACTATGCGCTTTGATAATCTTCATGTTTCCGAATTAACACGAATATCGCGTCGCAGCGTAACCGACAGATTCAAAACTTCTAAGTTTGGTTTTTCAAGGTATTGTAGTGCAATTATTCCGCACTTTAAGGATTTTAGTCGTATATCTGTGATATTCTAGCAATTGTGATACATAAGGGACCATCCATAAATTACGTCATTCGAATTTTAGGATTTTTTGACCGGAGGGGTCAAAGACTCCCTTATCAGAGCTGTCCTTCAAATCAAAAGCAATTTTTGTGAGATTCCCCCCTCCCAAGTGTGACGTCACATATTTTGCAATTTGACATGCTCCCGCCGATAGAATTGGAGATATTTCTTTAATAAGTTTTTCGTTAATAGTTCAAATTTCGTGTTTTAAAAACTTAGTAGTATTAGATTTTGAAATGTGACGTCACCAAATTTAGGACCCCTCCCCCCCTAGTCACACAATGTCACACTTCGTCGACACCCCCACCCTTTAAACGTATGACGTAATTAAATTACGCCATAAATTTTATGGCTTGCCCCTAATAGACATGTGAATACAGGGCCCCGACCAGATCATTGCCGACTTCCTGGAGTATCCAAAGTGTCCCTACACCTGCGTTTTAGAGGACTTACTGTCAAAAACGCTACTGAAACCGCGATTAACGTAGCCACCTGAGTGCTAATAATTTGATAAATCATAATCGTAGACGTAAGTATTACGCAGATCAATGTAACAAATACTGTTGAAAGCAAGCCCGTTGACTATTCACCATATTTATGTTACTACTGACTATTATTAATATTTTTCTCCGAAGTTCAAAAGATAAGCCGCGAGTGAAACAGTTGCTCTTACGGATATAACTCCAGTTCATCTGGGGTATCTCTACCATTGTAAATAAGCCTGTCTAGTATCAAAAAAAAACTTTTTTGCAAAAAATAAAGCCGATTTTGTATTTTTCCATTTTTATTAGTAGTAATATCCTATACAAATATTTGCTTTGCGTTATTTTACATTGTTAACAATACAGGAACTTAACAAACCTAACTTTCGAAATGTGGGTGCACTGTACACATCTGCGAACCTCCTCAGAGCATACAGGTGTGATGTTGTGTTATGATGTTGTGTAAACAATAAACATCCAAGCGATTACAGCAATCACGACAGATTTGCTGTCTATATTGAAGAGTTCCGTTCCATATCTCCGAAGTCCATGATCAGATCATGACAATATTTCTATAGAAGCAACTTGGGAGTATATTCTTTCAAACAAAAAATAAACGCTAAATAATACTCACAACAATGGTTCTTATTTTGTAATATTTAGATTTTGAATAAAATGAGGGGTTTTTACATGATGCGCGCACAAACGAACAGACAAACCGACAAACAGACAAAAATTAAAAAATATATTTTTTACTTGCTATTACTTATTTCTCGCACCTTCCAGTAGCAGTGCTAACAGTGCTGCCACACCGCTACGACGGTGTTACGACTGACTAGCCTCACCTTTGACGGCACGGTTGGTGCAGTGGCTGAGCGATTGATTGCTGCGTTGCGTGTCGCGGGTTCGATCCCCGCACGGAACAAATATTTGTATGGCCTACAGATAGTTGTTCCGGGTCTGGCTGTTTGTATTGTGAGTTTAAATGTTTGTAAATGAACCCACGATACAGGAGAAATTCCTAGTGTGCGGCAACGTTTAAAAAAAAATAACATTAATAGACAGCAAATCTGTTGTGATTGCTGCAATCGCTTGGATGTTTATCGTTTACACTACATCATACCATAACATCACGCCTGGATGCTCTGAGGAGGAACGCAGATGTGTATAGTCACCCACATTTCGACAATTAAGTACCTATCTTAACTTCCATTTTATTGGGGACTAGCTTTTGCCCGCGGCTTCGCCCGCGTGGGGTTCGGGAATTGCGCAGGGATCTTACTTCTGGGATAATAAGTAATCTATGTGCTATACCAGACTATAATTTACCTCTGTCCCAAATTATATTATATTATAATAATTATATTATATGGTATCTGACGTCAAATATAACATGCATGGATTTCGAATTTCATTTTCGTACTAGTCCGTCTAGTGCCGGGTGGGGGGGGGGTGTCGCCCGCAGGCAGCACCCCTGTCCCTAGCGCCGCGCATTCCGCAGCAGGGGGAGAGGGTTAGAGGGTGATGTGGCCGCTTATTGACAAATACCAGCCGCGTCACTGCACACCGCACACCCCCGAGCGTGTGCACATAGTGCTCGTACCCAGCTACTGTCACCAACCTACCCGGCTGACACCACAATATACAATCGTAACGCATAACTTGTTTATTACATTTGGGAAACAAACTGCGTCGTCTTAACTCCTAGGGTTACATAGACGGGGTACACTATTGCTTATAGATACTCAAATATAATCTTTGTTTTGTTTTTAGTAAACTTAATGGGCTTTATTTGGTTCATTAAATTTTAGATGTTATGAAAAAAAAAACGGCGAAAAAAAACCGACTTCCAAAAAACATTTAAAAGTCAAAGAGAAAAGAAAGTTTTTTATTTTACCCTTTCTTGTTGTAGTATACCATACAAATTCTTGTCATGAATTATTTTTTACTTTGTAACTAGAATTTATTAAGAGCACATCATGTCATCAACATAGCCCAAGAAGAAAAAATACGTATTAACACATTCATTGCCAAGCCAAAACGCTGAACTTACCTAGTTGGCCAAAATAAAAAAATCGTTGAATGTCTTCCCTAGTGGCCTAAACAAATACCAGAACCCAATACGCTGCTGACGCTATTTTATGGCTCATAGGAACATAAATGTAAGGCAACTTAACGCGACGTCGCGTGATGTGGCGATTAACGTATAGAAAAAACCAAATTACTGAACTGATTTTGATGAAATTTCTATGGTACCAATCGGGAAGTATATCCTTTCATATAAAAGCAAAAGAAATTTTTCAAATCGGTTTAGAAATGACGGAGTTATGAGGTAACAAACGTAAAAAAACCAACCGAATTTCCTTTTTGAAGAAAGTCGGTTAAAAATCTGTCTTAAATGCGTAAGTATGAGGTTTATCTACTTTATATTATATGATTCGAATTAGGTAGGTACAATACTACTTAGGTGCCTACATTTTAATATCCATGACTAAGTTATAGTGTAAAAGTTTTGCTCCTTGTGTAGGAAAATAGGTATTAGGTTTGAAGTTAGATCCATTTCTTATAACAATGAACTAAAATCTTCTTATCCGTTACAAGACTTATTGACGGAAGTGGGGGAATGCAAAGGAGCAGCATGTCAAACTTGTAAAAAAATAAAGAAATTTCGTTCCATGTCGACACCTTATATGCGATGATTTTGGGCTGACTTCAGTCGGGTAAGTGAACTTAAAGTTGGATTTGTCGATGGCACATTGGCTCAAATTCTAAACGATAGGTTTGAACATAAGCGGTGGAAGAAACCATGCCCGCAATGGTACAGAAAAATGAAACTGCAGTTTTGGTTTCTTGAAGCTGCCTGGCTTAGGTATGTCAAACCGGTCAAAATCATAACCCTGCGTTTTGCTTCGCCGTAGTTGGGTAAAAAGCATCCCGTATTACCTAGTGCACAAATTATTCAAAGTAAGTGTCAGATTTCGGAGTAATTTTAACTTTTAATAATTGGTTTTATTAATTTGTCAAATAATATTTGTTCCCAGTTTTTGATCTAACCACCTACACTTTTCTACGTTTAACGTGCTCTCAAAAGACGTTCTATAAGGTTTGGCGCGGTGTGATGACAGTAATTTTTAAACAAGTTTTATAAATTCTTGACTTACTGTAACTTTGGATTCCCCTTTGGGTGCGGGAGCTGACTTGCATTGACGCATGGATGATAAGTGACTATTAAACAACTACTAGATATGAATTACATTCGCTGCAAAAATTGTACAGTGTCTCCCGTAATCAATAGGTATTAGAAGTTTAGGGAACATTGCAAAGTCATCTGACATCTGGTCTAATAAAAGTAGTCATCTTAAATGACCTAAGTATTAAGAAACTGAAATCTAACTCTTAATTATTAAGTATCTGGAGTTCCATAATCGCCAGCAATCTGACCGCACCGGTACTTACAGAGACAGTATCGTTAATTCTAGAAATAAAATACAATCGGAAGGGCTAAACTGTACCGGGCAATCTAATTCAATGGGCGCTCGATAGCTCGAGTAGGATCGACGTAGCGTCCAGCGCGGGGGGCGCGGCGCGGCCGCGGCCGACCAATCACAGCGCGCTGACCAGTGGGCGCGCGCCCCTGGCCCACCCCACGCCCCGCCGCGCCCCTCGCCCCCGCGCCCCTCGCCCCCGCGCCCCTCGCCCCCGCGCCCCCGCCACTAAATCACCCGGCCGTGTCAATTACCGGCCCTGTGCGCCGCGCCACTGTGGCGGCTCTGTGGCGGCTCTGTGGCGCACACACGCACACTCGACCGTGAAACGTGTGCCGTGTGTGCTCAACCAGACTGACGCTGACGTATAATTAGCTCAAGTAATTTATACCCTGTTACAATTTTGTTACTTTATGATTAGATGACAAAATGATTAATGTTCAATGTTACTTTTTCTAAAACACTGATTCTCTCTGCAGTCGGTGAACTTATTAGTTTCCTACTTAGTAAATTAATGAACAAAGACTGTCTGGTTCAGACCAATGCATGGAACTTTAATTGGAGGAGCACTGAGTGCACCATGCTTCACCTCTAGCTCAATTATTGAAAATAATTAAATAAAATAATAATACAAAAGATATCCCAGGCAGATTTCTTACTGGGACGTCTTTTGTATCATTAGTTTGTTTGTGGTGTGCTCCAACTAAGTCCAATCAGTCCATTTGGTCTGAACCTGACAATCTTTTCTGAGTGTGTGTATTTGGATGTCTGTTTATCATTGCCGCATTATTAGCTAAGAGGTAGTAAGTTTGATGAAATATGTGCCGGTTATAAGGTAGACCATGAACTGGATTGGGACACACAAACCTGTTCTGATTGTATGGTCGCGATGGCTAATTTAAACGTTATTTTGGTTAGTCAAGAGTTAGCTGCTTTATTTCCTTACAATTATGGTTCGTTCTTCGTATTATTTGAGATTTTTACTCCATAATCTATCTTCTATCTTCTTTCTATCTATATCTATCTATACATATAATAAAATCGTAGACTTTCCGTGTCTGTACATTACAGATTTTTTGCAAAAAAATCACTGGAAGGTGCGAGAAATGAGTAATAGAAAGCAAAAACATAGGTATTTTTTTAAATTTTTGTCTGTTTGTCTGTTCGTTTGTGCGCGCATCACGTAAAATCCCCTCATTCTATTCAAAATCGATAGATTACAAAATAAGAAGCATTGTTTTGTGTATTATTTAGCGTTTATTTCATCAATCGACCAACAGACGCAAAAGATATTAATTTTTAAAATTTAGTTGGTAACCACAAACGCGATATCTTCTATGGTCAAATAATTTACGTAAATAGGATTTAGTAGTCGAAATGGCTGAAAATTCATTTTGTTTTATTTTTCCTTTTGTTTTTACTCTTTGCACTATAACTATGGCACTGAAAGAGTGGTTCAAATATGAGAAATCTATCTAAATATATAAAAGCGAAAGGTCACTCACTCACTCATCACGAAATATCGAAAACCGCTTGATGTATAAAGATGAAATTTGGCAGGGAGATAGTTAATAGTTAGTAGACGTTCGCTAAGAACGGATTAAGGAGGTCTAAGGGCTCTCGCAAAAAGTCATTTAATGATGTATGCAGGACGGTACTAGAATAAAAAGCGCCCAACAAGGTTCACTTTGAAAAAAAGTTGTATTGCTCCAAAATACACCGATTTTTAAAGCCATATCGTCGCCTCAACGCCATTTAATTTTGTTTCTGACCTCTGCCTCCCAGAATTACAGCCTCCAAAAGGACGCCTTTTGTAGTCATCAATACATTATCACCTTTTGATCTGGCAGTCAGTTCTCACACATAACATAACATCGCGCCTTAAAGCCCCGAAGGGTTGGGCAGACGTGTACCTAATCGTACACACACACATTTCGCCAGTTATATTGAAGTACCATGTTATAGGGGTTGAGCCTATTGCCATCAACCAGGGCACAAATCCAGATTCCGTGGCTGCTACTGAAAAATTCCTGATAGGATAACCCAATTACACTATTATTTATTGTATTTTTTACCCGACTGCGGCGAAGCCCAAAAGGGGGTTATGTGTTTGAACTGTATGTATGTATGTATGTATGTATGTATGTCCGTTTCTATGTTCCCTCGTAACTCTTAAACGGGTGAACGGATTTGGATAAATTGTACGTCGTTAGGTTCGTCTTGGAAGCGAGAAGCGCGAGTGTCATTGGCTACATTAAAATAAAGAAACAAAGAAAAATGGTGGATTTTGGGTGCCTTATCGTGGAGTTCAAATTATTTTTTTCTTCCTGTACCATCGAGTGGGGTATCAAAACGAAAGGGTTTAAAGGGTGGTTACAAATTTATATTTAACTTATATGTTTAAAAGTAATTCAAAGTGCCAAATCGTATAAAAAGGGAGAAAAATCGTATACAGGGTATCCCACGGCTATGCCACACGGAAGAACCTTAAATAAATAAATTTTATGTGAAACTTTTTATTCTCGGGGATCTATTGACTTGAAAATTTATGCACATACGCATAAATTTTCAAGTCAATAGATCCCCGAGAATAAAAAGTTTCACATAAAATTCAACGCCCCATTTCACCCTCTTAGGGGTTGGGATTTGACAAACCTTTTCTTAGTGTATACCTACTCTTCACAAAGAATACACCCTCCAAATTTCATGTCTCTAGGACCAGCGGTTTGGGCTGTGCGTTGATATATCAGTCAGTCAGTCAGGACTTCGAATTTTATATGTATAGATTTTGTTCAAGAAAAATGAAT
Source organism: Noctua comes (assembly GCA_963082995.1). Classification (NCBI taxonomy): domain Eukaryota; kingdom Metazoa; phylum Arthropoda; class Insecta; order Lepidoptera; family Noctuidae; genus Noctua; species Noctua comes. Next base: position 350,123 of record OY720269.1, read on the forward strand.
TATAGACAAACTGAATTAAGACGAGTAAATCAAGTCTTCTAAAAACAATATTTTTCCTTTCGGGTGGCATAGCCGTATAATAAAAAAAGATTAAATCGTCTGCGAAATCTTCAAGTTACTAAACTAAAAAGCTGGAAATATAAAAAGTTATTGAAAAAACTAAAAAACCCGACTGAAAAAACTGAAAAGCATAAAACGAAAGTTGGAAGCAGGCGGGGCCCATTCCATTTTCATAATTTTATATTCAAATTCCAAGAGCTAGACTGACCCGACACTATACCGAAGACATTCCGGATGTCAGCTTGTACGAGATTAGGATGGCTCTGAAACAGCTTAAAAACAACAAGGCACCGGGTGAGGACGGAATTACGGCCGAACTCCTGAAGGCAGGTGGAAAACCGGTACTTAAGACCCTTCAGAAGCTGTTTGATTCCGTCATACTCGAGGGGAAAACGCCGCAGGCATGGTGCAGGGGTGTGGTGGTACTCTTCTTCAAAAAGGGCGACAATGCCCGGCTGAAGAACTATAGGCCCATCTCACTTCTAAGCCATGTCTACAAGCTGTTTTCAAGAGTCATCACGAATCGTCTCGCGCGCAGGTTTGACGATTTTCAGCCTCCCGAACAAGCCGGATTCCGAAAAGGCTTTAGCACCGTAGACCACATACATACGCTGCGCCAGGTTATACAGAAGACCGAAGAGTATAACCTGCCTCTCTGCTTGGCGTTTGTGGACTACGAGAAAGCCTTCGATTCGATCGAGACTTGGGCTGTACTGCAGTCTCTCCAACGGTGCCAAATCGACTATCGGTACATCGAGGTGCTGAAGAGTTTGTACAAAAACGCCACCATGTCAGTCCGACTTCAGGACCAGACCTCGGAACCTATCCTTCTGCAGCGAGGTGTAAGACAGGGAGACGTCATATCTCCGAAACTGTTCACCGCTGCACTGGAGGATGTCTTCAAGGTTCTGGACTGGAGAGGGCTAGGCATCAACGTCAATGGCGAGTACATCTCTCACCTTCGGTTTGCCGAAGATATAGTGGTCATGGCTGAGACCATGGAGGACCTCAGTACAATGCTCGATGACCTCAGTAGAGCTTCCGAAAGAGTGGGTCTTAAAATGAACATGGACAAAACCAAAGTCATGTTGAATGCCCATGTAACACCCACTCCTATCAAGATCGGAGACTCTACACTCGAAGTTGTAGACGATTATGTCTACCTGGGACAAACGGTCCAGTTAGGTAGGTCTAACTTCGAGAAAGAGGTCAATCGTCGAATCCGACTCGGCTGGGCAGCGTTCGGGAAGTTGCGTGGTATCTTCTCGTCCAACTTACCGCAGTGTCTCAAGACGAAAGTCTATGACCAGTGTGTGTTGCCAGTGATTACATACGGGACCGAAACGTGGTCGCTCACAATGGGCCTCATCAGAAGGCTGAAAGTCACCCAAAGGGCAATGGAGAGGGCTATGCTCGGAGTTTCCTTGCGTGATCAAATCAGAAATGAGGAGATCCGCAAGAGAACCAGAGTTACCGACGTAGCCCGAAGAATAGCCAAACTTAAGTGGCAGTGGGCAGGGCACATTGTTCGCAGAACGGATGGCCGATGGGGCCGAAAAGTTCTGGAGTGGCGACCGCGAACCGGAAGACGCTGCGTTGGAAGGCCTCCCACTAGGTGGACCGATGACCTCGTAAAGGTTGCAGGGATCCGCTGGATGCGAGACGCACGGGACCGGTCAATGTGGCGACACTTGGGGGAGGCCTATGTCCAGCAGTGGACGTCTTTCGGCTGAAATGATGATGATGATGATATTCAAATAGGCCCCGCCTGGTTCCAACTTTTGTATAATTTAAAATGTGCTTGTTTTATGCTTTCAGTTTTTTCAGTCGAGTTTTTAGTTTTTTCAATTACTTTTTTTTAATTTAAATTATTGTGATCTGTGGAAGCGAGTATTTTAATCGATTCGTTTTTTGTAAATTTTCTATCAAATCGGGAAATTAAATTAAGGAATTTAAGAAATCGATAGATATAAATTAAAATAATTTTGTTTTAAGCGTAAAATACAATAAATAAATACAATAATATTATTTTAAGCTTTATAAATAATGGTAATTTTAATAGTTTTTCGTACATTGTAGGTACTAAAACCGACACAACAAACAGCACATACTGAACTATGGCTAAATTCGCGAAGTATTTTTTCATATCAAAATTTAAATTATTAATTCATTCGCTGTTCAAATTTATATTGTATTTTGCTAGATAATTTATTGTGATTTTTTATATTATTAAAATATGGTTTTATTTAACTTCTCTTGTTGGTCAAATCTTGCAACTGAATTTCAAACCAGTTCCCCTATACCGATTGAGCTGAAATTTTGCACACACCTTTAGTTCTGGTGACAATACATTTTTATGACAAACATTACTTAGTGCTGCAGCCAGGATCGTCTCCTCACAACAGAATTCCTCAACGGCTAATAGCACGGGCACGAAACTTTGTTTAAGCGTTCAATTTTGATAGATATAGATGATTTTTTTTCTAGACTTCATCCTGCAACCAGGATCGTCTTCTCATGAGGGAAATCCCTAACAGTTAAAAGTACGGACACGAAATTTTGTATACGCGGTCATTTTTGAGGGATAAGTATGATTTCTATCATGACACTCCTCAACGGTGAATAGCATAATATAATGATGCGGTATCAGAAATGTACAGAATACGACAAAACTAAAAATTCGAAAATAAGATTTTTTATTAATAATTTTATTTTTCTATTGTTTGGTTGGTTGGATATAGAATGTCGAGGATCTTGGAATGATGAAACTTGGGTTTACGGTCAGCACTAAGAGTTTTGAGTAATATTTGTGAAGACTTGGATCGTTTTTTTTCATGAAATTATGTATGAATAATGGTAAAAATAAGAACGCAGATAGAATGTTACTGTCTTTATTTTGCCCTTTCGATTTTTTTTAGTGAACGAGAAACTTGTCTATGTACATTATTTCCAACGCATCTAAGTTACCTATTTTTTGGAAGGTTGTAGTGGTATATAATTTAAACATATTTGGCAATAGACTGACGCCGTTTTACCGTCGTCAATAAGTTATTGGAGATATTAACCACAAACTTATTGTATGAAACAGCTGCCGTGACATATTTTTCATTACAAATTCGAATGCTGAAAGTTCACGAAAATTCTTGAATTTCATGACAATTCGCATCACCCCGCCGATTCAGCTGATGTGTCATGTGTCAAAATCTTGTCGAACGTAATGGGATGGCAATGCTGGCATCCTTAGGGGACTCCACTTATCCTATTGACAACGATGTAGACGAAGTTGTTTAGTATATTTTTCCTTATAGGTGCCAAAGCCATATTTTAACCTACCACCCGACCGAGTGATGTTTACGCTAAGCCTGGTGATTTTAATATAAGAATCTGCTTGACTAAACAAATACATTGTAAAAAAAAACACCGTTATGGCATTTTTGTTGCGGGCGACAATTTGCTTAGATAGCGAAAGATCAACGGAAGTCTGGCTTAGAGTATGACGCACCAGGTGCTCTCATAATCGACGAAGTTTATGTATCTGTGTTCCGCTATTTTTCTAGCAGGGCAATCAACGTCGCCCGTTTTGTGGTCACTGGGCTTTTTAAAGAGAGAGCAAGTCGCGCATCTCGTGACAGGACATGATGTCCAATTTATAAAAATTTTTGATTGCAACTTCAATAACGTAGTTACAGGTGGCAGCCTCTCTCTTCCCAGATTTGTGGCTTAAGTTTACCAAGGTCAAGAAGGATTCCAGGAACATCGCTCGTATCTTGTCGGCTACATTTTGTTCGAAAATGCACACCTCATTTTCAACCAGTCGGCACTCCTACAACCACGATCCGTGGTTTGCGCTTGTTAGGTTCGCCGGCGGTAAGTCCAGATGTAGAGAGCTGCACTGCATTCTTTAGCTTATCGGCGTCATTTTTCGTCTTGGTACTTATTATTACGCCACCATTTTTCATTTTTCGGACACCACGTACTTGCAGCTTCATTTGCTCGGGCCGTATCATTTTTTGCACCAGTTCTTTTGTCTCAATTTATCATTGAGATAAATCGCGACAGAGCTTAAGTTATTGGCTCGAACGAAATGGTTTGACCCCGTTTTCACCATATCGGCAAAAGAAGCATTTCCCGCAGTACTAGAATCCCGTATCGTCCGCTTGAGCTCCGAAATATGTTTTGTCAGGTCGCGCTGTTGTTTTAGGGTATCGATCGTGTTGTTCGCGTGAATAGCTTTTTGTTTCAGTGACTGGTATAGGACTGCCATTTGTGACTTACCAGATTCGACTTTACGGCAAAGGTTTGTAATCTTCATTTTCTGCTCGGTGTTGAGTTTCCCATCCGCGCAATACAGCCAACTTTATTTCAAGTACTGCTGGATCTGGGCCATCCATCGTTGGATGTCGGCTGTTGAAACAAAAACAATAACATCGGCCGTGGCCGTTTGCGACGGCGAGACGGAGGGTTGCGCTGGCCCCTTTGGATTACAGGGGCTGTTTTCATTTTTTGTTAATTTAACTTTTTTTTTATTAAAACTATACACTAAGCAAGATTACTTTATGCATTACGATAGTAATACCTGCACTAAAGAAGGTCACTATTATTAAAGTAGTAATTAAATATTGCTAACAGACGTAATCAACGTCTGTACGCTGCGAGTGCACAATATTCTCCATCAATCAAGATTTTTGATATCCATTTAGTCTGTTCTGAAACATAAGGGTCAGTACGCTGGGGTCGAGCTTTGAAGGTCGTTACGTAGATGGGATCGCGCGTATAGTGTCTAATGGCTGAGCGGTAGGGTTGCGTCCGACAGATCCGTCGGAGTTCATTCGGCCGCGGGTCCGCCCCGCACTAGTGATGCTTCGCGCCCAGACATCATCCGTCACAATCAGCCGGCTGCTCCCCACCACTATGATACGAATCGCATTGTATGACGAGATCGCTATTTAATCATACAGTCTCCTGCTTTCGGTCAGCAGCATGCAGTTGGGTACAAAGATCAGCAGTTGACAAGTATCATACCGCACCTAAATACACTGGCGACCTCTTGTTTATAGATATCTACGAAGAATTGACGAGATATCTCTTTAATTTTTTCATGTTTTACACGCGGCCCAGGAATCTTTCTACAAACTGTTAATTTGCTCGATTCTTCGACTTCTACAGGATCTAGTCATGCAACGCAAGCAGCAAACAAGAAAAAAATGTAATCTTCAGTTTTCCAACCAAATGAAAACTCACTAGCCACTAAGTACAGTTCTATTCAAACTTTATGGCGGCTCAGAAGTTTGCTGCGAGTGTTGATCTCCGCAGGTGTAATCAAACTTTATGGCGACTTGGAACATCTAACGCAGAACACAATTTAGGTATCAGCGGGGCGCAGAGGACGCATCGTCTTGACAGCATAGTGCACAGACCGTCACTCGCAGCTAACTTCTGAGCCGCCGTAATGTTTGAACAGAACTATACTTAGTTTCTTATTCATTCTCTTCAGTGAGTATACATCTGTACATAAATGGGTTTTAGGAAAGGGTGTTCGAAACAGTTTTGAAAGGAGGTTTCCGTGGTTTTTTACATTCATAATAAATTGCAAGTTTTAAGCGTCGTGCTTTATAGCATGATGACTTGCCAACAACAAAACGGCTAGGAATGGCAAAACTATTCTTGGTATGAATTTAAAAACTTTCGGAACGGTTGACTTTTCCCAGAGCTTATGTTCAGCTTTCCTAAGGCAACTATGAGAATGAGAGATGATTTCCTAAGTTATGTTCTTCTGTGGCGCAGGTCTGGAGGCGCAGGTGCAGGACACGTCCAAGGACCTGTACTGGTTCTGAGGCCGCGGCGAGGGGGGAGCGCCCCCCACCCGCGCTCGCGACAGTGCAGTGCTGACTCAGTGCAGGGTTCGTCAACAGACTGTTTGAGCGAACAAGTGAACACTGGAGAGACTACGTTGCCGCACTCATTGTGAACGTCCTGTTGCGACGAGGTGGACTAGTGTACGACTAATACGCAATGATCGATCGATGATGACTGCAAATGAAACTGAAATAATGTGTAACTTCCTGTCCGCATTACTTCCATTACTCTTTGTAAAAGTTGTGTGCACAGCGGTGCAGGGTAGTCGTCTGTTAGATCGGCGGCGCCTGCGCGTAGCTCGGCTGCTCGGTAGTACAACGTGCTTGCGTGTCCTCATTGCTGTGTTGTTTTTGCTTAATGAATATGCGCCGCAATGTGTCAGCTGGCGACACGCTCGCCCGTGAATAAAATATAAGCAGGTGGCGCATGGCGACAGGCGCGCTGTCTGCGCCGCGACCTGACCGGGAGCCGTGGTGTCACTATGAACGTTTCAGTCTCTTTATCACATCTTATTAAATATCTTCAAAAATCTTGTAAAACCCTTTCATCTCAATGTTGACGTGGGTATTGTTTCCTAAACTGAAGTCGAATGTTATTTTCTGTAATATCCGATGCTTGCCAAAATTTATTGTAGTATTTGATTGTAAAGCTGCCCAATCCTGTCTTTAAACCAACGTAGAAGCAGATGATCTTTGTAAGCCTAGCTACCTTAGAATGCAGCATCCTCCATGGGATCGGGAAGCGCAGCGTTAACGAGGCAACTCACTTTATAGCACCACCATTTGTGAGCTGTTTGAAATAAAGCTACATGCTTGTCGGGTAAGCTGATAGTATGGATGCTTTTGTAATGTGAACCATTGAACTTGGAGCGCAGAGGGCAGGCGGCTCCACTGCACTGTGCACACAACTTACAGTTGACAACCTGCGTGTTTGTGAAGCGGTGCGAGCGCGTGGTGTATGTGTACGTACGTAGAGTAAATAGTTGTAATCACATAATGTACATAATTAGTTAGTGTAGACTAAATAGCTAATAGAGACGTTGCAGCAGACATTGTAGATAATGTACTTACACTTAGGGGAACTCGTTGTATGACTTACCTAGACGAGTCGCCGGCGCCTAGAGAAAATCAATATTGATTGTATGTACATAAAATGGTTCATTATAATAAGTAGTATTCAGGCCCCGCAGGGCCGCACAGGCTCGGCGACGGTACCCAGCAGTGAGCACGTCGTGGAGGTCTACTTCCTGGATGTACATCCAGCTGGAAGTACAATCAGTTTGCAGTCACTTACCCGGGCTCTATAGCTATACCCTACTTATAATGAATGATGGAAGCACTTTGTACATGTGTGAGTACTCCAGCTGTTTAGTGCTCGGTGCCACGCGGTGGCGGGTGGCCTGTCGCCCGGTCCTCTCGGCATGTCCGGCATGTCCGGCATGTCCGGCATGTCCGGCATGTCCGGCAGGTTGGAGGCACCGTCTCTAGCGTGGACGTGTCGAGCGGCTCCGGACAGAATAGATGATGTATCGCCTTTCATACATAAAACAACTTTAAATATAAATTCCATGATCTACTGTGGTTGTTTCACTTACTTTGTTTTATTTCTCTGCAACAATTTATTGATCCATACCTACTCCCAAATTAAAACTAGTTTGTTGCTCTTACAGTCCGGCAAGTCATTTATTTATCAACTAACTGTCAAAACCTCAGTACTCAGAGTGTAAATGAAACTGTAAATCAGTTTTATGTGAGAGCAAGTGCAGTCATGAACACTTGAGCTGATTGTGGCGCTTGCGTAGTGTGGCAGCAGTAGACCAGTGCTCAGAAAAAGCTTTAGGTGGGTACACATGATGCTGAAGCGTATCACCACGCAATCTAAATGTAGCAATATTACGGTTGCTAAAAGACTCGCGCGACAGTCGCCAGAATACGTCGATTAAAACTAGGATAAGTAATAATTATGCTAGCAACTTATACAGATGGGTAATTAATTACCGATATCTAGCAACCAAACACTAAGAAGCTTATTTCTCTTTATCCACATTTTTCACAGCCGTTATGCTTGGTTAGATTCTACTGAAGTTGATCGACAAGGGTCAAGGCTATTATTATTTTTATATTATTAAACGTTAATTAAAATGAACTTTGAAACTCTGAATCCATAATATTATCACCGGTTATGTATTATAGTAAGTACCTAGTACCTAACTAATGTTTGGTTTGCTCAGCATTAGCGAGAGAGTTAAATTAACCAAAAAAATATTTAGATAGGTTAAACTAGATTCTACTATAATCTATGTATTACTTTGTTATATTGAATTATTTTTTGATGTTTACTATCTACTTTTATGCTATATCACGTGATAAACCTTACCGAGTTCAAAATAAATCACACGAAAACTCACAACAAACAAAACGAACTGCAAACATAAGCCAGTCACGACATGATTAGGCACGTGGACGCGGCAAAATGTCTTCGTCGCTTGGATGGAATTCAACGCGCCGGCCGCCGAATATGACCGATCACAGCGCGAGAACTCCCGGATGCAGTTTCGGTTTCGGTCGTAGTTTCGGCAGGTTTACCGCCGAAACCGAAACTAAACCGAAACCCGCGTTTTTGCCGAAACCGAAACCGAACATTCGGTCGGACACTAGTCTGAGCTGCCTGATTTCTTCCTTTAGGGCTTTAGGACAAACCAGAAACCTAGCAACTCTTGAAAGGCAGCACTGAAGAAAAATTCATCGATCTGGCTCCAAAGCCAGATGCTTGCGAACTGGTACATATGTGCATGGACTCAGGAATTGCTCATGTTGGCCCAATCTTTTAATTACTTTTTCGTCTCTTTTTTTTCCATTTTTAATATGGCAACCTGTCCAGACTAAGACATTACTTTTGCACCATATTTTAGATAGGTATCTAAAACAATCACAAACAGATGTCTACGCAAAGAAATACTATAAAATCTGAAAAGTTATTTGAAAATATTTAGAATTCATAGATGTTCATGGGTCAGTAGGCCTACGTTATACTTACTTGCTACGACGGCTATACAAGTGCACACCGCCAGGCGAGCGATGCGAACGACGCCTTTTTCATACTTCGTTCGGCTTTGTCGCTCGCCCGCCTGCCAGCTGGCGGTGTGGCCTGCGCTTTAAGAGTATTGTGCATAGCCACTACTCACTGCATCCGCGAGCTTCTCTCTTCCTACTTTACATGATGCGTGTACAACGGGCACAAGTGCCCCTGAGTAGGAACACACCTACACCAAAAGTAACACACTCTTTGGAAGAAAATTATTTCAAATTATAATTAAAATGGCGCTGGACGGAATCTACAACATTAGTTTTAGTATATGCGAAACCTGAAACACGTTTCTAGTATTTTTATGTAAAGAATCTATGTACAAAAGTTCAAAACTGTATCATGAAAAATCACAAAGTTATAAGCTTGTTCTGTAACCTGGCTGTCCGCACAAAAACGTGGTCACCACGAGGCGCGCCCGCGCGCTCGCCTCTAGCGTCATCTTGAGCTCATTGATAATAATAATTTGGCAGTAGGTACCTAAATGATTGCGATACGTACTTAGTGTCGCTCGGTATCCCACTTGTAGCCTTTTTTAAATATTTTTGGGACAAAATATAACATGGTTTAAAAAGTATTGGAGTCGATTCAGTTACTTATTCTGAACAAACTATATTCAGGTTTCGCATATACTAAAAATAATGTATAAAAATACTTGGAGACTAAGTAGGTACTTACTAATAACATACAGACAGCCGACAGCGGCAGGCGGCGGCGGGCGGGTGTCCGTGACAGCTTGTCTAGGGTTATTTCGCACTGTCCATCGTGCTAGTAACCACTGTGTTACGGTAGCACAGATACCTTGACAACTATGTAACAGACATATCTGTGAGAACACAGTCGAAGGATGTTTGTGACTGTTACCAGCAGGGCAGCCGGGTAGCATCAGGGGTTGGTCGCCCCAAGCCGGCTGCTCACTCGCCTGTAGCTCAGCAAGTCGCACGGCGGAGGCGACGGGGAATCGTTGGACACGCCAGCCGGTCAGGGAGAGTGAATGTGTCACCCACGCCAAGCAACGTTTTACTAAATTTCCATAGTACAAGTCCGACACAATCTGCATAAATACTACTCTGTCAGGAAAGTCCCGGGAAACGATCAATAATACCTACACAAAATGTTAGTTATTCATCCAAAGTTATTTTATCGTCTTCAAAGTATGCTCCTTCAGAAACGATACACTTACGCCAACGAATAATCTACTACATCTAAACATTTTTAAACTTTTTCCCGGAATTGAGTTCAGTTCTCGCCGCGAATTCTCCTTTGTCTTCTACCGAATGAAAACCGGTGCCATGAAGTGGTAATTTGAGATTAGGAAAAAGAAAGAAGTCGGCTGGAGCCGTATCTGGTGAATAAGGTGGTTGCTCGATGGTATTTCTTGAGTTTTTGGCCAAAAATTCGTTCACTATGATGCCCTTGTGCGAAGGCTATTATCGTGAGACAAAATCCAAGAATTTTCATTCCACATCTGGCCTTTTTCGTCGAATATTTGCTCTCTTAAACGTCGCATACCGCTCGAATAATATTCTGTATATACTGTTTGGCCTTCTGGCAAGAATTCTGAGTGCACAACACCGCGATAGTCAAAGAAAGCGGTCAAACATGACATTGATTCTTGATCGACTTTGGAGTGATTTTTTCGGTTTCGGTTTAGTTGGAAGGCGCCACTCCGAAGCTTGTTGACTAGTTTGCTTGTCAAACTCGTAAACCCACGTCTGCTCACTAGTAACAATGCGTTTCATGAATGTTGGGTCGGAATTGAGTAGTTCTAGCATGTCCTCAGCGTCTCTTAGGCGATTGAGTTTTTGGAGAAAATTCAGGCCTTTTGGTACTAGCCGAACAACAACATGTTTTATATCCAAGTAATTATTTAAAATGGTAGGAACGGATCGAGTCGTGAGACAGAAAGTTCAGCGGCTATCTCTCTCAAACTTGAATGAGGATTTTCAGTCACTATTTCCTTCACTTTTGCGATGTTAACTTCAGTTGAAGACGTTGATGGCCTACCAGAGCGAAGCAAATCTTCCATCACATCTCGACCGCTTTTGTACGCTTTGTACCACTCATAAGCACGTGTTTTTGATAAAGTCGATTCACCGTTAGCCTTCTGTAACATTTTCAGGGACTCCGAACACGAAATTCCACTGGCGATGTAAAATTTACGACAAACTCTTTGTTCAATGTTTTTTCCATGAAATTCGCAACACATACTAGATATGATCAAACTAAAAACAATACTGTATTTAGATGCAACTCAAACTCCGCGCCAGAATGGAAAACAGTTGTGCCAATTTAACAACAAAAAAATAAAAAAATTGGAACCATAAACAAATCGTCCATTCCCGATACATTTTTAACTGAACGTATAAAGTAGATGTCTGTGTGTCGCGTGTTGTTCTCGTGTCGCTTCACGCTCGAAATGTTTCTAAATCGGAACCATTGTGTTCGAGTATTCTGTTGGTACTATTTTGGAGAGGCAGCAGTAAAACGTCTGTTAATTAATTAATTAATTTATTAAACTTCATGTACAATAGTGGTACATAGGCGGACTTAATGCCAAAAGGCATTCTCTACCAGTCAGATAGGGTACAAAATAAATATATAAAAATAACTTCCTGCTTTCGAAAATGTATATAGGCACTTATAATGATACTAAATACTAATATACAAATACAAATAAAATAAACTAATACATATTTTAACAAATACCAAAATAAAAAACGAGAAACCTAATTATAATTACCATTACTCGACTTCTAATAGAGAGAGCTATTGATTGTGACTTATATAGTGGTTTCGTACTTTTCTTTTAGAAGTGAATTTGCTTTCAGCTTTTTTAATGCTAAAAGGTAGCGCGTTCCAGAGCTTTATACTAGAGATAGCGTAAGAATTAATCAATCCGGGATTTGAGTGCGCCTGCAGCCGCGATGCGGTGACGACGCGGCACGAGTCGGCGGCACGCGGGCGGCGCACGGAAATAGCGCCATTAGCTGCGGACGATGTTTGTAAACACGCGACACATTATGCCGCTGAAATAGACGAGCATTGTCACCTCGAGACAATAAGCGCGCTGCCGATCACAAATAACGCGCCGCCGAACTAATAGTACGCCGCAGACGCTTTTGGAGACATTATACGCATTCCACGGTTTCTCGGCGCAAGCTCACCTAACTAAACATCACACTGAAATAAAACCCCGGCGTCGCGCGACATCGTGAAATTTGTCGCGACACTTAATTTATGCTAATGGATCGTTAATGGCGTCATAAATATTATAATTAGTGTCGGTTACTAGCTCCTCTGTGACAACTTCATCTCGAGTTTTGCGCGATCACTCTCACGTACGAGTAACCTAACGCGTGGTCGGCGCTGCAGCACAGCTCCCGCGGCCTCACGGGCGCCGGGGGGCTCCCTCGGGAACGCTCCCTCGCCGCCGCCGCCGGTTAGTATGCACAACACACTCTGCGGCGATTCCACTAAGTATTCAGCAATAAACGAGTGCCCCGCCAGAGAATACAGATTCTGCTTCAAACAATTATGTATCCCAACGAGCCTCTCCCATTAACTGAAGACATTTTTACAAGCGTTCCCACGTTCAACCGATCAACCGTTGGAAATAAATTGACCGAATTACTATCACGCTGCCGTAACCCAGCCTGGAATCTGTCTATTGAATTACAGATGAGACACTTTGCTGTTAGTAAACGCAATAAATGATGACTTATGAGAATCTATCACTAAATAATAATGAACAGCCGGCACGGAACAAAGATGTCGCGCAAAAACAGGCGCGAGCGACGCACAGTGGGTCGAAACTATGATTTTAGTGACTTAGGGACCAACTTCGTTTTTTTATTTTTTTCTTTATGCGGATGGATAGAGCTCATTAATCTAAAAATAATATTGCCTTGACGTTTTTTCCTAAACTTTATACTTTGGGTAGAAAAATGAGTTTTGTTATTTTTTTGTATGGAGCGGATCAAATTAAATTAAATTCCTGCTAAGTAGCGTGTGATCTCGCTTTGAAACTTTATTTTTCTTATACCTTGTCTAGTCTACTATCATTTGATACCATGAACATGTGCATAAGTTTGCAACTCTGCCAAATAACTGGATCGTAAAAATTGAAAAAATACATAGAATAAAAAGCTTCAAATTTTATTTTCGTAAGTTCTTTTAAGTTAAATTTGATATGGATTAGTAAGTAAAAGCATATAGTAATACACATATTTACTTAACAGCTAACAACAATACTTTTAAAAGGTCTCTAATAGAATTAGTTTAGTACATTATTTAAAAATATGGATCTATGAATTTCAGTTTGTTTGTTTAATGACTTTAATTAGTGTATAAAATGTTCTTTTAAGTTAAATTTATTCTAGGTCTTAGACTTGTGATCTTTGGATCAGAAGACAAAAGAAGTTTGTGTAAAATATCCTCATTTGTCGCCGTTCTACTTACCTTTCTAGAATGATTCTCTCTATATTTCCGGATATCTTTATTGCGAGCTTCCGCTGCCTCTTCCTACAGTTTACCTATAGGTATGGCACCAAAGTGCTTAATTATATCCCTCCCATGTACCAACAATTTATGTATACTGGAAGGCACATAATACCAGGGATATAAGCGAACATACAATTCTGCAGTATCTCTACAAAATTCGGAAAACTTAGAAAGGTCCACGCGCTCTCCAGATGCAACAGTCTGAAGAATCATGTGAAACCTTTCCCTGTTATGCGGGCTGTTGTTTCTGCATCCCTGAAAAATGTTCTGGCAGTATTGCCATCATTGGTTGTGCCTACTCCTTGCTTGACTATGTCGATAAGTAAACTGCATTCCTTCTTAAACGCTTGCTGTATAGCGCTCTTTCTCAGTGACATTTTTTCTTTGTCATCGCCCGCCCTGAAACTCCATTTTTTGAAGTCCAAACGATAAGCTAGAAACAAAAAAAATGTCACTTAAAAAATAATATCACAGGAAACTACTTAACATGAAAAAAAATATGAAGTAATAAAATTATAATTACCGAAATGAAGTATGCACTCCATGCATCTTATCCAGGCATGTAAAGATGACATTCCATACTGGAATATTTCTTCGTTATTTTCTTTTTGAGCAAGTGACTCTAAATTGTTCATCTCTGACGGTTTTGCTTGCAAATATCACAGACAGCTGAAGATGTATCTGACAGATATGACGTTATTTTGCCTTCTATCATCATCATGTGCAATTTATGGCTGAAGTCTTTCCATTTCTTGTGTTATGCTAGCTTTTATAGTTGCCACTGTTGACTGCGTTTCTTTAGTAAATTTGAACATTATCGGACGGCAATAGAAAGTTGATGAGGGTCGGTCGTTTTCCCAAACAATTGTTCCATCACATCGTTGAAGCCTTATAGGAACTAGACTGGCCATGAAAATAGTTGAATCATCAAACTCTGTTTCAGTCTTTTGTTTATAATTACTTTGACTTGAGGCTCCATCAAAGCCCCATTTGCTTATAAGCAGTAACTCTGTTGCCGAGTCCATATCCAAAGCAATCACATCCAAAAGCCTAGATACCGTCAAGTTGAGTAATGCTTGCAGTTTAATAGCAGCTCCATCTTCAGTTATAATTATGTCTTTTTTCCCTGGATAACATTTTGACTTCGCTTGTTTAATTTTCACTTGCTGCTTCTCTTAGGCTTATATACTGCCACTTGTTAATTTAAGTGAAACTAATAAAGACAGTGCCTCATCGGGTGAACTACTCTTCGTTTTACTTGCACTTAAACACTCCTTAACTTTTTCTAGATCTTCGGGGTGATTTAGCAAATAGTTCATTATTTCCAGTTCATCCGGGGATAACGAAAGCGATTGGTTAATGCGTTCAACGCGTCTTCGTTTTTGCCTGGAGCCCAATTCTTCGAAAGGTTTTCGAGGTGTAAATGTAGATGTTGAAGCTTCTGTAGTAGATGGTAGTGGTGGTAGATTTTCAACATCTTCAGTATTACAAATCTCGAGCCTTTCCTGTTCAGTATTCACAGCTTCAGTAGTATTGTTGTTAGTTGTTAAGTAATTATTTGTATTACTACGTGCTTTTACTTACTAATCCATATCAAATTTAACTTAAAAGAACTTACGAAAATAAAATTTGAAGCTTTTTATTCTATGTATTTTTTCAATTTTTACAATCCATTTATTTGGCAGAGTTGCAAACTTATGCACATGTTCATGGTACCAAATGATAGTAGACTAGACAAGGTATAAGAAAAATAAAGTTTCAAAGCGAGATCACACGCTACTTAGCAGGAATTTAATTTAATTTGATCCGCTCCATACAAAAAAATAACAAAACACATTTTTCTACCCAAAATATAAAGTTTAGGAAAAAACGTCAAGGCAATATTATTTTTAGATTAATGAGCTCTATCCATTCGCATAAAGAAAAAATTAAAAAAACGAAGTTGGTCCCTAAGTCACTAAAATCATTGTTTCGACCCACTGTGCGACGCCTCGCGCACTACGCATGTGCGCATGTGTGCATCACACTTCAATTACCTACCGCTATGCTTAAGTACTGCAATCATATTATAGTATAATCAAGCCAAGTTCAAGGTAACAGAACTGAGGAGCAGCACCGTGTGTAATATTACACGAACTATTTGGAGCCACTTTTGACCCCTCATAACTCAAAAACTATTTCACATAAACAAGTCAAATTCGGCTCATATATTGATACTTGCGAGATACAAATGTGCTCCAAATTTCATAAACATACCTCAAACGGTTATTTAGAGATTAACGTCCAAAAAACGTCATTTTTATCACTGACTGACCTATAGATCAAAACTCTAACCCAGTTCCAGATGCCCTAGAAAGTTCAAATTTGGCATCCAGATATGTAGTTGGGTGAATACAAAGGAAGAAATCAAAAACTAGTAAATTTTTATCATTTTATTATAATTATTTATATAATTTTGCAATTAATTGACTCTATTAGGAACACTTACTTATAGTGCCTGTAATGTAAGAATCGGCAATCAAAATTAATGACAGCCGGTGTTTATGTGGATTTTAAGGTTTTCACGTGAATATATAACGAGTGGCATACCACCCTTAATTTTTTTTTAATCCAAACATATCAGATTTAGTGCTTATAACCAGTTCAGTAATCAGTTTAAGTAGTTAAAACTTAGATGGAGTACATCTTATCAATTTAGATTCAAGTCAAATCAAGGCACAAGAGAGCTCTATTGTAAAGTACAACTGCCTGCGCACGTTATACCGCCCCGACTTGGCCAAATTAAGTATAAACAGAAAACGTGTAAAAAAATTCCGTAAACTGAATGGGCAATTCACTCGAACATTTCAAAGGTACAAGAAAATAACACAAAAAAGACAATTATACCCCGTAAACGTAGGAAAATACAATAGATTAACAAAAACCATTTGGCATTAATTTTATTATGAATAAGGTACCTACTAATAATTTCTGTACAAAAAGTAAGATGAGAAGTAGCCAAGTCAGACCTTAGGCTTCAATATATTATTCTAAGTTATAAGAAGAAATTATATTTTAAGTTGTTATAAAATATTTTATGTTGTTATAAATAAATTTCAGGACTGACCATTGAACTAGGAACCCATTTAGATCTCACTTCTTTTGTCGTTGAAGTCAACAACCAAGGCATATATCATAATATTAACTTGGCTCTTATTTCACATTTATGTTTTTGATGGGATAGTACCGATCTAGTACAAAGATGATTACTAAGCAGAACTATTTATGTTTTCTTACCATATTGTGTTTATTGCATTGCCAAAATGACAATGTCTTACACAAAGTGAATTGTAGTTTTCCTGCAACACGTTTTAGCGGAGCGTGATATCCATAGAATGGCGGAGCGTATAATGATAGTGTCCTCGAAGGATAAGAGTTATAAACAGAGCAAAAGGTGTACGTCGTTTGTGGCGGAATGCGCGGCGCGGCGGCGGCGTGGGAAACGGTGCGCGGCGCGCGGCGACCGCTCGTCTGTGACACCACGCATAAGAACGGCATAAGACAAATACAAATACTCTTCATCATCATTCGTCTGACCCAACGAAGGAAGAGTTATATCTGGTGACTGGCTATTTGGCTAATATCTCCCATTGCGACAACTGTAGTAGGAAGATAGACACGAGGCCCATGACTGAGTCCGTTGCCGCGCCATCGAACAATAGCTATACTACAAATAGAAGGTATTAAGAAATAGAAGAAAGGAGAAAAATGACTCTTGCGTCGATGGCCATTGTATGGGGCCGCCATGACCGGAATACGGTGAGGTCACGCGTGCTTTAATGTCAGTGGTCATCGTGATGATAAAGTCTTGTTGGAAGCGCAGTTGTGTACGTACACGTGTAGTAAAAGCAGTGGAGGAGGTCCGGGATCTGGTCGAGGTGCGGCGCTGGGGGCGCGCAGAGTGGAGGAGGCGCCGGAGGTGCAGCGCTCGTTAGTGCGTGGCGACAGCGAGGCAGCGCTACATGTGCGCCGCGCCGTTGTCGCTTACACCTTAGCCTGATGCCTGACATGCTTTTCAACTTCATGGGTAAAACCCATGAATCAGAAGAAATAATATTATAGCTCTGGTGCTCCCACCCAGGGAGCTCGACGACTTGGCCTACTTGCAATAAAATAATATTTTTTGTCTAACACCACTGAGTTGACGTATGTATATTTGTGACGTTTTCTGTTTGCGGCGGCCGTGGCGCTTCCGTCTCCTAATGAACATCAAGTCTTGAATTTTCACATCTCAGCAATAGTTTTTACACGATGTATTCATCCAGGTAGGAACCTACTGTCAGTGTGTGCGCGTAGCACAAGCACACCACAAGCATCACAAGTGATTAGTGACGTTCGTACGAGGAAGATAATTGGACATAGTGGTGCGTGTTGGCGGAACTGCCATCGATCACCGGCGGCGGCTGCGGCGCACATGCGCTCGCGCCGCCTCGGTGACGTTAACGGTTTGTTTGTTGCCGCCGCAGCCCGCACCGGCGCAACCCGCACCGCCCCACAACGCATTACGCACTTTTTGTCTCAACAGATAGACGTAAAAACGTTCAGTGTCGTGTTTCAGACGCCGCGCCGCCGCCTTCACACACGTTTTGACGTTAATTAGATGAGATGTTCTCTTAATGAATTTTATTGTGCGACACCCATTAGCTAATTATTAGTAGCGACGTCACTCTTAGGCACGCAAGGAGGCGGCGGCGGCGGCGCCCGCTGGCTATTTCAGATGTACTCGTAAGTGGGTTACACCTAGTCACTTCGTCACCGTCACGTTGTTGGATTGTTTGTTGACGATGTCTTGTCGCTGTACCGCTGCGTCGCTGCACCGCAAGCTATAAATGGCTGCCTAACTAGGCAGTGCGTCCGTAAAGCGTGACCGGACGAATACGGACGGAATGTGAGTGAAGTTTGATGCGGCCAAGTTACGAGTATTTGGCTCGCGCGATGACATCGACGTCAAGCCGTCACAAGATGATGTCCGGCGGACTCATCAGCTCTCGTGGCGGGCTGTCGCACACTGTCGCATGTCGCACCGACCGGCGCATACCGTCAAACATCGCCGGACTGACAAAACTCGCGACAAGTCGTGTGACATTACTTTCATTGGAGCGGTTCCACTTTTTTGGGGTATTTATATGTGCATTTGTACTTACTTAGCAGTATAGCGAGGTGTCACCAGTCGGCATCGAGTTACCGCGCCGCATCAGCAGGAGATAGTTCAAGTTTATGACTTTGCTTTGAGCGAAGGAACCCAGGAAACCATGTTCTTTTGAATACAAACAGCCCACCCCTGCTTCGCACGTGTACAATATATTTGTTAACTTAGTATATTTCAAATCATCTAGATTGCTGCGCTACAGCCAAGATAAATTACATGTATTTTTTTGCAGAATGTCTAAATGATGATTGACCTTTAGATGGTGGTAAAAACCGAATCAATGTCCGTTGTGTGGGTAGTTGTGAAGAACGGTCACACAGACACACGAACAACGACTTTTGTTTTAGATAGTAGATCATACCGTTGGTCTGATGGCAATATTGAATGGAAAATGGAAGTGAATACACACACAATTTCGAAGCTCGAACTAATAGTATGATTTATTGAATGTGCCAGTCTTAGGTATTGGTTTAATGATCATCAGTTAGTATCTGAATATCACAATGTACACTGCCAGCGAATAGTTATCTCTTTGAATTAGTCTTTTAACGAAAATCATAGAAGAGTCGTGTTTTAGACTTATTTCCAGGTAACTGAAGATCATTAAACGTGTGGTAAGTGCAGGCGAGCGGTGGCCGGCGCGGCGGTGCGGCCGCTGCAGCAGCAGGCTCCGGCGAGACGCAGCGCAGCGGGCGCGGGGCGGGTCGGCAGCGTGCGTTATCGGAATAATTGTCACGGCGATAATATATCTGTGTCGGTCGCCGCGCGATGGTATCGGCGAGCGTGTGGAATTAACACGTCGCGCCGCAACGCGACCAAAACGACGCGCGCTTTGTTCGCTATCGGCCCATCGGCTTTGTCTCACTTCGCCACTATCGTTTATTTATGCGGGCGGCGGCGGCGGGGCCGAGCACGCCGCACATTTCACGCGTTTAGCCGGTAATTGCGGCCGCGCTGTTCGTAATGACGCCTAGCTATGTGCCCCATGTGCTGACGCCGAGCGGCACAAGCTGGCCACGACGTCGTACCTACCATCGTCGGCCATATAGTCCACGCCAGATGCGACGCTATATGTCAGTGTGCACCTATGTATTTGCCATTATATGTTTACGTATATTTTCACAAAACAGTAATTAAATAATGTCTACTTTTTCATATTTTTAAGTATGGTTGATGATTTCAAATGATTAAAACTGCTAGAACAATTAAACTCTAGCATAATTGAAGAGAGACACAGTAGAGAAATACGTTAGTGAATAATTTTTACAAGTAGGTAGTAAGTTTCATAGGTTATTAAGACACAGATATAAACTTCTTTAGAGAACAGATGCGTATACAACATTAGTTTTAGTATATGCGAAACCTGAAACACGTGTCGAGTATTTTTATGTAAAGAATCTATGTAAAAAATCGGTTGTCTCGAAAGTCGGTTTACTGACGATAGTTGAACGTGACAACGTCATAAGAAAATACTGATGGCATGGTTGCATTTTTCAAAAAATGAATGTGCGTTGAGCAATTGTTTTATGGAACGCCTCAGAGCGAGGTAACGCCTCATACGTCATGTTTTTTCGTGCGTGCAGCCGGCTCCATCGAATTATAAGACGTTGTCACGTCAAAAATTTCAAAACTGTATCATGAAAAATCACAAAGTTATAAGCTTATTCTGTTACCTGGTTGTCCTCACAAAAGCGTGGTCACCACGCGACGCGCCCGCGCACCGGCCTCCAGCGTCGTCTTGAGCTCATTGATAAACATAATTTGGCAGTAGGTACCTAAATTATTGCGATAGGCACTTAATGTCGCTCGGTGTCCAACTTGTAACTTTTTTAAATATATTTGGGATAAAATCTAACATGGTTTAAAAAATATTGGAATCGATTCAGTTACTTATTCTGAACAAACTATTCCGGTTTCGCTCAAACTAAAAATAATGTTGTTTAATGCAGACAAGAATTTCTTCAAAAATCTCCTAAACAATTTAAAATGGTTGTTGTTAGATGTTGATGTATGTTTTTCCGAACATACATAAAAGACGAGCAATACGTACGGTTGTGTTAGGACAGATTATGTTACAAACAATAAGCAACAAACATTGGATTTGAGTTCGACAGGGAAGTAATCTGAACCCTACTCTATTACTAATTTTATAATTTGTATTAAAGACTTGTGTAGTCTAAATATTGAACACGGCATAATTATATCATTCACCGACGGCACGGCGTGCGGGCTTAACAGTTGCTCACCCTTGGATTTGGAGTTTTATTGTTATTTGTCAGGATAGTGGCACACATAGTGGCGCATAGGGCGCGAAGACACTTGCGCGAACCTACTTGCGCGAAAAGACATATATGCGCGCATGGACCTTTGCGCGAACGGACATTTGCGTAGAGTAAACATTACATCACGCCCGTTATTACTTGAAGGTGGACTGAGTTGAAGAAAATAGTTAGGATCGTTTTTTTTTAATTCTTAAAACACGTATTCAAAGTTATTTTTCAAAGGTGTTTTTTTAAGTGTTTGTCAAAATGAAAATCCAAGATGGCGCTGAGGAATTTTTTTGATTTATCCGTCATGGGTGTCCTTTTTGTCGTTTTCGGGATCGCTGATAACAAAAATGAGGGAAAAACAAAATCCAAGATGGCGCCGAGGAAAATTTTCGGTTTTTCCTACATGGGTGTCGTTTTCGTCATTTCCGGGTTAAAATGCAGGAATGGTAGCGTCTTGGCCTCTTCGAAGCAGGCGCATTACTTAGTGTAATTTATTTCATCACAATTGCTCTCAAAACGGTGAAGGAAAACATCGTGAGGAAACCAGTATGTCCTAGAACCAAAAATTCGAAGCCATGTAACATCTACCAATTCGCACTGGGCCCGCGTGGTGGACTATAGCGTATTCCCTCTCATAGAGAGGAGGCCTGTGTCCTAGCAGTGGGAACATTATTAGCTGATTATGCTAAGTCTCTCTTATAAGCAAACAGCCATGGGATACTTCACCCTGTCGCGGCAGCATACCATTGAATGAAAAAAAAAAATATCGGTAAATAGTGTGTATTTTTTTCCGAAATCAATGGGTTCGATTCCTGGTTAGGAAAATTGACTTCAAAAATCTAATGATGCAGTTTAAGTTTTCATCAAAATCGAACTCGAGACTCCTTTGCGTATTTTTAGATATTCCTCTTAATTTAGGATTTGGCCATCCACGCCCACTCGAAAAATTCACTCTGTAGATGTTTCACATCAAAATTCTGCAATCGACCCTCTATCGAAATGATTAGTGTTTAGTCTGTGCCTGCGAGTATATTATTTCAACGCTGCAAGTATTAGGACTCAAAGATTGTGCATTATTTCACAACGTCGTGTGTTTGACACTGTAATAAACAAGTATTGGTGTCAATATCGGCGGGGCTATTATCTGCCGGTGCCGGGGTGCCTGCACGGGGCCGGGTAGAGGGCGCGGGCGCGGGGACTGCGGGGGCGCGGAGCGGGGTGGGCGGGGCCGGAGGCTGCGCTGATGTTATCTGCACGATATAATTACGTTTCTTACGTGTCGCGTATAAGGCATGATGGTGTATTGATACAGGCGCAAGAAATATCATGCTCTAATGATATCGACACGATTCCTTGAACTGATCCGCGCACAATCTACCTTATTTATAAATTATATCTAACGCATAAAAACCGCGAGCTTATATTAATGAGCGAAAAAAACGATTCTATTTATGTTAGTGCCTGTGGAGAAATTTTGCAAATGATGGTTAATGGTCTCAACTTTTAATGGCACCTCTTTGGACATTTAAGAATGGCCGGGCACATTACCTTCACAAAATGTTTGACGTGATAGTTAGTGATTATGAAGAAAGTAATAAAGCTCTAATGCGTGATTTATTAGCTACACTCCCTATTGTACTTCAATACAATCTTCATTTCTTTGTGGTTTTCTTTCAATTAGCCGATTCTACAGAAAGATGACTGGAGCAGTTTTTGAGGGACCGATTTTTCGTTCGCATGAAGGCATAGTCCCTTATAACTCAAAAACTATTTCGCATAAATATTCAGATTTGCAAGATACATATGTGCTCAAAATTTCATGAACACCTCAAACGGTTATTTAGATATTAACGTCCAAAAATCGACATTTTTATCACTGACAGACCTATAGATCAAAAGTCTAACCCAGTTCCAGATGACCTAGAAAGTTCAAATTTGGCATCCAGATAGGTAGTTGGGTGAATACAAAGGAATAAATCAGAAACTAGTAATTTTTTATCATTTTATTACAATTTTCCGGCACATAGATAGGCTTCGGCTGCCACCAATAAAACAAAATTATTTAGGAAAAATGTACACTGCATCTCTATTAGTATTTTCAATCATTTACTAAGTAGTTTTCAGGACTTACCGCTGACTTATCGCAACATTTCGCGAAAAACCAAAGTGAAATTGGTCAACACACTAGTCTTTTTAATTTTCGGATACGAAGCAGAAACTTGGACCTTGAGAAAGGCTGACCGAGCTCGTATTGCCTTCGAGATGTGGTGTTGGAGGAACTTGCTTCAGATACCCGGGACTGAATTCCGCACCAACGAGTCCATCCTACGCGAGCTCAAAATAAAGACCAGACTCCCTACGAGCTGTCTCCGCAGAGTTTTGGAATTTTTCGGCCATATAGCGAGAAAAGATGGCAATAACCTCGAACAACTGATGGTCACCGGCAAGGTAGATTGTAAACGACCAAGAGGTCGCAGCCCTTTGCGATGCTCCGACCAGATAGGCTCTTCTCTTGATACAAAGTTTCATGTTGCGCTTCCCTTGGCCAAGGATAGACAGAGATGGTGAAACATCGTCAGGGAAAAGATGTTTCAAGGGAGGATCACGACCCTCAGTAATGAGGAGTACGACTTGAGGAGGAGGAGACCGCTGACAATGTTTAAAAAATACTTTTCAAACTCTTACTATTTAAAAGATATTATACCGTTAAGGACTACTTAGAAGACAAGTCAATAGAATCTGTAATTTGTAATTTAGATTAATTGACATCGCTTATTGTGAATACATTTGCACGCCATGTTATGGCAGGATATGCTGAAATAAATTTACAGTAACACCGTAAGGCCCATATTCTACCGGGCTCTTTATGGGCCCGATATAGATTTTCTAGCATCCGTGTCCTGGCTACGTTTCGGCGACCTCTTTGGGGAAACTGAAGGTTTTGTCTGTGAGATTATGGACGATGTAATGTTGACGAACAAATACTGGGAATATTATGAGGGACGGGACGGTTGACGTGTGTCGGGCATGCCACCGGGTGATTAAACATATTATTATTATATCTGGTTGTTCTCGTCTGGCTAATGGCGAGTACTTGCCAAACCACCTTGCCTTGGTCGCTTGCACAACCAAGTGGCTAGGATTATTCACCAGCAATTTGCCTTAAAATACAAACTTCTGAAGTCTGAAGTACCGTATAAGTATGTGCCCTACCCAGTTCTCGAGGAAGGCCATGTCACGCTGTACTAGGATCGGTCTATCATCACTGACAGGACTATTGTCATCAATAAGCCTGATATAGTGGTGATATACCGATCAGCGCGCCGCGAAATGATAGTCGATGTTATCTCATGACGAGAACCTCGTGAAAGCTGAGAAAGAGAATCAAATAAAATATCTCGGTTTCTGTCTCTGGAGCCCTAATCACCTGTAGCTTGGACCCTGCTCTCGACACCGGCGGACCACTATTTTTTATATTCTGCTGCAACAAGTCCCGCAAAATTCTTGGTTTTGTTTTGCGACAGGCTAAAATTTTTAATAATCGGCAAGCCATAACCCTAATTTATAACTCTTTCGTCCGCAGTTTGCTCGAAACCAACAGTGCAATTTGGAGAGCCCTCATGAAAAAGGCTATAAACTGACAATTGAAAAGGTCCAAAAGTCTTTTATCCGCTTCCTCTACCTCAAATGATATGGGTTCTACCCATATATGTACCCTACGCCATTCGTGCTAGGTATGGTGACATACCAGAGCTTAGAAGTCAGGAGAAATCTTGCTCCTATAAATATGTCGTCCGCCTAATTCGTGGTTCCCATTTTAATTCGCATTTATTACAATATATCGCCTCTTTACAAGAACAACGTGATATTTGTTAAACCACAACTTTACAGGAGAGCAATTTTAAACATTTAAGCGTTGATAAATTCAAAAATATTGATAATTTTACGTTGGAAAACAATTAAATTGCTGCGGTAATTAATGTGCTTTCTGAAAATAAGCAAAAAAAAACTCAGTTCAATATGAAATAAGTAAAAAAACTGATTTAAAAAAACACAGACACACATGTCACGTTTTTAATGAAAATATGTCGCAAAATGCTTTTAACATATTGATATATCACATTGAAGATGTTAAATTTAGGTGTAAGGCTGTGTGATAAGTTAAATAAAACACACTATCAAAATAAAGATCATGTATTTAAAAAATACAAATTTACGAAAACAATGGCTTACTTACACCATGAAATTAGTTTTAAGGCACAATAATCAACAAGAGATCAATCAATCACATAGTACTTAGTACTCGCTTTAATTAAAATTATAAGGTAACTAAAAAAATACTTTCATACAAATAAAAATATCAAAAAGTTAACTGTACTTAAAGTTATCTAATAGTAATTAACGTCTTCTAACACAATTATGGCACCCAGTTTTATAGTACTTAGAAATTCAAAATAGGAACATTGCTATCAGCCTTCATAAATATAGAATCACTAATTCTCTTAATACTAATAAAAAACACTATCATTTTAAATGTAGCAATTAAATATTTCTAAAAAATACAATTCAAAAAATCTTTGTCCTTAATCAGTCTTATTACAACGATTCGTAAAATGGCTTGTGGTATCTAGGAATGAGGTTTTTATTGACCAAATCCATGAGATCAGCTTTTTTTCTCTCTGCTAGTCCAGGTTTTTGAAGATAGACCTTTTTCAATTCTAAATGAATGCTTTGGCTATTATGATTTCTCTTTTTTTTCACCACTATAGCTTTCTTGAATAATTGGTCAGCGTATGATTCTTTGAAAAATATGCCAGCCAGTTTCACAGTATTATTGTATTCATCTTTCATTATTGCAAAGTTCATTTGAGTGCAAATAGTTTTCCAATCAAAAAAATCATCGAAGCACATTTCATTAACATGAAATGGCTCGCTCTTTTTCCGTGCTGCCTTTATAGCCCCGATAAATGCTTCAGGTGTATACATTGGTCCTGATCTCAGTTGCCTTTTAACTTCTCTCTCTATTTGAGAGAGAGCTGAATCACCCTCGTTCTGCGTATGTCCTTTAATGAGGTATTTGTGTGTAATTGATCTGAGATTTGACAGAGTTTTGACTGCGTAAGTGTACATAGAGATCATAAACTTATTTTTTTGCTGTCCGGCACAATTGTCTGAATAAAAGACAACATCGAGGTCTTCGGCCGTTGCGGAAATTTTCTCCAGGTATTTGTAAACACAGGTGGCTATTTCGTTGACACCTCTATTGGCATTAGACTCATCCCATACATAACTCTCAACTGAATTATTTTGTAGGTTATAAATTGTAAAATTAAGTACATTTAGTTTGGACTTGTAGTAAAATACTGAAACGTCTCCTTTGGGACATTGGAACACTGCTTGAAGATCATAGACAGCTACTAAAATATTCTTGTTGTTCTTATCTTTTTCTTTTTCAATACGAGACAAAGTCTTTTCCTTAAGATGTAATTCATAATCTTGTTTCTTAGATTCTTTCTCTTCATCTGTGATGTTTTTATAGGCTTCGCATATATCGCATAAATCCTTTTTAGGAGTGAAAAACGAAATGTTAAAATCTTGTGTAAAAATACGATAAAATGTAATGTAGGTTCCATAGGGGACGTTTTGGGATTTGCATGTTTCCACATAATCTGTATGAAGATCTGTGACCGCTTTGCTACCATCAATATAATTTCGTTTTGAGTTAGCCCGGATATAATGTGACTCAATCTTCGGTATAGACTCAATAAACAATTTGATGCCATTTTTAATGCTTTCGTCCACTGCATAATGGTTTGAATGAGTACCTCGGTTATCTTTCATGGAAGAAATATTAGTGTTGCTATTTTTCTTTTTCAAAGCAGTCTCTATGGGTCGATTATTAATCCCCAAAGTATTTTTGAAGAACAATTTACAAACTCTTGTTTTTTCACCCGAAATAGTCAAAAAGAAAGCATTGTTGTTGTTTCGAATAGTTGCAACATTTCCATCCGAATCAACTTTAACGTAACGTTGTTTTGGAATAACTATGTCTACGCTATTAGCAATAAACGTCCATTGTTTTTCAATTGCACCTAAGCTCCAATAGTCATTTAAAATGGTCTGTCTTTGCTCCTCTGTAAATTTAAACCCACATTTAAATTTAAATTTACATTTATCTTTACAAGAAGGTTTCAATTCACGACTTGGCATGTTTTTCTTTGATTTGGTAGATTGATAAGGCTTCCCACTATTTCTCAGTCGTTTAGCTACATTGACTTTCCAGTTTGCTTCATTTAGTCTTCTTTTTTTACCAGTTTTAGTTGGACTAGAATTATAAACTATTGGACTTACAGCATTTCCGTTACTTACGTTTTCAATCGCAGAAGATTCACTGTGCGTGACACCGAGATCGTTGAATACTATAGCATGTTCGTTTGCAGACGAAACTGGTTCCACATAGTTTTCAATGTTTATTGAAACCATATTAGATGTTACCAAATTTTGATCATCCGAAATGTTATTATAATTGGTAGTGATATTTTGTTCCACGTCAGTATCAGAAGAATACTCAGCAGGTTTTGTTGGTTGGGCTTCATAATCAGGATCCTTTACTGAGTCGTCGCTATCTGAAACGTTATAAATGCAATCAATTTCTTGAAGTGTAGTGGTGTGGTATTAGTTTGATCAATTAACCTCGAATTTTGTGAGAATAGTGGGATATAAATTATTTACTCCTAACATCTAATCAGAAGTTTAGATGTTAAGAGTACCGTAAATAATTTATATCCCTCTGCATTTAAATTAACTTACCTTGATACATAGATGGGCCACTGCTTGAAGAACTGCTAGAACTCGAAGAACTGCTAGAACTAGAGGAACCGCTGCTACTAGTCGAATTACTACGAGGTCGGATGGAATCTACTGCGATGTCTTTGTCTACAAAGAGGATTAAAATAATGAAATTATAGGAACATAACTCGAAAAAAAATATCAGTAAAGTAAAAAAATACCTTCTGTTGATGTCTGCAATATATTAGTCGAGCTTTTGGCATTTTTATTCTCGTCTTGTGTTAAAATATCTATTTGAGAGTTTGAATCACTTAGTTGTACACTTAAATTATTTTTAACACCTGTAGCTAATTGAACTAACATCCTAGATCGTGATGCCTTCTGAAAAACAAATTCGTAAAAGTTACTTTATTTTAGCATGTATAATGTAACATTTTAGCATAATATAAACCCAAACTTAAAGGTATTCAAAAATAATGATGTAAAATAAAATAACCCATAGTATTTGAAAACAATTCATCAACAACATGGTTACATTCAAAGATATCACAAAGAAAACTTGTAACTTTTTCATCAATAATGTGACAATATTCATTATCTCATTCTCAATACTCATGAGTTTTACAACAAAAACGAGTTAAATAACTAATATCACATTATTCAAGTTAAAGTAAATAACAACAAGAAACATACCTTTGCACTAAAAACGTGGTATATTCGTGATGCCACGTTTTTTGTGAAAAGCAGGAGCACTTCACTCGCTGCGCGTGCGGGGCAAACTAACGCGTCGCGATGTTGAAGTCGTGCGCCACACCGAAAGAGACAACGTGATAACGCTATTTGCCACTGTCGTGTCGTCTCTTTCACTCATAGTTCCTCGAACATTCACTTTTAAAGTGCCGCGTTTTTGTAGAAAATAAAATTCGACATCGCGGTTTTAGATTTCAAATAATAAAAAAATACGTTTTTATGAGATGTCACGTTGCTCTTGTAAAGAGGCGATATCTCCTTTAACATCCCACTACCTATCAGACACACTCTTCGCCCACGCCAACGTCCTCTTTTTTCAATTCCTCAAACCAGCACCGTAACCCTTACGACAAGCCCGCTATTTCTAGCTCTTACCCATATTAATAACATTTTAATGTTTGACGAATCCATGGATATTTTTGCAAGTACTCCTCAACACTGCTTCTCGATACCTGGAGTCAATTGCCACTCCCAGTACTATCTCCTCGGGGTAAACAAATTATATCCTTAATAAAAATAAAAATATATATGTTTGTACAGTTTTATGATACCACGAGTTTTGTTAATTTTTATTGTTATTTCATTGTGCTTATTCTGTCTACTAAAAATGTTTTGTTTATTCTTCGCGTCTACCATATTGTTTACTTTATAATTGTATTACTATTTTTTATTTTTTATTCTGACTTTTATGTTCAACCAATAACTTGTACGTTTGGTGTAAACTGTAAGTATACAGTTGGTTATAAATAAATAAATTAAAAAAAAAAATATTTTTTAAATGTTATTTTATAAAATATTTTAAAATGTTAAAAATGTGTATACGAAATAAATAAAGGATTATAATATACCTAATAATCTAAAGTTACTAACTCAAAAGTATATTAAAAATGACTTCAAAAAACTCCTCAACGCTGTCAACAGGTAATGTCCCCAAGAACTGGCGGCGTTGCCACGTTGTATGTCAACGCTTAGCCTCTGGCCAAGGTAAAAGTCAGCCCTTGGGTCACGAGAAGCGTCTACTAAGCGTTTTAAAGATTCCTTAAAAAGGTGTGTGGATTTTTGCTATGCGTTTTATGTTTATTTTTTCTAATTTTGTATGCACGTCATGTCCCTGCGACAAATAAATATTATTTCTTTCTTTCTTCTTTAACACGGACCCCGTCCCAGAGTTTTAGCCCTAAACGGCTCGAAAATATAGTTATTATTTATACCGCTTGAAGTTCTCCTCAGCCGCAGCGGCAGCGCCAGCACAGCACGATGAGCTAGGAAGATGGGATGGCGCAACAGTATCGACACATGTTGCGTCCCACACTAAGGGCCTACCATCTTCCATGGAAACAAAGACATGCCGTCCGGTCTTTTGCCATCGTCGCGAGCCAAGCCATTATTTCTATAGAAAATTACAAAACGTCGGCCCCTTTCAAATTAGGAGAACATTGTTCGTGTGATTGCTTCACAAGAGTTTCGCAAGAGCTGTTTGATATAAAGCAGGTCGCCAGTGATACGGGAAATGTAATTTTCACGGTTAATGAAACTGTAAAGGCAGCGCCGGGGTCCCGGGTCCCGTCCCCTTCCCTCGCCTGTGCGCTCCCCCCTTCTCGCCCCCAGGAGTCCCGCGGCGCACCGCTGTGCCCTCTCACTTCATTTTGCGAATAAATTCATCACGGGCGTCGCTCATGACAAGGTGACATTTCACGTTCACCCCACACACTAACGCACACACACACGCACACATACACAGCGCGAGGCTCGCTTGCACAATAATCACACATCGAGCACATTAACATTTCATCCGTTTCATGTGCGGTTTCTAAGCTTGCTGTAATGTTTAAATTCACGTAGATGTCGTTCAAAATCCACTGATCTCGTGGATCCTCTTAAACAACATATCTCAGAATTGAATAAGGATGCCATGGGACCATCATCGTAATCGCGAAAATTTTTGTCACATGTCAGCTTGCTAGCTGACATGTGACAAAACACCATTAAAAATAAAGTACTCAAGCATAAATAAAGCCTCCAAGCACAAAGTGCGTGCCCGCTTAGACGTGCAATGCTGGGTTACACCTTATGTATAACAGTAACTCCATCTTGTAACAACTGCGTCCATCATCATTCCTTCCTGCCCTTTGTCAATTTATTTGGAGTCGGCGCAACATGTCTTTTCCTTCCATTGATACTTCTCTATCACTCGTCATCTCAGCAGTTACCTCCTTTCTAGCCATATCATCCTTCACACAGTCCATCCATCGTTTCTTTGGTTTTCGCCTTTCCTTATAGCCATCTACGTTCATACTCAAAATTTTCACCCTTTTTTATTTTTTTTCATAATTTAATGTCATTTTTGCGTAGCGGTTAATAGAAGACACCTACTCTCCTTTCAGCGATGTGGTGCCAACATTCTTGGAGTAAAATTTCTGTGACAAACGGACAGACAGACGGCCAGACAGACGGACAGGGCGAATCTATAAAGGTTCCGTTTTATCTATTTGTCAGGCTACGAATGAATAATTTAATTTTAATTTAATTTATTTATTTATATCAGACAGAGAGAGAGAGAGATCTATAATTTAGTTAGTAAGTACACGTTAGTTGGAGACCAAATTAATAATCAGAGACAAATACACACCACACAATATTATTATAACTAAGTTGTACACAAAATAAAATTTAAATAATATTGATACAATAATTTTTGTCAAATAAAATATACAATGTAAAATGTCCATAATCAAATTTAAAAATAAAATAAGTTATGTAAGAACAAAGTAAGTTTGATCGACATGGAAATCAGAAACGCCAAGAATGCCCAGACAAAGAGTAGTAACCAAATCATAACATCACGCCTGTCATCCCCGAAGGATTAGGTAGAGGTGTAGCTAATAGTACACCCACATTTCTCTAGCAATGTTTTTTAAGTCCCATGAAATAGGGGGCGAGCCTATTGCCATCAACCGGGCAAAAATCCAGATTCTGTGGCTGCTATTGATAAATTCCTGATGGAAAAACCCAAAAACACTGCTCGACCCGGTAATCGAACTCTGAACCTCATGCTCAGCAGTCGCGCTTGCGACTACTAGACCAACGATGCAGGAGTAATAGTCAAATTATATTCTGATTAGAATTATTGTTTGTATTATATTTTGTATTATTGTTGTTAAGTAGGGGCAAGTGTGGCAACCCAATAATAACTCTAAAAGGGTAGAGTTTGAAGTCATAATTATATTCGGTGTCCGACGAGCACGGAGCAAGTCGAGCAAGTCTTGTTTCATTTTTTGCGTTGCTTCATTCTTCTAATTTTTTTCACTTCTGGGAAACTACATTATCCCTGAGTGTTATAGCCTATGTTTAAAACGTTCCCCTGGGATAGTTTCTGGCCATAACCCGAGCGAAACTGCGGGCAAAGCTAGTGATTGATAAAGAAACTCCACTGAATGTTCATCCATAAGCAATCCGTGTGAGATACAAAAATATTACAACCATTTTGAAGACACCCTGCGGGAACGAACACGCGAAGTGTCCGCGAGTACCCGATTGCCGGGCTCCCGAGCAGACGAGCACGTTATGGTGTTGGAACAGTTGAACTGTGTGCGTTGCACGAATTACATCCACTAATCCGAGTTCGAGTGGCAACGTAAACACTCGTCAAGTGTCGTGTTTGTTCAGCAGCGGGCGGCGCGTGCGCGGCTCGGCCGGGAGTCGGGAGCCGAGCGGTAAGCCCGGCAGGATTAGCGCCAGATGTGTAGCTGTGTCACGGCACGGATTACGAGGTGCTAAGCTGAGGGTTAAGCCGCGACGGGCTCGGCTCGATCCGCCTAATAGTCGACTATCACCTCTTTATGACTTTACTGACAGTTGCTACGTGTCCTTGTTAATGGCCACAGCTGAACGGCGCGAGCCAACAGTGTCCTTTCCTTCACCACTGCATAGTTAGATTGAAGATGAATAGGTACCGTTTCATATAGAAATACGTCAGTACCTACTGTGAACGTTGTTATATGTATACTTCTCTAGGCTAGAAATAACTTGCACTAATTTATTTACTTATGATGTACGCAGATGTTGTAGCATCGTAGTTAATCGACAGCGTGTTCGAGCTCGGCGACGACGACGCGATCTGTGTGAACAGGACAGGCACATAAGTCAAAGCTGCAATGAATTTCAAAAGCCTTTTCCGGGCATACATTATCAATGGTAACCCAAACGAAACAGGCACAAGTAAAAAGAGTCAACTTCCAATAATTTGTTTGAAAAAAGAATCTTTAATTACAGGCATTGGAGTGAAAACAGGTTTCCTTACCACTCGGATATATCTTCATTATTAGGTTAGCCCTTATGAATTCCGATTTCTTTTTCATTCTCCCGTTCTTATTTTCCACAACAGTCATTGTCGGTAGTTCCGGTCCGTATCCCGGAAGAGTCTCGAGCAAGCCCGGCGCGACGCGGGCGCGGGATCGGATCCGCGAGGACCATACATCACAGGATATAATAGGCGGAGCAGCGGTTATTTACAGCTTCCTGCAGAGAGCATTGTCACTACCGAAACTGATAGCCGTAAATAGAATAGTTCAAGTTGTTTCTAGGCACGTTTATAACTGTGCAGTACGGATTATTTATTATTTATTTTTTATTTATTCCGGATTTATTCGTACAACGCAGCTACGACGACGCCGAGGACAGTGCGTTGGTTTAACATTGCATTGTTGCTGTTCTGTTCAGCGTTTTAGGAAACTCTAGGTAATGTGATTACTTTAACTAATTACCTGGAAGTTTTACTAATTGTGTAGTTGTGCAAACAGCGGGTACAGTTGACGCCCGTATCATGTAAATGGGCCACCTCGGTGTTGCCACTATTATTATTCAACTATTCTAAATTTCTAATGTTCACACTGCATTATGTATCGGCAGAGGTGTGCGCGCGTCTTTTTTTGCGCGCCCCTCTCTCTGCACATACCGGTTTTTTCTGCGCGAGCATAATCATTACGCGTAACCATTTAAGACACAATCGATCTCATTTTCATAATCATCAGCGACAGACCGGCTTTCGGGCTCGGTGCGCGCGCTGCACTGCGCGGTGAGGCGCAGCGCGGCGGTGATATACCGCGCGCGGTGTCACGGCACACATTAGCCGCGCGACGTAAACGCAACACTAAAATACACCCGCGACATTTACCTTTGTATTTAATCCTGGACTAAATCAAGCGGTCTGCAGCCGCCTACAAATAACGCACAATAAATCCCCAAAGAATGCGCGTTTTGTTGCGGCGCGCGTTGTCGCCCTAATCTCACGAGACCGTTCTACACATTTGGCTATCCGCTGCGCGTATTGAGATATGCGCCGATCGTTAAACGCCCACTCGCACATATTATTCACAATGCACCTAATTCCGTCCGCGTCGGTTTAGTCGCCGTAAGTAGGTACTGTTTAATGCAATCTGATGAGTCGTTTATCTTGATGTCACGAATGCTCGCGGGAACGTTTTGTTGCCGCGCTCGTGTTCGTGTACAGATGATGCTCTATCGCCATTCATACCTTGTTCAACTTCGCCTAGAACTTTGATTCAAATTCTCACCAATTTGGTTTGATTATTTCTTCTGAGTAGCTGGCTAGGAAGGTTGCTGCTGAGTGCATGTAGCGTGCAGTGAGCGCGGGTGTAGTGCCGCGTCGTGCAGAGCAGTGCCACGCCGTTAGCGCTGGTCGCAGGCGCGAGGCGTGCCGGCCGCCGATACATCTCGCCGCTGACATGTTTACGAGCGAGCCCCTCTCCCGCAGCACCCGCCTGACCCCCGCCTCCCTCGCCCCGTGGCTTCTTATTGCATTGCGCGGGCGCCGCTCGTGAACAAATAAATTAATTTAAATGGAGGAAACGTCGGAGTGCGACACAAAGTGAGCGGCCCGCCTGAAACCCCTTCCCCCCTCCGCGCCGACGCGAGCTACGCTGCTGATATGTTTATTGTATTATAACTGCTGGACAAGCAGTGCAAACTCGAAGCTGCCCGCTATGGATTTATCGCGGCTAATAATCACCGCTGTAAATCTGTTGGTCGCTGCAGTGTGCGCACTGCATCATTTAGTCACTGAGCAGTGAGCAGTGATGCGGGGCAGTCAGTCTGAGTGCCACGCATACGTCACGTGACGTGTGTACTATTCGCAGCACCTAGTCTACTTCTTAGTATTCTTAGTCTTAGTTATCAACGCGATTGGCGCTATCACTAGCGTCCGTCAACACCTGTAGTATGCAAGATTAGGCATCAGGGAAAGCAGGACACCATCTCATGTGTCCCATTGTTTGTGGGAAAGCACCTCATTTGCACTCCAAGCTAGAATCGTTTAAATGAAACTCCACCGGCTAAGGTAATTAATAAGCAAATTGACAAACAACAGTGTGTCATTCTGTGTGTGTTTGAAATGTCAATAACAGAGCTAATTGGCGTAGAGTATGAATCTGCTCAACAAACATGAATTCCTAACTGATTCTCTAGACACTGAGTCCTGTGCTAGTTCAATGAAGCACTGCCCTCAGTGCATATTCGACTTGTACTTATACTTTTCTGTAGCCTGTAGTTCACTGATGGATCATCTTATACTAAGTTACTCGTATTATTAAGTTTTAATTCTTAAATGACTTTTCGTCCAGAGATAACTTGTTGTGGTATAGAGTCGTGATCGCGATGAAAACTGTAGTTGTTAATGGTCTATCAACCAATAGGTACCTACATCAGCCAATTAATAGCAGTTCACTGCTGCCTCGCCATGTAAAAGGACAATACAGTCTTAATCATTACTGTTAGATGTTCTCGACTTCTGTAACAGCAGTGGGTAGTCGACTTGGTGTAAAATCAGAGCCTGGGGTCGGAGCGGTTGCACTCTCTCGGACATAATTATTATGACATCAGTGCGACAACACAAGATGTTCGAGCAGTAGAACAGTGTGGTATATGCTGTGACATGTGTCGTGTATAGCTACACTAGAGATAGCGAGAGGGACACGTGCGCAAGCGGCGCGTGATAAATCTCTCGTGTCGCATAAATCCGTCGCGCGCGTAAATATAAACTATGTGAGTATTGTCACCATTGTTGCCGCTGCTTGCACGTTGCACGCCGCGCAGCGCACGCCTCATGCACGGCGCGGCTTCACGGGCGCGGCGTGAATGGGACGCGAGTTGCGCCGTGCTCGTTATGACACTGCACGATGTACTTAACATTACTATTGGTAAATCTCTCACACTGGTGTAGTACTACAATAACAGAACTTGGAGACTGATTTAGAGCATCAGCTAGGAACCAATAATAGGCTCATGTGTCATGACTGTGTGTACTTAATGAATTCTGCGACAACGTTCATGGCCGATAGAGTATGGCATTGGCATTTGATATGCGAACACGGAAACAAAGCGACACCTAGTATGTGAACAGTAGGTACCTATCCAGTTAAGTGTTTATTACTTGCAGCTATGTGTGCGGAAGGGCCATGTTTGGACGTGACCTCAGTGATGGCGGCGCGTAATTACCTGCCGCTTAATAATTGAGGAATGTACACAAGTATCTACTCATGTCGTCATTTTAGCATGAAGCCCGTGGAATTCATTCATTCTATCAACATAGTTATGACGGAGAACAATGACCGTGCGAGTTAGTAGGTGATTTCATACCGTAGACAAGCAATAAGTACGTTTAAAAGAACAGAGATTTAGCAGAATGCTCGTGAAGAGCTGACATGAAAGCAGAAATCAATTGGATGCCGGCGGTATGCCACTGCAGACTGCCTCGTTGGTCTAGTGGTCGCAAGCACGACTGCTGTGCATGAGGTCCTGGGTTCGATTCCCGGGGCGGGCAGAGTGTCGTTGGGTTTTTCCATCAGGAATTTCTCAATGGCAGTCCCGGAGTCTGGATTTGCGCCCGGCTGATGGCAATAGGCTAGCCCCCTATTACATGGGACTTAAACATAATTGGCGAAATGTGGCTGTTCTATTGGGTACACCTCTGCCTAACCCTTCGGGGATTACAGGCGTGATGTTATGTTATGTTATGTTGTGGCTTAAATAATACATGTTTAATAAAGACCAAGTCCTTCGAGGCGAGTTATGATTATTTCAGAATCTTGTTTTCGCAATGGTTACAAAAAACTGATTAGCATGTATGTCGGTGTCGCAGTAAGATAGTTTTAGCCGTGATATAGTTGTATCCCTAGGGATATAGCTATTCCCCGGAAGATAGTAATATGAAAGCGATTTGGGATCAATGCGCGGGAACATAAATACCATCCCAAAAAAACCGCTTCAACATCTACAACTCATTAATTCGTTCACACATAAATTATCTAATCGAAATCTGGGGATGCGCTCGCTTCACAATCTACAGTTAAAGATGTACAGATGACACAAAACAAAATAATTAAACTTCTACACACACCGACATCTGAACTATACGAAAACATCAAACTAATGAGCATTCATCAACTTTACACATGTAATTTCTGCTTTCTCATTAGAAAAATTCTTAACAAAACCATACACACACAGTTACCTTTCAACACGAAAACATCCATAATACAGCCAAGGAAACCCTAACCAAAATACAGACGCGCCCCCCGCGAACGCAATATGGCAGGAAAAATATAAAGTACGAAGGTGTTCAACTTTATAATAATCTACCGGCAGATATCAGGAGCACATCTTCTTTCAACTTATTTAAAGCTAAACTAAAGCAGTACGTCAATAACAACACAAAACTTTTAAGTTAACGATTTAAGCTAATCTTTCCCACAATAATAAATGTCGACATCGTACCTACCTACATTAAGAAAATAACTCCACTTTACCTTAGTTATGTATTCATTCGATAATTGAACAATGTATGTTCTTTTAGAATAAATAAAGAATCTTTAAAGCCATTTTTAGCCGTCTTACTAGACTAATCTAGTGAAATAATTATAAAAACATTTATTAAATGATAACCAAAATTTAAACCCCATTTTAATGTGAAATGATAACCAAAAATTTAACATTTTGCTAATTAAAGCGAATAACTCTAAACTCAGGCGTAGTCGACATAGCCCCGCCTGTAACGAGGCTCCTATATCTGTCTTCAGGGTTAAAAGTAACCTAACACGAAGGGGATGGCGGGGTTTTTGCTGGCTCTCTAGTCCCTGCCATCACTTTCGAACCTAACCTGTCCAAGTCGGGGTGCCCGAAATCCCGAGCTCGCTTCGCTCGCTCTTGCATTAAATATAATTATTTTACTAGATTAGTCTAATAAGATAGTAGTTCGATAATCTCTGTCACATAACTATCTTCCGGGATTTATACTTAGCTACCTAGGGATGTAACTATCTTACTGCGACATCGGCAACTGTAGTCTGTAAGAAACTAATCCTGAATCGGCCTCCAAATTAAATAGCTATAAAGAAAAACTCGCCTGAATCTACAAAGAAATCACGTGGTAATGTTGAAAACGTTTCTATTTCATCGAAGTTAAGGTGGAAGCGCCGGTAGCCGCGAAATTTAAATTTTCTTAGGTTTTTTGCAATTTACAGATCAGTGTCAGGTTGTATGTCGATTAAGATATGATTCGCGATCGTAACAAATATTGATTTACAGGGTTATTGTCATTAAACTCATTAATACAACCCTCTAAGTTCATATAATCCCATTGAATGACTTTTTCATGAAATAGTTTTACCGCATAGAACCTACTACACATAGTTCATCATTCTCGGGCAAGATGCTGTGATTTGAATTTGATATTGAGTTGACCTGCTTTAGACCGCACACAAGTCACAACTAAACAAATCATCGTACGTAGACTCATAAATGTCTTCACAACTTGATGTGATATTGGGAGTATAGCACAAAGTTAAGTATGGGCAGATGTACAGCGTAACATTCTGATCGTGTACGACGTGTATCCGCCGTCCACCGCCCAGTGATCTGTTGACGCTTATATCTAAAGCGGCTGTTTAATTAGACAACAGTTTAGATCAAGCGGTGACGACGGCGACGGTGCATGATCAAAAGCGACGCCGCGTCGGAAACGAAAACAAAATAAACCGCTCTGTTGTAGTGTTGCGTCGTCACTGAAGTGAGGCGACACTATACGCTGACGCAAGCACTTAGAAGAGCTTCTGCCTATTTTTGCCCGGCTTGCCCCCAGTTACTCAGTTAGTTAGTTATCTGGTGGCTGTAGGTGTACTATAGGTCAGCTCTACCTATTTGTGCCCGGCTCACCCCTTTTACATCTGGTGTCTGTGGGTGTACTATAGGTCACCTCTGCCTATTTTTGCCCGGCTCGCCCCCTATCACATCTCGTGGCTGTGGTTGTGTATAGGTCACCTCTGCCTATTAAATCATACACAAGGGGTATGATTTTACAATCTATGCAATATTTTGACCGACGGTAATGGCTTACATTTGTTGGATGAATGGCGGAACACATGTTGCAATGAAATATATCTGCAGTTCACTGACTACATCTGCATGTCTCTTGCTACCACTCACGAGGACGTTTACATGACATAATTGGCAATACTTGTTAGTGTAGCTGTTGTGAACTAACTTGCGGTTGTTGTGACAGCCTCCACTTATTCATTCACGAACAGGATCAAAGTTACTTTGATCGGTTTACGAATAGACATGTCAGAGAGAAATATATACTGGCGAGTATCACAAGGTTAAGGAGTGCGAGCAATAACTTAGTGATGTTGTAGTGCGCCGCTCATTAATTAGCGCGGCGGAGAGCGGGCGCGGGCAAAGGGGGGAGAGTTATGACAGTAAGTAATGAGCGCCGTTAAAAAGATGTCAAACAAAGTGTCGGCGGGATGTGTGGCGCGGCGCGGCTGGGCGACAACATTTGTCAAGCGCACCCTCGCGACACTGTGACGTGGACCAGTACAAATATCAACGGTTGCACGTAAGGTACCACTTACCTCTACCGGTCTGCCACGCATAGATATTAGTCTCCAAATGCTGCCGATATCACCTGCTTCTGCTTTCAGGGCATACCAAAATCTTGTTACTTATCTAAATTACCCTTATTAACGTTTATGTACCTTAATAAATTATATTATATTAAATTGATGAGATCTTTAGCCGTTTGCCAATGTTACCTTCTCGAAGCAATCCCAAAAAAAGCCATTTACTTATATTTAAGCGAAGCTATTTGGCTAGACAGGAAAAAGGTTGGCATAACATTCTTTTCACTTGTTATACGATTTGTCGTTTCGAATAACGTTTAAACATAAGATAAATACATTTTTTTGTCAGTGTACATATTTGTGTCAGTCAGAATCTGACAGTGTCCGGTGTCCGCAGCCGTTCGAAAGTTGCGAACAAACTGACTAGACCTGATTTAAGGTTTAATTTACTTTATTCTCAAAAAGACAAAAAAGCCACTTACATTAGAACATATGGGTAAATATCCCCACAGCAACTTTTATGTGTCCACGTTGAGAATCAAGGTGTAAAATGATAGGACGTTTCTTATTTTTTTATAGTGAACTACGTAACTTGGTTCAACTAGGGCCACGTATATCTATACATATAAAATTCAAAGTCCTGACTGACTGACTGACTGACTGACTGACTGACTTATATATCAACGCACAGCCCAAACCACTGGTCCTAGAGACATGAAATTTGGACAGTGTACTCTTTGTGAAGAGTAGGTATCCACTAAGAAAGGGTTTTTCGAAATACCACCCCTAAGAGGGTGAAAAGGGGTGTTGAATTTTCTATGAAACTTTTTATTCCCTGAGTCGATTGACTTGAAAATGTGTCTACATATACTTCAATTAAAATGGTGAGATACGTGTATCACAGTTTTTCCAAAATCATCCCCCAATTTAAAATTCCATGTCCTGACTGGCTGACTGATATACCAACGCACAGCCCAAACTGCTGGTCCAAGAGACATGAAATTTGGAGAATTTATTCTGTGTGGAGAGTAAATATCCACTAAGAAAGGGTTTTTTTTAAATTCCACCCCTAATAGGGTGAAATGGGGTGTTGAATTTTCTATGAAACTTTTTATTCCCTGAGTCTATTGACTTGAAAATGTGTCTACATATACTTCAGTTAAAATGATGAGATACGTGTATCACAGTTTTTCCAAAATCATCCCCCAATTTAAAATTCAATGTCCTGACTGGCTGACTGATACATCAACGCACAGCCCAAACCACTGGTTCTAGAGACATAAAATTTGGGCAGTGTACTCTTTGTGAAGAGTAAGTATCCACTAAGAAAGGGTTTTTTGAAATTCCACCCCTAATAGGGTGAAATGGGGTTTTGAATTTTATGTGAAACTTTTTATTCTCGGAGTCGATTGACTTGAAAATGTGTCTACATATACTTCAGTTAAAATGATGAGATACGTGTATCATAGTTTTTCCAGAATCATCCCCCAATTTAAAATTCCATGTCCTGACTGGCTGACTGATATAACAACGCACAGCCCAAACCGCGGGTCCCAGAGATATAAAAATTGGAGGGTGTATTCTTTGTGACGAGTAAGTATCAGTTTTTCGAAATTCCTGTCCCTTTTTTTTTTTCACGTGGTAAAATCATCAAATGAGACCTCCCACCCAGGGCAGAGCGGGAGGGACTGTCAGACTTGTACTGACTAAAATCCACGGTGTCCTTCAGTAGCCCTTTATGTTCCAGGGTCACGGTAATTCTATGAGTCCCGCGACCCCGGCAGGCTTTGGCCCTCTAGAGGGGGGCCCCGTCATTATGCTGACACTCTTTGAGGCGCGCGTGGAACACAACGCGCCGTCGACCCGGGCATGGTCCATGGTCGGACAGCGAGTCGCCCATTACTCGCCGCCCGCATGCCCGCGCCTACGGTGGCCGGAGATCGTCTGCCGACGTCCGGCGCCGTGGGCGTCTACCACTGCGGCTGGTGTGGAGGGAGGACGCTGTCCTCTCCCTCACGCGGCCCGCCTCCTCCTTCGCGAGCATGACTGCTTCGCAGAAGGAGGCGACCGCTTCCCACTCCGTCTCGCCCCGCAGCATGGCCTCGACCAATGCCGGGCGCGAGAGGGCTCCGCCTATCGCCGCCGTGAGGACACGGCGGTGCTCTGCCCAAGCGGAGCAGTCC
The DNA here is from genome assembly GCA_963082995.1 of Noctua comes. Lineage (NCBI taxonomy): Eukaryota > Metazoa > Arthropoda > Insecta > Lepidoptera > Noctuidae > Noctua > Noctua comes. The sequence goes on from OY720269.1 coordinate 391,719, forward strand.
TGCACCGTATGCTCCACCGTGTTTTCCGGGCGGTCCTCGCAGTGGTGACACCCAGGCGTTTCCTCCTTCCCCATATGACACAGGTACCTCCCGAAACTTCCGTGTCCGGTGAGGACCTGCGTCACGCGGTAGGTCAGGACGCCGTGACGCCTATCCAGCCACTCCTCAAAGAGGGGTCTTACCGCCGCGATTGCGGCGTGCCCGAATTCCTGTCCCTTAGAGGGTGAAATGGGGTGTTGAATTTTCTGTGAAACTTTTTACTCTCGGGGTCGATTGACTTGAAAATTTGTGTACATACTCTTTAGGTAAAATCCAGTAAATCCGATGTCCAATCTCAAACCAAGGTATCAATATTTCACGTATCTAATTTAATTGATAGAACTTTAAACTAATAATTGCAAGTTATAAGCAAGTACATGTAAATCTATGTATGTATTATAGATAGATATATAGATTACTTATTATCCCAGAAGTAAGATCCCGTGGGAAATTCCCTGACTCCACGCGGGCGAAGCCGCGGGCACAAGCTAGTTTTTTATAAGTGTGTCTAAATCATCAGGGAAAAATCGCCTTCAAATTCAAGTTGGGTGGCTTTTCCCAGCTCCATTTTTTGATGTAATTGCATTCTCCAAAGTAACAATTTGAGGTACATTATAAAATAAACAGTTTTGTTAGTATTTGTATAGTGATACTGTTAGCCTGCGTCATCCCGCTGCTGGGCATAGGCCTCTCCCCATAACTTCCAGTCACTACGGTCTAGGGCTAACGTGGGCTACTGGTCGTTTGTAGTAAGTACATGCATAAGACAGATTATCTAAAAACAATTAAACCATATTATAAAATCTAGTTTAAAAGCACAGGACACTCGATCAAAGTTTGTCCGCAAAAATCAAAATTTTGGTGGCACCTGTTCAACTTACTATAACATGAAGTTTCGTGCGTGTAATAAACTTATTCTAGGTAACGGTCACGGATACAATACAATATGTAGTCTTGAAATTATTTAGTTTTCATATTTTTGTGTATTTTGACGGATAATGTACTGAAATAACTGTCACAGTTCGATGCCCGCAATAAGTCCAGGTTTCGGTCGGTTTGGCCGCACCTTTAAATAATCTTTGCAGACGGATACTCAGTGGACAACTGCTACCAAATTGTCGGTACTGTGCTTGATGGTGTCACAAACCGCTCCCTAATACAATAACGCACGCAAGCACTGTTGTCTTAAATGTCAAGCTGTAAGTTTACAAGAAAGATGGGTCATCAACCCACCCTTTAGCCGCAGTCCACTTATGGACATAGACCTGTTCCAAGCTGCGCCGCAACTGCCTGTCCTTCGCTTTTCGCATCCAGTCTGTCCCGGCCATCTTTGTACGGTCGTCGGTCCGTCAAGCTGAGGGAGGTCCCACACTAGGTACCTACGCCGAAACGCACTCCTCACTTCAGGACTCGTTTGCTCCAACGACGATCGGTCGCCCAGCCGCGACAGGGGAGCCCACTGCCCCTTCAGTCTGTCTACTCTGCAAGCTTGCGGTAAATAAAGAAAGGTGAATATCAATAAATTAATCAAATTAGGCTAAGAATCAAGTCTTTTGGACGTCTTAGTCACAAAAGATATTCCTCGAAACGCTCGTCTGTCACCAATTTCCAATTCCCATACAATTTAGTTTTTTAGGTACCTTGAATACAAAGGCGAGGTAAGGGAAGGGTCTGGTAAGTTGCTTCAAAGTTTTACGAATAACCTAAAACAAAAGTTAGTGATTTTGCAGTACCTAGCGAAAATCTGAAATAGTCTTTTTCTCTCTTAGCCAGTTTCTAATTTTCCAAATGTTGCTTATTTTGGAAAACATCGTGAGGAAACCCGCATGTCCTAGAACTAAAAATTCGAAGACAAGTGACATGTAGCAGACACCTGCTCTGGGCACGCGTGGTGTATTATAGCCCATTCCTTCTCACAGAGAGAAGGCCTGTGTCCCAGCAGTGGGAACATTATAGGCTGATTATGCTTATTTTGTTAGTTAGTTAGAGCCACATTATTGTATGTCAGTCGTCATGCAAGGAGTATGAAGTACGTTCCGTAGTGTATCAGCCCCTAACCGCACATGAATATCTAGTGGGGGTCGATAGTGGCTAGTGACGGCGACCGCGGCTGCGCCGACCGGTGCGGGGGCGCGGGTGGCGAGGCACTTCGCGCTCCACTGCTCCATACACTGCTAATTAGCAGCCCGATACAATTAGCTTGTTCATTTATAACGAGCTCCTATTTACGTGGCCCCGCGAGCGGTCCGCGACCCCGTGCCGTGTGCGCACTGCTGCGCTGCGCAAGCGCACAATGTAACGCGTTTCACCCACGAATACCGCGCATACGCGCCAAACAATAAAAATATTTGTCCCTAATGAGTTTTCATTATGAATAGCTCATAAAAATTAAATAGCCAAGTGCGCCGCACATTAATATTTATAGCTCTGTAATCAGTTCGCGTAGGTATCATTACACGAGCGCTAACTAGGTGGCTGCTACGTAATTGTATTCAAAATATGAAACGTTAAATTCTCGTATTAATTAGAAACGTGGTGGGGTGGTACCTCGCCGCGGAGTTGTTCCACTATCCACACATGGCTCAGTTGTCCAGTTCAACAGATGAACAGCTACGAGCACACGTTGCCACTCAAGTCTCAGACTCAGGTGGCTTGGAAAAGCCAGGTAGCCAGACCAGCTTGCCTAAAAATGAGTAACTATGCGGGCAATATATCAGGTTTACTGTTAATGTATAAAAAATACAAAAAAAAAATCGTAACATAAAACTACGAAAGTAATCGCCTAACGAATATCGGATATCATGTCAAGTATGTGTAACAGATATGATATGAGTGCATGTTGAGCGATGGCGGCACGCGACAGTTCAACTCATCTGCATATCGCGACTAGTGGCGGCAATGCGCCCGCATCCGCCCGCGAATTACTGCATGCTAATGACAAAACTGTCGCATTTGCATCTTTTGCCGATACATTTCCCAACAACCGTAGCTACGCGACTGACATGTTACAACAAATGCAACTACTTCATTACGTAGTACATATATCACAAATATGTTAGTACAATCTACGTACCCGCCCTGTATCATAAACTAAATATATTACGTACCAAACTTTAGTTCTGGCCGCAGTGTGCAAGTAATATATCGTGGATTGATAGCCTGAAAAATATATCAGTATCAAGATGCTTTGCTACGACCAAACAGGCGGGTCTACGGTGCTACGGCGTAGCAGGTTCCGCGTCGCGCGGTACTTCAGACATAGTAGTGGCTTTACTTTATCTCGCATCAAACAACAGCTTATTTGCATGAGTCCCCCACACCATGCACGTCGGGCACGGGTGCATGTGTGCGTGCACGAGTGGGCGGTGCGCGCTTGCCACGCCCACGGCCTGCCGAGCGTGCAGACTACCGAGATCATACTCACTTCGTATCTACTTACAGATATAAATACCCAACAATTAAAACACCCACCAGTATCATATCTTCGAGAAATAGCCATAAAGATCGCCACATAACACGTGAGCTTTAGCAGCGCGAGATGAGCACGCAAGATAATGAGGACGTGTGTGACAACGGCGCGCAGCGCGGGGCGCGGGGCGCGGGGCGTTCTTCATAGAAGTATTATTAATGAAGTAATAAGTAGCGTCAAACTAACTGTCATTAAGTTCCATAATTATATCGGCAATTATCGTACTTAAGCTGGATGCTGTTTCCCAGAACTATTTCATCGTTTTGTATGAACTCCAGTTAACAGTGTGAAGACTCTTGAGACATACTTATTAAACATGGAGTACCCGCACAGGCACAAGCCATTACGTGTAAATGTGGCCGCCATAGTTCACCCGGATTGTGAAACATCGCCTAGTAGGGGCGCTGTACCGATTCGCGACCGCTTTCCTAATACCCGCTTCCTTGCAACTGATTGGTTTATTCAGACACCTAAATATAGACGACTGTGAAATGTAGTCACTGACCATAAATGTTAACGGCTGCGAAGATGGCTTGTTGGCCAGACGGAACATAACTACCGTGACTAGACAAACCAAACCTAGGCAAATTGTTGTACAAGGTGTAGTGCGGCTCGTAGCCGGAACCTTGTTCTGGTCGGCGCAGGTTCCTGTTTGGACATGTTGGGGTGTTCCTGCTGAGAACAGGGAAGAGCCACCGAAGTACTTGATCGCCATTGCCGGTGAAGTAGTTACCCGTGCACACTGCACACCACAGACTGATGCGTCGTGCAATCTACAACATCCTCACTTACTTGATGTAATTTTATAATTTTGAAAAACGTTTTGAGTAATTGAAGAAACGAATTATAAAAGCTAACTGTCTGACTGTCGAGACTCGTGAGTTCGCGTAGGTACTCTATCTGTATTTCACATAAGTAGGTATTACAACAGAAAGTACCTAGGTACCTGTGTCGAAGTGTTCTTTTCGCAAGACGGTTTCGCCAAAAAAAATTGAAAAAGTGAAATATTAGGTACTAAAGCTTGTGGTTATCCGATATCAGTGATGAAATATATTATTTTTGACAGTCTCACTATCAAATGAATCATTTACCGAGCTCATTAAAAAATACTGGCTCAATAGTTGGCGGCGCACAGCGGCCGGCGCGCGGCTGCTGGCGGGTCCCCTACTCCACGACACGCACATTCCTCGCGTTCCGACTTGATATATTACATTTGTGTTTCATTAATTATACTTCCTCTAAATGATGTGCTGTAAGTACCGCCGACTGACTAGTTTCATATCACTGTAATAATAAAAGTTAATTCCGAGCGCACGTATCGTTACTATACTAGGTATAGTAAGTACTAAGTAGGTACCTACTTACATATTCAGCTGAATCGCCAAACTTTCAAATGCTGAACCAGGAGAATATTTGAAGCAATATAAAGCTATGTAATTTATACTCTGATATTTTTTAAGACATACAGAGACCACATAGAATGGCGACTTTTTGTGTAATCGTTTAAGTAGATGCTTGGAACCGCTATAGGTACGTTAGAGCATGGAATGTGATAAGTTGCGTGTATCTGGCGAGTGTGGAAGTTCTGGGAACGCGTCGCGCTCAGATCCGCAAAGTCCGCGCTGCGCCGAATCCGAGCCGCATTCCTGCCGAGTGCCGACCCACCTAGGCACAACTCCTACGACGTGCTACTAGCCCTGGTTCACGTACTAGGCCATGGTAGGTAGGTATACTGAACGTTACAACACGAATACTATTGAATATTGTTAGAGGCACTGTCTTTATACTCATTACTGGGTACTACATGTGGAAACTTGTAATTTATTGTCCATATTTTGTTTAAACTATTGCTCACTGTATGTTGAGCTGTAAGTTTTCCTTAAAAATGAAAAAAAAAAAAAGAAAAGTTTTTATTGTTTCTCATACAATTGTTCTACAGCACAAAATTGAGGCAGCCCCTTTAAGTTATAAGGATACTTGTGTTGGGGTTACCTCGCAACTTCCCATTGGGTTACAGTTTGCAATGTTGAGACATAATTAAAATTAATATAGGCTATTTTTAGGTTCAAGTATGTTACAAAATTAGCAAGTTCAGGTATGTGTAGTGTTTGTGGGTGTGTGTTTGTGTGGTTTGTGAGTATGTGTGCGTGTGTGAAAGGTGGATATGCCGAGTGTGGGTATGAGTACCTAGGTGTCTTAATGATTGATCGTTTTATGTATGTTAAAATTGTTTACAGGTATTACTTTAGTAAATTCTGGTTAATAAAAGTTCAATTTCATCGTACGTTTGTGATTTTAACCATTCCGATAAAGTATTTTTGCATTCATACCACAACATGGGGTAAATATTCAATTTGTATATGTATATAATAAATATAAGTAGATTGAGTGTTAAACTGACGCCTGGCAAAAACCGTACGGACCCGAGGGGAGTGAGCCACAATGTCTTTACGTCTTTTATCTAGCTTAGATGGGTCAAATGAAAGGGTCTTGTGAAGATGTATGGTTATGTTCAATACGTATAATTTCCTTACAGACAGTAGCATACTAACCTTATAAAGGTTGTCCGTAGAGTAACGAAAGGGCTTAAAGTACATAACTTTGATGAGAGACCTTTGAGCCCTTTCTAGGTCTAGAAATTTGGTCTTGGTGGCCCCTCCCCAGATCGGTATACAGTATGTGATGACCGATTGTGTCAGAGCTGTATAGATTTTATTGAGTAGCAACGGTGGCATCACATGTCGTAGCGTTTTAAAAATCCATATAAATTTTCTGACATGCCATGATAGTCTTTGGTCAACTGTTATTCCAAGATATTTAGTAAAACTAACTCTCTGTATGCTTTGACAATTACAAGGATAATGAGAGGTTGCACACTCATGGATCACGATTCCAAAATCAGCACCTGGCTGTGTCCTCTGATTTGGAGTGAAGCAGATAAAGTTAGTTTTGAATACGTTGAGGGTTAAGAGATTGGTATTTAACCATTTTGCTTTTACCGCTAATCCACGTTCAGCAGCAGCACGCACGGAAGCCCAAGAGTCCCCGGCGAAAACTACTGCTGTGTCATCTGCATATGAAAAAACTCGTCCGCCACTGTTCCTGATATTACACAACTCATTTATATAAATCAGGAAAAGCGTCGGGGCGAGCACACTTCCCTGGGGTACTCCAAAACATACCATTTTTTCACCACTAGTTAGATTTCCAACCCTAACCTGCTGTTTTCGGTTTGATAGGTAACTACCGAAAAGAGAAAGAGCCGTACCTCTAATGCCGATTGTTTCAAGCCTGTGCAGAAGGATGGGGACAGAGACGGTGTCAAATGCCTTTTTTAGGTCTAAGAATACTGTAAGGCATTTCAGTCCTTTGTCTACATTATTGACTATATCGCCCTTTAGTGCCTTCGCAGCGTCTTGTGTAGATAGACCCCTTCTGAACCCATATTGCGAGGAAGATAAAATATTATGTTTATTAAGGTAACTAATTAATCTGTTATTTAGTAATTTTTCTAAAATTTTTGCGATGCATGATATAACTGATATAGGTCGATAGTTGTTAACATCGTTCCGGTCCCCCCCCTTGTGCACAGGCGTAACCAAAGATCGCTTTAAAGCCTCAGGAAATTTCCCGGTTTTAAAGCACAGGTTAGCTAGTTGGCTTATTAGAGGTACCATGAAGTCCCTAGATATTTTTAAAAATTTAGTGGGTATACCGTCCCAGCCTGGTGAGCTTTCAGAATCGAGATTCATGAGTATGTCATCCACTTCCTGCGGGTCAGTGTCAAGTAGTACGAATGACGTAGTATGCTGTTCACTCCTTAGGTAAGAAGAGCTGGGATTAGAGAGGTTAGATTTTTTTATTATATCTTCCGCCAATGTTTTACCAATTGTAACAAAGAACTGATTAACACGGTTGAGAGAATCGAGAGGGTGTGGTGTGATTTTAAGTAGATTAGAATTGTCTGATTTAGGGGTTTTAAATTGTGTAATTTCGTTGATTTTTAGCCAGAGCTGTTTAGGATTTTTTATTGACATAGTTATTTGTTCTCTTTGTGATTTTCTTTTTAGTTTTTTTATTAAGTTTGTACAAAAATTACGAAAACGTCTGAAAGTTATTTGTAGTATTATATTATAGGAATCTTTCTTAGTTTGCACTTGCATTTTATTACGGAGGTTGATACATCGAAGTACACCAGCAGTCATCCAAGGCTTGATAACCCGTCTTCCACTCGGGACTGACTTAGTTGTAGTGTTAGATAGTAGTGAAGTTTTTATTATCTCTATAAATTTATAAGCTATGATCTCAGGGTCATTACATGTATTAAAAAATGACGTGTACCTATCAAGTAAGTGTAGGCACTATAAAAATTAATTACAGTTTTGGTTTTGGCGGACTTTTTAATTTTTAGCGATCGGGTTATGTTTATTAATACCATTGCGTGGTCTGTGATTGAGGTATTAATAACACCCACAAATGCTGAGCTCAAAGCTTTGTCAATTTTTATAAGTGCATGGTCCAAACAACTTTGTTCTCTAGTAGGTAAACAGTGCCCTGGTAACAGGCCATGTGACGCTAACACATTTAAATAGTTTAATCTGTTACTGCGTTGCTGAGATGTTTCGGAATTCTTGATTATTAGATTAATATTGATGTCACCTACAATTATAATATTTTTATGTGTCATTATAGAGTCAAGGTGAAGATTCAATGAATTTATAAAGTTATCAGCACAAAGGTTAGAGGGTGAACGGTAGATGCCTATGATGGTATAGTTAGAAATTGATACCTGAATAGCTGCCGCATGTGAAATATTGATTTCAGTAACATGGGCCAGGTGGCCGTCTCGAACGTATGCTACCACACCGTCATTTTGATTAAGTTGATTTTTAGTATAGTACGAAATGTAGTTATCAAGCAATGGTAACTGTCTGTGATAGATAAGCCTGCACTCCGTTAACATCAACACGTCTATGCTATGTTTTATTTGTGATAAGTTTAGCTGTAAGTCTTCGAAGTTTGAATAGACACTCCTGATATTTTGGGTTACTACTGTCAAATTATAGTTATCATGCTGTAAGTAGTTATGCAATTCTTCAATGTTGATAATAGCCGACTTCGAAATTTCGCTGTCATCTAATTCCCGTATAGTATTAAGATTACTATCCATTATCGTGTTGATAATACAAGTGGTGCAGCGTGCAATTTACGTTAGTGAAGAAGCATTGATAAACGAATTGTAAATATTCTAATTCGACACTTAATGTATTTGTGAAAGGCGGTTTAAGTATGATCGCGAGTGTGTGTGACCTGTGTAAAGGTGGGTGAGTGGTTAGAGTTTGATAGATTGTTAGTGTGAGTGTTGTTGAGTGTTGTTGAGTGTAATGCGTAAGTTTTATGAGTATTGCATTTTATAACGAAATAAATAAACAAACATGACGTATTTGAAACTAAATTCGGTCATTTTGAAAAGGTCGCTAAATGCTTCTCTCCGTGCACCATATTTTCCAGATGGTAACCAGAATCATCCGGTACCGACCTTTTTTTTTTGAATATGAATATTATTTCTGCGACACCTAAACACATTATTCCTACTGCTATATATAACCATTGGCACTATGATGGATGACGCATCGTTCCGGGTCGCTACGAGTCTACGCTTAGGCGCACCTTGTGTTGCCCCGCATCGGTGTCACTGCGGTGAAGCTGTCGACAGCCTCGGACACCATGGCCTGTCCTGCTATAGGAGCGCAGGTCGTATTGCACGGCACGCCAGCATTAACGACATTATTCGTCGAGCCCTTGCCAGCGCCGGCGTACCAGCGGTTTTAGAACCAAACGGCTTGGTACGTGACGATGGCAAGAGACCAGACGGCATGACGTTGGTGCCTTGGAAGGTGGGTAGGCCTTTGGTGTGGGACGCAACTTGTGTCGACACCCTTGCACCATCTCACCTTGCAAGCACGGCGGGCTGTGCAGGCGCTGCTGCTGCGGCTGCTGAGATCCTCAAGCGGCGCAAATACTGTAACCTTATTGATAATTACAGTTTTGAGCCGTTTGGGGTCGAAACGCTCGGGTCATGGGGCCCGAGTGCGCGTCTCCTTTTTAAGGAAATCTCTCGCCGACTGGTCGACACTTCGCGTGACCAGAGGGCTGGCTCTTTCTTTGGCAAAAGAATTAGCATTGCCATTCAGCGTGGCAATGCTGCCAGTCTTCTGGGCACGTTTCCAGTTGACAGCGATGCGGAGGAGTACTTTGACGCACTCTGAAGTGTCCTTTTGTCGTCGTTTTTTATTTGTTTATGTTTTCTTACTTTAATTCTTTTTTTCATTAGGTTAGTTCTATTTGTAGTCTGTTTAAAATGTAAATATTATTTAGTTATAAAAGAAGTAATCTGAAATTATAGAATTTATTTCTCAAAAAACTTAGTAATATTTCACAGAAAAATAGTTTGGTATTAATTTCTAATAAGTGGAGGAAAGGAAATATGGTCGGTTGAAAAACAACTTAAAAAACACTGTTTTAAGCTTTCACGGTTTACAACTAAACTTATACTGTCACTTACGGGATATACAAACTAAGAGGGTAGATAGATTTGTCTGCTCTTAACAATTTATTTTCCGACCACCCGCATTCTGTAGTCAACCTGCGTTCATGGCGCTTGCAACAGCGCCGAAATATCGGGAGCTCAAAATAATGAACAATCACGGAAGATATCCCGTATGTGACAGGATAAGTTTAACTTAAAAAAAAAGTTAAATGCTACATTGTTTAAAATTAAATATGGTCTATACTTGAGTGAGAAGTGTTTATAAGTGTGTGTGAACTAGTAGGTGATTTATGTGGAGTTTGAGTGGTATGGGTGCATGTGTGTGTTGGTGTATGTGGATATATGAGGGTGAGTGTGTGTTAGTGCAGGGGTGAGTGTGCGTGATTGAAGTGCATCATAAAAAAATCTTAAAAAATAAGGGTTTTAAGTTAAAATTAAATTAATGTCATTGATTTATGGGTCACCCAAATCATTAGCAATAGCATGTAGCATACTATTATAACACTTTAAAATCAACAGTAAATCGATCCACCAAAAATTTAACAATTCTTGTCCTCCGTTCCGCCCAAGGCGAGTACTTATGTTTTTGGAGGGTAATCACAGCACTAATCACACACCTGACACTAATCGCACTAATGGCACGACTGACAGATGCGAAATAAATAACGCGATTGATCGCACACGCACGAAACTTCATGTTATAGTAAGTTGAAAAAGTGCCAGAAAAATTTAGATTTTTGATTGGACAAACTTTGATTGAGTGTCCTGTGCTTTTAAATAAGATTTTATAATATGGTTTAATTGTTTTTAGATAATTTGACTAATGCATATAGTGACAAAATTGTTTATTTTATATTGTACCTCAAATTGTTACTTTGGTGAACGCAATTACATCAAAAATAGGAACTGGGACAAGCCACCAAACTTGAATTTGAAGGCGATTTTTTTTCCCTGATGACCAAGTTACGTAGTTCACTACAAAAAAAATCAGAAACATCCTATCATTTTACAACTCGATTCTCAACGTGGACACGTAAAATTTGCTGATTTGATATTCACCCATGAACATGATTGTATTTAAGATTATTTTAACTAATTCAAACCTAACATCCCAATTACTGTTGAACGTTCAGTAATAGCTCTGTTTCTTCATAATTTAATTGTTGCAAATATTCACTTACAATTTGATTACATTTAGATTTAGTAAGTGGGTAAATATTTAATTCTCTATTAATTTTGCTATAAAGGAACAGACCAAGAAATTCAATAAATCTTTCGCTAAATTTGGTTTTACACGTGATTCGTTCCAGTTCCACTTTTTTATTTCTTAGTTTTTGCGCGAGTGGGTCATAAGATAGTTTTGTATGTTGTTTAAGAATGATGTTGAGACTTGTCTTTGTTTCGACAATTTGTATTTGTTTCGACAATTCAAAAGTGCCTGTAACTGGCCTATTTGAAATAAATGCTTTGATTTTGATTTGATTTTGACTGAAAAGTTGTCTTACGGTCAGAACCCCACAAATCTTGGGAATGTTGGGAAAACTTTGGCTGAACTGATTCCGAAACATTGCGGCCCACGACCTTTCCAAAAATTTAACAACAGCTATAATCTGAAATCATTTGCTATGTTGGATACTGACGAAAACGAAATATCCCGAATAATTTCTGGCCTTAAAGATGACTGTGCAGTTGGATGGGATAATATAAGCAACAAGATCCTTAAGCTCTTTAAGAATGTATTGGAACCTCCCTTAACGCATATATTCTGTCTTTCGAAAGGAATTTTCCCTGTCTAAAAAAGGCTGTTTTTATCCCTATCTATAAATCTAGATACAGGGACTTGGTTACTAACTATAGGCCGATATCATTACTCCCCTCAATTTCAAAGATACTTGAGAAAGTTATAAATAACAGATTAGTTAGCAACCTAGAAAAAAACAACATCTTGTCACCTGCGCAATTTGGCTTCAGAGCCAAATTATCCACAGCCGATGCGGTGCATAGTCTGACCGATTATGTCTCAGAACAACTAGACAAAGGGAACCAGGTCCTGGGAGTCTTCCTTGATTTAGCGAAAGCCTTTGACACTGCCTCTGTTTCTGTGCTTCTGAGGAAATTAGAAGCAATAGGAATAAGGGGAACGCCACTGAAATTACTTGCTGATTACTTAGATGACCGATACCAATGCGTTAGAATTAACAATTTTACGAGCGATGAGCAGAAAAATACTGGATTTGGTGTTCCCCAAGTAAGTATTTTGGGCCCTACCCTATTCTTGGTTTATATTAACGACTTGTGTAATCTAAATATCAAGCACGGCAAAATCATATCATATGCTGACGACACGGCACTAATATTTTCTGCTAAAAACAGTAGCGAACTGTTGGACAACGCTCAACTTGGTTTTAATACTGTGACTAATTGGCTTAAAAGCAATTTACTAACACTAAATGCTGACAAGACAAAATATATTCCCTTCTCCATGCGCAAGCCTCAATTTAACACTGCTAACTTCCATATATATGCCCATCAATGTGATAACCTGTCAGTCAACCTGTGCAATTGTCCGTCTATCCTCAAAACCTGTAACATTAAATACCTCGGGATTATAATAGACGACACGCTCTCTTTTAGGTATCATATTGAAAGTCTGGTTAAAGGAGAGCGCAAATTAATATATGTATTTAAAAAAATACGAACTTTTGCAGATTCAAAATTAATCACACAAGTTTATTTCGCCCTATGTCAATCTATAATTCATTACTGTATCATTTCATGGGTAGGTGCATCAAAAACTATCCTGCTTCCCCTTGAAAGAGCTCAAGGAGCAATTTTAAAGGTAGCACAATTTCATCCCTTTTGCTTTCCCACAGATCAGCTGTATAAATCCTGCAACGTGGTGACTGTGTGCCAGCTATTCATTTTGCACTAAGTATTAAAACAACACTCCATACTCACGTACAATGCTGACAATACTAACAAGAGACGTAATGATATAGTATGCATTTCTAAAGCAACCTCCAAACATCATCAGCCTATAGCAGTCCACTGCTGGACATAGGCCTCCTCAATTGCACGCCATTCAACTCGATTTTCAGCAGCTCTCATCCAGTTGCTACCAGCCACCTTGCGAAGATCGTCACTCCACCGAGCCTGAGGGCGTCCCACCTTACGTTTGCCGATTCGTGGTCTTCACTCAAGAACACGTCTACCCCAACGGTTATCGGTTCTACGGCTAATATGTCCGGCCCATTGCCACTTCAGCTTACTTATTCCGTGAGCTATGTCGACAACTCTGGTTCTCTGTCGGATCACATCGTTCCGGATGCGATCCCTCAGAGAGACTCCAAGGATAGCCCGTTCCATAGCTCGCTGAGCGAGCTTAAATTTATGGACCAGTCGTACTGTGAGTGTCCACGTTTCGGCTCCGTTAGTCATAACAGGCAGGACGCACTGATTGAAGACCTTAGTCTTTAGGCTCTGTGGAATACGCGACGAGAAGACCCGGCGAAGCTTCCCAAATGCTACCCAGCCCAGTTGGATTCTTCTATTAGCCTCCCTCTCAAAATTGTTTTTACCTAACTGCAGAGTTTGCCCGAGGTAAACATATTCTCGAACAACCTCGAGAGGACCACCATTGACAACATAAGGTCCTGGTGTGACGTGTTCGTTGAACATAACCTGGGTTTTGTCCAAGTTCACCCTGAGACTAATGCGTATTGAAGAATCAACTAGGCCATCCAGCATCTGCTGCAAGTCGTGCAGCGATTCGGCCAGTATGACGATGTCATCTGCAAATCTCAAGTGTGAGATGTACTGGCCGTTGATGTTTATGCCACGTCCTTCCCATTTTAGCGTCTTGAACACATCCTCCAGTGCGTTGGTGAACAATTTCGGGGAAATAACGTCCCCTTGCCTCACCCCCCGACCCAATGGGATATGCTCCGTTTGCTGGTTTTGACTTTGGACGGTCATCGTGGCGTTCTCATAAAGACTTCTCAACACTTGGATGTATCGCCAGTCGACTTGGCATCGCTGCAGAGACTCTAGAACCGACCAGGTCTCGACAGAGTCAAAAGCCTTCTCATAGTCCACAAATGCAAGACACAGCGGCCGATTATACTCTTCGGACTTCTGTATGATCTGCCGCACTGTGTGGATGTGGTCTATGGTGCTATATCCTCCTCGAAACCCGGCCTGCTCCGGTGGCTGGAAGTCATCAAGTCTTCGCGCTAGACGATTCGTGATGACTCTTGAAAACAGCTTATACACGTGGCTAAGGAGCGAAATAGGTCTGTAATTCTTTAACAGGGTCTTGTTTCCCTTTTTAAAGAAAAGAACGACCACGCTCCTTCTCCACGCTTCTGGAGTTCTCTCAGAGAACAGGACCGAGTTGAAGAGCTCCCGCAGCTCTCTTAAAACAGGACTTCCTCCCGCTTTCAGGAGCTCAGTCGTTATTCCATCCTCGCCAGGGGCTTTTACATTCTTAAGCTGTCCAAGAGCCACCTCGATTTCGTCTTGGCTGACTTCTGGCAGGTCTTCTGTGAAATGGCGGGTTAAGGTGGCTCTGGAATCCTCAGGTCGAGATGCATGCGATGCATACAGCTGGCCGTAGAAGTTTTCGACTTCCGAAAGAATCTCGGGCTTCGAAACGACGATATCTCCACTAGATTTGGTCAACTTCGTCAGGTGGCTCCTCCCAAGTGATTGGACGAACACTTTCGACCCCCGATTTTGCTCAATCGCTTTTTCTATTGAGCGTGTGCTGGAGCATCGAAGGTCACGTCGCACCAATTTCCTAATTTTATTATTGAGTGCCTGTAGTTCTGACGAAGTGATGGGTGGGTTTTCACGTCGTTCCGTCATAAGCTCCAGAGTCGCCTCCGAAAGTTTGGACTTCCTGCCCGTATGCCGCAATTTACAAAAACGCGTCCCTTCCTCACTGAGGATTTCCATCGAGCGCCTGGTCAACGTCATTTGTGGTTTCCACGACCGCGAATCGGTTCTCCAGATCTGACTGGAACGTTTCAGACCCTAGCATGGTTTGGAGCATATTTGGACGGAGCTTAGACTTCATCAAGCGGGTTCGCTCCAGCTTAAAATTAATATTCAGAGTGCCACGGACAAGTCTGTGATCGCTACCGGTGTTGAACCTGTTGATCACCGAGACATCTCTGAATATATGCTTTTTATTCGCTATGATGAAGTCTATCTCATTTTTCGTCATAGTGTCGGAGCTTCGCCACGTCCACTTCCTTTGTGACTGTTTCTTAAAGAAAGAATTCATCACGAAAAGCTCAAGGAAGTTGACAAGCATTTGCCCCCTATGATTTCTGCTGCCAAACCCGTAGGATCCTACTACCAATTCACTGCCATTTTGTACTCCCACTTTAGCGTTAAAATCCCCCATAACAACGCTGTAATGGGCCTTAGTAGTGGAGTGCAAGGCCTTGGAAATGTCCTCAAACATTTCCTCCACCACGTCGTCCGAGTGTGCCGAAGTCGGTGCGTAGACCTGAACAACCTTGAGTCTATACCTCTCGGTTAGCTTCAATATGAGGTACGCTACCCTGTTCGAGACACTAGACACTTCTACCACGTTGTCACAAAGGGATTTGTGTACCAGGAACCCGAGTCCGCCTTGGGATAGCTGGTCTCCCTCTCGAAAATACATCAGGTGGCCCGATTCAAGGGTTATTGTGTCCTCCCCCTCTCTTCGGACTTCACTCAACCCAAGAATGTGCCACCTTACCCTTTCGAGTTCTTCCTCCAGCTGCACTAGATGTTCGTCGAGCCGTAACGTGCGTCCGTTGTACGTCGCCAAGGTCAGTTGGGTTTGGCGGCCATTCGTAACCCGGGGATTCTTAGCCCCTACCTTGCCGTTACCGTGACCGCCGCCAAAATCAGGAATAGCAAGGCCGCCGGGAACTGGGGGCCGTGGCTTGCCATTTAAGGGGTTTGCCCATAATCGCCACGCTGGGCATGTGGGTTGGCGATCGCAGATCGCAACTCCTCGCACTAGTGACGCTGCTGCCCGTCACTAGTCTGCGCTATTTAGTTGCGAACTTTCGAAATGGTTGTACCGCCATTTATCGGTCGTCAGAGCTTCGTTTGTTGTTTAGCAGGATGCACCACGAGCAGGTGAGGTTGACTTGGGGCACTGAGATGGTAGGTGCGCCCCCTTACATACCTCCAAACATGTCTTTGCGGAAAGATTCTTTTAATTTTTAGGCCCATTTCTGTACAATAGATTAAATAAAAAACTAAGTATATGTAAGTTAAATTATTTTAACTGTAAAAAGTCTATAATTACTTTTCTACAACCCGTTAAATAACATTACTATTAATACTAACGGGATATTATATTTGTTAATATCGGGAACTCATAAAAAACAGTAAACATGGTAAATATCCCGTTAGTATTAATAGTAACCCATATCTTATGCACAGACAGAAGACTTACTTGTTGTCTGCAAGTAAACTGCTGACACGCTGTTTTTTATGTTTGTTTATTTTATGTAAGTTTTAATTTTAGTACTTTACTTTTCATTTAATGTTAATTTATTTATTTTAAGTAGGTATTTGTGCACTTTGTAGCCTGAAACACTGGATCAACCTAGTTCAGGCAATTAGCAACTGCTCTATTTTATTTGTTAAGATATTTTATTGTAAATGTGCCCCCTTTTTATAAATAAACGATAATTATTATAATCTGATACAGAGAGACAGTAGGAAAAAGGGTAGGTTTAAAAAGATATATCTATACATATAAAATTCAAAGTCCTGACTGACTGACTGACTTATATATCAACGCACAGCCCAAACCACTGGTCCTAGAGACATGAAATTTGGAC
This sequence comes from Noctua comes, assembly GCA_963082995.1. Classification (NCBI taxonomy): domain Eukaryota; kingdom Metazoa; phylum Arthropoda; class Insecta; order Lepidoptera; family Noctuidae; genus Noctua; species Noctua comes. The sequence goes on from OY720269.1 coordinate 408,631, forward strand.
AGTGTACTCTTTGTGAAGAGTAGGTATCCACTAAGAAAGGGTTTTTCGAAATTCTATCCCTAAGAGGGTGAAATGGGGTGTTGAATTTTCTATGAAACTTTTTATTGTCTGAGTCGATTGACTTGAAACTTGGAGGGCGTATTCTTTGTGAAGAGAAGGTCTCCACTAAGAAAGGATTTTTGGGAATTCCAGCCCTAAAGGGGTAAAATAGGGGATGGAAGTCTGTCTGTTTTGAAGTTAGGATCTTAAAATTTTGTGTTTAGGCTGACGATTGAAAATTAATTTATACGTGTCTCGGCATTTTTGATAATTCTGTCCCCGACGGGTTAAAAATGGGGGGTGAAGGTAAGTAATCGGATATTTACGACATCCACGCGGGCGAAGCCGCGGGCAAAAGCTAGTATTGGTGTAGATTTAAGTAGGTAACAATTTAATTTCTCGGAAATATTTGCATTAATCGCTAAAATATTCTACTTATGTTTTTCCAAATAAGGGCTTCCCTCGACAGCCTTACATTACATCCTTAGACACTCGATGACAGTCATACTCCAACTAGGTCGAAGTTCTCATCAAGGTGCATAAAATGAGCCGAGACACGATAAAGCTGCTGTAAACTGTTGAGGACCTCTTGCAACGCCTTCCGTTTCCATCGGTAGACCGTCGATGACAGTCATACTCCAGCTAGATTTAAAGTTCTCATCAAGGAGCAGGAAATGAGCCGCTGTAAGCTGTTGAGGACCTCTTGCAACTGCCTTCCGTCTCCATTGTTAGACCGTCGATGAAATTCATACCCCAGCTAGGTCTAAAGTTCTCATCAAGGTGCATGAAAAGAGCTCAAACACGATATAGCTGCTGTAGACTCTTGCGGATCTCTTGCAACTGCCTTCCGTATGCAAAGCGCATGGAAAGCTATCGAACACACACTCTACAGGGTATAGGCTATGTAGATTTTCAAAGCAGTATCATGTAGACTAATCTAAAGTACGATATCATAACTTTTTTAAAAAACCGGTCAGTCGAGTTTAAAGTTGTCTTGTGAGCACATTTTTATTCATTAGTACCATTTTGTTTTAACAGATGTCGCTGCATGTAGCTTACAATTGATGATAAGTTCTTCTTGAACACTCAGTATTTTACTACTAAATAAATACCCTTGATAATAAAACTATTTATTTGAATAAGAATTAATACTACGATACGAATGTAACCAAGTTTTGTTTCTAATTAAATTTTAGAAAACAAAATCTGCTTTTGTGACTTAACTATGATAGTTAGATATATTCCCTCCCGGACTTTTTTGTAGGTAATGATAAGTACTTTAATAATGTAGTACATAATTTTTAAGTATCAATACTTTTCTCAGCCAAATAATGAATTTTATGGGCAAAATTTAGCTACTTTGGGTTACATTATTGTAATTTTCTTAAAGATCTCCAATTTTTTTGAAAATAAATTATAGTCTATGTTACTTCCTGATAATTTAGCTTTCTATTAGTGAAAAAATTGTTCAAATCCGTCTAGTAGTTTCGGAGCCTATTCGGTACAATTAAACAAACAAAAAAATCTTTCCTCTTTATAATATTAGTATAGACTAGCTGTTGCCCGCGACTTCGTTCGCGTGGAAATTTTGGTGTGCATGTGTGAGACTGGCTCGTTGGTCTAGTGGTCGCAAGCGCGACTACTAAGCGTGGGGACCGATTCCCGGATCAGGCAGTGTCAAAAAAAAATGTTTATTTCAATTACACAAAGTTATCACTTATCACACACATGATTTGGAGATCACTTTTTAAGCAAGGAGATGCTTATGTTAGGGGGCGTCCATTAATTACGCGAGGCGATTTTTCAACCCCCCTCTCCCCCTGGTGGGATGTCGTGAGATTTGGCTTGACCCCCTCGTCTCCCTCCTAATCTCACGTGAGATTTATCAAAATGAGATTGGGTGATATTTGGCGCGAATCTGGATTTGTGCTCGGTTGATGGCAATAGGCTCACCCCCTACTACATGGGACTTCAATATAACTGGCGAAATGTGTGTGTACGATTAGGTGCACGTCTGCCCAACCCTTCGGGGCTTTAAGGCGTGACGTTATGTTATGTGTGAGAACTGACTGCCAGATCAAAAGGTGATAATGTACTGATGACTACAAAAGGCGTCCTTTTGGGTGATGTAATTCTGGGCGGCAGAGGTCCGAAACAAAATTAAGAGATACGATGGTGCTATGCGAGCGGTAGTGTACGCATCATTATCTAAAATAAGTTCTTGTAGCGCGACTGTAGTGCTCGCATCTTATTTAGACGCGTCTGTATCTCTGAATTAGAGTTTACAGGTCTGTATTAGATAGACAGTAACGATGTTTTGGGGAAATGAACAAAACATAATTGAAATTTTATTTTAAAATATTTAATTGGAAAATAAACAACAGGTGAAGTGTTGATTTTTCTTTTTATGCATGCAAATACCAGAGCGAGTGCCAGTGTATTGTGAATATAATCATTTATTTTAGCTAAAATATTCACGCGCCTGCCATTAATGCAGTTTTTTGCAAAAATTACATTTGATTAGATGGTATGAATTTTGAATTTAGTTTATATATAACAGTTTACCTTTACGAGATTAGGATGGCTCTGAAACAGCTTAAAAACAACAAGGCACCGGGTGATGACGGAATTACGGCCGAACTCCTGAAGGCGGGTGGAAACCCGGTACTTAAGGCCCTTCAGAAGCTGTTTAATTCCGTCATACTCGAGGGGAAAACGCCACAGGCATAGTGCAGGAGTGCGGTGGTAATCTTCTTCAAAAAGGGCGACAATGCCCGGCTGAAGAACTATAAGCCCAATATAAGATTTTAAACTATCATGGTCACTAACATTACTATTAATACTAACGGGGTATTTACCATGTTTACTGTTTGTTACGAGTATGAGTTCCCGATATTTCGGCGCTGTTGCAAGCACCATGATCACGGATAAACTGAAGTTATTGCGGGTGGGTGTTTATGAGCAGACAAATCGGTCTACCCTCTTTCTTGTTCGTTTTTTGCACTCGGTACCGCTACCACTGTCACTCGCAACTCGATTCTGCTCCCGACACACGAAACTCACTGTGTCCGCTCGCGAACTTTTTTCGGCACTTTTTTCGGCAGTTCGCTTTTTACACAGCTGGACCACTGGATTCCAGGCTCTAGACAGTTGAAACCCATCCTCCCGGTTGAAGTTCCTATATTTGGTAATCTCAATAGCTTCTCTAACCAGTCTAGGAATATAGTGGCGTTCTGACGAGATGACCTGAGGGTTATGTAACTCAATCCAGTGGTTCGATCCTGATTCCAGGAGATGTTGAGCTATGGCCGAAACTAAAAGCCCATCTCACTTCTAAGCCACTTCTACAAGTTTTTATGCTTTTCAAGAGTCATCACGAATCGTCTCGCGCACAGGTTTGACGATTTTTAGCCGTCCGAACAAGCCGGATTCCTCAAGGGTTTAGCACCGTAGACCACATACATACGCTGCGACAGGTTATACAGAGGACCGAAGAGTATAACCTGCCTCTCTGTCTAGCGTTTGTGGACTAAGAGAAAGCCTTCGATTCGATCGAGACTTGGGCTGTACTGCAGTCTCTCCAACGGTGCCAAATCGACTATGGGTACATGGTATGAGGTGTTGAAGTGTTTGTACAAAAACGCCACCATGTCAGTCCGACTTCAGGACCAGGCCTCGGAACCTATCCTCCTGCAGCGAGGTGTGAGACAGGGAGACGTCATATCTCCGAAACTGTTCACCGCTACACTGGAGGATGGCAAGTACACCTCTCACCTTCGGTTTGCCGACGATATAGTGGTCATGTCTGAGACCATGGAGGACCTCAGTATAATGCTCGATGACCTCAGTAGAGCTTCCGAAAGAGTGGGTCTTAAAATGAACATGGACAAAACCAAATTAAGTCATGTTGAATGCCCATGTAACACCAACTCCTATCAAGATCGGTGACTATACACTCGAAGTTGTAGACGATTATGTCTACCTGGGACAAACGGTCCAGTTAGGTAGGTCTTACTTCGAGAAAGAGGTCAATCGTCGAATCCGACTCGGCTGGGCAGCGTTCGGGAAGTTGCGTGGTATCTTCTCGTCCAACTTACCGCAGTGTCTTAAGACGAAAGTCTATGACCAGTGTGTGTTGCCAGTGATTACATACGGGACCGAAACGTGGTCGCTCACAATGGGCCTCATCAGAAGGCTTAGTCACCCAAAGGGCAATGGAGAGGGCTATGCTCGGAGCTTTCTTGCGTGATCAAATCAGAAATGAGGAGATCCGCAAGAGAACCAAGGTTACCGACGTAGCCCGAAGCATAGCCAAACTGTGGCAGTGGGCAGGGCACATTGCTCGCAGAACGGATGGCCGATGGGGCCGAAAAGTTCTGGAGTGGCGACCGCGAACCGGAAGACGTTGCGTTGGAAGGCCTCCCACTAGGTGGACCGATGACCTGGTGAAGGTTGCGAGGATCCGCTGGATGCGAGTCGCACGGGACCGGTCAATGTGGCGACACTTGGGGGAGGCCTATGTCCAGCAGTGGACGTCTTTTGGCTGAAATGATGATGATGATAACAGTTTAGCTTTCTAGGTAGTTTCTTTAGAATCCTGGGTGAGAAAAAGTGACGTGAATTCGGTTTTTATACATATTTAAGATATAAATAAATTATAAAAAATCATGAGAATTGCTTGTATTCAAAACTATAATGGCGTCTCGGTTACAACAGCCTTCAGAGTATACTAGAACCATTACCGGTATCCACCATTGTAGACCTTTCGGTTCTATGATTGTGGTATTGACGCTCTATTGTACTTTTTTAGGTGTACATCGGTAATTAATATATTCTTTTAAGAGTCTTAGGTTGTACAATGGAATATTAATAATCCGTTGTAGGTCATTTTATTTAGGGGTCCATTTTCTGAATCTTAAAACCCCTGTTAATCCTTCTTACACTTTATCATTATTCGTTTGTGTTTCTATTTATACTCTACTAATTAAATAAGACTTACTGCAATATTTCTTGTTTATATACAATCAATTCAATATTTACAAATAACATCTATAGTCACGCCACGAAAAGCTATATATTTTGGGGTATCATTTAAGCTATCGCCAATTTAATTAGTTTTGTGTTTCTTAAATAATAGGGTTTGCCCGCAAAATAGCAGATTTGTCACCAAAATTTAGTCCCCAAACAATATAAAATCAATTCCACAATAAATCACCTAAAATCATGGAGATATAGGATCCAGTACCAAATAAATGTTTTTGTATGTATTATAATAGGTTTGTCCTAATAGATATTTAAGCAAACTAATAAATTTTCTAGGAAATTTATAAACTTTCGTAGGATTCTAAACAAGAGATAAACTGTATTATTTTACGGCCACATTTTCGCACGGGGCTCCTATTTCTGTTTGCAGGGTTTAAAGTAACCTAACCTAACCTAAAGTCGGGGTGCCCCAAGTCCCGAGATTTGCGATAATCGATTTATTTGGTGACAGATCTACCATTCTGAGCACAAATCTATTATTTAAGTAATGAAACTACTATTATAACAACGAAGTTTATCTTATTGTACACATATATTAACATTAATTTGATAATTCATACCTGGGAACACTTTTTGTTTATTTGAGAACGAAAATATTTCGTGGCGATAGATCTATTTATTAGATGATAAAACTTGATGACAAATATAAATTTTGGTGACAAGAAATATAGTCCCCTATATTTTGTAAGAAATGAACTTCTACCAAGTTACGCTTTTTGGTTATCCATGAGAAATTTATGCGATAATCTTTTACAAAATGGAGTCTCGATAAAGCAAATAACTTAGTAAAACACTTTTGTCCCACTTCAGTCGTTATATTGGCCCTAGAAACGAAATTTTTGAGCTTTTTGCTTTATAAGGCGTGGTTTTGTTGCCATAACCAGCTATTTACCATATAGTTGCTATAAAATTCACCACTATAACGACCTACGTGCCACTATAGAATTATATTTCTCTGCTGTACATATAGAGTTTCAAAGGCAGTAATAAGTATTATTTTACAGCTTAGACGTTTAGAAATATGCAATATACAACCTAAAGCTGTGTAAAGGAAGCTTATAACTCCATTGAAACACTTTTAACTATTGCAGCCCTCTATAAGACCTACTGGTTTTTTAAAAGGTATTTATAACTCTGCTGTATGTTAAATACTTGTTCAAAAAATCTTTAGTGTTATAGATTTTCTTTGTATCTTCATTGCGATTATATTTACTGTTGTACGGCTATTGTACCACATGCCTGTTAAAGAACTCTTAAATACGCGACTGAACTACTTAAGTATTATAGTAAACCCCTTGAACAGCTATTATAGAACATTCAGGTTGTAAAGAAGTCATTTAAGCAGCTTGAGTGCTATTTGGATTGGTTATTATCCTTCGAAATCCATAGAATAGTTAAGGCATGAAAAGATAAGAAACGGAAGGAGCTACTTTCGCATTTATAATATTAGTCTGGATGTTTGTGTTATAAGTTATAAGTCAGGGAGACATCAGTCGTTAGAAGGGCCGCGACTCCGCGGGCGATGAGGGACGCAAGGTGCGCATACAAGATGGAGCTTCAAGCTGCCAACTATTGACGACGCAACCAAAAAACAATTATAAATTAACTTGCGCCAAGATTAGAAAGAAATATTTTCTTCCAGAAACGAATTTTATTATCCGTAATTTCGAAGGGTTAGTTATTTAAGCTGTCATCGTTAAGTCGTATGCCAATACCCCTACCATTAATAGAAAGTTTCAGATACATTCCTAACCGAATTAACCAGTTTAAAACAGAATACCGCTTCAATGGCATAATTATTGGAGTTCGTATCAGTGCGTAGTCGTCGTGTCTTTGGGAACACCCAAATTCAAAATCGGAATAAAGTACATTACTTTATTCCGAATTTCGATGTTCCGATTTTCAAAAGTCCGAATTTCATAATACCTAAGAATTATAATGTCTATTATTAAAAATTATGACATTTATTTAACCGAAAGTAGTAAATCCGTTTTGTTTGTTTTTTTCGATTTTCATATGTTCGAAGAATCAAATGTTCGATAGGTTGTCGGTCCGAAAACCGACATTCCGAATTTAAATACTTCGAATAAACTGTTAAAACTAGGATTATGATTGTGATTCAATTAGTACAAGATATTCGGTTACTCATATAAATTCAAAGGGTTCCCTCTATCTGGTAGAGTCACAATAACAAAGTTTGATGAAATTTAAAAACGTCTACTTTGTTATTAACATTTGTGTATTACTTATTTTTTGTGTTTTTCTTCTTCTCCTTCGATACCTGCTTCGGGTACCATCTATTGTTGGTGAATTATTTGGATTAGGTTGGGTTAGAACTGTGACCATTAACAGATCAGATCCCCAGATCCACTTTATTGTTGGTTATTTGTGTTTATTTGTCCTGATATTCAGTTTTATCAAGGCGTTTTTATTTCGGAATTCTAATTAATCGGTAATTTAATAATCGGAATTCGTATTTTTGATGTTTCGTATTATTATTAAGTTGGACTTTTTTTATTCGATCTATTGAAACTCGGTATTTTGATAATAGTAATTGTAAAGGTTAGGAATATTGAAATTTAGGAATTATAAAAAAAAATCGGAGATGTTATATTAGGAATTTTGAACCATTCGGAATTATGAAAATCGGTATTTTAAAATTCGGATTTGTGACTGTCGGAATAAAATTTTTCGTATTTATGTAGTGTACCCCGTGTCTACGAGTGTACAAGTATGTACTACTTACATATCTCAGTTAACTTCAGAATCCTGAAACAAGCTGTCTGTCTAGACTTACAGTAGGAGCGTACAGAAGGTGTGTACATATTTGTCTACGTATACTTTGACTACGTATGTAGCACATAGGCAGACAGTCCCGGCTACGTTAGCATTCCGGGTGCAGAGGCAGACTGACACAGTGTGACACAGTTCAGACGCGCTGCGGAATGTGCCGCACTCGGTGACTGCGATTATGCGCAAGTCGCAAAGTGCGTAAAGACGAATGTCGCAGAGTATGAAATACTTGCACATTGTGTTCGACAACACGACCGCGACGGTGTCATTCAAACTGAGTGTAACGTAAACGTCTGTCAATAAATTATGGAAAATCGTGGGTTTGGTTGAAAATACTGTCCTGATGACAGTTACTACTTAAGCTCCATAATATATAGTTCGCCTACCGCCATTTTTCTCGTTGAGTTCCTAGTCGAGACTTTCACTCCGAAACGTTTTATAGCGGCACACGGGCACAGTATAATGGAGCTCCTGAAAGACACATCTTGGATATGAGTAAAAAGCGCAGTGCAGAGCAAGCTTGCAACATCGATCAATGCTGCTATTGTATTGTTTCTTTTTCCTAGCAGCACTGGGCACAGGGAGGCTTGCCGGTGCTGAGGGTTCCGAGTACACATAGTGTCGCATGTGTTCACTATAAATCTTCCGGCCATCACAGGGTTAGGAGCTAATCGCGGCGGACTGGAGGCGGGCCGCGCTAATACCCGCGGCGCAAGCGGCGGGCCCGTGTGGGACGCGGCCGGGGGGAGGGGGCGTCTAATTGCACCGCACCGTTGTTTTTGCGGGCGCCGCGCTTCAATCTGTATGCGGCCCGCGGCGGTTTCCACGAAAGCAATTACCGCATCCGCTGCGGCCATCTTGTGTCCGCACCACCGCCACCGCACCGCGCCGCCCCGCTGGACAATTATCGGCAATTAACATAAAGCGCGGCTTGCGGCGAGCAGTCACTACTCGTGCCGCATCAAGTCGCCGACGCCACTTAGCGAGCAGCTCCCGCGATGGTGAGTTAGCCAATAGCTCATGATGCGTTTCGGTAATGGCCGCGCTCTGTAACTGAGCACCAACAGCGCACCGCCAGCCTCGCTGCCGACACGAGACGTCCGGTCTGCTGAATGCTGCGACATTGCATTCAATTCGCTTACACTAGCTTACCTCTACGCAACAGCCCGTAGAGGTAAGCTACGGGCTTACCTCTACGGGCTGTTTCATGACATTCTTGATTGGCTTCTTGCGACCATATGCAATGCATATATGCATATGCTTCTAAAACCTTCAGTAGCGAATTAATTCTCCGCCATTTTGCAGGTTAATACTGGACAAAGAAATTAGGCATGTGTGTCTCCCCCCGCTGCCCCTCCTCCTGGGTCCTGCGCACCGACGTGCGCGTCCCTCGTCAGACGAGTCGCCGCCTAATTAGTTAGGACTTGTTATTAAGTGGACACTTCGATAACGCTTAATGGTTTCGTGGAGCCGTCGATACCCTGCCGTTTATTTTTACGAGGTGCGGTAAGGACGCGCAAGCTCAACGGCCTGACATCCGAATACCAACCTTCTACAGTCGGGTTAGAGTTGAGTGTGAACGTAGTTTGTTACCTTGTGTTGGGGACGTGGGGACATTAAAGAGCTGCTTTTAATGTCATAGATAAGATAAGGGGTGCTGGGTGACCGCGCGCCGGTAGCCGCCGGTAGCCGCGCGATACTCATCGCTGCGACTACATGCAATTGTATGTTAAGCGTCATTGTTACAACCACTTCGTAATCGAAATCTTAAGATTATGCTTCCAAAAATAGATAAGACACAATTTCCACTACACTATGCTAGTGGTCGGGGCACCTACCTCAGATGCAGTGGCTGGGACTAAATCAAGTCATTTAACTTGAGCTAAGAATTTGCACTTTTTCAAATTCCAAACGACATATGACCCCTGCCCCCTTGCAGATGGCCTGAGATGACAATGAGTCCCCCTTTTACATGGGACTTAATCATATGTTGCGAAATGTGGATGGATGTTTGGCAGAGTACACCTCGGCCTAACCGTCGCGGGGCTACCTTCGGGGGCGTGATGCTATGTTGCTTTATACTTTACTTATCAAAAGAATTTTCAGTGACAATGATGTGTGTCCGATGGTTTGCGAACCAAGCAATGCACTGCCAACGCAGTGCATGGCTTCGCTGGCAAACCGATATGATATCTATGATTTTCGAAATGATTGCCAATGCAAACATTTCGGAAATCATATTGTTTTGGGCAACACTTTTAACATTCTCGGATCTCCATCATTTATCTTTTGGTCCTTGAGCCTCATTATTGCAAAATTCCGAGATTTTGCTGTCAGTTAATTTAAACAACATTAGTTGGTCCTCATATTTAAGTGTAATGAATAATAAATTGCGCTACATGTAAACAGTGTGCTCCTATTTGTGGTCAGGATGATAACACGTGGGAGCATCGCAAAAAACTGACCACTGACTGACTTTTTTGGGTGTGGAGACACATCCAATATATCGGTGAGATGATTGGGCTACACAGCAGCCTCCTTATACATTGTGAGTGTTGTAACGTTTTATGTATATTAAATTAGTTTTATACATAATCATTTTGGTACCCTATCGGTACTTTTATTTTATAAGTTTAATATGTGTATCTATCTATTTTCATTGAACCTTAGAGAATCTATGTAGGTACCTACTAACTAACCTATTTTATTACAATTTAATATCGTTCAAAAATAGGACGTTACTCGTTCTGTATTCTGTTGTAATGTATTCAATTTTAATGTGAGTGGCTCTCCACGCATACCTACACAATGCCCTATCAATTATGAACACATCAGCTTTTAGCGGCGGACAGGCGGCCATTAGCAGACCCGATCGTGGCATATAACGAGAACGATAATGGCTTTCTATTTACAGGCGAAAAATATATGAAGCGCACGGATTTATAGCAAATGTGACCGCGTGCGCCTGCGCTGATCTACGAGCTTTCAATTAGCGATCATTAGCGAAGACTGGCGGAGACATTCGTCACACACATCAGCACACAGCGCACACTAGCGCACGCGCGGGTGCCTGCGGGTAAGCACCTCATTATGCATCAGCCGAATGTTTCAGACGAATTTATTGGCCGCGCGGTAATTAACTTTTTAATTGTATTCTCAAGTCACGCGGAGTATGCACTAATAGCTTCGTCCCATTCCTCCTAGACTCACAGCTATTCAGCTATATGATCATACAGTTTCAGTTCACATGTGTCCGCTCGTAAATGTGAATTAATGAGCAAGCCCGTAAAAAGTTAATGTAAAGTAGGTGCAGTTGGTGTTAGATTTATTTTTATGAAATCCGGTGATCTTAAATAGATTACGTCTTTAAAGTAGTAAATGTAATACATATTAAAACTATCTAAGCGGTTCTCATAAGAAATGCGCACATCACATTGTGACAGCTATACATATGTTATCAATCTAAGGTCGCTGGCATAGGAGAGTACCTCTTCCTAACAAATCATTCAAGCCTGAACACACATACTCACACCCACTAATACAAGCATAAAGGGTGTAAATAGACTCTTAACATAAACCAAAGGAACTTGATCCCCCGGTCTTTGCGATCATTTTTTTGTTCTAGACCATACCTGGGAACCTTCTAGTTACGAAGATATTGGGGGTCAAAGTCTGTTTACACCCTGTATACTATATACTATGTATATACTTTTACTGAATACTATGTATATATACTTTATACTAGCTCACCCCCACCCATATATCATACTCACGTACACACACACACACACACACACACACACTATCTGTCTGTCTATCTGTCCGTCCGTCCGTATGTCACAGCCACTTTATTCCCAAACTATTAGGACTATACAGTTAAAAATTGGTAGGTAGATGTATTCTGTGTACCGTGTGTTTATGATTTTTATACAAAAACTAGCTTTTGCCCGCGGCTTCGCCCGCGTGGATGTCGAAAAATATCCCACCCGAACAAAATAGTTACTTACCTTCATCCCCTTTTTTAACCCTTCGGGGGTAGAATTATCAAAAACGCTGAGACACATATACATTAATATTCAATCGTCAGCCTAAACACAAAATTTGTAGATTCTAACTTCAAAATTGACGGACTTTCATATAAACTTTCATCCCCTATTTTACCCCTTTAGGGGTGGAATTCCCAAAAATTCTTTCTTAGTGGATACTTACTCTTCACAAAGAACACACCCTCCAAGTTTCATGTCTCTAGGACCAGCGGTTTGGGCTGTGTGTTGATATATCACCCAGTCAGTCAGTCAGTCAGTTTACCATTTTATATATATAGATAAAAAATAAAAAATTGAGAACGGCTCCCCTTACTTGGAACTGAAACTTAAAAAACATCAAAAATATAGGTGCGGGGTGTCTATAGATAGGTCTTTGAAAATGACATGGGGACCATGAGGTTCCTACAGCCATTTTTTTTCAACGTCAATCATATGAAAGATAGACACTTCCAGAGAGTGTCCCCCCCTCTAATTTCTAAAGTAAGAGGAGGAAAATTCTGAGATAATGTAGGATTGTAGAACGTAAAATAACTTTCAACGTAATTTGATTTAAATAAGATGTGATGTTTCGTTTTTGAGATATGGGACTTTTTTAATCAAACTGCAGCAGTAACTTTGTTTTTCATTAAAATACTATGAAAAACAAATTTAGTTTTCCTGTTGAATGTAACAATACAACATAATGAATGAGCCTTCAAAATATTTTTATTATAAATTGTTTGGTGCTACGCAACCCCGTGTGCGTGTGAGTACGACTCGCACTTGGCCGGTTTTTTTAAGTATAAGTTTTCGTTTGTTTGCTTTTTTGTCATTATTTTATTTATTAGGGGAGGACACAGGCTCCTGCAACACAGCTTCAACTATTGCAGGAATCAGAGCATCCCACTTATCCGATAGCAGATGTTTCAGGGCGCGTCGTTGCTGCGAAATTATCCAAACCAATCACTTCAAGCGATTACTATTTAAATAAATCCAATTCAATTATACTAATCTGCTAAATCTTAATCCCGGGTACTGCGCTGCGTGTCTATGGCACGACTTTTCAGATATCTTGTAACCTGAAACTTCGATACATCCACGACTCGCCTCATTCAGGGGTAACCTTGATTGCAGTCTTTGGGGCGAAGAGAGGTGGCAGAAAGCAGCTCCAAAGCCGTAGCCGCACCGTGGTGCTGGCTCGTCGAGATACTCCCACATCACGAGATTGACTTCACTCAAAATCAAAATCAAAATATTTTATTTCACATAGGCCTCGATGGGCACTTATAAAACGTCGACAAAAAGGTGCACGGTTCGGGTTGGTCGTTTCCTATGGAGAAGAACCGGCAAGAAACTCCATGGTTACTCTTTTCAAATCATTTGGTGTTACAGTATTATGGATACAGCATTTGTACTTAAGTATGGGGGGACAGCGTAGGCCCGACAATAAGTCGTTGCTTACTACACAAAAAATGTAGAACAAAATAAAAAGTTAACAAGCAGCTGGGAATCTACAAAGCCTACAATGTCCACACATTCACAAACAATCGATAAAAGAATCTATACAAAGGTAAGAAAATATTGTAAAATACTAAATTAAACAAGTGGCACAAATACTGTTATCAATGCTGTAACTATTTTGAGGAAAAGATATAAATGATTTGAAAATTACTGTAAAATCTGATTCGAAAGAAGAGAAAAAAATTGAGAATAGTTAGAGACATCCACATATTTGTGCCGTTTATGAGCTACCAGGGAGGCCGCAAGCGCAGAAGGAACTAAGGCCAAACTTCTTTATCTTCAACGTAGTCCTTGATTTTGTAGTATGCTTTTTTAATAAGGACACGTTTGATGTGGTTTTTGAACTTTCCATCGGTCAGTTCTATAACTGACTTTGGCAACTTGTTATAAAAGCGTATGCTGTTTATAACAAAAGACTTGCTAGTTTTTGTTAATCTAAATTTAGGTATTACAATTTCGTGTTTACCGCGTGTATTTATCTTATGAAAGTCGCTTCTAATTTTGAAAAGCCCTCGATTTTTGCGGACATATAAAATACATTCTAAAATATAAAGTGAAGGTAGGGTTAGTATATCAATCTCTTTAAATTTTTCTCTGAGGGACTCGCGAGGACTCATTTTATAGATCGCGCGGACTGCCCTCTTTTGTAAAATGAAAATCGAGTCAACGTCTGCTGCTGATCCCCACAGCAGAATGCCATAGGACATAATACTGTGGAAATAAGCATAGTATACTAGCCTAGCTGTAGCCACATCAGTTAACTGCCTTATTTTTCTTACTGCATATGCAGCTGAGCTTAATCTACCCGAAAGAGTTCTAATGTGCGCGCCCCACTGCAATTTTGAATCGATTGTAATCCCTAAGAATACAGTTTCCGCTTTAATATCAAGTTTTTTGCCGTCAAGATTTAAATCCAGATCCCGTTGCGGCACATTCGGTAAAGAGAACTTCAGACATTTTGTTTTGTTCGCATTAAGTAAAAGATTGTTAGCTGCGAACCATTTCGAGAGAACGGTTAGACTTTCGCTGGCATGTAAGACATTCGTATCTTTTCTATCTATTTTAAAAATTAGCGAAGTGTCATCAGCAAATAGAATTATATCCGATAATTTGGCCATCATATAAGGGAGATCATTAATGTAAACAATAAATAGGAAAGGACCGAGAATTGAACCTTGGGGCATGCCCATTTTGACTAGAGACCCGGAGGACGTCGCCCCATTTACATTTACTTTTTGCTGCCTATTAGATAAATAGGAAAGAAGAAGGTCAGCAGCTTTTCCACGAATTCCGTAGTGGTGTAATTTACAGATTAGTGTGTTGTGGTCGACGCAGTCAAACGCTTTTGAGAGATCACAGAAAATGCCAATGGCATCCTGGGACTTCTCCCAAGATTCCAAAATGTGACTGATGAGTTTTATTCCCGCGTCCGTTGTCGACCTTCCCTTCGTGAAACCAAACTGTTGTCTATGCAGAATCCCATTTGAGTTGAAGTGAGACAACATCTGGTCCAGCATGATTTTTTCATAGATTTTACTCAATGCTGGAAGCACAGATATAGGTCTATAATTTGAGGGATCACTCTTTGAACCCGATTTGAAAATTGGTACTACTTTACTATGTTTCATTAGATCAGGAAACTTGCCGCTGTCCAAACATTGATTGAATATGCCTGTTAGGACAGGAGCGATTGAGTCAATAATGTCTCCAAGAACCTTGACGGATATCCCCCATAAGTCTTCAGTATTTTTTATGTTGAGACTTTTGAATGCCTTTTTAATTGTAGCAATACATATTGGTTTAAATTTGAAGTTTGGTATGTACTGAGTAAAGTTTTCTTTAAGAAGAGCTTCAGCTAATTTAGAAGAAGAGGGGAGAGATTTAGTAACCTCTAACGGAATGTTGGTAAAGAAAGTTTCTAGAGTCTCAGCGACTTTTAGCTTATCAGAAATGGTCTGATTATCTATTTTCAAAGACAATTGATTCTGATCTCGTTGTTGTGCCTTTCCAGTTTCTCTGTTAATTACCTGCCACACAGTTTTTATTTTATTATTAGAAATACCAATTTTGTTAATTATTATTTGTGATTTTGCTTGAGCGCAGACACTTTTGAATATTTTTGAATAGTTTCTAACGTAAGTATGAAAAACTTGATCTGAAGTCAGAGATTTTTCGTGATATAAATTATATAAAGTATCTCTGCTTTTTCTTATTCCCGCAGTGGCCCATTCACTAAATTTCGATTTAGAATTGACTTTAACTGTTTTTAAAGGACACGTTTTATTGAATTCTTGACAAACTGTAGAAAATAATGTGCCGTAGTTTATATTGGGGTCTTTTGAATCAAAATTAGCGTTAGAAAGGCTGCTAAGAACATTATTATTAAAAGATTTTAATTTATATTTAGTAAGAGGTCTTAATTGAATAGTTTTACCTAAGTATAGGTTATTGTCTAACTCAAAATATACAAGTTGACCAGTATGGTCTGACCTAACGCCACTAATTAAAAACGAATCTTTTACGTTACAATTAGTAAATACATTATCTATGCATGATGCTGAAGTTGCTGTTATTCTAGTCGCTTCATTAAATAAATGTTTTAAATTGAATGATTTAAACAATGAGATGAGTTTACATTTTTCGGGTGAATTGACTAACTGATCAATATTTAAGTCACCACATACAAAAACTAATTTATTATCTCTAAAAAGTCTACTTAATATTTCTTCCATTGTGATTAAGAACAATGACAAGTTTGATGCTGGTGGTCTATAGACACATAAGAAAGTATGCCCTTCAACCTCTGCACATGCTACCTCACATAAGCGATCAACAGAGTAAGCAGTGATATCCTTCCTTTCTTTATATCTGAGACAGCTATTACAAAGTATCAGGGTACCACCACCCACTGTGGATCTGTTGAACGCGCTGGCAACTGAAAAATTATTTACATTAAACAACATTCTATCTGGTTTTAACCAAGTTTCACTAAAACATAGAATATCCATGTGGTATTTATCTACTAACATTTCCACGTCTAAAATTTTGCCGGAGAAGCGATTTATATTCTGGTGATAAAGTAAAATATTACTATTCATCTTCTCTTTTGTCGGCTCTAAAAGTTTAAAGAATCTACTACAGTACTATCGGAGATACTAGATAATACTGTTTCATCACTTAACCTAGTCTCAGTTAAATTATCATTAACTGCGTGTATATTAAAAGCTAACAATGTAGCTAATAAGTGTCTACTTTTTTTGGGAATGAATATATGTTCCCGAATCAAAACAAAATCTCTAACAAAATTGTTAGTATCAAAAAACAATAATCGGTCACTATGACGACATGATAAAATATGCATCAAGTTATTTAGGCTAGAAATATAATCATTTTCTTGATCACTTAAATTGCCAGAATATGGCAATGCACATAATATTAATTTGCCTAATCTTAACTTAAGTAGGGTGTCGATACCATTAGCTATGTCCCTTTTTGATATACTAAGGCCATTTCCAACTAGAAGTACTACAGTAGTCTGCTCATTCAAGTGTGTGTGTTGAATTTTATGAATAAGCTCATTAAAATGCAGGCTATGGTGACAATGGTTCACTACTGTACGTTTAGAATGGTTATTTAACAAGGATCCAAAACCTGTTCCTAATCTCTCACTGTTACATCATTTAGTTTTAAAACATCCTATACATATAGTCCCAGATAGGCTTGTAATGTGGAGACTAACTAATGTGATGGTAAATGTCTAGGAAGCTTCTTGCCAGTCGTGCTCAATGTTCCGGAGAGGCACGGCCACACGGCCTGTCGCCTCACTGGGCTGCACCGGGCTGCATCGGACTGCACCGGGCTACACTGCGTTATCGATGGACATCGAAACTTGTAAATCAATAAAGGGTTCTGTTGTTTTTTCTTCTCATCTCAAATCCTGTGTATTATTAGCTATGCTTAGTCGGTATACTCTGACCGACCTGACTTGGTACATAGTGAATAAACAAATAAATATTTTTTCTAATTTTTAAGTGCGTTCCTTGTTAAAAAGACTTAACGAGAATGGGTCTTTCCCTGGTAGATGTAAATTAGGCGTACCAAACATTCGGCCCGCGAGCCGTATGCCGTCTTTTATACGTTTGCCTGCGGCCCGATTCAATTTGAATTTTATTTAAAAAATCTGAATAATATTAATCTTTGGAAGCACCTTCAAGTGTGAACAATTACTTTTACTAATGATAGGTAATTAGGTTAATTACCTATACAATAAAAAAACGGGATATTTACCATGTTTACTATTTCTTAGGAGTTTCCGATATTTCGGCGCTGTTGCAAGCACCATGATCACGGATAAACATGGTAAATATCCCGTTTCGAGTATTAATAATACCATGATAGTTTAAAATCTTATACCTATACCATTGTCAATCAAATAGCCATAATATATTAAATACCCTTTAGGTACAGGACGCATACATAAGTAGGTCGCGAGAAGTGATCAAGACCGGTGAAACGCTCTCGGCGATGGTGCGGCGGCCGACAGATCGCTCGGTGTCGATATCATCTAAATCAAGTATAATTCGTGCGCGGCCGGCGGCGCGGGCGCAGCACAGCGCGGTGCGGTGATGTCGCGATAGTGAGAGCTGAGCGACCCGCCGCCACTTTTTGTCTCCGCCAGGCGGTCTCCACTCATTTAAATTAATTAGCGACTCATCTTTATAGCGGTGCGGTGCGGCGGTGCAGGCAGGTATGTGCGATACTATCGCCGGCGACGGGAGCACCGCGATTAATCAATTATTAAACGTCATTATTTATGTCCCAGCGGCTCCCGGGGCGCCATCCCGCCACCCCGCCGCCCCGCCGCTCCCACCGCACGTCGCCCCATAAATCCTAGACAAATGTCCAGCGATCGAGCGATACTGATGGAGACATAATTTACTTCCGAATATTATAACGTGACTGTCTCCAGAAGTCGGGAAACGATTAAGGTCACTTTGGATAGCGTTTTAATAAAAATAGAATTAATCATGGGTATGTTATCAATAAATATTGCTTGTTTCGGGGCTGTTGATCGGTGACGCGATAAACGTTTATTATTGGTTTGTGTCGCGAGACATTCCCAGTAGGCTGCGCGTCGCATCGTTTGTTTTGGTGGTCAGCAGTCGCGCAGCCCGCAGGTACCCGCCGGCCGCGCGCCGAGTCTAGCCGCCCTGCGCCCGCACCAGTCACCACTCGGGACGGGATTACCGCAGCAAGAGTACGTAGGTGTTATGGTAAGTATAGCGTTTGTTGGCCATAACAATTTTATTCAATAATTTTCCACTTCCATGTCCGTCTAGTCTCGAGAGTAGTTCTCATACATGTTTATTACGTCAGTTAGATTATCATCTCGTATTGGAAATGGAATTCGTTCGTCGAATCGATACACGCACCGCACTTAACTAATGAGCTTTAGTTGTCGACCAAACGGACGACGAGTTCTCGGAAATGTCGAAAAATGTTTACAAGTGGGGAGTAATAAAATTAGAGAGCTATCTATTCAGATATGCCAGATATGGGGAAGTGTCGGAGGACATCTGCCGGCTCCCGGCGGCGGCGGCACGGCGACCGCGGTGTGGCGTGCGCTAATAAACATATCAGTGGCGCGGAGTGCGCGTTGCGCGGCGCATGCGCCGCGCGGGCAGAAGGTTCACTCGCTAGGACGTACTGATGAGTTTGGTGATCACATGCTCGCAGGCGACCGACTACATACAATATCACTAAACCTGTACCATTGTGCACTGCAGGTGCTCGAATTTGTCCTGTACCGGCAGTAGTAAGGTGTCGCGGGTCGTGCATAGAGTGGGGCTACTGCGCGGCGTGCGTATGTCGCGGCCGGCCCGCTGCGCCCGCGCCGCATTCCCGGCCGCGCCCGAGCGCGCACAATAGACGTGTCATCTGCCGCGAGTCGCGAGCTGATTAGCATAACTCATTTTATTGCTACCCCTGCACTCTTGAGGAAATTGTAACATTAACCGAGCTGATATATTGGGTGACCGTGGCAAGGTTTGTAAAAGTCTTTGAACTCAACTAAATACATTTTACAGAAGGACCCCATTTGGGATATCCAGGTTTAAGAAGCGATCAAATCAAAATGACTTAGCATTGACTTGATTGAATGAGTCTCTGTTGCCCAGAGGGTTAGGTTAGCAAATTTTCGGTTTAAAAAAAAATCAACTAGGCTATCACCACCAACCGGACACATACACTTAAGGCTGATACTGAGATATTTCTGATGAAAAATCCCAGTAATACTTTCCCCGAACCGGGATTCGAATTCAAATTCATTTACTAGTTTACACAACAGAATACTGACAGGTTTCACAGCGGGATTCAAACTATATAGGCACAGCCTGTGTCTTGGTGACCCAGACACTACACACAGTTAAAAATGTACAATGTTCTAGACACTAGTGAAAGTTGCCGGTTAAGGGATCAATCACTAGGATGTGTTCGTTGGCACAGGCTTTGTTTTTGTCACAGTCGAGACGACGTCCAAGTTAGAGAGATGATAAATGGTACGCCGGAGTGAGTGCGCGGTGTAGCGCACCGGGGAGCACCACACTGCTCTCGACGTGACGAATGACCGCGTGTCGCAAACCGTGGGCCACCGCCGGCCACCGCCGAACTCCGGGCACTCCACAACGAGACAGTGCAGAAATAAAAAAAAAACACAAATCGAGCTGTCTCTTTCGTGCAAATACCGCAC
The DNA here is from genome assembly GCA_963082995.1 of Noctua comes. NCBI lineage: Eukaryota > Metazoa > Arthropoda > Insecta > Lepidoptera > Noctuidae > Noctua > Noctua comes. The sequence goes on from OY720269.1 coordinate 428,800, forward strand.
TCATAAAGAGCCGTAATTTAGTTTGCTACATGAACATGCTCAAGCTAAAATAGAGACAAGTCATGTATGACCATATTTCGGCCAATAGTTTGCCATTAATAACAATAATAAGTCCGTCCGTTACCTAACTGGAAATCTCCAGGGCCGGACGGACTTCACAATTTTTGAAAATGGCTACAAAGGTCACACGCTTGCTTAGCCTCACAATTCCAGTCATCCTTAGAGACTGGGTCGCTACCACCATTCTTTACAACAGGAGTTACCCACCTGCTCCATAAATCGGGTAGTACTGCGGAATCTAAAAACTATAGACCAATTACGTGTTTACCGACGGTCTATAAAGTTCTAACATACATTCTGAGAGCAAAAATTGTTCGTCATATAGATAGCAATTCAATTATGTCTGTCTCTCAGAATGGATGTAGGAATGGGTCCGTGGTACTAAGGAGCTGCTCCTTATTGACATGGCCATAAGCCAACAGGTTCGTCGCTCCCGGAGGGATCTGTCGACGTGTTGGATAGATTATAAGAAGGCCTATGACTCGGTGCTCTCGGACTCAGACGGAACTTGACGGACTGGATAGGAAGGTCCGCACACACACATCGGTGATGAGACTGTATATCCCGCGGAAGTGCGGAGGTCGTGGCTTCTTAAATGCTAAGATCTTGCACAACCGCGAGGTATGCACCGAGATGTGGTCGCGGTGGACAAGGGCCTCACCCCGCTCTCCTTGGCTAACGAGAACTGGCGCAAACCTGTGGTATTGGATACTAATGACCGTAGGGAGGTATGGCAGAGCAAGGAGCTACACGGACGCTTTTTCCGGGCCCTACATGGGCCTGATATAGACTTCTTGGCGTCCGTATCCTGGCTACGATGCAAACCGTATTCGCGGGTATAAGCGGCGGGTGGACCGATACACTCAGAATCGCACATTCCAAAGAGTTGAAAGATGGGGTTATAGAGCTTGGGAGCGACCGGACCAAGGTGTGGCTGACACGCGCCTGCCGGATGATGATGCCATATGTTCGTACTGGCGCAGCATCTGGTCGGTACCTGTTAGCCATACCGAAGGTGAATGGACACGGGAGGTGCGGGCGTGCGATCTTGTACCAGAAATGGGGGCAATCACTGTCAGCCCCCAAGACGTAGTTCGTGCAGTCCGTCCATTGCCGAACTGGAAATCTCCAGTCAGCCTTAGAGTCAGGGTCGCTGCCAGAGTTCCTGACAATAGGTATAACCCACCTGCTCCATAAATCGGGTAGTACTGCGGACCCCAAAAATTATAGACCGATTACCTGTCTTCCGACGGTCTCTAAAGTTCTTACATCCATTTTGAGAACTAAAATTAACAAACACATTGATGACAATTCTATCATGTCCGATGCTCAAAATGGATGTAGGAACGGGTCCCGCGGTACTAAGGAGCTACTCCTCATTGATATGGCCATTAGTCAACAGGTTCGCCGTTCCCGAAAGGATCTGTCGACATGTTGGATAGACTATAAGAAGGCCTATGACTCGGTGCCACATACATGGCTCATGAGGGTGCTAGAGTTGTATAAAGTTGATGCAACTCTGCACACCTTCCTGATGTCATGTATGAGGCAATGGAGGACAGTCCTTCGCTATCCAGGATGTCGGCAAATTCAGAGGAATAGCGAGCCGATAAGGATAGAGCGAGGTATATTTCAGGGCGATAGTTTGAGTCCACTTTGGTTCTGCTTAGCCTTGAATCTTCTTAGCACGCTACTGGAGGATTCAGATCTAGGCTATCGGTTGAGGAGAGGTGGTCAAGTTATATCTCACCTCCTTTACATGGATGACCTGAAACTCTTTGCCCCCAACGATTTACAACTGATGGAGCTACTGAAGGTAACTGAAACTTTCAGTAGCGCCATCAGGATAGAATTTGGTGTGGACAAATGTATGGTCATGCATGTAAAGCGAGGGGAGATTGTGGAATCCGTGGGAACCCAGCTCTCGAATTACATAAATCTTAGATCCCTCTCAGCAACCGAAACCTATAAGTATTTGGGTATGTCGGAAGCGCTGGGCATCAATGTTGCTGACATGAAGCAATCGTTGAAGGAGCGCTTCTTTGGCCGCCTGAAAAAAGTATTTAATAGTCTTTTATCAGGCGGAAATAAGGTACGTGCCATCAACGGTTGGGTCATGCCGGTTTTGATGTACTCTTTCGGCATACTCAAATGGACTCAAACAGAACTAAACGCCCTGGATAGGAGGCTCCGTACATTTTTGACGGCATATCGAATGCATCACCCGCGTTTTTCGGTTACGAGACTGTATATCCCGCGGAAGTGTGGGGGTCGAGGCTTTTTAAATGCTAAGACTCTCCACAATCGCGAGATATGCAGTCTCAGGGAATATTTCCTTGAAGCCGACGTGGGGATGTATCGAGATGTGGTCGCGGTGGACAAGGGCCTCACCCCGCTTTCCTTGGCTAAAGAGAACTGGCGCAAACCTGTAGTGCTTGACACTAACGACCGCATGGAGGTCTGGCAGAGTAAGGAGCTTCACGGACGCTTTTTCCGGGCCCTGCATGGGCCCGATGTAGACCTATTAGCGTCCGTAGCCTGGCTACGTTCCGGGGGCCTTTTCGGAAAAACCGAAGGTTTTGTCTGTGCAATTATGGATGAAGTTATGATGACTAATAACTACCGGAGATTTATTGTGAAGTATGGTACGGTAGACATATGTCGGTCATGCCACCGTCCAGGCGAATCAATCCGTCACATTATCTCCGGTTGTTCTCGTCTGGCTAACGGAGAGTACTAGCATAGACACAACCTTGTAGCCAGGATTATCTATCGAACTTTGTTATACCTACATAACAAAGTTCGATGCCTGTACTAGGGTAACCCTGTATCACAGGCGATATGCATTCTAATAATAACTATTTGGACAATAGGTTTCTAAACAATATTTAACATAAGATTTAATTTTTGTAACTAGTTAATTTTATTATGATATAAACCTAATTTACTTAAACTCTATTTTTTTTAAGATAAGAACAAAAACATAAAGGTCTTAAACATGTAGATAAATGCTATGTTACGCACTTAATTAATAACGCTATTACGATAGAATCAGCAGTATGTATTTGTAAACAAGTTAGACTGGGTCAAGTAAGAATTGCAAAAACCATTGTCGTGGAATTTTTGTAGCTGTCGAGATTATGTCGAGATATTAATCCTATGACACGGGCTTACAGTCACTTATAATAACACCACGAGCTGACGGAAGATGATTTTTGAAAAGGCCTACACTGCTGAATTTTGAAACTCAAACAGTTTAAGGAATTTGATAAATCGAACTGAATCGAAATGCATTTCCCAGTGAACCGGCGACGACGTTGTAAAACTATACATTGTTGGTCGAGCGTCGTGTAGTTGTTTATAAAACAATCGGTAGCGGGAGCCCTGTAGTCCGGCCAGTTGTCGTGTCGCCGAGGGAGACTTATTTTTTGCGCTCCTTGTGTAGATGCGACCTCTTTGAGAAGCCGCCGCACTTAATTAATACAAGTGGACCGAACTCGGCACCAAACAAATTTGCCTGCCCTCGGCACTCCTGTCCGACTCGAGCGTATAGCAGCTCGATCCCTCGCCCTCGCCTCCCGCCACCGCGGACCGCACCGCCCCGCCGCCCTCACCCGTGAGACCACTCCGAGACATTTAATTAAATTTATCGAGCTTATCTGTGGACATCTCACACGGCCCGATGGGAATCGAATGCGAAAGCTTACCTGCGGGCATTTTTAAAATTGTGAATTTCTGTGAGAACTAACAGTTGCGGTGCTCCGGTTAAATTACACGGAAAATGATTTCGCGCCGCGAAATATAGCGATACCGTATGGACACTGGGACACTCGCACACTGGGACAGGTGAACAATTGAACAAATTGCGACAAAAAGCAGTGTCGTCACGTGTGTCAGTAGCTGCTGACACTCCTTTGTTCTGTGATGTCTCAACACTGCGGAGTGCACCTCGAGAGCTACATTGTTGCAGCGGCCGAGATACTGACCTGTTCCGTATTCAAATCTCTGAACTTTTTTGTATATCTCGAGGTTCTCTAATAATATAGATTGATACCATTATAGGACTTTTCTCATGAAACCAAAGTACGCTATTTAAGTTTTGACGTAAGTTGTTAACAGAAATGCACCTAAAAAGTGGCAGAATAGTCTTATTTCGTATAAGTAACTAAATCATTTTAACCGAAATGCTGGTCGTGACGAGATGGGCAGACATGCCCATCGTGTATCAACGAACGTGGTGATTGAAACAAGCAAAAGAGAAGCCTATACTCGTTAAGCTGTAAGTCGGGCTCAGATAATGACTATGATGATGAAAGATCATCACATCGTGGGACTACCATCCAAGTTTTACACTCACTCACTGGTTTAGATCAGAGTATCTAGTATCTGCTTGGTAACCGAGCGAGTGGGGACCAAGCTTTACCAGAAGAAAGGGGAAGCCTATACCCAGCAGTGGTTGATTCCGGTCTGATATGATGACGATCTACTTGGTTAGGAAAAGAAACGCTCCAGTGTTGGTCTTTATAGGCTCATTGAGTCTCATTGCTTTTGTTTCGAAGCGTACGACGCGCTTCGCAGCGTGCACTGCTGCTCTGAGGCTTAACAATAAATTATTGTAGTAGTGTGCTCCCGCGCAGCTATCCTGTCTAGCATGATGAAGCAATCCGCTGCCTGCAAGATCCGATGTTTGTTGTCATTATTCAATCATTATTTATATGCGCGAATGACAAACGATCGCTTGTCTCGGTACAAGGTCTCGGCCAAGGGGGTCGTGGGGCGTGGGACGGGGGGGGGGGGTGGTTACAACTGAAGATTGATGTGTAGCTGGTAGATACAGATCTAGGTGTTTTTATGGCGGGCTGGGTTCCCATGCGCGCGCGCCGGCAGCACCGCGGGGCGCCGCGCTCACTGCATTCGTCTTACACTGTCACCACGTCCCCGAAATCACGAGAACAAACAAAAACGAACAAACTGTGTCTCATACAATCACCACGCCGCGCCATCGTCTCTATCCACCGGCTTTCAGACTAGTCACGACTGGTTATGAACTATACAGGACAAAAACCTGAGACACTCAAGGGTTTATTAATTCTTCTTCCCACCCTAAAAACCAGGAAGCTGGCAGGCACTTTTCAATAAATGCAATCTGAAAGGAGTGTTCCACGAAATCCACCTTAGTGTTACTCAGAAGAAATGTTTAGCGAAAACGATGAAGAGATGGATCATATAATGCACCCAAATTATAATCTCAACAAGCACCGGGCAGCGTTGTCAAATGAATGGACAAGTAAAAGTTCAAAGCGTTCCTATTAAATCTCGTGATCTCGTCGTGCGTGAGGCGACCCCTTTGTCCGAAAGTTAATAAAATTCAATAATGTCGACATTAGAGCGTGCATCACGGCACTACAATAAATCAAGCGTTCATATTAATAAGTTCCAATGAATGGTGGATGTAATGAATCCGGAGGGATGCTGTGAGTGCGGCCCTTCACGAGTACTCCGTGCTCAGAGGAAGCTCCCCTTCGTTTGCGCGACAATTAGCTGCTCACCACGTGCTGTACGAACAACTATTTACATTTATTATATTTGATCAATGGTTAAAGAGTTGGCCATGATTCGATTAATGTTTTATCTCCCTATTATATTTATTTACAAACAAACTAGCAGGTGCCCACAACAACATTAAAACTGAATTGAACTTGAATAGAAATGAAATCTATAGGATTTTCCTAAAAATAACATACCTACGCAGACGAATTTAAATAATATATGTATCATCTCCAACCCTTTAAATAGTCTCAAACAGTTGCGGCTATTAGTTAAAAGAATTAGGCCCGCTTTGCACGAGCGTTTTTTATTTATTTTAGTAGGTACATGGAGGACTTACAGCTAATAAAAACAAACAAAAAAGGATTTTTAACGGACATCTATAAGAGAACAAAAGAGTAGCCGCGGTATAAACCGCGGTTCTTGACTATAACAGCTACTTTTATTCTTCAATATGCTTTTTAACACACATTTAAGATGCGCTCGGGCATAACATACAGGCCTAATGACTTTAAATGGACAAGTAATACGCATCGTAAATCATGACAGGTATTTACTTTCAATTACCAGGCCACTATCTAATAATCCGGTAATTATGTCAGATAACATGAGACAAGTTCTGTTCTTCTCGGCGCCGCGAGTAGATCGGACAACACTACTTATAGGTACACATGTAATGCGCTGCCCTTATACGGCCCTCGCCTGAGACTGCATTATGCACATATTCGACATTTACGTCTATTTGTACATTCACAGATATCAACGTACGTGGCTATACGTAATGTTGGGCAATGCCTTAGGATTCATCAGAAGCGATTCGAGTCTATGAATTACTTACCCAGTTGCCTGCTACTTCGATTGTTAGTAGATACCACAACTCAACTGAAGAAAAAAATTAATACTGAAATACTGTGCCGTATATACATATATTAGTTATCATATGCTTACCTAATGGAGAACTTCCTGTGCATTCCTGTGACGTAGGCCTGGCACTTAACCCAGACTCCAAAAATAAATGGGTGTTATACAATACGGTTAAAGGTGTACGTCAGTATGATAAATGATAACGATTTATTTTTTCCGAGAAATGTTCGTGATAAGCAGGATTTTGTACCAACAGAAGGGAGGAGCGATTCTTTTTTATTCGTGAAATATTGTCTATAATATTTTTTTGGTCTCACCTTATGTAAGGCGCGGTGTTAACTCAATATTCCCAAAAAATGTTTTCTTAGATAGTCGAGTTACTCGAGTATGACGTAATGCAATAAAATATCTAAGGCAAAAAATACAGTGGACAGAGAAGGGCTTAAAGAAAAATTTTAACCGAACAGAATAATAAATAATAGTTTGATATTCCCAATAAAAAATTGTGAAGTTGCGGCAACAAAATAAACTTTGGCGTCAAAGATCTCTGTATTTCCAGCGATAACAACACTTTTTTAAAATTAGCAGTTTTTAAATTTTATTCAAACAATTATTTAATTTAATGTCTGCCTATATTTTGAATTATTCAAAGAAAACCTGTAAAATAAATTCGCATCCGCAGCTTAGTCACATGTCAACACAAATAAATATTATTTTAAATTTTCAACCTTATTTACGCTCCATAGTGGTGATAATAGTTTACGCGGTCTAGTAACGATTAAAATCGTAGTCAGCCCGCGCCATCATTATTATAGTTTTGATGTTGCGAGAATGTCAGCGACAAAATATAATTGCATAGAAAAGGGTGAGTCCGTCAGCATGGTCGCAGCAATCGTCCGTCGGCGTGCGCCACCGTTCCTGCTACAGCCGCCACCGTTCCTGCTACAGCCGCCACCGTTCCTGCTACAGCCGCCACCGTTCCTGCTACAGCCGCTACCGTTCCTGCTACAGCCGCCGCCGGTTATCTGGCGCGTGTCATCTGTTTCATAACACTACGAGCACGAAGAAAAGGTCAATTCAGCAATTCTAATCGTTTCAAAATCTAGTCGTTATCACATCTCAGCGAACATCAATCAAAAATCTAGTCAAATAAAAAAATAAGGGTAATGTGGGCAGTAATTTGCTAATTTTTAAAAGATTGTTATTAGACTGCGAAATTTCTTAAAAATTAAGGAATTGCCTTTCAGATCACTAGGCCTTTTGCTTCAGGACTCATCGTCCAGATTCCGAAATACAATCGTGCTAGGAATGATACGGAAGAGAAAGGAGTAAATTATGCCGTGCCGTGTGGAGAATGGCCGTTTTCACATTAGGCGATAACGATAACGACACGATAATTTAGTGGAACTCGTCGTTATCGTAATCGCCTAATGTGAAAACGGCCAATGGGAGAAGAAAGCGTGTTGCGCCAGCCCCAAGTAGGATGGGACAAGGGCAGGAAGATGATGACGAGATCTAGTGCCCACAGGTGGAGTAGAGCTGTGAGCTATGAGCGTACCTACTTGTCTAATTCGTAATGCATGATTACAAAATCAGGGATTTTTAATTTTTAGGCATTCGAAAACCTTGCCTTTGAAATGCAGATGACGCTCTGACGTGCAATGGTAGGCGCATGCACCACCCGTAGTACCTGTCTACTAGACAGATAGTGTGACACGCTTAAGGTAATACAATAGTTGGAACCTTTGCTTTATTTTGTTGTTCACCGAGTGCTGGGAAAACATAAACGTTCGTATCGGTCATACACGACGTATGTATGTTATCAGGTATGTTGTGGAAACTTTGTCTCGTAACTACAAGACGTTATCAAATTACGGAAACTAAAATAAAATTTGTTAGCGAAAGCTCCTTAGATGTGGTTGGTACTATCTCAACAAGATTCAGCAAAAAACCCACCCAGTGTGTACCTGGCGTCCAAGCGGCATATACGCAGACTCTACGCGGCGCCTAAACGGCCTCTACCTTTTAAACCTTTGCTGCTGCTTAACATCTAATTTCACTTCACCTTATTATTTGTCGATAAACAGAACGAATGAAATAAATAGATCCCAGTTAGGTTGTCCCACGTCCGCCATAACGGGCTACACGTTGCACACAATAGTTAATTGTTGGCAGCTACTCACCCCCGGGAGACGTCCGCGTCGTCAGCGACGCGGTGTGAGACGGCTCGACCTCGATAATGTCCTCAAGACGCTTTTCATTACTTCAATCGGCGGATCGCGCTCCATTTCACGCTCAGTGAGCTGGCGACGCCGCCGCGCGCCGCGCCCTCGTCTTTCAGCTAGCGCCGCACTGTGCCGGGCTCCGTTACACCGCGCAACACGGTGTCACTGTTCCGAGACCCCGTGACGGGTGTACACGGGAGGCGCTCTCATTGTCGCTGCTCATTACCTAATAATGTCACATCAGCGATGCTCCATTACAAGCAGGAAGGTATCAACACTGCTATTGAAGGGTGGATTGTCGCATTATTGAAAGAATTTCAAAGTTGGGGTTATGGGGTATCACTAACGGGAAAAAATCTTATACTAGTAACATCTCAAGAATACTATTATCGTATAAGTAAGAAAAGTAACAACATTATTGCGCAAGTGGTCACAAATTCACATGAATCATTACAATTACAAAGTAATCTTTGATATTTGTATATTATTCATTAGACATGTTCCGCATTTCCTGCAGTGCGTATATTCCCGAGTGGATAAGCACTTAATCGCTTTTGTTCGGCATTAGTGCGAGCGTCACGTGCTGGGCGACGCGAATGAGCAGCGGAACATCTCACATAAATACATCGCTCGCACTTGACAAATAGTCGCCGGGAACCCGCCCGTGCCCGCCACCATACCCCGGGACAGTATTAATTCGGTTTTATGACATGCGAAATTGCTCTCAATAAATTGTGCATTGAGAGATAACGCGGCGAGGGGCGAGCTAGCGGGGCGAGTGCGCGGGCGAGTGGGGCCGCACACGTGCTCGCCGTTATTAAACTTTTCATTAGCCGCACGGACATATTCTCCGCGCGACCCGCCCGGGTCTGACCCCAGCACTTGTTCAATGTGAGTTGGGACAGGGTTGCCACCCGAACCGCTTTTTCATTAAGCAGGGTTCGCTACCTGCTTTGTTTTGATGTTAGATACGCACAAGTAGGTACTCCGTGCCTTATATAGCTATAACTGCTACAATTTACCTGGTAAGCAGTACTTTGTTTGTAACACATTCCAACTGTGCATTCTTGGAGTGTTTGCTTTTATTCTATTGCAAATAGATCATAATCTTCCATTTAATGTAGATATAAATAATTAATTAATACCTTCATATCGCGAAAACGTTGTTGTTGATTAAAAGAAACATGTTACGTTTCCAATAACATGTGTAATTATGTTATAAATTATTATCGCAATAATAAATTGTGTTCCCGATGCTGGTAGGCCACTTTTTAATATTTTAATATTGAAAGTGAATAAAGAGAATATGAACCTTCAGGCTCAACCCTACGCTCGCAACAGGCGCGGGCGCGCGGCTGGCGCTCCTCTCCTAATTCGCTATACACAACATTATTTGATTTTTAATTCGGCTCGGTGCAAGTGGAATGCGCTTATTGACTCGCTCGAGTGTGTATCTTCCCCCGCGCGCGGCGGGTGTCACGTGTATTGTAGTCACGCTACCAGCAGCTCTGTGCACCTCACGTGGACGTGGCTACTTCAACATTACACTGATGAAACTTGACGGAACACATCTATTGTATGGTATAGCGTAGTGTTTGTAGGGAGAATGGCGGCTCTGAAATTCAGTGGAGCATCAAAGTGGCGCGGGTTCTGCGTGACACGCGTGGGAGGAGGAATACGGAGGGAGGGCGTGGATAGAGGGGGGGCGCAGCGACCCTCACTCGTCTCCAGCGATATATCTGCGCGTGTAATATTGCCTTTTATTAGTTTTTTCGCGGCGACAGCGATCCTCCGCCGATCCGCATATTTGCTTTGATGACGCCGCGCGGGGCGCGCCCTCGCAGCGGAGACAATCGCGCGCCTTTCTTGTCATTCATCTTCCTCTCGGTTGCACATCCCTTTCCCTCCGCACTCCTATTATATTATTTACGTTACAAATTAAACTACAATCGAGCTAATACCGACTAATCCGTGCGCGAGTTTAAAGCGTTACAGTCGATGGCGGAATGTCGGAGATGGCATCCGACGCATGCTCTCAATTAACGTTGTTATCCGGCTGTTTGGCAAATTTCTAATTGAAACGGTGAATATTTGAGACGGTTGGTGTGTGACGTTACGTGATGTAGTGGCGAAGGGCGTCGCCGCACCGGCATTGTTGACGCGCGGCCAGCAGACGCAGACCAGCGCTCCTCACATAGCTGCTGAAACATTCTTTCTTGTGTGGCTGCTGCTGCATTCATAACACATGGCCGTACAACTAGCGGCTCGCGGTCGCGGCGGCCGACGGCGCTGACGGCGCTGACGGCGCGCGCGTGGGAACCGGCGGCTTCGAAATCAAAATATTTATTCTGAGTAGGGAAAATACGCTTAAGGAAATCTTTTGTAAATATGAATGTAGTCAACAGATGTTAAGTGAGCGCATGCAGGAGGCCTGTGAGTTGGTGGACCTGGTGAAGTATAATGCAGAGAGGTATGAGTCACTGACCAATAATCTCACCTGCAGTTGTGCTACCACTCCGCCACCTCTCATGTCACAGCATGTTGCTCCAACAGCTGTACCCATCTCAAATCATACACTAGCAACTTCAAATTCCACCCAAAGTAATGTATTAGTGTACTCTGACAGATTAGGAACAGGTTTTGGATCCTTGTTAAATAACCGTTCTAAACGTACAGTAGTGAACCATTGTCACCATAACCTGCATTTTAATGAGCTTATTCATAAAATTCAACACACACACTTGAATGAGCAGACTACTGTAGTACTTCTAATTGGAAATGGCCTTAGTATATCAAAAAGGGACATAGCTAATGGTATCGACACCCTACTTAAGTTAAGATTAGGCAAATTAATATTATGTGCATTGCCATATTCTGGCAATTTAAGTGATCAAGAAAATGATTATATTTCTAGCCTAAATAACTTGATGCATATTTTATCATGTCGTCATAGTGACCGATTATTGTTTTTTGATACTAACAATTTTGTTAGAGATTTTGTTTTGATTCGGGAACATTATATTCATTCCCAAAAAAAGTAGACACTTATTAGCTACATTGTTAGCTTTTAATATACACGCAGTTAATGATAATTTAACTGAGACTAGGTTAAGTGATGAAACAGTATTATCTAGTATCTCCGATAGTACTGTAGTAGATTCTTTAAACTTTTAGAGCCGACAAAAGAGAAGATGAATAGTAATATTTTACTTTATCACCAGAATATAAATCGCTTCTCCGGCAAAATTTTAGACGTGGAAATGTTAGTAGATAAATACCACATGGATATTCTATGTTTTAGTGAAAATTGGTTAAAACCAGATAGGATGTTGTTTAATGTAAATAATTTTTCAGTTGCCAGCGCGTTCAACAGATCCACAGTGGGTGGTGGTACCCTGATACTTTGTAATAGCTGTCTCAGATATAAAGAAAGGAAGGATATCACTGCTTACTCTGTTGATCGCTTATGTGAGGTAGCATGTGCGGAGGTTGAAGGGCATACTTTCTTATGTGTCTATAGACCACCAGCATCAAACTTGTCATTGTTCTTAATCACAATGGAAGAAATATTAAGTAGACTTTTTAGAGATAATAAATTCGTTTTTGTATGTGGTGACTTAAATATTGATCTGTTAGTCAATTCACCCGAAAAATGTAAACTCATCTCATTGTTTAAATCATTCAATTTAAAACACTTATTTAATGAAGCGACTAGAATAACAGCAACTTCAGCATCATGCATAGATAATGTATTTACTAATTGTAACGTAAAAGATTCGTTTTTAATTAGTGGCGTTAGGTCAGACCATACTGGTCAACTTGTATCTTTTGAGTTAGACAAAAACCTATACTTAGGTAAAACTATTCAATTAAGACCTCTTACTAAATATAAATTAAAATCTTTTAATAATAATGTTCTTAGCAGCCTTTCTAACGCTAATTTTGATTCAAAAGACCCCAATATAAACTACGGCACATTATTTTCTACAGTTTGTCAAGAATTCAATAAAACGTGTCCTTTAAAAACAGTTAAAGTCAATTCTAAATCGAAATTTAGTGAATGGGCCACTGCGGGAATAAGAAAAAGCAGAGATACGAGTACTCTATATAATTTATATCACGAAAAATCTCTGACTTCAGATCAAGTTTTTCATACTTACGTTAGAAACTATTCAAAAATATTCAAAAGTGTCTGCGCTCAAGCAAAATCACAAATAATAATTAACAAAATTGGTATTTCTAATAATAAAATAAAAACTGTGTGGCAGGTAATTAACAGAGAAACTGGAAAGGCACAACAACGAGATCAGAATCAATTGTCTTTGAAAATAGATAATCAGACCATTTCTGATAAGCTAAAAGTCGCTGAGACTCTAGAAACTTTCTTTACCAACATTCCGTTAGAGGTTACTAAATCTCTCCCCTCTTCTTCTAAATTAGCTGAAGCTCTTCTTAAAGAAAACTTTACTCAGTACATACCAAACTTCAAATTTAAACCAATATGTATTGCTACAATTAAAAAGGCATTCAAAAGTCTCAACATAAAAAATACTGAAGACTTATGGGGGATATCCGTCAAGGTTCTTGGAGACATTATTGACTCAATCGCTCCTGTCCTAACAGGCATATTCAATCAATGTTTGGACAGCGGCAAGTTTCCTGATCTAATGAAACATAGTAAAGTAGTACCAATTTTCAAATCGGGTTCAAAGAGTGATCCCTCAAATTATAGACCTATATCTGTGCTTCCAGCATTGAGTAAAATCTATGAAAAAATCATGCTGGACCAGATGTTGTCTCACTTCAACTCAAATGGGATTCTGCATAGACAACAGTTTGGTTTCACGAAGGGAAGGTCGACAACGGACGCGGGAATAAAACTCATCAGTCACATTTTGGAATCTTGGGAGAAGTCCCAGGATGCCATTGGCATTTTCTGTGATCTCTCAAAAGCGTTTGACTGCGTCGACCACAACACACTAATCTGTAAATTACACCACTACGGAATTCGTGGAAAAGCTGCTGACCTTCTTCTTTCCTATTTATCTAATAGGCAGCAAAAAGTAAATGTAAATGGGGCGACGTCCTCCGGGTCTCTAGTCAAAATGGGCGTGCCCCAAGGTTCAATTCTCGGTCCTTTCCTATTTCTTGTTTACATTAATGATCTCCCTTATATGATGGCCAAATTATCGGATATAATTCTATTTGCTGATGACACTTCGCTAATTTTTAAAATAGATAGAAAAGATACGAATGTCTTACATGCCAACGAAAGTTTAGCCGTTCTCTCGAAATGGTTCGCAGCTAACAATCTTTTACTTAATGCGAACAAAACAAAATGTCTGAAGTTCTCTTTACCGAATGTGCCGCAACGGGATCTGGATTTAAATCTTGACGGCAAAAAACTTGATATTATAGCGGAAACTGTATTCTTAGGGATTACTATCGATTCAAAATTGCAGTGGGGCGCGCACATTAGAACTCTTTCGGGTAGATTAAGCTCAGCTGCATATGCAGTAAGAAAAATAAGGCAGTTAACTGATGTGGCTACAGCTAGGCTAGTATACTATGCTTATTTCCACAGTATTATGTCCTATGGCATTCTGCTGTGGGGATCAGCAGCTGACGTTGACTCGATTTTCATTTTACAAAAGAGGGCAGTCCGCGCGATCTATAAAATGAGTCCTCGCGAGTCCCTCAGAGAAAAATTTAAAGAGATTGATATACTAACCCTGCCTTCACTTTATATTTTAGAATGTATTTTATATGTCCGCAAAAATCGAGGGCTTTTCAAAATTAGAAGCGACTTTCATAAGATAAATACACGCGGTAAACACGAAATTGTAATACCTAAATTTAGATTAACAAAAACTAGCAAGTCTTTCCTTATAAACAGCATACGCTTTTATAACAAGTTGCCAAAGTCTGTTATAGAACTGACCGATGGAAAGTTCAAAAACCACATCAAACGTGTCCTTATTAAAAAAGCATACTACAAAATCAAGGACTACGTTGAAGATAAAGAAGTTTGGCCTTAGTTCCTTCTGCGCTTGCGGCCTCCCTGGTAGCTCATAAACGGCACAAATATGTGGATGTCTCTAACTATTCTCAATTTTTTTTTTATCTTCTTTCGAATCAGATTTTACAGTAATTTTAAATCATTTATATCTTTTCCTCAAAATAGTTACAGCACTGACAACAGTATTTGTGCCACTTGTTTAATTTAGTATTTTACAATATTTTCTTACCTTTGTATAGATTCTTTTTATCGATTGTTTGTGAATGTGTGGACATTGTAGGCTTTGTAGATTCCCAGCTGCTTGTTAACTTTTGTTAACTTTTTATTTTGTTCTACATTTTTTGTGTAGTAAGCAACGACTTATTGTCGGGCCTACGCTGTCCCCCCATACTTAAGTACAAATGCTGTATCCATAATACTGTAACACCAAATGATTTGAAAAGAGTAACCATGGAGTTTCTTGCCGGTTCTTCTCCATAGGAAACGACCAACCCGAACCGTGCACCTTTTTGTCGACGTTTTATAAGTGCCCATCGAGGCCTATGTGAAATAAAATATTTTGATTTTGATTTTGATTTTTTGATTTTTAGTCGATGGCGGCTTCAGTTCCAGGAAGCCTGGCTATGCCGCCGCTATCTCGTAAAAATGTATCGTTAGTCACTCACGCGCTCTGTATAGGTATAACCGGTGGAATACGGTCCTAGTGTTGAATTCCGTCGAAAGATCTACCTTATCCAATATAGTCGTATATACCTACCTACTAGCGGAACGGTCGCTAAGCTGCGAGGCTGCTCAGTTCCGCGAAGGCATAAGATACTACCGCCTCGATAGCAGTTAGCATCAGTTAGCTCCTCGATAAATCTGTCACAAATTGGATTCACAGTTCGTTGGCCCAAAGGCGAGCTTTGTTCTCTCTAGTTTATTGGAGCTTTTACTCATATCAATTTTATTTCGAAGTCGTTCTGGGAACGGCAAAGGTACAATATATGGCGACGAACTCGCGAGAGCCCATCGGAAGAGCGTGTGCAACATGTGGATCTATAAATAATTGGCAATGCGTTATTGTAAATGAAGTGCGCAGTTCATCAATATGTCAGTGGCGGCGGGACGGACGCACGTAACGTGTTGGCAACTAATAGTGTAACGGCTCGTCGAGGACGACACACGTCTACTTAATCGCGGCGCGTCGCTCCGCGTGATGTATGTGCGCCGCGTCACGCCGCCGCTACGCTCCCGTCACGCCGCCGCAGCGCACGGCGCCACCGTGCCGCGCTGCTGACAGCGGGACACACGTTATGTTCATTTGTAATCGCAGCACATTGCCAGCTCTGCCTGAGATACATGTTAACAAGCTGCGACTAATCCTTATAAATGGTGGTTTGACCACTAGTCTGTCGCTTGTTCTAGGACACCCTGTCGACGATCGACTGCCTCTAACTTGTTATTCAATTCTAACCAGTATTCAGGTATCAAACTCATAAAACCTTTTATATGCAACAAGATGCTGAAGATAAATTTTATTTTCTCGGCAGTAATGTCGATTTTATTGCTGAGTGGTCATCAATGCGTCGTTGGCAGGATCGAGGCCTGCTCTCCGCCCGCCCGGTGCCCCTGATCACAATCTGTTGGGTAAAGTAAAGTATCATGATGTTAGCTAATGGTAATACTTACGTCTGTAGGTACTGCTATACGTGGTGGCGGGAGGTATCAGTAATTTGCCAAATTCTATTTGTATCTAAAACAGGTGACTTTGATCGAGTGTAGCATTGATGCGGTTTTAGATTATGACATGGTATGATCCGCAGCCAATAAATGTCTGCTGAACGTCAAACAGCTCGGTGTCCTATACACAGTGCGTTGTGGAAGACAGCGATCCCTCTGGCTGCAGCTGGGGGCTGGCGGCTGGCGGCTCGCGCTCACGCTGTAACTCGGCTCGCTTGATTGATTTGTGATTAGGTTTATGGCCACAGAAATAAGTGACAGCGTTTATTACCTTTGTTTATAATAATGTCTTGGCTTTCTTTTAAAGTGCTAATTAAGTGAGAGTTTTCCGATTAGATCGTTTTGTATACTTCTTATAGACTGGTCTACATAATTAGTCATTTACCACTTCCCCGTGTTGTGGAGATCAGATAGGCAGTCGCTCCATGTAAAATACTGGTGTTCAGCTGCATCCGGTTACTGGACACTGGAAGCCGATCCCGACATAGTTGGGAAAAGGCTAGTCTGATGATGTCACTTGCCCGTGTAGTAAGAAAAAAATAGGTATACTTTGAGATCTAAGTAGTAATTAGTTGTCATAATAACTAACAAAAACATTAGTTACCATTAGAACAATGTGACGAATTAACTGAAACTAAAGCAATCCAAACAGTACCTAAATCTATACATATAATAAAATCGTAGACTTTCCGTGTCTGTACATTACATATTTTTACAAAAAAATCACTGGAAGGTACTAGAAATAAGTAGTAGAAAGTAAAAAAATATTTTTTAAAATTTTTGTCTGTTTGTCGGTTTGTCGGTTTGTCGGTTTGTCTGTTCGTTTGTGCGCGCATCACGTAAAAACCCCTCATTGTATTCAAAATCGAAATATTACAAAATAAGAAGCATTGTTCTGGGTATTATTTAGCGTTTATTTCATTAAAATCGACCAACAGACGCAAAAGATATTAATATTTAAAATTTAGTTGGTAACCTCATGCGCGATTTCTATGATAAAAATAATTTACGTAAATAGGTTTTAGTTTCGCCAATTGTGAACCGATTTTGATGATTCTTTTTTTGTTTGGAAGAATATTATTTCGCAATGGTCCCATTTTTTATTTGATTAAGATCTGATGGTGATCTTCGGAGATATCAATGGAACTCTTTAATAATAGACAGCAAATCTGTCGTGATTGCTGCAATAGCTTGGATGTTTATTGTTTACACAACACCATAACATAATATCGCGCCTGTATGCTCTGAGGGGCTACGCAGATGTGTACAGTGAACCCACATTTTGATAATTATGTATGCTCAGTTCCATTTTGTTGGGGATAAGCCTATTACCATGACATGTATTGTTAACGGTTATCTAATGTTTCACCAAAACTCCTTTGACAATTTTAACCGACTTCAAAAAAGGAGGAGGTTTTGAAAATTCTTTTTTTATTCGAAAGTCTATACTCCTGATGTGGTCCCATTGTCATCAAGTCAGAATCTGATGATGGGGTCCCAGGAAAATTAAGGGCAACCCTCAAATTTTACGGGCATTGATTGATACAGTATACTTCCCATGTGGTCCCATGGTCATCAGGTCAGGATCTGATGTTGGGATCCTGGAGAAATCAAGGGAATTTTGTAAACTGTATAGGCACACATACTCGCAGGCATTATGCCTGGTAATCATCATTGTGTGTAAGTTCAGCGATACCTTTGCCAATAGAGAACCTATTTCAATGATTTCTTTTTTATTTGGAAGAATATTATTCGGCGGCGCTGGCCCCGTTTAAATTTGGTGTAGATCTGATGCTGATCTTCGGAGATATAGGTACAATGGAACTCAACAAAATTAGGCAGCAAATCTGCCGTGATTGCTTTTGCAAACTTTTTTGCAAAAAATAAAACCGCCTTCAAAAACACAAAAAAGTGAAAAATAACTTTAGCTTCAGAAGTCGGTGACTTTGTTTGTTTGATTCAGTTTTTGTTTCCTTTTGTCTTTACTCTTTGCACTAAAAATTTGGTACTGAAAGAGAGGTTTAATTATTAGAAATCTATCTAAATATATGAAAGCGAAAGGTCAAAAACCGCTTGACGTATAAAGATGAAATTTGGCAGGCAGGTAGTTTATAGTTAGTAGACGTCCGCTAAGAATGCATTTTACGACAGGGCCGGATTAAGGAGGTCTAAGGGCTCTCGCAAGTTTGTATGAAAGTCCTTCATTTCTAGTTACAGAGATATTGGGGTTCAAAGTTCCAATTTTTACACAAGTTTTTTTTTTAAATAGGTAGGTAGGTACTACTTTTTAAGATTTTAACTTTATTTTAATTACCTACCTCCATGACCCGTTTACTATTCAAAGCACTCATCAGCACCAAGTTTTTAGTGGGTTACATTGAGTTTTACCGTAAAACGTGATTTTTCATCTCCAAAAAAAAAGTCGTTTCCCAGCAATAATTTTTGCGTAAAGTTACTTAGTTTGATGTACATAATGCTTGGCTGACGGCTTCGTGAAGGGTCCGATTACACCCTGTATGTCGGGTACCTCCTTGAAGGATGCAGGAATCGCCGACCTGTATTTAAATACTATTAGTTAGTTCGGCAGGTTAGGTCATGGTGCGAATATTCATGAAAATGAACACAAAAAACAAATAACAAAATATTGTTAAACTATTATGGATTTTGTAGGAATCTAAAACAGACAAATAAATATAGTGCCAGTGTGTTAGTGATTCGCGCCATATCGTCGGTGGTTGTCCGCTGTGTACTAGCGCGGCATCACTCATGAGAATGTACCGCAGACGATGCTCGCCCAGCGTCGCGCGCTAGAATCCCAGCCACGCGTGTTTGAAGTGTCCGCCGGCCGCGTCCATTGAGCAGCCGCGTAATAATAGCCGCGCCGTCCCGCGCCCGCAGCGCTCCCGCACACCGCCCGCACGCCGCCCGCACGCCGCCCGCAACCCGCCCGCCGGCCGCATGCCGCCGCCGACCACCGCCGATTGATTTACGAGCACTCTGTAATTTATGCACGTTTAATTAAAGTACCAGCAGCCGGAAGAGTCGTTGTTGTATACTGTCTCAGCGAAACTATACGCGGAATATTCTCTCCAGATTGATGATTCACTTTGTAGCCGAAGGGAAAGAGTGACGAGTCCCACGACAATGTCGCACCTCGCCATCATAACAATCAGGGCCGACAGAAGGTTAGATGTGCCTGCGCGCACCCGCGGCGCGCGCCTGAGCCCGCGCCTACCTGTACGTGGCGCGCGAGGAGAGCCGGTCACTCATAACAACCTGTCGCCGCGCCATGTTAGCAATGTTGTCACCATAAACACCATATACGAGTATCATTAGTTAGGGTAATTACGGACTGGATATTTTATTTACATGCCTCGAGGTGGACGAGTGCCGCTTGTCATAGAAAGTGCCAGCGGATAGTCGTCGTGCCAACATTCACATTCATGTTCCCCAGTGTTGAAATGATCAAAGGAATCAATTCAATTTTGAGGCGCCCATTGTGAATCGTTTTAAAAACACTGGCAAAATACGTTCAAAGAAGAAAAAGAAAATTGAACGAACTCAATTAGCGTCGTTTGGCGGCACTCCGGGAAATTGTTCGATAACTGTGAAAAATGGAGGCCGCGCCGCTAACGGCGCAAATTAAGTGAAGTAGGTAACCTCCAACCCGCACCAACTTGCCGTAATACAGCCGGCGCGCGGCGGCGCGGCGGCGATATGAAACGCCACGTCGATTAGTGAAGCGATACCTGCTATTATTTATTATGATACGTACCAGTGGCGAAGGGTCAATTTTTGTAAGAGGTAAGCCGGAGTACATATCTTTAATGTGATTATATTATTTGTCTAAAGAATACTGACTTTGCCATTTTTCAAAGGGAAGCCGGTAGGAATCGAGTTGTATGGAACCTTCGCCACTGATACGTACACTGCGCCTTCCGCGCATATTTTACCACAGCCTGATATTTTATAGCAAACACATTTGTCAGGCTGGATAATGCCGCTAGTTTGCGTAAGAATATTAATTGTAGTCTGAGATGAGAAAGTAGCGGCGGCGGTATTGTATTGTGTGCATGTAACACGGGGCGGCGCGGGGTGATGCGGGGAGGTGCGCGGGGCTGTGGGCGGCGGCTTTGAGCGGCGGCTGTGAAATTGATCCGTTCATACTTCATAATCATTGGCGGGAGACGAAGCCGCACGCGAGCGGCTGTCGCGCCTCATTGCGACCGCGCGCCGACTGGCCAGCGGACAAGCGATGGACGCGACCAGTAAGATATTGTGCACTTCTAGTAGATACGTTATTGTAATGAGGCTGAGCACCGCATTAACATAATCGTATTACAATCGACAACTGAAACAGGCTTGTCAAACCACTTTCAAAAATTGTCCGACACTTGAGTGACATCGTGGAGCGAAGGGTGACGTTAAACATTATAGAAATTCATGTATTCATGGATTCGCGAGTAGCGCGCGGCGAGACGCATAAAAAGTGTGCGCTGCCGGAAAGACGCCAAGCCGCCTGCCCGCCTGCTCACCCCACTCGCTGTGTGAATCATTTCCGTGCAATTATGTTGCACTGATGATCAATATCGATATCATATAATTAACCATAGATACGCACAATTGATTCGGAATCCTTTGCTTGATTGACAGCAGCACGCGAGTGTCTTGCACGAACGGCAGTGAACATGATTGTCTCAAGATATCGACTAAAATGACGAACAAATTACCTAGTTGTTTAAGTTATAAGGAAGCTATGGGAATAGTTTCCTTATAACTTAAACAACTCAACCATCCATATTGCTTAAAGTTAAGTAGGTACCTAAAGATAAACACATGGTTAACTTAAAGTACATTTTCTGGCTTTAAAACTTGTCTTAACTTTAAGCGACGTTTATAAGTACGTAGACACCACGGGGTTTGTATCTCAAGATTAGCTTATCAATTGTTACAAAATGAACTCACTAACAAGCCACACAATTCCCTAATAAGTTCGTTGTAACTAGACAGGTTGACGTTTCGGCTAACCATACATAGTAAACGGTAAGTCACTGCAAGTGAACTGTGAGTCAGTGCAGTAACTCAACTAGTTTTGATTTGTTAGTTTACGGTGACGTTATTAACATTATTTATTAGTTGGTCGTACCATAAATAAGTTACTTGGAGCGATCGTAATGAAACGAGCGGTCAGTCCGCGACCGCTGATCTGATAATGGCCACTCGGCAGTCGGCCAGCTGTCGGCCATTGTATGCTAATACCGCCAAACTCCGGACACACCTAACACCGCGCGAACATTTGAAACGAGCAAAAAGTAGCGTAACGTGTATACGCAGCCGTCGTGTAGCTGCTGTGTTACTGTGTAGCGGTAGCGGCGATCTAATAGCGTCGGTATACCGTGCTATTGTTGCAGTGCTTTGTGCCAGCCACAGACTGGCGGCCCAGCGCTGGCGGGCTCTACTCTCCAGCGCTGGTCGACTGGCGCGCGGCACAGCTGTCTGTTGCGACACAAAGCTCTTAAGAAGTGCCGACAAAACCGCGCGCAAAAAGATCGGCCACCGTGCGGTTCGTGACTAAAATATCTACGTTGGTTGCTATGGACACGTGTATACCTACTACTTTGCCGTCGCAAATTGACTAGGTATGTAGAGTGGTGACAGTTGCGACAGTTGCCGCACAATAGCGCGCGAGGCACTTCAAGTGGTAATTAAATTAGCGCTTTTTGAGATGTCGCGCGCAGTTGAGATGTGAATTATGTGGAGCGGGCGCGACGGTATGAGAAGGGCGCAGGAGGGGGGGGGGGGACACTGGTTTTATTTGTTGTTAATATACAATCAGAACCGAAATTGTAGGATGTTGGGTGTTGTTGGATTGTTGGTTGATAAAGTGTGTGAGAACGCAGCAGGCCGGGCGGTTGTGTCAGCGCGGCAGCTGGATGATGCGCATAAATATGGCGAGTGCGCGGGCGCCGACACGCGGCCACGGCCCGCGACACGCTGGCTGGCACGGTGCGGTGCGGGGCAGAAGGCTCACTCAAACAATCAAGAATGCCCTCAGGAACCAGTCTCTACAGCAAGTTATGCGGACGAAATTCGAGGCGCTGCACAATAAAACTCATATTTGTCTTTTATTCCAGTTGTTCGGTAGTATGGCGGCGCTCGTTGCGGCACATTGTATCGTAAGTATTTCTTTATGTTCGTATGCACTGTGTCGCAGCGTACGGGCGGTTGCGGGATAGCATCTGTCGCTTCACTTAAAACAATAGAGTTCCGGTTCCGGCGCGCGCAGACCTGGTGGCGCCCGCGCAGCTGACTGACGTCATTGGACACTGCGGACATGTGCGGACACATGCGGCGTCCGTCCACTCTACACACAAGTTACATATTGGTTGCGTTGACCACCCTACTACTGAATAACGTTTTGTTTCCTGTTTTAATGTTAAGTGTTGACGATGACGATTTATAATCATTATCCTTACGAGTTGTCTGTAGGGTGTCAACGCAACGAGTAGAATTTCTACCGCATCTAGAAGTCATTTTCACAAATAGCAATTCGGTACAGTCATTAAGTACTGCTCAGTGCTCAAGTGCTCTGCCTGTACATAAATAGCTACGTTATGCCGACGCTACAGTGAAACTGAACCCTTTGCGTAATTAAGGCGAGCTCGGGTTTCCGTCTACTTACAGCAAGATTACATGAGGTCGCAGTGGAAACATGTAGCTAGAGCGTGTGGGTATCATGTGTAATACTGCCGAGTGCCGCGTGCGAGCTGTGCGCCGGATGCTGGGGCGAGAGCTCGAACATCACTAATGGAGTGTGAGATTAACTGAAGAGTTCCAAGAGCTGTGTTAATTACGCGCTGAAATAACGTACGATTTTAATACGAGCTCAGTCGAGATGTTCCACTCGAAGCGAACAACTTTCATATTACATGAAGGGGATGACGCAGAGAAAAGTTCATCCGAAGTCAGCGACCGGCGACCCTCCAGTACGCGTATTATATTTTACCTTCTTCAAAATTACTTTAAAATTACATGAGTGCTGTTTCATCACAACTCATTAACGTAATTAAGCTATTTCGGAGTCCTTGTACTAATGAAACTGATAGTTACCTAACCAGCCGGGCCGCCCCACCGCGGTATGAATAACGTTTAGATTTAGGTAACGTTTCATCATCGTGAAGTTTGGCCTCAGCATTGTTCGCGCCGACAATCACTCGAAATAACCTGAAATATGCGGCTCTGTGGCAATGTATTATTCCAAACTTATATCTAATCATTGTGTTGTAGAATCGGGTCATTAAGATTTTGGATTAAATTCCTCCAACATTTGTGTTGAGTTATGTGATTTCCTCAGTTACGCGTACATGGTCGGTTCGGGCTACGGAGCGGCTGCACTTGCGTCACACAACATTCCACCTATGACTAATTACAGTTCATTAAAATACTTGCTAATGCGATCTTAATCGCTGGTACAGACGCGCGCGGCTCTCTTCCCGCGATTTCCCCGCGTCTAGCAGCACGCGCGCCGCGCCCGGCCGGCGCCGGCCCGACTCCCGCGAACTTGCTCTGCTATTATCACACAAACAGCTCATTGTCGCTCCCTCGGCGACAATTACCTTCCCTCTTATTGTTCACTCGCGGGAACGGTTCGCAACAGATTACCGCACAATTGTTTGTCGAACTGTGCGCACTTAATGAGTCTGCCATTCGCGGTGTCTATTTAAACGTTTTGGCTATGGATTTTTAAGTCTCAATTACAATTCCGGGTGGTTAGATAATACCTACATGTAAGTCAAGGAAATAGTTGTTGACCAGTGTCTCGGCTAAGTCTTAGCTTTACGTGTAGGTACGCAAATCCGATAGCGAAACACGGCAGGCTCCCTTATGATCATGAAGCTAGCCATCAATGATTGCATTGATGCCACTAAGTTAACGTAGACTAAACATGAAAATGATAAGTATTTTCGTCGGCTCTTTCTTTTCCTATTTCTTGCTGGTATTAGGCTCCGCGCGCTATGAACACGCAACCGAGGAATGAGGTAAAAACACCCGGCGGCATCACACGCGAGTACTTGCTGCTAGTAATTGAGCGAGGATAACGGACAAGTACAGAGCTAATGTGAGGTTAGTGTTAAGTCTTCATCGAAATGGTTATGTGTAAGTGCTGATTGTTGCGTGAGCTTTGAAGTTTCGCCGACAGTTCGAGCTACTTGCAAGTCATTCAGAGAAGGGAATAATGAGAGGCGTATGTGTTGTAAAAGCTAAATAGAATACTTTCTTATGTACACCATACAACGAAGGCTGGGGACAACCTACAGGTCGAATACATACGCCTCACATTGTTCGTCATTATTACTGAAAAGGCGGCGATTTTCCAGGTCGGCGTCGCGTCGTCGTCTGAAGCCATGCGTTCTGACGCGAACCACAATCATTAAATGTCTGTATTAGCTTGTTCGTTAAGTCTATTTGTAAAGTATATCTACAAAGTTTTAAAATTTAAAAAAACTTTATTTTCAGACTACAGTCCATTGTTTTGTTAGTATTTTAGTGTTAATAGTAATGATAATGACCATGATAGTTTAAAATCTTAAACTATCGGAACGGGATATTTACCATGTAAAACGGAAAACATGGTAAATATCCCGTTATTAGTATTAATAGTAATATTTTATTGTTAGTTACAATAGTGCTTAAGTAATTAGGTTAGTACAAAATGATTACCAATCTGTTGCGAGCGTTGTGCCACCTGTCGCCTACGGAACCCGAGCTCGAAGCTGAAGAATCCCAAAACTGACAAATTATGACCACTTAATTATATGAATGTAATCTGGAAGTCATATAATCATGTAAACGACCGGCTAGAGGCCTTCATATCAAGTATTAGCATACGCCACTAATTACCACGTGCCGGCGCGCGTATTCACGCCGTGTCACTTGCGGGCTAGCCAGCTAATAAACTTGTATGAATTACTTATATCTACAGAACATACGTAAGTAGATCAGATAGTGAATGATACTCTATTATCTTTACGATGAATACGAACTAAATAATAAAGTGAATAAAACCATGAATTGTAAACTGTCCGAACATACGTATGTTAATGTTGCCCGCAGAGATATATCTTTAGAGCACATGTACACCAGCGCAAGTGTTCCTACTGCGCAACACGTCGTTACGGCGCAACGTGCGAAGTGCGCGCCGCGGGACACCTCTTCATTACTGCTGGTATGTCGCCAATAAACCACTGCAGCACTTAGAGCACCGCTCAGGTAACTGGACACCATTTAGTTGTTGAAATACGAAGCCTCTGATAAATCACAGAACATCCAATTGTAGTATGCTTACCTAGGTTTTCTTACCTAATGAAAGTATTCGTAGTGGCAGAAGTCCAAACTGGTCCCTTTATACATGTAGGGCAGGTATAACAAACATACCAGCCGTGCCTAAGTTCACTTTCTATTTTGTTCTGTCAATGATATTTCGAGAGCGGCGGACGCCCAGTGATGGCGGCCCCGACTTACGAGCAGTAAGTCGTGGATTCGAACCCAGGTAGGTCTTTGTGTAATTTATTTCATCACCACTGCTCTCAAAACGGTGAAGGAAAACATCAACAAGTTGAGGAAACCGGCATGTCCTAGAATCATTCGAAGACATGTGACGTCTACCAACCCCCACTGGGCGCGCGTGGTGGATTACAGCCCATTCCCTCTCATATAGAGGAGGCCTGCATCCCAGCAATGGGAACATTATAAGCTGGTTATGCTAAGCCTCCCTTATAAGCAACCGGCCATATCATCTAACTGGCCTTTTCCCATGGCAACTATGGGGTTGGTTCCAGTCTGAGGGACTGAGGGACGTACTACTAGGTATATAATATATGTTATGATATGGTATCTCATTATTTATTTCATATTAATACAGGCTCTACGCACGGCTCCGCCCGAGAACTTTCAGTTTTTATATCGCGAGCTGATTTATGCACTCTATAAAATTTTTAATAGACTATTTAAAATTAAAGTATAATTATAATTAATTTGTTCAACCATTTGCATAATAATATTAAAATAAGTCATGAATGCAAGTGAGCATGTAAGTGTATGAAAGTAATAACTAATTGCTACGTCCGTAGCATTACGTAGCGCGGCGTAGCACTGCGTAGCACCACGTACTCGTAGCAGATTCATATTTCCGAAGATTAATAATATTGTGAATTTTCTCATATTTCAGCGTCCTCCGCGCGCTGAAGGTCACCTGTGTGTAATTACATCAGTGTCGTAGATACAGCTATTTCGTCGGCTAACATCGTGGTATCAGTATGTCCTACAGTTGTCTTTGTCCACGTCTGACATCGCTGGCGATGCGGAGCCTTTGTCGGCATGCGTGCCAGGGCGGCGTGGGGCGGTGCCGGGTGGTGCGGGGCGGCGCGGGGGTGGGGCGGCGTGTGATCTCGCCGCGCCACGCCCCCGCCAGCAATGCGCACAGGCGCACTGCACTACGTGTGTATAGCACAGAGCAGCTTCGCAGAACAATGGTCGCGCACAGATCATTATTTGTTCCGATAACTCATTTAGTGGTGAAAGCGCAAGATTTACGTGTGTTGTGGTGCCGTGGTCGCCATGTCCCACAATTAGTGCGAGTTAACGTTGTTGTCTTTGTCTCGTCCTTGCTCACGGCTGGGGTTCGGAATGGAACTGAGCCGCGGGACAGATGGCCTCCGTAAGGGGTCAACTTAATGGTCAGCTGGTTGTGGCACGGATCGATTGTAGAGCTGGCGTGAGCAACTGATATTGTTGTTGTGTATTAGGTATCATTGTATTATAATGGTATATTTGGTATATACCTGATGGTTCATATTATAATGTAGTAATGAATAGGACACAGGTCCAACCGTCGCCCGCAGGGATACTTGCTGCAGCTCACACTAACACCGACACACTGGACACGCTCATCACAATAGATCGCCTTTCCTTGCTTATTTATTTCCTGCACCACTAATACAACACAAGTACAGTCACGAGCACCAATATGTACACACTTAACAACTTTTAAAAGTGATTTTTACCAACTGATTAAAATTTCATGTTGTTAGTTAGATAGTATTTTGGAACTCATATTTTTATGGAAAAGTTCCTATCTTGAAGTTACAATTGCTATTTCTCGCGAAAATTGCTTTTACATTTAGGAAAGTGTATACATATTGCTGCTCGGGGCTGTACACATGTAAGTAACTGTTGCTCTAAAGCTCCATAACACACCTGAGTATGATAACCTAACCTTTTATACCGGGTGTTCACTCTGTATGCCATTCTTCCGAAAATACAAAAATATTCAACGAAAACTTCTATAATTTGTACTTCTGTAAGTGCAATATATAGAAGTTTTCGTTGACTTTCACTTCATATTGTGTTAGGAGCGAGTACAGTACATTACATTGCCATTCAAAGGGTTCTAATAAGCCAAACATAACGTATTGGAAAAGGTGTCTCCGAAGCGTCTTTATAAATAATTGATAGATTCCTGCAGTAATAGAGTTTGGTCGTTGGATGCGGCTCATTAGGTCGAGGACACTCGGAATTAATTCGTTCGATTGCCGTCCCACTGTTCCCGCGGCGCCCGGCGGCGCGGCGGCGGCGCGGCGAGCCCTCAGATATGTAAAGATCATGTTATAATTTTTCTAAATATGGACTCTGATCGGTACATATGTATGTACTCTGAATACTGCATCTTGAATTGGAGCAGCTACATTATTATATTTACTCGGAACGTTCAAGAACAAAATAATTCGATCAACAGTTTTACCAACACAAGTCTTCGATGCAACATTTAGCTTTTCAACATTTCTTGTGAAGAGTCGCTGAAGATTGCCAACCAAGTAAGAATAATTTCATGTTTACAGCTGCTTTTTTTTTGTAATATCTCGCTTATGAGACTGAAAATTCTCTATCTCTCTATATACTATGTCTTTGTTTGAAATGCGTCATTGTTGAAAAGAACACTGTCAAGGATGCTTTCAGTGGATTTAGGAATGCGACACCCCGGGGGCTTTAGCACCGATCGTTTCTCAGGGTGTGAGTGCGCTATCCGCGGAACAGATGAGCATCACGGGGACATTACGTAAGATTTATAGCGCTCCAAGCGCTTGCGTTCAGCCGGGCACCCGGGCACCGTTTACGAGCATTCCTTCAGGCACACAGCTCACGCAGCCCATACAGCGCTGTTTCAGATGCTATTTTTAAACTTTTGAACAAACACACTTTAAATGTGCAGCAAATTAGTAAGAAGTTATAGCTGCCCAGTTTTAATTTAGTACGACCGAACTACTCGTATAACTCATTTAGTACTATCTAATACTATCATGTTGCAGTTACTGCTCGTATTGTACGTCGTTTGTACTCACTACTATTAATGATTACTGTAATATCGTTTTAAATAAATGACTATTAAACTTAAAACTATCAACCATCATTGTTATAATGTGTTCCTGGTTGAGATCTCAAATATAAGTAAAAAAGTCTTGAATTACTTTTATGTTTTTATTTCCGATATAATAAATCTTACATTTATTTTTGCGTGGATTTCGCATGGCAGGTTTATTAGGTACAGTTCTCGGGACTTATATAATACAGGAATAAAAAGGTATTACTATTTACCTAATCAGCCATGAAAGTAGTACAGACAGCGAATAGGTAAGCGCAAATAAAAAAAATATGGTGTTGAAATATATGGTGGTTCTGGTTAGCTGTAAACGTCATCGTCATGAATATGAAGCAGCGCTATCTGTACATCGAGTGCATGTGCATCGGTGAACGTCGGGCGGTAATGAGGTATCGGTGGCTGATCCACTCGCTGCTTAATGAGTCGTGAGGCATCGCGCCCCCGCACCTGCGCACTGCGAGCCCACATTGACACCAACAGAAGGCCCACTTCGTCTTTGCACACACTACAAAAATAGCACTGAAATATCACTATCATGTCTGCTTGGAAATGATACTAGGATCTGTGAAGCAATATACTTGAACTGTCAAGTAAATGGGTTACAGTACGTATCTCAATTACTTTAAAATTTCTATGCAAAACGCTCTAAGCAGTCATCTTCGATAGTTGTGGTACCTGAAACAAGCACTTAGGAAGGTTAGTAGATAAACTGTCCCTGCTATACCATTCAATTCCACCTCATTAAACAATTGTCCACTGACTTTACGTACATTAATCCTTCTTGAGCAGTGAGTAGTGAATCTAATAGGTGCAGGACCTACAAGGCGAATGTATTGGAACAAACAGATAGAAGACAAAATGCTAAAATACAGTTCGAATATAATTATTATGCATGTATGTGTTAATTATAAAATATATTCTTTTTTATGTATAAAGCTAGATATAAGTTTAATATAAGATTTTAATTGTGAAAGTTCCTAATCTACGTGATACTCACACTCTGAAATATTATTAGTTTTAAGCTTAGCGTATAACTATGTGTACATTGTGCATTCAATAAATAAATAAAAAGAGCAGTGAGGTTACACCGCGAAGCCTGTGGAGCCCCACCGAAGCTTCTGGGCGGAGCTAGGCCAGCAATGTTAGCCAGAAGCCATGGACCGAATTCCTTAGAGCTTTTAGGTGCTGTCAATGAAGTCCACATACATCAATGGTTCATCAATTTTCTTGTTGGTAGTGGGTCTACGGCTAGTGCGACAATGCACGGTGGCAGGAGTCCGGCTGCTCACATATCCGCGCCGGACAATAATGAAGTGGTTACTGAATGTGTTGACACTCGTACACTGTACTGACACCCGTCACCCTGCATCGTGCGTCGCTGCCTGTCCATTACCAACAAGAAAGCTAAAAGTGTGACGACAGCTTTTTGCACCGCACTAATTGGAAATTCGATGAATGTAAAACATACAGTTTTGGTAATAAAAAAAACTTTACGTTTTATTATCATAGTTTCTATTGTTCTACGTTCAAGGAAATGCATGATGTCTTCATTTGTCACTATTAATGCTTCTTTTTCTTAGCGTGTCGATGGCAAACTAATTTGTACCGACTCAGAACTGAGCCACTTGTCGCTTTCAGCAGCATCCATCTAACCAGGAGGTTCTCAGGTTTGTTCCAGAATAAACAAATTGTCGCAGTGACAGGGAGAACAAGTGCTTTTCGACTTCGTTATGGGTATTTTTATACTAATTAATTATTTCAAGACTTCCAGGTCAGCCATGGCAACTCACGTCCAGGTTGGAGATTTTCAGCAGGTGAATCGAATGGGTTTGGTAGGGATGCACTACCTCGCCACAGCTTTAGTCTTTCCATAGACCGCTCGCCAGTGAGAGGGATGAAACATGGCTGTTCAGCCTTTGCGGTCGAGGGTATTTAGGTACAAAAGGTGTCGTGTGTCTGAAGCCATTTTGCCTCTTTCACTAGAGCTTGCCACTGTTCTACATACTTCTGGTGGCGCTATCCCTACCAGTGGATACAGCATCTTTACCGGGGTCGCCGTAAGAGACTGTTGCGAGTCTGCTTGATGGTATTGCCGCTTTTGCTGAAAGTCAATGATATGTCCAGAGAAACTCAAAAGTTACCGTGTTCGAGCACCCTACCCCAGACGATGTTCGTCTGCGCCCAGCCTCTCTGTTACCAATGCTGAACTCTGATGATAATGATAGTACGGCAATATTGTGAAGAAAGTTGCCTACTTTGTGTTTATATAAATATTACCTAGGCATCTATTACAGTAATTAACTAAAAAAATACAACAATAAGTACATGATAAATGAATCATCTTATTACAGAATCTTTCACTACTCATTTCTTAATTAGAATATTTGAAAAAGATCGTAAAACATATCCTCATCAGCATCAGCATCATCAGTGCTTAATTATACCCAATTAAGTATAAAATATCTTCTGTTCCACGTAACAGAGTAACCACTGCAATTGAAAGCGTCATTGCTACACAATTTGTTGCAGTCATACGGATCGGCGCCAAAAACAAATGACTGGGGATTCATACAAACCTCTGTGCCGATGTGCTCATCTTTACTAAAGACCATCACAATAATAATTATTCTACTTGCCAACCCTGGCTCGAAAGAGAAACTATTACGACGTGCAAGTATTCCACTCAAATCCATAAGTCAGGTTAACAGATATTTTTTGTATAAATACCATACAAGATGAATTTAGTTTTCCGGAAGCCCCGTGCATCATTCTAAATGGTAGCGAAAACTGATAAGATAAGATACATGAATGTTGATCCACGGATAGAGTACAGTAGGTACAGCGTAGGTTACCTACGTATCCATGGTCTAGGTAGGATAGCTCACTCGATGGGGGACTGTTTTTATATCTAATGGCGTCATTTCCAATTACTTGGATAGTTCCTAGGTATAAATAGGTGGGCAGCTTCGTAGTGATAGTCCTTAGGTAGGTAACTAGTTTCCTAGAACTCATTGGTTGGTATATCTCAGTACAAGGAAAAGAAACCTTATCTTATCAGTAAGTACTTTAGTTATCATTTAATTTAATCTAACTGTACGAGCAATTAATTATTATAATTGCATAGCTTAAAGCTTATTATAATTTATTTACTACAACATGAATAGGCACTGAATTTATCAAGATAATTAGTTAAAATACCAAATTGTTTTCGTTAATTTATATAACAAATGTGCTTATTGTGTGGTAGCCGTTGATTCCAGATTACAGTGTACTTAAACCTGTGCTTTTATTTTCACACTGTCTATGAAAAACACGCATTAAAATACCTTGGATATCTTTATTGAGCATAAAGAATACCAGAACGTTCTCTTGGCCCCGTTCGGTGAACATTTCACCATTGTTTATGGCCGTAAAATTTGACACCTACTTCACATAATTTATACAATTTGTCAGTCATAAAACTGTAGCAGTACATAGGATAGAAAGATAGTGTTGCGCCTACATTGCGTTATCTGTGGCAGATAGTGAGCAGCGCGACTGCGCGAGCGGCTCGGCTTACTGCCGGCCGCACAGATATTTATGTGACGGTGACGACGAGTTTGATTGATGGCGCATTGCTGCATTATCTACAGGCATTAGGTCCAACCGGGAATGCTGGCGAGTTATGGAAGCAATAAAAATTACACACAACTGCAGCGCGCAGTATGCGGCGGACATAGTGGCGGCTCGTCGGTATCAGCGCAGCGGCAGCTCAGCTAGCCGCACCGGATAGTAGGCAAGCCTTGACCTTATTGAGCCATATGTAGGCAATCTAATGCGCTCTACTTACATTATCATGGCCTTTAGTCGGTGCCTGTTGTTCAAGGCGTACTGTTTGCATTGGATATTACCTGATGTTCAACGTCATCAAAAGTGGGACACACTGCATCAGTACCATCACTGGCTTCTATCGAATGCCAAATAGTAGAACCACTGATACCTGTCCACCGCAATCCCAAAGCTAGGTACGAACTGAGATACAACATGAGAATCTACAAATTGGAGATTGAGAGGGCATTAATTGCATCCAAAGTAGTGGAGAAAGTCAATACCAACATTGGGTATTCCTAAAGGCAAAACGAATGAACTCTAGATCATGCTGGGCTGGACAGCACTGCAATTCAACATGGCGGTATTGCTAGCCTCTTGGACACGTTTACTGTTGATAGGTAGTAATGACCGGTACCTATTGATGAAATGCATGAATACCCTAAATCTGATTATTAATTTGTTTATTAATCCGTTTATAAAAAACGTTAGATTTACTCTATTCTACACTGATTTAGGAAGTAAGCTGAGGGAGGCAGGATACTGACTGGCCATTAAGTAGGATCCTAACCGTTCGAACTCATATTTACACTTTCTTCTCTACGACCCGGACGATTAGTAGATCAGGTATCAAAGTACAAGTTCTACCATAGACGCCCGTGTGTTGCTAAGATTCCATGTTCTCGCACTTATCCACCGAACGACCAAAGCGTGAAAATACGTACGTTAGATGAATATCACGTTTACATGAGCTACAATAGAACATTATGCTTTACACCACAGGAATGGGTGTAACTACAGAATATTTCCGCGGAGTTATTAGTAAGACAAGCGGTGGTCTCTTGAGCGATGCTCATTGCGTGCGGGTCTAATGCCTGGGCCCGAGGGGCCATCGCGACCTGGGCGCGGTGCAGGCAGATAGGAGCACTAATTATGTGTGTGAGTGCGAGTCGCGAGCCCCGGCCCACCCACAGCGCCCGCACTAGATTCCACGCCCGCCGCGTTTTTTACACCCTAATTAAGCTAATTTATCGGGACAATAAGAGAAATTATTGGTAGGGGCTCGGCGGTTACTGGCCGCTTTATGAGAGGTATTAAATTGTTGAATTTAAGAGCGCTACCGAGCTACACCGCCGCGCGTCGCGGGACCGAGCCCTCGCTTTGATGCCCCAATAAATATACAAAAGATCCCATCAGATAACCGGTGAATGGAGCCGCCGTCGATTTTACCGCTCTTAATGAAAGCCATGCCGAGGAATGTCGTGGACAAAGCCTTAAAATGCTAATAACATGAGCACGACACACTCGCCCCCCCAGCCCGCACCTCATCGCACCCCTCGGATGTCTAGAATGCGTCCTGATAACGAAGGTGGCAATCTCGCAGGTGGACAGATTAAATGAGTATTTTATGGCAGATTAAGTAAACATTTTTTCCTTGATGTGTGTTTTATAGCCCGCCGGCGGCGTGTGGGCATACAATACTTGGTATGTTTTTTTTACAAGGATGGCTACCTACCTCATTGAGATCTACCCAATTATTTTTAAATGTTTTTTAATTGGTATCCATCGAATTAAAATTAATTAGATATCTCCTGAATTTTATACACATGTCGGTTGATAACAGGTAGTCGGGCAAGCATACCTTATACGTACTCACTAGTAGCTCCTACTATCTACCTCGCAGCAAACACATTCAGTAGACTGCTTGCCTGCCTGACATACCTGGGCAGAGAGAGAGGGTTTGAGCAGTAGGTACCATACTCGAGCAATACCAGATCATGGGCGCCGGCAGCAGGGTGCAAGGGGTGAGGAGGGAAAGGAAATACATAGAAAAGATCAAGATTTTTTAAAATTGTTAAGTTACTGTGTGAGTAAAAACTGAGGTGTCTAGGTTGCTGTTCAAATTTGTTCATTACCTTGTCAATAAAGTAAGTATTCTCCTCTTCTCTTTCCCGGTGAACACTGAGCATGCACAGGCCGCTTAGCCTCGCGTCTCCCCTCGTCAAGGGGAGGATTTTGGGGGTAAAACCCTCTGAAACCTCGGGCAACAGTAAAGAAACCAATGTATCCGAGGTCGAAAGCAAAAAATTTTGAACCCTCAGTGTTCGAGTCCAATTCACACTTGGCTGGTTTTAAATGATCATGGTTCGATTTCACCTTATTTAACTTGGACATTCATTTCAGACTAGCCAGTACTAGTACCTAGATCTGTAACAAATACTATTTTGTCCAAAATTACCAGTAGATCAATATTTATACATAAAAGGAAGGAAGATCATTATTCCACCTACCACCACCCAAGTGATTTCTAGCTAGGAACAAACATATGTAATATTTTTGAGTTCTGCTGAAACCTACCTATCAGCTATATATGCATCTTCCATAAAAGTATCCGTCTAATAATATACTAGCTTTTGCCCACGGTTTCGCACGCGTGGATGTCGAAAAATATCTCACCCGAACAAACATAGTTACTTACCTTCATCCCCCTTTTTAACCCTTCGGGGTAGAATTATCAAAAACGCTGAGACACGTGTAAATTAATTTTCAATCGTCAGCCTTATCACAAAATTTGAAGATCCTAACTTCAAAACTGACGGACTTTCATAAAAACTTCCATCCCCTATTTCACCCCTTTAGGGGTAGAATTTCCAAAAATCCTTTCTTACTGGATACTTACTCTTCACAAAGAACACACCCTCCAAGTTTCATGTCTCTAGCGGTTTCGGCTGTGTGTTGATATATCGCCCAGTCAGTCAGTCAGTCAGTTTACCATTTTATATATATATAGATTGCTAGCTTATGCCCGCGGCTTCGCCCGCGTGGAGTTAGGGAATTGCCCACGGGATCTTACTTCTGGAATAATAAGTAATCTATGTATCTATCTATAATACATACATAGATTTACATGTACTTGCTTATAACTTGCAATTATTATTATAAAGTTATATCAATTAAATTAGATACGTGAAATATTGATACCTTGGTTTGAGATTGGACATCGGATTTACTGGATTTTATCTGAAGAGTATGTAAACAATTTTTCAAGTCAATCGACCCCGAGAGTAAAAAGTTTCACAGAAAATTCAACACCCCATTTCACCCTCTTAGGGGTGAAATTTCGAAAAACCCTTTCTTGGTGGATACCTACTCTTCACAAAGAGTACACTGTCCAAATTTCATGTCTCTAGGACCAGTGGTTTGGGCTGTGCGTTGATATATCAGTCAGCCAGTCAGGACATTGAATTTTAAATTGGGGGATGATTTTGGAAAAACTGTGATACACGTATCTTATCATTTTAACTGAAGTATATGTAGGCACAACTTCAAGTCAATCGACTCAGAGAATAAAAAGTTTCATAGAAAATTCAACACCCCATTTCACCCTCTTAGGGGTGAAATTTCGAAAAACCCTTTCTTGGTGGATACCTACTCTTCACAAAGAGTGCACTGTCCAAATTTCATGTCTCTAGGACTAGTGATTTGGGCTGTGCGTTGATGTATCAGTCAGCCAGTCAGGACATTGAATTTTAAATTGGGGGATGATTTTGGAAAAACTGTGATACACGTATCTCATCATTATAACTGAAGTATATGTAGACACAATATCAAGTCAATCGACTCAGAGAATAAAAAGTTTCATAGAAAATTCAACACCCCATTTCACCCTCTTAGGGGTGGAATTTCGAAAAACCCTTTCTTAGTGGATACCTACTCTTTACAAAGAGTACACTGTCCAAATTTCATGTCTCTAGGACCAGTGGTTTGGGCTGTGCGTTGATATATAAGTCAGTCAGTCAGTCAGTCAGTCAATCAGTCAGTCAGTCAGTCAGGACTTTGAATTTTATATGTATATAGATAGATTGAGGTAAAAACGAACCCTATTCATTAACTAAATTTATACCTGTCCATGAAATAATGAGACAAGCAAGAAGTTTTACTTAGGTAAGTAATTGAATATATTTTACTGAGAGGTACATACCTAGATCTAGATAGGTAGGAAGACCTACATACTCATATAAATAATAGTTTACCTATTTATTAAGTAAGTAGTCGGATTTTGTTAGCAATTTCAAGGGTTTTAATTTTTTTGCATAGAGCCCTAATTGTTTTTCTAAAATAAAAGTAGCGCAAGTTACACCTTATAACATAAGCTACCTGCCCGTCAAAATCGGTTCAGCCATTTCGGAGATTAGCCGGAACAAACAAACAGACAGACAAAAAATTAAAAAAAGAAAACAATTTTTTGTTTTATGTAACGAATATTTCTTTTTTTAAATGCATTCAGTAAAAAGCTGTTATTTTGAAATAACATACTTCAAATTGATTTATTTGTACATAATAATGATTGTAAACGTAGAAACCTACCCTTAACGAAGCCAAAAAGCACTTGATCTCTCCGTTATTGAGATTTTTTCGGTCAACTTATTTTGAACGTGGGCCATAATTTTTATTCCACGTCAACAGGCGGGCCATCTTGTAAATAAAATTTGCCTGTTAAACATTTAATATTCTACAATTTCTCATAGTTTAATAATAATTTTATAAAAAAACTTCAATCAGGCACGTCGAAGAGATTTTTGTTCTAGTCATCATCAATATTTGTGCGACAAATCTGAGGTCGATTGTTCAAATCTGCTTAAAATCTGCAAAACAAGATCAGATGATGCAAGAAAGACGTCTTACCAATTTACCTACTGTAGTGTATAGCTATTTATTAGATATAGAAACACTGTATCACAGCCACAAGTAGTCAGGTAGCTGTCACTAATGACAACTGTCAGTCACCACGAATGGCGGGAAGTTGGAAGGTGAAGCGTACCCTGGACTGGCGGCTTGGTGGTGTGGTGAGACTGTGATATAGGTAGTAAATTGTGTTATCAACCTATTAGCTCAGTTACAAGTGGATCTACACCTATGACACGTCTTACGTTTCCTAGCAATATTTTTGCTAGAGTCACTGAGTTTGATGTACAGAATGCTTGGTTGACGGCGTCGTGAAGGGTTCGTTTACACCTTGTAGATAAAGTATGTAGCTGCAGGCGCGGTCCCAGCCTAATACTTCGGGGGGTTCACACAAGGCCGTATATATATAACAACAATACAATACCGACTCGCACACATGTCATGATAGTTAAGGAGGTGCTAACAGTGGCGTGCCTTCCATACAAGCCCAGCTTGCCTAACAATCAGCCTTTTAATAAACAAGAAAAAAAAGTTCCATAATAGCAATCATTTACAAATATCAAAATAATAATAACATTAATATACGCGCGCCGAGCTCCGAACGCAACGTCTTCCGTCGCGCGATTTTACAAGTGGCCAAATATTATCTGTTTCATTCATAATTATCGGAATATTATTTAAATTTCGCAAAATATAACTGTAATTATCATATAAAAAATATTTCGTATCAAAATTTCATTAGTAAGGATAGTTTTCATAAAAGCCATCAAAATATTTGACGGAATTTCTGTAGGCAGTAAGTAGTAAGTTTAAAAGGAGGTTGTGGTCTTAATGTAACATGATAGGAATCGGAACAGAATTTTTATAACTGGCTGGTATCATTATCTTTTTCCTAGGTAAAGTGGCATCCATGTCAGTGCATTATGTCATAATACTTGTCACTGGTTATCAACAAAAATCAATAATCTGTTTATGTTTAAATCGTAAATTAAATAAATAGTGTTTACTTTTCTTGTGTGCTGTGATTGTGACAAAGAAACTTTTTCGAAAATTTGATCGTTCTTTTATATGATGGACTTCAATATGCTACTAACTACCGCTCCTTATGAAGATGCGGTCTTATCGATGGAAATTTTGGTGTGCATGTGTGAGACTGCCTCGTTGCTCTAGTGATCGATTCCCGGGTCGGGCAAAGTGTTAAAAAAAATGTTTATTTCAATTACATAAAGTTGTCACACATGATTTGAGGATCACCTTTTAAGCAAGGAGATGCTTGTTTTAGGGCGTCCATTAATTACGTGAGGCGATTTTTCGACCCCCCTATCCCCTTGGTGGGATGTCGTGAGATTTGGCTTGACCCCCTCATCTCCCTCCTAATCTCACGACGTGAGATTTATCAAAATGCTTAGTTTAGTATAAATAAGGTAATCTGTGCTTGATTGCGTTGAATTCACTAAAAAAAAATAATTTATAAAGAAACTTGTTAACTAAATTAAACCCAGTGATATTTTCCGAGACCCCCTCTCTCCCTCGTGAGATAGGGTGACATTTGATGCGACCTCCCCCCCCCCCCCCCCTTAAACGCCTCACGTAATTAATGGACGCCCCCTTAGGTTTAAACAATGTATATGCAATTGAAAAAGTACTGTAAATAATAGTGTTATTGGGTTATCCCATCAGGAATTTCTCAGTAGCAGTCACGGAATCTGGATTTGAGCCCGGTTGATGGCAATAGGCTCACCCCCTACTACATGGGACTTCAATATAACTGGCGAAATGTGTGTGTACGATTAGGTGCACGTCTGCCCAACCCTTCGGGGCTTTAAGGCGTGACGTTATGTTATGTGTGAGAACTGACTGCCAGATGAAAAGGTGATAATGTACCGATGACTACAAAAGGCGTCCTTTTGGGTGCTGTAATTCTGGGCGGCAGAGTTCCGAAACAAAATTAAATGGCGTTGAGGCGACGATATGGCTTTATAAATCGGTGTATTTTCGCGCTATACACCTTTTTTTCAAAGTGAACCTTGTTGGGCGCTTTTTATTCTAATACCGTTCTGTATACAACATTAAATTACTTTTTGCGACAGCCCTTAGACCTCCTTAATTCGGCCCTGTCGCAAAATCCGTTCTTAGCGGACGTCTACTAACTATAAACTACCTCCCTGTCAAATTTCATCTTTATACGTCAAGCGGTTTTCGATATTTCGTGATGAGTGAGTGACCTTTCGCTTTTATATATTTAGATAGATTTCTCATATAATTTGAACCTCGCTTTCAGTGCCGAATTTTAAGTGCAAAGAGTAAAGACAAAAGGAAAAATAAAACAAAATTAATTTTCAGCCATTCCGACTACACTACGACTACTAAAACCTATTTACTTAAATTATTAAATTTATCATAGAAATTGCATATGAGGTTACCAACTAAAATTAATATCTTTTGCGTCTGTTGATCAATTTTGATGAAATAAACGCTTAATAATACCCAAAACAATGCTTCTTATTTTGTAATATTTCGGTTTTGAATACAATGAGGGCTTTTTACGTGATGCGCGCACTAACGAACAGACAAACAGACAAAAATTTTTTGCTTTCTGTAACTTATTTCTCGCACCTTCCAGAGATTTTTTTCAAAAATCTGTAATGTACAGACACAGAAAGTCTACGATTTTATTATATGTATAGAATAGATATAGAAGACTAGCTGTGCCCGCGGCTTCGCTCACGTGAGCGTACAATCTTTTGTCAAGTTTATGAACGAAAGCAAAATATAGATGCAACTCATGATCTATACTAGGTCCCAACGGTTAATATTCTTAACAATTCAAAAAAAAAATGTTAGCTCTGAGAGCTCAATCAGCCGATGGAAAAAAAGTGATGGACACAAGCGATGGAAACAAAAGTGAGAATGTGCAAAAAACATGTAATTGAAAAAAACTGCAAACGCTTGAATTTAATGTATTTAGCAACAGAACCAGAAAGACTATGCGCTTCGATAATCTTCATGTTTCCGAATTAACATGAACGTCGCGTCGCAGTTTAACCGACAGATACAAATCTTCCAAGTTTGGTTTTTTAAGGCATTGTAGTGCATTCATTCCGCACTTTTAGGATTTTAGTCGTATATCTGTGATATTCTAACAATGGTGATACATAAGGGACCATCCGTAAATTACGTCATACGAATTTTAAGATTTTTTGACCTTGACCTTTTGATTTTTTTTGAAAAAATCTGTAATGAACAGACACGGAAAGTCTACGATTTTATGCTGCATAAGTGTTTATGCTAAAGTTAAATATAAAAATAGATAGATAATAATAGATATATCAATTACGTACAATATAAT
Source organism: Noctua comes (assembly GCA_963082995.1). Classification (NCBI taxonomy): domain Eukaryota; kingdom Metazoa; phylum Arthropoda; class Insecta; order Lepidoptera; family Noctuidae; genus Noctua; species Noctua comes. The sequence goes on from OY720269.1 coordinate 469,515, forward strand.
TATTAGGTATACTTAAATTTATCTGAGTGAAAGCTTGAGTGGAGTTTCGAACTTCTTTTAATGCTTTTCCTTTTCAAGGAAATCTCTCGCCGACTGGTCGACACTTCGCGTGACCAGAGGGGTGGCTCTTTCTTTGGCCAAAGAATTAACATTGCCATTCAGCGTAGCAATGCTGCCAGTCTTCTGGGCATGTTTCCAGATGACAGCGATGCGGAGGAGTACTTTGACGCCTATGTGTCCTATCGTCGTCGTTTTTTAGATGTTTATATTTTATTACTTTTAGTCTTATTTTTATCATTAGTTTAGTTCTATTTGTAGTCTGTAGGTATTTATCTAATGTAAATAATCGACACTCAATTAAATTAATGAAATGTTTAATGCTAGATAATATTTAATGTAAGATACCCCGCAGAGGTGTAGGCCGGAGTTACCGGAATCATCTCATTGTTTTAAATCCAAAGGTTGTCCTGAGTGAGTCGCGGGACTTATAGAATTACCGTGATTTTAGTCAGTACAAGTCTGACAGTCCCTCCCGCTCTGCCCTGGCTGACTCATTTGATGATTTAACCACGCTAAAAAAAAAAAACGGTTGTCCTGAGTGTGAAATATTATTTCAACGTATTTACAGCAACACACAGTATACAATAAGCTACCCCACTACGTAATTTTGAAACTTTTAAAATTCTAGGCCGTAAAATACCACTACCACACACAGAACTTAGAAAATCCTTCTAAGTATTTATTGGATAAATGGATGTTTGAAACCTACTCAATCACGCAAAAGCGGCTGAACGGATTTGGATGTTTGACACACAGATATTTTATAACCTAGATATTTTTTTTCTGATAAATGGACCACAAGTTTATGGAATCCATGGAATTGAGTTCGCGGGCAGGAGTTAGTTGGTAAATATATATTTGACGACGTTCTTCATTAAAAGGTTTCCAACGCCATCTATTGTCGCTTTGCGGATCTATTTACTATCTAATAAAAGAAATGTTATAGAATTTAGAACATTATTGTTTTTCATTAGCACATTTCAGTGTCAGTTTTATACGGCAAATTATTTATTTATTACAAAAAATCATTTTTCTATAGAACTTTAATCTAAACGTAATTTTATTAATCTGTGGCATTTCTTTGAACTGTCACATCAATGTCCGTCAAAAATCAAAAGAAGTCACTTCGTCCGGCTGTTGTCTTTTAGAGATTTGCGCCGCACTATAATAATAATAAACAGCGGTCACTGGAAGATGAGACATCCTCATGCCGATGGCTAGCCTCAACGTTGCGGAGTGGTCGGCGGACCAGGTGGCGGACTGGCTGTCAGGTACGTATAGCGGTGCTGAGTGCCGAGCGGTTAGTGTGTGTGATGGAGCGAGTGAGTCACGGCTGTTGTCACAGGGCTGGGCCCGACGGTGGCACGCTACGTGCCGGCGCTGCGTGAACGCGGCCTGGACGGCGCCAAGCTGCTAACGCTGCGTTGTGACGACCTCGAGTACCTCGGCATGCATGTCATCGGACACCAGGAGCTGCTGCTGGAGGCCGTGGAGCATTTGCGGAATTTTGTGAGTGTCCATTTATCTCGAATATCGAACTGCACCCAGTAATATACATGATGGTACATAGTCTGGACCATAGTGAGACAGGATGAATCACAGGAGAGCACAATGTTATGTTTCACTTATCTCAACAGTGTTATCTGTTGGTGAGCGCCAGTACTGAACTGTTTAATGCTTATGTTTCTGCTGTTTATTTATAGTAGTGCTGTAGCAGTAATTTGTATATGATTAATGATTTAACTGGCATTATTTGTAGTTATGTGATTTATTGTATTTCACAGTACTTGTGTGTGTAATATCACTGATGTGGATGTGTTTAGCAATATGAGGTCTCTCGGGAGTGTGTGCAGCAGCTTGCACTGCGTGTGTCAGTGGTGGCCACCACGCTGGCATGTGCGCTGCGGCACCAGCCCGACGCGCGGCTTGAGACACAGACACTGGCTGATGTAGCTCGCACTGTGCACGCTGTTAAACCTCTTGTGTGCTGGCTCGACAGGTAATGTCATATTAGTATTTATCTTGTCAACTATAATATTTTATTGAAATATAAGAATGATGATCTTTTCTTAAAATTATGTTTAATATTTGCAATCAAAATAGTAAATTATGAAATCTGAAAAGAAATTGAGTTCATGTGCATGTTGTTATGATTCTCAGTTCATTCATTATTTGGAAGTTACAAAAACTTGCAACAATAAAAAAAAAAGAGATAACATTTGGAAATCTGGATATACACAGCTACATGTTTTGCATGTTGACATAGCCCAGATGAAAAGGCTGTTAAATGTTTAATATAAGTTTTCATAGAATGTTAATTACACGAAAAAGTCCCATATCTCAAAAGCTAAATATCAAATCATATTCAAACAGATTTTCCTTGAAAATTCTTTTTGTTTTCCTGTTACTACTGCTGTAAATTAGGGGAAAAAACAATTGTGCCCCTCCCACAATTGTTATTTTATTGCTTTGAAAGCAAATATTCATCAAACATTGACTTAGAAAAAGGGGATTTGAGGAACTTCAATATAATTTTAAGACCTGTGGACAGACACAATAATTTAAAATCACGAAAGATATCCTGTAAGTTTTGTAGATAGACACTTATATACATAGTTTTTTTTCAACGTTCAGTTACATGTATGGAGGGCTACCTGTATTTTTTTATTCGTAATTTCACATCACCTGTGTAGCGGTTCATAGAAGACACCTGCTTTCCAAATTTTAACTGTAAAGTGTCACCAGTGTCGGAGTAAAATAGATATGATATATGTATGGAAAGACAGACAGCCAGATGAACCGAACGAATTTAAAAGAGTTCCGTGTTCCGTTCCGAACCCTACAAAAGCCAGCTGCCCCATACATTTATGCTCATGTAAATTGTCAAAATGTAGGAAACCGCAGATTTTTCTTTTTACAATTTTAAGGTTGCTGTCATAGTAAAATTTGTTCATAAAAATGAATATCCCCTTTCTTTTATAAGGTTTTTGGTAAAAAACTAAGCTGTACACTGTATTAATGTTTTGTGAAATTTTGAGACTTCAATGTCCACAAAGTAATAAAAGTAAAGATAACATTCAAGAACATAAGTTTGTTATTGCAATCCATACTTTCATATCTGAGTAATTTTGTACATGCAAAACTAACTTTGTGTGTTTGGTACCATTTTACTTCAGAATTGGAATTGGTATTGATGAGCTACACATATACCTAGCTAGACTATGAGCTAGGTAGTGACACAACAAGATATTTTTATTCTGATAGTACATTCTCATAGTATAATTTCCAACTGCTCAGCGGACAATGCTGCCGGCAAATGCTAGTTAAATAAACTACAGTAATCTTTCGAGCGATAGATGTTCGAGCAATTACGTAACTATGTACTTAAAGTTCGACAAAATTTTCGTCCATATTTCAGTAAAGGAATGTGTAATTTGATTGCCTCACAATATTATCGACATTATTCTGGGACCATAATTTGTTCATTATCGCTGGCCCGCGGGTTGGGTTAAGAATCGAGTCCCCTGAATTTGAGGATTCTGTCACTGTGGGGGGCTCAAGAGGGTTTATCTGAAGCGCCCCCACACGATTTGAGCTGCAGCGTCGAAGTATTTAAAATTATTTTCTAAAAAACTGGTAAATCAGTAACTAAACGTGCAATGGAACGTACATACATTTAACTAAATTCTAACGTTTTTGATGTTGCATCTGTCAAAATCATATCAAAATGCGTAAATTGAATCGCTAGGCCGGCCATTTTGTTGACAGTGACAGATATACTTTAGGTCATTCTGTTCTCTTGCTTCCCTCCCCCCAACTCCCCCACATAAATCAGGTTTATAATGTCAAAAACATAATTTTAAATTTTGTTTAAAAAAGTCCACCTCCGGCTGGAGGGGGCGGGAAGAGGGGGGCGAGTCTCCCTCTCCCCACCCCCCCCCTAATTCAGGAGATTCGACTCTAAACCTTACCCTGACCCGCTGTGCAGATGGCCGCTGTGCTCGAGCGGCACCGCGGCGGCGTCGCTGGCGGAGCGCAAGGCGGCGCTACTGACGCTGTCGCTGGAAGCCGCCACGTGCGCGCAGCGGGACCGCTTCGCCGAGCAGCCCGCGCGGGCCGTGGGCGCCGCCGCCGCCACCACCGCCGCCACCGCCGACTACATCATACAGGTACATACCACTTGTGTATGTCACTAGGTAGCGCGCGTGGGTCTGTAGCCCGCACTGCAGCATATTGTATGTGTCGCAGGACGTGTCGGACCCGATGATCCTGCAACCCGCCTCACTGGACACGGTGACGCTGCGGCAGGGCGGCAAGCCGCTGGGCTTCGACGTGGTGCCGTCGTTCTGCGGCCACCACCAGCTCGCAGACATCCGCTTCGGTTCGCCCGCGCACGCATCCGGCGCCGTGCACATCGGCGACGAGATTGTGCAGGTACACATGAGTTGCCAAGTGGAGATGAATGTGATATTACGTTTACAAAAAGTGTACATATTAATTTTAGTCCTATAATAGTTTACAATTAGCTGGATAAAAACTAGAGTAGGACTCACACCACTCAATAAGATTAAATTATCAAAAAAAGAAAATTTAGAGAAGAATTGATCTTTGAGCATGTTCTAGGGGCAGTAAAATTGTATTTTTTTTACCATTGGCACTCGAAAAAGGGCATTTGATTCAACATAACAGTGAATAAAACTCTCTTTTACTCACTGAGTGAATAAAAACATTTTGAATTTGGAACAAGCACGAATTATATGAATTACTAGCTTTTGCCCGCGGCTTCGCCCGCGTGTATGTCGAAAAATATCCGACGGAAACGTACTACCGGGATTAAAAAGTTTTTCAAAAAGTAGTTAAAAAGTAGTAGGTAGGTAGTTTTTAAAAGTTTTTTTTTTTTTTTTTCATCGCAATCGCTTCATTCTATGAAAACTTAGAAACGGTACTTGTAGTTATATTATTTTTACTTGAATAAAAAATTTAGCGAACGAAATTAACGAACGACTTAATACAAAACTTCATCCCCCTTTTCATCCCTTGTGGGTTGAAATTAAAAAAAAAAACTATGATTTACGTTGTGTTTCCAACCATAAGCCGAAATATTAGTGATTTTAACTTAAAAATACCTTTTTAAAAACGCTAGTAACCGTTGAGGAGTTCCTTCGTGAGAAGACGATCCTGGCTGCAGGATGAGGTCATGATAAAAATCATCTTTATCTATCAAATTTGAACGCGTATACAAAGTTTCGTGTCAGTACTACTAACCGTTGAAGAGTTCTCTCTTGAGGAGAAGATCCTGGCTGCAGGATTAAGGAATGTCTGTCATAAAAATGTATTGTCACCAGAACCAAAGGTGTGTGCAAAATTTCAGCCCAATCGGTTGTTCAAAATTGAGTTGCATTCCACCCGAACAAATAATATGGTAACTTACCTTCATCCCCCTTTTTAACCCTTCGAGGGTAGAATTATTAAAAACGCTGAGACACGTATAAATTAATTTTCAATCGTCAGCCTAAACACAAAATTAGAAGATCCTAACTTCAAAACTGACGTACTTTCATATAAACTTCCATCCCCTATTTTACCCCTGAAATCCTGCCTTAGTGGATACTTACTCTTCACAAAGAACACACCCTCCAAGTTTCATGCCTCTAGGACCAGCGGTTTGGGCTGTGTGTTGATATATCACCCAATCAGTCAGTCAGTCCATTTCATATACAACATGTAACGTAATTAACGCACACCCTCAGACACCCCAATTAGTAGGTATATTATGTTTTAATTATAATACATACACTGAATTTTTAGTTAAACATGTATGAGCATTGATTATTTATTGATTTAGTTATACTAATTCCAGTAGAATGTTGTGGTCACAGTACAAATCCACGAACGCACACAGTCGCACACGTATACCTACGTATGAGGGTCTTGCAAGCCTAGTAGGTAACTAGGTATTGGCTCGCGTTCGAGACGAGTTAACGCCGCTCGACACAATTCGTAGGTACCTATCATCATACCGAGCATCGATTTGTTTATTTATGTCTAGTAAACATTTGATTGCATCTTTCCATCACACTTTTCAGGCTTTGGGCTGTCGACTCTGAATGATTTTATTTATTGATAATGATACAATGTCAATATTCGGTACAAAATGATTTATTCAAAGACGGCGTGTTTAAAAGATGTGAATTAAGGTATTTAAAGTCTGTTTTTTAATCTCGGAGACTAAATTGACAAGTGAAAATATCAAAACTGGCTTAAATGCTATTGAAATCTATGTCAGTTTGCCATTTATACTTGTCAATTTAGTCTCCGAGATTAAAAAACAGACTTTACAATAATTTAAAAATGAAATAGGTACTTAACTTATTGTTTGCCACTACACGACGACAAAAACACAAAACACTAAACACTCACACGACGTTGTATTTTTAATACACTTTCAAAATGTACACCACCTTGTTCAATACACTTTAATGCCCGTTTTCTTAATTGATGTTTTAATTTAGAAAGCACTTCAGTGTCATTTTTCACTATTTCAAAAGCGTTCACTATCCTGTTTCTCAGGTCCTCGGCACTTGTTGTCTCACTAAAATAAACTAACGATTTAATACGTCCCCACAAAAAAAAGTCAAGAGGCGTCAAATCAGCTGATCTGGGAGGCCATTGCACAGGCCCGCCGCGACCGATCCAGCGCTCTCCAAACTCATCATTAAGGTGTTGTCGAACAGTCCTAGTGAAATGAGCAGGGGCACCATCGTGTTGGTAGAATACCTCTTGTAAATTATGAAGAGGTATGTCTTCTAGCAGTGTAGGTAGAGTTTCTCGTAAAAACTGTAAATATGCGTCTCCTGTTAATCTTTGTAAGAACACAGGCCCCAGTATGTTTGTACCAATGACACCGGCCCAGACGTTAACTGAGAAACGGTGTTGGTAGGAATCCACTCTGCATGCGTGAGGATTTTCGTGCATCCATAAATGTGTGTTGTGTTGATTGTACATCCCCACACGTGTGAATGTACTTTCATCTGTCCAAATTATGTTCCGCTGCACATTTTCTAAAAACCAGCGGCTGAACTGCAAGCGGGGAGCGTAATCGTTTGGAGTCAACTCCTGGCATTTTCTGAGGTGGAATGGATGTTCTTTATCACCACGAAGTGTTCTCCACACATGCATATGACTACATTCAAAGCGTGGTGCTGCTTCTCGGGTACTGGCATGAGGATTCTCATCAAAATAATCCAGTATTTCGTTTTGAAGACGAGTACGTGTACGCACATTGGCTCCCCTGTCGATTGCCGTGTTCGGACGGAACGTTCCGTGGTCGCGAAGCCGCTGAGTAGCAGCTAACATAGTCCTGCGGTCTACTCTTGTACCATACCTTTGGTTGAATGTTCTGCAAGCTAGAGCCACATTATCACCACACCGTGCCAAAGTTCTCACCATTTCGGTGTACTGAACATTTGTGTAATGGAAAGACATCGCGCGCGAAATATTATTTAGAAACACACAACTTTCCACTAAAAATGTCCACGCGTAACTAATACATCGTAGGATTCGTAGGCGCGCTTACGCGCTAGCGCCGCCGGCGCGTGGTGGCTATCTCTCTCTCTCTCACCCAGGTTTTTAGTTTGCAGGAGAAAGGGAACGAAAAAACATTGTATTTTGTTGGTAAATGGTAAATCGCTAAGTTTACTTAAAAGTATCTGTAAAGACATTAACTTGCTTGAAATAAGGTTAATTTTTCTTTATTTTGTTTTGAATGACGGGAATTTGTATTGATACAAATAAAACTGCACTTTTAAAAGTCTTATTGCCTTGCGTTACGGTCTATTTTAGTTTGTTTTGACAGTACAGGGGTAGTGTGACTGTAATTTACGTAGTTTTAATTATTTTTGGGAAAAAAAATACCTATATTAAAAATTATAGAAATCGATTCAGTAAACGATTCTGAACAAACTACTTTCAGGATGTGCGTTAATTATGTTACATGTTGTATATAGATAGGTGAACAAAAAAAAAATACAACATGCCAACAAGAATATAACACTGAATTTCGAAAATCGTTCTTTTTTCACCATAAATTAATGTTTATATTAGAACAGAATCATTTATTTGTCAGAATATTGTAAAAAGTTGTTATGTTCATTATAAATTATGATCTTAATATTCTGCCGTTTCCGGCGTACAAATGATTGAATGATTGCGATAGGTACTTAATGTCGCTCAGTATCCAACTGTAACTTTTTTTTAAATATTTTTTGACAAAATTAACATGGGGTAAAAATTATTGGAATCGATTCGGTCACTTATTCTGAACAAACTATATTCTAGTTTCGCATATACTAAAAATCATGTTGCATACATGTGGAAGCTTGTAATTAGCAAATGTCCCTAAGTATGCTTGATATTTAAGATTGTTATTAGTCTGTAAGCTTTCTTTAAAATTAAATGAAGAAATAAATATTAACACTAGCCCTTTGGGCGCATTATGTCCAATTCGCAAAATGTCCAGTGGGCTCAAAATGTCCAATTCTCAAATTATCCAATTCTCAAATTGTCCAATTCTCAAATTGTCCAATTCTCAAATTGTCCAATTCTCAAAATGTCCAAATCGCAAATTGTTCAATTAGCAAATGGTCCAAAAAAAGTCATTTAAGGAGTTTAGTAGATAGATAATACGTTCGTTACGTTTCGTTTATTTATTTTTTTCGTTTTCTGTTTTTATAAAGAACAAACGTATTGCAGCGTTTTTATTTTATTTTTTTTTCTCAATCAGTGGATGTTATCATCATTTAAATGAAGAAAAAAAAAAAAAAATTAAAAAAAAAAAAAAAAATTGCTCGCTACTAGAGATGGACGAAATATTTCAAGAATGATTGCGATGATTCCGCTAATACCTGCGAATCTGATTCCTGCTGCATGGCGATATATTTTAGATAAATATTCGACTTGTGAAGAAATGAGGCAGTTTCGTCAATATTTTGAGAAACAATGGTATCCGCAATTACCACCAACCATTCTCAGCTGTGTAAATCAGAGACATCGTACAACGAATGCTCTGGAAGGGTGGCACCCGCGCATCAACGGACGTATTTCGAAAAATCCAAAATATCATTTTCTTTATAAACTCCGGAAAGAAGCCAAATATTGTGATAAACGCCTTCAGGATTCTATAATCAAAACGGTGGGAAATAAAAGGACGCTAAGAGACATCACATTTGATAAAAAGTACAATAAACATTTGATCGAACTGCAAAATGGTAAACTTAGTCTTAAAAGCTTTTTCACAAAGATTATATTTCTTCGTCTTACATTGTTTTAGCGTTGATGTCAAAATACATCATTATTTCTAGATAGGTACTACGTAAGTACCCATAAATATGTTGATTCCATTTAAAAAAATACTTACGACTGACATTACTACATTACCTACGTGTTTTTTTTCGTTCTTAATGAATAGAGATATTATGATTTATCAGTTCATTTTTTTTTTTTTTTTATAATAGAGTTGTTGAATGTTACTACACAACTAATGATTTTTTAAATAAAAAATTTAATTCAAAATTTAAATTAGACGACGACTTACCTACTAACCATTGAATGGAATTTAATTTCTATGACATTGTATTGAAATTTTTCTTTTTTTTTCTTCATTGCATTTAATAATTCTTGACATTATAATTAATAACCCTTGACATTGTATTTATCCATTCTTAACATTGTAATTAATAACCCCTGACATTGTATTTCATAGTAGTTAACATTTTTCTTATTCTCGACATTGTATGGTTTAATATTAATTTTAATTCTTCGAAATATTTGTACGCTGGAAACAGCAGAATATTATGGACATCATATTATGTGTAATACCTATGTAACAACAATATTCTAGCAAATAAAATTATTTTTATTATTATTTTATCCTTTATTTATTTTCATACAAATCTGATACATTTTTAAATATTTCTTAAAATAAAAACAATATTATAACATTTAAAAATATAAAAATTGTAGCCCACCGGTATGTGGAACAGGGTCCAAGATACCGGCGGTCAGGGCTCCAGAGAGAGGAACGTAACAATACGAGCCGTGTCCAGGAGTACCGCTTTCTGAATCAAGCCCTTGATCCAGCTGCATAACGAGAGCCTCCTCAAGTATTGGTCGAGGCTCTTGGCAATTAAGCCATGGGCTGATACAACTATCGGCACTATGATCGCTGAGTCCACATTCCACATGTCGACAACCTCCTGATACTTGATTTGCTTATCTAACTCGGCTTTCACGAGGTTCTCATCATGCGGGACCGTTATGTCAGCAATCATTGCGCGCTGCTCTGATCGGTCCACCACCACTATATCAGGCTCTCGTAATCAAGGACGCCCCCTAATTGCGAACTGGACGGACGCCCCATAATTGCGAATTGGACCAATTACGAACTGGACCAATTACGAACTGGACCAATTGCGAACTGGACCAATTGCGAACTGGACCAATTACGAACTGGACCAGTTACGAACTGGACCAGTTGCGAACTGGACCAATTGAGAATTGGACAGTTGGACATTTTGCGAATTGGACATAATGCGCCCAAAGGACACTAGCTACATGTGTTAGTCTATACAATGTGGATCTGGAACTACGAAATTAAATTAAAACGGGCACAGTACTAGTCCATCTAAACATTTTAAAACACGAAAATTAGTAGTTAATGGAAAATTAAAAAATTGCAATTTTCAAACAAAATAAATAGCAGAATCAACTGCATAAAATGCAAACACGCTTTATCTACAAAAAGTCACTGACCGTTCGCACGGCCCGGGGTGGGGCGGAGCGGGCAGCGGCGGTGCGAAGCTTAGGTGAACGTAGGGAAGGTACTTTAGTTTTAAAACAACAAATCAGCGGCATAAACTCACTAAATTGTGCGTCGTTAATTAAAAGATCACTGATTGAATAATTAATCACATAATATCACATCACAATCAGAATTTACACCATCAAACGTTCGTGTGTCACCATATCTCTCCCGATATGTTTGCAATGGTAAAGCCGCATTTTGGTTACATTCTCCTTACGTAATTGCCATGTCGGTGTACTCGGCAACTGGGTACCTTATTAGAGGCATAATTAAACTACAAAACTTACAAACTTAACCTAAATCACGAAACTAGCTACCTATTAAATTCCTTATTAACTATCTAATATTACACTAACAATAAGTCACACTAACCTATGCACTAATCCAACAATCATAAATCGTCTTTAATCACAATATAACAACTAAAACTTTTCATAAAATCACGAAAAAGCGCGCGGCTCGTCTCGTGATAAAAAAAATAGGCGCATGCTCTCCTCAAAGGGCGCCGCTATGCACTGACTGATATAGTGCGAGACATTTTTGCCAAAAAATTCCGCTCACACACACATACGCAATGGTCTATGCACCACTAATGCATAATTTGCGTAAGTAATATTTCTTTTTCTTTCTAATTGTACTATTTTGTGTCACTGGGCGGGGCGCGTCAGAGTGGAAGCGTATGACACCTTTCTCTGTCTTTCAAGCATATTGAGACGTAGAGAATAGGATCGTACGTTTTGCACAGAATCTTAACCTTACAATGTTTACCTATTATTACGGACTCAGATCTACGAGTACATCATGTTGTAAAATAAGAAAATGAAAAATAATTTCCTGTGGCTAAAGTATTCATTGGATTTGATTGATTTTTTGTATACGGGTAAAGAACGTGGCACTCTTTACGTGGTTTGAAGGAATGTCAATCGTCCTGCTCCACTTTGTATAAAACGAATACAAATCTATCTTCTTACACAGGTCATCAATATGAGATTTCCAGTTATAGTGTTTGTCAATTATTGTCCAACAATTTTGCATAATCGACCTCTTCTATTGTCTCATTTCCATTTATTGTATTTTCCTAATATTAATATGAAGATTATTGTGTTCAAGCCATGTAATAAAAAAAAACGGCATTACACACACACACACACACAAACACAAAGTACAGAGGCGGACTTAATGCCATAGGCATCTTCTACCTGTCAACCTAGTATAATATGTTGTTCCATTTATTATTATTTCTTTGTATTGCTATTTCTTGAGGAAATTCCCGTACTTGTTGGTACCTAAAACTAATATCCATGGAGAAGATATGTTGTGGCTCTTCTACTTATCCTGAATTTGAGGAAGAAATTATTAAGTCTTCATGTCGAGTATCTTGAGTCAGTTTGGACGGATACTTTATTAATGCGTTTGGACTTTTATTTTGGCCCATAGATGTCGCTAAACGTTGTGTCGTGGTGTTCATGATGTCGCGCTTTTGTAGTGGGGGTTGAGGACTTTTGAGCTCATGGTTTACTGGATCAACATCTTGAGTCTTTAGAGGTGTAGAATGAGTAGATGTACTGGTCGTTCTAATGAGACTTTGCGGGAGGTCGTCGGTGTCATGTTTTTCATGTCATGTTCATATAATAAAATGTGATAAATACTCATCTGCCTAGACTTATCCCAACTTTATTGGGGTCGGCTTCCGGTCTAATCGGATGCAGCAGAATTTAGTTTTTTACATGGAGCGATTGCATATCTGACCATCACAACCCAGTTAGTACTGGGTGGGTAATACGGTACCCTTTGGTAAGACCGGTTGTCAGACTTTCGGGCCACTGACTTCCTGTAACGACTGTCAAAGAACTACAAATGACACCCGGGACCAACGGCTTTATGTACTTTCCGAGGCACTGAGGAAAATCGGTATGTAATGAATTAGCGGTCACCCATCCACAGACCGACCTCAGTAAGCGCGGCTTAAACTTGAAGATCGACCCGAGCGGCTGTTATTATTAACCCACGAGAAATATGAATACTTTCTCGCAGTCAATGGTAAACAGTAGAGCACACAACTCGTGAAAAAAAAATCATCTAGGTTCTTATATCCCTCGCTCTAGAATCCCTTACGATGCTCAGGATTCTACTCTAGAATCCTTCGCTGCTCTCGGGACCCAGTCCCTCGAATTAAATGTTCTTTTTTGTCACTTGTCGTATAGTCTACTATTGCGGCACCAGCCCAGTATATTTCTCCGTCTGGCAGGTGGGCAACCAGTGCGTGATCGGCTGGAGCGGCGAGGCGGTGGTGCGGCAGTGCGAGTGCGCCGGCGCGGAGCTGGCGCTGCGCCTGCGCCGCCGCGCCGCCCGCGCGCCGGCCGCGCTGAGCTCGCCGCCGCGCCGCCTGCGCCTGCGCCTGCAGCCCGCGCCGCCGCGCCTGCCGCCGCCCGACGAGTCGGACGGCAGCGAGCCGCTGTCGCCGCCCGCCTCGCCCACGCAGCTGCACCCCGACCACACCAGGTGCCGCACGACTCTTGTATTTACAAAATCAACCCATTTTCAACTATTTTCATCACACACATTAACACAAGAACAATTTGAACTTTCTTTTTTGTTATTATTAGAGTAGAGTTCTTATGCTTGTCGACAGCCCGAAAGAATTTTTAAAATAATGCATGTATTAATCACCCATATTCAAAACACCTTTTCAGCAAAAGTAACGAACGAGTCATATTTGAACTTCGCTGAACAAAAAACTACAAAATATTCTAAACATTAAAAAACATTAATAGAATCATTCTATGGTGTATTCATAAATAAGTTAAAAAATGATTGATTTCAAGACGAAGTAAAGTAGAAAAAAATGTTGAAAAAACGTAAGTTTTCGAAAACGTCTGGCTAAATAAGTATTTTTTTCTAAACATTAAAAACACTTTTAAGAAAATTAAAAAATATCACGGTTATTTTAAGTTAACCTTTTAATTGAATCTGAATTTTATTTCGTAAATAAACAATAACTTCATTTCGTAAATTTAAGTCAAAGTGAGCGCAAAATCGTGCCCTTCAGTAATGAGCGGGCCTTCCCAGAGTGAAGACGTATGACTTTGATTCGCGGGCGCTCGCGCGTTCTACGTAATTATATTCCAGAAATTGTACACCGACAACCACATTTTGATCCGAAAAGTATTTTTTTTTTCATTTTATTCAAAGTACTTTGCTTAAACTTATAATGTCACTTACGGAATATCTTCCGTGATTGTTCATTATTTTGAGCTCCCGATATTTCGGCGCTGTTGCAAGCGCCATGATCGCGGGTTGACTGGAGAATGCGGGTGGATGGAAAATAAATTGTTAAGAGCAGACAAATCTATCTACCCTCTTTCTTTGTCTTTTGCTACGCGCACTACTGGAACTCCTCCGGCGATCCTCGCAATGGAAACACCCGGGCGTTTCCTCCCGTAGATACGGTGCAGGAACCTCCCGAAAAAACCGTGTCCGGTGAGGACCTGCGTCAGGCGGTAGGTGAGGGCGCCGTGGCGCCTCTCTAGCCACTCCTCAAAGAGGGGACTTATCGCCACTATGGTGGCGTGCCCTGCACGGGGTTGCGACAGTCGCTCTCTCCATGTCGCCATGAGATCACGCCAGAGGCTGTCAGTTTCCCCCCGACTTAGTGCCAGGTACAGGTGTGTACAGGTGCCGCGCGGCAACGCACGCCTCGCGCAGAGACGTCAGCTCTCGCGACCACCAGTACACCTGACGCCGGGCGCTTCCTGGCCGAACTCGGGGCATTGCCACGTCGCAAATCTCGGACATGGCTTCCTGGAACCAACCCGCCTCGTTATTGATGTCGGCAGGCCTGACCGGTGATGACACCCAGGCCTGCACAACTGAGGCTTCCAGGAGGAGCTCCCGGTCCAGCTGCTTCAGCGCCCATCGCGGACCACTCGCGGCCTGTAGGACCGGCGCGCTTGAGGTCTGGGTGGAGACGTCGAACCGGATGTACCGGTGGTCGGAATAAGTCTCCACCCCCTCTAGCGAGCGAACATCACTGTCCCTCATGACGAGAATCTGGTGAAAGCTGAGAATGATAAAAAAAATCAATTATCTTGATTTAGCACACGAGGTTGTCGACATGTGGGACGTGGACTCTGCAATCATTGTACAGATAGTCGTTACGGTTAACGGACTAATAGCAGAGAGCGACCAACACCTTAGGAGGCTCTGATTGCGCGGCTGGGTCAAGGGCTTGATTCAGTGCGCAGTACTCCTGGACACGGCACGTATAGTGAGGCGGGTCCTCTCTCTGGAGCCCTGCCCAGCCTTTAAAAGTGTATTAGATAATACTTATTTTAATTATTAGTAATTAGGTACACGTTCATACAAGACGTAGGTTCCTAATCTATCTATAACCAATACTTTCTAGAAAAATAAAACAAGTTAACCTCGCCTTAAATGGTTTTAGACTTAGACCTTTCATTTGACACCAAAATAGTTAAGATATCTCAACGTACGTTACGTACGTTGTTATTGATAAAGTAAAGGAAAATGTATTAACCTCGTATTCATCTGACTATAGAGCTAATAATTGCGGCGTCCCCCAAGGGAGTGTATTAGGGCCCTTATTATTTCTATTGTACATAAACGACTTACCGCTAGTGACTAATCACAAATGTGTGTTATTTGCAGACGATATTTCAATTATTGTGACATCTGACAAAAAGTATAAAACTAAATCTGATCATGAGATGGACATTAATAATACTATCGATGACATTATAAATTGGTTACAGGCAAATAAATTGAAAATTAATTTAGATAAATCTAATTATATACAGTTTAATAACTCAAAACATTCTAAGTACAATTTCAAACTTCATATTGATAGGTTAAAAGAAGTTCCACAAACTAAATTCTTAGGAGTACTCATAGATCAAGATCTTAACTGGAAGGTACATCTAGATAGTTTGTGCAGTAGGATTAATAAGTTTGTTTATGCTCTCAGACAAATAAAGAACATAAACAACAAAAAAACAGCAATTACAGCATATCACGCCTATATAGAATCCACCTTACGATACGGGCTTATCCTTTGGGGTAACAGCACAGATAGACACAGAGCATTTATTGCGCAAAAGAAATGCATTAGAGCCATTTGTGGTATCCGTCCGGACGAGTCATGTAAACCGTTCTTTAAAAAGCTGGGTGTATTACCCCTTCCGTCACTGTACATTTTTGAAATTTGTAATTATGTTTATAATAATAAGGGATTGTTCAAAAAAGCCTATCAATTGAACTCTCGAAATAGAGATCCCTGCAGACTTGTATTGCAGGATACTCCTAAATCAGCCAAGTATGCGAAAAGTTTTTTAGTCATGTGTATACGCATTTATAACAAAATTCTAAAAGATATAAAATTGTTGTTTAATATTAACTTATAATATTTAAAAGCAGATTACTAAAATGGTTGAAAGAACACATGTTTTATGACATTAAAGATTTTCTCAACAATAAACTGTAAATTACTGGACTTTTAACAGTGCGGATAATGCTGAGATAAAACTATTATATTATATTATTGTATTGACTTTGTATATGTGACATTGAAGTTTTTAATTTAATATTGATAATAATTATTTTGCATACAATTGATACATATCCTGTATAGCTAAACATGTGGACTTTAGATTAATATCTGACTGTAACAACTTTATACCATGTTTAACGCAAATAAAGACTTATCTTATCTATCTTATCTCAACAAACAAAAAATCTCATTTTCGAATTGCTCTCGTAATTATCTAACATAATGAAACACGTGACAATTCTTTTAAAAACTATCTTATCAAACTAAAATGTTAAATTTATTTAAACTGGGTCTAATTCAATAAAAAGGAACCAAATTTTATTTGTGAACAACACGATAATTTAAAATATTACGGCCGCGTGAGCTCTTAGCGCGAGCGGTGACAACCGACTGGCGGAGTGTCAGCGACACCACGCGAAAGTATAGGCATTTATCGCTGTAGGCACGGCCGAGTGAAGGAGGCCTGCTTTGGCTAGCTGGCGGTCTGCACTTTAATTTTTTTACATCAATTTCCAAAAATAAATATCATTGTATAATCACTTTTTATTTATGGGTTTGTTAAATGTCTAAACTTGTCAAAATTCTTCTAACATAAAATTGAACCATTTTTGTGTTAATACTGTACACACATTTCAGATTTTTATTTCTAAGCCGTATTGATTTTATAATTATGTAACTCAATAATATCGTCTAAAGGATAAAAATTGTTGCGATCACTACGCTCGATCTTTACCCGTATGTGCGTGTATATCTGCATGAACAGCGCACACAAACATAGCATTGCAACGATTTTGCCTTAACTCTAGCGAGTGAATTTTATGCTAGGACTCTTAAATAGCAACCCTATTGTAATATCGATAAAGATCACTGTCATTTTGACAGTGGGAGCAACCCGTAACGAAAATAGAGATAAATGTAATTTTGCCTGACTCAGAGATAAACCAACTAAAAAGACTCTTTTTAATTGACGTGACCTCATGCATCCGAACACAATGCAGCTGTTTGCTTTCAGAATGTATCCGCCTAAGCCGAGAACAGCTGTCCAAAGACGCCACACGATCAGCGGCGACAGTCCGCTGTACAAGCGACCGAGCCACACCATCGAACAGGTACGACTCATGCTATTTGATCGCCTATTTAGTCATGTGTTTAGATGTAACATTGCTGTTGTTGTATTTTCAGTTCTGGCAAGAGCTGAAGCAGCAGCGCTGGGGCCACGCGCCGCCCGACGACACCGCGCTCTACGCCAGGGACAAGGTACCGCACACACTATACTGTAATAGTCATGGACTTAGTATAATAAACTGGACTGAGCACTCTATCAGAAAAACGTGACGAGAGAGATATTTATAACAGAGCCCTTTGTCTCTTTCTAATAGGGTGACCAGACATTTTATAACAACTTCGTTTTGACAGAGATACTTTGTGTCCGGATAAGACGTCAACGGTTACATAAAATAGTGAAATAATAATTTATGAGAAAAAAAAGAAGTTCGTTTCCTTTCCATGCTCTTTTTCCGTTTGCCCTGCAGAATTGGTGTTTGGGTATTCAAATAGAGGGAATAAAATTGAAAGTGTGTTACAAACATTTATTAAAATTAATCATGGTAAAACAGAATTGTTTTGTGGCGTTTCTGCCGTAAGCCAATCTTACTGCCTGATTTTCTCAATGCATTACATTTCGCATGATGGAATGTTCTTAAATTTTAAATGCCAATTAACCAATGCTTTTACTAGTTGTAATTCGTGTCATTCTTCATCCGTTATACATTAGATTGAATGTGGTGGACTAATTAGATGATTGAGTCTTGTATAAAATATTTGTTTTAATCGCATCAGACTTTTGAAAAGTATTCTTGATACGGCAAACCTCCGAAGTAGGTATGTAAGTGCGCACAAAATTTGAACAAATCGTAGTCATCAATCCGGAACTTTTCGGAAAAATTGTTCAACACCGTCCTGAAGAGTTACTTCCTGAAACCTTATGAAGAGTTAACTTCGGCGTTGTTATCTCTATGAAACGAAGGCCTCTTCCTTCACGTCGTTCCTTGCAAGATACCAGGAGCGGCCGGCGGCCGGAGCCTGTAGTTGCAAGGCGCCCGCCATTGCCGACTGAAAAAAGCTTCGTGCAGGAGAACATCTATTAAGCACACTCAACCTGCCTTCTTTCCGCGTTCATCAGTTGTACTGATGATAAAACCAATATCCTTACCACTAGAAAAAATGATGGTACTGCATAAGCATTTAACGCTCGTCGTAATTTTGTAGTAAGAAAATCCTCTGGCTTAAAATGAAGGCTGCACACAACGGAACTTTTGGTTATGGTTTGAAATTCGGGAATCGACATTGTTGCGTAATTGACATAGACTGCCTAAGATCTACAAATGACTGCCAGGACTAACATTTTTTATCGTGTTTTGCGAGGTATGGAGGAAAGTCTGTTTGTAATGGATGGTCACCCGTACCACGTATCGACCTCGAGAAGATCCCGTGTGGCTGTTATTAATTAGCCTCGTGCCCCTTCTCGAATATATTAACTTATTGTAAATTATAATTTTGAAAGTATTTTTCTTTTTGCATAATCTTTTGACATTGTTCCCCAGGCGGTGTCCTGCAGCACAGGTCTGGAGCTGTCCCCGCGGCCGCGCACGTGCCTGGGCGTCGTGCTGGACCGGCCCGCGGCCCCCGCCCCCCAGCCCCCGCCCCCGCCCCCGCCCCCGCCCTCCGACGACACCACATCTTCAGATAGGAGCCGCGGGAAATTGGATAAGGCACACTCTACACCCGCGTACGATTTCGACGCGAGTATCGACGAGCCCGGCCCGCTCGCCGCGCAGACCATCCCTGAGTCGCCCACCACGCCCACCGACAGTCCGCTCGCGCTACACTCTGCCGACAAGGCGGACAGAATCCTTGACTTCAAGAAGTCTAGCTCTCAGATCGGCGAGGCGATACTGCAGCGAGGGCGGCGCAGTAACGCGGAGGCGCTCACGGACTCCGACACTCGTGCGGACGACGAGCTAGTTCCCGAGAGAGACGAGAACACGGAGAGGATACTGGAGACCATCAACATCGCCATGATGGAACACCGGCGCCGCTCGGCGCTGCCCGAGCAGTCGGTGCAAGAACACGATGCACAGCCCAGGTGAGGAGTTTGCAATCTCTTGCTCTAGATATCTCTTTTTTTTGACAACGTTATCAGCTATTTGTATTGTTTACCAGTATGGTTATGCCGTATGGTTTCACACACACAGACCCTTCATTTTAGACCTCAAAATCTGCATGTAAAGCTGGAATCACATAATTGTGTCTTGTTGTGCCGTGACGCAGGATACATCAATGAAACGAATCTGCTCACAACTACGTCATATCACTGCGTTAGAAGGCGTCACGATCACGACAACACAATAATGTAAATTCGGCTTAGGATAGTTGTGAGCCGCCCCCCTCAGGTACCCCTCCCGCGCGCCGGAGCCGCCCCCGCGGCCGGCGCCGCCCCCGCGCCCTGCCCCCGCTCCCGCCCCCGGGGCCGCCCCCGCCCCCGCCCCGCTGGGGCCGCCCTACCCGGTGCTGCGGGCCGTGCCGCGCTCGGAGGAGCCCCCCGCCTCGCCGCTCAAACCTATCCGACCAGTGGATGCGACGAATGTAAGTGTATTCTAGTATACTTGTGTCTAATTCGTGTGATATACAGGGTACATTTTTCAAGTGGGCGTGGTTGGCTAAATTCGGAACTATGGGGAATAGCGAAAAATACTCAAAGGAGTCTCACCCTATTTTGACGAAAAATAATACTGCATCATTGCATATTTGAAAAATCAATGTTCCTAGCTAGGAATCGATCCCGTTGATGTTGGAAAAAACCAAATGCTGTATTATTACACTACAACTAAAGGAAGGGGTTATTTTTTGATAAGTTACCTAACAACTGTTAGTAGTAGTCAACGAATATCGAACAAAATTACTATTGACGCCAACTCACTCTATGTTCCAATTTCCATTGTTTACATTTTCTTTCTGCATCTGTGGCCTTTCACCACGAAAAGTTGATTAAATTAAAACATAATTTATTTATATTTTGGTACATGGAAGACTTACAGCTAATAAAAACAAACAAAAAAGAAAACCATAGTCACCAGAAAGCCAATTACAAATCCTCACGTATAGACTTTGAATAAAAAAATATATACGGTGTGAGCACAAAAACACAAAATACAACGCTTAATCAAAGTAAGAAGAATATAAATACTTTGCTTGCAATTATATGATTAAAATATTAGAGAAAAAAGTAAAATAATAAAAACAATGATATAACCTACCGCTACTTGAAAAAATTGAGGCTTAAGCACCTTCTGGCCGAATTCACACTAATTGTGAATGGATCTAAATCATATTCCCTGCACATGTCATTGAAATTTCTGCTTGCGCGCACAATATAACTGTTCTGCCTATATTTCGAAGATGAATGAGGTACACGTATGGGTGGATTAAAACGAAATGTTTTACTCGGCACATTAAAATAAAATTTTGACAATAACTCAGGGTTATCAATATTGTTATTGAGGATTTTGAGCAAGAATAAACAGTCAGCAATTTTACGTCGATCTACCAGTGGTAGCAGATGATACTTCTTACAGAGTCCAAGATAATCGGTTGACTGATGTGGAATCTTTTGATGAATGCAAAGATATTTTATGAAACGTCTTTGGATGTTTTCAATGCGGTCAATATATTTATGATAACGTGGATTCCATATCTGAGACGCATACTCTAGCTGACCTCTTATAAAAGTGCAATACAAAATTTTTAGTGTTAGCATCTGTAAAACACTTAGATAAACGTATTATAAACCCAAGCCGTTTAGAAGCTTTTTTGACAATTGCATCAATGTGGGTGTCAAAAACTAACTTACTGTCTTGATGGACGCCCAAGTCACGAATAGTACTGCACCTTGGCAAGATCTGACCCGCCAGAGTATAAGTAGTGGCTAAGACTGCACGTTTTCTAGAGTAAGTGATCACCGAACACTTGCATGGGTTGAGATCAAGTTTATTAGCCCGACAATACTCTTCAAGACGATACAAGTCAGCCTGAAGTGCTAGTACATCTTCGAGCGTTGAAATAGTGGCAAAGATTTTCATGTCATCGGCAAAGCATAATAGTTTGGATGAATGGAGGCACTGATCGATGTCGTTCACATAGACTACAAATAAAAAAGGACCGAGCAACGAACCCTGAGGCACTCCGCTGGGCACGTTTACCCAACTAGACATATAATTATTGAGTACTACTGCTTGTGACCTGTTATCAATGTAGGAGGAGAACCACCTCAAGAGATCCCTACGGATACCCATGTAGCTTAGCGTCTTTATCAGGGTGTCGTGGTCGATCCGATCAAACGCTTTGCTATAATCTGTGTAGACCACATCGACCTGCTTACCATTATCCATGGCATTCGTGATGAAGTCGTTAAATAAAATTAAGTTAGAAGTGGTAGACCGTCCTTTTAAAAATCCGTGCTGGAAGGAGCTGAACGAGCTAGCAAGGGCGGGATATAACTGGTTATAGACAATCCTCTCAAATGTTTTAGCTATAATGCACAGCTTCGATATAGGCTTATAATTAATAATCTCGGTTTTAGACCCCTTCTTATGCACGGGTGTAATAAAAGCAGATTTCCGTACTTTGGGGACAACACCTTGAGTCAAAGACTTGGAAAACAAGATTGAGATAGGCCGGGCAATGGAAGGCGTGCATTTAATTAGAAATGTTGATGTTAAGTTATCAGGGCCGGCACCTTTAGCTGGATCCAAGTTACGAAGTAAACCGGTCACAACATCAACATTCACTTCTATGTGACAAATGTCAGATGAAGTTCTGTTAGTATCAAAAGGGAAAACAGAAGGTGGACTGGGAGCATTAGATGAAGTCGGGTTGAGGAAAGTAGACATGAAATAGGACGAACAAGCCTCACAAATAGAATCTCCGGTGAGTAATGATTCATCGTTATAATTTAATGTATTAGGTATAGTATTAGAATTGTAGCGATTTTTAACAAAGGACCAAAAGTGTTTAGGGTTATCTTTAATGGATTTTTCAGTTTGATTAAGATAATATTTATAACATGAAGCTTCCATAGTCTTGACTCTGTCACGTAAATATTTAAAAGTTAACTCGTCAGATTTATTGCCATAGATCTTGAATTTTTTTAGATATTTATACTTTTCTTTGATTCTTTTGACTAGTGATGAGCTGTACCAGACCGGGTAGTTTTTATTTCGTACTAGCTTTTGTGGTATATACTTGTTTTGAAAATTTTTCATGGTGTCTATAAAGTACTCAACCGACTCATCCAATGATCGGATTGAAAACTCATGATCCCAATTAGTGCCTGAAATCTCATTATTTATGGAATCAAAATCGCCTTTGCTATAGATATATCGCAACCGCGGCCCATGGTCAAGGGGAGGTATTCCAAAGATGTCAATATTGATCAACAGCGCAGGATGATAGGGATCAATGGGCACTAGAGGGTCAACACACTCACTAACACAGGTTGACTCATTTGAGAGGACTAAGTCCAACAGTTTCCCGTACCCGTTAGCTACCCCGTTATACTGTCCAAAGTCCAGCGTACATACCTCGTCCGCGAACAAACATTCGTCACTAGTCGCGGGGTTGACTGGAACTAACGAAAGGTTATTAGATTGAGCCCACGAGATTCCACTGATATTAAAATCGCCTAAAACTAAAAACACATCTGAAGTTTTATTCAGAGCTGTATAGTTCAGTTTGGTCAGGAAGTTATTTAATTGTTCAGAAAACGAAAACCCTTTGTTTTGTTTACACAAGTAAACAGCTCAAATTATTAATAAGCCGTAAGTTGATCCAAAGATCCTCCGCCGAGAAGTGTAGGAGCGGTTGCGGAGTGACAGGTAATTCTCTACGCGTCGCTATAAGCACACCACCACCTCTCGTTTGTCCAGTCATAGCATAGTCCATCCACATCCATTCCATCCAGTCCATTAACATCATGACGGTACATTCTCAATACATCTATGAAAACATAATGTATGTAAGAAAAAATCTACATCTTTTTGATAAAAGAGGTGACAGACACAATTACAGTACTAGAAATAGAGACCAATTAGTTCAGCCAGGCTTCAGACTCGCTAAAGTAGACTCATCTTTCATGGGGTACTGTTTGAGATGCTATAACAAAATTCCACAAAGTATTCTTGAACTGAATGAAACGAAATTTAAAACATGCATTAAACGCACACTATGTAGGCAAGCATATTACAAGTTGGACGATTATATCGTTGATAAAAATGCTTGGCTCAATGCCGGTCCTGCTCCACAAGGACAGAGACGCATAAGTGAATAGCATTACATATCCCAATCACCTGCGCTCTTGATGATTTATTTACTGCATCAGTGAGCGGGGTACACGTGGCTGAGTTTTGGGCTAAGCATATTTAAACTTTTTGCCATCGAAACGCTAAGAAGAAGAAGCATTAAATAGTATGTTGGAGCTGCTGAAGATTGTACAACTATCTTTGCTTTGTATAAATTCAATCTCTTTAGTATTATATAGCCGCATAGCCCATATTGTGTGAGTACTATGTAATAGAAAGCTGTCATTCGCGGGAAACCTACGTCTTTTCTTGACTTGAATGTGCCCTGGCGGTTAGGAGTGTGTCATGCTCACTCAAATGTCTCGCTGATGGTGGCGCGTGTGTCGGATCATTTAGTTCCCTTCAAAATGGTTGAGTTGAATGGTGCTGATACATGCGTCATGTTCGTGAACGGGCGCTGTCAGTTGTGACTGGTCATCTCTTGGTTGCCACGGCTTATTTGAATTGTTTTTTTTTTTCTTTTTTGAATTGTTTACTATGGACACTTTTAACGTACACATCTTGCTACATCGTTCTCACATAATGTACCATCTCAACATGAATGATGTAACCAAGAGTTTGTAAAAGTATACTGATTTAAAAGAGTGTCCATGGAGTTTCTTGCCCGTTCTTCTCCATAGAGATCTACGTTAGGGAATGGGCAACTACAGTACTTTCACAGTTTTTATGCCTTGTGACTGGGACTGTAGCTATTGTTGTCTTTGTTTCGGCAATTCAAAAGTGCCTGTAACTGGCCTATTTGAAATAAATGCTTTGATTTTGATTTTGATTTTGATTTTGTCCCGGTCACGGCGCCACACTAAATAACGATCATCAAACAACTCCGAGTTCAACACACCATCTATTAACCACGTCTCCGTTAAACCAATAACATCGTAGGAATTATGTGAATCCTGACGGTAGAACGAGTCTGTCTTTGTTCGCAATCCCCGTACGTTCTGATAAAAGACAGTAAGACACTGATCACCGTTGTTAGCCATTGCACATATATCCAACAATAATTGAATAAACATCAACAACAACATGATATGAAAAAAATTGCCAATTCATTTCGAGAAAAGTTACGCATAAAAGAGGCATGAATTTATAATGTGGGTAAAAGTAAATAAAGTTAGCAAGAATGTATAAGTCATCCGATGTTAGGCAGGACATGACTGAGCGAGCAAGCAAGCAGCAATATAGCATAATCAGCCTATAATGTTCCCACTGCTGGGACACCGGCCTCCTCTCTATGAGAGGGAATGGGCTATAATCCACCACGCGGGCCCAATGCGGGTTGGTAGATGTCACATGTCTTCGAATTTTTTGTTCTAAGACATGCCGGTTTCCTCACGATGTTTTCCTTCACCGTTTTTGAGAGCAATGGTGATGAAATAAATTACACAAAGTAATGCGCCTGCCTGGGTTCGAACCCACGACTTACTGTTTTGTAAGTCGGAGCCGCCACCACTGGGCCACCGCTGCTGCAATATATCACACGCATATGCGTAAGCGAGACAAATATATAGTTAAGTATTGGAACTCGAAGACGAACAGCGCGGTAAGGAATACAATAGAAGCTCATTAGCAGTGCCGAGGTGCTAAACTTTTTAAAAAACAAAGAAAATAACAACTGATGTGCAAACTTCGATACATTTTAAAAGTAGAAAAGCAACAAATCAATCTTGAATGTAAATAGTATCGGTTTAAATTATCTTGTTTAAATCAAATTCCTTTCTTATTATAAAGGTTTTGCAATTAACATCCTTGCGGACGTGGATTTTACCATGTTTCACCCAAACGAATTCATAGCGTTTCTCTTTAGCGGCGATTTTAGTTATATTGAGAAGTTTTTTGGATTCTACACTTAAATGGTCGTTGACATAAATACGTTGTGGCGCTCCTTGAAAACTTATGTCAGAGGTGGAGTGATCCTTAACAGCTCGTGCAGCGGCAATAAAATCTTCTTTTGCAATAATATCTGTTGAGGAAGCTCACTATCACTAATTTTTCCTTGGAATTATGTATAGGCACCCTCGAAATGTAGTTAATCTGGCTCTTAGAACACTTGTAACTGATTTTGCTGCTGATGGTGTCGACGATTGAGAATAAGTTCTCATCCTTCTTTAGGGGGACACCCTTATTCTCCACATTATTTAGCCTGGATCGCTGATCAAATGAAGAAAGCTCAAGCTTTGTTGAGGCCAATTCTGTCTGCAATGAAGACACAGTGTCCTGAAGCTTCTCAAACTCGGAGGACTTTTTTTCTAGTTCAGAAAGTCTGGTATCGAATTCATCTACCACTAGACACAACTTTTCTTAAGCTCAGTCAACTCATCTTTAATCGATCTTATGTCGCTGACTAGGGTTGGTAAGCTCAGCAGCTGCTGCCTCATTTCGCGAATCTCACCCAGTACTGTATCCAATGAAGCAGAAGGTTGAGGTGAGGGCAGAGCAGGCGACGATTTACAAGCAGGACATTTCCATTGTGCTCTTCGGTCGGGTCCCAGTTTTCTCCAACCCGCTTCAGACGCACCTGCACACGAGTAATCCAGGAATTTCTGGCAGCTTCCACATTGCACCCCGTCGTTAAACTGGTCATTGCAAATTGCACACGTCTTCATCGTGTCTAAAATAATTATTAGTAGATAGTTAAGTGTAACTTTATGGAATCGTGAAAAAGGTTGACGATCTATTTATTTGAGCGTAAGTGTACTGTGCTAGTGCGTGCCCACACGAGAACTGATGTTGGGAAAATTACTGCACTGCGGGTGTCACCAATGAAGGACATTGTTGGGCTCGAGATTGTATTCCTCATAGTTTCTGATTTGCAGGCCATCCACGCTCACTTGAAAAATTCACGCTGTTGATGCTCATCGCGAATAATGATTTTTTTGTCACGATATAACATGTTTTAAATTGGTTATTGTCAACTTCATATCATGAAAACTTAGTAACCTTAACCACAATCTACTTGTTGAAACTGAACCATAGTTCAAGCTCAACAAAATTGAACTTTATTATTAAAATAAAAAGTGTAACACACACACAATGATTACCCTGCAGATATCTGTTCCTCTCCGACACATAACGAAGCACGACATCCGCGTGATCCCGAGCGAGCGGCGCGAGATGCCCGCCATCAACAGTTCCGCCAGCGAGCCGGGCGGGGCCGCGGGGCCCGGCGCGGGGCTGGCGGGGCCGGCGGGGCCCGGCGCGGGGTTGGCGGGGCCCGGCGCGGGGCCGGCGGGGCCCGGCGCTGGGCCGGCGGGGCCCGGCGCGGGGGCCCTGCGGCCGGGCGCGGGTGACATCGTGATGGGTGCGCACGTGCACAACGACAGCACGCCGACGCGCGGCCACGCGCTGTCGCCGACTAGCGCCGTGCGGGGTATCTTCCCAACTTCCAAGTCCAGGAGCTTGAAAAAAAAGAGTTCCATTCTTGCGAGTGAGTTTTGTTGTTGAGTGTTTTGTTTTGATACGACCTATTTGTTCAGCAGCATTTGATCCTCTATCAACAACACTATCGGTAAGTGCATATAGGTTGCCGTTGTTGTAGAAAATCTTTTTTGGTTTTTCACAAACTATGTGGGCGTTGACTAATCGTGATATGGTCTGCCGGACGCGTAATGTAAACATTGTCATCAGAGCGTCGCTGTGTGCCGGCGCGAGCGCTGGCGGCGCGCGGCGCGGCGGGCGGCGTGTGGCAGCGGGTGCGCGCGCGCACTGCCGCACAGCCGCGCTGGGCGCGCCGCCACCTGCTGCTCACGCACAACCTGCTGTACGCGTACAGGACGCCTGAGGTGAGTCAGCCCACACTCAGGCCCAGCGCACACCTGCGCAGGCGCGGCGTGTGGCAGCGGGTGCGCGCGCGCACTGCCGCACAGCCGCGCTGGGCGCGCCGCCACCTGCTGCTCACGCACAACCTGCTGTACGCGTACAGGACGCCTGAGGTGAGTCAGCCCACACTCAGGCCCAGCGCACACCTGCGCAGGCGCGGCGTGTGGCAGCGGGTGCGCGCGCGCACTGCCGCACAGCCGCGCTGGGCGCGCCGCCACCTGCTGCTCACGCACAACCTGCTGTACGCGTACAGGACGCCTGAGGTGAGTCAGCCCACACTCAGGCCCAGCGCACACCTGCGCAGGCGCGGCGTGTGGCAGCGGGTGCGCGCGCGCACTGCCGCACAGCCGCGCTGGGCGCGCCGCCACCTGCTGCTCACGCACAACCTGCTGTACGCGTACAGGACGCCTGAGGTGAGTCAGCCCACACTCAGGCCCAGCGCACACCTGCGCAGGCGCGGCGTGTGGCAGCGGGTGCGCGCGCGCACTGCCGCACAGCCGCGCTGGGCGCGCCGCCACCTGCTGCTCACGCACAACCTGCTGTACGCGTACAGGACGCCTGAGGTGAGTCAGCCCACACTCAGGCCCAGCGCACACCTGCGCAGGCGCGGCGTGTGGCAGCGGGTGCGCGCGCGCACTGCCGCACAGCCGCGCTGGGCGCGCCGCCACCTGCTGCTCACGCACAACCTGCTGTACGCGTACAGGACGCCTGAGGTGAGTCAGCCCACACTCAGGCCCAGCGCACACCTGCGCAGGCGCGGCGTGTGGCAGCGGGTGCGCGCGCGCACTGCCGCACAGCCGCGCTGGGCGCGCCGCCACCTGCTGCTCACGCACAA
Organism: Noctua comes; assembly: GCA_963082995.1. Classification (NCBI taxonomy): domain Eukaryota; kingdom Metazoa; phylum Arthropoda; class Insecta; order Lepidoptera; family Noctuidae; genus Noctua; species Noctua comes. Next base: position 498,068 of record OY720269.1, read on the forward strand.
CCTGCTGTACGCGTACAGGACGCCTGAGGTGAGTCAGCCCACACTCAGGCCCAGCGCACACCTGCGCAGGCGCGGCGTGTGGCAGCGGGTGCGCGCGCGCACTGCCGCACAGCCGCGCTGGGCGCGCCGCCACCTGCTGCTCACGCACAACCTGCTGTACGCGTACAGGACGCCTGAGGTGAGTCAGCCCACACTCAGGCCCAGCGCACACCTGCGCAGGCGCGGCGTGTGGCAGCGGGTGCGCGCGCGCACTGCCGCACAGCCGCGCTGGGCGCGCCGCCACCTGCTGCTCACGCACAACCTGCTGTACGCGTACAGGACGCCTGAGGTGAGTCAGCCCACACTCAGGCCCAGCGCACACCTGCGCAGGCGCGGCGTGTGGCAGCGGGTGCGCGCGCGCACTGCCGCACAGCCGCGCTGGGCGCGCCGCCACCTGCTGCTCACGCACAACCTGCTGTACGCGTACAGGACGCCTGAGGTGAGTCAGCCCACACTCAGGCCCAGCGCACACCTGCGCAGGCGCGGCGTGTGGCAGCGGGTGCGCGCGCGCACTGCCGCACAGCCGCGCTGGGCGCGCCGCCACCTGCTGCTCACGCACAACCTGCTGTACGCGTACAGGACGCCTGAGGTGAGTCAGCCCACACTCAGGCCCAGCGCACACCTGCGCAGGCGCGGCGTGTGGCAGCGGGTGCGCGCGCGCACTGCCGCACAGCCGCGCTGGGCGCGCCGCCACCTGCTGCTCACGCACAACCTGCTGTACGCGTACAGGACGCCTGAGGTGAGTCAGCCCACACTCAGGCCCAGCGCACACCTGCGCAGGCGCGGCGTGTGGCAGCGGGTGCCTGTGGCGACACGTCCGACACCGGAACTAGCTACACGTCTCACATCAACCTGTCGAACTGGCTCACAACAGTGTGTTATCTCCCGGCCGCAGAGCTCGAAGGCGGACTGCATGATCTACCTGGAGGGCTGCACGGTGGCGGCGGCAGGCGAGGTGAAGTCGCGCGCGCACTCGTTCAAGGTGTACCACACGGGCACCGCCTTCTACTTCGCGTGCGACTCGCGCGACGCGCAGCTGGCGTGGATCCAGCTCATCCACCGCGCCACGCTGCTGCCCTCGCTCGCCACGCATGTCAGTACATTCCATAATCTTACTTAAATATATAAGTGACGAAACGACATTTGCATTAATCAATAATCATATTGTTATAAACTATGTGTTAACCATAAATTAACAATGATTATTTGCTTTAAAAAACATACACCACCATACACCACATACACATACACACCATACGTCACATTTCGTAGTCTCGCTTTCAGATAGACGTGTCGAAACAATTCTCTGAGACAGACTACTCTGAAACCGAGTCAGACACAGAGAATCCACACAAGGAGCGCGAGCGGTCCCGCGACCGCGACAAGGACAAGGACAAGGACAAGGACAAGTCGAAATTCGGGTCGCTGAAAAAACTGACGCACCGCATGCAGCGCAGCGAGTCGCACGAGAACGTGCCGCACTCGTCCACCAGCCTCGACCGCAAGTATCTGCGCTTCTTCTACCGGAACAAGACCAAGGACGACGCTAAGCTCAAGGTGAGTCTATTCGCACTACTCGTACTACTCTGACGCAATTCAATTTGTTTATCCAGCAACAATTTACATTGCGTTCAAATGAAATTAGTACAAAAAGTTAATTAAGCGGATTAAGAAAAGACAAAAACGCAGCGTAGCGACGACTATCACGAGAAGTTACATCCATATGTCAAAATGTACAAGTAATGGTCCACTCGCAGAATTGACCGAGTCGTTCCCGCAGAAGGCGCAAGCCGGCGTGCCAGTGCCCACGGAGCACTATCGCAGCTACCGGCGCGTGGGCCCGCCGGGCCCCTCGCCGGGCCCCTCGCCGGGCCCCTCGCCGGGCCCCTCGCCGGGCCCCCCGGGCCCCGCGGGCCCCGTGCCGCGCCTGTCAGTGCAGGGCGCGGAGGAGGGGCCCAGGTCGCGGCGGCTGCCGAAGCCCATCAACTACATCCACGCGTCCAACCCCAACCTGCTGGACTTCGACAAGAGCGACTTCGTCACCAAACCGACGCTGCACGTGCCTAAACCTAAACCCAAGGCGAGTACTTACATTTTGAAAATTACCTAGTGTTGGGGCATGATGCCCATCAGCTACAGGAACAACAGCAGATAATACGGGGTGGAAAGGACACCGTCGCAAAAACGGTTACCACGTATTCAGTATATCATTCTGAGCCCCCCATAGAAAAATTCCATCGGTTATAAAAAAAAAAAAATAGCTGTTCCTGCAAAAGTGCAATACCTACACGGTTAAATTGTATGGACCAGCTGTTTTTTTTGTTTTCGCGTCGGTGTCCCTTCCACCTTGTAAAATACTACGTACAGAGACCCAATCCCATACAAAGAAATGATACCTCTCTAAGTCTGGCAATTTTTTAAAATCTCCTTTTCGTCCTGCAACCCGTCTTGTCGACGTTAAGCTGGATTTTATGTATTTAGAAAATATGGCGCGAGTGGTACAGTATCCAATGATATGTTCATCTAGTATGGCTTCTTTATATTTGGGTTAGAGAACATCTTGAGGAGCGACTCTCTAAAGTCTTTTAAATGTGTGGTTTGGTTGTTCCTACATTAAATATTTTGCCATTTGGTTTGGATGGTTTTCTATTCTTTTGCAAACTCTTTACTACCCGTAAAGAGTCCTTTATATAATTATTATCGTATAAAGGACTCTTTACGGACTCTCTATTAATTATCGTATTTATTCCTTAAGAGTCTTGATTTTTTAGCTCATGGTGCAGGTGACTATTTGCTATAGACTTATTTTTAAAAGCACATCAAAAAACTTATCACCCGTCCATTTATATACATCAATTCAATATTTTTTTCATCGAAAATACTGATTGCACACCAAATTTACCAGAGCGTACAAATGTGAGTATTACTTATAACAAAATATTTTTGCAACATGTTTTCATCGTAAAAAAGGCATTGCCGCAAGGACAACATAGGATGCAAGAGCGAGCGAAGTGAGCTCGGGACTTTTGGCAACCCGACTCGGACAGGTTAGGTTCCAATTAGGTTACTTTAAACCCTGCAAACAGAAATAGGAGCGCAACGGGGCTACGGCGACTCGGTTTCACTTAAATAAATAGCCACATGCGTTAAAAAAATAGAAGCTTAGTTTTAACAAAAATGAATTACAAAGTCTGTGCAATCAGTATTTTTTATTAGGATTGGATTTTTTGTTTTAACAAAGGAAGATTTTTCATTTACAGTTAAATACTAGCCATTGTTATACAGGATGGAGACGACAATGCGACAATAAATTAAACTGTATGTAACTCATGACGTTCTCAGTCTGCATACAAAAATTCAATCGAAAATTACTGGATATTTTCGTTTGAATTTTGTATGCAGTTTATTCACAGGACGTTATTTTTAATTTTTAGCATTTTCTACATAGTGTAGATAATAGGCAACCACCAGGTTAACGAATCCCGCATCGGTATAAACGTTAAACACATGTTGCCAACTCGCTACTTCAAAAACCTTAGCCAAAATTGTCGTATTGTCGTCTCCACCTTGTATACCATGGTGCTCCAGTTATCATACGTAGGGTTTTTGACTGGAAGCGTTGTACAATTTCAACAGCACTGCAGCAGTGCCCCATAGTTGCAAAGCATAAGTCCAGGCTGGTTTGAGTATACACTTGTATAGAAGCAGTTTATTTTCCAGTGTAACTTGGGATTTTCTTCTCATGAGCCAATATAGCTTTCTTAGTTGTAAGTCAAGTGCCTTTCTCTTAGTGGTTATATGTTTTTTCCAGGTAAGCCGTCCGTCTAAGTAGACTTCTAAGTATCGAACCTCATCTGCCTGAGGGATCTTTATTTGATTAAGTTAGACTTCTGGGCATGTTTCTCTTGTTCAAGAGAAGGTGATTTGGACTGATTTAGATTCATTTCCCTTTATTCGCCAGTCTTTCAGCCAGTCCGAGCTACCATTATGGTTAACATTATGGTTTCGTTGTAATTTTGCCGATGCTCCAGCCGCGGTTGCGTCAATGGCAAGAACTGTACCATCAGCAAATGTTCCAGTCATTGTGTTGTCTATTTGGTAAGTCTGAAGTATATAAAAGATAGAGCATCGGGCCCATTACTCTGCCCTGCGGAACACCTGCTCTTATTTCATGTAGCTTTGTAGTAATGTCGCCATATTTCGTCGGCATCGATGCTAGGTGGCATTGATACTATGATAATTATATGATATATTTATTTTGCAAAAACATGTTTATGTAACAGGGGATCTAAAATGGCCACATTCAGCAATTCCTCTATTAATATTCCGAATTGCCAGCAGATCATTAGCAATTCCTCTAATTTTCGTAAAATGGTGACACATAGTAGCTGAATCATACTCAATGCAATTCATATCAGAATCATATTTGTTGTAAATGTTGCCACGTGAAAAAAATAAAGACCGTATTTTTACCGGTTATTTTTTCTTTTCAGATTTATTAATACAATAAGTGTTTTGTAAGCATTTCAGTGATTTAAACATAATTTCATTAAAAGACAATTATGACACAGTTAAAAGACTGCAAATAAGCTCTTAGAAAGGAAATTCGAATGATAAAGATGGATTTTTTAGCCTGGAAACATGAGCATAGTTGTCAATCCCTGATGGAGATGATTTTAAGTTTTAAGTACATTATATTATTGTCATTAATGGGTACCTATTTTTTGTACCGACTCTGTAGGTGACCTATACCTGCTATGATAAACTAGTATCCCGAAGCCTGGAGCATTGTGGTCGGTCTATGGCAATAGGCTCGCCGTCTATTAAAGTGTAATGTAGGTGGTACCTACAAATGCAACTTAGGTAGGCGCAAAAATAAGATGAGTCAAAAAAAAGGAGAGACTAATAATTGATTATTTATTCATTAAGATTATAAGACACATATTCAGTTACTCAAGATAATTTCACATACAAACGATTGCCTATTTTTAATTTTAATGTTTTGTTTTTAAGTGTTAGGTTTACTTAGATTTTTAAAGGTTATTTTTTAAAGTTTTGGGTAAATGGTGAGGCTTTAAGTGTTCTTTGTTTCTTTTTATTAAGGATTCATATTCTAGATTCTTTTATACAAAGTGGAGCAGGACGATTGACATTCCTTCAAACCACGTAAAGAGTGTCATGTTCTTTACCCGTTTAGAAAAAATCAATCAAATCCAATGAATACTTTAGCCACAGGAAATTATTTTTCATTTTCTTATTTTACAACATGATGTCGATCTGAGTCCGTAATAATAGGTAAACATTGTAAGATCACGAACCTGTGCAAAACGTACGATTCTATTCTCTACGTCTCAATATGCTTGAAAGACAGAGAAAGGTGTCATACGCTTCCACTCTGACGCGCCCCGCCCAGTGACACAAAATACTGCAATTAGAAAGAAAAATAAATATTACTTACGCAAATATTGCATTAGTGGTGCATAGACCATTGCGTATGCGTGTGTGAGCAGACTTTTTTGGCAAAAAGTCTCGCACTATGTCAGTCAGTGCATAGCGGCGCCCTTTGAAGAGAGCACACGCTTAATTTTGTTATCACGAAAGGAGCCGCGCGCGCATTGTCGTGATTTCATGAAAAGTTTTAGTTGTTATTGTGATTAAAGACGATTTATGATAGTTGGATTAGTGCATAGGTTAGTGTGACTTATTGTTAAGTGTTAGTGTAATATTAGTTAGCTAATAAGGCATTTAATAGGTAGCTAGTTTCGTGATTTAGGTTAGGTTTGTAAGTTTTGTAGTTTAATTATGCCTTTAATAAGGTACCCAGCTGCCGAGTACACCGACATGGTAATTATCTTTATTCTTTATTGCACACAAAAAAAAAAGAAAATTACATACTACTGATTGTGATGTGATATTATGTGATTAATTATTCAGTGATCATTTAATTAATAACGCACAATTTAGTGAGTTTATGCCGCTGATTTGTTGTTCTAAAACGAAAGTACCTACCCTACGTTCACCTAAGCTTCGCACCGCCGCTGCCCGCTCCGCCCCACACCGGGCCGCGCGAACGGTCAGTGACTTTTCGTAGATAAAGCGTGTTTGCATTTTATGCAGTTGATTCTGCTATTTATTGTTTGAAAATTGCAATTTTTTAATTGTCCATAAACTACTAATTTTCGTGTTTTAAAATGTTTAGATGGACTAGTACTGCGCCCGTATTAATTTATTGTCGTAGTTCCAGATTGTCATTGTATAGTAACTTGCAAGGTGCAAAGTTACAATGACAAATTAATAGAGACCTCTTAAAATGGCTTTTATTAAGTTCTGACCCACTTATAATAGGACTTAGAGTGTTGCCTAGAAAGAAAAAAAACAGTCTTGTCTAAAGCTGTTTTGGAACTACTGAGTTTTTAAGGGTGCGTCCACATCTGGCGAATGTGCCGCGAATGTGCAGCTCGCGAGCTGTTTGCGAGCTGCCCGCGAGCTGCGCGCGTGCGGTAACAGCCTATATTTGGTGCGCCGCTCTAGTGCAACCCTAGCAAGGCTCGAGTGGGGCGCGCGCACTGCTCGTGCGCACATACGCGTGAACTTGAGCCTTAGTAGTGAATTTGCTTGAATTTGTGAGGTGCATCGCGGCCGGCACGCGCGCACCTCCTGCGCCGCTCGAGTGTGGCGCGTAGAAAGCGCGCGAGCGGCGCGCGGACGGCGCAGGGGCTGCGTACGAACATAAAATGCACGCGCGCATTTCGCAAACGGCTCGCGAGCTGCACATTTGCGGCACATTCGGCAGATGTGGACGCACCCTAAGATATTGTGACTTTTATTAATTGTCTTAATATTGTTTAACTTTGTATAGCTGCATTATTTTGTTTATTTTAAGGGTTTTATATAATTTTGTTTTAAGTTTAGTATTAACTTATGTTTAGATATGTTAAATCTTTAAGAAAATCTTTTTTTTTGTTTGTAATTTAACTTTAACATTTATTACATAAAGGATGATGCTAATTTTGGTCCTACCCTTCAATAGCTATGTGTTATATGTTGTTGGATAGGTATTTTTAAGCTGAACAAAAGTTATTATGGCGCCAACTTCCAAATCTTAGTCCGTTCAGAGTTATGCAGTATTAAACAAGTCAGTTTAACAATAGTCAAAAATAATGTTTTTCCCTAATATAATGCACTTTTTGAATTAACACTAGTATTATCTACATAACTACCGCTATCATCATATGCCGATGGGTGTATAAAAGTGGTTTGTGATAGCGGCAGCAATTCTGAAACCGGAAAACATATGTGGGAACGCATTGTTGAAATATATTTGGCGTAAAAGCTTAAAATCGCGCTTGTTGCTTGCTTAAGTCGAGATAGGTTGGCCTGATCGGTGGTAAGTTGGGATTCGTGTCTATACTTTGAAGGTGGGACATGACATATCCAGACCAATATCCAATATACAATATCAAGACCCCTGGGAATGCTCAACTCTGTCTATCAAACTGAGTGGGTAGGTATTATCCAAGGGGCACACGCCATAGGAGTCAGGTAACGGATACACATATTTATATGATCTCCGACAGTGCCTCAGTTCTTCAATCCTTAAAGAGAAACCAGATGACATCGAAACGAATACTAGAATGCCATAATACCCTAGAACGAGTTACGGTACTAAACCGCAACACGGTGACACTACAATGGATCAAAGGACACAGAGAATCACTTAGAAACGATGCAGCTGATGAACTCGCCAGAAGGGGATCCAGCACAAAAGCGGTCGGACCCGAATCCATTGTGTCCATTCCTTTCAAGAAGCGCGCATGGACGCGGTGGAAACGGTGGCGCATATACTCCTCGAGTGCACCGGCGTCACCCAGATCCGCCAGGAGACTCTTGGAACACCAAGATCCCTTTCGGATTCAAAACTTCCCGGTCTTCTCCGGACTGAGAAGACCGGGAAGTTTGATCTGCTTCTGGAGCGAGGTGGGCTGGTTGGAGTAACGGCCACCTGGCTCACGCACAATGGTCCACTTTAGGGACTAGGTGTGGAAACCAAAACCCTTAACAAGAGCTAGAAGGTACAATTTTTACTTATTATTTCACAACAATATTATTTTTCAAAGATAATATTGTACATACCTGCATGTCCGGACGACGTACTGTAGGTACTTGTGCGCATTTTGTGTCAATCGTTTGGCACTTAGGGTATGCCAGGCATGAGGGATTTATAGGAACAACCTTATTTTTAAACTAGCTTCTGCCAGCGGCTTCGCCCGCGTGGATGTCGAAAAATATCCCACCCGAACAAACATAGTTACTTACCTTCATCCGCTGAGACACGTATAAATTAATTTTTAATTGTCAGCCTAAACACAAAATTTGAATATCCTAACTTCAAAACTGACGGACTTTCATATAAACTTCCATCCCCTATTTTACCCCTAGACAAATATAATCAGAAAGCTTCGAACTGCTAAGCTATCGGGAGTTACACGTGATATTGTGAGTCAACCATAAAAGATAGACATATGCTGTCGTGGGATATTTTTTATATAATTTTAAGGAGAACATTTCCGTCATACATGATTTCTGTGTAGCTTTAACCATTAAGGTTGCACACGCGACGGAAGCTTAAAAAATGGAGTAACTTCTCCCGTTTTCCCAACATTTCCCTTCACTGCTCTGCTCCTATTGATTGTACCGTGATGAAAAGTATACTATAACCAACTCAGGAGTATGAAAAATAATTGTACCGAGTTTCGTTAAAATCCGTCGAGTAGTTTTTGTTTCTATAACGGTTATACAGACAGACAGACAGACAGACAGACAGAAAGACAGACAGACAAAAATTTTACTTATTGCATTTTTGGCATCAGTATCGATCCCTAATCACCCCCTGATAGTTATTTTGGAAATATATTTCATGTACAGAATTGACCTCTCTACAGATTTATTATAAGTATAGATGAAGTCATATTAGACACAAACACTAGGTAGTAGTATAAATGTGTTTGATTTCCCCATGAATCAATAACTTATTTAATAAATAAATATAACACAATTATACGATATTTTATAAAGTATATCGTGTCTTATTAAAAAAAAATGACTTCGTCTCTGATGTTAGCTGTAGTTAGGTAGATAATACTAGAGTTAATTCAAAAAGTGCATTAGTTTAGGGAAAAACATTATTTTTGAATATTGTTAAACTGACTTGTTTAATACTGCATAACTCTGAACGGACTAAGATTTCATACTTGGTGCCATAGTAACTTTTGTGCAGCTTAAAAATACCTATCCAACAATGTATTACACATAGCTATTGGAGGGATAGATCATAGTTCATACAAATCCTGGCATCGTCCTTTGTCTTTTTATGTTTTAATTTGGTAATATACGATTATTATTTACATCATAAATCGTTAATACTCTTTATCTAGCATGTTTCATTAATTAAATCCAAGAAATAAAGTAGTTTATATTTTTGTCGTACCTTAGTATGGGCGGAGAACCACAGTGCCACGCCTCCGCCCCTCGCTCGTTTAAAGATTATCCAATAAAAACAACAACAACAACAATAATATTTATGTCAATCAGATTAACAGTATGACCATCAGTTAGTGAATCCTCATTACGAAAATCGTCAATCGTGTAGCTTTTCATTATTAAAATTTCGTTAACGCCCTTTAAGTGTCTAAACACACTATGCTGAAGTTCATCAGAATTACGCCTGCAATGCTATTTGAATTACTGACGACACACTATGCCGAAATTACGTCGCGTCATAACGTACAGCCTAACTTCGGTCAGGCGTGAGTTCAGCGGCAACTTACTCTGTGAGCACACTACGCGACCGAAGTTCGGTTCGATTGCCGACGAAGAACCGGGCGACTTTTTTATGCGTCCGCTGTCCAACTGTGTAGATAACACGACATGACGCCACGACAGCGCTTGAGACACTGAATACACACACAAAGTTGCGGAATTGAATTTCTGCCGCGTAAGTTCGGCACTTGTGGTGTGTCATATCAGCCGAATACGTCGGATCGTAAAATCAGCCGCTGAACTTCGGTCGCGTAACTTCGACATAGTGTGTTTAGACACTTAAGTTAAAATGTTGTCATAATTTAACCCGACTGCGGCGGGTTATGGGACATCTCGCCCACGCAAAAACTGGCCTGCGGGCCAGATGTCAACTTTTTAAAATGTGCATGGGTAGATTCGCCCGGACCAGTTTAGTAGAACGGGCCAGATGTCTCCTATTAAAAAGTAAAGGGATATTTCAACAAAATCGTATATTTTTTAATAAATATTTGATAAATCATAGCATCAAATGGCAATTATTTTAACAAAAAAAATACAGAATAAAATAACCGTCATAATAATTATATCAAACTTATAAGTACATAATTAGCTAGTTTCAGAAAATATTTTTTTTTTGGGTTTCGTAGCTGAATGGGAAAAGTTAAAAATAAACACCTCGCACATTTAGGTTTGATGAAAAAAAAAATAGTTCCAGTTCCACGTATGGGGGAGCCTCTTTTTTTAATTTTTATACAAAAATCGTAAAGCGGTTCACAGAATACATCTATCTACCAAGTTTCAACTGTGTAGTCCGTATAGTTTCAGAATAAAGTGGTTGTAACATGCACGGACAGACTGACAAACAGACATGACGAATCCATAAGGGTTCCATTTTTTCCCATTATAATTTATATTATAATTTTCTTATTTCTGGTTATTTAGTTTACCACTGTGAGGATCGTCCGCAGGACACGGTGGAGCACTTCTCGCGTGAGATGGAAGCGGACGGTGAGGCGTGGGCTAGCTCGCCGTCCGCCCGACTTGTGACCACAGGCCGGTCGACGTCAAACAGATGTCAGCAACAAAGAAGGGGTCCGCAAGGGCCGATGCCTGCCAGGGCTGCGGGACTGTTCGAAACTACTACGGCGGCCCTGGAACAAAAAAACCTGGCTAAGAAGGAACATCGATGGGTTTTAGTCAGTACAAGTCTGACACTCCTTTCCGCTCCGCCCAGAGCGGGAAAGGGGTCATTTGATGATTTCCCATACGAAAAAAAAAGGCTATTTAGTTTAGTAATGTGTGTCACTGACGATTTAACTTGTTCTATGATACCATGTTTTCACTTTTATACGATTTTTATTTCGAATTACTTTTAAACATCATTTGTATATATTTTCGTAATCACCTCTTAAAGCTTTTCATTTTGATACCGATTGCCATTGAATGTAGCCAATGACACTCGCGCTACCAGACGAATCTAACGACGTATATTTTATCCAAATTGGTTCATCCATTTAGGAGTTACGTGAGAACAAAGAAACGGGTATACACACATACCATATAACCTTCCTTGTGGGCTTCGCCGCAGTCGGGTGGTAAAAAGGGGCCATAATTTTCGATTTGACGGATATTTTCGGTGTGGACAAACAAACGTTCGAGCCGCGTCTTATGTACGGTAACCACACACAACTGTAGTGAAACTCGTTAAGTGAGGAAACTGGCGACGCGACGTCAACAGACGAACGCTCGGCGCCAGGAGACCTCGAGTCACTTCATGTCTGTGCTAGATTGTCGTGTTGCGACACTAACGTGTGCTGCATCTGCCCGCAGATGGAGAACCTTGTAGGCTTCGTGACGCTGGAGCAGTTCATGCTGAAGAAGCAGGCGGAGGAGAGGCGGCAACTGTACAGCAACCGCGTGCTCATGGGCGTGGAGCATCAGAACCGCGCCGCCGCGCAGCTGCACCTCATGCACAGGCTCGACAACATCGGTATGTGACACACTGTACAGCTGCACCTCATGCACAGGCTCGACAACATCGGTATGTGACACACTGTACAGCTGCACCTCATGCACAGGCTCGACAACATCGGTATGTGACACACTGTACAGCTGCACCTCATGCACAGGCTCGACAACATCGGTATGTGACACACTGTACAGCTGCACCTCATGCACAGGCTCGACAACATCGGTATGTGACACACTGTACAGCTGCACCTCATGCACAGGCTCGACAACATCGGTATGTGACACACTGTACAGCTGCACCTCATGCACAGGCTCGACAACATCGGTATGTGACACACTGTACAGCTGCACCTCATGCACAGGCTCGACAACATCGGTATGTGACACACTGTACAGCTGCACCTCATGCACAGGCTCGACAACATCGGTATGTGACACACTGTACAGCTGCACCTCATGCACAGGCTCGACAACATCGGTATGTGACACACTGTACAGCTGCACCTCATGCACAGGCTCGACAACATCGGTATGTGACACACTGTACAGCTGCACCTCATGCACAGGCTCGACAACATCGGTATGTGACACACTGTACAGCTGCACCTCATGCACAGGCTCGACAACATCGGTATGTGACACACTGTACAGCTGCACCTCATGCACAGGCTCGACAACATCGGTATGTGACACACTGTACAGCTGCACCTCATGCACAGGCTCGACAACATCGGTATGTGACACACTGTACAGCTGCACCTCATGCACAGGCTCGACAACATCGGTATGTGACACACTGTACAGCTGCACCTCATGCACAGGCTCGACAACATCGGTATGTGACACACTGTACAGCTGCACCTCATGCACAGGCTCGACAACATCGGTATGTGACACACTGTACAGCTGCACCTCATGCACAGGCTCGACAACATCGGTATGTGACACACTGTACAGCTGCACCTCATGCACAGGCTCGATAACATCGGTATGTGACACACTGTACAGCTGCACCTCATGCACAGGCTCGACAACATCGGTATGTGACACACTGTACAGCTGCACCTCATGCACAGGCTCGACAACATCGGTATGTGACACACTGTACAGCTGCACCTCATGCACAGGCTCGACAACATCGGTATGTGACACACTGTACAGCTGCACCTCATGCACAGGCTCGACAACATCGGTATGTGACACACTGTACAGCTGCACCTCATGCACAGGCTCGACAACATCGGTATGTGACACACTGTACAGCTGCACCTCATGCACAGGCTCGACAACATCGGTATGTGACACACTGTACAGCTGCACCTCATGCACAGGCTCGACAACATCGGTATGTGACACACTGTACAGCTGCACCTCATGCACAGGCTCGACAACATCGGTATGTGACACACTGTACAGCTGCACCTCATGCACAGGCTCGACAACATCGGTATGTGACACACTGTACAGCTGCACCTCATGCACAGGCTCGACAACATCGGTATGTGACACACTGTACAGCTGCACCTCATGCACAGGCTCGACAACATCGGTATGTGACACACTGTACAGCTGCACCTCATGCACAGGCTCGACAACATCGGTATGTGACACACTGTATAGCTGCACCTCATGCACAGGCTCGACAACATCGGTATGTGACACACTGTACAGCTGCACCTCATGCACAGGCTCGACAACATCGGTATGTGACACACTGTACAGCTGCACCTCATGCAGAGGCTCGACAACATCGGTATGTGACACACTGTACAGTTGCACCTCATGCACAGGCTCGACAACATCGGTATGTGACACACTGTACAGCTGCACCTCATGCAGAGGCTCGACAACATCGGTATGTGACACACTGTGGCTTCAAATTTGTGTTAGGGGTCATTTTTTTTCGTAAACCGCCTTATTCTATTTTAATTTTGACCTCATTGTCATTGTCGTTATATCCCAGCATCTTTTTATGTGCATGTATGTTACACCGGTTTCTCAATGATTACTGGTCCGATTTAAGTGATTCTGTTTCATTTGGTCGAAGAAGCTCGCACGGTTGTCCCATATAAATTGTATTTAAATACAAGCGCTTCAAGTTACTACAAACTGTCAAATTTTCTCATTCCATTTTGAACTTAACCTCCATCATTTTATGGTTTAAAATCGTATGGAGAAATTTTACAGTTTGTGCTAACTTGATGTGCTGGTGACTGTACTTTATGAGTTATCCCCTATAATATGCATTTTTAGCGTTCCGTAGTCAACAAGGAAAGAAACCCTTATAGTTTCGCCATGTCCGTCTGTCTGTCCGCAAGCACAATGACAGTACTAGAAAGCTGTAATTTGGCATGAATATACAGATTAGCTACGCCAATAAAGTGGTAAAATAAAATCTCGTACTTAATACTCTCTTTTTTTCTCTCATACTCCATAGTGTGGTATGTCGTTGAATAGGTTTTTAAAAAATATTGCGAGTTTGTTCAAACAATGTTTCGATAAAGGGATTCGTTTGTGAAATATTAAGCTTTAAAGTACTACCAGCTAAATGGTTGTGTTTGGGTGTGTGAAAATATTTACGGTGGTAGTATATATAAAGAAATTAAAAGGAAAAATCACAGCCAAGTAGGCTTTAAAAGTAGGTCGACTGACCAACTTATAAAATGTACTTGGAAAACATTGTTAAACATAATGTATGGGAGCACAAGGTTTTCAACTGCAAATGTAAGTTTGTTTTAATTTCCTTTATTTATATTTTTACAAATTTTTAACATTTTTAAATATTCCTTAGAAAAAACAATATAAAAACATTTAAAAATATAAAAAATTGTAGCCCACCGGTATCGGGAACAGGGTCCAAGCTACCGGCGGTCAGGGCTCCAGAGAGAGGAACCTCCTAACAATACGAGCCGTGTCCAGAAGTACCGCTCTCTGAATCAAGCCCTTGATCCAGCTGCCTAACGAGAGCCTCCTCAGGTATTGGTCGAGGCTCTTGGCAATTAAGCCATGGGCTGATACAACTGTCGGCACAATGATCGCTGAGTCCACATCCCACATGCCGACAACCTCGTGAGCCAAGTCAAGATACTTGATTTGCTTATCTTTCTCGGCTTTCACGAGGTTCTCATCATGCGGGACCGTTATGTCAACAATCATTGCGCGCCGCTCTGATCGATCCACCACCACTACATCAGGCTTATTGGCTACAATAGTCCTGTCAGTGATGATGGATCGATCCCAGTACAATGTGATACTGCCATTTTCGAGAACTGGGTCGGGCACATACTTATAGCCCGCTCCGCCCCACACCGGGCCGCGCGAACGGTCAGTGACTTTTTGTAGATAAAGCGTGTTTGCATTTTATGCAGTTGATTCTGCTATTTATTTTGTTTGAAAATTGCAATTTTTTAATTTTCCATAAACTACTAATTTTCGTGTTTTAAAATGTTTAGATGGACTAGTACTGTGCCCGTTTTAATTAAATGTCGTAGTTCCAGATCCACATTGTATACAAGAAGAAGAAACAGCTGGATTTTTGGTATTAATCATTGACAAACAATTAAATTGGAAAACTCACATTAATGAACTTTGTAAAAAAAAATAGTACTTCGTCACATGCTCTTTATAAGATGGCATCGACTGTCAATGCAGATCCTTACAGCATATTACGACCTTTCTGAATCTGTATTGAGATTTGGAATCATTTTCTGGGGCAATTCAACTCGGAACGAAACTGCGTTCAAAGCACAAAAGCGTTGTATATGGGGTATGTTTGGGTTGCAAACTACTGACAGTTGCAAACCAATGTTTATACAGCACAGAATTCTAACACTTCCGTCACTTTACATATTAGAAATATCACTATTGCAGCTCGACCTAAATCTTTTTGAGTTATTGTTTTTAAATATAAAACAATCGTGTGACACTATTTTCATTAAAATATCTGCACTAATTAAAAATCTCATTTTCAAATTACGTAATTATAAAACAGTCATCATCATCATCATCATCATCATCATTTCAGCCGAAAGACGTCCACTGCTGGACATAGGCCTCCCCCAAGTGTAACAACAACATAACAATCACTTATCCTTAATGCAAGCCTGTGCCTTGTTGTTCGGTTCAGTTCCAGACGTGATCTACGGCGAGGTGCGCGCGGGCGAGGGCTCCACCGGCGGCGGCAAACCTGTGTCTGTCAGGGGGAAAGATGGGTCAGTGCATGCTTTTTGAACTACATGTTATTTTATTTCTAACTACATTCTGTTAAGTTTTCCAAAATTTACCTGTAAAATGTGTACATAGGTGTGTTTTTGAAAAAATCATTTTTAAACCGTTTAATTTCAAATAGAGAAGTTCAATAAATTTGTAAACTTTTTAATATTAATGCAAGTAATCCTGAAACGAGGCGCAAACGTTTCTAAAGATTCATGAATCTTTGATACGTTTCCGTGCGTTTCGCAAACTGATCGACATCTGAGGTAGTCCAAACAGCCCGACTGGTGGCCCGAATGGTGTAATTATTGCTGTCTTTTCTATGTCCTGCGGTACTACACAAGCATTACAACAGTACTGCAGTCGCGATATCGGGTACCTGTCTGACTTCGTGATCGCGTTGCACGATAGTAGGTAGTCACCACGGGGTCGAATCTGCTCATCCTTCTTCGGCACCACGTGTAGAGGACTGCTCGACGGCCTGCAAATTCCTAATTAAATTCCTCCTGTACTAATTTGTAACTGTGTGGTGGAATTGGCCTAGCACGCATAAAAACTTGGGGTCTTGTGGTCTCCATGCGATGTAAACATTGTGGCTAGATGGTTTCTTATATGATACCGGTGATGTTATGCTTGGAACTCCTCTAGCAAATCTCTATAAGGGTTGTCTAAATGTATACTCGATACTGATGTGCTGTTTTGCATCGCAAAAAATAAATTGCCTTTTAAAACTTCCTTCCTTTTTACTTTTATAACTTCTTAATCCTAAATTAAGCTCTATATTAGTTACACCATAAGTTCTAATCTCAGTGTTATTTGCTGCGAAAAGCATATACGAAGACTCGCATTTGAGTTTACTCCTCGCACCTTACTCACTGGTATCACTGATTACGTTTGCGCCCGTATCCACTAGGTACACTAATCCGGTCTTATAGTCTTACACACACAGTCGGTGATATCGCGCGACACAATCTTCCACCGATGATGACTGCACCGCCTCTAGTTTCCCGCTCCTTGCTGCCTCCTGGACCAGTTGTACTGCGGTTCACACGCCCGAGCCTTTCCTCGGTAGCGGTAATGATGACTACATATCCAATCTGGGGAACTAAATGTTCTTCACTAACGTCACTGTTCTTCACTAACGACGCCATTGCCCTGAGTAACTGCGATAGCTTCTGCGTCCCGAGGTCCATTTTTCCAATCAGCCGTTGAAATTGTTTCTCTACGCTTTCCTCCTAAACCGCCAACAAACGCTTCTTGCGACGAGCGCCACGTACTCGCCCGTTTCTGGCGGCGCTTTGATTAAATCGGTAACTTGGCGCATTGTATTTTGAGTCAATCTGGCGCTAACTAACTCAAATAACTGCGCATCCCTTGCTTCTGCGGTGCCGTAATCGCTTTAAACGGGCAAAACCAACACTTCGGCAAATCCGTCCAAAATTCTGGTATCTTTGTCTGCACAAATACCGCTGCTACCTTGGTGGCGTCTGCTACCGCGGGATTCATCTTCACAAGTTATGGTATGGTAGGTTATGGTATTTCACGCTAAAATAATTCACTGGGCACCTAACCATGTCCATGTGAGTATGTGAATAGATTCTTTTTATCGATTGTTTGTGAATGGTTCACCCATGGTAGGTTTTGTAGATTCCAGCTACTTGTTAACTTTTGTTAACTTTTTATTTTGTTCTACATTTTCGGGCCTACGCTGTCCCCCCATATTTAAGTACAAATGCTGTATCCATAATAATATTGTAATACCAAATAATTTGAAAAGAGTAATCATAGAGTTTCTTGCTGGTTCTTCTCCATAGGAAACGACCAACCCGAACCGTGCACCTTTTTGTCGACGTTTTATAAGTGCCCATCCCGGCCTATGTGAAATAAAATATTTTGATTTTGATTCGCTTCCTTTTAACGTTCGGGATCGCCGCTTGCTGTGCGTGTTGTTTTTAGGGTCCCGACGTAAGGAGGTACAAATAAACTTTTGTTGAATATACTGATCATGTAATAGGGTTCTGCAATAGTTTCGTCGGTTATTACCAAATGACTCGATGTGAAAATAGATATACAAATAGACGTGGCCGGGTACGGAAGCGACTTGCGGATCGCCAGTTGCTCCAATATCCGCCCGCTGGCGCTCGGTTAGAAAATTATAAAATGCTATTCAGCAATCGCATTAGAGTCGCTACAATAGTTATTTATTTTATTGTATTTATTTTTTCGACGTATTCGACGTGTTGGTTATGAACAATTAGTGGTATTTGTTCTCCGTCGATCCTTTCGTGTTTTCATACTTCATTTTAAGCCCACACTTCATACTCTGTAATTCTTAACGGCTTTTTAAAATAATTATGGGTTCCAGGTGACTAATGTAACTCGAGCATTGCATAGTAGATTTTATATGTTATTGTTACATATTTTTGGTTGATTTCTTGTTCAGCTAGAACAGTATCTGGATTGTTCTAGCTGAACAAGTAATCAACCAAAACCAGGATTCATGTTTTATGGATCGTAGGCTTTACTATAGTCGATGAATGCTACATCAATTATTTTTACGTATTCTATGTATTTTTCCAATATGTGAGTATCTTCCATGGACATGAATAAATTCTTTAAATTATGAAAACATGTAATTATTATAATACAATGTGAAACGAGTATTTTTAATTGTAAAATTGTATTCATGTTATGCTTACACCATATATAAATATGAAATCTAATAGTTTTGTTTAAGTTAAACATTTTAGTGTATTTTATTCTCACTATACTCGTGAGTTTCGAGTGGCATACTGACGTGAGTAATGCTATAATGTTACTGGGTGTAGTCTTGATATTAACTGTCATGATGAAACGTTACAGGTACGAAAAGATAGTGTACCGTGACGAGATGCCGTGTGCACACAGCGGCCACGTCGCGCGCCCCGACCCGCCCGCGGAGCGATGGCGCGACTCGCTGCGCAGAAACGACAAGGTTCGTAATAATACAATAACTCATCTGTCGGGCATGCCACCGTCCCGGTGAATCCATCCGACATATTGTTTCCGGTTGTTCTCGTCTTGCTAACGGTGAGTTGCACAGACACAATCTAGTAGCTAGGATTATTCACCGGCAACTTGCCTTGCAATACAACCTTTGAGTTCTGAAGTACCATACTACAAGTATGTGCCCGACCCAGTTCTCGAGAACGTTCATGCCACATTGAATTGGGATCAATCTATCATCACGGACAGGACAATTTTAGCAAATAAACCTGATATTGTGGTGATAGATCGCCGAGAGCGCCGTGCAATGATTGTTGACATCACTGTCCCTCATGACGAGAATCTCGTGAAAGCTGAGAATGATAAAAAAATCAAGTATCTTGATTTAGCACACGAGGTTGTCGACATGTGGGACGTGGACTCTGCAATCATTGTACAGATAGTCGTTACGGTTAACGGACTAATAGCAGAGAGCGACCAACACCTTAGGAGGCTCTGATTGCGCGGCTGGGTCAAGGGCTTGATTCAGTGCGCAGTACTCCTGGACACGGCACGTATAGTGAGGCGGGTCCTCTCTCTGGAGCCCTGCCCAGCCTTTAAAAGTGTATTAGATAAGAGAAAGAATGAATAAAGGACATAATACAATAACATAATAATATAATAATAACTGGCAACCCCGTATGTCAAGCATCAGTCAAATCATCATCATTCTTATTTTATTATAAACTAGCTTATGCCCGCGGCTTCGCCCGCGTGGAGTTAGGGAATAGCCCACGGGATCTTGCTTCTGGAATAATAAGTAATCTACGTATCTATCTATAATACATACTTACATAGATTTTCATGTACTTGCTTATAACTTGTAAATATTAGTTTAAAGTTATATCAATTAAATTAGATACGTGAAATATTGATACCTTGGTTTGAGATTGGACATCGGATTTACTGGATTTTATCTGAAGAGTATGTACACAATTTTTCAAGTCAATCGACCCCGAGAATAAAAAGTTTCACAGAAAATTCAACACCCCATTTCACCCTCTAATGGGTAGGAATTTCGAAAAAATAATACTTACTCTTCACAAAGAATACACCCTCCAATTTTCATGTCTCTGGGACCCGCGGTTTGGGCTGTGCGTTGGTATATCAGTCAGCCAGTCAGGGCATGGAATTTTAAATTGGGGGATGATTTTGGAAAAACTGTGATACCTACACGTATCTCATCATTTTAACTGAAGTATATATGTAGACACATGTTCAAGTCAATCGACTCCGAGACTAAAAAGTTTCTCATAAAATTCAAAATCCCAATACTCAATACTCAATTCTTTATTGCATTCCACAATGTAGGCCTAGGTGGTAGACATGTTTTAAAAGAAACAATCGTGGACCCTGTCGGGCACAGCAAAAGAAAGATAATAATAATATTAGGAGATGAGGACTTATCATTTAAGTATCTTATAATCTAACTTATTCTAAAAACATTTATGTTTAATCTATATTTTTCAGGGATTTATCATTTAAGTATTCGTTGACACTGTAGTAACATTTGCTTATTAATAGCTTTTTTAATTTGTTCGTGAATAGATGGAGTTTTTTTTCTTTTCTCATTGATTCGGGTAACATATTGTATATTTTGATTGACATAACCAGAGGGCTTGTTGAATGTAGTTTTAAGCACGATGTTGGTAAGTTGAGTCGCGTTTTGTATCGGAGTGTGTATCTTGTTTGTATGTCTTCTCGTTTAGTGTAAAAGTCTTGGTGTTTGTGAGCGAATTTGCATATTTCAAGTATATATATACAAGTTAGGCTTAATATATTTAGTTTTATAAAATGAGGTTTGCAGCTATCTATCTGTTGTATATTTACCAGGATACGGATAAATTTCTTTTGAACAGTGAACAGTGTAGGTGCATCTGTACTGTATCCCCACATTATAATGCCGTAGCTGAGCCATGCATATGCATAGGCGTAGTATGTAACCAGGGCAATCTGTAAATTTGTGGTTTTTTTAATTTCACGAAAAGCGTATGAAAATTTTGAAAGCTTAGATTTCATTTTTTGTACGTGGGATTTCCAATATATATATTTTTGTCTATGGTTATGCCTAATAATGTGAATTAATTGACTGTTTCTATTTTATTATTATTAAAAGAAAAAAGTACATTTAAAGGATTATTTTGGTGGGGATAGAAGGTTATGAGTTTAGTCTTTGTAAAGTTGATTTCAAGATTGTGTTCGTTCATCCAGGTAATTATTTTGTTAAGAATTTCATTAAGGGTACTGTTTAGGTTTGTGTTATCATTGCATTGGGTGAGAATGGAGATGTCGTCCGCAAACAAAACACAAGGTCTGGATTCTGCTATAAATTTTGGGATTCCCCATATCCCATTATCTTTTATTTTTCCATTTCATTATCCCATTTCACCCTATTAGGGGTGGAATTTAAAAAAATCCTTTCTTAGTGGATACCTACTCTCCACAAAGAGTACATTCTCCAAATTTAATGTCTCTAGAACCAGCGGTTTGGGCTGTGCGTTGATGTATCAGTCAGCCAGTTAGGACATTGAATTTTAAATTGGGGGATGATTTTGGAAAAACTGTGATACACGTATCTCATCATTTTAACTGAAGTATACAAGTATGTAGACACATTTTCAAGTCAATCGACCTCGAGAGAGTTTCACAGAAAATTCAACACCCCATTTCACCCTCTTAGGGGTGGAATTTCAAAAAACCCTTTCTTAGTGGATAACTACTCTCCACAAACAGTACATTCTCCAAATTTGATGTCTCTAGGACCAGAGGTTTGGGCTGTGCGTTGATGTATCAGTCAGCCAGTCAGGACATTGAATTTTAAATTGGGGGATGATTTTGGAAAAACTGTGATACACGTATCTCATCATTTTAACTAAAGTATATGTAGACACATTTTCAAGAACCGACCTCGAGAGAGATTCACAGAAAATTCAACACTCAATTTTACCCTCTTAGAGGTGGAATTTCAAAAAACACTTTCTTAGTGGATACCTACTCTCCACAAAGAGTACACTGTCCAAATTTCATGTCTGTAGGACCAGCGGTTTGGGCTGTGCGTTGATGTATCTCATCATTTTAACTGAAGTATATGAAGACACATTTTCAAGTCAATCGACTCAGAGAATAAAAAGTTTCATAGAAAATTCAACACCCCAATCTCTTAGGGGTGGAATTTCAAAAAACCCTTTCTTAGTGGATACCTACTCTCCACAAACAGTACATTCTCCAAATTTGATGTCTCTAGGACCAGCGGTTTGGGCTGTGCGTTGATGTATCAGTCAGCCAGTCAAGACATTGAATTTTAAATTGGGGGATGATTTTGGAAAAACTGTGATACACGTATCTCATCATTTTAACTAAAGTATATGTAGATACATTTTCAAGAACCGACCTCGAGAGAGATTCACAGAAAATTCAACACTCAATTTTACCCTCTTAGAGGTGGAATTTCAAAAAACACTTTCTTAGTGGATACCTACTCTCCACAAAGAGTACACTGTCCAAATTTCATGTCTGTAGGACCAGCGGTTTGGGCTGTGCGTTGATGTATCAGTCAGCCAGTCAGGACATTGAATTTTAAATTGGGGGATGATTTTGAAAAAACTGTGATACACGTATCTCATCATTTTAACTGAAGTATATGTAGACACATTTTCAAGTCAATCGACTCAGAGAATAAAAAGTTTCATAGAAAATTCAACACCCCATTTCACCCTTTTAGGGGTGGAATTTCGAAAAACCCTTTCTTAGTGGATACTTACTCTTTGCAAAGAGTACACTGTCCAAATTTCATGTCTCTAGGACCTGTGGTTTGGGCTGTGCGTTGATATATAAGTCAGTCAGTCAGTCAGTCAGTCAGTCAGTCAGGACTTTGAATTTTATATGTATAGATATATTGGTTTTGATACAAACATCTTTACAATGGTTCTTTTAATAGACATTTAAAACAACACAAATATTAGACAATTGAAACAAAAGCGGAAAGAAAACCAAAAAGTGACAAGCTAAAAAAATCTGTTATCACGACAATCAACAGTGACGTCTGTCAACGCTGTCAATACGAAAAATGGAAAATAATATGAAAATGATTTGTTATAACTTGATGGAAATGATGACCAAATGATAACGAGAGCTGCCTCCCGACGCCTCGCCGCCGGACCCCGGGTCACCTGTACGTCGGCAGGGAGGCCCGGCCCCGAGCCATGCGCGCATACTACGGGTCTACAGAGGGGGGAACTAACCTCACTGCGTACCGTGTTAGGACGCTGTCTCTATTCCTGGTACTTGAACCAACCGTCGACGTCTCGGCCCAACGACTGTCGGATCAGGTGCGGGTCATCCAACGCAATCACATGTTGGACGATGCCGTACTTGATAGGCTGCGCTCAGAGGTACTGAGCAACCGTATCGTCTGAACTCCGGTCTTAACAAACTGCGGTGCGAGCGTCAGTTATTGACGCAACCCTGCCGCGGTCCAACCCAGCTGTTGTAGAGGAAGATGATAGGGTTGCTATGGTAAGTAGTAAAGTAAGCCAGTGCTACGACCGATTGAGGAGCGCTCTGGAAGATACGCTTCGCGAGTATCGATCCACTCCTACCGAACTTAGGCCCCGATTACCACGGTTACCCATGCATAATAAAAATAGGGCGCTGGTGTGTGCCTTGGACTCGCAACTCAAGAATTTATTCGAGAGTAGCGAGAACCTCGTTGATAGACACTCGATCCTTTACTGTGGGGCTGTTGCGGCATGTCGTTTAGCTAATGTCAAGTTCCCAAATTGTGACGTAGCTACTCGACCAAAACCAGCCATACCAGCCTGCAGCGCAGGATCGAGCGCCACATCGACGGGGCCAGGGTACTCATCGGCAAACTACACTGCTTCGGGCATTCTCGGGGACTGGAATCAGTCCTCAAGAATACACGTCAAGTGTCACAGAGCGCATCGACTTCCTGAAGCAGAAAGTTTATGCATGGGTGAACCGTATTCGGAGGTATAAGCGGCGGGTTGATCGGTACTCACAGAACCGCATGTTCTAGAGCGATGAGAGGTGGGTATACAGAGCTTGGGAGCGACCCGAGCAAAATATGACAGACGTGTGATGCGCCGGATGATGCTGCCACGAGTTCTTTCTGGCGCAGCATCTGGTCGGTGCCCGTCTGTCATACTGAGGCTGACTGGATGCGTGATGTCGAGCGAGTGTATGAACCTATCCCAGAAATGGAGCCAATTTTGGAAACACCTTTAGAAGTAGCCAGAGCAGTTCGTCCGTTACCGAATTGGAAGTCACCGGGACCGGACGGACTGCACAACTTCTGGCTCAAATGGCTTAGTAGTTCACACACTTGCCTGGCATCCCAATTCCAGTCATCCTTAGAGTCTGGGTCCCTACCGCAGTTTTTAACAACAGCCGTTACCCACCTGCTCGATAAGTCAGGTAGTCTCGCGGAACCCAAAAATTGTAGACCGATCACGTGTTTGTCGACGGTCTATAAACTTCTTACATCCATTTTGAGAGTGAAAATTAATACACTCATTGACAAAAACATCATTATGTCTGCCTCTCAAAATGGATGTAGGAATATGTCCCGCGGTACGAAGGAGCTACTCCTCATCGACATGGCCATTAGCCAATAGGTTCGTCGATCCCGCAAGGATCTGTCGACATGTTAGATAGATTAGAAGAAGGCCTACGACTTGGTGCCACATACATGGCTCATGAGGGTACTGGAGTTGTACAAGGTAGATGCAACTCTACGCGCCTTCCTTGAGTCGTGTATGGGGGGGGCAATGGAGGACGGTCCTTCGATATCCAGGATGTCGACAGATCCAGCGGAACGATGAGCCTGTATGGATTAAACGGGGAATATTCCAGGGCGACAGTCTGAGCCCACTTTGGTTCTGTCTAGCCCTGAATCCTCTGAGCACATTGCTGGAGGATTCAGGTCTAGGCTACCGGTTGGTCAGGTCATATCTCACCTTCTTTACATGGATGCTCTGAAACTCTTTGGCCCCAACAAATTTCGACTGATGGAGCTACTGAAAGTAACTGAAACTTTCAGTAGCGCCATCAGGATGGAATTTGGTGTGGACAAATGTGCACTGATGTATATAAAGCGAGGGGAGATTATGGAATCCGAGGGAATTCAGCTCTCGGATTCCATATAATAGCCTTCTTTCAGGCGGGAACAAGTTGCGCGCTTTCAACTCAAACTCAAACTCAAAGCATTTATTTCAATTACACCATCACAGGCACTTTTGAATGTCAAAAAAACAAAAAAAAGCGAAGCTACAGTCACAGTCAAGGCATAATAACTTGAGAATGTACTGTAGTTGCACATTCCAAAGCGTAGATCTCTATGGAGAAGAATGGGCAAGAAACTCCATGGACACTCATTTTAAATAAAAATATTGTTACAAAATCTTGGTTACATCATTCATGTTGAGATTATACATAAATGTGAGAACGATGTAGAAAGACGTGCACATTAAGAGCGTCCAGAGTAAAAGATAAAATCAACAATGAAAAAATAAGTCCTAAATTCAAATTACATAATGTTTATTTATAATAATAATATTTTTAGAACAAATTTGTAAAACAAAGCTTTTGCTATGAACAGCATACAAGCAAGCATGCAAGCAAGCACGCAGCATGCAAGCAAGTATGCAGCATGCAAGCAAGCAAGCATGCAGCATGCAAGCAAGCATGCAGCATGCAAGCAAGCATGCATGCAACATGCAGCAGGCATGGTTTCTGTCACTAAAACCTAATTTTTATCAAAAGTTTTAAGACTAAAAATTAATTATAAATGCACATTCGGAATAACACATTATTTAACACAATACTTAGGACTTATGACTTTAGGTCATGTAAAATTAGGAGATTCAATTATTATAGTACTCGATATTATGACAGAATACTTTTAGAACTAAAGATAACTATGTTAAACAAAATTTCGGAATTTTGAACA
Organism: Noctua comes; assembly: GCA_963082995.1. NCBI lineage: Eukaryota > Metazoa > Arthropoda > Insecta > Lepidoptera > Noctuidae > Noctua > Noctua comes. The sequence continues at coordinate 524,082 of OY720269.1, forward strand.
ATATGGTTACTGAAGTTTATAGCAAACGTGTTATAATGATTTTCGGACAAACAATTTTAGGAGAAGAAAGGGAGTACCCTCTCCGTTGCATACATTCTACGAGCTGCTTGTAAACTTTCACCACTTAAATACACCCGCACCATCTCATAAAAGTCGCGGTTACTAAGTCCGACATCGTGACCTGTTGGTACGAGTACGACACCAGTGTGACGCGGGGATGCGCGCTGCGCGGGTGCGCGACGCGACGTCACGACAGCGCATGCGCTGAGCAGACTGTCGGGCGCCCGCCCGGGAGCGCTGCACATCGCCGCGGACGCTGCACGGCGCGCGCGCTCATTGATATTATTACGAATAGATAGTGTCCATATTTTGCGGGTTTAAAGTCGGATAAAAAAATATTAAAAAGTTTGAACAAATAAAGGAAATGTGTTCTATTACTGATACTGAACAACCAAAAAATTTTTGCGCATTGCTTAAAAAATATTCCTGTATAATCATTCTTAATAAACATACACACGTATTAGCAATCAAATTAAATAAAGCGTTATTTTTTTATTTTATTTTTGAATCGTTGCCCCACACTAGGAATTTTTCCTGTATCGTGGGTGTACACAAACAGCCAGACCCGGAACAACTATCTGTAGGCCATACAAATATTTAGTTGCAAATACTCTGTATATTCATGTATAAGTATTCGTACATACGATAGCGATTCACCTTCTATTCTTATACATTTGCTACTCTTCAACATCACGTGCATACAAAAATTTAAAAAAAACAAAAACATTAAACATAAAACATAACATGTCCATCCATTTAACATGGAACACTGTGCATCTCTGCCTGCCCCCTCGCCACAATGTATGGACTGTATGTGTGTGTTGATGCAGGTGCACACTACGAGCGCGGACGTGACGCCGGCGTTGAAGTCGGCCACGCAGTACACCCCGCTCACGCATGCGCACCAACATCTGCACCTCGCCATAGACAGGTATGTAGGCTGTTGTTATTTCACAGATTGTGTTACTGATTCAGAGAGCGACTGCCTCACAAACGTACTACGTTTATTTCTGTTCAGAATTATTTCAGTTGTTCAATGTTCAGCAGTGGACTGCTATTAGATTAGGCTGATGGTGATGACTGGTTACAGCCGCAACAGTGCAGCTAGCGGCTCTCCACCAGCGCAGCCGGCGCGCGGGCGCTGGAGGGGCGCGGGGGCGGCGGGGCCGGCGGGGGCGGCGGGGCCGGCGGGGGCGGCGGGGGCGGGGGCCGCGCGGCGCGGCGCGCACTACCCGCACCTGCAGTGCCCGCCCACCTTCCAGCCCGAGACCTACTCGCTGGCGCGCCTGCCGCCGCGCAACGAACGAGACGCGGACGCCTAACGAATGCACCTTCCAGCCCGAGACCTACTCGCTGGCGCGCCGAATCGACTGTTATCGACGCATCCACATGCTACTAGGATTTGTTCTACATCTCCGTCATTCCTATTACTACCTGTAGCAATCGAACACTTCCAGACGACTATCCGGTCCATACTAACCACGCAATAAATGACTCACAGTTTAAATACATTACAAGTAAATCTTATTCAAATCACATGTCATGTACAAAATACTTATCAATCACAAAATAAAATATATGCTACGCTAAATTATTTTATATTTTGAGTTGTACATTAGAAGTAAGCAAATCACCACTAAGATATAAAATTGGAAACAACAAAATTATATGCGACTGTTATTGAAAGTTAGTAAAACATATCTCCAAATGAAATGAAAAAATAATATTTTATAAACGAAATATTGCTTACAATTAGTTTTAGGTAAGCCCAGGTCTCTTTGCTACCTATTTAAATCAGAGAAAATAATTGTTATTGAATAAATTATGAAGAAAATTTGTCGTTAATGCTCATATATTCAGTTATTCATAGTCATATATTGTTACCTGTTGAACTTACATATTTCACACTCAAACTGCCAGCAACATGTTACCCGTAACACAAAACTTTTTGCTGGACCAATGTTTACGCATCTTTTGCTTACTGTCAAAACTACGCCGAAAGGCGCTCCTGTAATTAACAACCCAAGTTTCGATTTAGTACTGCAACAAGGGCACCCAATGCTCAAAATCCATTCTTGAATGTGTTACATTACAGGCCATTGCTCCTGGTGAGGGAGCGCCTTTACGCTTCCGTGTATTCTAAGTCATGTATAAAATTGTACATAGAGTGGATGTATAATTATGTGAGTGGTTGAAACGTTAGCGTCCGATATGTATTATACTATGTGTAGTTGTATAATGTTGACTAGGTGTTTACCTTAAGCAATTGTTTTAGCGACAGCCGCCAGGTTACCGCTCAGTGTAGGTAATTTGACTTACGGCCGTTTTCTATAGCTTACTTGCGTATAACTGTTAGTTATGCCTATCTCTAGTTATGCCTATCTCTATTAGCTATCGGTGTTTCTATAAACAAAGTTAGCAAGGAAAATCGTATCCACGTCATCTACCTGTCTCTCGGAGGGTCGACCGCTTACCATAGATAAGTTGATTCGTAGAAAAACCAAAGAAAGCTTTTCTGAAACGTTTTGTTTCTCACTGTCAGTAAGCTATATGTCAAACGGTTACCGTTGATTGCTACTTTTCTATTTTCGGGAGATAATCAGAAATAACCGTCCGTATCACGCAGTGTGTGTTGTATAATTGAAGACAACAAGTGTTATTAAATAGATTTGTTCAGTGACGACAGAAACCATGACCTATGTAAGAAACCGGTGTATTCGATTCTGACCTAAACATTTGACAAAATTTTTGGTTTTTCCGTCATTGGTGTAGTTTTCGTGGTTTTCTGGTCGCTGATAATGAAAATGAGGTCAAAATGAAAATTCAAGACGGCGCCGAGGACGATTTTTGTTTATTCTGTCATGGGGTATCGTTTTCGTGGTTTTCGGGTCGCTGAAATTTATCGAGGAAAATTTTTGGTTTTTCCGTCATGGGTGTCGTTTTCGAAGTCGCTGATAACGAAAAGGAGGATAATCAAAAAGAAAAATGAAGATGGCGCCGAGGAAACTTTTCAAAATTATTGATGTGACAGTTGAAAATGCTTGTTAAGGGGTGCATGACTTTTACTGACTAACTAATAAGTGACAACATAACTTTACATGTTGTCGGAAAAACCAAAAAGTTTCCTCGATAAATTACGAATACATAATTACGTAACGTGAAAATGTGAATTTTAATTAGTGCAGATATTTTAATGAATGTGTCAAACGATAGGTTTATATTTAAAAACAACAACTCAAAAGAATTTTTAATTAGTTCAGGAAATATGATGAAAATTGTAAATGAAACCGCTTCAGAGGGATACTCTTACTAGCGGTTACAGGTGCTAACTACCGTTTACATCAAATGGACGTTTGACAATAAAGTTATAGAAACGGCAGTTACAGTTAATGTTACTTTAACTTTTTATCTGACATAGCAACCTTCGGTTAACTATTATTGAAAACGGCCGTTGAATGTTGTCCGTAAAGAATTCTATATCTATCGTGGTGTAATAAAAGTCTCAAATTTCATTCAAACTTTTTCTTAATATATGTACTGCGTTGTAGGTTTACTTTGGATAGCAGACTTCAGAATATTTAGAAAATTACATGACCGTGATTCGAGATATTTTAAGTGTAATTTTAAAGAATGTAACGAGACGCGTTACTTTGTACACTGATGTGCGTGGTAAGATGTGAAGTGGCGAGCAGTAAGAACCTCACTAGCGCCTCTATCAGTCAAAATCAGCACTTGCCAGAAATGCCAAACTATGTTTGTTTTTACTGTTTCGAAAAAGCTAGTTTTATCATAAAAAATGCCCAAAAATATGTCCACATCATCATCATTTCAGCCGAAAGACGTCCACTGCTGGACATAGGCCTCCCCCAAGTGTCGCCACATTGGCCGGTCCCGTGCGTCTCGCATCCAGCGGATCCCTGCAACCTTTACGAGGTCATCGGTCCACCTAGTGGGAGGCCTTCCAACGCAGCGTCTTCCGGTTCGCGGTCGCCACTCCAGAACTTTTCGGCCCCATCGGCCATCCGTTCTGCGAGCAATGTGCCCTGCCCACTCCCACTTAAGTTTGGCTATTCTTCGGGCTACGTCGGTAACTCTGGTTCTCTTGCGGATCTCCTCATTTCTGATTTGATCACGCAAGGAAACTCCGAGCATAGCCCTCTCCATTGCCCTTTGGGTGACTTTCAGCCTTCTGATGAGGCCCATTGTGAGCGACCACGTTTCGGTCCCGTATGTAATCACTGGCAACACACACTGGTCATAGACTTTCGTCTTGAGACACTGCGGTAAGTTGGACGAGAAGATACCACGCAACTTCCCGAACGCTGCCCAGCCGAGTCGGATTCGACGATTGACCTCTTTCTCGAAGTTAGACCTACCTAACTGGACCGTTTGTCCCAGGTAGACATAATCGTCTACAACTTCGAGTGTAGAGTCTCCGATCTTGATAGGAGTGGGTGTTACATGGGCATTCAACATGACTTTGGTTTTGTCCATGTTCATTTTAAGACCCACTCTTTCGGAAGCTCTACTGAGGTCATCGAGCATTGTACTGAGGTCCTCCATGGTCTCAGCCATGACCACTATATCGTCGGCAAACCGAAGGTGAGAGATGTACTCGCCATTGACGTTGATGCCTAGCCCTCTCCAGTCCAGAACCTTGAAGACATCCTCCAGTGCAGCGGTGAACAGTTTCGGAGATATGACGTCTCCCTGTCTTACACCTCGCTGCAGAAGGATAGGTTCCGAGGTCTGGTCCTGAAGTCGGACTGACATGGTGGCGTTTTTGTACAAACTCTTCAGCACCTCGATGTACCGATAGTCGATTTGGCACCGTTGGAGAGACTGCAGTACAGCCCAAGTCTCGATCGAATCGAAGGCTTTCTCGTAGTCCACAAACGCCAAGCAGAGAGGCAGGTTATACTCTTCGGTCTTCTGTATAACCTGTCGCAGCGTATGTATGTGGTCTACGGTGCTAAAGCCTTTTCGGAATCCGGCTTGTTCGGGAGGCTGAAAATCGTCAAACCTGCGCGCGAGACGATTCGTGATGACTCTTGAAAACAGCTTGTAGACATGGCTTAGAAGTGAGATGGGCCTATAGTTCTTCAGCCGGGCATTGTCGCCCTTTTTGAAGAAGAGTACCACCACACCCCTGCACCATGCCTGCGGCGTTTTCCCCTCGAGTATGACGGAATCAAACAGCTTCTGAAGGGTCTTAAGTACCGGTTTTCCACCTGCCTTCAGGAGTTCGGCCGTAATTCCGTCCTCACCCGGTGCCTTGTTGTTTTTAAGCTGTTTCAGAGCCATCCTAATCTCGTACAGGCTGACATCCGGAATGTCTTCGGTATAGTGTCGGGTCAGTCTAGCTCTTGGGTCGTTAGCTAGATTTGCAACGGGTTTACTGGTTGAAGTGTACAACTGCCCATAAAAACTCTCGATCTCCCTCAGCAGCTCCGGTTTGGCGGATACGATCCTGCCATCGTCGGTCTTCAGTTTCGTGAGCTGGCTCTGCCCAATAGCCAGATCTCTTGAAAAAACCTTGGAGCCTTTATTCCGCTCAATAGCGTCTTTAATACGCTCGGTATTAAAGCGGCGGAGGTCGCGTTTCAAGGATTTAGAGATCCGTCTATTGAGCTGCCGGTACTTCCACGCCTCGTCTGAAGACTGCAGGATCATCTCGCGCCGCTCCTTCATGAGCTCGAGAGTATGATCAGAGAGTCTTTTGTTCTTCTGTGCACGACGTGTCTTGAAGAACTTAGACCCAGTCGTATGGACAGTTTCCACGAACCCATCGTTGCATTCGTCCACTGAGCTTCCTAGGCACTCGAAACGATTCTGGAGTTCAAGCTGAAAGCTCTCGGGGTTTTGGATCTGGATTTGTGCTGGACGGAGCGTAGACTTCATCAGTCGAGACCTTTCAAGCTTTATATTGATGTTCAATGTGCCTCTTACCATGCGGTGATCGCTCCCGGTTTTCACCGAATTGATCACAGAGACATCATTGAACATTTGCTTCTTGGTTGACATGATGAAGTCAATCTCATTTTTAGTTGCACCATCGGGACTCTGCCAGGTCCACTTCCTGTGCTCACGCTTTCTGAAGAAGGAGTTCATCATATAGAGGCCCTCCTTCTCCATAAAACTAGCCAGTTGGTGACCCCGGTGGTTCCGACGTCCAACCCCAAATTGCCCCACCTGCAGCTCATCCCCGTCTCGTTTGCCCAGTTTCGCGTTGAAGTCCCCCATGACAACGGTGAAGTGAGTTTTGAAACCATGCAGGGCTCTAGAAATATCCTCATACATGGTCTCCACTTCGTCGTCGGGGTGTGCCGAGGTCGGGGCGTAGACCTGTATGACCTTCAGCGAATATCTTGAGGATATTCTGAGTATAAGGTACGCCACCCTGGTCGACACACTCTCGATCTTCACCACGTTATTCACGAGGGACTTGTGGACGATAAACCCAACACCACCCTGGGACTGCCGGTCACCCTCTCGGAAATAGAGCAGGTTGCCGGATTTCAGGATTATCGTATCCTCCCCCTCTCTTCGGACTTCAGATAATCCCACAATACTCCATCGCAGCCTGCTCAATTCCTCTTCGAGTTCCGTTATCTTCTCGTCGTTCCGGAGTGTACGCGTGTTGTATGTTGCCAGGTCAAGTCGTCGGTATAGGCAGCCTGATCCCGTCCGGAGATTCTTCGCACCCCTTGCCACGCCGTAACCTCGACCGCTACCATAGTCGAGGGTAGACGGGCTGCCGGGTACTAGGGGCCATTTCTTGGTTGCGCTCATCATTGGGGGGGTTTTGCCATAATCGCCACGCTTGGCAGGCGGGTTGGCGATCGCAGTACGGTTGTTAGATACCGCAGAGAACGCTGCTGCCCATTCTCTGGTAAGTCCCTTAGTCGCCTCTTACGACACCCACGGGAAGATATGGGATGGTGCTATTCTTTTACGTCCGACACCATACGGAACATGTCCACATTGCTGATAGTAATTGCTAACCATGAGGTATCACTCGTGAGAATGTCGCCGCTCCCAATAGGCGCGCTTACAGTTTGCCGTAGCACAACATAGCATGGTACGTGGAGTGCATGACGTTTGTTGACGTGGAACGGCATGACATTCGAGAAGAGGACATCGACGTAGAGTGAAAAGCGTTTTTAAAATTAAATTTCTTTCCAATTGTGCCGTGATGGTAACATCGTAACCTGACGTCTCGTAAATTTATCAAAGTGCCCACTGTGGAGTTATTTTATGTATACAAAGTCGGACAAGTCTGAACTCGGCCGCGAGCCGACACGCGACGCGGTGCGCGCCACACAGAGGACGCTAGTAGTTAACTAGATAGATACACTTTATGAGAAAATGTGCTTTAAGTAATACCATAGCGTCTAAATTATTTAATGAAGGCTTCCAACTTATATTGTGTTTTATTACAAGATATTTTAAATGAATATTATTAATTTTAGAACAAGACTTAATGTTTATAGCATATTAATGTATACAGCTGTATGAGGCAGTCTATTGTGCACAATCCAGTGTATTCGATGATCACGACATTATACTCAACAGAGTACGAGTTACGGGATCATATTATTATATTTTGTAATTCAAAGCCGTCTCGCCACTTCCTAGTAGATTGCTCGGTGACTAAGTACTTACAGGACTCAGTGTTTACCGGTCCTTGCGATTGAACCGAAGTGGTGTCTCTGCCTTATATCACTTAGGTATACAATATTATAATACTTAGATAAATAAATTGCTATCCTATTTTAAATCAACGCTTTTAACAAGCCGTCGACTGTTTCGAGGAATTTTAGATTTAGATATTAGATGTGATAAGAGAAATAATTTCATCGTAAGTATAAATTATTGTTTTACAATATACAATAAGAATGTCCACACTTGTTCGATTACGCGTGTATTCGCAATACGTACAATGCTATGAGTGACTATTAAATATATTTTATACAAAATGATGTCCATTTATTTTGCCCAAGTACTCCATTATTCGTACTGCTCAGTGTAATAAGAAGAAAGGCTCGCCGCGGGGTGGCATTGTCCTCCGCTTATAATTAACATAACTAATGATCTGGCGGTGCAGTGCGACTTATTATCCGACTGCACGGAGCCTAGTGTGATGAACTCGTTGAAAACAATCAGAATTAGCAACAAGCTCAGTGAGCCCGCTCCTTGGTAGACACCTTTATTTAACTGATTGAGCCGTCCGATTTTTAATTTTTCATTCCCAGATTTTTAGTGCTGCGTGGAACAAATAATAATCCATAGCAATGAATGACGTGAATGAGTACCTAGCTGTTATGGGTCTCAAGCTTGAATAGAAAAATAAAATACAGGTTTACAAAAACGCAGCTCAGCGTAGTTAACGATCAGAGGAACAAAGGAACGTATTCGTATTTAATACCCACTGTTAAGCGCAGGCCACACCGCCAGCTGGCGGGCGGACGAGCGACGCGAACGACGCGTCGGGCACACCTACCATCTCTGTGTCCCAAGTCATTCTCACCTGCTCGTGGTGCATCCTGCTGCACAACAAACGAGGTTCTTATGACCGAAAAATGGCGGTATAACCATTTCGAAAGTTCGCAGCTAAATAGCGCAGGCTAGCGACGGGTAGCAGCGTCACTAGTGCGAGAAGTTGATCACAACTTCTCGCACTAGTGACGCTGCTACCCGTCGCGATCGCCAACCCGCATGCCCAGCGTGGCGATTATGGGCAAACCCTTGAATGGCAAACCACAATCAACCACGGCCCCCAGTTCCCGGCGGCCTTGCTATTCCTGATTTTGGCGGCGGTCACGGTAACGGCAAGGTAGAGGCTGCTAAGAATCCCCGGGTTACGAATGGCCGCCAAACCCAACTGACCTTGGCGACGTACATAGACGCACGTTACGACTCGACGAACATCTAGTGCAGCTTGAGGAAGAACTCGAAAAATTAAGGTGGCACATTCTTGGGCTGAGTGAAGTCCGAAGAGAAAAATAAAACACCCAACCACAATAATAAACCTGTTGATCACCGATCAACAGGTTCAATACCGGGAGTGATCACAGACTTGTTCGTGGCACTCTGAATATTAATTTCAAGGTGGAGCGAACCCGTTTGATGAAGTCTAGGCTCCGTCCTAATATGCTCCAAACCATGCTAGGGTCTTGAAGCATTCCAGTCAGATCTAGATCTGGAGAACATCGGTTCTCCAGATCTGCCGCGGAAACCACAAATGACGTTGACCAGGCGCTCGACCAAATGGTGGAAATTCTCAGGAAGAGACGCGTTTTTTGTAAAATACGGCGTACGGGCAAGAAGTCCAAACTTTCGGAGGAGACTGGAGTTTATGACGGATCGACGTGAAAACCCACCCATCACTTCGGCAGGACTACAGGCACTCAATAAAAGAATTAGAAAATTGGTACGACGCGACCTTCGGTGCTCCAGTACACGCTCAATACAAAAGGCGATTGAGCAAAACCGGGGGTCGAAAGTGTTCGTCCAATCACTTGGGAGGAGCCACCTGACAAAGTTGACCAAATCTAGTGGGGATCGTCGTTTCGAAGCCGGAGATTCTTTCAGAATTCGAAAACTTCTACGGCCAGTTGTACGCATCGCGCGCGTCACGACCTGATCCCGAAAATGAGGATTCTAGAGCCACCTTAACCCGCCATTTCACAGAAGACCTGCCAGAAGTCAGCCAAGACGAAATCGAGGCGGCTTTTAGACAGCTTAAGAATGGAAAAGCCCCTGGTGAGGATGGAATAACGACTGAGCTCCTGAAAGTAAGAGGAAGCCCTGTATTAAGAGAACTTTGGGAGCTTTTCAAATCGGTCATGTTCTCTGGGTGAACTCCAGAAGCGTGGAAAAGGAGCGTGGTCGTTATTATCTTTAAAAAGGGAAACAAGACCCTACTAAAGAATTACAGACCCATTTCGCTCCTTAGCCACGTGTTTAAGCTGTTCTCACGGTACGGCTGGTCCATAAATTCAAGGTCGCTCAGCGAGCTATGAAACGCGCTATGCTTGGAGGGAGGGATTGCATCCAAAACGAGGTGATCCGACAGAGAACCAGGGTTGTCGACATAGCTCACAGAATAAGTAAGTTGAAGTGGCAATGGGCCGATCATGTTAGCCGCAGAACCGATCACCGTTGGGGTCGGCGTGTTCTTGAGTGAAGACCGTGAATCGGCAAACGCAAGGTGGGACGCCCTCAGGCTCGGTGGTGTGACGATCTTCGCAGGGTGGCTGGTAGTGACTGGATGAGAGTTGCTGAGAATCGAGTTGAGTGGCACGTTCAATTTACATAATAATTATGTCGGCGACTTTGGTGTAGCCTCCATAAGGTTGCCTGTGTCAGTATCCGCTCCTGCGACGTGTAGGTACTTACCTCAGACCAACAAACAAAAAAGACGGCGCGGCGACGCCACAGATCAAAACTGAAACCATTTGTTTAAGTTTTTCTCTATAATTTGGGGAAAACTATTGTATGGGTAGGATAATATTGTACGAGTAAGATATTGTGGAGTATGGTATATGGTTCCGTATTAATTGGAAATCTAAAATATTAAATACATAAAAAAGAAAACAGGAATATAATTAGGTACAGTTGAACCAAGTAATTGATTAACAGTTTATATGTGTGGGTGAAGTCATAGTTATGCACACAAACACAAAATAAAACGAGCGAACTCGGTTTTTATTAGTGTGCGTGTGGCACATCAACTACCATATTCCAATATAATAGTCATCATTCACTTATGATACTGAAGGAGATATAATACATATTTTGCAAAATGTTACTATTGCAATTCTGGCACAATGGCTATCGTGTTTGGTCACTGAACGAGAAGCCGTAAGTTCAAATCATGCATGCAATAATATATTCTTATTCTTTTTGTATTCATTATTTTGTCAAAACATTACTTTAAGTAGAATTTATAACGATTCAATCCGGTTCATGGTTGTGTAATGAAGTTTCCAACGTTTGAGACAAACATGGAACTCTCAGGTCATTTATTTTGACTGATGAATACAAAAAGAAAAAGATTCTTTTTGTATTCATTATTTTGTTAAAACAATATCATAACTGAATTATAGTTTCTTTTTTTTTTCAATTTGTAATCGTTTGATGATTATGATAAAATTAGCTTGATCTAGCCCTTAAACAGATTAAAGAAAAGCCTTTGAATAACGTAAATAAAAAAAAATTAACCTAATATTAATTAGGTTTATATAAATATAGATATCTATTGAATAAACATAGTGTATATAAAGTATATAAATATAGTGTTTATTTATTATAATATTAGCTATTATTATAAGTATTATAAATACTGTTTTTATCCACAGAGGAGAACCGTGCAGTTATGGGTCCGCCGATAAGCGGATTTTGGAGACGTAGAACATCTTAGGCCAAAACCAAAGGCAAATTCATCGGCTCGACACCACGACATCGTGGCAAGGCACAAGGCTGATCCCTTCTTGTCCACTCGCATAAAAGTGTGCTTACAAACTGAGAAATCACCTACATTCTGCTGGATTATGTTGCAGCAAGCCAGCGCGCACATTTTCTGTCCACTGCGCACCGACAAAACCGACTACAGTTTGCTAGGTCATACATCAATTTTGATTGGGAGAACAATGTGGTGATTTTTAGCGACGAAAAAACGTTTAAGTCGGTTAAGGATGGTCGTAAAGTAGTAACATATGCGCGAATATGGTTAACAGCATGAGCAGAAGGTTACTAAAAGTAATAGAAAACGAAGGTTTGCCGACTCATTATTAGTCGAATTCATTTTAAAAAAAAGCCGAAAAAGAAAGACCGAAAGACGAATATGAATCTTATTTATATGCAAATAATGTTCATATCTGTTAAGCGAATGTGAATTAATACAAAACGTAGCAATAAGTAGGTATAAAACTTTTTTAAACCACAACTCGTAAATTATTGAAAGTATGGTGAAGTGGCGTTATTGTTATGCGGTTAGAAGTTGTAATAATGTCTTACTATCTAACATGTTGATTCACTTCACCTCTAATTTTAATTTATATACCTATCAACTTTGACAAATTATTGACGACCACCCTTACCAACAAAAAACTTTGTCTTTGTCAAAAAAAACTGATAAACAACAGTGATTTACTCATTCGAACGTCTAGTATAGATAGCTTAGCCTATGAATGTTTAAAACCAGTTCGTATTAAATCATTGTATCAGCCACGCAAGTTTTTTTTGCTAACATTTGAACCAAATTGAACCTTAAATCAACCAATGTAAGGAAGTAACGTAGTGGAAGAAACAAGACGGATTATTTGCTAACGACCCAAGCGATTAAATTATAACTTTATTTATTTAATCTCATAGTACCTACACAGAATAGGGTTATGTACAGAATAGCGCATCGGGCAAATGTCTTCCACGGCGTTGCACTACATACGCTCTCTTTTGTCGTTTTCCATGACCACTTTGCATAAATGGGGTTGAATTTTGTTGATGCAGTGTTGAATTTTCTCCATCAATGCCCCGTGCATTGGGATGGTTGGCAAAGATCTTTGACTACAAATAACCCCATAAAAATAAATCTAGTGGTGATAAATGACATGATCTAGGGGAGTAATTCTGAACACCGAAACTAGAAAGTAGGTTCTCGACCAGGAAATGTCTCATGCAGTCATGGAATTGTTTCAAGGGCTGTATGGTGTTGATCTCTCTCCCATTATTACTAACCCTAAACTGTCAGCCTGCTGTCAAACTGTTATTTTTGGTTGCCAACCCTTTACTGCACAAATGGCGGCCAATTAAAATCTTGCGTGGGACACCCGATATAACTTATCTAGAATTCAGTGCATATTAACACGCCATTATTGCTTTTTATTTCTAAATAAGTGTAGGCTATTCGACCATTTGATATCTTCTGCATTAGAGGAGCATTCAAAAGTTTGAACCAAAGACTACAACAACTATTATGTATTGTATGGACAACTATTATGTATCTTTTGAGAGAGGTTTCTACTCGGTAGGTAGGTATGTAAGTACAAGGTAGGTTGCATTGCCACAATCCTAGAACATTAATTTGTGTGTGCGTACTATTCGGATCCCGAAAGACTTTCTAGAAACCCGTAGTGACGTCACATCCACACACGGCAGCGAGCTGTATCAGCAAGCTTGATCCAAGCCAGGACAAGGGTGAAGCTAAAGGTTAGTGGAGTCAAATTACCTGTTCTAGTCAAAGATCTGAATCTTAGCCAGTTTACACCATAATTTATTATTTCCTTTATTTATTTCTATACAAATTAATTACATTTTTAAATATTCCTTAGAAAAAAACAATAAAAAAACATTTAAAAATAAAAAAAATTGTAGCCCACCGGTATCGGGAACAGGGTCCAAGCTACCGGCAGTCAGGGCTCCAGAGAGAGGAACCTCCTAACAATACGAGCCGTGTCCAGAAGTACCGCTTTCTGCATCAAGCCCTTGATCCAGCTGCCTAACGAGAGCCTCCTCTGATATTTGTCGAGGCTCTTGGAAATTAAGCCATGGGCTGATACAACTATCGGCACAATGATCGCTGAGTCCACATCCCACATGTCGACAACCTCGTGAGCCAAGTCAAGGTACTTGATTTGCTCATCTTTCTCGGCTTTCACGAGGTTCTCATCATGCGGGACCGTTATGTCAACAATCACTGCGCGCCCCTCTGATCGATCTACCACCACTATATCAGGCCTATTGGCTACAATAGTCCTGTCAGTGATGATGGATCGATCCCAGTACAATGTGATACTGCCATTTTCGAGAACTGGTTCGGGCACATACTTATAGTACGGCACTTCCGATTCCACAAGGTTGTATTTTAGAGCAAATTGCTGATGGATAATCCTGGCTATAATTATTTATATTATTAGGTGCTCCTAGTATATATAATTATAATCTGGACGGGTTGCAAATGGCTAGGGCTACGGAAGTTAGGGACTTTGGGGTGAAATTCAATACGAGGCTGACGTTTCGTGATCACATCATCATAAGTTGCTGCAAAAAAGCCTATCGTAATTTAGTACCGTTTCGCGATTTTTGATAGTTTTTCGAGTTATACCTGCTACTATTGCAGAGATACTGAAAATAATTGAAAATTTAGATGCAAACACAAGCGCCAGTATTGATGGAATAAGTACAAAAATGATAAAATGTATTAAAGATCAAATAGCGGAAAACTTAACTCTTTGTATTAATAGGTGCCTAACAGAAGGAAATTTTCCGGAATCCTTGAAAGTTGCAAAAGTCAGCCCCATAAAAAGTGTGTAAATAGATCCTTAACCGAGCTGAAAGGCACTTGTTTTCCCCGTCTTTGAAATATTTTTTTTGTTCTAGACCATACCTGGGAACCTACTAGTTACGGAGATATTGGAGGTCAAAGTTCCAACGTATTCACAAGTTTTTAAAAAAAAAACATGTTTTAATGTAAGATTTTTATTTTACACACCTCCACGACCCCCGTACTATTCAATCCATCCATCAGCACAATGCTTTGAGTGCTTTCCATCGAGTCCTACCGTAAAACGTGATTTTTACCCCAAAAAAAAAAGTCGATTCCCAGCAATAATTTTTGCGTAAAGTTACTTAGTTTGATGTACATAATGCTTGGTTGACAGATATGTGAAGGGTCTGTTTACACCCTGTACATAAATAGCATCCATGAAATCGGTCTAAGGGCTAAAAAAAAAAAAAGCTATAGCACTGTATGCTCAATTATAGAACAAACTCAACATGATCTAAACCTCTTACATAGTTGGCTTAAATCAAACTTACTGACAATAAACATAGCCAAAACTAATTATATTATATTCGCAGTAACAACCAAAAAGATTGGTCAGCACAGTAACCTACACATTGATGGCAAAGTGTTAAATCATCATACATTTACAAAAAACCTTAAAAAAAAACATATATTAGAAGATTTTTCCTTGCAAATTTAAAACCATAAATTAAAGTACAAATATTAAACGGAAAAAAACATACAAACAAATATAATCAAAAATAAATAATAGTATACATAAACAAAAATAAATAAATATATACAAAGTGGAGTAGGACGATCATGGATCAAACTGGACTGAGTACTCTGCCAGAAAAACGTGACGAGAGAGATATCTATAACAGAGCCCCTTGTCTCTTTCTAATAGGGTGACCAGACATTTTTATAATAAATAAGAAACTTCGTTTTGACAGAGATAGTTTGTGTCCGGATAAGACGTCAACGGTTACAAAAAATAGTGAAATAATAATTTATGAGAAAAAAAAATAAGAATTTCGTTGGAAAAAAAAGAATTTCGTTTCCTTTCCATGCTCTTTTTCCGTTTTCTCTGCAGAATTGGTGTTTGGGTATTCAAATGGAGGGAATAAAATTGAAAGTGTGTGACTAACTTTTATTAACATTAATAATAATAATAATATATAATAATACGAGGTTGTCGACATGTGGGACGTGGAGAGTCCACGTCCCACATGTCGACAACCTCGCAATCATTGTACCGATAGTTGTTACGGTTAATGGACTAATAGCAGAGAGCCTCGACCAACACCTTAGGAAGCTCTCATTGCGCGGCTGGGTCAAGGGCTTGATTCAGAAAGCAGTACTCCTGGACACGGCACGTATAGTGAGGCGGTTCCTCTCTCTGGAGCCCTGACCACCGGCAGCCTGGACCTTGTTCCTGATGCCGATGGGCCATCTATTTTCTATATTTTTAAATGTTTTGTTTACTTTAGAAAAAGAATGAATAAAGGATAATAATAATAGAGTGTCAAATAGAAGTGACGTATATTTTTTCTATCCGATTTTAATTTAATATTTTTTACCAAATTACCAAACAAAAACTAATTTAAACAAATTTACAAGCATAAATAATGAAAAAGAAAAAAAAAACTGTTACCGAATAACTGAAATGAAGTCAACAATAAAATGGAAAATACAAAATAATATCTGAAAAATAATTTAAAAAAAAAATGTCACCGATGCTCACAAGATACCGAGCCAAGCAACATCAAGAGGCACACCCACCATCTCCGGGCTCGTCGCTCAGCTCCGCCTCGCAGCCGCCGGGACGCGCCACATCCGTGAGCACCGTGTCGCCGGTTGCTGCAGTTGCGTCGAGCTCGAGCGACGAGTTTTTCTCCCCGCCGTCGACTCCACCACCAACACCACGACGACGAGGAAGAGGACGGACACCAGCGGGCTTGGGACCCCGAGGCCAACCGGCCCCGAACAGGGTCCCCGCTGCTGGTGGAAATGTGTCGCGCATGCGATGGACTCCGTTCATTGATGAACAAGTCATGCGCGCATATTATGGGGCTACTGAGGGGGGAAGCAACTTGACTGCGTACCGTGGTCGGATGCTCTCTCTGTTTCAGGTGCTTGAGCCAGGTGTCAGCGTGTCAGCGCAACGACTGTCGGATAATGGGGTCGAGACAAAATCCCTTTTCTGCGAGAGTTAACGCCAACAGAAAAATCATATTGTATGGAGTTGACATTTGCTAACCAGATGTCACGTGATCGCTGCTAAAGTGGTAGACAAAGTCATAATTCCTCATACGGAAAGGAACGACGAAGTGGGCGTGACACACAAACGACAAAAATCCTCATAGAAATGGTAGACAAGTGGCACTTTTGACAAACGCCATTGATATTTTGACGTTTCCGCACCACGCTTCAATAGCGGGAGATCGGACCCTGATGCTAATGCTTAGAAGAGTAAACATTGATATATTTTTTGTGTGTTTTAATTAAAATTACTTAGTGAAAATGCATACTTTGAGATTATTGTGGGCAACGAATAATGAAGAAGCATTACAAAGTCGTCTAACAAGAATAAATCGTCGTAAAATGGAGCAAATTGTGGAAATGCCGGATTTGGAATTTGTTCATCGTTTTAGGTTAGATAAACAATAAGAGATAATAAGAGTAGCCAGTAAACATAAAATTTGCCTTTGGCATTCTAATACCCTACTTATTAAGCAAGTGTTTAAGTTTGTAATCGAGTTTAATTTTATAAGAATAACAAATGTTAGAACCACAATCATATAAGTGTACCATTGTAAAGTTGTTTACATTATGCATTCCATAATCTCAAGTTGGTACAATACTAGTTAAAATTCCATCTAAAATTAATAAAAATAAAATATTGATTACTCATCGCCATATAACTATGTTTTTTTATTAAGAATATTAATATTCAATTTATTTAACGATACTAACTACATTACAGTTTTTACATTAACTTTAATTATTATTTACAGCTGTTTACTTACTTTCTTTGTGATAGATTGGTCTTCAATTACTTTTAACACACACAACACTTCTAAAATTATTTGAATAAAAGTGTTATCGCGCTATTGCGTTTGACATTGACAGGAACAAACGCAAAAGTGTCACCGTGACACTTGCTACACACTATTCCATAGATTAATTATAGAGTGTTTCGGGCGACGCTGCGGAACGAGCGCTTTCCGTTCCCAATGTAACTTGTCTACCATTTTCAACACGCTAACGCCAAGTCTTTAGCGTGAACAGAAAACGCATTTGCGGAAAACGCTTGGATTTTGTCTAGAACCCCCTGGTGCGGGTCATCCAGCGTAACCATATGTTGGATGACACCGTACTTGATCGACTACGCTCCGAATCACGGAGTAACCTAGTTACGCCTGCTTCACCAATGATCGCGGTGCAGCAACAAAATGTTACCAGTGCTTCGCCGCGGTCGGACCACGGTGGTGAAGGAGATGATGACGAAGTTATATCCGTGAGTACCCAGTGCAACGTACAATTGAGGAGTGCTTTGGAGGGTGCATTCCGGGAGTACCGTTCCACAACGCCTGAACTTAGGCCACGTCTACCTCGTTTGCCTATGCACAAGAAAAACAAGGCGCTGGTGTGTGCTCTAGATTCGCAGCTGTCAAATTACTTTGACAGCAGCAAAGACCTCGCCGATACCCACTCAATATTGTACTGTGGAGCTGTAGTGGCATGTCGTGTAGCTCACGTCAAATTTCCTAACAACGACAGAGTTACGCGACCAAAATTAGCTGTTCCAGCTTGGCAGTGCAGGATTGAGCGGCGTATCGCTGAGGCTAGAGCACTCATCGGCAAGTTAATCTGCTTCAGGGAGGGCAATACTCGACCTAGAGTGATGCGCTTTGTGAGGCGGGCGTTCTTGGGAACTGATGTTAGTTTTCGAGACTACTTGGCCCGCGTCACAGAGCGTATCGACTTCCTGAAGCAGAAGATCTGTGCATGGGCAAGCCGTATTCGTCGGTACAAGAGGCGAGTGGAGCGATACACTCAGAATGGCACATTCCAGAGCGATGAAAGGTGGGTATATAGGGCTTGGGAACGACTGGACCAAGGTGTGACTGACACGCGTCTACCGGATGATGACGCCATGAGTTCGTTCTGGCGCTGCATCTGGTCCGTGCCTGTCAGTCACACTGAGGGTGATTGGACCCGGGAGGTTGAACGAGCGTGTGATCCAATACCTGAAATGGGGGCAATCACCATCAGCCCCCAAGACGTAGCTTGTGCAGTCCGTTCGTTGCCTAACTGGAAATCTCCAGGGCCGGATGGACTGCACAACTTCTGGATCAAATGGTTTCAGAGATCGCACGCTCGCTTGGCATCCCAGTTTCAATCAGCTTTAGAGTCAGGATCGCTGCCCCAGTTTTTGACGACAGGAATTACCCACCTGCTCCATAAATCAGGTAGTACTGCGGAGCCCAAAAATTATAGACCAATCACTTGTTTACCAACGGTCTACAAAGTTCTTACATCCATTTTGAGAGCTAAGATTAACCATCATATTGATAGTAATTCTATCATGTCTGCCTCTCAGAATGGATGTAGGAATGGGTCCCGCGGCACTAAGGAGCTGCTCCTCATAGATATGGCCGTTAGCCAACAGGTTCGCCGCTCCCGAAGAGATCTGTCTACATGTTGGATAGATTATAAGAAGCCCTATGATTCTGTGCCTCACACATGGCTCATGAGGGTGCTGGAGTTGTATAAAGTTGATGCAACTCTGCGTACCTTCCTGATGTCATGTATGGGGCACTGGAGAACGGTCCTTTGCTATCCAGGATGTCGACAGATCCAGGAGAACAGCGAACCGATAAGGATCGAGCGCGGTATATTCCAGGGTGATAGTCTGAGTCCATTGTGGTTTTGTCTAGCCTTGAACCCTCTCAGCACACTGCTGGAGGGTTCAGGTCTAGGCTATCGGTTGAGGAGAGGTGGTCAGGTCATATCTCACCTTCTTTACATGGATGATCTGAAACTCTTTGCCCCCAACAATTTGCAACTGATGAAGCTACTGAAAGTAACGGAAACTTTCAGTAGCGCCATCAGGATGGAATTTGGTGTGGACAAATGTGCAGTCATGCATGTGAAGCGAGGGGAGATTATGGAATCCGTGGGAATTCAACTCTCGGATTCCATACACCTTAGATCCCTCTCCTCAACAGAAACGTACAAGTATTTGGGTATGTCGGAAGCATTAGGTATCAATACTGTCGACATGAAACAATCGTTGAGGGAGCGCTTCTTTGGCCGCCTGAATAAGGTACTTGGTAGTCTTTTGTCAGGCGATAACAAGGTGCGCGCCTTCAACGGTTGGGTCATACCGGTTTTGATGTATTCTTTCGGCATACTCAAATGGACTCAGACGGAACTTGATGCCCTGGATAGGAGGGTCCGCGCACTGCTGACCGCAAATCGAATGCATCACCCACGGAAAATTCAACACCCCATTTCACCCTCTTAGAGGTAGAGTTTCAAAAAACCCTTTCTTTGTGGATGTCTACTCTTCACAAAGAATACACCGTCCAAATTTCATGTCTCTCGGACCAGCGGTTTGGGCTGTGCGTTGATATATCAGTCAGCCAGTCAGGACATTGAATCTTAAATTGGGGGATGATTTTGGAAAAACTGTGATACACGTATCTCATAATTTTAACTGAAGAGTATGTACACAAATTTTCAAGTAAATCGACTCCGAGAATAAAAAGTTTCACAGAAAATTCAACACCCCATTTCACCCTCTTGGGGGTGGAATTTTGAAAAACCCTTTCTTAGTGGATACCTACTCTTCACAAACAATAGACCGTTCAAATTCCATGTCTCTAGAACCAGTGGTTTGGGCTGTGGGTTGATATATCAATCAGCCAGACAGGACATTGAATTTTAAATTGAGGGATGATTTT
Source organism: Noctua comes (assembly GCA_963082995.1). NCBI lineage: Eukaryota > Metazoa > Arthropoda > Insecta > Lepidoptera > Noctuidae > Noctua > Noctua comes. Next base: position 544,401 of record OY720269.1, read on the forward strand.
TAGAAAACTGTTATACAAGTATCGCATAATTTTAACTGAAGAGTAAATAAACAAATTTTCAAGCCAATCGACTCAGGGATTACATAGTTTCACATTAAATTAAACACCCCATTTCATCCTATTAGGGGTAGAATTTCAAGAAACTCTTTGTTTGTGGATACCTACTCTTCACAAAGAAAACACCGTCCAAATTTCATGTCTCTAGGACCAGTGGTTTGAGCTGTACGTTGATATATCAGTCAGCCAGATAGGACATTAAATTTTAAATTGGGGGATGATTTTGGAAAAACTGTGATACACGTATCTCATAATTTTAACTGAAGAGTAAATACACAAATTTTCAAGCCAATCGACTCAGGGATTAAAAAGTTTCACAGAAAATTAAACACCCCATTTCACCCTCTTAGGGGTGGAATTTCGAAAAACCCTTTCTTAGTGGATACTTACTCGTCACAAAGAGTACACTGTCCAAATTTCATGTCTCTAGGATAAGCGGTTTGGGCTGTGCGTTGATATATAAGTCAGTCAGTCAGTCAGTCAGTCAGTCAGTCAGTCAGGACTTTGAATTTTATATTATTTGTATAGAAATATTTAAAAATATGAAAAATATGTATAGAAAAGAAATAAAGGAAATAATAATAAAAAGTGTTTATTTCTCACCACAAGCCAAAAAATACAAACAATATGACACAAGCAGTAGCCAACGATTTTTGGTTGTGGATCGCTGGTGCCTGTGGTAGGTAGTAACACCTGTATTACAGGTCACCAGGGCCCCACCTGTTTAAAGTTACACATTTGATAGCTTACATCTGGTATCACAACAAATAACAAAAGTTACAAACAATTAGTGAGCTTATTAAAAAAGAGACTCAAGAGAGTACTAGAGCAATAAAAATAACAGTATGTAGAGTGATTTTCATGAAAGTAAGTTTGTGTGTGTGTGTGAATGTGTATGTAAGTATGTGTGTGTGTCTGTGTGTGCGTGTGTGGCTGCGTGTGTTTGTGTGTGTGTGTTGGAGAGAGTGTTAGTGGATGAGCCTAATTAGACTAATATGTTAAAAAGAGCTTAAACACACATGGTTAAACAGAATTCTTTTGTAGAGTTTCTGCCGTAAGCCAATCTTACTGCCTAAGTGTCTCAATGCATAACATTTCGCTTGATGGAATATTCTTAAATTTTAAATACGAATTAGCCAATGCTTTTACTAGTTTCGTGTCGTTCTTCATCCGTTATACATTGGATAGAATGTGGTGGACTAATTAGATGATTGATTCTTGTATAAAATATTTGTTTTAATCGCATCAGACTTTTGAAAAATATTCTCGCTACGGCAAACCTCCGAAGTAGGTACGTAAGTGCGCACGAAATTTGAGCAAATCGTAGTCATCAATCCGGAACTTTTAAATGGAAAAATTGTTCCATTTTTAATTTTTTTTCGTCCTGAAGAGTTACTTCCTGAAACATTATGAAGAGTTAATTTCGGCGTTGTTATCTCTGTGAAACGAAGCCCTCTTCTTCCTTCACGTCGTTCCTTGCAAGATACAAGGAGTGGCCGGAGCCTATAGTTGCAAGGCGCCCGCTAGTGCCGACTGAAAAGAGCTTCGTGCAGGAGAACATCTATTAAGCAAACTCAATCTGCCTTATTCCCGCGTTCATCAGTTGTACTGATGTTAGAACCAATATCCTTACCACTGGATAAAATGATGGTACTGCATAACCATTTAACGCTTGTCATGATTTTGTAGTATGAAAATCCTCTGGCATAAAATGGAGGCTGCATACAACAGAACTGTTGGTTATGGTTTGAAATTCGGGAATCGACATTGTTGCCTAATTTCCTCTTTCATTGGAAAGTTGTAACAAACAAAAATAATGCTATTTCAATAACGCGATACAGAGGTTCTAATTATAATTATCATGCGCATAATATTAATGGTTTTAATGAAAAATACACGAAAGCATAAGTTTTTCGTCCGCAAAACGTCTAAGGCATAGTCACACTAATCATTGTTAGTAAACAAAATCTATAATATTCCTTACCTGTGAAATGATATGCCACAACCACCATATGAATCACTTTTACGTGACATGATACAATACTTTTCACCATTTTCACAGTTAAAATAAAAAAAGAACGTAGATAAATCTTATAATTTTCTCAAAACAACTTAAGACGTCAAATTAACACCATTGATGACAGATTTCAGTGATACCATAACGAATATATAATAACTTCCAAACAATCATGCTAATATTTAATTTGACTTAAAATAAATAAGTTAGTATTATGTACAGACTGTAAACCTTTAAAAGAAAATAATTAAAATTTATCTTAAAGCTAAAAACATATACACGTAATTTATTTTATTTGTCATGTGAGGTGACTGCGGGTGTAATATTTTCTACCATCTTTAACATTTTTATCTGTTGGCAATTGAGTGAAAGGGACAACGGGCTCCCTTATTGCTATCTCTCTCGCCTCGGTTATGATAGCTTAACAAAAGTAAACCTACGGTGTGACAGTTAAGGTTCATTTTTGTGTGTTACGAATTTGGCAGAACTCGGTCCTGTTTGTTATACTAGGTCCATGAGGACGATTGACATTCCTTCAAACCACGTAAATGTGTCATGTTCTTTACCCGAATGTGTGAGTGTGTGTCATGTTGTATACAAAAAACCAATCAAATCCAATGATACTTAAGCCACAGGAAATTATTTTTCTTTTTCTTATTTTACAACATGATGTAGATCTGAGTCCGTAATAATAGGTAAACATTGTAAGGTCAAGAACCTGTGCAAAACGTACGATTCTATTCTCTACGTCTCAATATGCTTGAAAGACAGAGAAAGGTGTCATACGATTCCACTCTGACGCGCCCCGACCAGTGACACAAAATACTACAATTACAAAGAACACAATTAGAAAGAAAAAGAAATATTACTTACGCAAATTATGCAGTAGTGGTGCATAGACCATTGCGTATGTGTGTTTGAGCGGAATGTTTTGGCAAAAAGTCTCGCGCTCGGTCAGTCAGTGCATCGCGGCGCCCTTTGAGGAGAGCACACGCCTAATTTTTTATCACGAGACGAGCCGCGCGCGCATTATCGTGATTTTGTGAAAAGTTTTAGTTGTTGTTGTGAAAAGACGATTTATGATAGTTGAATTAGTGCATAGGTTATTGTGTGACTTATTGTTAAGTGTTAGTGTAATATTAGTTAATAAGGCATTTAATAGGTAGCTACTTTCGTGATTTAGTTTAGGTTTGTAAGTTTTGTAGTTTAATTATGCCTCAAATAAGGTACCTAGCTGCCGAGTACACCGACATGGTAGGTACTTACGTAAGGAGAATGTAACCAAAATGCGGCTTTACCATTGCATATATCGGGAGAGATATGGTGATACACGAACGTTTGATGGTGTAAATTCTGATTGTGATGTGATATTATGTGATTAATTATTCAGTGATCTTTTAATTAATAACGCACAATTTAGTGAGTTTATGCCGCTGATTTGTTGTTCTCCGACTAAAATACCTATCTTCGACCCCTATCGCTATCGCCCGCTGCGCCCCGAACCGCGCCGCACAACCAGTCAGTGGCATTTCGTAGATAAAGCGTGTTTGCTTTTTATGCAGTTGATTCTGCTATTTATTTTGTTTGAAAATTGCAGTTTTTATATTTTCCATTAGTACTAATTTTAGTGTTTTAAAATGTTAAGATGGACTAGTACTGTGCTCATTTTAATTTAATATCGTAGTTCCAGATCCACATTGTATTTATGTACAAATACGAAAACGATTTAATGAATCGCTTATGTTTTGCACTGTGTCGTAGGCCTTAGTAAACACGCAACAACTATTATTAAATTGCACCCTGCCCTCATCGCCCAAAACTGTTGTGTTGTTTCTTGTTTTTGTGTGTACCTTCTGATTTATTTTATTTTGTACTTGTTATGTTAAAACGATGTATGGTAAGTCGAAATATTATTGTAATGGTAGTTTTAAGATGTGAATTTGATTTTGTTTTTATCTACGCTTGCTGGCAGATAACATTGTTCTAAAAATATTTATTTTCTCTGTAACTGAATTTGTAATTCTTTTGAGAAATAAATATCTTTAACCGTATTCACTCCAAAAACGTCCGACTAGCTTGGACGCCAACGAACTAATAACCACACCCTTTTTCCGAAATGGCATCTCGCAGGTCAACCTAGGAGGTTGTCGTTTGCTCAACCGGACTATCCTGTGGGTGCCTTGAGTGTAAAGCCTCCAGCCAGGGCAATAACCACACCCACGCTGCGCACGCTTTTTATAAGCAAAAGTCGATTCCAAGCAATAATTTTTGCGTAAAGTTACTTAGTTTGATGTACAGAATGCTTGGTTGACGGCTATGTGAAGGGTCTGTTTACGCCCTGTATAGATACGATCCCAGAAGCGGGACGTTCCCGTGTTCCCGACAATGTACTCTGTTCTGTACGAGATACGTGACGGACAACCGGCACCCCTCCCGCGCCCCGCCATCGCAATCCAAATAAATAATATATTATGTATACATAAGTATAAATTGGATCGAGAAGCGATTGCTCCGGCTCCGCGGGGACTTGAATTACGGTGAAGACATTCACCTTAAAATATTGGTACGTCCGTGCGCTCGCTCGATTTATGTAGGATCGCACTTGCCGCGCGCCGCCGGCCCGCCCGCCTTCCCGAGAACGGTACGTACCACCTCGGCTCACAGGACGCCGCCGAACTTTCCATAAATCCGCGGGATTCGTTTAAACGAATTTCCTACAAATCAAAGAGAATGGGAACGACTCGCAGTTTAATTTTAATCCTATTTGTCCTTTTGCTTAGTTGTAAATGGCTACCACGTCTTTCTTAGGTACAGTTATTTTAAATTCTACATCCTTCTAGCTGGTATTCACTTCACCACTTCATCCATATAATTCATCCACTTTCGAATACAACTAGACGACGCCGCGGCCGCCGTGGTAGAAATACAACAGTCGTCAGACTCGTCAGTCACTAATTAGTTGTCTTTGACAAATCATTTTGATGATCACGACTCATTTCTAAGTACAATCCGGTTCAATTCAATAATTGTAATCAATAAATCCATGGTTGTTTCCACTGGGTATGGCGGACGCAGGCTGTGCAGCCTCTCGTTCACATTAATTCGCCGGCGGCGGGCGGTGCGCGGCGCGGCGACACAAAACGGCCGGGATTCATTTGAATACGCGTTTGTCTGTTGTTTAATGCTAATTCTGGTATTGGCTAGGGTCACACACGCTGCCGCGCTGGAGTGCGCCAGCCTTCTGTGCGACACCACGAGACGACTGACTGAGGTTATCTACCTACATTAGGTAATGTTTCGATTTATTCGAATGATGCCGAACTAAGACTAGAGAAGTATAGTGGAAAAGACAGCAGAAGTGAAAAAAACACCTCTTGGTGAACGTGGCACAGAGTTCACGGATGCACAGACCAACAACTCAGTAGGTACTTCTTCATAGATACTGTAGTATATTTCATGGTATTTGTTGGTGTCCTCCGTGGTATCCCATAACTACGATCTATCGTAAGTATCTATATTTACAGAGAGTTAGTTCCTCTTAGTAAAGTTAATTCTAGAAATCCCTAGAAGAGGTTATTGTTCCGAATAACATTTAACAATACATGCCAATACGTGCATGTCATAATACTCCAGTAACCACTCCAGCTTAGTAGATACAGGAGCACAGGTAGGTAGGTACATACGAGTCTGCTCCATTCCACTAAATAATACACGGCCATACATCTGACTCCGCTCAACATAATACATATTAAATAGCCGTCAGTTCAGAGCACTCTCGCCGATTACCTCTCATATCAGATTTCTTACGGCGGATAAAAAACGCACTTATCATTGGAGGCTGTGACTTATGACTACAATCTCATCGAGCAGCTATTTGTGGAGCTTTTAGATGATCACGAGGAGGATTGCCCAAACAATTGAGTTACCTACAAACAACAATTTTATATGATTGCTCATTGATCAACAGATTTGTGAGAAAATAATGCGTACCTACGTGAAGTAGGCAACACAGAAAATGTTGGTGAAATAAACCGTAACATCATGGTGTGTAAAGTTAGCATTTTTCACTAATCCTAACACAAAAATGATGTTTATAAATTACTAGCGGCCCGCCCCAGCTTCGCACGGGTGCAATATATATATTATATATATATATATATATAAACCTTCCTCTAAATCACTCTATCTACTACTGAAAACCGTATCCGTTGCGTAGTTTTAAAGATCTAAGCATACATAGGGACAGACAGACAGCGGGAAGCGATTTTGTTTTATACTATGTAGTGATTGATGTTCTAAAGTGAGAATATTTCTAGGTAAATCGTAATAAATTTTGTAGCCTCAGTAAGTTGATCTTTGAGTAGCTGCGATAATACTGCAAATATAAACTAACACACGAATATTTCCCTGATAATAAGTGTACATTCCGGGCGCACTCACCGCTCAGCCTCTGTGTCAATATAAGTATAATTTCGCTATAATGGGCGCAGCTCCATGGCAGTGTGTTGCCATCCGTCAAGCCAGACGGTTCCTCCTAGATATTTGATGTATAAGCTGTGTGCAATGAAACATTACTTCCTACGACTCCACAGAAGATCCAACCTAATAAACCATCATCATTCTTTTGCCCTTATCCCAATTCATTTGGGGTCGGCGCAGCATGTCTTCGTCTGCTTCCAACCGCATAAACCGTAATAATATTTTTATGTACTAAATGGAAATAAATGAAGGGCTGTCGCTGCTGTGCGCGCTTATGTAACATGTCTACCTATGTTGTTATTTTCAAAACCAAAAAAGAAAAATATAAGTACGGGTAAAACTTAAACTCCACCATATTGGTGTGAGAGTTTTATACACGCACTGTCTACTTTATCGTGTCTTTTTGAGAGCCTTGATAATTTGTAAAAGTTATAAGGCGAGCTTGTCTATAATCGGGTCTGATATCATCTCCATTGCAGGGTTTAGCGCTCGTACCTTCTGCTCAAGTTTGCGCACGGGTGCGTCCTGGGTAGGCGGTATCGTGTTGATTCAGCTCGAACTGTCGATGTGTCACAAACCGGTGTTTGCGGAGAGATGCACCACATACACGTACCTATAGGCACATAGCATTTGCATGTGCTGCACATACCACTTCTCGAGTCGGGGCGAGCTAGAGCCTTCATTTTCGGGGCACGTGATGTTCTTGTGTCACTTTTTGCTACTAAGACCAAATATTCATCCTGTCGTGGCTACGTAGATTATTAGTCCAGTAGGTACCTCGCACCTTCCTCTGCCCAGCGACCGATGATTGTTGTCATTTAAGTTGTGAACGTGATAATTATTGCAATGTGTGTGGCCATTGGTGCAAACTGTCCACCCTCACCAATAACTATTGTGAATGTACACAGTTGTCATATTCTTACTAACGTTCTTCTTCTTCTAACGATCGATCTCACATACACAAACAGCCAGACCCGGAACAACTACCTGTAGGCCATACAGATATTTGTTTCGTGTGGGAATCGAACTAGCGACACGCAGCGTAGTAGCTAATCGCTCAACCACTTTACCAACCGTGCCGTCAATTTTTGTGAGACTGTAAATAAAAATAAGTAAGGAGTTAGCTTGCATGTGTTGTTGAGGCACAAGCTACAATTTCTTGTTTAATCAGTATTGTGTGTGAAAGTACAACACATAAAGGGTGTAAATAGACCCTTTACGAAGCCGAAAGGCATTTTTCTCCCCGTCTATGCGATAATTTTTTTTTGTTCTATACTATACCTGGGAACCTTCTAGTTACGGAGATATTGGGGGTCAAAGTTCCAACTATTTCACAAGTGTTTTTTTAATACGTGTTTTCAATGTTAGATATTTACTTTAAATACCTCCACGACCCCCGTACTATTCAATCCATCCATCAGCACAATGCTTTGAGTGCGTTCCATCGAGTCTTACCGTAAAACGTGATTTTTCGCCGCAAAAAAAAGTTGTTTCCCAGCAATAATTTTTAAAGTTACTTAGTTTGATGTACAGAATGCTTGGTTGACGGCTGTGTGAAAGATCTGTTTACACCCTGTATACTGAAGATTAGGCTGTTTCTATAATAATATATACCTCTGTTTCTAAACTTCTAGAATTTCCAGAACTACTAGCCAATGTTCGCTATTCAACCACCCTTCTTTTGTGTACGACGGTGCAACCTTTGTGTCTGATGGTGTCACAAATAAAGCTCATTTGTTTGCGACCATGTTTAAGTACGGCTCATTCAGGTACTATTATATGATAGGACTAGCACACCCACGCAACTTCGTCTGCGTCACATGAGAGAGAGAGGGTTAGAGAGAGTGGGTCGAAGGCACCTATAGTTCAATTCTAACACATCACACACATCATTCCGCATAATGAAAATGCGCGCGCGATACCTGATCATTATTTTGCTGCGGAGTTATTTTAAAACTGTGATATCTCCTAAGATATTCATTGAAATCAAATGATGTAAAAGCAATTTCGTTCAAAATTAAATACTTATGATGAACTAGCTCTTGCCCGCAACTTCGTTCGCGTGGAAATTTTGTTGTGTATGCGTGTTCGATTCCCGGGTTGGGTAAAGTGTTGTTTGGTTATTCCATCAGGAATTTCTCAGTAGTAGCTACGGAGTCTGGATTTGTGCCCGATTGATGGCAATAGGCTCGCCCCCTATTACATGGGACTTCAACTTATCTGGTGAAATGTGGGTGTACGATTAGGTACACACCTGTGCCTAACCCTTCGGGGATTACAGGCGTAATGTTATGTGTGAGAACTGAAGGCCTGATCAAAATGTGATAATGTGGGTGATGACTACAAAAGGCGTCTTTTTGGGCGCTGTAATTCTGGGCGGCAGAGGTCTGAAACAAAATTAAAAGGCGACGATATGGCTTAAAAACTGGAACATTATGGTGCCATACGACTTTTTTTTCAAAGTGAACAATCAAACGCCTTGTTGGGCGCTATTTCTTTATTTATTCTAATACCGTTTTGCATACAACATTAAAAGATTTGTTTAATGACCGTGTGAGAAGCATGAACCGCCCAAATGAATGCCTGCCACTTTTAAGGTTTTTCCTTGGAATTGATTGACCGTCATTGTAAAAGCCAATTTTAAAGGAAATTGCAACTTCTTAAATTGAAATGGTAAGTTATTTGGATTAACGGGTATGCGGGGAATTAAACCGCTCTCTCCTTGAGCCACTCCTGTAATAATGGTGGCTATCAGTGGCGAAGGTTCCATATAAGCCGATTCCTACCGGCTTCCCTTTGAAAAGGGGCACAGTCAGTATTCAATAGCCAATAATATTCTATACAGTAAAGATATGTACTCCGGCTTACCTTTTACAAAAACTGACCCTTCGCTACTGGTGGCTATTATAATTTTACTTTCTCTGCTCTGTGATACGAAGCCTGATTCCATTGCGCGGTCTGGGAGTTAACCCCAGGGAGTTGAGCAATTCAACGGTGTAGGCAGTACTATCATTATTAGCCATCACAGGGTATGGATGTCGACGCAGACGATCATATCATTTTTTTTATTTGATTGACACACTCTTTCTTTGGCGACAGAACTACCCCTCACACAACCACCCTTCATTTTTTATATTAACCTCCAAATTTGGAAAAAACGTGCATGATGTGATGATGTGGATGTGCGTGCATCCTCTATAGCCACTGGATGGGAAAATTCTTCGGAAAATAGAATTTTCCCATCTGCGCCCGATTCCAGACGTTGGTTTTATCTAATTTTAATTTTTGTTTTTATTTTAAAGTTTTTAGAGATATTTTTTCGGCCAGTGAAAATTGGTCAATTAATATTTGTTAATTTATGATTACCTAACTGTCTTTGAACGGTTAAAAAAAACCAAAAGCATATTAATCTACTTTATACTGATTTGAAAATCATAAAACATTAGAAAATAACAAAAAATCTAGTCACAAAAAGTGAAAACCGGTTGGGGATCGAATTCGCCAACCATGTTTATTATTTTTGGAAAAAAATATCACAAAAAGTGGAGACTGGCTGTGACTCGAAATTGAGAACCCTGGTTTACAGGGAGGTCTGTGAACCGTCAGTCTACCTCGCTTCGTTTCGATGACACGTCATTTCCTATAGTAATTACAGAAAACAAGCCTCATCCGTTTGACAGAAACTTAAATTTGAATCCAACTAAGTAGTTAAATCAAATAAAGGTAAAGAGAAAGACCAACTTCAAGAGACGTAATAAAACAATGGAACTTCTAAGAATTGTATTTAATTAGTAAACAAGTAGTTCAGAAACTTTAAATAGAAACCATTGAAACTTATAGTTACATTCATTTCACTTACTTGTTTTGATTAGTACAAAGGGCGCGCGGCGTCTCCGGTACTCCCGCTTGACCCGTTTCACAGAGATCCCATACAATAAAGTTTGCAACAAATACAGTCGTTACTGGGATGAGCTCGTAAAAATAATACCTTCGAGTCGCGCTCATTGTAAACGAGCCAAGTTTTTCTATTTCCTGCGTAGCCCCCCCTGCCCCCGTGGCAGTGTAGAGCCCTTCCCCTCGGCCTCTCTGCGGCGGGTTGTTGATGAGCAGTGTGATCACCTGTCGCACGTCAGGGCGGAGTTATTCCGTTCAGTCAAGTTGTCGTACTAGTGACGCGCGCCTGAGGCACGAGGGTCGCACAGGTGAAGTCTGTCATATTTGGTCTCTGTGTTCCGCTACATCCTGTACCACCTACTGAGTGTGTTTTAGATTTGATTGTCATTCAGCTGTTGTCATTATTTTGACCTAGTTAGCGACTTTTGATTGTTCGGCGGTTTTCAGATTGCATGGAGACAGCACAAACAGTGCTAGGAAGGAGTTGATGACGAAGTTCATGATAAAGATTTCAAAGCAAGTGCTTTTGAAGATGAATGTTGTCAGACGTATGATTGTGTGTTAGTTACTGTGATATAATGGAAGGGCGTGTAATTGGAGGCTGTCGGCGTCGGGGGCTCGCGGCAGCTCTGATTAGGATTAAGTAAATTACGTCGCACTTCTCATTAACCAGTAATCCCGCATCCCGCGAGCTCACGAATCTCAAACGCGCTACTAATTCTGGTAGCTGCAGAACTGTATAGAGTTAAGACGATTGAGGTTCATAAACACGTCGGAGTATTCTAATTTGCTGGGAAGACTAGTGCAGTGCTGTGCTACTTTGACCAGCAATCGACAGGTGAAGATGAAAAAGATGTGCTTACTTTTAGCTACCTACATTATTTTCAAAGTGCCCGTCGGAAAAATTTAACAAGTTGCTAGGACTTCGCTCTGTGACACAATTTGTTGTTTCAAATTATTTTAATCACTTTGATTTGCTTCCTTATTAGTTTGAATACAAAGCGCTATTTGTATTCAATCAGTGATAAAAACTACCGATAAAGAGAGTCGACTGGTACTACAGGCTCGGGTAAAAAGTCTCCCGCACTGTAAGAAGCCGCTGATCCTCGCAGCATGTAATCCTCAACAAACAGGGCTCGGCGACGAGTCATACGCCGTATTTGCGCAGATCTGCGCTAATTACTAAGTGTGCTATCAAATCAGCACAGAGATTAGGTACACAAGACCCAAGTATTTGGTTTACAGTTTATATGTGTGGGTGAAGTCATAGTTATGCACACAAACACAAAATTAAATTAACTTGGCTTGCTGTACGAGCCGGTAATATTCATACAGCCGCTCATTATTATTGTGTGAGTAAACATATTGTACCCTACACGGGGTTTATTTTTTTTATCTTTACGCTTGTCGAGTACACTGCTAAAAATAATATAAACGGGTTTACAATAAAGCCCAACATTGTATACTAACTTAACATGGTAACCATAGCCGATTGGTGTAAGCGCTTGCGTTAGCTAGTGATCTAACCTCGACGACGCGAGTTCGAACCCAACTGAGGAATTATTTTTGCTACTTTTTACTTTTTGTTTTTAATAAATTTATTTTGTGGCCAATAAAATTACTCAAGCAAAAATTAAAAAGTAATTAAATATAACCAATGAAGTAATTTGATTTTTTTATTAGATAAACACTGCTATTTTTTGCTTAGCTTATCGCTTGGGTCATTAGCAAATTATCCGTCTCGTTTCTTCCAATATGTTCCTTATATTGGTTGTTTTAAGGTTCAATTTGGTGGGGGCTGTATGTTAGAAAAAAAAACTTGTATGGCCGATACAATGATTTAATACACTGTTGTTTACCTGGTTTTTTTGACAAAGACAAAGTTTTTTATTGGTAAGGATTGACGTAAATAATTTGTCAAAGTAGGTAGGTATATAAATTGAATCAAAGTAAAATTAGAGGTGAAGTGAATCAACATGTTAGATAGTAAGAAATTATGACAACTTCTAATCGCATAACAATAACATCACTTCACCATACCTTTTTTTTTTTTTTTTAACGTGTTAAAATCATCAAATGAGTCCTCCCACCCAGGGCAGAGCGGGAGGGACTGTCAGACTTGTACTGACTAAGATCCACGGTGTCCTTCAATAGCCCTTTATGTTCCAGGGTCACGGTAATTCTATGAGTCCCGCGACCCCGGCAGCCTTTGGCCCTCTAGAGGGGGGCCCCGTCATTATGCTGACACTCTTTGAGGCGCGCGTGGAACACAACGCGCCGTCGACCCGGGCATGGTCCATGGTCGGACAGCGAGTCGCCCATTACTCGCCGCCCGCATGCCCACGCCTACGGTGGCCGGAGATCGTCTGCCGACGTCCGGCGCCGTTGGCGTCTACCACTGCGGCTGGGGTGGAGGGAGGACGCTGTCATCTCCCTCACGCGGCCCGCCTCCTCCTTCGCGAGCATGACTGCTTCGCAGAAGGAGGCGACCGCTTCTCACTCCGTCTCGCCCCGCAGCATGGCCTCGACCAATGCCGGGCGCGAGAGGTCTCCGCCTATCGCCGCCGTGAGGACACGGCGGTGCTCTGCCCAAGCGGGGCAGTCCTGCACCGTATGCTCCACCGTGTCCTCCGGGCGGTCCTCGCAGTAGTGACACCCAGGCGTTTCCTCCTTCCCCATATGACACAGGTACCTCCCGAAACTTCCGTGTCCGGTGAGGACCTGCGTCACGCGGTAGGTCAGGACGCCATGACGCCTATCCAGCCACTCCTCAAAGAGGGGTCTTACCGCCGCGATTGCGGCGTGCCCGACTTCACCATACTTTCAATAATTTACGAGTTGTGGTTTTAAAAAAAAGTTTTATACCTACCTACTTATTACTAAGTTTTGTATTTGTTCTAATTTGCTTAACAAATATGAACATTATTTGCATATAAATAAGATTCATATTCGTCTACTAATTAAAATAAATTCGACTAATAATGAGTTGGCAATCCTTCGTTTTCTATTACTCCTTGTAGCTCATGAGATCTCACAGTTTGTAAGCACACTTTTATGCGGGTGGACAAGAAGGGATCAGCCTTTTGCCTTGCCACGATGTCGTAGTGTCGAGTCGATGAATTTGCCTTTGGTTTTGGCCTAAGATGTTCTACGTCTCCAAAATACGCATATCGGCGGACCCATAACTGCACGGTTCTCCCCTGTGGATAAAAACAGTATTTATAATCAAATCAAATCAAAAAATCAAAAATCATTTATTTCTTCAACATAAGAATTTTTAAAAACAGAATTAGTGATTGGAGCCTCCCTTTAAGCAAGTAATGCTTGTATTGGGAGACTCCGCTCTTCCATACCAAGAATTTATGCGAGAGTGTGAGTATGTGTGTGTGTGTGTGTGTAATTGTGTATGTTTGTGAATGTGTGAGTAGGCTTGTATGTGTGTATAATAAGTGTGCCAACATTTGATGTGAGGTGAGTACGTTTCACCGCACTTCTACTATCCCAACAGCACTTAAACTGTTGCACTCCATTGCATGCAACCGTTAAAATGGACAGAACCAAGCATCAAGATACAATTGTTAACAGTGCTTCTGTTTGATCATAGTTTAAAAGTTTTATCCAATTAATTATAGATGTTTTGCAGTCATAGTATTGTTTTGTATATATGTGTATTTCCCCATTTATCCTATTATATAGATGGGCCGAACGTCTTTGTAATTGTATACTAGCAAACCGAGTTTTTGATTGGGGAATTTGTGTAACATTGTCCTTTCGTATTTTTGTTAATTTGGAGGAGTCGAACGGTAAGGTTTTGTGCATTTTCAAAATGGTCTGAATAATATATAATTTTCTCACAGAGAGGAGGTCACTGATCTGAAATAGTTCGTCTGTGTGGAATCTCAATTTTTTAAAATACATTATTTTTATTAAAGCGCGTTGTGCACGCTCAACATCTATGAATTTTGATTTACTAGCTCCTCCCCAAACAGGGATGCAGTGCGTCAAAACTGACTGTACCAGAGCAATATATATTTCACTCAGAAGATTTCTTGGTGACTTTTGGCGAGTATTCATAGTTTTTGGGACGACATGCCGTAATGAGTTAAATAACCAGCTTAGCTTTCTGACTCTGCTTGTAACTTGCTCGAGATGTTGGTACCAAGATAACCTTTGGTATAATAATAGCTAATATAATACTTATAATAATAGCTAATATTATAATAAATAAACACTATATTTTTATACTATATATACACTATGTTTATTCAATATACTTATATATACCTAATTAATATTACTTATAATAATACAATACATAAATATAAGATATACACTGACATTAGCAAACATTATAATCTATTTTTATTTACGTTATTCAAAGGCTTTTCTTTAATCTGTCTAAAGGCTAGATCAAGCTAATTTTAGACCAAGCTAACTTTATCATAATCATCATACGATTACAAATTAAAAAAAGAAACTATAATAATTCAGTTAGTTCAGTTATTATTATAACTATGGTAGGTATTGCACTTAAGTTACATTAATTATTTATTCCTAGTAAACATCCCTTTCAATGTTTACTAGGAATAAAGAGAATAGAGGAGTTAGTTAAAGTGAAGTAGGTATAATATCAACGTAATATCTAACTGTTACTCACCGATATCATTAAGCGCCTTGTAATTTCACTTCTTCTCATCGATACGCTAATCGATAACAATTCAAATTGAGTCAGCCCAAAATTTGGCAACGAGTTTGGCTCTTTCAGTAGCGTCCTGTGATGCATTTCACAGGAGCAAACAACAGAACAGGCAGGACACGATATAAAGTGTCCCATCGTTTGTTAGGCAGCACCACATTTACACTCACAATTTCACATAATATAGATACGTTTTGCTCATCCAAAACAACGATTTCCACCTCTTTGAACATTGATAAATGTTGCATGGTTGGATCCACAGAAATAAAACCACACACATGCTCAAGAGTAGTAATCAATAAACTCAGTAATGCAAATACTCGTAGATTGACAACTAAGAATACTCATTTTTTATAAATGAAGGTGTTTGAAAACAATATTTTTAAATTGTCGGTAGTTGTTGTCTAAACAGTCAAAATCAAATAGCCTGAGAGTTCAATGTTTGTCTCAAACGTTGGAATCGTTATAAATTCTACTTTAAGTAATGTTTTAACAAAATAATGAATACAAAAAGAAAAATAATATACTATTGCATGCATGATTTGAACTTACGACTTCTCGTTCAGTGACCAAAGACGATAGCCATTGTGCCAGAATTGCTATAGTAACATCATGCAAAATATTATATCTCCTTCAGCATCATAAGTGAATGATGACTATATATTGGTATATGGTAATTGATGTGCCACACGCACACTAATAAAAACTGAGCTCGCTCGTTTTATTTTGTGTTTGTGTGCATAACTATGACTTCACCCACACATATAAACTGTAAACCAAATACTTGGGTCTTGTGTACACACTCAGTTGATTGTTTACAGAAAATTACCGAATGTTCAATTTATTGTTTAGTTGGTTCTCTTTTGATTTAAATAACAGTTAGAATCTATTTAGGAAATCGTAGTTTAAGAATTGCGACACGTCTACTACCGCCGCAGTTGATATCTCTGCCACGCGATACACATCCACTTGCACCCGCTACGCCGTAGCCAGCAAATACCATGAGTAACCACAGCTAGGCCGTAGCTGGCGACTGCTACCGGTAGGTTGGACCTTGTTCGCGATACCTACCGGTGGGCTACAATTATTTTTAATCAATCAATAGTCTTTTTTTGTAAACATAGATTACAACAGTGTGCAAGATGTTACAATAATTGTTATACGTATAATAGTTTCACTATGTTTTGCCATTTGGCGTACAAATATGTATTTAAAGCGGGCTTTTGCCAATTAGGTAAATTAATCTAAAGGTATCTATTATAAAGAGGTAAAAGTTTAATTAGTAATAATATTAATACCAATTTTAATAAAAATGCATTTGGTAATGTCAATCTTTAACCTTTTCACCGCCAACGTACAGTGGGCCCAAGTATTTGGTTTACAGTTTATATGTGTGAGTGAAGTCATAGTTATGCACACAAACACAAAATTAAATTAACTTGACTTGCTGTACGAGCCGGTAATATTCATACAGCCGCTCATTATTATTGTGTGAGTAAACATATTGTACCCTACACGGGGTTTATTTTTTTTATCTTTACGCTTGTCGGGTAATCTAGTAAAAATAATATAAACGAGTTTACAATAAAGCCCAACATTTTATACTAACTTAACATGGTAACCATAGCCGATTGGTGTAAGCGCTTGCGTTAGCTAGTGATCTAACCTCGACGACGCGAGTTCGAACCCAACTGAGGAATTATTTTTGCTACTTTTTACTTTTTGTTTTTTAATAAATTTATTTTGTGGCCAATAAAATTACTCAAGCAAAAAGTAAAAAGTAACTAAATATAACCAATGAAATAATTTGATTTTTTTATTAGATAAACATTGCTATTGTTTGCTTAGCTTATCGCTTGGGTCATTAGCAAATTATCCGTCTCGTTTCTTCCAATGTTCCTTTCTTATATTGGTTGTTTTAAGGCTCAATTTGGTGGGGGCAGTATGTTAGAAAAAAAAACTTGTGTGGCCGATACAATGATTTAATACACTGTTGTTTACCTGTTTTTTTTGACAAATACAAAGTTTTTTATTGGTAAGGATTGACGTAAATAATTTGTCAAAGTAGGTAGGTATATAAATTGAATCAAAGTAAAATTAGAGGTGAAGTGAATCAACATGTTAGATAGTAAGAAATTATGACAACTTCTAATCGCATAACAATAACATCACTTCACCATACTTTCAATAATTTACGAGTTGTGGTTTTAAAAAAAAACGTTTTATACCTACCTACTTATTACTAAGTTTTGTATTTGTTCTAATTTGCTTAACAAATATGAACATTATTTGCATAAAAATAAGATTCATATTCGTCTACTAATTAAAATAAATTTGACTAATAATGAGTCGGCAATCCTTCGTTTTCTATTACTCCTTGTAACCTTCTGCTCATGAGATCTCACAGTTTGTAAGCACACTTTTATGCGGGTGGTCAAGAAGGGATCAGCCTTGTGCCTTGCCACGATGTCGTAGTGTCGAGTCGATGAATTTGCCTTTGGTTTTGGCCTAAGATGTTCTACGTCTCCAAAATACGCATATCGGCGGACCCATAACTGCACGGTTCTCCCCTGTGGATAATAACAGTATTTATAATATTTTTTATAATAATAGCTAATATTATAATAAATACACACTATACTTTTATACTATATACGAGTATACACTATGTTTATTCAATATACTTATATATACCTAATTAATATTACTTATAATAATACAATACATAAATATAAGATAAACACTGACGTTAGCAAACATTATAATCTATTTTTATTTACGTTATTCAAAGGCTTTTCTTTAATCTGTCTAAAGGCTAGATCAAGCTAATTTTAGACCAAGCTAATTTTATCATAATCATCATACGATTACAAATTAAAAAAAAGAAACTATAATAATTCAGTTATGATAATATATTATTATAACTATGGTAGGTATTGCACTTAAGTTACATTAATTATTTATTCCTAGTAAACATCCCTTTCAATGTTTACTAGGAATAAAGAGAATAGAGGAGTTAGTTAAAGTGAAGTAGGTATAATATCAACGTAATATCTAATTGTTACTCACCGATATCATTAAGCGCCTTGTAATTTCACTTCATCTCATCGAAACGCTAATCGATAACAATTCAAATTGAGTCAGCCCAAAATTTGGCGACGAGTTTGGCTCTTTCAGTAGCGTCCTGTGATGCATTTCACAGGAGCAAACAACAGAACAGGCAGGACACGATATAAAGTGTCCCATCGTTTGTTAGGCAGCACCACATTTACACTCACAATTTCACATAATATAGATACGTTTTGCTCATCCAAAACAACGATTTCCACCTCTTTGAACATTGATAAATGTTGCATGGTTGGATCCACAGAAATAAAACCACACACATGCTCAAGAGTAGTAATCAATAAACTCAGTTATGCAAATACTCGTAGATTGACAAGTAAGAATGCTCATTTTTTATAAATGAAGGTGTTTGAAAACAATATTTTTAAATTGTCGGTAGTTGTTGTCTAAACAGTCAAAATCAAATAGACTGAGAGTTCAATGTTTGTCTCAAACGTTGGAATTGTTATAAATTCTACTTTAAGTAATGTTTTAACAAAATAATGAATACAAAAAGAAAAATAATATACTATTGCATGCATGATTTGAACTTACGACTTCTCGTTCAGTGACCAAAGACGATAGCCATTGTGCCAGGATTGCTATATTAACATCCTGCAAAATATTATATCTCCTTCAGCATCATAAGTGAATGATGACTATATATTGGTATATGGTAATTGATGTGCCACACGCACACTAATAAAAACTGAGCTCGCTCGTTTTATTTTGTGTTTGTGTGCATAACTATGACTTCACCCACACATATAAACTGTAAACCAAATACTTGGGCCCAGTGTACACAGAACGCGATGCCTCGCCAGCGCCAAGCCACAGATAATATAATACGCCAAGCTATAATTGTATAACGAAGTATACAGTAAACGGTACTGATGAGGGTATTGTCATATCGATGAATGAGATTTACACGCTTTAAATACAGTACTTTTATGTTTGATAGGTAGTTAAAAATTAAGAGTTTCTGATGAAGTCGTGGTGCTGGTGGCACGGAAATCTAGAACTTCTATTGAAGTCCGTGGCGGTGAAAAGGTTTAATGAAATACGATAATGTCAATAATAAATAGTTATGATGTCAACAATCTGCTAAGAAAAATGATTAAAATTGAAATTATCGACAGAACTGTGAGAGTCGTCCTGCTTTTATAGTCATGTTACGAGTATACAAATATTATTATGTCCAAGAGCTGTCATTAAAGTAGT
Organism: Noctua comes; assembly: GCA_963082995.1. Taxonomy (NCBI): domain Eukaryota; kingdom Metazoa; phylum Arthropoda; class Insecta; order Lepidoptera; family Noctuidae; genus Noctua; species Noctua comes. Next base: position 563,870 of record OY720269.1, read on the forward strand.
CACTGAGAGAATAGTAACATTTCTGTATTAATATAGTACATAATTTACGCTTGAAATTGACTAAATTTAGATTTTTTATTGAGCAAGGAAACTCACTAAATATTGTTTGGGCCATACAAAAAAAGATTTTCCTCATTAAAGCCGTACCTGCATATGGTACTTTTAGCTCTAACTTATTTCTAACACGCAGTTTCCAATATTGACTTTTGAAAGCTATTTCATATAGGTTCATGTTTGTTTTAACAAATATAATATGTCGGATCCGGTCGTTAGCACAGACATAAAATGAATCGGCAAACGCGCCAGTATGGGCACTGGTGACATGACGCGACCTAATTACCAGTCTACCTACACCACAACGTGTTTCTACAGAGCCCTGATGTTCAGCTCGGGGCGAGGGCGACAGTCAGTGTCTAATCGCGGCGGAGCTGAGACGTCTTGGAACTGTACCCGATTCATTGTGCCCCGTGTTATTGTGTTGTAAGCTCAAGTAATTCGTTAGTTTTGCAACAGTGTATCGCACCCAGTGTATTTTCCTAGCATGAAACCCGTCGTCTGTCTACATGATGTACGAGCCTAACGGAGTAAATCCTGACATATCCGACATATATTCACCTCATAAATATAAAGAGAAGGCAAGGTTAAGATTTTGAGGCTTTTAAATAGAGGTTGACAGCTAACGATACTTTGTAAACCACACATAGCTCTGATGCATCTTTTTTGGGCTTTAAAGACATAATCCTTATTTACTTAATTGCCCCAATATATTATACCGAATCTTAGTGTGTTTGAAATATAGCCATGGCAACAGGGGCTTGCCGTCCATAGAGGCCATAGAAGCCTACCCTACCAACAAAGCCAAATGCATTTAATATAACTATGTAACAAAATAATACAAAATATTTAAAAAAAAGTTAAAACTCCTGTTAGAACACTTATAGCAACTTGTCGCGCCCGTGTGACGTAACTCACACTATACAGTACTGTAAGGTAAGTTCGTAGCTACAAATTGTCAATTCTGAGGCAAGACGAAGTATAGCCTACAATACAATAAATTTCATTGATAATTTTACGCACACTGTTGCATACTTTCGTGTGTATGAACAGCACACATGTATAGATTATGGGCGTAACTCCGTTCACTGTAGACGATGACCACGTGTTATGATTGGCTAGCTAGATTTATGAATGAAGGGCATTAGAGCAGTGTTCCCAATTTGTGGACATTTCCCTGAATTGCGGGGAATTCGAGAAAAAGAGACGGACACGATAAAACTGGTACTCCCTTTCTTCTCCTAAAATTGTTTGTCCGAAAATCATTATCCATAACACGTATGCTACAAACTTCAGTAACCGTAATGTTCAAAATCCCGAAATTGTGTTTAACATAATTATCTTTAGTTCTTAAAGTATTCTGTCATAATATCGAGTACTATAATAATTGAATCTCCTAATTTTACATGACCTAAAGTCATATGTCCTAAGTATTGTGTTAAATAATGTGTATTATTCCGAATGTTCATTTATTATTATTATTATTTATTATTATTTATTTATTTCGAACACAAGTGATTCATATAGTTGTTAGTAACACTTATAAACTACGTTAGTAACATTCTCATTAAAATAATATCAAAAATTTTCATCATAACATAATAATCATATTTATAATAATTTTTTTAGTCTAAAACATTTGCTAAAAATTAGGTTTTAGTGACAGAAACGAATCGCTGTAAATCCGACTCCACGCAGTCTTGTCTGCTCTACCCCTAGAGTGTAATTTAAAATCGCGTAGGCGCGGAGGGGCGAGGTGGCCCGCGAGTTGAGGAGCAGGTGGTTGTAACACTCGCCGCCGCGGCTGAGGCTGGCCGGCAAAGCCGGCCAGCAAGCCGAAGCTGCGGTGGTGAGCGTTAAACTCATCTGCGACGATAAACTCGCGTGGGACCGCCGGAGCCCCGCAGCGCCGGAGCCGTGACAGAAACCATGCCTGCTGCATGTTGCATGCTTGCTTGCATGCTGCATGCTTGCTTGTATGCTGTGTGCTTGCTTGCATGCTGCATGCTTGCTTGTATGCTGTGTGCTTGCTTGCATGCTGCATACTGCGTGCTTGCTTGCATGCTGCATGCTTGCTTGCATGCTTCAGTCTTGCTTGCATGCTGCATGATTGCTTGCTTACAAAAACCACATGTTCACAATCAACTGCTTTATTGAATACATGTATAATATATTTATTTATGTATAATAAAAAATTATAAGAGAGAGAAGTTCATAGCAAAAGCTTTGTTGTACATATTTGTTCTAAGAATATTATTATTATAAATAAACATCATGTAATTTGAATTTAGGACTTATAACTTTTATTGAAAACGGTTTTATGTCTTTTGTATGTTATTGATTGTAATATTTATGACAAAAGGATTTAGGACATATTATATTTAGGGATTTCAATTTTATGGCATGTGATACTATGTGATATTAAGTTCGGGTAAGTTATCATTCGGACAAATGATGATTAGGACAAAAAAAGTTATGGCACTTTAAATTATGGATAAAAAAGTTAGGTGACACAATAGAGAACCGATAAAACTATAGTGTCCGACTCTTTTTCTCCTTAATGACTACTAGATACAATTAAAAAAACATGGTGGTATTGTCGAATTTGTACCGTCCACAAAAATGATAAATTCAAAATCAAAATCAAAGCATTTATTTCAAATAGGCCAGTTACAGGCACTTTTGAATTCTCGAAATAAAGACAACAATAGCTACAGTCCCAGTCACAAGGCATAAAAACTGTGAAAGTACTGTAGTTGCCCACTCCCTAACGTAGTCTTTTAAATCAGAATACTTTTACTAACTCTTGGTTACATCATTCATGTTGAGATGGTACATTATGTGAGAACGATGTAGCAAGATGTGTACGTTAAAAGTGTCCATAGTAAACAATTCAAAATAAAGTAATTCAAATAAGCCGTGGCAATCAAGAGATGACCAGTCACAACTGACAGCGCCCGTTCACGAACATGACACATGTATCAGCACCATTCAACTCAACCATTTTGAAGGGAACTAAATGATCCGACACACGCGCCACCATCAGCGAGACATTTGAGTGAGCATGACAATTCCTAACCGCCAGGGTACATTCAAGTCAAGAAAAGACGTAGGTTTCTAGCGAATGACAGCTTTCTAGTGCATAGTACTCACACAATATGGGATATATGATCGTATCCGCCAAACCGGAGCTGCTGAGGGAGATCGAGAGTTTTTATGGGCAGTTGTACACTTCAACCAGTAAACCCGTTGCAAATCTAGCTAACGACCCAAGAGCTAGACTGACCCGACACTATACCGAAGACATTCCGGATGTCAGCCTGTACGAGATTAGGATGGCTCTGAAACAGCTTAAAAACAACAAGGCACCGGGTGAGGACGGAATTACGGCCGAACTCCTGAAGGCAGGTGGAAAACCGGTACTTAAGACCCTTCAGAAGCTGTTTGATTCCGTCATACTCGAGGGGAAAACGCCGCAGGCATGGTGCAGGGGTGTGGTGGTACTCTTCTTCAAAAAGGGCGACAATGCCCGGCTGAAGAACTATAGGCCCATCTCACTTCTAAGCCATGTCTACAAGCTGTTTTCAAGAGTCATCACGAATCGTCTCGCGCGCAGGTTTGACGATTTTCAGCCTCCCGAACAAGCCGGATTCCGAAAAGGCTTTAGCACCGTAGACCACATACATACGCTGCGCCAGGTTATACAGAAGACCGAAGAGTATAACCTGCCTCTCTGCTTGGCGTTTGTGGACTACGAGAAAGCCTTCGATTCGATCGAGACTTGGGCTGTACTGCAGTCTCTCCAACGGTGCCAAATCGACTATCGGTACATCGAGGTGCTGAAGAGTTTGTACAAAAACGCCACCATGTCAGTCCGACTTCAGGACCGGACCTCGGAACCTATCCTTCTGCAGCGAGGTGTAAGACAGGGAGACGTCATATCTCCGAAACTGTTCACCGCTGCACTGGAGGATGTCTTCAAGGTTCTGGACTGGAGAGGGCTAGGCATCAACGTCAATGGCGAGTACATCTCTCACCTTCGGTTTGCCGACGATATAGTGGTCATGGCTGAGACCATGGAGGACCTCAGTACAATGCTCGATGACCTCAGTAGAGCTTCCGAAAGAGTGGGTCTTAAAATGAACATGGACAAAACCAAAGTCATGTTGAATGCCCATGTAACACCCACTCCTATCAAGATCGGAGACTCTACACTCGAAGTTGTAGACGATTATGCCTACCTGGGACAAACGGTCCAGTTAGGTAGGTCTAACTTCGAGAAAGAGGTCAATCGTCGAATCCGACTCGGCTGGGCAGCGTTCGGGAAGTTGCGTGGTATCTTCTCGTCCAACTTACCGCAGTGTCTCAAGACGAAAGTCTATGACCAGTGTGTGTTGCCAGTGATTACATACGGGACCGAAACGTGGTCGCTCACAATGGGCCTCATCAGAAGGCTGAAAGTCACCCAAAGGGCAATGGAGAGGGCTATGCTCGGAGTTTCCTTGCGTGATCAAATCAGAAATGAGGAGATCCGCAAGAGAACCAGAGTTATCGACGTAGCCCGAAGAATAGCCAAACTTAAGTGGCAGTGGGCAGGGCACATTGCTCGCAGAACGGATGGCCGATGGGGCCGAAAAGTTCTGGAGTGGCGACCGCGAACCGGAAGACGCTGCGTTGGAAGGCCCCCCACTAGGTGGACCGATGACCTCGTAAAGGTTGCAGGGATCCGCTGGATGCGAGACGCACGGGACCGGTCAATGTGGCGACACTTGGGGGAGGCCTATGTCCAGCAGTGGACGTCTTTCGGCTGAAATGATGATGATGATGATGAATATGGGCTATGCGGCTATATAATACTTAAGAGATTAAATTTATACAATGCAAAGATAGTTGTACAATCTTCAGTTGTATTTGTAAAAATTGCAAAATCACTAGAAAAATAATAAAATTAAAAACTACATGGATTTTATTTTTCGCTTTGATTTTTGGGGAGTTTGGAAAATAAGTAATGACAACACCATCGTTACTGTCGTCTGTCAGTATTATTATCCGGCAAAATTTTGTTATGCACTGTTTTATAGGATCACGGTATGACAATGATGCAATTTCATTTGGTAGTGTTTTTTTTAATAAATTACGAATTAAATTTTTCTTGGAAGGCCGTATTGTTTCATGTGACAAGCAATTTATATGCGATCTTGAATGTTTTTATATCTTACTAAGTTATAACTTATAAGTAATTCGTTTTGAAACGTACATTAATGTAAATATTATTTGTTAAGTACATTGACACTTAATAAAGATGGTATTCTGTTGTGAAGTGTGTGGTGATAATGTGTGTTTGTTAGAAGTTACAAGCAATAAGTTTTCACAATTATCGTTTAATGATAAGATTCATGTGGTGTCTAGAGGTAGATGTATACGTGAATTACGAGAGTTAATCCAAAAATATGATAATTCACCTCGTACTCGTTATTATTATTGAAGTATTCTATTTCTACTAGCTGTGCTCTATTTTCCAGGCAAGATTTGAACCATTTATGTGATTTACCGTGGATCCCTAACCTATACAATTTATTTAATAAAATACCATATTGTACTTTATCATAGGCTTTGGTCATGTCTAGCATTAAACCTACTGCGTATTTTTTTGTGTTTATTATGTTTAGGGCTTCCTGTATAAATTTATAGACTGCTAATGCAGTTGATCGATTTTTCCGAAAGCCGTTTTGGCATTCGTCAAATAGTTTAAATTTTTCGCAAAAAGTGTACACGCGATTGCACATTGCTTTCTCGAAAATCTTTGAAGCTGTAGGCAGTAAAGCTATTGGATGGTAATTACTTGGCTCTGTTTTGTATTTTTTCTTATGTAAAGGTTTCACTAATGCGATTACATATTAGCTACTTCCTCTGGCTCCGACGTTGTTTTATTGTTATTTGTTTGTAGTTTAATGTTAAATTTGTCTTTTTTTATTGTTTTATTTGTTCACTCGTTTATTATATTCCACATTGTTTTGACTTTTTATTTTGTCAATATATTGTAGTTTTTTTGATGTTGTTACTGATGTTTTCAATATTTTTTCATATTTTTATAGTGTTGTGATAGTATTGAGTTCTTTGTTTTAAGTGTAAGTATTTTTAATAATCTCATAGTTTTGCAGGAGGTTTTGATACCTTTGGTTAACCATTTTTTCTTAAAATTTGATTTTAATTTAATTTTACGTAAGGGTATGCATTTGTTCAGGATATTAGTTAGCGTATCATTGAATGCTTTATAATTACCGTTCATATTTTGGTATTTTATTATTATTTTGTTCCAGTCTATGACTTGTAATGCAGACTTAAACTTTAATATATTGATATCGTTAAATAATCTCTTTTTTGCGTACCAAGTAGGTTGAGATGTGAATACATGTGGTGTAGAAATCTGTATTGCTGTTCCGCTATGGTCTGACAAACCAAATTCTTCAATGGTTGTACATAATTTGTTTGCGTTACAGTTTGTAAATACAAAATCTAAGCATGAAGATGTAGTTTGAGTAATACGAGTGGGCTTTTTTTTGTGTTGTGTAAGTTTGAACTCTAACATTAAATCTAAGAATTGACTAGTTTTCCTGTTGCTTTCTAAAACATTTATGTTAAAATCTCCGCCTACTATGATATCAAATTTTGTAAAATTTATTGTGCAAATACTTTAAAATAATTTTTAATTGACTTTAAATATATCTTCCTCTCTTTTGTTCCAATATATCGCTAATAATGAAATATTTTCTTTGGGTAATTCTATTGCAAATAATTCAATAACATATTCTATGGACATGATCTGTGACATTATTCTTCTCTCTAAATTCGATGTGATCTTGGACCAGGATGCAGACGCCGCCACCTCCTCGCGTCTTTCGGCAGTATGATGCAGCTATTTTATATCCGCTAAATTGTATCATTCTTTGTTTTTCGCTCGATAACCAGGTAAAAAGGTGTCCGATAAACAAATTGCGTTATATATTGGGTTTTTTTCAATGAAAGCTTCAAATATGTCTTGTTTATTGTAAATACTTTGTATGTTTTAAAATAAAATGTTAAAATGTTCTGCCGTGACTTCGAAAGGAGTTTTTTTTTATATTTGCGTCACCTATTATTTTCTATTTATATTATTCCTACGGTTATTGCAACGTAGATACAATAGACTCAACATCGTCGTAGGTTTTAGTTTTAAGCCAATCGGTTACAACTTTTTTACAGTCCCGGAGCTTCATGGAATGTATACGTAATTCTTTATTCAACAAGTTGTATTGATAAGATGATTGCCTTGAGAATTAGTATTGCCTTTTAGCGAAAGCAGATTTAACATTGACAGTTAGAGCGACTAAGGAGCTACTGCTCTCTTCTGCTTTTAGACTTGAAGGGATCATACGGGAGGGATGTGTGTTTCCTTAGTATTAGTTGAAGCAAATAAAGCTTTCTTACAGACAAAAGATCAGATAATAGATAAAGGCTGTGGGTGGGGTATCTATAAGGTTTAAAGAACATGACTTTGAGTAAGGTTCTCTGCGTCCTCTCAAGTTCTAAAAACTTAATTTTTGTTGGGGACTATATTTCTTGTCACCAAAATTTATATTTTTCATCAAGTTGTATCATCTAATAAATAGATCTATCGCCACGAAATATTTTCGTTCTCAAATAAACAAAAAGTGTTCCCAGGTATGAATTATCAAATTAATGTTAATATATGTGTACAATAAGAGATGGATTACCAATAAAATTGTAGTGCATTAGATGAATATAAACTTCGTTGTTATAATAGTAGTTTCATTACATAAATAATAGCTTTGTGCTCAGAATGGTAGATCTGTCACCAAATAAATCGATTATCGCAAATCTCGGGACTTGGGGCACCCCGACTTTAGGTTAGGTTATGTTACTTTAAACCCTGCAAACAGAAATAGGAGCCCCGTGCGAAAATGTGGCCGTAAAATAATACAGTTTATCTCTTGTTTAGAATCCTACGAAAGTTTATAAATTTCCTAGAAAATTTATTAGTTTGCTTAAATATCTATTAGGACAAACCTATTATAATACATACAAAAACATTTATTTGGTACTGGATCCTATATCTCCATGATTTTAGGTGATTTATTGTGGAATTGATTTTATATTGTTTGGGGACTAAATTTTGGTGACAAATCTGCTATTTTGCGGGCAAACCCTATTATTTAAGAAACACAAAACTAATTAAATTGGCGATAGCTTAAATGATACCCATTTTTGTTGTCCCTCCCCAGCAAGACAGACAGTACATGAGGATAGATTGGGCCAGTGATATGTACACTTGCTTCAGAAGTTGCTTTGAGGCAACATGTCGCAGTGTTTTAAAAGTTCATATCAGCTTCCTAACTCTTTTCATAATAAGTTCGGTGTGCATGTGCCAGGACAGGCGCTGGTCAATCATGACACCTAGATATTTGGTATGCAGTAACCTGTCAATTTTTAAACACGAGCAGTCGGGGGTTGGGGGTTTGGGTCAGTTGTGGATTTTTATTTGAAAATCTTGCGACGGTTGCGAGTTATTATACTTAGTAAAGCAGATATATTTGGATTTTGAGGTATTTAATGTGAGGAGACTATGGTTTAGCCAGGCTGCTATCTTCGCAAGGCCACGCTCGGCCAACCTACCAACATTAGCCCAGGTCTTAGCAGTGAAGACAATGGCAGTGTCGTCGGCATACGAGAAAATGAGCCCGCCGTCAATTTTCATGTTACAGAGGTTATTAATATAGATAAGGAATAAGGTCGGCCCAAGGACACTGCCCTGGCCGACTTCGAAAGTGACGGTTGACTCAGAACTGGTGTACATAACAGTTGAACCAAGTAATTGATTTACAGTTTATATGTGTGGGTGAAGTCATACTTATAAACACAAAATAAAACGAGCGAGCTCTTTTTTTATTAGTGTGCGTGTGGCACATCAATTACCATATACCAATATATATTCATCATTCACTTATGATACTGAAGGAGATATAATATTTTGCATAATGTTGCTATAGCAATCCTGGCACAATGGCTATCGTCTTTGATCACTAAACGAGAAGCCGTTAGTTCAAATCATGCATGCAATAATATATTCTTATTCTTTTTGTATTCATTATTTTGTCAAAACATTACTTTAAGTAGAATTTATAACGATTCAATCCGGTTCATGGTTGTGTAATAAAGTTTCCAACGTTTGAGACAAACATGGAACTCTCAGGTCATTTATGTTGACTGTTTAGAAATCAACTACCGACAATTTAAAAATGTTGTTTTCAAACACCTTCATTTATAAAAAAAATGCGTTCTTAGTGGTCAATCTACGAGTATTTGCATTACTGAGTTTATTGATTACTTACTACTCTTGCGCATGTATGCGGTTTTATTTCTGTGGATCCAACCATGCAACATTTATCAATTACATTGTTTTGGATGAGCAAAACGTATCTATATTATGTGAAATTGTGAGTGTAAATGTGGTGCTGATGGGACACTTTGTATCGTGTCCTGCCTGTCCTGTTGTTTGCTTCTGTGAAATGCATCACAGGACGCTACTGAAAGACTCAAACTCGTCGCTAAATTTTGGGCTGACTCGATTTGAATTGTCATCGATACGCTAAGAAGAAGTGAAATATTGCAAGGCGCTTAATGATATCGGTGAGTAACAGTTAGATATTACGTTGATATTATACCTACTTCACTTTAACTAACTGCTCTCCCCTTTCAATGTTTACTAGGAATAAATAATTAATGTAACTTAAGTACAATAGTTATTTATTTATTTAGGTTAACCAACAATTGCTTACACTATATACATTTCTGATTTAATGACTAGAGTAACATTTACATAATAATATATTTTCATAACTGTATTATAGTTTCTTTTTTTTATTTGTAACCGTATGATGATTATGATAAAATTAGCTTGATCTAGCCCTTAGACAGATTAAAGAAAAGCCTTTGAATAACCTAAATTAAAATAGATTAAAATGTTTGCTAATGTCAGTGTATATCTTGTATTTATGTATTGTATTATTATCTCTTCTCTTCTCTTCTCTTCTATCTTCTATCTACATATAATAAAATCGTTAAAATCCGGTCCGATGTTCCGACCTGGCGCATAAACTACTGCATAGATCCTGTTCAAATTTTGCACAAATATCTGTAATAGGCTTCTTCAAATGTTAGGCTATATATTATCACGCTAATTGCTGAAGGGGATGAGCAATATTGCATTATGTTAGTATTATTCAATTGTTTATCGTTTCAGTCATGATATGCGTAACAACGTCTGTTTCAAAGTATGTGTCAGCGAAGCAAATAGAGAAACGGTTTCATGACCGCTTTACGTGCATCACGTCGCAAGTTCGATCCCCAGTAAAATGATACTTTTTGTAATTGGTTGTATTTTTTTTGATAGAGATTATCATTATTTATTTTCTCTTTTTTATGAAAGTAAGAAGTTTCTATTTTTTCTTTTTCTTTTTTTTATATAATAAATTCTTATGAATAAAGTTAAATTATTGGTGAAATCTCTTTCCTCATGTTTGAATCTGGCCGTTCGATGGTGTTCTGAACTGACAACGTCGTTGTGTGCTGTCCACAGGTGCTGTCAGAGTCGATGTTTTCAATTTCACCTATCGCTCCCAATAAAAATAATAGCAGTTATTGAAATTAATTTGAAACTATTTTGTTGTGTCGTTGTTCTTAGTTTTGCACAACTATTATTTACGGTTAGGTCTATTATTGTTAGGTCCCAAAAATAAAATTCGTCTTTGTTGGAGGGTGGATGATTGTAATGTATGATTTCTGATGCGTCTTGATTGTTAAAAAAAGCACGTAATTCGTTACTTGAAAAATATTTAGGTATCTTTATCATGTATCTTACTACTATTATAAATGCGAAAATTTGGATGGATGGATGGATATTTGTTACTCAATCACGCCAGAACGGCTGAACAGATGTAGATGAAATTTGGCAAAGAGATAGATTATCGTGCTAATAATAATGTCCATATTCTGCAACTGGTTGCCAACCGGCAACTGTCATACAATGCATTAGAAAAGAACGGCTATTTTAGCCCATTTGTCATCGAAGCGAAGCAAGGTAGGCTGACGGTTCACAGATCTCCCTGTAAACCAGGTTTCGCAATTTCGAGTCGCAGCTCCACTTTTTGTGATAATTAATTCCAAAAATAATAAAAATGGTTGGCGAGTTCGATCCCCAGCCGGTTTTCACTTTTTGTAACTAAATATTTTGTTTTTTTCTAATGTTTTATGATTTTCAAATCATTATAAAGTAGATTAATGTGCTTTTGGTTTTTTTTAACCATTCAAAGACAGTTAGGTAATCATAAATTAACAAATATTAATTGACCAATTTTCACTGGTCGAAAAAAATCTCTAAAAACTTTAAAATAAAAACAAAAAATAAAATTAGATAAAACCAACGACGTAGTAAATTTGTTCCGTGCGGGAAACGAACCCGCGACACGCAGCACTGCAGTCAATCGCTCAGCCACTGCGCCAACTGTGCCGTCACATTGCATTTGTGCTGAATCTTCTGCTGCCCCAACTCCTCAAGGACCGCTATATACAGCTTTAAAGTTTTTTTTTAACCTTGCCCCAGTCCAGGCCCACACTTGGAATTTCTCCTGTATCGTGGGTGTGTTTACAGACAGTTAAACTCACAAACAGCCAGACACCCCCACTCGCTCAGCCACTGCGCCAACCGTGCGGTCACATAGCTGTGGCTGTGGCTCCCTCGGACATTGCTGCAACTTTGCTTAACGGTGGCCGAACTGCACATTCCGTTTTTATATTGCCGCTGAATTTTGCAAGTGAAGATACCTCAACATGCAACGTCACCAAAAACAGCGGCCGGGGAGTCCTTTTGCGGCAGTGCAAGTTTAAAGTGCATAAGAGGCGTTGAACCGCAGCTTGCAGGACATTCGCGGCAACCAGGCGCTGATGGGTGGCGTTGTCGTTTTGCTCGCAGGCGACTTTAGACAGATACTGCAAGTTATTGAGAGGGGCACGCCGGCGGATGAAATAAACGCCTCAATAAATGTCTCAAGGCGTCGCCACTGTTGTCTGGGACCGAAAAGATCCATCTTACTTGCAACATGTGCGTCCAACTGAACAACGACCACGAAGCAGGTGTCTTTGCGTATATGCTGCTGCAAACTGGAGTGGGTCGTCTAGAATCGGGCGCAGATGGGAAAATTCTATTTTCCGAAGAATTCCTCCACATCATTACATCATGCACGTTTTTCCAAATTTGGGGGTTAATATAAAAAATAAAGGGTGGTTGTGTGAGGGGTAGTGGTGTCGCCAAAGAACGAGTGTGTCAATCAAATAAATAAAAATGATATGATCGTCGGCGTCGACATTCAAAGACCCTGTGATGGCTAATGATGATAGTACTGCCTACCCTGGGGTTAACTTCCAGACTGTGCAATGGAACCAGGTTTCGTATCACAGAGCTGGGCAGTAATATTATAACAGTCAGGAGTGGCTAAAGGAGAGAGCGGTTCAATTTAATTCTTTAAATGTTGTATACAAAACGGTATTAGAATAAATAAAGAAATAGCGCCCAACAAGGCGTTTGATTGTTCACTTTGAAAAAAAAGTCGTATGGCACCATAATGTTCCAGTTTTTAAGCCATATCGTCGCCTCAACGCCGTTCAGACCTCTGCTGCCCAGAATTACAGCGCCCAAAAACACGCCTTTTGTAGTCATCACCCACATTATCACATTTTGATCAGGCCTTCAGTTCTCATACACATCCCGCCTGTAATCCCCGAAGGGTTAGGCACAGATGTATACCTAATCGTACACCCACATTACACCAGTTATTTTGAAGTCCCATGTAATAGGGGGCGAGCCTATTGCCATCAATCGGGCACAAATCTAGACTCCGTAGCTGCTACTGATAATTCCTAATGGAATAACCAAACAACACTTTACCCAACCCGGGAATCGAACACGCATACACAATAAAATTTCCACGCGAACGAAGTCGCGGGCAACAGCTAGTAATTTATAAAATCATACATTGGAAGGTGCTATTTGCACTATGCACAAAATTTTTATGATTCCAATCGTAGGAATAACGTGAAGTGTGTACAATATGCATATTTCTGCAATTGATTGTACTCTTCCTTCAGACATGTGCTCACTGCTGAGCCCCTCACTGTTTTATAAATAAACAAAAGAATGGTTGAAGATTTGAGAACACGAAATTAAGACGACAATGTTCCAAAAGCGGAAGTTACCGTGAACAATGTAGGAACAGTTTTGTCAAACTTGATAAACATAATTATCAGTCCACTGAGGGGCGTCATCATAAATTAGCGGAACGTAATGCCTTTATCAGTAGCGCGGCGCTTTACAATCGCAGCACAATCGAGCATCGATTGCGTCGACTAACGAGCATCACATCCATCACCCGTGCGCTGATCTACAGTATGCGCATACGTTTATTTATATTTTAAATGCTTCAAAATAATGGTAATAGGACTACAGTTGTACAATTAAACTAAAACTTCCATTGCAGCTATTAGATTTATATACTGAAAACTAGCTTCTGCCCGTGGCTTCGCCCGCGTGGAGTTCGGGAATTGCCCACGGGATCTTACTTCTGGAATAATAAGTAATGTATGTATGTCTGGTACATACATATATTTACATATAATTGCTTATAACTTGCAAATATTTGTTCATAGTAATATCAATTAAATTACATATGTGAAATATCTTGGTTTGAGATTGGACACCGGTGAAACCAATGAAATGAGTTATTAGGAATCTATTTATAGACATAATACTTTGACATAATATTCAAAATTAATGTCGCGTATCTTCGTCGTGAGCTTCGAAGCCCTATTTGACTATATTGGGGGATGATTTTGGAAAAACTGATACACATGTCTTATAATTTTAATTGAAGAGAACGAACCTAATGAAAAAAAAGAATTAAAGTAAGAAAACATAAACAACTAAAAACCGACGACAAAAGGACACTTCAGAGTGCGTCAAAGTACTCCTCCGCATCGCTGTCAACTGGAAACGTGCCCAGAAGACTGGCAGCATTGCCACGCTGAATGGCAATGCTAATTATTTGGCCAAAGAAAGAGCCAGCCCTCTGGTCACGCAAAGTGTCGACCAGTCGGCGAGAGATTTCCTTAAAAAGGAGACGCGCACTCGGGCCCCTTGACCCGAGCGTTTCGACCCCAAACGGCTCAAAACTGTAATTACCAATAAGTTACAGTATTTGCGCCGCTTGAGGATCTCAGCAGCCGCAGCAGCAGCGCCTGCACAGCCCGCCGTGCTTGCAAGGTGAGATGGCGCAAGGGTGTCGACACAAGTTGCGTCCCACACCAAAGGCTTACCCACCTTCCAAGGCATCAACGTCATGCCGTCTGGTCTCTTGCCATCGTCACGTACCAAGCCGTTTGGTTCTAAAACCGCTGGTACGCCGGCGCTGGCAAGGGCTCGACGAATAATGTCGTTAATGCTGGCGTGCCGTGCAATACGACCTGCGCTCCTGTAGCAGGACAGGCCATGGTGTCCGAGGCTGTCGACAGCTTCACCGCAGTGACACCGATGCGGGGCAACACAAGATGCGCCTAAGCGTAGACTCGTAGCGACCCGTAACGATGCGTCATCCATCATAGTGCCAATGGTGGATGACGGAAGTGCCTGAAGCCACAACCCCAACTCCCATTCCCCCACGGCCAGCAGACGGGCACGCTCCACAGTATTGAATGACGTGTTTAAAAGGGTATTCCGTACAATACTGCAGAGCCGCACGTCCCACTGTCTCTGGGAGGACAGGTTGTCGGGCAAATCCGTAAAAGGACAAGCCATTTTCCAAGCGTTCAACGCATCCGTAAAATACGGCACCTCAAAATCAACCAGTGACGAAGAAAGAATATCCCTGGTTAATTTTTCGGTACCGTAGAGCGAGGAGAGGAAGGCTGGTAAACTTATACTTGAAAATTTGTGGACGCCGAGACCACCCAAGCGAATGGGAAGTGTGGCTTGCTGCCAAGCTCGGTCGTCCAGGGCCACATTAAGAATTGAAGTTAGAGTGTTCCTAATAATTTGGTCTACTTTTTCTAAAAGCTGCGGATGCTTCCAAAGATGAGTGGAGCGAAGACTATACGTGAATTTTGGTCCAAAACAACAGTATCGAATAAGTGTGAAAGCCGAATGAATGTTAATTTTGAAAAGTCGCTCCGAAACATCATTAAAATTTAGAATTTTTTGTTCAATGAACGACGGAAAAGAAATTAAAATTTATAAGAATTGAAGAGTGGGACACCATTTTTCGAGTCAATCGACCCAGCAAATATTAAGTTTCACAGAAAATTCAACACCCCATTTCACCCTCTTAGAGGTAGAGTTTCAAAAAACCCTTTCTTTGTGGATGTCTACTCTTCACAAAGAATACACCGTCCAAATTTCATGTCTCTCGGACCAGCAGTTTAGGCTGTGCGTTGATATAATCAGTCAGCCAGACAGGATATTAAATTTTAAATTGGGGGATGAATTTGGAAAAACTGTGATACACGTATCTCATAATTTTAACTAAAGAGCATGTACACAAATTTTCAAGTCAATCGACTCCGAGAACAAAAAAAACACAAAAAATTCAACACCCCATTTCACCCTCTTAGGGGTGGAATTTCGAAAAACCTTTTCTTAGTGGATACCTACTAGTTACAAAGAGTACACTGTCCAAATTTCATGTCTCTAGGACCAGCGGTTTGGGCTGTGCGTTGATATATAAGTCAGTCAGTCAGTCAGTCAGTCAGTCAGTCAGGACTTTGAATTTTATAAGTATAGATAGGCTGTAAAAGGATCTGGGACATTTGCGCGAAAGACATGCGCGAAGGACACTTGCGCGGACCCACTTGCGCGAAAAGACATATGCGCGCATGGACTTTTGCGCGATTAGACTTTTGCGCGAAAGACATATGCTCGAAGGACACTCGCGCGGACCCACTTGCGCACATGGACAGTTGCGCGAACGTACTTATGCGCGACTGGCCAGAGGTTGACTCTATAGAGTAAACATAACATCATGATATTTCTTATTATCACTGAGATTCTAGTTTTTAACACTTCTATCCTGGTATCGGTATTTTAGTCAATGTAAACAGAGAGCCGTGTTAAAATGGACATTTTTATGGGTATAATAAAATTCAGACTACGAGTATTTTTATTGAAAAATAAAAATTAATAAAGAATATGACCTCCCCTTGCAGCGATTAATGTCTATTATGACTGTGATTATGACAAACGCATATTGATGTACTAGCTTTTGCCCGCGGCTTCGCCCGCGTGAATGTCGAAAAATATCCGACGGGAACGTACTACTGGGATTAAAAAGTAACCTATAGGTTAATCCAGGTTATAAACGATCTGAGTGCCAAATATTATCCAAATCCGTTCAGCCGTGTTTGTGCAAACCGGAACAAACAAACTGATCAAAATTCTAAAAACTATAATAATATTTTCGGCATTAGACTCGAATATTCAATGTAAGGTTTGATTTCGGAGTTTAAATTCTTTTTTTCTAGATAATTATGAATTATTATCACAATAATAATATATGACCTTTGTTCATGGCTAATTGTCCTGCACTACGTGTGATATTTGAGAAATCCTACCTACTGTAAAGGACCGGTATCTACCTAAATATCTTCCTTCACAGTATTTCTTAATGTACAATATTTTTCACTAATTCGGAAGCGGGCAATAAAACGACCAGGCCAGTTGGAGAGCTTACACGTGAGCAAGCTACATAAAACTGGCCGTGGGAGAAACAGTCTTGTCGCAAATCAACTCCAGCAAATTTTAGAGTTTGTCCCTGTGACTTACCTTGATTGGGATCTGCAATCTTTTAAATTCAAACGGAAGGCCATTTGGTATCAATGGTATACGCAGCACGAAGACTGTTTCTCCTCTGGCAGATCCAGTTAGTATTTTGGCCTCATTATCATTGCGGCGGAGAGCAGTTACTTGGAGTCTAGTTCCATTGCACAATTTTGGAGGCCGTATATTTCGAAGCAACATGACAGGAGCACCTACACGCAACATAAGTCTGTGACACGGAAGACCCAGACCGGATTAAGAGAGTTTAAAAATTCTACAGAATAATTAACCGACTCGTCCATATCGACCATGGTATCAAAAAAAAAAATCATTTCTTCTCCTTCACATGTATTTATCAACATTTCGTTGATTGCAGCGGCTTGGTCGTTTTTGGACCCGTCTACGTGAGTTTCGAAGTCCTATTTGACTCTTTTGGGGGATGATTTTCAAAAACTGTGATACACGTGTCTCATAACAACAAAAGGAATCTAAAAATAAATTATCAAAGACTAAAAGTCGCGCTGATAAGCACGGTTTGTTAATATCAATTAAGTATTGTCTGTCAATAAGGTCGAACGCTCTGAACGTCTATTCGCATCAACAGGCAAAAATTGTATGAAGCTCGCGGACGTTGGGATGTCGCTGCGTCCCCGCTAGGGGACGCGGCAAGCGGTAACGGGGCTTCGCCCCCTTGCCGCGGAGGCCATACCTTGGCCCGTCAAAACGGGACCCGTCGTTGTGTTGCCAATGTTCGGCTGGCCTGATGACGCACGTGTGGCACGTGCGTCTGGGTGTGTGTGATTGCTATGAGAATTTTCGTAGGCGCGCCACAGCGCTGTAGGCACAGCGCTGATTTCTTCACGGCGCCTCGGCGGTCTGCCCCGCCAGGTGAGACCCCCAGTTACCCAGGGGAGGCCCGGCGGGGGACGACCAGCGACAGAGGGGCCGACTCCGACGCACCTACGAAGGATGAATGGCTCTCGTCCGCCCCGCTTCCAGAGCTAGCCGGTCGCGGTCCGGACTAAGAGGCCGTTGTGAGTGTAAGGGCGGTATTGTATTGTGTGACACCGCCCAGTATCTGCGTAGGTTGCGAGCCGGCGGCGCGCCCCTTGCGCGTGAGTCTACGTGAGTGTAGAGAGGGTGCATGTGTGGTTTAGCTACGCGACGCACCTATATTAACTTAGAATACGTCGCGCAGCTGGATGCGTGTTTGAAATGTTGAGTCTTATTGTGCAGGTAAGCTGCGTGTAACCTGGTACAGCTTACCCGGGCGTCAAATCCGGTGGGGTGGGGTCATCGTCCGCTACCAGGTCGCGGGGGAGGGGGCGCCTCGCGTCAGGGGGGCGCGCATGCCAGGGCGCAATGTGCTTCACGTGGGGCCAAGCGGATGCGTCGGCACGCGCGAACATTCCCGTCGCAAGGCGCCGGATGAAAGCGTCCAGGCTCTCGATCCCGAGATCCCGCTGGATGACGTCGTTCCTCACGTGCCGTGGGGCGGCGACAATGGTCCGCAACGCAAAGTTCTGTTGCGTGCGGAGAAGCTTCTTGTGGCCCTCGCACGCGAGGACGAACCATGCAGGGGCGGCGTACGTCAATATCGAGCGTATATAGGTTTTATACACGCCCAACTTGACGCGCGCCGGTAGCCGGGACGAGAGCACTGGGTGGAGCAGGTTGCGGGCGACCTTGACCCGCGCCGCGACCTGGCGGACATGAGGACCCATGGTGAGCCGGCGGTCGATGGTGACGCCCAGGTACTTCACCCGGGGCGACCACGCGACGTCGGCGCCTTGTAGCGTCAGGGGTGGTGGGAGGGGCGCTGATCCGACGACCATCGCCTGCATCGTACCCACGTTAACTGACAGCCGCCACTTCGACAGCCAGTCAGGCAGCAGGTTTAGCGCGCGCTGCATCTTCACCGCCGCGTACTTTGCGTTGAGCGAGGTGGTAATGTACGCGGCGTCGTCGGCGTACAGCGCGAGCATCGCCTCTGGCGTCGTGGGGATGTCGTCCGTGTAACGTGAGTAACACGCTGGCGACACGCAGCTGCCCTGCGGCACGCCTGCCAGCACCGGGCGGGCGCTAGACAGCGCGCCCTCGACCACCACGCGGAGACTCCGATCTGTAAGGAAAGACTGGACCACCTTGACAACGCGGCGAGGCGCGTCGGACGTGGCCAGCTTAAATACAAGGCCGTCGTGCCACACGCGGTCGAAGGCCTTCTCCATGTCGAGGAGTACTGCCACCGCGTACTCCTTCTTGTTCATGGCCTGCGCCAGGTGGTGCAGTACCCTCGACAGCTGAAGCGTCGTGCTGTGCTCCGACCTAAACCCGAATTGTTCAGGCCGCGGCGAGATGTGCGGCTGGAGATGTCGCAACAGGAGCATTTCGAACACCTTGGAGATGGTGGGCAGCAGGGTGATGGGCCGGTAGCTCTCTGGCTTCAAGATGTTTTTCCCCGCCTTGGGCAGCATGATGACGCGCCCCTCCTTCCACGAGGAAGGAAACGTCCCAGTGCGCAGTATCGCCGTAAACAGGCGCGCCAGTGCCGCCACCAAGCGGTACGGCAGGTGGCGCAGCACTGCGTTGGTGATACCGTCAGCACCCGGGCCTTCCTGGGTTTTGTCCTCAGGATGGCGCGTCTGACCGCCCCAATGAAGCTCGCGCTCGGACGCCTCGCCTTTTTATACCTTCGGCCGCGAGACGCGTCGAGCGCGGCGACCGACTTTCGGACCTTATACAAAAATAATCCTTATAGCATGATTCAGTATTCTCGCGCGATGGCTTATTATTAGCGTATTTCATGTATAACTTTGGTGTTTCTGTACCGATTTCTATGATTCTTTTTTATGGAATAGTTAATAATGTTAACTTTTTTAATTAGGGATGACTGAGAGTGTTATAAACGTAAGAGTAGACAAATATAATCAGAAAGCTTCGAACTGCTAAGCTATCGGGAGTTACACGTGATATTGTGAGTCAACCATAAAAGATAGACATATGCTGTCGTGGGATATTTTTTATATAATTTTAAGGAGAACATTTCCGTCATACATGATTTCTGTGTAGCTTTAACCATTAAGGTTGCACACGCGACGGAAGCTTAAAAAATGAAGTAACTTCTCCCGTTTTCCCAACATTTCCCTTCACTGCTCTGCTCCTATTGATTGAAGCGTGATGAAAAGTATACTATAACCAACTCAGGAGTATGAAAAATAATTGTACCAAGTTTCGTTAAAATCCGTCAAGTAGTTTTTGTTTCTATAACGGTTATACAGACAGACAGACAGACAGACAGACAGACAGTCAGACAAAAATTTTACTGATTGCATTTTTGGCATCAGTATCGATCCCTAATCACCCCCTGATAGTTATTTTGGAAATATATTTCATGTACAGAATTGACCTCTCTACAGATTTATTATTATATATATAAATAATATATATATAAGTATATTATTATAAGTATAGATGGAACATTCTTGTTACTTTGTACAAAAAAGATTAATTAATCGATTCCGATGTAGAAGAACTTCAGTGTAATGTTTACTCTAAAGAGTTAACCATTCGCGCATACGTCCGGTCGCGCATCTGTCTTTGTGCGCATAAGTCTATTCGCGCAAGTGTCTATGCGCACAAGTGTCTATGGGCGCAGATGTCCAATCGCGCATAAGTCCATTCGCGTAAAAGTCCATGCGCGCATGTCTTTTCGCGCAAGTGGGTTCGCGCAAGTGTCCTGATACCGCTGCAAAATAGTTTTGGATATAAATTTCATCATTTTAGCGTCACAGAACGTTTTGTAGGATGTTTTCTTAAAATCTAAATTTTGACTTGTTTACCTTCATTGCTTTGTGTACAAAAATGCTAATTGCAATACAGTGGAGCACAAAGCGTCACCGTCACATTAGCGGCCGCGATGGCTTCCCGCCTGCGCGCTAGATTTCACCGCAATTAATGTGTTTAGCCGCGCGGTGTGCGTCTAGACGCGCGGCGTGCCCCCAGCCGCATGTCCGCGCGACTCGTGATTACATGACGCGTGTTCCTCTCATTACTTAACTTTGGTTCGCTCGGAAAGGATGAAGGGTCAAACCTCATTGCACTTTGTTTACACTTTTGTGCATTTTCTCCGGCGTCTAAACAGTTGCTGCCCTTTTGTCAAGACGGCTTTTCATTTACAGCTCACAGTAATTTATGTTAAAAGGCTTCAAGTTCAAGTTCTGTTGTTGCTTGGTGACTTGTATTTACAATAGTGGATTCTTTGTGGTAAATAAACCAGTTTAGTTGTTAAAAGATCTCAGGAAATATTGATCCTGAATCTGTTTAATCTCAATCTACTTGAGTCGGAGCCTGCATTAGCGCGCCGCAGCTGAACGCAAACGAGCGGAGGGGGCGATATTCACGAATATGTAAATTATTTGTTGATGGTTCCTAACTAGGCTCACTGAGCCACTGCTGTTGTTGTACTTAGTAAAAAGAGACCTAGTACCAACACAATGTAATTCTTACATTAAACAACATTAATAACGTTTCAGGGAAATTATAATATTAATAGTTGCGTTTGCAAACAACATTTCAACAAAAATTATAATGTAAGTAATAAGCTTACCTTAAATTCTATTCCTACTAATAAGAAGGTCGGAAAATTAAAATACAAAAAAACAAATCAAAACTCTTAGAATATTCACTAAAAACATTAATATTTTTATTCAATGGCACTTAAAGCCTAGCTCGAGTAGGTACATTAACTGTATGTAGTACAAATGCGCTGCTCTAGCTCTGACATAAAGCCAGCGATTTATAAATTCCGCAGTTCGGGAGCGCGTGGCGTGTCGCGGTGCCCGTCAAAAGGCGCGCTGTCACTCGGCGGGCCCCGGGCCCCCGGGCCCCGGGCCGCGTGCCCCGAGTAAACAGTTTATGCAAAACGAGGAATTGAATAAAGGGAAGGATCGTGGGCCCCTCACTGACACCTCTTGCACGTACGCGAGCGCCGAGCTAAGTGCGAGCCCCGGCTTCACGCGAATATTAGATTTTGGAGTAACTGCTTGCTAGGTTTTCCTTTGATGTTTTTTAGTCTACAGTTTGAGTGGTTCTGAAGTACATTTTGAATTTATAGTGTTGTAATACTATGCTCTTACATGTGCAATGTTTTATAGTTTCATTTTGAGGAAATTAGGTTCACCTTGTGCAAATTTAGTGGATATTTATTTGCAATAGTAAAAAGACAATGAAATTCTAATAAAGTTGTCTAATAAATATTCGCTCTTTTAAATTCTATACAACTTTGCAGCAAAACGCACGACGCGTCGGTGTGACGCGCGGCCACCGCTCCGGGGCAAATGCGATGCGATATCGTTGCGATATCGTCATAAATATACGCGCTTTGTGTTATTCAACTAGTCGAGGGAACTAGTTTACATACGCGGCCCGCGTTATCGTATTACGTTTATTCGCTCACGACTCCCGAGCCACGACTAGCGAGTGCCGCCTCACATTCTGTAAACTTATAACCCTATCAGATTTGTTTTTCAACTATAATGAGAAACTGGAAGTCTACTCTTTTGTGTTGAATTTGCTTCTGAAAATGTTTGAGAGAAAAACGTGGTTCGTTCTGTTATTAATTAGAATAGAACGTAATGAGAAGGACTGGTGAAGAAGTGGCTTTATGAAGACTCGTTATAGTTTCAGACACAAAAAAATAAAAATAATTTATGCTAAATTTAATATATTGTATTTTCGCAAACTATTCATTACAGAGCTCAATCTGCGCTTGATAGAAGCGATTAGTTGGCGGCGGCACACAGCGCGGTGAGAACAGATTTTCCATTGAATGTGAGATGTATGCTGGCAACACTACTAAGAAAATGCAGTAGTAAAGTGTGTAGTGGCAGTGTGTTGTCGCGCAGCTTGGGAGAGGCCTATGTCCAGCTGTGGAGTGCAATACACTGAGTTGATTGTACACAATGCACGATACACGTGTTGTGTCCTGACGAATACTTTTGACCTTTGCGTATTCCTCACACCTGCATCAAAATAAAAAAAATAGAGGAAGAGGAATTTAGAACTCCAAGAATTTTATTTATCTACTTCGGTTTTAATTTTTTTTTTTTTTTTTTTTTATACATTTAAAAAAAAACGTACACACGTACGTACGTAACGTACGTACGTACGTGTTTAAAAAAAAAAAAAAAAAAATTTACTTTAACGTAGGACAGTCAATTGGTTTACATTATAATTTCTATCTTAAAAGTAGTTTTTTATGATATTGCAGATAAGTCAATTTATCGAAGAAATAAATTGGATGGATTGTGTGAGGAATAATATGAAAGAGAAAGGACTATATGATGACCGTGACGGCTTACAGAGGAGAATGGAAGAAGAAAATGTATTACGGCGACACCAAGTACAATAAAAGGTAGATGATGATGGTGGTCATCGAAATAAGTTGATGTTGCTGAGGAGTTTTTGTGCGCCACTTCTTGTCAGTAAAAACACTAGGCCTTCCTAGTGTTTAACGTTTAATTTCGAAGGTCTTAAAGTGCTGATTTTCACTTTGAGCCTGATTTAAATTGAATGACTTTGCTTTTGATGTAAACTACGAGTAGTCCTTCTGGAGCGTGTTACACGATGGCCCCTGGACGGCGTTTGTAGCCGAATTTGTCCGCGTAATCGCGTTAATTGGTAGCGTGCGATTGATTCGTGTCGTAGCCGGTGGACGCCAATCGCTCGGCACCCACAAACGCTCACGGACCCACTCGTATTGTAACGCTGAATTCTATGTGTGGACGTTTAACTAGGTGGAAATGCTATGGAGTCCAGTTCCGACTGCGTTTTCAAGCAATACCTGTAGTCTAATGAAGTCTATGATGACAACTTATTTAACCAACATCCAATTTTGTTTTCACCAGAGTTGTTGTACGGTTTGTTCCACTTATTACTCACAATTATATATTTTCGCTTATGGTTTATCAAGTAGTTTTTGTGGTAATTTTAATATAGGTTTAGTGAATAAAACGAAGAGTTGAGAAAGTCGTCTTAACATATTTATTTCAGTAGATTGTTACGGCGTTCCAGAAGTCCAAGACAGCCATACCGCACGTTAGGCAATTTTTAATTATTGTTACTAGATAAGATGTAAAACACATTATTTAGTGTTTTATTAGTATCTAGCTTCTTCCCGCGGCTTCGCCCACTTGGAGTTCGGGAATTAGCCACAGGATCTAACTTCTGGGATAATAAGTAATCTATGTATGTATAGTACATACATATATTTACATGTTCTTGCTTTTAACTTGCAAATATTTGTTCATAGTATATCAATTAAATTACATATGTGAAATATCTTGGTCTGAGATTGGACACCGCCGCGAGGACACCAATCAAATGATTTATTAGTAATCTATTTATAGACATAATAGTTTGACATGATATTTAATATCATATTCATATTCATTTATTTTGCATTCCGTATTGTAAAAAAGATGTTACAAAAGGCTTAAAGCTAGGTACATAAATATGGACCGTGTAAGGGCACAGCAAGGTAGGAGAGAGGAAGAGGGCTTTAATTTTACTATTAATTAGTTGGTATACAAAAGTAACAATACTGAATCATAATTATTAATTTAAAATTTGTCATTTAGATATTCATTAATAGTATAATAGCATTTATATAATAAAAATTGTTGTAATTTATTTATGAATGGATTAAATTTTTGTACATTTCTGGTAATTTATTATAAACCTTCATTGACATGACTAGGGCACCTTGTTGAGTGCATTTTTAGCTTAGAGCTTGGTATGTTTAGTCTATTTTTATGGCGTAATGTGTATCTTGACTGTATATTTTCTCGTGTAGTGTAAAAGTGTGGGTATTTTCGAACAAATTTGCAAATTTCTAGAATGTATAGGCTGGGGAGGGTTAATATTTTATGCTCTTGAAAATGAGGTTTACAGCTGTCGGTATCGTCTATATTTACTAATATTCTTATTAGTCTTTTTTGTAGTGTGAAAAGTGTCGGTGCGTCTGTGCTGTTTCCCCACAATATCACTCCGTAACTGAGCCACGCATATGCATAGGCATAATAGGTAATAAGTGCGGTTTTAAGGTTGGTCGTTTTTTTGACTTCACTAAGGGCGTATGCAAATTTGGATAGTTTAGAATGTGAATTGCTGAAATGTGAAGTGCTTTTGAATGTGAGATTTCCAATTAATGTAAGTATCTATGGACAGGCCAAGTAGAGTAAATTCTTGTACGACTTCTATTGTAGTGCCGTTATACTTGAAGTTTATTTTTAATGGAGTTTTTTGACGGGGGTGGAAGGACATTATTTTTGTTTTAGAAAAATTGATTTCGAGGTTATGGTTATTCATCCAAGTTATCGTTTTATTTAGTGTAGTGGTTAGGTTCTCGCTCAAGCCAACATTGTTACGGCATGAAGTAAGAAGCGAAATATCGTCAGCAAACAAGACGTATGGCCCTTCTATGGTTTTCGGAAGGTCATTTATGTAAATAAGAAATAGGAGGCATCCAACTACACTCCCTTGGGGAATAGAGGCGTTAATTGTTGTACAGTCAGACCGAATATTTTGTATTTCTTTGGTATTTTCATTATAAAAATCTATTTCAACCTGGTGTTCTCTATTTGTTAAAGGGTGCTAATTAAACAGGCTTCTTTTTAATGGCATTATTCGCCGCCAAAAATTTAAGTTGACTTCTAAATTACTAAGTCAGCCACAATTAACGAGCATCTAAATAATACTATCCTAGCCACTAGTTATCGTCTATGTAAACCATTCTAAATACAACTCAGCATGATGGTTATTTTTTAGCATCTAAATTTGTAACATGCATTCTAACAGTAAACTTCTAAAATACTATTAAATGACATTAAAAAAATATATTTATTTAGCTTCTAATTTTTTTAACTCAGTAGGTTTAAAATGTAACATCCCATATTAATTGATCGTCAAAATTTTGCTAAAAATGTCATCAAATAGTATATTGGCCGGTTCACTAATGTATTACCTAAACTCCTTTCACAAATTTTTAGTTTACAACCAACGTTTCGTATACTATTTATTTCACAAACAACGTATTCCGCAGATGTTTCATTTTTAAAAAAATCACTTTACACGCATTCCTTTGGCAAACGCTTCGCTTTACAAATGTTGATATTTAATCATTTATAAATTTTTCGTTCAATACATATTTTGATTCTTTTGGCAAAATCACGTTTCACCTAAATACCACTTTATAATAAATATTCTAAACCAGTCACAAAGTATTAAGCTATTTTTTGGGTAGTCTCGTAAGTTTTTAGTGCAGAAATTCATCTAAGGTCCAAGGTAAATAATATCAATATTTTGTAATAGGCGTAGTCGACGTAGCCCCGCTGCGCGGGGCTCCTATTTGTGTTTGCAGGGTTTAAAGTAACCTAACCTAACCTAAAGTCGGGGTGCCCCAAGTCCCGAACTCGCTTCGCTCGCTCTTGATTCCTAAGTATTTGTTGTTCCGTTAATTAAAATTACCGTTGTGCCTATTTAATGAGTCGAATTTTTATGAGTTCTGTCGTTTCGCGTACTCGCGCCAAATCATGCAGTGGCTATTTTCACGATAAAAGAATATGATGTATTATTTTACATGCTAACTTATAATGAATGATGCTTTCTGTGGAAGCTTGAATTAAATTTTTTGAGGACATTGTGTTGAAGCTGTAAAACGTAAAATGGTGACGAGATGTAAAATCCGTGGCCGAGTTAGTAAATTAGGTGGCAATGTATAAATAAGAAGGACAAGTCACAATAATTGATGATCTTTACTTGACGCTTTCTATAGAATATTTAGATGGCGTTGTAAAAAAGTCGAATTAGTTTATTAGAGGCTTTGTCATTTTCCCGTTGCTTAGTTATAAAATTAGAAGTTTAATTACGTGGCCAATAAATAATTTTGTGGCGAGACTTATAATTTCCCTTTGCTAAATAGGATTTTAACCATTCGTGAGTTTTTACGCGGAGCCCTATGCCATGTAATTTATTCAGTAAGATTTCATATTGCACTTTGTCGTAAGCTTTGGTCATATCTAACAATATACCTACGGCGTATTTTTTGTCGTTTATTATATTTAAAACTTCCTGTATATATTTATAAATGACTAAAACAGTGGATCGGTTTCTGCGAAAGTCGTGTTGGCATTCGTTAAATATTTTGTATTTTTCGCAGAACGAGTATACACGATTACACATTGCTTTTTCAAAAATTTTAGAAGCGGTTGGTAAAAGAGCTATTGGACGGTAATTGCTTGGATCCGTTTTAGAGTTTTTTTTTGTAGATTGGTTTTATTAGTGCTTTCTTTAGGTGATTCGGGAAAGTGGTTTCTTCGAAAGATTGATGTACTAGCAAATAGAAAGGTAACGTAAGTTCGTTAGCACATTGTCGTATTAACATTGGTGGTAACTCGTCTATTCCGTGACTTTTTTTGTTTTTTAGGTTTTTTAATAGTTTGTTTATTTCGCCGGGGTCTACTGGGCTAAGAAACATCGTGTTTTCAGTGGGGTTGAGGACTGGGGTGCCTGTCGGCTCATTGCCTGGTGTTTTGTTGCTACCAATGGACGCAAAGAAGTTATTAAAAAAGTTAGCTATTTCCTTAGGTTCAGTGATGTTCATATTATTTATTTGTAATTTAATGTTATTTCTATCCCTTTTTAATTTTTTATTTGTTTTTTGATTTATAATACTCCACATAGTTTTAACTTTGTTATTTGATTTTTTTATTTGATTTATATATTGCAATTTCTTTGAACTGTTTTCTTCAATGTTTTTTCGTATTTTTTATAGTTATTTTTAATTAGCGGATTATTAGTTTTGAGTGTAAGTATCTTTTCAAGCCTTTTATTTTTACATGAAAGTTTGATGCCTCGGGTAAGCCAATACTTTTTATAATTTGTTTTTAACTTTATTTTCATTTTAGGTATACATTGGTTTAATATGTTGGTTAATGTGTTATTAAATGCTGTATAGTTTTCGTTTATGTTTATATTTGTTTTTATTATTTCGTTCCAATTTAGTTCTTTTAATTTAGATTTAAATAGTAGGGTGTTTTTGTAATTGTATAACCTTTTTTTGACATACCAGATAGTTTGTTTAGTTGGTTGAGGCAAAGCTAAGTGTATGATAGTACCACTATGATCTGAGAAACCTAACTCCTCTACTGTTGTATGCGGTTGGCTATTGAAATTTGTTAAAATGAAGTCTAGGCATGTTGATGAAGTTTGAGTAATTCGTGTTGGTGATTTTATTTGTTGGTTGAACTTATATTCTAGCATGAGATCTAAAAATTGGTTTGTTTTTAAATTATTTTCTAAAATATTTATATTAAAATATATTTAATTTAAAATATTTTTTATTTATATAAGTTAATATTTGCTTTAAGTGTTTATAAAATATATCTTCCTGTCTTTTATTCCAATAAATAGTTATCAATAAGAGATTTTCTTTTACCAATTCTGTTGCACATACTTCTATAACATGTTCAATTGAAAATTCTGTGATATCACTTCTATCCACGCATTCAATGTGTTCCTGTAAAAGGATGCAAACTCCACCGACTGTTCGAGTTGTCCGGCAGTAGGAGGATGCAAATTTGTAGCCGCTAAATTGCATTGTATTCATTTTTTCTTGTGATAACCACGATTCTGATAAGCATATAGCATTGTAGTTAGGTGTTTGTTCTATGAAGGCTTCAAGTATGTGTTGTTTATTATAGAGGCTTTGGATATTTTGAAACAGTATTTTAAATTGTTGGTCCTTGTTTACGAAATGACTTATTTTGGTGTTCTGTGCTATTGTAGCTTTGAAAGTCATTGTTAAGATATTGGGAATTTACTCGGTCTTCTTTGTCTTCGCTTCTATTTATGCTAATTCGGTTTTTGGTTGTCTCGTCTTCTATAGTTATGAGTTTTCCTTCTATCATCAATTGATTGTTACGAATTATTGCATGTAACCCTTTACTTCTTGCTTTCAGCATTTCTTCGCGCATTAGTTTCCTTTCCCTTCGCGCATTATTATCCAGAAATTCTGATATAAATAATCCGGTGCCCTGGAAGAGGTGTCTGTTTTCTTTGATGTAAGTAGCCATTCTCTTGCTTCAATCACTAGTGGGCGATTTTGTGTGCTATATCTGCCTATTCTGTGAGTATCCTCTATGTAACCCATTAGGTCAACATTAATTATCTCGCGAAATAGATCAATTAGTCTCATGTGTAGATTGTTGACTGGTTCCTTGTAGTATTCATCAAGACCATACAAAACAATCTTTTTGAAATGACTTTCTGTGCAATAACTTCGGTTTGACTGATCCTTAACGGTTTTTGTTTTTAAGTCTTTTATTTCAGTTTTTAGTTTCTCATTTTCGATTCTTAGGTTTTCTAAAGCAGTGTTTGTTTCTTGAATCTCTTTTATTCTGTGTTCGTTTTGCCTCAATTATTCATTCGTTTCGCGTTCAACGTCTTCTCTTAATTTTGAAATGGCTTTTTTTATGTCGATTTGGATTGTATTTTGTAATTCTGTGATAATAGATTTGTTGTTTTCCTGTAGGCGTAACATCATCATTTCGCTCAAGTTTTGTAGTGTTAGTTCGGTTTGTGTAGAGGATTGAAATGTTTTTGCTTCGTCCTGTGTGTAAATTGTATCGCCCAACAGACTAAGGTCTGCAGAGCATGTAGTAACATTCATAGTGTTGTTGGTCGTTTTTCTGATCGTGACGTTATTTACTTCTGGTGATGAAGCTATCGATTGGGGATCGCGTTCTCGTTGACGAATTGGGGTTCCTATGTTACCTTTTTTTGGCATTTTACATAAACATGCCTGACACTTCCAAGTTTTAATGCCCTTTGATGCCGTTATTTCTTTAAAACGGTCGGGCTGGATATTAGCACATTGTAGATCGTACGTGCTTTTGTACAATGAACAAGTTACATATTTGTTGTTCAATAGATGTTGTTGACAACCTGCGCACAATAATCGTGACATTTTGGATGTTTGATACTTATAATGCCCTCTAGTGGATCTGATGTCACTTTTATCTTTCAATCGATGTGTGAAAGTTAAGCGAAATAGTGAACCGTATCGTAGACAGTCGCTGTCACCTATGGTGGTTTTTGTTCTAGGCGATAGATGGCGCTTTTATCAGAAAAGGTTATTACATGATTTGCAGTTTTTGGATTCTAGAATGATAATTATGTAGTAAAGTAAACAATAGAAAGGATCTTCGTACCTTTTTTGTGGTTTTAGTAGTGACCACAGGTTTTTCTAGATGACTGACAATCCGTTATCCAGACATTTAGATTTAGCACTGATTTGAAATGTTTAAGTTAGTCAGTCCAATTTCTGGATTTCTTCAGTTTTCTCTCACAAAACTTTTGTCCTTCAACATGAACCTCTGCAGGTCCTTTAGCACTATCACTTGGTTGACTATTTGTCACAAATTATTCACTTGAACTATTTTTAAAGATTTTAATGTCAATGTCGCGTATAGCGAGCCAACGCGAAAATCGGTGGAATAAACCATACTTACAGACACGTCGACATCAGAAAAATCCTACCTACTTAGTAATAGGTAAATACTAAAACTCCCGCGCCCCGCAGGCCCCACGCAACGTTGCGCGGCATGCGCCCTTCTACGTGAGCTTCCTATTTGACTATATTGGGGGATGATTTTGCAAAAACTGATACACATGTCTTATAATTTTAATTGAGTCAATCGACCCAGCAAATATTAAGTTTCACAGAAAATTCAACACCCCATTTTACCCTCTTAGGAGTGGAATTTCAAAAAACCCTTTCTTAGTGGATACCTTCTCTTCACAAAGAATACACCGTCCAAATTTCATGTTTCTCGGACCAGCGGTTTGGGCTGTGCATTGATATATCAGTCAGCCAGATAGGACATTAAATTTTAAATTGGGGGATGATTTTAGAAAAACTGTGATATACGTATCTCATAAATTTAACTAGAAAGTATGTACACAAATTTTCAAGTCCATTGACTCCAAGAATAAAAAGTTTCACATAAAATTCAACACCCCATTTCACCCTCTTAGGGGTAGAATTTCAAAAAACCCTTTCTTAATCTTCACAAAGAATACATCGTCCAAATTTCATGTCTCTAGGACCAGCAGTTTGGGCTGTGCGTTTATGCATTATGTTATTTAACATAGTTAATAAGATGGTTGAATTTGGGACCGCGCTAACGCATTGGGAATTTCCTGTAATGTTGGTGGTGTTTGTGATAAACAAATAAATTTATCAGTCAGCCAGACAGGACATTAAATTTTAAATTGGGGGATGATTTTGGAAAAACTGTGATACACGTATCTCATAATTTTAACTGAAGAGTAAATACACAAATTTTCAAGTTAATCGACTCAGGGAACAAAAAGTTTCACAGAAAATTAAACTCCCCATTTCACCCTCTTAGGGGTGGAATTTCGAAAAACCCTTTCTTAGTGGATACCTACTCGTCACAAAGAGTACACTGTCCAAATTTCATGTCTCTAGAACCAGCGGTATGGGTTGTGCGATGATATATAAGTCAGTCAGTCAGAACTTTGTATTTTATATTTATAGATACTATGGCCTTCTTTCTTCAGATAATCACAAGAACAGACTATTTGTAAACAACCAGTGGGTTACGTATTAACACCCATGATTGCCACTCAATCGTTCTGTTGAATCAACAAACTACTACGTAGCAATTTCACGTACATATGTATTCTCCGTTGGTTATACTGCAATGCTAACAACAGAACGACATGACGGTCCAATATGCTAAACCGTACAGTACACACGTACTAGTTACGTCTATCTAAACAACGTGAAATTGTTAACTGTACCTGCCGGTGTCCGTCTGATGCACCCATTCATCGTCTCCGTCTGGCCCCCAGGCCCGTGCCCCCGGGGCCCCTGCCACCACCCCGGGCTCCGGACGGGCCCCGCACGTCCCCAGCGCGGACAATTAGCATTTAGATTAAACAAATAAACGGCACCGCCGCGTGACCAGAAAGAATTATCTGCGTTATTTATTGTTCAATTAATTTATTTATTGCATTTTAATTGTCACGTTAGTGCTACGCGACAATTCTCTATAACTACTATACAAGTATACTGATACAAATATTTTCAAAGGGTTGGTTTGTAGTGAATCCTATGTTTCCGCTAATGAAAGTGTTAAGTCTCCTGTGATAGGGGGTCAGACACACCGTTCATTATGTAGTTAGCCGACGAGTATTGATAATGGACTTGATGTCAAGGATGATAGAGACCAATGGAGCAGGTACAGCCACTCGTGATACAATATTTATAGAGAACAATGGAGCAGGTACAGCCACTCGTGATACAATATTTATAGAGAACAATGGAGCAGGTACAGCCACTCGTGATACAATATTTATAGAGAACAATGGAGCAGGTACAGCCACTCGTGATACAATATTTATAGAGAACAATGGAGCAGGTACAGCCACTCGTGATACAATATTTATAGAGAACAATGGAGCAGGTACAGCCACTCGTGATACAATATTTATAGAGAACAATGGAGCAGGTACAGCCACTCGTGATACAATATTTTAAATAGAGACCAATGGAGCAGGTACAGCCACTCGTGATACAATATTTATAGAGAACAATGGAGCAGGTACAGCCACTCGTGATACAATATTTTAAATAGAGACCAATGGAGCAGGTACAGCCACTCGTGATACAATATTTATAGAGACCAATGGAGCAGGTACAGCCACTCGTGATACAATATTTATAGAGAACAATGGAGCAGGTACAGCCACTCGTGATACAATATTTATAGAGAACAATGGAGCAGGTACAGCTACTCGTGATACAATATTTATAGAGACCAATGGAGCAGGTACAGCCACTCGTGATACAATATTTATAGAGAACAATGGAGCAGGTACAGCCACTCGTGATACAATATTTATAGAGAACAATGGAGCAGGTACAGCCACTCGTGATACAATATTTCGATAGAAAAGATGAAAGTTTTTTCTCTATTTAGTGGAAATTAGAGGATGAATAGTGCTTAGAACTAGATTTTTAAAATTTTCTTTAAAAGGTAACAAACGTTAATAATTCACGTGAGTCATAAATCCATCAGTCAAACATACATTTTGTTAATAGTTATAAGTCTGGCTCGAGGATAAAGAGAGATGCAAGATAAACCTTACTTAGATTTAACTGCAGACAGGTTTCGGTACTTGCATACATTAAAAATAAGTTGAGTCGCGTTTGTGCCGCTCGACGTTACAAGGTGATCTCAAAAGATATGAGAAATGAAATTATTCGCACATTTTTGCATCTCCAAAACTTTCGACTAGGTACTGGGATTATGAATATCAACTATTCACTTATTTAGCAATAATTAGGCCTACGCATTATGAAGATATCTACTTTCAAAATCCGAGAGAATCTAGTTAAATGTTACATTTCTGAACTGTGAACCGATTAAGTCAAAGAGATTAAACTAAATGGATTGAAACATTTAATTCTACTACACCGTAATAGAGGCTGTTGTCTACTCGATCGATACAGACTTTGGTTCAATATTTCAGTAAAAAAAAACTAATTTAAAATCAGGGTTATTAAACCTTTAATTTCAACTGTGAAACGATAAGACCCGACCAAGTCGCGACGAGTGGAGTACCAGTGGGAAAGCGATGAGGGGATGAGTTTCTCTTAAATCAATAACAATGCAAATAGGCTCAACTAAAACGTGAGATCACGCCTGTTATTGCTGACAGGTTAGGCGGAGTTGAACATTCAGCACACCCACATTTACGCCAGTATGCCAGAACGCCAGTTCCATGTTAAGTCCCATGGAATAGGGGGCGAGCCTATTGCCATCAACTGGCTGACTCCGGGCTGTTACATTAATTCCTAATGGAAAAATCCAGTAACACTTTGCCCGAGCTGGGAATTGAACCCACGAACTCAGTAGCAGCGTTTAAACATATTCGCATGTTTATTCTGCGCGTTGTAGTGCAACTTCGGTTCTCCCAGTGACCGCACGGTCACAGTCGTACACTGTCGAGCTCATAATTAGTGGGAGCTGACCGATGAGCCGCCACTATGATGCATCACTTTGTTTTACTTCAAGTGTACCTTTAGTTGGTACTGTAGCAGTGTAGGTCTCCAGTCTAGGTCTTCGCACCAGTCTCTCTGCACGGGAGCAACTGTGGGAGAGTACAGTTGATATGCATATAGCATACATACACGTATTGTGTGATAACAAAGATAATTGCGGATTTATTACGAATATTCAAGGCAACATTTTCTTACCTTGGGCAAAGTCACCGAGGACTTGAATTAGAAGCAACAAGCAGGTCGGGACGACATTTTCCTACATTTTAATAATTAGAACACCTATGGGATCACCAATCAATTGGCCAAATGTGATGATTGTGGCAACGTTTTGTTACACAGTGCAGGTAGGTATGTCTATGGTCTCTTAATATCATCTTTAAAACGGTGTTTTAATTAATTTTCTCTGCAATCAGGTAGTTCACTGGGTCACCAGGAACACCTCGACCTTCATCAATAAAAACCTAATTTACACTCGAAAACATTGGGTTCCGTCGACCCCTAGTTCCTGAGGAAACTCCTCCCTAGTTTGTGGGAGAGTTACATTAAAACAAATATATCCGGCCGCGGCTTTGCATGGGCCGAGCCGAGCGGGGCCGACTGAAGCCGAGTGGAGCCGAACAGCTCCGAAGCGAGCCGATGATAATACTTTAATGAATGCCTCTGACCGTTGGCTACGGTCACAATACGCAGATAGGTACAGGTGTAAAGTTTTGGTAACGGTGTGGAAGAGATAATAAATTTAATAAACAAAATGAAAACGCGATAAAGCTTCAAGGTTGGTTAGCATTTTTGGCATTGGAAAGGCAGCGAAGTCTTTTAATTCATAATGTATCAGTGCGAGTTGTTAACACGGTTGTGTTTACTCGTTCGCGCCGCAGGCACTCCGACAAAAAGAGTTAATATAGCCTAAAGTGTTTCTTGCCACCTACACTTTGGAAAGGAATGTTTTCGACTCAACGACTTCCAGTTAGTTCATTAGTGCTTATAAGTGGTGTATTTCAAAAAAATACTTTGAGTTTGAGACTACCAAATAATACAGTTCAACCACGACTATCTTTCTTTCTTTATCTTGTGCCTAACCTGGTGTTAGAGTTTTATGCCGCCCGTGGGTCTCTGACTTGGCTTGACCACGGCTATAATAATGGAAAATGTGGTGATGGGCCAGAGGTTAAGGCCTCGCCTCTCATGTACGAGGTAGTAGGTTCAAATGCGGGCAAGTACCAATGTAACTTTTTCAATTCATATGTACTTTTTAAGTTCATCGTGGACACCACAGACATCGGTGAAGTAAAACATCGTGAAAAATCTTGGTCTGAAATCGCCAAACCGTCTTGAGCAAGCGTGGTGATCCATGCTCGTGCTTTCCCTAAGTGAGAAGGGGTCCTTGGCCAGCAGTGGGGCAGTTACGGCTGGTATTATTATGACAATGGAAAACTATTAAGTGAAAGAAAAAAGTAACCTAGGTTTGGTATTTTCATTTGTACTTCCATTACTCCCTGCTGCACCGCTGACCTCCTCCATTTAATTTAGTGAGCTTGACGTTCCTGTGTCACGGTGTCACGACAGATCCGTGTCACGTTGAATAGAAAAGTGACAGCGTGACAGCGGCACGGGCGGGGCGGCTCGTGGCCGACATCAAAGGACCCGCAGGATTACGGTCATAAACTCGCGCTTTTGACACTCATGTTACCGTTTGCGTCCGCTTCGTAATTATTATAATTTTATAGCCGTTAGTTACTCACAACGACTTTTCAGGTGAAAGTGATGAAAATCATTGAGCTTAGCTTAAAGAGGACCGAATTCATGATGCTGATATTGTCCAGCATTAAGTTAAAGAGCTAAGGTTCGGTCGAACCGGACTGATTGCGGAGCGGCTGCGGACACTGGTCACGGACAGTTAGTTCACTACATTATCTGCCAAACTCCGGAATCCGGTATCATGAATTCAGTCCTTTCATAAATGAAGCCTGAGCAAGTAAGCATGCAGAACATAACTCATCTGTACAGGTTATCCAGCATTCGTAATCGTATTGCTCTTTGTCTCGCGGTGCGCCATACATCACAGTGGAATAAATTCCCTGGAATTTATCCGCACTTACGGCGACGTTTTATTCGCTTGACCCCCCCTTCTCTACCCCCGCTGCCTCACTGCCCCCCTGTCGGCCCCGTCGCTGCAGTTCAAAGTGTTTGCATCTAAAATATTCAGACTGCGCAGTCATGTTTATTGAAAGGGAACTTAGTCTCAGACTACTTGATTACCTGAACTACCTGAACAAGACTGAAAGAGAGAAAACGTGAAACATATACGCTAAACAGGTGTGAGGCTGGGGGACTTACAGAATCTACAAAGTCTTTGTGCTTACAATTTTTACTCTTTTTGATAGTTACCATGGTTTCGTTTAACATTGTCCTATCAAAAGTATTAGACCAATCAGTTGCAGTTTTCATGCTAATCTAATATTGTTCCTATTTCATTATCCAACAGTCTAAATTCGAGCAGTGAATCTGAAAAAAATCATGAGATCATTAGAAACAGTTACCATGCATCTCTTATATCATCTGAAAACATAACTGCACAATACACGATGCCTATCTTTACTTCGCACGCGAACGCATCGGATTGCACGGATCCGCAGCGCGCTGTGCGACGCGCGACTTCACGGCAATTAAATCCGCGCGGCTGTATGCGGCCCGCTCAGCGATTTCAGCACTTACCTGAGTTGTGTCTGCGATTACACGCGTGTGCATACGCATATTGATTTGGTTATTGACCGGATTTAAGCGCTCAGTTAGGAGCGGAGTGCTAGTCGTATTTTTTGTGTCTGTCCAATTATTTTTATGTAGAGACTATACTGTAGAGCTGAGAGCAGCTGTGGCCGAGTGATACCGGCCGGGCGGCCGCGACTTACGAGTGCTAGGGATCGAATCCAGGCAGGTACTCTGCTTTGTGTTAAATATGTATTTCACCAGCAGAGGAAGGCCTGTGTACTCTGTTGTGATATTACAAATCATTACCATTGAAAGTCCTAGTGCAATCGTTATCATGTAACTTCAAACGGAAAATAAATGCAAACATTTTAAACTCCGGAAAGCCTTCATTTAGGCACGTCACGTTATTGAATATGATATTGATCTACATACACAAACAACAGGTGCTAATATTTGCAGAGTGACGTCACGTGTAATACCCTCCGGTAAAATAGGCAAGTATCTGCGAAGCCGCCGCAGACAACCGACATATTAATTATCTAGCGCAAACAAAGTAAGCGGGGTGTTTGTCTTCTCACAAGCTATAGGAATGCTGAAGAAGGCAACATCGTTCTTAAACTCGTAGCACGCTTGACTCATAGATCGGCATTAAGTCAGCTAATTTAATTTAGCTGATTCTATTTGAGGCTTTGTCGTTAAGTTGCTTATAAGTGTGAGTTTCTTAGACAGAATCTCGAACGGTTCGAGGTGAGGCGTGCTTATCCCGTGCAGTACTAATAACTGTGCGATGATATTTAAAAATTGTGTGAAAAATGACTGAAATATAATGATAGGATTATTGAGGCTTTCACGTTTATTCCGTAGCAAGCATAAAAATATACTCTTTGACTTGTTTTAGAGGAAATACAAGAGTTCATTGGTTTCTTGATCAAGGATTTAGGAGCGCCCTTTAGATGAGAATGAAATAGTTCAAGTTTGTTACAGAGTTCACCTTCTGTGTTAATTTACTGAGTGTGAATGTTTTAGTCCGCTTCCCGTTCGGCTCGTACGCAGCCCGGTGCAATCTAATCGTGATTCCACCACTGTTTGTACGAAGACGCTGATAAGATAGGGATGCCAATGCCTGGGTAACACTCATCTCACTATTTAAGTTGCATAAAACATACTGTAAAGTAAAGAAATGAGGATAGATTAGATTAAGACAAAGCACCAAAAAGAACAGATACTTCTATTCGTTTCTAAACCTTCTTGGTATGTTCCCTGTGGCAGCATGATACCAAGCACTCTTTAACTTGTAAAGATAGCTATTATTTCCAAGTAGGCTTGCTATATAAAACTTTTACTCTTTTTTTAAACTCATTTTAATTTTGTAAGAACGCCTATTTATGCAAAGTAAATTTAAACAAATTCTTTGAAACAATACCGACATCTAGCCACGCGGTAGCGTATCAAGCCAAGCTCAAGCTAAAAGAACTGGCGAGCAGCACCGTGTGTAATATTACACGAACTATTTGGAGCCACTTTTGACCCCCTCATAACTCAAAAACTATTTCACATAAACATGTCAAATTTGGATCATATTATTATATTGAGACTTGAGAGATACAAATGTGCTCCAAATTTCAAAAACACACCTCAAACGATTAATTAGGTATTAACATAAAAATATCGTCATTTTATCACTGACTGACTTATAGATCAAAACTCTAACCCCGTTCCAGATGACCTAGAAAGTTCAAAGGCATTAGTTGGGTGAATACAATGGAATAAATCAGAAACTAGTAAATTTTTATCATTTTATTAAATTTTTTCAATCATCATCATCATCATTTCAGCCGAAAGACGTCCACTGCTGGACATAGGCCTCCCCCAAGTGTCGCCACATTGACCGGTCCCGTGCGTCTCGAATCCAGCGGATCCCTGCAACCTTTACGAGGTCATCGGTCCACCTAGTGGGAGGCCTTCCAACGCAGCGTCTTCCGGTTCACGGTCGCCACTCCAGAACTTTTCGGCCCCATCGGCCATCCGTTCTGCGAGCAATGTGCCCTGCCCACTGCCACTTAAGTTTGGCTATTCTTCCGGCTACGTCGGTAACCTTGGTTCTCTTGCGTATGTCCTCATTTCTGATTTGATCACGCAAGGAAACTCCGAGCATAGCCCTCTCCATTGCCCTTTGGGTGACTTTAAGTCTTCTGATGAGGCCCATTGTGAGCGACCATGTTTCGGTCCCGTATGTAATCACTGGCAACACACACTGGTCATAGACTTTCGTCTTGAGACTCTGCGGTAAGTTGGACGAGAAGATACCACGCGACTTCCCGAACACTGCCCAACCGAGTCGGATTCGATGATTGACCTCTTTTTCGAAGTTAGACCTACCTAACTGGACCGTTTGTCCCAGGTAGACATAATCGTCTACAACTTCGAGTGTATAATCTCCGATCTTGATAGGAGTGGGTGTTACATGGGCATTCAACATGACTTTGGTTTTGTCCATGTTCATTTTAAGACCCACTCTTTCGGAAGCTCTACTGAGGTCATCGAGCATTGTACTGAGGTCCTCCATGCTCCTAAATTAAGTATAAACAGAAAACGCGTAAAACAAATACGGATACTGAATGGGCAATTCACTAGAACATTTCAGAGGTACAAGAAAATATAGAAAATAACACAAAAAAGACGATTATACCCCGTAAACGTAGGAAAATACAGTAGATGAACAAAAACCATTTGGTATTAATTTTATTAAGAACAAAAAAAATATTGCATTGACGGGGAGAACATTTGTTACACCCTATATAGAAAGTTAAATAGTTTCAATGTATAAAAATGTTTATTTAAATTATTATTATAAAAATTTTTATTTTTTTAATTTCTATACAAATATTATTCACTTTGGTCACCTTTAAACAAACTTTTTATGTAATTGAAATGTAGACAATGGAAACATGCAAGACTAAAAATAAAAGAGCAACTTAAGATTATACAAACAGCTCTGCAAATGAATGAGTTAAAGGGATGGAAGTTTCCTGGCAGAGAATATGTATAGAACAGCTAAAGTTATAAGTAACAGATTGATGTTGCT
This sequence comes from Noctua comes, assembly GCA_963082995.1. Taxonomy (NCBI): domain Eukaryota; kingdom Metazoa; phylum Arthropoda; class Insecta; order Lepidoptera; family Noctuidae; genus Noctua; species Noctua comes. The sequence goes on from OY720269.1 coordinate 603,785, forward strand.
ATCTATTCCTTTGAGCACTGAACAATCTTCACGGAATAATCTAACGCTTCGTCAGATTTTTAAGAAACCGGGGGTAGACACCCACGGACAAATAAAGCGTGTTCCATTTTTACGGTAAAAACAATTGATCTCAAAGATCAATCAAATATCAAAGATCTCTCTGCGCCAATACCAAAATAATCATCGCTGCCGTTTATAGAAAAGAGGAAATAAAATTTCTTAAAAAGCGCCTTCAAAACCGCCACGAATGTGTTTAAGCGCCCCGAAGCCGCGATCCCAAGCCGCGAGTAAAAGATTGTTGGCTCAACGCTTACGAACTCATTCCGTTTACAATTTACGGCACGCAATGAGCTTTTATGAGAGAATACATTGGTATTTTTATTTGTGCCACATCGGGAGCGTTCCGCACGTGGACGCTTTACAATACATTTAGTTTTTAATGCGCCTTTGTTTGGGTCGCACGTCGCACGTTGGGTAAGAGTAATTGGATGATACTACAGAGGTATCAGGTACGTCATTTCTATTCATTCATTTCTTTCTTTTCATTAGGTTTAACAGATATGATGTTGTCCGTAATCTTTAGTGGCTTTTGTTTTATGTTAAGGGGAAGTTTTATGTGGGTGTGTGTGTGTGTGTGTTTTTGTTTTATGTTTTATTTTTGTTTGTTTTATTGAAAGCAACTGACATTATTATAGCTGCTTGTCCGTCGTTATAACTGATCTAGTGACATATATAAGGTTGAAGTTGCGGGAATCACCTTAAAAGAAAGGGGAAGTATGGCAGAAGAAAGGAAGGGCCTATATTCAGCTGGGTGTAATTCCGAACTGAAATCTGCTAGTAGGGACGCCCGAGTGGATGCTGAAGACTATGAGAACATACTACCAGCATAAAAAGAGTCCTATGTCCGGATCTGTCTGCCGACAAGATGTCAAGAAAGCGGCTGGAAGATGCAGCAGCACTCACGCTTACACACGCGGATTCGCTAAAAATATGTGTGGCGATGCGGGTTGTGCCAACAGTAGCAACCCTGGAGCGTGCGTCTGCGGCAAGTCCTCACGCTGGGAGCTAACTGCGGCTCGGCGCGCCTCGCGGGACCATCGCGTAATTGATAACATGGACGGCTATATTTGAACACTACTCACTTATCTTTATGATTATTATGACAGTAGGGAAATAAAAGTAACACTTAGAATCATAGTGTCTTGGTATCTTCCATTGTTTGGTCTGATATTCTTTCTATTAGCGACTTGTTTAACTTTAACATTTTTGACGTTTAAACATCTCTTAACATTATTCAGCTTTAATTTGTTTGTGTCTAAAAATAAATAATTTTTTATTTCGTCTCTCAAGGAACAGATGGCGATCATTTTATACTTTCCGTTGATAAGATTCTCCATTCCACAGGATCTATGTTTAATGTTCTTAATAAAACAAACAATTTATACGACCTCTTATAAATTTTGTGTCATCTTTCCGTAGAAGAATTTCTTGGAAATTGACGCACAAGAAAAATATTATTTTATGTACACAGTATCCAAGAAATAACTGTACGTATGGGAACGGAATCATCTGGTGGCGGCTCATTGTAAACTTTACAACGCGTTCTGCGCCCGCTCTAATGATTAAATTCTCGTTTTGAACTTTAACCCTCTAGCAATAAGAACGACGTGCATTATTGAAAGGAGAACAAAGCAGCAAAGAAATTTCTTAAGTAAAGTTTCTCAGCTAATATTTGTGGTACATTTTCGCAGAATACATTTAATACAATCATAACATTAAATGTTGTTACAAAGTTTGTGCTGCGAGAAATTTGTGCTGCGGGGGCGTGACGAGGGAAGGCGACACACGTGTCGCGACACTGCGAGACCACCGAGACCGCGGAGAGCGCGTGTCACGCGGTGTCGAGACTGACACACTGCGGTGTCGGGGTATCAATGGTTACTACCAGTTGGATGTGGTGCCGCACGGGAATCAAAGGAGCAGTCGCTCCATTGTACGTGTTGAGTAATAATTTCACACTGTTGTAGAGTTGGGTAATGTCGTAACAGAGAATGGCACTCGTGTTCATGTACCTATTACTGAAATAATTTAAATCGTTCGTTTTATGTGGTTATGTGCTGTTCCGGACTTTGAGAAAAAGTGGAGAGACGAATATTTTAGAAAGTAAATAAAGAGCTCCAAAAGTGATAGATGAAAACCGTTCTTAATTACTTCGCTTCATCAAAACATTGATCTATTTTAAAATCGCTGCAAACTGTACCGGTCGATCTGTAAACAACAATAATTAAAAGGTTTACTTTACTAATCTCGGTAAACTGATTTGGTCCAATCCACACACCGTGAAATCAATGTAAACCACCGTCATCACAACAACTAGGCTACGACTGCCAACATAAACAATATTATTGTAATACTAACAACTTTTGTAAGTAGTAACATAATGTCATGGATTGTCCGGAATCCTTACTAATCCACTAATACTAATAAATTATTATCAATGCGAGTGTCAGTGTTTTTGTCTGTTACCTTCGGATTAAGATAAGATGTGGGCGATGTGGCACAAAGGTAGACCATGACCCAGGTCTTGCCATAACATACTTTCTCATTTTTCTAGTACGTTCCCGTGGGTTTAATCTCGAGCAGCGCACGCGGGCGAAGCTGCGGGCAAATGCTAAGGTTGGTAGTAAATACACAGATTGTCCTACTTACTAATAATAATAATGTGGACTGTGCTAAATACTAATAATATATTAACCTCCCGCTGAATACTGTATCGGGCACTAATTGTTGTTAGCGGTACACTGGGCCCAAGTATTTGGTTTACAGTTTATATGTGTGAGTGAAGTCATAGTTATGCACACAAACACAAAATTAAATTAACTTGACTTGACTTGCTGTACGAGCCGGTAATATTCATACAGCCGCTCATTATTATTGTGTGAGTAAACATATTGTACCCTACACGGGGTTTATTTTTTTTATCTTTACGCTTGTCGGGTAATCTAGTAAAAATAATATAAACGAGTTTACAATAAAGCCCAACATTTTATACTAATTTAATATGGTAACCATAGCCGATTGGTGTAAGCGCTTGCGTTAGCTGGTGATCTAACCTCGACGACGCGAGTTCGAACCCAACTGAGGAATTATTTTTGCTACTTTGTACTTTTTGTTTTTTAATAAATTTATTTTGTGGCCAATAAAATTACTCAAGCAAAAAGTAAAAAGTAACTAAATATAACCAATGAAATAATTTGATTTTTTTATTAGATAAACATTGCTATTGTTTGCTTAGCTTATCGCTTGGGTCATTAGCAAATTATCCGTCTCGTTTCTTCCAATATGTTCCTTTCTTATATTGGTTGTTTTAAGGTTCAATTTGGTGGGAGCTGTATGTTAGAAAAAAAACTTGTGTGGCCGATACAATGATTTAATACACTGTTGTTTACCTGTTTTTTTGACAAATACAAAGTTTTTTATTGGTAAGGATTGACGTAAATAATTTGTCAAAGTAGGTAGGTATATAAATTGAATCAAAGTAAAATTAGAGGTGAAGTGAATCAACATGTTAGATAGTAAGAAATTATGACAACTTCTAATCGCATAACAATAACATCACTTCACCATACTTTCAATAATTTACGAGTTGTGGTTTTAAAAAAAAGTTTTATACCTACCTACTTATTACTAAGTTTTGTATTTGTTCTAATTTGCTTAACAAATATGAACATTATTTGCATAAAAATAAGATTCATATTCGTCTACTAATTAATATAAATTCGACTAATAATGAGTCGGCAATCCTTCGTTTTCTATTACTCCTTGTAACCTTCTGCTCATGAGATCTCACAGTTTGTAAGCACACTTTTATGCGGGTGGACAAGAAGGGATCAGCCTTGTGCCTTGCCACGATGTCGTAGTGTCGAGTCGATGAATTTGCCTTTGGTTTTGGCCTAAGATGTTCTACGTCTCCAAAATACGCATATCGGCGGACCCATAACTGCACGGTTCTCCCCTGTGGATAAAAACAGTATTTATAATACTTATAATAATAGCTAATATTATAATAAATAAACACTATGTTTTTATACTATATATACACTATGTTTATTCAATATACTTATATATACCTAATTAATATTACTTATAATAATACAATACATAAATATAAGATATACACTGACATTAGCAAACATTATAATCTATTTTTATTTACGTTATTCAAAGGCTTTTATTTAATCTGTCTAAAGGCTAGATCAAGCTAATTTTAGACCAAGCTAATTTTATCATAATCATCATACGATTACAAATTAAAAAAAAGAAACTATAATAATTCAGTTATGATAATATATTATTATAACTATGGTAGGTATTGCACTTAAGTTACATTAATTATTTATTCCTAGTAAACATCCCTTTCAATGTTTACTAGGAATAAAGAGAATAGAGGAGTTAGTTAAAGTGAAGTAGGTATAATATCAACGTAATATCTAACTGTTACTCACCGATATCATTAAGCGCCTTGTAATTTCACTTCATCTCATCGATACGCTAATCGATAACAATTCAAATTGAGTCAGCCCAAAATTTGGCGACGAGTTTGGCTCTTTCAGTAGCGTCCTGTGATGCATTTCACAGGAGCAAACAACAGAACAGGCAGGACACGATATAAAGTGTCCCATCGTTTGTTAGGCAGCACCACATTTACACTCACAATTTCACATAATATAGATACGTTTTGCTCATCCAAAACAACGATTTCCACCTCTTTGAACATTGATAAATGTTGCATGGTTGGATCCACAGAAATAAAACCACACACATGCTCAAGAGTAGTAATCAATAAACTCAGTAATGCAAATACTCGTAGATTGACAAGTAAGAATGCTCATTTTTTATAAATGAAGGTGTTTGAAAACAATATTTTTAAATTGTCGGTAGTTGTTGTCTAAACAGTCAAAATCAAATAGCCTGAGAGTTCAATGTTTGTCTCAAACGTTGGAATTGTTATAAATTCTACTTTAAGTAATGTTTTAACAAAATAATGAATACAAAAAGAAAAATAATATACTATTGCATGCATGATTTGAACTTACGACTTCTCGTTCAGTGACCAAAGACGATAGCCATTGTGCCAGGATTGCTATATTAACATCATGCAAAATATTATATCTCCTTCAGCATCATAAGTGAATGATGACTATATATTGGTATATGGTAATTGATGTGCCACACGCACACTAATAAAAACTGAGCTCGCTCGTTTTATTTTGTGTTTGTGTGCATAACTATGACTTCACCCACACATATAAACTGTAAACCAAATACTTGGGCCCAGTGTACATACAGTTGTAGGTACTGTATCTGTATAACACAATATACATTATAGTAATTATAATCTAGGTATATTATAGATATTTAGGCCCCAGGCCTGCCGCTGAAATGACTGACAACAATTTGACTACTTTAGCTCAGATAATCCAAAGTACATAACTAACTGTAGGTTCCTGTGATGTCGTTGCGTATCTTCAGGTCTTAAAGATGTGGGGAAGGTGGGGGGGGGGGGGGGGGGGTAATAGGTACTTGTAGTTCAACGGCCGACATTTTTTTGGTAATATTATGTAAAAATACATAGTAATATACTAACATTAAGTTTTTTGATGCTATGTTTTAGGATGTTGTAAGTTTAGGTTATTTTATTGTCTTTATTTTTAATTTGTTTAAAGTTATTTAAAGAAATAAATATTCGACCAGAAAGTCGTTTGGAATTGAGAGATCAAAACATTATTTACTAGTGTGTGACAGCGAGTGGGAGGGAACAAATGAAAGAACTTGATGAGAGGATACCACGAGTCACCGCACCACGCGGCCGAGGGACGGGTGGCGGCGACACGCTACAGACACAAACAAGTGAAGCTTTGGTCAGCTGCGAAAACTGGACTCTGGCAGACAGATCAATACATTATAATTATGCCACAAGTTCAGTGTCAATGGCCAGGCCCAAACTCTCCGCACCGGATTGACTATTATACAGTGACACAAGTCGCGTTGCAAGTCCCACCGCACCAATAAAGTTGCAGCACATGCCTACGCATTATGTACTACAACACACGTGCTCGCTTTCTAGCTCATTGTTCTCAATCACGTGTTCCCGAGTGCGTGACAAAAACACATGTTTATCTAAGGCGTCTCGATAAGCGATATAAATAAAGTGGGTGCCATAAATATCTGCGCCGGCCGCTGTGACGTCACGCGCTACGTCACGCAGATGAAATATGGCCGGGCGGTGGACCGTGGCCGCGGTCGCCCGTGCAGCGGCTCCGTCGTCCCGCCATCCCGCCATCCCGCCTGCCCGACGGCACGCGGGACCCTCTAGGGTTGAACATTTCAACAACAAGTTTTTTGCGGAATAAGTTTGTGTCTCTGGACGTTTTTATGGTGTACTTGAAGAATGGTTTTGGTTGCTTGAGTTATGTGCTTTTTTATTAATGTTAAAGTTTTGTTTGGAACTTGATGTTTATGATATCTGGTTTTTAGCTATAGCGCATTAGTTAGTTACTGTATTTATAGTCTTAAGAATGGATAAAATTGATTTAAGCATATCCGATATCGGATGCTCTTGTTGAGCAGATGCTAGAAGCCACATAAACCACATGTTTTGTACGCTAGATAAATGAACCAATCATGCTAGTCAAAGCTTTGTACATAACCTAAGGACAATAATAATAATGTGGTCCTTAAAACACCAGTCAGTGACCAGCCCCTGTCCGTGTGGTTTGGTTAGCCCTGCGAAGCGCGTCTTATTGACACTGACACATTTTATTATCATTGGATCGGCCCGCACCTCACCCCCTCCCACTGCCCGCACCCCTCTGGACCCCAACCCACTGTATTGTTGCTCTATAATATCTTTTACAAAAACCACAACTAAATATTAAACACCCTTTTTTCCTGAACGTCTGCTGAATACTGACGTGTTTTATTGTCTTTGAGTTATAAGCGTGTAAGTTAAGAGTAAGTTCGTAAGTGGATTATAATAATTGGAGACGAGATGCTGTAAATGCAATCACCATAAAAACTACGTTTTAGCGTGGGGAGCATGCGTTGTAGGGCAAAAGTCTAGATTACATATTCTATATACAGGGTGTAAATAGACCCTTTACGAAGCCGTCAACCAAGCATTCTTTACATCAAACTAAGTAACTTTACTCAAAAATTATTGCTGGGAAACGGCTTTTTTTTTTTGGGGTGAAAAATCACGAAAAATCAAGAGAGTCCCTTATGAAAGAGTTTTTCGTAATTCCACCCCTAAAAGGGTGAAATGGGGGGTTGAATTTTCTGTGAAACTTGATATTTTCTGGGTCGATTGACTCGAAAATTGGTGTACACACTCTTCAATTGAAATTATGAGACATGTGTATCGGGGTACTTCCTTTCTTCTCCTAAAATTGTTTGTCCAAAAATCGTTACCCTTAACACGTTTGCTACAAACTTCAATAACCATAATGTTAAAAAATTCTAAATATTGTTTTACTATAATTATCTTTACTTAAAACTATTTAGTCATAATATTGAGGACCATAATAAAACTCCTATTTTTGTATGAAATAAAGTCATCTGTCCTAAGTATTGTGTTATATTATAATATGTAATGTGTGTTATACCTATGCATAGGTAATCAGCAATTTTCCTAAAAACTGTCCTAAAAGTCTTGCTTGCTGGCGTGAGGAGCGTAGGCCGAAGGCCGGAGCAACGACAAAAAGTGGGTTTGTAATGTAAAATGCGAGCGTAGCGAGCGCCCGTCTAATAGTCGTTAATATTTATGACAAACGCATTTCGTGCATATTGTGTTTAGGGATTTCAATTTTATGGCATTATCAACAACAACAACAAAAAAAAACAACGAAAAATTATATTCAAAAGCAAAGTAAAAAAAAAAGTCGCGAGCGGCGAATTTTTTTTTAACTTTCTTCTCCACAACTCTAGGAACTCATTAAAAAAAGCTCCGGAAATCCGACCACTATAATCTTCGTTCCACCTTATAGTCTAATTGCACTCGACTATCTACATATTTTGCACTAAATCCTTAATTAATTGATTTCTTGTTAAATTCCGTCGTACAAATGTGTGAACGTCTTACACAATGCGAGTCAGCTTCGTGTTGCTCAGTAAGCTATTATTACTGCTCCGTTATTTGCCTTCCACCCCGCTCTAGATGTAAAGCTGATACGTTATAAGTTTGCTTACGTTTCATTTAATCAACACATTGTTCTGCGCTCTCCGTTCGTGTATTAATTAGGACACCGTTACGCGGTAACTGTTATGTTAGACTTGCAACATTGCGGGCATGAAATGATTGCTCAGTCCGGTTAAGTGCGGCCTAAGCAGCGCTGCAGCGCATTAAACATTAGCGCTGTAAGCGGCTTAGCGCGAGCCACGGGTCATTGCCGCGCTGATCCGGGATAAAGGCGCAAACCCACCGCGGCGCACGGATAGGCTACGCACGTGTGTTAAGTTTCGCTTTGCAACAAAATGTATGTGATTGTGCCCACTGCAAACAATGGACACGCTATGCATTAAATGACGTCCTTAGTACATACGTGGCTTGCTCGAATAAGGCGCTCACATAGCTCAACGCTGTCAATGCCATGCACGCTGTGCACGCGGTACACGCTATACACGAATATTAACCCACGACTATGCCACTGTGGGCCTCGCACGCTATAAAATCAAATCAAATCAAATCGTTTATTGCAATCCATGATGTACACATATAGGTGGTAAAGTAAAAATAGAAACAATCGTGGACCCTGTCGGGCACAGCAAATTTTTAAATAAGTAAGAGAGACATATGCTACGCAGGGTATAGTCATATGAAAGGATATGCTGCAGACCATCAAACTGAACAATTTTCTCCTTGGGTCCAATATCGTAAATGCGAAAAAATTATCACAGTTGACAGTGACAATCCGTGTCACTTTTAGAAATGACAGCTGTCACTATTTGACGGTGCAGTAAATGCCACTTTGACAGTCAATAATTTAAATTGTTCAAACACTCACATTTCTTTCACTTTGTTCGTTCACTCACTCACGATTGCACCAACCTCGTGACGTCACTCTACCTGGTCACCCTTGATTCTTCAAGTGTCTTCCGGGTCCAATATCCTGACAGCGCCAGCACCTGTCTCGAAGCTCTGATTGGCTTCGAAGTCCAAGATATGATTCACCATCGAACCCGGGCTCCTCATTGATGCTGCAGCAGCTCCTCACGAGCTGGTCTGCTAGCTCGGAAGACATAACCATAAAGAATCTAGGTAGGATACTGACGCACAGAACAATAATTTGTAATGTTGGGTGCACAGATATAGGTAAATAGCTATATCTGTAGTTGTGTGTAATTTTATTATTTTCATATAAGATTTTAAAACTATCATGGTATTATTAATACTGTTGTGCTGTTTATCCGTGATCATGGTGCTTGCAACAGCGCCGAAATATCGGGAACTCATTCAAAACAGTAAACATGGTAAATATCCTGTTTATTAATTGTCGTGTTCAGTTATGCAAAAAATGCACCACCGCTAAGGTGTTCCAGATACTGGTATATCCGGCTTTAAAGGACCATGTACGACCTGATGATGTCCAGCCAGGGTCTGCACAGGGCTTCCGATGGAACCAAGGAGACTTTGAATAAAACACAGTAACCCTGTTCCAACGGTTTATTCGCAGAAAGAGAAATGATTCCAAGCCCATCGGGTCCTTATATACTAGTCGGCGGAGAATCTTAACACCACGATCTAGAAAGTAGGAGCAACGCTCTATCGAGGCATCGAGAACTAATTTACAAAACAGTGTGCCTGGGGTACTCCTAACTTAATCGACACAGTGCAAACAAGGTTACACATGAGGTCCGACCTAAAGTTCTTGCTCTCCCCGGCCGTGTGCCCCGACAACTAGCGTAATGTTGCGGCGCATGACGCATTGTTCGTGTGGGATTAAATGCACGCACAATTGCATGTCAGCGGCACTGAGAACAGGCTTACATACATGTTATATGTACGTATACATGGTAGTTACGTGTAATAGACATTGATTATTACAGGATTAGGAGAACGTAAGTAGTAAGCTACCTATCTACTTAACAAACATATCGTCGTTGTAGAGCGAGAAATCACTAAGTGCAAAAAGCTAGTTTCGAGATAATCGCGTTTTAAAGTTTTTTTGTTCTTATAATCGGTATAACACATTAACGTGAATAGTTACACAAATGTTTCTTATAGACAAAATATTGATATTTGTACTCTGCACTCTTATATTCAGTAAATTTTGTAAATATTTTTACCGTTACTGAGAAATGTAATAAAAAGAAAGTTAGGTAATTCTAGCATACTCAAAATATGAAATTTGGGTTAGTTGATTAACTTATTAAGTGACGTTACAGAGGCTCTCGTCGGATACCTGGAATACGAAAAGTAACATAAAGGAGCAGGGAAGTCCCAGTAATTGAGAAAAAGTTAGTAGGAAAAATTACTCAAGTGCCGTTAGTTAATTTTCATAAGCTGATGTTTTGCTTTAACAAGTAGTTATGTAGTTCTGACATTCTCGTATTATCTAAAATACCAAAAAAAAACTGTATTTTACCTTTTAATAAGGTAGATAATGGGTTTAAAAACACTTTGGCATCATTAACTCATTTTGGCTAAAAATGTCACTTAGTGACTTCTCGCACTACAACGACGGACGATAACTGTAAAAGTATTATGTAACTAAACAAACATACTTCAACAGTATAATTGAAACAAGGCTGAAAATGTTTTGGTCAGACACAATTTTTTCTAAATAATGTTTTTTTTGTTTGCTTTCCTATATTTTATTTTACTATCAATATTACAATATTTTCAAAGCGCGTCCGTCACTAATAAAAATCCAATGATAAGAATGAAGATATCAGTTCGAGGTCTACGATCTACGCCAGTGCTACGAGGCTCCGCGGCCGTAGCAGCTGCTACGCGATAATTGTGGAACAGTAAATTTGCCCAGGAATAAATGTACTGAAGACGTAACTGTCAGTGCCCAGTGCAGTCTTCAATTTCTCCATACCGGTTTGAAAGAACCTTTAAAACTATTAAAAAAAACTACGTTCTATTCTCAAAAAAGCTAATGTTACTTTTAAGGTTAAACAGTAGCTACGCATTAAGTACGCTCGTAAAAAGCAACAATCATTGGCGTTAAGTCGTCGTAGACTCGCCGTTAATTATCTCTTTGAGCCGTGAACGAGTCGTTAATCGTCCGCTGATGAACTACGCCAACGGTTAATGTCCGTGTAAATATTTGATGAGACACTTTATACGAGTTTTTCAAAAAGTATTTATATTTTTTGTTTATATTATAATCGAAAATTCTATGTTAACACGAAACATTGTGAGGATTATCAAACAAAGCTTAAATATACGCACTAAAATTTCAATATCTTGACACGTCGACGTTGCACCGTGCGTTGTTGACGTTACTACTTGAGACAATAAATGTCAATAACTTCTAGGTTTCTGCGGTAAATCCAAGTTAATGTTCTAAATATATAAACCTCTCATGTAAAATTTCATGATTTTTGTATCATTTCAAATAAAATAATTACTTGGATTCCTATTCAACTCAAGCGTCATTTTATTAGTATTTAGCCAGTAATTGAAAGAAATTAAAAGCGATATTCATCAAGGCAACCGCGTTGCAGTCGTAGCTCCTAGCCACTCTCGTAGCGGTGGACTATCGGCGCTTGAAAAGAGTTCAACGAGAATCTACGGAATGTGTGATCATTTTGTTGTTTGAGTGAATGAAGTAGTTTTTTACCCACTGGCACAGAAGGAGAGTAATGTTTTTCGCGCGTATGTATGTTTGTCCATTCTATTGTGACCTCATAACTCATCTATACTAATATTATAAAGCTGAAGAGTTTGTTTGGTTGAACGCGCTAAACTCAGGAACTACTGCTTCAAATTGAAAAATTCTTTTAGTGCTAGATAGCCCATTTATCGAGGAAGGCTATAGTCTATATTATCACGCTAATAACTTAGGTGGGTGTTCAGGTCAGGGATGAACTGGGTTGAACCGAAATCGCGTTAGTAGTAATAAAACAACGATACGGTGTGAACCCCATTGGATTTTTAATCAACAAAAAAAATAACATGCAGAGGGTCATTATCTGTGTGAAAATCTTAACACCGCGATTCAGGAATCGACGGTTAATGCACAGCGCCATCTATTGGCGAAGGATTGAAACTAATCCTAACATACCGCTCACCAAGGACGATTGTCCTTAACAATGACCGCCCACCATGAGGCATATTAACGCAACGATAAACTAACAAAACACAGTTTATGAACATATGGAAACATAACAATGCTTGCAATACACACAATTATTTTACAAAATAACATCTAAAATTTTCTTAGTAGTGCACAACTGTATGCACATTAAACTTAAACTAAATGTTAAATTACTGAGCCACAGGCAGAATACACAATTTTGAAGTGGGGCGCTTTAAATAGGAGTTTTTACATCTCAAAGTTACCACTCGAGTGATATTATCCTTGCCTGGGTGTTTTTCAGTAACCCTGCCAATAAGCCACCTAGCCGGAGGTAAATCATCTTCTTTAACCAAGACAACATCCCCGATCTGTGGTTCAGGCACCTTTGTAGTCCACTTGGGTCTATGAAGGAAGTAAGTCAAGTATTCGTTAGCCCACCTAGCCCAAAAACCTTGTAACATGGCTTGCACTAATTGCCATCTCTTTAAGCTACTTATAGGAGTTGTTTCGTAGTTTGACTCTGGTACGGATAATAATGGTTCGCCTATCAAGAAATGACCAGGAGTCAATGGCATCGGTTCCTCTGGACTGGTACTTTCTATTACCGACAGTGGCCGGGAGTTTAAACAAGCCTCTATTTGAGTAAGCAGTGTGGCCATCTCTTCATAGGTGAGTGTCGACTTTCCTATCACTCTTTTTAAATGGAATTTGGTCGACTTTATTCCTGCCTCCCATAATCCACCGAAATTAGGAGCGTGTGCAGGAATGAAGTGCCACGTGGTTCCGTTAATAGCTAAAGCTTCTGCTATTTCTCTAGTCTGGGTTGACTCTTGCAGCTGAAGCATTTCCTTTAATTCCTTGGAGGCCCCTACGAAATTCGTGCCATTATCGCTCCATAGCTCCGAGCAATGGCCTCTACGAGACACAAATCTTTTGAAGGCTGCAAGGAAACCCTGTGTAGTCAAATCGCTGACAATTTCTAGATGTATAGCCCTTGTTGCCATACATATAAAAAGACAAATATATCCCTTATATGAGCGATGCCCGCGTCCCTTTGACGTTCTGATGTCTATAGGTCCCGCGTAATCAACTCCACTGTGTAAAAACGCCCTGGAAGGAGTTCCACGAACTGATGGTAGAGAGCCCATCAGTTGATTCCTCACAGTAGCACTTTGTCTTACGCATGTGACACATTTACGGACATGTTCTTTGAGAAGGGTTTTAACACCAACGATCCAATAAGCTGTACGTATATAAGACAACATGAGCTGAGGTCCGCCATGCATGGTCTTTAGGTGGGCATTTGCTATGATCAGCTGGGTTAAATGTGATCGATGTGGCAATAAGATTGGATGTTTGGTCTTCTCGTCCAACTGAGCTCTTTGAAGCCGGCCACCAGCTCTGAGTATATCGTCTCCATCAATATACGGATTTAACGTTCGAATTTTACTTGTTCTTGTTTTTATTTCACCTTTCTGTTTAAGTTCCGTGTACTCTATTTGAAATCCTTCAATTTGGCATTGCTGAATACAACACTGTAATGACTTCTCAATCTCCCAGCTGCGTAAGTACCTTGGCCGATCTTTATCTGTTTTATAATTTAAAAAGCGTCGACAGTAAGCTAAAATTCTTACTAACTTAGAAAGAGATGAATATCTGGTCCATACGAAATTATCAACAGTAGAACAATGGGTATTTATTGATCTTTCTAAATTCACTTCTAAATCCTTTGGTTTTGTGTACACTATCTCTCTATCATGTAAAATGTCTGGTCCATTTAGCCACAATCTATTATTTATAAGCTCTACAGGTCTAATCCCACGGGAGGCGCAATCCGCGGGGTTCTGATTGGATGGGATATGTGCCCATTGAAATGCGTCCAATGTAGTTAGGATCTCTGAAACCCTATTCGCGACAAAGGTTTTCCATTGAGTAGGGTGTTTATTTAACCATGCAAGCACGACCGTTGAGTCAGTCCATGCTCGCAAGTGGTTCTTCGCTATACCTAAAACTTCTGACACCTCAACTAGCAAACGAGTGACTAGCACTGCGCCGCATAACTCTAGACGCGGTATGCTTACTTGTTTTATGGGTGCAACCCGTGTTTTTGCTGTAACCAGTGAAACGTGTACATCGCCATTACTATCCACTATTCGTATATATACTGCAGCAGAGTATGCGACCTTGGAGGCATCAGAAAAACCATGTAAGTCTACAACAGTATCGCCTGATTTGGTTCCCAGCCATCTGGGAATCTTGAACTCGGTAAGTTGTGTCAATTCACTACAGTAAGTAACCCATTCATTTAGTAACTGGGTTGGGACCTCGTCGTCCCAGCCAATTCCAGCTAACCACAGCTTTTGTATAAATACCTTTGCTGTTATAAGTGCCGGTGCCAACCATCCCAATGGATCAAATAATCGTGCTATACTAGAAATAATCCTTCTTTTAGTTTCAGGTCCTGACGTCGGAGTAAGCTTCACTGAATATTGAAATATATCTTCACTACGGTTCCAGGTAAGTCCTAAGATTTTTATAATAGAATCTAGTTTTATTTCTAGGTTTCGTTCTATTTCCTTCTCTTCCCCCTGTTCCTTTCCGTCTTCCCCTTCATAGTCTGAACTAATTTCCTTTATTACCGTTTCATTATTGCTTGTCCACTTTTGCAGTTTAAATCCACCCTTGCCAAGTAGCGTATTCATGTCTTTATATAACTTTATTCCTTCTTCTATGGTTTGACAGCCACTCATAAGATCATCCATGTAATAATCTTCTAGCACCTTCCTTGCAGCTTCTGGGTACTTCTCTCCTTCATCAAGAGCTACTTGTTGGAGAGCCTTTACTGCTAAATACGGGGCTGAGGCCGTTCCAAACGTCACAGTTACTAACTCATAATCTTGAATTTTATCTTCAGGGTTATCTCTCCATACGATGCGCTGAAATACCGAATCATTATCATCAACTCTTACCTGCCGATACATTTTTATAATGTCAGCTACCAAACAGATGGGGTGAACCCTCCATCGTATAATAAGGTGTCGCAAATCTGGTTGTAGTGTTGGACCGATCATTAAAGTATCATTTAATGACACGCCGTTAACTCCCTTGCAAGACGCATCAAAGACGATCCTTAACTTGGTGGTCGATTTATCTTCTCGAATCACCGCGTGATGAGGAAGATAAACTGCTTCAGACTGCTTAACATCATTCTCTGGAACAGGATTCATGTGACCTAACAGTAAGTACTCCTTTAAAACGTCTGTATATCTTTTCTTCATTTCTTTGTTTTTATCCAATTTTCTTTCTAATGTCTTTAATCTGTTCACAGCAATATCCCGAGACCTGCCATATTTGCATGCAGGGTCCGCGTCCCGGAAAGGTAAACGTACCACATAACGTCCTTCGAGGGTTCTAAAAGTGGTAGCCTTAAAAATTTCTTCACATTTCTGTTGTTCTTCAGTTAACATTTTTTGTGAAATGGAAGAATGATCTGATTCCAACTCCCAGAACCTTTTTAAAACTTCATCTTCATTTATAGTAGCGTTCATAACTACAAGCCTCGGTTCAGTGTGATCGGTTTGTTCAGTAGTAGATACTACGCCAGACAAGATCCAACCGAGAGCAGTGTCTTGAGCGATAGGCGTACCGGGTGGTCCTTTCAAAACACCCTGTTGTAAAATTTGACAGTATATTTCAGCACCTAATAGAATATGAATTCTATTAGGCGTGTCATAGTGGGGGTCAGCTAATGAAATTGAATATAAACTAAAGTCTTGCAACCCAGTTATTTTCATAACTGGGAGAAGAGTGGTGATTGAGGGCAAAACATAAGCACTGACTATAATTTCAAAAGTGGGATCCACTCGTGACTGGATTTTTATATTAACCCTTGACTTGGAGGTGACCTTACTGTCGTCTCCAATTCCGGAAATCACACCCCTTGCTGCAATCTTTTTTAATCCTAGACTTTGGACTGTAGCCTCAGTTATGAATGAGGCTTGTGAGCCTTGATCGATCAAAGCTCTGATAACCCTTTTTTCCCCGTGTCTCGCCTCAGCATTGATTAGTGCAGTGGCTAACAATACTTGACTACTTTTTAACTTATCTGTGGAGAAACATGAAACCACCGTTTTACCATCATTGGATGTCAACCCCGCCGCTTGTGTGGACGGGTTGACCTTAGTGACGTGATCACTTCCCTCCGATGATTCAACAGATGCAGGTATGCTGTTGCTTGGATGAAGAAGTGAGTGATGCCGACGATTACAAACACGACAATTAGTGGCCTTTTGGCACTGTTTAACTGAATGATTCGACCCCAAACAGTTGAAACAGATACGCTTCTTCATTACAAAATCATGTCTATGTTCATAATCAATTTTTGCAAACTTTTTACAAAAACATAATTTGTGATTTTCTTCACAATACTCACACATTACAACATTAGAGGTATGAAACACCTTTGGTCTATTGGTCTGAGCACTGGTTTGTTGAACTACATATCTTGGTTTGGTGTTCTCAATAAACTCCAATGCTCGATAACGACCTTCAATAAATTTTGTGAACTGATTAAATGTTGCCAATTCATTTGAATTTTCACTATCACTTGTGAGATGCAATTCCCACTGTTTCCTGGTTTCTGGGTCTAATTTGTATGTAACAATATGAATAACAATAATATCCCATGAACTTACGTCTATTTTCAAATTTCTCAATGCATGTAAACATTCAGTGGTTGTATCTAATAACTCCTTCAAGGCTGAAGCTGACTCGACATTTGAGTTACGCTGACTAAATAATCTTTTTAAAATACAATTTGACAAATATCTTTTGTTATTATATCTAGACTCTAATTTTGACCAACATTGAGCATAATTATCTGCTGTGATAGGTACAAATTTTATCAGCTGTTCTGCCTCCCCTGTAAGATAGCCCTTTAAATAATGTAATTTTTTTACTGGATCTAATGACTGATTAGTGTGCACCAAAGAAATAAATAAGTCCTGAAATGTTGTCCATTCAGAGTATTTACCAGAGAAAGTAGGAATTGTTATTTTAGGTAATCTTACAGAAAAACTAGACGCCGAAGGTACAGAAACATCTGTACCTTCGGCGTCTCATCATGAGCCCTTAGAAACCGCTGTTCCTAGCGGTGGGTACTTGCACAATGCAATCTTTAGTTCCGACTTATATGAAATGTAAATTTCCTCTGTCGCCTCGTACATATCACTTGTAATGTCTTCTAAAGATTTTAAAGTTTTGCTGTCTAATTCAAATACTTCATAATGGTTTTTACAAAATGCTTGCCAATCTCGTTCCAACTTTTCTAATCTTGTTTCTATATATTGATAACATAATCGATCTTTAGGTGTTTTCTTAAAATTAGATCTTGACCTTTCTATCAGAATTTTTAAGTTTGATTGCAAATTACTATACTTCTCCATTATTCACAGTAAAATTTAAACTTTAGCAACTCTTAGCAGCAAATATCTCGAACATTTTATAAGTGTTTTAACCAAACTTTAACTTTAAGCGAACTCGGACATAGATTCCTCGTTCCCCCGTTTTTGTTCGCTTATTCTAAGTCCTAATATTTACTACGCTATTTTCTAAGTCCAAGATCATGCATAAACGACTAAGTGTTCGGAATTTTGAATATTTCTTGAACTGTTTCTTCACTGATGAACGATAACACACAAATATACTCACAGTTTGTCTTCGGCACTCACACGCACACAATTCACTGACGGGTCGCTGTGTCGTCACGATGCTCTGCGACGTCACGATGCTCTGCTGACGTCACGATGGTCTGCGACGTCACGATGCTCTGCTGACGTCACGATGGTGGTGATCTTCTTCCGCTTCCCAGGGCTGGCTGATGACGTCACACTCCCGGCGCCACCTGATGATGTCTCCCTCCACAGGGGAAACCCTTCCAACACCCTGAGTTGCGATCCACAACCCCTTCGGTGTTCCCTAACAAACTGCTGTGGTGCGCTACAGCAAAACTTCACCGCACACAGTGCAACTTATCCGGTTTTATCTTTATCCGGCTCGTAGGACCAATGTTCAGGTCAGGGATGAACTGGGTTGAACCGAAATCGCGTTAGTAGTAATAAAACAACGATACGGTGTGAACCCCATTGGATTTTTAATCAACAAAAAAAATAACATGCAGAGGGTCATTATCTGTGTGAAAATCTTAACACCGCGATTCAGGAATCGACGGTTAATGCACAGCGCCATCTATTGGCGAAGGATTGAAACTAATCCTAACAGTGGGTGAGCAATATTGCATTATATCCATATTCTTCAGCTCTTTGACAACGGTTTGACAACTGACAACTGTCATGGCATGCATTAGAAAAGAACAGCTATTTTAGACCATTTGTCACCGAAGTAAGTAGCCCGAAGGTGTCAGCGGCCGCCCTGTGAACAGTGGTTTGCAAGTTCGAGCCTCAGCTAATTTATTTTGTTTTTGTATTTATTTCGATTTTTTTAATGCTGTAAGCATGGTGCAAGTTCGATCCCCAGCCGCACTCACTTTCACTTTTTGTAAATAGGTATGTTGATTTTTTTAAACCTTCATATTTCCAAATCACTACCAAATAGTGTTATACATACTTTTAGTTATTTTAACCATTCAAACGATGTTTCATTGTAATCGGTGCTCTCTATCAAAAGATAGTCTGAGTGTCTCCGGGTATTTTTTTGGTAAAACATCATGCGTGTGTAAACCCATGTGGTTAGATTCAATGCACACATATTGTGCATAACTTAGAGAAGGTTTAAGGTTTCGTTTCATTGTAATCAGTGCTCTCTATCAAAAGATGTATGAATTTAAAGTGTTCAAGAAGAACTTATCATAATTATATATGTAACATGCAACGACATCTTTTGAACCAAAATGGTACTAATGAATAAAATGTGCTCACAAGATAACTTTTAAATCGACTGGCCAGTTTTTTTTTAAGTTACGATAGCAAAAGGTACTCTAGATTAAACTTAACTAGAGTATGACTTCTATCGAAGGTCTGACGAAGGAGACAAAAGGCAATTGCAAGTGGTCCTCAAGAGTTTACAGCATCTATATCGTGTTTGGGCTCACTTTATGCATCTTGATGAGAACTTTAGACCTAGCTGGAGTATGGCTGTCATCGACGGTCTAACGATGGAGACAGAAGGCAGTTGCAAGAGGTCCTCAACAGTTTACAGCATCTATATCGTGTTTGGGCTCATTTTATCCGTATTGATGAGAACTTTAGACCTAGCTGTAGAGTATGACTGTTATCGATGATCTAACGATGGAGACGCAAGGCAGTTCTAAGAGGTCTTTAACGGATTACAGCAGCTATAATGTTATTGGGCTCATTTCATGCACCTTGATGAGAATTTTAGACCTAGCTGAAGTAAGACTGTCATCGACGGTCTAACGATGGAGACGGATGGCAGTTGCAAGAGGTCCTCAACAGTTTACAGCAGCTATATTGTTATAGGGCTCATTTCAAACACCTCGATGAGAACTTTAGACCTAGCTGTGGAGTATGACTGTCACAGAAGGTCTGTCGATGGAGACGAAAGGCAGTCGCAAGAGGTCCTCAAAATTATACAGCAGCTATATTGTTATTGGGCTCATTTCATGCACCTTGGTGAGAACTTTAGACCTGCCTGGAGTATGACTGTCATCGACAGTCTAACGATGAAAACGGGAGGCTGTCGAGGGAAGCCCTTATTTGAGAAAAACATAAGTAGAATGTTTTAGCGATTAATTAAATTATTTCCGAGAAGTTAAATAGTTACCTACTTGAATCTATACTAATAATATAAAGCTCAAGAGTTTGTTTGTTGGTTTGGTTGAACGTGCTAATTTCAGGAACTACTGGATAGCCTATTTATCGAGGAAGGCTATTGGTTATATAACATCACGCTATAACTAATAGGAGCGGAGCATCAATGAAAACTGTTGCACAAACGGGGAAAATATATTCCTTTTGAAAGCTACCGTTGCGTGCGCTGCGTAAACGTTTAAAGTTACGCAACAATTATGTATGCCGGAAATGTTCCTCTTAAAAGTTCTAAAAAAATACGTGATAGCATATGTCTATATTTTAAGGTTGACTCGCATTATTTGCGAAGGTCTTTTTGGGAACATGGTATTTATCCTTATCCAAATAAATACGTTATTCATCTCAAGTATTTAATTTTGAATGAAATTGCTCTTACATCATTTGATTTCAATGAATATCTTAGGAGATATCACAGTTTTAAAATAACTCCGCAGCGAATTAATTATCAGGTACCGCGCGCGCATTTTCATAATGTGGAATGATGGGTGTGATGTGCTAGAATTGTACTATAGGTGCCTATGACCTACTTTCTCTAACCCTCTCTCTCTCTTATGTGACGCAGACGAAGTTGCGCGGGTCTGCTAGTAAACATATATTTGTTATATATTTATAGTATTTTATATATAGGTACTTATAGCTAATCGTATTATTAATTAAAACTATTTTCAGATACACCTACCACTGTTTGTCTCTGCATCACCCAAAGGTTGACTGGTAGAAAATGCCTTTGGCATTAAGTCCGCCTATGTGCTTTTGTGCTTGAAGTGTAAATAAATAAATAAATAAACGGATGAACCGATTTGGATAAGTTATACGAGGTTAGGTTCGTCTTGGTGGCGCGAGTGTCACTAGTTACATAAAGAAACATAAAAAAAAGAAAACTGGCGGATTTTGGGATTGATATAATCGAACAATTTGCCAAGCTGAAAATGTTTCCGCGATGGTGGATGTGGATTGGGCGGCATTTGCCGATTGTCACGAGCCAAGTGACAGCGGAACCTATTGTTCAACAAAATTAAATATTGCCGAATAGAAAGTGCCGGGTACAAGTGAGTATAAACCTTCACCATTAAAGGCTACCTCCATTAATTTATTTCAATTTTATTATTTTTCTGTTGTGTATCTGTTTGTTTTGTTCTATTGAATTTTACTTTTACTGTTAATGGTAGTTTTATATTCCATCACGTAATGTTAATTTATTCTTTTTAATTTTAGTTAATTAGACATCAATTTGATAGTACAATGTTTGTGGCACATCAAATATGTTTATGGGGTATGCGGTGCTAATCGGTCAGAAATTGTTACACTAACTTTAGATAATGGTAGATAATCACTAGGTAGGTAGGTCATAAGGTGCATTGCAACACATGCCGGGAACAGCTAGTTTTTTATGAAAAAGGGTTTACAACTATCGGTTTGCTCTATGTTAACTATGATACAAATTAATTTCTTTTGGATAATGATAAGTGTAAGCGCGTCCGTGCTATTACCCCACATTATAATGCCGTAGTATGTGGTAAGTGCAGTTTGCAAGTCTGTAGCTTTTTTGACTTCTCGAAGTGCATTTATGTGAATTTCGATAATTTTTATCGTTCTTATTTTATATGGGGCTTCCAAGAAATGAAAAAAAAATGAAAAAAAATGATAAAATGAAAAAAATGAAAATGAAGAATGAAGACGAATGAAATGTGTGTCTACGGTGAGTCCTAACAGTGTAAAGTCGTTAACTACTTCAACTTTTGTGCCATTTGTTGAGAAGCTGACTGGTAATGGGGATTTTTGATTAGGGTAGAAAGTCATCTGGTTTGTCATTTGGTTTTTTTATAATTAATCTCAAGGTTGTGCTCGTCACACCGTGGAGGTCTGCCCCACTTGGGCGGAGCACCGTCGTGTCCTCGTAGCGGCGATTGGCGGCGGCGATCTCTCGCGTCCGGCCCTGGTTCAAGCCATGGTCCGGAGCGAGAGGGAATGGGAAGCCGTCACCTCCTTCTGCGATGCAGTCATGCTAGTGAAGGAGGTGGCGGGACGTGAGAGGGAAAGAACCTCATGTAGCACGGAGACACCCTGGGCGTCGGGGGTCACGTGGTGGCTCCCGGCCACCGTAGGCGCGGGCCTGTGGACGGCCGTCTTATGACGATGGGCCGTGTCGACGGCGCGTTCGTGTTCCACGCGCGCCTCAAAGAGATGTCAGCAATGATGTAGGGGTCTACAAGGGCCGACGCCTGCCAGGGCTGCGGGACTGTTCGAAAGAGATACGGTGGCCCTGGAACACAAAGGGCAAAGAAGGAACATGGATGGGTTTTAGTCAGTACAAGTCTGACACTCCCTTCCGCTGCGCCCAGAGTGGGGGGTTTGATGATTTCACATCAGGAAAAAATTTGTTGAAAATCGTGTTTAGTTGGTCATTTAAATTACTATTTGTTTGGCATGTGGTAAGTGAAGAAATATCGTCTGCGAATAGCACACATGGTTCTTCAATGATTTTGGGAAGGTCATTGATGTAGATGATGAATAGGAGACATCCAATGACACTGCCTTGAGGTATAGATGCATTTATAGTCTTCCTATCAGATCTTACTTGAATTATTTGTTTTTGGTCCACACACTTCAAGGAATTATTAACAGTAGAATTTAAGAATTCTCACAACTGCGGCATTTGTCACTGCTTTCTCTAAACCTAATTAACAGTATTTTGTTTACACTTCATCGGTGTACAACCTACCTACTACGTAGTCTAGTTTGAGCACTAAGTCTCCGGCGGCAGTCATGCGACACCGCGCGCCGGTGTCCGTTACCAATTACCGCGAGGGGGCGACACCATCGCGCGTTATTGTCACCACTACCTGTATCTACGTAGCAGCTGTTTGTGTCGGCAGGCGGTTGGGTAAACAGACGGTATCGTCCTTCCGTTTATTTAACGGTGATTTGAAAGTACGAGTATAATGGTTATTTTATTGGTTTGAATCTTAATAATTATTTAGATCACAGTTAAGATCTTAGAAATACATAACGTCACGCCTGTTATCCCCGAAAGTAGAAGACAGGTAGATATATCGCCAGTTATGTCTTTTTTAAGTCTCATAGAGGAACGGAGCCTATTGCCATGAACCGGGCACAAATACAGACCAATGAGCCTTTGCCTAACCTGGGAGTCGCACCCAGGACTTCTTGCTCAGAAGTAGCACTAAACCAATAGACTAACGAGGACAGCCCTACATCCTAATATGTTTCCGTAGAAGTTATTTTCCCTCAGTGAAACTGAAGGTAGAAACAAGATGATGTACTTGTAAGCAGCGCGGTGCGGTTCTTCCTCGCGGCGGTAAATACCATCCGACGCGAGGCGAGGGAGGGGGGAAGACGAGGTAATTTACTGTTTAATTGCACGCCATCTGTTAGAATAACGGGGCAAACTTGAATCGTATGGAACTAATCCGGGAATCAAATTCTTGAGTCGAAGTCTCTAAGCTCTAGAATGGGCCGGGTTTTTGTCAGTTACGAAGCAGGTTTGCGTTTTTTGTTGAAATCCCTTTTTTTTTTTTTAACGTGGTAAAATCATCAAATGAGTCCTCCCACCCAGGGCAGAGCGGGAGGGACTGTCAGACTTGTACTGACTAAAATCCACGGTGTCCTTCAGTAGCCCTTTATGTTCCAGGGTCACGGTAATTCTATGAGTCCCGCGACCCCGGCAGGCTTTGGCCCTGCCGCGGGAGGGGGGCCTCTAGAGGGGGGCCCCGTCATTATGCTGACACTCTTTGAGGCGCGCGTGAAACACAACGCGCCGTCGACCCGGGCATGGTCCATGGTCGGACAGCGAGTCGCCCATTACTCGCCGCCCACATGCCCGCGCCTACGGTGGCCGGAGATCGTCTGCCGACGTCCGGCGCCGTGGGCGTCTACCACTGCGGCTGGTGTGGAGGGAGGACGCTGTCCTCTCCCTCACGCGGCCCGCCTCCTCCTTCGCGAGCATTACTGCTTCGCAGAAGGAGGCGACCGCTTCCCACTCCATCTCGCCCCGCAGCATGGCCTCGACCAATGCCGGGCGCGAGAGGTCTCCGCCTATCGCCGCCGTGAGGACACGGCGGTGCTCTGCCCAAGCGGGGCAGTCCTGCACCGTATGCTCCACCGTGTCCTCCGGGCGGTCCTCGCAGTGGTGACACCCAGGCGTTTCCTCCTTCCCCATATGACACAGGTACCTCCCGAAACTTCCGTGTCCGGTGAGGACCTGCGTCACGCGGTAGGTCAGGATGTTGAAATCCCTTGCACTAGACCAAAATGAAATCTTAGCCAACTATAAGGCCGTCCTGTCGTAATTGGTTACATTTTATTATCTTATAATTTAGGAGAAACGATTCTAGTTTTCTTATCATATATTATGTTAAAAAAACACGGGGTTACCGAGATAACACATAGAAACTCAACGAGTTATTCCAAACTATCAGCAGCAATACATTTAAAGCCCCTTCTCCTTGCACTGTCTGTTTGCTTTGAGTGATGTCCTCGCCGTCCCGCCGCCCACCGTCCCGCCATCCTGGCGTCCCGCTCGTCCCGCTGGATTAACAAATAAATGGCGGCCCCCAGCGCACTCGCGCCTCGCGACACAATAATGTACCTCCACATTACCTACGACACGGGTATATTGCTCACTTCTTCAACAGGGCTGTCTACTGCTTAGAAAAATGAAGTTCAATCTAAGTGACTTTTCACATTGTTTCACTTTTAGAAACAAAGTCGTCAAGTTTCCATGGCTTTTTGAACAGCAACATATTATAGCATACAATTTACATAACAAACATCACGCTTGTAATATCCGACCTAATACTACACCCACATTTCGTCAGGTATGTAAAATTCCTGTGTAATAGGAGGCAAGCCTATTGCCATCAGCCGAGCACGGATCTAAACTTCGTGGCTGCTAATGAGAAATTCCTGATCGAAAAAACCCAAAAACACTTGCCCAGGAATCGAATCCAGGACCTCTTATTCAGCAGTCATACTTGCGACCACTAGACCAACGACGCGAGCGAGTTCATAGTAAAGGATTTACAAATTAGGAATTGGACATTTTTCGTAACCAAAGCTTATATCGAATCAAGTTAGTCTGTTTTGATGTTACACGCTCAATAAAAAAAAAACAGCAAACAGTCACAGACGCGCGTGTCGCTTGATGCAAGTCGCGTCGTGAGTCGCATCGCCTGATATCGTTAACGAGATAGTATACACTTTCGATTTCGAAAACTCGTCTTCCAGGTATGTGACTCTTTTAGTTTCGTTCCTATGTAGGCAGCCCTGTGTTATGACAGTGAGAGTATATTGGCCACATGGAGGCGTTTAATTCGGCTAATGGTGGCGCGGGAGGCGACGCGCCGCGACGCTTATTTGTTCACCAGCTATGATACAAATTGTGCCACGGAGGTCAAACTTGGCTTGACGTTAGGATTCGGTTTTGTTTTTAAGATAAGACGCAGCTGGAGGAATTTGCTACTTTAAAAATATTTCTTAATTTTATTTCGTCACGACTAATTTGGATATTGCTGATTTCTAATTCATTCAGTTAATCACGTCAAACAAATCCGACATTCTAAATGTGGTATAACTATTATTATCCCGTAAAATCAATCCCTTAAACTTCCAAAGCGTATGCTTAGAACTGATGTCGGTTGGTACAGTTGGCAGAACGTACCACAATTTGACACTGACGCTTTTTAGAATTGATCAATCATTTACACTATTATTTTTTGCGGCAACGGAAGAAAAATCTGTTGTTTTTCTGGTTATATAATAAACAGCTCAATCGCTCAAAGTACTAGGACCGCGACATATAGCCCGCTAACTCGACGCACGATTGACGCGCGGCAGTTAGCACGATTGTGCGCCCTCCCTAGCCGGTCACAACACTGGCCGTGACGTCACGCAGTGGGACTACATGATACGCCCGATATTAAGTGATCGCTAAAAATTACTGTGATGGAGGTTTGGATTGTTTATTAACTCTTAGTGGTGTTATTAGGGTTCCGTTTTTATAATTTTTTTACAAGGAATATTTCGTAGCATAATATTCAGTAGCACTTCAGGCAAACCGGGTTTGTCTTTAGTTAATGTTAATAAGATCACCCCTATTAATGGGACATAATCATACTCGACTCGTGAAACGAACTCGTGTAACTCACTGAAAAAAGGCATGATGTTATGACCTGTTCTTTATAATGTTGTTCTAAAAGACACACGGTCTTTTTGAGCAAAGTACAACTGCAATGTATTGTAGCAGACTATTGAACTCACTCGTGACTCAACTTTTCCTGTTTAGCATGTAGTGAATATCTTGTACTCTACCTGCCTTCTGCGAGTCACGTAGTCGCGACGTGTCCCTTGCTACGACTTAAATACGTTAAGAAAAGGATACAGAGGGTCTATTGATCCACCACTAGACTACAGACTACAAGGCAGGTATTCGATATTTCACGTTACTATTAAATTGAATAATTTCATGGTGACTACCGCGTATTTGCTCGCGACGAGATGATATCCTAAAAGGTTCCACAATGAGGTCGCGCCGGCGAGGGCACAGTGTACAGGGGAGGGTACAGGTGACGCGAGGGGGCGTGCAAATGTGCATCTCATGAGATGAGCCGCTTGAATATGCCTCAGTTATGCAAGGCGCTCGCTGCTAGGCTAGTGTGGAAGAGGCTCTTGTGAAACTTTGAATGCAATAATATGTGATTTTTTCTGAGATATCAAGTGTGTACCTAAGATACTCAGATTGTCGAAGGCACATGGACTGTGGTGAACGATATATTGATTTAAATTGATAACGATCGAATTGGTAAAATGTGGATCTAATCATCAAAATCAAAATGATTTATTTATTTTCTTTGCAGACATTCAAAAAAATTATTAACATTGTATTGCTAACGATATAACGATAAAAATAAATAATCAAGACTAAAATATTTACTAAATAATTAGGAGTCCGTGACAGACAGTCACAATTGCATACTACGAATGAACTACTAATGAACAAGCATACCAATGTGTTTATGATAATGTAATGTTATTTTAAACTTCATGTGACAAACTGGTTTATTTAAATAACATGACTTGTAATTACGCAAATTAAAACGATTTGTTTTATCTTTGTAACCTTCATTATAAATACAATTGAAAACGATAATTAGAAATCAATGGAGTGTTTTAGTCAATTATTAGCAATTTAATTTTCAACGAAAAATAATTAATTTATGTACCTACTATATTACGACACAGACCTTTGTTAATTCATTTTTTGTACCATATATTTTTTCATAATCTATCATTATCATCATTCAACCGAAAGACGTCTTTTGCTGGATGGGAGAGGGTTTTTTTTAATTAATGTCATCATCCACAGCCAGAATTCACCCACTGTTGGGTATAGGCCTCTCTTTTCTTGAGCCAATCTGTGCCAGCCTCATCCAGTTTTGTCCCTCGCACGGCAACTATGTCGTCTGCACATCTTGCCTCCGGACGACCCACATTTTTTTTCCCAGTTCTTGGACTGTATTTGGTGACAGCTTGTATGTCCTGCCCAACTTCATTTGAGTTCCATAACGGGACTTTCAATATCGAAAACCTTTGAATGTCTTCGGATTTTGACGTTAGGAACTCGATCTACGAACTAGAGCTTTATGCCGATTAGGTTTTGAAGATCCTGAAACTTTTCAGCGAAGAGAATAAATATGGTCATAATAATCATTTTCATCCGTGCGTGAGCTTAATGATCGCTGGAAGGAGCGCTGACAGGGAATTTTGTATTCGTCGTACGCGCAGCGCTCGGCAACTCCAGTTCACTCAACCGCCATAAACTATAGACACGCCCTCAACCTAAATAAGTCCTCCGTTGTAATACGTTTTATTAGTAAAGAAATATCCGAGTTCCAGCGTATTTAATTTCTCTCCGTACACACACACCACAGGGACATTATTTACACGCACGCACCTGGTACCTGTGTGAGGTTTCCTTCGAAATACTTTTGATTTCTCTCTCTTTTTCTTTTGAATCTGTATGATTTTATTGTTATGTTAGTGTTATAATGTCTTAAATACTTTCGTATTGTTGATTTATCTTATCATTGTCCTTTTTATCTATTGCAGTATGGAGCGTCATATCTCTTCTCTTCTTTCTGTTCTGGCGTTGCAATACGCCAGGGCCAGAGTCGATGGATTGTGACAGCTGGGCGACATCCAGAGATTCTTAACAATATATTAACAAACTCTAGAACGCCGTTTCCAGAGCCGCTGTCAGAACCCGGAATAGTGGTGTTGCTGGGAACTGAGGGCCGGGGTTTATTGACACTATTCATTACTAAGAGGGGGCCTTAAAACGTCACGCTGGCCAGTGCGTCTTGGCGAGTTTTCCGTCATAGGCACCGCGTGCAGGAGTGGTTGTCTTGGGTGACTAGTGATGTCGCTCCCTTACCCCATGTTTCAAGTACATTTTGTTAATAGGTAGCTTTATTATATTTTATCAAAATCATTAAATAAATATATAAGTGAAAGTAAAAGTAAATTCGTTATCTGTAAAGCTTATGGCACATCTATTAGCCAAGTCGCAAGCCAGGTGTGTGAGTGGCGTGTCTCGTGAGAGGCGACGTTTGTTGCTACGGTGCTACGAGCACGGTGCTACGAGCTACACCGTCGGGGTGCTATGAGCTACGCGCTACAAGGCAGAGGTCGCTATCCGGATTCGAGCCATTTGTTGCTATTGTGTGCGTATGTGAATATTTTGAAATATGATTCTCTAATATATTTATATCTGATAACAAAGTATAGTAGAACCGAGGGGAATAGAAAATAACAGATTGTGAGACGTTTTTCGAAAACATTTTCATTTTCAAACGTCTTTTGTAAAGTGAGAAGTGTTAACGTGAGATACTGTTGAACTATCAGGAGTGAATAAATACTATTATTACAGAAATAGTCATTGTTTTCGATTAAACATAACAAATCAAAAGTTTAAGCTATTAAAAGTAATTTATGGAAATAAAATTCAGGTAACATTTATAAATTAAACTTAACTTGCGAGAGCCCTTAGTCCAGGCTGACACAAAATTCTTTCTTAGCTTAAGTCTCCTACTCATAAACTCTAGACTTGATAAATTGCAGGTCGGTAGTACAAAAAAAAAACAGAACTTTCATACAAACTTGCGAGAGTGCTTATACCTCTTTAATCCGGCCCTGTCGCAAAATTCTTAGCAAACATCTAACTATAAACTACCTCCCTGACAAATGTCAAGTTTGTAGCACAAAAAATGAAGGGCTTTCATACAAACTTGCGAGAGCCCTTGGGGTTTCTTTATCCAGACCTGTGGCAAAATCCCTTCTGAGCCGTCGTTTACTAACTATTAACTACCTCCCTGCCAAATTTCAAGTTTGTAGCACATAAAATGAAGGACTTTCATACAAACTTGCGAGAGCCCTTAGACTTCTTTAATCCGGCCCTGTCACAAAATCCGTTCTTAGCGGACGTCTACTAACTATAAACTACCTGCCTGCCAAATTTCATCTTTATACGTCAAGCGGTTTTCGATATTTCATGATGAGTGAGTGAGTTTTGCTTTTATATATTTAGAAGAAAAAGATAGATAACCAACCGTTACGAAAATCAACGCATGAAGTACCTGGGCCTGATTGTAGACACTAAATTGACATTCAGACCGCATATTGACTACTTAAGATCCCGGATAATCCCACTAACCGGAGCTATCCGAAACATTGCAAAATGCGGACCCTACAAGTCAAGCCTCACACTTTTTACAACACACTAGTCAAGACACATCTGGAATATCTGATCCAAGTACGGGGACAAGCTGCAAAACAAATCAACAACACCTACAACGACCACAAAATAAAATCATCAAAGTCCTCTTCAATTATAACTACTATAGTACTACAGAATTACTCTACAAAAAAAACAAAATGATTAAACCTACAACAATTGTATACATACCATACACGCACTATCGGAAAGATTCTTGAGACCAACATACACACAAATATTTCATTCACACAAATTACTCATCGATATAATACCCGTCATCCAGACTACCTACAAGTCCCAAGAGTGAGAAACCTGCACGGCAGGAAAACTATACAGTCTGAGGGGCTTCGGTTATACAATAAATTACCCAAAAAAGTCGGAGAGTGTACAAGCATACCAACATTTAAAAAAGGCCTATGGAATTATATATTAGACACAAGTTAAGCGTGAACTGTTTTGTATTTTATTTATACTTCACTATATCTGTACCCACGACGACCAATGAGACTTTACAAAACCGGTTTATGCGGATCTCTCATTGTATAGGAAATCTATACAAAGCGAGGCCAAGTTTTACTGTAAATGTACAGCTTCAAGTGCCGTCGTGTGTACTTGCTATTTGATAAATGAAACTATGGTGTTCAGTTTCTTGGATGGCATGAACGTCGTAATGTAAACTACAACCTATTGTTAATTTAGTTAGGTTTCTCTTTAAGTGAACTGTAATTTGTTCTTTGTGAAATAAATGTCTTAAAACCGAATAGTAACGTGTCCACCTCTTTTCCATGATCTTCACAGTTCCTTATTAGAAAATGTAATACGACGTAATTACAATAAAGACTATCTCATAAATCTTTGTCATATTGTATAACGCCACACCGAGTATCCAATTAGTGTCAATGTATATAGTTTTGTCCCGCCGTTCATTCTCGCACGACGCGTTACGGGACATTTCTATAGCGATGTGTAGCGGTAGTGTGTGACTGCGGTGGAGACAAACGAAGGAAGTTGTTAAGGGTTACCTGTCAAAGTTCAGAAAAATATTTGACCGAATTTCATTTCACCTAAAACTTAACTATTATCGTTTCGTTTTTTTTTTACTTCACCGAAGTCACGTCTGCCACTGTATCAGTTGACCTATTATCAATTCGATTTTTTCGTTACTCTGACGTTTCATTTGGTCGAAAAAGTTTTTACCAAAGTTACACTTAGCCGAAATACCATTTGTTCGAAGTATTATGTTTCTGAACATTCATTATATCACTGTTTTAATTACCATATTTTTATTTCACCAAACGCCTAGAAAGTTTATGCACACTATTTCATCTCTAATTTTTGCTGGTAGTTTTTTATCAGGCATGCTTGTTTGCATACATGCAGCATGAAAGCAGGCATGCAACATGCATGCTGCATGCCTGCTTGCATACTGCACGCCTGCTTGTATGCTGCATGCCTGCTTGCAAGCAAGCGTGCAGCGTGCAAACAAGCATGCAACATGCAAGCAGTCATGCTAAATGCAGCAAGCATTGTTTCTGTCACGGCTCTGGCTGCGGGGTTTGGGCGGTCCCACGCGAGCTTTTCGTCGCCTGCTCCTCAGCTCGCGGGCCGCCCCACTCCTCCGCGCCTACGCGGGCTTAAATTACAATTTAGGGGTAGGGCAGACAAGACTGCGTGAAGTCGATTTTGCAGCAATTCGTTTCTGTAGCACAACATATTGACTTTTTATAACACTATTTTAATTTACTATTGCAAATGCCACCAAGTAACCGGCTATACAGGGTTAGTTTCCAAAGACCAGCCAAATTCTCAGATCTGATGCTTTACATCATTCTGAGCCCCCCCACGTAGAAATTTTTTATAGGTTATTTAAAAAAAAAGCAGCTGTTCCATACATTTTGCCCGTGTAGGTATTGCACTTTTGTAGGAAACAGCAGATTTTTTTTTAATAACCGATGAAAAATTTCTACGTGGGGGGGGCTCAGAATGATGTACTGCATCAGATCTGAGAATTTGGCTGGTCTTTGGAAACTAACCCTGTATATTTGTGACCAAATAATATTTCGTAAAATGTTGTTTCGGTGTGGTGAAAATATGGCAAATAAATCATTTGCCAAACGAAACAAGTTCAAAAGACGCTTCCGCCAATAGCAAAAAGTTATTTTGTAAATCTGCGAAATATAGTTCGGTAAAATAATAACTATGACACATGATACTTCGATGATCGAAAAATATGTTAAATAATGTATAATAGCAAAAAAGACGTCCGTCAATAGTTTTCGGTAAAATGAAATTCGCACCAAAAAAAATCAGAAAAGTGATCGGTTCCCGTTGTTTAGAGCATGCGACGAGTCAGCGCGATGCTACGAGTAGTTGCAGAGCGACGAGTCAGCGCGACGCTACGAGTAGTTGCAGAGCAACGAGTCAGCGCGACGCTACGAGTAGTTGCAGAGCGACGGTCACCACGGGAAGAGAACATGTGATGCGACCACGTGTTGATCGGGCGATGACACTTGTGACGGAAGTAAGGCTGAGCGCAGACTTGAGTCACGACAGTTTTAAGACAGACTTTCCTCACATAGACAAGTCTGCCTTAAAACTAAAACGAAACTGCTTTGCCTACGACACGTCGCGCACCTAAAACGAAAATGTTTTGTCTACTACGACGACGTGGTGCACACCGTTCAATTCTTTCTCAGTATCAAAATGGACTTCATCGATACTGTTCTAATAAGCATCCTAGTTATGCGCGCACTTGCAAAACGACGCAGACGTAAATATTGGGTGTATCCCGTATATAGTGAAGCGACGAGACTACAAGAGAGAAGGTACGTCGCTAGACTGTTTTGTCGTTGATGTGCGCGCCCGCATACCTACATACAAAAGGGAAGCCGGCAATCGTTAGTCAGACTTGTCGCTGTGCAGTTCTTGTAGGTATTAAACAATTTTGTCTATGAGACGTTTTGTTTGAAGTTTGCGCGGCTTCATATTTTTTGTGAAGCAATACTCTGTCTCAAAACTATCGTGGCCAAAGTCTGCTATCGCTCGAGGTTGTTAAGTTATATTCAGAGTGTATTAAGTCCAGTACGGCCCAGGCCTGTCACATGTGGCGTAAAATTTCACTTACATACATAATTATACCAAAATGATAATTTGTAAACTAAGTAAAAAACAGTTTTAATACTAGCCGCCTTCTTTATGTCAACCAGACCACCTAAGAAATACCTCATGTCAAGTAGATATTATTATCACCTAGTGCACAGTGATGCAGAGCCTGCATCCCGCCCTCGCGTTATCTCCCGACATCAATTACACCTCTAATCCGCTGCAGCGCTAGATGCGGCTGCTGCACGCTGCGGCCAGCGGCTGACAGAGACGGATACCGTATCGTAGAAGTGGGAACAAGCGGACGAAGCCCTACTTTATTAAATCTTGGACTTAGATGCTGTAGCAGTACATTAAGTGAAGCGGTGTAGTGTTCGCCTTTTGTACTCAGTGGGTAAGCTTCATGCACTAACACGATCATGTTGAAGTAAAAGATAAGTAGGTACAGTCGTACATCGGAGTTTAGGACAGTTTGTTATGGCAACAACAAGAAAGGATAAAAACATATAAAATTATTTGGAACTTTATCTTCTTGTTTGTTATAAAGGAAAAACCGAAAAATAACAAAGAAGAGACTTTCATAATTGTAGAATATCCTAAACGACTAGTGAAATTACTTCACAATAGCACTGCAAGGATATTTAAAACATTAAAAAAAAAACAAAATAATGCTCGCTGTCGCTTGCAAGCACTTTCGCAGGAAAATGTTTAATTAGACTCGGTAATAAATAACGCCGAGCTACTTCACATTCAACCTGTTAATGTACATTCATTGCGCTCCATATATTTGCGAGGTGCGCTTGAAACGCTAAACGAAATAAACTAGCCTAGCTGAAGCTAACTGAGTTTTTGTAAAAACATTTGTTCATGGAGTGTTGTGAGGAAACTGTGAACAGAAGATTCACTTTGAAATCGTGGGGTCAGATAAATAATACCGCAGATTACGCCCCGTTCATGACCTCATGCAATACGATTTACGACGCGCCATGAGACACGCGTGTTTATTTGTTTCCTTCGTGTCAGTAACATCGCGTCGCCGCGTCACGTCGCGTCGTACTCACTCGCGGCATGCGCAACTGCGCAACCAACTTCTTTCATTTGTTTTTTGTAGTCGCTGTCGTAGCACGCGCTCGTGTTATTGTGGTAACATTAACGCCGTGTAACTAATAGGGTTCGATCTTATTTAAAGGTGAGCTAAAGACATTAAACTGAACCACTTTTTCCATGGGGCCAACATCATAATCATACTAATATATAAATGCGAAAGTTTGTGAGGATGGAGGAATGGATGTTTGTTACTCTTTCACGCAAAAACTACGGAACAGATTTGGATGAAATCTGGCACAAAGGTAGTTTATAACCTGGATTAATCTATAGGATAATTTTTATCCCGGTAGTATGATCCCCTGGGACAATTACCGAACTCCAAGTGGGCGTAGCCGCGGGCATAAGCTAGTCACTAATAAAATATTCCCCATATCGTCGTTGTAGAGCGAGAAATCACTAAGTGCAAAAAGCTAGTTTCGAGATAATCGCGTTTTAAAGTTTTTTTGTTCTTATAATCGGTAGGTATAACACATTAACGTGTATAGTTACACAAATACTTTTTATGAACAAAATATTGATATTTGTACCCTGCACTCTTATATTCAGTAAATTATGTAAATATTTTAACTGTTACTGAGAAATGTAATAAAAAGAAAGTTAGGTAATTCTGGCATACTCAAAATATGAAATTTGGGTTAGTTGATTAACTTTTTGTGTTACTTAATTAATTCTTGGTACAGTTTTTTTTCAGATAGTTATCAATTAGTGACTATTGCTCAAAGGTAGATAAGAAAGAAAAATCATAATATCAAAGAAAAATCAGTTATTTGATCCAAAAAAACACACCACACTAAAATTCTCAGCGTACAAATTAAACAATTTTTATAGTTCATAAATAAGTAATTGAAACGGGTCTAAATCGCTATTATATCTATCTAAGCTCGTGGCTAAATAATAACAGCCGCTCGGATCGATATTTTTCTTAAGTAACCTAAAGCCATGCTTGCCTAGGTTGGTCTGTGCATGGGTGACCATCCATTACATTACATTCCGAGTTTCCTCCAAGCCTCAGAAAGCACGTTAAACTGTTGATCCCAGCTGTCATTTGTAGATCTTTGACAGTCGTTACAGGGAGTCAGTGGCCCAAAAAGTCTGACAACCAGTCTTACCAAGGGGAATCGTATTATCTAGTACTAACAGGGAGCTCAGATAGGCAGTCGTTCCATGTAAAAAACTGGTACATGGAGTTTGGTAAAGGAAAATACTGGTATTCAGCTGCATTCGGTTAGACTGGAAGCCGACCCTACCTAACATAGTTGGAATAAGGCTAGGTAGATGATGAAATTCCTTGCACTATTCGACGTTCGTTCGTCAGATAGGCCGTCAGGTTGTCTCCTTATTGGCGCTCCGTAGAGCGCCAAGAAGGAGTCCCAGGTACTTCATCGTCGACTCGACACTAATGCGGACACCTCCTGACACGATGTTTGCTCTCGGAGGTGGCACTTTCTGGGGTCCATGGAAACAGAGGGCCTCAGATTCAGCAATGCCGGGTGGCAACCGCCGAAACGCCTTTCTTCGTGCCTTCACCAGCGTGGCATCAGCATAACAGATGACACAGACACCATGAAGAAGCGCACCGCGAAGCGCCCATTCGTACCCGATGTTCCCTAGGAGCGGCCCCAGAACGGATCCCTGTGGAACACCGCGCAATATCTCTCGCCGACCCCCTCTTTGTTGACCCGGGTAGATGATATCTCTAACCCCTGATTTTGCAGCCGAGGTTGATACGGCATAGGTTTGCCATGGCATAGGAGTGCCTCCCATCTTTTTTTTCTCGAGGTGTATATCCTCAGCCCTGGGGAGAGTCGAGGAGTCTGACAAACTGCACAGTTGTTTTAGGGGGCATCTAA
Organism: Noctua comes; assembly: GCA_963082995.1. Lineage (NCBI taxonomy): Eukaryota > Metazoa > Arthropoda > Insecta > Lepidoptera > Noctuidae > Noctua > Noctua comes. The sequence continues at coordinate 639,792 of OY720269.1, forward strand.
GCGGGTCCGCCATTACCGGACAACAGAATTGCCACATTGGACATTTTATTCAAAGCTTTTTTCTGCAAGAAATCACTAAGAGTCATAAATAGTGGGTCGCCTCGAATTATATTATGTATGCAAAAAGTAACTAAGTGTTGTTGGTGACTTCTATCGGATATTTTATGTCATCTAATGTTAAGCTTTCGTTTGCAAGAAATACCTAAGTGACGTTACTGGGGTTCTCGTCGAATTTCTTGAATACGAAAAGTAACTAAGTAACATTAATGAGCAGGGAAGCCCCAGTAATTGAGAAAAAGTTAGTAGGAAAAAATACTCAAGTGCCGTTAGTTAATTTTCATATGCTGGTGTTTTGCCTTAACAGGTAGTTATGTAGTTCTGACATTCTCGTATTATCTAAAATACTAAAAACACACTGTATTTTACCTTTTTATAAGGAAGGTAATGGGTTTAGAAACACTTTGACATCATTAACTCATTTTGGCTAAAAATGTCACTTAGTGACTTCTCGCTCTACAACGACGATATATTTGTTTAGTCCACTCTCGACCCCTCGACCCCTAAAAAAAGATTTGTATTTGGATCGAGTAGACATTGGCATGATGTATATGAAAGCTGATCATTTTTACGTAGAGTATATTCAAGTCTGCACTTTCACCACGCGAAGTGAAACTTCTGAGTTTTACTATTGACGCCACAACAGTTAACCCTACATATAACGCGCGGCGGCGCGGCGGCACGCGCGGGCCACATCTGCGACGCGCGACGTCCGGCCGCGAGCGCGCCGCACCAGTCCGCACCGGTTCGCTGCCGGTCCGTCGCCAGCACGAAACCGGCACAATGCTCCGCGAGATAATGTTTTGCATCTAGTTGAGCGCTACGACACAACAAGCAGACGAATACGCTAATTACTAACACTGCAAATAAAACGGCTTGATGCCTGCATTGTAGTAATTGGCTTGGTGTATGTTTACAGTGTACGCTCATATGAAACTGCAGTGTTTTGAAGGCCTTTTGTTTTGAATGTTATATTGTTTAGTTGCTGTAAAGTGTTTAGGGAACTCAAATAGCAAGAAATGTCAATTCATAGCGAGTTACTTAAAAGTGAAAATAGACATACTATCTTCCATGGTTCTGGTAAAAACAACGAGAAAAACATATTTTTCTCCGCCACTTTTTATATTTTTTTGAAACAATCGTATTTTACAGCGCCCAAATTGATCCTCCGTTGGTAGTCGCAGAGGTGCGGAGTAGTGAGGACAAAGTGCACATAATTTATGGGCCACGCGGGAAATTAAGGGCGCGCGCGCCCCGTGCGGTGCCGCGGTCGCACGGACCCGCGCCGACCTGCACGGCCCGTCGCCTGCGGGCGCCGCGCCGGCACAATTAGTGACGATCGACGTTGAGGATTATTAAATTCTTCCGTAGAGGATCGTCTAGATAAGTCGTTGATACCTACTACGTCCTGCTTTTGTCTATGTTTTCTTGTATATAAGACTCAGGTTGATAGTTTACGCTGCTAAGTATGACCGAATCTTCATTGGAAATTTCTCAACAATAGCCCAGACTTTGGACTCGCGCCCAGCATCAGACTCGCCGGCTATTCAGTCTACCTAGTAAGCCTGACCACGTCGATGTAGGCGAGCGGGTTAACTACATTACGTTTATTTCACAACAAATCCATCATTACTCTCATTACCTAATGAATGGCTCGCGTGAGGCCGGCCGCGGACCTAGACCACGGCACGCGACGCCAAGACAGAATCAAATTAATTTCATCACTAATTCATTATTAATTTATCCATGCTAATACTATAAACTTGAAAGTAACTGTCAGTCTGTCACCTTTATCATTTGACCGAGATCTATATTTTGAGATTACTTTTACGAATGTTCGCGAACTTTAAATGCGGTCCCCAGATTACCATGTTTCTTTAGCACACGGGGACGCCATGACCTGGGTTAAGACATAGACTACTTTCTATCCTGGTAGAAAGTTACCACATGGGATAGTTTCTGACTTCCACGCTGACGAAGACGCGGAGAAGGCTAGTATTATTTTAAATTAGACTTGTATCTAGATGCTAAGTTTATTTTAGTTTAGTTTAATATGATTAATAGTGAACGGAAGCGGAAAGCAGGTCACTAGAACATGTTACCGGTTACTTCTTTAATTGCCTTGACAGTACTAAGCAGGTTTATTCTTTCCACCTTTCAATATTGTGGTGAAAGGCGACACTAGGTCGGATTATTCGCAGGTATTTTACGTAGACAAATAAACCTCTTTCTTTCTTAATGAAGAAATAAATTGATTTACTTTGATTTTTTTTTAATACCTACTTGAACTTACAGTTAGAAACCACACAAACAAGTTGTAGGTCAGTCAACATGAAAAAAAAACTTTAAAATGAAATGAAGTAAAGTCTATAAAGCTATAGTATTGCACGATACAAGTCAAAATCCGCGGGCGCGCGTTTCAGATTCCACAATAGCAAACGCGCCGGGAAAATACATCGGGATCCCGTCGCAATGCCGGGCAGCCAGGGATTCCTGGCGCGCTTCACCCAACGCTGCAATACACCCAATGAATTGCTGATTGTGCTCTTACTGTATTTAGTGGTTTATTAAGCAGTAGCTACAGCTCTCGGTTCGGATCAAACGTTGCGGGCGCGCGTGGTTTGTTACAAGGTATGCCATTCATTGTTTGTTAGTTCTAGGAATCGAGTTTATCATCTGCCTAAGACATAGCCTAAGCATAGCCTTTCCCCAACTATGTTGGGGTCGGCTTCAAGTCTAACCGGATGCAGCTGAATACTAGTATTTTACATGGAGTGACTACTTATCTGACCTCCACAACCCAGTTAGTGCTGGGTAATACAATACCCCTTGGTAAGACTGGTTGTCAGACTTTTTGGTCCTCTGACTACCTGACGACTGTAAAAGACAATCTACAAATGACAACGGGGACCAACGGCTTAACGTGCTTTCCGAGGCACGGAGGAAACTCGGTACCTATGTAATGGGCGGTCAACCATCCACAGACCAACCTAGGCAAGCGCGGCTTAACCTAAAGATCAACCCGAGCGGCTGTTATTATTTAGCCACGAGCTTCTCACGAGCTTATTTTATTGCTGTGTAATGTAATAAAAATAAGTACAATAGACAAAAGTCTTGAAAATTGATTAGTTTCCTTATTAAGAAACTGACAGTATTTAATGTATTCATTAGCATACTATACAAGATTAAGGGCGTGGACATAATTATGTCTACGGTACGGCACCGGCCACCGTGTAACGGCAGCCACTACCGGTAGACGGTACGATGGCGTCATGCCGCGGCACGGTGCCGTGTACGCTGCATCGCGAGCACAAGGCAGTAACCATCCTTCAGTTTTTGTCTTGATACGGACCGCGAAAGACGTATCACGCCGCTCCTGTCACTAAGGCGACGAATGAAGAAAAAACAGAATCAATGAAAATATTGGGTGAATCCATATCTTTCTATACTGAAACATGTACGTCATTTTAACAGGAAATATGAAGCGCTGAAAATATGTGGTGATGAAAAATTTTACGAATATTTTAGAACGTCCATATTTATTTATTTATTCATTAAAACTTTATGCACAAGTAACAAAACTGCACAAAGGCGGACTTAATGCCATAGGCATTTTCAACCAGTCCATATCAAGTTTTTTAGAACTACTAACCAAGATTGCACCTATTATACAAAAGCAATACGTGTTCAGAAAACTTGTTAAGCCTAAGGAAATGTGTAAGGGTCTCAATTGTCAGCCATTATTATGCATTAATTTACACGTGCGAACTAAACAACAACAAAACCGCCGCCGCGGTGCACTGTACACGGCACCGGGCCGCGGTGCACTGTACACGGCACCGGGCCGCGGCACGACGTCGCACAGTGGTCTGGAAATCGAGCTCCATACTCATAGCTCCATACACAAAGGGACGAATTAAAAAAAAAATTGCAATGGCTCTGGGATACCTCCCTTGACGTCATATTAGCGTATGGATTTTATGAGTCTCCACACGTGAGAAAAAAAAGGTTTGTGTTTTTTTGTATGGGAGAAAACACATAAAGTACATTTTTTTAAACTGAATGGCACTGAAGGACTGGTGCTCACGGTGGCCGGTGTCGTACCGTAGACAAGTGTCCACGTCCTAAATGCGTTACAATATGTAGATGAAATTGAGCACTTATTACAAATTCATAGTTTATAAACAAGTCGCCCACTATATTTATATCTACAAATCAACTCAAATTCGGCAATAAAACAAAAAAGAAAAGCCACTAAAAATAAATCGAGCAATTTGTTCAGCAATCCAAAACCACAAGATTGGATACGAACCCAATCGGTTGATATCGGGCAATTTTTTGTAATGTGTATGTGGCCGCCTGGCGATATATTACGTTGCGTTTGTTAAAGGCAAACAGGTTGGACAGCGGCGCCGGGAAAAGATATTAGTTTTCAATATTTAATAAAGCAGTGGATCCCGGGCTGTGTCCCTTGTCCCGGGTCCGCTGGCGCGCGCCGTCGCAGCACTAACCAGCGTTGTTTACGCGCAGGTGTTGTTGTTATGTAAACTTCTGACCAACTTTATTGCTGCTGAATATATTATTTGTTTTTATTGATTGTGCATAACAACTTATTTGTTGTATGTATGTATAGTGTGGACTTAAGACCTGACAAATTGATTAAATCATTTTATAAGGAAGTAACTTGGTACTCCCTTTCTTCTCCTAAAATTGTTTGTCCGAAAATCATTATCCATTACACGTTTGCTATAAACTTCAGTAACAACATAATTATCTCTAGTTCTAAAAGTATTCTAAATCAATAATAATATATAGTAATATCGAGTACTATAATAATTGAATCTCCTAATTTTACATGACCTAAAGTCATGTCCTAAGTATTGTGTTAAATAATGTGTATTATTCCGAATGTTCATTTATAATAACTTTTTTAGTCGTAAAAAATTTGCTAAAAATTAGGTTTTAATGACAGAAACGAATCGCTGTAAATCCGACTCCACGCAGTCTTGTCTGCTCTACCCATAGAGTGTACGCCGGCGGCCCGTGAGTTGAGGATCAGGTGGTTGTAACACTCGCCGTCGCGGCTGAGGCTGGCCGGCTAAGCCGGCAGCAAGCCGAAGCTGCGGTGGTGAACGTTAAACCCATCTGCGACGATAAACTCGCGTGGGACCGCCGTAGCCCCGCAGCGCCGGATCCGTGACAGAAACCATGCCTGCTGCATGTTGCATGCTTGCTTGCATGCTGCATGCTTGCTTGCTTACAAAAACCACATGTTCACAATCAACTGCTTTATTGAGTACATGTATAATATATTTATCCCGATGAATATTTTTATAAATAAACATTATGTAATTTGAATTTAGGACTTATAACTTTTATTGAAAACGGTTTTATGTCTTTTGTATATTATTGATTGTAATATTTATGACAAAGGGATTTAGGACATATTATATTTAGGGATTTAAATTTTATGGAATGTGATATTATGTGATATTAAGTTCGGGTAAGTTATCATTCGGATAAATGATGATTAGGACAAAAAAGGTATGGCACTTTAAATTATGGATAGAAAAGTTAGGTGACACAATAGAGAACCAAGTAAGTTACTAAATTCCCCATTGAGCATTTTGACGTGTCTAATTTTTATGTCACTATGCTAAAAAATAAAAGAAACCACATAAATACTTGTGTGTAAACAAGAATTTTATATCGTCAGACTTTAGTGTATCAGTCTGATCAAAATTGAATAAATATTATCAGAGCACTCACTTGCTTGATACGACGCCGATTGTGCGATCCAATAAATGGTAATAATATGGAAATGAGAAAGAATACAAGGCTGAAAATGTCGGACCAAAAAAATTATTTTAACTGAAACAAATTGTCATCTGTGGCAAGGGGATAAGTTAGTCACCACTGCGAGGACCGCCCGGAGGACACGGTGGAGCATACGGTGCAGGACTGCCCCGCTTGGGCAGAGCACCGCCGTGCCATCACGGCGGTGATAGGCGGACACCTCTCGCACCCGGCATTGGTCGAGGCCATGCTGCGGGGCGAGACGGAGTGGGAAGCGGTCGCCTCCTTCTGCGAAGCAGTCATGCTCGCGAAGGAGGAGGCGGGCCGCGTGAGGGAGAGGACAGCGTCCTCCCTCCACGCCAGCCGCAGTGGTAGACGCCCACGGCGCCGGACGTCGGCAGACGATCTCCGGCCACCGTAGGCGCGGGCGGCGAGTAAGGGGCGACTCGCTGTCCGACCATGGACCATGCCCGGGTCGACGGCGCGTTGTGTTCCACGCGCGCCTCAAAGAGTGTCAGCATAATGACGGGGCCCTCCTCTAGAGGGCCAAAGCCTGCCGGGGTCGCGGGACTCATAGAATTACCGTGACCCTGGAACATAAAGGGCTATTGAAGGACACCGTGGATTTTAGCCAGTACAAGTCTGACAGTCCCTCCCGCTCTGCCCTGGGTGGGAGGACTCATTTGATGATTTTACCACGTTAAAAAAAAAAAAAAAGTGGATAAGTTAGCTACTGTGACTGGTATTACAGTCAGTCAATGTCCCGATTATAATTAAAATATAGGGTAGTTTATGCAACCACATTTCAACGATAGGGTTGTGAAGACCCAGGACCTACTTATGCGGCGTTGGGATAACCTTGATCTTAAAATCGTTTATCGCAAAGTGTGTCTGAAAATCTCGCCAATGCACAATCAACCTGGGAATCGAACTCATACTTGCATAGTAAACCCGTAGAACACTAGACCAATGCAACAGTTCCAAACTAGTATGAAACATATGTCATGTTTAGGCTAAATACACACAAGCGTACGATATATCCAAGACGTCCCCCCTGCCCCCAGTGTTCCCCGGAGGATGAAGTAGTGCACAAGCGCAATATGCTCAGTATAGCAACTCTGTCAGGTATAAAAGTGCATACATACATTTGGCTCCTTACCGCTCCTTACTCGATGTTTTAGCATTCCGATCCCGTCACACAACTCCAACTTAACTCCACGAATGTGTAATGCACTCTAAATACTTGACAAGCTTTAAATACTTCTGATCAACTCAATTATAAACCTTATTTCAGCGTGCTTAGAATTGTAGTGTATGCAAATATATGTTTGAAGTTGGTATTCGTAAGGTGAACGCCAGTTTTTCTCGCTGAGCGTACGAACGTGAATGTTTCAGGCATTTAGGTGTAGTTTTATATTGTTCTCTAACCTGCCATGTGAAGTCCTTCTACATAGTTGAGAGTTTCTCACTTCTGAACGAATACTTCGGTGACTTTAAGATCTGATAGTAATACTGCATTTAACTGAACTAGGAACTTACTTATCTAGAAGCTGAATAGAATTTTAACGCCTGCAACGTGTCAGTTAAAGCCATTGTTTTTTATTTACAAGAACGTAATTTAGATAAAGAGAAAAAAATCTTGGTTAGGTCGAGTAGGAATCATTTGAGATAGTCTGTGTCAATCCATGTATTAAGGCAGGCTTTCTCTTAACAAACGAAAATTTCACGAAATTGACGGTCGGCTAGCGATTACAGCATAATTTACTGATTAGGTTGATGCCCTTAAGATAATTGAATTTAAAACCTCTAACAGCCCCTGAATAATTTAAACATCCTCTAGCAACGTGATCTAATTAAAGATTTCTTCGTCAAAACTAAGTACTTTCACTCGGGAAACTTCGGCCTCCTGCCGTAAATAACTGCGAAAGTGGCGACCAATCATTTTAAGAGCAGTTTCCTGTCCCCGTTTGAGAACCTCGAGATAAAACAGAGTAATGAACACCAAAATACGAAGAAATAGCGGAAAGTTAATAGAGTAGTGTGTGGTTACAAATGGGGCGGAGTCGTGCCGGAGTCGCTCCGCTGTCGTGTCGTGTCGCGGATGGTTCGCTTCGCTTGATTGCTTAACATATCTCGCGGCGCCCTCCTCGAATGTGACAATATACGAGTACATATTGCTACTAGAGATGCTGTGTGTCGTGTAGGTACTGCCCGTACAACGAAATAAGAGTTTTGTATTCATCATCATTCATCATTGCATTGTGCAACCTAAATCGGTTTTCTATTGGATTCAGGCTTGAAACTCACTGTCGTGCTCGCAGTTGTTCCGGCACTCACTCACAAACGTTAATGTTTCGTTGTTCGCTGGAACTCTGATTATTTTGCTATGTGCTGGGTGCCCTGCAATTGAAGCTTCGTTGGTGACATAATGGTTGGTTTCTGCACGTGATTAGTTAAGCGTAACTAATCAAATTTTACGATCTTACAGATCGAATAGTACCTGTAGACAGTTACCTCAAGTTTATCTCGAAAACGTCGCATGTACGCACGTGTTATGTGCCAGTGTGTTCGTCAACAGCAGCGTCACTAAATATTATGACATTTGTCGGTGTCCCAGCGAGCGAGAGGAGTACCGCGCGATGTTACGTTCTCTTATTAGTTCTAGTTTTTTACTATATTTATGAAATACTAGATTACGCGGCCGGTGTGGCCCGTGTGAAGTTCGATAATTGTCCCACGGGATCACACTATCGGGATAAAAAGTATCCTATGTGTTAATCCAGGTTACAACCTATTTGTGTTCCAAATTTCATCCAAATCCGTTCATTAGTTTTGACGTGATTGAGTAACAAACATCCATCCATCCATCCATCCAAACTTTCGCATTTATAATAGTAGTATCTAAGATTATAACAAAGGTATACAGATAATTGATTTCTGTAATCTACATGGTTTTGAGTGTCCTACTTTACATGGTCAATTATTTGGTTTTCCAAGCTAGTGTCACACAAATAACTTTTCGTAAGTATAGGTATAGTTGAATAGCTACGGTTATTGTACACAGGGTGCAAGGGACTTCGACGCGCAACCTGTTACTATGAATTCCACTCGCTGTTCCGTACATTGTGACCGTGTGGGTATTGCACTTTTGTATTGGCACAGAGATAGATTATCGTGCTAATAATTATGTCCATATTCCGCAACTGGTTGCCAACTGGCAACTGTCAAACAATGCATTAGAAAAGAACGGCTATTTTAGCCCATTTGTCATCGAAGCGAAGCGAGGTAGGCTGACGGTTCACAGACCTCCCTGTAAACCAGGTTTCGCAATTTCGAATGTTTTTTTCTAATGCTTTATGATTTTCAAATCATTACAAAGTAGATTAATATGCTTTTGGTTTTTTTAACCATTCAAAGACAGTTAGGTAATCATAAATTAACAAATATTAATTGACCAATTTTCAGTGGCCGAAAAAAAATCTCTAAAAACTTTAAAATAAAAACAAAAAATAAAATTAAATAAAACCAACGACGTTGTAAATTTGTTCCGTGCGGGCGTACCTTGCGTGCGGCGTACCTTGTTCACTATCTATATGAACGATATTCTGAGGCTCAATATTCCACAGTCGGAGGTTATCTGCTATGCTGATGACACTGCTATAATTTTTCATGGGGCGACTTGGGAAGAGGCAATGGATGCAGCTGAAAAGGGGATGGGTATAATAATGACATGGCTGGAACAAAATCTCTTAACACTGAACTTAAGTAAAACGAATCTCTTAACACCCATATTCCAGAACGCCGACTTAGTCCATTTTTGAACTTAAGTCGACATTTGTTGTCATGGCAACAGGTGAGGAACGCCCACCGCGGTATCAGCAACACCCACTCAATGATGTTCAAAAGGTGAGGACAGACTAGCTAGAGCTTGCATTTGCAACAAGACATCGAGCCGCTTGACACTTTGTTAAAACTTGATTTTGCTAAGAAACAAGCAACTTGTGTAACATTTCATCGAGCAAAAACACGAGCGCGGGCAAATCGTGCAACATGGAAAGAGGTGCGTGGATTTTGCTGGTCGTTACTTCTCCTAATTCGCTCAGTGTTTTTTTTTTTAATATTAAATTAAATTGCAGCACACGCGACTTGCAAATCCAACATATCAACGAAGAGTACCTAAATGCCACACAGTAAGAACAGTCACTTAAGAACCCCACCGGCTTACTCCTTTTGCTTCGTTCACGTTCATACATCTGGTCATACACGCACGCAGGTCGCGAGCACTGCCATCTGACCTTTTTTAAGAACAATACCAATAATTTTTGTCCTTCTAAGGTGTTCTCTTTCGGGTTTTGTTAGTCGCCTTTTACTCGTCCTCTCAACAAGACCATCATCCAAACACATTCTTTTAATTTTTTGTCTTTACATCTCCTTTTTAACCGCAACCTTGCAGTATTATATCATTCCTCAATTTATCAACCAATGTTACAATACGTTTAATTGCTCAGATGAGTACTCACCTTAATCTACCTCCAAAACATGCTGTCCATTTCAAACCCAAAATAAGTATGTTGCATGAAGGTTGCAAGCTGCTTTGTATGCTAAAAATGTTATATTAAAATACGTCCCAATGCTAGAGATGTCTTCAATTGATGTTCTACCGAATGCTCTTGGTTGACATCATTTGTCAAAGAACTTAAACGGAATTACTTGAAAATAAATATTTATTTTTTCGTGGTTCATTTATAAGATTTTCACTTAAAATAATGGCATCAAGAATTTTCTTTTCGGATGGTGAAAAGTCAGGACAGGAACTTGTCTGCAAGTACAAGCTTCTTCAAAATACGACGTTGCCGGGCAGCTCATGAGCGATAAAATGTGCTGTGGGCTCGCCTAACCCAAGAGTATAACTCAGTATTTAACTCGCGCGTAAGTACCAAATAACATGTATGCTGTTTAATTAATACCTGGTCTATGTTTGATGATCGTAATGAACGGCAATCTTTTCTTTTTATAGAGAACCGAATCTCAGTTAAACAGGTGCTGGTCCAATATTAAGGCCACCCTTAATTTAGAAAAAAAAGAAAGAATGAGGACTGGGGGTGGCCCCTATCCTGGCCCCGCGTCCTCAGATCTCGAAGGAGTGAAAGATACGCTGCCGGCCTCCACCGATTTGAAATTGAGGTTCGCAATAGACTGTGACACTATGCCAAGTGAAACTCCTGCTGACGATACACCTATAGTCTAGTAATTTTATTGATTCTATTCTTTGTGTTAACGAATATATGATTAGATTATTAAAAATATTTACTTTCTTTTTTCAGTTCTGGAATTTCGTCCGGTAGACGAGGTACCGGTACCGGTGGCTCAAGGGCCACCTGAAAATAACTCGACTGACTTGGCGTCAGCAAACTCGCAGTTTATTGGTAGGGTTGATCAAATGATTTTCAGTTCATCTCTACACGTTACCGTACATCAGAAAGTTAAATCATCTGTGTATGGCACCAATACAGAATTTGAAATAACATCAATCTATTTGTATTCATTCGAAGCATTTTATTTTTTATATTCTCATTAGTGTTTTTTGAAGGTGCTTGTGGTTAGCAAATTAATACTAATATATGTTCGCGCCCAAGTTATAATAAAGGAGGTACGGGCGAAAAATTTAAAACGGAATGAGGAACGAGGGGAGGAGTAACATCTGCTGAAAATGGAAAAGCAGAAGTGGTGGTGAAGGCAGCAGAAGAAGCGTACCAAAAGGCAAAACTCGAACGTTTGAGTGCCGCCCAGCTACTTCGATTCAGTGATGTTACAAGGGACGAGGCCGAAAAAATAAATTAAATTATTATTGTACAAGCCAACTGGTTTTTATTTTATTTAAAAGTAGTATCACGTATAAAAAATACCTAAATTACACATTTATAGACATAGAAAAACAAAGGAAATTTTTCATTTTCATTCACGTAGGACTACGTAAGACTGGATCCAATCTCTAGGTTAGTAAAACCCAACAACACTGCATGCATGGGGATCGAACCCATAACCTCACACCGTGCAATTGCGCTTATGACTATTTGACCAACGAGAGAACAAAAATACAAATATGATCATCACACAATTATAAACATACTAGCTGTTGCCCGCGACCTTCGTCCGCGATTTTTATATTTAAAAAAACCCGTTTTCGCAACATTTTTTAATGCTCCGCTCCTATTCCTCAACAAAAGGGTTATCCAACACTAAAAGATTTTTTCAATTGGAACCAGCAATTCCTGAGATTAGAAGGTTCCGGTCGTCCAGAGTTGAGGGAAGAATTCAGTTGGACGATGGACCGAGTAGCCTTGAATTTCTTTGGATTCGTTATCGCTTATTCTCTCATCATTACTCTGCAGAATGAGTTTGTGCGCATGACATGGTTGTGGTCACCCAACATAATGGTGGGTTTCATATCGGCCCTTCTCTTCCTCCGTTTAGCAGTAGCAAGCCGCCTGCTACTCATGTTTAGCTTACACCTGTCCTTTCCCGTATCATATGAAAACAAACCTAAGATAAGCCGGCTAAACCACTAAACGCAACGGCGAATAAGAATTCGATTTGATTATTTTATTATTGCAATATAACAGAAACTGGCCACAACAGCGGCTGACGAGCGCTACATCCAAGTTGGTTGCATCAAATTTGTATTTTTTTCTTTCTCCTTCTTTTTACAATCTATATACTACTGCGATAGTACCGCAAAGGCAATGGGATTACCCGTATTACTACAGGTAGAAAGATCTATGTGCTATACCAGACTATAATATATCTCTGTACCAAGTTTCATCCAGATCTGTTCAGCCGTTCTGGCGATTGAGTAACAAACATCTATTCATCCAAACTTTCGCATTTATAATAGTTATGTAAGATTTATGTGTAAGCTTTTACTTTTAAAGTTGAATAGGTAATAAATAATAGTTAGTGTAAGTATTTCATTTTATTTGAGCAATACAGACACACTCGCGTTTTTCTTACATGTACTTACTTATAACTTGTTCATTTTCATATCAATTACATTACATTTATGTGAAATATTGATAACTTGGTTCGAGATTGGACACCGGTGGCGACAATCAAATGATTCATTAGGAATCTATATAGACATAATACTTTTACATAATATTTAATATCAGTGTCGCGTATCACGAGTCTATATGGCGACAGTTATGGGAGGCCTATGTCCAGCAGTGGACGTCTTTCAGCTGAAATGATGATGATGATGATGTTGTATCACGAGCCAACGCGAAAATCGGGTTTTCACATATATTTACAGACACGACTACCTCAGAAATATTCTACCTACTTACTAATAGGTAAATGCGCCCTGCACGCCCTGCGTAAAACTGCGCGCCATGGCCCGTCTACGTGAGTTTCGAAGGCCTATTTGACTCTTGATGATGTTTTTAAGTATAGATAGATGATGAGAGCGACTTTGTGGTATCGTAGGTATAAACAAAACAACACGAGTATGGGCAAGCTCGCTCATAAGCACCATTCGCACCATTTTGTCTGAGATTCAAAATGGTTCGTTAGTTTTCTCATGCTTTAGAAATATCACGTGAATTAAGCTTGTATTCATCTTTTATGTGTACGGTACTCCATATTACGACTATTTGTCACTAATATAATTATTTACGCGATCTTGATTGCTAATTCATACAATCCCACGATAATGAACACCTACCGATACCAATACCTACCGATTTGAAAAAGAAACCGTGCTTTATATATATTTACCACGGATATTTGCAAGTGCTCGCAATATTAATAATCATTGATTAATAATCCCGACTACATACTAGCTGGCTTGGAAATTAAAGGCGACGGAAAATAGTTTTTATCAACAAGGGCCGTCCACGGGCTGTAGGTCAAAATTTCCAGAACGAAAACGTTGGAACCAAAAACGAACCGCGTTTTCTTTTACAGTAGCTTCCCTATTTTATTTTATATCAGCCCTCTATGTCCTACTGCTGGGCAAAGACCTCTCGCATGGCTTTCCAATTTTTGTACGGTTTCCTTCTAAAATCGAAAGTGTCTTTGGAACTGTATATTGATGTCACATTCTAACGGGTTGTCGGCATCGGGTCGCGATAAATAACTGTATGGCATATCGTATCCTACATAACCGACATACTCCTCAAAATTCATCTTGCTTTGGCTATAACAAGAAAACAATTTTACACACGTCGATTCACTTGGATTTCAGTAGGTACATATGTCACCCACAAGGTAGGTTTCAAGGATCTGATGGCGCGGGCAAACATCGGAACTAACGCAGCCATCTCTTTCTTTTCTCAATATTTTTTACAAAACAATTAACAAAAGGTTTACCAACAGCGCCCCCCTGTCAGCTTCATTCGAGCGCCAAAAGATTCTTGTACCACAAAACCCTTGAAAAGTGGGCGTATATGTCAAATTATAAACAAACTGTAGCTGTCAATATGACTTATGGGGTGAAAAGTAGGCGTGTCTAGTCCGACTTAAGTTCAATCCACGACTTAAACTACGGGTGTTAACCTTCCATGTCACTCAATCAAGTAGGCCAAATATTGACTCACTAAAAGTACATAACAACAAGTGCAATGTCTCAGCAGCAGCATCCGTTGCCGCCACCCACTGTAACTGCAACTCCATTGTCAGAGTAGCAACCACGAAATACCTAGGTATCATAATTGATCAGAACCTAAACTTCAAAGCGCACATTCGATCACTCGCAAAAAAGACTCGTAAATTCATTTATGTTGCTAAACTCTTACGGGCCAGTGCTCCAAAGAAGATTTGTATGCAGGTTTACATCTCACTATGCCAGTCTGTCCTACAATATTGTGTCGGCGTCTGGGGTAGCGCTGGAAAATCGTGCATGCTGGAGCTAGAACGCGCTCAGCGGGCCGTCCTCAAAGTACTTTTGGGAAAGCCGCGTCGTTATTCTACGGATGAACTGTATAAGGAGTCCGGGGTTTTACGCGTACGACAACTGTTTATCCTAGTGTCACTTTTAAACCTCATAAAAGTCAACAGAAATCGCTCCAGTTGCAGTAAGAGAGGCAGAAAAATCGCAGAAAGAATCCCCCTCCCAAAAATAAAAACACTCTTTGCGGCCCGGCTCTCGTCATACTTCCCTGTTAGAGTATTTAATGCTATTAGCAAAACTTTCTGTGTACCCAACAACTACTATGAGGCCAAAATTAAGCTGAAAGAATGGTTGCTGGGCCGGACTTATAAGGAAACCGAAGGTTTACTTTGCAGCTCAAGTTAATACCCAGTACCCACACACACTAAGATGCAATACATACCCTTATAATCACTCACACACACTCGCACACCACACACCCCCACACTTACTCACTTCAATGTACCTGTTTTTTATCTTAATTTTTCCTTCTGCAGTCACATTTTTCTTATTAATTTAAGTTATTCTCAATGTAATTAATTATTAGTTTTATTATTGTTTTATATTTCTTTGATCACATTTTGCTAATTATTGTAAGTTATTTTTCTTGCGCTAGCAGAACATTGTAATTTTTTTAACTTTGTGAACTGTCTGGGTCACCAAAATACAGGCTATGCCTAGTTTGGGACTCGCTGTTAAACCTGTCAGTATTCTGTTGTGTAAGTTAATAATAAATGAATTTGAATTTAAATGAATTTGAATTTGAATTTGAATCGAACCCGCGACACGCATCACTGCAGTCAATCGCTCAGCCGCTGCGCCAACTGTGCCGTCACATTGCATTTGTGCTGAATCTTCTGCTGGCCCAACTCCTCAAGGACCGCTATATACAGCTTTAAAGTTTTTTTTTAACTTTGCCCCAGTCCAGGCCCACACTTGGAATTTCTCCTGTATCGTGGGTGTGTTTACAGACAGTTAAACTCACAAACAGCCAGACCCGGAACCACTTCCTGTAGCCGCTGTAGGCCATACAAAAATGTGATCCGTGAGGGAATCGAACCCGATACACGCAACGCAGCAGCCATTCGCTCAGCCACTGCGCCAACCGTGCGGTCACATAGCTGTGGCTGTGGCTGTGGCTCCCTCGGACATTGCTGTAACTTTTATCGGTGGCCGGAATGCACATTCCGTTTTCATATTGCCGCTGAATCTTGCAAGTGAAGATACCTCAACATGCAACATTACAGCGGCCGGAGAGTCCTTTTGCAGCAGTGCAAGTTTAAAGTGCATAAGAGGTGTTGAACCGCAGCTTGCAGGACATTCGCGGCAACCAGGCGTTGACGGGTGGCGTTGTCGTTTTGCTCGCAGGCGACTTTAGACAGATACTGCAAGTTATTGAGAGGGGCACAGCGGCGGATGAAATAAACGCCTCAATAAATGTCTCAAGGCGTCGCCACTGTTGTCTGGGATCGAAAAGATCCATCTTACTTGCAACATGTGCGTCCAGCTGTACAACGACCACGAGGCAGGTGTCTTTGCGAATATGCTGCTGCAAATGGGAGTGGGTCGTCTAGAATCGGGCGCAGATGGGAAAATTCTATTATCCGAAGAATTTTCCCATCCAGTGGCTACAGAGGATGCACGCACATCCACATCATCACATCATGCACGTTTTTCCAAATTTGTTAATATAAAAAATGAAGGGTGGTTGTGTGAGGGGTAGTGCTGTCGCCAAAGAACGAGTGTGTCAATCAAAAAAAAAAAAATTATATGATCGTCGGCGTCGACATTCATAGACGCTGTGATGGCTAATGATGATAGTACTGCCTACCCCGTTGAATTTCTCAACTCCCTGGGGTTAACTCCCAGACTATGCAATGGAACCAGGCTTCGTATCACAGAGCTGGGCAGTAATATTATAACAGTCACCATTATTACAGGAGTGGCTAAAGGAGAGAGCGGTTTCATTCCCCGCATACCCTTTATTCCAAATAACTAGCCATTTCAATTTAAGAAGTTGCAATTTCCCTTAAAATTGGCTTTTACAATGACGGTCAACAAATTCCAAGGAAAAACCTTAAAAGTGGCAGGCATTCTTTTGGGTGCTTCATGCTTCTCAGACGGTCACTAAACAATTCATTTAATGTTGTATACAAAACGGTATTAGAATAAATAAAGAAATAGCGCCCAACAAGGCGTTTGATTGTTCACTTTAAAAAAAAGTCGTATGGCACCATAATATTCCAGTTTTTAAGCCATATCGTCGACTCAACGCCGTTCAGACCTCTGCGGCCCAGAATTACAGCGCCCAAAAACACGCCTTTTGTAGTCATCACCCACATTATCACATTTTGATCAGGCCTTCAGTTCTCACACACATCCCGCCTGTAATCCCCGAAGGGTAGGCACATATGTGTACCTAATCGTATACCCACATTACAGCAGTTATGTTGAAGTCCCATGTAATAGGGGGCGAGCCTATTGCCATCAATCGGGCACAAATCCAGACTCCGTAGCTGCTACTGATAATTCCTGATGGAATAACCAAACAACACTTTACCCAACCCGGGAATCGAACACGCATACACGACAAAATTTCCACGCGAACGAAGTCGCTGGCAACAGCTAGTATAATATAATAAGTTACCCATAGACATTAAGAGCATTAATTTAATTGGTATTTTTTAAAAGAAAGCTAAAAGACTTCTTGATTAAAAAGGTATATTACTCTATAAAATAATTCCTTGGATAAAAATAATTATTTAATATTAAAATAAAAAGAGTGTGATTAATATAAAATGTTTGAATAATGTTAATTAATATAATATAAAAAAAATATATAAAAAAAAATATCATTTTCATGCATTTTTATAATTCCTTTATTTATTTTCATACAAATCTTATACATTTTTAAATATTTCTTAAAATAAAAACAATATAAAAACATCTAAAAATTTATATAATTTAATGTTAATTAGAATATTAAGTAAGTACATTTTTAAAAACCATTTAAATTGCAATGCCTTAACAGGCAACTAAGTTCTAAGAACCTACCTATTGTTACCATCGTCAAAATACTGTACACTTAGTTCGCAATAAAGAATTTGAATTTAAGTGTGGCAACAATTCCGTGTAATGTATGTATGTCCAAGTCTCCGACGTCCAAACACCGGGACAAGCGGACACTCCACCTCATCCGCGGACAAATGGCGGCACATCTGACTCCGCATACCGGACATGATTAACTTCTCTCGCTTAGATGTCCGGCTAATAAAATAACACTATTTCTTATGTATATTACGTTTGCTTTGCCTTTGAGACTTTCTGGAAGTTAGGCGAGCTGAATATCAGTTTATAAAGATTGCTTACTAGTTTTATGTCAATAGTAAGTACTTCAAATAAACAAGCTGGAGCTCATTTATTAGTTGGAATTAATACAATTCTAATCGGGAGCCAGATGTCCAGCTATTGATTAGAATTTAAATAGTTGTAGCTTGTCGTTACCATAACACGTATTCATATTTACTGCCTTACCTATACGGTCTTAACACAAGCCATGTGTAATTAAGCAATACATTAATTTTTAATTATAGCTAACTTAACTAATTAATTGTATTTGTAAATTTTCCAATAATGTTACCTTATTCTGTGTTCCTTACTTTGAAAAACCTTTAATATTTTCTGACTAGTTTCATTTAAAACACTCACACCTACATTTTACCGTGTACTAGAATTCAAGGATGATTGAAAGGTTTCATCTGATATTCGCCGTCGAAGCGAACACGCTGTGCTTGCATGCACGGCGCAGTATTCATTGCGTCCATTCGTCTGTCGGTTAATGCCTAAAGCGGGCAGCACTCAGGGAGGATAACTCGCCTCCTCGACGCTACGCAACAACTCACTCTTAATGTCCTAGATAGCTAGACTGGACTTAATCTATGAAAGCTCCGTAATGACAAATAAAATGTGTGTATACTATTCATTTTTAATTCAAATATGTTTGGTAAGCAAACTTACATGGCTAAATGATTGTTATAATGATTTGTGTTCTTAGCTGCTTTCATTGTGATTGCTACGTTTTACGCAGAAAAAATCTAATAATAGATTGTGCCTTAGCGTGCTGTAAAGAGTTGTGTTCCTGGAAGTCGGAGGCTGTTAGTAAATTCCCGACGAGATACATGATTATAAAAACACCTCAGATTAACTTGCGTAGGTAGGTATGTAGGTACATAGATGGATGACGTCATTGGTAATGTTGTGGTAGATGTTAGTAGACTATGCTTGATAAGTGCCGTAATGTTATCACCCGCGAAATCCATACTAAGAACATAAAAGAGGAAGTAATTCTGTTTTTCACTGTTTTAATGTGAGAATAAAAGAACTTTGGCAGAGAATATAGTCGTATCTGTTACATTTGTATTCAAAGAAAAATATCAAATTGAATTACCTACTCTTCCCACAACGAGACCGTCGCCGTTAAATAAAATTAAGTAAGTTAAACAATATATCGGCATCGCTTATTGCATTCATTCTCTGTCCTTCATTAACTTCGGTCATTAATTCGCTCTCGTTAATTTCGACTGACCTGGAATCGAATCTCATTTCGTGTGCCGATATGACGGTACGTAAATTGCTTTATACCAGAATATCATACGTGTCACTTGAGCGTGGAGAAGGTAGCCGAGAAGGCTTACTATCTTTTCCTAATAATATACCTGTAGTCTTTCCTCAATTTTGTTGAAGTCGGTTTTCGGTTTTCCTACAGTTGTGGAACTGTTCTTATTAATCCACCCCTCTCATATTGGCACGAACTACATGAGACGAATGGCTGAGAATGATGACTCAATGATCTATTCATTGAGTGGTAAAAATATAAGCCAGTTAGGAAGGTGTCTACGGGGCTGGACTGTAAAGGTTTGCTAGGTGTTTAGTATCGCTACGCGTGGAGGCTACTAAAATGAGGGCAATTTAGTAAGAGCAACTTCATTCAAATAGATAATTTCTGGATTCTGATTGCCAAGGTCAATCTTGGTAATCCTATTTCAGAAATAAAGAAGATTGACTTTGGTATCAGACATGAGAAGGGTGGTTCTGAACTATGCGACCATGCCTTCTGTACTCATGAAGGAGTTTTGGTCTTGACAGAAATGAGTCTTCTGCAGCTCCTCATGCGGCGAGCGAGTGGTCCCTGCATTATCCAGTGTCGTCACACGTTCGCGTAATGATTAATTAATGGTATCAGCGCCATCTCTGGGCGGGTCCGCGAAACTCCACGCGCCGCACTGCCGCACAAATGCAGGCGAGCATTTATCTCCCAAATGCACCGTTTAATTCACTACTGGACCGCTAACCGTATTTAAACCCGATACACGGTCATCCGTCCCGCTCTGATCGGATTTAATGAGGTGCGGAGAAGTAACGAGGTGCTATGAATGATTGATTAGAGTATTGAGCAAGTTATACTGTTATAGGTGGGGGGTAATTAGGTGTCCGGTTGAGCTACGGTTGAGCGATGCAGATGTTCCAAGTATAAATGGAAATGTTTCGAGTGGCTTCTGTTGATTTTGCTGTAGGCAGGAGATGATTGGTTTCCGTGGTAATTTAGTAGGTATGTGTATCGAATTACAGTAGTATCAGCTGCGCCCGCGGCAATAAGCGTTCAACATATTATTCCTTGCCTCTTTTCCTATGCCGTATTCTCATTCTCTTGTAAAGGTATGTTTATTAATCTTCTGATTTCTACCGAGAGGCGTGGGCTTGGACTCTTGAAATGCACCACTACAGTATTTCGAGATAATATAAATTTTTACCTGTTTTTATTCGAGCGCCCTGTGGGCTAACTATACTCAAAAGCGGTACAGCGCCCTACGAGTCCAATTCAACAATGCCTACAGGGTGTTGTTGGGGCTGCCTCGGTACTGCAGTGCATCGGGGATGTTCGCTGAGTCGAGTATTGACTGCTTCTATGCGACGATGCGGAAACGGTGCACATCCTTGGTGCGCAGGGTCCGCGCCAGCTCCAACACCATGTTGAGGATGATGGCTGAGAGGTTCGACTGTCACTACATTAACCATTGTTGTATGCTTAATGTAGTGACGATAACAATGAAGAAATGAAATGGGAACATGGAAGCAGTAGGCAAACAAATACATAAAGAATTTAGTTAAGATTTTCTTAAACATTTTATGAAATTCCCAATTCTGTAGAATATGACATTATAAATTTATAAACATTCATTTCCCTATTCTGTGGACGTAAACATGGTCCATATTAATAAATTTCGTTTTATTCCTAGACTTATTTTTGACTTTTTAATTTAATTCTGTAATGGTTCTAATTTAATGTAATGTAGTTCTGATATTTAGGTTTTTGGCTATAATTTATGTTGTTGCTTTCGTCCTATTTTGATTCTTATATGGGTCTCAGACCTGAGATACATGAAATTATTATAAGGATTGATTATTTATTATTGATTGAATTATGGATGATTTTTGATTGAATTTATTTATTATTGTTAATTTAATTTAATACTAACATTAGGCTAAGTCATACTGCTACTAACATAATATGGATTTTTGATCTGAAATAAAATATTTGAATGAATGAACAAGTGCTATGAAGTAGTATAATTTTCTCCACTTATCTCTGTCAGGTAAAAAGAGAGAACAGTTCTGACATAACTAATGGGTCGGTCGGTAATCCGCTGCGCTGTAATGTAGTTAGCATTGTATTTTATTGGCCACCGCAGGAAGTAAGTGCCTGCTATGAGTCGTTGTGCTTATACACTAAATAAGAAACTATAATTAATAAAACTGTGTTTTTCCACAAACTGCTGCAAAAACTGAGTTTTTTGGCTGCTGAGAAATTCTGGTTCCATAAAAACCCAATAACAGCCGGACACTCACGATCAATAGTTTATTTTCATCGAAATTAATTATCAGGAAAATTAAATTGGTAACATTGTTTTATACTTCTTTAAATATTGTTTTCAAAAACAGAAATCGGTCCATTAAAAACATTTCTATGCGAGGTATTGGTGTAATCGTCAGCTAAGCAAGCGAGCTCGAGAGCACAATATTACGATGGATGCATCACAATGGATGGGCACTCATCAATCTACGTGACACTGGGTGTTGTGAATTCAGATAGATACATATTTATAATCGTTGCGACACTGTCGTGGCACAGATATTGGTGGCGGCCAATAGTCAAAGCTAATATTTAGGACTCAAGAAGGACTTATTAGTTTCCTTAGTTTGACTTATTGTAACCATCATTGACACATCATATTTTCGTTTTTATATGGGTAACACATGAGGCTACATCTATACATATAAAATTCAAAGTCCTGACTGACTGACTGACTGACTGACTTATATATCAACGCACAGCCCAAACCACTGGTTATAGAGTCATGAAATTTGGACAGTGTACTCTTTGTGAAGAGTAAGTATCCACTAAGAAAGGGTTTTTCGAAATACCACCCCTAAGAGGGTGAAATGGGGTGTTGGATTTTCTATGAAACTTTTTATTCCCTGAGTCGATTGACTTGAAAATGTGTCTACATATACTTCAGTTAAAATGATGAGATACGTGTATCACAGTTTTTCCAAAATCATCCCCCAATTTAAAATTCCATGTCCTGACTGGCTGACTGATATACCAGCGCACAGCCCAAACCGCTGGTCCTAGAGACATGAAATTTGGAGAATGTATTCTTTGTGGAGAGTAAATATCCACTAAGAAAGGGTTTTTTTGAAATTCCACCCCTAATAGGGTGAAATGGGGTGTTGAATTTTCTATGAAACTTTTTATTCTCTGAGTCGATTGACTTGAAAATGTGTCTACATATACTTCAGTTAAAATGATGAGATACGTGTATCACAGTTTTTCCAAAATCATCCCCCAATTTAAAATTCAATGTCCTGACTGGCTGACTGATACATCAACGCACAGCCCAAACCACTGGTCCTAGAGACATGAAATTTGGACAGTGTACTCTTTGTGAAGAGTAGGTATCCACTAAGAAAGGGTTTTTCGAAATACTACCCCTAAGAGGGTGAAATGGGGTGTTGGATTTTCTATGAAACTTTTTATTCCCTGAGTCGATTGACTTGAATATGTGTCTACATATACTTCAGTTAAAATGATGAGATACGTGTATCACAGATTTTCCAAAATCATCCCCCAATTTAAAATTCCATGTCCTGACTGGCTGACTGATATACCAACGTACAGCCCAAACCGCGGGTCCCAGAGATATAAAAATTGGAGGGTGTATTCTTTGTGAAGAGTAAGTATCAGTTTTTAGAAATTCCTATCCCTTAGAGGGTGAAATGGGGTGTTGAATTTTCTGTGAAACTTTTTACTCTCGGGGTCGATTGACTTGAAAATTTGTGTACATACTCTTTAGGTAAAATCCAGTAAATCCGATGTCCAATCTCAAACCAATGTATCAATATTTCACGTATCTAATTTAATTGATAGAACCTTAAACTAATAATTGCAAGTTATAAGCAAGTACATGTAAATCTATGTATGTATTATAGATAGATACATAGATTACTTATTACCCAGAAGTAAGATCCCGTGCGAAATTCCCTAACTTCACGCGGGCAAAGCCGCGGGCACAAGCTAGTAGCAAATACAATTCAGGAAAAGGTTATTGATTCGTGCTGAGATCACATATTTTTTTTACAATTCAGGAAAAGTACCTTGGACTAAATTCCTTACATAAAACAAACCACAAACAGAATTCATTCAACCGTTGTGGTGTTAAACCTATTCACTTTTGCACGAATAAATTCCAAGCATACTAAAGACCCGTAAATAAAAGTATGTAATAATCCTCTGCTTCACATAATTGGGTGGTGTGAGGATATGATGCTGGCGATTTATAAGAGAGAGTAAATAAAGTGTAGTGCAAATCCAGGCTCTGGTGTAAGTAGATGCAGATTTTACACCGGCTGCTGGAGGCGGGTGATCTATCACTAGCGCCCGGGTGAACTCCAGCTGCCTGTAAACCAGCGGGGGCTTAGGTGTGAGCGGTGTGGAGTAGACCGTGGGCTCATCTGGCTGTTCAATATTTATGTAGGGTGTCGGTGGTCGATGATGTTCGAAAAATGTGATACGTTTTTACCTGACTACGGCGAATCCAAAAGGAAGAGTTATGATTTTAGCAGTCTATGTATGTATGTTTGTATTTACGTATGTTCCTCCGTAGTGCCAAAACTATTCATCCGATTTTGTTGAATAAGGTGTCAATAGATTCGTTATTATGACCCGGGTAACATAGGTTACATTTTGTTCAGTAGTCGGGTTTTTTAGTTGTAGTATACCACACAAATTCTTGTTGTTTTGAATTTTTGTGGTGGACGATTTCAAAAGCGGTGATGTGGAAACGCCGCGCTGTTTGATGGAAATTGAAAAAAAATCTTTTGCTCTCGTTGTTCAGGCGTGCTTGTTAATACTTTTGTTACACAAGTCGAGTAACTAAAGAGTTGTCCATAACGTCATACCCGCTGTCACGCTTAATCTCGCTAGCTGCATGGCCTACCGGTACACGGGAGCTAACCGGGGCGTAATAAATGCCCTGTCTTTGCTTTGCTTTATAATTTCTCGGTGAAAATAAGGTGTCTATAAGACTGAGACACCGGAAATGAAACGGAACGGCCCAATGAAATGGAACTTTATAATTTACTCATTTTATTTGTTACGTCATAAATAGCTCTTTTATATTCCAAACTTGAGGAGGTAAATGATACTGAAGTATTTTAGGGTTCCGTTATGAGGAACCCATATAATTTGGATGAGTCTATTTGTCTTCCACTAGAAATGTATGTTTTTAGTGCACATAAAAAGGTTAAAAGCAAAGTAACGAAGTGGTTCGGTATACCTTAATGAGACTTGGGTTCTTGTTGCATGCACACAGCAGATTACCTACAGTATTTTAAAGAAAAAATCTATATTTTTTCAGTAGCAGCTCGTTTAAGTTCATTGAAATCGTAAAAGAAGTTCAACATAAAAATGTTTTATTTTATTTTAAAGCGATCTTGCAAACCAAATGGTCACCGACTGACTAAAAGATCGCAATTCCCTCTTCTTCTAATTCACTTTTATATTGTCGACATTCATATTTGCACACAGATTTGTTAATAAAATATTTTTATTAAAAACAATTGTTAACAAAAATATTTTACTCCTATTTAAAATTCAATTTCGACAGATATCGTAGATAGCTCAGAATTTATTGATACTTTATTGACAATATAAACTGGATCAAATTGTACGCGAATTGTTTGGAAGGTAATAAAAAGTCCATTAGAAGCAATGTTTGATCAGCGAGCGATGAATATTTGAGAGAGATGGCGACGAGCTCATTGCGCCTAAATATGATTGTTGTCTTTCTCGGAAATAAAATCTCCGGAGGAGCATTAAAAATGTAGCCTTATTAAAAATTCCTTTTCTTGGGGCGTGAGAGGGTGTGACAGGCGGACTGAGGGGGGAGGCAGTTTTACTTTAAAAAACCAGTTAAATATGAACGCTCGCGCACCCTTGGTGTTCCAGAGAACATTCAGTGACTTTTACCGGCCCGGCAGAGAACAGAATTTAAGTTTTTTAAATTGTCTCTGTTGTCTTACACAAAAATGTTTGTTATATATTTTTATGCCTTTTACCTTTATTTTTTATATTACATCTTAAAACGTGGGATTTTACTCTAAACATGGTTATGTTTCGAGTAAAACCCACACTAATTTTACGAGATACAATACAGATAGTATCTTTTCTATGGAAAACCGTGCTATGCGTCTCAGTTTCTGAAATGGAACGCAAATGGCCTGCAGATTGTCTGTAAACGCACATGACGGCAATTGTGTAATTTATTACGGTTGAATTTAGACGGCATATAGCGACACGAAACAGAAACACTTTGTAATAGCAATTTGAAGCAACACGACGCCGCGGCCGGCTCCGCGGTGCGCGCCTCTCTCTCGCCGGCAAGTGAGACGAAAAAGCTAATTTCCCTTCGCATTATAAATTCATGGACTCTTTGTGTTGCCCAAAATAACTTGTTTGTTTCGACATCCAAGTTTTTTCCGGCGGGCAAAGTCCGACATGTAATTGCTAGCTGCCTGATCCCCGGTCAAATTTACCTCTGTGCTGGCTCGGATTTATGCGAATATTTAATGGCAGGGAAGTTATTAGGTGGCGATCGTGCACCTTGTTTTGGTTATCTCGAGATAAAGGTAATTGTATTATTAGGGGGTTATATGACGCTGCAACTGTTTGTTCATCATTATCATCATCATCAGCCTATAGCAGTCCACTGCTGGACACAGGCCTCCTCAATCGCACGAAATTCAACTCGATTTTCAGCAACTCTCGTTCAGTTGCTACCAGCCACCCTGCGAAGATCGTCACTCCACCGAGCCTGAGGACGTCTCACCTTAAGTTTGCCGGTCTTCACTCAAGAACACGTCTACCCCAACGGGCATCGGCTCTACGGCTAATATGACGGGCCCATTGCCACTTCAGCTTACTTATTCTGTGAGCTATGTCGACAACGCTGGTTCTCTGTCGGATCACATCGTTCCGGATGAGAGACTCCAAGCATAGCCCGTTCCATAGCTCGCTGAACGACCTTAAATTTATGGACCAGCCGTACTGTGAATGTCCACGTTTCGGCTTCGTAAGTCATAACAGGCAGGACGCACTGATTGAAGACCTTAGTCTTTAGGCGCTGTGGAATACGCCAAGAGAAGACCCGGCGAATCTTTCCAAATGCTGCCCAGCCCAGCTGGATTCTTCTGTTAGCCTACCTTTTAAAGTTGTTCTTACCAAACTGTAGAGTTTACCCGAAGTAAACATATTCTCGAACAACCTCGAGAGGACCACCATTGACAACAACAGGTCCTGGGGTGACGTGTTCGTTGAACATAACCTGGGTTTTGTCCAAGTTCACCCTGACACCAATGCGTATTGAAGAATCAACTAGGCCATCCAGCATCTGCTGAAAGTCGTGCAGCGATTCAGCCAGTATGACGATGTCATCTGCAAATCTCAAGTGTGAGATGTACTCGCCGTTGATATTTATGCCACGTCCTTCCCATTTTAGCGTCTTGAACACATCCTCCAGTGCTTTGGTGAACAATTTCGGGGAAATAACGACCCCTTGCCTCACCCCCCGACGCAATGGGATATGGTCCGTTTGCTGGTTTTGACTTTGGGCGGTCATTGTGGCGTTCTCATAAAGACTTCTCAACACTTGGATGTATCGCCAGTCGACTTGGCATCGCTGCAGTGACTCCAGAACTGATCAGGTCTCGCCAGAGTCAAAAGCCTTCTCATAGTCCACAAATGCAAGACACTGCGGCCGATTATACTCTTCGGACTTCTGTATGATTTGTCGTACTGTGTGAATGTGGTTTATGGTGGTGTATTCTCCTCGAAACCTGGCCTGCTTCGGTGGCTGGAAGTCGTCGAGTCTTCGCGCTAGACGATTCATGATGACTCTTGAAAACAGCTTATACACGTGGCTAAGGAGCGAAATGGGTCTATAACTCTTTAATAGGGTCTTGTTTCCCTTTTTAAAGAAAAGAATGACCACGCTCCTTCTCCACGCTTCTGGAGTTCTCGTGTGTCGTTATCCCATCCTCGCCAAAGGCTTTTCCATTCTTAAGCTGTCTAAGAGCCGCCTCGATTTCGTCTTGGCTGTCTTCTGGCAGGTCTTCTGTGAAATGGTGGGTTAAGGTGGCTCTGGAATCCTCATTTTCGGGATCAAGTTGAGATGCACGCGATGCATACAACTGGCCGTAGAAGTTTTCGACTTCCGAAAGAATCTCGGGCTTCGAAACGACGATATCCCCACTTGATTTGGTCAACTTCGTCAGGTGGCTCCACCCAAATGATTAGACGAACACTTTCGACCCCCGATTTTGCTCAATTGCTTTTTCTATTGAGCGTGTGCTGGAACATCGAAGGTTGCGTCGTACCAATTTTCTAATTCTATTATTGAGTGCCTGTGGTCCTGACAAAGTGATGGATGGGTTTTCACGTCGTTCCGTCATAAGCTCCAGAGTCTCCTCCGAAAGTTTGGACTTCTTGCTCGTATGCCGTATTTTACAAAAACGCGTCCCTTCCTCCCTGAGATTTTACACCATTTGGTCGAGCGTCATTTGTGGCTTCCACAGCCGCGAATTGGTTCTCCAGATCTGACTGGAACGCTTCAGACCCTAGCATGGTTTGGAGCACATTTGGACGGAGCTTAGACTTCATCAAGCGGGTTCGTTCCAGCTTAAAATTAATATTCAGAGTGCCACGAACAAGTCTGTGATCGCTACCGGTGTTGAACCTGTTGATCACCGAGACATCTCTGAATATATCCTTTTTATCCGCTATGATGAAGTCTATATCATTTTTCGTCAGTGTCGGGGCTTCGCCACGTCCACTTCCTTTCGGACTGTTTCTTAAAGAAAGAATTCATCACGAAAGCCCCTCCTTCTCAAGGAAGTTGACAAGTATTTGCCCCCTATGATTTCTGCTACCAAACCCGTAGGATCCTACTACCGATTCACTGCCATTTTGTATTCCCACTTTAGCGTTAAAATTCCCCTTAACAACGCTGTAGTGGGCCTTAGTAGTGGAGTGCAAGGCCTTAGAGATGTCCTCAAACATTTCCTCCACCACGTCGTCTGAGTGTGCCGAAGTCGGTGCGTAGACCTGAACAACCTTGAGGCTATACCTCTCGGTTAGCTTCACTATGAGGTACGCTACCCTGTTCGAGACACTAGACACTTCTACCACGTTGTCACAAAGGGATTTGTGTACCAGGAACCCGACACCGCCTTGGGATAGCTGGTCTCCCTCTCGAAAATATATCAGGTGACCCGATTCAAGGGTTATTGTGTCCTCCCCCTCTCTTCGGACTTCACTCAACCCAAGAATGTGCCACCTTACTCTTTCGAGTTCTTCCTCCAGCTGCACTAGATGTTCGTCGAGCCGTAACGTGCGTCCATTGTACGTCGCCAAGGTCAGTTGGGTTTGGCGGCCATTCGTAACCCGGGGATTCTTAGCACCCCCCTACCTTGCCGTTACCGTGACCGCCGCCAAAATCAGGAATAGCAAGGCCGCCGGGAACTGGGGGCCGTGGTTGATTCTGGCTTGCCATTTAAGGGGTTTGCTCATAATCGCCACGCTGGGCATGCGGGTTGGCGATCGCAGATCACAACTCTTCACACTAGTGACACTGCTGCCCGTCGCTAGCCTGCGCTATTTAGTTCCGACCTTCCGAAATGGTTATACCGCCTTTTATCGGTCGTCAGAGCCTCGTTTGTTGTTTAGCAGGATGCACCACGAGCAGATAAGGTTGACTCGGGGCACTGAGATTGTAGGTGCGCCCCCTTACATCCCTGCGCCCCACATCCCAACTGTTTGTTCGTGTCAAGTAATACAAGCGGAATTCTAATTAACATAAATTAAATTTTAAAAAACATTAAAATCTGTGTCACAGCAACGCTGTGCTGTAGCCAGCCTACCGCGTAGAACGACTGCACGTCCTGACAAGTCAGATCCTAAATCTTCCCGATTCTTTCCCAGCTGCGAATCTACCATGATCTCGTTACATTCAACCGCACGTACATTAACAGGCAGTAAGTTATATCTCCGCTCCGCTTGAACAAGACAATGCTTTTAGCCGGCGCCCGCCCACTTGTAGCCGATTTGTCCTCCAATCGACGCAAGTTCACCTCTAAGTGGAAAAGTGCTTCAAGTCTGAGTGGCTTACTTGTGTCTGAGGGCAACAATGAGGGCGACATAGTTCGAGGCCTTTTCTTGTCGCGTGTGTCCTAAACTGCAGTCCACTTTCACTTGTTTTGAAGTAGGACAATGCATAGTGGAATGGTTGCCGGGAAAGTTCGATGGGATTATTTTTGTAAAGAGAAAGTATGATATCTTCATGTCCCGTTTGGTGAGATTGTAATGGTACTAAAGTGTACAACATAATTAAACACTGTTTCCAGTTCTTAGAAAATCTTAGAGAAGTGGTGATGATCGTATCGTAATTAGTTTGACTTGACTTGCGATGACCGTGCGACCGCGATAAGTAGCGCCAAGTGTTCTCCGACTATTAGGAGGCGATAATGAACACGTGCGTTGCGCTACACCGTCAATTAGGGCTGAGGGACGATACGAATCTGAAGGAGGCACACAGAGAGGGTTTAGTCTGCACTAGATAAAATTCGGTACTGTTTTGCAGTACCGAATTTTATCTAATTTCATTAATTTCACAATGTGAGTAAATAATAAGCAGCCAAAATTACACATCATTGTATTTTATTTCAATGCGCTGTAAAAAATTTCAAATGAACAGTGAAAGTTTAGTAGAAAGAGGAAGTATCACGAACATACACTACCAAGATCATACTACGCCGTAGCCGCCTACGCCGTAGCACCTTCGTAGACACGCCACGACTTATATCCATTTTTCTCACCCTCAATATGTCACCGGACTATTTAGCAAACAGAACTGAAACATGTCTCCCATTACGGCTCGTCCGGCCCCAATTCGCCATAACCCAGGGATAACTGCCGTGAAATTTGTATAAATTATCTAAACTATCAGCCGTGCCGGTGCCGGGTCCGTGCCGGGTCGGTGCCGACCGGCCGCGGTTGCGTGCCACACAGTTTGCGAGCCTGTAAATTAGGCCCTTACACGCTCTGGCTTAAGAATTTACTTTAATGGTCTTTGTGACCATTTAGTTTTAACTGATATGTCCGCTGTTTACATTTTTTGGTCACTCCAGACTGTAATGATTATAGTCATGGCAGCAATACAGCCAGCATACCCTCGCCGTAAGCAGAACCTTACAAAAGTACTGAAATTACTGTACAACTCGATTACTGTTTTGAAATAAAGTTCTGATATGTGAAAAGTAATCAAAACAATAAGTGGCAAATGGAATGAAAAAGTATGAAAGTCACATAAACTGCGCTTCTCGTAAATCGGACTGTGGGAATTGGCTTTTATTTTTTTTTAATTATCATCCCAAATTTTTCACAAAATGGATGATTTTATACAACGTGGTATTACAGTGGAAGTTGAAATCTGATAACAATATTATAATGTAGTATCAAAATAAAAAAATAAATATTTATGGTCCTGACATCAGGCATTGTACCTATGGTGTTGAACATTATGGTGTTAGAGTTCTGTTCGTTAGACATTTGGCTTAGGTATTTTGCAACTACATACGTCTAGAAATAGCTCAAGTAAACATTCAAACTTATCAGCGCCATGATCGCGGGTTGAACCCGCGATCATGGCGCTTGCAACAGCGCCGAAATATCGGGAGCTCAAAATAATGAACAATCACGGAAGATATCCCGTAAGTGACAGTATAGTTGTAAACCGTGAAAGCTTGAAACAGTGTTATCAATTCTTGATTTAATAATAGTTAAAGGAAAATGTTTAATCTATATATCTATATACATATAATAAAATCGTAGACTTTCCGTGTCTGTACATTACATATTTTTACAAAAAAATCACTGGAAGGTGCTAGAAATAAGTATCTATATATCTATATATTATCTATATACATATAATAAAATCGTAGACTTTCCGTGTCTGTACATTACATATTTTTACAAAAAAATCACTGGAAGGTGCTAGAAATAAGTAGTACAAAGTAAAAAAATATTTTTTTAAATTTTTGTCTGTTTATCGGTTTGTCGGTTTGTCGGTTTGTCGGTTTGTCTGTTCGTTTGTGCGCGCATCACGTAAAAACCCCTCATTGTATTCAAAATCGAAATATTACAAAATAAGAAGCATTGTTCTGGGTATTATTTAGCGTTTATTTCATCAAATTCGACCAACAGACGCAAAAGATATTAATATTTAAAATTTAGTTGGTAACCTCATGCGCGATTTCTATGATAAAAATAATTTACGTAAATAGGTTTTAGTTTCGCCAATTGTGAACCGATTTTGATGATTCTTTTTTTGTTTGGAAGAATATTATTCCGCAATGGTCCCATTTTTTATTTGGTGAAGATCTGATGGTGATCTTCAGAGATATCAATGGAACTCTTCAATAATAGACAGCAAATCTGTCGTGATTGCTGCAATAGCTTGGATGTTTATTGGTTACACAACACCATAACATAATATCACGCCTGTATGCTCTGAGGGGCTACGCAGATGTGAACAGTGCACCCACATGTTTGATAATTAGGTATGCCCAGTTCCATTTTGTTGGGGATAAGCCTATTACCATGACATGTATTGTTAACGGTTATCTAATGTTTCACCAAAACTCCTTTGATAATTTTTAACCGACTTCAAAAAAGGAGGAGGTTCTACGTTCGACTGTATGTATTTTTAATGTACACCGATTTCTCCGCCAATCGTCGACCGATTTTGAAAATTCTTTTTTTATTCGAAAGTCTATACTCCTGAGGTGGTCCCATTGTCATCAAGTCAGAATCTGATGATGGGGTCCCAGGAAAATTAAGGGCGACCCTCAAATTTTATGGGCATTGATTGATACAGTATACTTCCCATGTGGTCCCATGGTCATCAGGTCAGGATCTGATGTTGGGATCCTGGAGAAATCAAGGGAATTTTCTAAATTGTATAGGCACACATACTCGCAGGCATTATGCCTGGTAATCATCATTGTGTGTAAGTTCAGCGATACCTTTGCCAATAGAGAACCTATTTCAATGATTTCTTTTTTATTTGGAAGAATATTATTCGGCAGCGCTGGCCCCGTTTAAATTTGGTGAAGATCTGATGCTGATCTTCGGAGATATAGGTACAATGGAACTCAACAAAATTAGGCAGCAAATCTGCCGTGATTGCTGCAATCGCTTAGATGTTTATTGTTTAAACAATATCCTAACATAACGCTTGTATGCTCCGAGGGTGTACACAGATGTGTGCAGTATAACCAGATTTGTTTATTTTTGTTGACAATACAAAATAAATGCATAGCAAATATCAATTGTATAAGATATTACAACTAAAAATGGAACAATAAAAAACTTTTTTGCAAAAAATAAAACCGCCTTCAAAAACACAAAAAGTGAAAAATAACTTTAGCTTCAGAAGTCGGTGACTTTGTTTGTTTGATTCAGTTTTTGTTTCCTTTTGTCTTTACTCTTTGCACTAAAAATTTGGAACTGAAAGAGAGGTTTAATTATGAGAAATCTATCTAAATATATGAAAGCGAAAGGTCGAAAACCACTTGACGTATAAAGATGAAATTTGGCAGGCATGTAGTTTATAGTTAGTAGACGTCCGCTAAGAATGCATTTTACGACAGGGCCGGATTAAGGAGGTCTAAGGGCTCTCGCAAGTTTGTATGAAAGTCCTTCATTTTGTGTGCTATAAACTTGAAATTTGGCAGGGAGGTAGTTAATAGTTAGTAGACGTTCGCTAAGAACGGATTTTGCAACAGGGCCGGATTAAGGAGATCTAAGGGCTCTCGCAAGTTTGTATGAAAGTCCGTCATTTTTTGTGCTACAAACTTGAAATTTGGCAGGGAAGTACTTTATAGTTAGTAGACGTTCGCTTAGAAAGGATTTTGCGACAGCGCCGGGTTAAGGAGGCCTAAGGGCTCTCGCAAGTTTGGATGAAAGTCCTTAACTTTTTGTGCTCCAAACTTGGTATTATCTGGCAGTGAGGTAGTTTATAGTTAGTAGACGTTCACTAAGAACGGATTTTGCGACAGGGCCGAATTAAAGAGGTCTAAGGGAAAAAGTCATTTAATGTTGTATACAGTACGGTATTAGAATAAAAAGCGCTTAACACGGTTCACTTTGAAAAAAAGTTGTATAGTGCCAAAATACACCGATTTTTGAAGCCATATCGTCGCCTCAACGCCATTTAATTTTGTTTCGGACCTCTGCCGCCCAGAATTACAGCACCCAAAAGGACACCTTTTGTAGTCATCAGTACATTATCACCTTTTGATCTGGCAGTCAGTTCTCACACATAACATAACGTCACGCCTTAAAGCCCCGAAGGTTTGGGCAGACGTGTACCTAATCGTACACACACATTTCGCCAGTTATATTGAAGTCCCATGTAGTAGGGGGTGAGCCTATTGCCATCAACCGGGCACAAATCCAGATTCGCGCCAAATATCACCCAATCTCATGTTGATAAATCTCACGTGAGATTAGGAGGGAGATGAGGGGGTCAAGCCAAATCTCACGACATCCCACCAGGGGAGGAGGGGGGTCGAAAAATCGCCTCACGTAATTAATGGATGCCCCCTAAAACAAGCATCTCCTTGCTTAAAAGGTGATCTTCCAAATCATGTGTGTGATAACTTTATGTAATTGAAATAAACATTTTTTTTTTAACACTGCCCGACCCGGGAATCGGTCCCCACGCTTAGTAGTCGCGCTTGCGACCACTAGACCAACGTGGCAGTCTCACACATGCACACCAAAATTTCCACGCGAACGAAGTCGCGGACAACAGCTAGTTTTCAATAAGTTAGATTTTAAGAAACTATGAACCTTGGTGTATGGTTTAACTACTACGTAGAAGAATTTCAAAGAAACTCAATGAAAACTTATCATTTCAGTGCACAATATAATGAAATGAAAGCTGCTTAAAGGGACAGAGCACGAACCCGCACGGCACACGGCTTCCATCATAAAATAACTCAGAAACCATTACGTGCACACAAAATCCTCAAAGAAGAATGTCACTACACACTATAATATCACATGTTCAAAGTATTTGCGCTTGCATGTTTAGCTGCATCTCGCATCTCACGCAAATGGTTGTCTCATCTCGGAGGATCGGCTCCGCGGGAGGGATTCAATTTCCTCCGTTTGACTCACTTTGCCCCAGTGCAGCTCTTTGAGACTTGCAAGGAACATTGTGCGTAAAAAATATATTATTTACATCACATTTTCTAAGGGATTTAGTTCCTTTTGAGGGTGGAGTTAATTAATTTTGAGATTGATTGGAATGTGGTTTGAAGCCGTAGAAATAGAATGTGAAATACCCAAACATATTTTGCATAGCTAATATGATTTTGTTTAGTTCCGCCTAAAGCATAATTTTATTATTCTTTAGCATTTTCACTGAAAATTAATTGTTTATAATATACAATATAACATCACGCCTGTATTCCCTCGGAGGATTAGGCAGAGATGTACCTTTAGTTCGGTACACGTCGAGAAGAGTCCTTTGGTCCAATCGGGTATGAATTCAACCTCCAGGCTGCAACTGAGAAATCTTCTTCTTTATCGTGTGGTTAGTGCGTAACCTGGTGTCAGAGTTTTATGCCGCCCATGGGCCTCTGACTTGGCTTTACTGAGAAATGAAATGATGGAAAAACCGAATAACACTTTGCTCAACCTAACAAACGAATAATTAAATTTCTGTTTATGTGGCTTATATTGGGAATGATTGTTAATATCTTTCGTGAAACACATTGACACTGAAAAGAAATATCTACCGTTTTGTCACTTACATTATCGATTATACTCTTACGAACATTACCTATTTTGCTACAATTTTATTCGACCTCGGTATTGGTACAGCCCCCAGGTATTGATGTATTAACATCGATATATTTATTTGACTGTGTAGGTCAATGTTAACAAGCTTAATTTCCTCTTCACGAGTGCCTCTCAAGTAGATCATGTGTGTGTGTATACCCATACGGTGTATGCCGTTGCGGTATGCAAACCTGTCGTATAACTCCGAAGGACTTTAGAATCACTTGAAATTCTGAAAAGAAAATCGTCAAAGCTTTATATTGCCTCGCTCGATTTGTGGCTACGACAACAGAGGGAGAACTGAGGGATAGCTCTGTTGTAAAACATTCTTATTGAGGATTTTGTTGAATATTCAGAGCTGAAATTATAATAAGTCACTATTCTAATATCTCTATCTTTGAATATGGAATAAATTATTAATTATAAGCAAGTAGTGGTTAAGTACTTGTTATAATTCGCAATTATTTGTTCTGAATTTTAGACTGTTATTTCTTATACATATATTTTTTCCCGCAAACGTAGTCTACACGTGGTTAGGTCCCGTGTCTTATTAAAAGCAATTGCCGTCACAGGGCGTGTTCCGACACTAAAATCTACGCTAGAATTATGAATTCTTGCAAATCAATTATACAAGAACTCACACTAAGAATAACTGCTATTATTATAGCCTATCAAAGAGACAATTCGCCACCACAGCTGACGGACTGGTGGTATTCTACGACTCCCGCTACTAGATTGCAGTCTTTTGTTTTTGTCTTTGAAACACAACTACTGTTTCCCGCTGCAGCCTGTTCCCCGCTACTGTAGTGGCTCCATCAAAAAGGCTAGAGCGACGTATGAGTAAGAAATGTTTTATTCATTACGAGTACAGTCGGCGTCTAAACAGCGGAGAAAATATTTCAAATTAAATTTAGCATGCAAACAACAGTCCGCGCCGCTTACCTGCCGCACTGTGTGATACTGGCAGATTAGCCATGATATTGTGTGCTCTTGCAGTTATATGAGATACTGTGTTCATATTCAAGCAAAGAGTTAGATAATTGACATAGTAAGCAGAGGTGTACCTATAATACAGCCACTTTACGCCAGTAATATATTATTATATTTGAGTCCCATGTAGGGTGAGTCTATTGCCATCAACCGAGCACGAATCCTGCCTCTGGACTGTTACTGATAAATTCCTGACGGAACTTACTGTATAACAAACCCAATAACATTTTGCTCGGCCTGCGGATCGAACCCAAGACCAACAATCAGTAAATCAACGAACCTAAACGTAATCCGTGACACCTATTATCTATTTACAGGTTTATAAGTTGTCATAATGTTTTAATGCTCCACATTTTATCAAGAAGTAAAAACTACATAAAATGCGTTTTTTTTTTTACCTTGGTAAAATCATCAAATGAGTCCTCCCACCCTGGGGTGCCCTGGGGCAGAGCGGGAGGGACTGTCAGACTTGTACTGACTAAAATCCACGGTGTCCTTCAATAGCCCTATATGTTCCAGGGTCACGGTAATTCTATAAGTCCCGCGACCCCGGCAGGCTTTAGCCCTCTAGGGCCCCGTCATTATGCTGACACTCTTTGAGGCGCGCGTGGAACACAACGCGCCGTCGCTCTTTTATTACTCGCCACCCGCATGCCCGCGCCTACGGTGGCCGGAGGGAGGACGTTGTCCTCTCCCTCACGCGGCCCACCTCCTCCTTCGCGAGCATGACTGCTTCGCAGAAGGAGGCGACCGCTTCCCACTCCGTCTCGCCCCGCAGCATGGCCTCGACCAATGCCGGGCGCGAGAGGTCTCCGCCTGTCGCCGCCGTGAGGACACGGCGGTGCTCTGCCCAAGCGGGGTAGTCCTGCACCGTATGCTCCACCGTGTCCTCCGGGCGGTCCTCGCAGTGGTGACACTCAGTACATAACATGCTTTAAACGAGATAGTTCAAAATAGTGTAAAATATTATCTTGGAACGGTATTCTTGTTAAATTATATCGGATTTGTTTTCGAGAATTGATTCATCAATTTAGATGCATCTCAAGAGGTGGGTATTTCCCTCAAAGCTTAAAGTTTCTGATGCTAATTATTTAATCGGGGTTTCCGAGTGGAAGTTGTAAGCTAGCCGTAATTCCAGCCATAGTAGCCGATTTAAGATGCAAGCCAGCTGACCAAAATGGGCTATAACGGGGCCTACTTAAGCGAGAACATTCCTTCTATATGTATTTTGTGGTACTTTTATAGTGGTAGCTTGATTGCGCTCTAAAAAAAGAGCTAATGATCATTCTGGAAGACTACCGCATGCCTTTTTATGACAATATTTTGGTTTAAAATGCTTTACCTGACAATACTTCAGCGCCGTTTTGCAAACGTCACAAAAATATGCAAAATTCAAGCCGGTATCGCATACGGTATCAAAGTCGCGGGTGCTTCACTATACGTCACCAAACTTGGCTCTTCACGAATTTGCCTCCGCTATTCAGTCGACGATTTTATGACAAACAAACTACACATGTGTGCGTGTGTTTATGTATGTCATAAAAACTGTGTGTGGATGTGTGCATTGTGTGTGCGATATTATAATAGCTTTGCGCTTGTGTGTGTTTGTGACAAAAACAAACGTGTGTCAGATAAAACATGGAGCGAACTTCATCAAAACGATATCGCTGCGAAAATATTTGGTTTTCCACACACAATATCTATTTATAGAGTCGGATTTCGTGTTTGCGTTAGAGTGTGGGGTTCTCATTGAGTGGAGACGCGGAAGCGGCTATTAATTCTATTTGAGTTACTATTGGAATATAATTGGGAATAATAACGAAGGGTTTACCGTGCTAGGTATTAAGTAAGTAAGTACCTTCGAATCCAGAGATGTTTGTATGCAGGCAATGCAAAAGTGTCTCACATCATAAACTAGGTACGTAGGGGTCGGCTTCCTGTCTCACCGGATCCGCTGAATATCAGTATTTTACAAGGAGCGACTGCTTTTCTGATCACCATAACCCACACACGGGAGCATGAAACTCCTTAATCAGTAAATGTGTTCAGTGAAACATGTGTGAGTAATAATATCATGTGTATCTAAATACAGAAATATTACCTACTTTATAATATGAACCAACACGCGCCGCTCACGCACAAGCCCGCAGCCCAGCAGCATAGGGTTGGCAATCGTCAAAATTCCGCCAACAGCGATCAGCCAGAACGTTTTCTCTTACAACAGGACATGAATCATTTATAAATGCAAATGCCCATTGTTCCCAACTACCGCGATTATTCACGTCCGGTTATCTTTGACGTATTGAAGCCGGGTTTGTCGCAACCCTGATTTATTTATACAATACACTTTTATTGATGTGTCTATAAATTTTAACAGCTTTATTAACGATTATTATATTTATTTGGTACAAATATTGGCGAAATTGGAAATGGTCTGATAATAAATAGGTTTTTCGTATGGAAATGACTATTTTGTGTTCATTATTGGTGGTAAAATGACTGCGACTTCATTTACTGTTAGAAACTAACTTATACCGTAACGCGAATGTTGTAAATCCTCAATGTAAGGCAAATAAGAGTAATTAGAATTTACCAAAATCCAATATTACAATTTACTCAAATAAAATTAATAATTTGCATGATATATTATATTTTTGACCGCCGAGCAAACAGATCGGCTGTCAATGTGTAAATATGATAATCATAAACAACCAAACATCAGTTCATGACTGATTTATTCACGTTTATTGTATATCGGAAATTATCTGGTTAATGGTAATATTGAGGCCATTTGGTACATCAAATTATTATAAAATATTGAAATCTTGATTCAGAAACTGATTTTTTATAAATTTTCCCTGAATCGAAATAACTGGAAGTCATGGAGAAAGGCTTCTGCCCAGCAATGGGATGATGAAGCTATCCATGCATCAGTTTTTCAGCAATTATATTTTAAACAAAATCAATTCTAGTTAACGATAAACTAAAAACTAGTTAGGTATCATATCCAGAAAACCTTACTCCTAATTTTATAATAATAGAACGTTAGTCGAAAGTTTTTATTTTGACGTAATTAAATTCCAAAAATAAATGTTGTGCGAGAGTAATTTTGACAATTCATTCTTCAGGGACTACCGTAAGGATTCGCTCGACGTATATTAAAAAACTTCGCGACACAACCTACCGACTCTTATCATTGAACTCAATAAGCTTCTGCACTTAATTCACTTTTATTACCATTACAAACTGTGTGCGAATTACTTTTTGTACTAAAATAGCTCAAGAATTTATTTTAGAATTTCCCAGTGGGGGATAAAACATAACGTAGATATTGCTCATCATTCCCCGAAATTAAGCAGCAGACCAAGGAGACACACTTTTGCTAATCTTGAACGTGTTTCGTAGATACAGTTTAGTTTGAAGAGTAGTTTAACTACAAGACTAAATGTCAACGGAAATAAAAAAAAACAAAAATGTTAGTAAATACTTGTCCAATCGTTTAGAGAAGTATTTGATCAAAGTATTAGCAATAGCAGCAATTAGGACGATTTAATAGAATTCAGTTTAAGGTAATTACAAAGTAACAGTAACCAATAAGCTGATGCACTAGCAACCCTTAACAAAAGACTCGATAAATAAACGTTATACAATATCATTCATGAAACCCGTAAGAGCATTGAGTCAGTCGGCAAGTCGGCGGAACAATACGCCGCCCCACAATGCATAATATCGTAACTAATTACGGGCAACTTGTAACACCGACTTGTAACGCGCAAGTTAAAGAGCTCAGTACGCCCGGAACGGCCGCTACGCCACCGGTACGCCTGCTACGCCACGGGTACGCCAGGCGTGAAACTTTTCAAGACAGACAATGCCTAATTTAAAGTGGTATGAACTCAGATAATAACGTTAAGTATAGCTGATACTTTGAGTAGGGAGGGTGGATGTTTGACGGATATTATCTCGCTAGTATTTCGTATGCGGCTTTTTGTTTGCCCTGTAAACCCTGTGGACTGGATTGTACAATAACTTTGTAAGACTTTGTTGATTTGCTTCTTCGTCGCCGTGAAGATCATTTTTAATTTTTAGTTTCACTTAAATGAGCTTCGACCAGAGTAACGCCACATCGGCAGTATTATGTAAGTAGTGGCTTCGGACAGGTCCCTCAAAGTGAACGTAAACAAAGAGCAGGACAAAAGTTCGGCAATCGTATGTGATGAGGCTTCCCGGTCACACTTTGCTTCATCGAAGCAACTCCATATTGAAAAAAAAAAAAAATGAAATATTCGCATTCAGTAAGTATCCGCCGCAGATCCGAAAGGCAAAGGCACATCACTATAACAAACAATGCGCGTTGTGGTGAGATCATAGGAAGTTATGTTTGTGCGCTTAACAACTTGTGATCATTTTGATCCACCGGGAGCAACTCACACGACTGCGAGGTACCCATATATAAAGGGTGTAAATAGACCCTTAACATAAACGAAAGGCACTTGTTCTCCCCGTCTTTGCAATAATTTTTTTTTGAGTATTTAACGTTAGATTTTTACTTTACACACCTCCACGACCCCCGTACTATTCAATCCATCCATCAACACAATACTTTGAGTGCTTTCCATCGACTCCTACCTAAAAACGTGATTTTTCACTCCAAAAAAAAAAGTCGATTCCCAGCAATAATTTTTGCGTAAAGTTACTTAGTTTGATGTACAGAATGCTTGGTTGACGGCTGTGTGAAGGGTCTATTTACACCCTGCATGTTCCAAACATTTCGCTATATGCAGGAACTACGGTGTAAATATTAGGTTGTAATTGATCTACTGCAGACGAAATGACAAACTTCTGTTTAAAATAAAATCAATAAATAACACACGGAGATTCTTCAATTGAGAGACATTGAGAGACAGGAATCCTGGATACTGGAGCTGTCTGTGCGGCTACTGGCGAATATCCGCTGGTTCTTAAATTAAGATTTTTAAGCGAGGAGTAAAATGTAGACCAGTTGAAGACAGAATGCCATGTGCTGTTTCTTAGAATATTCTGGACGCTTCTCAGCGTCCAGCCACGTTTTTAAATTCTGAGGTCAATGACACAACTCGGTACAATGCACAATTTTTGTGACGAAAACATTTTAGTACACCGAAGACGTTTACCAAATGCCTTACAATTGTAGTCATTTTAAACTTGGCTGCATTTTGTACTACT
The DNA here is from genome assembly GCA_963082995.1 of Noctua comes. Taxonomy (NCBI): domain Eukaryota; kingdom Metazoa; phylum Arthropoda; class Insecta; order Lepidoptera; family Noctuidae; genus Noctua; species Noctua comes. The sequence continues at coordinate 681,290 of OY720269.1, forward strand.
TAAATATTTAATTTTGGGCAAGGGACTCGAAAATTCATATAACGAAATACAAGAACCCAGTCTGCAAAACAGTTCTTAAGGCTAACCGTGCGAGAGAACTGAAAAATAACCATTTTACTGAACAAATTGACTCCATCGTTGAGATAAAACGTAATGATCTATATAAGGAGCGTGTTTACCTGCAATTCACTAAAACACCGTGCACTCAGGTACAGTGAGGATCCAAAATAAAATGTTGATTTATGACGATTCGCTCACTACCCTCAAACGCTATAAAAAGAGACGCTAGGGCTGCCCCACGATATTGGCGGACATAGGGACATGCTCTCACGCGGTTGTCAACCCTAATAAATATAGGCACAATAAAGAGCAAAACGTTTCTTACCATAATTTTATTGGCCAGCTGTTATGAATCGGCTTACGATATTGTTGTATGACAAACGTAAATGCTCGATTATTTGACCGGAGAGGTATATATGTAGGGTACGCTTTCAGTCTAATTAGGCGCAGCTGAACACTAATGTTTTACATGGACCGTCCGTCTATCTGATCTCGACAGCCTAGTATTTGTGCAGTTGGGTAACGCAACCCCTAGAAAGACTGGTTATCAGACTTAAGAGCTTGTAATCTCTTAATGACTGTCAAATATTTTCGAACGACAGCCGGGGCCAACAGCTTAAATGCCTGTGTGCTCCGTGGGGCAATAATTGTTATTATAGGCTGATGTTATTATATTACTTATTCGTATTCCTCAGTGTGTACGCATCGGCAGCAATCAAGCGCAATCAATTGCGCGGTCCCAGGCGACGCCGCGTGTGTTTTATAAAGGACCATTAAAATGTCTGCCGCCCCCTGATAATTGATCAATGCAAACACATCACAATTCATCGCACTATGTTCAATTGATCGAGTTGTTTTAGTTATAATAGATTTAATTATGATTGCGCTGTAAGCTTCAACAGTGTTATGTAAAATTGAACCAAGTATTTGGTTTACAGTTTATATGTGTGGGTGAAGTCATAGTTATGCACACAAACACAAAATAAAACGAGCGAGCTCGGTTTTTATTAGTGTCCGTGTGGCACATCAATTACCATATACCAATATAATAGTCATCATTCACTTTTGATGCTGAAGCAGATATAATATTTTGCATAATGTTGCTATAGCAATCCTGGCACAATGGCTATAGTCTTTGGTCACTGAACGAGAAGTCGTAAGTTCAAATCATGCATGCAATACTAATATAATATATTCTTTTTCTTTTTGTATTCATTATTTTGTTAAAACATTACAGTAGAATTTATAACGATTCCAACGTTTGAGACAAACATTGAACTCTCAGGCTATTTGATTTTGACTGTTTAGACAACAACTACCGACAATTTAAAAATGTTGTTTTCAAACACCTTCATTTATAAAAAATGAGCATTCTTAGTTGTCAATCTACGAGTATTTGCATTACTGAGTTTATTGATTACTACTCTTGAGCATGTGTGTGGTTTTATTTCTGTGGATCCAACCATGCAACATTTATCAATGTTCAAAGAGGTGGAAATTGTTGTTTTGGATGAGCAAAACGTATCTATATTATGTGAAATTGTGAGTGTAAATGTGGTGCTGCCTAACAAACGATGGGACACTTTATATCGTGTCCTGCCTGTCCTGTTGTTTGCTCCTGTGAAATGCATCACAGGAAGCTACTGAAAAAGCCAAACTCGTCGCCAAATTTTGGGCTGACTCAATTTGAATTATCATCGATTAGCGTATCGATGAGAAGAAGTGAAATTACAAGGCGCTTAATGATATCGGTGAGTAACAGTTATATATTACGTTGATATTATACCTACTTCACTTTAACTAACTCCTCTATTCTCTTTATTCCTAGTATACATTGAAAGGGATGTTTACTAGGAATAAATAATTATTGTAACTTAAGTGCAATACCTACCATAGTTATAATAATATATTATCATAACTGAATTATTATAGTTTCTTTTTTTTAATTTGTAATCGTATGATGATTATGATAAAATTAGCTTGGTCTAAAATTAGCTTGATCTAGCCCTTAGACAGATTAAAGAAAAGCTTTTGAATAACGTTAATAAAAATAGATTATAATGTTTGCTAATGTCAGTGTATATCTTATATTTATGTATTGTATTATTATAAGTAATATTAATTAGGTATATATAAGTATATTGAATAAACATAGTGTATATATAGTATAAAAACATAGTGTTTATTTATTATAATATTAGCTATTATTATAAGTATTATAAATACTGTTTTTATCCACAGGGGAGAACCGTGCAGTTATGGGTCCGCCGATATGCGTATTTTGGAGACGTAGAACATCTTAGGCCAAAACCAAAGGCAAATTCATCGACTCGACACTACGACATCGTGGCAAGGCACAAGGCTGATCCCTTCTTGTCCACCCGCATAAAAGTGTGCTTACAAACTGTGAGATCTCATGAGCAGAAGGTTACAAGGAGTAATAGAAAACGAAGGATTGCCGACTCATTATTAGTCGAATTTATATTAATTAGTAGACGAATATGAATCTTATTTTTATGCAAATAATGTTCATATTTGTTGAGCAAATGTGAACAAATACAAAACTTAGTAATAAGTAGGTAGGTATAAAACTTTTTTAAAACCACAACTCGTAAATTATTGAAAGTATGGTGAAGTGATGTTATTGTTAAGTATGCGATTAGAAGTTGTCATAATTTCTTACTACCTATCTAACATGTTGATTCACTTCACCTCTAATTTTACTTTGATTCAATTTATATACCTACCTACTTTGACAAATTATTTACGTCAATCCTTACCAATAAAAAACTTTGTCTTTGTCAAAAAAACATGTAAATAACAGTGTTTTACTCGTTCGAACGTCTTATCTGGATAGCTATAGGCTATGAATGTTTACAACTAGTTCGTATTAAATCATTGTATCGGCCACACAAGTTTTTTTTTCTAACATACAGCCCCCACCAAATTGAACCTTAAAACAATCAATATAAGGAAGGAACATATTGGAAGAAACGAGACGGATAATTTGGTAATGACCCAAGCGATAAGCTAAGGCAATGGCAATGGCAATGGTTATCTAATAAAAAAATAAAATTATTTCATTGGTTTTATTTAATTACTTTTTACTTTTTGCTTGAGTAATTTTATTGGCCATAAAATAAATTTATTAAAAAACAAAAAGTAGCAAAAATAATTCCTCAGTTGGGTTCGAACTCACGTCGTCGAGGTTAGATCACTAGCTAACGCAAACGCTTACACCAATCGGCTATGGTTACCATGTTAGGTTAGTATAAAATATTGGGCTTTATTGTAAACCCGTTTATATTATTTTTACTAGTGTACCCGACAAGGGAAAAGATAAAAAAAATAAACCCCGTGTAGGGTACAATAATATGTTTACTCACACAATAATAATGAGTGGCTGTATGAACATTACCGGCTCGTACAATGACAGTTACCGATGTGTGCGATGTAAACTAATTAACTTGGCTTTTTGTACATGGTGTCCAGTCGGTACGGCAGTGTTGTAAACTTGCATTCTGCACAATCTGCTTAAATAAATTTTCCACTTCAGGGGCCTTCTCATCGATGGAGGGAGTGGGCTGTAATACCACGTGTGCACAGTGCGGGTTAAAAGTTTCCACAATAGCTTCCAATTTTTGGTTCCGGACCTGCCGGTTTTCTCAATATACGACTTTATCTCTTCTCTACATATAATAAAATCGTTAAAATCCGGTCCGATGTTCCGACCTGGCGCAAAAACTACTGTAGCATAGATCCTGTTCAAATTTTGCACAAATGTCTGTAATAGGCTTCTTCAAATGTTAGGCTATATATTATCACGCTATTTGCTGAAGGGGATGAGCAATACTGCATTATGTCAGTATTATTCAATTGTTTATCGTTTCAGTCATGATATGCGTAACAACGTCTATTTCAAAGTATATGTCAGCGAAGCAAATAGAGAAATGGTTTCACGACCGCTTTATGTGCTTTACGTCGCAAGTTCGATCCCCAGTAAAATTATTATACTTTTTGTAATTGTTTGTATTTTTTTTTTGATAGAGATTATTATTATTTATTTTCTCTTTTTTATGTATAATATAATAAATTCTTATGAATAAAGTTAAATCATTGGTGAAATCTCTTTCCTCATGTTTGAATCTGGCCGTTCGATGGTGTTCTGAACTGACAACGTCGTTGTGTGCTGTCCACAGGTGCTGTCAGACTCGATGTTTTCAATTTCACCTATCGCTCCCAATACAAAATAATAGCAGTTATTGAAATTAATTTGAAACTATTTTGTTGTGTCGTTGTTCTTAGTTTTGCACAACTATTATTTACGGTTAGGTCTATTATTGTTAGGTCACAAAAATAAATTCGTCTTAGTTGTCTTTGTTGGAGGGTGGATGATTGTAATGTATGATTTCTGATGCGTCTTGATTGTTAAAAAACACGTAATTCGTTACTTGAAAAATATTTAGGTATCTTTATCATATCTGTCTTTTGTATCTTACTTCTATTATAAATGCGAAAGTTTGGATGGATGGATGGATGTTTGTTACTCAATCACGCCAGAACTGCTGAACGGATGTAGACGATATTTGGCACAGAGATAGATTATCGTGCTAATAATTATGTCCATATTCCGCAACTGGTTGCCAACTGGCAACTATCAAACAATGCATTAGAAAAGAACGGCTATTTTAGCCCATTTGTCATCGAAGCGAAGCGAGGTAGGCTGACGGTTCACAGACCTCCCTGTAAAGCAGGTTTCGCAATTTCGAATGTTTTTTTCTAAGGCTTTATGATTTTCAAATCATTATAAAGTAGATTAATATGCTTTTGGTTTTTTTAACCATTCAAAGACAGTTAGCTAATCATAAATTAACAAATATTAATTGACCAATTTTCAGTGGCCGAAAAAATCTCTAAAAACTTTAAAATAAAAACAAAAAAGAAAATTAGATAAAACCAACGACGTTGTAAATTTGTTCCGTGCGGGAATCGAACCCGCGACACGCAGCACTGCAGTCAATCGCTCAGCCGCTGCGCCAACTGTGCCGTCACATTGCATTTGTGCTGAATCTTCTGCTGGCCCAACTCCTAAAGGTCCGCTATATAAGGCTTTAAAGTTTTTTTTAACTGTGCCTCAGTCCAGGCCCACACTTGGATTTCTCCTTTCGTGGGTGTGTTTACAGACAGTTAAACTCACAAACAGCCAGACCCGGAACCACTACCTGTAGCCCCTGTAGGCCATACAAAAATGTGATCCGTGAGGGAATCGAACCCCATACACACAGCGCAGCAGCCATTCGCTCAGCCACTGCGCCAACCGTGCGGTCACATAGCTGTGGCTGTGGCTCCCTCGGACATTGCTGCAACTTTGCTTAACGGTGGCCGGACTGCACATTCCGTTTTCATATTGCCGCTGAATCTTGCAAGTGAAGATACCTCAACATTCAACGTCACCAAAAACAGCGGCCGGGGAGTCCTTTTGCAGCAGTGCAAGTTTAAAGTGCACAAGAGGCGTTGAACCGCAGCTTGCAGGACATTCGCGGCAACCAGGCGCTGATGGGTGGCGTTGTCGTTTTGCTCGCAAGCGACTTTAGACAGATACTGCAAGTTATTGAGAGGGGCACACCGGCGGATGAAATAAACGCCTCAATAAATGTCTCAAGGCGTCGCCACTGTGGTCTGGGATCGAAAAGATCCATCTTACTTGCAACATGCGTCCAACTGTACAACGACCACGAAGCAGGTGTCTTTGGGAATATGCTGCTGCAAATGGGAGTGGGTCGTCTAGAATCGGGCGCAGATGGGAACATTCTATTTTCCGAAGAATTCATCCACATCATTACATCATGCACGTTTTTCCAAATTTGGGGGTTAATATAAAAAATGAAGGGTGGTTGTGTGAGGGGTAGTGCTGTCGCCAAAGAACGAGTGTGTCAATCAAATAAAAAAAAAATATATGATCGTTGGCGTCGACATTCATAGACCCTGTGATGGCTAATGATGATAGTACTGCCTACCCCGTTGAATTTCTCAACTCCCTGGGGTTAACTCCCAGACTATGCAATGGAACCAGGCTTCGTATCACAGAGCTGGGCAGTAATATTATAACAGTCACCATTATTACAGGAGTGGCTAAAGGAGAGAGCGGTTTAATTCCCCGCATACCCTTTATTCCAAATAACTAGCCATTTCAATTTAAGAAGTTGCAATTTCCCAATTTTCTTTAAAATTGGCTTTTACAATGACGGTCAACAAATTCCAAGGAAAAACCTTAAAAGTGGCAGGCATTCTTTTGGGTGCTTCATGCTTCTCACACGGTCATTAAACAATTTATTTAATGTTGTATACAAAACGGTATTAGAATAAATAAAGAAATAGCGCCCAACAAGGCGTTTGATTGTTCACTTTGAAAAAAAAGTCGTATGGCACCATAATGTTCCAGTTTTTAAGCCATATCGTCGCCTCAACGCCGTTCAGACCTCTGCGGCCCAGAATTACAGCGCCCAAAAACACGCTTTTTGTAGTCATCACCCACATTATCACATTTTGATCAGGCCTTCAGTTCTCACACACATCCCGCCTGTAATCCCCGAAGGGTTAGGCACAGATGTGTACCTAATCGTACACCCACATTACACCAGTTATGTTGAAGTCCCATGTAATAGGGGGCGAGCCTATTCCCATCAATCGGGCACAAATCCAGACTCCGTAGCTGCTACTGATAATTCCTGATGGAATAACCAAACAACACTTTACCCAACCCGGGAATCGAACACGCATACACGACAAAATTTCCACGCCAACGAAGTCGCGGGCAACAGCTAGTCTCCAATAAATATCTTAAATAGCCAACAAAGATTCTCGTCCACAAACAGCACTTATCTTCCATACCCTAAAAATCAACAACTCCTCACCTGGTGTTGCCCTCTTCACACAGACCTCACCCTCTTCTCTTGAAGCTAATCAGTTGACAGATTCAATTTAACGCGTAATGAAGCATAGGCGCCTAAGTTAACAGGCTGTTTGCTTCTTGGCGGGTCGGGGGTTCGCACCCGCCGGGAAATTAATACCTGCGCTCAACAAACTTTGTGTACTACACATAGACCATGTGTGACTACGGGGAGTGGGGATATGGACTTTCATTACTTCAGATTTATGAACTATAGTGCAAGTATTTTATAACTTTTGAAATATTTATGATTTTTCAGGGTTTTTATACCTATAGAAGTAGTATTACTATGAGTATAAAATAATAATACCTTTAATTTTCGCCCCTATTTGTAAGGCTGCACATTTATTTGTGAAAGCACCTATACTATAACGCAAAATAGGATTTTTTATTAGGAAACCTTTTAGTAAATTTTACTACATCAACCTGTACACAATTGTCCAAAGTCCTTAGTCACCGCGATGTGCACAGCCGCCGGGCGCGTGCCGGTGTATTAAGCCTAATTGTTGTTATTTTATATCCCGCGAACATTACGCGTCGGCTTTTTAGCTCGCTCGATGCGTGGCGAAGCCCCATGCGCGGGCTGTTTCCCACCTCGCGGGTATACTGGTGCAAAATGTGGAGTAGAAAGACCACTTGGTGGTTCTCAATAACTCTTTTAGTTTAACTAGAAGAACGTGAACAGTATTTACTTAGTCATTAAACATGTCTAACTTTTCTAATTTTCAGAATTCACAGAATTTTACTATGTCATGTAGTAAAATCCTGTGATTTTTTTACAAAGATATTTGTATTTATTTTATTTTATTTTACTTTATTGGGACATTAATAACAGTTACACATTACAAAAAGTATGACAGAGTAAGTTTTAAACTAAACGTGTAACCCACACCAATATCCGCGACATAATGTTTTTTTAAGAAAATAGTTAAATGCGTGCAGTAATATTATAGACAATTAAGTAAGTACTCATATGGGATTCAGGGATATTTGATTTGTTTGAGAGATTTGTTGCAGAACAATTGATTAAAATATGAATTATAAACGCTACTTACAATTATCATTTAAATAAGTAAGTTTAGTACTTTTACTTTTCACTACAGTGTTACTTTTCTCATTTTTGGAATTCTGGACGTATGGCAACCTTAACTGCACGGGTTGCTGGTTCAATGTCCATTCGAAACAAATAGTGTAAAGACCAGTTTCAGCCGTTACAGTTTTATGCTGTGACTGTAGAGTGTGGAGCTTAGCTAATTCCACCATAACAGTCTAGAAAAAGGTTGGCGATCTTCACTTCATTCTTACAGTAAAGTCGATCATCCACTGCTGCTGCTAATACATGCTCGGAGCGGCTGGCATCTCGCGGGTTTTGTCAGCTCCGCACGGTGGATGCGAGGTCAGAACGGTGGTGGCGGAGATGAAGTCATGGTGGTGGTGGTAGGTCGTAGAGGACGATTTTAGCTGCATTTTCAAACAACAAGACTACATTAAACAAAGGGTGTTGTCTTCACTTCATTCTTATAGTAAAGCCCATCTCCTCTGCTACACAGGATAAGCACTGCGAAGCGTAGTTCATTTCTTTATTATCTTCGCAGACGTGCGTAGCCTAGCCTTAAGCATTAGGGCGCAATTCCACAGCAATCAGCTGCTGTGGAATTGCGGAATATGCTAAGGTATAAGGTACAATTGCAGCTGGACAGGGAACTCATAATTAATATTAATTGCGCGGACAGTGCTGTGCCTTGCTCGTCGGCTCGTCGTCTTAGCATACATTACTGAGGAGTCTCGCTTATCACGTCACTGTTACAGCGTCTTTAGCATTTGTTAGCTTAAGGACAGATTCGCTTTAGGCCAGATTTGCGTTAGGTTTGATTCGCGTTCTGGGGTATAAATGTACTGTAAAGAAGAAGGTTTATTGATTTTAACTGGTTCCGGTATATGGCGTAATATGGTGGCGCGGGGCACATGACCTTCAACCAATCACTGCGCGAGGTGCGATCCGTCACATGCCATTTCACAATTTGACGGTTTCACTTCGATAGATTATAATCTACCGAAAAATAATGCGTTAAATTGTAATCAGTATGTTACGGTTCACAATCTTTCGACAGTTTACAATCTTGCGATTATAATCTAACGGTTTTTACAATTTTACGATGACATTATACATCATCATCATCATTTCAGAAAGAAAAAAAAACAAATGGTACATACTCATTAAAACTATCACATTATTAAACGTTAGAATAAAACATAACAGGTGTTACCAGGGTGCGACCGCTAGGCCAACGAAAACTAAACTAAACTAAACTTAAGAATTTTTTTTGACGTGACAACGTCTTATAATTCGATGGAGCCGGCTGCACGCACGAAAAAACATGATGTATGAGGCGTTACCTCGCTCTGAGGCGTTCCATAAAACAATTGCTCAACGCACATTCATTTTTTGAAAAATGCAACCATTCCATCAGTATTTTCTTATGACGTTGTCACGTTCAACTATCGTCAGTAAACCGACTTGACAGAAAACCGATTTTTTTTTAAATTTTGGGAGCAATTCTCATATTATGCATTTCCTAAAGTAAACGTATCCTGTTATTTTATTCTCTTGCCGTTACGTACAGTTCGCGTTGCATTTAAGAAGAATGTTCATTTATTATTAGTATTTTTAGTAAAACATGGCAGTTATGTGTCCACACATATTATCTGTCCCAGAGCGTACATTCAGAAGTGGTTTTTTTTTTTTTTTTTTTTTTTTCGGATGGGAAATCATCAAATGACCCCCCCCACTCTGGGCGGAGCGGAAGGGAGTGTCAGACTTGTACTGACTAAAACCCATCCATGTTCCTTCTTTGCCCTTTGTGTTCCAGGGCCACGGTATCTCTTTCGAACAGTCCCGCAGCCCTGGCAGGCATCGGTCCTTGCAGACCCCTACATCGTTGCTGACATCTCTTTGAGGCGCGCGTGGAACACGAACGCGCCATCGACACGGCCTGTCGTCAGAAGACGGCCGGACGGCGAGCTAGCCCATAGCTCGCCGTCCACAGGCCCGCGCCTACGGTGGCCGGGAGCCACCACGTGACCCCCGACGCCCAGGGCGTCTCCCGCGGCGGCTGGGACGTGAGGTTCTTTCCCTCTCACGTCCCGCCACCTCCTTCACTAGCATGACTGCTTCGCAGAAGGAGGTGACGGCTTCCCATTCCCTCTCGCTCCGGACCATGGCTTGAACCAGGGCCGGACGCGAGAGATCGCCGCCGCCGATCGCCGCAACGAGGACACGACGGTGCTCCGCCCAAGCGGGGCAGACCTCCACGGTATGTTCCACCGTGTCCTCCGGACGATCCTCACAATGGAAACACCCGGGCGTTTCCTCCCGCCCGATCCGGTGCAGGAACCTCCCGAAACAACCGTGTCCGGTGAGGACCTGCGTCAGGCGGTAGGTAAGGGCGCCGTGGCGCCTCTCTAGCCACTCCTCAAAGAGGGGACTTATCGCCACTATGGTGGCGTGCCCTGCACGGGGTTGCGACAGTCGCTCTCTCCATGTCGCCATGAGATCACGCCGGAGGTGTGTCCGCTGAGCGGCAATTTGCCGCGGCAGCGGAGTTTCCAACCGACTTAGTGCCTCCGCGCGCCATTCGTGCAGGCGCGCGAGGACTATCGCCTCCAGATCCCATGGCGGCAATCCGGCAAGGAGGCTAGCCGCCTCACCGGAGATCGTGCGGTACCCGCGGATTAGCCTTATGGCTATCACCTTTTGGGGCGCGTTCAGGTAGTGGGCGGCTCGCCGATTCAGAAGTGATCGCAAAATGTTTTATAGCGCCCGGCGGACTCCCGTCCGCGTCGCGTTGACTTCTCCCGCTCGGTGCCTCGCACCGCGCGCCGCACGCCACTGGTCAATCTTTAGTTCTAATTATGTTCCGTGTACCGTCATTTCCCTGTATTAATGCGTTTCAGAAGACATGTAATGAGATAAAGTCACGTAAATAACTTACTTTAAGTGAACTGTAATTCGTTCTTTGAAAAATAAATGTCTTTAAACCGAAGTAGTAGTGTAAATCAAGACATTCTTGCTCCGCAGGTCTTTAGTTCTTATGCCCGTTTTACAATTTCTAAATATTATTGCGCTGTTGGAATTTCAGATTTTTCGTGAAAACAGGCATACGTAGCCTTTAAATGTATGAATGAATGTCATACTACGGGTTGATAGATCCGAAACAAATTAACACTTTTAACTCACATTATTTACATGTTTACGGGATTTCAGTACAGATAAAGTTATACAAAATATGAAAACCATTGGAATAGCTCGCTTTCTGTATGTATTGCATAAGGTACGAAGAAGTGAGATCTCGGCAGATCGCAATGGTCAATTGAAATATAAAAATAAATAAAGCTCACACTCAAAATGTGATAACTTATTATATAAGAACTTCAGCCAGATTACTATTGACGACAATATACCTACCAGTCATCTGCCTAACGTTTACCTAACTGAGAGTGAGTAGGGCGGCAGCTGTTCTTCCATTCTACGTGTAGAACTGCCTACTTCCCTGGTACACGAAAGCCTTTGGTTAGACTGTTGACAGACTTCTCTACCAGGAATTTATCAGTAGCACCGTGGCTGGAGTCTGGTTTTGTGCCTGGTGCATGACCATGGGAATCAATTTTGTGAAGTATGGGCATTAAAATGATAAGTCTCTGCCTACACCTTCGATAAGTAAATACGTAACATGTGATGCAAGAAGAAATCATCATCATCAACCGCTCGCTACAAAATAATACTGACGAATGTTAGCCACCAGTATGATAAGGAATAAGTAGTTTTAGTAAGAATATAATTATACAGAGGTTCTAGGGACCATCAGCTGCCTAGTTTTTTTCCAACTATATCGGGGTTGGCTTCCAGTTTAACCGAAGCGTCTAAATATCAGAATTTGACATAGAGTGACTGCCTAGCTGACCTCCACTACCCAGTCAGAACTGGGTTACGGTATCACCTGGTAAGAGTGGCTGCCAGACCTTCGGGCCACTGACTACCAGTAACGACTGGCAAAGTTCTACAAATGACAGCTGGGAACAACGGCTTAACATGCTCTCCGAAACACGGAGGAAACTCGGTATATTATGGGTGGTTACCAAGCAACTTATATACTAACTGGAATGATTACGTGCAACGGAAAGCCATTCCGAGCGAGAAAACTTCGAGAGTGGATGTCATCTCTTTCTAATAGGGTATTCAATTTTTGTAGTTAGTTGACAGTTATTCTGTTATAACTTACTAGCACTCCGCTCCCCGCTTTGCATGGGTAGCAGTTTATTCAAAATTACGGGTATAAAAAGATAGGGCGAAGACGAAACCTACGCATAAAAAAATCTCTGTAATGGGATAGGTCTATGAAGTAAAGAATACGTGACACTTATTTTCGTTCACGGTGGTCTACATTTTAAGTTACCTACATTCTTCATTTGTAAAGAGATTTTAAAGCGTACACTTCTGTAATATTCACATAGATGAAGCATTCAATGAGCATACAATGTATATTCAAACAACTTAATACGTAGTGTTTGATAAATTTATTAATAACACTATTCATTATTAAACGTATGGTTTTATGTAATTGTTGGTTTTTAGTATGAGTCAGTAATCTTAAATTTAAGTGCGAAGATGCTGATGGTGGAAGACGATTGCAAAGTAGGCAATAGGTTGAATACATCCTCTTTAAAGGGACAACTTCAAGCCACCATTGCTGAAGATTCTCATTGTTAGGGAGTCTGCACGGAAACAAAACAGTAATATTAATACACAAACAATAAACAGTACATAAAAAAGTAAAGATATAATTCGTTTATTTTCAAGAAGTCATTTTTGTTAATATTAAATTGAGTAATTGATTGAGTTTTGTATTTTGTTCGCATGTGCACAAGATTATAAATACCGATATGGATAATAGAAAGGCGTAATCTTTACAATATTTTCATAATCCTCGTTTACAGATCTAGAACATTGTCACCCTAGTCGTAATTTGTAAACAAAGTTAAAAGAACTGAGCTGAAAAAAAAAATTACATATCCAGCAAACCCCTGACTATTACAACTCTTCACACAACACGATTTCACCATATTTAAAGTGGAAGATTTCACTTAAATACAATAAAAAGCACTAGAGAAAGCAGAAATACAACTTCAACCCGAAAGTGTTTCGGCCATATTATTTTTTTTAATTATTCCATGACCATATAGTTTTTATATGAGTTTCATGAATTTTGGCATTCATAAATTGTAAGTACTACAACTGTGTCTTGTTGTTGTTGCTACTAAAGACTTAATTTCGCAAGAAATTAATATTTAAATATTTGGTATTTGAATATTAAATTAATCCCGTTACGATTTATGTGCTAGTTTAGCTATCAACGTGATTTCAGATTACTATACAATTTTATTATTATTTTAATTTTATTATTTTTTTATTTTTAGTATATGCGAAACTTGAATATAGTTTGTCCAGAATAAGTAACTGAATCGATTCCAATTATTTTTAAACCATGTTATATTTTGTCCGAAATTTATTTTAAAAAGGCTACAAGTTGGATACCGAGCGACACTAAGTATCTATCGCAATCATTTAGGTATGACTGACAAATATTATTATCAATGAGCTCAAGACGACGCCGAAGGTGAGCACGCGGGCGCGCCGCTTTGTTGCCACGTTTTTGTGCGGACAACCAGGTAACAGAACAAGATTATAACTTTGTGATTTTTCATGATACAGCTTTGAAATTTTTTAAATAGATTCTTTACATAAATACTAGACACGTGTTTCAGGTTTCGCATAAACTAAAACTAATTTTGTATAACAAATTATATTATTTTTTGTTTACTGGCAATTGTTAGACAAGGACACAATACACTCTGGTCGCTTTCTCGCTCTGAAGTATTCTTCCCCCTTTGAATAAATTCAAGTAATACGAACTCTATGTGTTTGAGATAAAGTTCATCAAACGGTTTTTAGATATCAAAATTTAGTTTGTAATCATTCCAGTTAGTATATAAGTTCCTTGGTGGACCAACCTAGGCAAGCACGGCTTAACCTAAAGATCGATCCGAGCGGCTGTTATTATTAGGCCACGAGTTCTAGAGGTTCTAGGGACCGTATATAGTAAAAGAACTCGTTTATAAAGAAGTGTATATACCAGTGAATACACTGGTATATACTGTAAAGATATAGGTGTGTCGGTAACAGCGTGCACTTCACCCGCGTCACTTCTGATCAGCGCCGATTAGCTTTTATATTGTTTTTATTTTTGTACGCCTCAAATTACACGCGGACAGCTAGCGATTTATACGTTGGTTACCTATGTTTCTATCCTACGTCTGTTCTCTCTCCAGTCGGATTACCGTTCCATCGGACTATAAAAGTGAGAGAAGAGAGTGACGGCGCACATACTCATACACTACTACTACTACACTACTACTTATTCATACTTGTACACTGTAATAAAATCTCCACTACTGACGTCTAATCTCCGCTGAGATTGACCGCCATGACAGAAAATAATGTCTCTGAAGACTCGTGTTTTACATTTCAGCTACTACGGCGCGCGGCTTTCTTTCCTTCTAATTTGTAGTAACAAACTGTCTTTCTGTTAATCATGGCTTATATTTCGATAAACTAAGAATTTTCATTTTTTATAACTACACAATTAATTGTGTCTTTCCTTGTTACAGCTATAGGACGGAATGTTAGAATGTTATTTGATTTGGTTTTTTTGGTGGGTAGTTCGTAAACTAGATTAGTCTAGTAAGACCCGCGCGTAGCCCGCTCCCGCTCGTCACTCGCACCGATCCCCGGCGCGGCCGAATACCTCGCATTGGGCGGCTGAAGTGGGTCTCAAATTGATGTCTATCTCTTTATTAGGCGCGATGCTTCGCTTTTCATATTTCACAAACGTCCTTTTACATTACTCTTGTGTTAATATTTACACGTACAAGTGTACCTACTTCGTTTTTATTTCATCTTTAGGACTTTACTGTTTTAGTAATTTTGTACCGTAGGGTGTGATTATTAGTTTATACACTGTGATGTCTGATAATATATTTACTTACGAGCGACTATTTGCTTTAGTGGCTATGTGTTTAATAATATTTTTATACCTACATGAAATGTTTGACCTGCATAAAAGTGAAAAATAATATTCTCAGGTGCAAAAATATTTGGTATGTTTTGGATGATGTATTGAATGAATAGTCCGAAAATAATAATTGAGAAAAATTTAGTAATCGTGATTGTCTTTTTTACTGTTACACGCATTTCTTAACAAACAATAATATTTATCTATGTTGGCATCTAGCTCTTGACCACCTATGTCCACTTTAACATTAAAGCTCTACATTCCTATATACACACATAATAATACATACTCGTACAATTAACACGTAACACAAACAACATAGCATCTCATCAAACACAGCCGATATTATATTATATTACACAATGAATTTAAAATAACCCTTGAAGCACTATTACTATAGAACTTCATTCGCATTTTGCAGCGCATAACAAATATTGACGCCACCCTATAATTACATAGAACAGACGATCCGTTGTTTCCTTTCATAACCGCTGAAATACTATGCCGACGGGGTAGTAACATAATCATGTGATCATTTCGATATGGTTTGAATACATTGCTGGGTAAACAGTGTGGAGACAATGAGACTTCGTAGAAAGCGCGCAATGTATGAGGTCGAATCAATGCAGTCGTTCTCGTTACGCTGTTAGCAGTGTCACAGTATAGGAGTACCGATTGAGACGTACAAATGTTTGGAGTGGGATTACTTTTGAATTGGAACGTGCCTACGAAGACAGCCGCGGATCGAGTTATTTGAGTTTCAATTATCAGCGGACTCAAAGCAAATACTAACCGGATTGAGTTACGATATGGATATTAGCGGGCACTGATCTCTTTCTCTTCTATAACAAATATTAACAGCGAATAAATTCGGGTCATCGGAGGAACGTCCTCGGCTCTCCTCGGTTACTGGGCTTTGAATCCGACAGCATGTGGTATCAATCAGGCGAGGTGACGGCCTCTGACACGAGCGATGCAGGAGAAATATATTTAGCACCTTTTGTTCACCAGCGAGTGGCCCTGCAGCAAAGTTATTAGATACAAGTCAATTTTGTCCGGAAAGATAGGGTAACTACTGTAATATTGGTATACAATGAACTGAATCTGGTAAGACTGAAATCCGACCACAACATATCTGGGAAACATTAAACGGTGATGATAAATGATTATATTTATCAACTAAATAAATCAATGAACATGGTTAGATAACTATAGCATATTATATCTCTTCTCTTCTCTATCTCTTCTCTTCTTCTTCTCTACATATAATAAAATCGTTAAAATCCGGTCCGATGTTCCGACCTGGCGCAAAAACTGCTGCATAGATCCTGTTCAAATTTTGCACAAATATCTGTAATAGGCTTCTTCAAATGTTAGGTTATATATTATCACGCTACTTGCTGAAGGGGATGAGCAATATTGCATTATGTTAGTATTATTCAATTGTTTATCGTTTCAGTCATGATATGCGTAACAACGTCTATTTCAAAGTATATGTCAGCGAAGCAAATAGAGAGACGGTTTCATGACCGCTTTACGTGCATCACGTCGCAAGTTCGATCCCCAGTAAAATTATAATTTTTGTAATTGGTTGTATTTTTTTTGATAGAGATTATTATTATTTATTTTCTCTTTTTTATGAAAGTAAGAAGTTTCTATTTTTTCTTTTTCTTTTTTTATATAATAAATTCTTAAGCGGTCTACACACCAAAGCCGCTGACCCGGCGGCACAGCCCGGCGGCTTAGTGCCGGCGGGTTAACCCGGTGGCTTCAGAATGTCCAAGCCGAACGACTTTGCCGGCGGCAATGCCGGCGGCACGACAGCCGCGGCAGAGAATGAATAAGTGATACGTCACTACTCTATGAAAGCCGGCGGGCAACTGACTGAGTGAGTGGAGAGGGATGCCGTCGGCATCGGCATGCTGCCCCGCCGGCTTGCCCGCGCGGGCGCAAGCCGGCGGCATGATTGTACAAAATAAGGCCGGCGGGTTGGGCCGGCGATCCGTGGCGCCGGGTCAGCGGCTTTGGTGTGTAGACCGCTTTATGAATAAAGTTAAATTATTGGTGAAATCTCTTTCCTCATGTTTGAATCTGGCCGTTCGATGGTGTTCTGAACTGACAACGTCGTTGTGTGCTGTCCACAGGTGCTGTCAGACTCAATGTTTTCAATTTCACCTATCGCTCACAATAAAAATAATAGCAGTTACTGAAATTAATTTGAAACTATTTTGTTGTGTCGTTGTTCTTAGTTTTGCACAACTATTATTTACGGTTAGGTCTATTATTGTTAGGTCCCAAAAATAAATTCGTCTTTGTTGGAGGGTGGATGATTGTAATGTATGATTTCTGATGCGTCTTGATTGTTTAAAAAAGCACGTAATTCGTTACTTGAAAAATATTTAGGTATCTTTATCATGTATCTTACTACTATTATAAATGCGAAAATTTGGATGGATGGATGGATGTTTGTTACTCAATCATGCCAGAACGGCTGAACGGATGTAGATGAAATTTGGCAAAGAGATAGATTATCGTGCTAATAATTATGTCTATATTCTGCAACTGGTTGCCAACCGGCAACTGTCATACAATGCATTAGAAAAGAACGGCTATTTTAGCATATTTGTCATCGAAGCGAAGCAAGGTAGGCTGACGGTTCACAGACCTCCCTGTAAACCAGGTTTCGCAATTTCGAGTCGCAGCCAGTCTCCACTTTTTGTGATAATTAATTCCAAAAATAATAATAATGGTTGGTGAGTTCGATCCCCAGCCGGTTTTCACTTTTTGTTACTAGATATTTTGTTTTTTCTAATGTTTTATGATTTTCAAATCATTATAAAGTATATTAATATGCTTTTGGTTTTTTTTAACCATTCAAAGACAGTTAGGTAATCATAAATTACCAAATATTAACTGACCAATTTTCACTGGCCGAAAAAATTCTCTAAAAACTTTAAAATAAAAACAAAAAATAAAATTAAATAAAACCAACGACGTAGTAAATTTGTTCCGTGCGGGAATCGAACCCGCCACACGCAGCACTGCAGTCAATCGCTCAGCCACTGCGCCAACTGTGCCGTCACATTGCATTTGTGCTGAATCTTCTGCTGGCCCAACTCCTCAAGGACCGCTATATACAGCTTTAAAGTTTTTTTTTAACCTTGCCCCAGTCCAGGCCCACACTTGGAATTTCTCCTGTATCGTGGGTGTGTTTACAGACAGTTAAACTCAGAAACAGCCAGACCCGGAATCACTACCTGTAGGCCATACAAAAATGTGATCCGTGAGGGAATCGAACCCGATACACGCAGCGCAGCACCCACTCGCTCAGCCACTGCGCCAACCGTGCGGTCACATAGCTGTGGCTGTGGCTCCCTCGGACATTGCTGCAACTTTGCTTAACGGTGGCCGGACTGCACATTCCGTTTTCATATTGCCGCTGAATCTTGCAAGTGAAGATACCTCAACATGCAACGTCACCAAAAACAGCGGCCGACTTTTGCAGCAGTGCAAGTTTAAAGTGCATAAGAGGCGTTGAACCGCAGCTTGCAGGACATTCGCGGCAACCAGGCGCTGATGGGTGGCGTTGTCGTTTTGCTCGCAGGCGACTTTAGACAGATACTGCAAGTTATTGAGAGGGGCACACCGGCGGATGAAATAAACGCCTCTATAAATGTCTCAAGGCGTCGCCACTGTTGTCTGGGATCGAAAAGATCCATCTTACTTGCAACATGTGCGTCCAACTGTACAACGACCACGAAGCAGGTGTCTTTGCGAATATGCTGCTGCAAATGGGAGTGGGTCGTCTAGAATCGGGCGCAGATGGGAAAATTCTATTTTCCGAAGAATTCATCCACATCATTTCATCATGCACGTTTTTCCAAATTTGGGGGTTAATATAAAAAATGAAGGGTGGTTGTGTGAGGGGTAGTGCTGTCGCCAAAGAACGAGTGTGTCAATCAAAAACACCTCTCACCCGCACAATATGCGTACTAAACGAAGTTCATGAGAGAATTGACATATTTTCGTGCAATCTGAGTGAATTCGCAAGAGTGTTGTTGAATTGTGTCAGTTATATTTAAATATTAATATTCTGTGTTAAGATTTTTGTTGTTAGATTTTTAAGTATTAGCCGTAAGTTGATTTTATTTTGTGTGTACAATTAGACATGTAATGGGGTCAAACCACTATTGTATTGGGGTCATCCTGTAAAGATAGTGTGTAAGTTGATAAATAAATAAATAAATAAATAAATAAAAATGATATGATCGTCGGCGTCGACATTCAAAGACCCTGTGATGGCTAATGATGATAGTACTGCCTACCCTGTTGAATTTCTCAACTCCCTGGGGTTAACTTCCAGACTGTGCAATGGAAACAGGCTTCGTATCACAGAGCTGGGCAGTAATATTATAACAGTCAGGAGTGGCTAAAGGAGAGAGCGGTTCAATTTAATTCTTTAAATGTTGTATACAAAACGGTATTAGAATAAATAAAGAAATAGCGCCCAACAAGGCGTTTGAATGTTTACTTTGAAAAAAAAGTCGTATGGCACCATAATGTTCCAGTTTTTAAGCCATATCGTCGCCTCGACGCCGTTCAGACCTCTGCCGCCCAGAATTACAGCACCCAAAAACACGCCTTTTGTAGTCATCACCCACATTATCACATTTTGATCAGGCCTTCAGTTCTCACACACATCCCGCCTGTAATCCCCGAAGGGTTAGGCACAGATGTGTACCTAATCGTACACCCACATTACACCAGTTATGTTGAAGTCCCATGTAATAGGGGGCGAGCCTATTGCCATCAATAGGGCACAAATCCAGACTCCGTAGCTGCTACTGATAATTCCTAATGGAATAACCAAACAACACTTTACCCAACCCGGGAATCGAACACGCATACACAATAAAATTTCCACGCGAACGAAGTCGCGGGCAACAGCTAGTATAGCAATAAAGATATATATTACGGTAAGTGTGAAAATTATTCAAAATTATCATTAACACTAGAAACGGGATATTTACTTTTTTTATATCCCGTTTCTATGTTTCGTTTTTATTGTTTTTATGTTAGTGACCATGATAATTTAAAATTTTATTCAAAATTATTCATCATTATTAATAATTACTGAAAGTCGAGGTAAAAGTAAGAAATTAATCACATTTATCGGAGATTATTAATAATGTAACTTTAGTACCGATAAAATGTAATAAATAAACGCAGTAAATGCAGAAAAATGCGCGTTTTTTGCAATCCTAAGTGCTAAAAAAGTCTTTCTTGCAAAATTAAATAATAACTATTGTTATTAGGATTTGGGTAGTATTTAAATGAGCGAAAATAAATTCAAATTAAAGGTGTCAAAAATACTGAATATGGGCTACTCAAATACAAAGTGGGCGACAAACCGTGGGCGAATACAAATGTTTAAAACGGCGACTTGAAAATACAAATATGAGTTACTAATTTTTGATTGGGATCAGTGTAATAATTCAAGGACTCAGAAAAAAAAAACAAAACTAGCTTACTAACCACTAGATTGTAGATAAGGCGAAGTCGACGTAGCCCAGCTGCGCGGGGCTCCTATTTCTGTTTGCAGG
This sequence comes from Noctua comes, assembly GCA_963082995.1. Lineage (NCBI taxonomy): Eukaryota > Metazoa > Arthropoda > Insecta > Lepidoptera > Noctuidae > Noctua > Noctua comes. The sequence goes on from OY720269.1 coordinate 702,031, forward strand.
GTTTAAAGTTACCAAACACGAAGGGGATGCCGGGATCTTCGTTCGCTCACTTCGCTCGCTCAATAGCCCCGGCCATCCCCTTCGAACCTAACCTGTCCGAGTCGGAGTGCCACAAATCCCGAGCTCACTACGCTCGCTCTTGCTTCCTATGAATAAACGATTTTGCATGTAAGTTTCTTTTCCTTACCTACTGTACAAATGACTTCCAAGTCGTATTTTATTTTATTACTTTTAATGAAGTGAATTATGAATAACAACTGCTAAAAGTAATGAATTTCAATTTTATATTCACATTTACCAAATCATGAGGTTTATATAAATTAATAATGATGGATAATTATTAATAATTTACAATTAATCATACTTACCGTAAAATATTATTATATTTGTCGGATATGTCAGGATTTATTCCGTTAGGCTCGTAATATCATGTGGGCAGACGATGAGATTCGTGCAATAATACACTGGGTGCGAGACACTGTTTCTATTAAACTAACAAATTACTTGAAATTACAATTTAACACAATAACACGGGACACAATGAATCGGGTACAGTTCCTAGACGTCTCAACTTCGCCGCGATCAGACATTGAATGCGTCCTCGCCTCGAGCTGTAAACATCAGGGCTCTGTAGAAACACGCTGTGGTGTGAGTAGACTGGTAAACAGGTCGCGTGATTTCACCACTGGCGCGCTTGCGATTCATTTTGTGTCCATACTAATAATCGGCTCCGACATATTTTTGATCCTAAGCACTCCTCTCCTTTGTTTCTTTATTATATTTATATCCACCAAAACTCTCGTTCGACCATCACTACATTATATTCGACATTCTTCTATTTCGGCTATTTCCTACACAGAGCCGTTCACCAACAGACATAAATGCCAATACTGCAAACAAACAAACAGTCATCCTCGTTCAAACAATACGTGTTATTTTATACTCACCTGTTGTTTATCTGTATAAGAAGCCACAGAAGAATGCACTCTATCTAGAAGAAATAATGTTGAAAATGTCCCAGCAGTGCGTTAATCCTGCGGCTGCGACTAGAGTTGCAATAAATAAGTCCGTCTGTCCGTGTGCTCGCAGCGGAACGATAGCGCGCGACTCCTTAAGGCGGCGCGTGTCACATGCAATATATCTGAACTATTCTGTCAGTACACGAAGACTGCTGCTGCCGCGCGCCTGCAAACTGTAACTGAAGTTGTTAGCGAGTTTGAGGGAGACTGTTAGTTAATCAATTATTTGTCAGTGTCTGGACTATGCATGAGCAATGCAATGCATGAGTGTAGTTTTCTTCTCCAATTTTTGCTATCAAAAATGTAATAAGTATTAGGTACCTCCTCTTAAAATAAAAATGTTTATTTTAAGAGGAGACCATTTTTATTTATTACTATTAGCAAGGTAGATGATGCCTTTAAGCTGTTCCATTATCAAAATCATACATCATACAGCAGTCGCCATCAAACTCAATTCTAGGACCTCTCATCCAGCTTCTACCAGCAACCTTGCGAAGTTAGTCACTCTCTTTAGCCAGAGGGCGTCTAAAGGTATGTATTATTTTATAATCAATCACGTATAACGCATCAATGTGAGTATTCATTTTGGTGGAGTTTTTACTAAGGAAGAAAGTAAACGATTACCAACCGATGAAAAAAGTATATTCCAATATTTTTTTCTGCAATAATATCGAGTACTGTGATCAACTCCTATCCCCGCGTGATAGAGGGGACCATTTTTATCGCGTCGTCGCTAAAAGCCTTCGTCTCCAAGTGACGGCTGACGCCGGTTTTTTGCCGATGCTCCTTCAGTCACCTGATTTAGAGCTACGCTCAATTGATTGACTAGATTGTGTCAAAGTGTTCAGCTCAATTTAATAGAATTGAATTGGCCCCAGATTTGTGTTTTTGAAAGAGATTTCTGTCACAGTTTTTTTAACAATGGAATGCAGTGTGGCACATTAATTAAGACAGAGTTAACTTACCGCACCGAGCAGTGCATTTGATTCAAGACTCCATTTTCAATCAAATCCCATCCCTCTTCAGCTGCAACTATCGCCGTTCACACAATGCTCGTCTTATAATATTGTGTTCCGAATATAAAATCACGCGTTCTAAAACGTTGGATCAACACCGGCGCACAAAAGAATATAACTTCTGTACCTTCGTTTGGCGAACGGCTTTAAAACAACAGTCGACAAACACGTGATTAAACAACACTTCATTATTGTAAGGTTCATTACTTAAACACTCGTTGGATTTCTCTTTACGTTCTTTATTTTTATCCAATGTTGCGGGCGCAGTGGAAACGCGTCGAGGGGTACACACGGGAAATGTAAGAATTTGCAAAGTATGGAGCAATGTTCACGTGCCCCGTCCACGACTCAGGCTAGTTGCGACGCCAGTTGCGTCAAGCATCAAACATGTGACAATTGTTTCTTTCCGGTGATTTGAATGGTATGCTACAGTTATTTCTTTCATCGGTTTTTTCCGTAGTCGCTGTTGCAACACGCGTATCACTCGAGGGTGTAGCTCATTTGTTCTATTTTTTGGATCTAAACTTAGCATAGGTAGTGAGAAGGGTGAAACTTTACTAAATTATTAATAAACTAGCTGTTGCCCGCGACTTCGTTCGCGTGGAAATTTTGGTGTGCATGTGTAAGACTGCCTCGTTGGTCTAGTGGTCGCAAGCGCGACTACTAAGCGTGGGGACCGATTCCAGGGTCGGGCAAAGTGTTAAAAAAAATGTTTATTTCAATTGCATAAAGTTGTCACATACATGATTTGGAGATCACCTTTTAAGCAAAGAGATGCTTGTGTTAGGGGGCGTCCATTAATTACATGAGGCGATTTTTCGACCCCCCTTGGTGTGATGTCGTGAGATTTGTCTTGACCCCCTCATCTCCCTCCTAATCTCACGTAAGATTTATCAAAATGCTTAGTTTAGTATAAATACGGTAATCTGCGCTTTATTACGTTGAATTAATTAAAAAAAAACAATATGTAGAGAAACATGTTTACTTAATTAAACCGATCTGACTGAACTGATATTTGCCGCGCGACCCCTAAACGCCTCACGTAATTAATGGACGCCCCCTTAGGTGACTCTGCTCTTCCACTTAACATTAAACAATGTATATGCAATTGAAAAAATAGTATAAATAATAGTGTTATTGGGTTATCCCATCAGGAATTTCTCCGTAGCAGCCACGGAATCTGGATATGTGTCCGGTTGATGGCAATAGGCTCACCCCCATGGGATATGAGACATGAGACTTCAATATAACTGGCGACGTGTGTACGATTAGGTACACGTTTGCCCAACCCTTCGGGGCTTTAAGGCGTGATGTTATGTTTTGTGTGAGAACTGACTGCCAGATCAAAAGGTGATAATGTACTGATGACTACAAAAGGCGTCCTTTTGGGTGCTGTAATTCTAGGCGGCAGAGGTCCGAAACAAAATTAAATGGCGTTGAGGCGACGATATGGCTTCAAAAATCGGTGTTTTTTGGTGCTATACAACTTTTTTTCAAAGTGAACCTTGTTGGGCACTTTTTATTCTAATACCGTTCTGTATACAACATTAAATGACTTTTTGCGAGAGCTCTTAGACCTCCTTAATTCGGCCCTGTCGCAAAATCCGTTTTAAGCAAACGTCTACTAACTATAAACTACCTCACTGCCAAATATCTAGTTTGTAGCACAAAAAGTTAAGAACTTTCATCCAAACTTGCGAGAGCCCTTAGGGCTCAAACACAAAAACACGTTACGACGACGCAAAGTGCCACCGCACGGCAACGTGACGTTGCACGTTGCGTCACGGTACCGTGACGTGGAAATCCACGTCAATACGACGTCGTTCAACGTGGCACGTTGCGTTGTCGTAACGTGATTATACAGGGTGTAAGGGTAAACACCGTTGTCACTCAAACCATGGGTAGTTGACATAAATAAAAAAATATAGGACCGAGTTAAAAAAACAGAATAAGTAATTTACTTAAAAAAACATTTAAAATAAATTATCCCAGACCGGCCGCGAATTCATGGTACCTATGCGCCCGCGTGACGTAATGGCCGGGCGCCGCCCGTCTATTACCTACACAATACTCGTGTTCATAACCTGTAACTGTGATGTAACTTTTCTTTCATACTTTTCCTGGCATAAGACAGGCAAAAATACCTTGCTAAGGTGTTGCGTGTCGAGTCTAATTGTAAATTTAATTTGACAATTAAGAAAATGAAAAAATAATCCATACAATTGGGTATTTTTGGCGTAGGTATTTTAAAAGTTCATCACAATTTTATGTACAGTTAAAAATCAACGATTACACTGATTGAATCATTGAATATCTACACTAACTACACTACTAATACCTACATTAATCTTAACAACTGTTCAAAATGAGATCCACTTACGGCTACACACGCCTCCGCACGTTTTCTTAGGTTGTTTCGCACTCGATAAAGCACAATAGTGTCATTTCATATGTCTCTGAACGCCCTATGAATCCGTCTTTTGAGTTCCGACGTATTACGGAATTCAGTGGCATACACCTGGCGCTTCATTTCCCCCCAAAGATAATAGTCCAGAGGGGTAAGATCTGGCGAACACGGTGGCCACGCCACTAGCCCTCCACGACCAATCCATTTGAATACAGCCTACGAGCCTCGTTCAGGTTATCACCCGCGATGGCGTAAAGCCGAACCATTTCGGTCCACTGTTCGTTTGTGTAAGATATCTCAGTAGGTACACTAAATTTACGCGCGAGAACCAAGCGGCACCGAGGCGGCGCCGGCGGCGCGCGACGATACGAGTTACGGACGTGCGCTCGCTTGCTAGCGCGACAGCTGACTGAGGTCATGACTCACTCGTTCGTTGCGTCTGCGGCGTGTAGGTATAACCGCGTGTGCCCGCCGCCGGCGGCGGCGCCGCCCAGCCGTCAGCTGTTTTGCGCGCGCTTTAGGGTGAAACGATCTTGTGGGAAACAGTGGATTTTCTTCAAAAAAAAAAAGGTTGCTTTTTTCATTGGTTTTACGTTCTATTAATGAAACCAAACCACTGGTTTCAAGGATAACGGTGTTTACCCTTACACCCTGTATATTTACGTAAAAATTATTAAATTTTTATCATAGAAATCGCATATGAGGTTACCAACAAAATTTTAAACATTAATATCTTTTGCGTCTGTTGGCCGATTTTAATGATATAAACGCTAAATAATACCCACAACAATGCTTCTTATTTTGTAATATTTCGATTTTGAATACAATGAGAGGTTTTTACGTGATGCGCGCACAAACGAATAGACAAACCGACAAAAAGACAAAAATTTAAAAAAGTATTTTTTTACTTACTATAACTTATTTCTCGCACCTTCCAGTAATTTTTTTGCAAAAAACTGTAATGTACACGGAAAGTCTACGATTTTATTATATGTATAGATAGAAATAGAATAGATAGAAGATAGATAGATGTATAGATAATTTATTCATGACTCGATTCAATAACATTGGTCAAATGGTTAGTAGGTATAACATTATTTATCAACTAAAGGACAGCTAACGATAGTTTTTTGATTTGGTTTCAGTTCAGAATACTTTCAGTCTCTGAAGTCTCTGTACGTACTCAGAGAAATCTAGGTAACAGGCTGAACTAAGCACACGTCGCGTTAGATGATACGCCACAAACGAGGGTAGGTCAGTTGTGCGTGAGAGAAAATCCTGTGTTCTTCTTCTTCCTATCGTATCGATGTTCTTTCCATATAAGGCGGTTTGGGCCCAGTAGGTGGCCACGTTTATTGCAGCGGCAGAGGCGCTAATCAGGTCGTCAAGAGTGCAGGTAAACGGACACCTGGGACACTCCAGCAGGTGGGGCATAGTTAGCGCCGCACTCGCATTCGGTGTTGGAGGAACCAATAATACCCCATTTTGCCAGATTATGTTTGCAGCGGCCTACTTGGGTACGCAATCGATTCAGAGCTTTCCAAATACGCCACTGTATTTCATTGCCGGGAGCTAGGTGTTATAAGAAGTCGTGGGATGGCGGACACTTCTCTTGCCATAACTAGCCGTGTACTTTGGTGGCCTGTCTTGGATTGCCTGAGTGGAGCGTAAGAAGCTTTTGCGGCTATTTAGTTTTCCCGCGGTAGGTGTGTGGTCGTAGAGGGGATGTCGGGGATCGGACTTTTGGTTCTTTTTTTCCAGCGCGCATGCGACATCTTTTCGTACAGCAGGTGGTGAGATACCTGCTAGCGGGTACAGCTTATTGAGAGGAGTCGGTTTTAGGCAAACCGATATTATCCGACACGTCTCGTTTAGAGCAGAAAAACTTAGGAACAGCCCGACATGTCAATCCTGGGTTAAAAAGACGTGTCACATAGGAATAGCGCCTCAGAGTCAGGTTTGATGTGTCATGCAAATTCTACATTGCGTTAGTTAAGTAGAGTTATGAGACAATCTATGAGTACAGAAACATGCCAAAAACCGTCGTCGGATAGCAACCATTGGTAGAAGTGTATCCTTCCCTTTGTATTAAGGATGGTTATCTTTCCACCTCCGCCTTTACAGACGTTTTGGTCGTATGTACAATTGAACCAAGTATTTGGTTTACAGTTTATATGTGTGGGTGAAGTCATAGTTATGCACACAAACACAAAATAAAACGAGCGAGCTCGGTTTTTATTAGTGTGCGTGTGGCACATCAATTACCATATACCAATATATAGTCATCATTCACTTATGATACTGAAGGAGATATAATATTTTGCATAATTCTGCTATAGCAATCCTGGCACAATGGCAGTCTTTGGTCACTGAACGAGAAGTCGTAAGTTCAAATCATGCATGCAATAATATATTCTTTTTCTTTTTGTATTCATTATTTTGATAAAACATTTTTTAAAGTAGAATTTATAACGATTCCAACGTTTGAGACAAACATTGAACTCTCAGGCTATTTGATTTTGACTGTTTAGACAACAACTACCGACAATTTAAAAATATTGAGCATGTGTGTGGTTTTATTTCTGTGGATCCAACCATGCAACATTTATCAATGTTCAAAGAGGTGGAAATCGTTGTTTTGGATGAGCAAAACGTATCTATATTATGTGAAATTGTGAGTGTAAATGTGGTGCTGCCTAACAAACGATGGGACACTTTATATCGTGTCCTGCCTGTCCTGTTGTTTGCTTCTGTGAAATGCATCACAGGACGCTACTGAAAGAGCCAAACTCGCCGCCAAATTTTGGGCTGACTTAATTTGAATTGTTATCGATTAGCGTATCGATGAGAAGAGGTGAAATTACAAGGCGCTTAATGATATCGGTGAGTAACAGTTAGATATTACGTCGATATTATACCTACTTCACTTTAACTAACTCCTCTATTCTCTTTATTCCTAGTAAACATTGAAAGGGATTTTTACTAGGAATAAATTATTATTAATGTAACTTAAGTGCAATACCTACCATAGTTATAATAATATATTATCTTAGCTGAATTATTATAGTTTCTTTTTTTTAATTTGTAATCGTATGATGATTATAATAAAATTAGCTTGGTCTAAAATTAGCTTGATCTAGCCTTTAGACAGATTAAAGAAAAGCCTTTGAATAACGTAAATAAGAATAGATTATAATGTTTGCTAATGTCAGTGTATATCTTATATTTATGTATTGTATAAGTATAAGTAATATTAATTAGGTATATATTAGTATATTGAATAAATATAGTGTATAAATAGTATAAAAATATAGTGTTTATTTATTATAATATTAGCTATTATTATAAGTATTATAAATACTGTTTTTATCCACAGGGGAGACCCGTGCAGTTATGGGTCCGCCGATATGCGTATTTTGGAGACGTAGAACATCTTAGGCCAAAACCAAAGGCAAATTCATCGACTCGACACTACGGCACAAGGCTGATCCCTTCTTGTCCACCCGCATAAAAGTGTGCATACAAACTGTGAGATCTCATGAGCAGAAGGTTACAAGGAGTAATAGAAAACGAAGGATTGCCCACTCATTATTAGTCGAATTTATTTTAATTAGTAGACCAATATGAATCTTATTTTTATGCAAATAATGTTCATATTTGTTAAGCAAATGTGAACAAATACAAAACTTAGTAATAAGTAGGTAGGTATAAAACTTTTTTAAAACCACAACTCGTAAATTATTGAAAGTATGGTGAAGTGATGTTATTGTTAAGTTTGCGATTAGAAGTTGTCATAATTTCTTACTATCTAACATGTTGATTCACTTCACCTCTAATTTTACTTTGATTCAATTTATATACCTACCTACTTTGACAAATTATTTACGTCAATCCTTACCAATAAAAAACTTTGTCGTTGTCAAAAAACATGTAAACAACAGTGTTTTACTCATTCGAACGTCTTATCTGGATTGCTATAGGCTATGAATGTTTAAAACTAGTTCGTATTAAATCATTGTATCGGCCACACAAGTTTTTTTTTCTAACATACAGCCCCCACCAAATTGAACCTGAAAACAATCAATATAAGGAAGGAACATATTGGAAGAAACGAGACGGATAATTTGCTAATGACCCAAGCGATAAGCTAAGCAAACAATACCAATGTTTATCTAATAAAAAAATAAAATTATTTCATTGGTTTTATTTAATTACTTTTTGCTTGAGTAATTTTATTGGCCACAAAATAAATTTATTAAAAAACAAAAAGTAGAAAGTAGCAAAAATAATTCCTCAGTTGGGTTCGAACTCACGTCGTCGAGGTTAGATCACTAGCTAACGCAAGCGCTTACACTAATCGGCTATGGTTGGAAACCCGTTTTTATTATTTTTACCAGTGTACCCGACAAGGGTAAAGATAAAAAAAATAAACCCCGTGTAGGCTACAATATGTTTACTCACACAATAATAATGAGCGGCTGTATGAACATTACCGGCTCGTACAATGACAGTTACCGACGTGTGCGATGTAAACTAATTAACTTGGCTTGCTGTACACTGTATTTCTAAAATGCAGCTTCTACTCGGATTACTCCTTATTATATCCACATGACAGGTAGTGCAGTGAAATGTTCTCGTAGCGAAATGTGCTGATCATTTCCTACTTAAGGTAGTCAGAGCCACAAGATCGATTGTGACGTATATCGAATAGTCTCCATAATTGTTGTGTGGACTTTACTGTAGAATTACTCGCAGAGGTAGGAATGACGCTCTCGGCTGTTTTCATGTCGAGACGTATCGGCAAATACCTTGTTAGCACAGAATAGATAATTATGTTTGTCTACCTGTTGTGGATAAATATTATCAGATATAGGTAATCAAATCCACATCCTAGTATCTAACATTCAAATTCGTATTCAATGAAATACATAATTACACGTGTAAGGAAAACTCGCTTAAGGCAGAGCACCGGCATTACGAAGAGAAGGTATCAAGAAGGCTGTTGGGGGCAATACCGACTGGTCCACGCTGCAGAAGACCACATAACTTAGAGATACGCCGTATGAACTTAGCATAAGGAATGGCGAAGAAGAGATTTTTACACGTAATGAGGTTCTTGCGCCCATTAATTTTATGCCAGATTATAGACCCCGAAAACAGTAAATTACGTAGTATATGACTGAACAGGAAAATAAAAGAACGCATTAGTTTGACCGATCATTGTATCTACTGGTAATAATAAAACAACACGCACTCAATACATCTTCAATGAAGAAGCCTTATATACTAGCTCCTAGGTTGAGTCTAGTTAATGGAAACACAGCAATTAGTTGTGGCTAAGTCTCGATCGACGCTAGACAGGCACAGATGTCCGCTCTGTCTATATTCTAGATTTCAGTCTAAATTCTAGACTTAGCGCAGTTCGACGGTGCAAGTTTGTTGTAAGCTTAATGTACTTGTAGCGGGGCAGGCTTTGATAAACCTAGACATTGGATGTTTATTGAGAGTAATGTTTCATGGAATCAAATATAGGTCATCTGTTTCAAAGAACTTTACTACTACAACATTCGCGTCGCGTGCCGGTCGGTGAACGGACGTGCTACTAGTTATTTTTTATAAGAATTTAAATGAAACTCATAAAATTCAGTGCTATACAAAAATACACCTTAAGTCCTCGAGTCTGGAACTATTTTACCTTGTCGGTAAGAATAAGCATCAATTCAAGCTTACGCATACGTCTCAAAATTTTGCATAGTAAACGCATGGAAATCAGCTTCAATATGAGGCGTTCACCTCAGGAAGAGAAATGTTCTTCTCTACCGAATCTAACAGAAGAACCTAAGAGCTTCATATCGACGAGGAAACGGAAATAAACATATGACTATTCTGAACTTCAAATGACATTAAGTTAAGTTTAAATTATGGACTGAACAACAAGATACCAAGCATAAGGGACTGATTGATATTATATTGGAATTAAAGAAGCAGGGCAAAGAAATTAAAAACCTCTTAGAAGACAAAAAGAAACAAATCAATGAACTGAAAATAAACAAGACTCTGATGTTGGTTCAAGATGAAGCATTTAAAAGAATTGACTTTTCAGAAAACAAATTGGAAGAGAATAATAGATTTCATCGAATAAAATAAAATAATTATTGAATATAAGAAAACTGACCTAAAAAAGAAAGTTCTAAACGCTGTTAAAGATTTCAGCAAGAACGCGCCTGATAAGATAATTACTAAAGTACTTAACTGTAAAACTGAAAAAACATTAATTTGTTTCCGATTCTTTGACAGCTACAGCTAGAAAATTATACTTCTCTGCACAACAACTGCTAAAATCTGGTAAATACAAATACTGTTGAGTTTTTGAGGGTAAAATTTTGTTGCGTGAAAAAGACGGTCAGTCTCCTATACAAGTCACAACACAGTTTCAGCTCGATCATCTTATTGCCAAGTTTAAACAGGCATGACTACACTTAAAATTGATTGTTTTATTATGCATGGTAGTTTTAGTATCTCTTAGTTTCATGAAACCTTGTTTTAGCTTGTTTTTCATTATGATTTCTTCAAGTGAGCTGAGTAACTACAAAGTATGTTACACAGTTTTGTTTTTAATTTAGGTAATTCAATCTTTAGAGTATGCGTCAAACTCAACACAATCTTTGTGATTCATTCCGGTACACGATCCTATTTTACGTATTCCTGCTATCAACCAATTGTAAACAAATTCAACTCTTCAAATATTACCGTTGACTATGGTTGATAACTTGGGTCACGTTATTGCCGACGTTGATGAAAACATCAGTGTTCATGCTTGGTTGAAAGAAAAGTCCTGACTGACTGACTCATCAACGCCCAGCCCAAACCCTTGGACCTAGAAAGCTGAAATTTTATAAAGGGAACCTCTGTGCAAAATTTCAGCTTTCTAGGTCCAAGGGTTTGGGCTGGGCGTTGATGAGTCAGTCAGTCAGGACTTTTCTTTTTATTTATATATGTCGGATCCGGTCATTAGTACGGACATAAAATGGATTGGAAACCGCGCCAGTGTGCAGTGGTGACATCACACGACTTACTAACCAGTCTACCAACCACACTGTGTGCAAGCACAAGTGCTTGTACGGAGCCCTGATGTCCAACTCGAGGGAGGACGACATTCAGTGTCGGATCGCGGCGGAGTTGAGACGTCTTGGAACTGTACCCGATTCATTGTGCCCTCTCATAATGTAATCTCAAGTAATTCGTTAGTTTGCTAGAAACAGTGTATCACCAGTGTGTTTTCATAGCACGAAACACACGCCGCCCACATGATGTACGAGCCTAACAACGGAGTAAATCCTGACATTTATACGACATATTGATATTTTTGCACACAAACTTGCTGCACACAAACTTGCTGCATTTTGATATAGATACAGACTGATTGATTTTATTGTATACAAACGGTCCTAGGTAATGAAAGAATTTCTGCGCAAAACTTGTTCTACAGAAGGGAACAGTATAAACCATAAATTGTCATCTTTTATTTGAAATTTGTAATGGTTTCGTGTGTTGTTTCAGTCTAATTGTCTTAATGAATAATTGCCTTATGGTAAGTACTGTGTATTCTTTATATAAATCTATAGTAGGATACCTGAAATTTTAAATATAGGCGTAATCAGTTGTCCAAAACAGAGAGCCGGGCACAGAGCATCATAAATATATTAGCCGGGTAATTCAAAGTAGCAAGATCCGTCGAATAGTCCTGTATAATATGCAAAGCCGAGGTCGTGGGGTAACAATAAAACATGGAAACACTGAGAACGAAAGAAAACGAACGAGTGCTGGTTTTTTTCTGCCTGTCATCTGACTAGTAGAGACATGAAATTTGAACGGTGAATTGTTTGTAAGGAGTAGGTATCCGCTAAAAAGGGTTTTTCGGAATTCCACCCCTAAGAGGGTAAAATGGGGTGTTCAATTTTCTGAGAAACTTAATATTTGCTGGGTCGATTGACTCGAATATTGGTGTTCACACTCTTCAATTAAAATTATAAGACATGTGTATCAGTTTTTCCAAAATCATTCCCCAATATAGTCAAATAGGGCTTCGAAGCTCACGTAGAAGGGCGAATGCCGCGCAGTGTTGCGCGGGGGCGATGCCGCGGGTAGAAGCTAGTGTTAACATACTTATTAACAAAAGCCTGCCTTTCTCGTTGGTCCAGAGGCCGCAAGGGCTACTGCAAAGCGTGAGGTCCAGGGTTTAATTCCCAGTTTTTACGAAAAGGATTGGGCGTTTTTATCAGTAATTTCTCAGTAGCAGCTCTGATATTGGAATTGTGCTCTGTTGAAGTACACATTTGCCGAACCTTACGAGCAAATACAGCCATGTTATGTTATTACCAAAAGTAACTCCAAAACTCTAATAATATAAGCTATACTTCCTTAACAACTTCGTAAGTCTCGTTCAATACGTGGCGGGAACAAGAAGACTTGCGTCTTGCCATCAGCACTGGCAGACACTACGCGTCGTGTAGCCAGCTCGCCGCGGGCTCCTACAATATGTCGGCTTGAACATGCAGAAAGTATTGTAACCAATCTCAAGAGAGGTGGCTTTGGCAGTCTGTGCTGTGTAAGACTTTACGTATGTTTCATTTTGTGTGAAAAAAGCCATTGTTTAAGAAAAAGTGTGACAACAATAGGTATGTTATAAAACTAAAGAAAGATTGACTTTTGATAGGTATTCATGTGAATAATTATATCACGTAGATACTTAATTACGATCTTCTGTCATGTTTAATGAATAAATCGGATGTTACGTCGGCGTAGCGTGTTACTACGAGCGCGGACTCGACGTCGCCCTATATTTACCCTATCGATGCTACGCGGTAGCCGAAATAAAAATCATGCTTAATCATGTTACACTTACCCGATAAAGATTATCAATTGGATACTAACAATTGATAATCATTTTTTATTCCTAAGTCGTTATTTTGTCTGTACTGCCTCGTGACGCAATATCTTTTTGTTTTTTTTTTATCGTGGTAAAATCATCAAATGAGTCCTCCCACCCAGGGCAGAGCAGAAGGGACTGTCAGACTTGTACTGACTAAAATCCACGGTGTCCTTCAATAGCCCTTTATGTTCCAGGGTCACGGTAGTTCTATAAGTCCCGCGACCGTGACGCAATATCTTTGGTATATTTAAGTCCGCAGTCCTTGGTGCCCTTCCATAAGGTCAAAGTGATATATTCCTTACGTAAAGGATACACCCACGATTCTACAAAATATTTTAGTTCTCAGCAAATAGATTTATAATACCTGATCTCTTTCTATTTTACTCAAAAGAAAAGTTAAGACGAAAAATACATTTTTTTTCCAATATGTTATGTTCAGTATTACAGCGTTGTTGGGTATTAGAAATATCTGTACTAAGGATTTTTATAACTTAATTTCAGTTTGGGATTACCTTAGACCTACATTATTCAATACTTCAGTAGATAAAAGGTATTCTTTTAGTTGAAACAGGTAGATACCCCTTATCGGGGGTCGCTACTGAGAAATGTTGGTTCAGGGATTTGAGAACTACCTAATGTGCAGTTTTGACCCCCGTATCCCCCGCCTCTCCCGCGCCCGCGTGTTGTAAACATGGATTTGTACTTATCTGCTGTTTTATTTCTAGGGGACTTGTTTATTTTTCGTGGACAAATAATACTAATAATACATGATGTACGTGTGAACCTACAAGTTTACTGACTATTCATGTTTCTTCTGGAACACAGCTATTTTGTCGACAAACATCTCCGCTCGGTTCGGCTGTTGATATGTACCTCCCGTAAGCTTGCGCCAGCCGACCAAAAATACTGACTTTTCATTCACATTGCGACCTCTAAGACCTTCCTTCATTGAAGGAAAATATCGTGAGGAAACCAGCATGCCTGAGAGATATTTCTCGACGGCATGTAAAGCCAAATCAGAGGTCCATGGGCGGCATAAAAAATCTGTCTCGAGATTAGTCACTAACCACAGGATAAAGAATAACAGCCCCACTCAGAGACGACTAATGGTTACTTAGGCGGTTCCTTAGTAAAAATTAAAAAAACTTCACTCTCAGAGTCAGTTAACGGTTCATTAGTGTCCCTTAATGACAATTAAAGTTAAGTACGGCAAAACCTTTACTTAACTATTTAACGGCTGGTTTTGACATCTACGTTTGGGGTTATATTTTTACCCGGGTACTCGATTTCGCATTTAACTTTTATTAAAAAGCAATAATGTCTGATTTGGCAGACTTTTTTGAGGTTGTGGATTGTGCCAGAAGATATAGAGAAGTGGGACCATGGCGGTAATTACGAGATTATTCTGATCTATTTACAAAAGATTCAATTCAAGAATTCCGTGCAGGATATAATATGTAGATTTACATCTGAATCTGTATAAACCGGTCAAGTGCGAGTCGGACTCGTGCATGAAGGGTTCCGTACACACGGCGGCAAATAAAGGTGCACTTTTCCAGTTTAATTGGCCTCGCTTTGTATAGATTTCCTATACAATGAGAGATCCGCTTATACTGGCTTTGCATAGTTTGATTGGCCGTCGTGCGTACTAACTCCTTTTAATTTATTTTATTATTTGTTGTTATAGCGGCAACAGAAATACACATTCTGTGAAAATTTCAACTGTCTATCTATTACGGATCATGAGATACAGCCCGCTGACAGACAGACGGGTCCCGTTGGTTACCCTTGGGGTACGGAACCCTTAAGAGTAAAATTGCCGTTCCTGGCATCCGACCTCGGGAAACTAACGAAAAGAGGATAAAACATCTATACGATTTGACATTGACAGTTGACAGCAGTGATGCCACAGAAAAAAAATCGCAATCGCTTTATTTTATTTAAATGAAAATAGCTGTTTCTTATTCTGTTAACACTGATTTATCATTTATATTACTCAGAATAATAGTTCTCAACGTGTAAAAAAAACATTAATGTTATTTTATATCAACACTTTTGAAATGTGGTTACACCAAGGCTTTATCGATGTGCAATCGATGAGATGATTTTAGGATGCTTCGCCCTACGTAAACTTAAAACTGTCATTAGCTAATGAACCCTTAAATTATGTCTCTGGGATGTACTGTTGATTAACGGATTTAATGCAACTTGGTTAAGTACTCATTAAGACTAATGAACCTTTCTGAGTGTGGCTGTAAGACTAACAGATACACAGAAAGGTTAATCAAATTAGTCTTATTGAGTACTTAACTAATTCACGTTGATAGCTAAACTAGCACATTAAACGGGATTAATTTAATATTCAAATCCTAAATATTAAAATAATAATTTCTTGCGAAATAAAGTAAGCTTAATATAAATTAAATTATTTATGAATTAAGTTATTTCTGAATGGCAACATAGATGACATTCATATAAACAAACAATATGGCCGATACAATTTCGCGCTGAAGTCATATTTTTGCGTTATCAAGTTCTTTTACGTTACTTAAGTGGAATCGAAATTTAAATATCGTGAAATAGACTTGTGTGAGGGGTGTAATAGTGAGGGGTTTGCTGGATGAAATTTCTTCTTTCATGTAAGTTCTTTTAACTTTGTTTACAAATTACGACTTGGGTGACAATGTTCTAGATATTATGTAAACGGGGATCATGAAAATATTGTAAAGAATACGCCTTTTCTATTATCCATATCGGTATCTATAATCTTGTGCAAATGCGTACAAAATAAAAAAAAAACATTTTATTTATAATGCAGTAGCAAAACTTAATCAATTACTCAATTTTTATATTAACAAAAATAAATTCTTGAAAATAAACATTTGAATTCTATCTTTACTTTTTTATAAACTATTTATTACTTTTTTATATTGCCTAGTTTGCAACCGTCTTCCATCATCAGCGACTTCGCACTTAAATTTAAGATTACTGACTCATACTAAAAACCAACAATTACATAAAACCATACATTTAATTATGTATAGTGTGATTAATAAATTTATCAAATACTACGTATTAAGTTGTTTGAATATGCCACATGCTCATGCTTCATCTATGTGAATATTGCAGCCCTGTACGCTTTAAAATCTCTTTCCAAATGAAGGATGTAACCTAACATGTAGACCACCGTGAACGACAATAAGTGTTACGTATTCTTTACTTTATAGGAGGAGCTCGTGGCTAAATAATAACAGCCGCTCGGATCGATCTTTAGGTTAAGCCGTGCTTGCCTAGGTTGGTCTGTGGATGGGTGATCACCCATTACATACCGAGTTTCCTCCGTGCCTCGGAAAGCACGTTAAGCCGTTGGTCCCGGCTGTCATTTGTAGATCTTTGACAGTCGTTACAGGTAGTCAGTGGCCCAAAAAGTCTGACAACCAGTCTTACCAAGGGATATCGTATTACCCAGTATTAACTGGGTTGTGGAGGTCAGTTAAGCAGTCACTCCATGTAAAATACTGGTATTCAGCTGCATCCGGTTAGACTGGAAGCCGACCCTAACATAGTTGGGAAAAGGCTAGGCAGATGATGTATTCTTTACTTTATAGACCTATCCCATTACAGAGTTCTAAAGTATGCGTAGGTTTCGGCTTCGCCCTGTCTTTTTATACCCCGTAATTTTGCATAAACTGCTACCCAGCAATAGCAGGCAGCTGGGTGCTAGTAAGATAAAACAGAATGACTGTCCCAAATGTAAGTACAAATATTGGATACCCTATTAGAAAGAGATGACATCCACTCTCGAATTTTTCTTGCACAGAACGGCTTTCCGTTGCACGTCATCATTTCAGATAGTTTATAAGTTTCTTGGTTTTATCAAAAGGGGCTAGTACGCACGACGGCCAATCAAGCTATACAAAACCAGTTTATGCGGATCACTCATTGAATAGGAAATCTACACAAAGCGAGGCCAAGTTATACTGGAAATGTACAGCTTCATGTGCCGCCGTGTGTACGATGGTACAGAAACCTTCATGCACGAGTCCGACTCTCACTTGGTCGGTTTTTACAGATTCAGGTGTAAATCTACATATTATATCGTGATTGGAATTCTTGAATTGAATCTTTTGTAAAGGGATCAGAATAATCTCGTAATTACCACCTCAGTCCCACTTATCTATTTCTTCTGGCACAATTCACAAACTCAATAGTCTGCCAAATGAGACATTATTGTTTTTTAACAAAAGTTAAATGCGAAATCGAGTACCCGGGTAAAAATATAACCCCAAACGTAGATGTCAAAATCAGCCGTTAAATAGTTAAGTAAAGGTTTTGCTGTGCTTAAATTTAATTGTCATTAAGGGACGCTAATGAACCGTTAACTGACTCTGAGAGTGAAGTTTTTTTTATTTTTACTAAGGAAACGCCTAAGTAACCATTAGTCGTCTCTGAGTGGGGCTGTAAGACCTTAGACTAATGAAACAGTCTGCAATGCTTTATTAGAAGTAAGTAAGGAAAACCATTCGTGGGATTGGTCTTGGGGAGATCAGTTCATGTTGATGCCGTAGAAGTGGCGAAGTATCGGGTTAATAAAAAGTTTGTTGAGCCAAATACTATCATCTAAGAGAACCATGCCCACCCCTCTCTCCGATTACCACAGTATGTTTGTCACTCGGCATATCAGCCAGCGTATCGGTGGCGTATTGTGACAGCCGGCCGAACGTTTATTTAACATCTCACCCATTGTCGCAACGGACGCTCAAATTAAATATAAGCCGCCATGATGAATCGATTGAATACCAAATTTGTTTTGATTCCGTTCTGTTCTGGTGTATTCGGGTGTGATCATCGCAATATTGTGATTTGACGGACATGTTTTCTAGAATCGAACTTTTACTTCTTTTCTGAGTTTGTACACTCTTATAAATCTATTGAGTGTGAACAGAAATATTTCTTAGAGACTTGCTTTATTAAACAATTTCCAAAACTTTTTTGACGTGGCTTTAGAAAGTATTATAATACTTGAAATTGCATAATGTATACAACAGACACCTAGGCATTCTAAATAACAAAAATATTATCTAACAAAAAGTCACCACCGCAACCGAGATGTCAGACCAAAGTGTCGCAGTGTTGTAGCGCCTACAAACTTGGTTCGTAAATCTTTTTATTTTAACGAAGTATGTAATTGTAAAGTTTGTTAAACAGTCAAACAAAAAGTGTCACTGGTGTCGACCACAACCGCAACCGCAGCTGCGGTGTCAAAACACAATGTCACGTGCGTATGCGTATTAATTGTTGAGTAATATATCCATAAGTTGCTGACACTACCGATCTAGCGTCAAAAATTCAACCAACCAGCCACTCGCGGTCCACTGCACACAGACCTCTCCCAAGCTGCGCCACAACTATCTTCCACCATCTGCAACCAGTCTGTCCAAGCCACATTTTTAAAAGATAGCATCACTCAGCTTACAACCGAGGATCCTTTGCAAACAACACACACAGCCTTAACACAATATTGTACTTTAAATTTAATACCTAGTGTAGCAGTTCGTGTTTTTTTCCGATGGGAAATCCCGTTGCACGCAGGGTTTGTAAGCTAGTAGATAATAAACTTTAAGAAAGTCGAGACTGAACTTATTAAATTATACGTACCTACCTAATTATATTTTTAGAGCGTTTAAATAGCTGGTGGTGACACGATTACGTCATGCGACTAGACGCGACTGATCATTTATTAAATAGTCGCACTGACACGCCACAAATGGGATCCTGACACCACTCTTATACCTTTAAGAACGCTAAGTTTAACTGGAATGTTCAAGGACATTTAGAACGTCACACAATCTGGATTTCTAAATAGGGATAGGTTCATCACAGCAATATTTTAATTATTTTTGTAAGCTACTACAACGAAGCTAAAATTATGCTATAGGTTTAGGTAAGGTTCACAGTGGAGGTTCATCTATGTTATCTGGAAGTCAAAACACAGTCCTCCTCAGATTATGATAGAAGAAGCAAGATAAATTTAGATTTTTTGAAAAGTTGCAATTTCCATAATTACTTGCCTGTCAGACGACTTTTCAAATAATAATAATATTAACACCACGCCTGTAATCCCGGAAGGATTAGGCAGAGGCGTACCTAATAGTAGCTACACCCACATTTCGCCAGTGATGTCCAGTTAAGTCCCATGTAATAGAGGACGACTGTATTGCAATCATACTGAGGAATTCCAGAAGAAAATTACAATAACAAATTGCCCGAACACGGAATCGCGCCTAGGACTTCATGGCTCAGTAGTCGCGCTTACGACTACTACACCAACGAAGCAGTTCAAGTATAATAATATTATTTGTAACAAAAGTGTACGTCCAAAATAAAAACCCATTTATCTAAAACCCGTCAAAGCTTACGTCTAACATGTTTATAGACACGTTCCTAATACTCAAAAAACATATCGTCCGTCTGTTTATTTTCTCGTGTATTCCTCACGATATTATAACGTAGCGCGCGGTGGATTACCGACGTGTCACGCCGTGACGGGGGCAAAGCTGGCGTGAACTCCGAAATGTGTAATCCCACAAAATTGAAAATACGACATTGTCCTGCTTACGCTTGAATCGTTGTTACAATGTGTGTTTTTTCTAAATCATATTAATTGTTAGCAAGTTTTTTCTTTGATTTCAATGTTGGTGTGTTTGTGTAGCTTAGGATTAATTTGTGTGTGTTTGTATAACATGGAAGTTAGCTATAGGGTAAGTTATTCGCGTAAAGGTTAATGAAAACTTTGTAGTGTGGGTCTGACAGTAAATAAACGTATAATGAATTACCGAGATGTCGAATATAATTTGAACAGGTTCTTAGAATATAGAATGAATGTCAAATTCAAGAGTCAGGCATTATACGTAATATACTTAGTCAATGCTTCCACCGTAGGCGTATGTCATAGTATGTTGTTCGAGAGGTTTAACTGGAACTTATTTTCGGCGTGGGTGCTTTCACTAACATAATCACTCAAATATTATAATTATTCCGAGAGATAACAGAACTCCATGATTACTACCATGGAGTTTCTAGTCGGTTCTTCCCCATAGAAAACGACCAATTGAAATCTTGCACCTAGCGTCTGGCGTTTTGAACGCTATGGACTCTACCCATATATAGCGTATGTAAAATACATTATTTCTGTTTTTGAATCCTTATACATATACAGTTAATTATAATGTAAACAAAAAAATGCATTAAAGGCACACAACACATACTTTAATCAAAACTCAAATTAAAACTCAAAATATGAAAGACGTCCAAATGTCACAAAAATATATGTTTTCTCAGCTCATTAAATACAGTTCGGTAGCAGTCTGCCTCAATGAATGGCACAAAAAGTGAGGCATGTTTTATGCAACAGGCTCAGGTGTCTAAATTAAATTCTGGCATCTCGGTGAGCCGTGGAGTATTACCGGCCATGCGCTGAGGGCTAGCAACTGGTTACGACCTGGTTTCTGGCACGTTTTATTAGCAGGTTCATTCTTGATAATTTGAGATAGGTAACAACATTTAGCTGCCGTAGAGATCGTTGCTGAAAAAATTGCCTCGAGATGGCGCTAAAAAGCCTCTTAATAAAAAAATAAAATAAAAAAAAGGTTTCAAAATTTTTGTGTTAATTTTCAAAGTTTTGGCAGTCAAACATTCAACCCAAAAAAGGGTTTAAAGAAATAGCCAGGTCTTACGACCTAACTGTACTCATTTGATAGCACCAGAAACCTAATTACCGACCACATTTTGTATTTTGTAAGGCTTTTACATAATTTTAAGTCCTGAATTAAAATAGGTTTTCTTAAAGCCACTACTAGGCTAATCTCACAAGAACACAATAAACCTAATTACTAAAACAAAAACAATGTCTGGTAACCCTGCACGCAACTGCTCAATCTTCGCGCGACGTTTTTCATTCCATCTCGAATTTATATAGAAACGTTATCGTGGAATTATACCCGCACTTTATTATGTCCCAAACAAACGCTTTCTTTGTAATCAAGCGCACAATTAAATGTAAAGCCGGTGATAAGTGATAACATTAAACCTGTGTCGTTACCGTTTTATAGCAGATAGAGCCATTGGGACGATAAATTAGAGAAAACATCATAATTATGCACTCGAGCGTTGTGGTAGATATGTACGTTCTAACACCAAGGCTGTTGTTACACAATAATTTGACTTGTATTTTATAATCCATGCCGTCTGATAAACAAGAATGATTTCATTAAAATCTCAGCAAGTCTCAGGTTGTAGGTATTTATTGTATTTATTTGTTACCTTCGGCAACCAAACCGATATTAATCGCAAATCAGCTTCTAATTGCAACGAATCACACACAAAAGCGATGTGTCGAGACTGTCCGCGATACCGATACCATGTGGCGGTTAGCGGCTGCATTAGCAGGGTTACTGTCAAGCACAGCGTGCAGCGGTGTAACAACACCGACCGCTTCACCGCCGCCCGCGTCGCGACCTACTTGCACATTATTGCTTAATTAAATTCCGAGGTACGGACATGTCCCATTTCACGGTATTTATATTGGAATTTGCCATTCGTTTGATATTTTGTACGTACTGGTGAAATGAAAATTATTGACCAAAACCGCAAACATAAATTTTAGGCAATTACAATGATTAAGCATTGAAACAAAGACGTTCTTTCACAATCAAAATTAACGTCAATCTGAAAATTATTCATACAGTAAATGTCTAAGCGATTCTACATAAATTCTAGTTCAAGTTCTGAAATAATTAATTGTACTAAAAGATATATTTTCCTTGAAGAGGCCAGTCATCGTATTAATACTTTAATGGAGCCCACTGAAGCCACAGCGTTATTAGGTCGAGTCACTCTCTATAGCTTATAGTACTTAACATTATTAAACCTTTATCCTATCAAGCATTTAACAGTCCCTTTCAGAATAGTATATTTGAGATTAATGTTTGACCGAAAAGTATTGAAGAGAAATCTTTATAAAAGTATCCGATGATTAAATTGATAACGTGGTGTTTTTTGTTAAGAGATTGGCCCAAACAAGTCTTATCTGACAAAGCCCTTTCGGGCTCCTATGGACGGCTTAGAAGAGAACCCTTTCAGGAGAGAGATCAAGGCGCACACGTTTGGCGGCGCAAGTTGTAGGAGATCGTTGTGTTGCCTCGGACCCGTGTGTGAAAGACATAAGCAGCGCGGCTTGAGGTTTGCTCAAACTGGTAACGATAAATTGGCGGCCGGCAACGGATACCGGACAATGACGTCATGGTGATGTCACGATTCGGACCCGTGTCCACAATTAGTACCTTTAGTGAGAAATAGAGTGTAACATAGGTACTTGTTTTCTACAGTCTAATGACACTTTTCATAAGGTAGGAATTGCATTCAATGAGGGCATTGAGACTTCGGAGAAGTTCACTTGATTTTAATTTACCTTAAATATAGGTAATAACACGCATTTTCGTATTAAATATATTTAATTTAATTCCATGTTCCATCCATCTGAACAAGACATTAGTGTTTACAGATCTCAAGCCATACCGCTACCCTCTCTTCCCCCACAGCCTCCGTGACAGACATCAGATACGGCAGTATGAAGTAAAACTCTGACAAAGTGAAAATCCGCGGCGAGCGGCAACTTTTAATGTTGCGCTCACCGACCGCGGCGCCTTTGATTTATAACGCCATAAGTGGGCGGTTCTCTTTGTTACATTACCATAAGTCCTGCAGCCGGATAGCGCGTTGTTTGCGTCCGGCGAGGTGTTGCGGTTCACTTGTGAGCCATCTGCTAAACTTTGTGGTCATTTGAGTTGGGTGTTTGTGCTTTGCTTCTTGTGGGGTTCTGTGCTTATCATTATTGTTGTTATTTGGTTCTTGGTGTTTGTTTCATCGTGATTATTTTATAGTCCGCTGCGTCGACGGCGGAATAGGTAGGTAGGTCCTACCTATTCCACCGCCGACGGGTACATTACCAGTTAACGATTACTTTCTCGTTCAAAAATGTACCTACAGTAGACGGAGATACGACATAATGTGTCAGTAACAGAGTTACATCTAAAAATAGTTGATCAATGACTGTTAAAACTGCCAGCCTTGAGAGTGCTCTCGCCAAACAACTTGTTTACAGTTGCTAGTTTTTCGTTTTTCGGGCAGCTGTACTAAAGCTATATTTTTATTTACTTACAACTTTGCAAATTCAAATTCAAAAATTCAAATATTTTTATTTGTAGAACATAGGTAAACAAAAAGTACAGATGTCAATATTGGTTATCATTTATAATCATATTATCATTGATAAAATAAGCGCTATGGGCGCGATTTGCCCAGTTCTGTAAATAAATAAATCACAGTTTTTTTTTTTTTTATCTTGGTAAAATCATCAAATGAGTCCTCCCACCAGGGCAGAGCGGGAGGGACTGTCAGACTTGTACTGACTAAAATCCACGGTGTCCTTCAGTAGCCCTTTATGTCGGACAGCGAGTCGCCCATTACTCGCCGCCCGCATGCCCACGCCTACGGTGGCCGGAGATCGTCTGCCGACGTCCGGCGCCATGGGCGTCTACCACTGCTTCTGGTGTGGGGGAGGACGCTGTCCTCTCCCTCACGCGGCCCGCCTCCTCCTTCGCGAGCATGACTGCTTCGCAGAAGGAGGCGACCGCTTCCCACTCCGTCTCGCCCCGCAGCATGGCCTCGACCAATGCCGGGCGCGAGAGGTCTCCGCCTATCGCCGCCGTGAGGACACGGCGGTGCTCTGCCCAAGCGGGGCAGTCCTGCACCGTATGCTCCACCGTGTCCTCCGGGCGTTCCTCGCAGTGGTGACACCCAGGCGTTTCCACCTTCCCCATTTGACACAGGTACCTCCCGAAACTTCCGTGTCCGGTGAGGACCTGCGTCACGCGGTAGGTCAGGACGCCGTGACGCCTATCCAGCTACTCCTCAAAGAGGGGTCTTACCGCCGCGATTGCGGCGTGCCCGGACCTCGGTTGCGACAGTCGTTCCCTCCATACTGCCCTGAGATCGCGCCGGAGCTCTGGAAATCGACGTCGAGCAACGTAAATAATCACGTTGCGACAACGCAACGTGCCGTGCCGTGCAACGACGTGCCCTGCAACGGCACGGCACGTCGTCGTGACGTAAAATATGGCTGAAAGATATGGATGGATCCAGTATTTTCTTTGTCTCTGTTTCTTCTTTATCCATCTTTTTAATATTAGCAGGAGGAGAACACGTCTAGTGTGGTCCATTTCTCGAAATTATAACTGCGGCAATTCTACAAATGCGCCACCGTCAATACGACGTCGTGCAACGTGGCACGTTGCGTTGTCGTGACGTGATTATTTACGTTGCTCGACATGGAAGTCCACGTTGTCGTGCCGTGGCACGTTGCGTCGTCGTAACGTGTTTATGTGTAACGCAACTAATCTAACTCTACTAACGTACAAATCAGATAGTCACACTCAAAGTGAGTCATCAGGAATATATGCGAACGGTGAGCAACTAAAAACGTTACGCTCGGAATTGTAAGCGCAACTAATTTGCTCACCAACTTTGTTACAAACTGTTACTTCGAATGAATATATTTGCGAGTTTCGTTTATTTCCACAGAAATAACGTTCCTGCTGGTGTTGACTACATGTTGGCTAAAAGCATTGTGGTTGACTGCATGTGATGACTTGACATGTTACTTAACTGGTTATTTTTAATAGGCAATCCCATTGGCTACAAATGGAAAGTACAGGTATTCGTTCGGTCTCCTAGATAACCATAAAATTCTCATTTGCAGTCAATAAACAACTATAGGACCTATACAAGGTTATAGACCGGCAGAAGTCACAAGTTCTATAGGGGCACTCGAAACAAAATTCAGTACAAAGCGCCTTTACCCTTCGTCTAAAATTCAGTAACAAGCAAAAATTTACTACACCATCCCACTTTCCATATCGCGATCATCTCTCAGAACAGAGACCTTCCCTTGCGCTATATAACATTCCACTAGCGAGTAAACATCCGTGAAACTCATCGTCCCGAGCCGGTCTGGGCGGCGCGCGGCGGACGGTAAATCGCTTTAAATATCCATTACTCACGGACATGCATTTTATAACGGCACGGCATAAAAAATGTTATTGACGTCATAAAGCGATAGTCAATATTGACTCCGGTGTCCGATGTCCGTCCGGGCCGGAATGTGACGATTTATCGGCACCTCTCGCCAATCCGTGTTGAACTTTAGTTGGTATAAAATCACATTTTTCTTTTTATGGCTTTGCAGTAGGCTGCTGTTTGTTAAGTAGACCACACAGACGAGCGAGTGGGCGCAGTGTTAGGACATGTTTGTTGAGTTGACTACACAGACGTGCGAGTAGCGAACGCAGTGTTAGGACATGTTTGCATACGTTTTGTCTCTTTTTACACAAACATTTTGGCACCGTTTTTAGGGCTCGAGGTTTTCTTTATTATATGTATTTTTCAGAGGAAAAATCGCATCAACAGTTTTAACTAATGTTTCTACCATATTGCAACAAACAAAATGTAAAAAAATCTAGCAAAATTCAAGAACCCATCGTTATATCCTGAATTGCGTTTATTTCGTCGGCAGCATAAAGTGCCGAGTGTGTACCGTAGTTAGCATAATGTAGTAGTCTACAGTACCGGGTAGACTACACTACGGCATACTGCCTTGAACTTTCAGCAATGTCTCACTGAACGCGTTGCGCATGGTGGGCGCAGGGCAGACGGTTTTTTTATTTACGTCGGATCCGGTCATTAGTACGGACATGAAATGAATCGCAAGCGTGCCAGCGGTGACATCACACGATCTACTTACAAGTCTACCCACACCTACAGCGCGCTTCTACAGAGTCGTGATGTTTTGAGCTCGCAGCGAGGATGATATTCTGATTCTTTGTGCTCAGTGTTATTGTGTTAATTTGTATTATTTGTTTTTAGTTTAATAAAAGCAAGTATATCGCACCCAGTGTGTTTGCGTTGCACGAAACCATCCTATCTCCTGCCCACATGTTGTACGAGTCTAGCGGTTATTCCGCTAGACATTCAGATAATTCAACATACAGATATCCACAGAGACTGATGTCTTCGGCCTTGGGCTAGGTAGACAGGGACTCTTACTAAAAAATTAACTACGTTTTACTTCCGAACCCTGGCCGTAGTTATAATTGCTTTCGATGTATTGATGCCATCGCCCACTTTACCCTTAGGGTAAAAGCTTGCAATAGTTTTCTATGTAATTTAGCGCGCATTTTCTGCCACAATAATAAGTGTGCTTATTTTCGCTCAAACAACATTTTTTTTTTTTTAGCAATTCTGTTTTGTTTCTGATACAATTAAAAAAAAAGTTAAATGTGTTGTGTGCGGTAGCCCGCCTAGTGCAATCCACTCTTCGCTCCGTTATTCGCTTACTGTATGGCCCAGGCTCAGATGTAGTAGCAACAAGCAAGCTAGATATTGTAGGAAATAGCATTCTCTCTCTGCAGGAAGACTGTAACTGTTATATTTAATGCGCTATTGTTGTCACTATTGGTCTTGAAACCACTGGTTGAGTTGCACTAGTAGCAGGCGGCGACGATGACGATAGATAGCATTGAACCGCAATGCTAAATGACACGAGAATGAGTATGTGGAGAAGCTTTTTACATAATAATATAGTCCTTTAATGAAAAAAAAAACAGAACAAAACTAACCATGCGTCCTAACCACTGAACAACAGGAACACGCTGGTCATTTGTTCACGCGACGATCGCATTATTTAGAGCGCGGCCTAAGCAGAACAGGTACTAATCACGACACTATGTCGGTTCCCTTGTTCTAATTGATTGATATGACTTCAATTCAGTTACCATTGTAATAGACTCGAGCTATTACAAATCTGTCTGTTATGGACACATTGTAATTAAACTGACGTCTATCCACGACCATGGAATGGACTAATGTTAACTGAGCCTGAAGGTAACATACGTGTAACCTGTTGATGTATAGCCCCTCAATCTAGAGAATATGTCTAGGAGGTTGAAATGTTGGATACGGTGATACAAGGATCTACTGGCGCTTGAACTGTGTGGCCGGAGGGGCGCTATTGGTGAAAGTTTTTGAAAAAAAAAGTAATTGAAAAAAGTAAAAAATCCGACTGAAAAAACTGAAAAGCATAAAACAAGCAAATTTTAAATTAAACAAAAGTTGGAGGCAGGCGGGGCCCACTTGAATATAAAATTATGAAAATGGAATGGGCCCCACCTGCTTCCAACTTTTGTTTAATTTAAAATTTGCTTGTTTCGCCGCCGTGAGGCCACGGCGGTCCTCTGCCCAAGCGGGGCAGTCCCGCACCGTATGCTCCACCGTGTCCTCCAGGCGTTCCTCGCAGTGGTGACACCCAGGCGTTTCCTCCTTCCCCATCAGACACAGGTACCTCCCGAAACTTCCGTGTCCAGTGAGGACCTGCGTCATGCGGTAGGTCAGGACGCCGTGACGCCTATCCAGCCACTCCTCAAAGAGGGGTCTTACCGCCGCGATTGCGGCGTGCCCAATACGATTTGGCACTTTGAATTACTTTTAAACATATAAGTTATTTATATATTTGTAATCACCCTTTAAACCCCTTCATTTTGATACCCCACTCGATGGTACAGGAAGAAAAAAATAATTTGAACTCCACGATATGGCACCCGAAATCCGCCATTTTTCTTTGTTTCTTTATTTTAATGTAGCCAGTGACACTCGCGCTTCCAAGACGAACCTAATGATGTACAATTTATCCAAATCCGTTCATCCGTTTAAGAGTTACGAGGGAACATAGAAACGGACATACATACATACATACAGGTCAAAAACATAACCCTCCTATTGGGCTTCGCCGCAGTCGGGTAAAAATAAGATGGCGATTTTAGTTCGGATGTTTACCACGTGCGCAGAAGAGCCCTGTACAGCTCTAGGGACGTGTTTATTTAAAGACCGAATTCAATTGAAGCAGGCAAAACATAACCTTCACACAGTTAATTACAATCAGAAACCAAATTAAACGAAATATAACAATGATGAAAACTGTTACAAATGGAGTAAAAACACGCTCGTAATAATGAGCTGCCGATCCATTTCCAATTACCCGTGGATCAACAGCGGGCACATTTCAATAGGTATGTGCACAAATATCTGGTGGAGAAAGCGTTTCAATTACCTATTAAAACTGTGCGCCTGGTAGATCCGCCGCGGAATCTTTCTAATTACGAACATCGTTTGATTATATATAACAATGTGTAATTTAAATAGAAACGAGATTGGAAACTTTGCTCGACGACAATTTCTTAGAATTTTGTTTTTGTTTTGAACAATTCAAATCTTCGAGGCAATCAAGACTGCTCATTTTGGCAATCAACCCTAAATCTTCAAGTACATCACACTCGTAATTCCCGAAGGGTTATATAGAGATGATCTATAAGAACACGCACGTTTCGCTACTTATTACCATCAGCCGGGCACTAACCCAAGCTCCGAACTGCAACTAAAAAAACCCGCTAATACTCAACCTCGTAATACTTTACACGACCTAGGAATCGAACCCAGCACGCCCTCACGCTCAGCAGAAGCGCTTGTGACCACTAAATCAAAGAGCTCTTGTTTCCTGACAATTTAGTAAGCAACACAATAAAATTGAGACAGTTAAAGAGAGGTCCTGTTTTACTCGTCAACTTCAAAGCGAAGCGTTATTATGAAGTCGCGTTACAAATGGTATTACCGCGCTCTGACATTTCAGACTCGAAACTGAGCGCTTTGGACACACAGTACTAACAATTAGCTAACTATCATGAATGAAGTTTCAAGAGCCACAATAAAGATCAAATTATTTTTGTATATTAAGACTTCTGACAGTTATCTCTCGTATATTAGCTGTAACAGTTACGTGGATTCGAGGAAAAGTCTTACCAACATCGTTTTAGGTCTTTAGAATACCTTGTTTATTATTTATATACATTAGCTTTTAGACGCTGCTTCGCCCGCCTAGAGGTCAGAAATTATCCCATGTAGGAACGTTTTACCGTGTTTAAAAGTATTATGTCCTAACCCAGGTCTTCGTCTACCTGTATGCCATACAAACGCTATGATTATGTTCTAAACTGAATTATAAAACAATTTAAATTCAGTTAACATGAATATCAATATACATATATTTAATTAAACACGGAAGAAAGAAACCACGAGTATAACAAGTAATACAATTTTGACTTAGTACTAAATTGCTCTGTCTGAATACCAACAACATATGAACGAACAATAAAAACAGCGTTCTGTATGTGTACAGTACGAAAATGAGAGTAATTTCATTTCAAAACAGCTCACGTTAAATTGAACTCTTTGCCTCCGTAATAAGGATGTTACGGGGTGTATTAGATAATTTTTTTGTAACAGTCTCGCCAGTTAAGTAATATAATATCCGACTGACGTTTTCCATTTGTATGCAAATGCAGCGCGAGCAAGCGACACGACGAGCGCGCAACGTCGCCGCGACATTGCCGCGAAATGGATACGTCTTAAGTAATGGCTTTATAAAGTTTGTTCTTATTCATATTTTTGTTTGTTTGAGCTAGATGAGGTCTCACGTTCTAGACTTCGAAAGTACATACATACTATGTATTTATTATTTGTTTTCCTTATACCTCTAGTTACGAGTTCAGATATTTCTAAGTTGCTTTATTAAAATACGTTAAGAATTCAGTTAGTACGTGGTCGTAGCAGGTGTACTCCTGTAGTGTGTAGTGTGCTGTGGCCTACGTCCATAGGCAGAAGTGGTAAGTTGATGTATCAAGTTACCTATTTAAAAAAGTATATCATTGCATGAATCAATTCTTCAGTTTGATTGGAATCAATGCTAATCTAAGTCAGTATAGCAGATTTATTATAACTCCAATTTCCCCCACCCTCTCCACCTATCTACTAAACAAAAAACAATCTCTCACTACACATAATATAATACAAATATGATAGTAGATACGGATGCAGTGTGAATTGAATCCCGCGCCCCGGGACCCCGGGACTCCGGGACTCAGGAGTAAACAAGAATTGATCGCATCATTTATAACGCGCGATTTAGATAGCCGAGCGACGCGCCACCATTACTCAATACCCAGTACATGAGAACACAGTAAGACAAGTGCTAGGATAACTGATACAATGTATGGAGAGGGACGTGTTATGTAGAACTACTTCATTGGTCTAGTCACAGATATAGATAGACTCTAGTGGTCGCAAGCGCTCGTCTTGGGTTTATTTCTGGGCCGTACAAGGTGTTATTAAGTAGTTCCATTAGGAATTTCTCAGTAGCAGTTTGGAGCCTGGATTCGTGCCCGGTTGATGGGTATAGGCACGCCTCCATGGACATGTTGCGTGTTACGTTAACTGGTACTGGTCCTTTTACACGCATGTGGTCTTGTAAGAGTTGGCGGGTGCAGAGGCAGAAATCACTCAACTTTGAATAAAATATTGGTCCAGGATCTGATATGGGTTAGATCAGAAATGGCAGCTGGAGATTAATGAACGTTACTTTTTTCGAGGTAAATCAAAACATGAAGCTAATCTAAGATTGCTTTATTCGTGACTATAGAACATCTAAACACACAATACCATATTTCTAAATTACTACATCAAACCATTGCTATCCAAATCACCCCTAAAATGTTGTTAACATGTGCACCTAATCTACTGTGTAAAATCTCCTAGTGTCATCTCCTTAACGCCACGTCAAACGTCTTCCCTCAATTGTTTTTTTTTTTTCATTGATCTATAGTGTAGGTACTTGGTGTGCTGCGATCATAGTCCGATCACTGCTGACGGCAGTTTTTGCGCCTCGCTCACTGCCCGCTTTTTCAGCTGGACTCTGAAATAAATGATGTGATTTGAAGCGATTTCTGCGGCGTCACGATAAATTCAACGAGAGTCTTTAGAAACTACTTTGGAGGTAAATTTTCTTGTATATAGCAGGGAAAGAGACTTTAAGATCTACTTTGCCTAAAATTGGCTAATAGCCAAGACTACACAAGGAAGCCGGAATTCCAAATTAACGTCAGACAGAAGTTGCTACTTGTAATTTAAAGTGACCGTCTGAAATGCGGTCAGTCGGCTTCTGCAATCTAAATCCGATATTTGCTATAGAATCCTGTGTTGTAAATAGAAACAGTAACTCTGCCACCATTGTTGCTGGCTGGAGCAGATTGAAATTTCAAACCTCTAATACGTTAAACTATTTTGATGACCTCAATTATAGAAATGCTTTGACAGGTTCTACTATTCTGAATCTGACCTGCTTGTAAAATACCGACTGTTATGAATCCAGGTTGTGTTAGTACTTGCATTCAAGTATATTAGCTTTTATTTACAGCCGCCTTTGCGTTGCTCCATACCTTTTCCAAAGAATTTCAAAAGCTAGAATGATGTAGGCCAGCACAGCAAACAGGAACAGCGTCAGGAAGGCAGGGGCAGCCTGACCCAGGGCCAGGGCTCGCGGCTGTGCGCCCGAGCAGGCAGGCATGGTGCCAGCGAATCGAGCTCGGATGGCCTTCACGTGACCTCGCTCCGTGAGGCGTAGAAGACTGCGGGAATGAATTTCATGGTAACACTATAGATCAGATAAACGCATTTTAATCCGTACCATAGTTACCATAGTAAGTTCTTAGGTTTTGAATAAAGAGATTTGATACTGCTTCCAGGTTTAAAAACATCACATTAGGCCAAAAAGCTGGTAAATGTGAGAGAGATAACTCTCTACAAAACCAAACTATACTCACTGTCAGCGTGTCATAAAACGGCCGCCTACTAGAGGTACACAATTTTTTCTTATCTAAGAATGAAGCAAGTCTCATGCATGTACATTGTACATACATATTAACGTACACCTTTGTTATCTTAGCCTATACTCCCGAGAGGATTGGCGGAATGTTTTGTTATTTACCCCTCAGCAATGACGGCATTGTCGCACGACAGGTTCGTGCTCGTCAGCATTGATTGGATGAATTTCTATCAGGGAATGAAAGCAGGTTTCCTAGGTTTACTTTCAAAATTTTGGTAAAATCTGGAGATACCTTTTTTACTGTGGCTTATCATTACTATGACTCAGTAGTAATATACTATTCCTACATTTTCCTCTTTTTTGTGTGTTTCTTTTGCAGCAGAAATGCTTTGTGTCTTTTAATTTGTGCCAAAAATAAACATTTTCTCACTTTCTTTTACCTTCAGTCAACAAAGTGGCAGTGAGGTGAACTACCTAGGGTGTGACAGACATACATTTAAGCGTTGCCGCTCGTCGATGCCGTATAAATGCCATGTCATGACTTCCGCAACTACAGACCTCCAATCGAAGAACTCTTTATAAGGACTCCTCTTCTGCGCCATGATGTACACGTGCGCTGGCAGCATCATCTGCAGAGCCCCCAGGTTGCAGAGCTCGGCGTCTTCAAATGTCTTGGAGATCACCTGGCTTGCTGTATAGGGTTCGATGTGGAACGCATATTCTAGAAAGTAGATATAAAAAACATTTTGCTTATTGTATTGTTTTTGTTTGTTCGTTTAGTGCAAAATTTAAAATATTTTAAACAATACACTAGATTTAATTGAAGTTTTCATCTAAGTGTAAAGGTTTTATTTAATTTTTAAACCACAGGAATCGCGTTGTTTCAAAATAGGAATGGGCGGCTAGTACTGATTAAAAACAATATTGTTTTTTAAATTGTAGTCGGGAGTTAAGCACTATAATAATTATGTTATTATGTAAAGTCATTTATTTTCGTTATGAATGTAAAGTAATTGCTTACTTCCAGTCCGCATGAGTTCGACGCCAGTTTTTACAGATTGCAACACTAAGGAAGTCCGTTTAGCTTTGGTCACTTTCTTTTCTCTTAGTTCATCTTCTTTCAAGTTTGTGAAACCACTGTAGTAAAAGAATCCAGGATTCTGAAAAACAAATCATTTATTTGTTTTTAAGCTTATTTGGCCCATAGATTGCCAGGCACTGCCTTAATATTCCTTACGAAGAAGCTATTGATTTTGTTACCAAAACACAGTAGACACTGTTTGTCATACATACGTCAAGCCATCCCCTGGTATATCCGATATCTTCAAATATCAGTTCAAAGTCACTGTTAATGAGACCATCCAGGTTGGCAATGGACGGTGCTGCAGCATTTAGGAGCCAAGACACAACGCTGCTGGTATAATAGTTGTATAGCAACATACTAGTCAAACCGATAACCAGCAGAGTCGCCTTACGACCTGGAAAACTGACCCTTTAGTAAATTGCATAAGGTTTAATTTCAGTTGGCTAAATTCTTGGTTCTTTTCACCTTGACTCGAAAATGTCTCTTCTAACTGTTGAACTCCGTCTTCAAAATCTGAGTACACAATAATAATCGTTAACACACATCGTTAAAACAAGTTGAATGAAAACGCTTTAATATCGAGGTTTTCAAACATTCGGCACAGTATAACTGAACAACATAGGTAACGCGAACTCAAAGGTCGTATCCATAGAGATTGTAATTCTTATTATCGTTGGTTTTCACGGTCTTCTTTCTGATAAAACAGCTTTGATTACTTTCTAAAACAGTTACGGCTTTTTCGTATTTTTATTTGTGCCCCATAAAACTTGAAGGTTAACCCGACCGTGCCAGCGCAGCGTGGTGAATTACCGGCGGCGCCCATTCCCTCTTACAGAGTAGAGGCCTGTGTACCAGTAGTGGGATCGTGATAGGCTGATTATGCCATGTTTATGCTTAAGGTCTAAGATATCTTGACTGTAAATTTCTCAAACCTTGTTGGCATATAGCAGCAAACACGCTGAAGAAAGCATACCAGCCCGACTTAGGCCTGCTCTCCAACCTGGCAGCGACTGTGAGAACCAGGGTGCAGGCAATGCCAGCGAGGATGGCGCAGCCCCAGACACCGTCGGACATGGGCGTGAGGAACTGGTTCTCATACTGACCCACGCCTTTCTCTGCGATCAGGTAGTAGAATTTGGTCCTAAAACGTACGAAGTATTCTTAGCTAAAAGATGGGCGGTCATTAGTCTAGGTTAAATCGAAAACAAAAGTACCGTTGGCACTGAGAAGGGAAATACAAAAGTTAAACCTGTGAACTAATGCTAGAGAGTAGGAAAAGACATACTGCAGGTTGGTGGTAGGTGGGTGGTATATGTCGACCCAATCAAGCCAATTGGGAAATATCCTGGCACATGTGCTGGATAGGTCTGTCTCTTCCCAAAGTAGAGAATTTGTGACTGCCTGTGGAAGGTCATACAGTTATTTTACAGCAACAAATAAGAATTAGAATATAAACTCACTTCACATAAAAAATATT
The DNA here is from genome assembly GCA_963082995.1 of Noctua comes. Lineage (NCBI taxonomy): Eukaryota > Metazoa > Arthropoda > Insecta > Lepidoptera > Noctuidae > Noctua > Noctua comes. Next base: position 736,789 of record OY720269.1, read on the forward strand.
ACCAGCGTGGTGTTCCTCTCAGGAGATCCAATCCATCGACCTGCAATACTGTAGTTAAATCTGTAAAAAAGCTTTTAATCAAAATTGTAAGCAAAGGTTTCAAAGGAAAAACTATTTCAACAAAAAAGGTTAACAACAACGGAAACATCAGCAAAATACAATAAAGGCATGTCTGCATAGATTGACGCCGATCAATAAAGTTGAGTGTTCAGATCGATGTACTCGTAGTTTGGTCCATTCAAGACTTGGTTGGTTGCTTGGTTTTTGGTTTGGTTTGGTTTGGTTTGGTTTGGTTTCATCGAAGATCATTACGTTTAAGGCGATCAATATCCATTGGTGTCGACCAACTTTTTTTTTTTTTTTTTTTTCGGATGGGAAATCATCAAATGACACCCCCCACTCTGGGCGGAGCGGAAGGGAGTGTCAGACTTGTACTGACTAAAACCCATCCATGTTCCTTCTTTGCCCTTTGTGTTCCAGGGCCACGGTATCTCTTTCGAACAGTCCCGCAGCCCTGGCAGGCATCGGTCCTTGCAGACCCCTACATCGTTGCTGACATCTCTTTGAGGCGCGCGTGGAACACGAACGCGCCATCGACACGGCCTGTCGTCAGAAGACGGCCGGACGGCGAGCTAGCCCATAGCTCGCCGTCCACAGGCCCGCGCCTACGGTGGCCGGGAGCCACCACGTGACCCCCGACGCCCAGGGCGTCTCCCGCGGCGGCTGGGACGTGAGGTTCTTTCCCTCTCACGTCCCGCCACCTCCTTCACTAGCATGACTGCTTCGCAGAAGGAGGTGACGGCTTCCCATTCCCTCTCGCTCCGGACCATGGCTTGAACCAGGGCCGGACGCGAGAGATCGCCGCCGCCGATCGCCGCAACGAGGACACGACGGTGCTCCGCCCAAGCGGGGCAGACCTCCACGGTATGTTCCACCGTGTCCTCCGGACGATCCTCACAATGGAAACACCCGGGCGTTTCCTCCCGCCCGATCCGGTGCAGGAACCTCCCGAAACAACCGTGTCCGGTGAGGACCTGCGTCAGGCGGTAGGTGAGGGCGCCGTGGTGCCTCTCTAGCCACTCCTTAAAGAGGGGACTTATCGCCACTATGGTGGCGTGCCCTGCACGGGGTTGCGACAGTCGCTCTCTCCATGTCGCCATGAGATCACGCCGGAGGTCTGTCCGCTGAGCGGCAATTTGCCGCGGCAGCGGAGTTTCCAACCGACTTAGTGCCTCCGCGCGCCATTCGTGCAGGCGCGCGAGGACTATCGCCTCCAGATCCCATGGCGGCAATCCGGCAAGGAGGCTAGCCGCCTCACCGGAGATCGTGCGGTACCCGCGGATTAGGTGTCGACCAACTTCAATCATGTTGCACTTTAATGAACTAATTAGGAAGGTCGTTTGTACTATTGACCTGAAATTGTGTCGTTCCTTGAGCGTGTTGAGCATCTGCGAGGTGATCTTGGTCATGGCAGCCACCCCCGCCGTGTACGCCATCTCAGACAACATTTCCGGGTAGAATACCTCCGGTTGGTCAACGATCTGAATAATCATTATTAGTAACTTTCAAGATATAATCAGGGCCAGTACCTCTTATATGTCGTAACCAAATTATAATTACCACAGTTATTGCGCGCAGTGTCAAGTTGTGGAAATCCCAACGATTGTAATACTTGTACCCTTTGAGGACCATGTATAAACCTGTGAAGCCCAACAAAACAGTCAAAATTATCTACTACCGGCAAACAGATTAATGTATCACGGTGATAAATAGAACAGTTTCATGTGAGTAAAATTAAATGCCGAGGTCACCTTCGTCAGGTTGCCATGTGCCAAGAGGAGTCCTCTCCAAGTTGTTACCTTGTATTTTACCAAAATTGTACACGTCCGTCAGTGTGTAATTGACACCTGAAAAAAACATTTGGAAACAATAAGTTTAACGTTATTTATATTTTAGTTTATCCAACGAAACAAATTAAATTTGACTGAAATTACTATAATTGTTTATCTTGGTTTAAATTAAATTAACAAAAGTAAATCTTTATGAGATCTGTTTGCATATTTGTAAGAAAAATAAAGGAGGAATATTAATGTATTTACAGTAGGTACCGAAACCTGACATTAAAAGATAAAAATAATGCGCGCAAACACAAGAAAAACAGGGAAAAGTATGCATCACATCCTTTCCATATTGGTTTATTCTATTATTTCAATTTGAAAGTAGTTATATACCATCTCTGGCGACCACGGTGATATCAGCGTCCACACTCAGGTTAAGCGATTTAAACGTGTCATCAATATAATCAGTGCAATTATCGGGATCGTTCATATCAGTAAGAACAAGCCAGGGGTGCATAGCATCAAACAGCTTGTTTTGAGAAGCCTGAAAATGACATTAGTCACAATACATAGATACAGTACCAAGAGGCCTAGACAAACTGATATTATAATAGAGAAAACGATTATGATAAGTTCAAAAATGTATGAGATACATTATAAGTTACCAAAAAACCTTAATATTCCTATTTATTTATTTGCCAGAAACATGATAATTATGTTTACAAAGGTGTTCATAATATTGCATAGTGCTACATGTCTCACCGTTTTAACGGTATGCAAAATCAATTTATAATTACATTACATTACAATTATCATTATTATCATTCATAGTTAAATTACTTTCAATTCACATCAGTTCATCATCATCATCATTTCAGCCGAAAGACGTCCACTGCTGGACGTAGGCCTCCCCCAAGTGTCGCCACATTGACCGGTCCCGTGCTTCTCGCATCCAGCGGATCCCTGCAACCTTTACGAGGTCATCGGTCCACCTAGTGGGAGGCCTTCCAACGCAGCATCTTCCGGTTCGCGATCGCCACTCCAGAACTTTTCGGCCCCATCGGCCATCCGTTCTGCGAGCAATGTGCCCTGCAGACTGCCACTTAAGTTTGGCTATTCTTCGGGCTACGTCGGTAACCTTGGTTCTCTTGCGGAGCTCCTCATTTCTGATTTGATCACGCACGGAAACTCCGAGCATAGCCCTCTCCATTGCCTTTTGGGTGACTTTTAGCCTTCTGATGAGGCCCATTGTGAGCGACCACGTTTCGGTTCCGTATGTAATCACTGGCAACACACACTGGTCATAGACTTTCATCTTGAGACACTGCGGTAAGTTGGACGAGAAGATACCACGCAACTTCCCGAACGCTGCCCAGCCGAGTCGGATTCGACGATTGACCTCTTTCTCGAAGTTAGACCTACCTAACGGTACCGTTTGTCCCAGGTAGACATAATCGTCTACAACTTCGAGTGTAGAGTCTCCGATCTTGATAGGAGTGGGTGTTACATGGGCATTCAACATGACTTTGGTTTTGTCCATGTTCATTTTAAGACCCACTCTTTCGGAAGCTCTACTGAGGTCATCGAGCATTGTACTGAGGTCCTCCATGGTCTCAGCCATGACCACTATATCGTCGGCAAACCGAAGGTGAGAGATGTACTCGCCATTGACGTTGATGCCTAGCCCTCTCCAGTCCAGAACCTTGAAGACATCCTCCAGTGCAGCGGTGAACAGTTTCGGAGATATGACGTCTCCCTGTCTCACACCTCGCTGCAGAAGGATAGGTTCCGAGGTCCGGTCTTGAAGTCGGACTGACATGGTGGCGTTTTTGTACAAACTCTTCAACACCTCGATGTACCGATAGTCGATTTGGCACCGTTGGAGAGACTGCAGTACAGCCCAAGTCTCGATCGAATCGAAGGCTTTCTCGTAGTCCACAAACGCCAAGCAGAGAGGCAGGTTATATTCTCCGGTCTTCTGTATAACCTGCCGCAGCGTATGTATGTGGTCTACGGTGCTAAAGCCTTTTCGGAATCCGGCTTGTTCGGGAGGCTGAAAATCGTCAAACCTGCGCGCGAGACGATTCGTGATGACTCTTGAAAACAGCTTGTAGACATGGCTTAGAAGTGAGATGGGCCTATAGTTCTTCAGCCGGGCATTGTCGCCCTTTTTGAAGAAGAGGACCACCACACCCCTGCACCATGCCTGCAGCGTTTTCCCCTCGAGTATAACGGAATCAAACAGCTTCTTAAGGGCCTTAAGTACCAGTTTTCCACCTGCCTTCAGGAGTTCGGCCGTAATTCCGTCATCACCCGGTGCCTTGTTGTTTTTAAGCTGTTTCAGAGCCATCCTAATCTTGGGCTGCCATCCGGAATGTCTTCGGTATAGTGTCGGGTCAGTCTAGCTCTTGGGTCGTTAGCTAGATTTGCAACGGGTTTACTGGTTGAAGTGTACAACTGCCCATAAAAACTCTCGATCTCCCTCAGCAGCTCCGGTTTGGCGGATACGATCCTGCCATCGTCGGTCTTCAGTTTCGTGAGCTGGCTCTGCCCAATAGCCAGATCTCTTGAAAATACCTTGGAGCCTTTATTCCGCTCAATAGCGTCTTTAATACGCTCGGTATTAAAGCGGCGGAGGTCGCGTTTCAAGGATTTAGAGATCCGTCTATTGAGCTACCGGTACTTCACGCCTCGTCTGAAGACTGTGGGATCATCTCGCGCCGCTCCTTCATGAACTCGAGAGTATGATCAGAGAGTTTTTTGTTCGACGTGTCTTGAAGAACTTAGACCCAGTCGTATGGACAGTTTCCACGAACCCATCGTTGTATTCGTCCACTGAGCTTCCTAGGCACTCGAAACGATTCTGGAGTTCAAGCTGAAAGCTCTCGGGGTTTTGGATCTGGATTTGTGCTGGACGGAGCGTAGACTTCATCAGTCGAGACCATTCAAGCTTTATATTGATGTTCAATGTGCCTCTTACCATGCGGTGATCGCTCCCGGTTTTCACCGAATTGATCACAGAGACATCATTGAACATTTGCTTCTTGGTTGACATGATGAAGTCAATCTCATTTTTAATAATAATAATAATAATTCATTTATTCAGGTAATTAGGACCCATTGCCATTTATCACAATACAACCACACTACAAACACAAAAACACAAAAAAAAAAAAAACAGAACATTACAATTTAGTCAACAAATAAAATAATAAAATAAAATAAATTACAATACAATACAATTAGAAATATAAATACAAATAGAATTGATAATTAAAAATTCAGCTTAACTTAATTAATTAATTAATTAAAATTCAAAACATTAAACTGCAAAACATAAAAAAGATAAATAAAACAACAATTACAATTTTCTAGCCGGCATTTTTAGTTGCACCATCGGGACTCTGCCAGGTCCACTTCCTGTGCTCACGCTTTTTGAAGAAAGAGTTCATCATATAGAGGCCCTCCTTCTCCATATAACTAGCCAGTTGGTGACCCCGGTGGTTCCGACGTCCAACCCCAAATTGCCCCACCTGCAGCTCATCCCCGTCTCGTTTGCCCAGTTTCGCGTTGAAGTCCCCCATGACAACGGTGAAGTGAGTTTTGAAACCATGCAGGGCTTTAGAAATATCCTCATACATGGTCTCCACTTCGTCGTCGGGGTGTGCCGAGGTCGGGGCGTAGACCTGTATGACCTTCAGCGAATATCTTGAGGATATTCTGAGTGTAAGGTACGCCACCCTGGTCGACACACTCTCGATCTTCACCACGTTATTCACGAGGGACTTGTGGACGATAAACCCAACACCACCCTGGGACTGCCGGTCACCCTCTCGGAAATAGAGCAGGTTGCCGGATTTCAGGATTATCGTATCCTCCCCTCCTCTTCGGACTTCAGATAATCCCACAATACTCCATCGCAGTCTGCTCAATTCCTCTTCGAGTTCCGTTATCTTGTCGTCGGTCCGGAGTGTACGCGTGTTGTATGTTGCCAGGTCAAGTCGTCGGTATAGGCAGCCTGATCCCTTCCCGAGATTCTTCGCACCCCTTGCCACGCCTTAACCTCGACCGCTACCATAGTCGAGGGTAGACGGGCTGCCGGGTACTAGGGGCCATTTTTGTGTTGCGCTCATCATTGGGGGGTTTTGCCATAATCGCCACGCTTGGCAGGCGGGTTGGCGATCGCAGTATGGTCGTTATACAGTCACAGAGAACGCTGCTGCCCATTCTCTGGTAAGTCCCTTAGTCGCCTCTTACGACATCACATCAGTTAAATTCCATTAATTTTAAAATCATACATTATTTCAATTATTATACTGCACACACTTGTATTTTACCATATTATAAAATGAAACGATAAATTCAAAAAAAAAACAACAACCATTGACTTAAATTATTACTTATTCCTATTCCGGTTTCATTCCTATTGGATGTCGAAATGCATTAACAGCGATATCCATTCATTTATCTAGGTGCCTCAGCATTAAAAAGAGATTGACACACAGGTATGAATGTCAAAAACAGCACTAACTAAATAAAGCTTAACTTTTTCTGACTCGATGTGCTACATCAACGGCCGCTTATTTGGTAATTTAGTAGCAAATTGTTTCGTGCATAAGTGAGAATTTATAAATAAGCTCACCGAGACATAATAATCATACACTTTGATTTACAATTCAAGCCTTTACCTATCTCCGTGCTACGAGTACCCAAAGCCTTGTTTCTACAAACGTGTACTTACTGCTAGTGCACCCCAACCCCCAATAATCTCAGAACAATGATTACCTGATTCAACAGCGCTCGTGTATTGTCACAATGGCCGTCGACCAGCATGCCGACCGCCGCTGTGCGCTGGTGCGCTATCCGTACCACATCCACCGTATTGATATTCACGTCTTTATCGATACGCTGCACCGATACACGGACACTCTCTTTTGTTAGTTTGTGAGCAAGGATGATGTTGTCTGAGGATAGGGTTTAATAGTTTAGTGGGTGCAGAAATAGTGAGTCATAATAATATAGCTAAGTTGGTTTGGACTAAAATCCTTTTTTTTTCTACAAGGTCAAATACTCCTCACTCATAGAGAATATTCTGCAAATATGTTGCCTTGTTCGCATTGTTATGTTATAACATTATGAGTCATCTTTTTTACAAAACATAATTTTTATAAATATCATACAAGTCAATCAAATAAAAAGGTTCATTGATGAACCTTTGCCATTTCATACAGTACCTATATCCTCCCGTGATTTCCGAGACCTAAATTTCTAATATCAAATTGTAAGAGGCAATCTTAGTATTTACCCGATTGCGGTGTAGCCCAAGAGAGGGTTATGTTTTTTTACTTACAATAATGACTTTCACACGTAAAGTAGCAGAGATATCTCAAATCCTTGTACAAAACATAATCAGTTACAAAATTATCTACATCCAAGTTGAAACCCAGTACGTTTAGAAATAGACTGAACAATATCCATGGCAAAATCATTTTGCGAGATCTTGACGCTTGCAGTCGCGAATGTGATATGAGCAATTGTTGCTCGACAGGATCGCGTGGTATAATAGCTGATCGTTTTAACTGTCCATCAAAATCAACGTCACTCAAACTTCATGTGTAATAGGGGGCAGATTCGCATATTAGTAGTTTCAGATTTGAAATAGGTAGTATTAAGTAAAGGTCAAGATTAATTGGCATATTTTGTGATTGGCTCTTAGATTGTAAAGGCTTGCCTACATTAGCAAATGATTGTCGTGAAATACATTTCTGAGCATAGGAGTCATCATAATAGCGTGTCGATGGAAATCTATGTACAGCAAGCCAAGTTAATTTGTTTACATCGCACACATCGGTAACTGTCATTGTACGAGGCGGTAGTGCTCATTATTATTGTGTGAGTAAACGTATTGTACCCTATACGGGGTTTATTTTTTTTATCTTTACCCGTGTATACATTTTATACTAACTTAACATCGTAACCATAGCTGATTGGTGTTTGCGTTAGCTAGTGATCTAACCTCGACGACGTGAGTTCGATCCCAACTGATGAATTATTTTTGCTATTTTTACTTTTTGTTTTTTTTAATAAATTTATTTTGTGGACAATAAAATCACTCAGCCAAAAAGTAAAAAAGTAATTAAATAAAACCAATTAAATAATTTGATTTTTTTATTACATAAACATTGGCATTGTTTGCTTAGCTTATATAACGCTTGGGTCATTAGCAAATTATCCGTCTCGTTTCTTCCAATATGTTTCTTCCTTATATTGGTTGTTTCAAGGTTCAATTTGGTGGGGGCTGTATGTTAGAAAAAAAAAACTTGTGTGGCTGATACAATGATTTAATACGAACTGGTTTTAAACATTCATGAGCTATAGCTATGCATACAAGACGTTCGAATGAGTAAAACACTGTTGTTTACCAGTTTTTTTGACAAAGACAAAGTTTTTTGTTGGTAAGGATTGACGTAAATAATTTGTCAAAGTAGGTAGGTATATAATTTTTATTTTTTTTAACGTGGTAAAATCATCAAATGAGTCCTCCCACCCAGGGCAGAGTGGGAGGAACTGTCAGACTTGTACTGACTAAAATCCACGGTGGCTTTCAATAGCCCTTTATGATCCAGGGTCACGGTAATTCTATAAGTCCCGCGACCCCGGGCTTTGGCCCTCTAGAGGGGGGCCCCGTCATAATGCTGACACTCTTTGAGGCGCGCGTGGAACACAACGCGCCGTCGACCCGGGCATGGTCCGTGGTCGGACGAGAGGTCTCCGCCTATCGCCGCCGTGAGGACACGGCGGTGCTCTGCCCAAGCGGGGCAGTCCTGCACCGTATGCTCCACCGTGTCCTCTGGGCGGTCCTCGCAGTGGTGACACCCAGGCGTTTCCTCCTTCCCCATCAGACACAGGTACCTCCCGAAGCTTTCGTGTCCGGTGAGGACCTGTGTCATGCGGTAGGTCAGGACGCCGTGACGCCTATCCAGCCACTATTCAAAGAGGTCTTACCGCCGTGATTGCGGCGTGCCCGTAGGTTTTAATTGAATCAAAGTAAAATTAGAGGTGAAGTGAATCAACATGTTAGATAATAAGAAATTATGACAACTTCTAACCGCATAACAATAACGTCACTTCACCATACTTTCAATAATTTACGAGTTGTGGTTTAAAAAAAGTTTTATACCTACTTATTGCTACGTTTTGTACTCGTATTAATTCACATTTACTTAACAAATACGAACATTATTTGCATAAAAATAAGATTCATATTCGCCTACTAATTAAAATAAATTCGACTAATAATGGGTCGGCAAACTTTCGTTTTCTATTACTTCTTGTAACCTTGTACTCATGCTGTTAACCACATTCGCGCATAATATGTCACTACTTTACGACCATCCTTCCGACTTAAACGTTTTTTCGTCGCTAAAAATCACCACATTTTTCTCCCAATCAAAATTGACGTATGACCTAGCAAACTGTAGTCGGTTTTGTGGTGCGCAGTGGACAGCAAATGTGCGCGCTGGCTTGCTGCAACGTAATCCAGCAGAATGTAGGTGATTTCTCACAGTTTATTAGCACACTTTTATGCGGGTGGCCATGAAGGGATCAGTCTTATGCCTTGCCACGATGTCGTGGTGTCGAGCCGATGAATTTGCTTTTGGTTTTGGCCTAAGATGTTCTACGTCTCCAAAATCCGCATATCGGCGGACCCATAACTGCACGGTTCTCCTCTGTGAATAAAAACAGTATTTATAATACTTATAATAATAGCTAATATTATAATAAATAAACACTATATTTATATACTTTATATACACTATGTTTATTCAATATACTTATATAAAAACCTAATTAGTATTACTTATAATAATACAATACATAAATACAAGATATACACTGACATTAGCAAACATTATAATTTATTTTTATTTACGTTATTCAAAGGCTATTTTTTAATCTGTCTAAGGGCTAGATCAAGCTAATTTTAGACCAATCTAATTTTATCATAATCATCATACGGTTACAAATTAAAAAAAAAGAAACTATAATTCAGTTATGATAATATATTTTTGTGTAAATGTTACTCTAGTCATTAAATCAGAAATGTATATAGTGTAAGCAATTGTTGGTTAACCTAAATAAATAAATAACTATGGTAGGTATTGCAATAAGTTACCTTAATTATTTATTCCTAGTAAACATTGAAAGGGGAGAGGAGTTAGTTAAAGTGAAGTAGGTATAATATCAACGTAATATCTAACTGTTAGTCACCGATTTCATTAAGCGCCTTGCAATTTCACTTCTTCTTAGCGTATCGATGACAATTCAAAATGAGTCAGCCCAAAATTTAGCGACGAGTTTGGCTCTTTCAGTAGCGTCCTGTGATGCACTTCACAGGAGCAAATAACAGGACAGGCAGGACACGATATAAAGTGTCCCATCAGCATCACATTTACACTCACAATTTCACATAATATAGATACGTTTTGCTCATCCAAAACAACGATTTCCACCTCTTTGAACATTGATAAATGTTGCATGGTTGGATCCACAGAAATAAAAGCACACAAATGCGTAAGTAATCATAAACTCAGTAATGCAAATACTCGTAGATTGACAACTAAGAACGCTCATTTTTTTATTTTATTATATCTCCTTCAGTATCATAAGTGAATGATGACTATATATTGGTGTATGGTAATTGATGTGCCACACGTACACTAATAAAAAAGGAGCTCGCCCGTTTTATTTTGTGTTTGTGTGCATAACTTCATAGTTATGCACACAAACACAAAATAAAGTGAGGTGAAGTCATCTTCACCCACACATATAAACTATAAATCAATTACTTGGTTCAACTGTACACAATGAGCCCACCCAGAAATTGGTTACGAGTTTTGTATTTTCAGTAGTGTGCGTCAGTTTTTTTAATAAGTTGTTTTATCATTGCGACTTCAGTAGAAATTGGGTGAATTGATTCTTATTATAAACGGCCATAAAGAAGTAAATCAAAATAAAAAGGATACTTCTGATTAAATTTAACAGACAGATTTAACGCAAACAGTGTAATATAATTTTGAATGGAGCACAAAGAAAACAATAAAACCGCAAGTTTCACTATAAACGATGTAATAAAAAGCTACTTGTAGTCTGCTGACGGGACGAGATCCTGGCTTCACAATCATGACCTACATCATCGCAGAACAAAAATCTGCTTTATATGTATTGTCGGCGGTTGTGGTTTGTCGGCGGTAAGTGCTAAAACGGGTCTACCAGTTCAAGTATCTAGGGCACTACGTAACCGACGACCTTGATGACCAGGCGGATATAAAGGGTGTAAATAGACCCTTAACACATCCGAAAGTCACTTGTTTTCCCCGTCTTTGCGATCATTTTTTTGTTCTAGACCATACCTGGGAACCTTCTTGTTACGGAGATATTGGGGGTCAAAGTTCCAACTTTTTCACAAGTTTTTTTTAAATACATGTTTTTAATGTAAGATTTTTACTTTACACACCTCCACGACCCCCGTACTATTCAATCCATCCATCAGCACAATGCTTTGAGTGGTTTCCATCCTTAAAACGTGATTTTTGACCCAGAAAAAAAAAGTCGATTCCCAGGAATAATTTTTGAGTAAAGTTACTTAATTTGATGTACAGAATGCTTGGTTGACGGCTACGTAGGGCGTTGGTGGTCCGGTGTAACATGTTGGCCCGCAGGTTTGCACGTTGTAGTAAGCAAGTTAAAATAACGCTTTTCAAAGCTTATTGCCAAGTCTTCTACACGTGCAGCCTCTGGGCCAATTATACTCAGCGGACCATCAGCGCCCCACGAGTCCAGTATAATAATGGATTCAGGATGTTGATGGGTGCAGTGCATCTGGTATGTTCGCGCAGGCACGCGTCGACGACTTTCACGCGATCGTTAGGAAGAAGTCTGCGTCGTTACTCTGCAGAGTACGGGTCAGCTCCAACTCCATCCTGAAGACTATAGCAGGGAGGTTCGACTCCCCGATTTTTGTGGCTATTGTTCGTAGATGCCTCTCGAACAACAACCTTGTATCAAAATAAGTTGTAAATAACATAGTTTATAAGTTTTATTTTACTAACCCTCTATGGTTGTTGCTTGTTCGAAATAAAACTTATTTAAAAAAAAAATATTATTCCCTCAGTTTTTTTTCTTACAATTTCCAATAAAAACTAAATGTCGACATCTAGAGGTCTTATTCTATTGTCGTGCCTTTGTGTTATATAGGGGAGGGGGGATATAATACATTATTGGTAATTTTATAAATAAATATACACACAGTCGAATGCGTCTATCGTACCCCTATTTTTTATGTTGTTTTGTATACACTACTCATCACATCAACATAAACAAGGCATTGTGGCAAGAAAAACTTTGTAGGCAAGAGCGAGTGAAGCGAGCTCAGGACTTGGGGCACACCGACTCCAGACAGGACAGTTAGGTTACTTTAAACCCTGCAGACAGAAATAGGAGCCCCGCGTAGCGGGGCTACCTGTCGACTACGCCTTATTACAACATTTTGATATTTACCTTGACGTTGAAACGTTCAGTATACTCCGACCAAATAGGTTACTACTACAGTACTTTCACAGTTTTTATGCTTTGTGACTGGGACTGTAGCTATTGTTGTCTTTGTTTCGACAATTCAAAAGTGCCTGTAACTGGCCTATTTGAAATAAATGCTTTGATTTTGATTTTGTTAGGTTAGGTTAGAACTATAGAACTGTTTTTTTTTAATTTCAACCCACAAGGGGGTGAAAAGAGGGATGAAGTTTTGTATTGAAGTTGTTCGTTCGCTAAATTTTGTATTCAAGTAAAAATAATTATTATAAGTACACGTGTACCGTTTCTAACTTTTCATAGAATGAAGCGATTGCGATGAAGCAAAAACTTTTTAATCCCGGTAGTACGTTCCCGTCGAATATTTTTCGACATCCACGCGGGCCAAGCCGCGGGAAAAAGCTAGTTTATTTATAAAACTAGGCGAGCATAACGTCTACTTGTACATTTTCGTTGAAATAAAATACCATGGAAAAATACATCGAACAAACAATATTCGTTAAAAATAATTCTACTGTTTGATAAGTTTGTTAAACATAAAATTGTGATTATTCAATTCATTGCATTGTATTTCTGAGAAATGTGTTTCATTCAAGTAAATAGCCGTTAAAACAATAATATTCGAAATAAAAATATAAGAACCAAATTATGATATAAAAATTTTCGGCGAAACGAAATTCTATGAAATGTCTGCCTGCGAAACAAGGGAACACCGTTGTATAGACTTTCCTTGAATATATACTTGTTAAAATAACCTATGTTTCATAGTTTATAAACTTATTCACGACTATATTCTTTCCAGTTGCTAATCTATCCAGCTGCAAAACTGTCCAGCTGAGAATCTGTCCATACTCCCGAGGGGAACACACGCATAAATATATATAATACTAACTCTGAAGGTTATGATGGAATCAACAAAAAAATTAAAAAGTACAGAATTAATTCCCATTTTGACATATTTAATTATCCTCTTGTTTTAGTCAGGTACATTTCCTGATGCCCTAAAATTATCAGTCGTGAAGCCACTGTGCAAAAAGCACGATAAAAAGGACGTCAAAAACTATCGCCCGATTACTCTGATTGCTATTTTGTCAAAGGTTTTCGAGAAATGTATGCTTAAGAGACTTGTCGACTTCTGTAGCAAATTTAATATTATAGCAAAGGAACAGTTTGGATTCCAAAAGCAAAAGTCAACAACACAAGCAATATTTACTCTGCTGGGCAATATCCTGATTAACTTAAACAATAATAAATTAACAACAGGTCTTTTTTTTCGACCTATCACAAGCTTTTAACTTCGTAGCACATGACATATTATTGAGAAAGTTAGAAATACTGGGAATAAGAGGAGTTGCACTACAATGGATTTTCGTCTTATATAAGTGGTCGAAAACAATACGTTGTTATAGACAAAGTAAATGAAAACGTTCTCACTTCCTACTGTTCTGTTTCTAGGGTAAATATATGTGGCGTCCCTCAAGGAAGTGTATTAGGTCCCATATTATTCTTATTATATATAAATGACATACCACTGGTGACTAATAATAAATTTATAATTATTCGCAGATGACATTTCAATTATCGTATCATCTGACCAAAAATCACCTTCTGATTATGAAATAGACATTAATAATATGATTGACAAAATTTTACAATGGCTACAGACTAATAAATTAAAAATTAACTTAGAGAAATCGAAATCGAATCGAATCGAATTTATTTATTTATTTATTTGGCAATACAATTTTAAACTTAATATTGTCAGACTAAAAGAAGTAACGCAAACCAAATTCCTAGGTGTGCTCATAGACCAAGACTTAAATTGGAAAGGACATTTAGATGATTTATGCAATAGGATTAATAAATTTACTTACGCCCTCAGACAAGTAAAGAACGTAGCAACCGTTAAAACGGCAATTACTACATACCATGCATATCGAATCTATTTTAAGTTACGGGCTTGTCGTATGGGGGAGCAGTACAAATAAAGACAGAGCATTCATTGCACAAAAAAGGTGCATCAGGGCCATTTGCGGACTTCGTTCTGATGAATCTTTATTATTAATACTCGAAACGGGATATTTACCATGTTTACTGTTTCTTATGAGTTCCCGATATTTCGGCGCTGTTGCAAGCGCCATGATCACGGATAAACAAAGTAATAAAGTTAGTGACCATGATAGTTTAAAATCTGATGAATCTTGTAAGCCAATTTTTAAAAAGCTTGGTCTGTAATCACTTCCTGCATTTTACATATACGCAATCTGTAATTTTGTCTACAGTAATAAGGGATTGTTCAGAAAAGCTTATGAAGTAATCTCTCATCCAACAAGACTTGTAACGAAGGATAATCCTAAATCAGCCAAGTATGCTAAAAGCTGCCTTGTGATGTGTGTACGCATTTTCAACAAAAATCCGAAAGACTCAAATGTAAAAAAAAAAAAGAAAAAATAAGAAAATGAATAGAATGAATAAATAAATGTATGTATGTAATGTGTATAATTGTAATTCATTTAAAAATAAGCTGCATAAGTGGCTGATTGGACATAATTTCTAAAACATTAAAGGTTTCTTTGACATTTTATAATATTATATCCATCTAATAATTTGAATGATTTAATTCATATTTACTGTTGTTTTGACAATCATGATAATTATTTTGCATGCAATTGATATTCTGTATAGCTAAACATGTGGACATTGTATAAGACTGTAACACCATCGTACCATGTTTAAAGCAAATATAGACTTATCTTAAAGTCAAACATTCCAGTACACAAAATTAGTTAATTTTCTTAACTTCCACACGCTTATGAAAAGACTCTCATTTACTACAAAGACATTTATTTGTACCTCTCTCACTCAGTAGGGGAGAGTGGTATTATCGCGAAAGCGGGGTAACCCCGAATGAAGTCGTTACAGCATGTTAGACAAGGGTAGTCGATAATTTCTTTCAAGAAGGAGCAAGGGGGGCCCGCGCAAGGAAAGTAGATGCGGACATCCCTTTTGTGTTCCAGAACTACAACAAAGGCATGAGCGGAGTTGATCAAGTTGACCAGTCGATCGAAGCAGACAGAACAGCTATACGAGGCAAAAAATTGTGGTTTGTTCTGTTTACCTACATGCTGAATTTAGCTGTAGCTTATGCTTGGCGTCTGCATGTCCTGACCGCTGAAGAGAAACTAGACTAGCTCCAGTTTCGCCAAAGTATCGCCCGATTTTATTTGAAGAGTGTAGGCACTGAAAAGCCCGATGGAAGGCGTCGTAAACCTTCTTCAGTGGTGCCAAATATGAATTTAGATGGTGTTGGGCACTTCCCCCAGAAACTGCCAAGCCAGCTACGATGCAACGAATACCTCATGAAAGCACGTTGGCAATGTAAAAAATGCATCAAAACATTGTGCATCGAAAAAGGATGTTTTGAAAAATACCATACATAAGCCCATTGGCCCCATTTGAGGACGGTGTTTTTTAATACATAAGGAAGTTTTTTTTTTCGTTTTTTTTCTTTATAAAATGTCTTAGTAGCCTCCAATAGTTACGTCAGTAAAGTTTTTTTCAGAATTTTGCTACTAGTTTGTATTTGGGTCCAAATGGGTTAAATCAGTTTTGCAGCACACTCTGGTCCAATAATCTGCACAAAATAAACCTTAAGATAAATATGCCGTAAAAATCATGAGACCAGCCCACCCTATACGAGTGTACATTGTGCAAACGGCCGTACCCTGATGTTATTATAGAATTCAGTTTACGGAACAGTTGCGCTTGTACGAATTGCTTCAATTACGGCCTCGTATGAATATTTAACCTTTTGACCTTTTAACCCTCGCAGGTAATGGTATGTTTGCTGCTTTAATCTTTTTATATGTTTATTGATAGCCGAATAAAATAAATCTTTATGTAGCACCTTTTCGTAACAGAGAAGCGGGCGATTGGCATTTAACATAATTGTTACTGAACTTGATTATTTTTATAAAACGAGTTAAACTGCTACTACCATCAGTAGATAGAATTAGTTTATATTACTGCAGATGTCTTCAGCTATCTTGTTACATATTTTATCTTAAAACGGGAGTACTAAAACAAAGCGTAAACGATACTTAGCCGTAACTATGATGCGACATCTTCTACACTTTAGTAGCAAACTCACGAGGAAGCTTCCGTCGTTTGTGAATAATTCAATAAAAGTTAAAATTGTATCCATTTTTGTAGGAGTGAACCTCTAAGAGTGTCTTGTTAACTGGTTTACTTAGGCCATTACCAGGGAATTATTGAAAGAAATTGATCCCCCCGGGATAAGACGCACCAGCACGGAAAACCCTCTCTAAACGTATACAAGGTTAATATGAATAATGGTGGTTTTCCCTTGACAATAGAATTTGACTTTGGAGAAAAATGATCCGACTTTTTCATGGTTTCAGCCGTAATAATGTACCCCGTGTTGCTCCATTAGGTACTAATTAGGAGCGAACGTATCTTTTGAGTTGGACTTCGTCGAAAAATCATATTTGGAATTTTATTGTTAATTCAGATTTAAACGAGCGAGTTTGTAAGAAGAGCTCTAATTAAAGAGTGATATTACTTATGAGTCACATTAGGTGTACCTTGACTGTGAATGTGACTAACACGAGGACCTTTTGTTATTTTAAGTGACGTTTACTTTGTGATGTTATTTCCTTTATTTATCTTCACAACACATTGTTTTTTACATTTTGAATATTTCTGAAATAAAAAAATTCTAATATAAATAAATAAAATTACTAGAGCGCATAAATTGTTGTAGACAAATTTAGATAATTGTCGTAATTTAAGTACTTCAAGCAATAGCTATCTCTTTCTGTATCATACGTTCCGTATTATCTAACGCAGTCGTGACAACGCAACGATATTTGAACGCCGCTGAGTATGAACGTAGCGTATCTTTCTTTATAATATCATTGGTTCCGCCGGAGTCTGGAGCAGGGGCCATGCCACCGGAAGTTAGGGCTCCAGAGACCTCCTCACAAATGCGAGCCGTAACGAGGAGTAATGCCTTCTGAATCAGGCCCTTGATGCAACCGCCCATTGTGAGCCTCGAAAGATGGTCGTCGAGGCTCTTGGCCATTAGGCCACTGGCTGTCACGACAATCGGCACAATGATAGCCGAGTTCACATTCCACATGCCGTCAACCCCGTGTGCTAAGACGAGACAATTACTTTATTATTATTTAAATATTAAAAAAAAACAATATAGTCCGGTCAGTTATTTATTTATTTTCATGTGTAATGTTCCACGGTAGGGCAACCTCTCTTTCTCCTTTCCAAGCTTCTCTATTTTGAGCTATTGTGTGACAATTCTGCTCTGCTCTGCTGCTGCTCGCGTCAAGTTCGTCCAGTTCTCAAGATCTCCCGCGATGTCGCAGCTCAGTTCATTTTTTTTTGTATACCTTGTCCCACTACAGTTTTAAAGACCGATTGTTCCTAATAACTGCGACGATTCTGCAGTTATAAAGCTTAGATTTATAACACTGCCCGCCTTAGATTTTTACAATCCAACGCCATTTCAAATCCTTCGTCTCCAAACACAAAATCCGTATTTGTAGCGTTACTGCGTAATCTATTAACAAAGTTGTGTTAGTTCGACAGCGTACAAAAAGCCCAATAAACGCTGTACTCCGTGTTTACGCCGCTACGCCACTGGTCGACGGTACGCTGATACACCGGCGGTAGCCGTAACGCTATTTCTAAACCGGCCGCTCTCACATCGACGCGTGGTCGACCACAGTACTACGCTCGGTATTAGTAGGTACCTAGACCTACTATGCAGCTGTGAATAGGTGGTTTTTATATGGCGTGAAATAAGACCTGTTGCCGGTGGTTTTATTTTCTATAAGGGTTTGAAGATAAAAAGCATGAGTTTTATTAAATTCCTTTGCTTTCGTAGTGGTTAACTGCAGATAACGTTTTCGACAGTTTTTAAAATAAAATATTTAATTTAAAGATAGTATCACAATTAGCTACAAAAAATCCTATACAGTAAAGGTCTGATATTAAGAACGTTTTATTTATCTCCAGTTTCGTTTTCAAAACTGTTATTACCAAAACGAAACTAATAGTGGAGTATTAATTTCTAAGACGTTTTTAGATTAAGAAAATATCGAGTTAATTAAATTCAGACAAAGGGCTGCGGAGAGAAGCTTTACAATTAGAATATTAAAATTCATGAAGCAATTTATAACACTTAGATATTAAAACAGTTGAAATACATTAAGATGTTGTATGAACGCAATACGAGGTTGGTTTTTAATTAATATAATTTTATTTTACTTGAGATTTCAGCGAGTAGTGAAATATGAGCTAACTTGGTAACAGTGCCTAACAAGTATAATATTTTAGGTGTAACTAAATTTCTATATACATAACACCTACTACTTTGAATTTAGAATTTTAGTCTAGAGGTCTAGACTGATACTTGGCTTCAGATTTATTAAAATGTGTTTGTTACTTTGACACGGTTGTAATTTGTTAGAGATCTTCATCAAATAAATAAAATAAGAAAACTGGTACAGCAGTACATAGTTTTATTTATGCTAGCAGTGAAGTAAAGAAGTGGTTCTTAACCAGTAGCAACTACGACCAGACCAACGAAGCTAACCCTGGGGTATATCATAAAAGTATTCTGTAAAACATGTCACCAGTTCGTCATCCGGTGTGATACACATCCAACATAACAGGCGAAAGTAAAAGGCTTGCTTGCGCGCGCGCTCGTAGTAAGGAGACAATATAAATGCTAATTCACGGCGCGAACGACCACAGTGCGGGAGACTCAGGAGAGGGTGGGGCAGGGGGGGGGGGAGGCAAACAGGCCCTAGGCAAACTAACGAGGTTTTTAAATGACTTTGTTGGTACGATTATGGCACGTTGCACCACTAATCACTTAAATGCGTTTAACATATTTAAAACAGGGACCGATTAATCGGGTTAAAAATTTAACATTATACCGGTTAATCCTTATAATGTATGGATTAACCATTTAAATATTGCTGATTAACTAAAAGACAAAACACTGAACGTGGGCTAACTTTAACTTTCTTACATATTTTTTAAATTCAAAAATGAACCCCTAAACGGTTTACCTTTTCGGTCCCTGTATGTTAAGCCTCGTATTCATGGTAAACATTTATAAAGCAACATGGTTGCATAAACATGTTGTCGAGTTGCTGTCAACATATTGCGGGCAACACTTGTGTTGCGGAGTTGATCACGCCATGTTGCAGAGTTGACGCCCGGCGAGCGAAAACATCAGTTTATCAACAAATGTTGACGTGTGTGGACGTGTTTGCAACTGTTTAAAAACATGGCGGTAGTGTGGAGCAACGATAAAATTATGCAATTACTATTATATTATTATTAGTTCCTCGGGCAACATTTTAACGCAGACTAGCGTGTGTGGACAACCCATATTGATTTAAACAAAGTTTCCAGCAGCATTCTCGCCGTTCATCAACAACGTTGATCAACTGTTGCTAAAAAAATGTTTACCATGAATACGAGGCTTTATCTTCAAATGATTGAAGGAAACACCACCATACTTGAAACAGGTTTACCCTTGAACTCATTCAGTAACTTGTGGTGAAAATGGGTGTAACAGGTGGTGTCTAGATTAATTTGAAGCGTGCGCAGCTACTTGAGGAGATTGCTTAGATGGTCGACTTCTAAAAAGGTCTAAAGTTTCTCGCAAATAGGTTAACTCAACAAGCATTTTGTTGCGCAGTGGTTTCTTAAGATTTGTCTCGTGACGCTTTAATTCCACTAATTCTATGATTTTTAAGTATTTTATAGGGTACTCCCTTTCTTCTCCTAAAATTGTTTGTCAGAAAATCATTATCCATAACACGTTTGCCATAGACTTCAGTAACCATAATGTTCAATTCTATAATGTACATCATCATCATCATTTCAGCCGAAAGACGTCCACTGCTGGACATAGGCCTCCCCCAAGTGTCGCCACATTGACCGGTCCCGTGCGTCTCGCATCCAGCGGATCCCTGCAACCTTTACGAGGTCATCGGTCCACCTAGTGGGAGGCCTTCCAACGCAGCGTCTTCCGGTTCGCGGTCGCCACTCCAGAACTTTTCGGCCCCATCGGCCATCCGTTCTGCGAGCAATGTGCCCTGCCCACTGCCACTTAAGTTTGGCTATTCTTCGGGCTACGTCGGTAACCTTGGTTCTCTTGCGGATCTCCTCCTATAATGTTCAGTTCATTCGAAATTTTCTTTACTTACTAAAACTATTTTGTCATAATATCGAGTATCGAGTAATTGAATCTTCTAATTATGCATTAAATGAAATCATATGTCCTAAGTATTGTATTATACAACATTATTTTTAGTATATGAGAAACCTGAATATAGTTTGTTCAGAATAAGTAACTGAATCGATTCCAATAATTTTTAAACCATGTTATATTTTGCCCCAAAAATATTTTAAAAAGGCTACAAGTTGGAAACCGAGTGCCACTAAATACCTATCGCAATCATTTA
Source organism: Noctua comes (assembly GCA_963082995.1). Classification (NCBI taxonomy): domain Eukaryota; kingdom Metazoa; phylum Arthropoda; class Insecta; order Lepidoptera; family Noctuidae; genus Noctua; species Noctua comes. The sequence goes on from OY720269.1 coordinate 757,739, forward strand.
GGTACCTACACTGCCAAATTATTATTATCAATGAGCTCAAGGCGACGCTCGAGGCGAGCGCGCAGGCGCGCCGCGCGGTGCATACGTTTTTGTGCGGACAGCCAGGTAACAGAACAAACTTATAAGTTTGTGATTTTTCATGATAGTTTTGAAATTTTGTACATAGATTGTTTACATAAAAATACTAGACACGTGTTTCAGGTTTCACATAAACTAAAACTAATGTTTTTTTTTTTTTTTTCTTAAATATTATTAGGGGGTTTTTATCCACATGGATACGTCAACCCCATTGTACCTTATCACTACTATTACACTACTAAAATTAAGATATACTTATTATTTAGCAGATTTAGCTATTCATTGATTAAGCTGTTGTACTAGACCACATAAAAAACTAATGTTGTATTCTAATGTGTATTGTTACTGCAACGCATGGGTAATCTGCAATTTTCCTAAAAGTCTTGCGCTGGCGTGAGGAGCGTAGGCCGTACGTAGCGATGACGATATTTGTGACCGAAAGTGGGTGTGTAATGTAAAATGCGAACGTAGCGAGCGCGTCTCACATAGACGTTAATATTTATGACAAACGGATTAAGGACATTATTGTATTTAGGGATTTCAATTTTATGGCATGTGATATTAAGTTCGGGTTATCATTCGGACAAGCGATAATTAGGACAAAAAAAATATGGATAAAAAAGTTAGGGAACACAATGGACAACCATTTCATAGATGAATAGTTTCTAGTATAAATTGTCGGTAGACGCTAATTCAACGTTGAATTAAGGGAGATTTATAACCAGAATAAATTTCTAGCACTCTTCTGCCCATATAAGCATTCTGAGTGTTATAAAATTAAACAGAGTTTATTTAAAGTTTAAAAGTAATTTTAAATATTGTAAGCGAACTCAGTAAGTTAAATCTGTATTATAATTTTGTTTAGTTTACTTTCTAACTTCCACTCGATTTCATTAAGGTCGGGGCAAAATAAGAGTTTCGTAAAGTGCTTTAAGTAGAGTCTTGAAGCTCTGACAAGTGCTTCGTTTATTCTGGTTAATAATAATTTGTCGGTTCGCTATGAAAACTCACTTATGTATTCATTATTATCTGTGTTACCGCTTTTCTAGTGTTATAATACTAGTGTGATATTTTGCTGCGCAGGGCAAAGGAATATTCTCGTGCAGATAAAGATGTGTGGATTAGCGATTTTAGATTTGTGTTAACTGTAAGTCCATGTCTCTGTCTCTCGTTGTTCAAAATCATTGATTCTTGCCAGGTTTTGATCCCGGTGCAGCTTGATGAGAATGATTAGGGGTATAGTGTCATATAATATTATGTGTGTCCTGTCCATAGTAGCGCGTTCGTTCTACAACTTACGACTGTTGATCGCACTACTCCACTTCACCATTATGTTTACACACATGCATGATTTCATTCATCAAACACACCGCTTCTGTTTTCTTTCAAAGCGAAGCAAATTGCATTCGCGTCCGCACCGGCTCCCCACGCATTGTAAACAGCTCAATTGAATAGGGGATGCCGTATTAGGGGCACTCCGTAAATAGAGCCTTCTTTGATAAAAATGCTCCGAATGGACTCTGCCTTTTGCAGACGCTTCATCGTTCAATGCATACAAAATGTTACAAGATGTCTCGGGTAGCTAGGAATCTTGTATCTTGCAGGGTTCAAGTATTAGATGTTTCCGTACAGACTAATTCGTAGCATGGATAAATATTAAAAATCTATTGAGTTGACGTCGGCTTCTAAGAATTGTCTGAGGAGGGGTAAAGTTTGTGGAATACAGTTTTATTCAACGAGCGGTTTATGACATGTTTTTAGTCAATCTCAAGAAACCACAGAAGTTGTGGTTTTTTCATCTTGTAATGTTATAGTGATCAAGTTTTAGGAGATTTCCGCGCATACATTTCTTTCTTTCTTTTGTGATAAAAATGTTTTCAATGATCCGGTGACCTTTGTTGAATATATTGTACAAATGGGCGACAGTTCTAAGACAGTGGGCTAAATGAAAAGGATAATAATAGGCTCGTCTGTGGGATAAGTCTCATTGTAAGAATATTCCTATGTTTGGGTGTCTCTGGGACGCAGCGGGCGCACGGGATGGCTTGCTGGTAAACCGATCATATATACATACCTCTTCGCTCCACGACAACTCATTGTCCATCAGCCAATTCCTGGTAAAGATCAGAATTTCCTAATATACTGCTTATTCTTCAATTCACTTGTACACAAAATAAACACTCAATTTTGCCGTATTACTTTAATACGACGTTCTAACACTAGGTACTAGAAAAACACTTTCCAACTTTGTTTGCTTGTTAATCTTATTTTCATTTTTTTTTTCTATACCAGGTAATTGATAATTTTTATGTTCTTGCTGAATAAAAACAATTTCTACCTACGTTTGTAGAATTTCCACCTGTTTATGCACGATAGCAAAGAAACCGTGATATACAGTCAGAACAGTAATAAATGGGGCAGTAGTAACTGTAGTAACTGTTGAAGGCGAGTGTCGGGTTACCGCTCAGTCTGCTCAGACTGCTCATTGTGCGCCAATGGAGCGAGATGAATGCAGCCGCCGCCGCGCCGCCGGGGATGCTGCGCACATGCCAGATGGGTAAGTAGCTTGCTGTTGTTACCAATGTGCTTGAAGACCGTGTTCATAGACAATAAATTGTAAATTGGAGATGTAATCGTAAGCTCGAAGGTCTATAAGCAATAATCTTTATAATGATTGTGATCATCATCATGGCTTTCACCATCAGAAATTTCATTATTGCCATGTGCTCACTTACAGGTAGCTTCTAAGCTACTTCCACCTAAACCCATCAGCAATATTTATGTACCATGTGTCTCTTGCTGGTTTTGGTAGCTTGCTGTCAAAATATAAAACTTGATTTACGTCACTAGACTTCAACAAAGCTAACCGCAAACTAGTACTCATCTTGTTATTCATGTATCAATAACATAAATTATGCAGTATTCCCCGAATTTAGAGTGCACATACATTATTGTGGGAAACAAAAACAAGGGAACTGTGCGATCAACTCTGAACTGAAATTTAAAATTTTACAAAACCGGTTCAAACAAAAAAACATAGTTTACGTTCAACTGTCTGTAAATTAAACTGTGAACTCGGTCCGGCCATGGTCCTCAGAGTTTTTGATCAAAAAACATGTTAAAAAGCCGGCACAAGCGGTTTGGTTCCTATGAAAAGGTTCTCTGCTTGTTTAAAGATGAGTAAATAACGAATAAAAACGAAACATTCGTGGGAGAACAGGAAAGTGGAAAGCTTTCACTCATATCACTGGTCCTCACGTTTTATTTTTAAAACTTTCTCGAAAACTTCGTAACTATAGTCCCGAAAGTCAACATCTTTAAAACTTTGTCCTGTACAACACAATAGTTCAATGAACGTTAAAACATACGTGTAAACATCGCCAGCAGAGTTTATTTTTGCTCTAAACATAGTGTTACTCTTGGAAAGTTACGATATCTAAACACGGACGGCCTAGCTCATGAAACATTGATAAGTCCTGCTGAGAGCGGGCGCTCATATCTCTCGTTCGCGGCGGTGACCTTACCTATGATCGGAGAATTACCTGAATGGGGATTAATCCACGAATTAGTTCAAGGGATTACCATGGATTTACTGTTTAACTTGCTAGCAAGGAGAACATGGTGGAGTTAATCAGGTTAAGTAGTATTTTAATCGCGTTAACGCTGAAAAGGCCGTGGACTAAAACGATGACAATGAAAGATATGATAGATGAGTTTGAGCGACTGAAAGTACTAGGAAAAATAAACAAAACTAAGACGCGGTAACACATGCCAACTCCGCCAAAAAAGTTATATTAATATTTACGAAAAAACACAGACGATAACATAATTGCTTAACTCACTGAATAAAAGCGAATTTTCGCGCCATCAATGTTGGAGACGACACTAAATCAAATAATCTTCAGCTGACAGGGAGTGCTCAGTGTGCTCACACGGAATCCCTCGATAATACGCTCAACCTTTGAGAAAAATATTATTCGATAATTCGGCGCGAATGGAAGAAAAGTGTGGTACAATAAACAGGCTGTATTCAAATGAGGCGCCCCCGAGGACGTCGCCGGGAGGAGGGGGCGCGGGCACTGCACAAGGCGGAGGAGCGGGGGGCGGTGAGCGAGAAAACAATGATAATATTACAAACTTATTTATATTGGGGCCACGAGGTGTGACTGCGAGCGACTTGTTATTCGTCTTAATAGCAGTTCAGATTGCAGCTCATTTCACAGTGGTTTGTGTGTTTATCTAGTCTCTGAATGTAGGTACTAGCTGGCCAGAATGAATAATAACTATTCCACAAATTATTAGCACTGTTTTGAAATGGTCTTTTGGTTTTAATTAGCGAGCCCCCCCTTTTACGACTTGAAGAAACATCATTATTTCTTGTTTTTGTTCAACGTATTGAGTAAGTTTGATATTATACAGAGTTACATGGTTTCTAGGAGTAATATTAATGTACTTTACAGATAAATCCTTCACTCTTAATGAGGGTTCAAACCGCATACACTCTGTTACGAAGTATACAAGAACAACGCAGTCAGTCAGACAGACATGAACAGCGATTTCAATAAATATAAAATAATATTTTTGCAACTTGATTTTCTGAACTTGATATTATACTGTTATAATTGATTATGGAGTATTATCGACTACGTGCAGTTCTGTACGTAGGTACCTACACGTTATTTTCCTATGAATCAACAAGTGCTCGGTAGAAAAACATTTTGCAAAAATTCCTATTCATTTGTATGAACTAAACGGTAGGGATAGTACTTCAAATAGGACTGAAATTTATACTTATAATGGATATTTAACTCATACTAACATAGTCCAGTGCTGGGAATCAAATCTTTCTGAAGTCGTGTCACAAACATTCGTTGTCACAACAGTTGATTTTCAAATTATTCTTACATATATGAGGTATTTCATATGAAACAATAGAAAACATATAATTAATCCGTCAATTTTCTCATGAAAAAGTTTGATAGAAGGAAAGAATTTGATACTTACTGTGTTTATTTGGCAAACACATAAGCGTAAAAAAGCCTCAAAGAAAACTCAAAATAAACATGTTTTCCGCGGTGTTCCCTCCACACACACGCAGCTATATATATTTCAGAAGCATCGCTTACGTGCGCGACTGTGCGCATCTCGCCCGTAACGCGGCCCCAGTGTTTTAGGGACAAGTAAATTCAGAAAAAATTGTGAGCACGAATGTAACCTTGAATATTTACGAGAAGCGACTCCCGAAAGGGTTGGACGGAGCGCGACGTTTTGGATAGGTGACGCCTTATGAAATTTTGCCTTTGTATCAAAATGTTCCGAGAAAATAGGGTCTATCAGCCGCGCGTGAACTTATTGCCACGAATCTGTGCCGGTGTAGAGTAATGAGCGCCTAAAACTAATTTATAATTAACCTTTTATTTTACTCTTCGAATAGCGCTGCGTTATGAAACAAGAAATAAAGTTAAAACTTCCATCGCGCAGAAATATTTTTCACGCTTCTAGAATTTCGCAATTTTCTGTCGGTATTTAAGCAAACTTTAAGAAAAATAATTTTATAACCCAGACGGATCCCTCTTTAAAGCTGGCAATATACTGGAAACGTGTACAAAGTACAAAAACCAAGTTGCTACGAGACATTTGGGACTAATAAAATTATAAGAATAAAAAAGTTGTACATTCAAAGTGTAGGTAGCTATAACTCAATTGTGTGGGGTGTGGAGTTGTCAGAAGATGAGAAGATTGAAGGAAGAACAATCAACACTCGAAGATTACACACGTAACTGAGAAAAAATAGCGGGAAATAATAGAGGAATTTGTGCGGCTGGGCACGTGCGTGACACATTGATCTAGGAATATTGTATGCTCGGGCCGCCGCGCCGCCACCGGCTCCAGCTTTGTTACCGATCACTACGTCGATATGGAATTCTGGTGAGAAATGGGTTTGAGATCCGTATTTGATTGTATTGTCGCTGTACGTACTACAGGGTGCTTGTTACAAAAAATGATCCGATTATAACACGTAACATAATTATATAAGACTTATTTAGCTTAACTTATGCACTAAATTGTAAGAAAATAATTATTTTCTTACAATTTAAAACTAAATTGTAAAAAAATAATTCTGTCTGCTTCATACTTTGAGAATTTCTCAAGCAGGCAAAATCATTATATTATACACAACCTTAACGATCGCATGCATATTTGAACAACAACAACTTGTCAATATAGTGACAAGTTGATAGTTTTCAACACCAAGTTTCGTTCAGAAATTGAAGGCAACGAGAAATAATGCGTACCTGCCTATAAGTTTTAGACGTCAAATAGCACGGCTATTAGCTTTTAATATAAACTCAGACATAAGTAGTATGTCGCAGTTTTTTGTAAATAGGTCTACTGAAATTAGTAATTTTACTAATTGTAATTATACAAATATTAACTTATATTTAAACTAGTCAATACGACAAAAGAAGGTACGAGTGACAATTTAGTTAAACTTATCAACTTTAAGGTATCTTCTAGCTCTCAATCAATTAGTTGTAAATGAGGGGTTGAGCAAAATTCCCTGAAATTGTTTCATCAGAATATTTAGGGCTTTTCTTCCAAACAATTAGAAATTGAACTATTTTTAGAAAAACCAAGTTTGTTATTATGTGTATTACCGAGGATTGGATGAAAGATTATGAAATGCAAATTATGATTATGAAATGAAAATCAATACTGCGGGGAGGTTCATTAATTTTAATCAAAAATCGTTTTAAATCTTATCTTATTTACCTTAAATCAAAACCACGTAAAGACATAGTTGAACTCTCAGTTGAGCATAGCATTGAATTGTCATGTGTTGAGCTGGATAATATAGTGTGCGTATGCAGACCCCCTAATTATCAAAACTACTCTAATTTTGAGTCAGTTATGGAAGATGTTTTGGGTAAACTTTCAAGTGGTAATAAATCAGTAAATATCTGCGGTGATTTTAATATTAATATTTTAGAAAATAACTCTAATAGCAGTTGGCTATTAAACCTTTTTAAATCTTTCAATCTGTTGAATGTGTTTTTAGAACCGACCAAAATAACTACAACTACTTCAACATGCATTGATAATGTTTTGTGTGGCTGCGACTATTTGGAGAAAGCTATTGTAAATTACTTCCCCTCTGATCACTGTGGTCAAACTGTGTCTTTTGAATTTATCACGCCATCGCAAAAAGTACAGATACAAACTAGACCAATAACTTCCAGTGCCTTGATAAAATTTAATAGCACTTTAATTGACAAGTTAGGTGTGCAGGGCCTCAATATGAAGAATGTTAATACTATGTATGAAGAATTATTTTCATTAGTGCAAACTGAGTTCAATAATACTTTTAAGAAGAAAACTAAAACTATCTGGCCGAAGTTTTCATTCAGTGACTGGGCGACTAAAGGCATCAAGAGAAGTTGGGAAAGACTTTTTGAGTTGTATGGCCTTAAGTAAGCCTTATATTAATACGTAAACTTTTATTAAGTGTTGCTACTTATTCTAAAATTTTCAAAAATACCTGCAAGGCAGCTAAAGCCTTATTCATTAGCAACAAGTTGAAATCTGCTGACAACAAGATTAAGACAGTTTGGAAAATTATAAATAATGAAACAAATAGAAACAAAAGATACAACCCTGTTTACACACTAGACTCTTCCCGAGGGCTCATTAGCACGAATGTCGATGTTGCTCAGGAATTTGCAACGTTCTTTACCAACATTCCAATTAAAACCACAGAAATGCTAGATTCTTCGCCATCCCTTGCCATTGATTTATCAAGAGAGAATGTTTCAGCCTGTCCTGTTGAGTTTAAATTTAAACATATAAACCCTGTGGTCGTTATGAAGGCTTTTAAGCAACTTAAAATAAAAACTACTGAAGACCTTTGGGGCATGTCTACTAAAGTCTATCAATCAATTGTTGAGACAGTAGCTCCCTATTAAGTTTTAATATTTAATTTATGTGTAGACCAAGGGGTATTTCCAGATTTAATGAAGTTTAGTAAAGATATACTACTTTTTAAATCTGGAGACAGCAAACAAATAATTATAGACCCGTATCTATATTACCGGTTTTCAGCAAGGTATTTGAAAAAGTGATGCTAAATCAAATGCTCAAACATTTTAATCGAAATGACATCCTACATGATAAACAATATGGCTTCACCAAAGGTCGTTGCACTACTGACGCTGGTGTCACTTTAGTAAAGCACATTTTCAATGCATAGGAAGAGGCAAAAGATGCATTAGGCATCTTTTGCGATCTATCTAAGGCATTTGATTGTGTGAATCACGAGACACTGTTGCTGAAACTTAAGCATTACGGACTGGGAAAACAAGCACTTAGCTTACTAAAATCTTATTTAAATGATCGAATGCAACAAGCACTAATAAATGGCGTAAATTCATTAAAATTAAAAGTAAAAATGGGGTTACCGCAAGGCTCAATATTGGGCCCATTCCTTTTTCTAGTACATATAAATGATGATATACCCCATTTACTGAAAAGTCGACCTCAAATGGTGTTATTTGCTGATGACACATCACTGATTTTTAAGGTTAACAGACGTGCACAAGAGTTTAACGCGTAAATAACGCTATACTTAAGATTCATAACTGGATCACTGTAAATAATTTGGTGTTAAATGAAAAGAAAACTAAATGCATAAGATTCACGTTACCAATGTAAGAAGTAGCGAAAGTAACATTGTATTGAACGGGGAGATACTAGAATTCGTCGAACAGACGGTTTTCCTGGGGATTACGCTTGACTCGAAATTGCAATGGAGTCCTCACTTAACAGCACTTGCAGGGCGGCTAAGTTCAGCCACTTACGTTGTCCGTAAAATCCGGCAAATAAAAGACGTGTATACCGCGAGACTAGTCTATTTAAGTTACTTCCATAGCATCATGTCGTATGGTATTCTGCTGTGGGGACGGGCTGCAGATATTGACTCAATATTTATTCTGCAAAAGAGGGCCGTTAGAGCCATCTATAACCTACGCAGACGCGAATCTCTAAGAGAATTGTTTAAACAAATTAACATCGTGACGGTACCTTGTCAATATATTTATGAACACATTATATATGTTCGGAAAAACATACATCTTTTTAGTAAAATAAGCGACAGGCATAATGATAATACTAGAAATAAGGACAAATTTGATCAGCCACGTTTCAGTTTGTCAAAAATACGCACTTCTTTTATGGGGTATTGTGTAAAATGTTACAATAAAATACCACTTGACATTGTACAACTTAATGAGAAAAATTTAAAACATGCATAAAACGCACACTATGTAAGCGAGCATAATTATTATAAGTTGGAAGACTATATTGTATCCACAGCCACTTGGGCTCACGAACTAAGATTTTAATGTTTGGAAGAGATGCTCCCCCTCTAGTTCTTTAATTATTTCTTTTTTTTTCGTTTTGAAACTTAGTTACCTTGAATTCCATTCTTTTATATAAATTAGAAGCATTATTTCAGTTTTTGTAAATGTGAGTACCACCATGTAGACTTTCTATTATGGTTAGTAGGGCTTATCCTAATATTTAAGGTTTTAATTGTGTTTTTTTTCTTCTTTTCTATCTCTACATTTGATTGTGTTCACATATAGAAGCAACAATTTGTTACTTCACAACCATAGGGGCAAACTAATGGATTACCATGTTTAATTATTGTGGAAACTGCAGAAGATTGTTAAATATCCATGCTTTGTATAGATTCCATATGTTAGGATTATATTTGTTAGATTATAATTGCATATCACATGTGTGAGTACTATGTACTGTAAGGCTACAATTTACATTTTGTTATCTTTCATAGGATTGAATGTGCCTTGGTGGCTGAATGAATGTCATGCGAACTCGAATGTCTCGCTGATGGTGGCGGGTGTGTCGGGTCATTTAGTTCCCTTAAATATGGTTGAGTTGAATGGCGCTGGCTTATATTCGTGAACGGGCGCTGTCAGTTGGGACTGGTCTTCTCTTAGCTGCCACGGTTTATTTTAATTACTTTATATTTTGTTTGTTGATTTAATCTTTTACTCTGGACGCTCTCAATGTGCACGTCTTTCTGCATCGTTCTCACATATATGTGTAATGAAATGACATTTCATTAATTCGAATTTGCCGCGCCTCGCGCCTTTATAAGTTGTCTGTGGAATTGAATGGCGGATGATGGTCAAAATATTCGGTGTGATTTATTGTTTTAAGAAAACGTGTGGAGAGACAAAATAAAAGGATATAATTGAGGAGGCGATATTAGTGAACTTTAAATGTCGTTTCTTTGTATTTTCAGAGAAACAATTTGTGGTTTATTTTGAAAATCCTCAATAATATTCTTATAAAACGACATTTTCGTTAACTACAAGAAGATGAATCGGCTGCTATTTGAGTTTACGATAATAGCCGCAAAGGATGGCAAATCTAATGTATTAGCCATAACCTCAATATCTACAGAAGAAGGAAAATGTTATGTTTTACCTGATGAATTGAAGCCGGTGAGTCATCATACATATATTGTTGAATTGGACACTTTCTCAAAAATAAAAAATAGCTTAAAGAAAAGGCACCAAAGTAGAAAAATATGGATAAAACTGGATAAAGATCTAAAGAAAACATATATAGATGAGGAAGGGAATATGCAATTTTTAGATCAATATTTAGAAGAAATAAACACGGAACAACCAGGAGACAAAGACGACAGTTTGAAAAATATCCTGGAGAAATTAATAGAATCTACAACAAAGAAAAAAAATCAACATAACCTAAAACATATTTCAGAGAAATTTATTATTGAAAAATTCACAACCAAGAATCCTAATGCAATGAAATGGATAGAGAATTTTGAAAAAGAGTGTGAGCGCTTTAATATAACAAAAGATGAAACAAAAATAGACATACTGAGGTTATTTTTAGAAAAATCTTGCTTGGATTGGTATAGTTCAATGATGATAAAACTAACAGTAAATTCTGAATGGAATGAATGGAAAGACAAATTCCTAGAAACTTTTAAAAACCGAGGATGGGACATAGTCACAACTGCTTTCTCATTCAAATATAAACACGGATTGTTAATCGATTATGCTATAAAAAAAGAACGGCTTATACTAGATACAAACAAATCGATAGATCCCAAAACAATGATAGATCTCATCGCAACAGGTTTACCTGGATTTATCTTGAATAAGCTAAACAGAGACGAACTCAAGAATACTACTGAGTTGTTCAACGAGATAAGAAAATATGAAGGTATGATGCACAAGAAAAACTCAACTATAATAAAAAATGGTACATTATCTTATATAAAAAAAAATAATGAGAAGAAGCCATGTACGACCTGTGAATCGTTGGACAAAGGAATTAGATACCATCCGGAGGAGTCATGTTGGTTCAAGAAAAATAAAAATGAATCTGACAAGGTGTTTAAGGCCAAAAACGTAAATAATAACTCCATTATTGAAGTAGAGATGAACACGTATAAAAAAAAACGAGTAAGTACACCATTAATCAAAATCAAGCTATTAATAGAAAATAAATTAGAAGTGAGTGGCATTTATGACTCAGGGTCACAGATCTCTTTAATAAATTCAAGACTGATAAAAGTAAAAGAAAAAAAAGACAATGTGAATATAGCATATATGAAAACGGTTAATGGTGTGAAAAAGACAGATGGCTTGACAACAATAAAAATAAAAATCTTTGATATAGAAGAAGAGGTGGATGTATATATAGTAGAAAATGAAAATTTTGATGATTTTATAATCGGATTAGATATGATAAAGAAATTCAAATTAACCCAAAATGAGGACTTGCAGATAGAACAAAAGATAACAATAAATAAAATAAACAGGATGTCTAAAGATAACAGAAATGAAGATAAGAATATAAAACCATATGCAATAAATTTCAATGAACACATAGAAACAGAGGAACTATTGAAAATAGTCAATTTGATACAAATAAAAGATATAATTGAAGATCAAGAAAAAAATGATACAATAAAAGAAAAGAAACAAGATCTAATATACAAAAATAGAATCTATTATAAAAAAAAAAAGAAACATGAAAAGATTATCCTCTCAGAAGAATTTGGTAAAAAACTTATAAAAAAGGTGCATGAAGATTTATGCCATATTGGGATCAGACAATTGCAGAAAAAAATTAGTCCAATATATACAGCTAAAACCCTAACAAAGAATATCATAAAGATTTGTAAAACATGTGAAATATGTATAAAAAATAAAGCAAGAAGCCAAGGAAAATTTGGATTGATGTCACAATTGGGACCAGCGACAAAACCATTTGAGATAATGTCAATGGATACAATTGGTGGCTTTGGAGGATCTAAGTCAACAAAAAAAATACCTACACCTTTTAGTAGACCACTACACTAGATATGCATATATTGCGACTTCAAAAACACAGAATTCAAGTGACTTTATAAATCTAACAAAGAATGTACTAGAAACAGATGACATTGGAATAATTCTGACAGATCAATATCCAGGTATCAATTCAAGAGAATTTAAACAACATCTGAAAGAGAATAATATTAAATTAATTTTTACAGCTGTGAATACACCATTCTCGAACGGCTTGAATGAAAGATTAAATCAAACAATAGTTAATAAAATAAGATGCAAAATAAATGAGAAAAATAATAAGAGAGCATGGACGACAGTGGCAAGAGAATGCATACAGAAATATAATGAAACAGAACACTCCGTTACAGGATTTGCACCAAAATATTTACTGGATGGTACAAATGTCAGCTTACTACCAAATGAATTAAAATCAATAGAAAGGGAAGACAAGTGGATTGCTGATAAAAGATTGGCATTAGAGAATACAATAAAATCCCACAAGTACAACAAGAGAATATTTGATAGAAATAGAAAAATGCAAGAGTTTAATATAGGAGACAGTGTATATGTAGAAAATGGAAATAGACTGAATAGAAAAAAGTTAGACGAATTAAGAATAGGCCCTTTCAAGATAGTAGAGAAAATATCGAACTCCATTTATAGGATCGACACCGGAACCAGAAAAACAGAATCAACTTTATTCCACATAACAAAATTGCAACCGGTCATAATAGATGCTGAAGAAGATGAAGTAGAAGAAAACGAATATGAAGATAACTAATAGGTATAGCGTATAGATATATTATTTAGAATTTTCCCTCTTAGGGGGGGGAGATGTAATGAAATGACATTTCATTAATTCGAATTTGCCGCGCCTCGCGCCTTTATAAGTTGTCTGTGGAATTGAATGGCGGATGATGGTCAAAATATTCGGTGTGATTTATTGTTTTAAGAAAACGTGTGGAGAGACAAAATAAAAGCATATAATTGAGGAGGCGATATTAGTGAACTTTAAATGTCGTTTCTTTGTATTTTCAGAGAAACAATTTGTGGTTTATTTTGAAAATCCTCAAAAATATTCTTATATATGTATAATCTCAACATGAATGATGTACACAAAATTTTGTAACAATATTTTGATTTAAAAGAGTGTCCATGGAGTTTCTTGCCCATTCTTCTCCATAGAGATCTACGCTTTGGAATGTGCAACTATAGTACTTTCTCAAGTTATTATGCCTTGTGACTGTGACTGTAGCTTCGCTTTTTTTTGTGTAAAAGTGCCTGTGATGGTATAATTTAAATAAATGCTTTGAGTTTGACACTATACAGGGTGTCGATTTAGTCACATGTTGTAGAAGTCACCGGGGTAGTGGTACCCGACACCCGTCTTCCTAAATCATTACTTACATTTTTGTGAAAGCCATATCTGATTCATAGAAAATTAGCTTACACTTTTTAGTGTTGCTTAGTAATTAGTCTTTTTTACTAAAATGAGTTTCATAGGGAAATTTGTCTTAAATTACGGGTAGACTTATCCTTGACGGATGCAGCTGACTAAATCATCACACTCCTTCTCATTAATATTAGTTTTATATAAATAAATAAACCAGTTTGCGACTTAAACTGCCCCTTAATTTATTCTGCTCTAAGCAACTGCTCAATTCGGCCATTAGTAAAAAATATTGTCCATTAAAGTCGCAAGCAAGCCACTAAACAAACTAGTGAGAAGTTGCGGACGAAAGTTGACCGGCGACCGCCCAGTGTGTCGGCGTCTCGATCTCAGGACAAAATTTATACCTCCGCTGGGAAATTAATATCAGGTGTTGGGAGCTGAGCGACCAGCGCGGTGTGTGGGACGAGGTATCACCTTGACGATGGATACTGTGTAATTAGATAAGTGGTGGTTTAAACTTGAGTCTTGTGAAGCCTACTAAATTATATATGGCGTAGAAAATTTAAATATTTTGTACCTACAGCCACATTGTATCAAGATTATTTAATCCGGCTTTTTGTTGACAATATATGATTCAGCTAATTTATCAAACTATTTTAATATAAAGGTATAAATAGCAGCCAATATTCAAGAAAGCTGTCTCAGCCACTAATATTCAAAAGCGAACCACTTTCTTTTGCCAGAGTAATTTCGAGATGTATTTCTAATTTGATTACCTACAGTAATATTTCTAATTTCCCCCGAGAAATAATTTTGCAACTAAAAAATAAGTTTTAAAATATTCCGAGAAAGTTTACATTCAGCCAAACGTTTTGTAAAGCCGTGTTGTGTACTTGTGCTTACACGAAGTGTAGGATTGCCTTGTGAGTGGAGCCGGTGAAATTAGGGAGAAAGCTTATAAAAGCAGGTGTAAGTAACATTTGGCACACGCGGTATGAATACTTAATTGTAATTCGAGTTACGCGGCAATGTTTGCGTGATAATAAAGTGGATTAAGCTTTCGAAATTCCGTTAACGACATAAAATGTTTTAGATCAATCTCCGGGTACAATGAACACGTTGAACTGTATACATAATTATTTAAACTTTGAATTATTTATCGAGGCATCCAAATGATGCTCTCTAAATTAACGCAATACGTGGTTATTACTTGTATAAACTTTTCAAAGAACTATACAAAAATAGTGTTTACAATTTTCTAGTCTTTGCCTTCATTTATTTACAATTCTTTTTTTTTATTTCTTGTATAACATGGTACATCTCTGGTCTTTCTTTGTTCACACAGCAATAATAGGTGGCCCAACACGCAACACGCGACAAGCCTACAGATTGCATTACAATTATTCCAACATGACAATGTGGGCGACAAATTATATTTGTGTGTGCGCGTCTGAGGCGCCGCGCGCCGGGATTACTGCGGCCTACACCGAAACAAAGTGACAGCTGCGCCTTTATTCCCCCAAATGATCTGTAATTCAGTTTTGAAATTCGTAAGCAAACAAATCTTCACGCCTCATCCCACAAGAGGATAGACTGGTTTAGGAGCAATGATAAAAATGTCGTATACAAATTAGATTTTTCTGTTTTTGTCCACGATGTTTGTTTGCATTGCACACTGTGCGGTGATGTTCAAGTATAAATATTAATGTGTTAATCAATGCATTCATGTTTTCGATTGCATAAATTTTGAATAAAACTGATACCTACAAATTCAGTTTCGTTTCGTTGTATAATTATATTATGTAGTTAACACGTCATTTTCACGAGCCAAGTTAGGGAGATGTAAAGTGTATGTAGTGTGTTTTCTCGTAGAACTCGTTACAGCTGCGAAACTGTAGTTAGCAACCTATCGCTACTTTGTACATCATTACAAAGTTTAAACGCGTCTTGGCTAAACGTATCATCTTCGATGTAAGTTAAGCTTTCAGTTAGTTTACCAGGTAATTTCAAAAACTATTTAAAGTTGTTGGGGTGAATATAATATTTTAATTACTTTCTTTTGAAACAATTTCTTTATCCACGTCATCAAGAGTTGGGCACTCAAGAAGCATTCTTCTTTAAACTAAGTGTTGGAGTAGGTATACTAATTGCGACAAGCATTCTTGCTGAGTGGCGATTTTGTTAGTTTACGATCTTCCATTCTTCGCAATAAGGAGAAGGTCGAAAACGGCGTGCAACTATGAGCATAATCAGCATCTCAACTTTCCCACAGCTGGGACACAGGTTTCTTCTCTGTAAGGAGTTATCCGTAATCCACCACGCCAGATCGGGTCTGATGGTCAACATCACAGTCATTTCATCGAATTATTGGTTCCAGAACATGTTACAAGGAGGACATACAGCGAATAAAAAAGAAAAAAAAGGAAACCATAGTCACCAGAAAGTCAATTACAAATCCTCACGTACATACTTATATGAAAAAAAATTAAGTAAGGGTTGTTGGGGGGTTGGAAGGGTTTTGGGAGTTTTTTTTAGGAAAAGCAAAAACCATCTTAATGTGCACAAAATAAAACACGCAACAACCCAATTCAAGACAAACTAGCACACTGAACTAAATCAGTTTGAGCGGCTTAACCTATAAACATCGCAATCAGCCTAATACCAGGAGATAATAAGTGGCGAGGCGGGAAGCAAGTTAAATAATTAGTCAGCGCAAGAGGCGCAGTTGCATGATTGACAAACCGAGCAGCCGACGTAATTAGTTCACTGAATACACTTGATGCGCTGGCTGCTCTCACACCGACGTGTAGCGGGTACGGAGAATATTTTAAAATGTTTGCTGGTCGTTGTTAACCTATCAAGTTGACTGTTGACAATGAATCTACGCTCCATTGATTATACGGGTACGAAGAGGCGATTGGGATTAACTGTGTTACGGTTGCTGGTAATCTGAATCGCGATAATTGATCACGCATCGTAATCGTAAGATTAATCGTGTAGGTATTAGGTGCCTTAAGATAAGGATATTTAAACACTGTTTCAAGCTTTCACGGTTTACAACTAAACTTATACTGTCACTTACGGGATATCGTCCGTGATTGTTCATTATTTTGAGCTCCCGATATTTCGGCGCTGTTGCAAGCGCCATGATCGCGGGTTCACTGGAGAATGCGGGTGGATGGAAAAATAAATTGTTAAGAGCAGACAAATCTATCTACCCTCTTTCTTTGTCTTTTGCTACGCGCACTATTGGAACTCGACACTTAAGTCACGGCAAAACAAAACGTACACTTACAAAAGACAAAGAAAGAGGGTAGATAGATTTGTCTGCTCTTAACAATTTATTTTTCCATCCACCCGCATTCTCCAGTGAACCCGCGATCATGGCGCTTGCAACAGCGCCGAAATATCGGGAGCTCAAAATAATGAACAATCACGGAAGATATCCCGTAAGTGACAGTATAAGTTTAAGGATATTTTAATCGAAAAGTATCTGTTGCTTTTTTGGTCCCTCTTGAAGAAGGGAGGGTGTTATTACTTGGAATTGTAGTTACAAGTTGATGTTTATTCTACTTATTTTTCAGGAAGTTTCTAGAGGAAAGGCATAAGAAATACTGCTTGGTGTACAGGTTAAAATGAAGAAGGCTCATTACGAAGAACATGAATATGAAGAGCGGTAAGACATGAAATGATTACGTAGGTAAGCAGTCTAAAAGTTTTAATAAAGAAAAATAATAGTTAATAAGTTCCAATCAAACAAATATATTTATGAGCATTTACCCACAAATGTAATGTAAGCATGTTTAAAATAAACCGAAAGTAACAAATTATATTTGCAAAGTAGAAATCAAATTACAGCAAATTACAGTACGGTGTTAACGCAGCTCGTTTACTAGTGTGTTCGTATTCAACTAGCGCATTACACATACATGGGCTGCGGCATAAATCGCTCGCTTTGCATACATTGCTGGCTGAATGCGGCGCTGTATTTCTGATAGCGGGGTGCACGTTTTAATGCACGCAATCATAGCGCATATGTACGTCTACTTCGTTAGTTGTATTCACTTGCGAAGAAGTTACAGTTAATTTTGTTCGCTTGATTCGTGGAAGAGATGTTTAGCGAGTATAGAAGGTTCAAGATATTCTTCACATGTATTAAATAATTTATGCAACCAGGCTTTACTTCGTGGAAATCTGTGCTAGTGTGCAGTATGCATTTACTATTTTGTAATGTTATTCATCAAGCAAACAACATTTAGAAAAAAAACATGACCTGTTTGTAAGTAGTGTTGTTGGACACATTTTTGTGGAAAACACACAGTATACAGTATCAGTCAGTATTAGTCTCAGTATTCAGTATAAATACATATAATGTGGCACTCGACATTTTCTAACAGACTTCCAAAAGGTGGAGGTTACCAATTCGTCTGTTTTTTTTGTGTGTATTTTCTGCGATATCTGGGTAAATAGGTTAACGCTTTACCTAATTATTTACCAATCGAAAACACCCGGAAGAATTAGTAAACGTTAGTTAACCAGTTTAATCAAATTCTGAAATTACGTCTACCCCATTCATCAAACTTACTCATAATCCAAGCACTCCTAAAATTTCTCAAACTTCATATTCAGTTCGCGAACGACACTAGTTCGTTATTTTATTCCTCTACATAACGTGGAAGTTGTCTAAAGTGGCGGGTTCGTCACAGACATGATTAATCAAGGAGTGTGTAAAACAAAGGAGCTTGTATTAACTGAGGTGTGTGAGGTGCGCCTCACTCATGTAATTATTCTATATTAGTTCATTTGGAGGCTCTGTGTGATGTGAGTTGTATAATGTGATTGTCTGTTTTCTCTCGAGTTGTAATGTTAAGCTAAGATTTTGGTTAATGATAGAGGGGTTGTTTTTTATTAGCACAGAAGAAGAAACTTTATTATGAGAAACAGTAAGAGGTTAAAATATGTTTAATTACTGAAAAAACGGGCTGTCAAAAATTTTACTCGATCATTTTCTTTTTAAAATACTGGTACTTATACCAAGAAAGTATTAACGTGTAAGACGAAAAAAAAATCGTGAATTTTGTTTAATACAATTGTTCACTGTCTTTTGAAATTTGGTTGAGGTAACCGTACTGAATAAACACAAATAAATAATAATAACATACCTTAATGTATGAACACTCAAACATCCATACCAAGAAGTCACAAACTTAACCCTTAAAAGTCGGTACGTCAAAAGTTGCCGCCACAATCAAAGGGAACCGCGGTACATCAAGCAAACGGCCCGCACTCTATAGCCGGATACATAAGTGCCGCGCCTCCAATGTTCGTCGGCGGATACTTCACCCATCTAAACTGCGAAACGCAACTATTCCCATGTGAGAGCCGTTCGGGTAAGGGTACCGTGACAAGCGACAGCGACTGAGATTTGCACTGGACTGGACTGGGAAAATTCAACTCTGCTCGTGTAGTAGGTTAAGTTTGTTTAGATATATTGTAGGTCACTGCGACAGAATTAGATGCAAGCAAAATATGATCTTTTTTGTGACAGCTACTTGAAAGTAACAATAAACTAAGAATATTAAAATGAGTGAACCGGGGAGTCACAAGTGCTGCTGTATGCTGTGTGTGTAGTGTGTTTGAACTTGCAAAAGACAAGGCGAGATATTCCGAGTTGTTGAGATGTTACTTTCAGTAATCGAAGGTTCTCCAAGAGAAATCTATGAGTACCTTTAGTCAATCTATAAATGTTCACACTAAGCACAACTATAGAAACACAATAATAAAAGACACAAGGAAGCATCATACATCAACACATTCTTCTTTTCCGCTTTCTCTCATCAGTCAGCTAACACCCTAACCCAAGACAATAAATGAATGGCAATCGTGAAGAGATTATAGCAATTGAGAAGGGCCGAAGTTGGGCGCTTAGCACAACTTGCGACGTATCACTCGGCCGGATTAGTGACGTGCCGAGTGTTCGGCCTGTAGGGATGGAACGTGGCTTCGTAGGGGGCTGATTTGTGTTAGATGGTGTGATTTGTGCGAGATGATTTGTGAGGCATACTGAATTATTTAATACCTATTATATAAGAAGAAAAAAGGAAAAATTAATAATTAAAAAAAAATGGAAATAAAATATTTATAAACTCGATTATAGTGTACATAATAAATAATATCATTTAAGTGTTTTAAATGGTAATTACTTAAATTGCAAGATTTAATAACTATTTTATTCATGCAAATCCGTGTATGAACAGAAACTTGTGATATCTACATATATAGCACTAAATTGCAACAAAATGTAAAGTTAAACTCGCGCTATCCGCGGGACCATCATGTAAATGTGATGAATGCATTCCACACTGTAATAACTTCCAAACTTATATAAAGCAAAAACTTAAAATGCAATTTCCTTTTATACAATTCGTTCTGCTTGTAACCCAAGAAAATAGTGAGACAATTTCTGAAATTGCGTAATCAGAGTTGTCGGGCGAGGGACGGCCAGAATAGCCGCTTTTACATAAATACTTATATACTAGTCGTTTTCATTGTTTTGGAGATAACGCAATAACAGACACGCGAAAATAAGGTCGTGGATTCTTCGCATATTGTGGCCAGACTATATTTTATACGAGATACATCTTGTAGCAAGCAATATCGTATTCTTTGATATGTTACTAATATGGAATACTAAAAATATAAATACGAAGGATTTATTGTCGCGGTACATTGGCGAGGGCGCCAATAGTTCGAGGGTCTAAATAAGTCTTTAACCTGAGGAAAACACTGTGCTTTTCATTACGAACACAAGGAAAAAAAAACATGAATTAGTAAAGAAAAAATGAGTGTTATTTAAAGTTTATGGTAAAATTAGAACAATTAGTTATAGTTAGTGAAAGGTTTTTCTGGGTATGTTGAGATTTGATACTTTCTGGGAAACTTGAGTTTCTACAGTAGCCAGGGATTCTTGGGTGAATGTTGAAGACATTCATATTTGTCTATTTTTTTCAGCTGTTACGGTAATATTTTTGGATTGCACCGGATAATCTTTTGAAGTGCTCGGTTGTGGAGAGTCAGTGGAATGCAGATTTATCATTTCTGTTACTCTGTGTTTTATTTTCTACTGACTCTTCTATGTAGCCTTCAGTTCCTTTACTAGACTTCCAACCTCCATGCCTCCTGCCTTTGGCAGTTAAATCGGCACCAGAATCGGCTAGCAAAGTTGCCGATGTTCTGCAAAAGCAGTACCCGAATACACTCAATTCTTTATTGCTGCAATTCTTTATTATAATATAGAAAAATGAGTTTGGCAAATTAAGGTAGGTGGCTATCTCTTTAGGAATACTCGAAATCTTGTTTTTGTTAATTACTTGCCGCAGACAATTCCCTTTATGATAATTTATGAAAAAACGGAACACAACAAAACACTTGGTCGTAATTTTTGGTATTTTTCTATCATATGTATTTACAAATTATTTTTTAATAACGAAGGTTCGGTCAACCTCGGTGTTAGTGCCACGTTACTTCACCAGTATTATATCACCTTGTTTCTCAATGTCATCAACCTCCATATTTACTAGTTCGATAGTTCTGCAAGCACCACCTATTGCCAATATCAACACTACCTAAAAAGTAGATATAATTATCCCTTTAATTGGTGTATAAAATATAGAAAGTTACAATTTGATACAAACTTCTTATACGCGAATAACAATAAAAAGATTTGCTTACCTTCATTACTTGGTATATTTCATAAGGAGGTTGGTTTAAGAAGGTTTCTACCTCTGAAGTTAAGTTAAAACTTTGGATCTTTTCGATTTAAAACCATCAGAATGCCTTTTGAGAAACGATGTTAGTCTCTCGAAATTCTTTAAATGTACATTGTGTTTAGTACTTAATGTTGACTTTAACATAGAATACACGCTCCATTGAAGGTTTGTCAGTCTTTGATAATTCGTTGAAATATTAGCTAAAGGTTTTCTGATAACGATTCCACTTTTTTCTCAGCGCGCCATTTCATAAAATCGTCGTACGATTTTAAGTATCTTTGTTTTGATTTAGGTGGTAAAAGGTTTTCAACTACTGCTTTAGCCTCTTCTCTTATGAAATCAGTCGTTAAATCCACATCTGAATCAGATGAACTCATTATGTTATTACAAATCTCTGCTATTCGGAAGTACGAACAAAACTACAACTCGAAAATGAAGATCGGATTGCCACTTTTCCGCCTATTTTGTTTTTTTTTTCTGTGGCCGGCTATTCAGCCATTATTTTTCATTTTCATCATTGAAAAATTGGTAAATATTTTGCCCAAATCTTTGTTATTTTAAAGAAATAGTTGAAACTAATTTATAATAAAGTCATTTAAAAAATATTGTATTTAATTAATACTTAACTTCGTGTTATTTCAATTTTACATCGCGCTAATTTAATTGAGTGGCTATATTGAAAGTCGGAACATGGTGCAGTAGAAATGTGAAAATAGAACTATTTTTTTTTATAATTTGACCGTTGTCAGTTGAAAACGATTCTCCCTAGGGCTAAAAAGTATTACTTTCAACCCGCTCCTCAGGCAACTTCAGACCCACTTTCCGAGTATGAGTAATGAAAAATATTTTATAACTTATTTATCTATGGTTTTCGTAGTGCTTTCATGTT
Source organism: Noctua comes (assembly GCA_963082995.1). Taxonomy (NCBI): domain Eukaryota; kingdom Metazoa; phylum Arthropoda; class Insecta; order Lepidoptera; family Noctuidae; genus Noctua; species Noctua comes. Next base: position 780,260 of record OY720269.1, read on the forward strand.
TTATTTGAACAAAACAGTTTTACTCACTGTCTCTCTTCTTTAGCATAATTATAGGAGAAAAAAGAAACGAAAGAAAATTCAAAAAGGGGGAGGTTCTCAATTCGGTTGTATTTTTTTAATGTTTGTTACCTCTTAACTCCGTCATTTCTAAACCGATTTGAAAAATTATTTTTTAAATGAAAGGATATGTTTCCCGATTGGTCCCATAGAAATTTCATAATTATCATATTATAATTTCAAAATTTGGTTCAGTAATTTTGTTTTTTTCGTCACTTTTATTGACACATCACGCGACGTCGCGTGAAGTGGCCTGCTGAGCTATGGCCGTTCACGCGACGTCGCGTGATGTGTCAATTAAAGCCTTACAATTATGTACGAGTCATAAAATAGTGTCAGCAGCGTATTGGGTTCTGGTATTTGTTTAGGCCACTAGGGAAGACATTCAAGATTTTTTTTTATTTTGGCCAACTAGGTAAGTTCAGCGTTTTGGCATGGCAATGAATGTGTTAAATACGTATTTTTTCTTCTTGGGCTATGTTGATGACATGATGATCTCTTAATAACTTTTAGTTACAATGTAAAAATTAATTCATGACAAGAATTTGTATGGTATACTACAACTAAAAAGGGTAAAATAAAAATCTTTCTGCGAGAAAAAACAGACTTCTAAAAAAACACTAAAAAAGTCTGAAATAACTTTACTTTCGGAAGTCGGTGACTTTGTTTGTTTCATTGGCTTTTTTGTTACCGACTTCGCGGCTAGCGTTTTTTTGGAAGTCGGTATTTTTTTCGCAAACAAAAATCATCAACATCTTAAAACCAATAAAAATAAAGCTTTTTTTAGTGCCGAAAGGGCCAGATGGCAACACCACGTACGATCACCATATCACCGGGAAGCTTTCGACTAGGTCAGTTGGAATCTATCCCTTGACCTTTAGATCGCAGAGGGAATCATTGAAATAAACACTACGTCATAAATCACCACTAACATGTACCACTAGAACATTATTATCATTTAGATAAAGTCTGTTGATGAGTTAAACCAACCCGTCTCCGTAAGCCAGCACTTTCCCAAATAATATAATGTAAATAATAACGTGGGCTTAACTAAATAGAGACGGCCCAAGAAATACTGTCGTCGCAAAAAATACGTATCATAGTGTATCCTGGGGATCTCGGACCCATGTTACGGCGGTGGACAGACGGACGGATTAACGCACAGTCGCCGACAATGAGTCAGGGATAGCCGCCAGTTCTTTGACTATTAAAATGTACTTCGGACAGGTGACTTTATAGTGGGCTGCTTTGAACTATTTTGGACTCGAGTGAGAGTGCTTGTGTTACCCAACGTGGTGTTTGATTGTGTCAGTCGTTTCCGGCTTGAAAATTGTATGGCATAATAATATTTTATGGAAAGCATTATTTAATTTTGTATGCGCTCCAAACTTTACAACTCACTTCTAATTATTATAGACTCGTGGTTTTGTTAATGTTGCTAAAAACACCTTATTTCCTTCTCCAAGGGTTTCTCTTTACCTTAGCAAAATTGGAGACACATTTTATACGTTCTTGAAGTTTATTAATTATTTTATTCCATAGGTACATGATGCTGAACTGATCATAGGAGCGTAGGCAAGTCACGAGGCAGGTGGACCAGCGACTTCGTCATCGTGGCCGGCTAGATGTGTCAGGTAGGTTGTGATCGAGGATCGAGTAAACTGACGTGCAATGGAGGTACCCTCACTCAGTGTTGGGTGGATACTGGTTGAAGAAGAGAGATAGAACATACAAGGTATAAACGGACCATTCACGAGCCGCCAACCAAGCATTCTGTACATCAAACTAAGTAACTCTGCCTCAAAATTATTGCTGGTAAACGAGTTTTTTTGGGGGAAATATAACCTTTTATGGTAGGACTCAATGTAACGCACTCAAAACATTGTGCTCATGGTTGCATTAAATAGTACGGGGGTCATGGAGATATTTAAAGTAAAATTATGATATTAAAAATTTGTATTTAAAAAAAACTTGTGAAAAAGATTAAACTTTGACTCCCAATATCTCCGTAATTAGAAGGTTCCCAGGTATGGTCCAGAACAAAAATATGATCGCAGTGATGGGGAGAACAAGAGCTATTCGGCTTCGTTAAGGGTCTTGTTACACCCTTTATACTTACGACATTATTAAAACAATGTTCCAATTATTTTTCCCAAATATGCACAGTAGCTAGGCTTGTAAAAACCTTCTAAAAATACTCTCAAATACCCACCACAAACGGGTTAGCATAGTGTATCGAGTTTATTTATGTGATGGCGGCCTATTAATGAGTAGTACCGCAGGCAGCAGGCCGCGACGTATGCGTTAGCGTTACACTACAAGCAAAGCGCAGTTGACTTGCTTGCAACTTGCAATAAAACTTGCCTCTGGGGAAGGAGCGCCTGTAACGCGGTGGCGCAAGTAATGAGAGAGCGCGATGCTTGCTTGTTTTGTTTGTGACAAAAGTATTGGAATAAAAATGTTAAATTGTTGTTGAAACGCTTGAATTCTTCCTTATTTTTGTTAGCGTGTCGATGGCAAATATCTTTTATTGTAACGCCATGACACATATCATGGTCGTCATGTACAAGCGACAGGGTTGGACATTAAAATTGGTCGGCAGTCGGCACACGGCCGATATAGTGTAGAAACTGGATTTTTATCTTCAAAACGTCTTTGAAAAACACATTATTTGTTGAAGTTTTTGTGGAATTGGAAAGGGAAATTGCTCTTTGAATAGCTGTTAATAGTTGTAGTTGTTGAGTTGTTAGTGTTGAATAGTTGTTTATTGTATGAAACGAGGTGCTATGCAGTGCGCGCAAATTGCGGACCAGCTGCAGATTCCGACAAATATAGATAAGAGACTCTGACAGATAAACTTCAGTAAATAACTTTATGGAGTTGTCGGTGTCAGGAGCCGTGTCCATAACTTGTCCGTGCCGGTTCGCCATAAAAGGATGTTGCCCAAAATGCCCAAGTCGCCATCCGTCGATAACTCAGCGCTGCCGCTGTGCGCGGGGACATGAACTCAAAAGCGCTGTGTGCACGCCTAACTTAGTGCGGGAAACTTTGCGTCGCAAGGCACACCTCCCTAATTGGGTAAATATAGGAGGCGAGCAAAGTGCCCAATTCATAGATAATTTACTACCGCTATTGATAAGGGGTGTCATAATGTAAATAAATGTTTTAATTCGATCGTTTGTGAACTCAATAAAATAAAATAAAGTAGTATTCGTATAACAATAAGCCAGTGATTTCACATCTTCAAGAAAAATAAGTTTTCATAATTATTCATTTGAATATGTTATTGATATTATCATGCATGATTCGACTTAACAGGCTGTTTAATAGCATGAATGTACTTACGGATAATACACATGAGAATTTATAGCTAATGCGGTTAAAATATAGTTTTTGATTTCCATGTAGCGGCTAGTAAAAAGTGTACCTAAACATTGCTTTATCCCTTCTATTCAGTAACAACACTGTCATTCATACACTAAAACAACTATTTCTACAAACACGTCTAAAATCCCGTTATTGATATGTATGTAATAACCGAACTCAGTTCTTAGAACAGTTACAGTACGTTCGTACCTAGCTAAATAAAATCTGAACGCGAACAACAAATTCATAAGTTGATTTGTAAAGTTTCACTTATAAATTCCACATTGTTAAAGCCTATTGTATATTAAACAACTATTTCAGCGTCACAGGTAAACGCCGGAGTCGGGCCAACACTTAAAATTCAAACTCTTGGCTCCGAAACAAATCCTTTGACAACTTTTATTTGCTTTTGATGCGTTTGAAAATGGTTCTTATTGGTGAGAAGCTAAGGTGTAGATGGCAGTAAAGTGATCGTTTTACAGTTTTACAAGCGTTTTTAATAATGTGCGGGACATGTAAATTCGGTTGAAGTTTTCCAATAAAAGTTGCATCGCTGTTGGAGTACACCGCGCGCCGCTCGCGCCGTAGCACATCTGTGTGTAGCGCTGTGCTACGTGTGGCGTAGCAAGCTACGAGGCGCTACGAGGCATAGCAGAACTCGGCTAGTCGTGAACATACTTAGTTACGAACGATTTATTTAAAATTTGTGAGCTTAGAGGCCTCGCCCACGGCGACTTTTTATAGCGATGCAACTGCGATGCTATCGCGCATATGTATAAACCTTGCTGGCTGTTGACGAAAATAAGTACAAACATATAAGAATTGTTTGTTTTGAAAGGTTTGCTTACCTAAACATATACTGTAACTTACGGGATATCTTCTGTGATTGCAATCACGGAAGATATCCCGTAAGTGACAGTATAAGTTTAGTTGTAAACCGTGAAAGCTTAAAACAGTGTTTAATTACCTTCTCACATTTATTTAGGGTAATCAAAACTGTAGTAACGAAGTGACCCGAGAAGGTAGCGAAGTGTTTGCTCGTTCGAGTACTTAATGAGTGTTCGCGACGTTAACTTATTAGCATATTAGAGCCAGTCAGCACTGCACGTCGTTACAGCACCTCTTTGTGCTCATTACAAACTACACGAGTTTTGTGATCCAACGGGTAATGTGTTAGTGCCCTTATGTTTGAGAAAAACCGCCGCTTTTGAAAGTGAGCTGGACGTTTTTCTTCGGGTTAATTTGTGTAGAATACTACTGAATACCGAAGACATTTCGAATGTCAGCCTGTACGAGATTAAGATGGCTCTGAAACAGCTTAAAAACAACAAGGCACCGGGTGATGACGGAATTACGGCCGAACTCCTGAAGGTGGGTGGAAAACTGGTACTTAAGGCCCTTCAGAAGCTGTTTGATTCCGTCATACTCGAGGGGAAAACGCCTCAGGCATGGTGCAGGGATGTGGTGGTACTCTTCTTCAAAAAGGGTGACAATGCCCGGCTGAAGAACTATAGGCCCATCTCACTTCTAAGCCATGTCTACAAGTTGTTTTCAAGAGTCATCACGAATCGTTTCGCGCGCAGGTTTGACGATTTTCAGCCTCCCGAACAAGCCGGACTCCGAAAAGGCTTCAGCACCGTAGACCAAATACATACGCTGCGGCAGGTTATACAGAAGTCCGAAGAATATAATCTGCCTTTCTGTTTAGCGTTTGTGGGCTACGAGAAAGCTTTCGATTCAATCGAGACTTGGGCTGTACTGCAGTCTCTCCAACGGTGCCAAATCGACTATCGGTACATCGAGGTGTTGAAATGTTTGTATAAAAACGCCACCACGTCAGTCCGACTTCAGAACCGGACCTCGGAACCTATCCTTCTGCAGCGAGGTGTGAGACAGGGAGACGTCATATCTCCGAAACTGTTCACCGCTGCACTGGAGGATGTCTTCAAGGTTCTGGACTGGAGAAGGCTAGGCATCAACGTCAATGGCGAGTACATCTCTCACCTTCGGTTTGCCGACGATATAGTGGTCATGGCTGAGACCATGGAGGACCTCAGTATAATGCTCGATGGACTCAGTAGAGCTTCCGAAAGAGTGGGTCTTAAAACGAACATGGACAAAACCAAAGTCATGTTGAATGCCCATGTAACACCCACTCCTAACAAGATTGGAGACTCTACACTCGAAGTTGTAGACGATTATGTCTACCTAGGACAAACGGTTCAGTTAGGTAGGTCTAACTTCGAGAAAGAGGTCAATCGTCGAATCCGACTCGGCTGGGCAGCGTTCGGGAAGTTGCGTGGTACCTTCTCGTCCAACTTACCGCAGTGTCTCAAGACGAAAGTCTATGACCAGTGTTTGTTGCCAGTGATTACATACGGGACCGAAACGTGGTCGCTCACAATGGGCCTCATCAGAAGGCTTAAAGTCACCCAAAGAGCAATGGAGAGGGCTATGCTCGGAGTTTCCTTGCGTGATCAAATCAGAAATGAGGAAATCCGCAAGAGAACCAAGGTTACCGACGTAGCCCGAATAATAGCCAAATTTAAGTGGCAGTGGGCAGGGCACATTGCTCGCAATACGGATGGCCGAAAAGTTCTGGAGTGGCGACCGCGAACCGGAAGACGTTGCGTTGGAAGGCCTCCCACTAGGTGGACCGATGACCTAGTGAAGGTTGCAGGGTTCCGCTGGATGCGAGTCGCACGGCACCGGTCGTATCGTATCGAATGTGGCGACACTTGGGGGAGGCCTATGTCCAGCAGTGGACGTCTTTCGGTCTTTCTTTGAAATGATGATGAATGATGATGATGATGTCTACTTAATACTGAATATATAATTTGTAGATAGCACTGTTTAAAACCACTAAAAAGCGGCGTTGACAAAAAAGATGTCTGAAGACTCTACAGTGTAGTATTCCCAAGCACTACTGCTAAACATGAAATGAGGTTTCAATTCCCAAGCAAAGTACTCTTGGGTTTTCCATCAGGAATTTGTCAGTAGCAGCCAGGTGACTGGATGTAGGTACACTGCCCTCTGCCTTCGTAGGGATATGTGAATGAAGGAGGATTGATGAAATACTGTTCTTTTCGTTTTAACGTGAACAAAACATCCTTTGTTCCAAAAACAATTATAATTATTTCACCTACTACAATCAATTTGCTGTAAACTTCCCAAATTGTTTGTCGCTACCGAGTTTTTCAGTCGCCAATACATTGCACATAAGGTTTTCAACAATGAAAATAAAATTTTATTCTGTGTAAGACACATTGCAGTCGGTAAAGAAGTAAGTTCCGCGTTTGCGATGCACGTGCCTACTGCACGGAGGCGCCTTCTAGCGCACTTGCTGCTAGCACTATATTAATATGAAAGTAGAACGAAGTATTGAAGAAAGTTTTTTTTGCACTTAAATGCTAAACGATTGAACTTTAAACTAGCACCAAAACAATGCTCAAAAATATTTCTCCAACTCCTTTTATTTTACTATATGATTAATTTATAATAATGAGACTGGCATATGATGCGATATTACATTTTTTGGGTCATATTTTGTGTCTTCTATCTTCATTATTGTACTTGCGAAAACTTATTCAAATTGCAGATTTTTTTGCTTGTTTGAGTAGTACTGCGAGTGGCGCCCCTCAATTTTCTTAATTCATAAATTACTTTATGATTTGCGGAAATTAAAAGTGATGAATTACTTTTCCTCATTCTTAAAGACATTCATCATAACTGCTTTTCGGATGAAACGGTTGTCACCATAATAATTGTTAATTTTAATCAACACTTTTGTTGTAACTTAAATTTTAAAATTAAGCTGAATATAAATTCTTCTATGTGTTATCAGTCCGCAATAGTTTACATAAGTTACTTGCGAGAGTCAAGGAGGATTGTGGAGGTGAGATAGTCAGTCGTTCCATGTAAAATATTGGTTTTGAGTGCATCTGATTAGACTTACTCGAGTGGAGCAAGTGTGTGCATGCGAAGGCAGCACGGTAAGGCAAGAGGGCTGGCGCGCGGTGGCTGCGTGACTGGAGCCCGTAAGTATTGCTTTGACATAATAGACGTAGATAAAGTGCCTGCGTACTTAAATAAAATCGCACACTACTCATAACTAACCGACATCCAACTGGATGGTACAAGCATCACGTAGCGAACAGCCCGGAGACTTCGGTATAAACCAGCCATTTACATAACAAACAAAAAAACAATAACAAGAAACAAAGCTTCAGACGAGATAAGCTATTCAGTTTAGTTAGAACACACAAACCCTCACTTAACCTTGCGTGGCTCCAATTATGTAGATGAACTCAAAAATGGCACGCACACAGCGAGTCGCGGCACTCAATCGGCGATTCCACAAAAACTTGGAAAGTAATCATCATACAAACACCACGTTATCTCCTCTCGAGGCGACGTCGGCGGAGACGATACAATTATCCTCGTGAAATTGTCTTTAGTTAGACCGAATTACTCCGCCCTTCCCATAAAGATTTAGTATAACGGTGGAAGAAACCGTTTTCATATCTTGCTTACAAAAAAACAAAATGGAAACAGTCTTGTAACAACTACATATAAGAATCTTTACAACACGTATGACTCGCTGTAGAAAATGGCGCACATACAAAACTAAAAACGTCTTACTCATACCGGTTTAAATCAAATCAATTACTTATTATTTGAAAAAATAAATCGCCCTACGTTTTAGTATTTTACAAAAATACAAAGCCGGTATAATTTTTCTCCAATTTTAATAATATGCAGACCGTTTTTTCACGAAACTTTTGGCTATTTTTTCAAATTCCGATAATTAGTCAAGGGCAAATCTTATGCAAATGACTTGTTAACTGTCAAGTTGCTCAGTTAATTTAAAGGGTGCTGCAAAATTCTTCGATGAGAGCAGGGATCCACAACAGAAATGCTGCTAGCTTGTTTCTACTGCTGCCCTAATTAATTGTCAGCTTATGTCTTATTTACAAGGAATTTCATTCTACGGTTTGTGGGTGGAAACTCTTTTACACAGAGGCTTTTCTTGTTTTCCTTGTTGTTTGCTATTATATTCCATTGATGATACTTTGGGTAAAATGCTACCTGAGAACGCTCTTTAATAATAAATGAATATCCATGTTCAGCTTTGAGTATGATTACCAAAAATCAATAGAATATTATAAAACTAATTCCCGTTTTTTACTAACACTAAACGACGCCTTAATGGATGCCTAAATAAATATTATTGCAGTGTTGCGATTTCAACTCTCGGTGCTGAACCGAGCGTTGATCCAACGGTATGTTTTTATTTAGGCATTCGAATATTTGTATCGCCTAGAGTTAGGCGTTATACGCCACTCGTCCGCGCGGTCGGGCGGTGTGCGTGTTTTAGGCATCAACGGATTACATAAAAGCCAATGCGACGTGAAAACCCCCTCACAGCCCGTCCACTCGGACGAACGGTGTCGTCAGAGAATTGCCTTAGATAGAGAGTAGCAATAGGCTACGACTGTTTTCAACGTAATGTTTAAACAGATAATTTTGCAGGTAGATCTGGTAGATAAAACTTAAGGTCAGAAGAGCGTAAGTTTCGTTTATCCGCAAGTATATACTGGTAGAGACCGAGGGGCAGATGAGACGGGTGTTATTATAATCCGTCCGTCGGTCTGTCACCCTGACATGGGTTAAGCTCTGCACAGCTGATGTTTACACCGTAACGTTTCTTTACAACCATTTATATTTTTCTCTTTCAACAATGTAGATTTTTCTTTGTAATTTGTTTCGGTATAATTATGTCAAACAGTTTAGTAAATGTTTGTTTCTTCCAAATGTGCACATAACTGCAACGTAATGATATTGGATTCATTTGCTTGTTTAGTTTTAAGCTATTAACTATATCTTAAAGCCCTATTATAGAATTACGCACTTCTCAATTTCCTTATGTTAAGTGTTTTTTTTAATCCGAGTTAAAGAAGTGAAAAAAGTCAAGTCAACCCAAAGTAATATATTAGTGTACTCTGATAGATTAGGAACAGGTTTTGGATCTTTGTTAAATAACCGTTCTAAACATACAGTAGTGAACCATTGTCATCAAGCCTGCATTTTAATGAGCTTATTCATAAAGTTCAACACACACACTTGAATGAGCAGACTATTGTAGTACTTCTAGTTGGAAATGGCCTTAGTATATCAAAAAGGGACATAGTTAATGGTATCGACTCCCTACTTAAGTTAAGATTAGGCAAATTAATATTATGTGCATTGCCATATTCTGGCAATTTACTTGATAAAGAAAATGATTATATTTGTAGCCTAAATAACTTGATGCATATTTTATCATGTCGTCATAGTGACCGATTATTGTTTTTTGATACCAACCATTTTGTTAGAGATTTTGTTTTGAATCGGGAAAATATATTTCTTCCCAAGAAAAGTAGACACTTATTAGCTACATTGTTAGCTTTTAATGTACACGCAGTTAATGATAATTTAACTGAGACTAGGTTAAGTAATGAAACAGTATTATCTAGTATCTCCGATAATACTGTAGTAGATTCTTTAAACTTTTAGAGCCGACAAAAGAGAAGACGAGTAGTAATATTTTACTTTATCACCAGAATATAAATCACTTTTCCGGCAAAATTTTGGACGTGGAAATGTTAGTAGGTAAATACCGCATGGATATTCTATGTTTTAGTGAAACTTGGTTAAAACCAGATATAATGTTGTTTAATGTAAATAATTTCTCAGTTGCCAGCGCGTACAACAGATCCACAGTGGGTGATGGTACCCTTATACTTTGTAATAGCAGCTGTCTCCGATATAAAGAAAGGAAGGATATCACTGCTTACTCTGTTGATCACTTATGTGAGGTAGCATGTGCAGAGGTTGAAGGGCATATTTTCTTAATCACAATGGAAGAAATATTAAATAGACTTTTTAGAGAGAATACATTAGTTTTTGTTTGTGGTGACTTAAATATTGATCTGTTAGTCAATTCACCCGAAAAATGTAAACTCATCTCATTGTTTAAATCATTCAATTTAAAATATTTATTTAATGAAGCGACTAGAATAACAGCAACTTCAGCATCATGCATAGACAATGTATTTACTAATTGTAACGTAAAAGATTCGTTTTTAATTAGTGGCGTTAGGTCAGACCATACTGGTCTACTTGTATCTTTTGATTTAAACAAAAACTTACACTTAGCTAAAACTATTCAATTAAGACCTCTTACTAAAAATAAACTAAAATCTTTTAATAATAATGTTCTTAGCAGCCTTTCTAACGCTAGTTTTGATTCAAAAGACCCCAATATAAACTACAGCACATTATTATTATTATTATTTTTTTATTACGAAATGGGCCCGCTCTTGACCTCGATCACGCCTGATGGAAAGCGACAGATGAGGTCTATGATGGGACGAGCGTGCCCAGAAGATGCCTGTTCACTCTTGCTTTGAAGGCTGACTTTTATTTCCTGATCTAATAAAACATAGTAAAGTAATACCAATTTTCAAATCGGGTTGTAAGAGTGAACCTTCAAATTATAGACCTATATCTGTGCTTCCAGCATTGAGTAAAATCTATGAAAAAATCATGCTGGACCAGATGTTGTCTCACTTCAACTCAAATGGCATTCTACATAGACAACAGTTTGGTTTCACGAAGGGTAGGTCGACAACCGACGCGGGAGTTAAACTTATCAGTCACATTTTGGAATCTTGGGAGAAGTCCCAGGATGCCATTAGCATTTTCTGTGATCTCTTAAAAGCGTTTGACTGCGTCGACCACAACACACAGATCTGTAAGTTACACCACTACGGAATTCGTGGATTCTTTCCTATTTATCTAACAGGCAACAAAAAGTAAATGTAAATGGGGCGACGTCCTCCGGGTCTCTAGTCAAGATGGGCGTGCCCCAAGGTTCAATTCTCGGTCCTTTCCTATTTCTTATTTACATTAATGATCTCCCTTATATGATGGTCAAATTATCGGATATATTCTATTTGCTGATGCGAAATAGATAGAAAAGATACGAATGTCTTACATGTCAACGAAAGTCTAACCGTTCTCTCGAAATGGTTCGCAGCTAACAATCTTTTACTGAATGCGAACAAAACAAAATGTCTGAAGTTCTCTATACCGAATGTACCGCAACGGGATCTGGATTTAAATCTTGACGGTAAAAAACTTGATGTTACAGCTGAAACTGTATTCTTAGAGATTACTATCGATTCAAAATTGCAGTGGGGCGCGCACATTAGAACTCTTTCGGGTAGGTTAAGTCCAGCTGCATATGCAGTAAGAAAAATAAGGCAGTTAACTGATGTGGCTACAGCTAGACTAGTATACTATGCTTATTTCCACAGTTTTATGTCTTATGACATTCTGCTGTGGGGATCAGCAGCAGACGTTGACTCAATTTTCATACTACAAAAGAGGGCAGCCCGCGCGATCTATAAAATGGGTCCTCGCGAGTCCCTTAAAGAAAAATTTAAAGAGATTGATATACTGACCCTGCCTTCACTTTATATCTTAGAATGTATTTTATATGTCCGAAAAAATCGAGGGCTTTTCAAAATTAGAAGCGACTTTCATAATATAAATACACGCAGTAAACACGAAATTGTAATACCTAAATTCAGATTAACAAAAACTAGCAAGACTTTTCTTATAAACAGTATACGCTTTTATAACAAGTTGCCAAAACCAGTTCGTAGAACTGATCGATGGAAAGTTCAAAAACTACATCAAACATGTCTTTATTAAAAAAGCATATTATTACAAAATCAAAGACTACGTTGAAGATAAAGAAGTTTGGCTTTAGTTCCTTCTGCGCATGCGGCTTCCCTGGTGGCTCATAAACGGCACAAATATGTAGATGTCTCTAATTATTCTCAACCTCATTTTTTCTCTTCTTCGAATCAGATTTTTACAATAGTTTTCAAATCATTTATACATCTTTTACTCAGAATAGTTACAGCACTAATAACAGTATTTGTGTCACTTGTTCAATTTAGTATTTTACAATATTTTCTTACCATTGCATAGATTGTTTTATCGATTGTTTGTGAATGTGTGAACATTGTAGGCTTTGTAGATTCCCAGCTGCTTGTTAACTTTTTATTTTTTGATTTACATTTTTTGTGTACTAAGCAACGACTTACCCCCGGATTAGCCTTATGGCTATCACCTTTTGGGGCGCGTTCAGGTAGTGGGCGCATAGCCGCCTTAAAGAACGCGCCCACACCGGGCCACCGGGGCCCCATAAAGAGCCATGGACCGCACGACCCCCGCGTAGAGCCTCCGGCAGGAGGCGTTTGGACCCCTCAGGTTGGGCAAGAGCCGCTTGAAGGCAGCCACTGTCCGTTCCAGTTTGGGAGCCAAACGCCACGAAGTTCCACCGGTTGTCGAGGACGAGTCCTACGTACTTCAACGTCGACCCGACGTCGATGGAGACCCCTGTTTCCGTCAGTAGGGATCCCGACGGTGGCGCATTCCGAGGCCCATGAAAACACATGGCCTCGGACTTGTGCAATGCCACCTCGAGACCCAATTGCCAGATCCTCTCCACGACTATCGCAACCCCGCGTGTCATATTTTCGGCCGCCGCCTCGTGCGACCTCCCTTGTGCCAGTACCAGCGTGTCGTCAGCGTAGCAAACTACGCTGTCGCCGCTAGGGAGGTCGGCGCGCAGCACCCAGTCGTAACCGATGTTCCACAAGACCGGCCCCAGAACCGATCCCTGTGGAACACCGCACGACATCTCTCACCGGTTCCATTCTCCGCTCCGATCGGGATAGATGACGGCCCTATCCATCAGGTAGTCCCCGACCACACGACGTAGGTAGGTTGGCACCCGGTGATACCGGAGTGCCTCCCTAATGCAGCTCCAGGGCATGAAGTTGAAGGCGTTGGCGATGTCAAGAGACACCGCCAAGACGACCCCGCCCCGAGACACCGCGTCCCCCGTCGTGACGGCTCTCACGCGCATGATGGCGTCCACTATCGAGCGCCACCCCTTGCGGAAACCAAACTGGTGTTCCGCAAGACCCGGCCCCATCCCCGCAAGGCAGGCACCTTGCGAGGCGGTTAGCAATGACTCTTTCAAAGAGCTTGCCCACCTCGTCGAGCAACACGATGGGCCGGTATGCGGACGGAGAGTCCGCAGGGCGCCCTGGCTTCCGGATGATGACCAGCTTTCCCGTCTTCCAACGAAGCGGGAACTGACCTCTTTCCAAGCATGCGCTTAGGAGCCCTTTCAGTCGGGGCCCGAGAGCCTTAGAGGCCAGAACCCAGGCTTTGCCAGGCAAGTCATCGGGTCCCGGGGCGGTATTTCTGGCTTTCAGCCTGCGTACCGCCACTCTCAGGTCTACCCCAGTCACCTCCGCAACGTCGTCATCGTCATTGGTGTGGTCCGCGTCCGGCACCGCAAGTGGCGGCCGAGCCATAGGCGGGGGAGGATGCTCCCCTCGCGAAGGGAATAAAGCGTTCACCACGTCCTCCACGAGCTCAGGCCGGAGACTCTGCGTTAGCGGGAGGGGCCCGGGTGCGGACTCCAGCATCTCTTCGTGAGCCAGATTCTTGGCCCGCCGGACAGCCTCTTGTAGCGCGGTCTTCATCGCTCTGTACCCCTCGTACAGCTCCGCCTCAATGGCTACCGCATCCGGAGGGCGCATGCGGAGCCTGAACTCGGGGCGTTGCTACGCCGCAAATCTCGGACATGGCCTCCTGGAACCAACCCGCCTCGAGCACGATCGAGGCTTCGAGGAGGAGCTCCCGTTGCAGCTGCTTCAGCGCCCATCGCGGACCACTGGGGGCCTGTAGGACCGGCCCGCTTGAGGTCTGGGTGGAGACGTTGAACCGGATGTACCGGTGGTCGGAATAGGTCTCTACCCTCTCCATGACGCGCCAGTCAACGACACGCGGCGACAGAGCGGGGCTAGCGAACGAGATGTCCACCACCGACTCGCCCCGCATCCGCACGCACGTGTGGACAGTACCCCGATTTAAGACTACCAGGCCTGTCTCCAGAGCCCAGTCCTCGCCATCCTACCACGCGCGTCCGTGTAACGATAACCCCAAGCCAAGTTCTTGGCATTGAAGTCCCCGAGCACAAGCACGGGGAGGGAATGGCTTCTGATGACGACACTCAACTCCGTGAGGGAGTTGTGGAACTGGGCGAGAGTTCGGCTCGGGGAGAAGTAGACTCCCACTACTACGATCTCCCCGAACCGTGCTGTTACGCACCCCTGACCCTTCCTGACACTCTCAAGGGTCGGGGTACCGGCGGTGGCCGACGCAATTATGGTCACTGAGCCGCTAAGGTCCTCCATCCAGTCATCACTGGGCGGGACAAAGTACGTCTCGCCTCCTCAGAGTTCACGGCGATGTTAATCGACCACTGCGCCATGCTCTGGAGCAACAGATCCTGAGCGTAAGCGCAGTGGTTGATGTTCGCCTGGAGAAGGCGTAATGGGGCCGTTATTGGGCCGTTAACGTCACTTTGTAAGTAACGGTCACAAGAAGATACACGTTGATCTGGTTCATAAAATCTGTCTATCGTGAGAGAAACAGACTCTAGTCTACGGTAGGAACTTAAACAAATTTGTGTACCCACATGCAGCTAACCTACGTTACCTATGTATTGAAACACCCCACTAGAGCATTACAAGCAACATTCTGATAACAAAAATATGATGTAATTCTTCAGCTCAGTTCAGTAAATAATTTTCTCGATCAAGCACGCCTTCACAAAGAAATATAAACAATCATAGCGATGCACATACATCGAGGTTTAGTGATAATAATAATTTTTACGGAAACAGTTTTCCCTGCATCCATTACCACAAAATCGATACAAATAAGTAATCCACAGTTCACAAAACCGCCAAAAGAAGAGATATCTGGAAGAGATCTGCTCTCAGCATTGCGTAAGCAAAGGCAAAAGAAGAAAGAGAGAGACAATACCCAGTTCATCATAAAAACCAACAACAATCAAGGCACGGTACTAACGAAGAAGGGCAGAAAGATTCAACTGACTCACGACGGAAAGTTTATCATCTGCGGTATAGATTCACTCGAAGACGACTACTATGGTTGTCAATCAAGTTACGAAGTCTACCTATATGAATCTCCAAAAATTTATAAAAGTGAAGAACTGAAGCCAACCCCGGCTGCCATTAAAGTTATTAACGATGAAGAAAAACATAAAGTAGAGCCCAAGCCTAATAAAACCACCACTGCTATGACTAGTAACAGCGAAACAAGCATCAAGATGGCGTATTCTAGTAATACGGAAACCGCGAAACTTCTGTCGGACGAGTTTACCCCCAGAGCTTTAATGAACCAGTTTGACTTCGTAGAACCTGTAAAGACTAGCACATTTGAAAGCACTACCACTTTTTTAAGAACTATCACATTTCCTAACACTACCATATTTCCAAGCTCTAACACATTTAAAAGCACTACCACATTTCCAAGCACTACCTCATTTTCAAGCACTACCAGATTACCAAAAAGATCTAAGGGCAGCACCACGCCGATATTTGGCATCAGTGCAGAAACACGAACTGCTGTCACTCCGAGCTCCGAAACTACTCCTGACTTCTACAGTATTGGCAACCTTTTCCTGCTCACAAGCAAATTTATACGCACTCCTAGTGCGACGGCATCGACGTTGACAACCGAGTCTTATTTGAAATGGTTTCGGGAAAACATAGAAATGTCCATTGAAACTACTGGTCCACCATACATGCCAGCCACAGGAAGTATTGTGTGGCGCGCTGATACGCAATCTGTCGTCAAACATCTCTTTTACTACTAAAATGATATTAATAAGAAATACAAGAAGCAGGAACTTGGATACGCATCGGTTTAAAATATATGATTTCGATGGAATTTTGTACCTTAGATTGCGAAATACATTTTATTATCAATACTACCTTATACCAAATTGACATTCTAAATGTGTTTTCTATCTTTCGAAATAATATGCTATAGGATAGCCAAAATATCTCATCTACATAGTTACAAATTCTCTCGAAATAATTTTTTTGATTAACTTTCATGTTTCAATGCAAAACTCATTTTGGAGTTGTTGAATAAATAATAATAGGTTATTTTTGTCATTATATTGTAAATCATGTTGTTTTATGAATGTGACATAGACTGACGTGTTAACATTAAAATTATTTTTTAAATATTAAGCTATTTCTTCATTCCTTGGTTTCTCTATTATAAAGCAAAACGAAATCAACGACTGACTGTTAGACTCCGTACCGGGTGGACTGATCCTTAGGTAATATGGACCCGCTTTTACTGTTCGGGTCCGTATCCTAAAAATTATACACTACCACTGCAACTTCAATTAGTCGATGTGTTCTGCTTCCTGAGAATCAACTTTAGCTCTTTTTCGTTACGCAATCCGATACTAGGCAAATGTTTTAAACTTATTCAAGAATGCTATCTTCCTTGACAACATTTAATATTAAATTAGATTACAGTTTACACAAGATAGTTTTGCATAGTTAGCAGGTAGAATAATAAACACAGTTCTTGGTACAATATTAAATTTTAACAGTCTATAAAATGATTTTTACAAATGTGTAAGCATAATCGATAAACAAGCATCTTAAAATTAAGAGAACACCCACTTCAAATTGAGGTGTTGCTTTATCGAAGTGTACTCGCCCATGTGCAACAGACGATAAAGTATTAACAATATTTAACATAGAAGACCAAGACCAAGTTTTTGTACCAAAACACAACATTCTGATTACAAGTTCGATAGTTAATAAGCATAGAAAATAATTATGCTCAATGGTTGGTGCCGTAAACGTGATGCGGTACATTATCGTGTACTTCGCAGTTCTGCTCGATTTTATAATAGTGTGGTCCATGAGGTCAACTGAGCTCATACGCTATGCGGTGCCCATAAGTGATATGTTCAAACCAGTAGATTCCAAGTATCCAATGATCACAACAATCAGACAACAACCACCAGTGTTGAAAAGTGATGTTTCCGAGTTCAAGTTTCGTCATGATTACGCAAACATGTTTAACCAACTGATGGCTACTAAGCCTTCAAACGAAGACCAACACTTCGACTTTGGATCACAATCATTTATTACTACCACACAGGACCCTAAAAAAAGTCCACAGTTGGTAAATTGGTTGAATATGTATGATTTGGGTCATGCTGACTATCACACGCCGAAAGCACTGAAGAGAAAAAATGATACGATATCGTCAAGCACCCGGTACCCAGTTACGAGGAACGACACCACTACGGACTCTTCGACCACGAACACATCCTCTACTACCACCATACCGGAGCCTTCCTCGACTGACCCTAACATGTTAAAGTGCGTCAGTTGGGCTAAATGCCACATTAAAATATGGACGTAATCGCAGTGAGAGATCTCCGCCATATCACTTACGGCTCTCGTTGAGACTTTCAATGTTTGTTAGTAACTTTGAAATATCATAATTTGTATAGGGTTTTGGATTCTTGTAGCCGATTTATTTTTAATTTTAAATATAACTAATAATTTACTACTTGCTCCGCCCTTACACTTACGGGGTCATGTATTACGTCTTTTAGTTCAAGCTTAGTTTAATAAATAAATATCGTTTATACATCAAAGTAAGATGAACTATTGAATATAATACACTATAATAAGTATATGCTTATACTTTACTTATACTGAGATAGAAGAATATACTAATATAGATGTATACTTTTTAAAGGCGAATTGAGAGAGAATTGATGAGATTTGGAATTTGAAATGGCAAGGTATTAAGTATGGTGAAATTAAAACGTAGTATAGGCTGCCCCATGACATTATATATCTGTAGTTTGAATAAACTAAAAGCTATTTTAAAACAAAAACAATTGTTTTAAATTAAATTTTGTTTTTTATTTCCCAGTTGTATTATAAATACAGTGTCTGACTTGAATGTCTGAACTACATGTTATATACAATAAGAGGTACTGTTCCATAAGTTGGCGGTAGGCCTTTTGGGTAAAAAACTGCACAGCCTCGGTGTCTTTTCAAAAAAAATTGTAGACTCAATGTCCGATGGGACAGCGGATGCCATGCCACGACTGGGTAAAGATCAGCCGCAGAATCAATGGAACGCAGAATTAACAGACTTTCCGAGGCACGAGGATATTATAAGCCATGGTATGCAAAATGAGTATGATTGGCCCGCTGGTATCCTGGTCGTAGGTTGGGGGTATAATATCCGAGTCGATGGAATAGCGGGACGCTGCAACATTTTCAGACCAGTCAATGCGGTTCATCACTAATTGCAAAGAGTAGGCTTCTACTTCTTTTTCTCAACACGAATGAAGCCCTCCTTATCTGCCTGTCCTCCGGCTTGTTACGGCCCGCGGCGGCGGCGGTAACGAGCCTCGAACTCGTTCGGAGGGCCCCTGTGCACTCCTCGTAAGTTTTGGTTGCCGCTGATGTTTTGCAGGAGTTGCAATAGCGGCAGCCGAGTAAGCAGGTCCCGGTGTTATCCTGCTAACTTTCGTCGACGTCCCAATTTCGAGGGCTTCCTGCGGGACGGCATTCGGTCAGCCATTTCTAGTGACTCGTACATCAGTATCTTAGACCTGCGTATCTGGGTGGTTCTTCGAGGTCCCTTAAAACGCGGTCACACGGTCTTAATTCCTCAACTATTAAACGTACAGTCTTAAGACCAAATACAGATTACTCTTTATTTATATTTGTGTTATTTCAACATTAAACATCTAAAATTATTTATAATTTTTATTCAAAAAAATATCTAATGTCGAAAACGGGAGCAAAATCGGTGTTCTTCGCGCGTCACACTCTTCCGCTCACGGCAAACTTTGATAACTTTTGTATTCAATTCATAAGCATATAATGTAATATATCAAATTAATCGTGTTTAACTATACACCATAATGACTAGAGAACATTAGTTTTATCTCTTAAATTATAATACTTATTAGGCATTATGTCTCTGTCACCCGATTTTGCTAGTTTCGCGAGCGCCCAACAAAACTGCACCTATCTTCCAAGAGCGCCAACTTGTAGTTACACGTTTTAGCTGCACGGGTGCTCTGTAGTATCCCGGAGTCAGTGGTGGAGACAGGTAAGTTAGTCGCTTCTAAACAATAGAAATACGAGGTAAGTTATTCCTTGAATATTTTCAAGTAGCCTTGGTCAAGAAGCTTTCATGCGTAAATTTTTAAGGATAATGTTTATAATTTTCCAAATCATTTTAAATTAAATAATAAGATAGATCTTCGAGATTATTCCCAAGTACTTTTTTTTGTAAATTTACCTATAACTTTAATCGTAATTCTCAAAAATGTGAAATTTTCGTAACTTTTGTGGTACTACTTTCGCGGTATTAAATAAAAGTATATTATGTATGGCACCACGCATATATAACCATCTACCAAACTCATTCCTGGAGATAAATGATTTAAACATATTTAAAAACATTGTCAAAACACTGTTACTACATAAAGCGTATTATTCTGTCACTGAATATTTACAGGATAAACTTTTATAATGTGTGTAAATTTGCATGTCTCATGGTAGAATATGGCTAATGGACACTTATTATTTTAAGACCTTTTCTTTGTACCCATATTCGCAAATGAATAAATGATTATGATTATGATTATGGTTATTTGTCCACGAAAGTCAGCTAGCGCACTACGAAAGTTACTTATCACCGTTAAATAATAACTATAGATTTTTTGTGATGCATTTACTCGATTGTCGCGAAGCTCAAAAAAAAGGTGTTATGTATTTATTAACATGCATTTGTTTCATTTTTTTTCTTGTAACGACTCGTAGAATGTCTTTCTGTTTTTATGTTTTCTCTTAGCCAAATTAACAGTTTATCCCACCCCAAACTGGGCTGTTTTACCAATTGTATCCCTCTTACTTAAAAAAATCCCAACGTCAACGTCATACTTTCTGATTGTCTTATACTTTACCTACTTTAATTACTGACATCAGTCATGTAAATATTTATTGGCTAAAATAATTTTCAGATTACTTTCAAACTGAAAATATGCCACACAAAGTGCTACAGAGCGACGGGAGAGAAAGCGTCTAGCAGAGATAAAAAGAAGAGCAAGAATAAAAAATGACACAGAGTTACACAATGCAGTAAAAATGAAGGCAAGAGAAAGGTACTATGATGTTGGGAAGTGCATGGTCTTCGTGATTTATTGACAATTTAAGACAAAGATTTTGTGATCATGGACTTAAAAGAAATCAAATCTTCAGAATTTCAATTATTGCTAATTATATTGATTAGTTAAGTTAAAAAGTTACTTAAATATTGTGATTTTTTAAAGTTATAAGGTAATTCACTACTGAGTGATGAGTGTGATAGCAATGGAAATGTTTTTCATAAATTCTAAGTGTTAAGAGACTGGAAATATTTAAAAAATAATATGTAAACTAGGTAGGTACTATTATAGCAGCTGGCAGAAAATGGTGTGTTATGATTCTAAACATTTCAATTTAAAATTCAAAAGCACATATTATCTGCCAGCAGCTACAATAGTAAGTAATAAATATGTTTATAGTGTAATTAATATTATAATTTAAATTACTGGGACCAAAGCTATTGTGAGCCCCCTCAGTTACTAATAAGTAATAATAAACCGATCACAAACCGAGCAGAGTTCCCAATTTGTGGACATTTCCCCGAATTGCGGGGATTTCGAGAAACAGGCTACACACAGAGACAGACACGATAGTTTCCTTAATGACTACTAGATAAAATTAAAAAAACATGGTGGTATATTCGAATTTAAATAATCCATTAAAGCTATAGTTTACACAATTTAAAACCCTTGACATTTCAAAAGCATCTTGCGCTTCTCCCTTGTCGTAAAAAAACTCTTTACCACGGATAAAGAACAACGTGATTCAGAGTTTTACAAATCCAACTTTTGTAGGATAAAAAATGAATAAAATATCTATAATCGAGTTAATAAAATCCTGATAATCAGCAATTCGACCAAAAAAACACAAACACAAACGAAAATGCAATTTCATTCTTACATAAATAAATAATCTGTTTAATCTTAAATTATTTTGTTACAAACTTTAAAAACAGTAGATTTGTTTTAGGGTTCCGAACCTCAGTCGGCAAAAACGGAACCCTTATAGGATCACTTTGTCGTCCGTCTGTCAAAACCCTTATTCTCAGAAACGCGTGGAGGTATCAAGCTGAAATTAATAACAAATACAAGTCTGCTACCCCTTAGAGTAGTGAAAAATTCAAACTTGTAAGTCAACGCGATCGAAAGATATGACCGTTTATGTCGATTTCACAAAGGAATCAAAACCTATAGAGTACTTCCCTTTGACCTAGAATCATGAAATTTGGCAAAAAACAATGTCTAACAGCACATCATCATCTTCCTGCCCTTGTCCCATTCTATTTGGGGTCGGCGCTACACGTTTTCTTTTTCCATTCTTACCTGTCAGACGTCACGGCATCATTTACTCCTTCCTCTTTAACATCAGTCTTCACACAATCCATCAATGTTTTCTTTGACCTTCCTCTCCCTCTCCATTCATCAACATTCATGTCCATTACTCTTTTAGTCACATGCGTTTCATCCCTCCTTACAGCACATGTAAAGGAAAAAATCTGAAAACCGTAAATCCTACTTCCTACTATTATTATAAATGTGAAAAGTTGTGAGGATGGATGGATGAATGGATGGATGGATGGATGTTTGTTACTCTTTCACGCAAAAACTACAGAACGGATTTGTATGAAATTTTGCACATAGTTTATAACCTGGATTAACACATAGGACTCTTTTTACCCCGGTATTATGATCCTGAGGCACAATTATCGAACTCCACGCGGGCGAAGCCGCGGGCATAAGCTAGTATACTCTATTTTTAAGGTTTTCAGATTTTAATAACAAAATACCTACAATTTCATTCGGAACCCTCAGTGCGCGAGTCCAACTCGCACTTGGCCGGTTTTTTTTAACCAACTTCAAATAAAAAAACAGTGTCCCAATAGGGCTGCCGATCCCCGTGAATAAATTTGATGTCAATTAATCAAAAATGGGCTTCTCATGGTAACAATACGACGAGACCGAAATGTAGGCAATATGAATGGGTTTAATAACATCATTCTGTAATTGATTCCATACCAAAACACAACAATCCGACATAAACCTCAATGTTAATTAAACGTGCTCGCCACTTGTTGGCAGGATTGCCTGTTTTTTGTAAATATTGGAATTGAAAGTTAGTTGATAAGTTATGTGGTACGCAATATTTTACTACTTCATAATCATCAAGCATTTAGTGATATCATCAGCACCTCTCTTTCGTCCCACTATACGAATTTCAACTATTCACAAAACAAATATTGTGACAAATGGCCCGGCTCAAGTGCATCAATCACCGGAGCTTCTTCAGGATCATAGGCCAAAGCCAAAACTGACTAATAGTCCACAGAGGGCAGCGCCTATGCAGAAGGAGCCAATATTACGACAGCACGGTGTACAAGCACCGGTTCAATTTCAGTTTCATCAACTATTTCAGCAGTCTTTTCAACAACCAAGCCAAAATCGATTTCAACAGCCACAGCAACAGCCGTTTGAACCAAATCAGTATGAACGACCAATTCAAAGGCCTTTTCAGCAATCAATTCAAAAAAATTTTCAAACACCAATTCAAAAGCCGTATCAACAACCAATTCAAGATTCATTTCAAGATCCAGCTCAATCGACCAATCAAGCTTGGTTTGGCCAACCTACACAACAACCAGTTTATATGATGAATCAACAGCCGTTGACAATGTCAGATTTAATATTCGAGCCGACCACCGAAAGGAATTTTTATCACATTAGAAAGAAGAGGGTTCGTGGAAATTTACGACAGAAGAAGAGGAAAAAATCATCGTCTAGCACCAGGCCTCCGTATCCTGGAGGAACACGACCAGAAGATGAGAGAAGGGACTCAGATGGTGAATATGATATGTGTGACGGAAATGCTATTTGTCTAAAACACGTTTGGTCAACTAGACCACGTAGATCCAGAAAAGCAAGAGAGCAGAGAAGAAATAATATAGTTTTAATGGAATCTTTCATACATTGATTTAATTATTTGCAGCTTATATTATGTATTTATATAGATTTAAATATTGTTTTCGAGGTGTCATCGTCTCGACGCAGTCCATCTCCTTTCCGTTGTGTACTCAGTATAATTTGTTTTATTAATTCTCTATCATGTACCTATATTTATAAAGTTATATGATGAATGTTAAAATGTCAAGCGATGGAGACTAGCATACTTTAATAAATCAGGGTAGGTAATTTGTTAACAAATTTGTATTTATCAAACTTTCTTCGTTCTCTAATCATTACATAAAATATAGAAATTGCGATTTTAAAACTTAAGTAGGTAGTTATTTCAAAATTGTGGGTCATATCTTACCTTAAAACTGGCTTAGATTATGGGAGACTTTTTATCCCGGTAGGACGTTTACTTGGGATCATAACTCCTAGTGAGCGAAGCCGCGAGCAAAAGCTAGCTTAATAATGATTTCTGAACCATTCTTCCAACAAAATCAACTCCACAATTGCGTTTTTGTAACAATTTAAACAATTTTCCCAATGAGACAGCCGGGGGGCAATAAAACAATACCTACCTACGATCACTGCACGAAGTTAATTATTATATATTCCAAAAACTATTTATTCGTATTTTTTTCTGACCATTATACCGATAACATATGAACTAAAAAAACCGCCCGCGGTTCTGTGGCCTAAGTATTAATTGGCACGTTGTATATAAAAAGGGAAACGAACACTAACTTTGCAATTTCGAAAAATTTTAACATTTATTTAGAAACTTTTAGGTTTTTTTTCGATCGATGGCAAAGAAATTAAAATGTATGACGAAGTGGATACTTACTTTTCACAAAGAAAACACCCTCCCAATTTCATGTCTCTAGGATCAGCGGCTTGGGCTGTGCGTTGATATATCAGTCAGCCAGTCAGGACATTGAATTTTAAATTGGGGGATGTTTTTGGAAAAACTGTGATACACGTATCTCATAATTTTAACCGAAAAGTATGTACACTCAAGTCAATCGACTCCGAGAAATCACTTCTTAGGTAAAAAAGTTATTCTTTCATTTTTAATCTGACCTGCAACCCCTGTGACCGCCCTTCTTAGGAACCGGGACCACTGTGCCATCTGAAGTGTGACTGTCGTCGAAGGTTTCGAAACTGATGAGACTCTTTAAATTTAGAATAGTTCTAGAAGAGCACGATTACGAAATAGAATACGTGAAAGGGAGTGAGAAACAACTGCGCTGCGGATGCATTATCTAGAATAAAAATTACTTCAAAAGAACTAAAAGAAATGAATGAGTGTTTGTGTGCAGTGACTGTAATGCAATGACTCGCGCTCAAAAACGACAATTAGATGCTGCCGCCCCGGATGATGAGTTGCCCACTGACAATTTGCTAGCTCAACCACAAGTAGTGGAAACTCTTAACAAACCTAGAGACGCAGTAGAGTTAAGATTTGCATCCAGCAACAGTCTTAAGAAGTTAAAGAGCGATACCTCTGTACTGTTACAAACTCACACATTGTTGAATAACGCCAAAATCAAAAATATATTTATAAAACCAGCATCTCAATCACAAATTACGCGAGCCGATTTTGCGAGACAGCTGAGTGATTTTTGTGGCAAGCTAATATAAATGAAGTATACTTCATTAGAAATTAAAATAACAACATATATATATTATGTAAAAAAGCTAACTAGTCAAGTACGAAAACCAAGCAACTGGACAGGGCCCAGATTATGTATATTAAAAGATGTCGAAAGAATAGAGGACAAAGATGATAGGAAAGTGATACTCAACAACTTTCGCACGATCAGCGTTATTATTAGTTTCTTGAAATAAATATAGATCATATCATACTCGCTTGCTTTGTAAAGTGTTGGACTAATTGTTGTTGAGTCTAAATCTGTCTCCGTGGTGTTTAAAATCCTAATAGGTATTTTCCCATTCGTACGGTTAACTAAAGTATCTGCAACAAAGATCTTTCGCAGTTCCGTTCCATTAACTACACATTCCTCTGTCTCACATGTCCGAATAAAGTGAATAGACTCTGATCTCGCTGGTATATTAATGTGATTGTTTGCCATTGTTAATGGTAAAGATGGCTTTGAGTTGTTATTCCATATTAACAAAGTTTGGTTACCGTAATTTAATACTGATTTATACTTGCTTTAAAAGTCTTGTCCCAGTATGCCACTACCTTTACAAGGCAATGTTTTTAGAACATAGAACTTATGTTGTAGTGTCTGATTTTCAATATCTAGGCGCAAATAAAGATATAGGTACTTTGTCAGCGACGCCATTTACAAGTGTCTTCTCGATATGGATTGGAATGTTTTGGTCGAGAATATGTTTATACTTTATGACAGAAATAGATGCACCGGTGTCAACTAATAATTGGTATGATTAATGATTTTGCAATTTTATGTTTACGTAGTCTACGCTATTGCATGATAAAATTATATTTTGAGTCCCGAAAATACTGATCTTTATCCGGTGTTCCGTTTCTGTATTTTCCTGCGTTTCTGAGTCGTCCAAAGTATGTATGTGTTGATACCTAGAGGTACTATAATTGGACCTACCTCTGTTTCAATGAAATGATCGAGCGGATCTGTGCCAGCTTGCCTGCGATGCTCTCCGAACCTGATCCTGTTGTTCGTCTTGGTTTTGGACAACCTGTTGGTTGTTGGTTGCGCGTCCTCTACCCGCGTTTGAGAAGCGGCCTATCCGCTGTGCCCAGTTATAAGACGATCTGCCTTTATATAGTTCATGGTTAAAATATCAGAAGACGTTAATGAACTTGTGATATCTTCATCGTTAGCCGTCTGTACGGCGTCTTTCAATGATTTAAAATTTCTGGCTCAAATTATTGTGCTTAGTCGTCGATTTCTCAATCCATCCGAGAAACATTTGATGGCCTGCTTCTTATTAATCGCAATGACTCATTAATGGACTTCAAAACTGGCACCGTTACCCGGTCGGTTGTCGGTACCCTCCGATTGCAGAAATCATCAAAAATCAAAAAATCAAAAATCAAAGCATTTATTTCAAATAGGCCAGTTACAGGCACTTTTGAATTGTCGAAACAAAGACAACAATAGCTACAGTCCCAGTCACAAGGCATAAAAACTGTGAAAGTACTGTAGTTGCCCATTCCCTAACGTAGATCTCTATGGAGAAGAACGGGCAAGAAACTCCATGGACACTCTTTTAAATCAGTATACTTTTACAAACTCTTGGTTACATTATTCATGTTGAGATGGTACATTATGTGAGAACGATGTAGCAAGATGTGTACGTTAAAAGTGTCCATAGTAAACAATTCAAAAAAATAAAATAAAAATAATCAATTCAAATAAGCCGTGGCAACCAAGAGATGACCAGTCACAACTGACAGCGCCCGTTCACGAACATGACGCATGTATCAGCACCGTTCAACTCAACCATTTTGAAGGGAACTAAATGATCCGACACACGCGCCACCATCAGCGAGACATTTGAGTGAGCATGACACACTCCTAACCGCCAGGGCACATTCAAGTCAAGAAAAGACGTAGGTTTCCCGCGAATGACAGCTTTCTATTACATAGTACTCACACAATATGGGCTATGCGGCTATATAATACTAAAGAGATTGAATTTATACAAAGCAAAGATAGTTGTACAATCTTCAGCAGCTCCAACATACTATTTAATGCTTCTTCTTCTTAGAGTTTCGCGCATCGATTGACAAATAGATTTGCTTAAGACTAAAACTAAGACTAAAAATCGGCTTTGCAGCTTACGTAGACGTAAGCTGCAAAGCTGATTTTTAAGGCAATAACTGGATCTTCAAGTCACCTTACAAAAACGCCAACAATGCTATAAGGAGTAACACGATTAAGATGATGTTGGTCGTGCTGGCATGCACCGTCAGCTGCCTGATATCAGCGCTGTTACTTCCACCTACTGCGTTTTGTGGAACCATAATTTCTTCTTTTTGTACCCATTTTGTGATTTTCGCGGTAGATATTCGCAAAATAGAATAGACAGCGCGCTAAATCCTGGTAGAAGATTAGTCTCGTTACAATACATCGTGACACCACTCCTCCCGTTTTGGTCAAATAATGTAATAAATGACACAACGAATACTGATACAATACTGAGCTTTATTACAAAAGAACATACGTTTATATCGTTACGTTGACAGCTCCCTCTCAAAATTAAGTTCTGATAATCTAAATGCCGGTTTAGCGATGCCCCTATAGATCTTATTAATGACGACGTGAAAACGACGACGGTGGCCAAGTCCAAAAGGAGGGTTATGTATAAGACCTGTACTGTATGTATAAAGGGTGTAACAGTACCCTTAGTACCCTTAACGAAACCAATAGGCACTAATTGTTCTCCCCGTCATTGTGATTCCTTTTTTTGCCCTAGACCATACCTGGGAAACTTCTACTTATAAAGAAAAAAAAGGTAAAAGTTCTGACTTTTTCACAAGTTTTTTAAAATACAAGTTGTTAATAACTTTACTTTAAATACCTCTACGACCCCCGTACTTATTCAATGCATCCATCAGCACAATGTTTTTAATGCGTTTTCTAAAACGTGATTTTCACCCCAAAAAAAAAGTCGTTTCCCAGCAATAGTTTTTGCGTAGATTAACTTAGTCTGATGTACAGAATGCTTGTTGACGGCTTCGTATTTCGATTTGTCTTGGTGGCGCAAATTTCATAGGTTACATTAACAAAATACAACTTTAACATCCTGTAACTGTGGATTCCTCTGCGGCTGCTGACTTTCATTTGGATGATCAGTGCATATTAAACAACTTTTTTTTGTGAGTAGTTTGGGAGAGTGAATCACCTTGTTTAACTCCTTTGAATGTTGACAACTACTAGAAATAAATTTAATTCGGTATAAAATTGCTCGCAAAAATTTCTCATTGCCTCCCGTAGTAACATGGATCGTTTGGCTCGTAGCGATAATTATTTGTTCTGACAATAAGATAGTATTCAACCTAACTCAAGTTTCGTTTTTGAAGTTGACTTTACTAATGTCGGGTAAGTTAAAATAATCTTCTTTTGGTAAACAGCCTTCATCTCATCATCTGCCTAGCCTTTTCCGAACTATGTTGAGGTAAGCTCCCTGTCTGACCAGGTGCAGCTGAATACCAGTATTACATGGAGCGACAGCATAACTCTTTTGATACACAGTATCTAATATAGACTGCCCCGTTGGTCGTCGTTGCCGAGCATGAGGTCCTGGGTTCGATTCCCAGGTTGGGTATAGTGTTATTTCGCTTTTTCATCAGGATCTTTGTTTTTTAACTGTCACGGATTTTGGATTAATGCCCAATTGATGGCAATAGGCTCGCCCCCTACTACATGGGACTTACAAACATAAAAATCAAAAAAAACAAAATATTTTATTTCACATAGGCCTCGATGGGCACTTATAAAACGTCGACAAAAAGGTGCACGGTTCGGGTTGGTCGTTTCCTATGGAGAAGAACCGGCAAGAAACTCCATGGTTACTCTTTTCAAATCATTTGGTGTTACAATATTATTATATCATAATATTTTTATCAATCATAACTGGCGAAATGTGGGTGTACTATCATGTAAACCTTTGCCTAACCCTTGGGGATTACAGGCTCCATGTTATGTTATGTTATCTTTTACAGGAACAGTAGCAAGGATCGTAGCAGGTGGCGTTCCGTGGTTTCTGCCTATCCCCATGGGAAAGAGGTGTGAGTTTATGTATGCATTTACTTCAAAAACCACTTGACTTGGCCATTCATTTTTGTTATCACGGCAAGCTTACCAACTAGTGTGAAAGTTAACTAACTCTATCAATAAAATGAAATTGACGGACACAGAATGCCAAATACTGAGACTATATCAGAGTCAGATAGTAACGCTTCTAACCTAGCCCCAGTTTTCTTCAAATCATTGGTCAGTTGCCAATTTAAAGCCCAATATAGTTGAGCATTTATAAGGATTAGGGCAATTTTGATTTTTGAAGTCTAGCTGACACCGCTTCTATAACACAAAATAAAAAAGTGTTAAAACAATATCAAATTTAAATAAAAAGCACACTAAATCAAAACAATACTGATTAAAACTTTGATTAACTACGCTTCCAATATTCGTTACTTTCATCCTCATGTTTAATAAAAATAGTCTATAGTTAGAAAACGTGATGTTCATTATTTTGTTCTACATCGTAATTGTCATAGAGTTGCCCTCAGCGAACTTAGCTTCCTTCCAGTTTCAGGCAGATCGGATGTCAGACATGGGCGTGTCAAAGCGGCCTCACTCAACCCATTCTGATATTGCCAAAAAACGAAAAGCTACATGTGGTGTAGGGAGTTCTTCAAACAATAGCTGTAAGGTAGGTGTGTCATTGCAATCTGAGCACACGTTATTAAGAGAAACGGTTACGGAACCTCCGAGTGACGTAGTGGGAGTGTCTACATCGATATCTAGTAACGCTAATGCTGATTTGGAACAAGATAAAATTATACAGGGAAAGTTAATTGTTCGGGAGGTGACAGTAAGTGTGACTGAAAGACCGCCGACATATCATAATGTAATGGTTCAACATGGAGCATCTCGGAGTTCAGCGGCGCAAGATGTAATGAGTGTGTCTACAAGTACGACACGGAACGGAAGGACTCCACAAAATTCATCGCAAAGGTTATCAGTTAAAACTGGAAGAACTGAGTTGCCTCCGAGCGACGCAAGACGGTTTTCAAATCGCTATCTTAATATTGCAAGAATAGCTCGTACATTGAGCACTTTGCCATTCTACCCGGGTGGAACCACACCAACAGTACCAACAGAAGCAACGTCAACTGTATTGTGTGGTATAGCAAATTGTTATAAATTCACATGGCTTGAACTAGATGAAGTCGACACACGTGTAGTACTTACCAACACGGGAACACCTACCCAACCCCAACCGCAACCCCCAACCGTAGCAAATGATGAATATTTATTCCTGGAGAAATATATTTAGCTGAATAATAAACGCGGCGGTGCGCGGTCGAATAGATGGAAATCTTTAAACAACAAAGTGCCTCCACGGCAGGAAAACCCATTTATCAAAGCGGTGGCTCACCTACTGGAGGCTGCAAGATTTCACTCTACTCGACCGCCGCCGCTGTCACGGTAGGCGGCAAGTCTGACGAATACTGCTAGGAGTGTCTTCCTTGCGTTATTCACTTCACTTACAAAATGCAGTATTCGATGTGTTACTACAATTATTATTTTTAATCTTCTTTTTCTTTACCGTGTGGTTAGTGCCTAACCCGGTGTCAGAGTTTTTATGCCGCCCAAGAGCCTCTGACTTGGCTTTACATGCCGTCAAGAAATATCGCTCAGGCGTGCTGGTTTCCTCACGATGTTTTGCTTCACCGAAACAAGTGATTAGTTTTAATAAATAACGCAACCGCGGAACTTCGTCCGCGTCATATAAGAAAGAGAGTGGGTCTTAGGCACTTACCATAATACAATTCTAAAGGTGCTGAAACTTTCTTTGTTTTATCCTTGAGAACTATTGAACAAAATTTAATAAAAATTTGGCATCTACATATTAATTTAAAATCACGCGGACTAAACCAGGAGAAACATTGTTTGTATTTCTGTAATGGGTAATATTTATTGGTTTATTTAAAAAAAAAATATATTTGAAGATTGCTTTTGACTTTTTTTTCACCCCTTGGTTAGACTCCTTGTCAGACATCCGAGCTTCTGACTACACCCAACGACTGTCAAAAATCAACAATATACGAAGAAGATCTGCGAAGCTAGTTATCTATAGAATGGTATTTAATTTGTATGCCAGCACGCGTAGCATGGCCACCGTGGAAACGGGTTTTGTCGACGTAAGAACCGACAAAATGACAAATTGTAGAAAGATTTCTATCGTCGCAAGCATGGCGATGTTAAAAATGTAGAAAAGAAAATGTTTCTATTCTTCAGTCGACAAAAGTCTACAACATCAAGAATGACGACAGTGTTAACAATATTAAGGTACATCACGCTATGATCGACGGAAGGCAGTTGCAAGAGGTCCGCAACAGATTACAGCAGCTGACCTAGCTCGAGTACGACAGTCATTGAGTGTCTTAGGATGATGAAGACGTATGGCTGTCGAGGGAAGCCCTTATTTGGAAAAACATAAGTAGAATATTTCTGGTTAAAGACATTTACGAGTAATTCTCATAAAGAAATTACATTTCACTTACATGAGAACAAATTTAAATATACATTAATCATTATACATCGAATTGTCCTTCGACACTCGGACTTACAATTAATCTGACGTAATTAATACTATTTACTTACATTATTATATTTTTTGTTTTTTTTTTTCTTTTATTTATATTTTTACAAATTGTTTACATTTTTAAATATTCCTTAGAAAAAACAATATAAAACATTTAAAAATATAAAAATTGTAGCCTACCGGTATCGGGAACAGGGTCCAAGCTACCGGCGGTCAGGGCTCCAGAGAGAGGAACCTCCTAACGATACGAGCCGTGTCCAGAAGTACCGCTTTCTGAATCAAGCCCTTGATCCAGCTGCCTAACGAGAGCCTCCTCAGGTATTGGTCGAGGCTCTTGGCAATTAAGCCATGGGCTGATACAACTAATATTAATTATAATTTTATTCTTATTTATTTTGCCCCACTGCAGGGCAAAGGCCTCCCTTTTCACATTTAACAAATTATATTAGTGTTACAAATTATTAAGTTTGTGGGTACTCCTAAAAATCTAAGTTGTGACACTATGCGTAACTACCCCTCGCTTGAGATAAAGAGCGCGGTCCCGTTGTCACAATGCAGATAAATCAGTCAGTAGTACAACTTTTGTTTACAGCTGTTATTTTTAGGTTTTTATTTAGAAGTTGGATGTAAGGGGGCGCACCTACCATCTCAGTGCCCCAAGTCAACCTCACCTGCTCGTGGTGCATCCTGCTAAACAACAAACGAGGCTCTGACGACCGATAAATGGCGGTATAACCTTTTCGAAAGTTCGCAACTAAATAGCGCAGACTAGTGCCGGGCAGCAGCGTCACTAGTGCGAGGAGTTGCGATCTGCGATCGCCATCCCGCATGCCCAGCGTGGCGATTATGGGCAAAACCCTTAATGGCAAGCCAGAATCAACCACGGCCCCCAGTTCCCGGCGGCCTTGCTATTCCTGATTTTGGCGGCGGTCACGGTAACGGCAAGGTAGGGGGTGCTAAGAATCCCCGGGTTACGAATGGCCGCCAAACCCAACTGACCTTGGCGACGTACAACGGACGCACGTTACGGCTCGACGAACATCTAGTGCAGCTGGAGGAAGAACTCGAAAGGGTATGGTGGCACATTCTTGGGTTGAGTGAAGTCCGAAGAGAGGGGGAGGACACAATAACCCTTGAGTCGGGCCACCTGATGTATTTTCGAGAGGGAGACCAACTATCCCAAGGCGGAGTCGGGTTCCTGGTACACAAATCCCTTTGTGACAACGTTGTAGAAATGTCTAGTGTCTCGAACAGGGTAGCGTACCTCATATTAAAGCTAACCGAGAGGTATAGCCTCAAGGTTGTTCAGGTCTACGCACCGACTTCGGCACACTCGGACGACGTGATGGAGGAAAAGTTTGAGGACATTTCCAAGGCCTTGCACTCCACTACTAAGGCCCATTACAGCGTTGTTATGGGGGATTTTAACGCTAAAGTGGGAGTACAAAATGGCAGTGAATCGGTAGTAGGATCCTACAGGTTTGGCAGCAGAAATCATAGGGGGCAAATGCTTGTCAACTTCCTTGAGAAGGAGGGGCTTTTCATGATGAATTCTTTCTTTAAGAAACAGCCCCAAAGGAAGTGGACGTGGCGAAGCCCCGACACTATGACGAAAAATGAGATAGACTTCATCATAGCGGATAAAAAGCGTATATTCAGAGATGTCTCGGTGATCAACAGGTTCAACACCGGTAGCGATCACAGACTTGTCCGTGGCACTCTGAGTATTAATTTTAAGCTGGAGCGAACCCGCTTGATGAAGTCTAAGCTCCGTCCAAATATGCTCCAAACCATGCTAGGGTCTGAAGCATTCCAGTCAGATCTGGAGAACCGATTCGTGGCCGTGGAAACCACAAATGACGTTGACCAGGCGCTCGACCAAATTGTGGAAATCTTCAGGGAGGAAGGGACGCGTTTTTGTAAAATGCGGCATACGGGCAGGAAGTCCAAACTTTCGGAGGAGACTCTGGAGCTTATGACGGAACGACGTGAAAACCCACCCATCACTTCGTCAGGACTACAGGCACTCAATAATAAAATTAGGAAATTGGTGCGACGCGACCTTCGATGCTCCAGCACACGCTCAATAGAAAAAGCGATTGAGCAAAATCGGGGGTCGAAAGTGTTCGTCCAATCACTTGGGAGGAGCCACCTGACGAAGTTGACCAAATCTAGTGGGGATATCGTCGTTTCGAAGCCCGAGATTCTTTCGGAAGTCGAAAACTTCTACGGCCAGTTGTATGCATCGCATGCATCTCGACCTGATCCCGAAAATGAGGATTCCAGAGCCACCTTAACCCGCCATTTCACAGAAGACCTGCCAGAAGTCAGCCAAGACGAAATCGAGGCGGCTTTTAGACAGCTTAAGAATGGAAAAGCCCCTGGCGAGGATGGGATAACGACTGAGCTCCTGAAAGCGGGAGGAAGTCCTGTTTTAAGAGAGCTTCGGGAGCTCTTTAACTCCGTCCTGTTCTCTGGGAGAACTCCAGAAGCGTGGAGAAGGAGCGTGGTCGTTCTTTTCTTTAAAAAGGGAAACAAGACCCTATTAAAGAATTACAGACCCATTTCGCTCCTTAGCCACGTGTATAAGCTGTTCTCAAGAGTCATCACGAATCGTCTAGCGCGAAGACTCGATGACTTCCAGCCACCGGAGCAGGCCGGGTTTCGAGGAGGATACAGCACCATAGACCACATCCACACAGTGCGGCAGATCATACAGAAGTCCGAAGAGTATAATCGCCCGCTGTGTCTTGCATTTGTGGACTATGAGAAGGCTTTTGACTCTGTCGAGACCTGGTCGGTTCTGGAGTCTCTGCAGCGATGCCAAGTCGACTGGCGATACATCCAAGTGTTGAGAAGTCTTTATGAGAACGCCACAATGACCGTCCAAACTCAAAACCAACAAACGGAGCATATCCCATTGCGTCGGGGGGTGAGGCAAGGAGACGTTATTTCCCCGAAATTGTTCACCAACGCACTGGAGGATGTGTTCAAGACGCTAAAATGGGAAGGACGTGGCATAAACATCAACGGCGAGTACATCTCACACTTGAGATTTGCAGATGACATCGTCATACTGGCTGAATCGCTGCACGACTTGCAGCAGATGCTGGATGGCCTAGTTGATTCTTCAATACGCATTGGTCTCAGGGTGAACTTGGACAAAACCCAGGTTATATTCAACGAACACGTCACCCCAGGACCTGTTGTTGTCAATGGCGGTCCTCTCGAGGTTGTTCGAGAATATGTTTACCTCGGGCAAACTCTGCAGTTTGGTAAGAACAACTTTGAGAGGGAGGCTAACAGAAGAATCCAGCTGGGCTGGGCAGCATTTGGGAAGCTTCGCCGGGTCTTCTCGTCGCGTATTCCACAGAGCCTAAAGACTAAGGTCTTCAACCAGTGCGTCCTGCCTGTTATGACTAACGGAGCCGAAACGTGGACACTCACAGTACGACTGGTCCATAAATTTAAGGTCGCTCAGCGAGCTATGGAAAGGGCTATGCTTGGAGTCTCTCTGAGGGATCGCATCCGAAATGATGTGATCCGACAGAAAACCAGAGTTGTCGACATAGCTCACAGAATAAGTAAGCTGAAGTGGCAATGGGCCGGTCATATTAGCCGTAGAACCGATGACCGTTAGGGTAGACGTGTT
The DNA here is from genome assembly GCA_963082995.1 of Noctua comes. Lineage (NCBI taxonomy): Eukaryota > Metazoa > Arthropoda > Insecta > Lepidoptera > Noctuidae > Noctua > Noctua comes. Next base: position 815,719 of record OY720269.1, read on the forward strand.
CTTGAGTGGAGACCGCGAATCGGCAAACGTAAGGTGGGACGCCCCCAGGCTCGGTGGAGTGTCGATCTTCGCAGGGTGGCTGGTAGCAACTGATGACGGATGAGAGTCGCTGAAAATCGAGTTGAATGGCGTGCGATTGAGGAGGCCTATGTCCAGCAGTGGACTGCTATAGGCTGATGATGATGATGATGATGATTTAGAAGTTGTTTTTGGTTATGTTAAGTTAGTAGCGTAATCTTTTAAGGTTAATTAATATTGAAGACAAAGAATTTAAGACAAAGAAAGAGGGTAGATAGATTTGTCTGCTCTTAACAATTTATTTTTCCATCCACCCGCATTCTCCAGTCAACTCGCGATCATGGCGCTTGCAACAGCGCCGAAATATCGGGAGCTCAAAATAATGAACAATCACGGAAGATATCCCGTAAGTGACAGTATAGTTGTAAACCGTGAAAGCTTGAAACAGTGTTTAATTAATATTGATGTTTTGAGGAACATTTTTTTAGTTTGGTCTTAAAAATATTGATTGAATTCGCACTCCTTATCTCATCTAGTAGTTCAATGTAAAGTTGCACTCCCACATAAACAAGTGATTTTTACCTTGAGAGGAAAGAACTCAAGGAACACGAGGAGGCATTCGAGGAAATACGATGTGATCTTTTCTACGAATGCTACGGTTTTGTAATTGATGTGTTTTGGCGAGTGAAATTTGTGTATGTATGGTTTTATTAAGTATTTTTTGAATGAGTATGCAGGTGCAGTATGCGTTGTTTGATGTTCAAGAGTTTTGTGTCTTTGTTTATTTTAATTGTTGGTGTTAAGTAGTCGTAATGAAATAGCATTTTAATTATTTTATTTTGTGCAATTTGTAGGTCTTTTAAGTTTGTTTTAGGTGCATTGCCCCAGATTTCGATTAAGTACAGTATGTGTGGCTTTACTAGAGAGTTGTATATTGTCTGGCGTACGTTATATGGCAGACAGTGTACGATGTTCCGTAGTGAGCCTAATAAAGATGTCATTTTGGATCTGATGTAGTCAATTTGAACCTTTCAATTCAGATGGCAGTCTAGTCTTAACCCAAGGTACTTCTCGTATTGTTTGAGTTCGAGTATTTGGTTTTCAATTGTAAGAGGTGGATGAGGTGGTATTTTTTTATTTTTGACTTTAAATATGACGTAGCTGGTCTTGGATGCATTGATTGTTAGAAGATTTTGTTGAAACCAGATGAACAATGAGTTTAGGTCTTGTTGGGCTTGATTTATCATGTCAGCTATAGAACCATCAAAATTAAAAAGGCAGGTATCGTCCGCATATAGCGAAATATGCCCGTGTATTGAAATCTTATGGATGGAGTTTATATATATTAGGAAGAACAGTGGACCTAGCAGTGATCCTTGGGATCCTTGGATCCTTCCAACACCAAACGTGATATTGTACGATTTACTATTGTATTCTTCGACTATAGCCACCTGAAACCTGTTAGTCAAATAAGATTCGAACATTTTATACGCTACACCTGATACGCCTATGTCTTTTAGCTTTTGTAGTAGTATAGAATGGCTAACTGTATCAAAAGCCTTTTTAAGGTCGATCAATAAGCCTAGCGCTATGTTTTTTTGATCAATGTTCATTTGTATTTTCGTAATCAGATCTGTAGTAGCTGATAGGGTGTTTGACTGTGTTCGAAACTCATATTGCCTTTGAAAGAGGAAATTTATTGAGGTGAGGTGTTCGTCTAAGCGTGTATAAAGGACCTTTTCAAATATTTTGAAAAAAAAAACAAAACTTTTTAATATTTTTTATCCGACTTTAAATCAGCAAAATATGGAATCATCATAATCATCATAAATCATTTATTTGCTGGTCAAGGGTTTATACAGTGTTGTTAACATTACATAATGGACACCACTAATATCTATCCGTAATAATGTCAATGAACGCACGCGCCGTGCAGCGTACGCGGCGATGTTGCAGCGCTCCCGGGCGGCAGAGTGGTGCCAGGCGGCGCCGGGCGGGCGCTAGACAGACAGTTTGCTCATCGCATGCGCTGTCGTGACGTCGTGTCGAATTGCTATCTCGCGCAGCGCGCAGCCCCCGCGTCACACATGTGTCGTACTCGTACCAACAGGTCACGATGTCGGACTTAAGTAACCGCGAGTTTTATGAGATGGTGCGGGTGTCTTTATTAAGTGGTGAAAGTTTACAAGCAGCTCGTAGAATGTATGCAATGGAGAGCACACCTCGAATGCGACCCCATGGTATCCTTAAACCCGCGGTCCCTAATGAAAGGACCATTAAAGCAGCCACTCAAAGGTTGCTTGATCACGGTCAGTATGTTTTATTTTCTGCATTTTGATGGTCCCATGAAAGTATGAAGGAAAAATTGGAATTACTCTTCAAATAATTTCAGATCACGGCCTAATCTTAAAAAAGACTAGTTCGAACCTGATAAAATCAGCGATCAGTACATTGTAACCCACGTAAATATCTACCTACGCCTGTGCACGAAAAATGAACGAGCGCTTCACCACGCCACGCGCCGCGCGCCGCCTCTGCGGCTAGTAGCCATAAAATCAGTATCAAAGTAGACAACTTTCGTTAACGATAACTTTATTTTTTTGTACTAAGTCTTATCAAAATAAAAAATAGGTGTTTAATAAAACTCATTTAAATTTAATATGTCAAAGTTTGCGCACTGAATAATTTATTATTCCTGTATAGTAAGTTGCTTACTCGATGCTTTCAATACTTCAAGAAATGAACTAAGCAGGTAATAACACTGGTAGATTTTTAAACGATTCTACCTCAAGATTTTTGCATGATGCTGCTTCAAGATAATTTCCACGACTGACAATCTCAGTAAAAATCAAAATTGACAGTAAAAGACACACATAAGGTTTTAATCTACAGATGAATCGAAAAGGTTTTATGTACAGAAGTTTAAATGGGAAACACTTCACAATGTGATCTGATTCTGAGAACATTATTCGTCATAAAAGTTATTGCTCAAATTTAATTAATCAGTTAACGATTCCAGTGACTATTTCCAAGAAGTCAGAGAATAATCAGCCTATCCAGCATGTATCTGAAAGTTCTGGTCATATTCATCAAACTGCACAACTTCCACGGGACCACCATCGTAACTACAAAAAAATATAATTTGCTGTTCCATACATTTTGGCCGAGTAAAGGTATTCAATACCTTTACTCGACTATTGACACACGCTGTAGCTAATGTTCTCACTGCTAGGATTGCGACCCCTATCTAATAAGAAGGAATGGGCCACCACGGAATGCAGCACACGGGCTCAGTGCTGGTTGGAGACGTCACATGTCTTCGAATGTTTTGTTCTAGGACATATCGGATTCATCATGATGTTTCCCGTCGCCGTTTTACTAGTGGCGATTTAATATTCATATTACACAAAGCAACGCACCTGCCTGGGTTCGGACCTACGACCTGCAACCAGTAAACTCGTCACCATGCCTCATTCAAAAACTACAATTAGAAGAATGCTGACTGATCATTTGGTGATCACTGAAGTCATGTCGAAACTACAATAGACAATAATGATTGCCTTGAAATAACACAATCAGATCGCTGATCAAAATGTATTGTATCACTATGATGAAAAAAAAAACCTGCAAGGACAAGCTACAATGACGTCGGGTAATGGTAGCTTCGAAAAATATACCAGCAATATAAACTAAACGTTATAATTCTGAAATTCTGATCAGAATGTAAATCAAAATATTCTAAAAGGTGCCACGAGTACTTTTAGACCATATAGAACAGCACCGGAACTTACAGCATAGTATGGCCGTTATTCCAAGTGCGTACTATGTGGTTACGTTTGAGACAATAGAGCCTGGTACCTATCGGTTACCTAAGACAATACTGACTATAAACCTAGCCCTATAGTAATTACCTAACACCCTAGTTATCTTAACGCCCTAGCCTACCATACAAACCATTCCAAACGTGAGTTACGTTGGTTTTACGTGAGAGTGAGAGAAGTCTGTTACAAGGAGACCGTCGGTAACAGATGGCATTTGGGTAGTAATAGGGGTGTGTACGTCGTGCAATGTGGGTTCCCACTTCCCTCTATCTGACAGAATCTTGATGCTCCGAATTTTGTCTGGCGTAATACACTTGGTATTATCTTCTTTTTTAAAACGAATATTTGTAAGGCATTAAAATGATTTAATATAATTATTGTTTGGCAGAATGTTTATCCGTCCGAATTTACAATGGCATACTTTTAAGATGGCACAATTTTACTTGGCATAATTACCTTTGGGAAAGTTAAAATTCCGCATAATTTCGTTTAGCATAACGTATATTGAGCGACGATTATTTAGTAGAATTTCAATTTCATTTTTAACCTTAATTTGCCCCATATAATTTGCTCGCCAGCAAGCCGAAGCTGCGGTGGTGAGCGTTAAATACATATCTGCGACGATATGCTCGCATGGGACCGCCGGAGCCGTGTCAGAAACCATGCCTGCTGCTTGTTGCATGCTTGTTTGCATGCTGCATGATTGCTTCCATGCTGCAGGCTTGCTTGAATGCTGCATGCATGGTGTATGCTTGTTTGCATGCTTCGTACAAGGAAATAAAAAGCATCTATGTTCACAACTGTTTTATAATGATTGATGGTTTTTTTATTGATTTTCTGCATTTCAATGACTATCGATATGAAATGTATGCCAAAAGACGATTCTGAATGTGAACTTTCTACGATGTGATGGTTCTACCGTTTAATTTTTATGGATATGAATGCCTAAAGATGAATCTAACTTACAAAATTATAAGTTTTTAATGTATGATAAATAAGTGTCTGCCAAACGATTTTTTGCGAAATGAAGTGCTGTCCGCTGTTATGCAAAATAATATTATGACATAAAAGTACTGCTATAAAGGGTCCCGTGCAATGTAGGTACACAGAAAATGGTTGGCCACAGTGAGAGGAGTTATAAATAGGAGATTAATCACACTCAACTCCAGCAGGATAAATAATTTATTTATTTATTTTATTTATTGTTTATGTACACAATATATACAACACAGGAAATAACATTATAATACTTGACTACATAGGTACTCCTTATTTCTTAAGAAATTTCTGCCAGCAGACCTGCAAAAGTAGAAGTGAAAAAAAATAAATGTAGACAATACTGTGTAGAAACGGAAGAGAATAAGGTGTTTATGTGTCTTACCTAACTGAACCTAAAATATTATATATAAATACAAATATAAATAAATTAATATTAATATATACTTATACAAATAGGTACATACTACTAAGATGTATAAACTAATAAAAATATATACATACATATGTACATAATAAATTATAGTTGTTAATAATGATAATTGTAATATCATGTAATTATAAATTGATTTTGCATACCGTTAAAACGGTGAGACATGTAGCACTATGCAATATTATGAACACCTCTGTATACATACCATGTTTCTGGCAAATAAATAAATAAATATAATTGAGAGGAAAGGTAATGCTCTTTCACCCTGGATTTGAATAATGAAATGGTCTTCAAATCACGAATGCTAGGCGGAAGTGAGTTCCACAACCTTACAGCATGGAGAAGGAGTATGAGTAATAGCTGGATTTATGAGGATGGATTATTATAATTATGAACTCAATTATTTACTTTTGTGGTAAATACACATTTATACCTATTTACATGTGTGATGTGTGTGTATCGAGCCGATGAAGCGAAGATCTCAGCAGGCTACTTCTTGGTGCGGACCGTGTGCTGTTGGCTGTAACTATTGCCTGTTCACGGTTGAACAGGTATTCCACATAACTTTTCTGTTTATTTCTATTTAAAACTTGTAAACCTAGTCCATATTTGACATGCGCACCGTTATATTATATTTATTGTACCGGACGGACATAAAAAGCGTCAGGCGTACAAAACGTGCGCGGGAATATGAAGAAAGGGGATTTACCCTTGTCAACGGCGAGACGGGCGCGGTAATAACCGTGAGCAACCCAGATAAAGGGAACTCAATAACAACGTCTCTTGATACAACGCTGATGGTGAGGGATACAGGCGCCTCTAGGACTAACACCTTGCGAGGATGCAATCATAACATTACAGCCCGCCTGTGTTCCCGGAAGGGTTAGGCAAAAGTGTACAATACAATCATCTTTATTTTGTAAGTCATGTTAACCAGCCACAAATCTAAGCAGAAAAATCGAATCGCAAATTAATATAGCATTAAGAGTTTCTTCTTTATAAGTATTTTTTTTGCATTGCAATTTTGTGCCACTTTTAATCTATCAGCATATCTATTTTATATACGAAAAGTCATATGTCTATCTCGCTTGCTTTCGTAATGCCAAAAAAGATAGACATACGACATGTCTAACCAAAATCGAATCGAAGCGTTTGTGAATAGGTCTGCTGGTATATAGTGTAAGTACAGTCTAAAGTACTAATGTAGCAGTAGCGCTAATATATAAACATGTAAATACGTTCCTGCACAACAATGTAACCTACGAGAAACGCTTTATGACACTCTTTTTGTATTCACATGGATTCAAACAATCACATTTGAAATTGTATTATTTCCATACCAAAACACAACAATGACCAGTCTGATTATAATCTCAAATGTTTACATAGTGTACATTCGCCGATCGCGTTGCCGCGTTTTCTTATAAATAATGTTCATTGTAATTTACTGCTACATTGTAATTTTCAAGTTACCAGCAGTGTCTGTAAACGCGTTCCAGTTCCGTTCAGTGGCAGATATGACAAATATTCATAGAACTAAAATGATGCAAACAACTGTACGTGGACGCCTGCCGCCAGCGCAAGGCCAACTCTTGCCGAATTATCACTTAACTACTTGTATAACTATTGAAGGTAGGTATGAAGGTGGAGTATTCAAAAATCAAGAGAAAGTTTGTAACACAGTTCAAAGGCGCCCAGAACCCAGACGTCCAGCGCCTCAAGGCATGATCAAGCCTCAAGTTATACTTCCGAAACAATTAGGACACATTCCGTTAGCAAATTATAACCCTCAAAATAAGTCAAGGACACCGGGACAAGTAATGATGAGGCCACTAATAAGGGCGAGTGTACGTCCCACTCAAGGTGTGAAACGTGAACCGACTTATCATGCAAATGAAGGAAATAGAGATTACCACGATTATCAAATATTTCCCCAGGCCACCAATCCAGATTATGGAAATAGAGATCACCAAAAATATCCGTCATTGCTACAAACTACAAATGTAGATACTGGAAATCACCAAGAATTCGCATTGCTGCAACAAGCCACCAATCTAGATAATGATAAAGATCACCAAGAATACCCATCTATACCAAATGATGCCCAACCTGTAAAAAGAGATCATCAAGATTACCCATTTTTTCCACTAGTCGCACATGCAGATGACCAAAACAGAGATCACCACGACTACCAATATGATGGAAACAGAGATCAACAAGAAAAGCTTCCAACAGCAGCCAATTCTTATTTAGACCAACGAGAATTCGAATTGTACCCGAAAGCTCATGGTTCGACGAGCACGGCCGCACCGTTACCTCAGCCATTATCGCCTCAGTCGGATGACGATACGACGGTATTCGCTAAGTCAACGACGAGCACCATGCCGCCCTTCCCCGGAGGTGTACTGCCCAGCAACCACCCCGACGCGCAGCCCCTGGTATGCCGCGGCAAGGCCAAATGCAACCAATTCCTTTGGACAACATACAAGAAGACAACAAGCAAGACAACAACGGATATGGTCTTTTCGTGGGCTCAATAGTTATTTAGTATTTATTTACTTTTAATTTTTTGCATTTCCTGTTGGGGCGGCGCAACTAAAACCACTCTCAAGCAGTTAGAAGTATCACATAGGGCCATTTTAAAAGTAGCAACTTTTCGTCCTATTCTGTATCCAGCCGATCAACTATACAATGACTGTAAAGTTATAAATGTTCGGCAACACTTCATACTACAGACAGTCATTCTGCAACACCTCAAAACCCCATACAAAATTGCAAACGCCTGAAACATAAGGTATGCACCTTGCCGCGAGAACGTTCAACTATAATTTATTGACAAGAGATTTTTTCATTTTCTTGGTCCGTTCCTGTATAACAAAATAAGTGAAGAGTGTTAAATCTGTACGGACTACCGTATTACAAATGTTAAAAAATCGTACCTCCAAAATAAATCATATGACAAAACTGTTAAAATCTTAACATAAGTGCTGAACAAGCAAAAACACACACACCCCCCCCCCCCCCCTCCCGACACGAACACGAAACACATACATACACATTTAATTACCTTAAAATTATTTCATATTGACGTTTAATAAAACGTACAAAATATTGTAAACTTAATTGTCAAACTCAATACTCCGAAATTCGAACATTCCGAAATTGTAACAGTAACATCAGAAGCACTATGTAACCTTTACATCATTACACGTTAGGGGCCGGACTGCTTCTCCTTAACACAGGTTTTCATAACCTATCTAGGAGAGCAGTGATCACCCACACGTTTGCAGATATAGTACTTTTACTCGATACATTGAATGAAAAGCGCCAAATACTGAAAGAGAGACCTAAGCCCTCCTACACCAGCATCTTTAACTCTACCGTTCAACTCTACTGCGAGGACTATAAATATACTTTTTTTGTAAAACTGTATTTTTAACGTGTACTACAATGCTTTGTTTTGAGTAAATGAATTAATTTTATTATTATTAAATTTCAATCACAATAATAGGTCTAAGACCAATGTAGCAATAATAAAGAAATATTCCCAATTTTAGAAATAGAGCTTAAAAATCAAAATTCTCGGTTTTAACGATAGCTATGATTAATGCCACACTGCTTATGTTTAGTTCAGCTACTAGTTGCTCATCAAATTAAACATCTTAGCCACGAAAGATTGAGACAAATAACATGCTAGAAGACAGCAAAACAAAAAGAGATACTCGTAAAAGTAACAACCCAGTACCCGAAGGGAAAAATATGATATTGCTTTTAAATATGAAATATTACGCCCAAAGTGTTCTTATATTAAGAAGAGAAAGGGTTGGGGACGTGACGGCTAGGCCGGCGCGGGCGGCCCAACTGCCCGGCGACTATGTGTCTCTATTGTACAAACAATGAATTGATATTGCCCACATCGACGTTTTATTATGTCTACTTGACGCGCTTATGGCGGTCTGGGTCTCAATAAATGGTCTAATGTCATGATAAACACAATGTTCATGAATTAATATAGAAAACACTTTTTATTTAATAATAAGGGCGACCTTCTTATCTCACTGAAGCGCAAGCTCGTCGACATCATGCGTATCCTGCCTAACCTAACCTATGGCGCTCAGACTCGGTCTTTGACTGAAGCTCAGAAGTCCAAACTCAATGTTTGCCAAAGAGCGATGGAACGTAGTATTCTAAATATTAGACTCTCTGACCGAATGCGCAGCATCTTCGTACGGTCTAAGATAGGCATTGCAGATGTTGGCAATAAGTCTGCAAGGGTGAAATGGGACTGGGCGGGCCACCTTTCTAGGATGAAGCCGGACAAATGGGCGAAGATAGTCACACAGTGGGTGCCTGAATACGGCCGTCGTAACCGAAGCAGGCCCAAAAAACGCTGGCGTGGCGATCTGCACTCATTCTTAACGGATTGGTCGGAGAAGGCAAATTGTAAACAAAATTGGAAAGCCATGGGGGAGGCCTTTGCCCAACAGTGGGACGGAACAGGTTGATAAACAAAAAAGGAGTAACCGCACTTTAGGTATAGCTAAGTATGGTGATGCTAAATAAGGATGTAAACTTATTTGTTACATGCTGAGATCATCGCATCTTAAACAATACTTTTTAGTCACATTTTTACAAAGTGGTCGTTTGAAGCAAAACATGACATAAATAAACTACTACAAATGAATATAGAATTCTTATTAACAGTGGTGCCTAAAACCTCTGAAGCGGTCACTTGACACCTAAACATAACAAAAGCCCCTTTAACATGGAACAATTCCGACACGATACGGTCTACAGAAAATAAAATAAGCAAAGAGCAAAAAGTTGAACAATTCTACTTGTACCTTACTAGCTAATAAATAGAACTCTTTGTGCGATTATAAAAATAAATGTATTTCTACATTATCTTCGAATAGTGTTCCTGGATTCGTTGACCATTGGCATTGACGACAACAATAGTTACTGTGAATAACATTATTGTTCCAATATTGTGTTGAATGCGTGGTGACAGTTGGCGTGTCGTTGTCAATTATGAACACACCCTTGTAAAATAACAAGTCAAATCAACTCTAATCTACCATGATAAGGCGCTACCTCGAAAATAAATCGTAGCTCGATGGGCGTGGCTTAACCCCCCGAGCGGGGAGCGGCGAATGCAGTGTACGCGGTGGCATCTGGAAAACCGAGTACGCACTTCTTGGATTTTTTGAAATATTAGCACATAGGAGGTATGGAGTAGACAAATAATACAAATATTTAATTGTCAACCATTTTTTTTTATTAAGTACACCATGTAATAAAAATTAATTAGGTAATGAAGGCATATAACAAATGTTTATTTACTAAGAATATTTTTTATTAAATAATTAATATATTGTTTTAATTTTTCTATATTTAACCTACTTTAAAAAACTCGTCTATTTATATTATGTATTATAAAATATGTTCGCAATTTTATCGTAAACTACTGAATCGATTTTGATGATTCTTTCACTGGTATAATCCCCAAGTATGGTTTTATGTACAACATATAAACAAAGTTACACGTCTCTGGCATCAGATGAAATATTTAATCTGCAATGTTGCATCACATTCACGGAGTTTAATTGAAAATGTAGACAGCAACATTGTAGAGAGTTTTAATGGAGTAGTTGCCAAATTAGTTGGTGGCAAAAAAGTCAACTACGCTCTTAAACGGTCTTATCAAGCAAGATGCACAGGGGCAGTAGTATCATTTAACTCCGGGAAAATATTGACTACCGTCCACAAAACTATTCACAATACGAGCCCTTTAGCAAAAGTCAAGAAATATGAAGAACAAGTAGAAAATACAAGAACGTACAACCAAACGTTAAAAAGAAAAATAAAACATAAATTGGTTTCTAAGAAAATAGATTTTAATTATGGCGACCGACCCGATGTGGATTCTGATACATACAACCTCACAAAATTAACGTTTTTGAAAAATTTAGAAAAATTCGATGAAGAACGCTAAGAGATACAGGAGAGGACAATTCTACAGAGTGAAAGTGGAGAGTGGCTAGAATTTTTTTGCCGCCAACTAATTTGGCACACACACGTATTTCCTGGAACAAGTTTATGAAATTATCGTTCAATGTTATCGCGTTAGGCGGTATGAGGTGCGCGGAAGACGATTCGCACGGGGTCGGGGCCCCCTGAGACGGGAGAATTGAAAAAAATTGCCACTGTGACTCTGGATGAAACAACAAGCTTTTCGACCATGCTTGCGTTGACGATAGATGGACCGGGAAGAGCCCTCTTAAGCTCTTTGAATGTGATGCAACATTGCAGATTAAATATTTCATCTGATGCTAGAGACGTGTGTTACAAATATTCTTTGATTCGCCATTTGAATTTTCACTACATAAATTTTTATTACAAGAATCATGGTGCTCAAATGCATGATAAATGCATTCGTAATATCTTGGTGCAGATTTTTTATGTTGTCTGATTGCTGCAGATTTTGTAAGCCATGATATTTTATGGCGTTACATAATATGTATTTTCGTATCTTTAAAATCTTATTTGTAGTTAATATATTCCTTTTTGTTATAGCATATTCTTTATCCGTTTTTAAGTTTAGCAATTTGTTACAAAAATTTGTTAATTATTTGTGATTTTTGCAACCAATCTTTTCGACCGTGATTGAGGGATATGGTCGAGTGTCAAGTATTTTTGCATAAGAGATACTGTCTCCATCAGCTACGTATCTTCCATAGATAACGCCATGCATTTCTATGGACTGTTTACTGTCGGCGATAATAGTGGATTCCATAGCTGTTGAAGATCCACTATAATTTTTAAAACACTCATGGTGTTTTACTACCTCATTTCGTTTTACCGCTCTAGCACAAATACACTAGTATTTGTTTTTGACTGCCATGAAAAGAACTTGACGAAATCGACTACCTATAATATTCGCAGCGCCAGATAGTGCAGAATAATTAGTTCTGTATGAACGTTTAGCCCAGCAACCATCTAAGATTACATCTATTATTGGTATGTCATCTTTAGTAGCTTTTCCTTCTTTCACTGCCGCTTCTTTCCCCCGTTCCCCCGCTTTCCTCATTTCTTCCCATGCCGTCACTTCCCATTCGTCACATATTTCATCTTGCAAGATTTTGTATTTGTATTCCGACATGGATGGTAAATCGACAGCCGAAAACTGTTTCAGTTGAGCGTTACCACAACCAGCTATCACCATCCCGGCCACCACCATTTTATTTTGAGTTCTATACTTTAAACTTTGTTTTACATAATGTACAAGAACATGTGTGTAAGGCCAGAAACTTTTTCTGATTCTAATTTAATGGTTGTAAGGCCGCATTGAAACATTGATTGGTGACTCGATATTTTAAGCAATTTGTGCAGGAACGTGAGGCAGGTGCTTTTCAATAATCGTTTTATTGAATTTTGGTTATAATATTTTAATTCGTCTTTTTACAAGCAGGGTGTATCAGGTAATAATTTTTAAACAGATTGAACCTTTACAAAGAATTGAATGAGAACAAACGCGTGCTGTGATTGGTCACCGACGTTTGCGTGCCCTCATTCGTAGATAAAAAATATGATGTCCCGGTGCGTCGATAGATGGCATTAAAAAAGTAATTAACATCAACAACTCTGTGGCCACTAATGTCGGCAGTTTTGGACTCCTGAAACAAAAAGTATAAGTCAACTTGGAAAAATACTATTTATGCCAAGCTCTATACTGGAAAATTCATAGTACACAGTTAATAAAATAAGAGAACTCACATTTCCTTCAAGTTTATACCTCAATAAAGATCAAAAAAAAATTCGATTAAAAACTCACCTCTTTTTGCAATTCAAATGCGACTCCATTCCTTTTTGTGCTCAGTCTGTCACACGCGGTAACAGTACTTGACGTATACATCAATGTATTGTTGACATATTTCTAACCTAAAATGAAATATAAGTACATTTTAGCCTTTTTCATAATATAAACAATTTTATAAATAGAAACTAATAATTATTGTACATAACTATATACTTACTTTTTACTCTTTCTCATTTTCTAAGCCCTCACCCTCAGTCGCTCTGTGCTCTAAACGTTGTACTTTATTTAGTTTTGGTTTCATATTTTTTCCATTAAAAACTAGTCTCAAATAGAAAAACGATACGTTATAGGTACTGTTCAATCACAAGAATAGTCTTTATATACCTATTTAACACTAATTAACACAATCTACTAACTTTTACTATATAAACAATTATTAAAATCACGAAAATCCGATAGCACCGATCTGCAAAAAAATGTCATAGGTTTGACGTCAATGAAGCCCACCGGGCGACTGATCTTGTAAGCGAGCGAAAGTGATGCAATTACTTTTGAAACGCAAAAAAAGAGATGGCTATATTGTGCGTGCGCTCGGAATAAAACGACGTACGTGCCAAAACGAATTTACTCCTTTTTTAACATAAAAAATGAATTAAATTTAAAACTACAATGAGTAAACTTTGAAATAATAATTCTCTATGTTTTAAAGTAAATCCCATTGAATAATTCTTAAGCGTTACGCAGTGATGTCGAAAAAAGTAAAAAAATAGATATAACTTTGCATTTTTTTTGTATCGAGAAAAGTTCATTGAATCGTGTATTCCTTATTTAAGTATACTAGACCAAAGAGTCAAAAAACATATACCAAAATGTTGAAACCCTATTCCACATACTTAACAAGTTATACGAAATAGAAAAACCACATTTTTTTCAATATATCACCTTAAGGCAAGACTCGATGGAAAGCACTCAAAGCATTGTCCTGATGGATGGATTGAATAGTACGGCGGTCGTGGAGGTGTGTAAAGTAAAAATCTTACATTAAAAACATGTATTTAAAAAAAAAATTGTGAAAAAGTTGGAACTTTGACCCCCAATATCTCCGTAACTAGAAGGTTCCCAGGTATGGTCTAGAACAAAAAAAATATCGCAAAGTCGGGGAGAACAAGTGCCTTTCGTTTGTGTTAAGGGTCTATTTAAACCCTTCATGTATAGGTTGACTGGTAATTAGTGATCGATACTTGAACACGTGATTGTACTCATGATAACAAACAACTTTCCCAAAAAAACATTTTTTTTAATACCTACTCATTCAATTTTACCTGTAGGCTATGGAAATATTTATTCCGTGCGAGAATCGAACCTGCGACACGCAGCGCAGCAGTCGATCGGTCAGCCACTGCGCTAATCGTGCTGTCAAAAATAATGTATAATGAATTGGATAGACGTAATTTCCCATAAAACCATGTCAATTCTGTTCAAAATTATATTAGAAATAAGAAGCTCTTTGAAGGTTTTGTTTTTGAACACTTTTAATTATTAATTAGTAATTAACCAGTCACCTTTACATTTAAAAGATTACTAATTAAACAAACACATTGAAGCAGTAACTAATGGACACACTAAAATTAAATTTTATTCAAAATCCAGTTAATTAAATGAGTTAATTAAACGAAACTCATGTAGAAGTAAAGTATTATAAAAATGCAATCTTAATAACGTTTAATGAATCGTATGCATTGCATCGTAAAATTATATTGAACTATAAAATCAGTAATTCAATTTGCCCGGACCTAATTAATGCGTGCTCGTAATGCGTTACCCCTGTTCAGTTACTTTTTTAACTCCATTATTATTACTGTCACTATCGTTGGAGTATTTTGATACGTTTTTTTATGTTAAATTGGCCTACTCCTGACCTCACTCTAGTCCTGAGGACAGAGATGAGATCGTCGATGGAACGAGCTAACCCAAAAGAAGCCTATTAACTCGCAAAACAACTTTAAAATTAAAAAAAAATAAATAAACAAACAAAACTAATAATGGCAAAAGGCCGTCAGCTCAGAATAATACCAGATGGCAACACAAGGTGTAAAGTATGGAATCAGAACATACTTAAACTTATACTGTCACTTACGGGATATCTTCGGTGTTGTCTTCAATCACGGAAGATATCCCGTAAGTGACAGTTTAAGTTTAGTTGTAAACTGTGAAAGCTTAAAACAGTGTCAGAACATACTTTGACAGAAAACAAGTAAACGGGGTGGTAGCTAAATCCCATTAAGGCGCTATCTCGAAAATAAATCGTAGCTCGATGGGCGTGGCTTAACCCCCCGCGCGGGGAGCGGCGAATGCAGTGTACGCGGTGGCATCTGGAAAACCGAGTACGCACTTCTTGGATTTTTTGAAATATTAGCACATAGGAGGTATGGAGTAGACAAATAATACAAATATTTAATTGTCAACCATTTTTTTTTTATTAAGTACACCATGTAATAAAAATTAATTAGGTAATGAAGGCATATAACAAATGTTTATTTACTAAGAATATTTTTTATTAAATAATTAATATATTGTTTTAATTTTTCTATATTTAACCTACTTTAAAAACTCGTCTATTTATATTATGTATTATAAAATATGTTCGCAATTTTCTCGTAAACTACTGAACCGATTTAGATGATTCTTTCACTGGTATAATCCCCAAGTATGGTTTTATGTACAACATATAAACAAAGTTACACGTCTCTGGCATCAGATGAAATATTTAATCTGCAATGTTGCATCACATTCACGGAGTTTAATTGAAAATGTAGACAGCAACATTGTAGAGAGTTTTAATGGAGTAGTTGCCAAATTAGTTGGTGGCAAAAGAGTCAACTACGCTCTTAAACGGTCTTATATTTAAACGGTCTTATACTTATATTTTGCATGCCAAAACTCAGGCAGAATGTACCCGGCTCACAATATTTACTAACAACTTTATTATACATGACCTACATTCTATGCGAATAAATGATTTGATTTGATTTGATTTTGATTTGACTTATCAAGCAAGATGCACAGGGGCAGTAGTATCATTTAACTCCGGGAAAATATTGACTACCGTCCACAAAACTATTCACAATACGAGCCCTTTAGCAAAAGTCAAGAAATATGAAGAACAAGTAGAAAATACAAGAACGTACAACCAAACGTTAAAAAGAAAAAAAAAACATAAATTGGTTTCTAAGAAAATAGATTTTAATTATGGCGACCGACCCGATGTGGATTCTGATACATACAACCTCACAAAATTAACGTTTTTGAAAAATTTAGAAAAATTCGATGAAGAACGCTAAGAGATACAGGAGAGGACAATACTACAGAGTGAAAGTGGAGAGTGGCTAGAATTTTTTTGCCGCCAACTAATTTGGCACACACACGTATTTCCTGGAACAAGTTTATGAAATTTTCGTTCAATGTTATCGCGTTAGGCGGTATGAGGTGCGCGGGAGACGATTCGTACGGGGTCGGGGCCCCCTGAGACGGGAGAATTGAAAAAAATTGCCACTGTGACTCTGGATGAAACAACAAGCTTTTCGACCATGCTTGCGTTGACGATAGATGGACCGGGAAGAGCCCTCTAAGCTCTTTGAATGTGATGCAACATTGCAGATTAAATATTTCATCTGATGCTAGAGACGTGTGTTACAAATATTCTTTGATTCGCCATTTGAATTTTCACTACATAAATTTTTATTACAAGAATCATGGTGCTCAAATGCATGATAAATGCATTCGTAATATCTTGGTGCAGATTTTTTATGTTGTCTGATTGCTGCAGATTTTGTAAGCCATGATATTTTATGGCGTTACATAATATGTATTTTCGTATCTTTAAAATCTTATTTGTAGTTAATATATTCCTTTTTGTTATAGCATATTTTTTATCCGTTTTTAAGTTTAGCAATTTGTTACAAAAAGGATGTCAGCAAAAGCCCATACAACTTTGCCCAAACATATACCTCGAGGTACACGTGCACCAAATCGTAGAGAAAAAATAGAGGAATACGAAAATAATTGTGTTTTTATCCATAAATAATTGAAAACTACATAATAAATTATTTAAAGTTTTAATAACCTGTAACACAATTAAATCATGTGGCAACTTTGCATGTACGGGTTGACATTAGTAGTATATGTGTTCTGTGGACATTTTTTCGTGGAATGTCATTCACATGTCATTCCGTTCGTTTCTGCGTTTCGGGGTACTCTGTTGTTCGTTTGTGTTGTGTATTTTGTTTAATAACTTGGCTATTCTTTCTGGTATTCCGTTTGTCACCTCACGATTCGGTTCTTGACGATACAGTGATTCCGAAATCTTGGCTATTCTTTCTGGACTTTTGTTACCTCACGATTTGGTTCCTGTACTCCTGACGGATTGGCTATTCATAATCGACATTACGATTTGGATACTCAGACTTGAGTATCCAAATAGGCTATCAGAAAATATATTTAAAATATATCAGGCTTTGGGTTGGGCTCGGCATCAAGAATAAATAGCAGCGCCTGCCACTTTCCTTGATAATATTTTAATGAGAGATGTTATTGAAAATGAAGAACGCTAATAAAAAAAATAAAAAAAAATGTTGTTTTATTCCATACAACTAACTCGATAAGTCTATTTATTCCATTGTTATTGGTTTTAGTACTGGAAAGATGACTTCCAGGCTTTAATTCATTGAGTGCCACTCGGGCTCCAGGGCCCGATAACAGTAGGAAATGCTTGAAAGGTTAATTGAATTTCATGAAGTGGGCTACTCAGTATCTAATCTCAAATTCAACTTCCACCCCTTATGCACATCACAATAGAGGCCGAGTAAGCATAAAAAAGTGTATTTTATATAAGAATTCGATGTTTCTTGGCTTAATGTTCTATTTATTTCAAGAAATCAAGGTACAAGTCAATAAAAGGCTTCATTTAAATGCGACTTCTATTCACTGAAACCTGGATGATCTGGCTTGATTTATGTTAAGCTGGGATATCCTGGATCCTGGAGGATCCAGGTCCCATCAAGTTGGAACCCTTGGATGTCGGCGCTAAGGAACTCATTTATTTATCGAGTTTGTTATTCGCTCTGATAGACTTCTAACACTGCTTCCTATATTAAGTACTGTTCATCAATATTCACAGCTTGTATTCAGCTACTTTGGGTATAAGCATCCTTTCTTATGTTAGGTAGGTACATAACTTTGCCTAACGAAAATCGATTATACAATGAGAGTTATTATTGAATTCAGATTGAATTAAACTATAAAAATATTTGAAACGAAACCAAAACAACAGCAGCTGAAGCCGACAGACAACTGTCAACATGACAGTTTTTTTTTAATAGGTAAGGTAATAGACCAAGGTAGTATAATTGTGCCCAAAATGGCGAGCTTTTTATTACGTTAAAAGTTATTTTATTCTCGTCCACGGGTAACGATAAGAAAAATATATAAATGCAATATTATTCAGAGTAATCTAGTGTATTTTATGCCACTAAGTGTACCTCGGTACTTCGTTTGGGCAGATTTTGGTGACATCCTTTGTTAATTATTTGTGATTTTTGCAACCAATATTTTCGACCGTGATTAAGGGATATGGTCGAGTGTCAAGTATTTTTGCATAAGAGATACTGTCTCCATCAGCTATGTATCTTCCATAGATAACGCCATGCATTTCTATGGACTGTTTACTGTCGGCGATAATAGTGGATTCCATAGCTGTTGAAGATCCACTATAATTTTTAAAACACTCATGGTGTTTTACTACCTCATTTCGTTTTACCGCTCTAGCACAAATACACTAGTATTTGTTTTTGACTGCCATGAAAAGAACTTGACGAAATCGACTACCTATAATATTCGCAGCGCCAGATAGTGCAGAATAATTAGTTCTGTATGAACGTTTAGCCCAGCAATCATCTAAGATTACATCTATTATTGGTATGTCATCTTTAGTAGCTTTTCCTTCTTTCACTGCCGCTTCTTTCCCCCGTTCCCCCGCTTTCCTCATTTCTTCCCATGCCGTCACTTCCCATTCGTCACATATTTCATCTTGCAAGATTTTGGATTTGTATTGTGTCGACATGGATGGTAAATCGACAGCAGCCGAAAACTGTTTCAGTTAAGCGTTACCACAACCAGCTGTCACCATCCCGGCCACCACCATTTTATTTTGAGTTCTGTACTTTAAACTTTGTTTTACATAATGTACAAGAAAATGTGTGTAAGGCCAGAATTTTTTTCTGATTCTAATTTAATGGTTGTAAGGCCGCATTGAAACATTGATTGGTGACTCGATATTTTAAGCAATTTGTGCAGGAACGTGAGGCAGTTGCTTTTCAATAATCGTTTTATTGAATTTTTGTTATAATATTTTAATTCGTCTTTTTACAAGCAGGGTGCATCAGGTAATAATTTTTAAACAGATTGAACCTTTACAAAGAATTGAATGAGAACAAACGCGTGCTGTGATTGGTCACCGACGTTTGCGTGCCCTCATTCGTAGATAAAAAATATGATGTCCCGGTGCGTCGATAGATGGCATTAAAAAAGTAATTTACATCAACAACTCTGTGGCCACTAATGTCGGCAGTTTTGGACTCCTGAAACAAAAAGTATAAGTCAACTTGGAAAAATACTATTTATGCCAAGCTCTATACTGGAAAATTCATAGTACACAGTTAATAAAATAAGAGAACTCACATTTCCTTCAAGTTTATACCTCAATAAAGATCAAAAAAAAATTCGATTAAAAACTCACCTCTTTTTGCAATTCAAATGCGACTCCATTCCTTTTTGTGCTCTAAGTCTGTCACACGCGTATACATCAATGTATTGTTGACATATTTCTAACCTAAAATGAAATATAAGTACATTTTAGCCTTTTTCATAATATAAACAATTTTATAAATAGAAACTAATAATTATTGTACATAACTATATACTTACTTTTTACTCTTTCTCATTTTCTGAGCCCTCACCCTCAGTCGCTCTGTGCTCTAAACGTTGTACTTTATTTAGTTTTGGTTTCATATTTTTTCCATTAAAAACTAGTCACAAATAGAAAAACGATACGTTATAGGTACTGTTCAATCACAAGAATAGTCTTTATATACCTATTTAACACTAATTAACACAATCTACTAACTTTTACTATATAAACAATTATTAAAATCACGAAAATCCGATAGCACCGATCTGCAAAAAAATGTCATAGGTTTGACGTCAATGAAGCCCACCGGGCGACTGATCTTGTAAGCGAGCGAAAGTGATGCAATTACTTTTGAAACGCAAAAAAAGAGATGGCTATATTGTGCGTGCGCTCGGAATAAAACGACGTACGTGCCAAAACGAATTTACTCCTTTTTTAACATAAAAAATGAATTAAATTTAAAACTACAATGAGTAAACTTTGAAATAATAATTCTCTATGTTTTAAAGTAAATCCCATTGAATAATTCTTAAGCGTTACGCAGTGATGTCGAAAAAAGTAAAAAAATAGATATAACTTTGCATTTTTTTTGTATCGAGAAAAGTTCATTGAATCGTGTATTCCTTATTTAAGTATACTAGACCAAAGAGTCAAAAAACATATACCAAAATGTTGAATCCCTATTCCACATACTTAACAAGTTATACGAAATAGAAAAACCACATTTTTTTCAATATATCACCGAAGGGCTCTAAAAATACAAAAATGTTACTTCTTCCAACCATCACACAACACAATTACAAATCCAGAGCCGACAGCGCGTCACGGCTCACTAACCACACCACTTACATTACATTAAAGTTCATTCTCACGAAAAATAGTATTTCATAAAAAAATGTATTTTACTAGAACCATAAGTTATACCCCGTATATCCCCTCGCGAGATAGGGGAGCAACGGAGCGCGAAATTTTACAAGTGTCGACGGAGCCGGTGGCGGGCGCGCGGCGCCGCCAGGCTCTCATACCCCCCGTGCATTACACGGGATGGGCACACTTAGATAATTTTAGCTCCAAACGTACGCCTTGTAAAATTCGAATTGGATATTTATCTTAATCTTTTATTTGACGATAAAGTTAAATATCATTTTACAATGGTTTTGAAGGGACAGGAAGACCAAAGAAACGGTGGATGGATTGTGTGAGGAATGATATGAAAGATAATGGAGTAAACGATAGCGTGACGGTTGACAGAGGAGAATGGGTGAAAAGAACGTGTTGCACCGACCCCAAGTAACAATCATGGGATAAGAGTGAACAGGCATCTTCTGGGCACGCTCGTCCCATCATAGACCTCATCTGTCGCTTTCCATCAGGCGTGATCGAGGTCAAGAGCGGGCCCATTTCGTAATAAAGAAAAAAAAAAAAAAAGCGCAGCAGGATGACGAATGGTTTTGAATCATGAGCAAAATGAGTTCGACTTCAAAATTGTTTTTTCTAATCGTCATCTCTAATGAGTCTCTTAGACATTCCAGTAGCTTTCTTTCCATGATTTCCCGTTAAGCTACACAAAAGGTCTATTTGTAGATTATTATATTTATTACTGAGGACCTGTAGACAAATTCAAAGGAATCTTCCTAAAAATTGAGTATCCCTTAAAAATAATCGTAAACAAACTTACAATACATAATTTACCAAAACGGTAAATTCCAGTGACATGCTTGAGCGTCAGCCGATAAGTTGGTTTCCGCAGTAAATTTGCCGGCAACCCCATGGTGAGGAGTAACTTTAATTGACACTAGGACCGCAGCCGACTCGACTGTACACTTTGACTATTGGCTGGAGTTTCAGCTTGCGAGCTAATTTTGATGACGCCACTGTTGTTTCGGTAAGATTGGAGTTTATTTAGGAGGTAGTGTCTTGTTTTGATTGTAATTTTATTTGTGATCGTAAGGTAATCTTTAGGGCTGCGCACGTCCGAATGAATAAACCGGATCCTTATAGGATCACTCGTGTGTCTGTCTGCCTGCTTTTTTAATGCGTTTCTATTATTATTTGATAAGCCACGAATGTACAATCTCAATATTGGTGACTCAAACTTGGTGTTGGCTTCATGTATTTTCCAATCTCTTTATACAGGGTGGCGCCGACAATACGACAATAAATTAAAGTGCGAATACCTCATGACGTTCCCAATCTGCATACAAAAAATCAATCGAATCCATCCAGTAGTTTAGTCAGGACATTATTTTCCATTTTCAACTTTTTCTACATGATGATATATAGATTAATAGGCTAGCACAGACAGGTTAACGACCCTGTATCGATATAAACACTGAACACGTGTTGCCAACTCGCTACTTCAAAATCCTTTGGCAAATTGGTTCCTTAAATTTTATTTCCGGATAATGCAAATTATACCCTAGGTTAGCGAACCAATGTTTATAAATGGTGTTCTATTTCGTAAACAGTTTTATACTATTTCATTCGTTTGTTTAAAAAATATATTTTTTAATTTCGATGTTCATATAACATCGATTCAAATAACATTTGCATTAAAGAAAGGGGACTGTCCACCTGTGACACTCGATGATGCTATGCTGCCGCAAAAATCAACAGTCGGATACCTGGGTATGCATCTGGACAGAAGGTTCACTTGGCGAGGGCACATAAACGCCAAAAGGGATCAGGCAAACAAAAAGTTTTGCGAGTTGTATTGGCTAATAGGTAGACGTAGTCGTCATTAAGTCTGGAAAATAAGCTTCTTGTATACAAAAGCATTATAAAACCAGTATGGACATACGGCATACAACTCCAATATAGAAATACTCCAACGCTTCCAAAATAAAGTATTGAAGACCCTGAGCAATGCGCCATGGTTCATACGGAACACAGAAATATATATTATAAGTACTTGGAAACTCCAACAGTCAAAGATGAAATAGGAAAGTCCTGTGAGGCTTACAAGCAAGACTCAAACGACACAAAAATCATCTGGCCACAACACTGTTGAATACCAACAACTGCATGTTCCGATTGAAAAGGACAAGATTAGCCTCAATCTGATGATTGTCTGAAAATGGGAGATGACACGTCGCTGGATGTGCAAATCGAAAGAGATTAAAATGTGATTAAAGCTCGGGCTGATAGCAAATAAAAAAAAAATCGATGTTAGGATTTATTTGATAGTTGTATAATATTCCTATTAACTAGTATTATCAGTGTTTTCATTCATTGTCGTATTGTCGTGCATTACCTTGTCGTCGTATTACCTTGTTTATCGAATCTAATCTACCTATATACATTTGTCAGGATTTTTCTGTTAGGCTCGTACATCATGTGGGCAGACGGTGGGTTTTGTGCAATGAAAATACACTAGGTGCGATACACTGTTTAAAATAAACTAACAAATTACTTGACACTACAATTTGACACAATTACACGGGGCACAATGAATCGGGTACAGTTCCAAGACGTCTCAACTCCTTTGCGATCAGACATTCAATGTCCTCCTCGCCTCCGAGCTGTAACATCAGGGCTCTGTAGAAGCCACGCTGTGGTGGGGGTAGACTTGTAAGTAGGTCGCGTGACATCACCACCAGCGGACTTGCGATTCATTTTATGTCCGTACTAATGACTCGTTCCGACATACATATAATAAAATCGTAGACTTTCCGTGTCTGTACATTACAGATTTTTGCAAAAAATCACTGGAAGGTGCGAGAAATAAGTAATAGAAAGTATATATATATGAAGTGTACATATATCTAGTAGTATTTTTTTTTTAATTTATCTGTTTGTCTGTTAGTCGGTTTGTCTGTTCGTTTGTGCGCGCATCACGTAAAACCCCCTCATTGTATTCAAAATCGAAATATTACAAAATAAGAAGCATTGTTGTGGGTATTATTTAGCGTTTATTTCATCAAAATCGATCAACAGACGCAAAAGATATTAATTTTTAACTTGGTAACCTTAAACGCGATTTAATCATTTACGTAAATAGGTTTTAGTAGTCGTAGTATAGTCGGAATGGCTGAAAATTAATTTTGTTTTATTTTTCCTTTTGTCTTTAGTTACTCTTTGCACTAAAAATTGCTCTTGGCACTGAAAGAGAGCTTCAAATATGAGTCTAAATATAAGCAAAAGGTCAGTCACTCACTCATCACGAAATATCGAAAACCACTTGACGTATAAAGATGAAATTTGGCAGGGAGGTAGTTTATAGTTACTAGACGTCCGCTAAGAAGGGATTTTGCGACAGGGCCGGATTTAGGACGTTTAAGGGCTCTCGCAAGTTTGGGTGAAAGTCCTTAACTTTTTGTGCTACAAACTTGATATTTGGCAGTGAGGTAGTTTATAGTTAGTAAACGTTCGCTAAGAACGGATTTTGCAACAGGGCCGAATTAAGGAGGTCTAAGGGCTTTCGCAAAAAGTAATTTAATGTTGTATACAGAACGGTATTAGAATAAAAAGCGCCCAAAAAGGTTCACTTTGAAAAAAAGTTGTATACCGCCAAAATACACCGATTTTTTAAGCCATATCGTCGCCTCAACGCCATTTAATTTTGTTTCGGACCTCTGCCGCCCAGAATTACAGCACCAAAGGACGCCTTTTGTAGTCATCAGTACATTATCACCTTTTGATCTGGCAGTCAGTTCTCACACGTAACATAACATCACGCCTTAAAGCCCCGAAGGGTTGGGCAGACGTGTACCTAATCGTACACACACATTAAGCCAGTTATATTGAAGTCCCATGTAATAGGGGGTGAGCCTATTGCCATCAACCGGGCACAAATCTAGATTCCGTGGCTACTACTGAGAAATTCCTGATGGGATAACCCAATAACGCTATTATTTATGGTATTTTTTCAATTGCATATAGGTACGTTGTTTCATGTTAAGTGGAAGAGCGGAGTCATCTAAGGGGGTGTCCATTAATTACGTGAGGGATCGAAAAATCACCTCACGTAATTAATGGACGCCCCCTAACACAAGCATCTCCTTGCTTAAAAGGTAATCTCCAAATCATGTGTGTGACAACTTTATGTAATTAAAATAAACATTTTTTTTTAACACTGCCCGATCCGGGAATCGATCCTCACGCTTAGTAGTGGTGCTAGACCACTAGACCAAAGAGGCAGTCTCACACATGCCCATCAAAATTTCCACGCGGACGAAGTTGCGGGCAACAGCTAGTTTCTTATAAATAATTTCAAATACCCCAAGACTGACAAGTTACATCTTTATGTTCGAAATATTTGCTAAGAGCTCAAACATACAATATGTAGGTGTTTATATCTTTGTTATAATAAATCCTAACTTAGAGAAAAGTAGGGGAATGCTGAACTTTAATATGTTATCGCAGTTGTGGAGTTTGTTGCGATTTCAAAAACACAAACACTCGTAAGCGACGTTACAGTTTCTTCATAAACATTTCAATTTTCAAATTTGGCCCCGCATCAACACAAAAGGGATAAATAAAACAGCACATTACTACTCCGATACCCGCCAAGTATTTCTATCAACATTAGCGATATATTTGTATCGTTAGCTCGCGAACTCCAAACCCTCCGACCATTACGGCTTCTATTTTAACGCCACTTGTTTTTCCAACTGCCACGAGCCACTTTAACAAACAGTATTTATTTTCTGCTTCCCATCGGTCGGTTGTTTCAAGAAAAAATCGTTAGCTCCCTTCCTACTTCGGCTGAATTTCGATTAGAAAAAGACAAAGAGCCGATTGTAGAGCTATTGAAAATGGGGAATCAATTAAAGCGAGCCATAGATCTTTGAGCAGCGATAACGTCTGTCAGTGAGTGAGAACGCCGATAAGATTGTCTGCGACCCGCCCGCCGCCGCCCGCTGCCGCCCCAGCACTTTTAATTATTTCAAACGTTTATCGCTATCACGTGTCGCCGTATAATAGCCGCTGCAATCGCTCGCTGAGTTTTTGCTTCTAGACGTTGAAGCAAACTCAATGAAGTTGCGGTCATCCGTGAGATTTACACTTTTCCCTTACTTGAAACTTTCCACTGATGGACGTAAATGGTTTACCGGAAATAAAGCTCACGAAATCATTTTATACTAATTTATTATAATCGGTATTTATTTACATTTTCAAAACCACACAATCTGTACATTAAAGATATGCATTTAACCTAGTTATATATCTCTTATTTTTAATAAAAGATATATAATTTATACATTAACATTTATCTATATAAGGTCGAATTAACAAATAATATTCAGATACGAAGATATATTACGTTTAAAATTTTCATTATTTTATTTACTGTGCATTAATTTTTATATTTACAATTTGACAAGCGTGATTAGCAAGCTTGGTTACACTAGTACTTTGACAAACAATATGTTTAACGTTGACCGTAAACTTGGTAATTAGGCAACACAATTGAAAGTTAAAGACTACGTTAAAGGTAAAAAGAATGATATAAAGGGTGTAAATAACTCTGGAGATGCTTATCTTTGGCACAGTTTCATGAGGATTATTCTACGCGAAGCACTGAATCACAAACATTTGTATGACGCTCGACTAGTCGCCTGCGGAAGGACAATGCACGTATAACACATAATGTATAATTTAAAATGGAAATGGGAGGAGGAAATACCGAGTAGGTTAACGAGGTTCATGAATAATTACAGGGAACTATTGTGAAGATTCGTGTGTGTGCTGATGGAGGAATATGAAATAATAGCATTTCAATGAATGTGAAACGTTTCCGGGGACATGTTTTTGAACTTTACTCTCTATCGAAATAAACAGCCGGCATAGTGAATTAACATCACACACAATTCGAAGCTATTTTAAAACTTTGATTTAGAGAAT
This sequence comes from Noctua comes, assembly GCA_963082995.1. Taxonomy (NCBI): domain Eukaryota; kingdom Metazoa; phylum Arthropoda; class Insecta; order Lepidoptera; family Noctuidae; genus Noctua; species Noctua comes. The sequence continues at coordinate 842,616 of OY720269.1, forward strand.
CAGTTACTGCATTATAATTTTAGCCATTCCAAAATAAGCTGGAACCTTAATTCTACGTCTTAAATTGGGACTTGAACTGAATATCGTTCGTACAATTATAAAACTTTTACTCACAAACATTCTTCACTCGTGATATGACATAACAATTTCGGGATGATATGTTTCAATTTTACAAATAAGTAATTTAAATTTAAAAAAGAAATCACATTTTAGGAAGACGAATCAAAACCGTTTTAGAAAAACATAATGTTTTGGTCACGATTTCTATTGGAATAGAATTCAAAATAGATTAAAGGGAGGTATTTACGTAAAAGTTAAATAAAGGTGGTTACACGATGAGGTCCACTTGCACTAGAACAATGATCGCCAGGAACGATTGCCGCCAACAGTGGATTCGTTTTGATCCTGAAACAAATGAAAATTCAGTTTAAATCTTTCGAAAAACTGACAGTTGTTTTATAAAGAATTGTCACGACATTATGTATTAGACGTCGAGGGCTTTAACGTACTGCCTATCATATTGACATTAAAGCTTTAGAGCGAAAACTGTAATCCCATGTCATGAGACCATTTCAGTCCATCACACAATTGCCAAGTAGATGACGATGTTGGTCACTCTGTCCCATAGTAACAAGCGAAGCGTACAGGGACTTTTGTGAATTCAACGAGAAAACACAAAACGTACAAAACGAATTAAATACCAGCAACAATATTACTTCCATTCAAATAAACCAAAAAATTCAAAACCAATAAAATACACGACAGTTTATGATACTTTTCTAAATTCCACAAAAAGCAGTGGAGTGTTCACAGGTAGGCGATACGAGCGCTTTCTTCATTCTAAATACATTCGTCGTCGGTGAGAGCATTGTCGCTATTTTTGTTTGTCGCGATAAGAGCGTTTCAGCAGCTTACGGTCTACTTTCCAAGCTTCGCAAACAATGGGATTTGTTTTGTTTACAACGCTGATGTGTTTGAATTCGTGCGGAATTTGTTTTACATTGATATCACATAGATAAACAGAGCTTTCTTTGTAAGACTAAGATAATATTTTACAGGATGTAGGTACTTTTCAATTTGGATGACATGATACTTGAAAACCGTTCCTTTGTTTACGGTCCACGTAAGATTAGTTCGGTACGAGGAGAATGGTATTGTCAGTACTGTAGTGAACTCCCCAACAATATACACTTCTTTGAAGGAACGTGAGGCTTCGGCCGGCTATAAATCAGTCGGCAATATTCTCACATAACAAAGCGCACAAGAGGTAAAATAAACCCAAATTCAAGATAAAGATATTCAAGTTTCATATTCCCAATATTTATTCAAACGTTAGGCGTCTCTATTTGATATCATATTATTCGGCTGTTCAAACACTTTTTCGTTGAGGGCGAGAGCTGCAAGAATTGATTGTACGCGGTCTGCACTGAATATTTATGAGGGTTAAGTGTGTATGCGAACTCGTTGAATGTTTAATCTCTATTTGGGTGTACGGGAAAGCGACCCGGGTGGATCTCAACCGCAGTAGTCAAGACTGCGATAGGGTGGAGGGACACCGACAACGGACCGTTACATATACCTACGCACATACAGACACTGCGCACTTATTTATCACATACGCTTGTGTGTGCTAACCACAACGCCTGCCTCGTACTACAATTGTTACAATAATAATGTATTCTGATATGTTCCTGGTTCGGTATATTCTGTGTAAGCCGAAGCGTGGTAAAAACTACATTGTGTTTTTGTGATCGTTTCGTTCACAAAGACACACAATGTTAAATTCGTTTTCTGTTCAGATAATCGACGAGCTGTCAATAACATTGGTCTGCGGTAGCTATTATTTGGAATAGTAATATTATTATGTAGTTTTTGTGAAAATAGTTTAACTGTAGATTAACTTGAATTAACGCCTTCATTTCAAGTCTTGGAAAAAAAAATGAGAAAGAATAGCGTACAGTAAATAAGCAAGAAGTCAGTTCGAAACTAAAACGAACGAACAAAACCACCACCACTTATGTGTAGTTATAAACAAATAAAGACGTATGCGCTTACAGACGGTAATGCGACTGAATCCAGAATTCTTCCTGCAAAGATAAAAGCCCGAAATGCTCTTAGCATTTGAAGTCATTCAAACAATAGCAACGTTCAGGACTCGTAACATATTCCTCAGCCCATCCCGCTTCTCCGACCACATTTATTTTTTACCATGACACGGAAAGAGACGTTTTTAATAATGGAGTATATTCTAAGAGAGAATACAAAGAGGTAAGGAAAGCCTCCTGTGGCTCCACTCGCTTTGTACGCTATTATATTAAAGGCTTTATGTATTAAGTTTTGGTTGGCTGATGGTTTGATAGTAGTATTAGGCGAGAGTGGAGTTACAAAATAATATAGAAAGGAAATCGTATTGATAGGTAACTCGACATAATCAAAGAGCTGGGAGTTTCGATAAATAAAAATGATACCGAGTATATAATTTAAGATAATTAAAAAATTCTAATTCAAGACAATAACACAAATGAATGCATTACTAATAAATTACACAAAAAACGTTGATGCCCAAGCAAGCATGTAGACAGCTTAGTGTAATTTGAAACGACAGTTATAATTATCAAGCTCACATTCAATGTAATATAAACGTACTAAAAATACCAACGTAGTGATGGGAAAGCCAAGCCCGAAAACCGAACGGCATCTATCCGAAATCAGTGTAAGTAATATGATTTTCCTGTTTCCTAGTTTGCGATAAAATAAACATAACAATGTACGATGATGCGTAAAATGGTGCGTTTGGTGCGTACGGTGCGACGTAAGTTGCGGAGCCAACAATGCGTAAAGTTGGGGTTTAATCGTTAGCGAGTCAAGGGGTTAATAAACTGAGTTGATGTGTCGCTGCAGGGTTCCCTATGGGGACTCTTTCTTTCAATATCTTAACGTTGCGTAAAATTACGACGTAGGTGAGGGTGGGTTTTCTTGTGACAGGATCAGGGAGTGAAGACGAAAACTTTTTAGGAAAAGAAATCGTTCGAAAGTCAATCGAAGATCAAAGGGGATCACTGTCGGCTTTTTTAATGATGAATGCTTACACAGTCTGTATGCTGCCTATTATGTATTTTGATCATGCCACCAAAAATAGAAAGATACAAAAATAGACACATCGATGATCCATGACTGAGTAAGAGGCAAAATGTTAAGCTGAGTTCACGTTTGTGCCATTTCAACTGACAATGAACCAAACAAATCGAATCTCTTGAGGCTGACATTTTATTTGTCACGGCCACGGTATCCGGTCCGTTACCAACTGTGAACGCAGCTCAAAGGCAAACTTAAAAAACTCGGAAGCTATCGCTTCTATAGTATACATTTCGTTCTTTCTGTGATTACCTGAGACGTGCTGCGGGTGAGGCGGGCGGTAGACGTGGTGCGCCGTGTCGCGGTCGGGCGCGCGGTCGAGCTGCGCGCGCACCACGCTGGGTCGCTCCGTGCCGCTCGGCTCGGCGCGCGCGACGGACCGGCTCGCGTTCACGCGTCTCACGCCTGCAACACGCCTCGCATTAGCATGCAGCTACGATGATCATGAATATAAATAAAAGTGATAAAAATATAATGTCTAGTTGAACATGGACCTTTTGGCGCATGGCTGAAATCTTCTCATGAACACGTCTCGTCCAAAATGGTTTACCAACAACATCAGTCACAAAGACCAAAAACGGACTTTCAGGCACCAAAAGATCCTTGTTGCACTGTAATTACTTTGGTTATGATATTCTATTAACGAAGTTCGTGTGAGTGAAATTGTCTGGGAAAACCATAATATTTATCATTACGTATTCTCAAACGCGATTGTATGAGACTAAGGGCGAATTTTACCACTGAAACTGAACACTATTAGCATATCTAAACCGCGTTCAAGAGCTGTCAATGTCAATATTTCATAACAATGACGACTGGCGAAATGTGAGTGTAATAAAACATCTGTTCCTAACTCTTCAGGGAATACATGCCCGATGTTTGTTGTTATTTACTAAAAATACAACCAAATAAATTCAGCTAGTAGGCGGTATCAATTCGTCGTCTATTTCCATCGTCCCCGGTATGTTCGAATTCAAGGCGAAATTGTCTCGGATATTTTCGGCATAGTATGTTGTCCCTGCCATATTATGCTTCGAATGTGGGTTCCGAGCCCAGAGCTGCGTTGAGCCTTCCGCAGAGTGAGGATATATTCGAGTCCATGTTTTTTCGTTTTATTTTTGGGAATGTGTGAATAAAATTATTAATCTTTTGGTTGATATATTGTCACTTTTGTGTTGAAAATCGATTATTTGTAAAAATGTTTCTGATTTGATTCTGACCTTTGGTAACAAGGGTCGAGTCGTGTATGTTTTCTATCGAGATAAAGAATTGATTACTCAAGTAAATAATAATATGTATATTTCTGACCCATTTTTGAGTGAAATAGGCGATCTCTAACTAAGAAGGGAATCGATACCGCAGACACCGTGAACCTATAAGGCCAGCTATAGGCAGCATCTTTTTATACATTTTCAATACCTAGTAAAAAGATTTTTCTTTAAATTCAGTTAAGTAATAAGCTGATATTTTATTGAAATTACAATAAAAAGCAAAATCAACACCGACCAGTACATACCTAAATGAAAATAATCCACCCTCAACAGTAGATGATACATGATAGTCACCAAAGATAACACAACACACACAAGTTGTGTAATTACACGCCTATCGTAAAACAAGTCATTAAAATGTTAATTAGAGCGATAGTTTACCGAGCGCCAATGAACGTATTAAAATGACCCACATTGATTAAACCTTTTGCAATTTCGCGGTTTAATACTCGTACACACGGCAACATATCAAGCTATACATTTCCAGTATAACACGGCCTCGTTTTGTATAGATTTCCCATTCAGAGAGATCCGCTTATATTGGTTAGGCATAGCTTGATTTGTCGTCGTATGTACCAAATACGGCCATTGTACCTACGCCACTGGGCGGAATTAAACATTAATTTTTGTAGTTAGATTGGTGATGGCATCTAGCTTGTTAATTTTGTATTAACTGATGAAAATTATTATGATTAGATTATTGCAGTGGTTGGTTGGATGCAGCGCAGAAAATGTACTATAGAACGATGAAAGTAAACATTTGGTTTGTTTTATGTCAGTCAAATTATGATCCTCTGTTAAGTCATTATGAACCATAGAACACTAGTGTGAAAGAACAAAGCAATTAAACATGAAATAACAGGAACTAAAAACTCAACCGTTTCTCAACTATTTATATTGGAGTCTATCGAATAGTATTAGTATTTCACTTGGAGCGACTGCCTATCTCACTTCTCATTTGGGTTTCTGAATACCCGTAACAACAAAAAGCATTAAGGTTAAAATAAGTATTGCTTACAGAGTGTTCAGATTAAAATTGTTGGCATATAACGTTGCAACATTTATTATCGCTTTTGTTTATACCCAAGCAAAACATAAACTTACCTAAGATAAGCTGTCAGTGTATTCCAATCTCGCACATTAACTCTCGAGTCGTTTAGACGTGAGTTTACTAGGCACGAATCAACAAAAACTAGGCACGAATCAACACGAACTAGGCACGAGTCAACACGAACTTAAATTAGTCATTAGTGCATGTTTACCGTCTCGACTTCTGGAGCCACGCCGCAAACTTTGTAAATCATACAGAGAAATGTTTACATGTGCAATGTGTTGATAGTTTGATACTGGAACACTTATTAATGCTTGAAATATTGTGTTTGTATAGAGATATTTGAGCCCGAGGAGGCGTAAATAATGTGCAGTACTATAGTATGTGTAAGATAAGTAACAAAATGTTTTATTGTCGTTGTGATAAGCTAGTGTAGGTAATGTTAAGACGGAGCTACAATAACATCTGAGCTAATTGGTACATTTCCAAAACAAAATTTATTAATATAATTGCATTCATTTGTTAGCGCTTGTCAAATGAAAAAATGGTATGGTATGGTTTTGTTATAGCCACCGATTTGTTATCACATAATATTTGTGATATAATAAAAATAACTGGTACTGTTAAGAACTTACTCTCTTTGTTCGCATTGCTTTTCATTTCTGTAGCCTTTGGTGAGGTCGACGGCATCGGGATTTCTATGAAGGAAATAAAAATTAAATTAATTATTTTAATAAAAACCAATCATAAAGTATTAAGAATATAATTTATTGCCTTATTCAACTTTAAGCATAGGTTTTTTACAGATTTCCTCCACCAAATAAATTTTAAAAAATCGCCATTCCAAAATAGCTTTTTCCTAAGTATGTTGGGCTCAACTTCCATTTAAACAGGACACAGCTGAAAACCAGTATTTAACATGGAGCGAGCGCTTATCGGAAGCCCAGTAACAGGGTACACAAACCCCTTTGTAATACTGGTTGTCAATTAAAACATTAATATTTACAAGCCACAAACCAAGTCTAAATGCTAGCCAGTTATTAAGTTAAGTAGTATTTTGTATAATATTTTGGTACACAAACAGCGCAAAGTATCTCTCCTTTCTTTCGGAACTTCTAAAGGTTGACTGTAAGGTATCCTTGTGCAAAAACTTCCCGTTGTAAACTAGTTACATGGTGAACTATTACATGGGGCTTAACTGGCGAAACGGAATGGCTTTTCGAGAATTACGGTCGTGATGTTATGTAAACTAGTTCTAAATATGATTGTGCTTTCTGTTTGTTAACATGATGTGGTGTAACATAGAGTGGTCACAAAATGAATGATAAATCACATCTAAATAAAACACATTCCGCAGTCACGAAGTCGGAAATTGGCAGCCAACATTAACCCAAGGTATATCTTTAGCCCGCACTAGAGTAACCTGGTCTAATTACAATGAGAATACTCGATGACGTTAGGGTATTGGATCCAAACCAGTGCAGTGGTCCGTAAGATCTAAAGTATGGTCCGTGAAATGATAACAATACAATTTCTAGACCTGTGATAAAGCCCTCCTTTTTCTACTTTTACTTATCTCTTAGCCATAGCTGTTATTGACCAATCAAACAATTATATTGATGTCAACAAATTAACGTACAAATTTATTATCGTACAAATGCATTTTTGCTTTAAATTTATAAACTGTGGTCCCTGCTAACAATTTATTTATGTATTTACAGGAGAACCAACAGCACACAAGAATACCGGACGTATGACACAAGCCCATAACAGGTTCTCACAACATAAAGAAATCAAAGTGGTTCCAGACAGGTCAAGGTTGGGAGCCACTGCGACAGAGTCTCACTCACCGTACAGGCGGATGGAGCCCTCGGTCTCCCCGAGGGAGTTCTTGGAGATGCACCTATAGTTGCCAAAGTCGCCGGTCTGCAGGTTGCGCACTGTTAGCTTCATGTGTGCTCTGTGGAAGCAATGTGCTGTTAGAATGGATAGATATAAGTATACAGGGTGAGAAATTGTAGTGTATTAATAAAAAAAAAACAGTACAGGTTTCGGTGCACGGCATGATAATTATTGTTGCTTTTCCTGCACGTTTCTGTGGGTGGGAGCATCCTGCATCCAGGCCTGGATCTTTTTCGCTGATTTAAAACTACATAAAGGGTGTAAATAGACCCTTAACATAACCGAAAGGCATTTGTTTTGTTCGTTTTTGCAATATTTTTTTTGTTCTAGACCATCCCTGGGAACCTTCTAGTTACGGAGATTTTGGGGGTCAAAGTTTCAACTTTTTCACACGTTTTTTTAATACATGTTTTTAATGTAAGATTTTTACTTTACACACCTCCACGACACCCGTACTATTCAATCCATCCAATAGCACAATGCTTTGCGTGCTTTCCATCGAGTCCTACCTTAAAACGTGATTTTTCACCCCAAAAAAATAAGTCGATTCCCAGCAATATTTTTTGCGTAAAGTTACTTAGTTTGATGTACAGAATGCTTGGTTGACGGCTATGTTAAGGGTCTGGTTACACCCTGTATTTTGCATAACATTTAGTGTATTATTTTTGATTATGCAGTCAAAGAAATTAACTGTTCCTCAAATAGAACCTATCAAAGAGACGTCGAGCATTATGTTATGGGGTCGATTCCCAGATCGGGTTCGGTGTTGTTGGGTTTATCCATCAGCAATTTCTTAGCAGCAGCCCGTAGTTTGGATTTGTGCCGCGGCGAAATATAGTTCGGTAAAATAATATCACACATGATAATTCGATGATATAAAAATATATGTCAAATAATGCATATAGCAAAAAAGAAGTCGGTCAATAGTTTTCGGTAAAATGAAATTCGAACAAAAAAAATCGGAATAGTGATTGGTTCCCAATATGTATCTGTGTGTCACAATTGCCATTATTTTATCAGTGTTATGGAATGGCTACAACACGGCTTATAATCACGGCTCACGAATCACCCATTCGTTGGAACGAATGGGTGATCCGTGGGAGATATTCAGCAGGTGGACCTGCTGAATATCTCCCACCTGGACATGAGTTGCCATGGCTGACCTGGAAGTCTTTAAATAGGCTCCGGACCCAGGTTGGTCGCAGCAAGGAAAACCTGCTCAGGTGGAGATTCATTGATGACTCTGTTCTGCAAACGATGGGGCACTTAATATCGTGTCCTGCGTGTCCTGTTGTTTGTTCACTTCAGGAACTGATGGACGCAACCGAAAGCGTCAAACTAGTAGCTCAGTTCTGGGCTGACACAATCTAGATTGCCATCGACACGCTAAGAAGAAGATCACGGCTAATTTTCCTGTGCGTACAATGCTCTCTTATATGTTTTTCGGAAACCGGCACTTACAGGGTAGTACCTTATTTTACAATTATTTTACAATTCTTCTTCAGATTAACAGGAGCGATGTCTTATATTATGATACTAGCTTATGCCCGCGGCATCGCCTGCGTGGAGTTAGGGAATTGCCCACGGGATCTTACTTCTGGAATAATAAGTAATCTATGTATCTATCTATAACACATACATAGATTTACATGTACTTGCTTATAACTTGCAATTATTAATATAAAGTGATATCAATTAAATTAGATACGTGAAATATTGATACCTTGGTTTGAGATTGGACATCGGATTTACTGGATTTTATCTGAAGAGTATGTAAACAAATTTTCAAGTCAATCGACCCCGAGAGTAAAAAGTTTCACAGAAAATTCAACACCCCATTTCACCCTCTAAGGGGCAGGAATTTCGAAAAACTGATATTAACTCTTCACAAAGAATACACCCTCCAATTTTCATATCTCTGGGACCCGCGGTTTGGGCTGTGCGTTGGTATATCAGTCAGCCAGTCAGGACATGGAATTTTAAATTGGGGGATGATTTTGTGATACACGTATCTCATCATTTTAATTGAAGTATATGTAGACACAATTTCAAGTCAATCGACTCAGAGAATAAAAAGTTTCATAGAAAATTCAACACCCCATTTCACCCTCTTATGGGTGAAATTTCGAAAAACCCTTTCTTAGTGGATACCTACTCTTCGCAAAGAGTACACTGTCCAAATTTCATGTCTCTAGGAACTGTGGTTTGGGCTGTGCGTTGATATATAAATCAGTCAGTCAGTCAGTCAGTCAGTCAGTCAGTCAGTCAGGACTTTGAATTTTATATGTATAGATTGAAATAATAAAGCTTGAGTTCAAAAATACTAAAAACAAGAGTAATAAAATATTGCCCACCACTTAAATAAATCCTTAAACTATAATGTTATCGATTATTTCGAACGAGTTTTAGTTGTTCATTTCAAAACTATAAATTTAATGTTATGTGAGCACTTCACAATTTCATTTCAGTGCATTTAACGTGATAATAATTTGCTGTGATAATAATTTATTGTTGTTTACATAATAATCTGTAATTTTGCAATTTATTGGCCTAAACAGTAAGGCCGATTCACATACAGCACGCCACCATAGTGGCGATAAGTCCCCTCGTTGAGGGGTGGCTAGAGATGCGCCACGGCGCCCTCACCTACCGCCTGACGCAGGTCCTCTCCGGACACGGTTTTTTCGGGAGGTTCCTGCACCAGATCGGGCGAGAGGAAACTTCCAGGTGTTTCCATTGCGAGGATCGTCCGGAGGACACGGTGGAGCACACCGTGGAGGTCTGCCCCGCTTGGGCGGATCACCGTCGTGTCCTCGTAGCGGCGATTGGCGGCGGCGATCTCTCGCGTCCGGCCCTGGTTCAAGCCATGGTCTGGAGCGAGAGGGAATGGGAAGCCATCAGCTGCTTCTGCGAAGCAGTCATGCTAGCGAAGGAGGTGGCGGGACGTGGGAGGGAAAGAACCTCACTTCCCAGCCGCCGCGGGAGACGCCCTGGGCGTCGGGGGTCACGTGGTGGCTCCCGGCCACTGTAGACGCGGGCCTGTGGATCGCAAGCTATGGGCTAGCTAGCCGTCCGACCGTCTTATGACAACAGGCCGTGTCGACGGCGCGTTCGTGTTCCACGCGCGCCTCAAAGAGATGTCAGCAACGATGTAGGGGTCTGCAAGGGCCGATGCCTGCCAGGGCTGTGGGACTGTTCGAAAGAGATACTGTGGCCCTAGAACACAAAGGGCAAAGAAGGAACATGGATGGGTTTTAGTCAGTATAAGTCTGACACTCCCTTCCGCTCCACCCAGAGTGGTCATTTGATGATTTCCCATCCGAAAAAAAAAAGGCCGATTCACATGATATGACTAAAGGTATTTTAGAAATTTCTAAGCACGAGTTATTATTAATATTACTTTTGTTCCTTAACATTATAAAGTTTGATGTTGTGACAGGTTTTACAAGAAGAAATTCAAATACAGAAATTCAGCCGAAAAGACAAGATATTAACATACGAGTAACATTTTCATCATCAGATGTCTTGGGTTTGGCTTCCAGTCTTACCGGATAAAGCTGAATAACAGTATTTTACATGGAACGAAATTACATATCGGATGATAAAATAAACTCTGAGGACATAGAACAAAACGAAAGAATAAATTTCAACCGCGGTATGTTTTTTTTACCTATTTAAACTTGAAACACATCATAACCACAAGTACCTGTTTACCCTCTGATGGCAAGGACTTACTTAGTACTGAAATGTATACGTATACCCTTGTAGCTGGTTAATTATAATCCAAAAAAACCTTTCACCGATTTCCACGAATCGACAATACGGTCTAACCAAATTAAAACATTAACATAAATAACCGGCAGCGTATCAAAAATTCAGCCAATCCCAAACAGCATTGTAAGCTTAAGCACGATTATAATAACAAGCCATAATGGATTTGTAATATTCAAATTTATAACCGAGCGGCTCCGTTAACAAGAGACCTTTGCAAATGGCGCGGATAATTTCCTTGTTTGGTGTATACTACGGTTGCCCGCGGCGGTGCCCGGCTTGCTTTGAGTTCAGCGTAGGATTTCGTCAAGTTCGTTAGCCAATTATTTATTACTGTTTTATTTTGTGAATGTTTTGGTAAGTTTTGTGCAACATTAGTTAGCGGTAAGGAAACGATTGCAAATCACATACATTTAGCGGTTATAGAATTTAAATCATCTTTCAGTATGTGTAAAATCGTTTGAAGTTCACTGAGAAAGATGCATCATTTGGATTATGTTCGGCACAATGTGCGTGACTCAACAAGTGGGTAGTTGTGTTACATTGCCAATAAAGTAAATATGAAAAAGCAACTCCGACAGTCTCTTTTCAAGCTTACAAAATCATGTAATGGGCCACCACGTAGCACTATTTTACAGTGAATTATGACCAAGAACAGTTGACCGGGCATATTAATATGATGTGACGTGCTCAATAAATCCCTTTGCCGGCGATAAATACATATTCACGCATATCTCCCGGCGATTTCATTTAAAATATTACAAAGGGACGCCGTGAAAAATTTGTGACAGTAAAGCCCGATTTATATTGGCGAAATACAATGCCGAGTAGCGACTATAAGTATAGTGGCGAGTGGAAGCAGTGACTATTTATACTACAGCGAGTCGAGTGGCATTTTTCTGTAGAAATAGACGAGCAACGTCAAAAATACAAGCAATTTAGCGCAAAGTTCTCTCCATTATTATGGAACAAATAGAAGTACCAAATAGATAAACCACAATTACGGGAGCGCAAATGAAATGGTAGAAGGCATAATTTCATTAAAATCCATTCATCTGTTATGACTATTGTCAATTTTTATAATCAGTAAGTTTCCAATATTAGGTCCACCTCTGCAAATCCTTTGGGGATTACAGGCATGGTGATATTCAGTAAAACGTAAGTCATAATTTTAGGCAGATTAAAGCTTATTTCAGGACACAAAACGGTATGTCAACCGGTTTTTGTTATTAACAGTTCGAGATTAAAATTGTGTAAGTACATAAAATTTTCTTTCTATTTTAAATTGAGGTAATTACAGTTTCTCTCTATAGAGCTGTAAAGTAGCGGTGAGTGTAGTAATAAACGCTTAGACTGGAACTATTAACAGAAACGTTTGGGAGCTGAAATTAATTCTGTAATGTACCACCCCTTGTAGTAACAGCCCGTTTTGACATCATGGCTGACTTCTAGTCATACCCAAATATTTTATGGGCGTATTTTGTTTTCAGGATTATTGTTAGTGAAATATTAATTTATATTTAAACATAGATACTGTTTTGTTGTGAAGTTTCAAAGACATACCCATTATATTACTACATTTTCAAAAGCATAGTGACCAAAATGATCATAACTAACATTCTCTATCAGTCGATTAACTATCACAAGACGGCGTAGGGTACCAATCAGCCAAATAATATATTTCACTGACTGACTTATACATGTACGTATACGTACGTGTATACGTACCTTTAATGTATCTTGAAATAACATTGTGCAGAACTATCTTTCTCATCTACATATTTCACACTGCTCACATACTCCCTGTATGTGAGTAGTGTGAAACGGATGACTAAAGGTACGTATACGCTCACGTATAAGTACTGCACCGTAACGGCATTGTCTCGTATCGGAATCAGCTAGTAGAAATGATGTGAGGTGATGCCTGAAGGTCTTAAACCGATCATAAAATCCGCAATTCCGTACCTGTAGGAGTTTTCCTCAGTATTGATGGCGTACTTCTTGGTGGGCAGCACCATCACGTTATCGTACACCCAGTAGGAGATGGCCCGCGGATGCGCCTCAGTGTGGCAGTCTACTGTCACGTCGGTGCCCGCCGGAGCCCCCACCAGCTGGTTCGGCACCCAGATCATTGGGGAAACTGGAACAAAGGGATAATGGTTAGTAAATAGCTTTAACTTTCAGCGGCGTTACCTGCGAGTAAGTAAGTATGCCCAGCATTACCTGACACCCCATTCTCTCGTCATCTTCAAATAATGCGGAGCACTGACTGTACAACTGAGATGAAAAGTATCTTATAATGTTTTGTCTGTGTGTCTTGTGTTTGTCAACCAAATCCGATAGGGTAATAGATAGACAGAGTTACTCTGGCACGGCCTGCTTCTGAATAAATATTTATACACCTATGGTTAAACAAAATTTGGTTATCTGTAGCTTCTAAAACAATATCCATAACTTCACCAATAGGTTTAGAAGGCTAACCTAAGTAAAAGTCTAACTTTCTGTTCATTAGTCACGACATAGGAAATGGACATTAATAAAAGAATTATCGAAGTTCCATTCCAGCTTCAACCCCAAGAGACTAGCTGCAGTGTGTGCTCTATTACAACTTCGGCTATCCAATAATATATATCCAAAGTTTGCGGATTTAACTCGCCATCTTTATCATTAAATTTGATTTTAAAGTTTGCAACACCGTTTTTTCATTTAGTATAGGTTTAGTGCTAAACGAATTAAAATATTTTTGAATTGTTTGAAGTTGACAGTCATACGGAACAACACGTTTAGCGTTAACATATTTAGTGATTTGCTGTATCAAGCGTACGGAATGGCCCTAAATGCCAGAATAGTGTTGCAAACTTAAAAACGAAAATAATTTTAAAATAAGAATTTCAATGCGCGGCGTCCTGCGCATCCTGGGTAATCTGTCATACGATTTATCAAAACAGCTGTTATTGTTCGTATACTTATCCCTATCGTCCCAAAAAAGTGTGTTTTAGTTTATCAAATAAGCAGTGCCTCTTTTATCTATTTCAAAATCTCAAACAGCTATTGAATTATATCCTTGAATAGACAAATTTAGGTAAATATTTTTATAAATCTCTTTTACTCCATTGTCCATCAGCGCAGACACAAAAATTTGCATGACTTTTCTACAAAAGATATCTTCACAGACTGCGCCATTTATACAATATTAAAAAAAAAAACAAATTTCTCTCCGAGAGTGTATCTTTTAGGCACTCTCGAGATTTATCTGAAAGAATATCAGAGTTTAAGAGGTAAAATGATAAAAATAATACCTCCCACATTAAAGTACGTTGTATGAAACTTTTATTGCCTGGCCCCGAGGTTATGAGCCTCGTTTATAGTGACCGACGCCTTTTTACTAAAACTGATCTAATCTGTGTATTGTGATAAAGTTAATATTTTGTTTATGAGAAAAATATATGGCGATAGCTATACAAGAATCTTTTGGCGTGTGGTTAAAATCTGATCTAAAACGGCCATCTTGTATTTTTTCTCTTTTACTATTTCACGTAACATTTGTATGCATTTTATTCAAGTGCCAAATGATCGTTGTAGCACTTTACTTTTTGAATTGTCCTTATGTTATGTCCAAAACATTTCATTTCCTAAAAGTAAAGGGATTTTTTAAAACTTACTGTTAGTCGAAGCGCGGGAACCATGGATTAAAAAATGCGTGGAAACAACCAAAAACCAAAAAACTCGGCTATCGAGCCGCGAAAAAGGAAAACGTGCCACAATTTAATAGGCCAAAACAAGAGTCAAACCTACATGATAACACATTGCACCAGTGCCGATTGTCATCGACCACGGTCATCGGGCACGAATCCTTATAGAAAAAACTCAATTAGGTACACTTAGCCCGACCTGGGAATCGAACCCAACTTCATGTTTAGCAGTAGCGCTTGCGACAACTAGACCCACAAAATACTTTAGCAATGTACCAGTCTACCGACATAACAACATAACATCACGCCTTTTACCCACGAAGACTTAGACAGACGTGTACCTAATAGTACCTGCACCCACATTTCGTAGTTACTTATATAATATTTATGACGATATAACTTGTCGGAGATACATTACGCTGTCTCCAACGCAGTGTAAACGTGTGCGGCGCTTTGAGACCGGTGATGGATAGATAGCCGACAGACGGTGCCAACTCACGGGCTATGAGGATATAGGCTATAGGTTAGGACGAGATACCGATAGATCAACGTGCGATTGAGTGATGCATATGCGCTACAATGAACATAAATGTATAGATGTAAGCAGCAATTTTACCAGAAATGGTTTAACTATCTATAAACGGGGTGATGGGTTAAAAGTGGACCATACTTTAAAGGAGTGAAGTACTCATAAATATGAGCAGCTTTTACTATGGTACTACTCTGTAATATGAAAAAAAAAAACAGCTATTCCCTACATTTTTTCCAGTTATGCGACAACACAAAATGTACGAAGCAACTAATTTTTTTTTGCGATTTCATGGTGTGTCCTATAGTAAAAGTTGTTCATTGTCGTGACCACTATAACACATCCCTAAAGTATTGTCCACGTTTAACAAATCACTCAGTGTTTTCATAATATTGACCTAATAATTTGGTTTGGTGGATGATGATGACGATGATGAATCTTATCTTACTCTTACTACTATTATAAATGTGAAAGTTTGTGAGAATGGATGGATGGATGGATGGTGCGTATTTGGATGAAATTTGGCACATGGATAGTTTGTAACCTGGATTATTGTATCTTTTTATTCCGGCAGTACGATCCCGTGGGACAATAATTATCGGACTCTACTCCGGCGAAGCCGCGGGTTTAAACTAGTAGGTAAGAGATTTTTTGGAGACGGTCATTAGTACAGTTGCTAAACGAAGCGCGACACGTGACCCGAGTGGTGGCAGCACATTGGCGCCACTAACACTCGGCTAACTTCGTGGTACGACGGAGCCTAGCTAATGGAGGAGCGCCAGGGCGAGGCACTTGCCTTCCGACCGTTCTATAGAACAGAACCTCCATTCTTGGAACTGTCCTACGTTTCGTTTAGCTATAAATTATTATTGTGATTATTGAGTTAGATCCTTTATTTATATCTTTACAAATGAATTACATTTTTAAATGTTCCTCAGAAAAAACAATATAAAAACATTTAAAAATATCAAAAAATTGCCACACCCCACACAGCCCACCGGTATCGGGAACAGGTTCCAAGCTACCGGCGGTCAGGGCTCCAGAGAGAGGAATCTCCTAACAATACGTGTCCAGGAGTAACGCTTTCTGAATCAAGCCCTTGATCCAGCTGCCTAACAAGAGTCTCCTCAGGTATTGGTCGAGGCTCTTGGCAATTAAGCTCTGAGCTGATACAACTATCGGCACAATGATCGCTGAGTCCACATCCCACATGTCGACAACTTCGCGAGCCAAGTTAAGATACTTGATTTGCTTATCTTTCTCGGTTTTCACGAGTCATTTTCACGAATCATTGTGCGCCGCTCTGATCGATCCACCACCACTATATCAGGCTTATTGGCTACATTAGTCCTGTCAGTGATGATGCATTGATCCCAGTACAATGTGATACTGCTATTTTCGAGAACTGTGTCGGACACATACCTATAGTACGGCACTTCCGAATCCACGAGGATGTATTTTAGAGCAAGTTACTGATGGATAATCCTGGCTACAAGGTTGTGTTTATGCAAGTACTCTCCGTTAGCCAGACGAGGACACCCGGAGATAATGTGACGGATTGATTCACCTGGACGGTGGCATGCCCGACATAATGTCAAACGTACCGTCCTTCACAATAAATCTCCGGTAGTTATTCCCCTGAGCGTAGCCAGGCTACGGACGCTGATAGGTTTACATCGGGCCCATACAGGGTCCGGAAAAAGCGTCCGTGAAGTTACTTACTCTGCCATAACTCCCCGCGGTCGTTACTGTCAAGCAGTACAGGTTTGCGCCAGTTCTCTTTAGCTAAGGAGAGCGGGGTGAAGCCCTTGTCCACCGCGACCACATCTCGATGCATCCCCACGTCGGCTTCAAGGAAATGTTCCCTCAGACAGCATATCTCGCGATTGTGGAGGGTTTTAGCGTTACAAGGCCTCGACCCCCACACCTCGCGGGATATACTGTCTCATAACCGAAGAACGCGGAACTAGACGCCCTGGATAAGAGGGTCCGTACATCGTTGACGGCATAACGAATGTATCACACATTCGTTATGCCGTCAACGATGTACGGACCCTCTTATCCAGGGCGTCTAGTTCTGTTTGAGTCCATTTGAGTATGCCGAAAGAGTACATCAAAACCGGCATGACCCAATCGTTGAAGGCACGTACATTATTTGCGCCTGATAAAAGACTATTAAATACTTTTTTCAGGCGGCGAAAGAAGCGCTCTTTCAACGATTGTTTCATGTCCGCAACATTGATGCCCAGCGCTTACGACATACCCAAATACTTAAAGGTTTCCGTTGCTGAGATGAATCTAAGATTTATGGAATCCGAGAGCTGGGTTAAATTATTATTATTAAAAGTGACTATTGTGTTAGATTGTTATTAAAAGTGTTTATTGTGCATGTACTGTTCTTCCTTGCTCGATCACCCTAATATCCGCCCACATAAAGTCTGACGACGACGGTGCCAATAATGCTCCTGACCCGACATATATATTAATATTGTATTAAGTTGCACAAGTCAATCGGCAATTACATAATTTATTAGCAGTAGGTATATTGACCAGACACCTCTTTCCTGATGAGAAATGACTAGCTGTCTATTATAACAATTTTCCTTTCGCCGGTTAAGCCTCATAATTATGTTGTAAAATAAATTAACTAAACAGGAATACCCGTAACATTCCGCAAAGTATATTTCACACAGGCGCGGTCACAAGCACAAGTTTTCATTAAGATAATCTGACTCAAAACGCTTGTGGAATGGACAACCGGCATCCGCGAGGCAGATTACACAAATATGAATTTTGTCAAAATGTCCGTCTAGTTGTAAGTTTTAATGTAACTAAAATGTTGTTAAGTTGTTTGGGGTTTAAATTAGATAAATAAATTGAGAACAGAAAATGGGAACAGTATCATGTCTCGGGAAATGTGATTATCTAAATTTAAACAGAACGGAACAATATAGTGCTTTCAACAAATGAACCACCTGTCCTTTTCAGGACATTCTTCGGGTAGATTCTCAGGTAACTGAGCAGCAATATCTGCCCGAACACTAATACCATCATAGATTATCTGACAACAATGCTCTAAGATGGGCTATAGCGGTCCATTGAAGTGCCATTATCAACAAAAGGCCTGCAGAATGTACGGTGTCGGGTAGTAGGTAGATGGTGTGTGGGATGATCAAAGGGGGTGATGGTGATACAGAAAATGATGATATTTGGTGTCAAATGTAAAGAAACTAACTAATTAATGATTAGGTAGAACAAGCTGTAGCCTGCTTCGTTCGTCTAGTGGTCCAGGGTCTAGGACTGAGAATAAGGTCCTGGGTTCGATTCTAGCACTTGTGCGGTGTTATTATTATTAGGCTTTTTTATCAGGAATTTAAAAGATAACTAACGAAATTTGTGTATGTACTATAGCCACACCTCTGCCTAACCTTCGGGACTACAGGCTTGATGTTATGTTAACCTGTAGCAGTTAATATCCAGAAACGGACTAATACAGTAACATTCGACGAACATCATATAATTACTCGTGCACTAGTAGACACTCAAGTGCTAGTACCGGAGAAATGCGAATGTGATTCTAACGTGTGATGGGGTTTAAAGGTAAATACGTGGAATAAGTGTTGTGTAATAGGGACTAGTTTTGTTTGGAATGTTATTAAATTAGGCTAGGAGATAAAAAATCTGCAACATTTTGTTTATATATAGTAACCTGATGGTGAGGCTAGCCGGAAAGACAAATTAAAATGCAAACAAGTAACTGCTTCTTATTTACAAACTCGCTTACTCCAGACAAACAAGTCTATAATACAGCTATAAGTTATCAATTGAAGCAGCACTGCGACTAGCACTGCAAGTACACACAAACTTGAAGGAAGCAATTTATAAACTTTCAATAATGATGGATCGGCCCGAAGTTTGCCGAGTGCGCCCGAACGCCGCCCGACGATTTTTCACATAACGCCCAGATAATAAAATCCACACTTTGAAAACGTAATTCACAACGCTCGAGTTTATGGTGGCAATTTTCACGAGGTATAATACTCGCTCCAGTAATACACTTTAGTATTCTACGACGTTTTAAAATATTTATAAAGTTTGCGTTTTTTTATGTTCTTACGACTTCATTACCACGTTTTGTGTTGTCTGTCGCTGCGTATAAATTAAAATGTTATTTATTTAGATGACATACTTGAATTTTAATGCGTCGTGAAGTTAGGACTTTAGTGCTTTATTATATTAAATAACTGAATATTAGTGGAATAATGACGTCTCCACACACCAGCAAGAAAATCTTTAAATTGTATTGTGTTGGGTAAAGCTAACATACACCTTTTACAGAAATAATATAAATATCTATACGTATGTGTCACTCATATTGTATGCGAAGTGAGAGGAGTTTTAAACGATATCAACGTGAGACGGAATTTCCAAATTGTGAACATAGTGAGATATTCTGAGACTGCGACACTGCATAAAATAAGAAGATCTTCAAGAATCAAGAACTAGAGGTATTTTACTGTGGAATAAAGTTGCAAAATGTTACATTCGTTTTATTTTCCCAATTTACGATGAATATAACCGTTATTCTGACGACTCACTTATTCCCGCTGACCGTTGCAATTCTGCACAAAAATTAACTGTCACACGTTGCTGTCCTTTCATAACCAGACACACGAAACAACACATTTTAAACGCCTACGACTTTATTTAACATGAGAGCAAAATGTTCATCGCAAAATTCTCCCCTTCAAAAACGCCAAGAAAAACTTGAGCTCTTTTTAGACTTTCAAAGACGATTAATCGCAAACTACATTTTCATCTTGCAAACATTTCAAAGGCTTTTCTTGAGTAAAAAGGATCTGCAGCCACAATCATGTCAGAGCGTGCACCGCGCAAAAAATATTATCTTTCAATTATTGTGGGATATCGCCGTATGTTTAGTCAGTTGGAATTTGTAAGAATTGAAAATAAAAGGGAACCCAGCTCCGAATTCCCATTGAATCTCAGTTTTTTTTTGCTATTATACATTTTAAAACATCGGAGAAGGGTTGTTTTATTCAAAAATTCGTTTAAAGCTCTTTTGGAAGATAAAAATCATCCTTTACAGATGACGGAAACTGCCGGGGGTGGATAACATCGGAAATGAAAGACATAAAAGTCTTCAGATCATAAAATATGCAGTAATATTAAGGAACTAGGTCACCTATACGTTGCAGGAGATGTGCTAGCCTATTCGTACCATGTCATCCGGAAGGCGGTCCCTTTTGAGCGTGGGCTCACCTTAGATGCTTAGGTAAGTATTATTACTGAGCGAGTTTACTACTGCCGATTGTTCATGCCGTATTTATTTGGCTTAAATTGAATAAGTTGAAACATATTTTGACTTACTCGTTGGTTTCGGAGTCGCAAGCGTGTCTGCTTATCATGGGGTCTTGGGTTCAAATCCCAGTTTAAGCACAGCGTTAGTTGGTTTTTCCTTCAGAAACTCACTAGCCGCGACGGAGTCTGGTATTAGTTGGTTGATGGTAATAGGCTTGTCCCGTATTACTTGAGACTTACCTGGTGAACTGTGGGTCTAATCTCCATCACGCCTGCTACCTTTTGGGGATTACAGGATTTTACACGCAGCGCAGCAGCGAATCGCTCAGCATCTGGGCGAACCGTGCCAATAACCCGAAAGGCAAAATATAGCGATGTAAAAGTGCATTACTCGGTAGCCGGTCTCAAAGGATAGTAAAACAATGAATACTTTGCCAAGTTCATAATTTTGGGAAATGGCTACGCAGATGATGATGTTGAAGATATTGGCATCACAAATCTATTTCTTTTTGGACAAGAAAATCTTCGAAATTGGATTATCGTCTGAAAGGCACGTCATCATCATCTTCCTGCCCTTGTCCCATTCTACTTGGGGTCGGCGCAACACGTTTTCTTCTTCCATTCTCTCGTGTGAGACGTCATGGTCAACTGACTGACTGACTGACTGACTGGGTGATATATCAACACACAGCCCAAACTGCTGGTCCTAGAGACATGAAACTTGGAGGGTGTGTTCTTTGTGAAGAGTAAGTTTCCACTAAGAAAGGATTTTTGGGAATTCCACCCCTAAAGGGGTAAAATAGGGGATGGAAGTTTATATGAAAGTCCGTCAGTTTTGAAGTTAGGATCTTCAAATTTTGTGTTTAGGCTGACGATTGAAAATTAATTTATACGTATTAGAGCGTTTTTGATAATTCTACCCCCGAAGGGTTAAAAAGGGGGATGAAGGTAAGTAATCGGATATTTTTCGACTTCCACGCGGGCGAAGCCGCGGGCAAAAGCTAGTTTCATAAAATTCCTCACACAATCCATCCATCTTTTCTTTGGCCTTCCTTTTGCCAAAGACACATACCGTTTAAAAAACACAATCTATCATTTCTGTCGGTATAAATACCTTTGAGATTGCGCTATGACATGTAAACGTGTAACTTCTAAAAACAATAAAAACACTTTTTTTTTTTTCTAAGTAAACTAAAGTTATTATAAAACTAGCTACGACCAAATAGATCAAGAAAAACTAGGCTAAGCTGTGACAGTACAAGGCAGCGATGTCGCTTCGGTTAGTATACCTATAAGAACCTACAGCTGAATATAAAGAAGTCTGTGTTCATGTAGATTGAAGGAAATGGATGAATAATGGAAAACATGATTGTATGAATTAATTTATTGAAACGGGAATATGTATCTAACAATATTTAAGAGATATTTAATAATATCGACAATATAATTTGACGAGTTGCTGAAATACATAGAATAATGGAAGAATCTGATTATTTGTATAAATAATTATTACATCGGTAGATTTGTAGAAGATAACTCTAAGAAATAACTTTGCTTGAATTGTATAGCTGTACAAAGATATTTAGGCTTGTGGCCAAAATCGGAACCAACGGTATCATTGTTTATCTACGCAGTTCAGAAATGTGACAGACTGGCTCCCTGTCGACGTCATTCACAGATATGTCAGAACACCATTGACGACAGTGATAGCTGGAGGTGGTCTAGCATTAAGCAATCATCATCTCGTTTATCAGATCCAAAAACCATAAAGAATCTACGCCAATAACATCGCCAGAATCATGTTCACTTGTTTGTCAATACCTAGTCCAAATAAAGCTGTACAGCCCAGTACACATTAAAGTAATGCATTGAAATCTTCGTGAATTGAAAGCCGTCTCGGGCCTAGTTTGCCTTCTTGAGTCGAAATCAATAATGACATAACAATACAGTAAGCTTGTAATGCGCCAATAGCGCGCGTACGTGAGCCAATTGTGGATTACTACTGCGAGAGGGTCCTGCGCGATTTTACACACAATTTCATTGTTCTGATTTAGTGGAGACGATGTTACGACGTTGCAGACGTTTTGAATTTTAGATGTTTGTTTCTACTAAAAAGAGCAAATTGTTCTTCATTAGATGTCTCATATTTTAGTTTTTGGGCCAAATAGTATTTTTAAGAGAACTTTTACTTAGTAATTCTTCTTCCTTCATAGGTATTGTTGGTACGTCATATACAAAGTGGCACAAAATTAATCACCCTATCGGAAGATGTTATAATTTTTGCAAATGGCGTCGTACCTCAATCATATTGGTCATTTGGGATTGCATGTTTTGTTGTATGTTGTTTTAGCATAATTAGATCGCTAAGTTAGTGTCAGTAGTATTTACTATGGCATTAAAGGACTGTTTCTGACACTGAAAAAAATGCACGTAAAGATCTACACTTACTGTATGTATAGTTATATTATGAAGAAACTGGTCTAAACTGATAGTAAAAAAAGGGAAAAGATTTGAGGTTTAGTTTATGAGATATGGGACTTTTTCATCAAATTGTAGCATTAACTTTGTTTTTCATTAACATTATGAAAAACAAATTTAGTTTTGCTGTTGAATGTAATACAATACAACATAATTATTATGAATGAGCCTTCAAAATTATTTTTATTATATTGTTTGGTACTACGGAACCCTGTGTGCGTGTGTCAGAACAGTAGGAGAAAAACACTTTTAAAAGTTGTAAAGTGTTTACATATTGGTGCTCGTGACTATACGACTCGCACTTGGCCGGTTTTCCGCCATAATTTTAACACTATTCTTGCTTAGAGAGTTGCTGTTTATATTCGTTTATAGCACTTGCAACCTAAGATGAGGAGAAAATGATGCCTCAATGGCCGGGAACTTATTATTACATCACATATTATTATAAAAGTGGTGTTACAACGTTACGTCACGACCAATTCACTCCACATTGCAACATCTCGAAATTTCGCTTAGTCCATAATGGAAAACGAGCTGGAAGCTGTAAGCTTGTAATACGACAGTCGTGTACGTACGTGAGACAATCGTGGATTACGGCGAATCCCCACTGATTTTACACGCAATTGCTCGAATTGAATCTGAGTGAGCAATATCTTGCGCTGGACAATCAGCGGGGTAATTTCTGATTATGATTTTAATTCTATTGATTTCAACGATTTGACTCAAAATCGTTTCCTATGATATTATAATTTGTCATTTTTAAAATAATGTTATTTGGGTATTTTTGTTTTTCCAACTAAGCGTTTCACGGTTATTTGAAGATGACTTTGCAACCACATTAATAAAATGATATGCTATATTTTTTGTCATGTGCCTATCGACTTATCGCAGATTACGTCGCGTATTAACGTAATTAACCAATAACGCTGCTTCAACAGAAGAAGATGGTTATTATGATTTAAAAGGTGGTACTCACATTCAACATCAACGATGATCCTCTTAGACACGGAGGGCGGGACCGCGTTGGTGGCGATGCAGAGGTACGCGCCCATCTCCGTGCGACTGATGCGCTGGAGGCTCAGGGTGTCGCCTTCGTACACTGTCACTGGAATAAAGTAGAGCCATTAGTAATGGAACTTGGAATCAAAGTAAAAGCTTGGCAATTTCGCAGTATTCGGATCAGTCTAACTGCATACAAATAAATAATACATGTGAAAAGCATGTTAGGACTAGGAATTTTAAAGATAAAAGTTCTCAAGAACTTCCTACAGTTACCTATTATAAAACGATTTCTTACTTGAAATACCTAGCCATCAGGCCATTGTGTTACCGGGAAATAGTAACACAATGGCTATTATTATTATTGACATTATTAGTTTGAGCTTCATTTATATAAGAATTTGTAGATTTCTTCACTAGTATCCCACTTAAAACTACTGAAACCTTAAATTCCTCGCCCTTGCTTTCTATTGATTTATTAAGAGCGAACGTTTCAGCCTGTACGGTTGAGTTTCAATTTAAGCATTTAAACCCCATAGCAGTCATTAAAGCTTTTAAGGAAATCAAAATCAAAGTAACCGAAGATCTATGGGGAATGTCGATTAAAGTTTGTCAAGCTATTATTGAGTCTATAGCACCGTACTTAGCCTTAATATTTAATTTGTGTGTGGACCAAGGGGTCTTCCAGGACCTTATGAAATACAGCAAGGTACCCTGCATCGAATCTATATTTATTCTGCAGAAAAGAGCAATCAGAGCCATATATGATCTACGTAGGCGCGATTCTCTAAGAAAACTGTTTAAGGAAATTCACATCATGACAGTACCTTGTCAATACATCTGTGAAAACATTGAAAATGAAAACAAAAATTGTGAGTAAAAGTGGTAACAGACACCACTATAATACTAAAAACAGGGATCAACTAGTACAGCCAGGTTTCAGGCTAGCTAAAGTAGACTCATCTTTCATGGGGTACTGTTTAAAATGTTATAATAAAATACCTCTCCACATTCTTTAAAAAAATAAAAAAAAATATGTAAATGTAAATATATAAAAAACACACACTATGTAGGCAAGTATTTATAAGTTGGGGTCCATGGAGTTTCTTGCCCATTCTTCTCCATAGAGATCTACGCCTTGGAATGGACGACTACAATACTTTCACAAGTTATTATGCCTTGTGTCTGTGACCGTAGCTTCGCTTTCTTTGTTTTTCTGACTTTCAAAAGTGCCTAAAATGGTCTAATTTAAATAAATGCTTTGAGTTTGAATAAATACGAGACCGTGTTTTTTCTCACTGGTTTAAGAAACAACATAAGAATATTATCTCAATTTATAACATTTTCAGGAAAGAGACTGCGCAAATTCTATTGAAAAGTTGTGTCCTAAAGATGGAAGATAAGCGATTTGATTTTACAATGTTAATACTGAACTTTTTCCATTTTCAATGAGCAATAGTTATATGGTATAGCGTCATGTTATAGTAATCATTTCTTTCAAACCATTCCAATCTGGTTTTTTTTATTAGATGTACATATTTCCCAACTAAATACCTTTCAATCATCACAATCCTCGACCCCCAATCACCTTCCACCATCTAACCTCAAACTACCTCCGTTGAGGTCATTTAAAACAATCTAGAGCTGGAGGTAGAAAAATTAAAAATTCCTGGCGCGTAGCCGTTGGATCGGCGGACGCCATCAAGTGCCCAAATGAGTTTGCCTCTATTTACAATTAGGGGCATTTTGTACCACCGCCGCCGCGCCGTACCGTGGCAGCAATGAATGTAATGAGAGAACGCTCTCCGCTCGCTACTTGAATACATTAAACAATTAGTGCCTTACCCTGCACCCGTGTACTTGTTTTTAATGTTTATTTTATTGTTTACTTTGTTTATTATACAGGCCGTTAGGTTTGGCAATCAGCTGGTGCGCTATTTAGTTCTGCTGTTCAATTTTGAAAAAATGTATTTGGAAACCTTTCTTTGTGTTATGAGCTACTATAAATAACTAACTAATTGCTTGATGTTCTCTGGGAACATAACGTAATGTATAACTAGTGCTCACTGAAATGTATTTGAATATTATTTTGTTTAAATCTATACATATAAAATTCAAAGTCCTGACTGACTGATTGACTGACTGACTGACTGACTTATATATCAACGCACAGCCCAAACCACTGGTCCTAGAGACATGAAATTTGGACAGTGTACTCTTTGTGAAGAGTAGGTATCCACTAAGAAAGGGTTTTTCGAAATACCACCCCTAAGAGGGTGAAATGGGGTGTTGAATTTTCTATGAAACTTTTTATTCCCTGAGTCGATTGACTTGAAAATGTGTCTACATATACTTCAGTTAAAATGATAAGATACGTGTATCACAGTTTTTCCAAAATCATCCACCAATTTAAAATTCAATGTCCTGACTAGCTGACTGATACATCAACGCACAGCCCAAACCACTGGACCTAGAGACATGAAATTTGGACAGTGTACTCTTTGTGAAGAGTAAGTATCCACTAAGAAAGGGTTTTTTGAAATTCCACCCCTAATAGGGTGAAATGGGGTTTTGAATTTTATGTGAAACTTTTTATTCTCGGAGTCGATTGACTTGAAAATGTGTCTACATATACTTCAGTTAAAATGATGAGATACGTGTATCATAGTTTTTCCAAAATCATCCCCCAATTTAAAATTCCATGTCCTGACTGGCTGACTGATATACCAACGCACAGCCCAAACCGCGGGTCTCAGAGATATAAAAATTGGAGGGTGTATTCTTTGTGAAGAGTAAGTATCAGTTTTTTGAAATTCCCATCCCTTAGAGGGTGAAATGGGGTGTTGAATTTTCTGTGAAACTTTTTACTCTCGGGGTCGATTGACTTGAAAATTTGTGTACATACTCTTTAGGTAAAATCCAGTAAATCCGATGTCCAGTCTCAAACCAAGGTATCAATATTTAACGTATCTAATTTAATTGATAAAACTTTAAACTAATAATTGCAAGTTATAAGCAAGTACATGTAAATCTATGTATGTATTATAGATAGATACATAGATTACTTATTATCCCAGAAGTAAGATCCGTGGGAAATTCCCTAACTCCACGCGGGCGAAGCCGCGGGCACAAGCTAGTACTAATATAGAACAGACAAACAAATATGGACAGAGAAGACATGCTTGTCTTCTTTGTCCATATTTGTCTGTTAATATTTTAATTTAATTTGGCATGTGGAGATTGAAAGAAGAAATTATTTTGTATAACTTAACTGGTTCTACCATTTCCCATATTTATTTTAACACGAGGAATTCCTCTCCGAGTTTAAATACGCTACAAAAAGCAAGTGATAAAAAATGTAAACTTAAAACAAGTGCCAAACATCTAACACAACGTACCCTAAGTAGAGCGCTTAGTACATAAATAATTTAGTAATAATGCCACAGATCTACAAAACTAAAATAGAGCTTCACTAGTCACCCTTTCATTATACGACGAGCGAGAGCAGTTAACTAAGTGAGACGATTACAGCTTGCTCAGGCAGATGACAGCTGTTTCCTCGTTTTACTTTTATGTTCCAATCTGCCTGGAAAAAATCAACTTACATTTTCTTAAATTGCAATGCATTTCGGAATTTCAAAAAGATTCCACAAACTAAAAATGTTGGCTCTTCTTTCTCATTTTCTACATTATTGAGGCAACGAATAAAGTTCAACGCCAGAGTTCCACGCTTCACTGTTTGGCATCAAATCTAAATGTTTTGAGTAAAACCTCGCCATAACAACTTTTATTCATCAGGGCGGCACATTCAACTCCTCCTATTCACCGCAAGTAAAAAGGGTACACCGCACCGTATTAATTCAAACAAAAGATAAACACGTACATAATCGGAAACGGGAGTTTTTCGATGGCTGCCGTAATTAAAACATCCGTCGGGACAAACATACGTGGGGATGACAGCAGGGGAGAGGGTCACACACAATTAGCGACAAGTACCTCTCCACACCACACGTTAATTTTTCTCTGTACAAGGAAATCGCTCTTGAAATTAAACTCAATTTTTGGACGCCTTTGTCGGCGCTTCGGGTACTCTCAACCGGTTTAATTTGGCGGCACAACTCAGCTTTTCCGGGCCATAATTATCTTTAAACTGAATTTTTTCTTGAAATGAGGCTTAATCCTCAGCTGGAGTGGAGGCCATATTGGATGTGGGATTAAGGTGGCGCAAAGTGGTTTTGTTATCATATCTGCAGTATGATTACGAGTGGAGTTGAGAGTACGTTATTGGCGTTCTGTTTGTGAAGCAGCAAGGTGAGAATTGCCCGTATTTTATATGGGTTCATTTTCATTAGCTTAAAGAATTGTAAAGTTCACGGCTTGGTGTTGACCTGTAGTAATACTAATAAATACGAAACCAACTAAAAGTTAAAAGTTACCCACAGCTAAAAGTTTCTACTAACAAAACTAACTCCCTACTTCCACATTGCAATAAAATACAGCAAGGATCAAGAAAGCTGCTCCACTTTCCTCTCTATTAGTTAATGGTTCGGGAATGGCTTCGGATGCAATTGTATTAGCTACACGACCATTCACTGCCGTTATGGACGCATTAGGAAATGCAAACAAAACCAATTTTATGAGAAAAGGGGAGGAAACAATAGCATAAGTAGCGATAGAATGCCAAATGTTGGGACAGTATAAGCGTAATGATTTTCCTTATGGCGGAATCAGAATACTGATCTGTTTACTAAGGAAAATGGAATCACATGGGTCAGTGTACTTAGCTATTTCCGAGAATACAAAATGCAAGACAATTATAGATTATTAATTATCGCCAGAGATCTTATATTGAGACCTTTACATGAGTTAATCAAGGCATTAATTTGATACCTAATTAAGAATGGAAGGTCTTTGCAAATCATTTCTATAGCAATGCTTCTTCGAAAGCCTCACCCAACCACATACTTTTTCATCGGCTATTAGACGTCGATGAAGGTATTGTAGGTATTGCTCTTTTGAAGAAAGAAGCAGATTTTTTTAATAACCGTTGAAATGTTTCTTCACTTTTAATTTTTTTTTAGGTTTGGTTTGATGTACTGATCACATGGTGACCGTTTGTGCGTCGATGTCTCTTCCACCCTGTACAGACAGCAGCTCATCAAGAATTATTTTTATAATTTCATCTTGAACTACAAGAAGCCATCCTTAATACCCCACTTTAGTCTTAAACATTTTTACAAAGTAAAACCTTAAGTTAATTAACTTAAAGTCCAAGTCTTTTAAGAGCTGGTATAGAGATCTGTAGTTGGCGACGGCACCAGCTGTGCTTTGCGGATTTTTATATATTATATGTTTCGTAGCGACATGCTACATAGTGGTTTAACTTAGAATGTTGACTAGAAGTTGTGGGCGTTTAGTTAAGGGTATGTTGGTATCATGGAGAGAGGCAAATAAGGCTGATAATGATCAGCACTTTAGCCTTCCCTAAACTATTTTCTAGTGTTTAGCTGAGAAGGAAAAATGGTGGAGCAAAATCCGTTTTAACGAAGACAGAAGAACGTGATTCTATGGAACAGTTTCTAAAACCCATCCTTTCAGTATTTTTTTGTAATCTGCAGACTTTGTACCTAAAAATGAAGATATTGCACGTAACAGTCTGTTTCTTTTTATGAGGAAATTAAAACTAACTGGGTATTATTTCACGTTTATTGCTGGCGCTGTATAGAAGTCGAGTCGCGACGGAACAATGAAAAGAAAATGTCGCCAATAAAAACGAAATAAACCGGTAAGCTAGTTTTATTGCAATCTATAATCTTAATGCTCACAAAATATAGGTTATCTGTGTTTTTAAATGGCTTGACTCTCTCTCTTTTCTTGCTCCCATTTCATAAAAGCGTTCTCTTAGGAGATCGATATATCTAGCAATATCGGTTCTTTCCACAGAAACGAATAATTGTCGTAGTTACTTATGAGTGAAGCAAGAAGAAGCAAGTGAACATCCGCAAGAGAACCAAGGTTACCGACGTAGCCTGTGGCAGTGGGCAGGGCACATTGAACGGATAGCCGATGGGGCCGGAAAGTTCTGGAGTGGCGACCGCGAACCGGAAGACGTTACGTTGGGATACCTTGTCCAGCAGTGGACGTCTTTCTGCTGAAATGATGATGATGATAATGAGTTGTAAGTGGAAGGATTACAGTTTTAATTCCCAGTTAATGAAAAGTGTGATTATGTGAGTAAGCCTTAGGTTCATCATCATCAGTCTACTGCAGTATACTCCTAAAAATAGCTGCTACCAGCCTTCTTGCAAAAATCGTCGCTACACCTGGCATGATAGCGTCCTACCTTACTTTTGCCGATTTGCAGAGCACTCAAGAACACGTTAGACACCCGAACTGTCATTAATTCTATGGCCAAAATGGCCGGCCCACATTTTGCTGTTGCTGAATTAAGTGAAAATTCTTAACAGGTATTTTTGTCTTCATTGGTGGATGAGCAATTCAATAATAGGGATAATAATATTTGTAAAGAGTCTGTTGATACAATTTGCTGTACTACCTTAACTGTAAAAATACTCCTCAAAATAACGAGAAGATAAATTGCATTTTAATAGCAATTGGCACCGCCCTATCAATGCGCAGTAGATAAATCGCTGCAACACTCGCTGCTAATTGACACGCAATTAAACAACTTCGCTGACGCCGGAGAACTTCGCTAACTGAACTTGGTTCAAAATGCGATTTTAGATTGCGGTATCTTTTGGGACTTCAGCTTTCTATGTAATTACACGTTGAATTATAAATTATACATGTACATATATGTGTTTAAAGATTTAGATTATTTTATGCTTTTAAAATTTGAGCTTTAAAACATACCTACCTATTTGATACTGTTCTAACTGGGAACTTCAAAATAAAAAAAATAGTTGTTTAGAAAACAAGCACTTTTTGAACGACAAAAATTAGATGAGACAATCACTAAAAGCGCACACTCTTTGCTACTTCCTAGTGTTATAGCTGCTCAGAAGAAGTTGCGGAACGAACCCCCAGTTACACAAAACACTATAATCTAACCTCGCCTGTTGCTGCTTTCATTGTCAACAAAGTCCAGAATAAATTAATTTGAACCTGATGGGTTAAGATTTTAAAACAGACTATTCGTTTCTGCAATCCCTCAGCTAACATGTCGTCCCTCAGCTGTTCCTAGTAAAATAAGTTTACCTTTCTTCCTTCTATCCACGGAGATGGGCTGTCCATCTTCCCGGCGCCACATGATCTTGGGGTTGGGGAAGCCGTCGGCCTTGCACACCAGGCTGATGTTCTGGTTCTCTCGTACGGCTACTGCAGACTGTGTGCTCTCTTCGTCCAGGATGTTTGGTGGCACTGGAGGAAAGAAATAACTGATTGAAAAGGTGTAAGTGAAAGGTGCTCGTAAAACTAAAATGTTGATTTAATACCACTGAAAACTGAATTAAAAAACAAATTTTGTGCAGTTTAAACTCTGAAGTGTAAAATAATAATTTTGCGATTTACGATTTTCCACATATTTTTCGATAACATTTCCTAAAAGCTTAAGAGAAATTCTCACTCTTCCTGTACCGATTCATAAACGGCTTCTAAAAATGAAAAAAAAGGGGAGATTTAGAACACGTAAGCGGCCACAAGTTGCGTCCTAAAGCAATAAAAACAAGATAAAAACTACGTGGCACGTTTAAAATGCAAACACGAGAAAAAACCACCGCTTTATTTCCACTTAAAAGTTTGTAGGAAACGGCCATATAACAGACTAAGTGTTACCCGTATCGGTGATTTGGGACCCGGCCACGCCTACGCCATTTTATATATCTAACGGTTCCGGTGGGCACCAGATAGGAATGTTATCTCAACTGAATTGTAACTGAGACTTTGGCTACGTTCCATATTTGCTGATTTTCGGGCTGGAGCACTAAAATTATTAGTTAATAACGACAAATTTAGCTGTATTCTAGATGAGCAAATAGTAAATACATGGCGCGACGTGAACAATGGCAGCTCAACAAGCCGGAGATGCCAAGAACAGGTAAATTATTGATGCTGCAGATTAGTAAGATGACAGTTATATTGCTCTACTAAACAACAATGATACGGTGGGAACACCGACATGGGATTATGCTGCCTTATCCCCGAGTAGGAGACACGAGGACGGGCAGGAAATTATAAACAGAGAAGAAACAAAAGTATATGACTGCATGTTAACATTCTTGAAGACTCAAGAACACATAATTAGACCAAATACTCATTTTCGTTACGTCGACAGTATAAAACAACAATTAAATTCTGCCAAAGAGTTTATTTCACAAAGCGATAAGAGCCAAAAGAAGAAGCTATTACCCCTTTCAAAATACTAAAGGAAAGTAATTAAAACTTTCTTCTCTGAGCAGGATCAGCGGTAAACAGGGCCCTTCGATATTTTCCCATTACTGATTAATAAGTTTCTATTATATTGCCAAAAAGCTCCAGTTGTGAATGAGAACACATAATTACGTGCTAATGGATTCAGCAATAATTCACGAGTTTTCAGGTATATAGATTAATTTGGTTGTAGAATTAGTTTTTCAGAAACAGTAACCCCTTATTTATAAAAGTTTCTTTAACTTAAAAGACGTTTAAAAATGTAAAACGTAGACGTTTGGAAGACGCATAACTAAACTTTAAGAAAAAATAATAATAAAAGGTTAATGTACTTGTCTTTTAAGATTATAAAAAAGGAATTGAATATCGACTTTCAGCATTTCTACCCAACATATATAAATACACCACTTTATCCCGTACCTGAGTTCCAAGAAATTCTGAGTCTATTTTCAACTATACCCAGAAAAAGTAAACCGTAACGTGAGTTACAGTCATCTTTCGCGCGGGGTTAGGACTACATAAGCGACGCATCCATCGCACTTAATCGCGCGTTCGTGTTTATCGACGAATTCTGTATCCTAGCGGGCGCCTCCCGCAGGACCAGGCGCATTTGATATATGAGTACTGTGAGGAGTTCAGTGCACTGTGCTAGGTTAGGGTAATACACATTCAGGCATATTATTACGTTTAGATATTGCAGATATAGAAATCCAAATAAAGATGGTCAAAATAAATAAGATAACAAAACTCCACAGACGTGATAAGTTTCAATAACTAAATGAAATAACTTAACAACAAAAAAAATTTTTTTTTTTGACTCTCGTTTTATTATAATATAATTATAAGAACGTTGAATACGCACTCAAATTTAAATGTCGAATTTGTCAGGATTTTTCTGTTAGGCTCGTACATCATGTGGGCAGACCATGGGTTTCGTGCAATGAAAATACACTAGGTGCGATACAATGAACTAACTAATTACTTGACATTACAATTTAACACAATTACACGAGGCACAATGAATAAACAGAGGGTACAGTTCCAAGACGTCTCAACTCCTTTACGATCACACATTCAATGTCCTCCTCGCCCCCGAGCTGTAACATCAGGGCTCTGTAGAAGCCACGCTGTGGTGGGCGTAGACTTGTAAGTAGGTCGCGTGACATCACCACCAGCGGACTTGCGATTCATTTATGTCTGTACTAATAACCCGTTCCGACATATACAACATATAACGTAATTAACGCACGCCCCAGACACCCCAATTAGTATATTATGTTATGATCATAATACATACACTGAATTTTTTGTTAAACATGTATGAGCATTGATTATTTATTGATTTAGTTATACTAATTCCGGAAGAATGTTGTGGTCACAATACAAATTCACGGACGCACTCAGTCGCAAACGTAGGTATCCTCGACTTGCTAGCCTAGTAGGTACCTATTCGCTCGCTTTCGAGACGAGTTAACGCCGCTCGACACAATTCGTAGATATGCCGAAAAAAGCCGACAATACACGATTGTTTACGTTAAAGAAATATGAACATGTCCGAACTCCGAGCATCGAGTTGTTTATTTATGTTTCGTAAACATTTGATTGCATCTTTATATCACACTTTTCAGGCTTTGGACTGTCGACTCTGAATGATTTTATTTATTGATTATGATATCATGCCAATATTCGGTACAAAATGTTATGCTAATGTAAAAAATAAGAGGTAATAAGAGGTGATTCGACAATATTATTCAAAGACGGCGTGTTTATAAGATGTGAATCAAGATATTTACAATAATCTAAAGAATCAAATAGGTACATAACTTACTGATTGCAACTAAACACAAAACACTCATACGACGTTGTATTTTAATACACTTTCAAAATGTTCACCACCTTGTTCAATACATTTTAATGTCCGTTTTCTTAATTGGTGTTTTAATTTAGAAAGCACTTCAGTGTCATTTTCACTTCACCATCGTGTTGGTAGAATACCTCTTGTAAATTATGAAGAGGTATGTCTTCTAGCAGTGTAGGTAGAGTTTCTCGTAAAAAAGTGTAAATATGCGTCTCCTGTTAATCTTTGTAAGAACACAGGTCCCAGTATGTTTGTACCAATGTGACACCGGCCCAGACGTTAACTGAGAAACGGTATTGGTAGGAATCCACTCTGCATGCGTGAGGATTTTCGTGCATCCATAAATGTGTGTTGTGTTGATTGTAGGTACATCCCCACACGTGTGAATGAACTTTCATCTGTCCAAATTATGTTCCGCTGCCAATTTTCTAATAACCAGCGGCTGAACTGCAAGCGTGAAGCGTAATCGTTTGGAGTCAATCAAAATCAAAATCAAAATCAAAGCATTTATTTCAAATAGGCCAGTTACAGGCACTTTTGAATTGTCGAAACAAAGACAATTATAGCTACAGTCCCAGTCACAAGGCATAAAAACTGTGAAAGTACTGTAGTTGCCCATTCCCTAACGTAGATCTCTATGGAGAAGAACGGGCAAGAAACTCCATGGACACTCTTTTAAATCAGTATACTTTTACAAACTCTTGGTTACATCATTCATGTTGAGATGGTACATTATGTGAGAACGATGTAGCAAGATGTGTACGTTAAAAGTGTCCATAGTAAACAATTCAAAAAAAAAAAAAAAAACAATTCAAATAAGCCGTGGCAACCAAGAGATGACCAGTCACAACTGACAGCGCCCGTTCACGAACATGACGCATGTATCAGCACCATTCAACTCAACCATTTTGAAGGGAACTAAATGATCCGACACACGCGCCACCATCAGCGAGACATTTGAGTGAGCATGACACACTCCTAACCGCCAGGGCACATTCAAGTCAAGAAAAGACGTAGGTTTCCCGCGAATGACAGCTTTCTATTACATAGTACTCACACAATATGGGCTATGCGGCTATATAATACTAAAGAGATTGAATTTATACAAAGCAAAGATAGTTGTTGAGTCAACTCCTTACATCTACTGAGGTGGAATGGATGTTCTTTATCACCACGAAGTCTTCTCCACACATGCATATGACTACATTCAAAGCGTGGCGCTGCTTCTCGGGTACTGGCATGGGGATTCTCATCGAAATAATCCAGTATTTCGTTTTGAAGACGAGTACGTGTACGCACATTGGCTCCCCTGTCGATTGCCGTGTTCCGATGGAACGTTCCGTGGTCGCGAAGCCGCTGAGTAGCAGCTAACATAGTCCTGCGGTCTACTCTTGTACCATACCTTTGGTTGAATGTTCTGCAAGCTAGAGCCACATTATCACCACACCGTGCCAAAGTTCTCACCATTTCGGTGTACTGAACATTTGTGTAATGGAAAGACATCGCGCGCGAAATATTATTTAGAAACATACAACTTTCCACTAAAAATGTCCACGCGTAACTGTAATACATCGCAGGCGTGCTTACGCGCTAGCGCCGCCGGCGCGTGGTGGCTATCTCAGTTTACTTAAAAGTATCTGTAAAGACTTTAACTTGCTTGAAATAAGGTTAATTTTTCTTTATTTTGTTTTGAATGACGGGAATTTGTATTGATACAAATAAAACTGCACTTTTAAAAGTCTTATTGCCTTGCGTTACGGTCTATTTTAGTTTGTTTTGACAGTACAGGGGTAGTGTGACTGTAATTTACGTAGTTTTAATTATTTTTGGGAAAAAAAAATACCTATATTAAAAATTATAGAAATCGATTCAGTAAACGATTCTGAACAAACTACTTTCAGGATGTGCGTTAATTATGTTACATGTTGTATATTTAAAAATTCCATTATTAGTGCTAGCATAATGACCGTTGTATAGGTATTGTATTTGTGTTTTTACTAGGTAGTTTTAAATTCTTTAAATTGTAAGGTAGTGGGTAGCATAATTGTTTTAAAATATAATGTTTAAGATATTGTGACGTCTTTTTATTGTGCTACTGTTTGTTTTCCCTTAAATAAATAGATAGACTCAAATAAATAAATCTCACACTTACCAACAACCTGCAGATATCCGACTTGGCTAATCATGGGGTTGGTATTAACTTGGCACATATAGTAGCCCCTGTCCTCCTGCTGCACTTGGCTGACGTGCAGCAGCCAAGTCATGGCGTTGTCGTGGGAGACGCTGAAACGCGCTAGCCGCGTGATCACATGGCGATGGATGGTCAGGATCATCTGCCGGTCGATGTGAATCCATGCCACCTGTGAATAAAGATAAAATAGGAATAAGAAAACTAAAACAAATTTATCGTAAGGGGCTCGTTGCTAAGTAGTTTCAGCCACACGTGTTAATTTTATTGTAAGTTAAAGCTACGCTTGCTGTGGTTGTCACGTAGATAGGTAGCCATCTCATCATCTGCCTAGTCTGTTCCCAACTATGTTAGGATCGGCTTCCAATCTAACCGAAGGCAGCTGAATATACCAGTATTTCACATAGAGCAACTGCCTATCTGACCTCCACGATTCAATTAGTACTGGGTAATACGATACCCCTTGGTAAGACTGATTGTCAGACTTTCGGGCCTCTGACTACTTGTAACGACTGTCAAAGATCTATAAATGACCGCCGCGTTCAACGGCTTGACGTGCTTTCCGAGACACTGAGGAAACTCAGTATGTAATGGGTGGTTACCCATCCACGGACCAACCTAGGCAAGAACGGCTTAACCCACGGATTGAATCGAGCGGCTGTTATTATTTAGCCACGAGATAGGTGACCATTCTCCAAAAAAAATGCTGTGGTCCCCGTGGTCATTTGATACTTAAAATTTGTTTCCGACAATCAGAAGTATAAAAGCCTGACCACCAGTCTGACCGAGGACTATCCTGGTTGGTGTCCCCATGTTTCGCAGACAGAAATTTCATAGAATTTCGTTTCGCCGAAAATGTTTCATATAATATTTTATTCTTGTATTTTTATTTCGAATATATTTTTTGAACGAATATTTACTTAAATGAAACATAATTATTTCACAGAAATAATCACAATGTTTCGATATTGATATGAATATCTAAACATTAAATTTTATTTGTAGCAAAAATCTACGATTCAAATTTTTTCGAAAAAGTATTCTGCGTATTGAATATTCTATGAAATTATAATATGAGCAAAAATTTATATGAAACGAAATTCTACCAAAACTTTTGTCTATGAAAAGTGTACAACCATCCTGGTTCCTAGTAATTGGGCTATGGAATGTTGGAATGTAGGCGGGAGATTGAAATTATGAACCAGACGTGCCAGTATGCCAAATTATTATTTCCAGGAAAGAGAATAAATAATAAAAAATATTTAAATGTCATAAATTTTTCAGTTCAAAACAACGGTATAAAAATAAAATTTTCAAAAAACCCTGCATATAACTGGTTTATGGACACAGAATACTAAACATTTGAATTCATAAAAGTTCTGGCATCAAAGCAGCGAGTTATCATTTCGCCGTCCGACCAGTTGATATATCGAGCAAAAGCGACTTGTACTACAAATTCCCGTACCTGGTAGAAGTAATAAAACTAAAATAGAAAGTTTATTGCGGCTGCTTTTACTAAATCCTCGTGAAATTTATGCCGCTCTGAAGTCAGGTTATTGGTCGGGAATGGATTGAACTGTAGTATAAATTCACTTCTAGCTCGATCGGAAATTGAATTCAAACACATACCCCTATCCTATTATGTAGCGGGTCTTATTGCTCATTGTTCTCTGAGTGTTTATTTTTCAAACTTTTGAATTGCTTTCCAAGTCATCATCATCATCATCATTTCAGCCGAAAGACGTCCACTGCTGGACATAGGCCTCCCCCAAGTGTCGCCACATTGACCGGTCCCGTGCGTCTCGCATCCAGCGGATCCCTGCAACCTTTACAAGGTCATCGGTCCACCTAGTGGGAGGCCTTCCAACGCAGCGTCTTCCGGTTCGCGGTCGCCACTCCAGAACTTTTCGGCCCCATCGGCCATCCGTTCTGCGAGCAATGTGCCCTGCCCACTGCCACTTAAGTTTGGCTATTCTTCGGGCTACGTCGGTAACCTTGGTTCTCTTGCGGATCTCCTCATTTCTGATTTGATCACGCAAGGAAACTCCGAGCATAGCCCTCTCCATTGCCCTTTGGGTGACTTTCAGCCTTCTGATGAGGCCCATTGTGAGCGACCACGTTTCGGTCCCGTATGTAATCACTGGCAACACACACTGGTCATAGACTTTCGTCTTGAGACACTGCGGTAAGTTGGACGAGAAGATACCACGCAGCTTCCCGAACGCTGCCCAGCCGAGTCGGATTCGACGATTGACCTCTTTCTCGAAGTTAGACCTACCTAACTGGACCGTTTGTCCCAGGTAGACATAATCGTCTACAACTTCGAGTGTAGAGTCTCCGATCCTGATAGGAGTGGGTGTTACATGGGCATTCAACATGACTTTGGTTTTGTCCATGTTCATTTTAAGACCCACTCTTTCGGAAGCTCTACTGAGGTCATCGAGCATTGTACTGAGGTCCTCCATGGTCTCAGCCATGACCACTATATCGTCGGCAAACCGAAGGTGAGAGATGTACTCGCCATTGACGTTGATGCCTAGCCCTCTCCAGTCCAGAACCTTGAAGACATCCTCCAGTGCAGCGGTGAACAGTTTCGGAGATATGACGTCTCCCTGTCTCACACCTCGCTGCAGAAGGATAGGTTCCGAGGTCTGGTCCTGAAGTCGGACTGACATGGTGGCGTTTTTGTACAAACTCTTCAGCACCTCGATGTACCGATAGTCGATTTGGCACCGTTGGAGAGACTGCAGTACAGCCCAAGTCTCGATCGAATCGAAGGCTTTCTCGTAGTCCACAAACGCCAAGCAGAGAGGCAGGTTATACTCTTCGGTCTTCTGTATAAACTGGCGCAGCGTATGTACGAGTATGTGGTCTACGGTGCTAAAGCCTTTTCGGAATCCGGCTTGTTCGGGAGGCTGAAAATCGTCAAACCTGCGCGCGAGACGATTCGTGATGACTCTTGAAAACAGCTTGTAGACATGGCTTAGAAGTGAGATGGGCCTATAGTTCTTCAGCCGGGCATTGTCGCCCTTTTTGAAGAAGAGTACCACCACACCCCTGCACCACGCCTGCGGCGTTTTCCCCTCGAGTATGACGGAATTAAACAGCTTCTGAAGGGCCTTAAGTACCGGTTTTCCACCTGCCTTCAGGAGTTCGGCCGTAATTCCGTCATCACCCGGTGCCTTGTTGTTTTTAAGCTGTTTCAGAGCCATCCTAATCTCGTACAGGCTGACATCCGGAATGTCTTCGGTATAGTGTCGAGTCAGTCTAGCTCTTGGGTCGTTAGCTAGATTTGCAACGGGTTTGCTAGTTGAAGTGTACAACTGCCCATAAAAACTCTCGATCTCCCTCAGCAGCTCCGGTTTGGCGGATACGATCCTGCCATCGTCGGTCTTCAGTTTCGTGAGCTGGCTCTGCCCAATAGCCAGATCTCTTGAAAATACCTTGGAGCCTTTGTTCCGCTCAATAGCGTCTTTAATACGCTCGGTATTAAAGCGGCGGAGGTCGCGTTTCAAGGATTTAGAGATCCGTCTATTGAGCTGCCGGTATTTCCACGCCTCGTCTGAAGACTGCAGGATCATCTCGCGCCGCTCCTTCATGAGCTCGAGAGTATGATCAGAGAGTCTTTTGTTCTTCTGTGCACGACGTGTCTTGAAGAACTTAGACCCAGTCGTATGGACAGTTTCCACGAACCCATCGTTGCATTCGTCCACTGAGCTTCCTAGGCACTCGAAACGATTCTGGAGTTCAAGCTGAAAGCTCTCGGGGTTTTGGATCTGGATTTGTGCTGGACGGAGCGTAGACTTCATCAGTCGAGACCTTTCAAGCTTTATATTGATGTTCAAGTAGTGTTTTCCAAGTGCTTTCCAAGTAGGTATGTGTATATTGATATTTATATTTCGATGTGATTCACCAAAAAATCCAAAATAGGAACAACTACATCAAAAGAAAAAATAGAACAACGTTTTTCAATCACAGCAAATATATCTGCTTAGATTTGATTCAATACTATGTCCATATTTTTCATGTCTACTCTAATTCTAATTCTCCGTGTAATTTCCGGAAGTGAGCTGAGAGATAGAGCTCTTGGGCGAATAACCAGCAAGGTATCCCTCTTTATGTTTTATAGCAGTTTTAAAACCCAGTAGTTTACGGCCAGACGTGACTTGAGTGACACTGACGTACCACTCACATTCTGTGACTACGACTTCAAATATCTAGGATGTTACAACCGTATTACAGAAGTTTATTTTTCATAATAAAACTTTTAAGGAACAATGATGGTTGCTATTGAATAAGCCTTTCGGATCACATGTATAAATAAGTATTTACACTCATGTTGGTATTGTACACAAACAGTTGCTTGTAGACGTACATATTACCAAAGATAATCCATAAAGCAAAGACCCCAAACAATAGCAAACAACACATAAATAAAACCCGTCAGCTTAGATTCGAACTCCCTAAGCTTTGAATCTATTTTTATATATATAATTCTATAGTTGGTCTCGCACTGGCGAGATAGACAAACAGATAAGACCACCAACAACCCTGAAACCAAACGAC
This sequence comes from Noctua comes, assembly GCA_963082995.1. Lineage (NCBI taxonomy): Eukaryota > Metazoa > Arthropoda > Insecta > Lepidoptera > Noctuidae > Noctua > Noctua comes. Next base: position 883,763 of record OY720269.1, read on the forward strand.
AAACTGTGAAACTGGCTGAACCACGCATCGTTGTTTACTTTGACGGAGCCTGCCGTTAAAGCGAGAGCCGCCGCGGACGCGCCGCGGTGCCGCACTGCGCAACACTCGATACAGTGCATATTTTACGAGACCTGACTCAGATACCCTCAGACTCGCGATACAATCGGAATTTTAGTTCCTTCACTTACTTATTTATCTTAATTATCGGACCGGGAACGTTTGTGAGGCGACGATTGCAGACAACCCTGGTGCATACCAAGCTGAATTAAATGTGTGTATTCATGAGATTCGAGATTTTCTACCCTTTTGGTGTAGCTTCCGGTAACAATGTAATTTTAAATTGAGTAGGTATTTTGTGTCTTGAATACTTCCTATTTTTTCGGGATGATAACAAATCATGAATAATTAATAATGGTTGATAACTCCCCAGTCCCTAAGTGCGCGTAGCATTTGAGGTACACAAAAAAACGTATATTTTTCAGTCCCCCTTTAGACAAAGAGCGATGATACATTATTTATTCAACATTCTCCCGATAAAGTTCATTCAGTGTTGTTTATGTGACGCGTTATGCTTTTACGAGAAGAGCCTTGATTTTAAGCTAAGTTGTATAAAATGATCAAAATGTCGTCTATACTAAATAAGTTAGCTACCCTGGGCTGTATGGGATAGACGTGTTGCGTAGAATTCACTACTCTGTGGGTGTCAAACTTCATCCTCCGCCTATCATAACAGTAACCCTTCTTAATATGGATACTAAGCAATCACATGGATACACAACAGAAATGTTCAAACATTTCATGTTTCTGTGTATTTTTTAAGCTGGTTTTACATCAGATTCGTTTTCAATATTTTATTACTTTTGTGATCCCAATCTGTGCGTCTAAAACTGAGCTCATGAACAATTTAACGAACCCACTCTTTGCTCATTGATAATACAGAAGACTCAATTTGTAAACTTCACGGTTGAATTAGATCGCAAAGCGCCACAGTGGGATAATTCTCGGTCGAATTAGTCGTTATTATAAATCAATGCTTTTCGACCTCTGCCGCTATTAAGAGCAATGGCGGATTTGTGATTAAGTGTCGTCATAATTTATCTGGCACAGTTCCGGGTATTAATAAAGTGGCACCGGCTGCGAGTTTCTACTCACCTTCTCTCTATTAGCTTTCAACAAGATGAGTTATAGTCTATTGAATATCTGTTACAATGTTCTTGTGAATTTTGTAAGGTAGTTCAAAGTTTACTCAACTTGCAGAGGGTAGTGGTAGACTAGTAAGATATAAGTTTTACGTGTAAGGTGCAGACGTAGTTGGTTAGAAATAGTTAAGCTTAGTTCATTTCGATTATTATGGCATAGTTGAATATGGAACGAGCAGGTGGGTTGATGAGCATAAAGAATACTGTTAGGGTAAACGAATAAAGCATGGGCGGCAATGAGATAATTATTGTATAACATTAGACTTTACTAGAATAATAAATTTAACTGGTAATAATTATTTTTATACTCGGTATCTCAAACGGGGTTGTGAGCCAATATTTCTAGTTGGCACAATGGTTGGCGCCCATTGTGGGACTAAATTACCTACCCAAGTCATAATTATTTGTTACAATTTCCTTTATTCACCATTTTTTAAATTTAAATTTAAACGTTTTTAAATATTTATAAAAAAACTTATTAAAAAAAAATATTTAAAAATATAGAAAGTAGTGGTCCGCCGGGTCGGGAGCAGGGTGCAAGCTACCGGTGGTAAAGGATCCAGAAACAGGAACCTTCTCACAATGAGGGCCGTATTGAGGAGTACTCCCGTCTGAATCATACCCTTGATCCAACCGCCTAAGGAGAGCCTCGACAAATGTTCGTAGAGGCTCTTGGGCATCAGGCCATTGGCCGTTACGGCAATCGGCACAATGATAGCCGCGTTCACATTCCACATGTCGACAACCTCGCGTGCCAAATCGAGGTTATTATTATTTTTTTGCTACAATTTCCTTTATTTATATTTTTACAAATTATTTACATTTTTAAATATTCCTTAGAAAAAACAAAATAAAACATTTAAAACTATTATCATTACCGTTTTTAATGATATATTTATGAAGACAGATCATAGATGAAAAGTCACGTACCTATTACAATTTTCTCAGTGTTTTTAATATTGACGCCCAACGTGGGACTAGTTTGCATTATTATTTTCTTTTATTTATTTTCATACAAATCTGATACATTTTGAAATATTTCTTAAAATAAAAACAATATAAAAACATTTAAAAATATAAAAAAATTATAATCATATTATACCTTATAGCCAAGAGCCTCGACGACCATCTTTTTGGTTGGATCAAGGGCCTAATTCAGAAGGCAGTACTCCTCGATACGGCTCGCATTGTGAGGAGGTTCCTGTCTCTGGAGCCCTAACCACCGGTAGCTTGGACCCTGCTCCCGATACCGGCGGACCATTATTTTTTATATTTTTAAATGTTTTTTTATATTGTTTTATATTAGAATATTTAAAAATAAATAAGGGAAATATTAATGGTTACTATGTTATTTGCCTGGTGAAAATGTCAACAATTAAATGAATATAGCGTAGGTACAGCAAAATCTTGTCATACGAGTTTCTCGGCGTTCTTAATATTGGTGCCCAAGGTGGGACTGGCGGCGTAATGCAGAATCTTCTCGTACATTGTTACCGTGGGCGTGTCGCAATGTAATTGCATTACGCTCAGCCTTCGCGTGTTGCATGCAAAATATTGAAATTGTCGGTTAATTTTCCTTTGAAGATAAAGTAAGAAAGACATTTTAATGAGTTTCTCGTTAAATAAACTCTTGGGATTGTTACTTTAGGTGTGAAACTAGTTTCAGCGTTCAATAAATTGTGATAAAAACATGTTATTATATCTGTGTGAAATGAATCATATTTTAGTATTCTACACTTTAATTTAGTTTTTAAACGTTCTGTAAAATATGTTTAAATATTCTACAAACGAAATAGTACTAAGTATTAATTCAGTTTACAATACAATTATGATTTCATATTGCTACACCCACGACATTTCTTTTTCTTCTTCTCACTTTTTCACACAAAATCCACCACTTAATCACATAGGAAATGGCACGTGAACAAACAAGCTGTAAGGGCATAACTCCGTGAAAACTTGGCACTCGCGAGCCGCGCAAAGCCCTTTAAGCCTCTTTGCCTCCTTTTTATATCCCCACCACATACTTAACGGCAATTTCAAGCGTGCCCCTTCACCCAACGTTACTTTGGCCCATTTGAGCCCGGCGACGCCGACGCGACGCGCGACGGTTCGAATGTTCTGAATTCGGAATTCGAAACTATTGACTTTTGAAATATTAGTTTTGTTTTGTTTGTTGACAGTGGTAAAAGTTTTCGATCCGATGTCAATGTATTGTGGATTGTTTTTTATAAATAGGGATCTAATGGATGTGCGGTGTGTGGCCAAAGTTTTTCATAATAGTTTTTGGGTTTATCCGTACATTTTTGAAATTAAATGTGACCATTAACACTGTCTGGAGAAAAATAACCAGTTATTGCTTGACATCGTCTTATAATTTAACGTCAGTAATATTTTAAGAAGAAAAAAACATATTTTTTGTCGCCACATTGACCGGTCCCATGCGACTCGCATCCAGCGGATCCCTGCAACCTTCACCAGGTCATCGGTCCACCTAGTGGGAGGCCTTCCAACACATCGTCTGCCGGTTCGCGGTCGCCACTCCAGAAATTTTCGGCCCCATCGGCCATCCGTTCTGCGAGCAATGTGCCCTGCCCACTGCCACTTAAGTTTGGCAATTCTTAATAGTATCTTATGTTTATTCATAAAAAAAACAACTCAGATGATAAATTAAATTTCTGTCATCTCATTTCCCTGTACACTCGTGTGGCTAGTCACTTCGTCCCGTCCATTTATAAGGTGCAGTCCACACCATCGAGTAGCCTGAACATGTTTGCTCACGGCAAGTATTTGTTCGGGCCCTCGCGTGTTTGTGTTGTGTTATCTTTGGCGCCGCCAACTGCCATCCTTGTTCGTTATGTGTGGGATTAGCTGAAGTTAGTCTGGAGATTATCTTAGTGGTAGAGAACTGGTGCGATAACTTGCTGAGATGATTTACATAGATAAATTAGAATTTTTACGTTTATTTTTATCGCCTACATATTATAAAGGGGTAGAAAAGACCTGGAGTTGGTTCTGAGAATTTCCTATTCCATATACCCTAATTATGTGCTACCTCTAAATCAATGAGGCGGTCAGTTTTATATTTTTAAGACATTATTTAAGAACGAAATAAAACGGCCTGATCGATGCACAAAAGTTCTGAATAAAGACAATGATGAGTCATTGTCGTTTACAAGTAAGAAACTGGAAAATAATAAGTAATAAAAGCAAGCTCATAAACACACACTTTACATATTTTTATTATGAAACTGGACACAGCCGTTCTGTTCATAAAATAATTTATTATGAATGTGCTTCAAATAATACACCAAGGAGAAACTCACATTGTTCTAAAAAAGAAAAATAATAATTTTGGTATGGAGGACAGAAGGAGAAACATTATGTTTCTGCCAGCGAACTCTCAAAAGGTTCTCTATGAACATAAAACTATTTTTTCCTTGGCTATCATTACATCAATATAGTACCCGAATTTCGTACATGAAATTGGTCGCAGGTGCGATCAAGCAGAAGAATAAAAGTATTTCCAAAAATCACTTAAGGTCCCAACATAATCCGTGCAGGTTATAAACTGGGTTCGCGCCGGTCCCGCCTAAGGTATATTTGATTAGGGTCCCTTGGGCCACTTGGTCCTCTGCTCATACTGCTATTTTTATTTGCCTTGTATTAAATCGTTTTCAAACGATACCTTTTGCACATTTATTCGAATCCTATATAATAATATTATGGGAGCTTATTTGGTTTTAATTTTGATTTCAATTTTGAGGTTCTACGCATGTAATGTGTCGATTCTTGATCTAGTTATTAATGTTTTAATAGTTAATTTTATAGGCTTGATTTACTTTTCCATTCAAGACTAATAGTTATTAATGAATTTTAATAAACATTATTGTTTTATTTTTCAAGTTCTCTCTGTCCGTCCAAAATTAAAAAATCAAAATCAAAGCATTTATTTCAAATAGGCCAGTTACACGTACTTTTGAATTGTCGAAACAAAGACAACAATAGCTACAGTCCCAGTCACAAGGCATAAAAACTGTGAAAGTACTGTAGTTGTCCGTTAATGTGACTTAACCAAATTACACGATTTTATTCGGCCAGCCTTTTAATGCATGTTAATCCACGTGAGTGGAGATAAGTAGGTACTGCACGAATACGTTTTATTTAAATAAAGTTATTGTTCTTATATCAGACAAAGCTGAGATAATGATAATTATGCAAACCCTGAATTAGACTCAGAACACAAGATTTAAAAGTACAATTCTAGTTAAAATTTTAGTACTTACAGTATAAGGTAAAGTATGAATAATGTACAAGATTCTAGAATTATGTGAAATCTGTTGAATTTAGACTAATACTAGTGTAGTGTAGTTTATACTAGTGTCACAATTTGGGAGAGGTATAAATTGTGTTAGGGAAGTTGTCGTTCTACCGATACTAATGATGCATACATCAGAAATGAACTGGATTGATATAAATAAGTCACCAAAAAGCTTATGTCCTTCCTGTTGAAAGTCGTGATACAATTATGAGACACTATGGCAGCGGTTGTCACTTACCTCCTATTGGATTCTGCATTCAGGACAGTGAGAGGCTAGGCTGATTGACTGATTGATACTACTTAATATAAAACTGTCCTATCACCAAACGCCGCTAGGCATTATGTTCTTCCATGTTATGAAAACCAATAACCGTGGTGAATGTGGCACTAATTGAATCGTATTCACTGTTACTGTTAGCACACCGTCGTTTTATAAACACACGCCCGCTCTCGACGGAATTAACAAAATTGATGTTTGCTTTGTGGTCGCCAGTCGGCCACGTGTCATTGATATTCATAGAACTATTAACGAATTGAGTAATTGATATTGTGTCATTGATAGATTATGTAATTGTCTTCATAGAATTATATTTGGTACACTGTCGTATAGAATTCATACATTTGAAGTGGCAATTTAATTTCACCCCGATTTAAGCAGTTATCAATAAATGACGAAGAAAGGAAGATAATGCATGTTGCAGTGACGTGCATCGATTTCTAATGTCGCAGACCTTCGTACCTTCGTAGTATATCTACTCCTAATCAATTTTCAAAGCACACCTTTACTTCCTTCTCTTAGGACAATCTGCAATTAATTTGATTGCATACTTAAGCACAATTTCCCAATGAATCCGCCAAGAAAACCATAAAACAATAACGTTACAAGATTAAACAAATAAACTCAGAAGGAACGAGACGACTCCTTAGCGCCGTACATCAAGACACAATCTGACAACACAAGCAAATCTACAAGAAGTAATATTTGAAATAAAGCGTCTACATAACGCCTTTGAAATTACTTCAAAATTCAAAATAACCCTCCACCGTCCAAGTATTTACGAGGCGGGTGTTACAGGATAATAGGCCTCGTAAAATAAAATAAATAATTAGGCCTGAAGCACATTCATGAATAAGTTAATTGTTCGCTGCAAGGGTGCTCCCTTCACTTAATTACTGGCCGGAAAATATGACACTGGAATATGATTGGGTAAAGGATTGGCTACTAAACTTGTTTATATTTGTACAGGAAAATTAAGGGAGGTATTATGGCAGACAGTAACTCTTTGGGCTTTGTGCCTGGCTCGTTAATATACTTTAACTTAAATTATGACGGACGTACTTTGACCTTATTGGTGAGGTTATTCAAAAAGGTCAGGTGCGTAGTGCTCGCAAATGGCTTGCTTGTATGGGCAGATGTATGAACGTGAACGAAGCAGGAGAATGTTAGGATCGAAGCAGCATGTTCTGTAATTTCTACCTACCTCCATGGGAAAAAAGCGTGTGTGAATGTGAATGTGAATGATATGAAAAATCTATAGGTGAATGTTAAAATTGTGTAACTTATAAGTAAAGGGGTCGAGTGGGGATTACTGAAAACATCAGATAGCTATTAGGTCAAGAGTAGGCTGCCTGTCTCCTTGTGGAATCGGAAGTGCCTTACTAAAAGAATGTGCCCGAGCCAGGTCTCGAAAATGTCAATATCATAAATTGTACTGGAATGAACCCATCATCACTGACAGCCCTATTAGTTTATTAGACATTTAGTAGCCAATAAATCTGATATACTGGTGGTGGACCGATCAGAGCGACGCGCAGTGATTGCTGGCATAACGGTCCCGCATGACGAGAACCTCGTGAAAGCCGAGAGAGATAAGCAAATCAAGTACCTTGACTTGGCTTGCGAGGTTTTTTTTTTTGGGACAAACCCGCCACTCTATTCCCAAACCACTGTAACTTCTGAAAGCCAGAATCAACAGTGGCGACCACCAGAAAACCGCCGAGGCAATAAAGGTCGACGAAGTTCTAGAGAAACAATTTAAGTGTCTTGGATCCCGCAACGAAATTAATCATATAAGCATAGGCTCGCGAGGTTGTCGATATGTGGCATTAGGACTCGGCAACCATTGTGCCGATAGTCGTGTGCGCTAATGGCTTAATTGCCAAGCGCCTCGACCGACACCTGCGGAGGCTCTCGTTTGGTATTTTGGCTCTCTGGAGCCCTGACCGCCGGTAGCTTGGACCCTGTTCCCGATACCGGTGGGCTACTATTTTTTATATTTTTAAATGTTTGTTTATATTGTTTTTTCTAAGGAATATTTAATAGAATATAAGGGTGCGTCCACATCTGGCGAATGTGCAGCTCGCGAGCCGTTTGCGAACTGCGCGCGTGCTTTTTATGTTCGTACGCAGCCCCTGCGCCGTCCGCGCGCCGCTTGCGCGCGTTCTACGCGCCGTACTCGAGCGGCGCAGGAGGTCCGCGCGTGCCGGCCGCGATGCACCTCACAAATTCAAGAAAATTCACTACTGAGGCTCAAGTTCACGCGTATGTGCGCACGAGCAGTGCGCGCGCCCCACTCGAGCCTTGCTAGGGTTGCACTAGAGCGGCGCACCAAATATAGGCTGAAAACGCACGCGCGCAGCTCGCGGGCTGCTCGCAAACGGCTCGCGAGCTGCACATTCGCCAGATGTGGACGCACCCTAAAATATAGAAAAAAATATAAAATAAAGAATATAAAAATGTAATTAATTTGTATAGAAATAAATAAAGCAAAAATAATACCAACTAACATGCAATGTTACCACAGCCAATGGTACTGGCATATCGACACACCATACATACACACACGTCCGTCGTGCACGTCGTACATTCATATACGATATGCCAGTATATACATTGACCTACTCCTATATCCTGTACCATATACTTAGTTATACCCTCCAGGTGTTCCCAGGACACATAATTGTCACCCACGCAGTTAACTTGCACATCCATTGTGGCGAACAAGACAATGTACTTAATGAACTCCGAGCATACAAAATTAAATTGATATACTGACGTGATAATGTGGAACGCATTATTATGTACATGTTCATGTCATTATTATGGGTATTAAATAATTTAACTAAAGGACTTGACAAGCTTTACTTTTGAGCCACAAACTAGAGCAAATATAGAATGTTTACTTTGGTAAACATTCTATATTTGCTCTACTAACCACAGTTGACCATGGATCCTTTGGTGCGCGGTTATTCGATACTAAGCTTTTTGCTCTTGTTCTTTCTTTGGCAAATATTTTCAATATCTTTCAAGAGGCCAAAGATACTTGTACATGTGTACTTACGATGAAAATAAAAAACAACAAAAGAGAGGTCTAATTTTAATAAAATATTATGTCTGTGATGTATACATTTCATGTATTTTATGTTGGTCCGCTGTAGTACAAGAAAAGTATCTCAAAATAGACATACCAACTTTTTTAACAGAATTACGTCAACAATTTTTTGTGAATAATATTTTTGTTCAAAGAAATTGCAAATTATTGAATTATTTGCTACCCCTAAATATAAATGTGTAATGTCTCGGTATTTTTAGTCACAGGTCACGCTTATGGTAGCTGGAAATCTTTTCCATAATATCTTATACTAAACTGTAGACGTAAAGATTTGTCCTAAGACCTTGGAAAGAGAACTAAGAACTTGTTGTTTGTGAACAGTTTAAGCCCCTATTTTTGGATGGGAAATCATCAAATGCCCCCCCCCCCTCTGTGGGCGGAGCGGAAGGGAGTGTCAGACTTGTACTGACTAAAACCCATCCATGTTCCTTCTTTGCCCTTTGTGTTCCAGGGCCACGGTATCTCTTTCGAACAGTCCCGCAGCCCTGGCAGGCATCGGCCCTTGCAGACCCCTACATCGTTGCTGACATCTCTTTGAGGCGCGCGTTATTGATGTCGGCAGGCCTGACCGGTGATGACACCCAGGCCTGCACGATCGAGGCTTCCAGGAGGAGCTCCCGGTCCAGCTGCCTCAGCGTCCATCGCGGACCACTCGGGGCCTGTAGGACCGGCGCGCTTGAGGTCTGGGTGGAGACGTCGAACTGGATGTACCGGTGGTCGGAATAGGTCTCCACCCCCTCGATGACGCGCCAGTCAACGACACGCGGCGACAGAGCGGGGCTAGCGAACGAGATGTCCACCACCGACTCGCCCCGCATCCGCACGCACGTGGGGACAGAACCTCGATTTAGGACGACCAGGCCTGTCTCCAGAGCCCAGTCCTCCACCATCCTACCCCGCGCGTCCGTGTAACGAGAACCCCAAGCCAAGTTCTTGGCATTGAAGTCCCCGAGCACAAGCACGGGGAGTTTAAGCCCCTTGAGGATAATACCTGCGCGTGTTTCAAGACATGTGCAGCTATTGTGCTCGGTACAAGATGGCAGAGATGCATTAGTTGACAAGGGTAAGTGATTAAAATCTTCGGAATAATTCTTAGTGCCGGAGACGTCTATGTATATGAGGTGATGATTTGTACATCAGCAAATTAATTTTGTTGTGTTATGTGAGTAGTTGTTGGTCTCATAAGATATCCACCAACTCGCCCTGGGCCCGCAACGTGGATAATGGTCTACTTACTCCTCTATCAGAGAGCAGTCCTTTGGTTCCCAGCAGTCTGATAATGCTATGCTTATTCTAGATAAGTAGTTTGTTCCCAGATGCAAAAGATGAGCGCTTTTCGTTACGTTAAACAGTCCCAGATTTGTTTTCCCCGAAACGGTAAGCTGAAGTATAAGTATAGTAGATAGTATTCACAAAGAAAGATTACGCCAAGTATACTGCAATTTGTCCAGCTGTAGCTAAAGGATGGGCAAGCTATTTTCTGCCGAGCACAAATTCAAATAATCGAATAAACCAACGATACTTTTTCCAGCATCGAACCTAAAACTCACAATCAACTGTCACACTTGCGGACACTACACTAACGAGGTAGTCAGTTAAGATTACAATACTTAATTGTCTTATACTAAAACCCACCTATAACTGATGACATACTCACAAAACTACTCTATTCAAACCGTATCTCCAAAGGTGAGTCCACACCATAACAGTCGCGCGATAATTAGTGAAACGGTCTGAACGTACATTATATCTAAATGTAGCGGCGTTCATCCGCGCCATTCATGAATAACTTAATTGGTTCAGTGCAACTGTTAGTGTTAGGCACGTTGCACACGGCTTTCATAAAACTGGAGCGTTGCAGGTTCTTTTTTTGTCTTTTGAAGAATAAATGTCGGTTGTGTTGTCGGGAAGCTTAGGTTAGATGTTTATTACAGTGCGGTGGGTGGGAAAATGAGGATTCTCGCTATGATTTTATATGGTTTGGTGTTGTTAACAAACACGGAAATGGTTGAAAGCTGTGGTCCCAGCCCAGCTGTAATAGTCCCGACTTACCACGCATAGGTTTAAACCCAGCCAGGCGTTTTTATCATAGCTTGTTTCCAAGCATGTCAGCTTCAGCTACCAGTCTAACCGGATGCAGCTGATTCTACCAGCTTGCTCTTTATAAAATAAGAGGAAGGTTATCTGACCTACACAACTCAGTAACTGGGTAATACGGTTGTCAGAGTCTGGCACTTTGCTTTGTGTCATTTATTTTATCACCATTTTCATCACTGGTGTCAAAAGGGTGACGGAAAACATCCTGAGGAGACTGGCATGTCCTAGAATCAAAAATACTGGAGGCATTGGACATCCACCAACCCACGATTAAGGATATTTTTTTACGACAACTAAAAGCTCTAAGTTCATTGTCTTGGTACAAGTGCATGTCATGGCACATTCGAGGCCAGTCTTAGAGAGTTCATTCTATTAAAAGATGTACATAAAAAAAAAGCAACAAGCCTGTTATTCCCGAAGGGATATGCAGAGTTGTTCCCAATTTGTATACCATAAAAGATGTGCGTAGTGAACTACTTATAGGTATATCGTACAAAGGTAAACGCTAGCCACAGCTTTGGCCGTGTTAGTTACAGTCACCACATACTGTTAATCGTTGTTTAACCACAATAGAATGTTTAGTCTTACTGTGAAGTTCAATGACTGTTTATCCGTGTTTTACGATTAAGTCGAAATATAACGTAAAGACTATGTTTCTTAAACCATTATTGTGCATCTTTTAACAATAAGCGCATTGTATTTCCCGAAGGGTGGGGCAGAGGTGTACGTACACCGACATTAAGCCACTTATGTTTAAACCTCTTGTAATAGGGGACGAGCCTATTGCCATCAACGGGACACAAATCTAGACCTTGCGGTTGTTATTGAGTAACTCCTGATGGAAAAACACATTGCCTGATCTGGAAATTGAACCGAGGACTTCATACTGAGCAGTAGTGCTTGTGACCACTAGACCTTCTTTTAGGTAGGTACTTGACATTTAGACAGAAAATTAAAGCCACTAAACTAACAAATAGAGAGAACAGAACAAACCCAGTTTCAAACAAAATAAATTCCGTATTCTGTAAACTCTACAACGAGCCTAATCTTATTGTAGCAACTACCAACGTAAGAACACTTTGCTACCTTTGTGCTCGCTATGACGCTGAACTTAATGAATAACCTGCCCCGACTGGAATACAGCCTGAAATTACTGCATTAATTCCTTCAGCGATATTTATTATAGCGTAATAATTAGAGCAGGAGACAGGGGGTGAGAATAGAAGGGGAGTCGTAGGGGGGGGGGGGCAACTCTAGACCTATCTTTTTAATAAAATGTATAAAGACGTTAAATTATACGATTAATTAGGATGATTAATGCTCTTTAAGAGGGGAAGATGAGAAAAACAATGTAAGAAAAGGTAAAACAGATATTCTTGTTTTAATTAAGTTATTATTCTCGCAGAATTATGTCGGCTCTTGATTTTTTTAAGAGCTTTTCGAGCTTTATTTGGAAATGTTGAATATTAACGTAGAGAATCTGAGTATTGCGATTGAAGAAAACGATTGAATATCAATGTCTAAGCTTTGCAGTAATATTAAGTAGGTATATCAGTATTGTCCTTTAAAGGAAAGTTTTGGGAGTTTAATAGCAATTAATAAAGTAAATAAATAAAAAGTAAATCTTCAGTTCTGTATTGTTGTCCCAAAGCCTCTTCCCAGTTACCGCCATAATACCACTGAATAAGTCATTCAAATACGTCTTATTCAAATTTGACAAAACATAAATTTGTATTTTAAATACTTAAAGCATAAAACTCGGTAGGTATAATCCGAGGAATTACTAAATTGGCTTACTAATGGTGGGTATACCACAAGGCGGGGTAGAAGCAAAACATAATTAGGTACAGTTAGTTAGGATTGGCTGAATGCAAAGAGCAATGCACACACGCATAGACAATGTCTATATAAAGACAGTGCACGTGCACTCGCGACCAGCATTTTCGTTTGTTTAGGTAGATTGATGAAATGAGACTATCACAAGTAAATGACATTTTGATTTAAAAGAATGTCCAAAGAGTTTGATGCCCATTCCTCTCCATAGAGATCTGCGCTTTGAAGAACGCAACTACAGTCCTTTCATAGTTATTGTGCTTCTTGATTCTCCGTCAAAATAATAATCATAATAATAAGTTTGCGGGATGGTTATGTGGACTCAGCGATCATTGTGCCGATAGTTGTATCAGCCCATGGCTTAATTGCCAAGAGCCTCGACCAATACCTGAGGAGGCTCTCGTTAGGCAACTGGATCAAGGGCTTGATTCAGAAAGCGGTACTTCTGGACACGGCTCGTATTTTTAGGAGGTTCCTCTCTCTGGAGTCCTGACCGCCGATACCTTGGACCCTGTTCCCGATACCGGTGGGCTACAATTTTTTATATTTTTATATTGTTTTTCTAAGGAATATTTAAAAATGTAAACAATTTGTAAAAATATAAATAAAGAAAAATACAGTTTGCGGTTAATCAAGTATCTTGACTTGGCTCACGAGGTTGTCGACATATGGGATGTAAAGTCAGCGATCATTATGCTGATAGTCGTATTAGCCCATGGCTTAATTGCCAAGAGCCTCGACCAATACCTGAGGAGGCTTTCGTTAGGCAGTTGGATCAAGTTCTTGATTCAGAAAGCGGTACTCCTGGACACGGCTCGTATTGTTAGGAGGTTCCTCTCTCTAGAGCGTTGACCAGCGGTAGCTCGGACCCTGTTCCCGATGCCGGTGGTTTTTTTTGTTAAATATAATTTTAGATTGAAATAATTAAAAATGTAATAAATGTGTACAGAAATAAATAAAGGCTCATTATATGGACAGGGCCTTCTTTAACTATCTGTTCTATGACAAAAGGGGGCATTTGGGATCTTGACGAGATAATTACTTTACATTTCACTCACTTCAAGGATCGGATTCACCGGATCTGTGCTAGAGCGCACCCATTAACATTTTAAAATTATATTATACGTTCACTAGCTGACAGGGTTACAAAAGCTAAGGGTTTATTGTTCCCTTTTAAGGTCGGAATTATTGAAAATGATGTCCAACATTTTTGTGTCCATTTTAGGATGGAATTTGATCGTAACTCTGTTTAATATACTGCTTCATGTAATTTGGTTTGATGTACTGGTTGCGTTATTAATTGGCGATTTGGTGTTTATGATTTAAAGTCATGCTTTTATCCGAGTATCGTATCTGTTGAGTAGCCTGGATTTTCACTTTGCTGATTATCAACAACAATCGCTTGTTATATTCCATATCCAAAGGGTGCCAACGGGTTTCTTATTACTATTCCACTGTCTGTCGGTCTGTCAATGGACTGTATCTTTTAAACTGTAACAGGTAGACACTCGACAATTTCATAGAGTGAAGTGTGGCAAAAGGTCGGTATAACAACAGATAATAAATAATGCCTCGAGTCGCCACGATGCGCCACACTGCAAGTCACTCGCGCACGTGTCTCTTTACGCAGTCGTTTCGCCTGAAGGTCTTGCCCGAGCAAAATTATAAAATTTTCGGAATGACGAACATAAAACAATTCATTAACCACAATTGATATGTTTATAACCCCGCGCTTACATCATTCATGTTAAGATTATACAATGTGAAAATGATGTAGTACGACGTGCAACCTATGATGGAATGTCATAGGAGTTTACCTTATAAGTGCCGAGATGCTCGACAACGCACGGCAGGCTGGCATCCCTGCCCAGCGCCACCGTCACGTTGGGGATCGGCTCCGCGAACCGAGGCTCCTCCGTTAGTACTGAGAACAGAAATAAAACAAGAATTCTTTAGTTGACATTTCTGGTCACCTCTCTGTTGGTCTATCGGTCGTAAACGAGGCTGGATTTCCAGGAGTCTCTGAAGTTATTCCATCAGCGATAAATGTAACATAATATCACGGCTGTGATCCCCGAAAAGCTAGGAAGAAAACATAAGTTTAGTTGTAAGTTAAATAAATAAATAAATAAATAAATAAATAATAAATAAATAAATAACTGACTGGTATAGGTATACCCGATACTACCGAGCTATCTTAGAAGAAGCCTTGTAAATATGTTTCTTTTAACTGTGTAATAGATTGGATTTGTCTGAATAGAACTGACTGATTAGCTTTCAACAAAGCTTATCACGTATAAACCAAACTGAATATTATATGAAACTACTGATTAGTTCTAAAACGTTTATAACGGTTAATGTTATTGCTATTCAAATAATATCATGAATAATTTTAATTTATCGACGCATCAGTTACATCGTAGCACGGTACATTTACTACATATCTTTTCAATCAACTATTGGCAACGAACACGGGTTAATGTTATTATTGATACGTTCCAGTGTAAATGTCACAGTCGCACACACACAACTACTTTAACTATTACTAACATTTCTTCTATAAGTTAATGGTAGGTTTTATTTTGTGACCTATTAGAATATTTATATTTGTCATTCTAATCGTTTTAACGAAGGTGTTCCGTAAAAAGAAAAAAATACAGGATACGTGTTTTAACTTAATAACGGTTATGAGTATGACCGTTACTTTATTTAAGTATGTATTGAATTTATTTTGTTCGTTTTGCATGTGGTCATAATTATTTTGCTTTAAAATATTGTTGTTTCAAATGGGAAGCACTTTCCTCTGGCTCGCAAGCATAACGCGCAGTATAAAGTAGCTCATTACCCTCCATGAAATTTGTATTCCGCGCCCGTCTCCGCACAGCTCCCCGTTAATAACAAGAGTTTTAATTACGGCAAACATCCTCAAAATATCAGCCATTTGCAACATCATAAATCCAACAAAGTATCTTTTAAAGCAGTTTGTAAAACCAAAGATATCAACTCTCACATAAATCACGGAGAAAACGACACGTTTTACAACCGAACAAGTAATATTTCAGATTAAAATTACGAAAGCACTTGAAGGACAAGTTGTAATATTTTAGAGGTATTTTAAAAGTTTCATAGTTACGAGCTATGAACATCCACTAACCTTGAGACTTACGACCTTTTTTGATTTAAAAAGTGTAACTTTGATAAAATAATGAAGCAGCATTTGTGAGTAGAATGTAAAAGCGCTTAGATTGATATTTTTAATCAACCTCAAAGTTAGGAAGGCGGGAGTTGTCGGCTCGTTATGACAAGCAAAATATTGTTTATTACGGAAGTTTGGCAAATTCCCCCCACTTCAGATCGAGGCGATGATAACGATGAGCTTGTAAAGGGTACGCGGAACTTCAGCCGCGGCCACATCGACGAGGTCAAATTAACGACGAGAGATTTTAAAGGCCTTTTCATTTTCATCATTTAAAATTATTCGAAGCTGATCTAAAACTCTAAAATTTCAGAGAAATTATGAAAGGGTTGTATCTATGTCACTTTACGCATTATTTCAAACAGAGAGTTGATTCTGTTAGTGATGTCCACTCTCTAACTAATGATTTCTTTAGCCTCCGAATGCGACTTTTAAATGATGATCTTTATCATGTGTTAGATTTGAATTAACTTAAACTTATCAAGGTAAACAATTATATTGTTGCCGATTCCTTAGTGAGTGAGTGATTCTTTTTGAGTACGGTTGATTAAATTCTAATGTATAGAACGATAACAAAAACTGCATACCTAAAACAACAAAATAGTAATTATTCTCTATTATGTAAACACAGTTTCAGGAAAATGCTAATGAAGGTAAACGTACAATAAATATTTACGAAACACCCGATTGTTATCTATTGGCGATTGAAACATTAACCATGCATGGAAGGCCTAAATCTCGTCTAACGTTTATAACCGGATAATAAGGGATAACTGCCTGTTCGATAAGGATTAACGTTAACTTTATTACATCACTGAATACCTGAACGACCCCTCTAAACCTCCGTCCAATATTTACCTTACAGCTTACATTTTCCTTTCATTATAGGGAGGACAAAATACAGCAATGAGAAATAAGTACACATCTTGGAAAACAGAAAACAAAACTTGTTAGAATTTGTTCAGGATTCATAACTGGAAACACGCCGGGCGGCGCGGCGCTGTGTGCACAGCCTAATGACTCATACTTCGTCGAGTATGGTAATTAAAAGTACGTTACACAAACTCACGATACCATTCCAACGCAAAAAAGCGCCTGTAGCGACAGCCTTAATAAATAAAGCTATAATTTTCCTTTTAGCAAACGACGATAATTTTTTATCAATAGATTTTTTTTTGTGTATCAGTTGTACAATATTATTTTGCTTTCGTCGCAATGATTACGTTCTTAGAATTCTTGGTCTTATTTGCGTATTAATATCGAAAAGATTTCTCCATGAAAATGGTTTCTTTGTCACCGAGTCTTATTTTTAAGCCCACTTTTTAATTTTTGTTTTATATTGTGTGAGTTATTTTCATTAGAGTCTTACATGTTATATTTTTATCCAAGTAATGTCTCCGTTTCTATCTTCATGAAATATTTCTTTCAACTTAGACAGTTATAAATATAAATATATAAATATAAATATATAAATATAAATTAAACAACATTACTGTATCATGTAGGATCATCACAAAGGATATTAAACACAGTTTTGCTTTCTCCCACTCGTCATAATGTTAATTAAATTATTTGTTTATGAGGCACACATACTTTAACGTGCTACTTGTTTTATTATACTTATGGCATTTGGGATTTCACTGTTCGTTCATGTATCAACTACATGAACGAACAGTGAAATCATTGGTTTACCCTACAAGCGGTCGCGCGGCGTCGATTCGACTGCTGATTCGATGTATTTTTGTTTCTAATTTCGATAATGTCCGTCACAACTTTTTCTCGTCTCAAGTAGCCTCTTCCAAGTTCATCACAATCAAACACAACTTTATACCACTCTTTCCCGCGCGTCTCCTATTGCACGAATATATTTCGTTTCAAACATGGCGTAAGCGTCGAAAAGACTACACGCGCCCGTCAAAAATAAAACGTGTATGCCAAAAACCTATTGTCAAAAAGGTTACTCAACACTATTTTTGCGACTATATTTTACTAAAACATTCTTGCTTTTTCACGAAAGTTGTCATTTTTTTTTACAGATAATATCTCATAGACCTTTTGTTTATTATTTTTTAACGGGTCCCAACCCGGACCCCAATGGACATTGTCATGTCCCAATCGATTCTCTGGGTATCGGAAACAGCGAAATCTACCGGGTCCAACTATAGATCTGAATTGCAATTAAAAAACATTAGACAATTTTTTATGTAACTAATTTGTTTCCTAACCGGAAGATAGTAGCTTTAAAAAGAGAATTTAATTATTTTTGTTGTTTTAAATTTTCAAAATATCTAATAGGTCTTTTAGGTCACGCGCGACAAATGACCGCGCGCGCTTAAATGTTCAACTTCTCTAAACTATCTTTGTGTGTATCATTCAATCAATTTCAACTCATCATCATCTGCCTAGCCTTTTCCCAACTATGTTAAGGTCGGCTTCCAGTCTAACTGGATGCAGCTGAAAACCAGTATTTTACATGGAGCGACTGACCTCCATAATCCAGTTAGTACTAGGTAATACGATACCCCTTGGTAAGACTGGTTGTCAGACTTTTTGGGCCACCAACTACCTGTAACGACTGTCAAAGATCTACAAATGACAGCCGGGACCAAGGGCTTAATGTACTGTCCGAGGCACGGGGGAAACTCGGTATATAATGGGTGGTCACCCATCCACAGACCAACCTAGGCAAGCACGGCTAATCAATTTAAACTATAATTATATTAATAAAATGAATCAAGTTAATTTTACAGTCGTTGTCAATAGAAAGTAAATTCCATGTGATTAATTACCACATTATTACCGTCCCGATCACTCAAAACTTCAATATTAAACATTTACTGCTAAATTAACTAACCGCAATAATACAGAGTGTATATCGTTTCCTTCACCACTGCTCGTCTCCCTGATAGCTTTCTCTTTGAATAATTTGCAAGTCGAAATGGCAATAAATTATATATTTAAGCGGAGTTCCTTTCAAACAAAAAGTAATATTGTTTCTTGACTGTGACATTTTTCAACTTGTTTATCGTAGTGAAACCAACATCTGCTTGTCTTGGCATTTATAAAACACCGCTAAATTGAGTGTACGCTTCACGCCTTTTATAAACTTATTCCGCGAAAGCCTTGTAGAATTTGTTACATTATATCTTCAGCAAATTAGGCAGTTTACTCACTTCAGTATATCGGGTTTGGTTTTTGTATGATCGATGATGTTTGCTGTTTCGAGACACTGGTTTATCGGCTTCTGCTTCGATACTTTTGATTTTAGGATCACTCCTTTTCATGAACAACCTCCGATAAAGTCTGTATAAAAATCTGTTACTATTTCGTGCCTTCTTTTGTACCTAAGATTCTTTTTGACCCCAGTTTTCCTTACTCCGCTTTACCAAGTTTCACACGATCACATCTTTCCTAAATTCCTGTTTACCACCAAACCCAAAACTACAATTACGTCGTGGAAACACACAAATTGATCGACACCACGACTAATTTAATAACCAATTACTCTGTCTATACCGCCCCGTTACTACTGCTCGGTGATATGAGCCGCGAGATTTAATTACTCGAGTTGAGAGTCCCTCAAAATATTGTCTTCATTAAGGGCTCGCTCCCTTTGTGTCGCGTTTTATTCGAAAAGTTTGCGTGTAATTTCGGAAAACTAAGTTAGGTGGCCTGTTAACGTTCGCGTTCCTGATTCTCATGACATTTAAATGCGTCGATGTTTTTGTGTATTTGCTTGTTATTATTGTCAGTCGCATTTTCGATTTCTTTTGTTTTTGATTTGAATTGGATGGACGAAAATCTTTCGCTTTGACGCAACTTTAGAAGAACATTTACTCAATATTAATTGTAGTTTCAAGAACTAAACCTGACACCAACAAATTATGTGACCTAGATTTGTTTCAATTTTATTAAATGGTTTAACGGTGGGAGGGGTTCGCATCGGCGTCGGGAGGACGATGAAGTACCTGGGACTCGTCCTCGACAGCCGGTGGAACTTCAAGGAGCATTTCCTGCGTTTGGCCCCAAAGCTGAACCGGGCAGCTGCCGCCCTCAGGCGACTCCTGCCCAATCTCAGCGGGCCAAACGCCTCCTGCCGGAGGCTGTACGCCGGTGTCGTGCGGTCCATGGCCCTCTACGGGGCCCCCGTGTGGGCCCTGAGCATTCGGACGCGACCACTGAAGCTGGTCGCATGCCAGAGGGTCATGGCTATCCGGATGATCCGAGGATACCGCACAATCGCCGGCGAATCGGCCAACCTCCTTGCCGGATTGCTGCCCTGGGATCTGGAGGCAACTGCCCTCCAGCGCGTCTATGAGTGGCGCGTGGAGGCGCAGCGCCGGGGCGAATCCCTGCTGCCTCGACAAGTCGAGGCGCAGCGGGAAGAGCTCCGGCGCGATCTCAGGACAGTATGGAGGGAACGACTGTCGCAACCGAGGTCCGGGCACGCCGCAATCGCGGCGGTAAGACCCCTCTTTGAGGAGTGGCTGGATAGGCGTCACGGCGTCCTGACCTACCGCATGACGCAGGTCCTCACCGGACACGGAAGCTTTGGGAGGTACCTGTGTCTGATGGGGAAGGAGGAAACGCCTG
Organism: Noctua comes; assembly: GCA_963082995.1. Classification (NCBI taxonomy): domain Eukaryota; kingdom Metazoa; phylum Arthropoda; class Insecta; order Lepidoptera; family Noctuidae; genus Noctua; species Noctua comes. Next base: position 904,394 of record OY720269.1, read on the forward strand.
GGTGTCACCACTGCGAGGACCGCCCGGAGGACACGGTGGAGCATACGGTGCAGGACTGCCCCGCTTGGGCAGAGCACCGCCGTGTCCTCACGGCGGCGATAGGCGGAGACCTCTCGCGCCCGGCATTGGTCGAGGCCATGCTGCGGGGCGAGACGGAGTGGGAAGCGGTCGCCTCCTTCTGCGAAGCAGTCATGCTCGCGAAGGAGGAGGCGGGCCGCGTGAGGGAGAGGACAGCGTCCTCCCTCCACCCCAGCCGCAGTGGTAGACGCCCACGGCGCCGGACGTCGGCAGACGATCTCCGGCCACCGTAGGCGCGGGCTTGCGGGCGGCGAGTAATGGGCGACTCGCTGTCCGACCATGGACCATGCCCGGGTCGACGGCGCGTTGTGTTCCACGCGCGCCTCAAAGAGTGTCAGCATTATGACGGGGCCCCCCTCTAGAGGGCGAAAGCCTGCCGGGGTCGCGGGACTTATAGAATTACCGTGACCCTGGATCATAAAGGGCTATTGAAGGACACCGTGGATTTTAGTCAGTACAAGTCTGACAGTTCTTCCCACTCTGCCCTGGGTGGGAGGACTCATTTGATGATTTTACCAAGATAAAAAAAAAAAAAAAAATGGTGTGGGTAGATGAACGCCGAAAATGAAGAATCTTTATTGTTAAAACAAATATATAATATATTTTTATATGATACCATTATTTTACAACTTGACCTGAAACCTAGTGAACCATATTTTCTAAGAATCGACGCGTTTTCCGAAATAAAATTCACATTCGTTAACTGAAAGGGAATAAAAAACACGTTCAAATGAGATCTTAGAAAATCACTGAGAATGTATAAAACTTTATTAAAACGGAAGCTATATTGATTTTGAAAAGAATACTAAAAAATATTGTAATGTTTAAGGATTTTATCGTGGTATTAGAAGGTTAATAATATTTCAATGTGTAAAGCATTAATTTGGTCATAAAGATGGAAATAAAATAGAAAGTGACATTTGTAATAAGAACATTTAAACACAAAGTGTCGTTCGTTTCAAATCTTTTATATCTTCGTCAGTTTTTAAAAACTTTTTTTATCAATTCAGGAACCATCATAATTATTATATTTTGTGAAACTACGATATTGAGCAGAATATTGCATAGCAAATATAAAATGTTATTTGCTTGATAATAAATATCAAAATGGCAGACACCTTTGCTTGACCATCGTCGAGTTGTCATCAACCTAAAACCTCTTTTATGGCCTGTCCATTTTATGAAATAAAAATCAATTACTTATTTTTTAATTTAAGTGTCAGTCTGTCAATGTCCCATTTTTATTTCGGTCTGACATGTGAAGAAGATGGTTGAATGACATTCGGTGGTATTGACATAATAATATCGAAGCAATATTTAATGTTGATTTGAAAAAACAAATTGAGTTGACAAAAATAGCCTTTAAGGACGATTATAATTTGGATGTGACACACCGAAGACCAGCGGCTCCCCAGTGGTGATGGCCCTGACTTGAGTGTTGTACTTAATGGGTTCGAACCCAAACAGGCGCATCACTTTGTGTTATTTATTTCATCAACACAGATCTCAAAACAATGAAGGAAAACATCGTGAGGAAACTGGCATATCCTAGTACCAAAAATTCGAAAACATGTGCCAAACCGCACTGGGTTAGCGTGGAGGATTATGGCCCAGTCCCTCTATCAGAGAGGAGGCCTGTGTCCCAGCTGTGGGAACATTGCAGGCTGATTATGCTGTTTTGTTCACCGTACCTTGACATATAACAGTGATGATCTGTATGACGCTGATGGCAAAGTTCCTGCAGGGTCCTCGGCGCGTCATGGTGCGTCACGCTCGCATCTCGTCACCAATCAACCTCTCGTGGCCCGTCCACTACTATGGCTTGTCGTCACCATCTGTGTACAAAATAAGAGGTGAACTTAGTATACTCGTAGATATCGTCTAAGGGTGAATTTCACCAATGAAACTGATCGTTTAGCACATTTGGACTACGTTTGAAAGCTGTCAGTGCCATCAGCTCTAGAACCCGGTTTAGATGTGCTGATCGAGTCATTGTGAAATTTTCCCTAAGTAGAATAAAAACAGAAACTTGTTTTGGGTTTTTTTTACTGATTGGGCGATTTTCAGTAGGTGCCAAAGGTATTTTTTTCTTTAAGAATGTATAAGCTGCTAAAACACAACTTTGGTTATATGTCTTTAAGGATTGTCAAAAATATGCCACAGGATTTAAACACAGAAAAACATTCGAAGCCTGCTTCCGAACCCCTACAAAGGTTTCTGATAATAATTTATGAAGGGGGCCTTTTATTATGATATTCACCCTGTTAGGATAGAAGGTAAATACTGCCGTCCCCTAGACATAATACCTTTGTCCCCCTCTTACGATACCCATGGGAAATGACGGGGAGGTGTAAACCGAAACCGAGAACATTTTCGAACAAGTTTAGTTCATTTGCTTGAAAATGCATTTCATGTAGCTTTATCTTACTTGAATAACATGGAATACAATTGATCGCAGTCATAGCGGCAATTTATACGAGTCCTTTATTTTAATGACATTAATGTTGCCAGCCTATTCCCCTACGTCAAAACAAAACGATGTTATCATTTCGACCAATAAGTTTTGTATTGTCATGGCTGATAGAAATTGATAAACGAGTGGGGTTGCCCGGTAATTAATCACATACACACGGCATTTTAATGTTTATCACGTATTGTGAATAAATTGTGAATGAAACGATAACGATTGAGAATTATTATCATATTTCAATGGTTTGTGGGATGTGCTGATATTTGCTTGGTGATTAATATGTACTTTATGTGGAAAGTACTAACAAAATATGGTTGCATAGAATTGCAGTATCGGATCAATATAGGTAATTGAAAATCGTGTTTCAATAATTTCAAGCCAATGAATTAATTTGACAATATTTAAGCATTTTAATTTTTTTTCTCTACCTGTAACATTGATAATTATAGGAATTGTATTGAATAAATCAATCAAAATAGGCTCAATACTAACAATCGCCAGGAAACTAAACCGAACTACGCCGGCTTAAAGATCTAATTCTATCAGCCGACTGAGTTCAATAATGTTGATCAGCTAGATTTTAAACCATCATATAATTGCGAAATGGTAGATAATAATACGTGGTTTATAAGATCTTGTTCAGAACCCTGGAACTTTCAGTAATATTCGTAGTATGGAAAATATATGAAGCAGATAAAAAAGCCAGTTCAAAAGCAGTCGAAATTGAATTTGCAAATGTCATCCTAAGGACGATTTTATGAAATTATACTAGTTTACACACATTCGACCCACACAGTTGGGTCGATTTTGTGTACACAATCGACCCAACTGTGTTCTAGCTTTCAGCCCACTTGCACCAAAAATCACTAAATATATTAGCGATAAACGAAATTTTAACCATTATTCTATTTCTGTCAATCAATTGAAGTTTATGTTGATAGAATGATGTTCTAAACACGTAAAGCTTTAAGCGCTAGCTGATTAGTAGTGAGAGTGAGCTAAAGTATTTTATACCGAAATGCTCCAGTCAATCGTCTGCCTTGTCTAACACTCCCTCCCATTCTTTTCCTCAGTCACACGACTTTATAATACCATTAAGAAACATAAACAAATGAAACAAAAGGCTGAGTACCATTAAGTAGCGACAAAATATTCTGTTAAGCCATCAGTCGATTTGCATTAGGCACAAATGTAGTAAGAATTGAGGAGGCGACTCGTTAAGTAGCCTCAAACGAGTCATCCGAGGTCGACTCAGCTCAAGACAAAGGTTTTGAGGAAACGACTTAAGTTATTGACGAGGAGCGGGAAGTACTGGAGGAAGCAGAAATTGATTTATGGTAAGACTTGTACGTGATATTCAGATTAGAAGGCAGGAATAGTGAAATCTGTGTTGTAAAATATCTTGTCGAAATGATTGTCCAAATGTTTCTGTTGTTGGATGATGGGAAAGAATGTCATTGTTAAATTAATTAAGGTATATTTTACCAAAAAACATGCGTACAAATTTTATGTTAACCCTTTAATTGTCATAATTCAAACTGCCCACTAGAGCAAGGTGATCCCAAAATCCGATTCTGAAAGACCTGAAACATACAGAATATCTCACAAACGTTTGAAATACTCTTCTTCATTATTAGCTTCCGAATTGCTAAACCAATGAATATTGATTCGAACGTACAAGATTTACAAGCAAACACTCAACCACACCAATCCTGAAATACAAGCCTAACATTCCAACTCACTCCAATTTTAACGTAGGCTTAACTAAAATAGAAATAGTACTTGTAGGGACTAGTCCTAGCATTCGGCTCCATTATACACTGTCATTGCTTCGACCACAGCCGACGGCTTCAGCGGAAGTCAGCCCCGCTCGTGCCCAGAAACTTGATTTATCCCGCGATCAAATTCAATTGTGTCAAACGAGAAATTGACTAAAAATTCTACGGTCGCCCCGACGTTCTGTGGTTGCGTCACATTTTTTTTTAAGTTATTTTTGAGAGGTCGTATTTCGTTTGCTGTAGAGTCAAAATAATATTAGTTACTGATGCAATCAATCAAACCATCGTCACCTAGAATATCATACAGCTACGTAATTTTTCATGGCTTTTTTAGTATTCGGAGAGGTTCCTTGTTCTAAGGATCAAAAGTAATTATTAGAATTGTCCTAGTTTATATATGTATCATTAATTTGCACAGCTGTACCGTCTACTTCATCATCGTTTTCTTGAAAAATAACTTCTATATATAATATCTGGTTTAAACTAAGCACTATTCGTATTGTTTCTTACAAAAAACCATATCGTTGGCTTGTTGCCAGTCCCTTGTTTATGATGTTCTATTGCGTCCTTCTTCTACGTTAATATTGTACGTGACTGCAAGCACTAAGTCATGTTATGCTTGTATCAATAATATGAATTCTATTTACTGGTTTATTTATTGACTATAATGCCACATGCAATTTCATTAAGTTTGTGATATTTCTTTGTTTCATAAAAATACCGTGTTGTTAAAACGAATTCGATTTTTAGTGTTTGGAACAGCCAATTAGATAGAACACCCTTAACACAATATTATCATACATAATAAAAATACCTAAGCGTAAAAACTGCTCTCCGCGTGTCAGTTGTCTCATTTAAAGTCTAAAATGTTACTCAAATATTCATCCGAAAATAACTAAAATAAATCCAGACAAAAATTTCGCCCGATCCCAAAAGTTAGGCGAACGAGTTCGCGGCAACGCCAACAATACATCATTAACTTTGCCGCTATTTGTTGCGAATCCTCGTCGCTTACTGACGGACATCATCATTGCTCCATAACAAGCAAATATTACTGATAAAAAGCTCCCAAGGGCTGTGTAATGAAAAAATAACAGCGGTTAATGCCGCCCCTGATCGGCTAATACCCTGTATAAATATCCCACCACCGGTACCATTATCGCCGATAAAAGTGTTTGGCCCGTCAACATTATCGCAAATTTTGGCATCCAATACCTGTTTTGTTCGTTCGAAATCAATCGGTGGCGCTTTTGTAATAGAATTGTGAAACTCGATCGATGGTAGGGTCGTCGCGAAACCGCTGCGGGCGGACATCGTCTGGTTGTGATTCATCTTTACGTCGCTGTCGAGTCGAAGGTTCAGGGTTGACTCTTCACACTTTTATTTCGTTTTTATTAGTGAGATAAGCAAGTTACGATTTTAAGAATTTATAAGAGACATCTGTTTTCCTAAATAAATAGCAGGTTTATGCCTAAGTTTCGCACTGAGAACTACATAAAAAGTATTTTATGCAAGAAACATTTTTATAGATCAACAAAGTAAAATCAGCTACGGTGCAGCGGTGGGTAAACCACAGGTTTTATTATAATTACACCCACAGAATTTGCGAGATTTTGGGCAGTATATCATGAATTATAAATATTAGAAGAATATTTAATCTTCTCATCGTTATGTCTTTAAAAAGGAAAAGAGGAATTGATGTGGGTATATTTATATTTTGACTGCCACCAGGCAGTACTTAGAACAACTATGGTATAGTGGTCGCAAGCACAACTGCTGAGCAAGTGGACCTCCTGGGTTCGATTCCCGGGTCGGGCAAAGTGTTATTGGGTTTTTTCTATCAGGAATTTCTCAGTAGCAGTCTCAGTTGATCTGTGCCAAGTTGATGGTAATAGGCTCGCCCCCTATAACATGGGACTTTAACATAAACGCACCTACAGCTCTGCCTAACCCTGCGGATATTACAGTGATGTTATATTATGTATATTTATAAACATGAAAACAAAAATTTCATGGCACGCGTTCCTATTGTGAACAAATGGAGCCCCACATTCTCCGCTGTTCAATATGCCACTAATCAGGTTCGGCTACTATAATCTGGTTTATAAAGCCCGTCCATATTAGCGCTATCGGGAATTTAGACTGAAATCATTTAGCATTAATTTAACCTTCAAGCGAAGCCAACCTGGTTTTAGGAACAACTGGAAGAGAATCTATTGATGGATAATTTTCAATTAATTAATTCTGGTTAACAAGAGTATCAAATTATTACTCAATTAGTTTCAAAGGTTTACGACTGGTTTAAAGCAATAATTCTGTGAGAAACCTTTTATTTCTCCATAATTCTCTTTTGTTTTGTTGCTGGCTCTAGAACAGTGATTTTCTTGTTGAGTTTTATTAGAAAAAAAAACGGGTAAAAGAGGTAAAACCGCTTCAAATGGTTCCTGGAAAAATATTCCCAATTATGCCATGACGGGGACTTTTTTTTCATTTTTATGTTCTGATTCTTGGAATATTCCAAAAATCGTGTTAACTTTTAAAAAGCTAAAGAATATTAGAATAGTCCTAAATGACGCATCATAATTGCCCGTAGGTGTCGTGAGGAGCATAAAATATTCCAAGATTTTGAAGTAAAGCAATTTGCTTAGCAAAGTTAATTCAGCAGTTATTCGCCGTATTTTCCTTCACTCTGAAATGAATATGTAATAAAATGTGAATATGAAATTAGAGTCTGAGAGCCTTACTACCACCTACTTCAATATAGTTTTCTCACGTAATTTTGGAAATACGTTTATAATTTTCTTAGTGCAAGCCCTGATATTGCCGCAGGGCAGGGTCCCTTGTCCGGGTATCGGACTAGTCGAGCCGTTCATTTTGTTAAAATCCGAATGTTTTGTTTACGACACCCTTGTTTGTCTTGTAGTTCATCAGTCGACCGCTGTGTCGTTATCCTGTAATGTCGTTCTAATAACCTTTTGTTTTAGACTTTATTGTGATCATTTAAAGTTTGGTTTACTGAAGAAGAAGATGCAGTAGAAATATCTCAACTTTTAGCATGCTTTTTTGGTCGAACTAAATTATTCAAAGCAACATTCACACATACAACTTTATTGCGCTCACCATCGTAAATTCCAACGATTTCAAACTCTAACTCATAGTTTCACATTTTGCACGATAACGATTCTTTAAAGCCAAGCAGGCCATCTAACATGGGTTTAATAATTTGTTGGCGCACTACAACGTTATTACCGGGAACAAAGTAGAAATTCACTGGCTAAAAGCCTGGAACCAAAAGCGTCCCTGTTGTAACTGTATTTTGAAATTTAGCCATTTTCCTAACTTTAGTCGAATGATGGAACTAAAACATACAACCGTTTTTTAAGTTGTTCTCTTCTTTATTTTTGTAGAGGTTTATTCTATAGTAGTCTATTCATTTTGGTAAGTTCCTATATTAAGGCGAAGAAGTGACCCTAGTTTACCAGCAATCATTTAAGAAACCTCAGCACACAGGAATGTCCATTGTTGATTAGACACCTTCAGCGGGCACCATAGAAAACATGCAAAATAAATACCTTGCACATCTTAAAAGGTGGATTAAACAGTATGTTATAATATGTCATAGTCCGGTGTCCGAAGCCGCGTCCGTTATTTGACCGGTTTGTCTGTCCACGATAAATTAAAGGCTTTCTCGATACGTACTACCATAATATAAACCGTTTAATCCAATGATGTGTTGGGCTGGTTGGTTGTCCACTGTCCAAAACACAGTTTCATATCAATAACCCTACTTTACCTAACGAAGTACAATGATATATTTCCTTCCACAGCTCCTCAGTGTGCGACGAAGATATTCGGTTTAACCGGCGCGGTCCTTAAGCTCCGATTAATCTCCAGTCTACGTGTGAACCTTGGCCTGCGTGCCCTGAAATAGGATTTAGATTGTTGCTCCTAGCACTATTATCTTTAAACTGTCCTTAGTCAATTTCAGTTGGTGAGAAGTGCTCGTCTGCTGCTCTGTTTTGGCTTGCTGGTCTGGCTGACAAAAAGCTGTGTAAAGCTCACCAGAGACAAAGGCAAGACACAGCGTATGACTGTGCGTTTATTTCTACAAATAATGAGTGCTAATATCTTATCCATAAGATAATGTTGAACTGCATTTTTGATTTACTCAGTGAATCGATTTTTTTATCTTATTTAACTACTGAATTAACATCAAATCAAGAGTATGTCGTTGCTCATCCAAAATAGACATTTTTTTTTTTCTTTTACAACCTTTTTCCCGCGTCTTTGTTTGCATGAATGTCTAGAACTACCCTACAGGAATGTCCTACCGGTATACTCAAGACATGATCTATCTGTACGTCAAAAATTGAAATCCATTCAGCTACTAAGGCAAAAAAGCGTGACAAACAAACATACTCACTTTCACGTTTGTAATATTAGTTAGGATCCAGTTGCCAGATATTTGTTTTTCATAAAAAAACATTGACTCGGTCATAGACTAACAGGAATGAACTCTCTATATCTCAGAAGGGTAGAAAAGCAAGCTGCTTTTGATAATCTAATTATCAAGAAAGTGGTTAAGAACTTAATCCAACAGCTTAAAGGTAAATACTGAAGCCAAGTTCTTGCAATTGATACGTTCTTAAAGTAATTCTGAAGAAGCGTCTGCAAAGGTAAGGTAACATGGAGTGGCATTCATCACTGAATTTATAAGGAAAGATTAATATTATTTAACTTATGTAGATTACCAGGTACTGAGATATTAACTGAACTTTTACTTAACTTGTTTTAACGTGATTTTCTAACCGCAGATAGAAAATGGAATACTATCTAATATGATTTGAAACCTTCATGGGACATGATATCAAGTATGTATGAATCGAAATTTAATTAAAATATCAAACCGACCACATTAGCCGATCATTTTTCTTCATCCCAAATTCTTTCACGGGCATCTATTGAAAAATTCTAAATCGGAAAATCCACGATGCGCCGCTCGTTTTTTGCTCCAAGATACCAATATTTCCAAGGGTTACGACGAGTATAATGCGATTAAATTGAAAATGTTAAACCTTTGGCACGGTAATAAGGAGCGTGACTTTCAACATTTTTCCACCATCTTATATTGAACGGTATTAAGAGGCCGCAAATGAGTTTGAGAGTTTTATTATGAACGATGTCACGGTTGAAGCGAAATAAAAATATTAAAGGGGATTGAAATGTTTGCTTCTATGAATTGGATTTCTGGCTCTACTGCAGTTTTACTTATTACAGATTAAGTTTATTCAGTTTCCTGGATAGATCGAAAACGGAATAGCTGCAGCATGCAATGTTTCTTATAATAGAGTTCTGTTTTCTGATTCTTATCTAAGCACGATGCCATTTTGTAATATTTAGGAAACTTTATTCTGAAAATACATGAGGAAACCTTATAACAGTTTTAATGTCATCTAGCAATACATTAAGTTCATTATTAACTAAATCGTCTACACTTGTAGATCACCGTTCTCGCAACTATTTATGAACAAAATTATCTTAGTTTTCTCATAAAATATCTTTTCTACTTGCTAATATATTTTTACTGGAAGTTTCTTAAAAAAACGGCACTTAGCAAGTACGCAACTCTTTAAGATCTTCATTAGTTGCTAGGAATTTCACAGTTATTCATAGTTAGCTCGAAAAATATAAGAAAGAAGGTTAATTGTTGAGACACGCGAAGATCGTAGTACTTGGTATATTCTAGCAACTATTTCAACAGATGTTATCGATGTGCTTTTGTTGTAATACTGTTAATAGCTTGTTGAAGACTTTGTATATCTCTCATTGGTAGTTATTTTGCTTCGTTCTCTATTTTATGCGTGATCTTTGTTAAATATTGTATTTATCCTCCTGTAGGACTTAAACTTACTCTAGAGTGTGCTAGTATAATATTATCAGCACACAGCACACAAACCCAGAGCGTCCGACTTTGAAACACATTTTACAAGTTAATTTTCAGAATTGCCAAGACAATTACTTTTCAACTGTATTATTCTTTCAAGCCAAGAGAATGTGACTGATACATATTTTAATAAAACTTTTGTCAGAACAAAAAACGTGGGACACACCGGCGCACGTAATCCACATTATTTCTGAGCAGCATTTAAAGTTTCATTCCCAGTGTCACAGCCAGTACCCACTGCGGCGCCGAAATAGAGGGAGAGACGGGTAAAATGAAATATAGGCTAGCGCGAGCGCCGTGGAGCGGCTTTATTACCGCTATGTGTAAAGCTTGTAGAAAAAAATTACTCTCAACTCACTTTTTTATTTGGGTAACACGGGGACGTCTGAAGTTCGGTGGGAGGCGCGAAGAGGCAAGATTCAGTGCACAAGTATTCGCGTTATAAACACCTGGTCAGGTATGTGAGTGATCGTGGAAAAATACTGGTTCTTAGCAGCGAGCGGTATGGCGTGACGTGGAGAAAATTATAACTGAGACAGCAACAGTGTCCTGAATTTTTAAGTTACAATTTCGAAAAAAAAGTTCTTTGTAAAATGATTTGTACAATAAAATAATCCCAAAAAATTACACAATTTTCAGTATTTTTCCCCAACCATATCCCATCAAATTAACATTACCGAACGCACCCTCAAAAAATATCGTTCCCATTTTTCACACAAGAATATTGCTTACATTGCACCCTACCCATGCAAGCTTCTAGCCCACATCTGTGGTAAGGAATGAGGTGATGATACTTTCTTCTTCCTTTCCCGTCTCCCCTTGAATATTGCTCTCGAAAAGACTTTATTTGCAGCCGCGCGTAATTGTCGAAAAGCGAAATAATGACAGGCTTACAACCACCCCCGGTTCTGTGTTCGGCGTTTAATATAACTTTTTTAAAGGTATCTTGGAATTTCTGTTGTTGAAAGGTGAATTGAAATGATCATTGTTTTTTTTTCTGGTGGAACTTGGCTGTTTATTTTTGTAGAGAGTTTTAGAAAATAAAGTGAGTGGTGCATCGTGTTGCAAAATTGGAACGCTTGTTTAAAAATGGAAGTTGATGACACTGGCAGCTTACATTGCCAAACTGTTGATTTTCTTATTATTTTTGAGCCTTGGTTACTGGTTTATAAAAATCGTGTGCCCAATACGATTTGTTATTAGCCAAAATTACGAACATCCACAATGTTTTTGACAATTTTTCTTTTAAAAACCATCCATAGTGTTCGCCTTCTTTATAGAATTAACCCTTGTGCTTCATAACAAGCAGTTTAGACATATATGCGTTCTCTGACCTCTGAATTTCAGTTGATGTAGGACAATAAAATCAACACCTCCTTTATTTTATTTGTTCCGAATCAAGACAAACAACAATTTATTCGTAAATCTAATACAAGAAATCTTATCAACAAAACAAACTTATTACACCCACACAGAGATTTTAACGTGGTAAAATCATCAAATGAGTCCTCCCACCCAGGGCAGAGCGGGAGGGACTGTCAGACTTGTACTGACTAAAATCCACGGTGTCCTTCAATAGCCCTATATGTTCCAGGGTCACGATAATTCTATGAGTCCCGCGACCCCGGCAGGCTTTGGCCCTCTAGAGGGGGGCCCGGTCTTTATGCTGACACTCTTTGAGGCGCGCGTGGAACACAACGCGCCGTCGACGCGGGCATGGTCCATGGTCGGACAGCAAGTCGCCTATTACTCGCCGCCCGCATGCCCGCGCCTACGGTGGCCGGAGATCGTCTGCCGACGTCCGGCGTCGTGGGCGTCTACCACTGCGGCTGGGGTGGAGGGAGGATGCTGTCCTCTCCCTTACGCGGCCCGCCTCCTCCTTCGCGAGCATGACTGCTTCGCAGAAGGAGGCGACCGCTTCCCATTCCGTCTCGCCCCGCAGCATGGCCTCAACCAATGCCGGGCGCGAGAGGTCTCCGCCTATCGCCGCCGTGAGGACACGGCGGTGCTCTGCCCAAGCGGGGCAGTCCCGCACCGTATGCTCCACCGTGTCCTCCGGGCGTTTCCTCCTTCCCCATCAGACACAGGTACCTCCCGAAACTTCCGTGTCCGGTGAGGACCTGCGTCATGCGGTAGGTCAGGACGCCGTGACGCCTATCCAGCCACTCCTCAAAGAGGGGTCTTACCGCCGCGATTGCGGCGTGCCCGACCCACACAGAGATTGGGTAAACCCCGTTCCTCTCAACATATTTACTTATTAAACTAAAACCCAAGTCACTCAAAAGCAAAACCTTTCACTTCCCTTCCATAAATTATACAAAAACATCTCACAATTACACGTCATATACTACACGCATAGTACATGTAATAACGTCAGGTAAAATTCAAGGGTGGTCGGAGTATAATCAAGGCGACTCGTCTGCTAATAAGTCGACCCGAGGCGTTGCTAACAAGGGCTTACGTACTCGCATGTACCACGTATGAAGATTTGAATTAGTGGGCGTGGAGTGTGTGGCGTGGGGGAAAAATTAAGAGCGGAAATCTTTGGATAAATATGTGGCACGCGGTTTACTAGTTTTTAGATTGAGTGTGGGTTCTCGCTATGAGAGGGAATGGGCTATAATCCACCCCGCGGGCCCAGTGCGGGTTGGTAGATGTCAAATGTCTTCGAATATTTTGATTCTAAAACATGCCGATCACGATGTTTTCCATCACCGTTATTATGAGAGCAGTGGTGATGAAATAAATTACACAAAGTAATGCGCCTGGGTTAGAACCCACGACTTACTTAAGTAAGGCCACCGCTGCTCTTGTTGCATTACAATGGAACTTAAAACTGGCGAAGTATGAGAATACTGTAGCACACCTCTGCCTAATCCTTCGGGGAGTAACACGACCGTGATATTTTTTCTGACGTAAGAAAATGTATGGTCGTGCCCGAAGTTTGTATGACGACAACACATTGCTCTACATCTTCGCTAGAGATTTGGTTATGGTGCCTTAGTGAATTATGCTATTCAAATGGTTTAGTTTTAATTCTTTGTCCAGCGCCAATAGGGAGATAATGGCGTGATTAAAAATCTAACAGATGCTCTATCTATTCACCCCTAATTAATATTTGAATACTCCACTCGTTAGCTACTCGTGACGTCACATCGTATCTGCGTAGGAGTATTGAAGTATCGTTTTAATAACAACGAAGTTCGTAAAAAATCGGGAACAAGACATAATACTTTCCATACTTGACCTTTAAAACTTGTGTGGGAGATAATAATTACTCTTTTGAAACTTGGAAAAAGTATCGAAATAAAAGAAGAAATCTAAATATTGAAACTGAGAAGGTTTATTAGGTTCTTTTTTAAAGAATGCACAAAAAAATGAATAAAATTTAGCAATTCCAGTTTGTGCAAGATACAGAGTTCAAACTTGCGACCAGTTCGATACAATTTTAAGAAGTCCTTTATTAGAAGCTTTCACGGTTTACAACTAAACTAATACTGTCACTTACGGGATATCTTCCGTGATTGTTCATTATTTTGAGCTCCCAATATTTTTTCATTATTATTGTCTCTTAACTATTACGGCTAAAACCACGTCCGCAATCGACACACATGTAACATGGCAGAACTTAATTACCAAAAAAAATTTGACTATCAAACTAAAGCTCAGTGTGCCAAACATCAATAACCGACAAAAACATCAGCATACCTGAAAATAACGCAGAATTTCACGAACCGCCGCCACGCCGCCTTCTCCAAAATCTAATTCATTTGCTCATCTATTCAGATACATTAATGATCCTGGATTCCACATCTCATTAATATACAATCATATTTAAACCTCAAGTAACTGGAACAGTGTTTTATTCAAATTGGCTAAAGACAAACACTGACATAGTTGAACCGGTTATAAATCAGAATCAACTTCGCGTCCTAGTTTGGCGCGACTCTCGTCCTTAATACGAAGAAATTAAAGTCGGATATTGTGTGAGTTGAATAAATTAAAAGAAGTTCTCCCGGTTCCAGTGTAATTTCCTTACAAGATGGCGTAAGGAAGGAGATGTGGCGATGGAATTTTTACCAGGCGATTAATAATGCACGCTCTGGGCTAGTGAGGTTACTTGAAAAGTTGGCTCGGTAATCGTTTAGGACTTGTTTAAAACTTAAACTAAGAGTTAGTGTGAAAAGGGGATGAATTTTAGAGTAGGCCTTGATAACTCGATTTGTTTTTCAACTTTTGGCAAGGATAAGTTTGGAGGAAAAGATTCCCCGTAAAAGTAAAAAAAAACAGCGAAGAAAAATGAAGAAAAGAAAAAGAGTTACCTTCTGAAATAGTACGTTAAATGTCCGCCCACGCCTAGTGTCTCTAGTGTCTACCTACTGAATGTGCAACACAATCATGAATTACTTTTTTACACAAGTTCTTCTCCCCAGCGAAAATATTAGGAAGTAGCAAGGGAAGCCTTTAGACGGACTATCTAAATGTACCTAATTTTGACGCTCAAAAAGTGTTGATCCTTTTTCAGCCTCAGTTATAAAAGTATTTATATCTTTGAAGATTTTTGATTTTAACATAATATTACAAGAAAGAAAGAATTCATGTAATATTGTAACGGAAATATTTCTTTTAACACTAAGGGGCATTAAAACTAGACCCTTATCAACTCCACAAAACAGTAGATCCCTGATTTCCCTACGGGTTGGGGTTCAAAGGAAACGAGCTTATCACAAGATACAGAAACCGCTATACTACCTACGGGTACAAAAAAAGTAGCCGTAAACTAATAAAGAACATCTTATATGATACAGAACTACATGAAATTTTTAGCGGTTAAATGAAATTATCTGAGGAAATTGTATTTAAATAAACAAGATGGCGGCGCCAGTTTTTTTCATGATTACGAGCTAAAAGATTCCTATCCAAACGGAAGATAAAAATTCAAGACAGTATGACATGAGACTCTTCACTACATGTTAAACGGCTTTCAGCTTATTTTAGCTGGTAACCCGCGCCTGCTACGCACAGTTCTTACGACTTCAGAAAATACCACACACTAGCTTCTTCTCGCGGCTTCGCTCCCGTTAGGTACGGAAATTAACCCACGGGATTTAAATGTAGCCTCGGGGATATGTAGCTACTCGTTAGCGAAAGAATTTTCAGAACTGAATGAGTAGCTCCGAAGATGACTCCCTACATACAAAATTAAACTCTTTATAATATTAGCATAGATTCACATTATATAGATACATAACATTCACGCATAAACGTTTCGTAATTAATTCTCTAAATAATGGTGAATTTCATATGAAAATCTGTTACTTAATTTAGAAAAACAACGAGGCCACACTGACAAACACGAATAGTAACCAATTCTACATATATATAACGTATAGGTTGATGTGCATGGTTTGTCTTGACTTTCCTTCACTCTCCCACCTCAGAACCCGCCACGCTCTCATCTCCCGCACCACATTCGATCCACTCCACACTCCACTGGCTTGAGAGTTGCGAAGTTTCTCCCCTTTTGTTACTTTTTCATAACAATAACTAATTTTGTTGGTTAATTAAGCAACTGAGAAATGTTTGCCGCGCTGAAAATTTTAATGTTTCAATACAGGTCTGGGGATTACAAGAGTCAAAGTTTTCTAGTTAGCTAAGTTGTGTTACCCGTACTTTTACTTCTACACTTAACGCCGCGCGCCGTTGGGGTTTAGCCGAGGTGTACATGTTTCATACTTTGGTATTTTGGATCTGTTTTGTTCTGCTTTTATGTGCCGAGCCAATTTATTGTTTTGTTCTGTGGCTTCCGATATGTGGTTTCGTACAGGTAACTTTCTGTAGGTATTCAAACAAACAGGAATAGATTTGTCACTTTTCTCGTATAAAAACTGAATACCATAATAATAAATCTGAGGCCTTAGACAATTCGCAATCGTTTTCAAAGCAATTAGTGTTTCTACATGATCACACAATGATGACTTCTCCGTCATCTCTACCGCTCATAGAATGTCACTTTATCTATGACCTCCGGAGTATCGGCGGTGATTGTTCTAATGCATTAAAAGAACCTCCACGCATGACGTACTCAAGAAACGGACCCGGCTTTTCAGACTTGCTAATCTCCTGAAATTGATTAAAGTTATCCTTTCATTATGATTGCACCATATTAATGCAGGAACATCTATGCGATGACATAAACGAAGAAAACGGGGAAGCAAGCTAACTTCAATTGTAATATCTTATTCTGCGATTTTTCACCCCATTCCTTTACCGATACCGATTATTTAGAACTTCATTTCTTATCCATGTCGGATGTTCAAATGTGCGTTTGAGTAAAACTGTTGCATTAAGTGAAGTAGCCTCGAGTACCGTTCACTCGGGCGCAAAGATAAGTACTATTTATATCTTTTGGCGAAAGGAAACTGGAAAATGAATAAGTAGACTTAGGTATATTACTCTGTTTCTATGGAAACGGATCTGCAGACTGTGTCTGAATAGAGGTTGAATACTGATAACAGTTTCTGTGGGAACTGGAGGTGTTTTGTGGAATATTAAAACTAAGATGGCACTATAAATAATGATGATAAGTCTAATGAAATGTTGATGCTAGTTTTCGTTTAAGGCGACTAAGAGATTCTTAATCTCTTACTCGCCTTAAACGAAAACTAGCAAAAAAAATGTGAATCCTATCAACCATCCCTTTTAAAAATGAATGAACAAAGATCAATATCAGACAAAAACAAGCAACAACAAACTATCCAATCAGAAAGTAGACAGGTACCAAACAATCGTATAACTAACAACATGTTTCATCTAAACAGTGGAAAAATCACGGTACTCCTGCAAAGTGTTAGGCCGAGGTCCCGTGCGAGCGTGTCGCGCAAATTCCCCCGCTTTGTGCCCAAATAGGGCCAGTCCCCTGGCACGGGACCCAGGGGACATCCCTGTATTGAAAATGGCGGGTCAACCCTCCTACAAACCGTGTAGTTTTATTTTATTGAAAAGGCCTCGTGTTACGTTACTGCAGCAGTCCCGATGAATTTTTGGCAACTTTTTTCGTTGTTATTTCGGCACTGTTTTGACGTAATTGCTGTCTTAATATTGGGATGCAGCTTTTCGATCCGTTGTTTGTAATTCTGTAGTTTTGTTTCGGTCTTTCATTTCGGTACTGTGCGGAGATTTCCCGTTTTTACTGACATTGTAAGCATGCAATTGACATTTTTTTTTTTGACACAGTTTTTTTTATTTTGCTTTAAGCGATAACTATTTTTGACTCAAAACCAAATGTTATAAAATGGGTTACTGAACAAACATGGAATTTTTCAAATAACGTGACTCTCTGATTATATTATTTTAGTTACTGTCGGTTATAACGGTTGACCTAAATATAAATTTTTCTCTCTTTATTTGACAGGTAATTTCAAACTTAACAAATTATAAAGGCCATCATTATTATATAACGTGTCCATTTAAAAGCAGACTTTTGTCCCTAAATCCGCCCAAACTTAATATTTCTCTGATAGATTAATGTAAATACATTTAATTGAAATTTAACTACGGATGTTCTAACTGCGTCCTGCTACCGACATCCGATTTAGAGCGGCTTTTAAACAATCTGTCCGAATCCGTACGATAAAATTAGACGTACGATTTTGACGGACTGTTACCGCAGTTTGTGACGGTTATTTATTTGCATGATGAAATAACTGGTTTGTAATTGGGTTTTTCTTATGTTGATACAATAACTACTTTATTGATTGACAGATAAAGATTTTAATTGATTGCTCGAGTTTGGTTATATAAACTTCAACACAATTTTAAATTACTTGGATTCAGATGATTGTCAATTCCAGCTTTGTCTGTCGCATTTCAGAATGAAGATAAAAAGGCTTAAAGACCTTAATAAATCAATTTTATAGACACACACATTAGGAAACATACAAACAAGAAAACAAAAACAATGAGACCATCCATCCAATAAGACAATTTCATCATTTTCAATAAGAATAACTCATTTCCGATGATAGGCTTAAAGACAATCTAATACATATTTTAATTGAATCATGCATTAGGTATATGCCTGTGTTGTTTGATTTCAAAAGATGTCGGGCATTTAGTTGAAATAACCAATATAACCAATGCGCAACATTCTAGACTAAACCGGCGCCAACGTGGTTGACAGACTGCGAGCTTCAAGCTAATTATAACCTGGAGGTCGATCTGTTGGTATATCTTTGTAAATGAATTGCAAAACCCAGATAACGGTTTTCTAGAAATCCAAGTTTATAATGTAGATTGGACGCCTATCCCTGTTCTTTAGAAAAAAGATAAATGGCCTGGATCAAAATCAGTCAAAAAGTTGAAACAAGAATTGTTCAGTCGTCCCATAGTTCCGACGCAACTGAATATTTTACAAATTCTTCCAGAAATTAGTCCAATTGGATTCCTGCAGAGTTAAAATAAAAGCGTTAATTTTAGCCCAGTTTCTTACAGCACCGTTCATAATCGTCGGGAGCACGTAGAAGACTATTTTTAATTAACTTTTCTTATTAGACGCTACAGTTGATCAAATTATATGTTGGCTTCTTTTTTCGTTGAATTTATGTATAGTGGGGGGAATTCAAGATTTTTTTGAGGTAGATTTGTTTAAAGAGGAAGTATTATTCATCCATTACAAACCACTCCGTCCTCCGTGCAACGGAAAGTATATCAAGCAGTTGGTCCTGGCTGTCATTCCTAGATCATGGACAGTCGTAATGGGGCGTAAAAGTAAAAGTCTGACAAGCAGTCAGACAAGGGGTGTTACTAAATAACTTGGTTATGGTTGTCAGAGAGGCATTTACTTCATGAAAAATTCACCTGCATCTGATTAGACTTGAAACCGACCCTAACATCGTTGGGCAAATGCTACGCAGATGATGATTTTGTTTATATTTTGGTCAAAATAATTGAATCGTCGTCCAATATGTGGTTTGCTTTAAAACCAACTAAACTAGCTTCTGCCCGCGGCTTCGCCCGCGTGGAGTTAAGGAATTGCCCACGGAATCTTACTTCTGGGATAATAAGTAATCGATGTATGTATAGTACATACATAGATTTACATGCACTTGCTTATAACTTGCAAATATTAGTTTACAGTAATATCAATTAAATTACTTATGTAAAATATCTTGACTTATAGTGTCACTTACGGGATATCTTCCGTGATTGTTCATTATTTTGAGCTCCCGATATTTCGGCGCTGTTGCAAGCGCTATGATCGCGGGTTGACTGGAGAATGCGGGTGGATGGAAAATAACAGCGGCAGCAGGCGGCAGTGGCAGTTGCGGCAGTTCATACATCGGCCAATTGAAGCGAACTGTCTCATGCCGCATCAAAGAGCACATAAAGGCTGTGAAAAACAACGATGAGCAAATATCTGCCATAGCTGAACACCTACCAATTTCACAAGCCGCGTATTTTGTCAACGGACAGACCATACGTACCAAGGTTGACAAGAGAAGCAATTGAAATAAGAAAACACAAAAATTTCAATCGAGAGGATGGCTTCAAACTGTCAAGTACGTGGAATCCAGTTTTGAGTAAGCTCAAAAGTAGCAGCCGGCATCGTAATAAGGACTCCACAAAACCTGGTGATACTGTGAGTGTGTTTTGCCGTGACTTAGTGTCGAGTTCCAGTAGTGCGCGTAGCAAAAGACAAAGAAAGAGGGTAGATAGATTTATCTGCTCTTAACAATTTATTTTCCATCCACCCGCATTCTCCAGTCAACCCGCGATCATGGCGCTTGCAACAGCGCCGAAATATCGGGAGCTCAAAATAATGAACAATCACGTAAGATATCCCGTAAGTGACAGTAAAAGTTTAGTTGTAAACCGTGAAAGCTTAAAACAGTGTTTGAAATATCCTGGTTTTAGATTGGACACCGGTGACAACAATCAAACGATTTGTTAGGAATCTATTTATAGATATACTTTTACATAATATTTAATATCAATGTCGCGTACCACGAGCCAACGCGAAAATCGGTGGAATAAACCATATTTACAGACACCTCTACCTTAGAAAAATCCGACCTACTTAGTAATAGGTAAATACTCCCGCGCCCTGCACGTCCCGCGCTACACTGCGTACCATGCGCCCGTCCACGTGAGCTTCGACGCCCTATTGGACTGTATTGGGGGATGATTTTGGAAAAACTAATACACATGTCTCATAATTTTAATTGAATAGTGTGTACACCAATTTTCGAGTCAATCGACCCAGAAAATATTAAGTTTCGCAGAAAATTCAACCCCCATGTCAACTTCTTTTAAGGGTGCAATTTCAAAAAAATCTTTCATAGTGGATACCCGTGGTGTTTAAGAACAGCAGTTTAGGCTGTTTTTTGATGTATCAGTCAGCCAGTCAGGACATCTATACATATAAAATTCAAAGTCCTGACTGACTGACTGACTGACTGACTGACTGACTGACTGACTGACTGACTGACTTATATATCAACGCACAGCCCTAACCACTGGTCCTAGAGACATGAAACTTGGAGGGTGTATTCTTTGTAAAGAGTAGGTATCTACTAAGAAAGGGTTTTTCGAAATTCCACCCCTAAGAGGGTGAAATGGGGTGTTGAATTTTCTATGAAACTTTTTATTCTCCAAGTCGATTGACTTGAAAATGTGTCTACATATACTTCAGTTAAAATGATGAGATACGTGTATCACAGTTTTTCCAAAATCATCCCCCAATTTAAAATTCCATGGCCTGACTGGCTGACTGATACGTTAACGCACAGCCCAAACCACTGGTCCTAGAGACATGAAATTTGGACAGTGTACTCTTTGTGAAGAGTAGGTATCCATTAAGAAAGGGCTTTTTGAAATTCCACCCCTGATAGGGTGGAATGGGGTTTTGAATTTTGTGTGAAACTTTTTATTCTCGGAGTCGATTGACTTGAAAATGTGTCTACATATACTTCAGTTAAAATGATGAGACACGTGTATCACAGTTTTTCCAAAATCATCCCCCAATTTAAAATTCCATGTCTTGACTGGCTGACTGAAATACCAACGCACAGCCCAAACCACGGGTCCCAAAGATATAAAAATTGGAGGGTGTATTCTTTGTGAAGAGTAAGTTTCAGTTTTTCGAAATTCCTACCCTATTTTTTTTTTTTTTTTCTACTGACTAAAACCCATCCATGTTCCTTCTTTGCCCTTTGTGTTCCAGGGCCACGGTAACTCTTTCGAATAGTCCCGCAGCCCTGGCAGGCATCGGCCCTTGCAGACCCCTACATCGTTGCTGACATCTCTTGGAGGCGCGCGTGGAACACGAACGCGCCGTCGACACGGCCTGTCATCATAAGACGGCCGGATGGCGAGCTAGACCATAGCTCGCCGTCCACAGGCCCGCGCCTACGGTGGCCGGGAGCCACCACGTGACCCCCGACGCCCAGGGCATCTTCCGCGGCGGCTGGGACGTGAGGTTCTTTCCCTCTCACGTCCCGCCACCTCCTTCAATAGCATGACTGCTTCGCAGAAGGAGGTGACGGCTTCCCATTCCCTCTCGCTCCGGACCATGGCTTGAACCAGGGCCGGACGCGAGAGATCGCCGCTACGAGGACACGACGGTGCTCCGCCCAAGCGGGGCAGACCTCCACGGTGTGCTCCACCGTGTCCTCCGGACGATCCTCGCAATGGAAACACCCGGGCGTTTCCTCCCGCCCAATTCCTACCCCATAAAGGGTGAAATGGGGTGTTGAATTTTCTGTGAAACTTTTTACTCTCGGGGTCGATTGACTTGAAAATTTGTGTACATACTCTGCAGATAAAATTCAGTAAATCCGATGTCCAATCTCAAACCGAGGTATCAATATTTCACGTATCTAATTTAATTGATATAACTTAAACTAATAATTGCAAGTTATAAGCAAGTACATGTAAATCTATGTATGTATTATAGATAGATACATAGATTACTTATTATCCCAGAAGTAAGATCCCGTGGGCAATTCCCTGACTCCACGCGGGCGAAGCCGCGGGCATAAGCTAGTTGATTATTAAATTGGGGGATGATTTTGGAAAAACTGTGATACACCTATCTCATAATTTTAACTGAAGAGTATGTACACTTTTCAAGTCAATCGACTCCGAGAATCAAAACTTTCACAGAAAATTCAGCACCCCATTTCACCCTCTTAGGGGTGGTATTTCAAAAAACTCTTTCTTTATGGATACCTACTCTTCACAAAAAATACACCGTCCAAATTTCATATTTCTAGGACCAGCGGTTTGGACTGTGCGTTGATATACGAGTATCAGTCAGCCAGACAGGACATTGAATTTTAAATTGGGGGATGATATTAGAAAAACTGTGATACACGTATCTCATAATTTTAACTGAAGAGTATGTACACAAATTTTCAAGTCAATCGACTAACAGAACAAAAAAAATTCACAGAAATATGTTATTTAGATGTAGGTTAAGATTTAGGATATAGTATGTAATTTTTATAGGATGTAGATTAAGGATTTAGTATGTAAGGCCACTCTATCGAGGGCTTCGGGACTGTTCGAAAGAGATACCATGGCCCTGGAACACAAAGGGCAAAGAAGGAACATGGATGGGTTTTAGTCAGTACAAGTCTGACACTCCCTTCCGCTCCGCCCAGAGTGGGGGGGGGGGGTCATTTGATGATTTACCATACGAAAAAAAAAAAAAAAAAAAAAGGCCACTCTATCGCATTGAATCACAGATCTGTAATGGTAGTTGTAGGTAAGAGTTTGTAAATAAATAAATAAGTATAGATTGAACTGTCCGTTTTTAATAAAAAAAAAACGACACTGGTTAAAACCAAAAAAATTTTAGTCGGTCATCCACTCGGATTTGATGAAATTAATATTCCAATGCGTACGTATGGGATTGTGTGTTTACTCGGTAAACACTACTTTTTTCATGGAAACTTTTATTTACTTGAATCAAATGCTATTGATATCAATGCACGAACAATAAAATGAATACGGTTTGTCAGTTTTTTTTTAAGAATTGTGATCATCCTGGATATTACATATCTGAATGATTTTCTATCTTTGTACTTAACTAATTCCTTACACCACACTAAATCAGAATATTATCTGTCCGCGTAGCTACAGTGCACGGAGCCGCACCATAATTTGTGCGTACCAGTTTGACAGAACGTTAAAAACGTCATTCAAGTCCATTTTAATATCCGACAGTGTCCTGAAAACTGACTGATCACAAAATAAACGGTATTTTATAATGCACGGAACAATGTTTGTTTGAGTCGTAAACGCGGCGTCAAATATTGACCCATCGCTGAGCACTTTTGATTTAAACTTAATTAAATTTGTATAACTTGATATTACAGGCGATATTTGCAGCAATTTTGTGTATTCTATGTTGAAATGATCAAAAAGTTCAAACTCAGTCACGCGAACCCCGCTCACTGATGCACTAAGGAGATCGTCAAGTGCGCAGGTGATATGGCATCGGTGATTTAAAAATGGTACAATTGCTACGGAATGGTTTTATTTTTTTTTTATTTAAAAGCAATACCAAATTTTTAGTAAAAAAAATGTTGACAAAACAAATCAAATCAAATCAGATCAATTCAAATCATTTATTTCTTTGCAAACATGGGTAAAAAAATACACAGATGTTTCATATTTAAAACCAAGTTCTCGACATTTTACCATCCAATGGGCATGCAAATAGTGTACATACAGTTTCAGTTTAACATACTTAATTTAAAACATAATACAAATAAAAAAAAGAAAAAAATGTCAAATATAAAACAAAAAATTTAAAATGTCAAACGGAGTAAAAGTATGTCAAATCATAATAATAATATGTCAATCAGAGTAATATTACTGTCAATCAGCAAGTGAATCATCATTAAGAAAGCTGTCAATAGTGTAATAGCATTTAATAATATAATTAATTATTTAATAATAATATTCATATATCGCCCTTTTAAATTGAGATACAGTTAAAAAATTTTATAGTATTCGGTAATTTATTATAAATGCGAGGGGCAATACCAAAGAAACTTTTTTGCATAAGTGCAGTTTTAAATTTAACATGACATAATTTATTAATATATTGTGTCCGTATTGGATTTTTCCTGACCTCTGATAATTTTTGGAATAGATGTGGGTTACATTTTACAAACAAGGCCGTTTCCAATATATATAGAGAAGGCAATGTTAAAATTTTTAATGACTTAAATTAGGGAACACAGCTATCAGTCGTCTTCCTGCCGCACATTGACCTGATGCATCGCTTTTGCAACCTAAACACCATTTCTCTATCAGTTGTCTGCCCCCAGAATATAATGCCATACCGCAAAACAGAGGCAACTATTCCATGGTAGGCTATTAAAAGAGCCTGACTATTGACTTTCTTTGAAAGTTTATACAGAGCATATGCAGATTTGCTAAGTTTTTTACATAGTTCTTCTACGTGAGGTTAAAAACTTAGCTTTATCTACTTCTACAATATCGCAGCCCTTGAACGAAATATTCATGTTTGGGTTTTCACACCGTTGATGAAAATGCATGAGTTTTGTTTTACTAAGGTTTTATAACCAAATTTTTGTTATTGAGCCAATTTATTATGTCATTTAAGCAAATATTTATGTCACTTTTATAATTATTTGAATCAGTACATTTTATAATAGCCGTACTGTCGTCTGCAAAAAGAACCATTTTGTTGGTTGTTGTTGGTTGTTGCCAGGAGATCATTTATATATATCAAAAAGAGTGGCGAATCCAGCACGCTGCCTTGTGGAACGCCATATTTTACGTGTCTTGGTTTCGATACATAATATTTCTTTTCTAATTTACTTTTTGGACATATCCTAGAGATTTCTGTGCACTGAAGTCTATTACTTAAGTACGATTCTATTAAATTTTATATGTTCCCTCTTATACCATAACTATGCAATTTCTGAAACAGGATCTTATGATCTACATGATCAAAAGCCTTAGTCATGTCAGTATAGACAGACTGGATTTCGTTTATCTACAGATGACATAATGTTAGCTAATAAGTCAAATAGTGCCATGTTAATCGTTGTGTTCCTTCGAAAACCTTTTTGTTCTTTTCAAAATAATTTATACTTTTCGAAATATGCATATAGAGAGTTATATATTACTTTCTCAAAAATCTTTTCGATAGGTCTATAATTTTTTAAATTCGTTTTGTCATCTTTTTTATAAAGGGGTTTAACTATAACTTTTTTGAGCTTTTTTGGGAATATGCCGTCGGCTATGCACAAGTTGATTATATGGGCTAATGGAGGTGCTACAAGTTCTTTGGTAAATTTTAATGCTTTTGTGGAAACTCCATCGTATCCAACAGTATTAGTGTTTCTAAGACTACATATTATTTTTACGATATCATCAGTTGTTACAGGTTGCATGAATAGTGAATTTAATGTTTGTTTATTTAAATTTGTATTTTTCAATGTTATGTCAGCGTTTAAATTATTCTCAATAGTGTCAATAAAATAATCTTTAAATTCATTTGCAATGTCCACGGGGTCTGTAAATGTCAAATTGTCTCTATTCACGCACATTATCGGCTCCAGTGGCAGACAAAAATTAGATTTATTTATTATTTGCCAGGTTGCTTTCGACTTATTAAGGGCCGTATTTATAAAATGATTGTTTTGTGCTTTTTGTGTGAGTTTAATAATTTTCCTCTAAAGTTTGGTGTAATTTTTAAAAGCTAATTTATGTTTTGAGTCTGAGTTTAATCGATATTCCCAAAGTAACCCCCTTTGCTTGTTACTGCATATTTCTATTCCGTGAGATATCCATCCACACACAACTATTTATACAAATTCAACATAATATTATTATTTATTTAGTCAGTATTTTCAAAAGTATTAAAAATAACTGCATTAATTCGGGACTGAGGAATGTAACGAGTAAACTGCATAAATGCATGCACACAATATCACGATATTTTTTTCGATCAAGGCCAACTATAGCAAAATCCACAGACATTCAACATTTTGGGTCTAGTATACAGGGTCGAAGGGACACCAACGCGAAAACGGCTACCACGTATTCAGTACACCATTCTGAGCCCTATCATTGCTTAAATGGTTCCATTCTTACCTCGTTGGTAGAAGTTCAGAAGTTCATTCTGACACCTTTCCAGCAACTTCGTGAGTACCGCAGGGCTCGCACTTGGGCCCTGTCCTCTACATCTTTTTCAACGACATTACGGAATGTTTCAAGCACTCTAGTTTCTACCTGTTTGCTGATGACGTCAAAATCATGAGACCAATATAGTGACAGACTTGGATGCCGCACTACTGCAGGCTGATCTCGATAGAATGGCAGACTTTCGCACGATGACTACTTTTTTGTACTTTCAAGTAATCGGTAGCACGATGCCAACATTTTGAAACCACCATGCAGTAGATCGCACGATGCCTCCTTTTTAATTTTTGTCCCAGTGACATCGCAGTTTGCCAACTTTATGAAAAATTTAATCTGAAGATAGCATTATGTCTATTTTAGTACAGTCTAACGAAACATATTTCTTACCAATTAGTTTTTCCACCTAAAGTGACGTAATTAGGTACTAAATTTAATGTTACTGGTATGGACGATGATTTTCTAAATAAAATAATAAAGACGTCAATCCTCCTGACATACAATCACAGTTTCACTAAACCATTTTACAATAAAAACCTAAAAAAGCCAGGACCAACGTCTAAACGTGCTTTCCGAGGCACGAAGGAAACTCGGTATGTAATGGGCGGTCACCCATCCACAGACCAACCTAGGCAAGCACGGCTTAACCTAAAGATCGACCTGAGCGGCTGTTATTATTTAGCCACGAGCTCCTCTTCCTACGACTTGAGACTACAAACATTATAAAATGTCCTCGTTACTAGATATAAGACAGGTTCTAGATCTCACATTTCTTCACAAACTGTTCAATGGGGTGTTGACTGTAACGAGCTTCTTGGAAAGCTGCAGATAAGTGCACCATCTCGCCTACCGCGCAAATGTAACTATAACCTTTTCTATGTGCAGGGACCCAAAACAAACCTCGGACACTTTGCCGTTCTGCAAAGGCTCTGTAGGCGGTATAATGAAGTATCGAAGCGTAATCAAGTGGATATTACATGCAAAATAGCTAGATTTAAAAAAGACTTAAATGTTACAATACCCAAGTAATATTTTGTTATTCTTGTATGATTTTTTTTTTTTTTTCTTATTTTTCATTTCCATTCTCCTTTATTTATTTTCATACAAATCTTATACATTTTTAAATATTTCTTAAAATAAAACAATATAAAACATTTTAAAATATTAAAAATTGTAGCCCACCGGTATCAGGAACAGGGTCCAAGCTACTGGCGGTCAGGGCTCCAGAGAGAAGAACCTTCTAACAATACGAGCCGTGTCCAGGAGTACAGCTTTCTGAATCAAACCCTTGATCCAGCTGCCTAACGAGAGCCTCCTCAGGTATTGGTCGAGGCTCTTGGCAATTAAGCCATGGGCTGATACAACTATCGGCACAATGATCGCTGAGTCCACATCCCACATGTCGACAACCTCGTGAGCCAAGTCAAGACACTTGATTTCCATTATTATTATAGTTCATCTTTTATGTAATTCACCTTGTTTCCTTTGTATGATTTTCGTGTAATGTATTTAGATTTTTAAACTTTGTACTGTATGCACCTAGATTATAAGCGAATGATGTCGTCTCCTATAATTGGAAGCGCACACTTGTACTTGTCCCTGTTTAATGTATATTTGCACGTAATTGTGTAGTTTCTGTTGGAAATCCATTAAATAAATAAATAAAATAAATAATTAATGTCGCATAAGCAGTACTTGATCATTCAAGTCCTAATTTGAACGCATATTAGAGTTTGCATCGAAATACTCGTAATTGTGGCCACAGTTGTGTCAGCTACCAATTTCACTTCAATGATACATATCGAGCTATCTAAGTCGACTAAGAGCAATCAGCTCACGGTCCTATTAG
This sequence comes from Noctua comes, assembly GCA_963082995.1. NCBI lineage: Eukaryota > Metazoa > Arthropoda > Insecta > Lepidoptera > Noctuidae > Noctua > Noctua comes. Next base: position 932,698 of record OY720269.1, read on the forward strand.
CTGACGTCCACACGACGACGGCTAGAGATGGTGCAGCACTTCAATTACGTAAAACACTTTTCTTTCACAATCCGAAGGTCTTTTAGGGAGATTCATATTACATTGCTTATAATGTTTAGAAAATTGATCTGTACGCCAAGTAAATAATGCTATGGATATAAAAAGAATTACGGCGGGCGTGCCACCCTGCTAATTTTTATTATAATTACTTCGGTCCTGTGTTTTTCGTATCTATCGGATATGATGGACCAGTCTGTTCGGCGACGTTTTGGGGAGGCCTATTTCCATCAGTGGATCTATATCTGATAAATGGAGGCCGACAAAGTTATAATAGTCACACACAAAGTGAAAAACGTGGTCAAATCATTGCGATTAATAGGATGGTACCAAAATACATTTAAAACTCAATTTGACCCAAAAATAAACATGACAACCTAAAAAAAACCGTTTAAAAATGACAAAATGTTATATAATTATTTAAAGAAAGTCTATTAGCGACGAAAAATGTTGTTGCTCTAAAAAACAACAGAAATGCATTCAAATGTGTACAATATTAATGCACTCCACATTTGTGCACAATTCTCCGTTCTCTCGGGAAATGTAAACAAGCTGGAATGTTAAAGCAACTATGAAATAAATACGTGTACCTAGTACGAGTTACAATTTTTTCGTGTTCAGCTTAGTGGAAGGCTCTTAGGCGTCGTTCAGACCGAACGCGCGGTAGAAAGCGCGGTCGCGGACGCGGTAGAGGGCGCGGTCGCCGGCGCGATTTTATGGTTTGCTAAAACTGGTGCGGACCAAATTAGTAATGCGTATCCGGCCACCGTATACTGAAAGATAAGGTACTGAAGTACCTGACAGTGTCTGATGCCCACAGCCGGTTCGCAATTTGCCCGTACCGACCAGTTTGACAGAACTTTTAGGTAATCACAGTGCATTGCGAGTTGTTGTAGTGGGCAGTAGAAGGTATGTACCTGTTTACACAGGGTAAAACAACAGATAGTGGCTCACTAGCGGGGTCAATAATGTCCATTTTCACCAAACTAATGCGATGTTAGACATCGCATTAGTTTAGTGTACATACATTTTACGTAACGTACAACGTACAGTTTACGTAATACATACATTTCCAAACGTAATGCATACTCATTAAATAGTGAATTAGCGTAAAAGAATAATAAACTATCACAGGCAGTGAATAAAGTTTCAACAAGATTTTGTAATGCTTAAGTAATTTTTACAGGTTGCCTATAAACAGATTTCACACAAATTGCACACACACACACAGACACACAGCGACAGAGCAACACAGCAGACAGCGATCGAGTCTAAAAACCACAGACAAGTGTCAAGAATTATATTCCGAAACTGAAGAGTTTCCAAATGAGAAACGCGGTGTGGTTGGGTGGAAGTTGTAGATCTCTAAGCAACCACTGTGCGTTTCTCACCTTAGCATTCATTATGCATTACTCAAAACGGCGTTAATCATGACTTAAGTGAAAATAGGCATAATATTCGTTGCGTTGCGCTAGGCGCCCACAATATCTCAAAAATCAAACTCAAAGCATTTATTTCAATTGGACCATCATAGGCACTTTTGAATGTCAATAAAATAAAAAAGCGAAGCTACAGTCATAGTCACAAGGTATAATAACTTGTGAAAGTATTGTAGTCGTCCATTCCAAGGCGTAGATCTCTATGGAGAAGAATGGGCAAGAAACTCCATGGACACTCTTTTAAATCAAAATATTGTTACAAAATCTTGGTTACATCATTCATGTTGAGATTATACATATATGTGAGAACGGTGTAGAAAGACGTGCACATTAAGAGAGTCCAGAGTAAAAGATTAAATCAACAATTAAAAAAATAAAGTTATTAAAATAAACCGTGGCAGCTAAGGGATGACCAGATCCAACTGACAGCACCCGTTCACGAACATGACGCATGGATCAGTGCCATTCAACACAACCATATTGAAGGGAACTAAATGATCCGACACACCCGCCACCATCAGCGAGACATTTGAGTGCGCATGACATTCTCTCAGCCACCAAGGCACATTCAAGTCAATGAATGATAACAAAATGTAAATTGTAGCCTTACAGTACACAGTACTCAAACATGTGATCTGCAATTATATAATACTAACATAATATATGGAATCTATACAAAGCAAGGATATTTTACAATCTTCTGCAGCTTCCACAATAATTTAACATGGTTATCCATTAGTTTGCCCCTATGGTTGTGGAGCAGCAAATTGTTGCTTCTGTAAGTGAACACAATGGAGCGATAGAAAAAAAAGCGTTTTTTATGCATGTTTTAAATTATTCTTCTCATTAAGTTGTAGAATGTCAAGTACACACAGTACCCCATAAAAGAAGTGCGTACTTTTGACAATCTGAAACGTGGCTGATCGAATTTGTCCTTATTTCTAGTATTAACATTATGCCTGTCGCTTATTTTACTAAAAAGATGTATGTTTTTCCGAACATACATAATGTTTTCATAAATATATTGACAAGGTACCGTCATGATATTAATTTGTTTAAACAATTCTCTTAGAGATTCGCGTCTGCGTAGGTTATAGATGGCTCTAACGGCCCTCTTTTGCAGAATAAATATTGAGTCAATATCTGACTTGATCTTAGCCACTACATAGTGGACATCATCAGCGATTATACTTGATATTTTGTACCCTAATTACCGCATAATTTGCTCACATAAGGGGTCTAGATAAAGTGTCATTATTTTAGAGGTAACGGTTATTAATATATACGCTAAAGAAAAGCCACCCAATCAATCAATTATGCCAATCTTGTTGAAAATCGTAGTAGAAATACGAAACGCTGTAAGAGCGATCGCCACGTGTCTAGCCCTCTGGTCGTGGCCTTATTTCTACGAACATATTCACACGAACTTTATCGTTTTTGTATTTTGTTTATGGAACATTATGTTTTATGTTTTTTTCTGAATGTATTTATAAAGTTCTTAGTTTTTACCTTGAAGTAAAAAGTGTGGAGAAATAAGAACAGTTTACATTTTTATTTACATGGCTTCTATTACGCTTATTATACAAGCATGTAATTTAGACGATTAGCTTTGTTTATTGCACATAAGTTGGAAAACGCATCATGTTAATTTTTCTGCATACCATCACGCCTGTCCCCGAAGGATTGGTAGAGGCGTTTCATAGTAAACCTAAATATGGCCAGTTATGTTTACAATCCATGCAACAGAATCGATTACGGGTAATATCTACTGATGTTTCCGGTTATCAATATTCTGGTTTTGCAGTAAATAGGAAGTAAGTAAAATACCTGAAAAGTATTCACAGAAACTAACACAAAATATTCCTGAAATCACTAACAAATTTAGTCTTTCCCCAGCCCTACATCTCTAACAAATTACATTTAAAGTCGCCACAGAATAGACCCATAGTATCTCATCAAACGCAAATAAGACCTCATACAGACCCATTGTCTTGTTTGTTCCGGGCCCTGCTACTGACATGTATAGAAGTCTCCTATCTGAATTCCTGCAAGCGAATTAAAGCCGTAACTTTGTATGCTAGAATCAAAATTTGCCTGAACAGTGGCAGGATGATGATAATAAAAGGGGAGTATTTTTTTGTTAACATTATAATTATTCATTTTGGTTAACGTTGTTGAGAGGGATAAGAGGCTGTGGAGCTAATCATGATCCTTCACTTAATTATCTTGAGCTTGTTAAGTTAGTTTAACTCTGAGCGGGTAATATTATGTGGAATAGCGCTCGGAACTTTCCGTAGCCCGTAGCAAGCGTAGCGCTCTCGTAGCGCCCGTAGCAATGTCTACCACGTTAACAGTCGATCTACAAGATTATGGTTAGTAGCTAAATAAAGTTTGTAAAATAAAAAGGAAAGGAACAAATTGGTTACTGTACGGTCAAACGTTGTAATTGTTACCAATATGATAACACCCAGTAACTGGGTTTGGAAGGTTACACAGTCGCTTTATGTAAAATGCTAATAAAAAGACAAAGGCATCCCATTAGACTAGAAATCGACCGTAACATAGTCGGGAAAAGGCTAGGCGGATGATGATGGATCATTGAAATATTTAGCGTTCCAAACAAGCATTAATTTTTAAATAAAATCAACGCTAACAAAATAAGCTGAGTTTCGAATACACATTTGAAGCATAACCCTGAGAGTATAACCCACTACGTGAATGAATACGTAATCCTCCGTACTTTCATCCGGAAACCAACACGTATTGTTGGCGCAGAAGTTTGCGTTGTAAGTAAGAACTCCATTCAATGATGCCAATATTGTGGAGAGGGAAGTTTCTTCGGCTTTGTCACGAAGTCACGTGGAAACGACGCATTTCATCGATCCACAACTTTGAATAAAGATTTGGTAAGCAAGCAAGTAAAGGTTTGACAGTGAGAACTCGTGAAATTTCTTGGAAAAAAAAATATTGGAAAAAAAACTTACTCATTTTAAACAACAATCCACACATAAAATAATACTAGATTTTGCCAGCGGCTTCGTTTGCGTTAATTTAGAATTTGACAGTCAATTCGGGTTGTACTCTGCTTGTAATAATCAAATTCAATCATTATTCGAAAGACACGTGGCGCCATCTATTATCATAAGAACGTTATTGTTGTTTTCCTCGGGAACAGTACTTTTTTCGAGATGAAAGGTACCTTATGTCCGTTTCTGTACACCTGACAACGTATATGCGAAATTTCAGTGTCAGCGATTTAGGTGTGAAAAGGTAACAAACAAAAAAAAAACGAACTTACGTTCGCATTTATAATATTAGTGAGGAAGTCAGGATAAGGAAGGATCACGCCTGTAATCACCGACGAGTAAGGCAGAGCAGTAACAATAGTTCCCCTACATTTTGGCACTTATATTTAAGTCCTAGTTTGAGTAACTGGAGCACCTCTATTTAAAATTTATTTCATGAAAATTCTAGCCTAACTCCAACATGAGTAACCTAGTACACAGTATTTCAACAAAGACCTAACTTTGTCTAGATACCTGCTTATAAATTCTTGGCGCTCGAGTAGACTTTATGATCACTCTGATCATGCGTCGTAAAAATCAAAACCCTTGAGAGTTCTGAGAAATGTGTAACGATAGTCAGTCGGTTTCAATAAATAATTGAGTATTTATGTACCATACTGATACCGTTAGCCTGCGTCATCCTGCTGGGCAAAGGCCTCATCACGAACCATACTCGAGATAATAATCTTGAAATATTTTACTAGGACTACTGTCATGCTTGACAGAGCAATCACCGACTTATTCTCATAAAGGGTGTAAAAAGACCCTTAACATGTCCGGAAGGCACGTGATCTCCCCATCTTTGCGATATTTTTTTTTGTTCTAGACCTTACCTGGGAACCTTCTAGTTACGGAGATATTGGGGGTCAAAGTTCCAACTTTTTCAAAAGTTTTTTTTAATACATGTTTTTAATGTAAGATTTTTACTTTACACACCTCCACGACCCCCGTACTATTCAATCCATCCATCAGCACAATGCTTTGAGTCTTTCCATCGAGTTATACCGTAAAACGTGATTTTTCACCCCCAAAAAAAAAAGTCGATTCCCAGCAATAATTTTTGCGTAAAGTTACTTAGTTTGATGTACAGAATGCTTGGTTGACGGCTATGTGAAGAGTCTGTTTACACCCTGTATAGAAAGTAACTAATATTGATTACTTGATACGATTGTAATTTCAATCATTCTAGCGTCGTCAGTTAGTATACTAACAACACCATGCCTATTTTCTCTGAAAGGTTACATAGAGGTGGAAAATATTGTACCTATGGTAAACTCACAGTAAGACAATAAATTAGAATGAGATGGTATGACTCGTTGGTGTGGTGGATGCGAGCATTACGAGCGCATGAGTTCCAGCGTTTAATTTCCAGGTGTTCGGGTTTTCCATTAGTCCCAGTAGCAGTACAAAATTTGGGCTTTTGCGCGGCTGATGGCAAAAGGCTCGCTCGTATTTAAAGATACTTGAACCTGGTCAAATGTGGGTGTTACTAAACACTTCTGCCCAATCTTTTGGGTATTATAGGCGCGATGTTATGTTAAAGAAGCATCACAATATCTCCAACCCATCACTTCGTATTCACTCAGATTAAAGTTCTGATATATCCCCTGTCTACACTACACACAGCTGTTTATATTCCCCTGCCACTCATTGTAAACTAAATTGCATCTCCATTGTCTTGGCGTGCGTGCATTTGACAGGTAACGCCAACGTAATCATAGTGTTCCCTTCTGAAGGCTTACTTCACGCTATTGCTATTCTGAAATATATTTCTTTCATATGAACCGTATTTTGTATTTGTGCCAGTATGTTTATTGCCAAGAGGATTAAACTATCTTATGGTTAGTTAATTTGGTTCTTATTGTATGATTATTAGTGTATCTGGACTAAACCTTATCCTAAAATACAAGTCTGAAATGAACCTGCCTTGAGCAGGCGTGATGAAATTCAATACTTGCAGTTTCTCAGTATGACAAGAAGCCATTGTCTACCCTGAGGCTTGTAGTAAACTAGTATTATTAGGTAATAGAGCAATACAACATATTTCTATAATATAATCTAAATAAGTTTATAATGGAAGGATAAAGAATATCTGTAGGTACCAAAAGCAAATGGGATATCAAAAATAATATTGATAAAAAAAAAACCTTTCTCTTATTTACTTTCTTTCTTTCATTAACCAAAATTGATTATCCTCACAATGACATGCACAATAGAATGTACTAGCTTATGCCCGCGGCTTCGCCCGCGTGGAGTTAGGGAATAGCCCACGGGATCTTACTTCTGGGATAATAAGTAATCTACGTATCTATCTATAATACATACTTACATAGATTTACATGTACTTGCTTATAACTTGCAAATTTTAGTTTAAAGTTATATCAATTTTAGATTCGTGAAATATTGATACCTTGGTTTGAGATTGGACATCGCATTTACTGGATTTTATCTGAATCAGAATCAGAATCTGAATCAGAATCAGAAAGCTTTATTTGTGAACTTAGGTCAAGTTACACATAGTGTGAGGTGAAGAGTAAGTACACAAATTTTCAAGTCAATCGACTCCGAGAATAAAAAGTTTCTCATAAAATTCAAAATTCCATTTCACCCTATTAGGGGTGGAATTTCAAAAAACCCTTCCTTAGTGGATACCTACTCTCCACAAAGAGTACACTCTCCAAATTTAATGTCTCTAGAACCAGCGGTTTGGGCTGTGCGCTGATGTATCAGTCAGCCAGTCAGGACAATAAATTTTAAATTGGGGGATGATTTTGGAAAAACTGTGATACACGTATCTCATCATTTTAACTGAAGTATATTATGTAGACACATTTTCAAGTCAATCGACCTCGAGTGAGTTTCACAGAAAATTCAACACCCCATTTCACCCTCTTAGGGGTGGAATTTCAAAAAACCCTTTCTTAGTGGATACCTACTCTCCACAAACAGTACATTCTCCAAATTTGATGGCTCTAGGACCAGCGGTTTGGGCTGTGCGTTGATGTATCAGTCAGCCAGTCAGGACATTGAGTTTTAAATTGGGGGATGATTTTGGAAAAACTGTGATACACGTATTTCATCATTTTAACTGAAGTATATGTAGACAGATTTTCAAGTCAATCGACTCGGAGAATAAAAAGTTTCATAGAAAATTCAACACCCCATTTCACCCTCTTAGGGGTGGAATTTAGAAAAACCCTTTCTTAGTGGATCCCTACTCTTCACAAAGAGTACACTGTCCAAATTTCATGTCTCTAGGACCAGTGGTTTGGGCTGTGCGTTGATATATAAGTCAGTCAGTCAGTCAGGACTTTGAATTTTATATGTATAGATACTCGTAGATAGAAGATAGATAAACAAAATGACTGACAAATCAAGAAGTAATTTGATAGTCATTTTGTCGTGTTGTTTGTGCGGTTCGTACAAGTCGTGATGTGCTGATATAATTGATAGTCATTTTGTCGTGTTGTTTGTGCGGTTCGTACAAGGCGTGATGTGCTGATATAATTGATAGTCATTTTATCGTGTTGTTTGTGCGGTTCGTACAAGGCGTGATGTGCTGATATAATTGATAGTCATTTTGTCGTGTTGTTTGTGCGGTTCGTACAAGGCGTGATGAGCTGGTATGATGACATATCGTAACTTCGAGATATCTGTACTACATGTAAGTAAAATATTGTATCACGCACCCAAACCTTTCGGAATAAATTCCTTAAAGTGCAAACTGCATTACAATTCAAGATATGAAGTACTAAGAGGAAACATAGATTAACACAAAAAGCAATTTCAATTCATAATTTATTTTCTGTAGATAAAGAATTTGTTTGATAAGCTGTCATTTTGTATATGGATGGCGGATGCCACGGCCGGCGCGCGCAGCGGTCCGCTTGATGAAAACTTGTAACCACTCGAGTGGACTTGCATCGCCTAGAGAATTGTCAATGCCTTGTCTCTGCCTTTATCATGTTGTTGATATTGTGGGGGGTTATTGTTAAGCATTGAATTGTGTTTCCGATACTAGCTGTAGGTATCATACTCATTGGGTAAAACGTTTTCTTTCATCATTATTTCGTTAGACTCCTGCAAAAATAGGTAAATAGGTGAAGTAATAAAGTTTTATCTTTCAGAGTTTTTCAGGAAATGCATTAACTGCATTGATAAGATTCTGAGAATGTGTTGTTACATTTCTTACCTTACAGGTATACATGCCTTTATTATTGCAACTCCCGACGGTAATTAGAACAACGAGAATAACTTTATAGGACCGTAACATACAATCATTTATTTTTAAATAACTACTCGTAAAATAAGTACATAAAGGTACTGGAATTGAATTAGTAGTAAAAATTTATTTAGCAGCAATTTGGACAAAACCAAACCACCGGTGGTCCGCATTAGCCCTGGATCGGAACAACTGGAAGTCATGGAGAGAGGCAGTAGCTCAGCAGTGGGATGACGCAGGCTAACCGCAGGATTAAAGTAACTACAACTAAAGTCAGGATTTGTTTATAGTTTATTTGAAAAGAGTCATCCCCTATTACTTGGGACTTAGTTATAAGTGGCAAAATTTGGGTGTATACATTATGTATAGAAAGAACTCTGCCTAAACCTTCGATGATTACACGCGTGATATTATGTTATTAATTATTAAATTAAACTTATACTGTAAAAAGATATCCCGTAAGTGGGATATCTTCCGTGATTGTTTATTTTGAGCTCCTGATATTTCGGCACTGTTGCAAGCGCCATGATCGCGGGTTGACTGGAGAATGCGGGTGGATGGAAAACAAATTGTTAAGAGAAGACAAATCTATCTACCCTCTTTCTTTGTCTTTTGCTACGCGCACTACTGGAACTCGACACTTGAGTCACGGCAAAACACACTCACAGTATCACCAAGTTTTGTGGAGTCCTTATTACAATGCCAGCTGCTACTTTTGAGCTTACTCAAAACTGGATTCCACGTACTTGACAGTTTGAAGCCATCCTCTCGATTGAAATTTTTGTGTTTTCAATTGCTTCTCTTGTTAACCTTGGTACGTAATGTCTGTCCGTAGACAAAATACGTAATAGTTTAGTTGTAAACCGTGAAAGCTTAAAACAGTGTTTGATTATTAAATTATGTAGTTCTCTAATGCGCCTTATTAGTAATAAAACCTCTTGACATCCCGCTGTAAGGAACAGTTACAGATAAAATCTGATTATAAATCAAACATTGCCCTTAACACCCCCCACGCTTACTTCTCTCCAAAATATATTTGCTGTTCATTTTACAATTTTCTTTTGAGAAACTCATTGGTAGAAAGGAAATGGCCCGTTTTTCGTCGGGAACCAGAGCAGTACTTAAAGTTCTTAGAAATGCTGAAACAACTTCCGAGAGCGGCAATGCTCAAAAATACCAGCCATTACGCAGTGCATCCTGAAGAGGAAGTGTCACTACAATGTCTCTCTACTACTCAACAATGATCTAAATAATTTCCTTAATGTCTGCTTGGTCCAGTGGTCGTTAGCGCTACTATTGAGCGTGTATTGGGTTCCATTCCCAGGTCGGGCATAGTGTTATTGGGTTTTACAATCAGGTGTTTCTTAAAAGCAGCCCGCAGTCTGGATTTGGGCGAAATGTGGGTGTACTACCGGTACAATTCTGCCCAACCCTTTGGGGATTATAGGCGTGATGTTATGATATGATTTTTCATTTTCTGTGCATGATCAAAATAAATAAATTGACTTTTAATTTCCTGACTGCTTGGTCCCGAGATGAACTGTTCTCTTTATTGTAGTTCGTGCAGACACGAGAGAAAAATGTAAATATTTTTTAAACTTTTTAGCTTATAATTTTATTTCCAAAGCATTGTTTGCGAAAGTTTTCAAGCTCAAACGGCTAAGCTTCCTGACACGAAACTTTCATTATCCTATTGTTAAATACTGTCCCGACAGGCGACGGATTTTAAACTAAGTTTGTTAATCCTTTCGGTTCGCGGTTCCTTCAGCTGGGCGATGCTAGTGTTCTATTATAAAGTCAAATGTTTTAGTAGAAATAATGTGTTATTTAAATATTTTTTGACGGGAACTTTAAAAAAAAACTTTTATAATTCAAATTGTGTTCCACATCAAGGCAAAAACGATAGTAAAACCTTTTTCAATTTTCCGTAATCACATTTAAATCATACAAATGAATCCCTGCAATAAATCGTCTAAAATAACTTTTCTCAAAACTCACCTTCCCTTATTTTCCGAAAAACACTGTAAATATTCTCCAAAACACCGTTCAACACAAATTCTTATGCACTTTAAACCAAACGTTAATGAGTATTACTCCGACCGAACACTTTCAACGTCAGACGGAAACTTGAAAAACTTTTCTCGGTCGGAAAAAATCCGGGCGACGGCAGGGCACGCGCGCTGTCGACGGCGGTCCGCGAGTCACTGAGCCTGCGAGCCGTGCCTCCTCCCGCTGTGAACGCACCACCAAAACGATCCACTCAGTAACATAGTAAGATCGAAATTTGATCGCAGTTAGAACGCGCACTAAGACGGCCCGTTGGCTATTTAGACCGAAAAAGGTGGTTTATACGCATGCGCGCGGTCGTTCAACCCTTGCAGTGATGCTGCAGGCCTGATGAGCCACATTAAGCTGGGTTACGTGGGGCGAGTTGTAATAGCGAGATACCTGTGTTAGCGGCTGGGGCGAGTTGGCCCGCGGCCGCGGCGGGTGTTGACGGCGACGTAGTAGTTGCATGAGTATTGTGTTTGTATGCGTGCTGTTTACAATTGCTTGTTGTCATAGTATTGAAGCTGTCTAGCAATAAGAAAATAAAATAAATTTTAAATATTGCGTTTAGTCCACTCTCGGCCCCTAGTTATGTAAACTAGGTCATAATTGTCATGGCTACCTGTAAAAGCAATGACAGGTATGATAGGCTTGTAGAACTAAAAAATAGCATCTGAAATGGTTCCACGCACTTGAAAAAACAGTCTGATTCAGTCCGTCCACCTCTAAGCTATCCAAGGCTAATTTTGTAAGCAAAAACAAAGTACAAAGTATAAGAACTCTTTGCATAACAAGTCGCTCTTTATTAACACGGCAGAGTGAAGATCTTCTAGGTAAACAGGCGAGGATAGTAGCTGGAGAATAGTGACTGGAGGCGAGTAGTGGAAGCCAGCGTACCTGCTTTGCTTTTAAGAACAGGATTTACGTCTAGTTAAGGACTTCGTTAATGGTAATGAAGTTTTGTTTAGCGAAGTTTCATCTCCTTAGTTTTTCATTTTCTAGGAATTCGAGGATGGATGGTCTTACACGTGCTTGTAGACCACGGGACAAGTACCAAGAACGAGCATCTATGTTGTTAGTGGTGAAAACTAAGTCCTTCGTCAAACACTTGAGTTCTGAGAAAATTCTGATTTCAGAGTTAGTTTCCCTTGGACGGGTTACTTCAATAAATTCAACTTCCGTATTTGCAACGAGGATGAAATAGAAACATGGAAATAATCCTAACAGCTGCAGTAAAGCTTTAGATAATTAATTAAGTTAAAGAAAGAAAGACAATAACAATATTTGACACATGCCACAAGTGCACACAACACTACACAAAAATAACAATGTGTGTGACTGGTTTTCAACTTGTTACGAGTGGGAATCGAACCTTGACATAAAAAGTTGGAACCGTCACTTAACCACTGCTCTTATTTAGACGAGTTTTGGTTTACGTTATGATAAGTCAAACCATTTCAAAATATCATACCATTGCTTCATGGAAAGTATAGTTTTTTATAATAGCCTCCGATCCTAACCAACAAACTGCTACGGCTGCATCGTCATCGTACTTTTCAAAGTCACTCAATCAATTACGATCACTCACAAACCACATTACACAGAAACTATGAACAAAAACTACTTAATAAACCACGAACTAAGACGATTGATGTTATAAATCAAATCAGGTGGATTGTGAGGCCCTGGAGATGAATAAATCTGAGAGTAGCCCGGAGTGTATCGGGCGATATTACCGTTTTGACATTAATTGCTACTGATTTAGACGCCGCGCCGCTAAAATGTGCCCCGGGGACTGAGTGTTTGTTATTGTACGGGACTCGCTTGGTTTGCCTTCGTGATGGATTTGAACCAAGAGCCTTGGTTATGCTGGTGTAGTGTATTTGAATCCAGCATATATATATATATGTCGCCGCAAGAGCGTCTATCTGCTAAGAATATTAGTTAATTTAATTAATAACCAACTTATAATGTCTCATCCATCATAATATTGATCGTGCCATCTGTGGGTTCCAAGAACAATTATTACAATGACCTGTATCGATTGACAGAAGAGATAAGCGCCATCTAATGGTCTCTGTATTAACTAGTACTGAGATCTTATCACGAACTCGTGATAAGATCTTCTGAAGATTAATTTATTAAACGAAAGTCTAGCTAGAACTATAATTAAAATTAAGACAAGCAAATATTTGACAATTGGGATTTAACAATTGCACATTTAACACTAAGATTTGTTTTGAGGCAACATCCCACAATATTGTGGAAGATGGCGCCGAATACGATTTTAATGATCAATAACTCAATTTATAATTTGAAACTACAACTAAATCAGTTTCTGTAACTAATTACAAACTAAAAAGTAACAAGATTATTTTACAGAGCAATGTATTAGTGAAAGACCTGTTTGTATTAAATCCTTTGATCTGCCAGAAATGGTTTTAAGCAAGATCCCATTGTTGTAAAAAGTAATGAAGCCACTAATTAGTTTTAACTCAATAATGCCTTTGCATTTATGAATATTGGCATCGTTTAATTATTAGAGTAATTAATTGTGAAGTATTCTAGTATTGTTTGTAAGGTTTAATGAACTTACTATGTTATAAATTACTGTACCGGCGGTGTGGTACTTCCGCCCGGACAGAGAGAACACGCGTAGGTACAACGAGAAGTCGGGTTAGTTAGCTCGCGATTAGAAAACAATAGAAGTATAGAAATGAAGTGGTTTTTGAAGTGAACAATATTACGTTGTGTAAATGAGAACTGTAACACGAATTAAAAGAGTGTGTAAGGAGTTTCTTAGCCCGTTCTTCTCCTTATGAACAATCATGTTTGCGAACGGGTGGCTCAACTTGTAAATGGTTTAATAGAAATAAACGTTTGAAGTTTGAGTCAAGTATTGTGTGTGATTTAAACTACCCAACTACCTACCTATCTATCAACAAAAGAATCATGTCACACGAAGACAATATGGCGGAATGGCGGATGGCGCCGATATTTGGGATTAGCGTTCCTCCTACTCCATTCTCTGTCATAATATCAGAAGAGGTGATAACTCTTGCGCGCTGCTCATGCATGCCGGACATCCGAAGACTTACATGGAACTGCGAAACCTACTTGCATGGTCATGGCCGAGGGCGTGCCTTAAGACTTGATGAATCGTAAACATGATGCTTTCCAAGAGCGAGCGACTTTGCTGCCACAGCCAATGTACGGTGTTAAGTGGCAATGGACAGGAAGATACTGCAGACTATGACAGTCAAAGTGTTGGCTGCATTTTTATCCAAGTGGCTGACAGTCATTAACATGATAATATTATGGCTTACTGCAACTTGAACACACAACCCAAGTCAGACCCTAAGAACACATTATGAAAATGCAACATCTCTAAACAAACAATGAAGTTGTATGTGACGGACAACTTAATAGTGCACTCAAAATTACTAACATTAACAGCACAGAATGACCGAACAGCAGAATAAAGATTGGACACCGGGAAAGCATAACAATAAATAAACCTGCTGCTGGATACCCACATCAATCCCGGGAAGTATTTTGCTTTTATAAAGTTTAGTATTTTGTTACTGTAGATATTTACAGTTAACAATATTTTATCTAGTCACATCACACACTGGCTAGGTTAATGCCACCTTTAACTTGCCACCTTTAACTTGACACCTGTGGATGTGAAATAATAAGTTAACACAACAGCTTTAATCACTCCATTTAATTCATTTACTAAGAGCTCAATGTAATTATTGAAATCCAGTAATGATGTGTTAGAAACTGAACTCATGAATCAGATTTAACTTTTTAATTACTTGCATTACCAAATAATTAACTAAGTGGTATCAACAAATTTTAAATCTTGTATTTGACTTTTCATTCGCAGTGACTACAAACATTCAATAGAGAATATTAATTTTTATTTGAACTTAGTCACATTTGACATTCACACTGTAGGCTTATGTCTCACAATCAGATATTGTTTGCATTAAGTGCAACGTTTAGGGCTTTTCAATGAAATGACAAACAAGTTTTAGTTCAACAAGTTGTGACTATGAAATCTTAGTGCGATAAATCAACAGAAAGCAAAGCTTTCAATATGTTAAAACATGAGTGTTTTGTCGGTGTAATTACACAACCAATAGTTTTTAAAGTATTTCTGATCAGTTTAACTTTCCCATCTTAGTTTAATTAACTTAATCTAAGTAAATAATTATTTCAAAACAATTGATTACCTACTTTACAACTTATCACTCCAACTAATTTAAACACTAGTAGGACTGCTTTGTTGGTCCAGTGGTAATGAGCCTTATTATTAAAGCATGAGGGCCTGGATTGGATTCCCAGGTCTGGCAAAGTGTCATTGGGTTTTTCCATCAGGAATTGCTCAGTAGTAGCCCAGACAATCATATTAATGGCAAATAGCAATATCGCTAAACAAGAGGCTCAGGCATGACTGGCAAAGTGTGGATGAATTATTTTCACCTCTGCCTAACCCTTCAGGGATTGCAGGTGTGATGTTATGTTGGACATGTTTTCTTGCACTTTATTTACCTGCACTAACTACCTCCTTGGTCTAGTGGTCGCAAGCACACCTGCTGAGCACGATGTCTTGGGTTCGATTCCCAGGTGGGGCAAAGTGTTATTGGGTTTTTCGATTAGGAATTGCTCAGTAGCAGCCACAGCGTCTGGATTTATCAATCAATCAATCAATCATTTTATTGGCAGGCAACTGAGGCCCATAGATAAAACCCAGATTATTGATTTATGCCCAGTTGTTGGCAATAGGCTCGCCCCCTATTACATTGTACTTAAATATAACTGGTAAAATGTGGGTGTACTATTAGGCACACCTCTACCTAACCTTTCGGGGATTATAGGCGTGATGTTATGTTATTTACTTGCATGACTTCTCACATTTCAGGTTCCAGGCAATTGTCTTATAATAGAGGAAATGATAACCTACTATCAAAGAAATTGAAACAAAATTTAAAGCAACTATAAGGAACTTGAGTCTTCTAAAACTATGCACCCAGTCACTCTCAAGATAGTGATGACATCTATGAAGTACTAGACCACCGTCAATAAGAACACCTTTGAGAATAAGCTGGCTTACCAATGCATATCACAATTGGTTTTAGCCAACCAATACAATTTATTTTAATGCAAAGTGGCAACATTCCACCTGTTGACCACCACCTCAGCAAATGACAGTGGAGCGAGATCACTTAAATATGTGATTCGACCAACAGTTTCAAAAACAACCAGCTTCATGGACTGTAGCCTGGTGAACAAATGACCGTGTCGCCGGCTATAAAATGAGGAACAGCATGGAAACAGCCAACCAAGGATAACTGTTTCAGTGTCTACACAGCATAAGCTAACATAAAAGGTGAGGAGTTTTCAAACTACTTGCTACACTTCACTGATACCTACAGTGTTACATCAATAGGCTTAATACAATAGCCAAATCAACCTACCCACGTGATGCTCATGCGTGATGAGTATTGTGTTGTGTATCCATTTTTGTTTTTGTAATCCTGCCAATTGTAAGCAACTACTAACAATAATAATAACAAAGTATTAGTACTCCTAACAGTAACTAATAAAGTAAAAAATAATAAAACTCACAACCAGCTATTCGTATCCATGGAGGAAACAATTAGCTCAATGAGTAATACAACAAATGAAAAACAATCCTATCAGCCGCCGTGGAGGCAACCGATAATGAACACAACAAATGACAAACAATCCTATCAGTAGCCACGGAGGCAATTGATAATGAACACAACACATGACAAATGATCCTATCAGCAGCCATGGAGGCAATTGATAATGAATACAACACATAACAAACGATCCTATCAGCACCCGTGGAGGTAACTGATAATGAACATAACACATGATAAACTATCCTATCAGCAGCCGTGGAGGCAACTGATAATGAACATAACACATGAAACTATCCTATCAGCAGCCGTGGAAGCAACTGATAATGAAAATAACAAACTATTAGCGGCCGTGGAGGCATCTAATAAACAATACTCTCATGTTATCCTGCTGGGTCCACGGCGGACAAACCGCCCAGAGCCTGGTTCCTTATATCCTGTCAAATCAAAGACTTCGTGCCTGTCACGGAGCAATGGTCCTAAACTCCTTATCCTTTAATCCTGTCAAATCAAAGACTTTGTGTCTATCACAGAGCGGTGTTCCTGATCCTATCCTTTTATCCTGTCAAATCCAAGACTTTGTGTCTATCACAGAGCATTACCTTCCCGTGAGAATGAACAAATAAAAACATGCTACTTTCACTACACTTACCAAATACAAATTACAGATTATGTAAAGCAATCAATAATTTTATTTAAGATGAATCTAGTAAAACGAGGTTCTAAAAATCTAACTCATACTAAGATTAACAATTTAATTAACGTTAACGTTGTTGGATAATTTTGGCAACAATATTCTATTCAGCTAGTAGCTGATCATACAATAGCAATAAAGTCAATACAATTAATGTTGTTGGATAATTTTGGCAACAATATTCTATTAAGCTAGTAGCTGATCATACAATAGCAGTAAACTCAATACAATTAATTTTGTTGGATAATTTTGGCAACAATATTCTATTCAGCTAGTAGCTGATCAAACAATAGCAGTAAACTCAATACAATTAATGTTGTTGGATAATTTGGCAACAATATTCTATTCAGCTAGTAGCTGATCAAACAATATCAATAAACTCAATGTAATAAATGTTATTGAATAATCCAGGCAACATTATTTTATTCAGCTAACAGCTGATCATCAATAAATTTAAATAAAAATTGCAAGCAGCTTTAAGTCTGAAACTGTGCATGTGTCTAGGTGATTCATAAATGCATTTAATTTTAAATATGAAGAAAACTGAATAGATGTCAGATCTATTACAAGCTTTCTATGTTGACTGAAACTTTCTGTTACCAAATCCTACATCTCAATGAACATTGTAGGATAATAAAAGTAACAATAATCTGCCGACAAAATTTATCTCCACTATTTCAGATAACAATCACGAAATTCCATAAAGTGACGGCGGCGGCAGGTGCAGAGCGCGCACCACCGATCAGAATGGCCGTGTCGCCGCAAGAGCGTCTATCTGCTAAGAATATTAGTTAATTTAATTAATAACCAACTTATAATGTCTCATCCATCATAATATTGATCGTGCCATCTGTGGGTTCCAAGAACAATTATTACAATGACCTGTATCGATTGACAGAAGAGATAAGCGCCATCTAATGGTCTCTGTATTAACTAGTACTGAGATCTTATCACGAACTCGTGATAAGATCTTCTGAAGATTAATTTATTAAACGAAAGTCTAGCTAGAACTATAATTAAAATTAAGACAAGCAAATATTTGACAATTGGGATTTAACAATTGCACATTTAACACTAAGATTTGTTTTGAGGCAACATCCCACAATATTGTGGAAGATGGCGCCGAATACGATTTTAATGATCAATAACTCAATTTATAATTTGAAACTACAACTAAATCAGTTTCTGTAACTAATTACAAACTAAAAAGTAACAAGATTATTTTACAGAGCAATGTATTAGTGAAAGACCTGTTTGTATTAAATCCTTTGATCTGCCAGAAATGGTTTTAAGCAAGATCCCATTGTTGTAAAAAGTAATGAAGCCACTAATTAGTTTTAACTCAATAATGCCTTTGCATTTATGAATATTGGCATCGTTTAATTATTAGAGTAATTAATTGTGAAGTATTCTAGTATTGTTTGTAAGGTTTAATGAACTTACTATGTTATAAATTACTGTACCGGCGGTGTGGTACTTCCGCCCGGACAGAGAGAACACGCGTAGGTACAACGAGAAGTCGGGTTAGTTAGCTCGCGATTAGAAAACAATAGAAGTATAGAAATGAAGTGGTTTTTGAAGTGAACAATATTACGTTGTGTAAATGAGAACTGTAACACGAATTAAAAGAGTGTGTAAGGAGTTTCTTAGCCCGTTCTTCTCCTTATGAACAATCATGTTTGCGAACGGGTGGCTCAACTTGTAAATGGTTTAATAGAAATAAACGTTTGAAGTTTGAGTCAAGTATTGTGTGTGATTTAAACTACCCAACTACCTACCTATCTATCAACAAAAGAATCATGTCACACGAAGACAATATGGCGGAATGGCGGATGGCGCCGATATTTGGGATTAGCGTTCCTCCTACTCCATTCTCTGTCATAATATATATATTATACAGTAATTTATGCATAAAACGAATCTGACATACATATCAGAAAAAACAAATTGCTGCGTGCCACCAACGCGCTGTACAAAATGTTCCGGCTCGTGGTAGAGCTTGATAATTGGTCTAGCAGAGGCGTTGACAGTAGTTACTTCTCTGCATAAACAAGCCTGGGCAAGAATTTAACGCTTTAAATTTAACATCATTCTAATATAACATTTCCGTTTTCATAACCTGCATTAATTTCTTCTAGTCGATAGACTCTCAAGATATTTGTCAAGAGAAAACCAAATTGAAGATTCAAGATCAAAACCAAAACTTCTGTAGCAACTTACTTTTTCACAAAAATCTTTCCCTACCTTCCCATTCCATCTATTTCAATTTATTTCACCTCAATCCTGCGCCATTTTACCGACCTCCGTCGAGTAATCGGCGTCTGCTCCTGACTTTCATTGACAAATTAGATTGATTCTATATTAACGGAGCGACTAAAATTACTGCGCCCGTTCGAAACGTCAGGCGTTACCGGTTCGATTCCCGATTCGACTCCAGTTATTTAATATACGGATGACTGAAATTAGAATGAATCTGTGTTATGCTAAATGTGCAGTGTATTTATTTATAATAATTTGTAGCGGTTCTGATGAATTTTCGAATGTAGTTCTACTTTTTGCATTGTTTAGCGCTTTTGGAAGTCTTTGTGAATGGTTTACATATTTTGTGTAAATAATTTCTATGTATGTTTTGTGTGAATAGTAAAATCAGTCCGTCTATTTATAAAATAAGACCGCCTGTACCATTGATAAGTTTAATAACATACCGCGTATTTAAAATATTGTCATATACAAACATCTATAATGTACGTACACATTTATAATTTATTTTTTTATTACTTAATCATCTGCTTGCCCATGTAACGGTAGAATACCGAGAAACTTTATTGTAACACCTAGATACCAATAACCCATGTTTCCAAAGAAATAAATGATTTGCTTTGAAACAATTAACAAAAGCGCTTTTTTTTAAACTTTGCCCCACTCTAGAAATTTCTCTTGTATCGTGGGTGCGTTTACAAACATTTAAATTCACAAACACAAAAAGCCAGACCCGGAACAACTACCTGTAGCCATAGATATATTGGTTCCGTGCGGAAATCGAACCCGCGACAAGAAGCGCAGCAGTCAATCGCTCAGTCACTGCGCCAACTGTGCCGTCAGATTTGATTATCAATCCATCTGCCAAGCATGAGTAATTGAAAAGTTGAGGTATAGCAATTACTACCTCGATTATTATTGTTTGTAGGTCAAAGTTCAGTATAAGACTTTTACAGACAGACACTAGGTAAAGACTATGAACAATCAACAATAAACCTGAAAATAACCTCATCATAGACAAAGGAACAACTGCCAAGTGGCCTCTGGAGCCTTCCCATGGAAACGTAAAGAAGATTTGAGTAGCCTGTTGACTTCAGTAACTTTTTGAACTGGAAGATCGAAATAATATTGAAAAGTTCAACTTGCTGGAGTATCGGTTGCTAGCAGGTTGGCAATGGCTACTTTGGAAAGGTTTTTACAGGTTTTTTCAGTTAATTGAAAATAATATGGACTTTTGACCAGCTTATTGGTGATCATAAGGCCATTTTTGTCACGTAGTAGTCTTATTATTTACTGAAATTGAGACGATTTTCTGTTTTCTTGAAAAACTACTTTAAATAACTACTTTTTTTTTGTTTCAATTTTAATCTGAAGATTCGCTCTTAGCACACTGGTCATTAAAGTTTTGCCATTTTATAAATTGTATTTATTGGACAAAATAGATATTATGTTATTTTCAATGTTCAGTCGATTTTACATTGGGTGCTAACATTTTCATTCTCAAATCGATCATTTTAATCAAACTTATTTCTTGACTTAAGAGAAATTCGTTTAGTTTCTCACTTTTTCTATTAATGTTGATATAAAAAATAATAAAGAAACACCTATAAATGTTATTCAGAATATGATTCTATAAAAATAAATATTAAACCTTTTTAAAAGCACAGGTATTATAAATACCCAAAGCGGTCTCCTTCGGTTCATTCATTGAACGTTTCAAAAGACTGAATCAGCCAGTCATCCTAAACGAGTGTCACGATATATATATAGACATGTTCTAGAGAATGATACGTTAATAATTATTTTATAATAGTGAAGCTGTATGTTTGTCTAGCGATTATTACTAAGTGTATAATACTGTTACTTTCTTGACAAATACATTTTAGATAAATTACCACCAGATTTAGTGTTTAATTTAAACCTTTTTTTTCGGGTGGGAAATCATCAAAATTAAATGACCCCTCCCGCTCTAGGGGGACCGAAAGGAAGTGTCAGACTTGTACTGAATAAAACCCATTCATGTTCCTTCTAAGCCCTTTGTGTTCCAGGGCTGCGGTATCTCTTTCGAACAGTCCTGCAGCCCCAGCAGCGTAACGGCTCTTGCGCGCGTGGAACACGAACGCGCCGTCGACATCGACACGGCCTGTCGTTATAAGACGGACGGACGGCGAGCTAGCCCATTACTCACCATCCACAGGACCTCGCCTATGGTGGCCAGGAGCCACCACGTCTCTCCCTCTCATGTTCCGCCACCTCCATCGCTAGCATGACTGCTTCGCAGAAGGAGGTGTCGGCTTCCCATTCCCTCTCGCTCCGGACCGTGGATTGGACCTGGGCCGGACGCGAGAGGCCGCTGCCACCAATCGCTGGTTTAATTCAAGCCTTAAGACTTAAATAAAACTACAATACAATAATGTATAATTAACTCATAAAATAAAGCTTACTATAAGAAACCAGCCACTGAAACGGTTCCCAAGAATTCATTTTAATGCAATACATGCTTTTATTCAAAATCACTGCAAACTCTGCCTTTTAATTAACAATTAATAATTTAACAGTACAAATGAGAAATAATTCTCTCTTTAAAAAAATGCTAACGTGGGTAACATAATCGTTTTTCGTTGGGAAAGTACATATTGGCTACGCAAGTGCTAATAGGCCCGTAGCGGCGTAGCCGGCGTAGCTGCTACGACGGCTACGCCGCTCGGGCCTATTCTAGTTATTTATAGTTTTTTATCCGACGTGTATTTGTCATAGAATATTGTTGTAATATGATTAGTTATTAAGATATAGAATAAAATAATAAGATCATTTATCTTATTATTTAAAATTCATTATTTGCCAAACTATAATTCAATTTAAAACTAAAGGTGTTTTGGCAAACCAACAAAAGACCAGACAGCCAAAATAAATTTCGGTTGGGGTTTATACGTTAAATCAAAGTAGTTTATGGCTTACCCGTCATTTATATACCCGAAATCCTTCAATGTATCTCTCAATAAATTGTCATTTCCTATTATTTTGTTGAAATACAACGCCACAGAGCTATGTATTATGTTGAATATTAAAGAATAATTAATTAATTTTCTCCAAGAAATATTATTTACAGGAAAATGTAGGCTTTATAACTTTTGTATGTAAAAATGATTTACAGGTAAACTTAGACCTGGCGTATTAGTAGTATTATTTTCTTTATTTAGCTCTTTTAAATATTCCTTAAAAATCAATATAAAATATAAAATTATAGTAGTATCTCTTTTATTCGTTTTTCTTACACATTATTTACATTTTTAAATATTTTATCAACAAAAATTGTACGACGACATTTCAAAATTTAGAAAATAGTAGCCCACCGGCATCGGGAACAGGGTCCGAGCTACCGGTGGCCATGGCTCTTGAGAGAAGAAACTCCTAACAATACGCGCCGTATCCAGAAGTACTGCTTTCTGACAAGCCCTTGATCCAGCTGCCAAGCGAGAGCCTCCTCAGAAGGTGGTCGAGGCTATTGGCTATTAAGCCATTGGCCCACACGACTATCGGCACAATGACTGCTGTACTCACGTCCCACATGTCGACAACCTCACGAGCCAGATCGAGATATTTATATATATATAGTATTATTATTATTTGGAAAGCACTTAACCGATTGCGCACCCAAGTAGGCCACTGTAAGCACAATTTGGCAAAATGGGGAATTAAAGATCCAATCGGTGTGAATGCGGTGCTCCCGACCAGACGATCTCCCACTTGCTGGAGTGTCCGAAGTGTCCCAACACCTACACTTGCCGCACGCCTTAGATGCCGCGATTAACGTGGCCACATACTGGACCCAAGCAACCTAAACAAGTCATACCATCAACACGAAAGAAAAAGAAGGAGTATTCAAACTATACCTCATCTGCTGGAGTGTCCCAGAACCTCCCCCTACTTGTCCCGAAATGTCTAACATGGAAGTAGGATCGACACGACAAGAAGAAGCTAGACTTAAATGTCAGTAGGCAGGGCAGATTGATCGGAGAAAGGTTCCATAATGGTGACGACGTACATCAAGGAAGCGTTGGTAGGTTGCCACATGGTTGACCGATGACCTCATTGAGGCAATCAGACTCCATTGGATGCGAGACAGTGGTGCATCAATGTCTAGTAGTGGGCGTTTTTTGGCTCATGATATATGATGATGACGAAATAATGTGTAGGGGATATGTTCGCCTTGGTATTTATTTATTTATTTATTTAAACTTCATGTACAAGAGTGGTACATAGGCGGACTTAATGCCACAAGGCATTCTCTACCAGTCAACCTTTGGGTCAAATAGGACAGCATTGTGATAGAGTACAAAAAAATAAATAACGCGACGCAACGCGGCGGGCACGACGCGGTGGTATGACGCCATTACTCTTTTTTTAGACTATTCAGTCCCATGGCTGGGTAAAGGCCTCCTCTCTCCAGTGTTTTGTCTACTCTAATAATAATATAAATCTAAACGGCAAGCAACGTCGCGACACATAACCATATTCGCCTCTATAATTATACGCGCCTATTCAGTGACCTACAGGTAAGCACCGATAACCGCACCAATATACACGAACACCTTAATTTACGTCGATATTAGGGCATACTAGTGCGCTGCGAGGCGTTACTCGGTCTAATAATTTGAGTAGAGGCTCCTTTCTGTAATTCTGGTTATTAAATATTTTTATTAAAAAAAGAGTCTCAAAAGGTCAAAAGGACTTCTGAGTATGTGATGTAATTGCTCACCCTTTATTACATGGGACATACAAAATAAGAGGTAAAATATGTTTTACTGTCTACCACTCGAAAAAGTATCTTATGGGGTGGACAGAAGTATAAATAAGTATATATTATATTTTAATATTTATGTTATCAACAGTCTTTAAAAACAGCATAAGCTGCAACCAACCACATAGATGCTTAATTTTAACCTATCAAAATGAGAACAGCTTGTTTTAAAAGTTAAAAATATGTTCTATAAAGTGGGAGTGCAACTAGTTCTGTGAGCTAAATCTAACATTTTCTTAAAGTGGGTAAGTCGCGACTTGAGGGTGAATTTGTCAAGTTTTCCGATCGCGAATCGAGTAGTTTGACTTACTTATGTTTCAACTTAAGTCTGTCACCAGCGCAAGTTGTAGAAGCGAACGGGAATTGGTTTAAAGATGGACTTACAGACTGTCTACTGGACATTAATTCACTTCAAATTCTGAGGAATTTGAGAGCGATTAAATTAGTAAAACTTGAATGAAGCATGAAATGGGATATCAATTTTCAAAATCATGTCGCTGTAATTTCCACAGTCAAAACGGCCGTTCAAGTAAATACAAAAATCATAGCCATGTTTGAAGACTTATTTTACGACCTAAATATTATACGTTTATTACTCCCAAAAGGTTAGTTTTAAATCTCGAATAATACGTTATACCTCAGCCTTATTTAGTAAACTACCCACATTCCAGAACTTTCACGAACCAAAACAAAATCATAACAATTTCAACGTAAGTATCTATTTTATTGTAACCCAGAGAGGAAAAACAAGAGCACCATTGTGTGGAACAAAGAATATTTTAGATTTCAAAGCTTATTGTCTCAGCTGTTATCGAACCAGATAGTAAGAAAGTTTCAACGGAGCAAGTTGTACTCTCACAATGTTCCCTCAATGCTGTTGCGAGTTCGAATAGAACTTCAAACTGCGTGAGTTCGCCGGGTTTTTGCTCTGGACGCCAGGATTTAGCTTATAGACTATAAAAATAGAAACAAAATAAATGTAAAAGCTGTTTATTTTTAGTTTTAGTTTGCTGTTTCATGAGAAAAGAGGATGAAATGTTCGTGTAAATTACAAAACGTTGTAGGATGTTTTTATCGTCGGTTTTTTTTCTATGAACTTTGTTGCTGAGAAAAACAGATGTAATCACCACGCTTGTCTAATATACCTATCAGCTTATAATAATATATATATATAAATGTTCCCACTGCTGGTACACAGGTCTTCTTCCTGTTATTCTCCCACATGACAGGCGGCCTGTATCCATCCATCACGTGATTGCCATCACGATACTGTGGTTCCAGGACAAGCAGTTTTCTCTGTGTTTTATTGGTAATTATAATTGTGTATTTCAGTTTATCAGTAAACAGATAATTTAATTACTTTTTATTTAATGAAACATAATAATTCTGATTGATTGTATTCGCAGATGAATAATTTAATTTTAAATTCATTTCATCTTTTAATGTTATACACTCGCATGACTGAAAATTGTATTAAAACTGTAGTAAATATTACCAAACTTGATAATACATAATGGATGGAGATAATTTATGATGTTTTTTTAAAGGAAAATTTAACAACTGCGATAGATTAATTACCTGATTATTCTTTGACTTTAAAAACTATATTTTTAACAGAAAGAAAAGTTATGACAAAAGATTTTTTTATGACTACTAAGACCAAAAGAACAAGTTGTGAATTTTAAGATATCTTCAGTAAAATTATTTGTGCAACAAACAGTGCGGACAAACCCTCCCCTCCTAGTAAATAGCTAATGATACAACATATCGCAGACCCCGCGACAAGTCGTTAGCGCGTCACTATTGAGATAAGACGGCCAGAGGTCCCCCACATCAATAGAGCAATGGCTACGTTCACGCTGTTCACATGAAAAGGGACATTTATACCTATTCAGTGTTCAATACTGAGGCGGGTAGTTTTTGTGGAGCCGCGGCTTAGAGTGGTAACATTTTAATCTTTTTAAGTAGTTTCTTAAGAAATTGAATTCTAAATATAACACAAAAGATCACATCATGCCTACAGTCGCGAAGGGATAGGCAGTGGAAATAAATATACATATATAAGAACACCCACATTTCGGCAGTTATGGTTTATGTAATACGACCGAGCCATTGCTTGAGTTCGATTTTCATTACTGATTTTTTTTACATTGGCTATTTCCTAAAAAACATTAATTGAACATTTTAAAGTATTTAACGTTTAAATATTTATTTACAGTCATCTCAGTGTTCTCCTTTTCCTTAACTATACCTACACCTATTACACAATCTGTTAATCAAAGCAATCTACTAATACAATATTATGTGAAGCAATAGTGCAGATAATATCTTAACTCAATAACTTACAACACAAACAAACACCACCTAATCTGATCAAGTAAACAGATAAACTTCGACATCCGATCCGTAGATTAATCCTATAGAACGGTAACTGAACATAAATTATATCTAAAGACAAAAAACGGTACAAACTTCTGATGAGTGAAGTCAACCCTTCCACCGGTGACGCTGGAAATTCCTCAAATTCACCGCATTCAACAACAACTGCATCCAATTTTAAATCCTCCCACAAAGAAAATAAAACTTTATTTCCTTTGCACCATTTTGGCTCAGCAATTCATATGCTGGTGTGAAACAAAAACCTTTACAACACAATATTATTTTAAACTTTACTTGTACCACATAAGGTGGAATTTGAATTGAAGGGAGTTGGTAGTGTTGCCTCGACCAGGATTGCAAACTTCTTGCTTAGCTCACTTTTGTTTCGCTGATCGTGGATAAATATTATTCGGAACTAGTTTCGACCGGTTGATTCCAGTTTCAAACAGTTGGTTTTGATTAAAAGTCATTCAGGATGCTTTTATATTTTACACTAGCTGTTGCCCGCGACTTCGTTCGCGTGGAAATTTTGTTGTGTATGCGTGTTCGATTCCCGGGTTGGGTAAAGTGTTGTTTGGTTTTTCCATCAGGAATTTCTCAGTAGTAGCTACGGAGTCTGGATTTGTGCCCGATTGATGCCAATAGGCTCGCCCCCTATTACATGGGACTTCAACTTATCTGGTGAAATGTGGGTGTACGATAAGGTACACACCTGTGCCTAACCGTTCGGGGATTACAGGCGCGATGTTATGTGTGAGAACTGAAGGTCTGATCAAAATGTGATAATGTGGGTGATGACTACAAAAGGCATCTTTTTGGGCGCTGCAATTCTGGGCGGCAGAGGTCTGAAACAAAATTAAAAGGCGTTGAAGCGACGATATGGCTTAAAAACTGGAACATTGTGGTGCCATACGACTTTTTTTTCAAAGTGAACAATCAAACGCCTTGTTGGGCGCTATTTCTTTATTTATTCTAATACCGTTTTGCATACAAAATTAAAAGATTTGTTTAATGACCGTGTGAGAAGCATGAAGCGCCCAAATAAATGCCTGCCACTTTTAAGGTTTTTCCTTGGAATTGGTTGACCGTCATTGTAAAAGCCAATTTTAAATGAAATTGCAAATTCTTAAATTGAAATGGCAAGTTATTTGGAATAACAGGTATGCGGGAAATTAAACCGCTCTCTCCTTTAGCCACTCCTGTAATAATAGTGGCTATTATAATATTACTGCCCAGCTCTGTGATACGAAGCCTGGTTCCATTGCGCAGTCTGGGAATTAACCCCAGGGAGTTGAGCAATTCAACGGGGTAGGCAGTACTATCATCATTAGCCATCACAGGGTCTATGGATGTCGACGCCGACGATCATATAATTTTTTTTTATTTGATTAGCACACTCGTTCTTTGGCGACAGAACTACCCATCACACAACCACCCTTCATTTTTTATATTAACCTCAAAATTTGGAAAAACGTGCATGATGTGATGATATGGATATGCGTGCATCCTCAGTGGCCACTGGTTGGGAAAATTCTTCGGATAATAGAATTTCCCATCTGCGCCCGATTCCAGACGACCCACTCCCATTAGCAGCAGCATATTCGCAAAGACACCTGCTTCGTGGTCGATGTACAGTTGGACGCGCATGTAACAACAGCAACAGTGGCGACGCCTTGAGACATGCGTTTATTTCGTCCGCCGGTGTGCCCCTCTCAATAACTTGCAGTATCTGTCTAAAGTCGCCTGCGAGAAAAACGACAACGCCACCCATCAGCGCCTGGTTGCCGCGAATGTCCTGCAACTGCGGTTCAACGCCTCTTATGCACTTTAAACTTGCACTGCTGCAAAACTCCCCGGCTGCCATTTTCGAGGGAGCCACAGCCACAGCTATGTGACCACACGGTTGGCGCAGTGGCTGAGCGAATGACTGCTGTGTTGCGAGTATCGGGTTCGATTCCCGCACGGAACAAATTTACAACGTCGTTGGTTTTATTTAATTTTAATTTTTGTTTTTATTTTAAAGTGTTTAGAGATATTTTTTCAGCCAGTGAAAATTGGTCAATTAATATTTGTTAATTTATGATTACCTAACTGTCTTTGAATGGTTAAAAAAACCAAAAGCATATTAATCTACTTTATAATGATTTGAAAATCACAAAGCATTAGAAAATAACAAAATATCTAGTTATAAAAAGTGAAAACCGGCTGGGGATCGAATTCGCCAACCATGTTTATTATTTTTGGAAAAAATTATCACGAAAAGTGGAGACTGGCTGTCACTCGAAATTGCGAACCCTGGTTTACAGGGAGGTTTGTGAACCGTCAGCCTACCTCGCTTCGTTTCGATGACAAATGGGATGCTAAAATAGCCGTTCTATTTTAATGCATGGTATGACAGCTGCCATTTGGCAACCAGTTGCGGAATATGGACATAATGCAATATTGCTCATCCCCCTAAGTTATTAGCACGATAATCTATCTCTGTGCCAAACTTCATCTACATCCGTTCAGCCGTTCTGGTGTGATTGAGTAACAAACATCCATCCATCCATCCAAACTTTCGCATTTATAATAGTAGTAAGATACAAAAGACAGATATGATAGAGATACCATAATATTTTTCAAGTAACGAATTACGTGCTTTTTTTAACAATCAAGACGACAAAGACAACAAAGACGAATTTATTTTTGGGACCTAACAATGCAGAGAAACAACCTGAACCTATTATAGTTGTGCAAAACTAAGAACAACGACACAACAAAATAGTTTCAAATTAATTTCAATAACTG
This sequence comes from Noctua comes, assembly GCA_963082995.1. Classification (NCBI taxonomy): domain Eukaryota; kingdom Metazoa; phylum Arthropoda; class Insecta; order Lepidoptera; family Noctuidae; genus Noctua; species Noctua comes. Next base: position 962,128 of record OY720269.1, read on the forward strand.
CCATTATTTTTATTGGGAGCGATAGGTGAAATTCAAAACATCGAGTCTGACAGCACCTGTGGACAGCACACAACGACGTTGTCAGTTCAGAACACCATCGAACGGCCAATCAAACATGAGCAAAGAGATTTTACCAATGATTTAGCTTTATTCATAAGAATTTATTTTGTTGTACATAAAAAAAGAAAATAAACTATAATAATCTCTATCAAAAAAATTACAACCAATTACGAAAAGTATAATTTTACTGGGGATCGAATTTGCGACGTGATGCACGTAAAGCGGTCATGAAACCTTTTCTCTATTTGCTTCGCTGAAATATACTTTGAAATAGACGTTGTTACGCATAATCATGACTGAAACGGTAAACAATTGAATAAAACTGACATAATGCAATACTGCTCACCCCCTTAAGCAAGTAGCGTGATAATATAGCCTAACATTTGTAGAAGCCTGTTAGAAATATTTGTCAAAATTTGAACAGGATCTATGCAGTAGTTTTTGCGACAAGTCGGAACATCGATTTGGATTTTAACGATTTTATTATATGTAGAGATTTTCAATACTCATTTCATACCACAAGCTCGGAAAGCTTGTGGGTTTTTGAATAGCGTTGCATAGAAATATTGTACCATCTTTTTACTTTGACTGTGTATTTTATTAAAAAAAAGAAGCCGTGTGAATAATTGGGTTTGACAAAAATAAAAAACTTTCGTACAAATTGTTGTCGTTTTTGGTGATGGTTTTCAAAAATCATCCCTAATGATTATCATCATTCCCCTGCCCTTATCCCAATTTATTCGGGGTCGGCGCAGCATGTCTTCTTCTTCCATACTTCTCTATTACTCGTCATCTCAACATTCCCCTGTTTTCTAGCATATTAATTCTTCATATAATTTCAAATTCATTTCATTTTGTTTTCTGTCACAATTTTTTTTCATTTCGTTTTAATCAACTAGCTGTTGGTACCAAAATGATTATTATAACTTCACTTATAAAGCTAAACCAAGCTGTCACTCAACTCAAACAATACAAAGCAGAATAAGTTATAAATGTAAATCAACTAAAAACAAACTACATAATCCCACCGCATTGTACGCGACAACTAGTATAATGTACACCAACTAGACGCAATAAACCCCTAAAATGGCCGCCATAATAACAATTGAATCGTAAAGCTGATTATCTAACGGGATTTGGGGCAGTAAATATTGTTATAATGCACGCTCCATTCCCGGCTTGCATACACCACAATATCCCGGTGACGAGAACAATGCAGTCCCCCGGGATCCTGGTAAAGCGGGATGTGGGTATAACTTACTGTTATTAATACGTAACTGAGATTATAAAGATGCCAATTTTGGTGTATGCGGCGTTGTGAGGGAACAATGTATTGCAGTATTTGTTATCGTTAGTTTGTGATTGGAGTATCCTTTGTTATCGTTTAACTTTTCCTTCAATAAATACTCGGAGTAATAATGAGCACTGGATTTTGTATAGAATAAAATAATACGTATTGAGGAGTAATACATACTGCTACTTCATCCCAGCTTGAGATGCTGTCTTTCACGAACTATGTTTTCTAGTTATCCAGCTACAATTTTTAAGGGCGAATTTCACTAATTGGACTGAACTCGATCAGCACGTCTAAGCCACCTTCAGGAATTGTTGGTACCAATATTCCAAGTAATGATCACACTGACCGCTCTTGAGTGCAATTAAATGTGCTCTCAGCTTCCAAGTTCCTACTTTTATCCACTAGTTAACCCCTATTTAAAAGGTCATAACCTATTGCAGAATTATCATATTCTAGGCCAGTTAGATAAAGCTGTGCGTTGTCTGTCAGTGAATTTAAGATTCAAGAAGTTCGTTTGTAAAGAACTACTACGAGCTAGTACCGACCACAGAACAGTAAAAAAAGGTACTGACTTCCTATAATAGTACTGTAATTATGGTGATATGAAGAAGGCGTTATGGTATGTCAAATTGTTGTATACCAATTGCCTTGAGTAAGTAATGTAAGCAAAGCGTCATGAATTGAACCACAACATAATAACATAATCTGTAGATACCTACTAATACAGATAGATGAACCATAGACGTGGGGATGAAGCAGAATCTTTTACTTATTAAATACATTAAAGCATTGGTCGGCATTATCTTAAGACGAGAATAAAAACACCAGCCATTCCATGGAAATCTTTTGATCTGCTCGCGATCTTTGGAATTGAAAGAAAAAATCTGGATGTCTTTGATGATTGAGAGTATTTATGGCGGTACAAAAATCTCAGAAATCTTGTTAAGTTTTTTAGATGTTTACTGGTTTTCTTTCAATATTCGATGTTTTTAAGACTTTTTGAATAGACTGTGGAATGTTTCTAAAAGTATTTAGTGTGTTTTTAAAAACAACTACCCACTTTGCCTCATACTTAAAAATAGTGTGTACAAAAAACCGTATTGGTACATCACCAAGTTAGGTATTTACATTTTTTTCATAATTTCACAAAACGTGTTTTAATTATCTATCTCACTTACAATCAGTTTTATTCCAAAAATACTACACATCTAACATTCATAGCAAAAGTAAATCGAAATGTGCTAACTACAGACTGTAACACAAAGCGGATTCAAAGGTCCCGGTACAGTACCGGGACAACTTTTAAAACGTGTCCCAGAGGTGGTCCCGGTACCGATAGCGATCGCCTCGGCGAGATCGGAACCGTTTTAGAGTTATGTCCTCGACACTCCTGAGGAATGAATGGAGTTCAGTTTGTGAGTTCCAGACAAAGTGGCCTGTTGTTGTTCTGCTTGGGAGAAAATGCGTCGGACTCGCGCATGGGTTCCGTACCGTCGTAGAAGAGGAGTCCCCTTTAATTTTTAATTTATTTTTGTTTGTATAGTGGCAACAGAAAATTTCAACTGTCTACCTATAAAAGTACCCTTAACGAAGCCGAAAGGTACTTTTTCTCACCGTCATTGCGATCATTTTTAGGGTCCCGTACCCGAAGGATACATTACGGATCATGAGATACAGCCAGCTGACAGACGGACGAACGGACGGACGGACAGACGGACGGACGGACAACGGGTACGGAACCCTAAAAAGTTAGGAACCTTGAAAAAAAAAAACTTACTGCTTGTGACTTTTGACTTTGATACCTTTTCTTTGGTTCACTTTGACACTTGCGCGATCCAAGCGAGTGCGAGAGTAAGGTGGTTGTACACTCTCGCCGACTTACTCCGAGGCACTCGCCGTGCGAGGGTGTACATAGTAGCGCTCGTCTAGTCTTGGTGTTCCTCGCTTGCTGACCATCCTTAGTCGGTTTACTGCGAGATGTTTCGGGGGAGATATAGAGAGAGCTCTCAGTCTTGTCATCTTAAGCCATCACATTAATAGTAGAGCTCCACTAGCGTCCATTTTCCTCGCTTACTCTCCATGATCATCGTCTATTGGCGGTTCTTTGCGAAACGTCTCGGGAGGGACAGAGCGAGCAATTAGACAAAATGTTTGCTAAGTAGGTAACGTTTATAGATGTTGGCCTTAGTCTAACTATTGCTTGTCAAAACTCAAAGGAAAAAATAAAGCAATCGTCATACATATAGGCCTCACGGCTCAAACCTTATTGACAATTAATGCCAATGATTGATTTCATACAAAGTTCAGCAAAAATTGAATCTTTCTCGCAATTGATTTTCGAGTATCTTGTCTTTCAGCTTACCAAATTTCAGAAATACCGTTTATTCCTTATCCCTTTACTTATATCCACAGAAAATAATAACAAAAACAAAACACCACCCAACGGACTCTGCACAAACAAAATTGTTCGCAAAATTTAACTAAAAGTGCATAAAATAACCTGACTAGCAAAACTGAAGACACAGATATGCAAAACTGTACAACGTTATTTACATAATCCATGGCAAGAAGCCGGCCGTCGACGTGTGCCCCTTGTAAATAGAATAAAACCCATTTATCCTGGGGCTAAACTGTGGCCCAATGGATATGGCTGGAATTAGGCCGAGGAGGGTTATGGTTTCGGCATGTATTTAGTTTTCGGCTTACGCTGAGACTACACTGCTGACGTCGAAAATTTTGATCAAGCTGGACCTTGAAACTAAGTAGCCAGATAACATTTTGTATGTGTATTTTTTATGAATCACGATTATGTAACATGCTTCTAGTTTCGGAAACTACAGTCCACCTTAGATTATTCAGTTAGTTTTAAAACCGTACATTAAGTAATTTAGGTAGGTGGTAAATTCTTTAGGCCTATCTCTGTAACAAATGTCGGTTTCGGCTTAATACTTAGTTTCGGCTTCCAATTCGATTTCGGCCTTATACCTTACCTCACCAAACAGTATCATGTTGTAGTTTTTTGGCGCGAACACGCTTCCACATTGTTGTCACGCGCACTCGCCGCATACACTCCGCTGCCCTGTTTATATAACAAAAAAACTGCAGCAGATTATGATATTTTATATTTTAACATTAAATATGAAATTGTATGTCTGGTAGTGAAAGGAAAATAAAATATTCATTGTGTTTTAGATATTGGGAGTTACAGCTCTTTTTACCCGACTACGGTGAAGCCAAAAAGAAGGGTTATGATTTTAGCAGTCTGTGTATGTATGTATGTATGTTTGCATTTACGTATGTTCCTCCGTAGCGCTTAAACTATTCATCCGATTTTGATAAATAACCTGTCAATCGTTTCATAACTATGGGCCGGGTAACATAGGCTATATTTTAACCGACTTCAATAATGGGAGGAGTCGATTTTACTTTGTAAACCCCGAATTTAATTAGAGCGTGATTTTTCAGTAGTCGGGTTTTTTCGTTGTAGTATACACACACAATATTCATTCAATCACATCCACACAAATTCTTGTTTGAAATAATTTTTTAGGACTGTCATCGTTATTTTTTTTACAAGATTAATACCATTTTCTGCAAGTGTCGTCAAAATCATTTGTTGTGGATGAAACTTTACCTGTGGATAAACCTTTTTTTTTTTTATTTATTTTATAAATATTAAAATAATCATCAATCGATTTTATAAATATTAAAACAATATAATTAAACAAACGTTTAGTCATTAAGTTACATAGCATTTTTTTTTTTTTTTTAACGTGGTAAAATCATTAAATGAGTCCTCCCACCCAGGGCAGAGCGGGAGGGACTGTCAGACTTGCACTGACTAAAATCCACGGTGTCCTTCAGTAGCCCTTTATGTTCCAGGGTCACGGTAATTCTATGAGTCCCGCGACCCATTAAGTATACCATTCATTCAGTTTAACTGTTGCTAAAACACGAAGCAAAAAAAGTCAAACATAAAATGTTTTCGTGTACAGCTTTTCATAAACTTAAAAATATTTCGTACGTACCCTCTTTTTCTATGCATCTCATGTCCGCACTAATTTCTCAGGAGACTGCCTTGCATTTAGGACGGAAACTACCTCCACTTTGAAGCATTACAGAGAATTTATTACACTGACATTCAGTACTTGAGCTTTTATAAGTAGACTAGCGACCCGCCCCGACTTTGCACGGTTGCAATATATATATATAAACCTTCCTCTTGAATCAGTCTATCCATTACTGAAAACCGCATCAAAATCCGTTGCGTTGTTTTAAAGATCTAAACATACATAGGGACGGACGGACAGTGGGAAGCGAATTTGTTTTACACTATGTAGTGATTTTGTAATAATTTTCACGCACCTCGTTTGAACTTAAATGATTTGATTATTTTTTTAACTTTTGTATAGCTGCTCACGGTTGCATAATTAAGTGCATACATAAGTTATATTTAGTGTGAGTTGAACTGAATTTACATAAATTAATTCTATCGAGATTATTTCTGTTTTGTAATTTGTTTCTATTCAATAAGCAATTTGTGCTAATGTAAAAACTGATTTAAACATTGTTCTTCTTACCTTTAGTGAAAGTCATAAACCCATTCTCACTTAGATTTACTAAGCTACATCTGAATAAATTTCCAAATATTTAAGCGCCGCGCCGTTAGAATTTCAACACTAGGTGTTACAAGACGCAAATTGATAAAAAAAAACTTCTCCACCACAAGGTAGGCAACAGCATCAATATTTATTTATTTATTTATTAAAACTTTATGCAGAAGAACTGCACAATGGCGGACTTAATGCCGTAGGCATTTTATATCTCCACTGATAAAATTATGCGACATCTTGTCTGGATTAAAAAGTAACCTATAGGTTAATCCAGGTTATAAACGATCTGTGTGCCAAATATCATCCAAATTCGTTTAGTTTTTTGTGCAAACCGGAACATACATCCAAACAAACTGACCAAAATTCTAAAAAACTATATTATCGGCATCAAACTCGAATATTCAATGTAAGGTTTGACTTAATTACTATTTTCATTTTACATCGTCCGCGTAGAGCTGAAATTCTTTTGGTTTAGATACTAATGAATTATTATAACAATAACAATATAGAACTTTGTTCATGGCTAATTGTCCTTCACTACGTGTGATATTTAAGGAAAACTGTAAAGAAATACCTACTATAAAGGATCGGTATCTACCTAAATACCGTCCTTCACAGTATTTCTTTATATACAATGTTTTTCACTAATTCGGGAGCGGGCACTAAAACAAACAGGCCAGTTGGAGAGCTTACACGTGAGCAAGCCACATAAACTGGCCGTGGGAGAAACAGTCTTGCTGCAAATCGACTCCAGCAAATTTCAGAGTTTGTCCCCTGTGAGTTATTAATAGTCATCGCGAAACAGACCTTGATAGGGAACTACAATCTTTTAAATTGAAAAAGAGTTTAAAAATTCTACAGGATAATTAACCGACTCGTTCATATCGACTATGGTATTAACAGAATTATACATCATTTCTTCACCTTCGAATGTATTTATCAACATTTCGTTGATCGCAGCGGCTTGGTCGTTTTTGGGAGTCAAAATGGCTCTCTTGCAAAATCACTACGTCGGTTCATGGACGATCAACTTCAAAACAAAACATCATCCCCCTTTTCACCCCCTTGTGGGTTGATATTAAAAAAAAAAACAACGATTTACGTTGTGTTAGTTTCCAACCATAAAGCGAAATTTTAGTGATTTTAACTTGAAAATACCTTTTTAAAAACGCTAGTAACTGTTGAGGAGTTCCTTCGTGAGAAGACGATCCTGGCTGCAGGAAGAGGTCATGATAAAAATATTATCTTTATCTATCAAACTTGAACGCGTATACAAAGTTTTGTGTCTGTGCTACTAACCGTTTTCTTTTAATGTATTTATTTAATAATATTATAGTACAGAGGTGTGGCTTAATTGTAAACTCGCTAAACTTTTACGTTTGATGGCGAGAGACGCTCTTTTACATAACAATGAACCACCTTACTTAAATAGCTACTTTTTATAAATTCTACTGTTATGATTAAATTTAATCATATCACAGTACCTACATTTTGATATAAGTGGGGAAACTTTGTTACTGCATTCGAGGCGGAATTAGCGTAAGTAAACAGCCCAATATGAAAAATTCTTCGTTGAAGAGTTCTCTCTTGAGGAGAGGATCCTAGTTGCAGGATTAACGAAAGTCTGTCATAAAAATGTATTGTCACCAGATTAGAACCAACGGTGTGTGCAAAATTTCAGCTCAATTGGTTGTTCAAAATTGAGTTGCAAGATCCCACCCGAACAAACATATTTACTTATCTTCATCGCCCTTTTTAACCCTTCGGGGGTGGAATTATCAAAAACACTGAGACACGTATAAATTAACTTTCAATCGCCAGCCTAAACACAAAATTTGAAAATCCTAACTTCGAAACTGACGGAGGAGTTGCATATAAACTTCCATCCCCTATTTTACCCCTTTAGGGGTGGAATTCCCAAAAACCCTTTCTTAGTGGATATTTACTCTTCGAAAAGAACACACCCTCTAAGTTTCATGTCTTTAGGACCAGCGGTTTGGGCTGTGTGTTGATATATTACCTAGTCAGTCAGTCAGTCAGTTTACCATTTTATATATAGATTATTATTACACAGTGTCTTAGAAAACGTTCCAATTTGTTCAGGAGTTGCAAACATGGCAGAGTAGTGCACGGTTCAAACCTCAGTCGGGTAAAGTGTTGTTATGTTTTCAATCAGTATCAGTAGGAGCCAAGAATCTGAAATGTAACATTGATGGTAGACGGCTTATACCCTCTTTTATAATACAAAGGTATTTGTGATTCTGAAATGTACATAATAAAGAGACACAACACAATATCTATCTATCAATTTGGCTATCAAGTTGTAAGCTTTCTCTGACCTATTATTTTATTTTGCCCGAGAGGACCCATTGCCATTTAATTTTGCCATTCTAGATAAAACACGAGTTTCAGGCAAATATTTGTCGATTTGCAGAGAACCAACATGTTGTAAGTCCCCAGTACAGTGGTCTACACAAGTATCTCCACACAAGGCGAACACCCCAGTACGCAGGCCGCGCTGAACGAATTCAATTCCCCACTAAAACTCAATAATATTGCCAATCGGTGGCAACAACGGGGGCCATTGTGTTTTAGAAAAGGTTTTTGTTGTGCGCCGACAGAACGCCGATGGCTCTAAACTACGGAACCACATTTGTGTCGTGCGAATATTTTTGATGTTTCGAAAATACCACTGGCTTTTGGTGTTTAATTTTTGTCGTGCTAAATGTTTTAACGACACTTCGTGACATATGTGGATCGACAGGAGCATGCTAAATTATAATATTACATTACAATTTACGGTCATCACGAGTGTTGTGCTAAGAAGTAAGTTTAAGTTTGATTACTGAATTTAAAAACGACATAATCATTATATTCAACAAATCATTAAATTATAAATCCTGTGTTATACGTTCTCATGATAATAGATGGCGCCACGTGTCTTTCGAGTAATGATTGAATTATAATTATTAGAAACAGAGTTCTACCCGAATTGATTGTCATATTCTAAATTAAAGCGAGCGTAGCCGCGTGCAAAGGCTAGTATTCAATAATTATCCATTGATTCAATATTATGTGCTATTTAAAACGGACATTAGAAACTTCATGAACATTTTGAAATTCGGTGATGCACGATAAAATTCTAGACTGTCAATTTGCCATCCTTCTTGATACACTGTATCTTGATCTTAGATAATGAAAATAGTCTTACTGGTATATTCCTAATCACGATATCTAAGCGGACTATTAATATCTTACAAGCTTTTATTTAACTTGTTCAGTTTCGTACCGCTGATATATTATATAGCTGAGTGCCGTTATTTGAAGACTATAATTATGTCTTTACCGATTCTATCGTACACTGTACTTGATTGATACCTGTGTAGACTTAGAGACTATTAGACGTGCAACTACTTTAACAATTTTAACTAAGCATCCAATTAGATTGCAGCAGATCATTTTATTATTAATATGTCAACATACTTTTACATACTTTACTCTCATGAAATGTATGTAAAAGTTGAGTTTCCATGTTTACACAAGTTATCAAATGCCACACGGACTGTTCCGAACATGATTGAAGAATAAAGATGATATAACATTTTGTCAGCTATCATTTACTGGGTTACTTATTCGTAAAGGTATAATTTTGTAGCCCACCGTAGACCGCCAACCGCAGCTGCAAAGTTAACCAACCACTTGGCCAGACCACAGTCGCTATGCGAGCTGTAATATGTCATCTAATAGTACTATCTCATGCAGGCATAAACATAAACTGACGCCTTTTCAAATGGGAGTAGACAGAAACTACAAAAGTAAGATCCTTACATACTCCTTTTGCTTCATCCACGATCATACATTTGGTCATTCACGGTCACATAATCACTTTTCTTAATCTAAGGCAATTGTCACACGACACCCCTTGTCCGCGCAGTCGGGCAGAGGCGGCGACGCCGATGTCCGTGAGATCCGCTTAACTGCTCGACCGCGCGGACAAGTGGTGTCGTGTGATAACTGACTTACTTTCTATGCATAACTTACAGTTGGCCAAAATTTTCCAAATCCCTAATCATACCAAATAGTTACTTCTATGAAGCAGTTACATCTCTACACATCTCTTGTTCTATATTTTGTAGAAGCGTAATTAAGCGACTGGATTAGTTCGTGTGAGATTAATCTAACGATTTTAGATAGTAAATCACTTAGTATGATTGAGAGGACTTGATTAATATTGAACTTGTACACCTACTTAACTTGAGTGATACAGTTACATTAATCTTGAATAATAACTATTTTAACTCTTAGTTTAAGGGTTGATAATGTTAGTCATGATTCGATGACTTTTCACTAAAGATAGGCTATGCATTCACTCTTCTTGACGTTAAATACATCAAGTCATGACTGTGAGCGTACTTTTCACGGATGTCTTACAGTTCAGGGACATGTTTGTACTCTCGTCGACATTCAAGATAATAATATTACAATCAAAAGTATTCCTTCAGCAACTTTTGACGTATGCCCTATGTAACAATGACTAACCAGCAGGCCTTCCCTTTGTGACGCGAAACGGTTTGGTTCTCCTTTATCTTCTCAAAATTACATTCTACGATAGGATGTTGAAGAAACCAAAATGTTGGCAACTTTGTTGAAAGTCGTTCCAGAAATACAAAACTCTTCGAAGGCCATTTCCACTTGATAAGGCCAGCAGAAAAGAGGACCCGAACACCTGAATCACTAAAGGAACTATAACTTACCAATCAACCGACGATTATGTAGCTTGCCAAAATTAAATTAATAGGAACCGTCAATAGGTAATAATAACAGGTAACTTATCTATCTATATATATATAATAGTAAACTGAATGACTGACTGACTGACTGGGTGATATATCAACACACAGCTCAAACCGCTGGTCCTAGAGACATGAAAATTGGAGGGTGTGTTCTTTGTGAAGAGAAAATTTCCAGTAAGAAAGGATTTTTGGGAATTCTACCCCTAAAGGGGTAAAATAGGGGATGGAAGTTTGTATGAAAGTCTGTCAGTTTTGAAGTTAGGATCTTCAAATTTTGTGTTTAGGCTGACGATTGAAAATTAATTTATACATGTCTCGGCGTTTTTGATAATTCTATCCCCGAAGGGTTAAAAAGGGGGGTGAAGGTACTATGTTTGTTCAGGTGGAATGCAACTTAACTTTGTACAACCGATTGAGCTGAAATTTTGCACACACCTTTGGTTCTAGTGACAACACATTTTTATGACAGACATTCCTTAATCCTGCATCCTGGATCGTCTCCTCGAGAGAGAACTCTTCAACGGTTAGTAGCACGGTCACAAAACTTTGTTTACGCGTTCAAGTTTGATAGATAAAGATGATTTTTAATCTTTGATTTTGATTAAGCGGCTAAGTTCAGCAGCATATGCTATTAGAAAAATCCGTCAATGTACTGATGTAGATACCGCTAGACTGGTCTATTTTAGTTACTTTCATAGTTTACTGTCGTATGGCATTTTACTATGGGGACGGGCTGCAGACATTGAGTCTATATTTATTCTGCAAAAAAGAGCCATCAGAGCCATATATAATCTTCGTAGGCGTGATTCTCTGAGGGAACTGTTTAAGGAAATTAACATCATGACGGTACATTCTCAATACATCTATGAAAACATAATGTATGTAAGAAAAAATCTACATCTTTTTAATAAAAGAGGTGACAGACACAATTACAGTACTAGAAATAGAGACCAATTAGTTCAGCCAGGCTTCAGACTCATCTTTCATGGGGTACTGTTTGAGATGCTACAACAAAATTCCACAAAGTATTCTTGAACTGAATGAAACGAAATTTAAAACATGCATTAAACGCACACTGTGTAGGCAAGCATATTACAAGTTAGACGATTATATCGTTGATAAAAATGCTTGGCTCAATGCCGGTCCTGCTCCACAAGGACAGGGGCGCATAAATGAATAGCATTACATATCCCAATCACCTGCGCTCTTGATGATTTATTTACTGCATCAGTGAGCGGGGTACACGTGGCTGAGTTTTGGGCTAAGCATATTTAAACTTTTTGCCATCGAAACGCCAAGAAGAAGAAGAAGCATTAAATAGTAAGTTGGAGCTGCTGAAGATTGTACAACTATCTTTGCATTGTATAAATTCAATCTCTTTAGTATTATATAGCCGCATAGCCCATATTGTGTGAGTACTATGTAATAGAAAGCTGTCATTCGCGGGAAACCTACGTCTTTTCTTGACTTGAATGTGCCCTGGCGGTTAGGAGTGTGTCATGCTCACTCAAATGTCTCGCTGATGGTGGCGCGTGTGTCGGATCATTTTGTTCCCTTCAAAATGGTTGAGTTGAACGGTGCTGATACATGCGTCATGTTCGTGAACGGGCGCTGTCAGTTGTGACTGGTCATCTCTTGGTTGCCACGGCTTATTTGAATTGATTATTTTTATTTTATTTTTTTGAATTGTTTACTATGGACACTTTTAACGTACACATCTTGCTACATCGTTCTCACATAATGTACCATCTCAACATGAATAATGTAACCAAGAGTTTGTAAAAGTATACTGATTTAAAAGAGTGTCCATGGAGTTTCTTGCCCGTTCTTCTCCATAGAGATCTACGTTAGGGAATGGGCAACTACAGTACTTTCACAGTTTTTATGCCTTGTGACTGGGACTGTAGCTATTGTTGTATTTGTTTCGACAATTCAAAAGTGCCTGTAACTGGCCTATTTGAAATAAATGCTTTGATTTTGATTTTAACCGACTTCCAAAAGGAGGAGGATTTTTTTTTTTGTGTTTATCTTCAGCGATTTCTTCGGCAATTGAGAACCAATTTTGATCATTCTTTTTTTGTGTGGACAAATATTATTTCGCGGTGGTTCCGTTTAAATTTGGTGAAGATCTGATACTGATCTTCGGAGATATCAATGGAACTCTTCAATAATAGACAGAATCTATCGTGATTGCTGCAATCGCTTGGATGTTTATTGTTTACACAACACCATAACATAACATCACGCCTGTATGCTTTGAGGGGGTACGCAGATGTGTACCAGTACACCCACATTTTAATAATTAGGTATGCTAAGTTCCATTTTATTGGGGACTAGCTGTGCCCGAAACTTCGCTCACGTAAGCGCGTATTCTTTTGGCATTATTAGGGAACATTACATGGGAACATGAAGTCGTAGTATATTCATAATATCTTCTACAAAATAATCCATTTTAATATTATAAATGCGAAAGTAACTCTGTTTGTTTGTTACGTTTTCATGACTAAACAGCTGATTGGATCGTAATGAAAGGAGATAGATTATATCCTGAGGAATGATATAGGTTATCGTTTTTTTCTCACACATACACATCAAAATTTCCACGCGAACGAAGTCGCGGGCAACAGCTAGTCAATTACATAATTATTACGTCGGTCGTTAGGTTAGATTTAAGCTCAGGCGTAGGCGTTTCTCTATGTCGAGCAATGAAACCAATATCGTGTTTTATAACTGTTGTTGTGTCAATAATAACGTTTAATTGATTAAAGTTATGATTGCCTCTGGCTGTGCTAAAATTGTACGGTACAAATGGAAATTGATCTACATATTCATACTATGATTGAAGAGTTTTGAAAAAGGCTGCTAAAACCACTAGACCGTGAAGGTGATCACTTGTTTTCAGCCTTTGTTTTTATCTAACGAACTACCTGCATATTAACTTTTCCCATACCGAGAATCGAACATAGAACCTGATTTTCAGCAGTAGCGCTTGCCATCACTAGACATTTCATGAAAACATACACCATCATTATAAATATTTTCTTTTCAGTTTAAATCTCAACAAATGACCTTATTAATATCCAATATAATATCTCAAACTAGTTATCAGCAAGTACACTAATGAGAATGTAATATAGAGGTCTCACCGCGCATGCTCCGAGCAGTTAACCTGTGCCGATGTTTGGGCACCCCTGACCTGCCCTGTTGGCTCATTGTTGGCCTTACTTAGTGTGTCAGCACGGGTGGATAGATGTGTCATTGATGGAGCATGCATGATTAATTGATTGCGTATCCAGTCATTTTTAACCCCCGACGCAAAAAGAGGGGAGTTTGACCGCAATGTGTGTGTGTGTGTATGTCTCTGGCACCGTAGCTCTTAAACGAGTGAACCGATTTGGATGCAGTTTTTTTAATTTGAAAACTAGTTTCTTGGCGATGGTTCTTAGATACGTTTTATTAAAATCGATGCTGCCATTTACTAGTTAAGGGGGATGAAAGTGGGTATGAAAAATCGAATATTTACAAATATACCCAAGTAGGGTATCAAATGAAAGTGCATGATGTATATATTAGAATAAAATAGAATTTTCTCTTTATTCGAGTATCCATGACACAAAAACGTATGACTATGTTAGTAAACACATATAAAAACAAATCAACACAAGAAATAACGGTGGATCACGGCTGCGACAACCCTTGAGTGATAGCACAACAGCGACCCACATACACATAGTCCAGGCGACTGGCAATCACGTTTAAGATACTGTCGGTGCCACCCTACACCCTGCGCACCAGGGAAGCGCACCTTTTACGCATTGTTGCGTAAAAACAATCCACATGCGCATCTGCGAACATCGCCGACGCACTACAGAAGCGGGGCAGCCCCACCGCATCCTAAACGCGTTATTATACTGAACGCGGAGAGCACTGTAAGATCTTTGCGTACATCAGCTAGCCCACAGTCTGCACGTGTATAATGAAGTACAGTATGCTCGAAAGAGCGTGACTTTAACTGTACGTGAGCATCGTGCAAACCTGCGAGCCAACATGTTCGCTCTGACCGACAATGCCCTCCGCTCCCGTTCAATGTCATCATCGTCTCTGAGGTCAGGGGTCAGTATGTGACCAAGGTACTTGAACTGCTGTACTCTCTGCAAAGGTGTGCCATACAGTAGTACAGGAGGCACTCTCTCAGGGCTTTTACCCCCAGCCTTAAACACCATGAACACAGACTTATTACAGTTATACGCCAAGCCATGTACTTTGGCGTAAGTCTCACACTGGGCAAACAACTTTCTCAAGGCACAGACGCACTCAGCAGCACCATGTCGTCAGTATAACTGATATTATTGACACAGATACCGTCCAAGTAGCATCCAACCCTGGTACTTCTGAGCTCGGCAATAAGTCCGTTCACATAAAGATTGAAAAGCGTTGGTGAGCTCAACCCCCCCTGCTCCACCCCGCACTCCAACCCGTATGGACGAGAAAACGCCCCCGCCTATCGCACAATGTTGATCTGGTTTCCATACCAAAACTTTAAAATGTTAACGAGTTCTATCGGCAATTCAGCCCGCTCTAATTTACTCCATAACACATCATAGGAAACCAGATCAAAAGCCCTGGACAGGTCCAGGAAGCAAACGTAAATCGGCGTTTCGCGCTTCGTATAGTATGTGACAGCATGCTTAAGACACAAAACTGCACTCTCAGTTGAAAACCCAACTCTGAAACCGAACTGGTTATCATGCAAAGTTACACTTTTATTTAATTATGTATTAAGCATGCTGTCAAAAACCTTCGGTATCACAGTAGATAGTGAAATAGGCCTGTAGTTAATATTGTCGGCGAGGTCACCAGTTTTGTTTTTAGCAATTAGCACAACCACTGTTCGCATCATCTCACCAGGCAGGTAACTCATGCAGGCATGAAATCGCATGCGGTCATGGTAGCTCATGCAGAAGCTATACAGCATAGAAAGTCCCCTAGCTAAGCAAGTACCCTAGCTAAGCGAGGGCCAGCATATCGGAAGTGCTCGATGCTGAGCCCGTCATGGCCCGGGGACTTACCTCTCGACATACTTCTAATAGTATCGGTAATCTCCTGGATTTAAATTTAACCCCTAATTCCATACCGGCGCAACATCGGGCACCGACCGCGAGGGTCCTAAAGGCGACTTCACATCAAACGCCTCTTGAAAAAGATTGGCAATGTCTTCCGGATCACTCATGCCACCGACGCTCACAGAGATTCCCGGTTTAGTTTTTAACTTATTTGTGTGCTTCCAGAAACTACGAAAATCATTTTTAGCGTGGTGTGAGGCTAGAAACACACACAACAAACAACACAGCAACAAATACACAGACAACAATACACAATACAATTAGACATGTTTTATCAAAATTGGTGTAGCCATTAACTAAAGGAGATTGGCATGAACCCATATATTTTCAGTATCACATACGGGCTTACCGTTTCATAGAATGATTATATGGATTTGAATGCTACAATAGAGTATAACAAAATATGTAATGGTAAGATATACATTAGAGTTGGGGATATTAAATTGATTTATACATAACCTCAAAATGGACCACGAAAAATAATACGTAGAAGTACCTACCTACTTAATGTAAACCAAAGCAGACCCTTTTAATCATACATTTCAATCAGATAAAGTGGATAGATTGTACTTTATTAACTATAGAAGGATTTTTGTGTTAAGCACTAGTAAGATTTTAAAGTAGGGTGTTCTAAGTTGAGATAAGAAAACGGCAATTATAGATAAGAAGATTTTGAATTATTTTAGGCCATCCAATTGCTATGACGTCACTTACAATAGTAATAACGTACCGTTTGCGGGATTCGAATCCGCATCCTAGATGGTCCATGGTCCATCCACAAGATGGTTGTCAATAGGATAAAAGATAATAAATAATTTAAAATAGAATAGGTAAAAAAATAAAACCATAGTATTTATAATAACTTTTTATTCTAATGATAACAATATTATAAAGTTATTTTCAATCACCACGCGTCGACGTATGTTGTCAGGGACATGAAAACGTTCAGAGTTGCGACATCCACTAAATAAGCAGTGCCTGGGTGCTTCTGGTACTCTTCTTAAGTTGGGCAGAGTGATTGTCTGAGCTCGAAGTTGGTTTTCGTGTCTTCACAGAAGTTCTTGTTGTGGTTGTTCCCAACAAGTTACGCAAATTGGTTCATAACCTGTTAAAACAATTCAATACTTTATTTTGACGCATATAAACTTTTTATTGCCTTGAAATCGGATTCCACTATAATCCTGCTAATATACTTCTAATTATTGCCCGCCCCAGTAAGTATAGACTCTTTTCCGACTATCACCATTAATAACAATATTAAAAAATAGACAGGTCCATCTAGGTGAAGTTATTCAACACCAGCAATCAGCATCCTCCCTATCTTAACGTCTCTTTTTCTTTGAGTGTGTCATTCTTTCAGAAAATAATAGAGAAAAAAACATAGAAAGCAAAAATATGTCATACATACCTGACATGGCTGTATCCTCTGGTTAATTATTGCAACTATCTGGGTTTCCTCCTCTGATGCATGATTGATATGACTCTCAGTCTCAATCACTGAAGTACCACAAACAATACAGGTATGTTGCAGCTGATGCATTCCTATCGCCCAGCAAGAAATGCATACATAATCAGAAGTGTTGATCTAAAAACAATGTTTGTTCAGAAAATAGTAGTCATAAAAACTGTGGCCAATATTATAGTTGTCTTTTTTTAATGTTATAGCAACGTGGTGGCTCAAAATAAGAGTTCACACTTCATTTATAGATGCAGAAAACATTACACATATCACAAAGAACGAATTATGCAGGGTTTAAACATAAAACACAAAAAAAATCCTGACGTAAATATATTTTTTTGTATTTGACATAAGTGACAGCTGTGTTGCCAAATATTGATTAACAATCGATTCGAATCGATTAAAATCATCGAATCAATACGAAATTAATTTAGTGAAAGCAATGCTATTTAAATTATAATTATGTTGTTTAAAGTGAGCATATATTCTCGAATCAAATCAATCTACTTTATTTTTATTTAATGAACAATATTTGGACGAAAGATACTTTCCAAAACATACATAATACTTGTGGAATTGCTTTGGCCGTCTATTCGTCTATTTAAATCAATTTTTTTGAATAAGCGATTTTTTTCTTCTTCACTAAAGTGATCATCGATTTCTGTTTATTATATGGCAACACTGACGACGTCATACATTTAATTGGTTCTATTTTATGCGTTTTGTTTTGCATTAATGCGTTTTGTTTTTGCATCCTAAAATCATGGTTTTCTAATTACTCCCAACAACTAAAAAAATATTTTAGCTTGAAAAATAACTACAGCTATAAGACCTTTAATTTGCATATAACTAGATTTTGAAACGTTTGAATTTGATGAGATACCCAAGTAACCAATCTCCTTTGGGGGATGAAAAATCAAATATTTTCAAATATGCCCAAGTGGGGTATATCGGTCGCGGGACTCATAGAATTACCGTGACCCTGGAACATAAAGGGCTACTGAAGGACACCGTGGATTTTAGTCAGTACAAGTCTGACAGTCCCTCCCGCTCTGCCCTGGGTGGGAGGACTCATTTGATGATTTAACCAGGTTAAAAAAAAAAAAAAAGTGGGGTATCAAATGAAAGCGAATGATGTGTAATTGTGTATATTACAATTAGACTTGTATTATCGAAATCATTTCAAAGTGGTGATGAATAATCGAATATTTTCAGATATACCCAAGTGGGATATCAAATAAAAGGGCGTGATGTATGTATTACAATTAGACATGCTTTATCAAAACCAGCTTTTCTTTGTTGCGATGGGGGTTTTTTAAAGTTTAAAGGAGATTGGTTACTTGGGTATCTCATCAAATTCAAACGTTTCAAAATCTAGTTATATGCAAATTAAAGGTCTTATAGCTGTAGTTATTTTTCAAGCTAAAATATTTTTTTAGTTGTTGGGAGTAATTAGAAAACCATGATTTTAGGATGCAAAAACAAAACGCATTAATGCAAAACAAAACGCATAAAATAGAACCAATTAAATGTATGACGTCGTCAGTGTTGCCATATAATAAACAGAAATCGATGATCACTTTAGTGAAGAAGAAAAAAATCGCTTATTCAAAAAAATTGATTTAAATAGACGAATAGACGGCCAAAGCAATTCCACAAGTATTATGTATGTTTTGGAAAGTATCTTTCGTCCAAATATTGTTCATTAAATAAAAATAAAGTAGATTGATTTGATTCGAGAATATATGCTCACTTTAAACAACATAATTATAATTTAAATAGCATTGCTTTCACTAAATTAATTTCGTATTGATTCGATGATTTTAATCGATTCGAATCGATTGTTAATCAATATTTGGCAACACAGCTGTCACTTATGTCAAATACAAAAAAATATATTTACGTCAGGATTTTTTTTGTGTTTTATGTTTAAACCCTGCATAATTCGTTCTTTGTGATATGTGTAATGTTTTCTGCATCTATAAATGAAGTGTGAACTCTTATTTTGAGCCACCACGTTGCTATAACATTAAAAAAAGACAACTATAATATTGGCCACAGTTTTTATGACTACTATTTTCTGAACAAACATTGTTTTTAGATCAACACTTCTGATTATGTATGCATTTCTTGCTGGGCGATAGGAATGCATCAGCTGCAACATACCTGTATTGTTTGTGGTACTTCAGTGATTGAGACTGAGAGTCATATCAATCATGCATCAGAGGAGGAAACCCAGATAGTTGCAATAATTAACCAGAGGATACAGCCATGTCAGGTATGTATGACATATTTTTGCTTTCTATGTTTTTTTCTCTATTATTTTCTGAAAGAATGACACACTCAAAGAAAAAGAGACGTTAAGATAGGGAGGATGCTGATTGCTGGTGTTGAATAACTTCACCTAGATGGACCTGTCTATTTTTTAATATTGTTATTAATGGTGATAGTCGGAAAAGAGTCTATACTTACTGGGGCGGGCAATAATTAGAAGTATATTAGCAGGATTATAGTGGAATCCGATTTCAAGGCAATAAAAAGTTTATATGCGTCAAAATAAAGTATTGAATTGTTTTAACAGGTTATGAACCAATTTGCGTAACTTGTTGGGAACAACCACAACAAGAACTTCTGTGAAGACACGAAAACCAACTTCGAGCTCAGACAATCACTCTGCCCAACTTAAGAAGAGTACCAGAAGCACCCAGGCACTGCTTATTTAGTGGATGTCGCAACTCTGAACGTTTTCATGTCCCTGACAACATACGTCGACGCGTGGTGATTGAAAATAACTTTATAATATTGTTATCATTAGAATAAAAAGTTATTATAAATACTATGGTTTTATTTTTTTACCTATTCTATTTTAAATTATTTATTATCTTTTATCCTATTGACAACCATCTTGTGGATGGACCATGGACCATCTAGGATGCGGATTCGAATCCCGCAAACGGTACGTTATTACTATTGTAAGTGACGTCATAGCAATTGGATGGCCTAAAATAATTCAAAATCTTCTTATCTATAATTGCCGTTTTCTTATCTCAACTTAGAACACCCTACTTTAAAATCTTACTAGTGCTTAACACAAAAATCCTTCTATAGTTAATAAAGTACAATCTATCCACTTTATCTGATTGAAATGTATGATTAAAAGGGTCTGCTTTGGTTTACATTAAGTAGGTAGGTACTTCTACGTATTATTTTTCGTGGTCCATTTTGAGGTTATGTATAAATCAATTTAATATCCCCAACTCTAATGTATATCTTACCATTACATATTTTGTTATACTCTATTGTAGCATTCAAATCCATATAATCATTCTATGAAACGGTAAGCCCGTATGTGATACTGAAAATATATGGGTTCATGCCAATCTCCTTTAATTTTTGTATTTAAACAAATGAAAAATAGTTATAAATAAATAGTGAAAAATAGTACAAGCATAATCAGCCAATCTTACTGCTGATACACACGTGTCCTCTCTATGAGAGGTAGTATGTGGTAATTCACCATGAAAACCGAGTGTGGGTTGGTGTATGTCATATATTGTCTTCAGATTTTCAGTTCATAACATGAAGGTTACGATGTTTTCTTTCACAGTTTTGAAAGCAGTAGTGATACAATAATTTATTCAAAGTGCCTGTATGAGTTTGAACCTTGGACGTACTAATCGTAAGCCGCAGCCGTTTCGACTGGACCACCTCTGCTCTCTGCTGTTCAAAATATTTTAGTATTTAGCACAAATCACAAATCTTAGCTATAACTACGTGAACTGCAAAACGAAGCAGATAGCAATTAAGCCACGAACCCAAATCATATGAACAGACCGTAATTATCAAATTCGCGCATCCTAAACAGATTAGTCTGGTCATAATCACGACGCACTAAATTCATACGATACTGCGACATTAATGTCTTTAGTATATTTAGGAGTAAATGAATTAAAATCTAAATGACTGCCTAAAGTAATGGACCCTTTGCGAGACTTTTACTATGTAGAAAAGATACGAGCATTGATCACTATGATGCTCATTGTACTTTGGTAATTTTCCACTGTTAATTCCGATTCCACTATTTTTTTCTACGTCGTGGTTTTGTGGTTTTGACTATGACTTTGAAAATGACTATTAATTATGTACCAACATGACACTTCTTAGTACTACCAGATTTACTTAGGTCCCAGATTTTTGCACATTACTAGTATAATTGTCGTCAACTTTTTTGTGCTAAGAATGAGTTAAAAAAAAAAAATTCAATCAAACAGCTATGATTAAAGACCAGAAGTCCGTGTATGTGTAATTCCGTGCCCACAATTCCATCCACAGACATTAAGCAACCAGCAACCATTTAACAAAAGATTACCGCCATCGCATCGAATCGGCATCGACACACTACATCGTGTAATAACGGCCGCCGCCGTATCAAACGCTGCCGTTTTCCGATATTGATGAGTCGGGAGCGTGGCCGTCCACCGCGCTGTGAATCACTGGCATTACCTGATGGCCGTACCGAGAGATACGAACGGTAGTTACAAGGTAAGTGAGTTTGTGATGCGTTGCTGTTTTGTAGTCTTCGTTGTTTGATTGCTTTTGGGGCGTAGGGTTACGTGCATTGCGAACATTAAGTAATTTTAGCATTTACATACTCTTTCACCCTTTTACTGAAAAGTATTGAATGATTTGTTAATTCATGGTAGTGTGTCTTGATCAATATTTTAATAATAATTCCTCTGGATTCGAGTAAACCGGTGCGGATAACTTACGGACTCGGCTCCGGACATCGGACTCTGGCAGATAATGTACTGAAGCTTCTGTCAATGTCCGGGGGCCACAGCCCGGTCTGACCGAATAACTTTTTCCATGATATCCTCTGCATTTTGATTTACAGAGTCAGTATAAGAATAACTTAAAATGAAAAATACGATAAGTTTAAAATTTCTGGATCTTTTTAGGTTTTAATCCTGCATCCTGGATCACACCTGCATTACATTTATCACACCAAACTCTCATTGTGTCTAGCCAGTAATATACACCATCCAACTAACTGCTCTCGCGTCCAGTTATCGCAAGCGAGTGAGCAGTATTGGTGCAACGCATCAAGCGAAACACCCGTGATGTATGCCGTAGCAGCAGCGTTTAAATTTAATGCTTAATGAGCTTGAAACATGGTGCTGATGGATTAACAGAATGTGCAGCAAACGGTATTGTGCAGCTTGTTCAAGTCTTAGGTGGGTTCGAAAGTGGACGATATAGAAGGTACAAATAAAAACATGCTCTTGTTCCCTATTTCCTAGAAAAGGTTGGCAGAGATGTATTATTTCACCGGTTATAGCATAACCAGCCTAATGTTCACGTTACTGAGACCCAGGCTTTCTCTATGTCGCATCTTCGCAAACTCAATGCGAGTTGGTGGAAAAAAACTGCCGATTTCCTCTTGACATTTTCCTTCACCATTTTGAGAGCAGTGTAAATAAAAAAAAGTTAAGTGTCGGTCTGGGTTTGAATACTACTCGTAACACGTGGCTGTTCCTTTTTGCCATCGCGGCTGAGCCCAAAATCTTTTTAGCAATAAAAAAATAATTTTTGGCTTCGACTTGTTGCCTATCAATATGATTCCATCACCAACTAAACTCAGTATACACATTAATTTGCATGTAATATTACAGAAAATCTAAAAACAAAAGAAGTACAAATCAGTAACAGCTGCTCATTTTCCCGCGCAGATTGTGAACGCCATTGAGAAGTAATAGCCAGACATTGAATAAGACTTTGTCTATTATTGCAATACAAGAAAATAACTGCAACGACTTTGTAACAATGCATTTTTATGTTTCATCGGTGCAGTCACTTCTTCTTCTCTTCTAAAAAGAAAACATTATGTTCTTTTTTGCCACAGTAGAGTTCCTTAACTACTCGATCGCGAAAAGAAGAATGTGAATGTGTGTGTAAGTGTGTGCATACTTACGCGTGCTAATAATTAAGAATAAATAAAAAGTAAAACTACCTCGTAATATATTGAATTTCTATTTGTGCACAAAAATACTTTGTCTAAAGTTATCTACACATTCTCTTAATTCTTAAGAGAGCAGCGACTTACCAAATGAACTTGGTAACATCATGTGGTACAAAATAACTATTCTAATACAAACTACACTCTGTATTTAGATACCACAATCAATACAGCCCAAACCTCCACAATACGAGTTAAACCCGCTGTCAAAGTTACTAACAGTCGGTTAAACCATCTCTAAACATTAGCGATGCTGAACTAAGTTTACGATGATGCTCGCAGTGCCTCTGCCGGCTGCAGTAATACCATCGACTCGCCGACTGCATAATGCATCCCTGCACTTACACCGTGCACCTCTCCTGATGCCTGAGCATCGGGGGATCGGCACGCTTCATTTAACACGACCATTTTGCTACACACACAGCATCCATTGCTTGCTGCATACCAGGGCAATTTTTGGTCAGTCAAACAAAACAAGCAGTGTATAGCACATTTTGGTTATGATGAATTTGGGTGGCCAGTGTAATGGTGTGTTCTGGTACAAGTAAAGGGAAGCGCTCGTTTCGAAAGCAATAACTCGAGTGTGCATTGACGAACGCGTTTCGAGTGTCGGCCTCTTAACTAAGACGGAGATCGTTTTGAATGCCTCTTTGTTGTCGGGTCTTCGGGACGTTAACGCGTTACAGTTTCTTCTATCGTGGATCCGGATTATGGGTTTACAGCTAAGAGAAAATTTGATGGGTTTTGTTTTAAAGTCAAGAACTGCGCTGTTGAGTTGATGCGTGAATGAGGTTATGGGTGGATGGGTTTATTTTGTTTTAAGTTGAGATGTGGATTATGTGAATATTTATTTATGGTGCCTTGAAATGAGGTATTATGTGAGTAGATGCTTATTCGTACCTACTTATTCATTAACCAAGAAGACAGTTGACAGGGGATCGGAAGATGAAAATGATTGAATAAGGATATTAAGATGAGATGTGGTGTATCAGTGCACGTTCAACAATACGTTTTTCATAAGGATGTGCATTTACTTAAGGTCACATTCTTATCAGTATGGATAACGTTATATTGTATCATCCATCAAAAAGGAACACTCAATATTTCTTCTCTAAAGTAAATAAAACGAAAATCCCGCTTTGATCCTCACAAATTAATCCAAGCTCTCACACTTAAGATGAATGCAAATTGAAGAATTGAATTAGCAAAGATTCCATTAAGTCTTGCTCCGTCACAATTATCAGCTATGTTCAATTGATTAAGGCTATAAGCTATTAGCCCCGGGCTACTCTCACTGACCCAATTATAGCCCGTAATTGCCCACCGACCTTACAAATTCCATACATTATTAAGCGTTTTATTACAATTTATGGCAATAACCGGACCGTTAAGTGTGTCTATATTTGATGTTAATAAGGGATGTTAAATTGTAATTGGAAATTAATTATTTATGGATTGCGGGTAATCTTTTTGCAATTGATGTTGTGTGCGCATGTAGCAAGTAAATGTGATGGTCAATGTTGATCCCTTCTTTGTACCAGAAAGCCTTTGTCGTTTTCATAAGGATGACTACCAACAGGCTACAATTTATACAGCTCCTAAATAAAACTTACCTTTTTCAGTTCTACTGTATGAGCTTGTAAACAATAAAATTCAGATACAAAACATGCCACACAAATAGTCCACATCATAGTGTCCAAAAATTCCTTAGCAACAAGATATTCCCCCTATTTCCCCAAAGGTTTAACGCACTGGCGTAGTGTACACCAAGCATGTCCCACGTTCGCACAAGCGATGAAAAAGTGCGTCTGAAAGCATACTAGGACTACTGGTACTAATTAATTTCAGTTGCGTCCGTGAGCGCCCACTGAACGATGCGAAATCGGCCCGCTACGTACAGAATTTTGATTGCTACGAAAATGCTACGCGGCTACGTAGCACCGTAGCAGTGCTACGGCCTCCGACGCTACGCGCTATTTCGTGCATACCGTAGTATGTATAATGCGATCGTTAAGGTTTGGTTAACAATCGATATTCAGTGAACGGTAATGTATAAATCTCAATATATCAGTACACAAGCGAGTGAGTCGTTTTAAATAATTGTAATTCAAAAATTAAACTGATACAATGAATCAATGTAAATAATGAAACGTTTCGATTATTCACGTTAACAGGTAAAATGGAAACTTCCATTTAATTTTAACAAGTGCATAATCCTGTTACAACAACATTTCCCGAAAATATTTTTTTTTATTAAGTGCTTCCATTTTTGTTGTGAAATCATTTAAGTTAATTTTATTGGAACATCACATCAGTAGGCAGTTATTTTATCAAAATGTATTGATATATGACTATATTGTTTTACATTTTGATACAATGATGTTATGAATTTACAAACTATCAACTTTTTTATGACATTTCAGTAAGTTATCGTAGTCATTCCCACCATACGAATAAATGATGCGCCTCGTCTTCGCGATATTTTCCTGAAAATTACCACATAGTCGTCTTCTGCTTAGCTTTTATCAACTGTTTTGTTTTTAACTTCCAGTCTTACTAGATGCAACTGAAAAGCAATATTTTACATGGACTGGTTGCTCTGCTGGTCAAAGGTCTCCCACATAGCCTTCCACTTTTCACTATGTGTAAATAAGTACATAATATTCAAATAAAATATCCCTAACAAATAAAGCAAATTATGAAATCCACATTTCCAATCCAAATGCAAGAAAAACTAAAGTCTTACGTAATTAAGTAAGTACCGAAGTAGAGTATCTCCCACCGGGCAAAAATCCTTGGCGTCGTTCGAATTGTAAATTAATCGTCTCACTTGCCACGATATCTTTCGTTGCGCGTTTACCAGGATTTATGGCAAGTGCCTGCTACGGGTTCGCAGCAATGGATACTGAATATTGCAATTTTATGCATATGTAGAACCTTATATGTATTCATAAGCTGATTTGTTGAGGAAAAGTGGGGTAAGTCATAAATTTTTGCTTTATTTTTAGTTTTAAGAATATAGCAATATGTGTATTTACATTAAATAACCTTTAGTAATAATCTTAATCTATCATTATTAAAAGTACAAATGCTCGTGACTGTACATAGCTCAAATATCCGTAATGTTGACGTTAGACCGGGCTGGCCACGTTTGCCGTGACCCAATAAGCTGTGGTTCAAATTATGTGGAACACTGACACAGCCAGAAGACATCCCGGTAGACTGGTAGAAGATGTCGGGACGTGAGGTGACGTGAAAAGCTCAGGATCATAAAAGTTAGAAATCATGGCAAGAGATCCTTGCCCAGCAGTAGGACGATACAAGTTAATAGAAACCAATTGTCAGCTTTGTACCTTCCCTACGTATATTTTCACTCACTCACTCCTTACGAACAACTTTCAGAAGTCAAAATGATCGTAATGCATCAGTGTGTAGTGTGTGTAGAAACCGAAATCTTTGATATAACAAGGCACTTTATAGGAGAGGCAAACCGAAAGGCGCGCGACTCAGCGCTTCACTCAATCGTAACGAGAGGCAGACTTGCGGGATATGCTCCTTTTCTTATAAGACAGATTGTCGAAGTTAAAAAGGCGGTAAAATGCAACTGGTGTATTTTTGATGTTAGTGATTCTTTGAAACAGGTAATTTTTTATCTACTTTGAGCTTCTAAAATACAGAGCCTCGCCTCGGCAGTCACTAGAAGCGATTTGAATATGTCGCTTCTAGTGACTGCCTGCACTTTTCATACTAACCAAACAAGTCATCGTTTACTTGCACTGCGATACTAATGATGCGCAGACAAAATCAAAGCTGTGTAGGCGGTCCGAGACAGAATATGTGTGTTCGACGCATTTTCAGCGCCATGAATTTTATTGCTACTACCGTCTCTAGACGCTGCTGTTTTATGGCGATTTTCTTATGCTTTGTAAGTTAGAAGGTTTATTCAATTAACTTCAAATTACAAGAAAGTATGAAGAAAATACTGAGAAAGCGTCCGATCGTAGTTTGATCAAAATCCTTTTAATATCCATCCATCTAGCGCTTGCGAAACTTTTTTGAACTCCAGTACCTACGAACTACAAGATTACCAAGAATATTTAATTTTCTTAATCCCTGCAGCGATTAAAGCAGCTGCACGGTTTCGAGCAAGTTTAAACGAGTTTTAGGAAACAGACGATTGATTTATGAAGTTAACTTTGGGATAGTTTAGCGGTTCACATTTCCTCGATTACCTCGCGCTGAGATTCGGGTCTGGGACGCGCTGTGTTATCTACATGACCTGGCTCTGTGATAACGTGGTAATAGGAAAAGTAGTTCCGAAGAGTTCCTTGAAAAACTTCGCCAGACTGTGGAAGTTTCACTCTTGTATAAGTGCCTGTTAAAGTTGTAGTTTAGTCGTTGTGAGAGGAGTCTTCTGTAAAAAGGAAAACTATGATCATGTCTTCCGCCGGGCTGAATTCATAAGGACTGTTGGAACTTAGGACTGATATAAGTTACCTTAAAAAAGCTGATGTCAATTTTGTAAAATACTAAATGCTATGAAAAAGGTAGCTACTTAGCTAGGCTCTGTGGTTTAAAAGCATAGGAATGAAAGTAATCCAAATATTAGTCGAAATACAGTGATGATCTGCTTCTTTATTGTCACCCGTCTTTAAGTAGCACTCTACCTCATGATCTTCAAATTCAAATGATTTATTTGTGAAACATAGGTACAATATAATAAGATTTAATTTGAATGTCAAGATCGCTATGTTTAACCTAATAGGCATATACGGATACTTATAACTACTACTAATTTAAAAAATTTCATGCATTGTATTATTAAAATTATTTTTCAAATTAAATTAAATACTATTAATCATTCAAATTAAATTATATAATTACCCTTATATCGCTCATCTCATCTCGTTACCTGCACATCCTACAACCTATGTTAAATTTGCCTTTTTTGGGAAGAAATGAAAGAGAATGATTTGAATACTAAAGACACAGCGTGTTAAAAATTAATATACAAAATAAATAGTCCTTACCTATTTAAGCTGTCTTGCCGTCGAACCCTAATCCCATCATTACATTCATCAAACGCGCGACGTCTTACTAGCCAGTGGACACTGCCATCTATCGGCGCGCGACGGCAGTTAATCTCGACTCGCCCATTGGCCGCGACAAATCACCTCCCCGCTCTGCACTCTGAAAACTTCGTAACGTATTGCTTTCAATTTTGCTCACGGTATATTTCTTTGTATGCGAGTGATTACGTCAATGATTAATGGTGGCCATTTGTTATATTTGTCGTTGAATGAATATATTAGAATTTAGGAATTGTGGAAAGTTTTGTTAGTAAGAATGGTACGATAAAGGTGCTGTCAAACCGTACAGACTGGATTCCGGACTGGACTGCGGACACCGGACTTTGATAGATAATGTACTGATATACTTTACTACTGAAGTCAATTCACGATAACATTGCCATTTTAAAAACTTAACATTGCTTATAATTCACTTTTTATAATTTTTTACAGGAAGTACAGAAAATATGTATTGATGATTCTTCAACCATTTTAAATTCCCACAACATTTCCAACGAACAAAATGAACACGACTTTTACAGCTAATGTAAACACAAGCAAGTCATTACTCCTTTTATACCCCACTTTTAACATTTAATAGTATTAGCTACGAGCTAGTTTTTAATATTATGAAGTATAATATGGGGTAGGTACTTGAAAATGTGAGGGAAAATAAAACTTGAATTTATGAAAGACAAGAGTTGAATAGAGACCATAAGTAGTGCGGTAATACTGAACTGCAAACCGTCTCAAGTTCCTTTGTTGAAGGCCTGCTGGGGATTTACTCTACAAAATAAATTTACGGTTTGTATATGTATGTTTTAGTTTTAAAGTTACAATACTAAAATCACATACACATAATTGTATATAAATTCACGGCAGATGTTGCTGCTATAACACTAAAATTACATGCACATAATTAAATTCCATCTGAGTTCAAGCCAGAACTTTATATTTTGTTAGCTTATTTGAGAAGGACCTTAAAATAATAACCAAAGTTATAGGACCGAAACCAAAATCAAAAGATTTAAATATACTCTCAAATCACTCGAAAGAAATACTCAAGATTAAAAGAGAACAAATCTACTTCAAAAATAAATTCTGTGAAACTTTGTCGCATCCCGCTCGATACAAAAGAACCCTCAAATCATACGGTAACAATAAAACTAGACGAAAAACTATTTTCTCTTATATAACTGAATTGAAATAACGAAAAACTTCAAAAGACATATATTAAGGAACAATCACTTAATATAGAACAAGAATCATAAAGTATAATTAAAACTTCTTCCGATAAAAAGTCTGTAAAGAATCTCACAAATTGGAAAGTTGTTAAATCAAACTACCGAGCTGTAACACGCTATACCAACGTACCGCGCCGTAGATTTCATTAGACTTAATTGAAAAATAAAAAGAATTCCTTTACTTACATCGCATTCAGTCTTGCCTGCCATCCCGCAGTTTAGTCTACAAATGCTATCGTTTCTTCCTCATCCTTACCTACTAGAAACTCCTCTATTTCATTTCCAAAATAAAATTAGATTTCTACTTTATAAGGTTTAAATTCCTCGGTTCACAAAGCAAATCTTACATCCTTTTTATTGAAAGTCACTTAAAACAGTAAGATCAGATGGTTCGAGACGATTATCGACTTTATTTGGGAGTACTAAAATTCTTTTCCGTTTGAGAGTTGGTATTATAAAAAGATCTTCTAATACCAAGGGGAAAGTTCCCAGTACTAAGTGCATCGAGATCGGTGTACGTGCATCCGCCGACGATGTCAGTTGGAAATTTCTCGTTACCGCAATAATCCACCATCGGGTATAGCGTTTTGCAATATTTTACAATTTCACGTGAGCGCTCAGAAGCGACCGGCTCGCAAAGGAAATACTTTCATACAATTTCTTAGAGCTTGTATATTGTGTTCGGTAACAAAGAAGAATCTTAGCACTTGTCCGACGTAATGGTGTCGAATTGGGTGGAGATTTAGGGGTGCATTGTTAAACGTCACGTATGTTTGTCTTAATTTGAAATAAATGATACTTGGAACAACAATAATGGAGATATATTATGTCGTAGAGGTCTAATGGTTAATAGCCAAGACAAAATCATAATAATATAAATGAGCTTTATTTGGCAGAGCACAATCACTTCTGCTGAGCATGAGTTCTTGGGTTCGATTCCCAGATTGGACAAAGTGTTAATGAATTTCTCAGTAGATTCCCGGAGTCTGAACCCATGCCCACTTTATGGAAATAGACACACCCCTTATAACCCATGGACCACCCATTGTTACTAACCCTATGGACTCCGGTCTGAAATAAAAAAAAACTATTCTATTCTATAACATGAAATTTCAACGTTTCGGCGAAATGTCGGTGGGAAACAATATTGGTATTACAAGGATCATGCGATGTTATTTTTCAAATAAGAAAATACGCAACGGAATCAAGCCATGTTATTTCACTAGATACATAAGCTCCATACGTAAATACTTAGATCGTTGTACGGTTGGTGCAGTTTAAGTATTACGTATGCTGGGAGACGTTACGCTTCGTACGCTCGGTAGGTATGCTCCGTACGCCTGGTGCGTGCGCAAATACGATGAAGGGCCCCTTTGAACTGCCGCTAGCTGGTAGACTGCTACTTGTTCCAACTTTCTCTTTAGTTTAAATTTTGTTTGAATAGTATAAATATTGTGGGAGCTAGGAAGAAAAAATACTAATCTTGTCTCGGCATTAAAAGAAGCTGTTGATGATACTACAGCGGGTGATAAAATATTTATGATCATTAAAGGCTTTCTTATAAAGACAGCCAAAATAAAAATAGTCCTATAGCAGATACGAATACAGCAGACAATATAAGTTTAAGAAATGAAAAATCTCAATCGTTTCAAGGTCAACCCGCACTTACAACTAAACCTTAACAAGCCAACACCCGAAGGAGCACTTTCAAGGAATAACATAATAATCTCAAGTCATAAGCAATAATAATAGACAAGCAATAAATAAAGTTTTGATGACGAATCCTGTGTTTACGGCGCCCTCGGTCCAAACACAATATAATACTAATCCCCGAACGACTTGGAGATATGTTCGCACAACTTATGATACTATAAAATGGTCTAGTATCTTAGACAGATGTTCTAAAAGATGTTATTCTTTGTTCATAAAATTGTTTTAGAATTTTCTGATGCTTTTGTTTTTGGATACAAGAGGGAATAAAAATGAGAGCTTAGAAGATTGTGAATTTTATTGAAATGTCTCCGTGTGATACAATTTTATATTCCGATCAAATAGACATCCAAAATATTGTATTTATTTAGATTTACGTTAACCAATATTTATTACTGCTTGTAGTTTTATCAGGCTTAAGATATAAATCATAATTCATAACCGAACCATTTGCACCATTCATAATTTTGAACAAGGCAAACGACCGAGCGGTCCAAACAGACACACTGGTCGCACAAAAAATAAGTAGATCAACGTCATCAAAAGAAGGAGAAGAAGATATCAGAACCCAAGCACATACAAAAGCAAATACAATCCTCATTAAAAGTAAAACACTAACAAGATTATCAACCTAATGACAAAACACAACACAAATTAACATATATCCTCATACTCCTCCGTACATAAGAAACAAACAAAATATGTACATACTGTTATAATTACATATACCAACGGGTAAACATACTAAACACAGGAAGCCATACAAGCAGGGTTCGTCTCGCTTCATATCGCAAGACAGAGCCTCCCGGCTGTTACTGAGAAGCGATATTAAAATCCCTGGAGGGCCATGAGAGCTCCGTCGAAACATTGTTTCAGATTCAGGTGTCAAATTTTCCATTGTCTTGTCAGGAAATATGAAATAAGCTGCGGTAGGCGCGGAGGTAGAGTTGCTTGGGGTAGGTTATGTGTTTGGGTTTGGGAAGATTGCATTTGTTTTTCAAGTTTGATCTAATGTAAGTTGGAATCAGGTTTTACTTTGTGGAAATACATGACAATGAAATGTAGTGCAAGAATATTTAGTTTTTGTTCTGTTCTGTTTTCTTTCTGTATCCAGGCTTGGATACAGAAAGTGACACCATCGGCGCAAAAGTTGTGATAGTTATCGTGTAACTCAAACCAATACTCAACATGTATAATGTTGATTTGCATGTTAATTTATTTTGTAAGTAGTTCTTAAAGTATGGGACCCTCCCATACTTTAGAGCTCTGTTGCAAACTGCTTCACCTCCTATACTGCCCCCTTGGCCAAAAACATGAGCCGAAGTGACCTCTGCGCTGCCACCGACGACGCTGTGGAGGTGGCGAAGTTTTGGGCTAACAAAATATTAATATCGCTGGCACGACGGGTGCCAGCGCGACACGAAGAAGAAGAGTATGAGAAGGGCTTAGCGCGCAGAGTTATTTACAGCCTTTAATTCCTAATTTGTGATACCTATTAACATAATGTTACATTTTTTAGGTTACTTACAAAGTAAAAAACAAAAGAAACTATTGTATCGATTCTCGATTTTAAGTTTTCAAAAGGTTTCTTGTACAAACTTCTGTTCCCAAAATATGAAATAACATCCCTTAAGTTTTCTGTCTCTAAAATTCACATTATTTTACTGAACTCAGTGGGACATTATTTCATTTTGAAATACATTTGTGCAAATAAATTGAAACAAATATCACATTACCACATACATTTCGCATAAGAACGAGAAATATGACCCTCCCCGGAGATGTAAAAAAATAAAGATGCGAGCTCCTACACTACCAACAAAATGCCTGCAACGACGACTTTTATTTAACGCTTCATTATTCTACAATATTCTGATCGATATCCGCCTCGAGGCAGCAGAAATTACACAACTTGCTCACTGAAGTATCTTTGAAACCTCCCAACAGACGCCAAAAAGAGCAAGAGAAGCTGAGTTTTGAAAAAAAATATATCCACGGTTGAGACAAAGACGCACTACACATTCGCGCACCCACCCTCCCCCACTCAATTGTCCTTACATCTTACATTTCTGCATCATATTCCGTCGCAATGAAAAGTAAAAACATTGCAGATAGAATTTTTTTCTCCCTCTAATTCGAACCTTAAGTTTGATAGTTTAGAACTGAATTTTGAACGTGATGATAATTCAGTAAATTCAAATGCAGGGAAAGACGAGAGTGGCTGAATTGAGGTGGAAGCCAAAGTGCGGAATAAAAGTGACGAGCTAGACTCAAATGGAATAAAGTGAGCGCTGTTGGCGAATTGGCGGTGAGTCATTTCTCTGCTATGTTGATTGTGCCTTCGATTATAACGTTCATATTTTATTTGCTAAAACGAATTATGGGTTCTTTCCTGGTGAAATTAATTTATGAAGTTGAACATCGGATTTCTCAGAAGCGCGGCTATTTTCTGTGAAAATCTGATCTGATCTGTGATCTGTGTGTGTGTGGTCAATCGTTGAGTCAAAAGAGAGTGATTTTCATTCTGCTATTAAAAGGTAATTTTAATGATTATAAAAAGAAAATGTGTTACAGTTAAGACCAGTATCTGATCATATTAGATCAATTTGTTTTATTTATCCTTTAGCTGGGTTACGTTCGCTATATCTAGCAGATATACTAGTAAGCCATTATGTCAATATTCGTTACGGCCGGATAGCGTAACAGGCATGCTTCTTAAGATCTCAAGAGACTTTAATTGAGCGTCTGGATCAAAGGCTTGAGGCAAAGCTCTGCGACACAGCACTCTATATTTTTCCGGTGGTTTCGTAAACTATACCACGGACAGATACTACTGGGATGTCATGTTCCATGTCCAACTCAGGTTATGGCCTAACTGTGTGCCAAATTTTATTGAAATCCGTTAAGGCATGAAAATGTGTAGAATAGAGTTATTTTCGCATTTACAACGCTAGTCGGTATGCAAAGATGGATTTAAAGAAATCCTAATCCAGTGGAATATTATTATGTGTGTACACTAACCTTTTTGGTCGGTTTCATCAGAGAGGGCAGGTGCTCGTGTAGTACTCGCTACCGGCTTGCGTGTAGGACCAGATGTGTGAACGTGGACGGGGCGTAATGATCGTAGCAGGTTCTATGCTTTCTGCCTACCCCATGGCAAGCTACATACTACGAGGCTTTAGTTATTACTATGTGCAATAACATAAGCGTGCTTAATCACACTATAAGCACACTGAGCGTGGATTATAATTGTTAATGCCGCTGTTCCACTGGTCCTTAATGTACGCGCGCCGCAATCCTCATTACCGGCAATCCGGTTATATTCCGGGGCAATGTGTTCCCGTGAAAATATGAACAATTTGTCGCCCGGCGATTACTGTAATGTTCAACTCTATACGAGTGTTTGAATTGTTGGACTTTGTTATTGGTATTATTATATTGTAGTTTAGTTGTAATGCTATTTTTATTTTAAGTATATACGACGACCTTTATATGGGTAGCTGGGACTAGCTAGTCACGGAAGGCTAAGGACAGGGTGCTGTGGCACTGCTTCTGGGAGGTCTTTGTGCAACAGCGGAGTGCGATTTTTGATTGACTTTGTTACAATATTCTTGTCATTGCTTAGTTGGATTGTCCAACTGACAAAAATATTGTTACGGCTCAACTAATGTCGATACGCCATCGAGTTAGAAAGGGGCATGACTATTTTGTAGCCTAGCAGGCGTGAATCTTCTCAAGCAATTCTATTAACAAAAAGAGCAATTTTAGGTCCCACATTTGGTTCAGTCACAGTACGGACAAATTGTAACCGCGGCTCTGAACACTGACAGATACTGTACTAAAGTACACATCAGAGCAACTATAATTACTAACTTATCCATACCAGTATTGTTGAACCTTAAAACAAGAAAATCAAAAACATTAGCAACACCTGGATCCCTCAAAAACAAACACCGCTTAGACCACAATCGATCGAAAAACAAAAACAGAACGCATTCAGACCAAAACATGACACATACGAGCACCTAAACACAATGAAACATTAAAATTCCCCACAACAGAATCACCGCGGCCCAGCGGTAACCAGGCCACTTTATATTCAACGGAATCGATTGCCGCTGTAAAAGACTCTTTGAGTATTGAACAGAATTAGAATTTAAAATATATTGATTCCCTCATGAAATAGAAGCTCCGATGAAATATTAAATGAGTGGGGTTTTTTTGTGCGATTGGACGCGAGCAGCTGAGGCGGCAGTAAAAGGGGGACGTGACTGCTCGCGGACTGCCAACTGTTCTGCTCACGTCTTATGGTATTAAGGAGTTGGCTTGATTGAGTAACGTGAGTGTTGGTAAGGTATATAGTGTTGTTTAGATTTTTTTTCTTTTGGTGCCAGTAGATTTCAGCTTAAGCTAGTTTCTATTACAATGAGTCAAATTACCTACTTGCAAGATGACAAATACAGCTTTTTTAACATTTCAGAATTATTATGTGTCATTTAGTTAACTGCGCAGTTACGCTATGTATATCATTATCAATTAGGTAACGAAAATTTTGGTCCTTAATGAGCTAGTCACAAGCTTCAATATTTAATTTTATACATATAGCTACCTAAATTCAAAATCGATTTTCTCGTGGAGTACCGATTTTAACGTTGAGATAAAACTTATCTGGGTATAAAGTATTATACTATATTATTAACACTAGAAACGGGATATTTACCATGTTTACTTCAGTTTATCCGTGATCATGGTGCTTGCAACAGCGCCGAAATATCGGGAACTCAAAGAAAAGAGTAAACATGGTAAATATCCCGTTTCTAGTGTTAATAATAATGTTAGTGACCATGATAGTTTAAAATCTTGTAGTATACTATGTTCGTAACAACGTGACATTACAATCAGTACAGTAGTACCCACTGCACTCCCTAATACCCTCGTAGAACATGAATTAAAGTGTTATAAGAAAATTTATCGATGGAGACTATCACCACACAGACGCTGCACGCCTGAACCTCACAACCCACGCAGGTGCTGCACGATAGAACCTCCCAACACACATTTTTCCGTCGCTATTCGTCATCGGTACTCCGCGCACACTCGATCACAATTGGTCACGCATTGCCTCGTTGTGGATGCTGCAGCTAGTGCGACTATGTGGGAGATTATTATACTTCGCACGGGGGAACTGGGGTAAGCAGAAATATTTGTTATGATGAAGTTAAACCATAAAATCATCAACAACAAGCATGACATTTATGAGACCTATGTTCACTAATAATATTTGTATAATGAGATTTCATTGATTCGTTCGAATCAGACTAATTTATTGATTTGGTTGTTGCAAACACCAATGTTTAGCGTAGGGTCAATTCCCATATCGGGCAATGTTATTGGATACTTACATTAGGACACAGGAATATCCCAAAGCATAGATTTGTGATCGGTTACTGGCGTATAGGCATGCTTCCTATTTTAAGGGACCTTTAATGTAACTTACGAAGTTGACGAGTATATTCACACTTCCGAGTCACAAAAAGCATAAACAAAACAGAAGACAAAGCGCATTGCTTCCACATTTTTGATGCGAACTGCCAGTTTGTGGAATTCCCTGGCGGTTTCTCTATTTACCGATCATTGTAATCTGGTTCTCTTCAAAGTTCGAGTGAATCGGTTTTTTCTAGGCAAGCGTGTTCCTGGCCGCATTAACGCTTCACATCAAACGCAAGCCTATTTAGAGTAAAAAAATATACTAAAGATCTAATCAATCAAATGAATGTGAAACCTCGAATATCTTAGGCAGAAATTTCACATAATGAATTAAAAATAAGCCATAATACGGGATAAACTTTAGAAGCAACGTAAGTTATTCAAAGCATCAGAGCGTAGCGGCAAAGTGTCGGTCTGCAAGGCCTAAGTTGTAAAGTAGTTCCTAAGTTGCTCCTAGCGGCAACCCTACCGCTGACTAATAGCTGTCTCGATATATTATGCAAGGCTAAAACCTTTGTGGACACTACTCTGTCTTTCATGTTTTTTTCATGTAACGAATAATATCAGTTGTGAAAAGTTAAAACAATGACATAGACGCTGTGTTTACGTTCAACTTGTGACGCTCTTCCAGTGGCGAAGGGTCCATACTACCCGATTCCAACCGGCTTCCCTTTGAAAAATGGCACAGTCAGTGTTCTATAGCCAATCATATTCTATTCAGTAAAAATATGTACTCCGACTTACCTCTTACAAAAACTGACCCTTCGCCACTGCGCTCTTGGCTACATAACATAATTCAAAATGAGGAAATAGTGTTATTTTGGATGCCGATCAAAATACAAAAATATGTAATGATATAGGTGCCATCCACACATTGGACTTGTATATGTAAGCCGAATGCTCGAGACTAAACGTTTTGCGCAATGTTACCTTGGTCACCAATTTTACGCTTAAAATCATGTTCCTTTTGATAAGGTTTTTTGATATAGACATTGTTCTGTAAAATAATTATGTCCTTTGACTTTGAGACCAATTAGTCAAGGAATATCTGGATTATTCATTATTATTACTCTTCTTTAGATGACTTTATTACATGGAGAGAAAGCTATAATATTCCCCAGAACGTTGTTAAGTAGTGTCTAATGATTTCTTGACAATATCTCCCAGACAACCATGATTATAAACTGTTTCTCCTGTCACACCTGTTTTTGCCTGTTTTCACCTGTTGCACTGTTTCTCCTATATCTCAAGCACTACTGCTGAGCATGATGTCTTTGGTTCTATTTCCAGGTCGGAAAAGTTTTTTTTTAAGCGTTGCCCTACAGTAGGAATTTCTCCTGTATCGTGGGTGCGTTAACAAACATTTAAACTCACAACAGCCAGATCCGAAACAACTAACCCAAAACAGGCAGCGCAGCAGTCAATCGCTTAGCCACTGCGCCAACCGTGCCGTCTTTTCAATTAGAATTTTTTTGAAGTCTGGATCTGCGTTGGTTAGTGGCAATACGCTCGTCCCCTATTACATGCGACATAAACATAACTGGCGAAATACACCCAGTACTATACCTGTGTACACCTCTGCCTAATTCTTCGGGAACTACAGACGGCTTAGGCAGAGATGTACCTACCTGTACTCACCGGTACAGATGTAGCTTGCAGAGATCTGCTTAACCCTTTGAAGAATAGAGGCCTGTTATGTTATTCTCCAATAAACACAAGCACTGTACATACAGTTAGTACCTGTCCCTAAACTAAACTGGAGAATATTAGTCAGCGCTGAGGTCCGGTACAGTAATTACTCGGCGCGTTAACGAGCGTTTGATTGCGACCTAATGTCGCCGCATCCGACTAGAACCGCACTTTGTTCGCGTCGGGAGCTCCAAGACTTGACTGGGAAACTAACTTGTTGTTCTATGGATGAAGTAGGACTTTTGTGTAATGGGAATAATTAAAGTTTACAATGTGTCTTAAGCTTGATCGCTATGTAACACTAATGTAGGTTAAGAAAGACTTGACTATAAAAACATCTTTTTACAGCTGGTACCTTGTAGGATAAAAGACTGACGTCAACTTCAAATCAAGACAGATCATCACGCCTAATTTGCCCGTAGGCCTAGGCACAAGAGTACGTTTGAACATTTCCGTTATGTTTAACCCTCTGCGACTGACGTGTTATTCCAACAGACACCGTGAAATATAAAATTCGGTGTATTACCGTTAATTTTCAAATTTGAGCGCCACCGCTCTTAGTACCTTACTGACGTGAGCTCGGGCGTCGGTCAGTGTGCGGGGGGCGGTCGTAGCGAGCGCATGTTTGCGTAGCGGGAGGCAGGTGCCCACGAGTGTACCACACAGTGTTAAGGTAAGTTTCTACTGTACTACCACCTCAATAAAATGGTTATATTTTCATAGTGTCTCCTAATCAACCACATCAGTAAATTATTTTAGTTTATCTTACGATAAGGTATTTTTTGGTGTTAATTCGCGTTATTTTAGAATTTGATTTTATTTACATATTTTACATATTTCTAGACTAATGTTATAAAGAGGATAGATTTGTTTTTTTGTTTCTAAATTCTTTAACTAATAGAATGCTATATTATCACTGAGTAACATAGACTATATGGCGAAATAGTACCTATGTATAGTCTACGCGGTTGATGTCGCGACGGAAAGCTAATTGTACTTACATAATTTACAAGAAAAACTTGTTTTTTAGATGGCTGACTCAACTTTTACACTAAACATGGCAAGAGATTTAGTGCTGAATCATATGAAAGCTCGAGTATACAATGGAAAATTGTCAAGGGAACTGCGCATGACTATCACTAGGGTTTTAGGTAAGGATATGCACCCTCCACCACCAGCAGTTCGGTCTGTTCCACCAAGTGGTAGAAAACTATGTTCCATTTGTCCAACTAAAATAAAAAGACAAACTAAATATTGTTGCTGTGATTGTTGGAAGCCAATTTGCCTTCAGTGGTCGAAGCCACTATGTGAAAATTGTCAAACAAAGCTGTGATTTTGAAACCTTCTAATTTTGAAGTCAACCAACGAATGTATCTCATGTTTCCTAGACTGATTATTGTATTTGTTAATTTTTTAAATGTCTAATGTTAAATTGAAAAAAGTTGATTTTGTATTTTTTTTGTCATTAATGTATTATGGCATTAATGTTTAAGTAGAGATTGATGGACTGATTTGTGATAAGTCAATAAACACTGTTTAATTTTGAAAATACAAATAGTTTTTTTACAGTAAACATGGTAAATATCCCGTTTCGAGTATTATTAACAAATATTTTTTTATTTAAATATAATTTAACATAAAAAATAGGCTAACAATCTTATAAATAAAATAGCTGCATAATTTAATTATATAAAAATATTTGATGTTGAAATGGTGTCTACCTCACCAGTACAATTGTAAAAATTGAGCCACGTCAGTCGCAGGGGGATCAGAGTATTAGGGGGCAAGCCTATTGTCGTCAATCGGCGACAAATTTAGACTCCTGGCTGCTACTGAAACATTCCTGATTGCAAATCTAGTAAACTTTGACTGACTTGGGAATCGAATCCAGGACTTCATGCTCAGCAGTTACGTTTGCTCACAGAAAAAGTAAGCGGAAGTGGCAATGTCCCGGTCATATTAGCCGTAGAACCGATGACCGTTGGGTTAGAAGTGTTCTTGAGTGGAGACCGCGAATCGGCAAATGTAAGGTGGCTCGGTCAGGCGCAGGCTCGGTCTAGCGGTGATCTACGCAGGGTGGCTGGTAGCAACGGGATGAGAGTTGCCGAGAATCGAGTTGAGTGGCGTGCGATTGAGCAGGCCTATGTCCAGCAGTGAACTGTTGCAGGCTGATGATGATGAGTTACGTTTGCGACCACAAAACCAACGTTTTCCTTGCTCTAGCGGCCAATCAACACAGAAAAGAACAATTACCTATAATGGCATTTAACTCTGCAGGGTAGGACTGTTCATATTACTCTGCTGACTGCAGCAATCGATCTAAAGAAAGAAGTATTTTATCGCTTGCATTTAAGATGAGGATCAGCAAACTATTGTATAATTATGATGGAAATTTTTCAATCCCAAAAATACCCTCTAGTATAATGATACTCCCTACCTACAAAATCCCCAATTCTTCCAATCTACCCGAGTCTGGTACAAAACTCATCACTCTATAGGTAACGAACGCACGGCCCCGCGTATAAACAACATGAATATTTTAGGGAGTGTATCAAAGTGGCCGATAAACGTCGGGATCCAATATCGGGCCCAAACAAAGGCTTACAAGAGTTTAGGGCACGCCCAGTGCACTGCATATTCAACGGGGCCAGAGTCAACATGTTAGCACGGGAGCTGGATGCTCTGGACAACGGTTTGTAGAATAATTTATTAGTACTAGGTACGGTATTATCTACCAGAAAACTATGTACACTGACGGTCTGCCACTTTTCACCCTTATGCACCCTAATTAATAAAGTTTAGAAGTGGTCTTCCGTCAATTAAACAAAAAAATAATTATTGGTGAAGAAACTCGTCTTGAAATTGTTAAAGTAGCAGTACTTCTCTGCTACTTTAAAAATTTCTGCTGCCAAGCAATGTTCCTGGTTGGATGGGTATCGTAGCTTTGCCTCTAGGATGGCAATGCAACTATGAACCCTTTGCTGTTGCAGCTATCCATAAGCGTCGTAGCCACAAAGGGTACGTATACCGAAATTTAAAATACCGTATTTTAAAATACCTATCGACGTAATCCCGAAAAATTAAACGCCGAATGATTGTTTGGTCGAAAGTTTTAAATCCCGAAAGTTCATTTGCCCGAATGCTTAAAATCCCGAAGATCCAAGTCACAGTTCTAACCTAACCTAACCCGTTTGGTCGGAGTAAACTGAATGTTCATGTGTGCAGACTCGGGGTTTCATCCTTTCGGGCGTTTGGACATCGGTATTTTATGTTTCGATGTAACGGCTATCGGAATTTAAAACTTTCGGTATTTTGAACTTCGTTGTTTTGGACGTCGGTATTTCAGTCATAGTTATTATGAAATTTCGGGATTTTAATACGTACCCGCCACAAAACATCAATTCAGCCGTCGCGTCGGCTTTTATCAAAAAGGTCTTAGAGAAATCACTGGTAGGTTTAGTGTAAAACTGCGACTAAAGGACACTCCAGACTGTCTGGGAGATTCCTATAACCTAACTAAAAAATATTTAGAAAAACGTTTTAGAAAAATCCACTTTTGAAAAGCGAATATACAAAAATAGTTTATTAATGAATACGCTGAATTAAGGCATTTTTCATTAGCTAAAGACGAGCGAAACATAATTTATTATTTATCATCATGCGATACTAAAACAAAAAATTGAGTGAACTAAATTACGTGTAGTTTTTGATGGGTCTGCATCTGCAGCTTCTACATCAGGGTACGCGTTAAATGACATTTTAAGGGTGGGACCGACCCTTTCAGGACTTTCTGTTTGCTATATTAATACGTGCTAAAATCCGATTTAATGCTTCTCTGTAAACTGGTACTACTACAAGTGCACACCCATTTAACCTTTCGGGAATCAAATTCGTGATGTTGTTGTTTGCCAAAAACAAAAGCTTCAAAATTATGTACACTTTTAAACCATTCAACAGCTTTAAACGAACAATAAACTATCAAGTCTAGTTGAAATGTTTTACAAAAGTGAACGTTAAAAAGCTATCATAAGCAACAAATGTTCTCTTTAACATCAATTGACACTCAAGCTATTAATTTATTCATTATTCAAACACTACAAATAAAAGAACATAAACTCAGTCAGCTGTTTCCTATCCGCAGTTGAGTTAGTAAGTGAAATTAAATGCAACGCCTCCAGTATTTACTGGAGGCGTTGCAGACTGATACTAGTTTTGTGGCTGAGCCAGCGGCTAGTTGGGAAGTTTTCTGATCTTGCTACTAGTTAGGTCCATTCGTTTGTTATATTTACTTAAATATTTTTTCGCCATTTAAGGGATTTAATCGGCTTCTATATTGGCCCTAAACAACAGTTATGATTCAGTAGTTTGAAATGTTGAATGCTGTTTTAATTTTGTAATT
The DNA here is from genome assembly GCA_963082995.1 of Noctua comes. Classification (NCBI taxonomy): domain Eukaryota; kingdom Metazoa; phylum Arthropoda; class Insecta; order Lepidoptera; family Noctuidae; genus Noctua; species Noctua comes. The sequence goes on from OY720269.1 coordinate 1,005,087, forward strand.
GAGGCTAAAAAATTACTCCTGTCAAGACCTCATAGATTTTAGTATTGGCTGGAATAGTCAGCAGGTAAATACGAGATTGTAAAATATGCCATGTCCACCACATCAAAATATAATTACACGTCTGAAATCACCTCTCTTCACTCCTCAGCCAGAAGATACAAGCTGTGCTTAGTTTGTGGTTCTCCGAATATCACATTTGTGATATTACTTTGTGATGAATAAACTTTTCTTTACCCCGAGCCCAGGTAACAGACTACGGTCTTATGTCATTTCAACTTTTGTTCACCTATTATACTGCTTACTGTATTACCTGAACAATAAAACGTTTTCTGTCTCTTATAAAAAGCTTTATTTGAAACTCCCAGCTCCCGGCCTACAGCCACGCATCGCTGCCCGGTGACCAGTATGTGAGCGTAGTCCCATATACCTGGCATTTGCATACTTTACACGCACTCATTAAACGCCGCCATATTGTTAATTATTGGAATTTTAATCAGCTCTCTCATTTATAACATTTTATCAGGATATATCGAAAATCAAGCTCTATAGCTGATTAATTCAGCTTTAGGAGTATATTTTATGGATTTATTTATTTGTATTTAAATAATTATTAACTTATAATATGTAGATGTGAGTGGTCGGGAATTTTTTTTTTATTTCTTTTCTTTATTTTATTTCTTTTTGTGTTCACTGTCTGTAATAATGATGTTAGCTGGCGGGTGGTGAAGAGATGCAAACGTGCTACCAGTATTTCGTGTAGTTCTCTTTTTAGTATATATTTATATTAATTTTTATTTAGTATTTATATCTGTTTTTTTTTTATTTATACTCTATTTGTATCTATGACAACATTTTCTGATAACGATTCTTTTATCTCTGTCAACGAATCTACTGCCTCTTCTGGTGATGATAGCTTTTGTTCTGTTACGGAAACCCTTGGTGAACTTTTACATCATAGATTCAATCAAAATACTGGCCGGCTGTTTAATGTTTGTCATATAAATGCTCAAAGCATTCCAAGCCACTATAATGAGCTGTATGCAACTTTCACGAACCACGACGTCCACGCCGTTCTGATTTCTGAAACCTGGCTAAACCCTGAACTTCTATCCACCACTTACCTTCTCCCAGGATTCGGCCTGTTACGGAATGACCGAGTCGGTAAGAGAGGGGGTGGTGTAGCTATATATATCTCCGTACAGACTTTCCTTTTAAAATTCTCTCTACTTCTTCCTGTAATGATTCGGCTGAGTTTCTTTTTCTAGAGGTTTGTGTCAAGGGAGCAAAAACCGTTCTTGGTGTTGTGTACTCTGTCCCCCCTCACTTGATTACTTCACTGAATTCGAATCGGTCCTAGAATCTTTAGGTTCGGAGTACGCACATCACATCGTCATGGGGGATTTCAATACCAATCTCCTTGCCCACAACTCCCATCGATCCCGTAAACTTCTCCATCTGGTCGAGTCAGCTAGTATGCATGTGTTGCCTCTCCATCCAACCCATCACAACACTTCCGGTGATGATACTTGGCTCGACTTGATCCTCACCTCCAATCCTTCCCTAGTCTCCTCACATGGTCAGCTTGACGCTCCTGGTTTTTCCCATCACGACCTTATTTTTCTGTCCTATGTCCTTAAACCTCCTAAACTCAAACCTACCTTCCAGTACAGGCGTGCCTTTGCGCGGATGAATAGTGAAAAGCTGTCACAAGACGGTTCCAATATTGACTGGACATCCCTGGAGGAAGCCACTACAGTTGACGATAAAGTTACTTTTTTTAATAATGTTGTAGTTAAGCTGTACGACACCCACGCTCCTATCAGGAGAGTCAAGCTGAAGTGCCCACCTGCGCCATGGATGAATGGAGGAGTTCGGATGGCGATGCGACGAAGGGACAGCGCGTTTCGGAGGTTTAAGAAGGATCGGTCGGATGATAATTGGACCCTCTTCAAAACTGCTCGCAATCGTTGTAATCAGATGATACGCAACGCTAAACGCCGCCACATTCTAGATAATATCACTTTGGCTTCTCCTGCTGATATCTGGAAATTCCTTGGAACTCTAGGTATCGGCAGATCGCGGCATTCAGACCTTCCTAAAACATTTGGTTTAGACGATTTAAATCGTCATTTCTCCACTGCTCCCACCCTCGATAGTCTAACCAAATGTCAAACCCTTGACTACCTTGCTGGTCTGACGCGACCCAATATTACTTAATTTGCCTTCACCCCAGTCGATCCGGGAGACATCAAAAAGATTATCCTTTCCATTAAATCCAAAGCCGTTGGCTGTGACAACATCAGTCGGCACATGATCGTGACAGTTGTTGATCAGCTCCTTCCTGCAATTTCCCATATAGTTAACTTTTCCCTTTACTCCGGTGTTTTCCCCTCCCTGTGGCGGAAAGCCCATGTTCGACCACTACCTAAAATTCCTAATCCCACACTTCCCAGTCACTTTCGTCCAATTTCTATCCTTCCTTTTTTATCCAAAGTATTGGAGGCCTGTGTACAGAAGCAATTCTCCCACTTTATTCACAAAAACTCCCTCATCAGTCCATTACAATCCGGGTTCAGGCCTGGGCACAGTACCGTTTCTGCTCTCCTTAAAGTGACTGACGATATAAGGCGAGGAATGGAAGACACTAAAGTTACGGTTTTAGTGCTGATCGATTTTTCGAATGCTTTCAATACCGTCAGTCACGAAGTCCTTTTATCCATCCTCTCCTATCTCATGATCTCTCCCGAGGTTTTGAAATAGTTTTCTTCCTATCTTCGGGGGCGTCAGCAGCCAGTTCTTGCTGGTGACTCTAACTCCAGCTGGCGTAATCTTGAAACTGGCGTCCCTCAAGGCGGTATTTTATCTCCACTTTTGTTCTCAATTTTTATAGATCTCATAACTAACGAACTTCAGTGTGCGTATCATCTTTACGCTGATGACTTACAGCTCTACTGTCAGGCAGGTGTTGACAGCTTATCTGGTGCGATCGAGGAGCTAAACCGGGATTTACGTGTGGTCAAAAACTGGTCTGATCGTTTCGGTGTGGCGGTTAACCCAACCAAGTGCCAGGCTATTATTGTAGGGAGCCCCCATAGTTTGAGAAGGCTGAATGGGTTAGTGGTGCCACCGGTGACCTTTGACGGCACAGTGATCCCGTTTGGCTCTGACGTCAAGGATCTGGGTTTGCATGTTGACACTTGTCTTGACTGGCGTAAGCAGGTCGCGATTGTGAGCAAGAAAGTCACCGGAACGTTGCGGTCGTTTTACCGGTTGAAAAATGTTCTCCCATCACACACACACACATACACACACATTAAGGCAATGCTTGTACAGTCCCTAATCTTCCCCATAATTGACTATGGTGATGTGTGCTACTATGACCTGAATGCAGATCTCCTCAATAAAGTTGACCGACTTCTTAATAACGGCATTCGATTCGTCTTCAATCTCCGCAAGTATGCTCATGTATCTTCACATCGATCACTTTTAAGATGGCTACCCATCCGGCAGCGCAGAGAATTGAGGGCTTTGACAACCCTGTTTTCTCTTCTTCACAAACCCACTTCTCCTTCTTATCTGACGTCTAACTGTCAATATTTATGCTCTGCGCACAGCAAGAATCTTCGTTCCGCTAATAATTGTCTTTTACGATGTCCTTCGCACCGCTCTGGTTTTATAAAATCATCTTTCTTTGTCCAGGCGGTTTTCCTTTGGAATGCGCTCCCCCAGAGTATCAGGACGGTTACCAGTCAGTTCACTTTCAAAGTGAAAGCTCAAGCTCAAACGCAAGAAGTTGGCAGATTCGTCTCAGAACTGAGTTGTTGTAGTTTTTCTTGTTTATCTCTCTTAACTTTATAAAGTTTACTATATGTATGTATATAAGTATATATTCCTATATGTTTTAAATAAAAATATTTTCTAGACTTTTTTCTGTTTTTGCACCTACTGTTTATTGTCTCTGCATCACCCTAAGGTAGACTGGTAGAAAATGCCTATGGCATTAAGTCCGCCGTTGTACAGTCTTGTAACTTGTGCATAAAGTTTTAATAAATAAATAAATAAAATTGCAAAGGATATTAAGAGCATTTTATAGTGACAATTAAACTTATTGCAGGTACCTATAATATTAATGTGTTTTTTTTTTGGATGCAATATCTATTAATTATATCTACTATTTATAAAAATACTGTGTAGTTCTGAAAACTACAGTATTAGATGGACGAATGGCACAATTTTGGTTTCTCCCATATTATTATCTCGAAAAAACTGGTAAACATATTATCGCGTCGATAATAAGAATTTTCCTCAAATATTTATCTTATTTATCAGTAAAACGACAACAGCCCTTCAAAATTATTTTAAATCTCTCAACAAGTCATAGATAATTCAATCATATTCCTCTCTTCTGTCTTAAATTGCCGATATCATAATTTTATGTTCTGTCGATACAAACATTAGTACAATCACACAAACACTTGGACCAGGTAGCTTAGGGCCTTCCCCTTCTCGCCCTTTAGTCGAAGGTTCACGAAGGATGAGCCGACACCGCCCGCCGTGATGGTCGGCTGGGCCTTCGACTTTTCTATGTCAGTTGCTGATATGCTCTGCAATAAGAACCATTTATATTAGTAAACTGGGGGAAGGTTCTTTTATACAAAAAATCGATAAAACATGCGTGGTCACAGAAAGCTCTGCGTACATACAGACTGTAGAGTGTTTATCGATGGTCTGTTAAAATCTTCACGCTGTCAACCTTGCTTGCCAGCTTTTCTATCTACTGAAAGACATTTTGAATTTCAGACAGCTGACCTGTTTTCTGTGACTACGCATGGTTTATAAATTTTTTGTATAAAAGAACCTCAGACAGCTGATATTCACAATGTGTTTCAGTAGATAGAAAAGCTGTCAAGCAAGGTTGACAGCGTGAAGATTTTAATAGACCATCGATAAACACTCTACAGTCTGTATGTACGCAGAGTAAGCTGTCTTAAACCGTTCATAGCTTTGCTGCATTGGAAAATTATTTGAATATTGACTGAAAAATACGAAAAGACAATGCAACTAAACTCACCTTGATAATCTTAGTGTTATTCGAATTGTAGAACACATTCTTGACCCTTGAAGTCAGAGGAATAGAGCTCAACTTGACAGTTTCTTGGTATCCCAACTGTCCATTGACTGCCGACCCCAGTTGCAAATCATCCGCACTATAAAGTGCAACGCACAACACACACACTAACAACGCATTGGAAATTAGAGACATCTTGTTAATGTAATAAATACGACTTGTTTAAACAAAGTTATCTTGAACTATGTTCTTGAAGGTTTGACTGAAGAATTTATATATTTTTTTCCTTTCTGGCATGCACTTGAGATAAAAAGATAATGATATGGCCGTGAATCATTTGAGACGTGTTGATAAGAGCTATCGTTTGGAGAATGATACTTGATAGTCAGCGATGCTTGCCAATGCAGTGATTTATCTCTTTGTTTGAAGGTTAAGTTGCACGTTTGCACTTAATTTATAGTTTCATTAGGTTTTTCATCTATCTATACATATAAAATTCAAAGTCCTGACTGACTGACTGACGCGGTTTGGGTTCTGCGTTGATATATCAATCAACGCACAGCCCAAACCGCTGGTCCTAGAGACATGAAATTTGGCTGGTGTATTCCAAAAAGAGTACGGTAGGTATCCGCTAAATAAAGGTTTTTTTAAAATTCCACCCCAAAGAGGGTGAAATGGGGTGTTCAATTTTCTGTGAAACTTTATAATCTCTGAGTCGATTGACTTCAGTTAAAATTATGAGATACGTGTATCACAGTTTTTCCAAAATCATCCCCCAACAGAGTCAAATAGGGCTTCGAAGCTCACGTAGACGGGCGCATGGCGCGCAGTTTAGCGCGGGGCTTGCGGGGCGCCGCAGTATTTACCTATTATTAAGTAGGTAGGATTTTTCTGAAATATACGTGTCAGTAAATATGGTTTATTCCAACGATTTTCGAGTTGGCTCGTGATACGCGACTTTGATATTAAATATTATGTAATAGTATTATGTCTGTCTATAAATAGATTCCTAATTAATCATTTGATTGTTGTCACCGGTGTCCAATCTCAAACCAAGTAACAATATTTCGCATATGCCATTTAATTGATAATACTATGAACTAATATTTGCAAGTTATAAGCAAGTACATGTAAATCTATATAATTATGTACCATACATGCATAGATTACTTATTATTCCAGAAGTAAGGTCCCGTGTGCAATTTCCGAACTCCACGCGGGTGAAGCCGCGGGCATAAACTAGTATTTAATACAATGTTGAACAATAATTGTTGACTGCATTTAAAAAATTATATTTATTTCTGTAAATGTGTTGTAAAATACATTTTTACTGTAGTCTTTCCCTCAGTAGTCACAGACAAAGATACTTTAAATCATATTGGATCTAATCATATCAAACCAAATCAAATCATTATTTATTTGTCAGAAAATGGTCGGAATGTATATTACATGGTCTTGAGTTTGCGTAGATTGTATCATCACATTCTACCGCATGGGCGTACAAATGTTAAATATATTACATTGGTGATTAGGAATAGATAATATTATTAAAAATTATAGTTCAAATGCAAAAAGGAATGTCACAAATGAAATAATATAAATAATATTTACATTAAATGACTTTGTCAGTGTCATTAAAGTAGTCATTCAAATTATAACTACTCTAATAAATATGCCTTGCTTAATATTTAGCCTTGTTCCGTATCTGTAATTAATTACAGTGGATTTCGCTAAAATTTATTGTTTACCCAAATGACTTGAAATGATATTTGAGTAGATAGATAACTACACACTGTCAATATAATATCACATAAATAAACACAAAAAACCATTTAAATATCTATCTACAGAATTTATTGTTACACTACGAAATTATATTCACAATAACCACGAACATGATCCATCACATATCAAAACCATTAATAGAAATATGAACTATTTTTAAACGGGTGCTATGCTAATTAAACAGGCTTCTTTTTAATGGCATTATTCGCCTCCAAAAATTTATGTTGACTTCTAAATTACTAAGTCAGCCACAATTAACGAGCATCTAAATAATGCTATCCTAGCCACTAGTTATCGTCTATGTAAACCAGTCTAAATACAACTCAGCATGATGGTTATTTTTAGCATCTAAATTTGTAACATGCATTCTAAGAGTAAACTTCTAAAATACTATTAAATGACATCAAAAAATATATTTATTTAGCTTCTAATTTTTTAACTCAGTACGTTTAAAATGTAACTCATCCCATATTAATTGATCGTCAAAATTTTGCTAAAAATGTCATCAAATATTGGCCGGTTCACTAATGTTTTACCTAAACTCCTTTCACAAAGGACATTGCTCAGCGCCCATACATTGTTCGCCCTGGGACCAAGAGCATCGGAAAATTATGTGTTGTGTTGTTGATCATTGGTAAACTCCTGTAAGATCTTATTTTTGTAGCGGACTAGCTGCAGAACAGATATATTTAAGAAAAAGTTACAGATTTTGAGGTTATAATCGAACCATAACCACGAATATTACGGTTAGTTTTTCATAGCTCAGAGTGATTTTTAAGAAACAAAAACAACAGCCGTGTGTGTAAATGCAACTTTTAACGTTTAGTTAGAAGTAAACCATACACTTTTCTAAACGATATTGGATAACACCGAATAACGATCGTAATGAAATATATCGGTTTGTTCACTCGAGTATTATTGTAACTACCTATTTAAAATCGAGTACGACCTGATTCATAAAGTATACTTATTAGGTTTTTTAAATGAAAGTATTCAGGAAATAATAATAAATGGAATAGTGATTGTGGGTGAATTGCCCAAGCAAAAAAATACACGGCAAACCTGAGAACGGTAGTGCAATGTGCTGATTATTAATTTTATATATTTTTTCTCAACAACGTAAGTATTTCTCTACCTTGGCAAAAAAAATCATTGGTATCTACCCTCTAATATACCCAAAAAAAAAATTACAAAGTGTTATTTTATCATCACGGTGACCTGTCCTGAACCCAATTCCGCTCATAACATACCTTCTCCTGCAAATACATTCGTAATATGGATTTAAATTGATTTTGTTATCATTAAATTATAATATATTCGATCAAATAAAACAATTTTTGTTTGTTTATCTTCTTTCTCATGGATTTGACAGGCAGTCAACTTTTGTCTGGAAAAAAGTTATCATTTCAGAGGACAGTAAGTTTTAGTAGAATAGCCACATCAACATTGCGTTGTTACGCCCCTTTCACCTTTTCTCACTCCGGATCAGTCCGGCTTAAGCTCTCGGCGCGAACGCACCGGTCCCAACGTCTTGCGGTTTCCCGCCAAAAAAGTAAGTTTATCATTTCAGTAATATGGGGACAAAAATAGTTTCATTTCGGTGGCTGTTATAACTCGTGCTAGATATGTTTAATTTGTTTCAAAATTGTGTATTAAATTCGCAGTAAGTACTGTTTTGTTTGAGTAGTGTTCATATTTTTTAAATAATTTTTTTTCGGAGTTAAATGTAGAACTAACCTCTATTTTATCATCTCAGTGTTATCATTTCAGTGGATTCGGTGGACTGTTATACCAATTACAGTCCACCGGAATTAAAAGTATCTCCGAAATGATAAAAACATAAAGTTTTAGAGATCCTGGTGTCAAATACAAAGTCATAGTTTTGTAATGTACCTACTTTTACCTAGAGTGTCGATTAGATTATTTAGGTGTATTTGTTGTGTAATATTTGTGCTTAAGATATATAATATATACATATATCTATGTAGTTAGTACATGTTTACTATACTTTAGATACACATTTGTTCGGCTCAACGAAAATGTGATGAGTGTGTGGGTCACCACAGTGTAGATTATTATACCTACTAATTGTCAACAAAATAATTATTTCGAGGGTTTACCTTCAATATAAGTCACTTACCTTTATTTTTATATCATTTATTACGAGTAAATAACAATAATAAATAATATTTGATATAATTACAAAATTTCTTAATTTTACAAGATATAACAAATAAGTTAAAGAGCATTTAAACGTTATATGAAAAAAAAAGAGATATACCTATGTGATGAGAAATTGCCTGTGAGAGTGTTTGTCTGAGTCAATGCAAGAGAGCTAGTGTGTGAGCGCGTGGTGTATCTGAAGGTATAGTATTTTATAGGATCATAGTATAGTGTGTATGAATGTATGTCTGTGGATATGAGAAAGAAGAAAATTGAAAAGCGTGTATTTTGATTTTAGGATGCCGCGGCCTAAGCAACAGACTAGAGAAGAAAGGTTGGAAAAAAGGAGGTTGTATGAAAGAAGAAGAAAAGAGAGAATTAAGAGCAATGAAGTCTCACGCGAAGAGTTTTTGAGAAAAGACAGAGAAAGGTATGCCAGAAAAAAAGCAGCGGGATTAATTGTTTCAAGGCATCTAATGACCCCTAAAAAATTAAGAATCCTAAGAAGAAAAAACAAAATAAGTGCTGCTGCTTATTACCAAAGAAAAAAAAATAGAGCAGCTCCAGCTCCTATAGCGGCTCGTGCTAACCCTCTGGATGAGACAATTGGGGATCAAAGTGATGGTCCTGGACTAAGCACTTCCTGTCACAGTTCCTTCTTGCCTACTTACGATTGAACAGCAATAGTATTAGTACGAATATCCAAATCCAACGTTCTAATACTACAGAAGCTAGAAGCTTTCATCGGGTATACACAAGCAGTCCACGACAAACCCTGCTATCAACGCATCAAAATTTTGTAAATTTTGACTATAGCAATCCTGGTCCAAGCACTTCTCGTCAAGGGAATCCATCTTCGGCTCGGCGCTGCTTGCCGATGAATAGCGATAGTACAATTGGTTCCAATATTCAACATCATATTGATGACAATGTAGTAACTGGCACTCATTGTGTACAACCAAGTGGCGTACAACGAATAACATGTCCATCAAATCTAAGTAGTATCGAGTCAACATTATGCCCCAACAGCCCTGTTTCAGACTCGTCAATTACATCTGTAGAATTCAAGCGAGGACTTAAAGACAAATTTCGAAAATATCAAAAAACTAAAACTAAGCTAATAACAGAATTACAAAACAAATTATTACAGGTCACTAAGGAAAAAGAAATGTTCAAAAAAAGGTGTAACAGACTACAAAGCAATCATATGATTTTGAAGAAAAGTACCCAAAAAGGAGAAAAACCAGCAGTAGAAGTCATAAAACCTGATGAAAAAAAAAATCGAATTCTCAGGAGGGTGGTGAAATTTTTAGAAGATGATGAAAATTCAACACTGTGTCCTGGAAAAAATGACACCATATCTAGACATGGATTAAAAAAACAAAAAAGACTATTGACAGACACACTTAAAAATTTACACTTGAAATATTTGGGATCAGGAGAACCACCGATAAGCTATTCAACATTTTCAAGAATGAAGCCTTTCTGGGTCACTCAACCAAATGTGAATGCACGAAATACATGCCTATGTGAAAAGCACGAAAATATGAAACTTTTGATTGAATCTATGAAAAGAAACCGCCTTATCAAAGAAAATACAATATCCGACGTTTTAAGTAGCCTATGTTGTAGTAAAGATAACATCGATTGTCTGCAAAGAATATGCTCAAGTTGTAAAAATAGACACATTGATTATCAAGAGTTTAATAATGAAGTGAACATAGCGTATTGGGGTTGGGAGAAGAATAAAAGCATATATGTCAAAAATAATGTAGAAAAATCTGCTATTAAAGTTGAAAAAGTAAGGCGTTGGGTGAAACCACTAGATTTAATAAAAAAATTCGAAGATAGCCTGAAACCATTCCTTAAACATTGCGTCAATAATAAAAATCAAAATCAAGCTTTCAAAACGTTAAAAGAAAATATGACTACGGAAGACTGTATTATACAAATTGATTTCAGTGAAAATTATAATGCCAAATATGGATCCGAAATTCAATCCCTTCATTTTGGTGGTAGCAGACAACAGTTCACTTTGCATACTGTCGTAATATATTTCAAACTCGACAACGAAACTTGCAAAACTCAGTCATTTTGTACTGTAAGTACCTCTTTAAGGCATGATGCTGCTGCAGTATGGGCACACCTCATTCCTGTTTTGCAAGAAATTGAGATAACTGCTCCTCTGGTTCGTAAACTTTACGTTATTTCTGACTCACCATCTGCGCAATACAGGAATAAAAATATATTATATATAATAACTCAGTTATCCTCCTATTGTCCGATGCTGACCCACATAATTTGGAACTATTGTGAGTGTGGTCATGGAAAAAGCGCAGCAGATGGAGTGGGTGGAGTATTAAAGAGAACGCTAGATAAACAAGTCTCATATCAACATGATATTACCAATATTGAATCGCTGGTACAAAACCTACAGTGTTATGTTAAAGGTGTGAAAATTGAAACAGTTGAAGATTATCAGGTGACAGAAAAAGATTGGCTCTTGCCCAAAGACTTAAAGACTTTTCCGGGAACTATGAAAGTTCACCAAGTTGTTTGGTCTAAAGAGTCAGGAAACCGTTTGGCACTTCGACATCTGTCCTGTATTGAAAGAGAATGCCTAAATAAAACTATTAGGTGCCCTCACGGCAAGCATTTAGGTTTTCATGACTTCACTGGGATTCAATCAACGAATTTTGCAAATAATACAAATATAGCACATCTGCGTCCAATTCAACTGTCAGAAAAATTAGTACTACGTCCCAAGCCATTCAATGAAAAGAATCTTTCCAAAAAATTACAAAGGAATAGTTTCATACATGAACCACACACACACTCAATCACAAACATTGAAATATCAATTATTAAGCCCTCAACATCCCATTCCTTTGATGGAATGAATAATCAAAAAGGAGAGAATGAGCAGGAATCATCGATAATACCCAAATCATTGCTCGAAAAATATGAAAACTTCAATGAATTTAGCACTCCATCGTGTTCATTTTTTGAAAACAATGATACTGAAATTATTGAAAAGTATGAACGGACAAGAAATATTGACAGCGAAGAAGAAATCATGATTACAGCCAAGAAGAGAAAAGTAAGAAGATTATCTTCGTCTTCGTCCAGTTCTGATTTGAATATTTTTTGATTTTTGTTATTGTATATTTAGTTTTTTAAATATTTGCTGTCATTTAATGGCATGACTTGTTTTAGGTAGGAAGTTAAACTTATTAAAGAAGACTGATGACTATAATAATTATAGTAAAGACGTGCTGTGGTGTGATAATTAAAGAAGATTTGTTTATTAGGTACATATCTAAATTAAAAACCTATATTTATAGTCATGAAAAGAGGCTGATTAGTGAATTTGAGAAATAATTGTGTGATTTAAAGTGACATGATGAAAAATTAATCTTTAAGCTACATACTTGAACCTACTCGTAAATACGTACCCAGAAAGACTGTTTTATTGGAATAACTATAATTCGCATTAGGTATAAGAATTACTTATACATAATTGCGAATTATAGTTATAGGTAGAACAAAACTTTGTTGTTTTTTGTTCTATTTAGATATGTACGTTTCTCTATTGTTGTAGTAATTTAAGAATAAAGTGATCTCAATCTCAGGTTTCTGTTATGTTTCATACATTTATGTAAAAGGATTAAAAGTACTAAGCTATTACTACTAAGATATTTTTATAATGTTTCTTATTCATTTATTGTATTTTAAAAATATAAGAGTTGATTTAATTTTAGAAGTTTTACTGATATACCTGTAGAAACACTATTCTCCTCTCGTTACCAATTTAACTAAATTATACCTAGCATTTTTCTCTTAGTGCAATAGGTAGACATTAGGTATTACTATTAATGGCATAACTTACAAATGCAACCATCATATTAATCAGAAACTTTAAGCTTTCTAATCGCGATACGTTGATTCTTTTGAAAATATATCAAGTAAATTAGTATTAGTACATAAACAAGCAAAAATATTTATTTAAGGTTACCAGCATTTACGATAAAGTTTTCCAACATTTTCACACAACAACAACCACAAAAATTACCAAAGGTTATAAAAGTACGGGCACGCCGCAATCGCGGCGGTAAGACCCCTCTTTGAGGAGTGGCTGGATAGGCGTCACGGCGTCCTGACCTACCGCATGACGCAGGTCCTCACCGGACACGGAAGCTTCGGGAGGTACCTGTGTCTGATGGGGAAGGAGGAAACGCCTGGGTGTCACCACTGCGAGGACCGCCCGGAGGACACGGTGGAGCATACGGTGCAGGACTGCCCCGCTTGGGCAGGGCACCGCCGTGTCCTCACGGCGGCGATAGGCGGAGACCTCTCGCGCCCGGCATTGGTCGAGGCCATGCTGCGGGGCGAGACGGAGTGGGAAGCGGTCGCCTCCTTCTGCGAAGCAGTCATGCTCGCGAAGGAGGAGGCGGGCCGCGTGAGGGAGAGGACAGCGTCCTCCCTCCACCCCAGCCGCAGTGGTAGACGCCCACGGCGCCGGACGTCGGCAGACGATCTCCGGCCACCGTAGGCGCGGGCTTGCGGGCGGCGAGTAATGGGCGACTCGCTGTCCGACCATGGACCATGCCCGGGTCGACGGCGCGTTGTGTTCCACGCGCGCCTCAAAGAGTGTCAGCATTATGACGGGGCCCCCCTCTAGAGGGCGAAAGCCTGCCGGGGTCGCGGGACTTATAGAATTACCGTGACCCTGGATCATAAAGGGCTATTGAAGGACACCGTGGATTTTAGTCAGTACAAGTCTCCCACTCCAGTTCACACAGTTCCTCCCACTCTGCCCTGGGTGGGAGGACTCATTTGATGATTTTACCACGATAAAAAAAAAAAAAAAAAAAAAAAAAAGGTTATAAAAGTAAAGAAACTATTCATTCATATCATAATAAACATTACATTACATTAATATCATTCTTTGAGGTTATTGTAACCTCAAAGAATGATATATGTAATAATACTAACTGTAATATCTGTATATTAATGATGATATTAAAAAAACTGTGTACTGTCCTGTCTCAGTGTTTATCTAAAATTTGTGGAAATCAAACCTAACAAAGTACGGAACCCTGGCTGGGGGCACGGTTGTTCTTAGCTGTATCATTTCGGTGGATTTATCATTTCGGTGGTAATTTTTATCATTTCGGTGGACACTTTTAATTTCAGTGGACTCTTAAAACTTTATCCTTAAATATTTATGTAAGTTTTGATAATATTTGATGTCCACTCACGCACAATGTTATAAAATAGACTAAAGTATTATTTGTCACTAAAAATATATAGATTGCATTGAAATAAAAAAATCCCACCGAAATGATACATAAAAATCTCTTGTTGAAATTCACCCTTGTATGTTTATATTGTAGCTTCTATTTGCACTTTATTCGAAATAAATAAAAATGAGATTCAGATTATAAAAAATGAAACATTCTTTCGCAAGTCATTTAAAATTCAATCGATCGATTATTACAATCGATTGGGCATCCCTGATCTTTTTTTCGATACGACATCGACATGACGTTTGACAAAGATGGCGGATGTTTTCGCGTTAAATACTTCTAATGTTCATTTTACCAAACAGCTAGTCCGTGCTACAAAAGTATTTGCAAAAAATTTATGATAAAACAGGCAATGAATTATCGTGCATGTCCGATACTTCAGTTGCACAGGGCGATTCTGGACATTGTCCTTTTTAGTTTACAACCAACATTTCAAATACTATTTATTTCACAAACAACGTATTCCGCAGATGTTTCATTTTATAAACAATCACTTTACACGCATTCCTTTGGCAAACGCTTCGCTTTACAAATGTTGATATTTAATCATTTATAAATTTTTCGTTTAATACATATTTTGATTCTTTTGGCAAAATCACGTTTCACCTAAATATCACTTTCTAATAAATATTCTAAACCAGTCACAAAGTATTAAGCTATTTTTTTGGGTAGTCTCGTAAGTTTTTAGTGCAGAAATTCACCTAAAGTCCAAGGTAAATAATATCTGTTTGCAGGGTTTACAGTAACCTAACCTAACCTAAAGTCGGGGTGCCCCAAGTCCCGAACTCGCTTCGCTCGCTCTTGATTCCTAAGTATTTGTTGTTCCGTTAATTAAAATTACCGTTGTGCCTATTTAATGAGTTGAATTTTTATGAGTTAAACGTTTTTATTTCAAACGTTGTTTTACGAGATGACATGTTGACTGTCGTTTTGCTTACTCGCGCCAAATCATGCAGTGGCTATTTTCACGATAAAAGAATAAATGATGTATTATTTTACATGCTAACTTATAATAAATGATGCTTTCTGTAGAAGCTTGAATTTTAGTTTTTTGAGGACATTGTGTTGAAGCTGTAAAACGTAAAATGGTGACGAGATGTAAAATCCGTGGCCGAGTTAGTAAATTAGGTGGCAATGTATAAATAAGAAGGACAAGTCACAATAATTGATGATCTTTACTTGACGCTTTTTATAGAATAGTTAGATGGCGTTGTAAAAAAGACGAATTAGTTTATTAGAGGCTATGTCATTTTCCCGTTGCTTAGTTATAAAATTAGAAGTTTAATCACGTGGCCTATAAATAATTTTGTGGCTAGACTTATAATTTCCCTTATTAAACAACCATTACCAAAACAAACGTTCATTTATTACCAAAAAACTACTTTTCAACCTTAAAATATCACTTAACAGCTGAACACGAGAAAGTGATTCAACGCACCAATTCGTTGGGCACTACGGCTTTATCAAAAGTTGGACACATTAGTACCAGATGCGGGCGATGTGAAACGACTTCAACTTATTTTTTATCCCGTTCACATTATTTGAGGGTTACGATGTCATCTATTACTGGTCGCCCTTTGTTCGTCAGCTGACATTCGAAAGCCTTTTTCTTCTCTTAATTTTTTGTGTTAATTGATTGAAATGTTAGTAGTGGCCTTGAGAATTTCATAGATAAGATGATAAGATGAGAGGCCGAGACAATCGCTTTCAAATCGTTTCGTAGTTCGGCACCTACGGTCAACAAGATCGACATAGGCTTGTCGGAAGCTTATATTTGTCATAAACAATCGCGTTTCTATCTTCGTTAACACAGATGTCCTTAAAGGTGGTTACTCCGTTCTTCATGAACTGCAGTGTGTTTGCTAACCATATTCATGCCTTATCGTGTGATCTTTGCCACTGAAATAACATATCATCACGCCTGTAATCCCCGAAGTGCTAGGCAGAGGTATGCCTAATAGTACACCGACATTTCGCCAGTTATGTTTTTTAGTCGCTGTTAATAGTGGGGGCCCTAGTGCCATCAACCGGGCACTAGTCCAAGTTTCGTGACTGCTACTGAGAAATTCCTGATGGAAAAACCCAATAACACTGTAGCCGACCTGGGAATCCAACCCAGGACCTCATGCTCAGCAGTTATCCATGCAGCCACTAGACCAACGTGGCAGTCTATTGAAATGATAAACATCATCATCATCATCATTCATCAATAACTTCATCATTTTCCTCAAGATTGTCCGGAAAATCATGATAAAAATGTACATAGGATGCGCCCTAAACACTTGTTGCATGGCATAGATAGGTAAAACAGTTCGCTGATAATGTCTATCATTACAAGAGTTTCCAAATTCTTTCTTGGTATGGATAAACTTGAAACTTTGATGGTTATTATCATTTTCCTTATAAATGGAAAATGCCTTTCCAATTTTATCTGTATAGCGTGTGCATAGATAGTCAAGTTACCAGTTGTGCTGTCAGTGATTATAAGATGTTTGTAACCAGTTTTCATTAAGAATTGTAGCGTATTAGTTAGCCTTCAAAATGAACTTTGTACATTTTGATAAATTAACTCTTATTATCTGCCATTATGGTGAGAAACCTGCATCTGTGACAAAAGTACCTATTTAAATATTATAAAAAATCTACGATTCATACGACAGTCTAACAAACACACCACGCGCAAGTCACGCGTATCGCAAATAAAACCGACAAGTTGTTCGAACTTGTGCGATTGACTTTGACAAAACAATGACAAATATAACTTTGTGTTATGATCATTTATTTATGGGCCACGGTGGGTCACGGTGTGCCACTGTCGTGACGTTTGGCTTAGATAACGTGTCGTGAAGTTCAAGAGCGAATGTTATTTTGGAATATTGTGATTAGAACAGGTAGTCAAGAAGTCTTAATAGGCCTATATTGTTCCCACTACTGGGACCGGTTCTGGGACATGCTGGTTTTCTCACGACGTTTTCTATCACAGTTTTGGAGCAGCGACGACCTGCGACGATAACCACCTGTCCACCACTACTCTGACAAGGCTTAAAATGGGCTTCATTACCTCTTGACAGTAAACGTTACAATTTCTAGTATCTAGGGCCAGGCCCGATCTCCTTGTTGTAGCTGAAAACTAATTGTGTTTCTTGGATAATACGATTAGTAATTATTTAAAATTTGGCCTTTAATTTTGGGTAACAAACACTGCATGAGTCTACCAATGGCAATACTGAATTACTAATAAGATCGGCATACCCTGTATCGATGTGAGATGATGTAACATCCAAGCTCTCCAGGATGCGAAAAGCACAGGAACGGTCAAATTGAACCCCCTTGGGGTAGGCCCATGTCCAGTAGATATCTATCCACTAATCCAGCGCTGGTCTCTTTAGCAACTTTGCTTGTTATCAGTCTCGCGTCAAGAGAGAGAAACCTGTTAAATTAACATGTTGGATCAAAAGAAAACACAAAAATAATTACAAGCTCAAAACATTTAAATAAAATTTCACATTTCAATACCACAACCGTATATTCGAATAGTAACGCGTAGTACACCGGGCAACGCAGTGTGGTCATTACTTTTATTTTACGATGTGATAACACCGCACACTTGTTTGTACCACAACTTTTGGGGACCGTTGTACGCTTTAAGCCATGCCGTACTGTGGGGGAATTAAGTTTCATGGTTTATTTTCGAGGCTGTTTTACACGAATGTTTATTATGAATATTAAATTCTTTACACAAGTTTAATTTAATTAATGAAAATTTCGTTAAGCTCTCTGTGAAAGCTCATTCAGGGAAATAGTGAACAAGCTGTTGATCTGTAATAAAGTGCTTACTGCAACAATGCAATTCCACGCCCCGGTCGCGAGCTCAGGTGATGCGTCTTGCGTGAAATGATACGTGCTACATCTCGTTTCCTTCGCATGGGCACCGTCGTTTCCTCTTTTGAGGTGACTCGTGGCGTGCTTTTAACAACGTCTTTCAATTGTTTCATCTTTAGTGGCTGTTGTAAGACGCGTGTCGCTTGAGCGTGTAGCTAAATGTCCAATCTACGCACGTTTCGCGGAATTAAATTTCAATAAACTGGTATAACAATAAGGTTGTTCGCCGAAATATGTAGATATAGTATCTAACTATTCCAAAAAATTACCATATAATAGTCTTATTTGCACAATATCCAAGTAGGATTTGCCTTCATCTTCCAAACCTTTATCTTGCCTAAAGGCAAACATGATCCTAATTCCTAACATTATCTCAAAACAGTTGTTACAAAGGAGGTACATAGGGAACCACCAAACCGGGCCGCCGAAGAATTATACCGTTATCATATAAATAAGGATTTAAAGCCTTCGCGCCAGCCTCCGCGGGGTGAAGGGGGCAGGCGGGGCAAAGCTCACGGCATTATTTTACCTGCAATTTGTTTTGTTTTTATTGCCTCCTAAGATCCCGTTTATATCTAGAGTTTAGGCTGAAGTGGTAGGTGAAATATTCAGTTCACATGTTAAAAGTTTTTAAGGAACTATTTATTTGTGACAAAGAACATGACACTGGTTTTCTTTGCGTGGGAGTTGTCACAAGTGAATATTTTGATTAAAATATGTTTCTTCAAGTCACATTATAAACAATCTAAGAACTTTTGACTAAAATGTCGATACCCTTCTAATAAGGGTGAAAATTGTCTGGCCCATGCCTGCCCATGCATATTTCTTGCAAAGTTAGTTCCTTTGTTGGTTAGTGTGCATTAAGACACGTTGCGCTTTATCTGACCGTTTCTTTGTCTATAATGCATGGTTTCGTTATGCAGCTATACCTCTTCCCGCGTTTAATGCCTTAAAGATATTTCTTATTCGTCTCATTAGTAACCCTTATTTGATTATCAAACTCTTCATCTAAGAACGTTATTTACTCGTATGTACTTGAAAATTTCATAAAAGAAAAAGCAACCACCTTAAAAATAACTTCAAATTATCCACTTCTCTTATATTCACAATGTTCCCACACTTTGAGGGTACTTTTGAATATAATGACAATTCATTGCGGGCCAAACAGCGGGGCGTGGCGGGGCGAAACAAAAACATGAAGTAATCGTTAAGTTGGGCTCTTTCGCGCGACGCCTGAGTTCCGCATAATTAAATAGTGATTAAGGCGCCTGTTAAGCGTTCAGACTAGAGGATTCGGTGTGAAGGTATTCGGGATTTAGGGAAATGCCATGGAATTTAATTTATTGAGACAATAATGAATTACAAACTTCTTGGAACAGATTTTTTCCGTCAATTTCAACAAGATTTGTTCTGGTCGCGCCAATTGTAAAAAGATAAGTCCTGACTGACTGACTGACTGACAGACTCATCAACGCCCAGCCCAAACCCTTGGATCTAGAAACCTGAAATTTTGCACAGAGGTTCCCTTTATAATTTAAACAAGGATTAAGGAATAATTTTTCGAAATTCAACTCCTAAGAGGGTGAAATGGGGTGTTGAATTTTCTGTGAAACTTAATATTTTCTGGGTCGCTTGACTCGAAAATTGGTGCACACACTCTTCAATTAAAATTATGAGACATGTGTATCAGTTATAAAAAGATTGTAATCTATGTGTGTACTTTCTATGTATTAGATTACTTATTATCCCGTGGCCAATTCCCGAAGTCCACGCGGGCGAATCCGCGGGTATAAGCTAGTTTTATATTAAAGCGACGGGTTGCAGTCCTCCAACTGCAAAGCCTTAAGCAGGGCTTCTGATGCTGGAATGCCTAATCCAGTGTCAGTAAGGGAATGGATGAATGTTACGATCCTAAATTCTTCAATACCTACTACAGGTCTAGGGTGTAACTAAAATGGTGCTTTTAAACGGACGCGACGCAGGAGTGATGTTGAAACCCGTGAGCGGGCGAACGACTGAGCTGAACGTAACGTAACCAGACCCTACCGCACAGCTACCGAAAGCACCATCTCAGTTAGGCAAAAGGCTTGTAGCTTCTAGAGACACTTACCACGACCTAATGACAAAATAAGACTTACAAACAGTAAAAAATATTGCATGGAGGTTGAATAGAGCAACTGTGTTTTCAAATAATACACACAGTAAAAGATCATAAAAGGTTTATTTAAAAACAAAAATATCCTAATGTGAACAGCCATCCCCAAGTACAGGGTGACTCGATGAACGATTCGCGGAGTCTACTCACGCACAGCCGATGCTCGCTAACCTTATTAATTACTTGCAACACCTTCCGACACTCGGCTGATTTCAACTGGTTTAAGTTCAATTTGATAAGGTCGAGTTCCCTGATTAACTTTCTGATTTTGTTTATCGAGTTTTTAATATTTGTATTCTACAAAACTACTAAATTCGAGGTACTTAAACATATACACTTAGCTTGCAGATCTGTGGTGGACATAGGTTTCTCATAAACTGCACCAGAACTCGCGGCTCGCCGCAAACAACCTGAGTAAGCGACCTTTTCAAAGTCGTAGACATTTAAATAATGTATCTTCAAATTTATTTCCAGTAAAGATACAGCAGTCTACAGCTGCTGACCATAGGCCTCTCCAACTGCACGCTTCAACTTAGCTGCAACTAGCCACCCGGTCAACATCGCGGCTGCATCGGGCTCATGGCCGGTCGTCCTACCCTTCACAAATCTGCACATATTTCCATGAAAACAAAACTTAAGAAATATAAAAATAAACCTTTGTTTTTTTTCTGTTAGAACACTAGGATACCTACTTTTCATCTGCACATGAAATATTATGACTAGACTCCAGACTGCCAAATTCCCTTAACCCATTTGCCAAATGCCAGCAAGATTATCCAACACGAGCCAGTTACATCAAAACAGCACTACAAGCATGTAAACCTCATCTATTTAGGCGAGTTATACTCTCGCTTCAAGTGAGGACTCTTGACTGAAGAGGTCGAGGTTGAAGATGTCTCCATTGTTTTACTGCTGGTCGTTATGATAGCAGAAGTAAGAGTGTTAATGAATTAGTAATTGTTTTATAAGCTATATTTGATGCGTACTTACATAGTAAGGTTGTGTTTCTGCATTCTTGACACTATGGGCATTTAAAAATACCAGAGGCAAGAGGTTTTTGATATCAACACATCATCACAGCATTCACAGCCCGCCTCTTTTTCCTAAAGTAGTTGTGTCGGGTCTGGCTGTTTGTATATGTGAGTTTAAAAGATTGTAAACGCCCCCACGTCACAGAAGATTTTTCACGAATCCAAACTCCAGACAGTTACCGAAAAATTCCTGATGGAAAAACGCAATTTCCCTTTGCCCAACCTGGGATTGAACCCAAGACCTCATACTAGCGCTGGCGACAACTATACAACCAAGGCAGCCATACTTGGCAAAAAACTATTCATTACCACCGATATCTACAAGTGCACTTTATTGTAACGTTTCCAGGTTTAATTAAAACTAGAATTTCTCCACGACCCCTGTACTTCCCACGCTTGCTCTTAAAACGTAATGGTTTTAGTATTCATAGTCACTAAACGTATCCTAAGGACATCAACAAAGCACCGCAAGCTATATAAAGGTAAACGCCATCTGTTTAGGCGAAACTCCTCAACTCGAGAGGAGGACCCTTGATACGAGGGTGCAAGGAGACGCCGTTCAGCCAGCCTCTTCATTGTTGCCTCTGATCGATACTACTTGTACGATGTGGAAGGGAAATGAGGTGAGAAGCTGTGTGTACGGTGGTTTCTTGTGATTCTGATAAAGCTGCAGTGTTATTGTATCCTCAAGTGTTTTATTTAATCAGATTTTATAGCTTTTATGATAATCTATCTACTTTAAAAAATACTGCATTCGATCACTGACTGACAACGTACATGCTAAACCAGGTTGGGATGAAATGTTGCAAAATAGTTCCTTATTTAAAACGAAAGTAAAATAGAGATTTTTTAAATAGGGTGTTAATAGGGAGTGTTAGTTTGCATAGTAGCTCGTAATTTCTGCCAATAGGAAATCCTATCAAATGCATGGCTTGTATTCTTAAATAGAAGCAAATACCATAGCATTGTTCACTTACGGCAGTCTCTATTAAAAACCCACTCTTAATTACCACAGCACTATTTGTTTTACACAAATTAACAGTAATAATTTTTATTTTATGTGCAGTTTAGTTTTGAATAGTTATGATGAGGCTGACATGCCTCTTATCGGGGAATGCCGATTTTAGGCCCAATATTGCCCAAGAGATTTGTTTTATTTAAAAAACTTAGGTACATTTTACGTAATTAACTTTGCTATTCACTACGCGATAGAAGTTGGGAACCTATTATTTGAAAAAAATATTTCATATTCATATTCATTTATTTTGCATTCCATATTGTAAAAAAGATGTTACAAAAGGCTTAAAGCTAGGTACATAAATATGGACCCTGCACACAGCAAGGTAGGAGAGAGGAAGAGGGCTTTAATTTTACTCTGAATTAGTTGGTAGACAAAAGTAACAATACTGAATCATAATTATTAATTTAAAATTTGTCATTTAGATATTCATTAATAGTGTAATAGCATTTATATTATAAAATTTGTTGTAATTTATTTATGAAAGGATTAAATTTTTGTACATTTTTAATAATTTCTGGTAATTTATTATAAACCTTCATTGACATGACTAGGGCACTTGTTGAGTGCATTTTTAGCTTAGAGCTTGGTATGTTTAGTTTATTTTTATGGCGTAATGTGTATCTTGACTGTATATTTTCTCGTGTAGTGTAAAAGATATTGAAACAATAACGAAATTCTGTATTTGTGGCTGTACTGAATAAAGTGGAATTACGTTTTTTTGTGCAAATAAAAAATCTAATTTTCATTGAAATAGAATCCTAACCTACCTTAATAGCGAAAAATTTAAGATTTGTTGCAAAAAATTAACTTAAGCGTTTACACATATTTGTATTTTACTTATCGGGGGGCACGGCAGTGCCCCCGCCAAGTCGAGCGCGAAGCAAACACTGCCGTACCATCCTTTACTGGAACCATTTCGCCGCATTTACAGGCCCTTATTTGAGAACCTCTGGATAAGACCAGAACGCATTTTCGTCATCCAGTAAACTATAATCACATACTTAAAATCCAAAATTTCAAGTCTGTAGGTCATTTAGTTCCGAAGTTAAGCGAAAGCAAAGTTTCGCATTTATGACACTCACTCACTCATGATCATCAAAATAGAACTAGTACTTCCCATAAACTCAGAGAGCTGAAATTTGGTACAGAGTTAGGGTTTAATGGCCACATAAAGGGAAAACTATAAAAACTAGGATGATCGAAGATCTGGAGTACCTGGTGAACCCTGATTAGAAAACACAAGAGCCCAACCAAACTATTAGAGATCGACATACCGCCTTTACAAAAAATATTCAACTTGGTGGGCCGCTTCATTTGATGTTAAAAATCGAAGGTCTGAAGTATCTGATGAAGAACCCTCAGCTGGTCTCAGCTGCATTAGAGATATCTTTATGCAATATAATTATTTAATATCAAGGATATCTGGATAAAAACAACCTGCATAAAGACGCATAAAGGGGTCTATCAAGGGGTCTTTAATAATTTTTAATACTGTTTGTTTCAGGCTCGCCTATACATAAGAACCCTCAGCTGGTCTTAGCTGTATTAGAGATATCTTTATGCAATATCTTTAATATCAAGGATATTATTATCTGGATAAAAACAACCTGCATAAAGACGTATAAAGGGGTCTATCAAGGGGTCTTTAATTATTTTTTTCAGATGATGGGATATCTTTTCCAAGTGGCAATTTTCCATCGTCAATGGGTAGCGGTTCTGGCGACAGATTGGTGCAATGGTGTCACGGTGCACCTGGTTTTGTACCCTTCAACGGCCAAATAAATCAATATGCCCACGTTTCTACAAAAAGAAGTGAAATCCCACCAAAAACATTCTGTAAAAAAACTAGCCATTCTTTATTATTATAGTTAATGTTGTGTGACTTGGCCGTTGAAGGGTACACAAGGGAAGTCAGTCTGTACTGGATATAATTTTTTATACTGTTTGTTTCAGGCTCGCCTATACATAAGTATTATTCAAATACGCCGCTTCAGGATTTACTCCGTTAGGCTTGACGATCACGTGGGCAGCAGATGGGTTTCGTACAATGAAAATAGACTGGGTGCGATAAACCATTTTTATCAAATTACTTGAAATTACAACTTAACACAATACCACGGGGCACAATGAATCGGATACGGTTTCGGGAAATCTCAACTCCGTCGCAATTAGACACTCCCTCTCGTCCACGCTGCGAGCTCGCCCGACTCTGTATAAGCATGCTGTGTTGTGAGTAGATTGTTAAGTAGGTCGCGTGATGTCACCACTGCACACTGGCGTACTTGCGATTCATTTTATGTCCTAACTATTCTATGTACTAACGACCGGATCTGACTTTTATATGAACACTGAATTCCATAAGCTAAACCAGACATTGTGCAGCAACAACAAAACAACACCTGACAGGACGAAACCGTTTCAAAAACAATCCAACAAACTTTATCAGTTAAGTAAACTAGGACGGCAGCCTTGAAATAAAATAAATTGTACCTTGTAATTCCTTCCTTGATGTGGAATGAAAGAAAAATATCCACAGTATCAGCTTATCGCGCTTGCTAGTGCAGAGTTAGCCAACGAAATGGGTTATTTAATAGGGTTCAAGTGCGATAAGGCGGCGACCTAGCGTAACTTATGCACTGTGAGCTCCTTAAACCTGCTGCCGAGGTAGAATGACTCCCATTTTTATTTGGTGCTACACCCAATACCTTGTGTGGGTAGTTTTAAGTTAAGGTTAAAGGCCACTCTGTTTGTTACAGGGAAATATAAAAATCATAATCGAAGTTAGTCTAATATTTAATGATATTAACAAAATGTTCACTCACAGACTTCGTCTAAACTCCCCCAGGTTCCACAATTAAATGCAAAACAACAACCAGCCGATCACTCAAAAAAGAAGAAAAAACTCCACTCCAGTAAATTTAAGAGAACAGTTACCGAGTAACTTAATACAAGGAATGAGCACAAAATAAAATCAACGAGATCCCTCCCAGATAGAACGGTAAACAAGACGGCTTATTAAAAAAAGCGGACAGCCAGGTAAACGAGTAAATGCTTGATAAGTATCTTGTTTGAGATAACGAAGGACCAGACAAAAGAGGCGTATCGTTGTTTTTCAATTTCACGAGAGCGTGAAGACGGGTACTGTTATGTAGGCAGAGTTAGCTTCTGGCAAGACAATAGATACTAGGATTGAGCCCAGTGAAAACAAGGAAGTTGATTAAGGCAAGGACTTAGTCGTTAACGTGAGTGGTCTGAATAACAACCCCTCAAATTTAAAAAACTGTGAATATGATGGCTATAAAAAGAAACGGTACACGAAATTTTTTGACCTGCTGGCATAGAAAAATGCTACTACTCTTTGCAACGGTAAGCAAATCTGAAGATTCTGACACTGACAAAAATAACGAAATCTACAAAATAAAAACATAAAACCAAGCGTCTCCTCTTCCTTTATCCTTTAAATATTTTGCCAATAATTCTACAAACACAGCACAACATTCGTAGGACAACAACAAAAAACAACATGCCACAGCGTATAAAACGGCAATGTAACCGCTGACAATGTCACCCCACGTAGTGCGGGGTCGGGCACAATGCGGCTGTCCGCTGCAGGCCGTGTCTTTAAAACAATAATACCTTTAGAGAACTGATTGTCTGCGCCGCGCCAGACGTTTTAGCCGAATGATATTGTTGGGCTTTTAGTTTGTGCGTTGTTTATTTTTATGTAACGTCGTTGTTCTTTTTTGTCTGGATTTTCATCGGATTGTAACCAGAAAATTCTTAATTATTTATTTACTTAAGGTTCACCCACAGCACATACATAATATACTAAATCATACGGTAATATTCTAATATATATGCCAATTACGAGTAAACAAAACATTGACAACAAAGACGCCAGATTATTATTCATTAACAGTACAGAGAAATTTTGACTACGTTTCATTGGTGTGTAGGGAGGCCAAGATTCTTGATTTAAACTTCAACTTACAGTCATTAAATAACTATATCTGCTTCGGGTACGGATTTATTAAATGAATTATAGTTGTCACACATCTTAACGAGTGGTGAGTTGAGACCTGTGATTGTAGAGGTAATAAGGCGCTGCAGAATTGTGGTTTAAGGGAAAGCGTGGAATTCTAGGCGGAACTTTCAATAGAATGCGCGATAGCAGTTCACTACAATCTAGCCAACCGTTCACTAGTTTGCCGTAGATGACCCCATCTTAAAGAAACTCAGACACCGAGACTGTTGATAGGGACACCTATGGGATAAGCCGCCCGTTGTATGCTCTCCAGTCGCTGGGAATGTATTGCGTAAAAAGGGTCCCAGGCAACACTGGCATATTCCAGCCTGCTACGTACTAAGGCACTGTATAGGACCATTTTAGTTTTAATAGATGCAGCCTTTTTAACGCAACTGTCTACATATTGCTTGAATGTTAATTTTTTATCCATGATTACTTAGAGATCCCGCGTTTCATCAACCTTAGTTAGTGTTGTGCTATTGATTTTATATGATGATATAATGGATATCTGCAGATCATAGAGTTATGCTTAGTGAAAAGAATACAATGACCGTCGTTTCTGTAGTTATTTAAACCCACAAGCATCTGCATAATAACATAATGTATCATGATTTTAATAAAAACTAGATTGCGCAAATAATATCAATAACCGTCTAAACCAGCTTGAAAAATATAGTAACGTTAAATAGCAAGCAATTTCTTAACACCAACCGTAGACAATTACAACAAACTGGACAGACGGCGTTCAAACTAGCTCCCTGTCTAACTAAACAAGAAAACACTAGTCCAGAACGTTCGCAATGGAAACTGTAATAAAACTCGCACTGCGGAGCGAACCGCTATGAATAATTCGTTACATATTTGATGTTTATACAAAAAGAGGGGAGCGTCTGTCAGTTTGACAAACGCCGTCTCAGGTGTCGCTTGTGTGCTCCAATCATGGAATGGAAATTATTCCCGACCCTACTCCCGAGCTGAATCGAAGCTACTCATTACAGCCACAGCCTAGTAAATCCTCGAACATTTTTTTTTGCAGTTGACAAACTCGAGTATTTCAATGTTGGAAGATTTTTACTCTGTACCATAATGGTGATCGTAGCAACTTTCGCGTTTAGTTGTTTAACAAATCAGTAGGGATGACGAAACAAATCCTACAATTTGTATTTTCGCTTTCGCATTGTTCGTCGTTCGGTTGTTTTTGTTGAATCTGCTGATTGACGACCCTGACGAGCTGGGATTGCTCTGTCGTTCAACTTGTTGTAGGCTTTTTATAGCTCTGTCTGGCCAGAAAGTTGCTGTGTTTTAATTGTAATGTATATTTCATTTGTTGTGTTTCGATAATCCATAGGTCAACCGAGGGTTTATTAGCTTTGGGGATTGTTTTAAACAAAATATTACAAAACATACGATTTCTCGCCTTTACGAAGTGTTTGGTAGAGATGTATTTATTTATTATAACCTTTATTTTAGTTATGGAAGTTATGAGGCGAGCCATCAACCGAGTATTAAATGCAGACTCCGGGCTACTACTGAGAAATTCCTGATGGAAAAACCCGACCACCACTCCACTTGCCTGATTTGGAACTCGAACCTAAGCACTCGCGCTCAGCAGTGGCGCTTGCAACCACTACACCAAAAAGGTAGAGCTCACCACATTAATTATACATTAAATCTTTTTTGAACATTCCCAGCGTATTTTAGACAAGTGCTTACCCATTTATTCCGGATACTTCAAGGCAGTCTTCGCCGCAGTATTACCTACGCCATCTTTTACGATGTTGAGCCAGTCCAATCCATTGCCACGTTGAGATATTTATAGCGGCTTCTGTCCAATGTATTGGTAGACGAAAGTCGTAGTTTTGTTGATCGGGAATTCGTGACTTGGTTACTTCTAGCTTCCTAGCCAGTCTGGCTGCTGGTAGTTGCTACAAGATCTGTTACTTTTATACTGAATCTTACGAAGTAAGGCTAGTTAATTAGAGCTTCTGTGTTTGTGGGAAGCTTTTCCTTGAAATAATTTATCATGGAGGTATACTTTCTGCTCTTTAGTATTCAAAATATAATAGCTAAGTCCTCTGTCCCTCGCAAACAGACTTTGTAAATTAAATATTAAACCCAGCACATTTTAACTACTCCTCTTAGTACTTAAAACCAGCATAAACTTTTACATCATAATCAAAAGCGAAATTAACAAAGTCTTGAATTCAAAAATAAAGCCGAAAGGGTTCTCGAAGGCTCCCGAAGGCGACCGAACGGCGGCGGTTACGACAATCGGCAAGTTATTTAACAACTGAGGCACATAAAGAGATGTAAATGACCGAAGAAGTAACAAATACCGATACAGTCGATGTAGGAAGACTTAGGTCTGTAGAGTACTTGCAGCGATATATTGCATTACATCCCGGTGTTTTGAGTAGCTTTACCCTGGTGATCTCCAGTAGGTATCATGGGCTTGTTTTAATACACAAAGGACCATGGGCCTTTCGGATTAAACTAAAAACCACCAGTGTTGAGACCTGTGTCTTGCGAAGGCTTATGATTTTCCCTTCACTTCATTTTGTGGCTACTTGTACCAAATCAAGCACAAAAACGGTGCTGTTTAGTTCGTATTTGTACCATCATCAACATTTCAATACAATTTCAATCAATCACGAACTTGGTTTTGCTGAGATGTACCTGTATCCTCGCCATCCGCATTTAGTCTGACCTAGCACTCCAAGATTTGGTCATTATAATTTTGTACAATGTAGGAATTGAATCATGCAACATCAAGACAATCGGTTTGCCAATCTTGCACAGAATAGCAGTAAACAGTTTGGATAATCAACAACCAAAATGCTAGATGGGCATCTCCAATAGATCGAGTAGACTGGTGGAGGAACAAGTTACTTATTATTTGTTTATTTTGTAGTTAGACAATACTGTGAATACAATTTCTTGAAGAGAAGCTATTTTGAGACCAATATTTCAGAACTTTCTCTATTTAAATATCTTCGATCCACATTCGGTTGTATCTCTCCTGTCATCCTTCACAGCCTCCATCCATCGATACAGTTATAGTCGCGAGCTCTTGGCATTTAATCGACTGGAGTGCTCGCCTCCTCGCCTGCTCGACGAGACAGCTATTTGTACAACTTTCTGCGAATGTATATTTTAGATTGTTTCAGGTATTTCTTGACTTGGAATATTTTTGTTCAGAAATACAATTTGAACTGTACTGCCAAACCAGCCAAGCGTGCGTATTTAATGTAGTTTGAGGAAGTTAAATTACATATTTCAATTTAAAGTTTGTTCAAGCGCAATACGCAGCTTGAACAAGGAACTCCCTAGTTCACAAAGTGCATAGTCAGCGCTATACTATGAGCTCGGTGGACAACAAACTTTAACTCTGCCGGCTCCCCGAGAGTATCCGCTCAATAATAAATGAGACGACCCAACTTCACGCCTGTACCAACACTCTAGCTCTCCCATGAAAAACTTCGAAATGATCCCATCTGAAAACTTCGGCCAAACTAAAAACAACTTTAAAATTGACAACATAGAGCTTAATTTTAATTACTGTTGTGCTAGAGGCCTGTGTACACGTTTTCCTGAATTAGACATGTGTTAAAAGCTTAATGCATTTAATAGGTAAGTAACGTTGCATACCTAGTGGTATAATATTTTGGCTTCGACATTATGTTTTCAGTATGGGAAATCTTTTACAAGATTTTTTACGGTCGCTTCAAAAGAAGAAGGAAGTTTTCGCCATGGGTTAACCCCACGCTGCGCAAAGGGCAAGAAAACAAATGAAGGCACATACATTTTTTTGAGAAACCGTTGTCAAGTGATGTCGTATCATGCTTTAATACTATTCTATGCAACCAAAAACCAGGTACAATAAAAAAAACTTAACTTTTTAAATCCCTGAAACCAAAATCTTCACAAACAAAACCGCGGTCTAGCATCAGGTCTACCACAGTACGCAAAAAGAAAACAAAGAAAGATCATTCTTTATAAACTTTCTTTTTAAAACAGTACTAAAATAAATAAATAAATAAAATAAAAATACACAATCGGTACACAATCTGTCTGTCGGCAACTAGCAATCAATTAACTAAAATGGCTTTGATGGTTGCAGACTGTATTAATAAATAAATAATAAATCAATGAATAATATGTTTATTTTCTCATCACAAACGTTACAGTGAACAGGAATTATTAAATCTAATACAAAGGGTAAATATTTGTGAGAGACTGGTGCCCGAAATAGGTATACAATAACACAGGGTTACGGGAACTCATGAGTGATGATTTTACTTAAATACTAGGTACAGAACGATGTAAAAGAAATGATTAGAAAATTATAATTACTCTAGCTAGAGGGACATATACTCGTATGTGTGATTTATGAAAGATAGTGTGTTTGTGTAGCAGATAGATGTTTAGCGGATTGGAATCAATAGACTTTCAGTTGCCTGATAATCTAGAGTTTTCAACCATTAACAGACGGTTAATTTACAGACTGGTCCCCCCAGTGGGCAACCTTCGACCTTCGTCCGCGTGAAATTATTTAAAAGAAATATTACTCACCTTTTTGAACTGGATTTTCTTACCCATTTCAAGGGGATTTAATCTTTTTTGCACAGATCCTTAATTCTTATTCATTTATAAAAGGAGCCTAAGTTACTCCTTATAACATAAGCTATTTGCCAGTAAAAGTCCTGTCAAAATCGGTCCTGCCGTTTCGGAGATTAGCCGTTTGAATAGGATTTTGTTAACAATTTCAAGGGTTTTATTTTTTGCACGGAATCCTAATTAAATAATAAACCATTTAAGTGGAAAATAACGGAACAGTGAATGCTTTTAAATGAAAACCTCACATCCTGCCTTTAAAAGCTTTTTCTCCCTTTTAAAAACCCCCATGCACCGCATTTTAATCACATTTGATCGGAAAACCAAACTTTCAGACACAAAGGCTCTAATAACTCAATAAATGAGGCAATAGCATTCCAGTTAGGTTATACAGCACTCTGCACTGCAAATTGTTTGTTGATGTTGTTAGGGAAAAGCACATGAACTCTTTGTAAAAACCTTTCACGTCCCGCCGATGATATCGTGTACCTGTGTAAAGTTATGAACAATATTTCCAGAGTCATAAAAGTAAGTAAGGTTGAAGTTACGCTTAAATCTCTTTGTAACTTTTTCCAAGGCATCATCGTTCGCAATTTTATTGATTGCAGAGTCTGATCCATAATGCATCGTATTAGGAGACTTTTCTGGTGGTTTTCTTTTCTGCGAACGTTGAACCGCCAGCGATAAGAAACATAAAATTTTAAAATCCTAAAAGTAAATGTCGTCGAGCGGGATCGAATTCGAGACTCGCGGAGTCTCGGAGTGCTCGTACACGCGCTACTTCGGTGCTTAACTAATTGTCGAATTTATCGTATAGGATAGGAGTACACGGTAATTTTGTCAATGGAAGATTGAACACAAATTTTATTAGAGGGTAGATGTGTGATGTAGTTTACAAGTTGTTACAATTATATAGGTTCATCACAGTCACTCACAAATAAATTATCACTTTTGAAGATTTTTTCTGGTTTTTGATATGCAAAAAATGCTCACTTGCAGTAATTATTTATTTATGCGTGATTTTGATAAAGTCCAATCGAGTTTCGGTTTAGTTCACTTTGAAACAATAATCGTGAGATAAACTTTAATATGAAACACTTTTTTACACTTATTTTTGAGGAGCCAACAAAAACACGACCGGTCGCTACTAAGTCGGCAGAGTCTGAAGCATCTGTTTGTAATATGAATTCATTATTTTCTGTAAAATCTGGACATTGTAGAATGGCCCTGAAAAAAAAATCTCTTACTAATGTTCTTTTTGCCATAACAGTGAACAACGAAACCTACAAAATCAGGGGCGCATCTGACGATGTCACTGTTTTATGAATAAGCGTTTCTTTTGCTATGACAATCAACATTTCAAAATTATTGGAATTACTGACCAACAAATAACTTATCTTACTTATATTATAAATGCTATTTTGCGAAATACAAGTGTGGTGTCTCAGTTCACACGCACGCGTTTTATGCTATTCATTTTGTTTTCTACTGTATTTTTTCACTCTGCCCTTTATTAATAAGAAATTGGAAAAAAAGAACAACCTTTTTTAAACCTGGCTAAATTAAATTCTTTCTAAGTTATTATCGCGACATTTTGAGAAAGAGATATTATGCGAAAGAGGCATTGTGAGAAAGCGACCTTTTGAGAAGGAGTCATTCTGCGAAAGCGACATTATGAGAAAGCGATATTTTGAGAAAGAGATATTTTACTACCAGTCATCTACCAGTAGACATTTTGCGAAAGAGACGTTTTGCGCCTGAGCCTTTTCTGCGTTTCGATGGACATTAAACTTCGTCGAGTCGTCGAGTTCTCACCGATACAGTTTACTAGTCTCGTTTTATACCTTAAACTGACGTAACGCTTTGAGTTCGGGTACAATAAACATGAAGCAAGCCCCGTCTTAACACACGATTAGTGCGTTATCGTTCAATTTGTGCCATGCGTTGTCGAGCACGGCCGTCGACGAATGAAATTTCGATTTATTTAACGTCCAACCTTTTTTAGTATTATTATTAAGTAATTATTTTTTATTGTCTCGTTAGGCTGTTGTTTACCGTGTTCATATACAATTTCGGATCTTCCAATACTTTATTGTCTAAATTGGTCTGCATTGGTCAGAAAATAACTGAAAACTGCTCCACTACCGTCCACACCCACAAAGATTTAAAATAGTCGTGTGCACACATGCTTTCATCCCTATCCATTTCTTGCGCCCCCTAACTCATTCGAAGGAATAGCTCAATCCTGTGATTGATATTCAACTCACGATTTTTATTTAGAAATCTAGGATATACAAAAATGATCGAAAAATACTCTATTGGTTGGAGAAACCAGATTTAACTTATCTCCAAGAATAAAGAAGTTAGACTTGTGCAAAATGGTAAAACCAACACAAAAGTAACAATAAAAATAGGGTTCAAGTACATAAGTATTTCTTTAAACAGTACTTTGGAGTTTTTATATGTATTTTAGATGGTGTACTCTTTTTTTTTCGGAGCGGATGGGACTGTCAGACTTGTACTGACTAAAACCCATCCACGTTCCTTCTTTGGCCTTTGTATTCCAGGGCCACGGTATCTCTTTCGAACAGTCCCGCAGCCCTGGCAGGCATCGGCCCATGCAGACCCTTACGTGGTTGCTGACATCTCTTTGAGGTGCGCCATAGCTCGCCGTCCACCGTGTCCGGTGAAGACCTGCGTCAGGCGGTAGGTGAGGGCGCCGTGGCGCATCTCTAGCCACCCCTCAACGAGGGGACTTATCGCCACTATGGTAACGAACCCAACAACGTGCAGGCACTTAGGTTGCACTGGATAGTTATTAGTAGGTACTTATTCATATTACAGATGTTATTGTAAAACTTATACTCGCATGAATGAGTTGTAATGATCAATCAAATGACACGAGCTAAGAATTAGTTTTATTTGGTTAAGCACCATGTACCACAATATATAAAAATGTATTATCCTAGAAATCTCTATCTTAAGGTAAAGCAAAAAAAAAAAAATGCTTATGGTTTTTCTTTTTTTTTAAATACCGTGGGAGGTGTGATGTAGTAGATAAGTATATTATATTCTACCTGTGTGAGTACTTATAAGACGTATCATTACTCCTAATATACTCAGTATTTACTCGGCATCTGAGATGTTTCATTCTTCTTAAAGTCCCGTCCTTATAGGCTGTTGGGAATCATTTGTAAAACAGACAGTTACAAAAATTGTAATTAAAAAAAAAGATGGCGCCGGTGTTACCTCCGATTAAGCCCACACGCCAAGAATAATGCAGCCCTACATGAGCTTTTACATCACGAAAGAATGTATTGAGCGTCTCCATTCAAGAAAACCTGTCGACAGAACTGTTTATAAAACATTGCTGATTCCTTCACTTTTATCAATTCTTTAAAAACCACCACCACCACTTCACCACCACCACTTCTGATTTTATAATGCATTTTTGAAGTGGAACTTAGAACCTTCCTTCCTTGTAACATCACTCAAAAAAAGGCCTCGCAAGGCCTGCTCTAACAGACCTCGCAAGGCCTGCTCTAACCACGTGTCTGTGCCTGCTAAATTTCTCTTTTGATCTGAGGCCCGCTTCAGGTTTCGTAGAATTTCTCCTTTCATGCCGACTTATAATGAGAATCCACTGAATAATTTCAGTGGATTCTCATTATAAGTCGGCTTGCTAATTAGAAGCTAGTTGTAATTTTATGTTCCACTAGGTTTTCACTGCTCTGATGAAATAGCAAGAGTTTTGAGTGGCTATAATATTGTAAGGATCCTTTCCAGTACGTTTATTGTGCATGGAGGAAGTGGTGTTTTTAAGGCTATCAATATAATATTTGTTAGAAGAAACTTTGTATTTAATGTAGGTTTTAATAAGAAGAATAATGCAATAATCCTTAGTAGTATTATAATTTCTTTATTCATTTTCTTTACATAATTATTTACATTTTTAAATATTTTATTAACAAAAATATATCATCATTTTAATGGCCTTATGATGTCACAACATGTCACTTGGGGTCGGCGCAACACATGTTTTTCTTCCAATCTCCTCTGTCAACCGTCACGCTATCATTTACTCCTTTAACTTTCATATTAGTCTAATTTATGTTTTAGTTTAAAATGATTTTTATCTTTTGTTAGTGTCATTTTAGAGATTTAGTTGTTTGTTTGTAGATCCTTCGTTTTCTTTTTCATATTTTTTTTGTTATTGTTTGTTTGAGTCCACTAAATACTATTTCTTTATTTCTTTAAATTACATTGGATTATAGGAAGTGAATGAAAAAGCAGCCACAAGAATTCTCAGTGGAGAAGTGAAAACTGAATAAAAAAATAGTTTCATGATAATAGTATTTTCCAAACATTATTATAAGTAAGGTCTATTGCTCAGTCATAGGACTTGATAAGCTCCAATGCTGATACATTTGTTACATTTGTTATGGCAACCACAGAGCAATTACATTTAATTGGTGGCTCACCTGACGCGGATGTACCCTGGTTTACAGGGGATTAAAATAAGTGCCCTATAATCTAACATGATTGGATAGAATAGTTGTTAAATTCATGACACGTAGTTTGGCCAACTAGTGTTCTTCTTTATCCATAGTTATAAAAGGTGATACTGTCTAGTAGGCAGCACAAACATTGTGTATGTGCCGATAACTTCGATTTAATTACTGTTCTAACCCATTTAATAATAATAATAATAATAATAATTTATTTATTTGTTAACATAGGTGAAGAATTACAGGTCTTATGTTTGATGGTCAGAGCGCTATGTTATGCCAGGAGGCGTACAAATATTGGCATTACAAATTAAAATTGATTAAAAATCATGCATAGCTGTGGTATGGAAAT
Organism: Noctua comes; assembly: GCA_963082995.1. Lineage (NCBI taxonomy): Eukaryota > Metazoa > Arthropoda > Insecta > Lepidoptera > Noctuidae > Noctua > Noctua comes. The sequence goes on from OY720269.1 coordinate 1,041,002, forward strand.
AAATTTAACAATTAAAAATTAATTTAGAGCTTATGTCAGACCTAAATGAGGAATTTAAAAAGTCAAAAGTCAGAATCAACATAATTGGTTAAAATGTCAAAATTAGTTAATGTCAATTCTAATCGTTGGAAAAAATGTCAAATTCGTTAAATGTCAAATGTTAATAATTTTAAATATCAATAAAAGTAATATAAAATTGTCATATTCTGCTAAATTAATTCGTCATTTAAGTATTCATCAATAGTGTAATAACATTTATCAATTAAGAACAATTTCATTTTTTTTTTTAAATGTGAAAGATTCAATTCTTTTATGGCGTCTGGAATTTTGTTATAAATGCATGGAGCCATACCCAGTACACTTTTTTTTACTAATGCAGTTTTACACTTGTAATTACTCAAAGAATTTTTGTACTGACTACGGATTGGAACATTTCGTACCATTGTAACTTTTTCAAAATGGTTGGGATTGGTTTTTACGAAGGTACTAATTTCTAATATGTATATCGCCGGTAGCGTGAGTATTTTTAACGCTTTAAAGTACGGTGCACAGCTATCATCTGTTTTCAGACCACACATGGCTCTAATGCACCGTTTTTGCGCTTTGAATACTAAGCCCTTGTCCGGGGAATTACCCCAAAAAATTATTCCGTACCGTAAAAGCGAGGCTACTAAACCATGATAGGCAACAAGTAACGCGTCTATATTTACTTTTCTAGCCAATTGAAAAAGTGCATAGGCAGATTTATTTATTTTTTTACATAGCTGTTCTATATGAGCTTTCCAATTGAGGTTATTGTCAATATGAATACCTAAAAACACACTTTCTTTTACTTCTTCTATTTCGTTACCATTGTAGTTGACAAAAAGTTTTGGTGCTTCGATTCTTTGGTGGAAATGCATTACTTTGGTCTTCTTAAGGTTGATTATTAAATTATTCATGTTAAGCCAATTAATTATGTCAGTAAGAGTATTGTTAATGTCAAATTGATAAGTATTTAAGTCATTACATTTAACTATGGCAGTGCTGTCATCCGCAAACAAAACCATTTGTTGTTGTGCCACTTTTGGCAAATCATTTATATAAAGGAGAAATAAGGGTGGCCCAAGCACACTACCTTGGGGCACTCCATGTTTTATACTCCTGAAATTCGACACATACGTCCGTTCTATTTTGGTATTTGCGCACACTCTAGTGATTTCAGTACATTGCAATCGATTACTTAGATATGTTTCTAGTAGTTTTAAAATGTTCCCTCTGATGCCATTTCTCAAATCTTAGAACAAATGTCCTACTGCCTCAACAGGAATCAAAGTCTATTTACTTCTCTTCATTATAATAACACTATAGTTAACTATACCGAATTTCATTGGAGAAGGAACTACACAAACAAAGACAATGTCGGTTAGTTATAAAGGACTAGCTTATGCCCACGGCTTCGCCCGCGTGACGTTGACCGGGACAAAAAAGTATCCCATATGTTAATCCAGGTTATAAACTAGCTGTGTGCCAAATTTCATCCAAATCCGTTCTGTAGTTTAAGTGTGAAAGAGCAAACATCCATTCACCGACCTATCCTCACAAACTTTTTCATTTATAATAGTATAAGTACGATGGTTATAAATGGACATTACAGTCTGAGGAAAAGCCTGATGTCTTAACTGAAATGCTTTATAAGGGGAAAGGGATATTTGAGCCATAATGATAATCAACCCACGTTGTTCCCGCACATTGCTGAGATAAATCTCCTCTGTGAGAGAGAATAGTTGTGTGGTGGGTTGATGTATGCAACAGTAGATTACAAAAATAATCCCAAAGATGCGATGAAACCTAGGAAATGCATTAAAAGAATCGCCAAACAATAAACGCAGTTCCACAACTGACAGCATTACAACACAACAACAACCGCTTAAACAATTACAGTTAATTCGTGTTTGAAGTCACACAGCCGGGCTTATACCGGCTTATACGCGCCCACTTTAACGGGAGAATAATTACCGCGTTACAAGCAAACGAGGTATACGTCGGCTATAGCCCACACTTTTAGTGGAAACTGCAAAGGGTTGCAAGCGGTCGTTGACGAGGGTCGTGAGGTAATTGCGCAACTGTTGTCGTTTTATTATTACGTAATGATGAATGTGTTAAATGTGGTAAGTAGTTGAGAGAATAGTATGGACCGGTTTTTATAAAAAAATATACGTTTTAAATAATAAAGGGGTTGCCTCTTGAGATAATAACTAAAACAGAATGTGGAAGTAAAGACATGCTGCGCCGACTCGAAATAAATTGGGATAAGGGCAGGAGAATGGTGATAATGATTAATGAATAAAATGACATGAAATTAAAATGAAACTGTAGGATTTCGTTTTACTTTTAACTGAAACGAAACTGTCCGTAAATAAAATAAACTCCAGCTGTTTCATTTCCCTGGAACACTTATTGTAAATCACTTCGATGTCACTCACTTTTGACAGTTTTTAAATAACAAACATCCCACAAACTTCTTTCACACAACACGAACTTAATATAATAACCTAACAATTATGAACCAACTATTCTCATTCACACAACAAACCATTATTATAATCACCAGGGTATACTCTCGGGTACCAGGGTACCAGAGTCACGGCATACCCTGGCTTATGAAGATTATTAGGGTCCGCTTAGTGAGACCGATCGCCTTGTTACGGAACCCTGCTCGTTGAGCTCGCTTAAGTGAGGCGCTAACATTATTGTGATTATATGAATGCGGTGATATAAGGTGTTAAGGGGTTGATGTACTCTTTGGTAAATGGGAATTAAACGTGCATGAGAGAGTATCGCAAAATAATGGTTTTATTTTTATATGAACAGTTCTGTTACCAGTGTATCGTATTACCCGGTACTAACTGGCTTGTGGAGGCTGACCTCAACAACCCAGTTAGTATCTGAATAGGCAGTCGCTCCATGTAAAATACTGGTATTTCAGCTGCATCCGGTTAGACCGGAAGCCGACCCCAACATATTTAGGAAAAAGCTAGGCAGATGATGGTTTTTCTTAATGTACTTCCGAGTTGTAGGGCTTACAAAGAATGTTCGATTAAAGCATTATGTCCTGCTATCACTATTTTTCCTCGTGGTTTTCTAAAGATAAAATACGCTTTTTTCTAAGAGGTCGTAGTTTTCGATAATGTTCTTTTTCGACTATTATCACTTATCACTTACCTATTAAACATAGTATTTAAGCTTGAGATACCTACAGCGTCTTTTTTTACTGCCTCTCAAACATTTATGAATGAAAACTCCAATCATTAAATTAGCCTGAAACCCATGACTACCGCCAATACAACGGAATTTTTAGATGCCAAAAAACCTCGAGACAACTTTCCCTTTTAATTTACCTATTTCGCCAACTTCCAAGGGATGAAAAAACAACGAGTTTGAAAGAATAAATTAAAAGTAAACTAAACAATAGAACAACGTTTAGAGAACTAAAAGAACGCCCAACTTTATGAACATGAAGTTACATTTTAACTTCGGTTATTATCTTTGGATTGTAGACAAAAAATATTCTTTCGGAACGCCTTGCTTTTTTTGGTGTTATTTCTTCGCTTCCTTTTCTTTTATTTGTGAAAATCGATAAACTTTTCGCAAAGAGCTAATGCTCTTTTCAGAGAAGATGATACTTCTCTGAAATAAGTTTTTATATAAGTGCCTATGTAACGCCAAAATATATATAACAATAAGTACTAAATAACACTTCTAAGACATCCGTCTTCCGTAAAGTAGTACGTAAGTAAAACAAGAATAATTCTATGTTCCAAAATGAGATGGCATTTTCATGTACAACAAATGTTCAAGTTATAAGAACGTGGCGGGAATATAAAAACATTGACTTGACAACAAAAGACGATTGATAGTGACTTTTCAAAAACTTTCTAGAATTTGTGAAACTAGTTGTGTGAATTTAGACGGCATAATTTTTTTTAACCTACGGTAATCAAGACAACATATCATAAAACCATAACATCACGCCTGTTGCAAAGATGAAACAGATGTGTATTTATGGTAGATCTACATTTTTCAAATAAAGACTCCGAGCGACTGAGAAATTTCTGATGAAAATCACCACAATAAAGACAAATCTTACGAAACCTTACTTTTCCATGTTCAGCCAAAATGGTAGTGCCTTAACGTAATACTTCAAACCGTCGATCTCCTATAACTTGCAACACCCCAGGTAGACGTCGCGGTTTAATGCCTATTCTTGAAGATGACAATATAATTTACATAAGCCAGGGCTTCACTGAGCAGCACTCGGAATACACGTCATCAGCTAGTGGCGAGCGGCTAATTATACTCACAATCATTTGCATTATCTTGAGTTTGTGTTGGAAAAGTTGAGTATGGTTAAGTCATGCAGCTGTAAATGGTACAGGTTTTTTCAAGAGAACCTCTAAATGTTTCCTTCCTAAATGTTAATTAGTTGTTGTTATTTGTTTGTTGTGTTTCTAAGTGTTTATACTTTTTGGTTTTGTGTGTGTGTTTGTTTTCTAAATGTTTTTAATTTTGTAGTACGCCTAACGTACTACGGAGCAGCAGAACATATATTTGATTTTGCTACTCGGCCTGCACCAAATCATGTCGATTTAGGCCGACCCAGGCATATGTATGTGTCTTTTCAGATTTTGTTTTTTTAAGTTGATGTTGCGATGTACTGATAATTGAAGACTATAAGCAGTGCATTGTAGCTATATTTTAGAAAAAATACATCGTATGAGGCTCAATTTCGGCAATAGCCGAAATAATCCTGAACTAACATCAATTCCTGGCACCAATATACAGTAACGAGCTCTACAAAGAAAATTAAGACAGCCAGATCACATGACAAATTGCAGCTACTTAAACATCCGATAGCAATTTCCAATCGGATCCAGTAGCGTTCGAGACGAGGCCATTTCTCATCACCGTAGTGATTACGTGGATCTGCGAACACCTGGCCAAGCCTGGATGGAAAAATATGGATTTGCTAATGAAACGCTTAGTTGGTTTGCATCTGTCGCAATTTTGATTGATGCTGAATAAATTCACGAAGTAAAGACGGCCTGTAATGAGTTTGAAGAAGTTCGACCAATGAATTTACAGATGAATAACGGTTTTTATATCGGAGTTTTTCGGAATGTCTTTTTTTTCGCAAGAAAATATTGGTAGGACTGTAAATGAGGATGGACAGGATTTATTGGTAGCAAATTCAATTTGTTTCGTAGGCTGTCTAAAAGGAGGAATAAGGTACCTTCACGGCCTTATACATAAACATATCATGACAAAGTGCAGAAAATCTGGAAATATTTTGAAACACCTTTTAAGTTATCTTAACAGCATTTAATTGAGATCCAGAGAAAGAGATAGGTTATTTCCTTATCAACTCTGTTCTGTTGTCTCCAGATTTGTTTTGACGAGTAAGTAATTACATTATTTCTATAAAATCAAAGTAAAAAAACACAAGAAAGCCTAAAATTGCGTACGGTTCACACGAAAAGATTTTTCCAGACGTGATTTAATTAACTAATTTCCAAAAATAGACGTCTCTCTCTCTATTGAAATCGCTTTAGTTCACGAGATAATTAACACCTCGAATGGTACGCGAGCTATTTACTTGTGTGTGGAATAATCTATTAATTCGTACAAAAGGTGTCGACTCTCCCTACGAGTACAATTAAACAGACACCTGTTTCTATTAACCGACTCCCCAGACTCTCGGCTTAGAGCCGAAGCTATTCATTTACAAGTGCTTTCGTCTCTACTAGACTATTTATTTATTTAATTCAGACATTTGTTGCTGTTTCTTTTGGAGAATTAGCAGATATAACAGATGTTCCTACTTGTATTATTCGTTCCTCATCTACATTAAAAGCGCGTGGCTAAATAATAACAGCCGCTTGGGTCGATCTTAAGGTTAAGCCGCGCTTGCTTAGGTTGGTCCGTGGATGGGTGACCGCCCATTACATACCGAGTTTCCTCCGTGCCTCAGAAAGCACATTAAGCCGTTGGTCCCGGCTGTCATTTGTATATATTAACAGTCGTTACAGGTAGTCAGTGGTGCGAAAGTCTGACAACCAGTCTTACCAAGGGGTATCGCATTACCCAGTACGAACTGGATTGTGGAGGTCAGATAGACAGTCGCTCCATGTACAATACTGGTATTCAGCTGCATCCGGTTAGACTGGATGCCGACCCCAACATAGTTGGGAAAAGGCTAGGCAGATGATAATATAATCTACATTAAAATTTAAAACAGTAATAAAATTAACAAAATCTTCTCTTTGAAAATTAGCATCTTCTCAGGCCCTTACATATTATTTAACAGCTCAAATCAAGTCAAGATTTAAATTCAGGACAAAATACGAACCAATAATTTAAATGAGGGTAGACAATATGGCGTTGTTTAGTGGCACAAAATTGTAAAGCCGACTGGGGACGCCGGGGGGCGCTGGGGGACGAGAGGAACGTAATCACAAAGTGTATAGACAATAATGCTTTGATAATGAATACAAAATGTCAGTTCCTAATTTATTTGTACGTAGTTTTCGTTTATTTATTAGTTATATAACATACACATTAAGTTTAAAAAAAAACATAGTTCTAAGATAATCAAGAGAATCTACAGTAATTCCAAAATATTGGATATTGTAGTATGAAAATGACGCAGTATCAAAATGAATGAAAATCAGTCGCAAATAAGATATTTCTCTGAATAATGCTAAATAATGTATGGAAACAATGCTTTAAGACAACAATCGTATTGTGACGATACAATATTCCAGTCCCGTTTTATGTAGCAATTATGTTAATCAAACAAGCACAACAAGTACAACATTTTTTGTGTTACAAAAATTAATATAGAGGACACTGTTTGGTGCTGAATATACAATACCGTCAAACGGACGGCATGGTTGGCGCAGTGCCTAAGCGATTGGCTGCTGCGCTGCGTGTCCCGGGTTCGATTCCCGCACGGTTCAAATATTTGTATGGCCTACAGGTAGTTGTTCCGGGTCTGGCTGTTTGTGTATGTGAGTTTAAATGTTTGTAAACGCATCCACGATACAGGAGAAATTCCTAGTGTGGGGCAAAGTTATTTAAAAAAAAAAAAAAAACGGGCTGAATGGGATCGCAGAGGTAAACCGAGACAAAACTTTGACAGGGATTTTAACGTTGAATTGGTACGATATGTTATCAAAAAGTACTCTATTTTGTTTACTTAGTTATACTTTATTATTTAGAGACACTGTTGGCCACAGCATATTAATTCAACGTTAAAATCCCCTTCAAAGTTTTGTCTCGATTCACCCCTGCGTTCCTATTCACCCCGTTTTACCCGGTACTTAATTTTAATAGATGACAATTTTCCTTATTTTTCTAAAAGTTGGCAGAACTTCGTGCTCTTTTCGTGCATCACTCTTTCTTTCAACTTTAGAAACACTAGCAGGCTGGCAGATGTTGGCATACCGAGCGCCAGTTAGGTAGGCGACTAACAGATGACCGCGGGAAGACCTGGATAAGACTTGCACACACCAGGAAAGAATGATAAAATGGAACAATGCTACCAATGATTATTTATTGATTTACGAGACAACAAAGAGTTCCACTGTGTTAGTAACAATATAACTTCACCTATGTTAGTACTTAATAACTAGAACAGATCGTGTGCGATTAGTTAGCGCCCATACTAGCCGCTGTCTGCCCTGCTAACGATTCAATGATAATGATGATGAAATTCTAGTAGGTATTACCATTGACGCCCAGTGCTGTACTCAGGTCTCCCTAACTGCACGCCATTTCACCATCATCTATTTACGAATCATATAAATAAGGCATTAATCGCTGCTGGTTCGCGCTTCTACGGCGGCTGCTGGCTTCAAGCGCTTTTTGTTATTCATTTCGCTTTTTTTGTGTAGCCGTGCGACTGTTTGGTCGTGGCAGGTTATGATGTTTGTTTTTTGTTTTGTACATGAAATTTCAGATACAATTTGGCAAAATGGGGGATGTAAGATCCTTCCAACACTCAATATGTATACGGTGCTCCCGGCCAAACCATAGCCCACTTGGTTAGACGATACAAGATGCACAATTAAAGAAAAGCTAAAACTAACTAAACTAAAGAAGTAAAAAAGAATAGATCCTGGGAAAATCTAGTAATGAACAACCAGAAATAAAACAAACTCAACTGGACTGCATCGTATCCAATATACGTTTTCGCTGTGTAGCATACAAAATCTAAAGTTTTATAAAACTACGGTTTGTTCATCGTATTATTTTATGAAACTACATACCTACTCAATATTTTCATAAATATTCTAACACTTTCTCGATATTACAAAACTAAAGAACTGTAAAAAGCGTCCGTCTGCACGCCCCTTTTTGAAAATCGAGAAATTGTCTTGCAATCTTTTTCAAACCAAGCCTTCAAAGAATTTAAAACTTTGAAGCTAAAGCGTAAGGTTCATTGTCTGGTGTCAAAGTGGCGTGTTGAAACGGACATTTTACATGGAAAAATAAAAATGTCTGCGTGTTTTATCTAAAGCGCAATGAATGGCAAATGCAGCGCTGGATTATTTTACATACAGGATAGTTTCTGCTCTGCTACTATTATTTCGATTCGATTTCGGAATATCTGTTTGGATTTCCTTAATAATGGAGTAATTTTTAAAGAAATACAGGGATATGAATAATTGTAGACTCGCAAGTTTTGTTTATATTTTGTTGGTTCAAGGTTTGTCTTAATAAATTGTAATAGCTTTTACATTAAAATACGTTTTTACCTAAATTTTACACGCTATTTAAGATTATTCTTATTCATAAGTTATTTTCATAAGTTTGGTTATCAAAATCATCGTGTTCTATTTAGTAATGAAAATTAAAGAACAGGAAAAGAAATGAAGAAGCTACTCATGCCTTATCAAAGAGTTTCTGCAACAAAAAATATCTTTTATAATCTAAGAGCCCACAACACTAAACCTAGTTCGATAAGACTTCCTGATGATTTATATATAATTACTCACGTCATTAATGGGGGAACACGAAATGGCGATGCTGCAATGCAAAAAACCTGGCAACGCTATTAAAAAAAAAACCGATTTCTAATACAAGACTCCCAATTTTCGTTTTTTCCTCGGAACAGGGGAGGGGTAGGACTACACGATAATGCAGTGCTGCAAGCCGGGGGGATAATGCAGTGCTGCAAGCCCCCCGGCTTGCAGCACTGCATTATCCGAAAAAACGAAAATTGGGAGTCTTGTATTAGAAAACGGTCTGATTGGCCTTATCAGTGACAGCAGCATGATAAGCGACGCCTTTTACTTAGGTATCTAGTATGATCGATCTCCTCAATAAACCAAAGCTCATCTGAAAGATCATTACTTTCTGTGTAAGAAAAACCACTGCTGCATTATCCAAACAGTGGAGAAAGTGGCTGCTGCAGCGATTGAAGGTCGCCATCCGTGCGGCTAGATTGCGCGTTTCTATTCAGTTTTGCCAGCAATCACCCGGTACCTTTCGATTTGTACACGTGAAAATTGCAAACATGATTTGAGTGACACGGTCGCAAATTGGAACGCGGTTTCGAAAAAAAACAATATCATGAAATGAAAGGTACTATACAGGGTGGGTAAAAAATCGTGGATCAAACGAAACAACACTGCAGGGGGCGCAGTGGGGAGCAGCATACTGCAGTATCGTGTAGTCCTACCCGTCCCCTGTTCCGAGGAATAAACGAAACTTGGGTGGGAGTCTTGTACTAGAAATCGGTTTTTTTTTTAATAGCGTTGCCAGGTTTTTTGCATTGCAGCATCGCCATTTCGTGTTCCCCCATTAATGATGTGACTAATTATATACACCGTGACTTTTTAGTCGTCTTACAAAAGTGATCCACTCAATGTACCCCCCATAAAATAGCTCTAGGCGCGATTTTTTTTTTTTAGCTGCTATAATTGATACAAAGAAAAATAAATAATATATTAGAATAAAATTATTCCTGTTAATTATGTTTACGTGTCAAAGGGGAGAACATAATATCTACCCAGCGCTCGACTCCAGTAGATTATCGCTCGCAACAAGGTGTTTTATCTACGTCATGCGTCATAATACTGATATTTTTATTTTTAAATTATTAATATCTCATGAATACCCTTTTTTTTACGAATGTTTAGTAGTCGTTGGATACATGAAGTGGGCTGCCGTTGTAAGACGACTAAAAAGTCACGGTGTATTTACCATCTGGTAGTGTTATCGGACTAGGTTTGGTGTCGTGGGCTCCCCTACTATTATAGGTTCCCTGAAAATCGTACACACGGCGGCAGATCAAGCTCTACATAACCATTTTAACCTAACTTCGCTTTGTATGAGCTTCCCGTACGATGAGAGATCAGCTTAATTTGGTTTTACATCGCTTGATTGGCCGCCGTGCGTACAACAAAAACTAAGAAAACAAAAGTGTCCAAAGAGCACGACCCGATCTCCCCCAAACTAATTAAAAAGTTGATACAAATAAAATTTTAATAAACGCCGAAAATATAAATATTAAACCACAACATTATGAATAGAAAGTCCGAAGTTGCGATAAATAACGCCTTTACTCGTCCCCGGGTTATCTTTTTAAGCGCACGGCGTTGTTAAGGAGGCTCGTAAATTTAATTTTATTGCTTAAATACTTATAAAATTTTGCAATTGTACCTACGGAGGGAGCGTAATGAAAACATAGCTAGATAAAGGCTGGGTAATGTCTTGTTAAAATTCGTGGCGTGTGCTCAGGGACCTATTTTTTTGGGTAGCAAATGAAAATATCAGTGGTTAAGGCTAATTGGAGTGTAATTGTACACCACGAGGGGATTAGTTAAGGCTCTATGAGATAGCAGGCTCTACTGAGAAATGTTCAATGAAACAAGGCGAGTTATCAATTGCGGTTCTAGAGAAATATTTTAAGTATACTGTGTGAATAATTTATTACATGCTAATTATTGTTCTTTTACTCACTCAGTCTATTATTAATTTTCGACGGTTACATTTCTTCACCAACAGGCAAGGATAACTTTTTTAAATAAGTAAGCGGTCAACATTGAAAATTGTATAAAGGCTGATTTTGAGTCATCGTCATCATGTGAGGGTTTACAGCCGCGGCTGGGCCTTAGCCTGGTCGAGTACGTTTTTCCACGATGACCTATTTCTGGCTTCATCTCTCTTATTTCTCACTCAAACAGTTCTTAAGTCTTGATCTACGCCATCCAACCACCTGAGCTTGTCCAGGCCTCGACTTTTTCTTGCGGCATGTCCTGCCACCGAAGACTTTATTTTTAATGGTCTTTTGGGGGTATGGAGATATATATACCCATGGAAAAAGGAGGATCGTCCGACCAGACGGGTGTTATGTCTGGTGGGTAACTGCCCGACATTTGCTGTCGAGTGCTTCTATTATAGTCTTATGTCGCGGATAACTTTACTTGCTCGATGTAGGATTTTAGGTGTATTTCCATGTTTAGTTCATCGCCTGTGTCATAGATGGCGCTGTAGTAATTTTTGTTCTATGTTGCTGAGTACTCTTTATAGTGCCACTATAGTCTTAAGAACGTTAAGCCCTTGGTACATGTTTGTATTGTTTATTAATTAATTGGCCACCGATTGTGCGGTAAAGGGTGGCCAACCAAAAACAAAAACGTTGTTTCTATATAACTCAAATCTTGTGTAAATTCTGGGCCACCCTTTGTAAAGACTACATTTTGTTCTAAAATAATTAAACTTAACAATAATCTCAACCTTGAGCCACATAAGAGAGAGACAGGAACAAAAGTGTCGCAGACGCAGTGCCCTCGTACAATATTCATTGCATACATTGTAGTGCAGAACTGCGATCCGACTAGTGCTTGTGGTATAAATTGTCAAGCGTTAGCGGTTTCTTCTTGTTCTTTCAACGCTTCTTCTTAATGAAGTTTGGTCTTCAACTCTGAATATATCTCTTTGTCTTTTGTGAGCAGTGGCTGAACGTTCTTCATTCAAGTCTAAGTTTGGATTGAATTATTTTAGTTTTTACAATCTTCTGCCTAGCTATTTTCTAACTACATAATTATATTAAGGACATTGAACAATATAAAGCAGGAGCAGCTGAATATAATAATTTTAGAGCGACGCGACGGTATGAAAATAATATTCTAACAAATACTATTTCTTTTCCAAGCTACAGGCGTTACCTATTTGTTTTAGTTAACTTCATCTTCTATGGCGTTAATTGTACAAGAAGATGTAAAAATGTTATTTCGTTTAGCAACAATTTCACTTATCTACTTTCTTTCTTTTATAAGTTACTTACTGTATACCTGCCTGCTCTTAGCTTACACCAGCTCCAATTTTTACTTTGTACCCGTGTGTACAATAGATCATATTTTATTTAAATTTAAACCAAGCTTTGGCACAATTTGAAGAAGAGAAACTAAGACGGTGAACATCACTGAATAGGAATTCAGTGCTGACCAAGTTTGTAATCTCGAATATTTGCATTAAAACCAAAGAAATAAAAACAGTAAATTTATATAGTACAGTAGAACAAGTGAAGTAACTTTTTTGTAAACAATACATTTCTATTTATAAAATACCAAAAACAGTCCTTTTTATGACCACATAGGTACAAATAGAAATCGGAACTTTTATAATGTTGTTATATTTTTAAACATAAACGTAATTTGTGTCCACTACCATATTACAATAATAACCATTATAATATGTCAATCTTGTCGTTTTAAATGTAAGCTTTAGTTCTTCTGTACTTGTTATAAATATCTTTCCAGAATTGTAATTCATCAGAATTTGGAACTGGCACCATCTTCAGCTCATCACCTACGTTTAAAAAGTTTAACTTATCTTTGCCGTGTGGGACCCATCTTACTGGCAAATCATTCGGTGTTGGATTTCTGAAATAAAACGTCATTTAGTGAAGTATTTTCGAAACATTATGTCTGCTGAAATCATAATTATGTATATGTCTAGCACAATAATCCTGAATATATAATAATCCCCAGTCCTGACAAACTCTTTTCTGTGATGCGTAATGGGACATAATCCTCGCGGGCCTTTTGCAGAATGGTGGTCACATGTCTTTAAATTTTTTTTGACACTCCGGTTTCCTCAAATTTTTTTACGTTCATCGTTTTCAGAGCAGTGTTACTTTAATAAATAACATAAGTAATGTTTGTACTAAAGACTTATTTATTATAGTTATTTGTGATATTGAAACTTACCCATACTTTGCAAAATTGGCCAACATAGTTGTCAATCTGTCTATCATTATTTGATCTTTATCGTTAATTCTGAAAGGCCATATAGTACCACTGAATACATAAAGCAAATCGTCTCCATGGCTTGCTCCTGTTTCATTACTATATTTAGTCCTGAATTTAACGAAATTTCTGCCACCAGAATATGTGAAATAGTAACTATACACGGGAGCGTCAATAGTCCGAGCTAGGATTTCTGCTTCTAACATCACAGGTACTTCAAAGTACAAATGCGTATACAAATCTAATAATTTCATAATATTCTTTTCGCTGACTGCTTCTTTTCCAAAATAATACTCTTTTACTTTCTGAGACATTTTGATTTCTTCTTTTTTAGATCCGAATACTAAATCTTCACTAAAAACGCTGCGTTTATTATAATCCTCGAGTGTCTCTTTTGTATCCTCCTCTATAAAAAACAATCCCTCTAGATCAGTTGTTGAGTACATCAGCGTAATATTCTTAGGGTTTTCGTTTAACAAATTATAAGGCAGATCACTGAGTACTGATTCTACTCCAGGAAACTTTTTCTCTACACATGGCAATTGTAAAAAACCTTGAAGCACAAGCTGTGATATAGAAATATGTGCTGTAGCTAATACTAACTCCTTGTACGATAACTTGGAAAATATTTCATAAAGATTCTCAGGTTCTTTTGTATCATACCCTATTATGCTTACAAATTTACTCGCTGCTGATACTGGATCGTGGTTTATAGCCCAACTGGCTAACGACGATCCACTGTGCATGATTGCTCGTTGGAACAGACCATTTGTAGCTTCACTAGCAACAAGCAGAGATACTGACGCTCCACCTGCGCTTGTTCCAAATATTGTAACATTATCGGGATCTCCACCGAACGCTGCAATATTTTTCTTCACCCATCTCAAAGCAGCTACCTGGTCTTTTAAACCAGCATTTCCGGGCGCTTCTTTGATTCCCAAACATAGAAAACCCAGTGCTCCAAGCCTGTAGTTAAATGATACTAGTATAACATCTTGCTGTACTAGAAAATCTGGTCCTACCACCATTTTTCCACCATTGCCTAGTATAAAAGCACCTCCATGGATATAGGCCATGACGGGTAGTGGTCCTTTGGCCTTAGCGGGAACATACACGTTGATTTTCAGACAGTCTTCGGTGCCAACTACTCCAAAGGGCGTGTTTTGTGGACACTGATACATTTCTTCGACAGCTTTGAATACTCCTTTCCATTTTGGTGGAGGGAGTGGTGCCTGCAACAAAATGGTTATATGTTTAACTCATTACCATTAAATAATAATACAGGTGTTTGGTATTAAAGTTATGTATATTTTACATAAGATAGTTTTTTTACGGCTCGCATTGTTTAAGAAATCCGAATAAATTGATATAATATAATATAATTATTTTAAACTAAATTTAATGTTCAGTCTGTCGACTTACAATTCTATTCTTCTTCCTCTTCGTGTCGATGATTCCCTTTTTTAGTGTTCCGTTGCTAAATGGCCAACAAATCCTAAAAAAAAGGAACATCCTAAATGGTATCCTTATAGATTCGTCCTACCCGTCTGTATGTCTATCTGTTCGTCCGTATGTCACAGCCATTTTACTCCGAGTCTGTCGGCACCACATAGTTGAATTTTGGAGAGCAAGTGTCTTTTTAAACCGTTACACAAGTGTTGTAAAATTTTGAATAAAAAATCGGGGTGGCCCTTCATACATGCAACTGGTAGGAAAAAGGTAGAAAAAAAAGACACGTATATTATAGTGTGGGAGGTCTATCGATGGCTCTTAAAAAATAATATCGAAGTTCGTCAAATACTTTTTCAAAACACTTTCTCGAAAACTGGTTTTTATCGCACTACGGTAAGGTTCAACATGCAATGTATTTGGCAAGAAGCAAGCTGAAAACCGTAAATATGTAGTTTAATAACAAAATACATACAACTTTATTTGGAACCCTCGTTGCGCGAGTCCGACTCGCACTTGGCCGGTTTTTTTTTAAATAATTTTAGCTTATAGTCTATTTTGCAACGGTTAAAGATAATTATTTTTATAATATTACGATTACAATATTATCATAAATTTTGTGTTGTTAATAGCTTGTAATTTTACGCTTATCAAGATCAGAAAATTTTGCATATTATCAGGAGTCGTATCCGTAGCTGACTGATAAGAACTAATCTTTATTGAGTGTGTTATCAAAACATTTTATTGAAGTAGACCACTTCGTCGACCGCTAGGCTATCGAACTGGAGTTAGTCATACTTAGGCACAGAATTGGCTGCGTGGCTACCGAACTCTGATCCTCTAGCTAGTAGAATGATAGCCTAGCGGTCTTCTGGAATTAGCCAGCTAGGAGAGGTCTGAAGGGCGACAGCCACGCAGTCCCTTTCATCCCTCCACTTAGGGTTGCGACTAACTTGATTTGTTTATAATAAATTGATGTAACAGTGAAGTTGCCAATAAATAAATAATCATCAAGATCACCGGGTTTTTAATTTCACAACCAGCAACCCTATATTGGCGCCCAACGAAAAATCTACGGATCCCACATATTCGGACAGTCAAACATATTTTGACGTCAAAAGAAATCTACGGATACCCACATATTTGAAAAGTCAAACCTACATTGTCGCCCAAAGAAAATCGACGGATACCCTACATGTTTAATTTTTTTGTTGCATAAATAAAACTTACAGTTAGTGCATTATAAGCACGCACTTGATTTGACCGACACTATACCGAAGACATTCCGGATGTCAGCCTGTACGAGATTAGGATGGCTCTGAAACAGCTTAAAAACAACAAGGCACCGGGTGATGACGGAATTACGGCCGAACTGAGAAGGCAGGTGGAAAACCGGTACTTAAGGCCCTTCAGAAGCTGTTTGATTCCGTCATACTAGAGGGGAAAACGTCGCAGGCATGGTGCAGGGGTGTGGTGGTACTGTTCTTCAAAAAGGGCAACAATGCCTGGCTGAAGAATTATAGGCCCATCTCACTTCTAAGCCATGTCTACAAGCTGTTTTCAAGAGTCATCACGAATCGTCTCGCGCGCTGGTTTGACGATTTTCAGCCTCCCGAACAAGCCGGATTCCGAAAAGGCTTTAGCACCGTAGACCACATACATACGCTGCGTCAGTTTATACAGAAGACCGAAGAGTATAACCTGCCTCTCTGCTTGGCGTTTGTGGACTACGAGAAAGCCTTCGATTCGATCGAGACTTGGGCTGTACAGTCTCTCCAACGGTGCCAAATCGACTATCGGTACATCGAGGTGCTGAAGAGTTTGTACAAAAACGCCACCATGTCAGTCCGACTTCAGGACCAGACCTCGGAACCTATCCTTCTGCAGCGGGGTGTGAGACAGGGAGACGTCATATCTCCGAAACTGTTTACCGCTGCACTGGAGGATGTCTTCAAGGTTCTGGACTGGAGAGGGCTAGGCATCAACGTCAATGGCGAGTACATCTCTCACCTTCGGTTTGCCGACGATATAGTGGTCATGGCTGAGACCATGGAGGACCTCAGTACAATGCTCGATGACCTCAGTAGAGCTTCCGAAAGAGTGGTTCTTAAAATGAACATGGACAAAACCAAAGTCATGTTGAATGCCCATGTAACACCCACTCCTATCAAGATCGGAGACTCTACACTCGAAGTTGTAGACGATTATGTCTACCTGGGACAAACGGTCCAGTTAGGTAGGTCTAACTTCGAGAAAGAGGTCAATCGTCGAATCCGACTCGGCTGGGCAGCGTTCGGGAAGTTGCGTGGTATCTTCTCGTCCAACTTACCGCAGTGTCTCAAGACGAAAGTCTATGACCAGTGTGTGTTGCCAGTAATTACATACGGGACCGAAACGTGGTCGCTCACAATGGGCCTCATCAGAAGGCTTAAAGTCACCCAAAGGGCAATGGAGAGGGCTATGCTCGGAGTTTCCTTGCGTGATCAAATCAGAAATGAGGAGATCCGCAAGAGAACCAAGGTTACCGATGTAGCCCGAACAATAGCCAAACTTAAGTGGCAGTGGGCAGGGCACATTGCTCGCAGAACGGATGGCCGATGGGTCCGAAAAGTTCTGGAGTGGCGACCGCGAACCGGAAGACGCTGCGTTGGAAGGCCTCCCACTAGGTGGACCGATGACCTCGTAAGGGTTGCAGGGATCCGCTGGATGCGAGACGCACGGGACCGGTCAATGTGTCGACACTTGGGGGAGGCCTATGTCCAGCAGTGGACGTCTTTCGGCTGAAATGATGATGATGATGACTTGATTTTTTTATTATTGGAGGAGCAATTGCATTGAATTTAGAATGTTATAACAGTAACCTTAGGGTATATTATCCAAAGATATAAAAAACTGACCTGCATTTAATATTTTCTTCTCAAATAAAACAATAAGTTGTTTTTTAAAATCGTTTACTTTGTTAGTTTTACGATATTTGCTATAAATGTCTTTCCATAATGGATAGGGATCCGGATTGGGAATAGGACCCATTTTCAATTCATCATCTATGTACAGCAACGTCATGTTGTCTTTGGTGCTGGGATCCCATCTTACAGGCAAATCAAATGTACTTGGAGTTGGGTCTCTGAAAATCAAGGAACAGAATTGAGGATCTCATAGTAAATTTTAACCTTATAAAGACTACACTAATTTCTGCCAACGCTTGTCCCCTTCAAGTTACTCGTTCTATAGATAAATATGTGGCAACAGCGACTGCGGAAACTGATGAATGAGATTGCTAAGAGCAAGCCAGTTACCGAGACACGACTTGCGACATGACTTACTCACGCGAATGAAACGATAAGTGACTTACGTTTAAGAAATATAAATACGTACCTAGCGAAATTTGTCCACAATTTAGTCATCCAATAAATCATCGTTTGATCCTTCTTACTAATCGCAAACGGCAATACTCTTCCTTTGAACAAGTACATAATTTCATCTCCATGACACGCTCCCGGCTCATTCATGTACCCAGTAATGAACTTCAGATTTTTTTTTCCTCCGGAATAATTAAAGTAGTAGTTGTAAATAGGACTCACACAGGACACTCGTTTTATTAATAACGGTCTCACATTCTAGCAGAGTTGGCATTTCAAAGTATAAATGTGTATTGAGATCTTGCAAAGCAGTAGATACTTCGAAACTAATATTTTGCAGACCAAAGTAATATTCCTTTACTTCACTTGACAGATTTTCAGCCTCATCTTCGGTAGGTAATTTTCAATCAGGTGCAAATATGTAGGTATTTAGAATCTCTTTCTTTTAAGGTATCTTCAGTTTCCTCGGGCAACAAAATCACTCCTTCTCTACTCGTCGTCCCATATATCACAGATATGTTCTTAGATTTTTTTCTGAACCAATTATAAGGTAAATCTGTCAAGACAGCCTCCTCGCCTTCGATAACTTTTTCAACGCAGGGATCATTTATCAACTGAAAGTTAAAGTATTTTCCATCAGGTTTCTTTGGCTTAGCTGCGATTAGGTCTTTGTAATTTATCTTGGAAAATATTTCATTTATCGCTTTTGGATCTTTCGTGATAAAGCCAAGTTCTTTTGCTACAAGGCGAGCAGTTAATAATGGTTGCCTGATAACTACCCAACTGCAGGTTGATACGCCACTTTGCAGAATTGCTCTATTGAACAGCCCATTGGTAACATCACTGGCAATCAACATAGAAACAGACGTTGCTCCAGCACTTAATCCAAAAACAGTAACACTATTAGAATCTCCACCAAACGCTGCAATATTGTTCTTAACCCATCTCAAAGCAGTAACCTGGTCTTTCAATCCAGCATTCTCCGGGGCATCTTTGATATCCAGACAAAGAAATCCAAACGTTCCAAGTCTATAGTTAAAAGTGACTAGAATAACGTCTTGTTTGACTAGGAAATCAGGTCCGTATAAAATCTTTCCTCCATTCCCCATAATATAGGTTCCACCATGAATATAAACCATGACTGGGAATGGTTTTCTGTTTCTAACTGGAACGTAGACATTGATCTTCAAGCAGTCTTCGGTTTCAATGACTCCGAAGATGGATGGCTGTGGGCACTGGTAGTTCTCATCAACTGCTTTGAATATTCCATTCCATGTCGGTGTTGGTCATAGCCTGAAATGGATAGTCAAATCTATAAATACATGGAACTTAACCAGATATTTGTTCAGACTATTTACAAAGAAATCCAAGACTACAGTTAACTATTTCAAACATGGCTATAAAATGCCGTACAATACACAAACAACCAAAGCTTACCTTGAACCTCGTACTACTATTAGTAGAAGCATAAGGAATGCCAACATACTCAAAAAACGACCCATCTGCGCTCACTTTACCGCTCAAAATTCCTTGTTCAATCGGGCAGCTGGCTGGTCTACCAAGTTTATTGCGAATAATGTAAATAAAACTATTCTTTTGCCACTTTTCATATTTGATAGTTCAACTTTTAGCTTTAAAATAAACGTAAAATTCCAGGTTTAGGTTTTGGCTTTGAATGTTTGTAAAGTAAATGGAAAAACTCTTTCGATCGTACATGTGCACTTATTGAATGTATAACTGCCTATATAAGTCTGAAAATTGTTATGAATGTGGCGTCTCACTAAATAATCACGTGTTTCACTTTGATTACGACTAAGTTTATACTTGTTAGTTATTTCAAAGGTTTCTAAGCGGGTGTTCCGCGCGCTGTCCGAGGCCTTACTATAAATTATAACTATCGATATTTTATTACAAAAACTACTGATAATAGTCTCAGAGGTTATGTGTAGATTGAAATATACTAGGATTGTTAACCTAGAAAAAGAACATCTTACTTGAAAATTTACATTTTGCGGTAAGGATTTACAAAACAATGAACTATGTAGTTGTTGCAAATTAAAAAATGGAGTCATCTGGATTCTTTTTAGAATCAAGTTAAATAATACAAGTTAAATAATACAAGTTTTTATCTTTTGAAATCATTCGGTTTATTCTTCTTACGATATTTTTCATAAATATCTTTCCATAGCCGATTGGCTGCTGGATTAGGAATAGAACCCATTTTCAACTCTTGATCTATGTGAAGGAATTTCATGTTTTCCTTGTTACTGGGTTTCCATTTTACTGCTAAATCATTCGTTGCTGTCGGGTCCCTAAAAAAAGTAAAGAAACACATGCATTACATGCATTTTGATTTAATTCAACTTAATTTAATGTTTTACAATCTAATATTAGATGAAGTACAAACCCGTATTTGGCAAAATTGGTCCACATCTTAGTCATCCAATCAATCATTTTCTGATCGTCTTTACTGATAGGGAAAGGCCAAATATTTCCATTGAATAAATACAAAATTTCGTCACTATGGCAAGCCCCGGGTTCATTCCTAAATCCAGCTATAAACTTTAAGAAGTTTCTTCCACCAGCGTAATTAAAGTAATAATTAAATACGTTAGAATTAGAATTCTTAATTAAAGTTTCCGACTCTAATATAGCAGGTGCTTCAAAATACAATTCTGTGTTGAGATCAATAATAATACTTTGCGTTTCGAAACTGATATTCTTTTCACCAAAGTAGAACTCTCTTGCTATCTTTGACACATTTGCTGCTTCCTCTTCTGAAGGAAATTGTAGATCTGATGCAAAAATGTATTTTGCGTCTCTTGCCGCTAAAGCTTCTTTCGTATCATCAGGTATTAAAAAGAGTCCTTCTCTACTTGTTGTTCCATAAATTACGGGTATATTTTTAGGGTTATCACTAAAAATATTGTAAGGATAATCTGTTATGACAGCCTCTTCTCCCTCAATTTCTTGTTCAACACAAGGATAGTTTAATAACTGAGTATCAAAATACATGCCGAGCGGCTTCTTGGGTTTAGCTTTCAGTAGTTCCTTGAACGGGATATTAGAAAATATATCGAATATTTCCTTTGGATCTTCGGTATCGTAACCTAACTCTTTGGCTAGTAGACTGGCTACCCATAGTGGTTGTCTATTGATTGCCCAACTAGACATCGACGAGCCACTCTGTACTATAACTTTCTGGAACAATCCTTCTGTAGCATTACTAGCTAGTAGCAGCGAAGCCGATGTCGCTCCAGCACTTTGTCCAAATACTGTGACATTCTCAGGATCTCCACCAAATGCTGCAATATTTTTCTTAACCCATCTTAAAGCAGCAATCTGATCTTTTATGCCAGCGTTCCCTGGAGCTTCTTTGTTACCCAAACAAAGGAATCCTAACGCTCCAAGTCTGTAGTTAAAAGTTACTAATATTACGTCGTGTTTAACTAGAAAATCGGGTGCGTATATGAATTTTCCTCCACTGCCTAGTAGGAACGCTCCTCCATGAATGTATACCATGACTGGTAGTGGTATGTTTGCTAAAGCTGGTACATAGACGTTGATTTTCAGACAGTCTTCTGTTCCAACGATACCGAAGAGTGAAGATTGAGGACACTGGTACATCTCGTCCACTGCTTTGTAAACTCCGTTCCATGATGGTGGTGGAAGAGGCGCCTAGAGAAGAAAAATATCGGTCTAAATACCACGTAGTACGCACACATAAGTTTATTTACATGCATAAGTTAAAACGTAACATAATCCCCGAGTAACCAGAGGCGTACCTAATAGTACGCCCACATTTCGCCAGTTACGAGTTCCATGTAGGTAATAGGGGGTGAACCTATTGCCATTAACTGGGAACAAATCCAGACTCTGTGACTGCTACTGCGAAATTCCTGATGGATAATCTCAATAACACTTTGTCCGAATTAAACCCAGGACCTTTTGCTCAGCAGTCGCGCTTGCGACCACTAGACCAACGAGGCAGTCTATAGATCTGTCTCCGTTACACTGGGGTCGTATATGCCTTAGGTTTAAACCATTGCTGTAAGATCTTGTTCTACTTAGCACAATGAATGAAAATATGAGTATGCGTTACGATCGTGCACTCAATTTTTCCCGAGGTGTCGACAGCGCGGATGTCTATATTACGAAATTATTACGTCGATCCTACCAGCATAAAACGTATAAGGTCACAGTCTTCATGTAAGACGTTACGGTTTAAAAAGGTTAGACAGAGTCTTTCTCCCCATCATTACGATATTTTATTTGTTCTGGACCTTACCTGAGAACCTTCGGAGATTAGATTAGAGGTCAAAGTTCAAACTTTTTCACAAGTATGAAAAATATGTTTTATGTTATAACTTTACTTTAAACTCCATAACCCCTCGTCCTGTTCAATGCATCCATCAGCAATGAATGATGTATCTACAGTTTGTTTGTCGGCTTCGTGATGTGTCTGTTCACACCTTGTATACATGTATATATCGTATTAAAGTAACTGCGCTAGTTACCCTCACCGTGTGCAAGCATCCTTAAGCGCAGGCCACACCGCCAGCTGGCGGGCGGGGCGAGCGAGGCGAACGATGCCCTTTTCATACTTCGTTCGTCTCTTTCGATAGTTCGCGGTGTGAACCAAAGTATGAAAACAAGTGAAACGATGCGTCGTTCGCCCGCTCCGCCCGCCCGCTAGCTGGCGGTGTAGCCTGCGCTTTAGATCATTAGCATATTATCATTATCAATAATGATTTGTGGTAAGATCAGGTAATAAATAATACATTAGGTGCCCTATGGCTAACCTCAAATAATAATCAGTCACGATGACCTACATAATTGGTATTATCTTTGCAAATGTCGGGTATGAGTAAATTTGATAAATATTAGGATTTCGTAAACTGCGAGACCGACTGTGAAAAACCAGTATTTTAATAAGTAGTATTATCTATGTTTTAGGTTTGTTTAACAATAAGTTCTGAAGTATCATGAAAAAACAATTACATTAACAACAAGTTATCAATCACGTTTACCTTGAACCTTGTGCTGCTGTTAGTCGTCGCGTAAGGTATCCCAACGTATTCAAAAATTGACCCATCTGTACTGATTTTACCGCTTAAAATGCCTTGCTCGATTACTACTTCGGGCGCCGGCTGATCCACTAAATTCATCGCAAATAGCGTAAATAGGACTATTCTTTTGCCGCACTTCATCTTTATTACTACAGTCCGTTATTACTGGGTTATAAAGTTCAATTTTGATTGTGGGATTGATAAACACGTACGGAAGAGGTTATGTCATAAACATGTCAGAAACACTTTGTTAATTGGAACTGTTTTTACACCTCACTTTAGACACACAATAAACATTTCACAGACCATTTTGTCCTATTGTTCCTAGATTTATAAAACAAAACACTGTATGAGTGCTAACAATTTCAAGTGTTTATCTTATTTGACAGTTCGTCGGGCGGCCTTGTGCGATGACGCGCGGTGCGCAGGCGCGTAGCTACTGAACTAATGGGTGACGACAGATGTTAGAGAGAGATAGCGTATATTCGGGAAATAATACGTGTTTGACTGTTTGGAAGTGGAACGCAGCTAAGGCTGCCTTCGTAGAAGACAGGAGTGGAGCTGAACTGTGCAAGTCTTTACCAATAAAATCCAAACACCGCTCCGCTCAGCTCCAGTGGACATGGATTTGCGAACTCGGTTCAAAGCTTATACATTTTAAGCGCTAGAGCGGAGCGGGGAAGCGGTGCGGAGAAGTGATGTTCTTCGTAACATTTCGCTTTGATTGACTCGAATCGTTGCGTGCTCTCGGCCTTGCTCCGCTTCGCGTCTATGGACAAAGACAGTCCGCAACACTGGTCCGTATTACTCCCCCTCCCCTCTCCGGTTCCTCGCTCCACGTCAATCAACAGGCAGTCTAACTGGGGAAAAGTTTTCACAAAAACATCTTTTGTGATCAGATTAAAGATTTCAACTAAGAAAGGAGAGACAAAGAAATAGATTTAACATGTTTTATATGGATGTTTTACATTCGATTTCACTGCGTTACAAAAGTAAAAAAAAATTAAGTACCCACTTCAATTTTTCCTGTTTATTTATTCGTATACATCACTTATTAAGAACACATAAGTACTTTTTTTCTATCACGTACTGTTTTTTAGGTACAGCATTTAACAAATAATTAAAAAGTGAAATTCAGTATACACGTAGCTTTATTAAATTAAAGAAGGGCGGCGAAAGTGGACCCAAAGAATCTAAAAATTAACGAAGCTCCATGCAAGTGTGAATATAAAATAATTATAACTACAATTATATGAGATATTTATTTAAAAGATATTGAATTTTTAGGACACGGGAATCAAAAGTTATAAATATTTTAATTTACTCAAAATTAAGTAATCGTGCAATTACAAAACGCAACTTTTTTTCCGATTACGTTCCAATCCAATGACATGTGTTTTTGCTCAAGGGTTTTCTTACTATAAATGGCTCTTTCTCTTCGTTTTTATACATTCTCTATTGTACAATATTTATAAACAACATGTAAACTTGATATTAAAACGCCAATTAACAAGGCAAAATCATGTAATAAAAATGAAACTATGGTGATTTCGTAGTATATCTTATAAAGGAACGTTATCAATGGTGATCGATTGAGTCCCGTCACTACTGTCACTGTAACATTTGTGATGATCTATTCCAGTGTTTTTCAACGCAAGGAGTTCCCCTAATGTTGTACCCACAATAAGTACAGAGGAAAGTACCTGTACCTTCTGAACAGAGAGCAAATTGTGGATATTGAAATGGTGGATAGTGCTTACAGAAGTTCTGCTGATTTAGCACACTCCCCAAGTTCAGTAGAAATACATCCTGTACCTATTACCTATCCTATATTTCATGGCAACCACCCATTTAATTTACGTGCTACAATTAAATCTATGCATATAGGAAGCAAGTCCTATTAAACGTATATCGTAGTAGATAGAAGGCTACAGGGGCGAAGTGGTGTATTAGGCTATTGTTGTAACTGTCCTGTTGGGACAAGGACAGCGGGTTGTTGCTCTCATGTTATGAGCATATTATGGTATATGGGGTCTGCCAGACACCAGAGCTATATCGCTGCACCAGCTTCCTTTTTAGATAATCTTTTAATAAGATAATATTTTTTTCTATAACACTGTTGAAAAATATAAAAAAAACCATGTAAAAAACCAATAAACGAGATTTATTACGTCACATTACACATTTTTATTCAACAAACCCTGCCTTTCAATAGCTGTACTCGTACATAGCTAGTGAGCTCTGGCTGTTATAATTTATGTAAAAGTATATCTTCTTTCAGCGTAGTAATAATCATTTTACTTGACCATAATTCGCTTATCAGTATAGTCTCTAGCCGCAGTCTGGCAGTTTTATGTATCATCAATTAGGTACAGGCCAAAAATTCAGGTTTTGGCTTAAGACAAGTAAATAATAAGTACATCAGAATAATATAACACGACCCGAACCAAAATGATTACCTCCCCTGGCACCTGTCAGTTGCCTACTACCAAAAACCAAAGAGAACCAAAAAGCACAGAGCATCATCCAAAGAGGCCGTGTACAACGCGCCATGCCTTTTTATACCCTTTTACTCGGACCGGACCCAGGTTGGAAAGGGAATTATCTAAGAGTAGTTTATTCGAATCTTCCTTTATGATTCATCCTAAACATTATTATTTTTTGATTCATTTTAAATAAATAAGCAGACATTCACGGTTAAAAACCTTAATCGTGACATTTTTAGGTTATCTTGTATAAAGACGTATATCTCTTTTCTCCCAACTTGTTCGACTTACTTTCCATTTGCTTTTCTGTTAGTCTTTAGTCGTTTTACAACTATGTATAAGTTGCCATAATGAATGCTACCTCTAAGAGTGGGTCCCAAAATACATGGAATCTCGCCAGCCTTCTTTATCAATAATTTGAATAAAACTTCCAACAAAACTTATTATCAATACATTTGCACACAATAATATATTATTATATAAAATAAACGGTAAAAAGTTTAAATTGTACATGAAAAGTTAAAAATATTTAACTTTTTCTCTTATGTTGGGAAGTATCTTCTCGCTTTAAAAGCCAACAGTAATCTCCCAACATAGCTGCATCCCAACGACCTGAAAACCGTTCCTCAAGCCTTTTCACATCCTGATGAAATCGTTCCCCTTGTTCATCACTCACTGCTCCAAGATTTGAAGAGAAAAAAGGGAAATGGGAATGGAGGAAGTGAATTTTTAGCGACATTCGGCAACCCATCTTTTTGTATGGTTTTAACAAATTGTTCACCAAGAGTTCTGCATTCTCTATGATTTCCTAAAAAAACCTTTCATCATGGTTTTAAATGATTTCCATGCGCATAGTTCTTTGTCATTTAGTGTTTGATCAAATATGCTGTTTTTCATTAATAGGCGTATTTCTGGACCAATAAAAATACCTTCTTTCAACTTTGGGTCACTTAAATTTTTGTGTATTCATCTTGAAAACTGTATTATTACACTCACAAACAAATAATCTCAAAGATGAACAGGAAATGAACCTATTTTCTCAATTACTGATATGGACAATATGAGGGTCGTTTAAAAAAAGGTTATCGGTGTGTACCTTAAAAACAAGACATGATATAAACAAAAGACATCCACTGCTTACATACTAATAGAAAACTATAATAGCAATCAGTTTTTCGGGTACCGAAATCGTGTCACGCAGTGTTTTTATTGCTTCTTTGTAGGTCAGATTAGGTATGTTTATTAAGCATGCTAAGTGATTTTGCTTTTCAATTCAGAGACAAGCATTCCTATAGTACTAAGTTCCTCCACACTTTGGCAGTAATTTTTAACTTCTATGTGATAGGGGGCAAGCCAAACACCGGGCTGTAATAGGAAATTCTCGATGAAAAAATCCAAAAGCACTGCCTGACCTGGGAATCGAACCCAAGCCGTTATGCTGAACAGTAACGATTGTGACTAGTAAACCAATAAGGCGGTAATACAGGATGTTAGAATTCGCTACCAGAACTCGTAAATTACTACGTCCCGCTTGTTTGTCCATTTGCGTTTGTTGCTTGGTGAGTTTTCATCAGCTCACTTGATTTGAACAATTTTACGGTTTTATTAAGATACTTGTATCCAACTTTTTGAATTGGTCAGCTAATGTATGTTTCCTTTCAAGACTTTGTTGATTTTAAAGACTAGCTTAAGTTTGGCTGGCTTTACTGTGAGTCTGGCTCATCCTGCGTAACTCATTAATGGTCGATACAATTCTCAAGAAACACTTTGACATTACAAATAATATTCAAATTCTATTACTCTTCTTCCCTCTTCTTCATAGTAAGAACAAATTACTGTTTATAAATAAATATGTGTTGATCTTCCATTAGTACATTTATAATGACCGTACAATTTAAATACAAAACGGGTTCTCCTGACGTGCCTAAACAGGCCATTTTCCCGTCGCGTCGCATGTCCAAAATTTATTTGAATAAATTACGGAAAAGGCGAAAACTGTTGAATTTTAACCCGATCCCGAACGTGACTGACGAGAACTGACGCAGAATTTTAAATATTTTCCCTACACTTAAATTATTATAATGCCATTAGGATATAATGACTCAAAGGACTTTTTGGAAAGGTCATTAGAAAGATGTGTTCATGTTCTCTGTCTGTTTGGTAAACAATTATTTTGAGAACTTATTTGCAGAAAAATTGAGATAAATTACACATATTAGGTACTTAGTTGAAACAGATTATAGATATAGTTTATTTATTTGTAGATACTTTTAATGACAAATAAACTTACGTTTTACTTATTATATTTTATAAAAACAAATATTATAATTATGATATTTTGAATTCTCAAAGCTCAGTCCTATTAATTAAAGTTCTTAACCATTCTAGACTTGTTAATATCCAAGATTCCCAAGACTTAACCTCTTCTTAGAACCCCAGGACCCTCATAACGTGATACTATTACAAAAAGCTTTGATCAAATCGCTGCATCGAACATTGATACCGTTTGCAATTCGGTCCTAAAGGAAAATACCCTCTTAAAAGAACTTACTCGGCTTCGAAGTAATCACAAGTTATTTGACAAACCAGAAGACCCGCAAAAACTTTTTCATCTCGCGCTTATGAATTCAAAAGTGTTAAATTCTCTGAGTTGCGATTGGCAGGGGCAAAATCGATTCGTGATTTGCATCGAAGACGGTGAATCGGCTATTACTGATGACTCCAAACTAATCTTCAAAGAGTTCGTAAGGTGGTGCTTGAATATATTTTAATGATACTTCATTATCATTTTCAATCGGTATGCGATTTTTGGTTGTCGTTCGTTTTTGGAAATCTGTATTCTGCAGATCTATAAGTCTTGTGAAAGTCTGACGACACTATTTATGGTTACTAAGAAATATTAATGGTTATTACAGACAGTGTGGTCAGGTGTATCTTAAAAAGAGTTAAGATACACCTGACCACACCTTCTACCACGAGCTAAACGCTCAAGCGGATGTGATTACATAGAAAATCAATGAAGGTGGAAGCGCCAGGGTAGCCCACGAAATTACCGTTAATGTTCTTAGTCCCTGAAAGAGGTACGAAAAATAGCTAGGTACTAAAGAACGTTGACATAAAGACCGCGACACATGCAATCCGCGGTCGTTTAAATCAGCAGCTCGACATTATTACGCAGAAAAAATACAGTCCCACACAGCACATCGCCACAGTGTGCCACAGTGTGCCAGAGTCGGCCACTTCAACACGTCCCGGCCTTTTTGCAGTTTTTACTACCGCCCAAATTTTGTTTCATTTCAACGTTCTGATTTAAAGCTGGTTGCTGAACGTAGGTTTTTAGTATTTTTATAATATTAATGAGTATTTTCTGAATGGAAATGCTGCTGGGCAAGGATTAGAAACGATAATCTCCGGTTTGTAGACAAAGTCGATTGCTAATGAGTTAAAAAAATAACTCGGGCTTTGGACGCTTTAGATTAAAAAATAGTGTCCGATTGCGGCGTTAACGTTGCTTGCAAAGCAAGCAACGTTAACGCGCTTTATAGCGCTTAAGAATCTCGATGTTAAATCCTGTTTGACCTACATTATTAGCCTAAAACATTCCAACTGCAGTTCTGCAGGGATACAGATTTGCTATGTGTGAGAGGGAATTTGTTTTCTTTCTTTCATCTGCGAATTTTCGGTACAATGGTTTAAAATAATATGCCTGTTTCTTCACAAAGTTTCAGTCACCCGTATTAAGAAAAATGTATCATACATAACAAGCAACACGCCATACAGTGTACCCCAGCCCTTCGTCACAAGCCTGAACTCGCACGGGGCCGCCAAGTGGTAATATTCGCACAATTAAAGCGTAGTCGGCTCCGTTGTGTGTCGGCCCCTGTATGAGTACGACGGACAAATTGTGGGAATATATGAAAGGACAATTTGAATTGTAGGTAATGTA
Source organism: Noctua comes (assembly GCA_963082995.1). Taxonomy (NCBI): domain Eukaryota; kingdom Metazoa; phylum Arthropoda; class Insecta; order Lepidoptera; family Noctuidae; genus Noctua; species Noctua comes. The sequence goes on from OY720269.1 coordinate 1,070,609, forward strand.
TTTAGAAACGTTTTGTTTTGTTGCTTTGCACTTGTTGGTTGGACTAGTTTTACTGATTTATTATAGTTTCGATGTAGGTAATATGATTTTTTCCAGTTTCGAAATTAAGATTTGGTGTTCTTTTCATAACAAAAATATAAGAATTTAAAAAAAGTGTCCGATTGTTCATGGAGTTTATTTTCCTTTCTTTCCCATAGAGTTCCATATTTTGGAACGGGCAAATACATGGCTTCAACTGTCTGACTAACTGGCCGACTCCTTGACAATTCAAGTGTTTGGAAATGCCTTTAATTGAAAATTAATTAAACGTGTTGGGTTTGCGTTTTTAAATCATATCGGTTCGTAGTTTTGTTTTTGCAGTGAGGTTTTATTTTATTTGTTAGCCTTTGTTCACCATATTTTGCCTGTTTTCATTTAAGAATGGATCCACTATTGATGTGGAGCTTTACGTGATCTGTCAATGAGGTCGGTGAATTATTGATAACATATCAATTCACTGAACTTCTCCACAGTTCACAGTTCTTTGTTAAGAGCTGTTTGTTGCCTCAGTCAGATCTTCTTTCAATAAATAATTATTCAAAGCTAAGCCCATCTCCTACAGCTCAACATAAATATATGACAACTCCACTTTCATAATAACCTCACAATAAATCAACCGCCATAAAACCTTTAAGAACGCATGACACACTTCAGTTAACCTAAGACAATAATAAATCTAATTCGGGTGCCATCATTTTATCTTGAGAAGACGTTGATAGATCATCTGAACTTCACATTACATTCATTTATTAAGCGGCGTTAAAACTCGCCTGTTTTTGCTGTTCATTAATAACGAAGTATTGTACGGATTAGGGGATTTGTTAAGGGTGATGGGTGCGGTACTGCTTGCTACTTACTGTTGCGGGTGAAACGGATATTGTTTGGTTAGATTGATTCGGTAATGTCACAATTATTGTGTGTATTTTCAAATAATGTAAACATAACATTATCAACCTACATTATATCGCCTACATTTACACATTGCGGGGGCACAGGCTTCTCTATCAGAGGGATTGGGATTTTTTGATTGTAATCCACCACGCAGGCCCAGTACGAGTTGGGGAATAACACAGGTCCTCGAATTTTGAGTTCTGGATACGCCGGTTTCCTTACGATTTTTACTTCACCAAGAGCGGGGGTAATGAAATAATTCACACAAAATAAAGACCCTGCCCGAGTTTGAACCAGATAATAATGGAAACGAGTGCTATCAAACACAATTTTTCTTATAATATTTTGATACTTCCACTGTTTACCATAGGCCTCCTACAAGAGTCGCAACATCGACCGGTCCTTTGGTTCTCGCATGCAGTCGATCCCCGTTGCCTACATTAGATCATCGGCACACCTTGGAGTTGAAGCCCTGCCCCCGATAAATTTGGTGAGCAGAAACTATTAGAAAGCTATTTAAGAGTTTCTGCTCCCAAAAACCGATTCGTTGACGCATTTTTTTTTTACCTTACTGCGAAACCCAAAAATGATTTTAACAGGCTACGTATGTTTGTTCATGAATAACAAATACGCACTTGGACGTGGAGTTGTGGACACCAGCCCGTTATACAATACAATTATACAATACAACAATTGTAATATAAAAATATATTATTTAAATTTTTTAAATGACATCTTCTATTGCCAGGCTGATGATGACTGATATTATTTTTTCCTATATTAACTTCGAAGGTATATTTACACGTAAAACCAAAAATCTAAAGTTTCGCATCCTCCAGCGAGACACCGACAAAATAAACGAACACCGTAAGATGAAGCCATTAAATAAAGCTGGCGGGGTTTAAATAATCGAGTTAAGTGTGTGGCAATACCTAAGCGCGGTAAATCTAAAGTGGGTGACACAAAATAGCGTTTTATCTTACGATATGACGTTGACTGATTGTTGAGATGAACTGCCGACAACGGTTTGAGATATTTAGGTGCCTTCGGTTTTTAAGTCTTGTCTTTAAACGGTTTTTGTCTTAGGTACTTCACGAGATGATCTTGATAATTTTGTAAGATTTGTTTTTTGGCTTCTCAGGGTGTCAATGGCAACCTATAATAAGTTTGCTCAGAACGATATCATTAGCGTCCATCAATTCCTGTAGTGTGCGGGCATTGGAGCAGATGCCTCATTGTTTGTGCAACAGCCCCCATTTGCACTCCAGGCTAGAATCGTCTTAAGTCTGCAACGGAGCAGGTTTTCCTTGCTTCGACGAACCGGCGTCCGGAGTCTGTTAAGATACTTGTTTTTTTAGTTGTAGTCTTTGAATGTGGGTTCTGAGTAATGGCTCTGCTCATCCAAAATGTTTAATTTTCCAATAGAAAAATTTTAATAGTAGCCCAGCTCATGATTTTGTACCTGATTAATGACAATTGCATAACATTGGCTTTATATTATCATAGCTGGTGAAATCTGGCTGTACCATAGATTTCTGCTTAACTTGTCCCAAAACATGGGCGTGACTCGTGATGTTGTTATTTTCAGTATACATAAGGATAACGTAGCGTAAACGAGCTCATGCTCAAGTTCGGTAAACTACGTTTAACCGACAAGTAACGTGTTTACCTGCGCCAGAAGGTAAACTAACTCGTTTAACGTCTTTACCCTTAAAATCTGTGGATAGACACACTACAGTTTGTTAGGTCGATAAGTTCTAGTTTGGCTGAAGCTGTAGCGGCACTACAAAGAGTACTACAGAACATAGAACCAAAAGTACTACAGCGCCATCTATTACACAGAGGATAAACTAAACATCTAAATATTCCTAAATCCTACATCGCGCAAGTTATCCGCGAGTTAAGGCTATACAGAAGCACCCGACGACAACAGTCGGGCAGTAGCCCACCAGACATAACACCCGTCTGCTCGGAGGGTCCTCCCTTTCCCACGGGGGATGAAGAACTTTACACCCTATTCTCCATACTCCCAAAAAGCCAAAAATACCATAACATTAATTTGGGAGTATGAAGAACAGGGTGTAAAGTTCTTCATCGGCGATCACATCCTTTAGCTATTAGTTATGTTAATTAGTTATGTTATGTAGGTTCGATAATATGATTGTGATTTATTAGAACAAAAATAGCTAGTTTGTGGCTGTTAGTGACAGCGCCTGAAATCCCCGAAGGTTTAGGCAGATTGTGTGAGATAGATATATTGTGGGACAGCCAAATGCCATCAGCCGTAAACAAATTTACTTTTCCTTCTGGCCTTTCCCTTGCTTTATTTGAGGTCGGCTCTCCTAATCATTCTTCTCCAAAGATGTAAGAAATTCTTGATGGAAAAATCCAAGAATCCTTTTTCCCGGCCCCAAGACTAGCAGTAGCACTTGCAATCACTACATTAAAGAGGCAGGCTCTTTTAAACCCACAATAAACTTTCCATCATACGAAAGAATCAACATTCTCATACAAGAATGACACCTACATACAAATACTTCGCGAATGTGTGTGCCACGTCATCATTACGTTCCGTGACGTCACATGAGGCATGATTAATGTTAATGAGCACGTCAGCTGTCCCAGTACAAAGACGTAGGAAATGGCATGTAATACCCTATGATTAATCTTGAAGTAATACATGGTGTTTGTATAAGTATCGTGGAACACTGTGTAGTTAATCTTTTAATATGGGGATTATAAAAGTACAGGCAGTTATTTCCATAGCGTTACAGCCATCGCATTACAATACCAAAAATTGGGGTGCGACCCGCCCGTGACGTGTGTTGGTTCATACTAAATTAAATGATTTAGGAGGAGATTTGCTTTTTGAAAAAAAAATACAAAATGGCGGTATTCTGTATTTATTTATTTCTCAGTATGTCATCGGGGATTGGTACATTGAGATCTTACATAAAACTTTGTTTCACACATACTACCATTGCTGGTGTAGAAATATTCGATGTTAGTTCCAGTTAGATAATGCGCCAAAAAATACTTGTTATAATAATATAACTATACTCAAAAGTCAAGGTTCACAACATTTCACTTAACACAAATAAAACAATTTATACTAGGTCTGGCTGTGAAATGGCAAGCAAACAGTTTTTTCTTTATTTTTCGTTAACAAGTCACATCCCTTCATGTTGTGCGAAAGGCGTTGAATGAAGCTCTCTTATTTTGCGTAAAAATAATGAACACGGGACTTCTGCTTTCTGCAAAATGTGTTTTAATTATTTCAATTTTAATGGGTTTCTGAAAAGTATGTGTTTTTAGCGTAGAGCTGGGCACAGAGCTGTCCTTGTCGTAATTATGCTCGTATTAAAATGCTTTCCACTAGGTATATAACAGTTATATACCCAGCCAGTTAAGCTGGGCAATTAGGCTTAAGCCTAAGTTCTTACTCCCTTGACTCAGGCCTCCTCTCTGTGAAAGGGTTTGGGCCATTTTCCACCTAAAGTGCCCAGTGTAGATTGGTAAAGGACTCATATCTTAGATGATGCCATGAAATCCATTCCCAAAAATATGATATATATGATAGGATATAAAATATGAGATAGGATACTGGTTTATACGAACTAACTATCTTTTCACAACCTGCAAAAGATAAAAGACTATAACCATATTCAAAAAGGAATTTCCGCATCACTATTACGCGATAGAATATAGAAAATTCTCCGGGAACAGCACTATTTCGAGAGGTTCCACTGAACTAGACTTGTTTAAGGATTTAAGATTTGGCTTCCTTGGCGTTCAGCCAGCGTCTTGTCACCCGAGGACGATGCGGCTTTTTAAACTCCAATACATTGAAAATGTGGCGGTATACTTTGTATTGATACGAAAAAATATTTGGAAAGTGACTACTTAAGGATAAAGCTACAGCAATGACGAGGAAGTCACAAATGTATAGAACTGACATAAGCTGTCGAAACGCATATGTCTATCCGGTTGAAAATCATTGTAGAAATACGAAATGCTTTAAAAGCGTGTAATTGCCTCTGCCTTAGCTTCGGTTTCACTAACTCAGAAGAGCTGGTATCTAGGTACATATTTGTCTAAGTACCTATCTGTTTATACTTTCTAAAAAAAATGTTTCATTATTTAATCTTTTTGTTGGATAGTCCCTATCCGGACAAACAAACCCTAATAAGAGTCGTTCAAACTTTAGTAAAACCAGCTGCAATTTTTCGAATGAATTCCATAATATTGTGCCCAGTTAAGATACACTGGCTAATCCATATTGATGCCCGCTAAACTTCGCAGCCAGGCCAAATATGAAACGAAATAAACTAAATATTTTCACATATATTTTAGGATTTTTGAAAAAAGGCAAAATTGGCAACCAACAGCAATTGATAGGGATAAGTGGAAACAGGGAAGGGAGGCCTTTGCCCTGCAGTGGGACACAAATGGCTGATAATAATGAATAATAATTTAGGATTTGTTTTCATTTCGTGACGTCTGAGAGGCGAGAATGGAAGAACAAAACGTGTTGCGCCGACCCCAAGTAGAATGGGACAAGGGCAAGAAGATGATCATTATCTTGTTTAATATGAGAATGATTACTTAAGTAAGAAGCAGTAGAACGTACAATCACGAGCACCAATATGTGCAACACTTAAAAAGCTTTAAAAGTGCTTTACTCCTACTGTTCTGATTAAAATTTCATGTTGTTACGAACATATTATGATTCTGGAACTCATATTTTTATTAAAAGAAGTGAGTTAAAATCGTTATTTCTAGCGAAAATTGCTTTTTGAATTTAGGAAAGTGTATACATATTGGTGCTCGTGACTCGAATGTTTTAGAACAAAGTTAGCTTCGAAAACGACTTTTAAAAGTATCTTTTACTTTTAAAAACACTGTTTCTCAAAGCCTCGTGGAAACATTTTAAACCCCTTAATGTCATCTAACAGAGAAATGCTTAATTAACATTATGCTAACTTCATTTCTCGACTAATAAGTAAGAGTCTCTTATTTTCCATAAAAAAGTTTAATTATTCAAGAAACGGTACTGTTGCTGAATATTAACTAAGAAGGCTGTTTTATTATGAAGGACGCAAAGGTATTATGTTGCAAGCGAGTAATTTGCGAGGCGACAAAATGTTGTTAGTTTGAACGACGAATTGTAGGGACTACAGTAGACGTTCCATTTTCTTGGTGATTTCGTGAAAATATGGAAATGAATGCTACGCTTTGAAAGTGGTGAAGTTATTAGGTTCAATTTGGAATTATGGTTTTAAGGTTTAGGTTTTACATTCATAAAAGATTAGTACCAATTTAAATATGAATTGTAGTGACTATTAGGCCACCAGTGCTCGTGTCGTAACGTGTGTGTGTGTTCATCACCATTCTCTTAAACGGCAAAGAAAATCATCTTGAGGAACCCGGCATATCCTAAAAGCAAACATTCAAAGACATGTATTGTGATTTGAAATATCCACTAACCTGCTCTGGACATTTGAGTTGGATTGTAGCCCACCCATACCCACAACGTGATCCCTTTTACGACACGCTCAGGTCCTATATTCATGTCATAACTTACCTGAAACACCTTCATGGTAATATTATTGTTTACAGGCTTACTCAACTCACGTACATACGTACCTAAATCTATGTATTGTAGGCGTGGCTATTACAACCCAGCTAAGAGCTATTTTTAGCCTATTCAATATTCTTGGTGATCAGTGGTGGCGGGTGAGCAGGATGGCGCAGTGGTGGCGGCCCCGACTTACGAACAGTAGGTCGTGGGTTCGAATCCAGGCGGGCGCATTACTTTGTGTAATTTATTTCATCACCACTGCTCTCAAAAACGGTGAAGGAAAACATCGTGAGGAAACCGGTATGTCCTAGAACCAACAATTACACACCACAACCCGACAATTAACACAATTAACAACCCGCACTGGGCTCGCGTGCTGGATTATAACCCATTACCTTTCATAGGGAGGAGGCCGTGTGTCCCAACAGTGGGAAAATCGGAACTGACCCGTCATCTAGTTTTTTATGGTGTCACTTGATGAACTAAAAACGGTAATTTCTATCAATCGCAAAAAGGACCTTGAGGTACTGCCTTTTTTTCACGTTGATATATTATACATCAGTCAGCTTTTCATTTTAGAATTCGTTTATTTACTAAACACAGCAACCACAAGTCGCACACAAACATAACCCTCCTATGATTGTTTTTGTGCTATCAACCACTATGAAATGCCATCACCTACATAGACAAACGGGACCGCGCTAACCCTCCATTATGGCGCACAAAGCCGTCGAGTATTACAGGCACGTGTAAATTGTACGGCACCTTAATCAATACGGTCACAGGCCAGGCAGGGTTTGTGTGCGATGTATGGACAATGTACCTGCATATGAGCTCTGATATGGTGCTTAGAATTATATCAAAGGTAAAATATTATATTATTTCGAACGGAGTCCACTTCTTTTGAAACCACATTGACCACCAATGTGGTCAAAGAGAGGCGAAACTCTGACAAGTATAGATTTGGGATGCTAGTTGCATTATAATGGTTGTAAAAGTACTTACCCTTAACGAAGCCGAAAGGCACTTGTTCTCCCCGCCATTGCGATATTTATTTTGTTCTCTACCATACCTGGGAACCTTGTAGTTACGGACACATAAGGGGTCAAAGTTCCAACTTTGTAAAGAGTTTTTTTTTTAATGCAATAATTTTTGTTTAGAGTTACTTAGTTTGTACAGAATGCTTGGTTGACGCCTTTGTGAAGGGTCCAAATACACCGTGTATTTAATTTATCGCACCTTCTACAGACATTTTGTTGCCTAAATTTGGTTTTTGGATAAATAAATTACAAAATATTTTACTGTCATGGATTTTTGCAAATTAACGCTGGATTCCATAGCCAATAAGGTATTAGGTACCAACTTCCAGAAGGGAAGAGTTTTACTTTGTGTGCATAAAGGCATTTCACGTTACAGTGGTTTCAATAAAAATGTCGTCTATGTACCTTATTTCGCCAAATAATAAAAAAAATCTACCTTCACGTGCATTTAGGTATTTCCAATTTTTAATGGCTCCCCAGTTGCAGAATTTTCTCCACAGAAATTGACTAATTGGAAGTTTTGGTAGAAATGTGCAAACCAGATGAAATACAGCGACTATTGACTTTTTGGACTATTTTGTAGAATACTTGCCATCGAAAATCGTTGCAATTTCGTCAGATACTGGGTATCATTTCTTAATTATTAAAACTTTGGGGCGATACCCATATTTTAAGAATATTCCGGTTCTATTATCAGTCTCGATCAGTCAAACACCCTCTATTTTACTTAAAGTTTTGACAAGTTTTTAATATTAATTGTTTAATTGACAACAAAAATTGGCATTACTTGTTAATATTATCACTTGATTATGCACCGTTTTTAAGTGCAAAAACGCCGAACCAAATAAAACAACGCTTGAAACTTTTTTATCAGATCCATTTCCTAACAAGACTTACGATACATTAATAAAATATCTAACATTCTTTGTCACTCACAGACGACGTTTACAAAGAAAATCCATTGAATAAAAACCTCAGTCCCGTAAGCAGAAATTACCTACCACTCGAAAAATAAACTAACATAAATGCAGGCTTAAATTTTTCGCGACAGCGTCTCCAGGAAACCTTGCTTTTTCACCTTATGTTGTGGTATAAGTTGGACGCGAGAGCGGGGTCGACTTTGGATTTGAATCAACCGAATAGAAATAACCTTGCCCTGAATCACAGAACATATAACGATATATTATGTTTTGGGGTAACGACCATCATCTGCAATAACGTGGAGACAGTAATTCTGAAAGACGCGGTATTTAAACCCCATTGTTGGTGAAACAACACCACATACCAGGACAGTCTAAATATTTAAAACTGTTGCACCTCTACCTTATACCACACCTCAACGTCAAGCACGCCGCACCTCTAGCACCATGTGGAGAGCCTCAGCAAAAAAAAACCGCGACTAGGGCCCTTAAAATGTGGCAATTAAGATTTATATTCGCTTGGCAAATCACAAGACGGAACATCGTGGCTTTGGAGCGTCCCTTGCAGCGAATATTTCTTTAGATCTGCAACTTGTTCCTCGGAATTAAAATGAAAAGCAAGATTATGAATTTGAAATGCAGATTTTGATTGCATCCCAACAAACATTTGACAAGTCACCACAACGTGCCGATTTCTACATTTGGTTCCATAAGCTGGTCGTAAATACGTCGCCATCACGTTGGCTTCACCGAGAATAGGCCCATTTTATACGAATCAGTGTCTTAAAAGAGTAACGTAACCGTCGTATAAACCACTTTTTGGTCAGATAGTGGTTGTGTAGTAGTCGCAAAACCCACGTTTTCGTCGAGTAATGGTGTTTATTACCGATGCTTTGCGGCATTTTGTTGCAAATAGGTAGCGTAGTATTATTTTTAAACAGGATTTTGCGATAAAATGGTGAGATAAACGCCGTAAATTATTATGCCTGCATGACTTCAATATTTTATTTGTGTCAGATCCATCCATATTATCTGATGTTCTATTTTGTTGAAACTCATTGGGCCCATTCAATCTATTGGGAAATTAATTGTATCGGGTAATATGAGCTAATTATGACAATTTAATTAACGCGCCATGCAAATTCTTTAAATTAAGTGATTTAATCAAGTATATTTTTAGTAAACGTGCTAACAGTCACCTCTATACGACTTAGAGTTAAAGATACAACCATATTACAACATCAAAACGACTAATTATTCTGTGCACATACTTTTTGTTCAATATTGTCAGCCATATTAACTGAAATAGGGTTCCTTTGTAGTGTTTAAAAAACAATTTCACCTACTTTTCCTGGTTTGAAGACTGTTTATTTTTTTATATTTGTGTCATGTGTCCGTAAAGTACGTTCATTCATTCAATCATATTAAAAACTACTGTCAAAAGCTGTTTTTTTTTAAGTTGAAGTGATTGAAGTTTCTTTACGTACCTAATTAAAATGGTGATTTATTTATAGGTGGCCTCAAATCTAATAAAAATGATTTGTGATATAATGGAAATCGATAAGTTTTTAACTAAATCTGATTTCATCACACTTGCACGTTGGTGTTTGAGATGGCTCTGGATATCTACTCACTTTATACGTTCAGATCGTTGTTTTGGTTGCGGATTTATGATAACAAACAACAAAAACAAACCTGCACGATTTGTAGTGTCAGAGGAAAATATTAAACATATTATGATAAATTATGATTTTCTCTGGTGCCCATGCTGCACCTTTTTTGTCATATACGATCATTATCCGGATGATGAATGTGAATATTGTAATTAGAACAGATTATTTTCAAAATAACTGATCATCTTTATCTACTTATATATACATATTTCAAAGAGGAGTGTTTGTGAATTTCTATATAATTGAGATCAGTCCTAACTAACTATGCTGACTATGCATTACCTACTAATTTTATTTTAAAAACACTCGTATTAACATGTTCTTAATAGCTTTAATCCAAAGACAATGTAAACTAAGTAAAATAATTTCTTTGTTACTACTATGTTTATTTTGAATGATAAAACTGTGGTTGTAAAGATACGTTTATTAATAATAAATAAGACAAAAAAAAATTAAAATTTTATTTACACCTTTACTTCAAAGTATGAATAAGTGGTACAAAATAAATATTTGAGCCACATTCTGCAGTGACTAACTTGCACTTTATGTCAGTTATATTAAATGTAACTTCTAATCTTCATCGAAATCAATTCTTTTGTATTCATAAAATCTTGTACGGAACCAACTCCAGTTTGTACATTATTGTCGTTACGTGTAGAAATATTCGTCATAACGCAACATGACGAGAGAAGCGCAGTATAGTTCTTTTTCACTTTCCTTTTAAAAGCACCACTTTTTTTACATTTGCCCAGGTTTTTTTATTCATTTTTAGTAAAAGAAGCGAAACTTGATGGTTATTTTTTTGCAGTTTGTAAGCACTCTATTGGAACACTTAGTAATTTAACGGTAGTATAAAAGTTATAAAATTGGCTTAAAACCGTATAAGGGTGCAATTTATCGCTCTTAAATGGTCGTCAGTTAAAGGTGGTTCTCGCGATTCTAATACGAGTAATGGTGGGATAAAAGTCATTTAAACGTCACTAAGATCACGACACTGGTTTTACCACTAAATGACGCCGTTTCTACATAAAACTGTATAATAGTCATAAAAATAGTCGTATAGAAGTTAATACGATTTCTATATGACTGTAATATACGACTAAAAGTTTTATAAGAAAAAGGTGCTCTAAGTCGTATTACATGCTAAATTACTTCAATGCGATGTTTACAACACTTTTAGTCGCATATTTTTTATTTATGCGACTGAAATGTTTGTTGGGATGTTATTTGTTAAGTTTTGACGGAAGCTTTGGAAGTGAAAGTTACGGCAAATGTTATTGACTTCAATTCAGTCATAGTCTGTTGGGACTCAATAAGGGATTTGAAAAGTACCTAAATGTGTACTAAGTTTGAAAGTAAAAGTGTTGCACTGTATACGTTCGCGAATATTTGTAACGCCAATTTGGTAAAATGGGGATACCTCAACAAAGCGGCTAAACGTTGTGGATATGGAACTGCATCTCCGTCTGCTACACCTCCGCTCTTATAGTCTCCTGCGTTCAATTCCCCAAAAACAGCAAGAAAAGCGACCTCTGCGCTGCCACAGATGATGTCGTGTCAGTGACAGAGAATTGACCCAAAAAAAATAGTACCATCGACAAAAGGAAGAACAAGAACACGCTAACGTAAAAAAATCAAGCCTTCGGACAAGAGAATAACTTTTCAGAACTGCCTATTATGCAAACGCCATATTCGGCAGTTGGAGGTTCCGGTGAAACCAGATGATACTCAGAATGGCCGCTAATGAAACCCTATGAACAGTCGGTAACCATCACCTGCAAACGTCATAACTCAACATTTGCGACCACTCACATAAACATATTCAATAAGCCACAAAATAAAACTTACATTACGCAAACACGGTGCTTCCCGCGTGATTTTTACAACGTATATCACTTTTATCGCCTGTCGTACTACGTTATCACCGTGTTTTATTTGTATCTCGCAGCAAAAAGCCGCTGATTCTATGGTGTTATGGCTGTAATATATTTTTTATAGTTCCGAAGGATGTGCGATAAAATGTGGCTTGATGCGCGATTGAAATTATCAGTGTGCCTATAAAACGCGAATGATGAGGCCTATTGTTGAAATACGTGTTAATGTTTGATGCTTTGAACTATTGAGGTTACTGTTGCTCACGTTTACTTTGAGTCATGGTTTGAATTTACTCATTTCCATCTTAATTTTTATTTTGAATCAATTCAAACATCGAAGAATACAAAAGTGTTTGCTCAAAACGTACTGTTACTGTTGGTCTATGTCATCCCACTGCTGGGCAAAGGCCTCCCTCCATGACCTCCAAATCTTTCGATCCAGGGCCAATGTAGATCACTGGTAGTTGGTTCTGTCCAACTCGTCCCGCCATCTCCTGCGAGGTCTACCGCGACTTCTGCTTACTGTGCTGACACAAGCTCCATCATAAAGCTTATGATAGCTTCAATCTACGCTTTTCCAGTTAACAAGACGTAGAACTAAATTGGTACGCTACATGCTCCGAGCCGAGCTTACAGTGCTGCGATCGCGTCATCTTCACCATCCTGAAACCATATTAAAGAGCTTCTTTTGTGACAATAAAATTCTATCCAGTATTTTTATTTAAATATAATATTTTGTTATAAAAATCTTACCACTATAAACTAGTTAACAACTTGAAAAATACTCGTATTTGTGAAAAAGTCTGTAATTTTATATACGAACCAAACTAAAATGATATCCCTGAATCGTAATATCGGTATTGCATTAAGGCTGCACACCACGAACACAATACAGCCGGGAAAAATAAAATAGTGCTCTCACAGATCATTATTTCCAATTTGGCGCGGTAGTCGGTTGCATATTAAAGTTTAAATTGAACGAACACTGCGGCTCTGTGTAAGTCTGCATTAGGAGTCCCGTGGGTATGCGAGTGTCGGGGTGATGCCTTAGTGCGAAGTCGATGGCGTGGGTAGCGGCTCTTATGTTACTTTCTGAATGTAGTTACAGAATTGGGTCAACTGTCATGTTTTAAGGTGCATCTATGCCGAGGTTTTTGTGGAGTATCGTTTACTAGTGTAAGTGGACAAAAATGAATATCAAAAGCCGTAAAAGTTATATTGAGTTACTTAACGTTGTCATCTTGCAAAATGTTGCTCAACATAAGAAAGTTACTTCGGTGTGGATCCACCTTTACGAATTGGTAACGACATTTTGATTCGTCATTTTAGTCTGGATTTTATTGAAAACTCTTGTCAATAATATTATTAGTTTGTTCTCACTACAGCTCAGTGTCATACGTATATTAGTTGATAAAAATGATACAATTTTTATCAACTAATAAACGCATCACTTTAAACAAACGCATTCCAAAATTTCTTAAAATCTTTGCGAAAATACTAACCCTCACTTTAAAGGGCACCCACGTATTGATAATATAAATCGCTACATCTACAAAAAGGCTATTCCCGCTCTCGCTTCTCTCAACACCAAGCTCCATCCCAACTCTCGAGGGTACGGAACAAAGTATAGCAGTTGTGTGCATAATTCACTTTATTGCATCTCTCTTCCTACAAGGCGGTCGTCATAACTCCCGATACCTCGGTGGTGCCTCACGACTACTAATCGGTTTGGTCAGCGCCAGAGATCCAGGTCTTAATTCTGTAATGGAGGATTGGTATGGATTTATTTGAGTTTTGCTACAGAGTTGGTAGAGGAGGATTCTGCAGTGTGGTTTATGTTGGTTTTGTAATTTAGTTGAGTGTTAGTATCTATGTAAGGTGTGGACTTCTTGTTGTTACGGATATTATTAGTAAATCGAAAATTTAAAAAAAAAATACAATCAGAGTCATGTTCCAGTGTGTTAGAAATTAACAAAGTAGCATCTATTGAGTTCGAAAAGATTCAGATTTTCTCTCACATATATCTAACATTTTCAAAAAAAAGGAGGTGGCACACTGCACCTAGAAATATAAGCCCAACACTACTGTCCAAACTTTCCCCTAGTAAAATCTGCCAGACCGTTTTTCATAGTTATAAAATCTACATCATCCACACAAAATGTTATCCCACACAATTCTCTATTCCTTTCCAATCACACTTGACCATAGTACCACAAAGGTGGTATCACTAGGGACCAGTACGCTTTGTGTACAGTGCATTAATTAGTCCGAACTAAGGCTTCGCTCATCGGGACTTAGTTCTGCAACTGTGTGAAGAATGGGCCCATTGTTGCACCGGCCTTTTGGGAGACGGAATGAATTAGAAGAAGCCTTGCTGGAAATGCTGGACTTTTTGGTTTTTGAGAACAGGGGTGCACATTGTACTCAAAGAGTTTTAGGAAGTGTGTGGCTGTCACTTTAAACTGAAAATGATTTTAGAATATCCGTTTGATTAAATGAAGCCTTTTTCATGTTGAATTCTGAACAGCAGTGAAGTATGAATAAGAGAAAAGCATCTTGTAAAATTAAATAGACATTTACATAATGTATGTGTGTACCATCTTATTTGACAGACTAAGTAAGTAACTAAGATAGTGATAATCAAGCCAAGGAATAATATTATAGCACAATTAAGAAATACAGGACAAATAAATACCTTACGCTCAGCTGTCAAGTTTACGACCACAAAAAAAAATCATATCAACAGAAAAATGTATTGACTTTCAACTAAACCAAGCAATTTATTACACTAAAGAAAAATATACAAATAATATAATACATGTTCCATTCGAATAAAGATACTCAGAACGAAATAAACAAAGTATTTTTCTTCGAACATAAGAGAGGTATTTCTCATTCTTTACCAGCCAACTTTTTCACGCGTGTAGCAAGGCGGGGGTACAATAGCGGACTATGTTGTAAATCGCGCAGTCGTGCGACTCGGAATGATTGTAAATAGGCAATAAATAGCTTACAACACGAGTTTTGCTCAGCAACATACTGGTTATTGGCCGCCGATTGCGAAAGCATATGGGCGGATATTGAGAACGTGAATGCTGCGCTATTTCGTAACAGACACAAACAATCAAAATAAAGAGTAGTCTAGATAATAGTGGTATGTAATAGCATAAATGTGGCAGTGACTGTAGTGTGAGTGAGTAGGTAGTTGATTGCGCTATAGAAAAACGACCAATTTTCTCAACCTTTAAGATTATTGTGTGTGTTACTGTAAATAACTACACCGTGCTACACGTACATCAACAGGGATTTTATTGTTGCTAATTTAATAATTATTAGCTGTTGCCCGCGACTTCGTTCGCGTGGAAATTTTGGTGTGCATGTGTGAGACTGCCTCGTTGGTCTAGTGGTCGCAAGCGCGACTACTAAGCGTGGCGATCGATTCTCGGGTCGGGCTGTGTTAAAAAAATATGTTTATTTCAATTACATAAAGTTGTCGCACACATGATTTGGAGATCACCTTTTAAGCAAGGAGATGCTTGTGTTAGGGGGCGTCCATTAATTACGTGAGGCGATTTATCGACCCCCCCCCCCTTGGTGGGATATCGTGAGATTTGGCTTGTCCCCCTCATCTCTCTCCCCCGAGAATTATCAAAATGCGTAGTTTAGTATAAATACGGTAATCTGTGCTCGATTGTTTACTTAATTAAACCGATCTGACCGAAATTATATTTGCCGAGACCTCCTTCTCTCCCTCGTGAGATTGGGTGATATATGGCGCGACCCCTTAAACGCCTCACGTAACTAATGGACGCCCCCTCAGGTGATTCCGCTCTTCCACTTAACATTAAACAATGTATATGCAATTGAAAAAATTATATAAATAACAGCGTTATTGGGTTATCCCATCAGGAATTTCTCAGTAGCAGCCACGGAATCTGGATTTGTGTCCGGTTGATAGCAATAGGCTCACCCCCTATTACATGGAACTTGCGGGCTTTAAGGCGTGATGATATATGTGAGAACTGACTGCCAGATCAGAAGGTGATAATGTACTGATGACTACAAAAGGCGTCCTTTTGGGTGCTGTAATTCTGGGCGGCAGAGGTCGGAGACAAAATTAAATGGCGTTGAGGCGACGGCGACGGCTTTAAAAATCGGTGTATTTTGGCGCTATACAACTTTTTTTCAAAGTGAACCTTGTTTGGCGCTTTTTATTCTAATAGCGTTCTGTATACAACATTAAATGACTTTTTGCGAGAGCCCTTAGACCTCCCTTATTTGGCCCTGTCGCAAAATCTGTTCTTAGCGAACGTCTACTAACTATAAACTAACTTACTGCCAAAAATCAAGTTTGTAGCACAGAAAATGAAGGACTTTCATACAAACTTGCGAGAGCCCTTAGATCTCCTTAATCCGGCTCTGTTGCAAAATTCGTTCTTAGCGAACGTCTACTAACTATTGACTACCTCCCTGCCAAATTTCAAGTTTGTAGCACAGAAAATGAAGGACTTTCAGACAAACTTGCGAGAGCCCTTAGACCTCCTTGATCCGGCCCTGTTGCAAAATCCGTTCTTAGCGGACGTCTACTAACTATAAACTACCTCCCTGAAAAAAATCATCTTTATACCTCAAGCAGTTTTCGATATTTCGTGATGAGTGAGTGAGTGACCTAGATTTCTCATATTTGAACCTCACTTTCAGTGCCAAATTTTTAGTGCAGAGAGTAAAGACAAAAGGAAAAATAAAACAAAATTATTTTTCAGCCATTCCGACTACACTACAACTACTAAAACCTATTTACGTAAATTTATCATAGAAATCGCGTATGAGGTTACCAAAAAAATTTAAAAAATTGATATCTTTTGCCTCTGTTGGTCGATTTTGATGAAATAAACGCTAAATAATACCCACAACGATGCTTCTTATTTTGTAAAATTTCGATTTTGAATACAATGAGGGGTTTTTAGGTGATGCGCGCACAAACGAACAGACAAACCGAAATACCGACAAACCGAAAAACCGACAAACAGACAAAAATTTAAAAAAAATATTTTTTTACTTTCTATTACATATTTCTCGTATCTTCCCAGGGATTTTTTTGCAAAAATCTGTAAAGTACAGACACGGAAAGTCTACGATTTTATTATATGTTAATAGATATATAGATAGATAGATAGATAATCACCAATTATACGAAAGTTAACCCACAATTATCAATACAAATGTTTTCTCAGAACAAAACAAAAACCCGCAAAACTTTTTAACACAAATTGCAAACTCAAACCACGTTGCCGACCAAACTATGGCCCCGTACATTCCCCAACGTATCGGCAGTTAGTTGCAATTCGCGCCACGGGCGGGTCATAAAATGTGTCGCTAGCGTCGCAGGTGGCGCGTGCAACGCTCGGCATTATGCACCCGCCTTTATGATACATTATTTTATTATCGGCGTTTCGTGAGGCGGTGGTTAATTTTCGGGTGAACATGTTAAGAAAAATGATGATCTGAAGTTTGTGAAAATAGGAAAGTTAGTTTGCAGTGTTTTTTTTTCAATTATTTGCCTTTTTTTTGTGACTGTTTCTAAATTACCCTGGCTGATAAAACCTTCGTTTTTCCTAAGTCATGTAAATATTAGTATTAATGTCGGCTTCTCCCGAAGGAGAAGACGCCGCGCACCGCCATCCGCACGGTCTTGTAAGACTCGTCTCCAAACTGGTCATCTTTCCACTGACTAAGAGAACAGAACTCCAGCGCTGTCCCGACTTTAGAAGCTAGAGGACAGGGAGGGGTATAAGGTGAAGTTGATATTGGGGATTCACAGTTAAGACATACTCGTATACATGAATAATATCAAATCTTATAAAACAAAATCAATAATAAATTATGAAGCTAATAAGACAAGAGGGTGCAAAGATATATATATGATGAAAGTTTGGTAAAGGAAACGTTACGCTTGCGCTTCAGAGATTCAATATTTATGGTTACGTTAATTTTATGATTCAAAGGTACTACGAACCCATCTCTATGGCATGTAACCGGTTACAATAACTGCCCCAGTACGTGACTGTTAGACCTAAGCGCATAGGCCCACTAAGGATCCTGCTACGAATTCTAAGAGATCACGCTCCCTAAGCATTATTCACATGTCTTTCTCAATCCTAAGACAGAGTACTGAGAAGTCCTGCTGCCATTGAGGAAGGCACGTTTTAGTAGTTCTTCCTACACGCGCATTCATGTTAGTAACACCCTTTATGGCAATCTACACCTTGTCTATGATAACACACAACTTGCACAAGCGCACCGTAGACTCAGTTTGTAGCAGAACATATTGCGTTTGTTATTGGTGGACGCCGAAGTGGTGATACATCGTTACTTCACATTTCCATAATCTTCCCCATGTCGTGGTTGCGTATCTCGTCAATAGTGTCGATTCAGTAATAGTCCTACAGTGCCAGTGCCAGTACAGGGCCAGTGGCCGGGTTTGGTTTTAACCAGATAAACAGCCGGGGTTTGACTTTATGTCCCCAGCGTTCCTTAGAACGGAGTTATCGATGTAGTTTGAGATATTTCGTGATGCCTACCCCTCTCCCGAAATGTGCGCCAACAATCCCCACGCAAAGCTAGACTTTTATAGGAAGCAATATTCATCAGCAATATTGCTTCCTATAAAAGATTCAGACTCCGCTAAAAAAAAAGGTTAGGACGAAAAAAGAAACGTAAGTCAGTCCCAGCGATGCTTCCAAATCACCATTTGAAAAATTGAAATATTCCTTCATATTATTTCTCCCATCTACCCACGTTTGGCATCAACCAAACTTTTGCTGTGTAAGTAGTACATCTGCACACGATTTTTATACATTTGCGCGTGCCATACATTAAAGAAGCCAATTTTGGGGATTTCGCGTGGCTAACAAAACGTGCAGGTCGTAACATGTGAAATCGGGTTTTTCATCAACTCGTGTATTTTGTAATTTTACCAGATATAAGGCTGCGGCTTTGGTGGTATAGCTTACATGATAATCTGGCTGTGTGTGTCTCCTAAACAACTCGAGATTAGAAAATCTAAGAAATAAAACACTATAAATAATTTAAGTACTGAGTCCATCGCATGCGCGACCCACCGGCAGCGAGGAACCTGTTCGAGGCCTGTTGTGTTGGCCTCGAGGTCCCAAACCTGCTAGTGGCCGTCCTCTTCCTCGTCGTCGTGGTAGTGGAGGAGTCGACGGTGGGGAGAAAATCTCGTCACTCGAGCTCGACGCAACTGCAGCGACCGGAGACATGGCGCGTCCGGTGGCTGCGAGGCGGAGCTGAGTGACGAGCCCGGAGATGGCAGGTGTGCGTCATTTTCTTCTCTTTGGCTGGTCAGCAACGGTGACATTTGACGTATTTTTCATAAAGTCCATTCAGTTACAAGTGTGTTAATCAAGGTCCATTTTGAAGACCTCCAGTATGAGATTTTTTTCTTATCACTATTTATTGTTGGGTTAAATTGATACAAAAATTAGATTAAGGTTCGAAAAAACGTCGTATCAATTTGACATTCGGGCCCTCAGATCTGACACTCGGGCCCTCAGATAAGTACTAATTATTACGGGGCTAGTAATGCATTAAAAAGCTACTTTAATTTTCAAAAGAGTTTGCCCATACCCTTGTCTGCAAAAAGCGGGTATGTCAGCTGCCGTAGAAGCGAGTCTACCGCTTACACCTAGTTATTCTCTCCACGTGACACATACTCTTTATCGCACCTCCATTCTAAACCTACATTCGGAAGAATCTTGACAAAAACCCTCGTCGTTATAAAATATTACACACAGTCTCCTGTCAAAACCAGCTTAAATTTCATCAAGTGGGAGCGAAAAAAATAATAATTCCTTGACCTTTTTTCGAGTAAATTCCTTTATTAGAGAGTATGCCGTGAGGGATGGCCGGTGGGGTCATAAATCAGAAGTTAGCACAAAAACTAACTAAAAGTTTTGCCACGCGAAAATGATGAAACGCTCCAGAGTTTTATTCAGTTAGAGCCCAAGATAACGAAGTAATTGGTTGGAGGTATTCTTGCATTTTTTCCTGCGCATAAATATATTTGTTTGAATTAAATTCGTTCTTCTTTGTCTTTGTGCTGCTGAATGTTGGTAATCAAAAAAAAAGGTTGAAAAGTAAAACCCAGCTAATATTTGTCTTACTTGAGTTTGAACAACTCATTTTTTTCGGCAAATGAAAGCGTATATAACCATGAACGTAGGTTTTCCGTATTTCGAACTACAATACTTAATCCATGCATTTGATGGGGCAGCCGATAATTCTTTCGCGATTGCGGTATTGGTACCATGGAGAATTGTATTTAGTTTGATGGCCTGTAACACAACCTTAAATATGAACAAACAAAAAAAAAAAACACAGCTTTATTATTAAACTAGCTTTTGCCCGCGGCTTCACATCCACGTGGTGGATGGCGAAAAATATCCGATTCGACCATCATTCCCCTTTTTAACCCTTCGGGGGTAGAATTATCAAAAACGCTGTGAGTGGTATAAATTAATTTTCAATCGACAGTCTAAACACAAAATTTGAAGATCCTAACTTCAAAATTGACTAACTTTCATATAAAATTCTATCCCCTATTTTACCCCTTTAGGGGTGGAATTTCCAAAAATCCTTTCTTAGTGGATACTTACTCTTCACAAAGAACACGCCCTCCAAGTTTCATTCCTGTTGGACCAGCGGTTTGGGCTGTGTGTTGATATATCACCCAGTCAGTCAGTCAGTCAGTCAGTCAGTTTACCATTTTATATATATAGATATACGACGACACTTCATGACTAATATTTAGAACGATCATCATCATCATCATTTCAGCCGAAAGACGTCCACTGCTGGACATAGGCCTCCCCCAAGTGTCGCCACATTGACCGGTCCCGTGCGTCTCGCATCCATCGGAACGATACTTTATTAATAATTTTGTTATTATTATTCTGATGTACCTGATGTTACTGTAAAGGATCATGAATTTCCGTTGTAAGTGTGAAAGAATAACAAACACCTATCCATACATCCATCCATTCATCCTCACAAACTTACACATTTATAATACTAGTAAGAAGAAGTAAGTTAAGACAAGCTTTAGAATAACCTCTCTGAACACGAAAATACGCGTAATTGGGCCTAGTATCAAGTACCGTCCTTCAATCTCGCGATGGATGGTGATGACCGCTCCGATCTTAAACATTCATGCTACTGGCTCAATCGAAGTAATCGACGCCATCAATTTTGTTGAATCAGTACCCAATAGGGCTATATTTCGTTATAAAATACTTGACTAGGTTAAAAGGATAGGTTGGATTAGGGTTAAAAGACAAGCTAGGTGAAGGTTGAGTTTAAAATATTTGTAAGAACAAATAGTAATCCTGTGCTTTTCACGATTCACGCCTGGTATACTCGGAAGGTTAGGCAGAATAATAGTCACATTTCACCAGAGCATGTTTAAGTAATAGGTGGCAGCCTATCGCTATCAGCTGGGTAGGAATCCATTAGGGTGGCTGCTGAGAAATTCCTGAGGGAAAAACCCAACAAGAACTGGCCCGACCCGGTAATCGAACTCAGAACCTCATACTTCGGCGTTAAGGCGTAAACAATTACTGACGTTACTATTTTGCGGGATTCCTTTTGAAGCTCATTAGTCACATTAGAAATTCTAATTCCGATATCGTTTCGTTGTTGAGATGATTCAAAATACTACGAACCCTCAAGCCCCGTTCACGACTTGAAGCAATACGACACAGAATACGACTTTCAAAGGCAAAGTCGCGCATGCTTCACTAGTTTCTTTCATATGGGTATCGTCGCGTCGCAAATCGCGTCGAGTGCGCATGGCTTCCTACACAATTTTTCTCATTTGATTTCTCCGTAGTTCCAGGCCAAGCGGCTTCAGCTATTAAAAAGTTTGACAAAGAATAGAAGCAGAAACATCTTCAGTACTAAAAAGAACTCCAACAACACCTTCAATTTCCTCACCACATTTCCTGGTCACTTGCAAAAGTTAATACCGATGCCAACATTCCGTCTGGTAGACAGCAGTGGGTTTTATTTCACCCCCCACGCCCCTTCACCCCCTCACCTCTGAATATTTTACAAGGCACTACGTGCTACGTACGGCGTCTGGCGACTCGACACTATTTACTACCACTGCCGAATAGAGATGGTTTTATGTGAATATCTGAATAAGACACATGCCACATACATAAATGGGAATTTTTAATTTTTTATTTGTGCTTCCGTGGTAGTTAGTTTTGAAAGAGGATGAAACAAAATAAATTGTGTGTATTTTGAGTATCGCTTTAATTAATGTTGTCAAGGTGGCTGTGAATAAAATGGGTTAACAAAACGATTGATCCTGTAGCCGTTATTAGATGCGTTTCTACGAAGCCAAGCTCAAACACAATCTTGCTTCAATCTCTATTTGCTCTGTTGCTGTATTCTAAAATGTTTTTTTTTTGTACAATTTGTGGATAATTCTCAAATAAAATCAGTTACAATGATAATTACGTATATACAATGTTGTTTGACTGAGTTTTCGTAACATGCACGTTTGTAAATTGTATGCAACTGTTTTGTATGTAATGATAATATTCATGTAGCTATGCCTTTCAAACGATTAATAGCAATTTATGTCGTTAAGTGTTAAGGATTTTAGGCACGAAATATATAAAAGGTCATACTGGTCCAGGATTGTATGTGGGATAATCACAACACGTGGGGAGAACTAACCTAAACTAATAATTATAGTTCAAGCCACAGTAACAATCGTATATTAAGTTATTCAGCTCAATTTCAAACACTAAAAGCACACAAACACATAACCTCAAACTATATGCATAAACAAGCAACTTCCTAACTAATGTAACAGTCCGGTTCCACCGAACTGTAACTCGGGTCAACTTTAACGAATACTCTAATATCATTGCAACTACTCGTTTCTTAATCTCCGTGGATTACTGTTGGTAACCGTAACTTTTGATCAAAGGTGTTAAAGTGAGCTTGTGTAAATATTCTAGGTGTGGTCATTCTCCGCAAGTTATGGCGGTACACTTGACCCGACTTAGTTATTGCTGCTGGCCCGCTTACTTGGATTGTTGGGGAATTAATCGTAGTTAGTGTTATGAGGTCACCGGGCCAGACAGAATTGTGTACTGCCACGACGTCTGTTACTGTGGCTGTTAATATCGGTTTTGATCGTCATATACATTGGATGACTTGTGATGGCAGAAGGGGGAGTTCTGCAGTTTCTGCTTACCCCATGGGAAAAAGCCGTGAGTTTATGTTTGTATGACATGACCTATTTCGTTGAATTGGTATTCTAGAAAATATTTCATTCTTTACTGAAAAAAAAGGAAATATTAGCTTGAATTAGAAGACAAGCACACACTAAAATAATAATGGCATCACACAATATTTCCTTTATTCATCAGCATTATTTTTCCTTTAAAGCCATGCCAATAATGATATAATCAAGTCCACAACGTATCACAAATTCATAACAATATGAACTCGTTATTCCCGAAAAGAACCACAAACAAAAGATGACATATCACTAAAAGTCAACGCGCCATCTCTTACTTGAATTGAATGCAATTTTTCAAACAATTAGCTCGCAGCGGATGCAGTTCGTCAGGTGTCGCCGTAATCAGGGACGCGGTGCGACAAGCTGCCACCGACCAAGAGAAGTTTGGAGAAGGTAATTTACTGTACAGAAACGACTATTGATAATAATTTACTGGTAAAAAGAAAAGGGTATGCGATATGTCTGTATTCAATCAAATCAGCCTAGCACTTCTCCCAAACTGCGTAACCGTACCTTGTCAGCCGCTTTCCGCATCTATTCTGAACCAGACACCTTTTAAAAGTCGTCGCTCCATCGAGCTGGGGGGCGTCCCACACTACGCTTGGCGATACGTGATCTCCAGTCCAGGACTCATGTGCTCCATTCAACATCCGACCTTCGACAAACATGGCCAGCCCACAGCCACTTTAGCTTGATCAGTCTGCAAGCTACGTTGATCACTCCAATTCATTCCCGGACATTATCCTTTGAAGGAACTCTGAGGATATGTCGGAATTTTGCAAAACGAAAGAAATGTACTTGCCGAAGACTGTGCTTATACGAGTACATGCTACATGACTAATTCAATGTCTGTTATAGTACATTTTATCATAATGAAAAATTACATCAAAGACTTATTACACAAACACACACCCCCAGGCTAGCACGATCATAGCAGCCGAGGCGGTGTTCACACCCGAGCCGTAGGCGCCACAGGCCGTGTCGACGGCGCGTTCGTGTTCCACGCGCGCCTCAAAAAGATGTCAGCACACAAGAAGGGGTCCGCAAGGGCCGATGCCTGCCGGGCCTACGGGACTGTACGATAAAGATACCGCGGCCCTGGAACACAAAGGGCAAAGAAGGAACATGGATGGGTATTAGTCAGTAGAAGTCTGACACTCCCTTCCGCTCCGCCCAGAAAAAAAAAAGTCGATGTTACGGAGCCGAGTACAACAGTAACTAATGCCATCATTAATCAAATGACGTGTTTCAATAAACTTACGAAGAAATCAAATAACAGAACGAAAAGTATCATTTAATGAAACTATGTATAAAGGGTGTAAATAGACCCTTAACACAAACAAAAGGCTTGTTCTCCCCGTCTTTGCGATCATTTTTTTGTTCTAGACCATACCTGGGAACTTTCTAGTTACGGAGATATTGGGGGTCAAAGTTCCAACTTTTTCATAAGTTTTTTTTTTTTAAATACATGTTTTTAATATAAGATTTTTACTTTACACAACGCCACGACCCCCGTACTATTCAATCCATCCATCAGCACAATGCTTTGAGTGCTTTCCATTGAGTCCTACCTTAAAACCTGATTTATAACCTCAAAAAAAAAGTCGATTCCCAGCAATAATTTTTCCGTAAAGTTAAGGGGCGTCTAAACGGGCTATATTTTACGACAATTTGTGGCTGCAATTATTGGCAAACATTGCCCAGCCATCAAAAAAACATTTTAGTGCATTTTATGGCTGAGCAATCAATTGCAGGCAACATGTTGCAATATGGCTGCAATAGTATGGCCTTTGATTCAGAACCCTTTAATGAGCCACACAATCCAGCAACAATGGCCGACGAAATGACGCTCATCGCAGCCGCTTACATTGATAAAGTCAAGAGTCTTCTCATTAGACCAAGTATTAGTCATTTTAATTTATTTTCTAAACAACACAAGAATGACAGCTGCTGACAGCACAGAATATCGCCACACCACAGATTTACACACGATGGACGTCGCAGCACTCGCAGCACACTTCACGTCGCGCAGAAAGTGAAACGCAATGTACTTCACGTCGCAGGGAGAAAGGGACGCGCATATACAGTAAAACAGAACAACAATATAGATGGCCCAGATATATTGCAGTATTTTCGATTGCGAGGCGATCGTTCGGCCACACGCCGGCTACACATAAAAACATTTTGACATACCAAAAAATGTGTGGCTATAATGCCGGGCCATCCTTAAAATATTGCATAGTGTGGCTGGTATTGCTAGCAATGTTGCCGGCCACAGTATTGCAGCCACAAATTGTCGTAAAATATAGCCCGTTTAGACGCCCCTTTACTTAGTGTGATGTACAGAATGCTTGGTTGACGGATATGTGAAGGGTCTGTTTACACCCTGTATATATATTTCATTTGCTTTTTTTGCCGCGCTTTGCCTTCGCAGGTTGAAGTAGCAGCAAAGGTAAAGGAAAAAATAACAAATATTTTTGTATTTAGGATACAAATAAATGTTAATTTGTTGATAAAAAAGTAAATTATAGGCGTGATGTTATGTTATTACGAAATCTTTATTTATGATATCTGTTCATAAACACAATTTAAATATTCATTAAATATTAAGGCCTTGAAAATATGCGCCTCTTTGCTGAGATTAAGAAAAAACACCGCCAACTATAGGAATCAAACAATTTTTTATTGTTATCTAAAACACTAGTTGATATAAATGAAAAAGAATCCACGAGTGTGAAAAACATTGCATGTTGAACCTATTCGTAGTGCGTCAAAAGCAAGTTTTCGAGGAAATTGAAAAAAAAAATTACTGTAGTACACACAAGCCAAGTGTTTGCTACAAATTAAACCGTTAACCGGTTAATGTTATGTAAATACTCGTACTTCATAATTGTCTAGGATTACTTAAAACATTTTACAAGGTCATAGTCCGACCCACCGAAAATTATTGAAGGCATGAAGTCCGACTCTATCTAAGATGTTGCAACTTAACGATTAAATAATCACAACGTCAAATTAACAAAATTAAGTATACATTTTATTCTATTTTTATCTACTAAATACCACATCCACAGCACTACCACTACACCTCCACAGCATTCACTTCGTTACCGTGTTTACATAATCTGTTAACAGCGAGCGAGCTTTTCGTTCGCGTTTCTTAATTTGTTACAGCTACTTAATTGAGCGCAATAAAGCGGCTAATTGCTCGTCCGTTTGTTCGCTTTCATTACAGACGTCACGGCGAATGTGAGTGAGGAAAGAATTCGTTGGTTAGAGAGATTGAGTGATGTTTTGATTTTTTTATGTTTTGTTTATAGGAAGTGGAGCAGAGTTGGAATAGATTTGTGGATCAACAGATATTGGTATGGAACGACGTAAGTTTATTTAATAATATTCTGCCTAAAGATATTTTATCAGGTTCTCAATAGAATAACAGAGTTTGAAAACTCGCATGCCGTCTCCTAACCAAAACGATCGGTTTTGTGTTATGGCAAAAAGGCAAAACTCATTTGATCGGAAAACCGATGGCTCTCTGAGTGCGACGTCGACGCCTGTGTATTCGCCGAACAAGACGGTCGCTTGTTTTAGTGGCACTAAGTTTAGTTAGGATACAGCCGAAATTTTACGAACATTGTT
The DNA here is from genome assembly GCA_963082995.1 of Noctua comes. NCBI lineage: Eukaryota > Metazoa > Arthropoda > Insecta > Lepidoptera > Noctuidae > Noctua > Noctua comes. The sequence continues at coordinate 1,097,604 of OY720269.1, forward strand.
TTTACAAGATCTTCTCGGAGATTTATTTTTACTTAAGTGACGGTAGCAACTTTCTGTTGCGTACAAATCTATTCAATGTTAATATTTCAATAATTAAATACCCAGTTTATTACCCCACTGCATGTACTCACCAACCTCACTCCCAAACCTGCAGTAAATACGATGATATTCCGAGTCCTCTTTGCATATAAACTTCGCTTACATTACGATATCTGCGCCCTGCCTACATACATATTATATAGTGGAGTTCAAATCAAATATCGCGCTGCCCGATCCACATTTTATGATCAGATCGTGATTCGAAAACTCATCGACTTTTCTACATTTTTAATAGACAGAAAGGTTGGTTTTTCTTCTGCGGATGTACCTATCTGATTCCAGTATGTGAGTAAAGGTATGTGGCGTTTTGTAATTGGAGACATTTTCAGTTTTTTTTTAATTGAGCTCACTATAGAGTAAGATGGCGGGACGATCTGGATAAAACCAGCGACCAGTGGTCCACATCGATACTGGATCGGAAAAACTGTAAGTAAACTGAGTAACTGTGTATTGAATTTTACAACCATCATAATGCCCGTTTGTCGCTAGTAAAATATTGTTAGATTTACTGAAAAAAAGAGTAGTTGAGATTAAAGTATGTATATCAAAGACTGACAAAATTACATAATAAGTTTGTCAAACAACTATTAACAACAAGGCCCTATCTCTTCCCCACAAACCTTTTAGGATACGGACGTGGAAGAGTAATCTCGTACTACTCGAGACCGCACAACAAATAGGTGTGACGTATTGAAACGATACAGAGAGATTACACGGTGATATGTGTGTTGTAATAGTAGGATTATTATTGATATTACATACGTTAATAATATAAAAAGCTTAGTTACATAATTCTTAGGTGTTGGATGATGAGGATGGCATGAATGTGGAGATTGGCACAAACAAGAAAGGCGTGTACACCCAGTAGTGGGTGAAGTCAGGCTGTGAATGATGAATTGAAGATAAAAATATACGTATTGCGGTATTTAAAATCGTTAGCGTTTTTTGCACAAATCCTGAGCGATTGTCTTCCACGTTCCTTTGGTTCTGTACCAAATATAAGCATGACAATAATTTTCTGTAGGTTCCTTGTGTCACATCATATTTTAAATGCAAGCCCTCAGGCACACGAGCGAATATTCTACAAATCTTAACACGAAAGAGCGACACCTCTTACATAATGTATACCGACAGTACAAGCAAAATGTACAAAAAATCGCATTTTGACTAGCACCGTGTATCGCAGAGCCTATCGACAAAAAACACTAGTATTTTATATTTCTGATCACGACTTAATCGTAAATATGAAGGGTTCGAGAGCACCTTCTGGTAGCTATTGCAAAAAGAACGTTGCGCTCTCCATAAAATATATTGTGGGGGGAGAGAGTGAACGGGTATTTTAGAGCCCCAAAGAATTTCGACTCGACTGTAAACTTCCATCCTTGTCTTCACCTAAGCTGAAGAAAGAGATGGCCGTGTTGAAATAAGTTTTGAAGTCGAATCCTGGCGGACAGTAGGCGGGTGTAGCGTTACATATTTATATATATTGTAGCCAGTTGCTGGCATATGTTTCTGGGTGTTTTATTCGTGAGAATAAAGTGCGTCTCCAACGAGAGGTTTTTTTCGTTATTTTTTTCCTTTTTTTCTTCTGTTATTATTATCTGATACATAATTCGGGCAAAACGTTCGTACGTGCAGGTATTTATGAGGTAAATAATACTTTGTTCAACCGGTGTTGAGGAGACATATTGTTGTTTTATTTATTGAGGTCGGAGAAAAAATATAACATCATGTGCGTCGCTCAAGTAACGTTCCTTTTTATTTCATTGTTAAAAAAAACGAGTGATTTCAAAGGGTTTTGCTTGTGATACCGTAAATATTGCCGACTAGTAAAGTTTTGTAAACCATTGTGTTATAAGCAAGTAGTTCAGTCAATATTAGCTACCGTCATCGACAACCGCACTAATCTTAGGTCACAAGAAGTCGATATCTGGTACTGTTTCTAAAATCAGCTACTCGAAATTTATAAATAAACTGTAAATTTTCAGTTATTGAAACTCCACATCTAACCGTTGATCCTCTATTTATATTTATTGCAATAAATTATGACTCCAATTCTAATTCTTATACCACATAATAATATAAAGTCGATAATGTGTAAGCTGTGGTTACCTGTAATTGAGTGTGCGTTACAAGACCAGGTATTTTGTAAAAGTTTTGTGTGACTTGTTGGTAATCCAAAATAAATAAAGTCTACAATTCTGCCACCGTGGTAATTTATGGCAGTGATACTAATTCCCATCATTCAGCTAAAAGACGCCTACCACTGGACATAAGCCTCCCCAAAACATTGCCACATCCACCGTTCCTCTGTAGCACCGCGACTACGCAAAGACGTATCCCCACCATCCATCCTTAAATCTGGCTCCTCACGACATCTCAAACGACACATTATTTTCTCCTCGCTCCTCCCAGACCATCCCAGCAAACAGCAAATGCTCCAATTAACATTTGCCAGTTGTTGTCATAATCGGGCTGTCGTCATCACGGCTGGAGCGATAAATTCGACGCCAGACACAATGCTCGCTCCCCTTAACTTTTCGCCCGCGAATAACGAGTTTTTAACTTTGTGGAAAAGCGAAAAATGTCTCTATCTGCGTTTGGGGTGGTTGAAGTTGGGAGAGATAGCGAGAGCGATTCACTTGTGTGCAAATAAAGTAAAATCACCCTATAACGTTCATACTTCTATATTACAGCCTCTTCTCTGTCAGAGGGTCATTATCCACCACGCGGGTCCAGTGTGCTTTGCTGAACTGGCGAATAAGTATTTTTTAAATATAAACACAATAGAAAGGAAGCTCATTCCTGACAGATGAACCTTCTATTACATCTAAAATAGTAGTACTGTGTGATGCCAAACAACAATAATATTTTTTTTTCAGTATGAAGAATGAACTAAATAAAACAGTTCTTCAGTTAGGTGGTCACGTCACCCACAATGGGATGATACACATCCCAGAATTCGCCCTCCATATTTGTTAATTGCAATACCACCTGATATAGAATCGCAGACCTGCCAGTTTTATCACTATCCATCCATCCAGAATAAAATGCTAAAATATAAAACAGTTACCGCCCCGCTCAGCACTCACCACTCGCACCACAAAACAAGGGTATCCCGAGAAAATTACAGAAGGCAAACGGCCCTACTTTCAATAAAACTGTCGTCTTTATTTAACAGGGCAAAAGTTATCTCGGAGCCGTTCGGCTACGTCCGCGACACACGCTTTTTTGGACCTCCGGTAATGTTCGTAGGTTTCAGAGGTTGCTTATAGTAAAAGTACCTACTTACCTTATTGTTTTTACTTTCGTATTTGTTATCGGTACTTATTTCTATAATTGGTTGGTCATTACTGGTTTATGGATTGGTCAAAGTCTCTCAAAGACACTTTTGAAAGTCAATCTGAACAAGAAAATACAATTGATTGTTACATTTTTTCAAAGGTAGTTTCATAAGGGGGCGAAAGAATCTTGTTTCACAATATTTAAGTTTAAGGAAAATTGAAAAGCAAAATTATGGTAGGGTGACACTCGGTCAGTGTGTTAGTTTCAGTAAAAAAATGAAGTGGCTTACATTGTCCCCTTAAAACTTTAGCTGTCTTTTGCGACAGCCAATGGTGAAGTCGAACAGTATTACCGCCACTTTGAAATAAACGTGCACTTGTCTTTTTTTTTCGCTGGCGTGGGAACAGCTCCACTCCTGGGGAAACGCCTCCTCTAATTCCTTTCACTTATCTTGTTGTTGTGCTTCTCCCATCATCCAAGGTGTCCTGCCATCTTCTACGATCTCCAGTCTCTTGTAATATCTGTAAGCTATTTTAGAACAACTACAACGCAAATTGAAATAATCTATTCATAGCAACGAACCACAAAGATCCTACAGATGTTTCTCCTCACCAACAAATTCTCTGAACTCCAAACAAAATTCAAGGTATTATATTGAATTTTAATTGCAGAATACCGGCTCCCTTTCAAATATTTAACAAAATAATATCGCGTGAAACAGTGGGCCAAGTTGCCGGTGTAAAGTTGCCGTGGCTAAATTAAGGAGGTGAGAAGTCCAAAAGTTTTTATTGTTATGACCCCCGGAATTTATCCCGAGGCCATCGTAGCACAGATGGTTAAAATTTTACTTTTCATTACTACGTTGGGCTGTTTTGTATATTGTGCCTTTTTATTTTTCCTTGTTTTATGTTTTAATTTTGTATGTTTGTCTGAACCAGAAGCCAAAGCTAGGCGTGCGTAGGAGCATCGTTGACCTGGTGAAGGTTGGAGGAATTCACAGGTTGTGGAAACCACAGTGCTGGTGCTTGGGGAAGGCCGCGTTCCTGAGGGAGTAGGCCCCGTGTCGATTGGTGAATATGAATGTCTTTAATTTTTTTTATTCTAGAACATGCCATTTTCCTCACGATATTTTAAGCAATGCAAGAGACTTGAATAAAATTAAAATATTGTTTTCAAGCCCTGATTTTTGCTGTACCTGGGTAGCAACTGTTCTAAAAATTAAAATATTATTATAATGTAATTATAAATTAACTTTGTCCCGCTGATTTTCTCACATGGAGGTAAAAATCTGCCCACGGGAACCCAAGAGAGGAGGGACGTAAATTGGTCTATCCCTGTGTCGAACAACCAAATCCGATCAGTTACCGACATGAGAAAAGGGTAAACAAGCCAACAGCCAGAGTTACTGTTGCATTTATAATTTCGTAACCAATGCATTTCTGCTGTTTTCCGTTAAGAGGACTACTTAATTGAGCGTACTGAGCAAGTTTACATTTAGGTAACTGCGTTTAGGTAACTGCACTACCTATTAATGTTGTTATTGGATGTGGTTTAAATTCAAATTGGTGTTTTGTATTATTATCGCATTCTTCTTCCGACGTACAATGGATGGTCAGCCGCTCCTTGCCAATTATGGAGATTAGTTTACCAATATTTTTAATATGAAAAGGACATGACGTAGATTTAAAAGATGTTATTCTCCATGGACTTAGATTCTAGTAGATATTAGGTATGATAAACGAGTAGCTTATTCAGCCTGTAATTTACCCACTACTGAAATACAGGCAACCTTTTTGTTGAGGATTGGACCATATCTAATCATCACACAGGCCCAGTGCGGACTGGTGGATGTCACAATGTCTTCCAAGTTTTGGTTTTAAGGCATGCAAGATTCTTCACAATATTCTAAAAGCGAAGTAAACCAAAGGAACACAGAATTAAAAAAATGTTTCAACGAAACGATTTCCATCTACAAACCTTTAATTGGATGTAATTAGCTTGTTTTTTGAGAGAAGCTCCTTTAACAAGATAAAAAGAAAGCACAGTATTTGATCCCGAGTGACGATTCTTAAATAAACAAGCGAGCCATAACAAAAATATAAATAAAGTTCATAATCAACAAACAATGGAATTACAAAAAATAATTACGACGGGAATATTTGAGGGACATGCATGCTAAGCGTTGCCGCGGAGCTGTGAAGCGACTGAAGCGCTCTCGAGCCCGGCTCGAGCGGAACGAGGTCACAGAGAGCAACTGAGCGAGCGAAGCGCTAGCGTCCCCTTTATAAAAAAATATATCGCGTTTTTTTTGAGTAATGAGTTAGTTTGAGTGGCAATGGCGGTTTTAATTAGGATTTTTTTCTCATGTTAATTTGATCTTTGGCTTATCATGAAGTGGTAGTAGATTCCCTTTATTTCTGCTTCTGTTAAGATTCATCTATCTTTTTGCTATTTTTTCTTTTCTTTTAGCCAGTACTGTCCCACTGGTGGGCAAAGCCCTCCCCCAATTCCTTCCATGAGCACTTTCCCGTGCCTCCTCGAACCAGCCCTCACGCCCTCTTTTTGCTATTACCTATTTTTTAGATTCAATTTAAACTGAAGCAGCGTTATTGTCGGGCACGCTGCAATCGCGGCGGTAAGACCCCTCTTTGAGGAGTGGCTGGATAGGCGACACGGCGTCCTGACCTACCGCGTGACGCAGATCCTCACCGGACACGGAAGTTTCGGGAGGTACCTGTGTCATATGGGGAAGGAGGAAACGCCTGGGTGTTAACACTGCGAGGACCGCCCGGAGGACACGGTGGAGCATACGGTGCAGGACTGCCCCGCTTGGGCAGAGCACCGCCGTGTCCTCACGGCGGCGATAGGCGGATACCTCTCGCGCCCGGCATTGGTCGAGGCCATGCTGCGGGGCGAGACGGAGTGGGAAGCGGTCGCCTCCTTCTGCGAAGCAGTCATGCTCGCGAAGGAGGAGGCGGGCCGCGTGAGGGAGAGGACAGCGTCCTCCCTCCACACCAGCCGCAGTGGTAGAGGCCCACGGCGCCGGACGTCGGCAGACGATCTCCGGCCACCGTAGGCGCGGGCATGCTGGCGGCGAGTAATGGGCGACTCGCTGGCCGACCATGGACCATGCCCGGGTCGACGGCGCGTTGTGTTCCACGCGCGCCTCAAAGAGTGTCAGCTTAATGACGGGGCCCCCCTCTAGAGGGCCAAAGCCTGCCGGGGTCGCGGGACTCATAGAATTACCGTGACCCTGGAACATAAAGGGCTACTGAAGGACACCGTGGATTTTAGTCATTGATGATTTTACCACGTTAAAAAAAAAAAAAAAAGCACCGTTATTGTTGTAGTTAATTGCAGCATATATTTATCTGTTATAAACAGCTGCCATTAACTCCTAAATAAAACAGAACTGTAATTTTTCTTGACTGCTGCATGTTCCATTTGGTTTGTTTTTTTTAAGTCCACATTAAAATGAAGGCAAAAATGAAAGCTGACTATAGATACATAAAGCAAGATACAGCAGATACAACTTGTTACTACGTGTCCGTAGTATTATAAATCAAAATAACTTGACAAAAAGATGTACTACCACGCTTACTGACGGTGTACCACTTTTCAATCTTATTACTAAGAGCGTAAGGGTGATAGGTGGTACATATAATCGCCAGCAGTTACCTATACTTTAGTTTTCATTTGACCAACTAATGAAAGGATGGCCAGGCTCTCAAGCGCCCACAAAGTTCGTTGAATAAAAACCTCCAACGCACCTCTCACAGAACCCTACAAAATTAATATTTGAATAAATTAGGAGATGAAAACATAATTTTAATTCGACCGAAACACGGCCGTACTCGTATGTCACGGTAAAACAACATTTTACTCGGTTGATTAAAAAGGCCAGAAATAAAAGTGCGTACCTAGTTACTAGTTGTTACGTGTTGTCAGTGATTACATACGGGACCGAAACGTGGTCGCTCACAATGGGCCTCATCAGGAGGCTTAAAGTCACCCAAAGGGCAATGGAGAGGGCTATGCTCGGAGTTTCCTTGCGTGATCAAATCACAAATGGGGACATCCGCAAGAGAACCAAGGTTACCGACGTAGCCCGAAGAATAGCCAAACTTAAGTGGCAGTAGGCAGGGCACATTGCACGCAGAACGGATGGTCGATGGGGCCGAAAAGTTCTGGAGTGGCGACCGCGAACCGGAAGACGCTGCGTTGGAAGGCCTCCCACTAGGTGGACCGATGACCTGGTGAAGGTTGCAGGGATCCGCTGGATGCGAGTCGCACGGGACCGGTCAATGTGGCGACACTTGGGGGAGGCCTATGTCCAGCAGTGGACGTCTTTCGGCTGAAATGATGATGACCTACTTACTGCAATATTGAACTTACTTACTTTAAATGTACTACTTAACGCAGATTATTTATTTTTTACTATAGGTACTTTTGGGATTGAATGGGGGTTTATTGTATGGTATTTACTTCAGTAACAGCTCATATGGCTAAAGCCAACACTCAACACTGAAGCCTTAGCTGAATGTGTTATTCACTTTAAAAGGTACTACACTTCCTCAATCAAAAATCAAAAAAAATGTATCTTAGTAATATAACCTGAAAAATGAACTCCTCATTCACAGTCCACTGCTGAACAAATCCCACGCTGCGCCACAACAACCTGCCTTCTGTCTTCTACATCCAGTCTGTTCCATTCACTTTTATAAGATCCTGAAAAATAAGCTACGTATTTTTAACGGAGCAAAACCCTAAAAAATCCAGTAGATATTGTAAACGAAATACGAACTTTGTATCAAACTATGAAGTTCCTACAACAGAACTCAAGTCGACCCACGTAATAACAGTTACAACTACCCGCCAAGTTAGGCGAGTATCAGTTTACTGGTGAATATTAAAATGGCGATCAATAGCACCAAGTTGTAACAACTGCTCTACTTTGATGGGGAAGAGTGGATACTAATGTGTGTACTAATTATAGAAAGATAACGACCTCTGAGTTTGTGTTACTGTTTCTGCTCTGTGTAGTCAGCTACGAAACACCGACCAAAATTAGTTTTAAAAAAATTGACGAAAAGCTATTTGTAAAATAAACACCATGTGTCACTATTATTTAAAGTAAATAAAGAAAGAAACATTGCCACAAGTACCCATTGAATTTGAGGAGAGTCGTCTTGTGACGAAGATTGTCTACCATAAGACAGTAATTGTATTATCACGCATGTTCTCCCCTGTTGCTACTTATAAATACCTGAAACTGAAATATTCACAGAACCAACCCACTCCAACTAAACACAAAGTCATAGAACTATCGCTAACTCCACAGAGACACAAGAAGTGCGACCAAACAGAGACAATTCACCGCCACTAAACACAATAAGTGCGTATAAATAAACGTGGCGCACAAAATTTTTCACAAATAACACCAAATTTACGACTATGTTTATGGCTCTCTTCCTCTCAGATAAAGGACATTGAAATTCCGAATGAATACAGCCGTTGCTTCCGTTACGCCACTTTTTCGCGATACCTTGGCGGTATTCTGGTGAATGTGAGTGTGAGATGGGAGGATCGCTATGTGGGATTGAGTTTACTATCCGTACTAATAATTTTATATTTTAATGAAAAAGAAAACTAGTCTAATTGTCAATATCATTTTCAAGCCATTTTTTTTATTAACACAATATAACTATAGCTTTGTATTAGCTCAGGTAGCGTAAGTTATTACACAATTTTTATCACGATAGTACATTCTTGTTAGGGATAATTTCTAACCTCCACACAGCCAAAGCTGCCGCTAGAAGTTTGTAAAAATACTAGTGAAATGTGTTAAAGTGATTTAATTTTTAATGAAAGTGACTCAAACAACAGAATAACAAAAGAAGAAAAAGATAAAATAACAGAAAAGGTGGACCCCACAAGATGTTACGAGAAAATATCAAAAGAGTAAGAGAAACAGTGGGATAGATCGAAGAGATACAAAGATGACAATAAGGGGGAAGAGGAAGACGGAGAGCAGATACTCTAAAATTATGTGTAGCAGCAAGATCTCTTTGAAGCAACCAGAATACTACCTTCAACCGCCTGGCTCCCGAAGAGAACCAGAACTTTTATTACAAACACATAAAAATCTAGTGCACGTTTATTACGGAGCGTTTATGTGCCCTAATAATATTCCATGTTTACTGATAGCGACTGTTATTTTATCTGTTTTTGAGTGCCCTCTTTTCCGGAAGAGGTTTTTTTTTCGCGTAAATTACGCACGCGCTGTAAGGTACCCGTGTGTTGATCCGCGGTGAGAATTAAGGTGTTGTGTTTTGTTTTTATGTCGAATTGGTTTATCGTGCCTTTTTTATTTTGGTCCTCCTCTTTGGTCGTTAAATTCTTAATACTATTAGTGAGTTTTTCTTGTGTGACTGCTTTCTCTGCCAATTATACCTAGTTTTTCATATTATTTAAACAAAAATAATGAAGTAGTTTACGCAATTATTATTATCTTCTGGCAGATTTTTCTACGTCTCCTCTAGTAAAGACATCGCTAAGGTCATTAACGAACAATCCACAGCCTCGTTGTGTTTTTCCTATTATTTTACGAAATACGAAATGGCAGTTTCTTCTGAATAGGAGGGAATTGTAGTTTTTTTTTTTTTAATTTCTGCCATTTAATATTTTATACCATGTAATTTTTTAACATGTGTCTGAAGATTATAACGAGAACAGACATCTTGATCGTGAACTCCTTTTTCATTTTTAACATACGTTTATAATCTCTTAAATATAAGCACTTAATATGTAGATTCATCTAAGTGCTATTCAAATGCCATTAAAGGTATTTTAAATTATATTTGTTTCCTGGTTCTAAACTTTGCTTGAGGACGGACAACAAAATGGTACAGTGACCTTTACTTAATAGAGATAACAAAATGGGGTTTGTTTGTTTGTAGGTGTATCTACTTACCCTTTAATGATTTGAAAACGTCAACAGTAAGCAACCTACGTAAATAAAGAACAAAGTTAACGGACATCGATCTGATTTTGAAATCGAATTAAAGTATCATTATACTCATTGACGACTTGTTGTTTAGATCTTATTTTATACTTCTATATTTTAGGTTTGACTTTATTTAGTTGTAATTAAAATTTTGTACACCTGCATTGTGAACTCATCCAATTAACATTTTGGTCTTCGTTATGGCCCAAAAACCACATCCGGACTACGAACATGTTCGGCCGATGACGTTCCACTACATGCGGTCAGTGCTAGAATTTTTTTAATTATCTAGGACGTTTTGGTTTCCTCACGATGTTTTCCTTCACTCGGAATGCTAACTTCAACCAAAGTAAATACAGTTTCCAACCATTAATCCCACGACCCCATGCTCGTTATACAAAAATGATGTACATATCTCTCAAAACAAATCCTAACTTGCATCAAATAAACATACAATCATAAAAAAATTTACCCGCTTGTACAGTCGGCATCGCCTACAACTGCTAAAAAAATAAAACGTGTCTTTGGAACGCCAGTCACGCGCTCAATATTCCGATTGGCTCCGGATCGCTATCAATTTTTCTTGAGAACAGACTAGATTTAATTATTCAGTGGCAGTCGGCTTGATGGTTGAGACGTGAGTACTTAAAATTTAGACATTAATAGTGTATGTGTGTTGTCGTGAGATCTATTAGGTTTTAAAATGTAAGGGGTAAGATACACGTACGATACGACTTCATATCGTGCCGCGAGGCGGCTTCGTGTGGTGATGTCACGTTGTTCCGTGGAAATCTACAACATGCATCGTAAAAATTCGCGGCATGAATAGTGGTTCCATCCATTTCTTACCTTCATTGATGCAGTATTCTTCACAATCATCATCAGCCTACAGCAGTCTTCTGCTGGACCAATTGCCTCTCCAGTTGCACGCCATTTTACTCGATTCTCGGTAGCTCATACAGCTTCTACCACCCTCCATGCGAAGATCATCACTCCACCTTCCGTTTGCCGATAGTAAAAAAAAGCACGTCGTAGATTTCCACGACACGACATCGAAACCTGACGGTGCGACGTCGTTTCGTGTATGCCCTAAGTCAGAAACTTTCATGAAAAGATTCACATGATAAACGGAGTACAAGAATGGTTATGGAAAAATAAGGTGCTTCTCCTACGCCTCGGTGTTTTCCGCTTTTATCATCCCAAAAGCTTCCTTCAGAACTTTCAGTTAGGTAGGTACTTTGATTGTAGGTATTTTTTCTAAGAAAAGTACTTACATAGCAATCTCCTTTCATTCTTTGTTGTTTTTGTTTTATATTTGAAAGAGCCTCATTGGTACCTTTCCTGTAAGAAAGTAGGTATTCTTGACATTTATTTGCGTTTTAGTGTTTGTTGGTCTGGCTGCAAACGCGACAGCTGAGTGTGAGGTCTTGTTTCGATCACCAGGTAAAGTGTTATTGAGCTTTCCCATCAGGATATTTTCGGTATCAGCCACGCAGTCTTGATTTCTGTCCGATAACAAATAGGCTCGCACCCTATCACAAGGCACTTAAACATAACTGGCGAAAAATCTGTCTGCTATAAGGTACACCTTTGCCTAACCGTCCAAGGATTACCGGCGCGATGTGATATTGTGTTTATTGTCGTTCGAACATCAGCAAGAAGCTTAATTACTTTCTCTTGTAACAACATGGACGGTATTTCGCTTGATTGAAACATGGTAATATTGAATGTCAAGTTCACGACAATGAATGACGGCTGATTGAAAGCACTTACCCAGTAATTGTATTATGGATTGATAATCATCGTTAATAGCCACGCAGCTGCAAGAAAATGGTCAACGAGAACATTATATCGTTGAGACTGTATAATTATGTGAAGTGTGAAAACGAGGGTGGGATTTGATACATTGTAATGAAATTTGTCAATAGCTATTTTGTCATTAATAATATCAGTTAGTACGAACAGGTAAAATAATTTGATTTTTTTTAAAGTAAAGTAAAAAGTAACGTTTTTTTTGTCATAAGTAATTCGTGTTTTATGCATTATTATTTTCTTAAATATCAATGCTAAGTGAAATCCTTGAGATTTATTTTTATTACAGTTTACGACTGCAGTTAGAAAGTAGTGCACCTAATTTGAATAATGTCTTCTACACTATTTGAAAAATGAAATACATTTGCAAACTTTATCTTTAGCCTTTGACATTTACACAGTTATTTATGCAAACGTGCCTTGAAAATGGCATTCATAAATATCAACTAGGAACAGAAAGTGACCGTAGAAATTAAGATATATAGGTAGCAAAAGGTAGAACAGTTGTCACGCGATCTGGACCGCGTCACGCACACATCCATGTTTCCCGCGACGTGAAAATTTAATTCAAATACCCGCAAACACGCCGTCCCACCATCCCGCCGGTTCGCGGGACGTGATCCGTTCGTACGTGATTTGTTCGCTTGACTGTACCGGTACATATAAACGTTAACTTGGGTGTGTGAGCTAGTTGACTATTTTGTATTCGTAAGTTCTTTATTTTTCAGTTAACGTGACAGGGCCGTGAGTAAAGCGCTGACGAGGTGAGTACTGAGACAAGTGCCCTCAAAGGTAATATCCAGAAGGTCGTATATCATCAGCACAGCTTAGAAAACAATGCCATCATCATCCTCCTAGCCTTTGCCGATCCCATGTTGGGGTCGGCTCCAAACCTCACGTTCCTAGACTAACCGGATGCAGCGTATGCCAGTATTTAAAATAGAGCGAAAACAAAGACCCGACTGCGGCGAAACCCAAAAGGAGGATTACTACTTAAAAAATTTTTAACTCTTATTTACCAAAGGAACTTGAGTTTTCTTTCTAAAAGAAATGAAAAAGTCCGAATGAACTGACCTGAGATATGTGACAAAAAATTGACAAAATCTAAAACTTTAAAATTGAGAGGTCTTATTGAGTGTGGTTCTCCTATTAAATTTTAAAAGCATTTTCATTCAGCATTGCAACCTTGAAAAACACCAAAAGTAAATAAACTTTCCCTAAAACACATATCATTTATAATGTAACCTCCCTTAATTTGAATATTTATGTACGTAATACGTGTATCATGTACATAAATATTCAAATTAAGGGAGGTTGCAATGCTGAATTATTGCTGAATAGTTATCTATTGAGAGCCTCGGCTCTTAATAGATAACTAGGTCGTTCTAAGTAGGTATTATTACAAAATGTTATGTTTTCACTTTGAACAATATCAGGGAGCTCTGATTACACCACCAACATAACTACCACTAATAAACAATATGTACGTTAGTATATGAAACACGGAGTCAAGTTTTCTAGATGCGACAGACAAACATATCAGATGACTGTGTTGCAGGGGCTTTGTTGCGCCTCGTCTTCTCCTTCTCGACAGCTAAAATACTACGAAGTGGTGGAAAACTGTTTTTTGGAACTGTCTTATTACTCGTCTGTCGTGTTTAATCGTCGCCTGTCTTCTCTTGTCTTGTTGTAGTTTTTGTTTTTTTTCCTGCTTAATTCAAATAAATAACATTCTTCTTTCTCGTGCTCTTTATTAAATCTGTCTTGGGGTTTACTACTACTGTCAATCATCACTCTAAAATTCAATCCCTTTTCTTTCATGTCATTCATAATCCAGCCCTATGTTTTCTTTCTCTCTCTCTCTCAGTATCCATCCACCAACATCCAATATGAGTCCTTTTTTGTCGCTTGCTTTTCATCCTTCCTCATTACATGCCCATATCGAGTTCATCGATTCCCTTTCTACTTTTCGGTCACTAAAAGAAGGTTGGAAACTTGAGGTCGGCTTAACATAAAACGTGCTAAGTTCTTCCATTAACCATACTTTGTATTAAGGTAAAAGGTTCTGTCATATTATTCTTAACACAACATAATCCATCTTTTCTTTGACCTTCGTTTCCCTCTCCTTAAATTTCTTTTAAGTATTTTAACGCACAAACCAAGCCAAAAGATTCTATTACTAATCGTAATCGCAGAAAAATATTAATTTGTCCTTCTAGCAACTCTTTAGATCTTCGTTGAAAGAGTTTTCCCGATAGGTAGAATTTAACGTAGCGTTACCTGCACCGCGCACCGTGTGCAGACTATAACTTGTTCGGCTTCTTTCTGGAACCCTTGTTCCACACTTTGTGGATACGTTACCAAGATCTCGTATCCAGAAGATCTAATATTACTTGGAGCCAAGTTGGGCTAAGAAGTTATACTAATACGTTAATTTGTTGCTGCTTATTTGGGCTGATGATGCGGTTTGGAAAGCTGCTAAATATTATTTTGGTTCATTAGGATTTTTTAGTAGTACTTTGGAAACTGAAGTAATAAACTAGTATGGGAGATGAAGACATACTGCGCCAACCTCAAATAAATTGAGATAAAGGCAGGAGAATGATGATGAGTTTGGTTGAGGAAAGCTGGATTTCTGCCCGCTCTCGCTCCCTATTACATGGGACTTAAACACAACTGTCGAAATGTAAGTTCACTTAGTTGCTCCTTCGCGATAGTGTTCAGAAAAAAATAAACTGTTAAGAATTATTACACTAGAACGAAAAAATGTATCCAGAGTTATTAGGAAAACTGCATATTTCTGTGATAATACGTGGTTTACAAAGATATTTATGAACCTTGCGATTAAAGCAAAAGTCATATCTTTATTTAAGTAGATGGCAAAGGCAATGGAAGTTTCCGGTTTCTGGCCATATTTTCGTTTTCAAAAATTTTCGAATCGCCATTTTAGTTCTATTTACAATAAAAACTAAATAAGTTTTTCCTAACTATATGAATATATTTTATTTATTCGTTGTGGATATACTCGTAGATAATAATAAAAAAACAATAATAATCATCATCCTATTAGAAAACGAGACTGTACACCCCCCCATCTATGTTCCGTTGTAGAAACCAAACAGATCGCCAGAGTCGGACAAAAAGCCATCTGTCAGTTTACTGAGACACTAAACAGCCTTACTGATTTCGTATAATTTTCAGCAAGCACACGATGTTCATTCCTGAAAGTTCCACTTTCAGTTTTAAGTGAACAGATGGCGTTGTTCGGAAAAGTTAAGGTTATCTCTTAAGCAGGAAAATTACATTCCGACTCCTGTATGTAGATGTCGCATTACGTAGGAAAACGGAACTGAAATCATTGAAGAGCTTCAAACTGTTATTAGGTTTTTTTTTTGTTTAAAATCTGGTTCTTTATGCATGGTTCTCATTTTACACAAAAAAAAACTTTTGAAACTAAAACTTGATCACCAAAACTGTTTTTTGTAACCATTTGGTTACAAAATCATGGGATGTGCATTCGAAACGCTAGTTCTCATCTCTTTATTATTTCCTTTATTTATTTCGATACAATTCAATAACATTTTTAAATATTCCATTTTTTTTAGAAAAAACAATATAAAATTGTAGCCCAGTATCGTGAACAGGGTCCAAGCTACGCCGGTCAGGGCTCCAGAAAGAGGAACCACCTAACAATATGAGCCGTGTCCAGGAGTACCGCTTTCTGAATCAAGCCCTTGATCCAGCTGCCTAACGAGAGCCTCCTCAGGTATTTCTCATCTCTTTATTATTATTATAAAGCTTTACGTTGTAATTACGATTTAAGTTACAATTTAATAATTACTTATTGAAATAAAATAACTAGATAATCTACTTTTGTATATAGACAAATAAAAGTATATGGCAGGTATTTCTAAAAAAAGCCGTTACAGAAAGTTTTTAACTCCCACACGCTAAATAAGTTATTGGTTTACTTTGAACTTTGCGCTCTAAATTAACATAAAACAAATATTTTAAAGTGTCTTGAAGTGTTATGAACTGGCTATACCTACTGAGTGTTTGTGGATGTATATTTTATTATAATGAATTCATATTTTTATGGCTTTGACCTATAAACATTATGATAACAATAGTCCCTATCAAGGATACTTCCTTAATTCAAAGTGGAAAATCAGAGAGGGTAACATAAGCATAGCATAGAATAATCAGCCTATAATGTTCCCACTGCTGGGACACACGGCTTCCTCTCTATGAGAGGAAATGGGCTATTATCCACCACGCGGGCCCAGTGCGGTTTGGTAGATGTCACGTCTTCGAATTTTTGGTTCTAGGACATGCCGATTTCCTCACGATCTTTTCCTTCTTTATTTTGAGGGCAGTGATGATAAAAAAATTACACAAAGTAATGCGGCTGCCTGGGTTCGAAACCACAACTTACTTTTCGTAAGTCGGGGCAACCACCGCTGGGCCACCGCTGCTCAGAGAGGGTAATGAAACTGAACCACTTAACAAAAGACCAAAATAAACACCCCTTATCAACACCTTCAGAGCATCTTCACATTCTTTCATTAAGATCGTAAAAAGGTACAAAGCACAACAACAATGAGAGCACTCGAGATTGAACACTCAAAACCTTAAGAAATGGCTCCTGTTATATAGGAGCCAAACATTTCTTGTAAGACTTGGAACGTCCAAATAAGAAAAAAAAAAACAAGTCTTCGGAGTCTTCTTTATAGTCTATTTCTCTTCACCTTTATCTAATATTTATATCTTAGTTGCATAAAAAAGTTGTACCCAAAAGCTAAAGTAATAAGAGATACCTTTGTTTGGATCAAAAGACTAAAACATTTTACTTAATTCTTAAGATTCATCGCGAGTTGTTCCTAGCTACGTAACGAGCAGGTAGAATTACCAAGTCCACTCGGGTGTCTCCTGTACAAGGGTCAGATATCTGTCCGTGACAGTGGAATTACTCATTTATGTAAGGGTTCACAGAATACTGGAAAAAAACCCTTATTACATATTTCAAGTAACAGACTACTGAACTACTACTAGAAAGAATATTTTGTTTATTTTTTTTAGTATGTATGTAGGAAAACATGTAGTACGTGTGTCCGGTCAATGTGGCGACTTGGGGGAGGCCTATGTATGTCCAGCAGTAGACGTCTTTCGGCTGAAATGATGATGATGATTATGTATGTATATTGTATACTCATTAAATTATGTTTGCTTAAGTAAAGGCAAAGTGTCTACGTTTCTTGTCTATCCTCTTTTGTCTGTAAGTTAGTTCCTGCTTGTGTGGTTTGTGTGTAAATATATAAATAAATAAATAAGAATAATTTTGATGAGACCAAACTAAACGAATAAACAAAAGTATGTAAAGTAAATATTCTTATCAATCATTTAACCGAAACCGCTATCTTTTCATTTATTTATCTTTACGAAAACATACAGGCCAATATCTACACTAATGACTTACAATAAACACAAGCCTAACTATAGTTCTGAAATAATCCCCTGGTGGGTTACGCCGCCATTTATTATTATTCGCCTTCGGAACCCACAACATATTTCAACGTGTATCTCTCCCTGACGTAGGCTAAGGCTGCAATTTGTAACCACGTCATTATTTAACCCTGTGGGACAATACTACGTAGATAAGAGACTATTCTAGCGAATAACTATTTTTTTAACAGATGACCCACATTTCAATGTTATGTCGTCTGCTCCCTGCGGCTGACGGGAAGACAAATATTTTCATGAATAATTGAAATAAAAGTTAGTCACGTTGTTTTTATTTCAGTTTCTCCTTTAAGTTTAATTTTTAAATGGTGGATTCGGCTTAGGGCTCCAGATCCTAACAGAGAATATTGCACTGTCAGTGTCAGCAGCCGGTCCACAAATTGTCCGTATCGGTTTGACTGAACTTGAGGGATATTCCACTTCTTCTTCTCGATTAGATGACTCAGATTTTGTCCGACCAGTAGGCTAATTCACGTAACTAAAGAAGTGCTGTTGCAGTGCAGTTGCAGTTAAGTTTCTATCAAAACAACGCTTTTCGTATTGTCTACCTCTGTCAGACAAGCTCGCGTCAAGTTCGCGTCAAGCGAGCGCAATAACGGTATTCTACTGTTGCGCGTCTTTGGTGCGTGGTTCGGGACGCAACATGATCGGTATTCTACTATTCGTTTGACGTCTCAAAATGACAGCATAGAAGTTTCAATTCGATCAACGTGCAGTTTCGGTTACGCACAACATAAGTTCTTCGTTATTTACTTTTGCTGTCATGAAATTGTATTTTTTGTAAATGTAAGTGTTTAAAATGGATTATTGTACGTAGACAAGTCAAATACAAGTCGTTTTCAATGAAATTCTAAATGTTTTTTACCTTTTTAGTGAATATGAGTTTCCAACTTGGTTTGAGAATTTTATTCTAAAAATATTACAAATCTAGTTATTAGCCCAAGTATAATGTACCGATACACATAGGTACAATATCGATAGAATCTAATAGACCTTGCTCCACTCTTTGGGAGTTCTCTGATCCCCGTCTGCCTCGGCATTTCATATGTTGGCGAACTCTGACCAAAGGCGCGATGTGAGGGCACTCCCCTCTCTAGACCTTAGTCTGCCGCGGGCAAGGTCCCTGTGGCTCTCCAAATATTCCACCAGCAGTTCAATTTGCCGCACAGAAACGCGTTTGCGTGAAGTCATACCTACTTAAGAATCAGGATGAAACTTGTATCATCGTTTCTTTAACTACATCCTTAAATATCATTTTATTCAAAATCGTTTATTATCTATATATATAAAATGATAAACTGACTGACTGACTGACTGACTGACTGACTGACTGACTGACTGACTGACTGACTGACTGACTGACTGACTGACTGACTGACTGACTGACTGACTGACTGACTGACTGACTGACTGACTGACTGACTGACTGACTGACTGACTGACTGACTGACTGACTGACTGACTGACTGACTGACTGACTGACTGACTGACTGACTGACTGACTGACTGACTGACTGACTGGGTGATATATCAACGCACAGCCCAAACCGCTGGTCCTAGAGACATGAAACTTGGAGGGTGTGTTCTTTGTGAAGAGAAGGTTTCCACTAAGAAAGGATTTTTGGGAATTCCACCTCTAAAGGGGTAAAATAGGGGATGGAAGTTTGTATGAAAGTCTGTCAGTTTTGAAGTTAGGATCTTCAAATTTTGTGTTTAGGCTGAAGATTGAAAATTAATTTACACGTGTCTCGACGTTTTTGATAATTCTACCCTCGAAGGGTTAAAAAGGGGGGTGAAGGTACTATGTTTGTACGGGTGGATTGCAACTCAATTTTGTACAACCGATTGAGCTGAAATTTTGCACACACCTTTGGTTTTGGTGACAACACATTTTTATGACAGACATTCCTTAATCCTGCATCCAGGATCGTCTCCTCAAGAGAGAACTCTTCAACGGTTAGTAGCACGGTCACGAAACTTTGTTTACGCGTTCAATTTTGATAGATAAAGATGATTTTTGACCGACTTCCAAAAGGAGGAGGATTTTTTTATTTTTTGTTTTTTTTTTTTTATTTGTGTGGATGATCGCCAATTGTGAACCGATTTTGATGATTCTTTTTTTTTTGGAAGAATATTATTCCGCGGTGGTACCATTTTTTATTTGGTCAAGATCTGATGGTGATCTTCGGAGATATCAATGGAAATCTTCAATAATAGACAGCACATCCGTCGTGTTTGCTGCAATCGCTTGGATGTTTATTGTTTACACAACACCATAACATAACGTTACACCTGTATGCTCTGAGGGGGTACGCAGATGTGTACAGTACACCCCCATTTCAACAATTAGGTATGTTAAGTTCCATTTATTGGAGATAAGCCTATTACCATGACATGTATTGTAAACGGTTCACAAATTTTTCACCAAAACTCCTTTGACAATTTTTAACCGACTTAAAAAAAAGGGGTTTCTATGTTCGACTGTATGTATTTTTTTATGTACCTATGTTCATCGATTTCTCCGCCAATTGTAGACCGATTTTCATAATTATTTTTATTCGAAAGCCTATACTCCTGAGGTAGTCCCATTGTCACCAAATCAGAATCTGATGATGAAATCCCAGGGAAATCGAGGGCAACCCTCAAATTTTATAGGCACGTACAACGTTTTTCATATACTCTCCAACACAATTCAGATATTTGTGCCTGGTAATTAATCATCATCTCATGTTGCTGAGCTGATGATGGAAGGTATAAGTCAGGATCAGATGATGGAATCCCAGAAAAATTAAGGGCAACCCTCAAATTTTATGGGCACTGTTTGAATCAGTATACTGTCCATGTGTTCCCATGGTCATCATGTCAGAATCTAATGATGGGATCCTGGAGAAATCGAGGGGACTCTCTAAATTTTATATTATCGATATCTCCGACAATTGTGAACCGATTTCGATGATTTCTTTTTGTAATTTGGATGAATATTATTCCGCGGTGGTTCCGTTTAAATTTGGTGAATCTGATCTTCGGAGTTATACAATGGAACTCTTCAATAGTAGACAGCAAATCTGTCGTGATTGCTGCAATCGCTTGGATGTGTATTGTTTACACAATATCATAACATAACGTAACGGCTGTATGCTCTGATGGGGTACGCAGATGCGTACAGTACACCCAGATTGCGACAGTTATATTAACTTTCATTTTATTGGGGATAAGCCTATTGCCATAAAATGTATTGTTAACAATGTAAAATAAATGTATAGCAAATATTTCTATGGGATTGTAATATCCTATACAAATATTTGCTGTGCATTTACACTAAAAATAGAAAAATAAAAAATCTTTTTTTGCAAAAAATAAAACCGACTTCAAAAATACAGAAAAGTGAAAAATAACTTTAGCTTCAGAAGTCGGTGACAAAAAAACTGAATCAAACAAACAAAAGTCACCGAGTTCAGAAGCTAAACTTATTTTTCACTTTTCTGTGTTTTTGAAGTCGGTTTTATTTTTTGCAAAAAAGATTTTTTATAATATTATAAATGCGAAAGTAACTCTGTTTGTTTGTTACGTTTTCATGACTAAACAGCTGATTGGATCGTAATGAAAGGCAAGGAGATAGATTATATCCTGAGGAATGGTATAGGTTATCGTTTTTTTCTCACACATACACATCAAAATTTCCACGCGAACGAAGTCGCGGGCAACAGCTAGTTATAATATAAAACATGCTTACCAGCAAAGTATAATAAATCTTTTAAAGTTTTCTATTTGCACCTGTGATTTGCACTGAGTCTTGAATTTCAACTTTCGTGTCATTCGCCAATGGTCTCCTCAAGTCTCCTGTTATTTTGACAGGTTTGGTTTTATGGGGCAATGATAATGATACTTTTAGCAAAATATGTGGTTGATTGTGAATCAAAGCACAATTGTTTGTTTATATAGTAAGAAAAAGCACTAAAACTGTACTGGGGTATTATTTTAATATTATAATAACGTCATATTCATTGAAATTTAATCGATTCTATTCGATTATTTAGTGAGTAATATTTTTTGTCTCATATGGCCACACCATAATTAAGTTTGTTAGAGTTTGGTTGTCGTACAGTTCACGTGCAGTTCACGCGCAGCTTACCCGCAGTTCAAAGATTACGAGAATACCGTTTATCACTCAAACTTGAACTTAACTGCAACTGCACTACAACTTCATCGGCGCGTCATAAAATTACGTGAATTAGCCTTCAGTTCGTAGCGACCTGGACAGCTCCATCGTTTGCCTCTTTCAAGTTCCGAAGGGTGCAATTAGTTGTGCTTGACAAGCAGGATATAAGCTGCCGACCGCTTTAATGAGTCCTCCGCCTTATTCTATCAAAGGCATATTAAGCGTCCACAAAGTCCTAACAATATCCCACAGGTTATTTGCTTTAAAATAACTATAATCCACGTAGGTATTACGATACTAATTGAACCAACACGTGATTAACCTTCAGAATAAGACAAGGCAAGGCAAGGCAAGGCATTAAGTCCGCCTATGCACTTTGTGCTTGAAGTGTTAAATAAATAATAAATAAATATTCCATTTAAATGAATCCCTTCGCAAGGACTCTTTAAAGCGGTCGGTCTATAAGGTGATTCATTATTGGTTTGAGAAACCAACCTTACAGCAAGGGTTAATTTTTTTTACGAATTTCTTAGTAAAGCTAAGGATTTACTACAACATATTTTTATTTAATTTTAAGCCTAAACGAAACTATATGAATAATTATTCTACCTTGTATGTACTCATTAGATATACTTAGAGTAATTTTATTCCCTCTGTTATGT
Source organism: Noctua comes (assembly GCA_963082995.1). Lineage (NCBI taxonomy): Eukaryota > Metazoa > Arthropoda > Insecta > Lepidoptera > Noctuidae > Noctua > Noctua comes. Next base: position 1,120,147 of record OY720269.1, read on the forward strand.
GCGTAAAGCTTATGATTTCTATCTACACATTAAATCCGTCAAGGCTTCAAGTAATGCCTCTCAATGTTCTTAGTTTTGTTCACTGAATACATGTTTCAAATGTATTCAGATTTGGTAATGAACAAGATAGGTAGGTGATGGAATTAGATTTCAACTGACACAATACTGTTATTGTCTTTGTTCATTTTATGAGCCTACAAACATTCACTGATATATGCCAATCCCTGAAAATATACCCCACTAATAAATTAAACATCTAATTAATTTTCATTCAAGAATATTGTAATTATCATCATCTGCCTAGCTTTTTCCCAAATATGTTAGGGTCGGCTTCCAGTCTAACCGGATGCAGCTGAATACATGCATATTACATGGAGCGACTGCCTATCTAACCTCCACCGCCCAGTTAGTACTAGGTAATACAATACCCCTCAGTAAGACTGGTTGTCACATTTTTTGGGCCACTGATTACCTGTAACGACTGCCAAAGATCTACAAATGACAGACGGGACCAACGGCTTAACGTGCTTTTCGAGGCACGGAGGAAATTCCGTACGTAATGGGTGGTCACCCATCCACAGACCAACCTAGCCAAGCACGGCTTATCCTAAAGATTGATCCGAGCGGCTGTTATTATTTAGCCACGATCTCAAGAATATTGTAATTAAAATCATAACATATTTTTTTATTAGTTCTAAAGAATTGGAACTCGCTCTTAGCAAAATGAATAAAATAATGAAAACCCGGAAACTGATGTTCAGTTTCTGTTTTTTCACATTAGTAGAAACTAATTACGATGTTATTGAAGAACGAAGAAATCAAGCTCCTTCATTCATAAATATTTTGGCATTAATAACATTTTTGACACTTGATTTTTCATTAAAAATAAAAAATCAACCAGTCAATGTCCTGTTTAAACCTCCAAATATTTCAATACATCACCATCAATATCGTTCGGTTCAAAATGAATAACGAAGTAATTTCAAATTCCCACATCTCCGCTATCTACGACCCAGTATCGCAGACTCAAATAAATTAGCATACAACCGTCTCATTAAGAGTGTTACCACACTGACGATTTCCAAGCGTCTTTCAAAGACAGGCGAGAAGTCAGCAGGCTCTCCGCGGGTGAGACGCGAGCTAGCCACAACTCAGCGCGATTCTTCAACGAATAATTGTACTCCCACTTGTATCGATAAGAGCAGTGGTGGCCCAAGGTTATGACCTCGACTTCCGGGTTTTAGAATGTGGGTTGGAACCCAAACAGGTGCCTTACTTTGTGTGATTTATTTCTTCACCAATGCTCTCAAAACGGTAAAGGAAAACATCGTATGGAAACCGGCATGCCCTAGAACCAAAGAATCGAAGACATGTGTGACTTCCACCAACGCGCACTGTGCCAGCATGGTGGGTTACAACCCACTCCTTCTCACAGAGGAAGCGCTCTGTGTCGCAGCATGTGCAGCAGTATGAATGTTATAGGCTGGTTATACTTATGTTTGTCTTGCTCTCTCTACACTCAGGACCACCGATATCGTAAGGCGCTCCCTCACCGGGACCATTCGCTTGTAAGATTATAACAATCCAAGATTAGGTTTTGTATCTGAACTGTGTAAGGGCTCATGCAGATACGCGTAGCGCAAATATCCGTAGAACGATTTCCATGAAAACACACGCTACTATTGACACTGGCGCGGTGCGACGTATTGCGTTTCAGATTTATTATGGCTTTTCGAGACGCACAACAAGCAGCACGTGCCGCGCGGTATATAACATGGCCAAGTTAAGCCTTTTGTAGAACTCTTTTTATGGAGTTGATCTGGTCGCGCTCTGTCGCGACGCTGCACCGCGTGGCAAAGTCGTTGCCCAGTGCATATACGTGGCGTGCTCGGTACGCACTTGTTTAACAATCGCCTCGCTGGAAACACGCTTGCAAATCTCCAGTGTGATAAGGCCCTAACTCCGATCATTATTCGCTGACATCGTTTGCCCTGTTCAGACCATGCAAATAAGCTGAAGGCATAAAAGGCTTTGCCATCAACCGGGCAAAAATTCCTGTTAGAAAACCCCAACTTGGCTTGAACTGGCAATCGAGCCCATGACCTCATGAACAGCAGTCGCGCGACCACTCCACCAACGAAGTAGTCAATGCTACCACAACATCAACTTAGTAGAATAAGAGATAGAATCTACCAGAACTTTATCAATCTTTTAGGTAATTGAACTGTCAGGTTTGGCCTTGTAACGTTACATGTATTCATGTGTTCGGGTTTCCATTTGAAAGAGCTTTGTATAAATAAGTATATTAATATATTGCTGGTAAGATCATATTGCAGGATTCTGAATATACTTTGGATTCTTGATATTCTACATTTATTTTTTTGCTATTGAGGATAACTTTGGTACATACACTTGTGTAATGTATATTTTTATCCCTTTTTAGGGTTCCGTTGCCAAATAGCAAAAACGGAACCCTTAGGTTGGGGGAACACCCCACCACACAGGTGAGATTTAGAGAGCAGGTGTCTTTTATGAACCGCTAATTGACTGACGGCACGGTTGGCGCAGTGGCTGAGCGATTGGCTGCTGCGCTGCGTGTCGCGGGTTCGATTCCCATACGGAACAAATATTTGTATGGGCCACAGGTAGTTGCCGGGTCTGGCTGTTTGTGTATGTGAGTTTAAATGTTTGTAAACGCACCCACGCTACAGGAGAAATTCTTAGAGTGTAAAAAAAAGAACGTCTAGAAAAATAGTTTGGTGCTAGGGAATCTTTTGTGTGCGAATCCGACTTGCCCTTGGCTGGTTTTTTATAATAAATATTGTTCGTGAAAATATAAGATTGAGCGGGTTGTGAACGTAGGTGATTTGACGATTATTTGAAAACGATCCAATTGGTTCAGTGGTTGCAAACGCTACTGCTGAATATGAGGGCTATTCCCAGGTAGAACAACAAAATTGTAATTGTGTTTTTTTCAACATCATATTGAATTTGTCACTATTAAGCCGGACTCTGGGCATGCCTACGTGACGGCTGTAGGCTCGCACCCTATTGCATGGGACTTAAATATAACTAGTGGCATGTGGCGCACTGATTTTACACGGTACTCAGACTAACCATTCGGGGATTACAGACGTGATGTTCATATAGACTTCTATACTTATAATCTATATCTGTATATATAATTATTTATAAAATGATAAACTAACTGACTGACTGACTGACTGACTGGGTGATATATCAACACACAGCCCAAACCGCTGGTCCTAGAGACATGAAACTTGGAGGGTGTGTTCTTTGTGAAGAGAAGGTTTCCACTAAGAAAGGATTTTTGGGAATTCCACCCCTAAAGGGGTAAAATAGGGGATGGAAGTTTGTATGAAAGTCTGTCAGTTTTGAAGTTAGGATCTTCAAATTTTGTATTTAGGCTGACGATTGAAAATTAATTTACACGTGTCTCGGCGTTTCTGATAATTCTACCCCCGAAGGGTTAAAAAAGGGGGGTGAAGGTACTATGTTTGTACGGGTGGAATGCAACTCAATTTTGTACAACCGATTGAGCTGAAATTTTGCACAAACCTTTGGTTCTGGTGATAACACATTTTTTTTACAGACATTCCTTAATCCTGCATCCAGGATCGTCTCCTCAAGAGAGAACTCTTCAACGGTTAGTAGCACGGTCACGAAACTTTGTTTGCGCGTTCAATTTTGATAGATAAAGATGATTTTTAACCGACTTCCAAAAGGAGGAGGAATTTTTTTTTTTTTTTTTGTTTATGTTCAGCGATTTCTTCGCCAATTGTGAACCGATTTTGATGATTCTTTTTTTGTTTGGACAAATATTATTCCGCGGTGGTCCCGTTTAAATTTGGTGAAGATCTGATGCTGATCTTCGGAGATAGCAATGGAACTCTTCAATAATAGACAGAAAATCTGTCGTGATTGCTGCAATCGCTTGGATGTTTATTGTTTACACAACACCATAACATAACATAACGCCTGTATTCTTTAAGGGGGTACGCAGATGTGTACCAGTGCACCCACATTTTGATAATTATGTATGCTAAGTTCCATTTTATTGGGGACTAGCTGTGCCCGCGGCTTCGCTCACGTGAGGGCGTATTCTTTTGGCATTATTAGGGAACATTACATGGGAACGTGAAGTCGTAGTATATTCCTAATATCCTCTACAAAATAACCCATTTTAATATTATAAATGCGAAAGTAACTCTGTTTGTTTGTTACGTTTTCATGACTAAACAGCTGATTAGATCGTAATGAAAGGTAAGGAGATAGATTATATCCTGAGGAATGATATAGGTTATCGTTTTTTTCTCACACATACACATCAAAATTTCCACGCGAACGAAGTCGCGAGCAACAGCTAGTTTATTATAAAGAGGTAATTTTTTTAGTAACTTTGTATATAGTGGGTAATCTCCAGAACTAATTATATAGTTATAAAAAATCTTTTACTGGCAGACAGGGTGAGTTTATACAACCTTAGTTTTTGTTTAGCCTTAATTTCTTAAGGGGTCATTATACCGTCATTATTATGGACAACTTTAACTATGGGTATTGACCCATAATCTAGAAATCGTGAAAAAAATATCAGGTGCATCACCCTATATTTCATCGATTTACGTGAACACAAATGTATTGGGGACAACGTGTTTTTCTCCCGACTTCAGAATTGGTTCCGAAGTAAAAGTTGTTTATAACCCCTTATGCGGTCTGCCGTGCTAATTAGAAGTGCAGTAAGGAGGTTATTAGCAGTTTCGAGTAAATGGCGCCTAAATTTTTTTACTTTTATTTGGTTTTTTTAGGTATGATTTTAAAGTTTTGCAAAAATGTTTTGAGTTCCATGTATAGCTGAATATGCATTGTTTCGTAAGAACTAACTCTATTTTCTATGGGTTTAATACGGCTATTTTAAAACAAAAAAAACTATTTATGCTTAGCAGGGTCTTCATGACTAAACCCAGCATTACAAACTATAACAGCAGTAAGTTTGGAGTTACTGCACTTTTTACTAGCAAATGCAGATTACTGCGCTTATTTCATTTAATTCAATTAATATTACCACTCCGACTACAAATTAAAAACGCAGTGCACTAGTAAGAAAAAGCCATTAAAAATTGAATTTAAGTATGAAAAAGGACGCTTACTTGGTTATATTTATCCTAACCATTTCCTAATTAAATATAACGACATAAATATTAAAAAAATACGTTATTTTAAATTACAAATAAAACTATCTTAATCATACACAATTACTGCATTTTTTATTAGTAACATAAAATTTTCTTAAAGCTATGCTTACACTGACTACAAACCTAACTGCAGTAAAAGAGTGACATATAGCTTTTCTAATTAGTGTACAAACGTAAAAAACCAAAATAATTTGGATATATCTATAATATATCAAGAAGAGGTAAATGATACAAGTATTTTAATCAAAAAATGTATTCAAAATAAATCTTAAAACACAAAATTATTATAATCACAGCCAAGTATTATGGCACCACATTATGTTGAGATCAAAATCATAGATTAATACTTAATTCCCTGTGTCGACGAATACTAATAACTATCACACTGAACTAATAAAATCTAATAACAATATAATTAAAAAGTCTCAAAATCTAGGAATATTAATAAAAAATAGGTATCATCTTCAGCCAAACTTCCTTAATTATTTCGAACATTTAAGGTATCTTAATCACAGCTTAATAATTATTCATGTCTATGGCAAATAAGGAGATCAATCAGTTATATTCGCACGTACTTAACATTAAAAATAAATCAGACTTCTTAAGTTTAACAAAACAATTTAAATATTTAAAAGTAACTCAGGCCTCTTCGATATCAGTTTCATTATTACTATTTACGGGCAAATTCAACCAAAATTCCTTCCTTGTCTCGGGCATTAGATTTAAAAGCTTATCAATTATGGCTGATTTAGTTTTCGCCTTTATACCCCTAGGGGCGTGATTTTGTCTCGCCTCAGGTAAACTTTGAGTTTTCATAAATTTTATCTGAAGAAAATCTAGAATTTGGTACTCATTTTCATCGTGGTTTGTTTTATAATCTAACGTGTATGTGCCCCTTTTTGCTACAACAACCACGATATCTTTTAAGTAAACTCTTGGACTAATTTTACGTACTTTGTGAATTGAAGAAAGATCAGAATAAGAATAAAAATCGGATACTTCCATGATTTTAACGTCGACAGGTTTTTGAGCTTGTTTCACAGCGTCAATAAAATCGTTAAAATTGTAAACTTTTCCTTTCTTTTGTAAAGATTGTTCGACTCTGTGATGAAAACTGTCAGCAGACATAAATGTATGCCCTGGTTCGAAAAATTTAAAGGTTATTGTCTGTGCGGAAATCAAATTGCTGTTAATTATGTTAACTAAGAAAGACAATATCGCCCAATTTTTGTTTTGGGCTGAACAATTATCCATCCACAAAATAACGTGATCTTTGTCGCGTTTGTTAACTAAAAATGCCCTAAAGGTGGATATGATGTCTTCTTGATTACGTCCAGACGTGCTTTCATTCCAGATTGCTGCAAAAGGAATTGAATCTTTTTTGCATGTTCCTAATGGAACGAAACTTTCGTTATATGCTATTATTCTTGGACAAAAAATTGCACTCTTAAATTGTTCCATACGTGGTAACATAATAACTTTCTGTAGATCAACAGAATAATATATTGTATTTAAGTTATGTTCACTATTTTTTGCATCTTTTTTATAAGCTTTACGAGCCTGTACATATTTTGTTTTATGACTTTTATATTTAAAACAGATCGTGCAAGTAGTTTTTTCATCATTTATAACGTCACCTATGGAGTGTTGTTTGTGATGGGCACAAACTTCACATTCCTCGTTTCCCAAATGCGCAAAAGAGATATTCATGTCCTTTCGTACAACCTGTCGATAAGATTCGTAAGACACTTTCAAGTTAGGATATTTTTTACAAAAATTTTCGTACATTTTACTAACTGTTACATCACTTGGTAAGTAAAGACGAAGTGGTGCATGCTCCCGTCTGTAATGAGATATTACAGGATTGTACGATTTGATGTCATCTTTTATAATTTCAGCATCTATTTTATTCTTCCTTTCATAAAGACCTCTTTTATCTTTCTGTTCATTAGTTGGCCTTTTTAACGCTGTTAGTAATCTTCTGTCATTCTTCGCATGATAGCCCAACGTCGTAAGAAAAAATGTTTTGCATATTTCAATTTTTTCAGTTCCTAATTGAAAAAAATATGAGTACGATACGTTACGTTTGGTGAGCTTATTATTATTGATTAACATTTTTCTATTCGCAACAGTTTTCGTCTCGACTTGACTCTTCATAAACAAACCCCTAGCCTCCCAGCTTAAAGAAACATATTCTTCGTTTATTATTTTCCGTTGATGTTCAGTGATTTTCACTGTACATTTTTTTATGCACGTTTCCGGACATGGCTCTTTCAAAGAAAGTTTTTCGATATTAAATTTGGTTTTATTTTCTTTTCTTTTCTGTACCGTCTCTTGGAATCTTCTTCTTTTTCGGGGATCGCCTTTTTTTGTCAATAGCGATTCAGCTGTGCCCATTGTAGTTTCTGTGGCTGATGTGTGATGTTTTAGGCAATCATTGTAAGTACATTCGCTATCAAAATGAGGGAAACAAAGAAAACAAAGGCATTTTCCACAAGTGGAGAAAACTTCTTCCTTGCAATCTGCATATTCACAGTGAAAAACGCAGTTATTTGCTTCGTTATTTTCTGTTTTTTTGTTGATCACGTTCAAGTTGTTTTCTTTATCATGGTTTACTGGTGCAGACAATGTTTTAACCTTATGACTTTTCTTATGATTTTCAGTTACACTGTAAGATTTATGATTTATACAGTTATTGGAAGGTGTTTGGCTCTCGTAATGGTTCATGCAAAGAAAACAGAAACATTGTTCACAGCAAGCAAATACATTTGAATAACAACCTACGAATTCACAATGCTGAAAAGATTGTTGAGGTGTTGAGTGATATAAGTTGTGTTCTTTCTGATGTTGTCTAGAAACTTTTCCTGCTCGGTGAAAATCTCGATCTTCATCGGAGGTTTCGGAATTTTGCCCTTCTTCCGGTAAGTAGTCTCTATCGCTGCTATTGTCGCTGTTTTGATACGGATCATTTATTTCTAATGTAAGATCCATCTCAGCTGATGGAGGGAGGTCTATATCAGCTATTGGAGGGAGTTCCATCTCAGCTGATGGAGTGCGTTCCATCTCAGCTGATATAGGGAGTTCCATCTCAGCTGATGCAAGGAGGTCCATATCAGCTATTGGAGGGTGTTCCATCTCAGCTGACGAAGGGAGTTCCATATCAGCTGATGGAGGGAGTTCTTCATTACACAGCAAAAAACTTTTAGGGCTGTTACTTATAAATTTGGTGTCAAAGTCAACATTCACCAGCTGACGTACATGTTCCTTTTTTAAACGTTCTACATTATTTTCTTGATCTTGATTAATGTTTTCTTTCAGTTTAAAACCAGAAGTCAATTCCATTATCCCAAACATTTGTACATCTCGAAAAGAATTCACGTACTCGTTTTTATAATCAAATATGACATTAAAATTGTTATAATCATAATACCGTAAATATATTGTTTCTATATCAGTTACTTCTTTTTTTTCGATAAATTTGTTAATTATTTTGTCCTTTCTAGTAGCCATTTCCTGAAAAGAAATATATATTTATTTATCAGTTATAACTAAAACATCGTTTGTTAAAGCAAAGTTGCAAACTCGAACATTGGTTTCTCGGAAACGTAAAGTTTATCTAGATAGGTGTCATCCTCAAAAGACTTCAAGCAAAGCTCGGTCGCCCAACTAGTTATCAATTAACTGTATTTTAAAACCGAGCTAATTCATTTTAATGGCTTTGCAAGATCTGTTAAGATACGTCGCTAGACTGTTTTGTCGTTGATGTGCGCGCCCGCATACATACAAACGGGAACCGACAATCGTTAGTCTGAATTGTCGCAGTGCAGTTGTTGTAGGTATTCAACAATTTTGTCTATGAGACGTTTTGTTTGAAGTTTGCGCGGCTACATACTTTCTGTGAAGCAATAGTCTGTCTTAAAACTATCGTGACTCACGTCTGCGCTCAGCCTTATAGCGAACCTTTTGTATAACTTCAAGACACCTAATCATGCAATAAAATAGTCACAAGTCGACAATACCTATAGTAAGCTTAAACCACACAGCAATTGACAGAAACTTATTTTAAAAGCAAAATTTGTCAGTTTAAACCATGCTCATACATTTTAAAATAATATTATAATAGAAACTCTAAAATACTCACGTAATTTTGGTTTCGCGCCGCGCTTCACAAACACACATTCAACAACGGCGATCCTCGGCGACTGACCATGCGAATGCAATGCGACGAATCAGTCACCCGCCCGCACCCTCTCGACCCCCGCTAACTCCCAGTTTACTAACTGAAGTCCAACTTTACTGCGGACTTTCTTCGTACTTTGACATGTATAAAATTGTCTTGTGCTAAATAATAACGCAGTAAGAAATATTACTGCTAATATCCTATGCATTTTAGAAAAATCTATAAGGTACGGATTCTAAATAGTAGCGCAGTAATAAAGCATACTGCATTCCTATTTAGTATCTCATAATAGGTTCTTTATATACAAATACTAAGGATAAACGCAGTAACACATCTTACTGCATTTTAAATAGGTATTTTCTCTTGTTTCAATTGAAATGGAGCGCTAAGAAAAAGTGCAGTATACAATGTTACTGCATTTTTAAGTAGTATTCTTTAATTATTCACTAAACATTGTTAACAAATCATAACAGCAGCAAGTGTTCCTTACTGCGCTTCTTACTAGTGAAATAAATTATGTTCAAAAAAATACTGGAAGACAAAGAGCAGTAATGTGTCTTACTGCAGTTGTGCTTAGTAATTTACTTCTCAGCAAGAAACATACTGCGGTTTGGCTTATTAAAAGTCCCACTTCCGGGTCAGCTATCAAAATAAGGATTAAATCACTATATAGAGCTCATTAAGAGGATTCCGAATCTATGAATAACTCAATTTTCCAAAAATCCTTCCTTACTGCGTTTCTAATTAGCACGGCAGCGGTTAAAGGTAAACAAAAACTAAGCTTTTAAATGTATAATTTAATTCGATAAAAAAGGCATCACTTAAAATTCAGAAGAACACAAAGGAAGGAACAAGGAAGGGGAACGTAATCTCTGTACAATTGATTTCTGAGCCACAATCACTCCTGGCTTAAGCTTCGGCGTAGGATTAGCGACGACACGAAGAGAAATGGGGCGAGAAAACACACATTAAGTTTAATTAATTGTGACATAAATGAGAATATAAATGTTTGAACAGAACACAAATTGCGGTAACACGATCACATGCTTCACATGTTTGAAAAATTGTCTGCTCGACCACGTGGATAAGGCAATTAATGCTATTGAGTTGTCAAAATTAAAGGCATTGCACTATAAATTCTTTATTCAGAGCGGCGGATGATTATAAACATGATGTAAGATTTGTGCCCTTTTTCAAGTCAAGCTAAAGAATGCCTAGTTACGTAATGCCTACTGTAAGCAGATTCCCAACCAACCACTCCGTATAACGAAACGTTTCACTGTCGGCCACTCGTAAGCTTTGTTATCCTCAGTTTTGACAATTATCTGTGTGCAAGAATCGCCTGCGTATAGGCATCGGTGAATCAGTGTCGTGACTTTAGTCGCGTGTAGTTGTTGCCGATATTTTTTTTATCTATATAGTCTTCTTCTTAGCGAGTTGATGGCAATCTAAATTGTGTCAGTCCAGAACTGAGCTACTAGTTTGGCTATTCCGGTAGCGTCCATCAATTCCTGTGTTGCACAAATAACAGAACACGCAAGATATTAGTGCCCTATGGTTTGTACAACAGCAACATATATACTCCAGGGCCGAGTCACTTGTGAATCTCCACCTGAGCAGGTTTTCCTTACTGCGACCATCTCGTTGCTTTATGCGTAAGCTTTATTTTGGGATGTTGCGTATTATTACGGAAAACGGCTATAAGACCAGATTACGACAATTCTTCCTGAAAATTGTGGTACAGTTAATGAAACAGATAACAATCTGATATTGTGACGGCAATCCAATCTAGTATTTCAATAACGGGTATAAAAAGATATGATGTGCGGCTAAGAAAAGCATGGACTTCTCTGTCGTGCGAAGGGCATAACTTCAATTTGTTTCGGTGTAGGAAAGAGATGAATATATATATATCTAAGATGTGTTATTAAAATAAAGTTTAGTGGTGTACCTACATTAGTACCAGATGTTTTACACCTGGTACCGCAAGAAAGAAATAAAATTACATCACAGTGCGAAACCAGGTCGAAGGCACCTGGTATCTCGCGCACCTTGCACCGCACCCCGCGCTAGCTTCGCGCGGCCAGTGTTGGAGTCGAAAGAAACGCACTTGTGGATATGGCGTCAAGACCGACGAAAAGGTGCCGTAAAAATAATAATTTAAACTTCGATGTTCGTGAAGACAGTGATGACAATATTAAATCGAATTATAGATTGATTTATCAAAGACAGGAGAGTCATCCATACTATTTATTTTATTTACCTGAACCAGATCATTTATTAAAAGGTGTAAAGAAGAGAAATTGTGTCGGATGTTATGAAAAAGTCTAAACCTATTTAACAAGTCGCCAAGCTGACAGAAAAGTCAAAAAAAATATTACTGAATGTGTGGAAGGTAAAAGACACTTCTCTTTGGACTGTTTCAATGAAAAACATTAATGAATGTAGTTTTTCCGTTTCTCTCACGTTTTCTCTTACATTAAAACTAAATGAAACTTTCGATATTTTTATTTCTCATCCCTAAAATATGTACAAAACTTCTCTTATTCAGTGCGGCACAGGGTGCATAAGACCTTGTATTTTATTTTAGCTATCATTTTTAAACAAAACAAGCCGTACGCCTTCAGGTTCATGTCAATAAATTCATTATTGTTAATATTCAAACCCAAAAGATCATAAATATTTTTACATGAAGCCAAAAAAAGGATTTAAGTTTCTTAAACGTTACAGGGTCTAATATGCCCTGTACCGCCACAATGATAGTTTTGTGACCAGGTGTACAACGCCTTGTACCGCAGGAATGAAAAGAATAGAAAAATCACTGCCGCACGGAACGTGTTAACTTATTTCAATCAAACACAGTGCTACAAGGATCTTTTGGCGCATGAATGAAATCGATGTTGACGAGATCGATGAGACGATTCATCATCATCTGCTAAGCCTTTTCCCAACTATGTGTGGTCGAGTTCCAGGCTAATCGGATGCAGCTGATTATCAGTATTTCACATGGAGATGGTTCAAACTGGGCTGTGGAGGTCAGATAGGCAGATCTGACCTCAACAGCTCAGTTTGGACTGGGTAATGCGAGAGGTTGCTATTGCTAAACATTTTACGCATTTTACTATGTTTAAAAAATACTCACTTGATTCCAAAGTTATCTCCAAGTTCTGGCTTTAAGGAGCTCAAACTTTCATTAAACTCTCTCTGATGATGACCATATCGCTTCCTCTCATGGTCAAAGACTTGACCTACGTCGACTACAATGTCGCATTCATTGAAATTGGCTTTATCTCGGGTTCTAATGATGATGGCGTCTTTATACTGGGGTAAAAATTTGAGCATGGAACAGGCTAGGACATCGTCGCAGTGAAACACACCACTATGTGTTCCGATCTTTTAAAATATAAAGGTTCTAATCAAAATCTATAGTCAAATTTGGCTGAAAATTAATCATCAATATTACCTAAAACAGTCCAGACCGACAAGAGGAGCTCGTGGTGGTTAAATAATAATAACTGCTTGGGTCGATCTTCAGGTTGAGCCGCACTTGTCTAGGTTGGTCCGTGGATGGGTGACCACCCATTACATACTGAATGAAAGTGGACGGTATCATACAAAGAACAAGGCATTTTATACCAGCACTTACAGGTGGCGAGTGCAAAACTGTTATCAGTTTTAACTCAACCGGGAAAACCGGGTCACTGAATCTGGTCAGCACTGATAGATATTATCAACTATCATAGATTGATTGACTACATTCTATTTTGACAACAAAAAAATAGGAAAAAAATAAAATACACCTACTCCACTTATCGTGAGTCCCATGTTAGATACACAGGTGGCTCAGAAAAAACTATCTAAATCTAATAATCAGAAATAGGGAGCAATCCTCTTAAAATTAACTGAGCACATATATCCAACAAAACTAGCTGGGGATTTGTCAAAAAATACCATGTAACCGCATTTGTGTTTTAGTCAATCTACACTGCTTTTTCCCCTTTTTACATAATCCTTTCCATCAAACGAAATTGAAGAAGCTTTGGCTTACCACAAAACCAAGCCAAAGCTTCTTGTCTACAAAGAAGCCGCACGTAAAATTGAGAAATCAGTAATTCCACTGTGATGCGGAAACGTTACAGGAAAACAATTTGAACGTAAAATATTTACCTTTTTACGAAAGTAGGCATTTTGGACCTTTGTCGAAGTCACTTTTATGATGTCTTCCTAGTCTTTCATCGTCAAATGTCTTTGTTTGCAAGAGGAAAAACATGCATTGGAAACCATGGGACTTTTTCTGCTTTGCGTGTCAATGGAGGGACTCAAATAATACCCGACCAGTATATCTATCTAATTATTTCGTTGGTTTCTTTTAAATCTTGGAATGTGCAAGATGGGCAAGAAAGGAGGTAGGACATAACCTATAGAGTGGCTCCAGACTGGCAGTGTATTTGGGACGGGTCGATGATACCCCATTTGATCTGATTATTTCTACACACTCAAACTCAAACTCAAAGCATTTATTTCAATTAGACCATCACAGGCTGTCAAACCGCTCCTAGAATCACAAATTTTCAAAACGTGATGGCTGAGTTCGTGTGGTGGATACACGAACTCAGCCTGCGTAGTGGATTGCAGCCCACTCACAGAGACGCGGTTATGTTCCAGCAATGGGAACATTATAGGCTTACTAAACCTTTATTCAAGATAATAATCTTATCGTTTCTCCTAAAATTAGTATTCTGTTTTACAGGATCAGGTTCTGGAAACGGCTTTCTAATAAAATTAGTATTCTGTTTTACAGGATCAGGTTCTGGAAACGGCTTACGCAAATGTACCTATATAATTATTATTTTTTACAGAGGCTTTTCTGTATAACCATGTCAATTATTATTAAGTACGATTTCCAATAGTGTCCACAACAGACTGGTTAACCTATTTAAATATGAACAATGTAAGAAAGGGTTTTCTTATATTACCTCCGCACACTTAACCTTGTAAATAGTATAGAGACAATATTTTAGTCAAAAATAGTTCTATCGTCCGTCGACCTCATCTCTGTCCTCAGGACTAGATTGAGCTCAAGAGTAGGCCCATTTAATATAAAAAAAGAAATGCGATTTCTCCTAATTACTTATGGGTGCTAATTAAACAAACTTCTTTTTAATGGCATTATTCGCCTCCAAAAAATTAGATTGACTTCTAAATTACTAAGTCAGCCACAATTAACGAGCATCTAAATAATACTATCCTAGCCACACGTTATCATCTATGTAAACCACCCTAAATACAACTCAGCATGATGGTTATTTTTTAGCATCTAAATTTTTAACATGCATTCTAACAGTAAACTTCTAAAATACTATTAAATGACATCAAAAAATATATTTATTTAGCTTCTAATTTTTTAGCTTAGTACGTTTAAAATTTAACTCATCCCATATTAATTGATAATCAAAATTTTGCTAAAAATGTCATGAAATAAATTAAATGACATCAAAAAATATATTTATTTAGCTCCTAATTTTTTAACTCAGTACGTTTAAAATGTAACTCATCCCATATTAATTGATCGTCAAAATTTTGCTTTACACGCATTCCTTTGGCAAACGCTTCGCTTTACAAATGTTGATATTTAATCATTTATAAATTTTTCATTTAATACATATTTTGTTTCTTTTCGGCAAAATCACGTTTCATCTAAATATCACTTTATAGTAAATATTCTTAACCAGTCACAAAGTTTTAAGCTGTTTTTTTGGGTAGTCTCGTAAGTTTTTAGTGCAGAAATTCACCTAAAGTCCAAGGTAAATAATATCAATATTTTGTAATAGGCATAGTCGACGTAGCCCCGCTGTGCGGGGCTCCTATTTCTGTTTGCAGGGTTTAAAGTAACCTAACCTAACCTAAAGTCGGGATGCCCCAAGTCCCGAACTCGCTTCACTCGCTCTTGATTCCTAAGTATTTGTTGTTCCGTTAATTAAAATTACCGTTGTGCCTATTTAATGAGTTGAATTTTTATGAGTTCTGTCATTTCGCGTACTCGCGCCAAATCATGCAGTGGCTATTTTCACGATAAAAGAATATGATGTATTATTTTACATGAAAACTTATAATAAATGATGCTTTCTGTGGAAGCTTGAATTATATTTTTTTGAGGACATTGTTTTGAAGCTGTAAAACGTAAAATGGTGGCGAGTTATAAAATCCGTGGCCGAGTTAGTAAATTAGGTGGCAATGTATAAATAAGAAGGACAGTCACAATAATTGATGATCTTTACTTGACGCTTTCTATAGAATAATATTTAGATGGCGTTGTAAAAAAGACGAATTAGTTTATTAGAGGCTATGTTATTTTCCCGTTGCTTAGTTATAAAATTAGAAGTTTAATCACATGGCCCATAAATAATTTTGTGGCGAGACTTATAATTTCCCATTACTTATTTGCTTTACTTTTTAACTTCATCAAATTGGTTGTCTTATCGGGAACACACGTATTCCATAAAACTAATGAGTGTCTGTACTGTAAAACAATTAAATTTGAATATGTAATTACAAAAGTAATTGTTCTCTTTGACCTCGCATACAAAACTAAGATCCTCACATCACAAGTTAATAAGATTTTGACAACCCACGCGTTAATACTTGAAGTTATAACAAAGCTTGGTCTCTGAAAGAAAGCGAAGACTTATGATAAAAGAATGAATGAACATATTAGATCACGTTCACAGCACTAGCTATCACTGAATATGGTCGGTTGTATTAACATTAAAATTCTGTTCGAAATAAAAAAAGGTTGTAGTAATATGATGCATGGAAATCGGAAGGGCCATTGAAGCAGACAAAAAGCAAGTTATTTTTTCGTAAGTTCTGAATTATTCCCGTGTTAAAATGTATATTTTGTTAATGCAGAAACTGCTTTTGATTTCGATCTGGCTTAATGGAAAGCGATAGAGGAAGTCTACAATGGAACGATCGACCTCTGATGCCTAAAACAATCAATCTTGTTTTGAAAACGGACGAGAACACAAGGGTTATACCTGCAAGAGAACACAAGCACTACGGAGTACAGTGAGGAGGTATTTGCAATTATTTTATTTACACCTTGTAATACCCAAACCCGTTTTCCTAAAATTTTACCCACTCAGTGTTTATTCAAATCGAAGGTCATAAATGAATTTTATTGGACTTGATTTGAAAAATTGACAGTGGAACTGTAATAAGTATTCTAAAAAGTTCAAAATGATTCACGACCCACTTTTATAGAACGACATAATTTAGTCTCAACACGGATTAGGATCAGAGATTAGTATCCGCCCCGATTTCAGTATAATGGAGAGTTATTTGCCCGATTAAGGGTTTTTTGTAAAATAAAATACATGATATTAACTACTTTGTTTTTATTTAAAGTGCCTTGACCTAAAAACTCATTACAACAGGTACTCATTGATAATTAATTAACCATAATTTAGTGGTGACATTTATAGATGTCACGTAGGAACTACATTGAAGCAAATAACAAACGTGCTGAAATCCGACAACATCCGTCGGACAGTAGCCCACTAGACACAACACCCGTCTTGCCCCAGAATCTTATGTTTTCTATATAGCACAAGAAGTTTTTCACACTGTTCCTTATGCCTACTTTTAAAAGTATAATTCATTTAATTTACAAACTTATATTTCCCAACAATTTTCTTCCCTGAACTCTTCTTTGAGAGCATATCCTTTTGAGAAACTGTAAAAACTTTATTCTTTAGGTTCTCCTTGGGTACGATAGCAGGACTCTTGCACCAGGCGCCCAGCACAGTGAAGAGCATTTCCAGAAGAAACCAAATGATTTCTATGACGCTGATGACAGACCCACCGAGGCACAAGCCGAAGATACCGCCGAGATTTGCTGAAAAGAAATGGAATTTTTATCACAATTTATGGTTTAAAATGACACGGAACAAACATTTAAAGCGAAGCGAATTAAAATATGATTTTATACAGAGTGCCATCGGGCAAACTGTTGCCATGAATATTGTTCATTATTTTATACCCACTAAAGTTGTTTTTTGACCCTGTAGGTATTCAACTACAGTTTTGTATGAACAGCTAGTGATTGAGAAACGATACGTTCTTTGACAATTTTATATCAACGTTTCCCTTTTTTTCACCTTTACGGTATACATGTTTTTCACTTTTGATGAGTAAAAATAATTCAACTTCAGTTTTCACAGTTATTTTAAAAGTCGAATAGAAAATGAAACAGTTATTATGGATAAATAATAATAGCATATACATAATTGTATAGTCTGTTTGGCATAAATGAACGTGAGCTCATACCATTTGGAAACACAGAAATATATCAGAAACATGTTAAATTCTTTGTAAGTCTTCTTCGTTTATAATATGAATTGTAACAGATTTGAGTTCCGAAAATTTTAATTCTACGTATTCAGCTTACCGTTTATTATATAGCAAGACTCTTGCGTGATTCGGAGAGCACGTTAAGGCATTGATATAATTATATCCCGGCTAGAAGCACTACCAATCTAACCAAAGCATATCGTGTAGGGTGGGGGTGTGGAAGTCGATAGGCAGTCGGTCCATGAAAAACATACATATTTTCTGCTAAAATCAGCTGCACCCCGTTAGACTGAAAGCTGACCCTAACATACTTGAGAAAATTCTAGTCTTATGTGATTTTGAAACTCGACATTTTGCGACAATTTCAATCCATATTTAAGAACATTCTACTCAAACTTACCCAACATCTGGTCCCAAGTATAAAGTACTTCCCTTCTATACTTCATACAAGTGTTTTGACCGAAATGTACCAGCACCCGGCTGCGAGTCTCATTCAGAGTACTGAAAAGGAAAAGTTTTACCTTTCTGGGCTTTGTAATTTTGTGCAATTTCTATTTCTAAACATATTTTAAATTAAGGACGCGTTTCGTATGTGTCTGTTTGTGTGTGTGTGTAACCGCGTAGTACTACTAAACTACGTAACGGATTTTGATACAGTTTTCATAATTTAGAGTTTTTTTCCAGAAGGCTTACATCATTATAACAGTTTTGCTGTCCCACTGCTGGGCAAAGGCTTAAAAGAAATTGTGTATGCAAGTGCGTCTAAGAAATATTCTGCTACACCTTCTCAACTCAGCCCAAAACCTACATTATAATTTTGTAACTTTCGTTATTTAACTAAGGTTTTCAGTTTTCAGGTTCCAGTCATAAAACGGAGCGAAGCCGTGGCTGTTGACTTTATGCTAATAAAATCTCAGATCTCAGGTCAAAATAACTAAAGATAAAGTTCTCAAGTATTTTACGCGAAGGTAGATTGAAGCACTATTGTTGGTCCTAAGGGACGATAAGTAAGCCGATAAGACAGCGATGTTAGCGGTATCGGGCCCCGGGGACACGGCGAATTTACTGTGTTTTGGTATCCTGTTGTATTATCTAATAGATTATTAAACGAGATTGTTTACGTTGTGATTTCTTGGGATCAAATAAATACGTATAATTTGTTACAAGATTTGTAACTTTAAAAAGTAAGCCTTATGGGGCCTGCGATTGGTTTCATTATTTATTTATTTATTTAAACTTCATGCACAAGAGTGGCACATAGGCGGACTAAATGCCACAAGGCATTCTCTACCAGTCAACCTTTGGGTCAAATAGGACAGCATTGTGATAGAGTACAAAAAAAAATATAATAAGAAAAATACCATTTTGTTAACATAAATTAACGTTATCTGCTGTGATTGTTATAAAATTAAAATCATTTGTATCAAGAGTTTTAAGAATATGAAAAAGCTGGAATTGCGGTCTAAAATTATGCACACAGTCCGCTAGGACAGTTGCCGCCGAATCAGACAAAAATTCTGTACGTTCATAGATTTCTTATAGGTTTTCCTGTAATCAATAGGCAAAGAACCAATTTTTGTATTTTTTTCAACATTTTCGTGGTAGTCTTAAATAACTTCAAAAATATTTATTTTAATAATATTAAAAAAAAAAATTGATATGGTCATAATAAGGAAATGAAAAAAATGTTTTGTATTTTAATTTTAAATTTAAAATTTTTAAATTTAAAATTAAAATACAAAACATTTTTTTTTTTTGTTTAAATTTCTTTTATTTTTTTTTTATTTTTTATTTTTTTAATTTATATTTTGCAAAACTTTTTTGCCATTTTCTAATTTACCCCCCATAAGTGGCACCTATGTTTAAAATTTATTAATTTACTTTACACGTCCGTCTTTGTTCACCGACTTACATATTATGTACCAAATTTCAACTCAATCGGTCTAGTAGTTTCGGAGTAAATTGGCTGTGACAGACGGATGGACAGACAGGCAGATACGCGAGTGATCCTATAAGGGTTCCGTTTTTTCGGTAGGTACGGAACCCTAAAAACGGTGCTGAGGCAATCGGACGTTTTCCAGAGGGATTGCCAAGAGAAAACAAATGATTCAGATATATTGCTGTTAATATTTTATAGTCACCTTAAATGCCTCTGGTTTTTAACAAATTCTACTTCAGTATCATACTCCACGTAGTCGCATCTTTGATAGCATTCGCTATCAGATATTATATCCTTTATGTCAACTTCAATCATTTCTGAAAGCAAAGAAACGAAATTGAAAACTAAAACTTTAATAGATATTTGAAACTTAGGTTTATTGATTTTTTGTGTGTTCAATAAAACTGTTATCACTCAAATCATATCTTTGATAAACTGACTTGATAACTTAGGTAGACGAAGAACTTTGAAAGTAAACAGATAAGTTTGTTCAGGTTTTTGTTCAGGACCAATGAACCCTTTTCATTCTAAAATATCTAGTATTATCTGTGTCTTCTGAAGGTTACATCTGATCCTTATAGGAGCTATTTTCAAAACACACAGGTAACATACCTATTGTTTGATATATGCAGATGAAATGGTCCCAGGAACAAATGGCAAATTCTTCCACGTCCAATTCTTGAGCTGAAAAAAGTATGGATGAGAAATGTGAAGTAAAATTAATGTCGTCAGTTTACTGTAACGTTTAATCTTGCTTTGTAACAACTACCATATTATACCAATATGATAGCAGCAATTATCACGAAAACACAACTTTAGAACATAGTTACAATATACGATCAAATGATAAAACGATCGGCGTTTAGAGGTCCTTTTCAACACAAAAGATATTGCCATCAATAAACTTTTTAAGGGCTCAAACTTTGATAAAACATTCTTCTTCGTTTAGTTTCTAAGAAATACCATCATCATCTGCCTAGCCTTTTCCCAACTATATTGGGGTCGGCTTCCAGTCTAACCGGATGCAGCTGAATACCAGTATTTTACATGGAGCGACTGCCTATCTGACCTCCACAACCCAGTTTCTAAGAAATAATTTAAAGTTAATATTGAATCTTTACAAGTTAACTCAATTCGTGTAGATATAGGAACATTTTCGAACGATATAATTAATTTTAATCAAAATATTTGTAAAAGTGCTTTTTCAGTGCATTTCGAATGTTTTCTGCGATCCACGTGGAATGGAAAAGGAATGATAAACATGAACGTTCAGTCTGTAGTGTGACTGTTCGTAAATTACCCTAGGCTGATAAAATTTTCGTTTTTCCTAATTCATGTGAATATTAGTATTAAAGTCGGCTTCTCCCGAAGTAGAAGAGGCTGTGCTCCGCCATTCGCTGGCCCTGTAAGACTCGTCACCAAACTGGTCATCTTCCCACCAACTAAGAAAACTGACCTCCAGCGCTGTCCTGACTTTAGAAGCTAGGGGACAGGGAGGGTTACAAGGTGAAGTTAATATTGGGGATTCACAGTTAAGACATATACATGAATAATATAAAATCTTATAAAAGTAAATCAATAATAAAGTATGAAGCTAATGAGACAAGAGGGCGCAAAGATATGATATATAATGAAATGTTTGGTAAAGGAAACGTTCCGCTTAAGAATTTATTTATTTATTCGTTACTTTAATTTATTTGATTCCAAAATACTAGATGCCGATTCGCAAACGCAAACGGTTTCATGTTACAACATGGAACCGTTTTACAACGTTTGCTCGGCGTAGGTGTACTGTTAGACCTAAGTGCATAGTCCTACTCAGGACACGGCTACGAACTCTAACAGGTCACGTTCCCTAAGTTCTATCTACGTGTGTTTCCCAATCCTAAGGCAGTGGGTTGTGAGGCCACTGCCATTTTCGTAGATTTCATTCAGTAAGAAGCTCAACACAAGACAAAAATGGTAGGTGCAAAAATGCCCTTAACGAAGTCGAAAGACACCACCCATATTCCAGAACGCCGACTTAGTCCATTTTTGAACTTAAGTCGACATTTGTTGTCATGGCAACAGGTGAGGAACGCCCACCACGGTATCAGCAACACCCACTCAATGATGTTCAAAAGGTGAGGACAGACTAGCTAGAGCTTGCATTTGCAACAAGACATCGAGCCGCTTGACACTTTGTTAAAACTTGATTTTGCTAAGAAACAAGCAACTTGTGTAACAATTCATCGAACAAAAACACGAGCGCGGGCAAATCGTGCAACATGGAAAGAGGTGCGTGGACTTTGCTGGTCGTTACTTCTCCTAATTCGCTCAGTGTTTTTTTTTTTAATATTAAATTAAATTGCAGCACACGCGACTTGCAAATCCAACATATCAACGAAGAGTACCTAAATGCCACACAGTAAGAACAGTCACTAAAGAACCCCACCGGCTTACTCCTTTTGCTTCGTTCACGTTCATACATCTGGTCATACACGCACGCAGGTCGCGAGCACTGCCACCTGACCTTTTTTAAGAACAATACCAATAATTTTTGTCCTTCTAAGGTGTTCTCTTTCGGGTTTTGTTAGTCGCCTTTTACTCGTCCTCTCAACAAGACCATCATCCAAACATATTCTTTTAATTTTTTGTCTCTACATCTCCTTTTCAACCGCAACCTTGCAGTATTATATCATTCCTCAATTTATCAACCAATGTTACAATACGTTTAATTGCTCAGATGAGTACTCACCTTAATCTACATCCAAAACATGCTGTCCATTTCAAACCCAAAATAAGTATGTTGCATGAAGGTTGCAAGCTGCTTTGTATGCTAAAAATGTTATATTAAAATACGTCCCAATGCTAGAGATGTCTTCAATTGATGTTCTACCGAATGCTCTTGGTTGACATCATTTGTCAAAGAACTTAAACGGAATTACTTGAAAATAAATATTTATTTTTTCGTGGTTCATTTATAAGATTTTCACTTAAAATAATGGCATCAAGAATTTTCTTTTCGGATGGTGAAAAGTCAGGACCGGAACTTGTCTGCAAGTACAAGCTTCTTCAAAATACGACGTTGCCGGGCAGCTCATCAGCGACAAAATGTGCTGTGGGCTCGCCTAACCCAACAGTGTAACTCAGTATTTAACTCGTGCGTAAGTACCAAATAACATGTACGCTGTTTAATTAATACCTGGTCTATGTTTGATGATCGTAATGAACGGCAATCTTTTCTTTTTATAGAGAACCGAATCTCAGTTAAACAGGTGCTGGTCCAATATTAAGGCCACCCTTAATTTAGAAAAAAAAGAAAGAATGAGGACTGGGGGTGGCCCCTATCCTGGCCCCGCGTCCTCAGATCTCGAAGGAGTGAAAGATGCGCTGCCGGCCTCCACCGATTTGTAATTGAGGTTCGCAATGGACTGTGACACTATGCCAAGTGAAACTCCTGCTGACAATACACCTATAGTCTAGTAATTTTATTGATTCTATTCTTTGTGTTAACGAATATATGATTAGATTATTAAAAATATTTACTTTCTTTTTTCAGTTCTGGAATTTCGTCCGGTAGACGTGGTACCGGTACCGGTGGCTCAAGGGCCACCTGAAAATAACTCGACTGACTTGGCGTCAGCAAACTCGCAGTTTATTGGTAGGGTTGATCAAATGATTTTCAATTCATCTCTACACGTTACCGTACATCAGAAAGTTAAATTATCTGTGTATGGCACCAATACAGAATTTGAAATAACATCAATCTATTTGTATTCATTCGAAGCATTTTATTTTTTATATTCTCATTAGTGTTTTTTGAAGGTGCTTGTGGTTAGCAAATTAATACTAATATATGTTCGCGCCCAAGTTATAATAAAGGAGGTACGGGCGAAAAATTTAAAACGGAATGAGGAACGAGAGGAGGAGTAACATCTGCTGAAAATGGAGAAGCAGAAGTGGTGGTGAAGGCAGCAGAAGAAGCGTACCAAAAGGCAAAACTCGAACGTTTGAGTGCCGCCCAGCTACTTCGATTCAGTGATGTTACAAGGGACGAGGCCGAAAAAATAAATTAAATTATTATTGTACAAGCCAACTGGTTTTTATTTTATTTAAAAGTAGTATCACGTATAAAAAATATCTAAATTACACATTTATAGAAATAGAAAAACAAAGGAAATTTTTCATTTTCATTCACGTAGGACTACGTAAGACTGGATCCAATCTCTAGGTTAGTAAAACCCAACAACACTGCATGCATGGGGATCGAACCCATAACCTCACACCGTGCAATTGCGCTTATGACTATTTGACCAACGAGAGAACAAAAATACAAATATGATCATCACACAATTATAAACATACTAGCTGTTGCCCGCGACCTTCGTCCGCGATTTTTATATTTAAAAAAAACCCGTTTTCGCAACATTTTTTAATGCTCCGCTCCTATTCCTCAACAAAAGGGTTATCCAACACTAAAAGATTTTTTCAATTGGAACCAGCAATTCCTGAGATTAGAAGGTTCCGGTCGTCCAGAGTTGAGGGAAGAATTCAGTTGGACGATGGACCGAGTAGCCTTGAATTTCTTTGGATTTGTTATCGCTTATTCTCTCATCATTACTCTGCAGAATGAGTTTGTGCGCATGACATGGTTGTGGTCACCCAACATAATGGTGGGTTTCATATCGGCCCTTCTCTTCCTCCGTTTAGCAGTAGCAAGCCGCCTGCTACTCATGTTTAGCTTACACCTGTCCTTTCCCGTATCATATGAAAACAAACCTAAGATAAGCCGGCTAAACCACTAAACGCAACGGCGAATAAGAATTCGATTTGATTGTTTTATTATTGCAATATAACAGAAACTGGCCACAACAGCGGCTGACGAGCGCTACATCCAAGTTGGTTGCATCAAATTTGTATTTTTTTCTTTCTCCTTCTATTTACAATCTATATACTACTGCGATAGTACCGCAAAGGCAATGGGATTACCCGTATTACTATAGGTAGAAAGATCTATGTGCTATACCAGACTATAATATATCTCTGTACCAAGTTTCATCCAGATCTGTTCAGCCGTTCTGGCGATTGAGTAACAAACATCTATTCATCCAAACTTTCGCATTTATAATAGTTATGTAAGATTTATGTGTAAGCTTTTACTTTTAAAGTTGAATAGGTAATAAATAATAGTTAGTGTAAGTATTTCATTTTATTTGAGCAATACAGACACACTCGCGTTTTTCTTACATGTACTTACTTATAACTTGTTCATTTTCATATCAATTACATTACATTTATGTGAAATATTGATAACTTGGTTCGAGATTGGACACCGGTGGCGACAATCAAATGATTCATTAGGAATCTATATAGACATAATACTTTTACATAATATTTAATATCAGTGTCGCGTATCACGAGTCAATATGGCGACAGTTGGGGAGGCCTATGTCCAGCAGTGGACGTCTTTCGGCTGAAATGATGATGATGATGATGTTGTATCACGAGCCAACGCGAAAATCAGGTTTTCACATATATTTACAGACACGACTACCTCAGAAATATTCTACCTACTTACTAATAGGTAAATGCGCCCTGCACGCCCTGCGTAAAACTGCGCGCCATGGCCCGTCTACGTGAGTTTCGAAGGCCTATTTGACTCTTGATGATGTTTTTAAGTATAGATAGATGATGAGAGCGACTTTGTGGTATCGTAGGTATAAACAAAACAACACGAGTATGGGCAAGCTCGCTCATAAGCACCATTCGCACCATTTTGTCTGAGATTCAAAATGGTTCGTTAGTTTTCTCATGCTTTAGAAATATCACGTGAATTAAGCTTGTATTTATCTTTTATGTGTACGGTACTCCATATTACGACTATTTGTCACTAATATAATTATTTACGCGATCTTGATTGCTAATTCATACAATCCCACGATAATGAACACCTACCGATACCAATACCTACCGATTTGAAAAAGAAACCGTGCTTTATATATATTTACCACGGATATTTGCAAGTGCTCGCAATATTAATAATCATTGATTAATAATCCCGACTACATACTAGCTGGCTTGGAAATTAAAGGCGACGGAAAATAGTTTTTATCAACAAAGGCCGTCCACGGGCTGTAGGTCAAAATTTCCAGAACGAAAACGTTGGAACCAAAAACGAACCGCGTTTTCTTTTACAGTAGCTTCCCTATTTTATTTTATATCAGCCCTCTATGTCCTACTGCTGGGCAAAGACCTCTCGCATGGCTTTCCAATTTTTGTACGGTTTCCTTCTAAAATCGAAAGTGTCTTTGGAACTGTATATTGATGTCACATTCTAACGGGTTGTCGGCATCGGGTCGCGATAAATAATTGTATGGCATATCGTATCCTACATAACCGACATACTCCTCAAAATTCATCTTGCTTTGGCTATAACAAGAAAACAATTTTACACACGTCGATTCACTTGGATTTCAGTAGGTACATATGTCACCCACAAGGTAGGTTTCAAGGATCTGATGGCGCGGGCAAACATCGGAACTAACGCAGCTATCTCTTTCTTTTCTCAATATTTTTTACAAAACAATTAACAAAAGGTTTACCAACAGCGCCCCCCTGTCAGCTTCATTCGAGCGCCAAAACATTCTTGTACTACAAAACCCTTGAAAAGTGGGCGTTTATGTCAAATTATAAACAAACTGTAGCTGTCAATATGACTTATGGGGTGAAAAGTAGGCGTGTCTAGTCCGACTTAAGTTCAATCCACGACTTAAACTACGGGTGTCGTCATTTCAATATTTTTATTTTTTGTTCTGGACCTTACCTGGGAACCTTTCAATTACGGAGATATTGGAGATCAAAGGTTCACGTTTTTTTTTAAATAGGTAAGTACTATTTATTGAGGATATAACTTATGTTTTGAGTGCGTTACATTGATTTTTACTGTAAAACGTGATTTTTCACCCCAAAAAAAATGTTGTTTCGCAGCAATATTTTTTGCGTACAGTTACTAAGTTTGATGTACATCAAACTTAGTAACTCTACGCAAAAAAAATTGCTTGGCTGACGGCATCGGGAATGGTCCGTTTACACCCTGTATAAACTTACAGGTATAATCAAAAGGCAGACATCTGCAGCGGTTGACCACTCTTTTCAAGATCAAGCGCGTCATACAACCCTGGTGAAACCCAGCGCCTTCTCCTTGGTCCTGAAAACAAAGAATAAAAAATAACATCAGGCTTGTATCCGAAGGGTTAGACAGAGTTGTGCCTGGTAGAGTGCGAGTAGTACTGACACTCACATTTCGTTAGTTATGTTGAGGTCCCATGTAATAGGCGGTGAGCTGATTACCGTGAACCGGGCAGAAGTTCATATTCCGGGCAGGACTTCATATTTCTTTTAGTTGTAATTTGCTAGATGAATTTCAAAGGTAACCTCGAAACTGAAGTAGCATTTATTTTAATAGTTTTTATAATATTCAGCGAGCAGCATGGAAAGCCTCAATTTTCGTCCTTTTAAAACTGAAGTTAAGCTCGCCATTGTACATAAGCTATATTGTTGCAATTTGAATGCAATTTTTTTTTTTTTGTGTGCAATAAAGAATAAAGAATAAAGAAGTTTATTACGATCGTGAATTAGATAACTTTAGACAACCTTGAGGATTAGAAAACCTTCCAAGGCAATCAGGATATCGGAAATGTGGCTTGTAAAAACCACCATAACTGGGAATGTTTTACCTTCAATGGCAAAATTAGAATGTAGATGTTTATAGTTACTTCTGACTACTATCTTATTCTACACTTTACGGTTACTGTACTACTAAAAAGGTCATTTTATAAGAATTCACAAATTATTGAAAAAGAGTACCTTTGCAAGTGCGGTGATATTCGTGGGACAGAGGGACACATTTATGTATAGTAACTACAAAACTCTAACATAGACTACGACAAGCTACAACTTATTATCTTGTGCACTAATTTATTTTCTCTCTGACATAATAACCTCCTTACCGCTTGTGATCTTAGGAGAACTTATAGACCAATATTTAATACATTGCGCCATTTTAAGCACCCAATTACAAAATGGGCGATAAAACTTAGCCTTACGCATTATTTATTAAAGTTGCGTGGAGATGGAGAAGGACGGTTAATAGCCATGTATAATTCTGACATTTACTTGAAAACATCGGTAGTGTTAATTACTAATTTACTTAAACGAAATAATTTTGGTAACATTGTTTTATTTTCCTTTGACGTAAAATATGTCTACAATACGAAGTCGAGAATAAAAATCATTGTTTTATTCCTTTCAGAATAAAACATTATAATAGGTACCTACCACAAAATTAAAATATTATTCATAAGACAAACCTTCAGAAAATACTTTAATTTTTTAATATTTTTATTCTATAGTAAAAAACACTTCAAACTTTCTCTATTTAATCCGAAATCCTGAAAACTGTTATGATAAATCTATAAATAATTCGAACAAATTATTCAAGTTCACCTGAAACTAATCTGCCAGCGAGATTTGGTGGGGAAGGACCTGCAGTCTGTATCTCATTGTTTCAGTTTGTTTGATTAAGTTAAGTCAAGTTTTAGCTAGAAACTCTGCTGTAGACTGAAAGTTGTAAATGACACTAACTTTTAGAATTTAGTAAGTGACTTCTTTTATCGGCTTTAATTTATTTTTAAACTCTTCAGACATTTTGCAGACAAATTCGAGACATCTTTTAAATTGAAACTATCCGCCGTAGTCATAGTTAAGCCAAGTTTTTGGACGTCAAACTCAATAACAGATCTAAAGAAAACTACTTTGTCGTGATACGGATTTCCCATGTAATCTATCTTCTATCTATATATATAAAATGGTAAACTGACTGACTGACTGACTGACTGGGTGATATATCAATGCACATCCCAAACCGATGGTCCTAGAGACGTGAAACTTGGAGGGTGTGTTCTTTTTAAAGAGTAATTATCCATTTGAATTTAAAAGATTGCAGTTCCCAATCAAGTTAAGTTACAGGGACAAACTCTGAAATTTGCTGGAGTTGATTTGCGGCAAGACTGTTCCTCCCACGGCCAGTTTATGTGCTTGCTCACGTGTAAGCTCTCCAACTGGGCTGTTTGTTTTAGTGCCCGCTTCCGAATTAGTGAAAAACATTGTATTTAAAGAAATACTGTGAAGTACGGTATTTATGGAGATACCGGTCCTTGACAGAAGGAATTTCTTTAGAGTATTCCTCAAATATCACACATAGTGCAGGACAATTAGCCATGAACAAAGCTCAATATTGTTATTGTTATAATAATTCTTAATTATGTAGAAAAAAGAGTTTAAACTCTACGCGGACGTAGTAAAATAAATAGTAACGAAATCAAACTTTACATTGAATATTCGAGTTAGGTAGGTAGTATGTAGTAGGTAGGTAGTAGGTAGATAGTAGGTAGGTGGTAGGTAGGTAGTAGGAAAAGTTGAATTGCAACGCATCCCGGTAACTGCTAATTAAAAATACGAGGCAGAAAAACTTGGCAATTTATACTTTTGTCGTAAGTATATAATGCATCAAAAAAAAAAAGCATGCAAGCATCTGATTTCGCCATTGGTGGAGTCCTGCAACAAATTAAGGACGGCAATTGGCAGCCATTAGCCTTTTTCACCCGCAAGCTGAGCCCATCACAGCAAAAGTACTCACCATACGACAGAGAACTACTTGCCATATACGAAAGTATAAAATACTTCCAACACTGGTTAGCCGCTACCACTTTCACCATCTATACGGACCACAAGCCGCTGTGTTACGCTTTCCAGCAGCGGAAAAGTAACTGCACGCCACGTACGTATAGACATTTAGACTATATTTCGCAATTCTCGACCGATATTCAACACATCGCCGGGAAAGATAATGTCGTAGCCGATACACTTTCCCGTATCGAAGAATTGCAAACCCCTGTAGATTTAGATGTACTAGCCAAAGCACAAGACACAGACTTAGAACTTGCACAGTTACTTACAGGAGATTCTTCCCTGCGCATTAAAAAAATAAATTGTTCCAGGAAGTCGTATAGAATTGTACTGCGATGTCAGCACAGCGACTCCTAGACCCATCGTTCCTAAACCATTGCGCAAACAAATCTTCGACTCGTTGCACTCGCTGAGCCACCCCGGCGCAAACGCAAGTGCAAAACTTGTAGCACAGCGTTACGTTTGGCCACAGATGCGGAAAGACTGTCGCGATTGGTCTAAGGCATGTTTGGCATGCCAGCGCACGAAGGTGAATCGACATGTTTCCACCCCTTTGGGTACCCTCGATCTCCCTTCAGCGCGATTCAAATATGTCCACCTAGACCTCGTCGGTCCATTACCCCCATCCAATGAATATCGGTATTGCTTGACACTCGTCGATCGCTTCACGCGATGGGCCGAAGTCGTCCCTATTACCGATATTACAGCGGAAACTGTGGCCAAAGCGTTCCTGTCAGGGTGGGTAGCACGATTTGGTTGCCCAACCGATATTGTCACCGATCGCGGGAGACAATTCGAGTCTGGCATCTTCCAACATCTCGCAAAGGCCATAGGGTTTAGGCATCGCAAGACTACCGCATACCATCCTCAGTGCAACGGTCTAGTCGAACGATTCCACCGGCAGCTGAAAGCAGCAATCAAGTGCCATGCAGACAGCCGCTGGACCGAATCCCTACCATTTGTACTGCTCGGCATAAGAAGTTCCTTCAAAGAAGACCTTCAATCGTCTTCTGCCGAGTTAGTATACGGTGAACCCTTAAGGCTGCCGGGAGAATTCTTCGGCCATAAAGTTGACAAATGTACGACTGATATAACGGACTTCACAGCCCGAATCAGATCATTTGCCAACAACTTACAGCCAGTTCCCACGTCGCACCACTCAAAAGAAAAAATCTTCATTCACAAAGATCTATCGTCTTGTTCCCATGTTTTTCTTCGGGACGATGCGTTGAGGGGTGCACTCCAGCCAGCATACACTGGCCCCTATGAAGTGATAGAAAGAGGTGACAAAGTTTTTAAAATAAAGGTAAAAGGGAAATCCGCCACAGTATCCGTAGACCGCCTGAAACCAGCCTACCTACTGAACGACACCCATGACACCCCTACCCCAAATAAACCAGTACCCGAACCACCACCATCCATCCCACCAGTCAAAACCACTCGTTCCGGTAGAAGAGTCCAATTTCCGGACTACTATCGCCCGTAGCACGGTCTCTGGAGGGGAGTGATGTAGGTGATTCACTACATACATGCAAACAACATACATACAACATGCATGCAACATACATACAACATACATACAACATGCATACAACATACATACATACAACATTCATTCAAATACAAAATATATTTAGGACATATTTTACACACAGAGACAAACACGTACCGTACGGCCCGTCCGTCATTTACACATATACACTGGACATGCGCATCGCCTGCTGAGTCCTTTGTTTAAGGCGTGTGACGTAGCGCATCATACGATCGCTGTGACGTATGCGCGCGCGCCTTCCCCGCGGTCTCACAGCCTGCCGCTCACCGCTCACGCTCGCTTATGCGATTTACGTTTCCTGATACCCACGCTAAACCGCTGTATCGCTTCATCGCGTAAAACTGTATAACGCTTGCTTTCGCTTATACTGCGCTTCGCTTGTTCAGTGCCTTCCAAGAATAAACATTGTTGTGCCGTGTAGTGTACGTGTGAGAACATTAAAGTGTGGCTACCCTACGAAAAGACTGATTTCTCGGGACCCGTAAGTCGACTCACACTACCTACACCACCCAAACGTATATGCTCACGCCCACGTCTTTTTCTGATGGAGGTAGGCAAAAACTACAGTACGACTATACCTACTTCTTTCACCTCGTCCATGTTCAGAGATCGAAACCATATTATTATCTATCATAGAAAATGGCTAAACAAAAGCAGGATGGCAATATAATCAGTTTGAAAAAAAAAAGACGAGTACAGGTTCTTCATACCAAGCGCGGTGTTAAAGAAAGCTTCGTTTTATTCCAAATCTTCTTTTTTTAAACGCCATCGCCAGCCAGCAGCATTTAGGAAATGTTAAAACTTTTTCATGTAGGTATTAAAACAGAAATGTAGTCCGTGGCTGCCATTTGCAATTTTCCTGGCTGCAAATTGTTTTCACAGTTCTGTTTAAATTGTTCTTTTTAAAATTCTAGCTCAGTTCATTGTAATTAGTTTTCTCGTTTATTTTTGCAAATTTAAAGACGATAATGCTTCTGGGAATGATTGGTTTTTGTAAGTCTTTCGTGTATTTTGCTTGACATCTTGTTAAAACGATTATGAAAAAGAGGATTTCTGACTACGCAGTTAAAACACAAAGGAAGGTGGAAGGTGTTGTTTTTTTTCCGGGAAGGAATCTTACCCAAAAATGTAAATATTTTTTCTCCCTTCGTGAAATATTGGCATGGCGTTTTCAATGGGTATCGTATTTCAATTTTTATGAACCGATTACGACGATGTTTACTAGGGCCCATTGCTGTTCATAATATTATTATTTGTTATCGTAATAGTAAAAAAACCCGTATAGTTTTTCACTGGATTTTAGCTAAAGTTTGAGGTAATTGGGCTATGTGGTGGAATATTTTCTTTATAAGTTTTTCAAGGTCATTTAGAATGGTGTTTTCCCTCATCCTTGCGATATTTTTTGAAAGAAGAAACTACTAATTTAGATTTTACTCTAAAAGTCCTGAAATAAACTAAAAGCTACTCCTGTCTAGCAGCAAAGTAATTGCATCTAAAGCCAGTACTACTTCAAACATGTTACATTCGCTAGCATAATTCGGTTTGCTTACAGTACTATATCAAATGCGGTCGTAACCACAAACCGTAGCGAGACGACTGGTTTCAATGAAACCTACGCATAAATTTAATTAATAGCTTTTACTTCACTTGCGATGTTTGTTAGTTTGTATCGGTCAAAAATCTTGTAATCTGAATTTTGTAATTCTTTAAAACAGAAACAACAAAAAAATCACTGTCTTTCATTTTACGGAGTTTCATTTTACATGTTGGTTTAATTTTGTTTACACTCAGGATTCCCTTAAGATGTGAGAACTCCTCAAGTCTGTTTGACATACAGGAAATTTTGTAAAACGCGTTTAATTATGGTGGCTCGTTCTGAAATCCTCTGGCTCGTTATAAAGCATACATTTTGGCTGATAGGCTCAGGATAGGGTCCAGACAGGAGATTTTCTCATGATTGATGATATTGGCTTCAATCAAAGTCGGCCAACATTGTCATTGTGCATTGTTTTAATATTGGCTAGGAAATTAATTTGGAAGTTATATTGCTGTTAAGTATTTTTTTATCGAGCTTTGGTGATAAGAATTGGGAGTGAAAGATTCTAATGTCACTAAAAACTTCCATCAGCACATAGAAGGGGGATTCGTTACCTTTTAAAAGACATGCTTGCGCATGTTGTATCTACACCTACAGTTCCTATCTCGTAGTAGAAAAGGCGGTTTTTTTCATTCTAGGTTCACCAGCTAATGTGAATGCTAAAAGTTGACTTACAGTCTCCAATATACATTTTCGGCCGGAGATAGGCAGTGCCTTGACGTAAGAGGACGAGTCTATGGCCCACACGTAGATGTTGACGTCGAAGAGAGTCTCGGGAGTCAGATTGAAGTAGCTGTCCACTAAGGTCACTTTGTCTTTGTAGTCGTACACGTACAGCTGAAAAAATATGAGAAAAATTTGCCAGTTATCACAAAAACTATGTCATGTTGCTGTTGAATTAACAATGCTTAATTCAGTGCAGTTAGTTGAAAATCCAAGAACGCGATTTAATATAAGTAGGTGTCGCTAGGTATTCGTGAACAAGGGCTGTATTGTTAGTAAAAGGGTTATTTTAACCCGATTGCCACAGATGGACAATAATGCTCTCTAAAATATTGTTAGGAACATAAAAAAAAAGTCAGTAGTTGATTTTTTTTTCTGTTAGTAATTAGGCTGCTGACCCGTGCTATGTTTTAGCAGATAAAAGAAAAGTGGGTGCCTATGTTAGTTCCCCAAAAATTTAATCGAAGACAAGTAAAATTTTAAATATTCCATTTGTTTTTTTCGCCAATCAGAACGGTAATTTACTTCAAAGTGCCAATCGCAGATCGGTTGAACTTTTTTCTTTATCATCCAATCCACTGGAGCAATGTTATATTCTTCTACCTTTCATTCATGTATACTTTGTATAAAAGCGTATAACCCTGTTCTTTTTTTCGCCCCAAAAATGTTATTAAAGTGGAATTGTCGGGATACATTTCTTTGTTTGGAGGATGTACACCAATGTGCGGTTATGTCAGAAAAGGTTTGTTTAGCGAGCGGTATTGTCATAGAATAAGAAATTCATAAATGCGGAAAAAAGTAACAACAAGTTTAAGTTTGATACAACCTGGCCCCGCACTAAATTTATTTGGTGCATTTGCTCATGTTGCTAAACACCTCGATCTCGTCCTTACCTAAGCTCAAATCAATTTTAAGGTCTCAATATCAGTGATGATCAAACGCGGACCACATGATATATCAGCAGGTAATATGTCATAGCTGCAAGTGTTCCGTTAGTCTCGTGGTCGCAAGTACGTCAGCTGAGCATGGGGTCCTGGTCTCAGGTCGGGGAAACAGTTATTCGGTTTTTCTTTTAGGGATTGTTTTTAGAACCATGAGAGTGGCGGAAAAGATATTTCATGTTGCCTGTTTCAAGGGCTAAATGCTGCTTTGCTGGGTCTCCGCAGAAAAGCAGCAATGGTGACTATGTGACCCCGTGGGTATATAGAATACTTAACAAGTGCTTCGAAAATGTCGTTTCTAAAAGAAAAAAATGTTTTAAATGTAAATCTTTGTTTCACACCAATAAAAATGAATATTTATTGGTGTGAAACAAAGTGTCGCCTTTCATGAATATTTTATTAATGGGGAGCTGATATTTGGGAGATTACATGGAAACTGGTTAAAGGGCCGAAACAAAGACAGCCTTTGAAAATAATATTATTTTATTAGAGTCTGGTGAAATTGGTGAGCTATTAACTAGTGCATAGTATGCTAGTAATCTATTACCATTAGTACTTAAACTATTGCTTTGAACTGTTTTTTGTAATTTATGTTAACACCACTGCTCCCAAAATAGCCGCTCCCAAATAAAGGCCAAAATAACAAATTAGTAACAATCTGTCAGCCTGTGACTGAAAGCCTAGTGACAATGATATTGTAAACACAGTATTGCAATTTACCTCGCAACTTACCACAGAATATCCGTTGGAGCTTTGCCCCTTGACTTTAACATCCAGTGCTTCAGTGGAATCTAACCCAGAAATGAAGTTAGTCTGATTGTCAGCATGTTTCCTAAAATAAAAACCGTGAATGGACTGTATACAAAGACTATATAATAATAATATATCATTTATTTCGGGTAACAGAGACCCATAACATATATACCTTATAGACTATATACATCTATACATATAAAATTCAAAGTCCTGACTGACTGACTGACTGACTGACTTATATATCAACGCACAGCCCAAACCACTGGTCCTAGAGACATGAAATTTGGACACTGTACTTTTTGTGAAGAGTAGGTATCCACTAAAAAAGGGTTTTTTGAAATACCACCCCTAAGAGGGTGAAATGGGGTGTTGAATTTTCTATGAAACTTTTTATTCTCTGAGTCGATTGACTTGAAAATGTGTCTACATATACTTCAGTTAAAATGATGAGATACGTGTATCACAGTTTTTCCAAAATCATCCCCCAATTTAAAATTCAATGTCCTGATTGGCTGACTGATACATCAACGCACAGCTCAAACCGCTGGTCCTAGAGACATGAAATTTGGAGAATGTACTCTTTGTGGAGAGTAGGATCCACTAAGAAAGGGTTTTTTGAAATTCCACCCCTAATAGGGTGAAATGGGGTTTTGAATTGTATGTGAAACTTTTTATTCTCGGAGTCGATTGACTTGAAAATGTGTCTACATATACTTCAGTTAAAATGATGAGATACGTGTATCACAGTTTTTCCAAAATCATCTCCTAATTTAAAATTCAATGTCCTGACTGGCTGACTGATACATCAACGCACAGCTCAAACCGCTGGTCCTAGAGACATGAAATTTGGAGAATGTACTCTTTGTGGAGAGTAGGTATCCACTAAGAAAGGGTTTTTTGAAATTCCACCCCTAATAGGGTGAAATGGGGTTTTAAATTTTATGTGAAACTTTTTACTCTCGGAGTCTATTGACTTGAAAATGTGTCCACATATACTTCAGTTAAAATGATGAGATACGTGTATCACAGTTTTTCAAAAATCATCCCCCAATTTAAAATTCCATGTCCTGACTGGCCGACTGATATACCAACGCACAGCCCAAACCGCGGGTCCCAGAGATATGAAAATTGGAGGGTGTATTATTTGTGATGAGTAAGAATCAGTATTTTGAAATTCCTACATCTTAGAGGGTGAAAATGGGGTGTTGAATTTTCTGTGAAACTTTTTATTCTCGGGGTAGATTGACTTGAAAATTTGTGTACATACTCAGATAAAATCCAGTAAATCCGATGTCCAATCTCAAACCAAGGTATCAATATTTCACATATCTAATTTAATTAATTAATTTAATTGATATAACTTTAAACTAATAATTCCGCACGCAAAATACGCGCTTTGACGTGGAGTTGCGGACACCAGCCCGTTATACAATACATTATACAAACTAATAATTGCAAGTTATAAGCAAGTACATGTAAATCAAGCAAGTACATAGATTACTTATTATCCCAGAAGTAAGATCCCGTGGGCAATTCCCTAACTCCACGCGAGCGAAGCCGCGGGCATAAGCTAGTATTTTATATTAACAAGAAAATATAAACTATTGCACACGAAGTGACGGCGTCGTGTTGCGCTGCACTGCGTGGTGTCGCGTAGCCTTCCGCGGAAACGCCGATATATGACACCCTTCGGCCAAAACTCTTCCTTGAGGAAAGTCTCAATATGATGAGTCGGAACTCGCATCACAAACGACTTGAAATTCGTGTTGTGACGCGACTCCAACTTCTCAACCCTCAAGGTCCAGCTGGACTTCGCTCGGACATACTCCACGACCTCCTCAACCTTCGTGGTGTGATGTAGCCGGGACACATAAAGCTGCGTCGTTGGTATTGCCGGACGCAGCACATTGGGTCTTGCCAGCGCGGTCCCGCACTGGTTACGACTAGGGGGCTTCTTCCTCCTCTTTCTCTCCACCTTCTCGAAGCCATCCTTGTCACACGGGCCCATATAGCTGGGCCTTGCTCTTTCGAACCCCTGTTGGCAGGTTCACAGCAGCTCTTATACTAAGAGGAGCTTGTGGCTAAATAATAACAGGCGCTCCGGTCTATCTTAAGGTTAAGCCGTGCTTATCTAGGTTGGTCCGTGGATGGGTCACCCATTACATACCGAATTTCCTCCATGCCTCGAAAAGCACGTAAAGCAGTTGGCCCTGGCTGACATTTGTAGATCTTTGACAATCGTTACAGGTAGTGGCCAGAAAGTCTGACTACCAGCCTTACCAAGGGGTATCGTATTACCCACTATTAACTGGGTTGTGGAGGTCAGATAGGCAGTCGCTCCATGTAAAATACTGATATTCAGCTGCATAATGTTAGACTGAAAGCTGATCCTAATATAGGTTGGGAAAAGGCTAGGCAAATGATAGAACCACCGTGTACAAATTGAGATGTCTTAACATATTACGTACAGCTAGTTCATATAATTATGTAGGTAGTGTTAGTTCCCAGTGAGCCCCAAACTAGACAGTTAGTCTGTATCTAAAGGCTCGGGATGGACGAGTAATATGGTAAGTGACGTCTGCTCAATTTGTCTAGTTGTCTCTTAGGATTTTTGTTTTGCTAAATGCTCAAAGACATGTAGGCAGAATATCATAGCGTAATTTTTAGGGTTATGTAATCAACAAAGAGTTACACCCTGTATAGAAAGAAATTAAAAAAAAACTATCACAGCTAAGAAGGCTTTACAAGTTTACGAGAAATAGTCGACCAACTTATAAAATATACTTGGAAAACATATTTTCCTAAACATAATGTATGGGAGCACAGGTTTTTGAACTGAAAACGTAAGTTTGTTTTTTATTATTTCAATAAAAATCATCGTTCAGAGGCAAATCCGCATATTTTGAAGGGAAACTGTGCCGTAGTTTTATTGCCGTAGCCTTTATTGTGCGTGGCCCGACATGTACTTGGCCGGTTTTTTATTATTTTTGGAAGAAAGCCATGGAACATTTTACGAATTGGCCAAATAAACTGGACTCGGTTGTCACAGAGCTGGGCTGAGTCGCGGATTTTATTCCTGCACGGAACTAATGTATGACCTACAGATGGTTTTACCGGGCTAAGCTGTATACTGAGATGAGTAATTATGTATAAATAAACGTACCTACGTAGAAATTACTGAGGAAAAGTAAAAAAAAAATTATGAGGTTCGTGTGCGAATATAAAACAAAACATTACATCATGTCTGTATTTCCCGAAGGGCTTGATGTTTTTATTTAAAAACATTGTGAAAATAATGAGCACAAGCCATGAGCAAATCAAACCCAAAACGATACGATGCGCAGGTCGGGCCGAGTGTAGTTGGGTTTCTTCTATCAGGAATATCTAAATTACTATCCGGGATCTGGAGTTGAGCCCGGCTAATAGCAAAGAAAACGATTAGGGATGCCCCAAATTTAAACATGCTGGTCACATGTGGTTGTAGTATATCTGCATAACCATCTGGGATTACCGGCGTATCAAGTGTGTTATGCTCCCTTGTCACGCTAACATTTACTCCTTTTCCATTCATAATAATATAATTCCTCACATCATCATCATCATCATCATTTCAGCCGAAAGACGTCCACTGCTGGACATAGGCCTCCCCCAAGTGTCGCCACATTGACCGGTCCCGTGCGTCTCGCATCCAGCGGATCCCTGCAACCTTTACAAGGTCATCGGTCCACCTAGTGGGAGGCCTTCCAACGCAGCGTCTTCCGGTTCGCGGTCGCCACTCCAGAACTTTTCGGCCCCATCGGCCATCCGTTCTGCGAGCAATGTGCCCTGCCCACTGCCACTTAAGTTTGGCTATTCTTCGGGCTACGTCGGTAACCTTGGTTCTCTTGCGGATCTCCTCATTTCTGATTTGATCACGCAAGGAAACTCCGAGCATAGCCCTCTCCATTGCCCTTTGGGTGACTTTCAGCCTTCTGATGAGGCCCATTGTGAGCGACCACGTTTCGGTCCCTTTATGTAATCACTGGCAACACACACTGGTCATAGACTTTCGTCTTGAGACACTGTGGTAAGTTGGACGAGAAGATACCACGCAACTTCCTGAACGCTGCCCAGCCGAGTCGGATTCGACGATTGACCTCTTTCTCGAAGTTAGACCTACCTAACTGGACCGTTTGTCCCAGGTAGACATAATCGTCTACAACTTCGAGTGTAGAGTCTCCGATCTTGATAGGAGTGGGTGTTACATGGGCATTAAACATGACTTTGGTTTTCTTCATATGTGGTCTACGGTGCTAAAGCCTTTTCGGAATCCGGCTTGTTCGGGAGGCTGAAAATCGTCAAACCTGCGCGCGAGACGATTCGTGATGACTCTTGAAAACAGCTTGTAGACATGGCTTAGAAGTGAGATGGGCCTATAGTTCTTCAGCCGGGCATTGTCGCCCTTTTTGAAGAAGAGTACCACCACACCCCTGCACCATGCCTGCGGCGTTTTCCCCTAGAGTATGACGGAATCAAACAGCTTCTGAAGGGTCTTAAGTACCGGTTTTCCACCTGCCTTCAGGAGTTCGGCCGTAATTCCGTCATCACCCGGTGCCTTGTTGTTTTTAAGCTGTTTCAGAGCCATCCTAATCTCGTACAGGCTGTCATCCGGAATGTCTTCGGTATAGTGTCGGGTCAGTCTAGCTCTTGGGTCGTTAGCTAGATTTGCAACGGGTTTACTGGTTGAAGTGTACAACTGCCCATAAAAACTCTCGATCTCCCTCAGCAGCTCCGGTTTGGCGGATACGATCCTGCCATCGTCGGTCTTCAGTTTCGTGAGCTGGCTCTGCCCAATAGCCAGATCTCTTGAAAATACCTTGGAGCCTTTATTCCGCTCAATAGCGTCTTTAATACGCTCGGTATTAAAGCGGCGGAGGTCGCGTTTCAAAGATTTAGAGATCCGTCTATTGAGCTGCCGGTATTTCATTTATTCTGCTCGTTGCTTCGAATCGGTGTGAACGTGTGTTGTGATAACTCTCCTAACTATTTTCTTATTGGTTAATTAGTGAAATTTCAAATCTCTGTCGCACTTCGAGGGTTCTTATGGCTTAACCACGCCTTTTGGGAGGGTCTAGAAAGGGACAACATTTTTTGCAACTTTGCATTCACAATTTAAGAATTGAAGATCGCTCCGACTGGTGTATTTCCAAGCGTTTGGCGGGGATCGAACCAGCGAACACGACTGCGTGGTGACGGGGTGCCGCGCGCTGAGCCGCCGAGCCACGCTACTACCTGGCGCACACGACGAAATAGTGTATCAGCTACGAGTGCTACGACTGGCTGTCTACGAGCGCTACGACTTGTGACGTCCTCTGCTACGAGCTCGTACATCGGCTACGCGCACAAACATCATCGATCGCGCGCTTCGCAACTACTTACTACCACAAGCGGTATTCTTTGAATAATTACATTTTGGTCATGCAGCGTTCTCCGCCGAATAAATCACAAAAAATCACGGGTTCTCCGATGGAACAGACGCAGTCAGTGCCGAATATAACTGAGGCTGCTAATGACCCTGATTTTGCCAACGTAAATTTTCGTCATAAACGCCCACGACTTGATTGTCCGATTGATCAGCTGGAAGATTTTAAGCAGGAAATTAAAGATATGCTGTCGTCATGGAAATGTGAGCAAGAGGAAACTATTTCAAAATTTATGGTGGAACAGAATACCTTGGTGACAAAATTGGTTTCCGATATGACTGTTATAAAACTTCAAAATTTGGAGATCCAAAAAACAAACGTTGGTATTGAAAAATCTTTGACTTCTATTAGTGATCTTTATGATGATATGAAATGTCAAGTAAAGCGGCTCCAGGATGACTGCAGCGAATATAGGAAACTGGCAGAATCACTGGAAAAAACGGTAAGAGATCTGCAGTATAAGTCACGGTCATCAAGTATTGAGATCCGTAATGTTCCCAGTCAAGATAAAGAGTCAAGTGCCGACCTCATAAAGATTATGACTGCTATTGGGAATACAGTGGACTTACCGATTTCATCGTCCAACATCCGTGATATATATCGCACTCCAGGGACCACAGCCACCAACAAACCGATCGTCGCTGAGTTTACAAGTGTCCATACTAAGTCTGATCTCATTTCTCGTGTTCGAAGCTTCAACAATAAGCAACCAAATAAGGACAATAAACTTAATACAGAGCTGTTGGGAATAACTGGCCAAAAAAGAGCCGTGTATGTCGACGAACACTTGTCTAATACCACGAAGAGGTTATTTTATTTAGCGAGAGAATACACAAAAAAATACGATTTTAAATTCTGTTGGGCCGCAAACGGAAATATCTTCTTGCGCAAGCAACCAGGACTCCAACAAATACTCGTCAAATCTGAGGCTACCCTTATCGAGCTACAAGAGAAGAAATGACTATTCAAGTCCTCCGCATTACATAGTTATCTTTCCAGCTGGATATCACGTAACGTACTTCAATTACTGGCTTTGATCGCTGGAATGTTATTTTTTAACCTTATTAGTATTATGTTTTTACTTTTTCTTAATTTACCATATAAACACATATTCAATCAATACTTTCAAATTCATCTAATAACACAAATATACACACTTACATATCATATTTTTACCAACACACAAAAACTTACATCTACAGTTAGTTCGCTAAATAATCTTACAGTGCCTTATTTATATACTTTTCCGTCTATAGTTAAGCTTCTTTTTGACTTTTTCGGTTCCATTGCGTTTGTGATCTCTGTTATTGATCCTTCAAATCTCTCAAATGGCTAATTTAGTAGAAAACATTGTATCGGATTTGGACGATATTTCACTTGCAAATGCTCATTGCTGTCTTCCGGAAGAGTGCACAAAATACTTAAAGATATCAAACAACTCCACTACGATTTTACATATTAACGTACGCAGTATAAAAAAGAACTTCGACCAACTCTTAGCGTTACTATCCCTAATTAAAGTCGATTGTGATATCCTGATATTGACTGAGTATTGGTTAAGTAAAATCACAAACCTTCCGGTGTTAGATGGCTACAACTCCCACTTAACATACAACAATAAAAATCAGAATGAAGGAGTAGTAATGTACATAAAAAGCTATATTCAGTGTACCGTTCAGGAGCCTGTTTTCACAAATGGTAACTGTCTTTCTTGCCAAATCAATAACGACCTAGCAATAATCGCCGTATATCGCTCGCCCTCTTTAAATTCTAAAGTAGACTTTGATAATTTCCTAGATAGTCTGGACTGTGTTCTTACAACATTAAATAATTGTAATAGTATATACCTCATCGGAGATACTAACATAGATATTAAACCGTCTAATACAGATGAACGATCTGCTAATTACCTAACCCTAAACGCCACCCATGGCCTTTTACCTGGACATTACCTCCCTACTAGAATCAATAATTGTATTGATCACGTTCTTCTAAAATC
This sequence comes from Noctua comes, assembly GCA_963082995.1. Classification (NCBI taxonomy): domain Eukaryota; kingdom Metazoa; phylum Arthropoda; class Insecta; order Lepidoptera; family Noctuidae; genus Noctua; species Noctua comes. The sequence continues at coordinate 1,162,590 of OY720269.1, forward strand.
CAATAAATCTACATGTATTATTGTCTTGGAATCCCACATCACGGATCACCTTCCACTACTAATACGTGTGGACGGTCCAGGATTGGCGAAACAGTCGGTTCCTGCTTATAAGACCCCAAAAATTGATTACACTAACGTTAAAGAAGATATGGAAAGTCATGATTTCTCTCTAGTCACTAACACAGAAGACCCTAATATAGCTGCCAATTGTCTGATAAATATAGTTCAATCTATTCTGGAAAAACACACACGTATAATCAATGTACCTAAAAAAGAAAGAAACCTAAAGCCCTGGATTACTCCAGGTTTATTACGTTGCATTCGACATCGCGATAAACTCCATAAAAAAGCCCGTAAATCACCTAATAATGATATCGTCCAAATCTCATATAAACGCTACCGAAATTATTGTAATAATCTTCTCAGGAAGCTTAAAACAGCATATGAAAAGTCAGAATTGGAAAAAGCTAAACGTAACCCCAGAATACTCTGGAACAAAATAAAAGAGATTCAGTCAATCAAGTTTGTAAATTCTTTGCCAACATAGGTACAGACCTAGCCTCTAAAATTGCGGCCCCCTCACAGTCATTTTCTCCACCGAAAACTTCCTCCCCTTCTTCTTTTGTAATCCTTGATGTTGAATATTCTGAGGTTGAGTCTACCATCATGAATTTAAGACATGACAGTGCCACTGGGTGGGACGGGATACCTTCTATTCTCCTCAAATTATGTCGCAAACCTCTTATTTCCGTTATAACACATATAATAAATATATCAATTGCAACAGGAATTTTTCCAGAATCGTTCAAGAAGGCCTTAGTCCATCCGGTGCATAAGGGTGGGAGCAGAGACTGTGTGAATAATTACAGACCGATTTCGGTTCTCTCGGCAATATCTAAGGTTATGGAAAGGTTGATAAATGGTCGCCTACTCAACTTTCTAAACAAGCATCAAATCATAGCGCGCAACCAATATGGCTTCAAAAAAGGTGTATCTACGGAAGATGCAATTGCCGACCTAACGGAAACTGTTGCTAAGAATTTAGATGATCATCGTAAATGCCTTTCAATATTCTTGGACCTGAAGAAAGCCTTTGACACGGTCTCTGTTCCTACTCTCCTATCGAAAATGGAAGCCATTGGCATTCGGGGAACACCGCATGAGCTTTTCAAGAGCTACCTCGAAAACAGGAAACTCCGTGTCAAGATCGGTACATACACTAGTGATGAGGAAATCATCACATACGGAGTCCCGCAAGGAAGTGTGATAGGACCCACACTATTCCTAATATATGTAATGAAATGACATTTCATTAATTTGAATTTGCCGCGCCTCGCGCCTTTATAAGTTGTCTGTGGAATTGAATGGCGGATGATGGTCAAAATATTCGGTGCGATTTATTGTTTTAAGAAAACGTGTGGAGACACAAAATAAAAGGATATAATTGAGGAGGCGATATTAGTGAACTTTAAATGTCGTTTCTTTGTATTTTCAGGTTAGATTATTGAGTAATTATCATAGATAAACGATTACTGTTGTAATATTGTAAGAATGTGTTAAATAAAACAAATCTTTGTATTTTCAGAGAAACAATTTGTGGTTTATTTTGAAAATCCTCAATAATATTCTTATAAAACGACATTTTCGTTAACTAAAAGAAGATGAATCGGCTGCTATTTGAGTTTACGATAATAGCCGCAAAGGATGGCAAATCTAATGTATTAGCCATAACCTCAATATCTACAGAAGAAGGAAAATGTTATGTTTTACCTGATGAATTGAAGCCGGTGAGTCATCATACATATATTGTTGAATTGGACACTTTCTCAAAAATAAAAAATAGCTTAAAGAAAAGGCACCAAAGTAGAAAAATATGGATAAAACTGGATAAAGATCTAAAGAAAACATATACAGATGAGGAAGGGAATATGCAATTTTTAGATCAATATTTAGAAGAAATAAACACGGAACAACCAGGAGACAAAGACGACAGTTTGAAAAATATCCTGGAGAAATTAATAGAATCTACAACAAAGAAAGAAAATCAACATAACCTAAAACATATTTCAGAGAAATTTATTATTGAAAAATTCACAACCAAGAATCCTAATGCAATGCAATGGATAGAGAATTTTGAAAAAGAGTGTGAGCGCTTTAATATAACAAAAGATGAAACAAAAATAGACATACTGAGGTTATTTTTAGAAAAATCTTGCTTGGATTGGTATAGTTCAATGATGATAAAACTAACAGTAAATTCTGAATGGAATGAATGGAAAGACAAATTCCTAGAAACTTTTAAAAACCGAGGATGGGACATAGTCACAACTGCTTTCTCATTCAAATATAAAGACGGATTGTTAATCGATTATGCTATAAAAAAAGAACGGCTTATACTAGATACAAACAAATCGATAGATCCCAAAACAATGATAGATCTCATCGCAACAGGTTTACCTGGATTTATCTTGAATAAGCTAAACAGAGACGAACTCAAGAATACTACTGATTTGTTCAACGAGATAAGAAAATATGAAGGTATGATGCACAAGAAAAACTCAACTATAATAAAAAATGGTACATTTTCTTATATGAAAAAAAATAATGAGAAGAAGCCATGTACGACCTGTGAATCGTTGGACAAAGGAATTAGATACCATCCGGAGGAGTCATGTCGGTTCAAGAAAAATAAAAATGAATCTGAAAAGGTGTTTAAGGCCAAAAACGTAAATAATAACTCCATTATTGAAGTAGAGATGAACACTGATAAAAAAAACGAGTAAGTACACCATTAATCAAAATCAAGCTATTAATAGAAAATAAATTAGAAGTGAGTGGCATTTATGACTCAGGCTCACAGATCTCTTTAATAAATTCAAGACTGATAAAAGTAAAAGGAAAAAAAGACAATGTGAATATAGCATATATGAAAACGGTTAATGGTGTGAAAAAGACAGATGGCTTGACAACAATAAAAATAAAAATCTTTGATATAGAAGAAGAGGTGGATGTATACATAGTAGAAAATGAAAATTTTGATGATTTTATAATCGGATTAGATATGATAAAGAAATTCAAATTAACCCAAAATGAGGACTTGCAGATAGAACAAAAGAAAACAATAAATAAAATAAACAGGATGTCTAAAGATAACAGAAATGAAGATAAGAATATAAAACCATATGCAATAAATTTCAATGAACACATAGAAACAGAGGAATTTATAAGTAAGACAGACCATTTAGATAATGAAAAGAAAATTGAAATAGAAGAAATCATAAAGGAATATAAAACAATGTTTGCTAAGGACAAGTATGACATAGGATCAGTTAAAGAGTATGAAGCTCACATAGATCTACTAGTAAATAGATACTGCAGCAAAAGACCGTACAGATGTACGATAGAAGATAAATTAGAAATTGAAGAGCAAATATCTATGTTACTAAAAAATAATTTAATAGAAGAGTCTTACAGTCCTTTTTCTGCACCAGTGACATTGGCATTTAAAAAAGGTGAAAATAGAAAATCCCGCTTATGTGTAGATTTCAGAGAACTAAACAAAATTGTTATACCACAAGCACAACCATTTCCATTAATAGATGATTTGATTATTAAAACTAGAAACTGTAAGTATTTTACCACACTAGATATAAATTCTGCATTTTGGGCTATACCACTACGGGTGGAAGATAGAAATAAAACAGGATTTGTCACACAAGATGGCCACTTTCAGTGGACATGCCTTCCTTTTGGCTTGAAAACATCTCCAGCAATTTTTCAGAGAATTTTAAGCAATATTCTAAGAAAGCACAATCTCACAGGATACTCCGTAAACTATATTGATGATATTTTGATATATTCATCCACCTTTGAAGAACACATAAGACACATAAAAAATGTATTAGAGGCAATACAAAAAGAAGGCTTTAGATTGAAATTTCAGAAATGCACCTTTGCTGCAGACTCAGTAAAGTATCTTGGCCATGTAATTCAGAACAATTCGGTAAGACCACTAAAAGACAACTTGATTTCAATAAGACATTTTCCAGCTCCGAAGACGCAAAAGAATATCAGACAATTTTTGGGAAAAATTAACTTCTACCACGAATACATACCAAGAAGCGCAATTATCTTGGACCCATTACATAATTTATTAAGAAAAAACGAAAAGTTTGTGTGGTCAGAGAAATGTGAAGAATCATTTAATCAAATAAAAAGATTATTATGTTCTCAACCGGTGTTGGAAATATATGACAAAGACTTACCAATAAAAATTTTTACAGATGCATCCTTAGAGGGCATCGGAGCAATATTAAAACAAACACAATTGGACGGTAAAGACAAACCAGTGGCATATTTCTCAAAAAAACTGAATGAATCTCAAAAACGGAAAAAGGCTATATACTTGGAATGTCTTGCTATGAAAGAAGCCGTTAAATACTGGCAGCACTGGCTCATTGGAAAACAATTCACTATTTACTCAGACCACAAACCTCTAGAGAACATGAACATTAAATGCAGGACGGACGAAGAATTGGGTGAACTCACATATTACCTGTCTCAATATGACTTTACAGTAAAATATATACCTGGTAAAGAAAATGTAGAAGCAGACTGTTTGAGCCGAAATCCTGTGTTAGAACCAGAAGACAACAAAGAGGAACTATTGAAAATAGTCAATTTGATACAAATAAAAGATATAGTTGAAGATCAAGAAAAAAATGATACAATAAAAGAAAAGAAACAAGATCTAATCTACAAAAATAGAATCTATTATAAAAAAAAAAGAAACATGAAAAGATAGTAGAGAAAATATCGAACTCCATTTATAGGATCGACACCGGAACCAGAAAAACAGAATCAACTTTATTCCACATAACAAAATTGCAACCGGTCATAATAGATGCTGAAGAAGATGAAGTAGAAGAAAACGAATATGAAGATAACTAATAGGTATAGCGTATAGATATATTATTTAGAATTTTCCCTCTTAGGGGGGGGAGATGTAATGAAATGACATTTCATTAATTCGAATTTGCCGCGCCTCGCGCCTTTATAAGTTGTCTGTGGAATTGAATGGCGGATGATGGTCAAAATATTCGGTGCGATTTATTGTTTTAAGAAAACGTGTGGAGACACAAAATAAAAGGATATAATTGAGGAGGCGATATTAGTGAACTTTAAATGTCGTTTCTTTGTATTTTCAGGTTAGATTATTGAGTAATTATCATAGATAAACGATTACTGTTGTAATATTGTAAGAATGTGTTAAATAAAACAAATCTTTGTATTTTCAGAGAAACAATTTGTGGTTTATTTTGAAAATCCTCAATAATATTCTTATATATATATAAATGACCTTTGCACACTAGCACTCCCCAATACGAAGATATTCACATATGCTGATGATACTGCCATCGTAGTGTATGGGGATACATGGACTGACGTGAAATATCATGCAGAACAATCGCTACATGCGGTTGTGAGGTGGCTACAGAATAACCTTCTGTCACTAAATTTGGCTAAAACCAAATTTATCCCTTTTTCTATTAGTCATAGGACCAAAGCCCGATCCGATATAAATATTCTTGCTCATACCTGTTTGGACACCTCTTCGTGTTCATGTACAGCACTATCTCGTGTCAGTCAAACCAAATACCTGGGTGTAGTGATTGATGACGGACTAAAGTGGTACTCCCAAGTTGAAAGCCTAACATCAAGGGTCAGGAAACTTATTTATATCTTTAAGTCTCTAAGGCAATGCGCTGACTCCAAAACACTAAAAATGGTGTATCTTGCAATTTGCCAGTCCGTCATCAATTATTGCATTCCGGTCTGGGGTGGCACCGCTAAGACTAAACTGCTCGGGTTGGAGCGCGCCCAGAGGGCTGTGCTCAAGGTGATGCTCAGCAGGCCGTATAGATTTCCCACAAGTGAATTGTATGCGGAATGCAGGGTACTTACTGTGCGGCAGCTCTTTGTGCTCAATGCCACCCTCCGGAAGCATAGACAGGTTCCTCCACTAGATCCAACCACTCGTAAAGCCAAATCTGCATGCCCATCTGTCTCTCACAAAACAGCTTTCGCTGGCCGTCAGCTTTATGTAATAAGCTCACTCATTTACAGAAGGGTCAACAAGCATATCCAAATAAGTAATTTAAACAAACATGAACTAAAAAACAAATTACAAAACTGGCTGTATAATCAGGATTATTCACGTACAGAAGATCTCATTTCTAAAATAAAGTAGGCACATTATCATAATAATAATACTAAAAAACGAACATAGAAACACATGCAACATCACGCGAACATACCCACACATACACGACTCCCCCCCCTTCTCATACACCACGCCACGCCACGCCACGCCACGCCACGCCACGCCACGCCACGCCACGCCACGCCACGCCACGCCACGCCACGCCACGCCACACCACGCCACGCCACACCACGCCAAGCCACGCCACACCACACCACGCCACGCCACGCCACACCACACCACACCACACCACCTCAACCCACACCACACCACACCACACCACACCACACCACACCACACCACACCACACCACACCACACCACACCACACCACACCACACCACACCACACCACACCACACCACACCACATCCCACTCACACATCCATCCCCCTTACACACATTCTCACACATTCATAAGCATAGTTAAACCAGGTCATTGTAGGTTTATTAACACACAAATAAAGGTATATTTTGTACACGAAGTTACAGTAGAACACTGACTCCTAGGTCACAGGATCCCCCTAGTTTAGGAGGCAGGGTTTTTAACTATTTGTACAGCCTTCTACTAAAATTCAATGTACCTATGTGGAATATAATGGCATTGTATACAAAGGTTTTTTGTGCCAATAAACTTATTTTTATTTTATTTCCACGCCTCGTCTGAAGACTGCAGGATCATCTCGTGCCGCTCCTTCATGAACTCGAGAGTATGATCAGAGAGTCTTTTGTTCTTCTGTGCACGACGTGTCTTGAAGAACTTAGACCCAGTCGTATGGACAGTTTCCACGAACCCATCGTTGTATTCGTCCACTGAGCTTCCTAGGCACTCGAAACGATTCTGGAGTTCAAGCTGAAAGCTCTCGGGGTTTTGGATCTGGATTTGTGCTGGACGGAGCGTAGACTTCATCAGTCGAGACCTTTCAAGCTTTATATTGATGTTCAATGTGCCTCTTACCATGTGGTGATCGCTCCCGGTTTTCACCGAATTGATCACAGAGACATCATTAAACATTTGCTTCTTGGTTGACATGATGAAGTCAATCTCATTTTTTGTTGCACCATCGGGACTCTGCCAGGTCCACTTCCTGTGCTCACGCTTTCTGAAGAAGGAGTTCATCATATAGAGGCCCTCCTTCTCCATAAAACTAGCCAGTTGGTGACCCCGGTGGTTCCGACATCCAACCCCAAATTGCCCCACCTGCAGCTCATCCCCGTCTCGTTTGCCCAGTTTCGCGTTGAAGTCCCCCATGACAACGGTGAAGTGAGTTTTGAAACCATGCAGGGCTTTAGAAATATCCTCATACATGGTCTCCACTTCGTCGTCGGGGTGTGCCGAGGTCGGGGCGTAGACCTGTATGACCTTCAGCGAATAACTTGAGGATATTCTGAGTATAAGGTACGCCACCCTGGTCGACACACTCTCGATCTTCACCACGTTATTCACGAGGGACTTGTGGACGATAAACCCAACACCACCCTGGGACTGCCGGTCACCCTCTCGGAAATAGAGCAGGTTGCCGGATTTCAGGATTATCGTATCGTCCCCCTCTCTTCGGACTTCAGATAATCCCACAATACTCCATCGCAGCCTGCTCAATTCCTCTTCGAGTTCCGTTATCTTCTCGTCGGTCCGGAGTGTACGCGTGTTGTATGTTGCCAGGTCAAGTCGTCGGTATAGGCAGCCTGATCCCATCCGGAGATTCTTCGCACCCCTTGCCACGCCGTAACCTCGACCGCTACCATAGTCGAGGGTAGACGGGCTGCCGGGTACTAGGGGCCATTTCTTTGTTGCGCTCATCATTGGGGGGTTTTGCCATAATTGACGGTACGGTTGGCGCAGTGGCTGAGCGATTGACTGCTGCGCTTCGTGTCGCGGGTTCGATTCCCGTACGGAATAAATATTTGTATGGCCTACAGGTAGTTGTTCCGGGTCTGGCTGTTTGTGTATGTGAGCTTAAATGTTTGTAAACGCACCCACGATACAGGAGAAATTCCTAGTGTGGGGCAACGTTTTTATTAAAAAAAAAAAAAAAAAATCGCCACGCTTGGCAGTCGGGTTGGCGATCGCAGTACGGTTGTTAGAAACCGCAGAGAACGCTGCTGCCCATTCTCTGGTAAGTCTCTTAGTCGCCTCTTACGACACCCACGGGAAGATATGGAATGGTGTCCGACACCATACGGAACTCCTCAAATTCCGAAATTCTTCACGCAATCTATTTAATTTAGGCTTTAAACTTACATGAAGTACGGTATATCAAACTGGCAGCAATGGCCGACGATAGTGAGCACTGAGCGGAACATCTCGGAACAGTTGTGGGGCCTGGACCTCCAGGTACATTCAACCACTATGTCACTGCATGGTCTCTTGAACTGAAACAAAAATGGAATGTAACACTAGTAATAATTATGGTCCGTCATATTATTGGTTAATAATTTACCGACCAATGAACATGACACAGTGTGGTGGCCAAGTTGTATCGGCCCCGATAAGTATTTCATCACCACTACTCTAAGAAAAAGTAGAAGAAAGTATCATCAGGACCGCGCATCCCGACACCGAGTTGGAGAGAAGGAATCGAAGGCGTGTGACATCCATCATTTCCACCAATCCGCTCTGGGCCCATGTCGTAGATAACGGCCCATTCCCTCTCTCAAAGAGGAGGTCTGTGTCCCAGCCGGTGGGAATGGCTTTGCAATGAATATAATTATCACAACAAAGCTTTCTTTTTCATTGAAGAGTATACTCTAAATAACTTCATAAGTCGAAGCTATTTTATACTCTTCAATGAAAAAGAAATCTTTGTTTTTTGATTGTCTTTTTTAATTCAATATATAATGTACTTTGGACAAAATAAGCCAGTTCTCTAAGCTTCATAGTCTACCGTAAAGATTGTGGATAATGTGAAATAAATATCTATCTGTTAAAAACGAGCTCATAAAATATCATAACTATTACTTACAATATCACAATATTCCTAGCGTTCAGCGTTCCGTAAACGAAAACATTTAATCGTGCTAGATAGAAGCTTCTTTAAGCGTAATATTGACGCTGCAGAATAAATTCAGGATCAAAATGAACAAGTATCGAATTTAAACGGCTTCCATTTAATTAGTTATTTCTACGGGACTTCCGAGACTAAGAAACGATTCACAAAAGGAATTTATGAAATTAGAAATGCCTCCTGCGAAATTGAATGATTTTATAAGGTTAAAACAGCGTGGTATAACCATGGACCTAGTATAACAAACTGGACTGAGTACTCTGCCAGAAAAACGTGACGAGAGAGATATCTATAACAGAGCCCCTTGTCTCTTTCTAATAGGGTGACCAGACATTTTTATAATAAATAAGAAACTTCGTTTTGACAGAGATACTTTGTATCCGGATAAGACGTCAACGGTTAAATAAAATAGTGAAATAATAATTTATGAGAAAAAAAAAAATAGGAATTTCGTTGGAAAAAAAAGAATTTCGTTTCCTTTCCATGCTCTTTTTCCGTTTGCTCTTCAGAATTGGTGTTTGGGTATTCAAATAGAGGGAATAAAATTGAAAGTGTGTGACTAACTTTTATTAAAATTAAACATGGTTAAACAGAATTGTTTTGTGGAGTTTCTGCCGTAAGCCAATCTTACTGCCTAAGTGTCTCAATGCATTACATTTCGCTTGATGGAATATTCTTAAATTTTAAATACGAATTAGCCAATGCTTTTACTAGTTTCGTGTCGTTCTTCATCCGTTATACATTGGATAGAATGTGGTGGACTAATTAGATGATTGATTCTTGTATAAAATATTTGTTTTAATCGCATCAGACTTTTGAAAAATATTCTCGCTACGGCAAACCTCCGAAGTAGGTACGTAAGTGCGCACGAAATTTGAACAAATTGTAGTCATCAATCCGGAACTTTTAAATGGAAAAATTGTTCCATATTTAATTTTTTTTCGTCCTGAAGAGTTACTTCCTGAAACATTATGAAGAGTTAATTTCGGCGTTGTTATCTCTATGAAACGAAGCCCTCTTCTTCCTTCACGTCGTTCCTTGCAAGATAAAAGGAGCGGCCGGAGCCTATAGTTGCAAGGCGCCCGCTAGTGCCGACTGAAAACAGCTTCGTGCAGGAGAACATCTATCAAGCAAACTCAATCTGCCTTATTCCCGCGTTCATCAGTTGTACTGATGTTATAACCAATATCCTTACCACTGGATAAAATGATGGTAGGTACTGCATAACCATTTAACGCTTGTCGTGATTTTGTAGTATGAAAATCCTCTGGCATAAAATGAAGGCTGCACACAACGGAACTGTTGGTTATGGTTTGAAATACGGGAATCGACATTGTTGCCTAATTTCCTCTTTCATTGGAAAGCTGTAACAAACAAAACTAATGCTATTTCAATAACGCGATACATAGGTTCTAATTATAATTATCATGCGCATAATATTAATAGTTTTAATGAAAAATACACGAAAGCATAACACCCGTATTCATAATTGTAACCTCGAAAGCTACTCGACTCACAACTCCTTCGAGGAGACCTCAAGGCGCGCCTCGAAAGGTCCTCAAAATTGGTATTCATAGTCGTCAGATTAAGGAAATTAAGAGGTCCCTCGAATGAGTGAGACTCGAGGCGATACGTCACGAATACGTCATTATTTGGAGGAATATTCCGTTTGTTATATTGGCTAAGCTTATTTTGTGAGCAGTCTGTCTGTCTGGCGCGTTATCTGTGGTTTTCAACTTGAAGTGTCAACACTTGTTAAATGAAAGTAGAACATAAATAAACAAACCCTAATAATTTATCCACTTAACCTAAAACCATATCCTAGGCAAAACATATGGTGATACTTGAGAAGTGGATGGCTAACTTGATAAGTTCATGTGTGTGCAAAAAAAATGTTAACTATAACTTGATAGTTTCCTGTTGCATAAAATCTTAAAGCCGCTAACACAGATTATGGGTGGAATTGGATATCCACGTCTGTCTCCAATGTCTTGAAATAATAGCGGTAGCAAGAAACACATAAAGGGTGTAAATAGACCCTTAACATAACCGAAAGGCACTTGTTCCCCCGTCTTTGCGATATTTTTTTTGTTCTAGATCATACCTGGGAACTTTCTAGTTAGGGAGATATTGGGGTCAAAGTTCAAACTTTTTCACAAGTTTTTTTAAATGTTTTTAATGTAAGATTTCTACTTCACACACCTCCACGAGTGTCCACGACCCCCGTATTATGCAATCCATCCATCAGCACAGTGCTTTGAGTACTTTCCATCAAGCCTTACCTTAAAACGTGATTTTTCACCGCAAAAAAAAAAGTCGATTCCCAGCAATAATTTTTTGTCAAGTTACTTAGTTTGATGTACAGAATGCTTGGTTGACGGCTATGTGAAGGATCTGTTTACACCCTGTAGATTTACAGGTGGAATTGGCTATCCACGACTGTCTCCACCTATGCCTTGAAATAATAGCGGTAGCAAGAAACACATCACAATATCTTTTGTGAAGCGAAATCTAATTTTAAATTTATTTTCATCATAAAACTCAATAGAATTTTCTACAACTCTTAGATAGCGTCGCGATATGTAATCGTAAGGATTATCGTATAAATATTCAAAAAAATCTTCAAAGGACATTATGAAAATCGAATAAGAATACGCGTGTTTTGGTTAAAAGCGCCTTGTAAAATACCTCGACGAAGCTTCAAGGTAGATCGCGACGTACCTTATATTTGACAGTTGGTTCCTCAAGTTAAACTCACCTTGACTGAGGAAACTCTTTGAGATGAGGAGTAAAATAACAACTATGAATATAAAACCGCCTAAGTGAGGATGAGTCGAGTCGAGGAAATCATGAGGTTTTGACTTTGAATACGGGTGTAAGTCTTTCGTCCGCAAAACGTCTAAGGCATGGTCACACTAATCATTGTTAGTAAACAAAATCTATAATATTCCTTACCTGTGAAATGATATGCCACAACCACCATATGAATCACTTTTACGTGACATGATACAATACTTTCACCATTTTCACAGTTAAAATAAAAAAGAACCGTAGATGAATCTTATAATTTTCTCAAAACAACATAAGACGTCAAATTAACACCATTGATGACAGATTTCAGTGATACCATAACGAATATAATAATAACTTCCAAACAATCATACTAATATTTAATTTGACTAAAAATAAATAAATTAGTATTATGTACAGACTGTAAACCTTTAAAAGAAAATAATTAAAATTTATCTTAAAGCTAAAAACATATACACGTAATTTATTTTACTTGTTATGTGAGGGGACTGCAGGTGTAATATTTTCTACCATCTTTAACATTTTTATCTGTTGGCAATTGAGTGAAAGGGGCAAGGGGCTCCCTTATTACTATCTCTCTCGCCTCGGTTATGATAGCTTAACAAAAGTAAACCTACAATGACAATTAAGACAATTAAGGACAATTAAGCAAGTGACAATTAAGTTTCATTTTTGTGTGTTACGAATTTGGCAGAACTCGGTCCTGTTTGTTATACTAGGTCCATGGGTATAACACAAATGAAGTACCTGTGTGTTTGTAAAGCGCGGTATAAAACATTGTTTACATTACGTTACTCTTATTCAGTGCAACTGATGAACATGAGGTGTTTCCCAAAGCCAGTCAAATTACTGTTGAATTTCTCTGTAGAAGCCTGGAGTTTGCATCTTTGCAATAGCCTAACTTCTTAATACATAACTGTTGAAATGTGGGCGGTACACCTCTGCCCAGCCCTTCAGGTATGGCGTTCCAGTGCGTCAGGGATGATTGCAGCTGGCGCGTGTAGATTGTTCTTACGCAATAATGCGCAAGCGCACAGCGATGGCGGCTCGAGTCATGGCCAGCCCTAACAGGGTTCTAGAAATGATTGTTGACAGAGAGGACTGTCCTTATGTGGTCAGTGCTGTCAGTAACATGTGTCAGCGTATCGTGTTCTTTACTAACACTTAGTTTTTTAAGGACTATGATACTATAATAATATGAGCCTCCGCTCGAAATAAAGTTTTTAAATCAAATTTAAAAACTTTATTTCGTTGTTGTATGTTACGATTTCTTTTCATATTTATGTACCACAAATTACAAAAGACGTCCGACGTTAATCTAACCTGAGTACCAAACCGTATTAAATGGATACTCTTTACATTTAAATTACTTATTACTCTTTACATACATTGAAGCAGGTGAACGATTGAAGAATCTTAATTTGCCCACCCACTCCGCTATGACCAAGTCATATTGTCATGCTAACAATTTTGCCAAATCGCTGCTTTCTCTACCACAGAAAGAACTATTTTGAACAAATTGAGATAAATAGTCTCATTACCATTTCCAGCAGATACTTCAAGGGGTATCCTAGGTCCTCCAGCAAGGAGTGCATCTTCCTGACATACGGCTCTGGCGTATAGTCCTTACTCTTGACCGCGCTGAAGCTCTTGTAGAAATCTGTTATTTCACTCATATTGTAGCCTCGAAGGATTCTGAAAAGTAACCGTTAAATTAATACAGATCATTAAAATAGAATATGAGTCACAATTCAAACTTAAGTAACTTGCGAAAATATTCGATTCTCTCTTGTCTTTTCAAACTATATCCTAACCAAATGGTAGGAGAGCCGAGAAGGTATTTTAGCATATTCAGCATGAAAACTTGATAGCTAAGTAGGTAGGGCGTCATTAGAGAACTTTAAAGTTATACTATGAAACGTTTCAGACAGAATCCTTTCGGGGAGGGGCCAAAAACTTAAAACAGGCTGTTCAGCAACTTTGATTTTCATCTCATCGTACGGGGTCTGAACCAAAGTAACCTAAACAGGAAAAACTTCTCGGATATTATAATGTGGCCAAAAAACATAAAACTAAGGACGCGGTTACTAGGTAGCAGTTTTAATCCCAACTATATTTTATGTATATGTCGCCGCAAGAGCGTCTATCTGCTAAGAATATTAGTTAATTTAATTAATAACCAACTTATAATGTCTCATCCATCATAATATTGATCGTGCCATCTGTGGGTGTGTATTACAATGACCTGTATCGATTGACAGAAGAGATAAGCGCCATCTAATGGTCTCTGTATTAACTAGTACTGAGATCTTATCACGAACTCGTGATAAGATCTTCTGAAGATTAATTTATTAAATGAAAGTCTAGCTAGAACTATAATTAAAATTAAGACAAGCAAATATTTGACAATTGGGATTTTAACAATTGCACATTTAACACTAAGATTTGTTTTGAGGCAACATCCCACAATATTGTGGAAGATGGCGCCGAATACGATTTTAATGATCAATAACTCAATTTATAATTTGAAACTACAACTAAATCAGTTTCTGTAACTAATTACAAACTAAAAAGTAACAAGATTATTTTACAGAGCAATGTATTAGTGAAAGACCTGTTTGTATTAAATCCTTTGATCTGCCAGAAATGGTTTTAAGCAAGATCCCATTGTTGTAAAAAGTAATGAAGCCACTAATTAGTTTTAACTCAATAATGCCTTTGCATTTATGAATATTGGCATCGTTTAATTATTAGAGTAATTAATTGTGAAGTATTCTAGTATTGTTTGTAAGGTTTAATGAACTTACTATGTTATAAATTACTGTACCGGCGGTGTGGTACTTCCGCCCGGACAGAGAGAACACGCGTAGGTACAACGAGAAGTCGAGTTAGTTAGCTCGCGATTAGAAAACAATAGAAGTATAGAAATGAAGTGGTTTTTGAAGTGAACAATATTACGTTGTGTAAATGAGAACTGTAACACGAATTAAAAGAGTGTGTAAGGAGTTTCTTAGCCCGTTCTTCTCCTTATGAACAATCATGTTTGCGAACGGGTGGCTCAACTTGTAAATGGTTTAATAGAAATAAACGTTTGAAGTTTGAGTCAAGTATTGTGTGTGATTTAAACTACCCAACTACCTATCTATCAACAAAAGAATCATGTCACACGAAGACAATATGGCGGATGGCGCCGATATTTGGGATTAGCGTTCCTCCTACTCCATTCTCTGTCATAATATATATAATATCTCAGTTTCTTTTTAATATGACAATGTCAAACTCTGTTCAATGTCCAAAGTCTATGAATGCACACATAATATTCTGAGAAATAAATCTTTGTTTTCGTTTGTTTTCTTTCTTTGAACAACCCCGAAAGTCAATAATACTCGTATATCAAGCGCACTTAAAACGTACATAATATTCACCAAGGAACATTAAATTTTATTAAAAGGCTTCTTCCAATAAATCTTATTTCGTTTGCCTATTACAAATCAGTAGACCTGAATGCCACCTTGGTATATAAATACCAACACTGGTACTGCCGAACATAAGACTTCGTTTACCTAAAAGGATCATCGATCTCTCTGAGGTTGAATACAATCAGGCAGAATTTCATAAAATTGATTGAGATTGATAATAATTTGCATTAGAACACACCCAGGCTATTTGTTTGACTTATTCGTCAACTGGCGAGCGTGAAACTCGCGAGTGCGCGCGAGTTGGCATCTTCCTATTTTACCTTTTTTTTTGTCGCCAACTCGCTCGACCTTGAAAACCTGACGTTAAATACGTCAGATGTACAGCCAGCTACAAAAACTTCTTATAAAATGTATAATATAGGTACCCACTTTAAATGTATAAGACATTTTACACGACTTGACTTTAAAATAAAACACGGAGGTAAAATGAGAAGGTCAAAAGGAACGTAAAATGTTACAAAAGTAACTTTCTGGCAACGCTGGATAGCATGCTTGGGTATCATGCGTCGTCGGCCGCATCCCACTCGCCGTATCCCGAAATCTAAGTAGAAAGTCGGTACTTAACCGAATCAGCCAGCGCGGGCAGTAGCTAGTTATTTATAGTGATTGGTTTCAATTCTTTTTATTTGACTGGACTTCATAATGTGCGAGCGAGTTGACGTCAAAAAAAATAGGTAAAATAGGAAGGTGTCAACTCGCGCGCACGCATGCGTTTCACAGTCGCCAGTTGACGAACAAGTCATTTGTTTTAATATATCCATAATCCACGTAGGTATAACGATACTAATTGAACCAATACGTGAATACACGCGTATATTTGTACGCCTTTGGGCAAAACATGGAGGATCTACCTATATATATAACACCTCACACTATGTGTAACTTGACCTATGTTCACAAATAAAGCTTTCTGATTCTGATTCTGATTCTGATTCTGAACAACCTTTAGAATATTCCATTTAAATTGATACCTTCGCGAGCACTCATTAAAGCAGTCGTTCTATAGATTTCAATTGAATTTAATTGCAGATAGGTACAGCTCCCAATACGATGACAATAGACTATTGTACAAATAAGCAACAATAATATGATAAAATGTACAAAATATGTGCACTTGTGATTAATCTGCTGAAAGCCTTTTGGTAGTATATTAATTACGTAAAGTACTCGCGGGAACCCCTAAAGTGCTGTATAAAAGCTGTGGTTTTGTGTGATGAACAGCAAAATAGATTGTATTGTTTTGTGAATGTAAACGATTAATTAATGTTTTTATAAGTTCTTCTTCTTTACGTGTCGAATTAACTTCAATTGTGTCAGACGAGTTTGTAGCCATCTGCACAATTGTAACATTAGCTTCTAACAAATAAAAATGATGGTGCATGTCGCACCGTAGCGTGGTTATGGACTATTGGTTATGGCACAGGACTGAGAAATATGGCCGAAGAAAGGAGAGGCAAACACCCTGGAGTGGGGAATTCCGGGCTGTGATGATGATAATGGTCACATAAACTTATCATTACGCTTGTAATCCCCGAAGGTTAGACAAAGGTGAACCTAATAGTAAACCCACATTTCGCGAGTTAGGTTTGTAAGTCGCATGTAATAGATGGCGAGCTTATTGCCTTATATCAGGCACAGGTCCAGGCTCTGTGGCTGCTATCGTGAAATTTCTTTTGGAAAAACCCAACAACACTTTGCCCGACCCGGGAATCGAACCACGAGGAAGTCATGATGATGGTGAGTTTAGAAGAATAACGGGATCACACAGTGACACATGAAAGGTGTCTAAACTTTAATTTAATAATCTGCATATGATATAGATATAAATATTATGCTGATACTTTACTTACAGCAAATCGGTGATGTTCTGAGTTTTGGGTAAGTACACACTCTCTGTGTCACAGATAGCGACCGCGGGAAAAGGTATGTTGACCATAGAGTAGTGGGTTGTTTCTACCTGCAAACATTATAAAGGTTTATTGTTTAACAAATATTTTAATAATCGTGATTATTTTCGTGACGGTTCTTATTTGTTTTCTTAGAAACGTCGACGACGAAATTAAGATTGTATTGCCATAGTAAAGAAAAGCCTAAGGGCATTAGGCTTTTCTATACTATTAATTTACCATATTGTTTTAATAATAATTCTACAAGCTTAATTTTACTTTACCCTAAATCTCTTAGTGGTCTCATGGTGCTCATCATTACGCACTACACTTACTACGAAAAGAACCACGACATTGTGAAAAAAAAATGCTGTTCCTTACATTTGGACGATTTATGCTAATAAAAATTTGAGGTGGCTAATTTTTTTGGAATAGAATATGAGAGAAACAGTTTATTTTTACCCAGTACTAACTGGGTTGTGGAAGTCAGATAGGCAGTTGCTCCATGTTAAATGCTGGTATTTAGCACACCCCAACATACTCGTAGTTAAAAAAAGCTAGGTATATGTGTGGTTTGGTATCATGTTAATTTACATTTTAATTAGGTTAGGCTGAAATATTATTACGTCACGAGAATTTCAGCAGATGTTGCCAGTAGGTGTGTGTTTCAGTACCTCGAACTTCACCTTTCATGATACCCACGTAAAATAGCTGCAACATTCTGTAGAAGACGTGCCACGTGTATCCCAGAACAAAGTGTTTTGAAAGAAAACACTTTAAACATCGTTTGTAGTAAAAGTTGCCTGATGCAATATTATCGTGGCATTTTTAATTACTTCAGTACATCTACACGTTTTAAAGCAGTTTTTATAACGTGAAATACAAGCCGCCTTCTTAAAAAGTTTTTGAAACAAAACAGGCAACAGGTTTTTGGTTAAAATTATGTTTAAAGATAAAATCAAGCAACAATTATTGGGCTACAATTTTTTTATATTCTTTTTTCTAAGGAATATTTAAAAATTTAATTAATTGGCATAGAAATAAATAAAGGAAATCAAGCAAAATGACTAACTTAATTTGCGCTTATTTTAGAATCGCAACTGTCGTTCTTCGACAATTGTATGACATACGGTGAATCGACGTATGTATTACGACAATACCTATCTATTTTGATAGCTTAGCTAAGCGATTTTGCAACCACTAAACATAATTTATCTTCACTCAGTTACTTTTTTAGCCGGATCTGCTTCATAAAGAACAACTTCGGTTCGATAGTAAAAGAAAACTACTTTTCTGTCTGTTCATAACATTATTATGATGATAGCTGAATCACTCTCGAACTACTGTTAAAGTTTGCAAGCTTGCCCGAAGTAATTTCGTCTTCTAAATTTAATTGCTTACCAAGTTACCCTGGCATTATTTACTAAATGCCCCTAAAAAAAAAATCTTTTCTTATTTAATATTTTCATTGTGCTTTCAAAGGTCTCAGAGAGAATATGGAAAAATGTAAAAGGTTATCAATATGAAAAATTTATTTTATTAAAAATATTTGACAAAGCTGAGTTATTATCAACGTAGATAAATGTTCATTGCAGAATGTGTCCCAACAATAAAATATTAATAAGCTTCATTCCTGTGGAGTTTTTAATATGCTCATGAATGAGGACTGACTGCAAAATGTTAACTATTTAAAACAGAAGTTATTTTGAACGAAAAGCTACGCTACATATCAATAATTAATAGCTAAAGTTATTTACGTAAGCCTGATGTATTCAGGTTCAGTATGAATCATATTATATAACTGGGTACACAAAGCCGGGTAGGCAGAAATATAACTGCCAAAAATATGAATGACTGAAGCCGTTTGAATACAGAACAAACGGCAGACATAGAAATGTTTACTCGGAGCACTACGTAAGATATGACGAGCGCTTTACTTACGTATTTGAGAGAACCTGCGGCTTCTCTTACCTTTTTAACAACGTACCCTTTTGTTGAGAAAAATAAGTAAAGTTAACAGTAATTGTTGAAGGAAGGTCCGGCTGCGTGTTTCGTAAGTTGGAAACGGTGTCAGCTTTCGACAGACGTCATACTTTAGTATGATTACGTAAATGTTTTTAAAGTTCCGTACCCAAAAGGCGTGGCAACGGGACCTAAGACTAAAGCTCCACTGACTGTTCGCCCTTCCGTCCATCTGTCATCTTTTAAATCGTAATAGACAGACACTTGAAATCACTGAGTGTGTTTTACAATGACCGCTATAATTAGTAACAAGTTAAAATTTAAACGGGGTCCTCGTAAAATAAACATGTTTCTTTCGGCGTTTTTTTACTACACTATTAAAAAAAATATTAGTGTCAATTAATTGTACAGTGGTTACGGAACCCTTGGTGTGCGAGGTCTTCTCGCACTTGCCCATTTTTTTATAAGTCAAATAGATTACGGTTAACGTTTTCCTCTTTAGTGAAAGAACCGGCTTTTGTTCAACTTTATGAATGGTTGGTAAGATAAAACCGAACTTCGTAAACGTAAACATTCAGGTATATCCGTGTTTTCTGAGTATAAACAATAAGGCAGGTTGTGTTGTAATGATACAAAGAAAGAACCAACAACTGTTATCTTAGCTGTAAATGAGATTTCAGTAATTCAAAGTATTCAATTCAATGATTCAAAGCGCTTTGAACTATACCATTCAAGATTTTCCCAAAAGCACGTTTGGTTGAAGACGTGAAGATTTACAAATAACGATTTTGAACCACAGAGGTCACCAAACCCCTTCAACATTTTAATTCGATTTTGAAAAAAGATATTTCTAGAAACAAGTCTGACGTACTGGTTTTTACGTTTTATTCTTAAATTATCATTATTTTTTTTATTTTGCCGTCTCTGCCTCCGCCTTTGCAAAATGATTACGCTAATCAGTGATTTTATATGCCAAGCTACGTGAAGGGAGACTGGTGCACTAAAATCACAGACTGAGCATGTTTGTAACTCACTTCATTAACATCACAAAGTAGGTGCTTACTGCATAATGTATTAAGAATGTCTGTGTTCAACATTAAAAGCATGCTCCACGTTCACTTCTGAACTGGACTGATTTATTAACTCACTTAGCATGATGAGAGTATCTTTGAATTTTTTCTACTTGAATTAATAATAATGCATAGTAGATACACGTGTCAGTAAATTGGGAGGAAAAATATTGTAAAAAACCGACACGTCTTACGCCACCCCCTCTAGCGACACAATGCGTGTGCGTTTCGATAGCGCGGCCAGGGCGTTTTTTTTTTTAAAAAACTATGCCAAGAATATGTAAAAATTTGTAAAAGTTGATTCCCAAAACCATAAATTTGTCAAAGTTATGGTTAAAAAGTTGTGGTTGTGGTGTTGTGGTTGTTGTTGTTGTATGTGTGTGTTGTTTGTAATGTAATTCTGGTTTTGGCTATAATTTATGTGTTTGTGTTTGTATTTTTGTCTATTTTTGGTTTTTATATGGGTCTTGGACCTGAAATAAATGGAATTATTATTATTATAAGGGTTTGAATGTGGCCGCGCCATTGAAACGTGGAGAACCACGCGGCCATGGAGATCTTTAACGCAAAGCATTGCAGAGACTTGAAATTTAGGTAAATAACAGACTGGATTTGTAAAAAAATTGTAAAAATATAGAAAAAAATCTTAGGTTTATATTTCAGGAGCTTTAAGACCAAAACCCCATTGCCGCGCCATTTAAAATCACGTTATCACCGATATCTCGATGAAAAAGCATCGCAGACGTCTGAAGTTTTTTGTAAAACACAGATTTGAATTTGTCAAAATTAGTAAAAATACACAAAAAAATCCCATGTTTATATTTCAAGAGCTGTATTACGATATCGCGTAGAAATAAGTCGTGATTATCTATCGAAGAAAGTATTAGCTAGATTTTTTTGGAAACAACACCTATTAGTATGTACATTATGTAGAACTACCAATAATAGGCAAAACATTTTTTTGATCGTAATGTAAAACCTTCAATACGTTTTGAATATTTCAATAGGGTGACCATGGCTTATTGTTTACAGAAAACTTTCCACCTTTTCTATTAGAAATTATTTCTCAAGGATTCTAAATTAAATTAAAATGAAACGATAAGATACAAAAACATATGTTTATTTCTTTTAAAATCACATAAATTACAGATTGTTTCGTACGTCTTACTACTTTCGTATGGCGGGATGAGCTGGACAAAATCGACGACCAGAGGTCCACATCACCCCTGGATCAAAAGAACTGGAAGTTATTTAGGGAAACCTTTACCTAGTAGTGTATAGTAAATAGCAATATTCTGAACAAAGTTGACTCACCAGAGCTGTCGGTTATCTGTCTGTTATCTGTCTGTCGCTGATCCTTTGTCAGCCATATTAGATTTTGATCACTGTCAGCAGCTTTATTTTCGCGGTAAGGTTACAAGGGCTCACAATAAAAGGGTGAAATATGAACCTCTAACGGAAGGACAGTTTGTTTGAAGTATGAAATCTCAAAAGGTAATCTTTTACTTCTTTGAATAATTTGACGGGAAGCTATATTTTAGAACTTTGGGTAAAAGTAACTTAGAAACTTTTTTTGATTTTATTCGACAGATATTATCATATTACTTTGCAAGATAAAATGTTAAACACAGTACCATTTTTAACTTAAATTAGTAGAATTAGTGTATTCCTATAATATTCAGATAGGTCAGCAGAATAATATGTAAACATACTCCTAACTCTTCGAAGAAAACGGGTTTGAGATTATTATTTTCATTCTCTATTATTTTGGTTCTGTTTAAATGTTTAATTTCTAGTGTAGTCATTTCTAAACAGTAGTTAATTGTAGTGGGACGGATGGCGTAATGATGTTCTTTTACAACGACAATGTAACATCACACCTGTTTACCAAAAAAAAAAACAAAGTTAAGCAAAGCCTAACCAGTCCAAGTTGCGCTGTTTACCAAAGTGTTAGGCAGATGTATTACCTATCTATATAACAGTAAATATATTCCACTGCTTATATTAAATTCCTATTTAAGGGCTCGCTCGCTATTCGTCTATTTCCAGCATCCGGACCCAAATCCAGACTCCGGTCGCCTACTGATAAATTCATTATTCAAAAGCCCAATCACTTTTAGCTCGACCTGGAAATCTAACCGTTTCCCTAAAAGTAAATAAGAAAACTTTTAACATAGTGTTCATTGTAGGTACTTACAACCGTCAAAGTAGGATCAATCACAAACTTCTCCCAGATCATGTGACCAAGGAAGCAGCACAGAGCCATGCTGCCAGCGATGATCAGCGCCCATAGCAGGTGCACCCACCAGCTGGAAGCTTTGTAGAAGTAGTACACGCCATGAAGGGTGCAGTGTTTGCAGAACGACTTGGACTTGGAAACGAGCTCGGATTTTAGGGCCTTGCCGATCACCATTTTGGAAAAAAAACTCAACGATTTTTAAGGTTACAAACAAATGAAAACCGGATTCTTTAATGTACCTTTCTCCGTTTCAATTAACAGGTTGTTTAAAAGGAAAATAAAATATAAAATTGGGTGAATTTACGTAAAATAAGAAGGGCTTTCAATAATATTCAAGGGTTAAAAATATTGTTTTATTGGTGATGTGCCAACTACTTCAATTAAAGCCTTTAAGTGCTCTTAACTAAATTTTTCAGTGACGAAGAGTACTTCGACTAATAGAGTATACTAAATTAACAAAAGCATATATTTCTGAATTATTAACATTTTTCTAATTAGAGTTAATTGTATTTTGTTGGCGAAGTTCAATTAATATCAAGTCAATTCATAACTTTAGTTATTAAAGTAAAGTAGAAAGAATAAAGTATGATTACTAATAAATTGATGTAAGTTATTGATGATCAAAGTTTTTTACAAATTATGTACGTATTTTTCGACTAGTTTTGGGCAACGGGTTTTTTTCTTAGTACTTATGTAGTTTATTCAGTATTTAATACATACTAAATTTAGTAACAATATTGAAATTAATGAGTTGCCGTTGTTGTATTTAGTTTAGCAAAAAAAAACGAAAAATAACCGGCCAAGCGCGAGACAAGATAACCATAAGAAAACGCCGAAAAAATACTTGTCCCTTGGTTGTCTACCGATTACGATTCCAAAGATACAGCCCTATGACAGACGGACGGACAGCCGAACCTTAGTGAAAGGGGACCCTATTATGATCGAACCTCATCTGGCAGCACGGAACCGCACTTTTCCTTGCAATTGAAAAGGATTTACCTTTAGTAATCCTGTGGCCTGCGAGCATCCTCTTCGTACGGAACTCTAGAACCGTCCAAACAATTTCTATTACACCAGACAGCCACTAAGGACAATAATTATTTCTTCAGGCCCGAATTAAAATGTAATCAGGGCTTTCGAGACACGTTCCTCGTTCAAGCCTAAATCACATTCATGAGGGGTAGAGGATCAAAAGATTGCTGGGATTCGAACATTTTGAGGTGAGATTTATTATAAACTGTACCTATTTATTTAGTCACTAAGTTTTTTGTGTACCAAAAACGAAATTGCGAGCTTCGTAGCTAAATAATAACAGGCGCACGAGTTAAAACTACAATGTTAAACAACTCTTGCCAAGGTCAGTTTGTAGATGGGTGAACATCAATTATATACAGAGACCTCTCCGTACCTCGTCAACCCATCTTTTCTATCATTTTATTTACTAAAAAGTTTACAAAACATAGCGCTAATAGATTTCAATGAAACTGTATTTAGTGGTAACTACTCTTACTTAATAGACAAAAAATGGGTGTTACAATATCCACCCACCTTATTACTCCTTCAGCGAAAAATGTCAAAGAAGAAACAGAAGATAGACAGCGCGTACTACGTATCTCTAATCGAGAGGATCACCACACTTCACGGGACTAGCCACTTCACCTCCAGGAGTGGAAGGTCGCTGGTGCTGTGGAGCCTGGCAGTCGTCGGCAACGTCATGCTAACCATCGCCTTCATCTTGGTCATCAAACAGAAGTTCAATGAGAATCAGATTGTTACTGCTGTGAGTATTGCCTATTATCTATTTTAATTTCTTGGTCTTGACAAAGTGTCAAAATATATTTTTAAAGCTTTGTTTGTATCTTAAATCAGAATCAATCATCGATAAAAGGGTTTTCATAGAAAATTGCCGTTTTTGGAAGAAAATATTTGAGATGTTTTCAAAGGGAACCCAAATATAAATAAGGGGATTACCCCTAAAATATATATAATATATTTTTGTTAAAAGAAAACAGATGTTTGTAATACAAAAAATACCTATAATGAGAAACATAAAATTTTACAAAATTGCAAAATTTTATCTTGAAATTTTTATAAAGAAAATAAAAGATTTTGCCAGCACCTCTAGGTTTCTTATACAGTGTTTGTGTCTGACTTCTGACTGTGTGTTAGACTACTTTGATCAAATATTCTCTGGTCAGCCTTCGATTTGTCTGACCATACTTACCCGGACTAAATCCTCTACAAAACACTGGGAAATTGAACATCCGATTGGCTTGTGGAATTGGTGATGCTTGCCTCAAAGGAATGTTTGTATCTAGTCAAAGTCGTTTGATATTGCATTCTTGCTGACATAGCACCGCAGCAGCTTTGATTATCCTTTTGAGTGGTGACTTCATCTGTGAGATTACCAAAGGCCATGGAATCGCCCCGCCTGCCGGTGGCGTCTCCAGTTCATTCACAGTTCTTGTGCATCTGACAACAGCAATTTTGTTTAAACATAACATCACATCACGCCTGTAATCCCGAAGAGTTAGATAGAGGCGTACCTAATAGTACACCCACATTTCGCCAGCTACGTGTAAGTCCCATGTAGATGACGTCGTTTTGTGGGTTGACGATACCTAATTAAACCTACCTACGAGTAGGCAAATTAGTAATAACATCAGATTTCAATTATACCCATTCTATGACTTGTTTCCTTTCATAAATTCCTGTTTTTATTATTTTTATTCTTCGGCAATTGTGCCGATGTCAACTATTCCCCCAACATCTCGTGGTGACGGCCGCGTAAAGGTGAGCCGTGGAACTTTGTACTTTATGGTAGTGTTAGTACAGGGTGTGGCGTAAGTAGTGGTCCACCGTTCAGGATTCGATGAACCAGATAATTAACTATAACAATTAAAAATTTTAACCATTTTTACCCAAGGGTTACGAAAATATTTCCTTTCTGTCTTTTATTTACGAAATTTCTACCTTTTATTACAAATTTGTTTGTAGTTTCAACAAAAACCATTATTTTTTCATTTTGATTTCTGCTAATTACTGCTGAATACTAGAGCTATCATGATAAATTATGATTTTTTATGTAAATTCAGCTCTTTTGAAGAAAAAGTTGGTTCTTCTCTAATTTTAACCCTAATTTTTAAAACACCTTCAAGTTCAAGACCGATTTTAAATTTATTTTTTCCTTGGGTAAAAATGGTTAAAATTTTTAATTGTTATAGTTAATTATCTGGTTCATCGAATCCTGAACGGTGGACCACTACTTACGTCACACCCTGTATAGGTAAATTGCTGTTGTCGAACGACGAACTTTTTGTTGTTGTTGAGGGATTGTTGATTATTCTTTTCTTTTTTTTTTTTTTTTTCTACTTTGAAGAAGTGGAAACTCTGAAAGGGTTTTCTTTACGGACGTTAATTACTAAAAGGTAACTAATTTAATAAAGCATATAATTACCTTCAAAAACCCTTTTAAAGCTTTGTTTTGCAACATCCTTTACATCCTTGTTTTACTAAATGTTTATATTTTCAAAATAATAGCCAGTTTGAAAATAAAAACATTATTTTGTTGTAGGACAATTTTAGCAATCAAGTCGTCAAATATGTATAACACAAATTGGCGAAAGAGCACACTTACTGAATTATTTATATTTAATCAACCTTTTACTATTCACTTCAACTTAAACCAGTAAGCGACCTTCTCAGAAACTTCACAAATAATTCATCCCAGATTTTTACTTGAGTTTTATTTTTTCTATTAAGGGTCATCTTATCGCTGTTGAGCTTGCTCATATAAAAACAAATAATGCTCATATGGATATTACT
This sequence comes from Noctua comes, assembly GCA_963082995.1. Taxonomy (NCBI): domain Eukaryota; kingdom Metazoa; phylum Arthropoda; class Insecta; order Lepidoptera; family Noctuidae; genus Noctua; species Noctua comes. The sequence continues at coordinate 1,189,127 of OY720269.1, forward strand.
TACTTACTTGTTCTATATATTCCCAGGAATGTTACTACCTATGTGTACATGTTTCTTTAATTTATAAGAAGAAAGATAAGTATAGGACTATCCTATCTGTACATACAAATAAATAAAATTGAAGTGTCATTATTCACACTAGAAACGGGGGATGGTAAATATACCATGTTTACTGTTTGTTTTGAGTTCCTTATATTTCGGCGCTGTTGCAAGCACCCTGATCACGGATAAACTGAACTTATTGCGGGTGGGTGTTTATGAGAAGACAAATTGATCTACCCTCTTTCTTGTTTTTGTTAACTGAAGTGTCTGTTTGTAATATCAAAATAACAGCATTTTACTGAATGCACATAAAAATATATACGGCTCTTATAACAAAAACAATTTTTTTATGTTTGTCTGTCGGTTTTTCGTTCTGTTAGTTATTTGACCGGACTTTTACTGGCAGATAGCTGATGTCATAAAGAGTAACTAAAGCTAGAGCTAGATAAAGCTTTTAGAATAAGAATTAGGGTTCCATGCAAAAAGTAACACCCTTGAAATGATTAACAAAATTCAATTCAAAAGGGAAGTTATATTTTTATAATCATTTCACGCGAACGAAGCTCGCGGGCTACAGTTAGTAACTACTAAAAAGACAGCACTGTATCGCTATTACTTCTTCGATATTTGATGGCATATTTCGGGATTTTTTGGAATAACAACACAAAACATCACTGAATTAGGCAGACTTGGCAGGTTTGGATTTTGAAATTCAAAGCGAGATTTTGACATTAATCGGGCGTTCGTCCAGAATTCAGGCTGCTCTGAGTAATTGCTGATGAAAATACCCAATAACACGTTGACCGACCTAGGAATCGAACCCACATGTTCATTCCCAGGTCAATGAAGCCGTCTATATGCAATAACAGTTACAGAAAAGAAAAGTTCAACTGTCTGACTACAACTTTGTTCTTCATCACGCACAGCCTCTTAAGAAATCAGTTCGTTTGAACAGATAAACGCGAACTGCAAAGTGAACCAGGTGCCATTCCCCGCGGTCAGCATCTGCAACTTCAACATGGTGTCTGTGAGAGAATCACAGAATATTGCCAGAGTTCTGTAAGTATTTACAGACACACAACACAAAATTAAAGTCTAATTTTATATTCCAATATAAAACTAGAGTTTGATTGTGTGTTGCAACTTGAAAAGGTTTTTATTCAAATGTTAAGGAAACTTTTTGGATGTTTTAAATCTACATATTTTGATGTTTTTTTTTGGTGAATAACTAACGGTTAGTTAAACGGTCTACAGTCAGTTCACGGTTCAGTCCGCTCGGTTTGACTGGATCTTGGTAGAAATGTTAGTACTTATAGACACCTGAATCAATACTACTACTCTAGATATCATTTGATTCCTGATTATTTAATTTATTTCTTTTTGTACCCATAAGATATTTAACAGGAAATTACTTTAAGATAGATGAGCACAAAAGCAAAGGCTATGGTTATTTTTATTCGTTATTGCACACAAACTAAGCTATTATATACAAATTGCAATAACATAGCTTAAGTACAGACGCCAGCATATAAAGCTACCCGAAACTGTCAAATTTTCCCAATCAACCTTGAACTAATGCTTTATCCATATAGTTGAAAATGAATTGGGTTTTATTTATTATTATTTTTTTTTATTTTTTTTTTTTTTTCTTTTTTTTTTTTTGGGTTTTCTAACTGTTTGCAAAATAAAAATTTATCGTGTGTTCCAAGCTTAATACAATACCTACAGTCAATTCATTTCGGTCGATTAAACGGTCCATGACGAATATTACAAACATTCTCCTCACTAAAACTATGAACCCATTGTACTGCAGCAAGCTATTCTTGTTTTTTTCCTGCAATCAAAACAATTCTGCGGTAGTATATAATCTTCTATATCTATACATATAATAAAATCGTAGACTTTCCGTGTCTGTATATTACAGATTTTTACAAAAAATCACTGGAAGGTGCGAGAAATAAGTATTAGAAAGTAAAACAATATCTTTTTAAATTTTTATCTGTTTGTCGGTTTGTCTGTTCGTTTATGCGCACATCACGAAAAAAACCCTCATTGTATTCAAAATCGAAATATTACAAAATAAGAAGCATTGTTCTGGGTATTATTTAGCGTTTATTTCATCAAAATCGACCAACAGACGCAAAAGATAATAATATTATATATTAATAATATAATATATTAATATTTAAAATTTAGTTGGTAACCTCATGCGCAATTTCTATGATAAAAATAATTTACGTAAATAGGTTTTAGTAGTCGTAGTGGTGTCGGAATGGCTGAAAATTAATTTTGTTTTATTTTTCCTTTTGTCTTTACTCTTTGCACTAAAAATTTGGAACTGAAAGAGAGATCTAAATATGAGAAATCTACCTAAATATATGAAAGCGAAGGGTCACTCAACTTATACTGTCACTTACGGGATATCTTCCGTGATTGTTCATTATTTTGAGCTCCCAATATTTCGGCGCTGTTGCAAGCGCCAATAATGAACAATCACGGATGATATCCCGTAAGTGACAGTATAAGTTTAGTTGTAAACCGTGAAAGCTTGAAACAGTGTTTGAAGGGTCACTCACTCACTCATCAAGAAATATCGAAAACCGCTTGACGTATAAAGATGGAATTTGGCAGGGAGGTAGTTTATAGTTATAAACTACCTCACTGCCAAATATCAAGTTTGGAGCACAAAAAATGACGGACTTTCATACAAACTCGCGAGAGCCCTTAGATCTTCTTAATCCGGCCCTGTTGGAAAATCCGTTCTTTGTGAACGTCTACTAACTATTAGACGTATTAGACGTAGTAGACGTTCGCTAAGAACGGATTTTCCGACAGGGCCGAATTAAGGAGGTCTAAGGGCTCTCGCAAAAAGTCATTTTAATGTTGTATACAGAAAGGTATTAGAATAAAAAGCTCTAAACAAGGTTCACTTTGAAAAAAAGTAAAGTTGTATAGCGCGAAAATACACCGATTTTTGGAACCATATCATCGCCTCAACGCCATTTAATTTTGTATCGGACCTCTGCCGCCCAGAATTACAGCACCCAAAGGACGCCTTTTGTAGTCATCAGTACATTATCACCTTTTGATCTGACAGTCTGTTCTCATACATAACAAAACGCCACGCCTTAAAGCCCCGAAGGGTTGGACGTGTACCTAATCGTACACACACATTTCGCCAGTTATATTGAAGTTCCATGTATTATGGGGTGAGCCTATTGCAATCAACCGCGCACAAATTCAGATTCGCGTCAAATATCGCCCAATTTCATTTTGATAAATCTCACTTGAGATTAGGAGGGAGATGAGGGGGTCAAGCCAAATCTCACGACATCCCACCAGGGAGGGAGGGTGTCGCAAAATCGCCTCACGTAATTAATGGACGCCCCCTAACACAAGCATTTCCTTGCTTGAAAGGTGATCTCCAAATCATGTATGTGATAACTTTATGTAATTGAAATAAACATTTTTTTTTAACACTGCCCGACCCGGGAATCGGTCCCCACGCTTAGTAGTCGCGCTTGCGAGCACTAGACCAATGAGGCAGTCTCACATATGCACACCAAAATTTCCACGCCAACGAAGTCGCGGGCAACAGCTTGTTTTAAAATATAGTATTGAAATGAAGGTACCGTCGAAATGAAAAGAAGTTTTACAGTCCTTTAAATTTTCCGAGAAAAATGTTACAAGAATAATTTATCAGATATTTTCAAATATTCTCGGAAGTCGAAGCTCCTTTTGTAGAGAATATCAGTCGTCTTAAAAAACTTCGTCCAAGACCAAAGTCAAATAAGCAGAATTCTGTATATTTATAGAAATTTATCGTTTTAATATCATGTATATAAGTACATTCTATTGTCTCGTTGGTTCTAGTGGTCGCAAGCCTGACTTTTAAGTGTAAAGTCCTAGATCGGATTCCCATGTCGGGCAAAGTGTTTTGGAATATATATAATTTTTTTAGAGTCTGCATTTATTTCTAGTTATTAATAATGACTGGGAGGTAAGTGTATGTACGTATGTACTTCAATTAAATTCCAATTCCAAAAGGCAATTATTCAAACAGGCATTAGTCTAAGGGTTGATAATACTTCTTACCTCCAGATTAGTTTGAAACAATGTTAGGTAAAGGTAAAACACTCATTTAGTTGTGAGAATAACACAACAAAATGAGTGAGTAAACCTAATTGCAGAAATAAATATGATTTATGATTTACAAATGAAATTCAAAAGTCAAAAATGTGTTGAACTGACATATGCTACTGAGAAGCTCTTGTCATGACATAAACATAACATTACGCCTGTAATCCCGAAGGGTTAAGCAGAGGTGTACCAAATAGTATACTCTCATTTCGCTAGTTATGTTTAAGTCCCAGTCAATAATTGTATTAAAACTAGTTGAACAAATGCAAAACATTCGGAAGGCGATTACTGCTTGGCTAGGCCCTAAGGAGTTCTCATACATAGTTATACCATCATCAATTTTCTTGAAGTGAATTTATTGCAAATTTAGGTTATGTTGAACAAAACGTTTGAATTTCAGAAAACATTACAACAGAAACGATGAGGAAATTAGAAACTTTTTCAACGCACTACTGATCCTTAAGAACTTTGGCAAGAAAACCAAACAGTTGGGAAACTTCACAGAAATCATGGACATTTTGAAACATCATTTCTTCACCGTGGACACTATTATGGAAGAGGTATAGAAAACCATTTTTTTTAAGATTACTGACAATCGAAGGGTTCCGTTTAATTCCTTAGATGAAAGAAAGGTCAAAAAGCTTTATTATTTTAAATGATGATTTCGACTTGAATTTCTAAAAATTTTGTTCAGTTAGCAATCTCCAAAAGTTACGAACCTTACAAAAATTAAGTGAACGGACTATTCATATAAAATACTTACCAAGGCGACCACAATTCCAGCTGCAAAGCCACTCAACCGTGATGATTGGCCGCCAACCAACTGCTCTCTATTGCCGGTTTCGCTCGTCGTCTATATTGTGGCTTTGAGTGGTTTCAGGCATATTTTTTTGCGAGTATAAGCTCGTATCGGCTTACGCGCTTACAACCACTCCATATTTTGCGCTGCAAAAAATCTAACGCGCTTATTCTGGCGTGTTCGCTAGAGCCATGGGTTCAATCCGTAGCAATATGGATTCCGACGAAGAAACATTGCTTGTACGCGCCTGCACGCGCTTTAACGAGCCGATAATACGCTAATCTGTAACCACACTAAAATTTGAAACCGTCAAACCATTTGACATGAATTTGACGCTTTGACAGTATTTTATATAGGTGGTTTATAATTATTTTGGTGGATGCGCGTGTTTTTTTCACCCTCGTTTGTTTTTTTCAAGGAATATTTTGCTTCAGGTACACCAAAAGTGCGAAAATCTGATCTTGTATTGCACGTTCAACCGAAAAGCGAAGAATTGTGAGGACATGTTTGTTCTGATCAAGACTTATGAAGGACATTGCTGCACTTTCAACTATGCAGCTTTGAATGATGCTAGCGAAGTGTACGTACATTATTAACGCTTCAGTTATTTTGAGCAACGCTCTGTTAGTATAGTGGTGGCAAGAGTGATCGCTGAGCGATGAGTTAGTGATAAGCCCTTATGCCTTATGTTCCTGCGCCTGTTCATTCCGGTCGTGTCGGGTGGCCGTCCCATCGGATTATGAGAACAAACTATTAAACAGTGCACCTGTACTTACGCACACACTTGTGCACAATTATATCTCCAGCGTAGTCGGATAATCTTCGTTGATATTCTTCGCCATGGCCGTAATTCTGTCAGAGGGTAAATTAATTATTTGTGTTAAATAAAAAACACTTTTACACTTCACAATGAATTATCAAACACTGTTTTAAGCTTTCACGGTTTATAACTAAACTTATACTGTCACTTACGGGATATCTTCCGTGATTATTCATAATTTTGAGCTCCCGATATTTCGATGCTGTTGCAAGCGCCATGATCGCGGGTTGACTGGAGAATGCGGGTGGATGGAAAATAAATTGTAATTATGAACAATCATGCAAGATATCCCGTAAGTAACAGTATAAGTTTACAATGAATGATATCCAAAACTAGATCAGTTCAGTGTTTACTGTCCAACTACTTTGAGAAGAAACACCGAAACAAACTCAGAGGTCTCATCAATCACATTTCTAGTCCAGACTCAATCTTAGTCAGATCAAATGAGGACCATCCTACTCATCATTCTCTTGCCCTTATCCCAATTCATTTGGGGTCGGCCCAGCATGTCTTCTTCTTCCATACTTCTCTATTACCTACTCATCAGATACCTCCTTTCTTGCCATAAAATTCTTTACACAGTCCATCCTTCGTTTCTAATTTAGAAAAAAAAAACCCTTACCACACTACTGAAGTTTCTTTAATAATATAATTCAATTATGATTATTATTCTTGTTTTCTTCGGGAACAATACTTATTTTCGGAATGAAAGGAATGCTAGGTGGTAGGTATGCGGCAATGTCTGTTTCTGTACACCTGACAACGTATATGCAAAATTTCAGGATGTTTGGTTCAGTGATTTAGGCGTGAAAAAGTTACAAACAAACAAACGAACGTACTTTCGCATTTATAATATTAATTAGGATAACCTGGATTAACACATAGGATAATTTTTATCCCAGTAGCACGATCCCGCGGGACCGAACTACACGCGGGGGAAGCCGCGGGCATAAGCTAGTTTCAAATAGGTATCTGAGATGGTTTTGGAGGAAATTAAGTTACAGTGGACCTATCCAGTCAGTGCATAAATTTGTCGGAGCTCAACGACTCAGCGAACGATACCAAAGAAAGGACCACAGAGAGCCTACACGTGGCGTTTAACATTTCAAATTCCACTTTCCAGCATCCTCGAACTTTAATGAAACACGATGTTATTAGAACAACAGGAATTTTGTACGAAATAACTTCGAAGAAAGTCTCAAAGTCGAATAGTTTTCTACTTTGTAACTTTAGTACGTACCTAGCTAAGATAATTTCCTGCTCAGATTAATCTGCGATGTAATTGGTTCTAGAGCAATAAAATTAATGCCAGTACTCATTATACCATGATTTGATTATCCTTAGTGAGAAAACCCACGCGTAGCGATATTATACGCGTAGTGGTATTATGGAGATATTTAATTTTCGTATTTATTGGAGCACATCTATCAACCACGTGGCCCACTCGTTCTGGGCCACGTTCTGGGCAGCGAAGCGTCAAAATGGCGCTCATCTTAACTCGGAATGTGCCGACCGATCATTATTCGACGATAGTTAATGCTGAAAGGAGTACGCCGAAACACGCTGAATAAAAGCACAATATGTGAAGAAACTGCTTGCATGGACTGTGTGACGGATGATATTGAAAGAAAAGGAGGTGCCTCATGAGATGATGAGTTATGGACAAGTATGGAAGAAGACGACATGCTGCACCGGCCCCAAATACAATGTCGCCCATGCGCATGTGACCGCCCTTTTGAAGTTTATTTTCGACATTTTTTCATGAATATTCAGAAAATTACGGGCGGTCACATGCGCATGGGCGACATTGTATATTGGGATAAGAGCAGGAGAATGACCTCCCCTGGCGACTCCAATGCCTGCGACTTTTATTTTTGACTTTGATTTTTATTTACGAAACCAATGTTTTATTGACAATATTTTTTTTTTAATTTCACATGGTGTTTTGATTACTTAAATATATTAAATTTTGATAATGTTTCTATTGCCGTACTTTTAATGATCAAAAATGTCAATTATCACATATAGAGCTCACAACTTTAGTCGTGGATTTATTGATAGCTAAAGATGTCTAATGTAGGATGTGTGGATTTGTCAAAATAAACAAAGCGTAAAAGAAAGCGTTTGAGGTAATAGAAAATAATCATGCTAGTCGAGTTGTCAAGTTATTTACCCCAGGCACGGAATTGTGAAGCACTTCGGAGATAGGCTAATTCTGCTTGTTATAAATAGAGTTCCCCCAATATTAAAATCTTTATTTTTTGACAGATTCTATTTTTGTTTCATCTTTATCTTAAAGTGTTTCATGCATTATATTGTACAGGCCTCTTCTGCACTCCACACCGGACAAAGATTTGGAATATTATGATGATCAGAACCCTGATGGAGGAACAGCTACAAATCCAACAATCATAGCTACTTCGGAGTCCGGCAGGTATTCAATCCTCTTGACCTACCAATGAATTTTAATGAATTAATCAGAATGGGTACGGTCTTTCAGCAATATTCATTATAACATCGCCTTACGTTTATAGCAATGTCAAATTCGTAATAAATTCTAAACTTATCCCAAGTCCACTAGTTAATTTGTGACGATTTGATTATTAGTATTATCTGAGACAGCTAGATGGGGTCGCGGCAGACCGCGGAGAAGAGAGATAAATTCACCCTGTATACTTTCATATGCATTCAGTAAAAATCTGTTATTTTGAAATATACAAACAGACACTTTTATTTATTTGTTTCGATATCGAAACGTAGAAATATTGACGTAGCAATGGAGTTACGATATTCAGCAGCATATGGAAAAAAGTGTGTGTGGTACTAGGAAGTTAAACAAGTAGTTCGTTCTGTAGACATTTATCGACGCGACATTAAGCGCCGCGGGTCTACAGTGTATATATCGGAACACAACTTAGAAATACCCTACATTACAGTGTAGTGCTCAGATTACGTGGCAAGCTGCCTTTATTCTTTAATCTTTTTCTTTATTTTTGACTAAGAATATTTTCATGATCTTATTCTATTTCAGGGGAACAGGTCTCAGTGTGGTTTTTAATGTGGAACCAGAGGACTATCCGAGCTGGTCGCCAGTCCCCTATTACGGAGTTAAGGTATGGATTACTTCTTTTGTACAATTATAGCATCATCATTACTCAATATGGCGCAGCGGTAATGGGTTCTAATATCGAGCAATTGTAGTTCGAAGGTTTGAACTCAGACAAGAGTTTTACTTTGTTTAATGTATTGTATCACCACCGGATGCTCTGAGACTGCAAACTGTGAGAATAACAGCGTTGGTAGACTGATAGGCCCTAGAACAAAACATCGTGGTTAATTTCGGCCCGTTCCTTTCACACGTCTGTGGAGGCCCACCACCATTGGAAACCTTATAGGGTGATTATGCTTTTGCTCTTCAATGAGAAAACATGTTTATTTCTTTGTTGACCTGCGAATGTGCATTTACAGTTGAACTATGTACAAACTAAGTACTGTAAAGCAATTTTTAAGCTTAGTTTAACCCAACTTCTTAAAGAAAGAGTCTCGGTATTAGCAAGATTTTTAGTTTTACGTCGCTTGTCACTAGATGTAGAGCACAAGACAGTATCTCGGTACGAAAGTAATGTAATTATCATTTATCAAATGTATTATTCCGTAAAAAGATAAAAAGAGAATGGAGCACACGATCCAATTACATCTATACATATCTCTTCTCTTCTCTTCTCTATCTCTACATATAATAAAATCGTTAAAATCCGGTCCGATGTTCCGACTTGGCGCAAAAACTACTGCATAGATCCTGTTCAAATTTTGCACAAATATCTGTAATAGGCTTCTTCAAATGTTAGGCTATATATTATCACGCTACTTGCTGAAGGGGATGAGCAATATTGCATTATGTCAGTTTTATTCAATTGTTTATCGTTTCAGTCATGATATGCGTAACAACGTCTATTTCAAAGTATATGTCAGCGAAGCAAATAGAGAAACGGTTTCATGACCGCTTTCCATGCATCACGTCGCAAGTTCGATCCCCAGTAAAATTACACATTTTGTAATTGGTTGTATTTTTTTTGATAGAGATTATTATTATTTATTTTCTCTTTTTTATGAAAGTAAGAAGTTTCTATTTTTTCTTTTTCTTTATATAATAAATTCTTATGGATAAAGTTAAATTATTGGTGAAATCTCTTTCCTCATGTTTGAATCTGGCCGTTCGATGGTGTTCTGAACTGACAATGTCGTTGTGTGCTGTCCACAGGTGCTGTCAGACTCGATGTTTTCAATTTCACCTATCGCTCCCAATAAAAATAATAGCAGTTATTGGAATTAATTTGAAACTATTTTGTTGTGTCGTTGTTCTTAGTTTTGCACAACTATTATTTACGGTTAGGTCTATTATTGTTAGGTCCCAAAAATAAATTCGTCTTTGTTGTCTTTGTCCACCCTCCAGGTGGATGATTGTAATGTATGATTTCTGATGCGTCTTGATTGTTAAAAAAGCACGTAATTCGTTACTTGACAAATATTTAGGTATATACAACGCATTAGAAAAGAACGGCTATTTTAGCCCATTTGTCATTGAAGCGAAACAAGGTAGGCTTACGGTTCACAAACCTCTCTCTAAACCAGGTTTCGCAATTTCGAGTCGCAGCCAGTCTCCACTTTTTGTGATAATTAATTCCAAAAATAATAAAATGGTTGGCGAGTTCGATCCCCAGCCGGTTTTCACTTTTTGTAACTAGATATTTTGTTTTTTTCTAATGTTTTATGATTTTCAAATCATTATAAAGTAGATTAATATGCTTTTGGTTTTTTTTAACCATTCAAAGACAGTTTTTCACTGGCCGAAAAAAATCTCTAATAACTTTATAATAAAAAAAAAAAAAAATTAGATAAAACCAACGACGTAGTAAATTTGTTCCGTGCGGGAATCGAACCCGCGACACGCAGCACTGCAGTCAATCGCTCAGCCACTGCGCCAACTGTGCCGTCACATTGTCAATCTTCTGCTGGCCCAACTCCTCAAGGACCGCTATATACAGCTTTAAAGTTTTTTTTTAACCTTGCCCCAGTCCAGGCCCACACTTGGAATTTCTCCTGTATCGTGGGTGTGTTTACAGACAGTTAAACTCACAAACAGCCAGACCCGGAACCACTACCTGTAGGCCATACAAAAATGTGATCCGTGAGGGAATCGAACCCGATACACGCAGCGCAGCACCCACTCGCTCAGCCACTGCGCCAACCGTGCGGTCACATAGCTGTGGCTGTGGCTCCCTCGGACATTGCTGCAACTTTGCTTAACGGTGGCCGGACTGCACATTCCGTTTTCATATTGCCGCTGAATCTTGCAAGTGAAGATACCTCAACATGCAACGTCACCAAAAACAGCGGCCGGGGAGTCCGTTTGCAGCAGTGCAAGTTTAAAGTGCATAAGAGGCGTTGAACCGCAGCTTGCAGGACATTCGCGGCAACCAGGCGCTGATGGGTGGCGTTGTCGTTTTGCTCGCAGGCGATTTTAGACAGATACTGCAAGTTATTGAGAGGGGCACACCGGCGGATGAAATAAACGCCTCAATAAATGTCTCAAGGCGTCGCCACTGTTGTCTGGGATCGAAAAGATCCATCTTACTTGCAACATGTGCGTCCAACTGTACAACGACCACGAAGCAGGTGTCTGCGAATATGCGGCTGCAAATGGGAGTGGGTCGTCTAGAATCGGACGCCGATGGGAAAATTCTATTTTCCGAAGATTTTGTCATCCAGTGGCTACAGAGGATGCACGCACATTCACATCATCACATCATGCACGTTTTTCCAAATTTGGGGGTTAATATAAAAAATGAAGGGTGGTTGTGTGAAGGGGTAGTGCTGTCGCCAAAGAACGAGTGTGTCAATCAAATAAATAAAAATGATATGATCATCGGCGTCGACATTCATAGACCTGTTGAATTTCTCAACTCCCTGGGGTTAACTCCCAGACTGTGCAATGGAACCAGGCTTCGTATCACAGAGCTGGGCAGTAATATTATAACAGTCACCATTATTACAGGAGTGGCTAAAGGAGAGAGCGGTTCAATTCAATTCTTTTAATGTTGTATACAAAACGGTATTAGAATAAATAAAGAAATAGCGCCCAACAAGGCGTTTGATTGTTCACTTTGAAAAAAAAGTCGTATGGCACCTTAATGTTCCAGTTTTTAAGCCATATCGTCGCCTCAACGCCGTTCATACCTCTGCCGCCCAGAATTACAGCGCCCAAAAACACGCCTTTTGTAGTCATCACCCACATTATCACATTTTGATCAGGCCTTCAGTTCTCACACACATCCTGCCTGTAATCCCCGAAGGGCACAGACGTGTACCTAACACCCACATTACACCAGTTATGTTGAAGTCCCATGTAATAGGGGGCGAGCCTATTGCCATCAATCGGGCACAAATCCAGACTCCGTAGCTGCTACTGATAATTCCTGATGGAATAACCAAACAACACTTTACCCAACCCGGGAATCGAACACGCATACACAATAAAATTTCCACGCGAACGAAGTCGCGGGCAACAGCTAGTATATTATAATAAAATTGTAACAGGCAAAAAATTTTTAATTCTTTTTTTAATTTTTCTGTATTTTTCGTAATAATTAGATTTAATTATTTTTCCCATATTTTTAATTGTTTTGATATCATTTGTAATTGTATCTGAAATTGATTAATAATTATAAAAAAATATATGGGGTCTTTATTAGAGCAACAGAAGCCAAAACGACAGTTTTTAGAATTTTTGTCTGTCTGTATGTCTGTGTTTCTGTCTGTATGTTTGTACAGGCATTACGCCAGAACTACTGCATGGATTTGAACGCAGTTTTCACCGCTCTACTGGTAGATGCTTAACTTAAAATATAGGCTACATTGGATATAGTTTTGGACCCTATAGGTGGCGCTGTGCGAAACAAGGGAGTAAGTGGATAAAAATATCTTTAATAACAATCCTTGTATAGTATTCCAGCATGAACAAAATAAGAATTTATTTACCCCTCATAGAAAATCCTCGCTCACGTAATACATTGAATAAAGCCAACTTAACGATCCATTAGCTTATATTGTTCAAATTTTATATTACCCAATTTCCTCGGAGCCTTTTATGAACACCCCATGCAATTAGGGGCAGATGATGTGATCCGACTGTTGGTAAATATCGTCAAAAGGTGTTGGTTTTTGTAGCAGTCAACCAGCATGGTAAGTTATCGTAGGTACCGCCCTTACTTGAGCATAATTCAATAAATCCGTAGGATCCTAAAAGCGTTGACTCGTAAAAGCTTTCAACATAATAATACTCAGTACTATTCCGATACTATGAATAGCTTACATTTTTGTAGAATTATATATTTCTCCTGATTCAATCGGGATTTGAATATGAAAGGCTTCATAGGACTGGTACTGTTAGCCTGCGTCATCCCACTGCTGGGTAAGGCCTCTCCCCATGACTTCTAGTTGTTTGATCCAGGGCTAATGTAAAGGTGCTTTTCAATGTCTAAATTGACAAGAAAATATAATTATTTAAAAAAATAGTTGATTATTCGAAAAGGTAGTTTCAAATGGACTAGAATTAGTAAGAAAGTTCGTTTACAGCTGTGAGTATTATGACGCTAATTATCATATACCCTAACATTACACCTATCTTCTAAAAATAATTAGGGAGAGGTGTATAGTAGCAACCAGATTTCACCATTTATGTTTACAATAACAAAAAGAAATCAATTTCGTATTGAAAATGGAGTTGAAAGCGATCCGCTTGCTGTTTTGTTACACAACTTCAAACCCCGGCTTATAGAATTCTACTAGAAAACTCAAAATAACTGGCTGCTGACGCGGAAATTGACCTGACAAAACCAAAGCACAGCGGGCATCAAATGATTCCTTTACTAACATTGAAAAATGAAATAAGGTTTACATTTCATAAAATGAACTTTTTCTAAGAAACACTATCAATTATAGCAAAGCTGATACTTTATTTTCTAATAAAATGATCATTAACTTGAATTCGCTTTTACTGAGCCAAATCCAAAGTTAATAGGATTCTTAGTAATTGTAGACGTTTGACTTATCAATATTTTATATCCCTTGGGGCTAATTTCTTTATCTGTTTTGGTACCAGCCTTAACAGTGAATTAGTTTGAGAGAAACTATTTTTTTATTAATTTGAAAAGTCATGGGTTGATTTTTGGCTTGAGTAATGTTGTAATTTTGGTAAGTCGTTCTAAGTACTTTTTCTTTTTTTCTTTTCTCAAGAATTACAAAATATATAAAAAAAAAAATGGTTCTTAGTGAAAAATTAAATCTCATTTGAGATTTCCCTCGAAACTTGCTGATTAAAAAAAAATCTAGTTATTACAATGATCTATGAAATTCTGCTAACATTATTCACTCTAAGACTATTTGCCCACCAAGGAAGGAACAATAATAACAAGGAGTAGTAAAGAAAAACTGTGTGAAGGGGATAATGTGATGAGCCACATTCTTACCTAGCTCGTTATGTTCCTGAAATAACTTGACCGTAATTAGCCTAGTTTCTGTTACATACGGGTAATTCAGAGATGGTTTGTGTTCCATTTGTACGGGTCAACGACTGCATGATGTCGTTATGGAATACTCACTACGAGTCAGCGGAATCAGACAGACTATTATACTGTTGTGTAAATAAAATACACACTATTTGCTCAAAGAAGATTTGTTTATACCGTATCCTACGAATATTAACTGTGCAATTAATTGGTAAGTAGGTAAGGTGCCTAGCTAAGGTAGTCTCGACAATAAATGAGCTCATACCTAAAAACAATTACCGTTTGTAATAATGCGAACCTCGGTACATTTGGTGCATCTTGAGCATTCAGCTTATATTAACATAATCAACCTATATGCTGGAACCTAGGAACTCGAGAGGGACTAAGCCGCTAAATTCATCACGCGGTGGATATCGTAGGTCGTTGAATTTTAGACTCTCGGACACAATGTTTTCAGTAACGTTTTGAGATGGTAATAATTTTTACCAGCCTTCCTCTCCTCGGTCTACGGTACCGAAAAATTAACCAGGGATATTCTTTCTTCGTCGCTGTTTGATTTTGAGGTGCCGTATTTTACCGATGCGTTGAACGCTTGGAAAATGGCTTGTCCTTTTTCGGATTTGCCCGACAACCTGTCCTCCCAGAGACAGTGGGACGTGCCGCTCTGCAGTATTGTACGGAATACCCTTTTAAACACGTCATTCAATACTGTGGAGCGTGCCCGTCTGCTGGCCGTGGGGGAATGGGAGTCGGGGTTGTGGCTTCAGGCACTTCCGTCATCCACCATTGGCACTATGATGGATGACGCATCGTTCCGGGTCGCTACGAGTCTACGCTTAGGCGCACCTTGTGTTGCCCCGCATCGGTGTCGCTGCGGTGAAGCTGTCGACAGCCTCGGACACCATGGCCTGTCCTGCTATAGGAGCGCAGGACGTATTGCACGGCACGCCAGCATTAACGACATTATTCGTCGAGCCCTTGCCAGCGCCGGCGTACCAGCGGTTTTAGAACCAAACGGCTTGGTACGTGACGATGGCAAGAGACCAGACGGCATGACGTTGGTGCCTTGGAAGGTGGGTAGGCCTTTGGTGTGGGACGCAACTTGTGTCGACACCCTTGCGCCATCTCACCTTGCAAGCCCGGCGGGCTGTGCAGGCCCTGCTGCTGCGGCTGCTGAGATCCTCAAGCGGCGCAAATACTGTAACCTTATTGGTAATTACAGTTTTGAGCCGTTTGGGGTCGAAACGCTCGGGTCATGGGGCCCGAGTGCGCGTCTCCTTTTTAAGGAAATCTCTCGCCGACTGGTCGACACTTCGCGTGACCAGAGGGCTGGCTCTTTCTTTGGCCAAAGAATTAGCATTGCCATTCAGCGTGGCAATGCTGCCAGTCTTCTGGGCACGTTTCCAGTTGACAGCGATGCGGAGGAGTACTTTGACGCACTCTGAAGTGTCCTTTTGTCATCGTTTATTATTTGTTTATGTTTTCTTACTTTAATTCTTTTTTTTCATTAGGTTAGTTCTATTTGTAGTCTGTATATAATGAAAATATTATTTAGTTATAATCAATATTCTTTTTATGTAACTATTAATGACACACTAAATAAAAATGTAATGAAATAAATTCCACGAAGTAAAGTGCCAGTCTGAGTTTGGGCCCTCGACTTGTGACGCGTATATTATACGGCAGGCCGCAACAACATGGCTCTGCAGTTTACTGACTGTTAAATTTCTCACCACACCACGTGTTATAGCTTGAAACGATATGAGGAAAAAAAGTGCGAAAACTAGTTGCTTGTTTTGCCCTCGTACCAGCATCCATGTTTTCAGCAACTTCTCCATTTCAGGTACTCATAAGCGACCCCAACGACTACCCCGAAACGACAATCCTCTACAGATACATAACCTTCGGGGAGTCTGTAGACATCAAGGTGGAACCAATGGTCTTCCAGAGCGACTCCAACGTTCGCAGAGTGGAGCCCAAGGACCGGGGGTGCTGGTTCCATGACGAGGTGGTGCTCAGCCATACTAATCGGTATAGCTATGAGACGTGCGTTACTGAATGCAAGATGAAGAATTATATGGACGCTTGTCATTGTGTGCCGTATAAGTATCCGAGAGGTAAGAATGATTCATTATCACTAAAACACAGTGACGAGGGCTTGAGGTTGCATTCTTGAGGTATTAAGCCCACTGCTTATGCTTACCACTTAGTTTATGTAGACTAATACATTCTCAATACCTATGTACTAGCTAGACAAATAGAAGATGCGATAAAGGCCATTAGAGGAACTATTTTAATTTTCACATGAAAACCATATTGAGTTGTGGTTGCATAGTCGACTTCGTAATTTCTTTACTACCTGGTTTAATTTCACCTGTAAGTCATAAAATAAAAAGGAAAGGCCTTTTGAAATGTGTTTCAAAATGTTTAAAGAATTTTTACTTTGAATTGCCATAAAAATAAAAGAGTTGCTTAACTTTTTTTTTCAGAAAAATCAACGCGTATTTGTGAATTCGAAGACTTGAAGTGTTTGAACAACGTGACAGGTAAATCCAAAAGAAAATATTAACTTATCCTTGCTGCCATTCAGTGTCACGTTTCATGTATTTACTTTGCCAATTAGAGATGCTTATGTACCGAAATAATCATGTTTATTAACAAGATTAAAGGTTAGAAGAATTATCCGTAAAATTTATATTCTGTTAATAGGGAATTGTGTTGTGTGTGTTTTGTGATGTATGTTATTCTCTTATGACTATACTTTGTAACTTGATAAAATCAAATCATTTCATCGAGTAAATATTGTGAAAATCAGCACTTTTTGAACGTCGAAAATAACATTAGACAGTCCCCTAAAACGCCCACCGTTTGACATTTAATACATTATTTAAGAAAAATTCAATTGCAACTAAGATGAAGTCTCTTTGAATGAATTTTCAATTAGCCAATTGAATTGCCAATCGCATCGATTGGGACAATATGAGCTAAGGTAAACATCAAAAAAATTAAACCATCAAATATACACACCGACGCGAAAACAGTTACCACGTATTCAGTACATCATTTTGAGCCCCATCATTGATTCTATTTTCTAGATTGTGGGTAATAAAACTATGGTTTATATTATAGGATTAATTATTTAAACAATTTTTAAGTTGTGATTATTTAGTGAATTTTCCTTAGTAGAATTAACCAAAACCCTTAGGAAAATGAGTAAGTACCAAGACCAACTCATGGTTCGAAATCTCTTAAAGATGCATTAAAATAAAGGAAAGCAATACTGAATCACGTCTGAACTAAGGTAATTAGGAAATTGCCAGTGCATTGCGGCTTAGTGTCACCTGTAATAAGATTCGTAGCGCTTAGAAACGACACGTACCTTGTTTTTATTACTGGTAACTGACAAAAATTGGGTGTGTTTGACGGCAATTTAGACTTTACGAAAGTTCGTATGAAAATCGAGAAAAGTATATATAAAACGCTACTGAAGCCACTGAAGGCACTGAAGGCACTTAACTGTTATCTGAATTCTCAGCCAGTTTCAAATATTGAAATCGTTAGTAAGGGCCTTGTCACAATGGCGATTTGCGAGCGAGTTTAAAGCAAGGCGAGTACGCAGCATTCTTATAAGGAAACACTGCTGTAAGCTTTGTTACTTCGAAAACGCAGGAAACGAAAACGAAAGCAGATACAATAACGAATATGGCAGGTTCATTACTCCGAGCTCGCTGCGCACTCGCTTGCAAATCGCCAGTGTGATAAAGACCAACCAAGAAAAAGATGGTCACTTCAACAATGACGTTTGGATATTAGTGGAACATCGGGTCCATGTGTGAGCAGACCTAATTCGGAGTATCTACTTATAGTGCGCTCACATCTGGCCCCGAGATAGACGGGATTGTGTTCTTCAATGTAAATAGAGTCGGTCAAACATTTTAGATCCTTAGATCTGGGAATCTAAAATGTGCCCGACTTTATTCTCTCTCTTACATTTCGAGGCCACATTTCTCATAATTAAATCTAGCTTCAGGGAATGTCTTGTACATTATATTATAGAGGCCGTTCTATGTATTCTGAGTTATTATACATACTAGAAAACGAAGTAATACCCTATAGAAGTTGCTATGTAATTTCTTGTAATAATGATTTAATAAAGGTTCAAAATGGCCATTATTTCAACAGAATGAAGTAGTAATAAGTAATAAGTAGTAATAATAAGTACTCCAACTCATATTATTGTGACAAGTACCTCAAAGTCGCCGGAGATCAGAGCTACAACCAATTGTAAATTTAAAACAAATGACTGTCCAACAGTCATTTGTTTTTAAAGCAGAATGTGTTGAAAACATTTTGTTAAAACTTAGCTTATTAATGTAATATTAGCCTAATAATCAATAATCAATCCAAACGCGGACATTGAAGTCCTAAAATTGACTAAGGACCTTTAAGGCTGTGTAACGGAACAAGGGGGCTTGGTAAACTAGGTTTATTATTAGTTCGAATATAAACTCAAATCTTTGTTAAAATACATACAAAGGCATCATATTTCATGTGCCTCTATTTCTGTTCTCCAGCGACTTAAATAACTTCTTGGTGTTTTAGTATGAAGTGAAGTCCTCATTATAAACGACTAATTGAGATATATTTTAATTCTGTTAGACTGTTATAAAAAAATACCCATAGTCCTTTTCTATATTTTTTTAAGAAACTTGAAAATTTATGTAATATTGTTTTACTTTTTGGACTAAAATTTTAAGTAGGTATTTTTTAACTTCATGGCTAAGGTTGATATTTAACTTCAAATTCTTTCTTAGGGTACTTAGATTTTTCGAGAATTCTTATCTGATCTAAAGATAAAAAAAATACCTACGCGTCGTTGCCGAATATTTTAAGATGTCGCTTTGAACCAAAGAATCTCAAGGGGGTCGAAGTAATAGGCTATTACGGTAAAATATACCCTTCAAGTGCGCGCGCGGACGGAGATAGCGAAAAAAAACAACTTGAATCAATTAGAACATACCTACTTGAGTATTAGAAGAACACGGGTTTTGTTTTAGCTTCGTTGAGCAATAAGGTTTTATCACCTAAGTAAAAATACACCAAAAAAAAAGGTGTTTTAATTGCTTTGCAGGGCAGTGAACTTTTAATACTACCTACATCAAAAAGGACACTTGAAAAAAAAAATATTATTATTATTAATTTATTATTATGTCAAAATAAAGCCTACGTCCAGCAGCAGACGTCTTTCGGCTGAAATGATGATGATGACGTCAAAATATATAATTTTAATAATATAATTATATCAAAAAAATACAACAGGTAGCTATTTTACTTGTCACAAAATGAAAAATGTTATCATATAATATAATTTTATTTAAATAGCCTTTCAGAGGACCAGTCACAAGTAAGCCTTCAGAATGTTGGAATTCGCAAGCTTTTAAGTGATTATTGTATGTTTGTTTTCAAGAGATACTACTTTCAAATAATTATCATCAAGTCCGAATAATATTATATGAAAGCACCGGTGTCCTTTGTCACAGTCGCCATTAATTCCTGTATCAATTGATTCGTCGGCAATATCTGCTTGTACTGAATAAATATATTTAGATATCGCCAACGGCTCAGTTTATCAATTTATTATAAGCAAATCAGACATAGAATATTAATTAGCTTTTAAAAGTCTATGATTATGTTAGAAATGTCTGATTATGGGCTTTTCCAATGAGTGGTACTTTCTGGCCGGGCCACAAAAGCAATTAAAACAATGTACATAATTATGTTCATTATTGTACATGATTTAAAAAAAGAACAATAACGGTTGGCGAGAAATTGAATAAAATTGTTGGCGCGGCCATATACAGGGTGTAAGCGACAGTCCTCCACAGACTGATGGGGTAGATTCAGTATATCATACTGAGATGACCTGTACAAGAAATTATTTCAGGAATGTTATAGGAATCCGATAAATTTGATTTGTTTAATTTCCTCATACGCAATGTATCGTTACCGTGCCAAAACGCACGCAGCGAACGGCAAGCGCGACGACGAGTTCAATGAACGCTGTAGCTAGGCAGAAAGTGAGCAGCTGATTTCACGCGTTGTTCGTTAGAGTATTTCAACATCCATTGTTGGTTTTTTGATTTTAGCCGTATTATTTACATAAATGGAGTGCTGCGTACAGGGAATGTAGTTTTACATTGAAATAAATAAATAGTAACTGAAAAAATGATAAAAAGTTGAAAATTTTACGGAGAAAAATTCTGGTGGATTATGATTCAAAATAAGAAGCTGAATGCACCTTGTCAGTTTGTGGAGGGCTGTCCCTTACACCCTATAAATAGCATACTTCTATAACCGCGCCATCACGTGCACTGCGATAAATAGTCCAAACATATACAAACTCATTGGTAAACAAGTTAGTCTGTTATTCTTTCTATTTATTATGAAGAAATACTGCAAGAAGTCATTGTCACATCACATTTCGTGAAAATATTGATTGCTTTCGATTTATTAAACATAGATTAAAACACCTTTTACGTTTTAAATCGTGTACTGTCTATCTAAAAGCAACAGAAATCATGCATCAATAAGTTATCGTAACACTAAATAGGTATGGTCGAAGTTTGGAGGATGGTAGGCTTAGTAAATGTGAAAAAGTGGAAGAAAAACAACTAGATAAGGATTTTATTATAGAGATTTGAAAAGGATTTTTAAAGATTTAGTACCGAATAGTACAAGTATTTTACTGGGTAAATATTCTAGGAATAGCTCATTATTATCTTGATCTAATCATGTTGTTGCTTCTGAAAAGGTTCTTATCGTATTTGAAAAAATGTCGAACGAACGTCGTTATTTAACTGATTTTATCGATAGCTCTTTCAAAAGGTAACTTGTTGGTAAAATGTAATGTCACCGTTTTTTTTAATTCTGTGGGCAAAGCTGGTAGTAGCAACGACGAAAGCTACTTCAATACCATAAAGACATTGTTTATTTATGGCTTATGTTTAACTTACCACCAGATATAGTAACATATAACAGACAAAAATAGTAAATGATCACCAAAATTAAACCCGCATTTTAATTTAAAATTGTAACCAAAGTTTTAACATCTCGCTATCCTATTTAAGCAAATTGATTCCAAAAAAATCATTGTTAACCCAAAAATAGTTAATGAACACCAAATTATTAACCACATTTCAATTTAAAATGACATGCAAAAACATAACATCTCGTTATGCGATTAAAGTAAATTACCCTCGGCAAAAAAAATATTTTGCCAAACATAGTAAATAAGGTTCACTAATGTTTTACCTAAACTCCTTACATATATTTTGATTCTTTTTGTTCAAAATAACCTAACCTAACCTAAAGTCGGGGTGCCCTAAGTCCCGAGTTTGCTTCGCTCGCTATTGATTTTTAAGTATTTGTTGATCCGTTAATTAAAATTACCGTTGTGTCTAT
The DNA here is from genome assembly GCA_963082995.1 of Noctua comes. Taxonomy (NCBI): domain Eukaryota; kingdom Metazoa; phylum Arthropoda; class Insecta; order Lepidoptera; family Noctuidae; genus Noctua; species Noctua comes. Next base: position 1,210,956 of record OY720269.1, read on the forward strand.
TTAATATATATAAAGTTGCGCTTGCGGTGCGATGGGAGGGGATTGCAAGCCGGAGACATAACTTAATATGGCATCATAATACTTTGGTTGCCATAAAATGTAGGCTTTTTACCAAATACAGTGGTTTATTTAGGCAGAAATAGCGCATTAATTTGCTCACTAAGATTTGGTGATCATTTACTACATTTGGTGTTCGAATACAATTTGAAGTGCAGTCGTGACTAAAATAGCTAGTACTATTGTAATTTTAGACTTTACTTTTCTGGTGTCAAGTATATATTTTTGGTAAAAGAACTAAGGGTATCAAAGCTTTTTATGGTGGTCATAATATTTAACCCCTTTATTTATCTATCTATACATATAATAAAATCGTAGACTTTCCGTGTCTGTACATTATATATTTTTCCAAAAAAATCACTGGAAGCAGCGAGAAATAAGTGTGATAGAAAGTAAAAATTTTTTTTTTTTAATTTTTGTTTTCTGTTTGTCGGTTTTTCGGTTTGTCGGTTTGTCTGTTCGTTTGTGCGCGCATCACGTAAAAACCCCTTATTGTATTCAAAATCGAAATATTACAAAATAAGAAGCATTGTTCTAGGTATTATTTAGCGTTTATTTCGTCAAAATCGATCAACAGACGCAAAAGATATTAATATTTAAAATTTTGTTGGTAACCTCATGCGCGATTTCTATGATAAAAATAATTTAAGTAAATAGGTTTTAGTAGTCGTAGTGTTGTCGGAATGACTGAAAATTAATTTTGTTTTATTTTTCCTTTCGTCTTTACTCTTTGCACTAAAAATTTGGCACTGAAAGAGAGGTTTAAATATGAGAAATCTATCTAAATATATGAAAGCGAAAGGTCACTCACTCACTCATGACGAAATATCGAAAACCGCTTGACGTATAAAGATGAAATTTGGCAGGGAGGTAGTTTATAGTTAGTAAACGTCCGCTAAGAACGGATTTTGCGACAGGGCCGGATTAAAAAGGTCTAAGGGCTTTCGCAAGTTTGAATGAAAGTCCTTCATTTTTTGTGCTACAAACTTGAAATTTGGCAGGGAGGTAGTTAATAGTTAGTAGACGTTCACAAAGAACGGATTTTGCAACAGGGCCGGATTAAGGAGATCTAAGGGCTCTCGCAAGTTTGTATGAAAGTCCTTAAGTTTTTGTGCTCCAAACTTGATATTTGGCAGGGAAGTACTTTATAGTTAGTAAACGTTCGCTTAGAACGGATTTTGCGACAGGGCCTGGTTAAGAAGGCCTAAGGGCTCTCGCAAGTTTGGATGAAAGTCCTTAAGTTTTTGAGCTCCAAACTTGATATTTGGCAGTGAGATAGTTTATAGTTAGTAGATGTTCGCTAAGAACGGATTTTGCGACAGGGCCGAATTAAGGAGGTCTAAGGGATCTCGCAAAAAGTCATTTAATGTTGTATACAGAACGGTATTAGAATAAAAAGCGCTAAACAAGGTTCACTTTGAAAAAAAGTTGTATAGCGCCAAAATACACCGATTTTTGAAGCCATATCGTCGCCTCAACGCCATTTAATTTTGTTTCGGACCTCTGCCGCCCAAAAGGACGCCTTTTTTAGTCATCGGTACCTACCTTTTGATCTGGCAGTCAGTTCTCACACATAACATAACGTCACGCCTTAAACCCCCGAAGGGTTGGGCAGACGTGTACCTTATCGTACATACACATTTCGCCAGTTATATTGAAGTCCCATGTAGTAGGGGGTGAGCCTATTGCCGTCAACCGGGCACAAATCCAGATTCGCACCAAATATCACCCAATCTCATTTTGATAAACCTCACGAGAGATTAGGAGCGAGATGAGGGGGTAAAGCCAAATCTCACGACATCCCACGAGGGGGGGAGGGGGGTCGAAAAATCGCCTTACGTAATTAATGGACGCAAGCATCTCCTTGCTTAAAAGGTGATCTCCAAATCATGTGTGTGATAACTTTATATAATTGAAGTAAACATTTTTTTTTAACACTGCCCGACCCGGGAATCGGTCCCCACGCTTAGTATTCGCGCTTGCGACCACTAGACCAACGAGGCAGTCTCACACATGCACACCAAAATTTCCACGCGAGCGAAGTCTCGGGCAACAGCTAGTAACAAAATAAAAATCATAACATAAATCATATAAATCATAACAAAATGGTGATTAAGTCCTACTGCAAGAAAATGGATCATCCAAAAATCGGCGCCATCTGGGATTTTCATTTTGACAAACACTGAAAAAAAACTCAGTCCACCTTCAAGTAATAGCAGGAGTGATCTTATATTTACTTTACAGAGTAAACCTCAGTGGCCATTAAGTCGCGGAAAAGTCCAGTCGCGCAAGTGTCCATGCGCGCAAAAGCATATGCGCGCATAATATGTCTTTTCGCGCAAGTGTTCTGATACCCAAGAAAATTGGAGTGACAAAGCGCAAAATAATTTTTATCTATTTTATAGTGTGCGAGTCATTCGTGGGACTTAAAAATATAACTGGAGAAATGTGAGTTAACGATAATATGTTTGTATACCACTGTAAGTACCCTTCGAGGAAATACAGCAGTGAAATGGTTTTTTTCAATTTATCAACCCAAAAAGTTGGCGAATTTATATTTGGTGTATAAGTTATATTAAAGTTTTGTAGAGAAAACAAAGTGTCAGGTAGAAATTATTGTATCTCAGTGTTAGGAGTTTTCTTTTGGGAATCTAAGAAAAATGGGCTTCAGTCTCTTTTGTGCTTATAAGATACTTAAATCATCATCATCATCATTTCAGCCGAAAGACGTCCACTGCTGGACATAGACCTCCCCCAAATTTCACCACATTGACCGGTCCCGTGCAACTCGCATCCAGCGGATCCCTGCTACCTTCACCAGGTCATCGGTCCACCTTGTGGGAGGCCTTCCAGCGCAACGTCTTCCGGTTCGCGGTCGCCACTCCAGAACTTTTCGGCCCCATCGGCCATCCGTTCTGGAGCAATGTGCCCTGCCCACTGCCACTTAAGTTTGGCTATTCTTCGGGCTACGTCGGTAACCTTGGTTCTCTTGCGGATTTCCTCATTTCTGATTTGATCACGCAAGGAAACTCCGAGCATAGCCCTCTGCATTGCCCTTTGGGTGACTTTAAGTCTTCTGATGAGGCCCATTGTGAGCGACCATGTTTCGGTCCCGTATGTAATCACTGGCAACACACACTGGATATTTAAGACACTTAAATAGACCTGTTTAATTGTTTATTCTTTTGGTAAAAAAAGTATACAAGGTGGAGACGACAATACGACAATTTTGGCCAAGGTTTTTGAAGTAGCGAGTTGGCAACATGTGTTTAACGTTTATACCGATGCGGGATTCGTTAACCTGTTGGTGGTAGCCTATTATCTACACTATGTAGAAAATGCTAAAAATGAAAAATAACGTCCTGTGAATAAATTGCATACAAAATTCATTCGAAAATATCCAGTAATTTTCGATTGAATTTTTGTATGCCGATTGGGAACGTCATGAGTTACATACAGTTTAATTTATTGTCGCATTGTCGTCTCCACCCTGTATAAATATTTTAACTTAGCCTACAAAGGTATGACGAGAGCTGTATTGGACCAGTGGAAACTGCCGAGACTTATGATTTGTAACTTTGAACCCCGATGACATTTTACCTTGTGTAAATTATTTTATCACAACCAGGGGGTCTACTCTGTTTCTCCGAAACGAAACTTCGGAAACGAACGAAATTTAAACGAAGTTTCGTTAGTGATCCTACTCTATTTCATTTTCGGACGCGCACAAGAAGTTCGAAGCCATAGACAAGTTTCGTGAACGAATGAAATCTATAATATTGTGTGGGTCTTTTTTGATGTCATTTAAAGTAAGTTACGGTTTTTACTTTAACTTATAATTAATAAACTCTTTTGCTTTATTTTTACATTTTACATTTAAAATGTGATTTATTGAATATTTCTTGTAATATTCATGCAGAAAATATAAATATTTAGATAAAAATTCTATTTTCGACGACATTCACCGCGACACTATAAAACACCCTTTCACTGTCATTGTTAACCGACTAATTTGAAGAGTACTATTTCATGCCAACAATGGGTAGTAACGTAAGACGACCAAAAATGTCTGTATATTCACAATCTAATCATAACATGTCAACTTACGATTATTTGTTTGAATACTTTGAAAAGTTTTCTAAATTGTGTTTCTCAAGTGTTGTGTTAAATAAATCATGTTTCCAAGTGCGTTTTTACATACTTCGCAATCGCGATACACACTTAAGAAAGTTTCAAGTCATATTGTCGTAGTCTGCTATTTGTATTTTGGGTCTCCACAAGTTTAGATTTAAAAACTTTGTAAGTAAATATCATACTATACATACATAATATTAGATTTTTCACTAACACTAAATATCGCTTCTTCTAATAATAACCATATAAACATCTTTTCAGTTTAAAATGGCTCCACATACGGGTTCGGCTACTCCCGAATACTTTGGCTACTCGAAAACTTGCCGACTGAATCCGTAATTTCCTACAAACTCTTAAGTCGGGAATTTCGCTAATATTTAGTTGATTGCGCAGGCGGCGTCGGTTCCTTCTACACTCTATACGTTCTTCACGTAAAGCAGCTTCGATTAAAAGCATTATTGTAGCCATTGCCAATAATTTTCTCATAATATTTACAAAACTAAACGTAAAACGAAAATCAAAAGGTAACACTTTTGGTTTCGTCAAATTTGAGGTTAAAATTCCGAACAATCGTCTGTCAAATTCAAATATTCGTTCGTAATATTTCGAATTAGAGTAGATTTAGAGAATCTAAACGTCAAACAATTTTCGGTCGTGCGAAATTTCGGAACGAAATTGAACCGTGGTAGGAAATACGCGAAATTTCGATCGAAACTTCGTTTTTCGTTGAATAAGAGTAGACCTCCTGGGCTCGGAAATCGGTTGAAATTCTGAACCGGTTAGAGTAACCATGGAGTTTCTAGCCGGTTCTTCTCCATAGGAAACGACCAACCTAAACCGTGCACCTTTTTGTCGACGTTTTATAAGTGCCATCGAGGCCTATGCGAAATAAATATTTTGATTTTGATTTTGGTTACGGTAATTGATTCCAAACCGAAATGTGAACCTGAAAGGTTTTTCATAGTTTTTGGTTTTGATAGTGAAAATTAACCGGTTAAAATAAAGTTTTAAAGGGTCCCCGGCCCCCGCCACCCTCGCTCGCACTGTCTGGACGTTGCCGTAGACGAAAAAAAATACAAATTACGGAATTAACCGGTTAATTTGGATGTCAACACCGTTTGTGCTTATGTAACCGGTAACCTTAACATTTGGGTTACATAAAAACAGTTCACGTGTTTAACCGGTAAATGAAGGAACGATATATTTACCGGTATATGATCGAAATTAACCGCTCTTTTTAAACCGGTTCCGAGCCCTGATCACCAATGCTCTCGCAACGGTGAAGGAAAAACAATATAAGCGACCCCGCATGGCCCACACCAGAAACAAAAGCATGTGACATCCATCAACTCGCACTGGGCCCGTCTGGTGGATTAAGAAAAAACCGCCCAAGTACGAGTGAGACTCGCGCACCAACGGTTCCCTACAAACTTGTAGGTATTTTGTTATTAAACTACATGTAATTTGCAGTTATCAGATTTATTCCTTTACATGTCCTGTAAGACATTGCTTCTTGCCAAATTTCATGATTCTAGGTCAACGGGAAGTACCCTTAAGGTTTTGACTCCCTTGTGAAATCGCAAAATATGCGACAGAAATGGTCATATCAAAAAGGTCATATCAAAATATTTTGATTGCGTAAATTTGCAAGTTTAATTTTTTTCACAACTGAAAGAAACCGTAGACCCAACTATTTGATAAAAAATTTAACTTGATACCTTTACGCGTTCCTGAGAAAATGGGTCTTGACAGACAGCCGGACAAGAAAGTGATCGGAAGGACATGACGAGCGTACAAAGTAGCAACAAAAAATTTAATACCAGACACATACAAATCATAACACATATTTATAAACACAACAGGACGGAACAAGAAAGTTGACAGCTTGTACGTCGTGACTGCGACAAGAAAGTTACCAATCGGCATGATGCTATGCTAGAATTGAATTAAATTCCCGTTTTTGTCATTTGTTTTATAATCGACTATTTTTTTTTGTGTTTTGGTTTAAGTTTTTTTTAAGGTTGTGTGCACTTGTGGCATGTGCCAAATAAACCTATTTTCTTTTTTAGCAGTTAGTAGATTATGTTGAGCCATAAACAGAGCCATATTGCAGTGATAACTCCGCAGCAATATTACATAGTTTACGGCTCAATATAATCTCTCACTTTCACGACACACTTTTATTAAATTCCTATAGCATGTCTATGCCTCTCGAAGGCGCCAGGTGTGATCTGAGTGTTATCCTTCTTTAGAACAGGACTGTCAAGAGTCTTGAAAATAATAATTGAGACCAAGCGTCAAGACACTGCCAACAGTAAGATTTAACTTTCGAAAGCCACATAAGATTTTAAACTATCATGGTCACTAACATTATTATTAATTCTAGAAACCATGTTTACTGTTTTCTATGAGTTCCCAATATTTCGGCGCTGTTGCAAGCACCATGATCACGGATAAACTGAAGTTATTGCGGGTGGGTGTTTATGACCAGACAAATCGGTCTACCCTCTTTCTTGTTCGTTTTTTGCACTCAGTACCGCTACCACTGTCACTCGCAACTCGATTCTGCTCCCGACGCGCGACGCACGAAACTCACTGTGTCCGCTCGCATACTTTTTTCGGCACTTTCCGCTTTTTACACAGCTGGACCACTGGATTCCAGGCTCTCGACAGAATGTCGGGAACTCATAGAAAACAGTAAACATGGTAAATATCCCGTTTCTAGTATTAATAATATCGAAAGCCATGTTTAAAAGGAGTATTTAACACAAATTAAAAATAAGCTTAACGTTCCCATAGAATAGGGGACGAGCATATTACCATCAACCGTATACGAGTATATTACCTTTGCCTGACCTGGGATTCGAACCCGAGACTTAATGCAGTAGTATGCATCTACTAGAGTAACCGTGTAGGTGTAAAGGCAATTTTTACATGACACCGCTCGTTCGCGCCGTCGCATCCCGGCGAAGCAAATGTATGTGTGTATGTGAGAGGCGGTGAGCGCCGCTCGTCTGCGAGGTGTACGTGTGTAGGCATCAACGGATTTCATACAAAAAAATGCGACGTGAGGTCCGTGTCACCGCACGCCTGTGCAAACGCGCTGTAACGTGTGAGAATCGCCTAGTTGTTAAATAAATGTTCTCTTACAGTACATAAATCTACGAAGGAAATGCAGTGCGATCCCATTTGCTATATGGAGTGTCGCGACAAGAAGTACCGCGCTACCAGTGACCTGACGCCTTTTCTGTCTGACAACTATCCGGATGAAGTTACGTGAGTCGCCTTTTGTACGTCTTGAATCCGCTTTGCTTTTGTTTTGGTCCATAAATTCATTCAGCCAGCTACTATCGCAACTTTACCGCTAAATACAGCTGCTTATTTTTTTTGTAGACTCAGGTGTTCTGATTTTAAACCTTCAAAATAGTTCTATGAATTCGTGAATACTTAAAAACTAGGTCCCTATTTTCTATGTTGAAAAAACAAGGTTATGATTTCACATGGTAAAATACAACAAATATTTTTATGCTTTTTCTTCAGCTCTATTAGTCTATTTGCCGAACTGCCGAATATTGTTTGAGGTCCTAAATATTTTTTAACAAACTTTAGGTTTTCTTTTCAAGAAATTTCAAGTAAAATATTTTGATTACAAAACTTTCATTGAACTAAGTGCTTTTGTTTTGAACCTAGTACCTATTTATAACAAAAACATTTTTTGCTCAAATTACTTTGATTTGGAAGTTTACTTTTGTTAATGCAAAAATAAATCAAAACTTGACAATTGGAATTGACAAAATGGAAGAAAAATTATTCGGGAAACCATTATCGAACGAAATGGAGCCAGTCCAAGCTTGTAAATCGAGTAGCTAGTCCTAGAGACTTTACAATAAAAAACATTTAACTTTTAATTAGGTACAGCAAAAGTTGGCATGTTGTTAAAAATAAACGGAATTATGAACTGGTCAAGTTTGAATCAGTTTTACGCCAATTTGAGTTGGAAAAGCAGAAAACAGAGCACCAAAATAATCAAACAAACAATTATTTTCCTCGTCAGCTCGTAGCCTAGTTCTGGACCGACTCAATTTGGATTGCCATCGACATGCATAGAAAAATTTCTTATGTATTTAAGTAATGAAATGAAAAATTATGGAAGGAATCCCGGTCAATGGTAAAAATCAGGGAAAATCTAAGGATCAGTAAAGATCTGTAGATCAGTCCACCGTTTTGGTAGGCGGTTGACTACCAAAACGGTGGACTGATCTACAGATGCCAAGCCAGGGCAAAACATCAACACTATGGGATTCTTAAAATTGAGCACAAAGAAGAAAAAGAATGAAAAAACACATTATGCTTTACCTAATAATAATAAATTGAACTATCTTACGGTTACTCATAAACTTCCAACAACTGGGTCAGTAACTTGCTTAGTAAACTTTTACAACCAGTCATCATCTGTCGGGCTTTTTCCCAACTATGTTGTAGTCGACTTCCAGTCTCAGTCTCAGTCCACGGGGCGACTGCCTATCTGACCTCCACAACCAAGTTATTAAAATAATAAAAACCGAGTTTATTTATAAACATCAAAATTTTAGGCAAGAAATCATTCAATTAAAACCCTTTCAGAATTAAAACATCTGCGGAAATGTCCGCCCACACCGCGAGCCGAAGGTTTCGCATTAATATTCATTTAATTCTACCAGAAAAGCCTGTTATACCATCAACAAACTTCTAAAATGGTGTTTCGCACACAATAATTGACGCTCGACGCTTGATGAGATGGAAATTTCTGGAAAGATCCTATCAAAAATTATATAGGGAATGGATTATATGATTTGAGATGTCGTTGACCTTATTCTAATCTGGTGTAAGTCATAGTTCTCCAGGATGCCGAAAAAAACATTTTTATTCCGTAATGTTCTTAGGAAACTTGAAATTAATGTTCTAACGAAAATATTATCTAATTATATATTTTACCGTTTTGTTAGATATAACACTTTTAGATCACCCCACCTAAGACGCAAAATATCGTTGATTGGTCAAATTTAGACTTACACCGTATTAGAATTAGGTCGACGATATATTTCAGAAGTGGTGATCTTACGGTTAGAGCTCCCAGAAAATAGCCCATGGTCCTTTAATATAGAAAGTCCTTTTCCGTCTTTGTCTTAACCAACTTTGAACATCAGAGCTTGGTTCCAGCTACCAACCTTTATTGGTAAAACAACTTTCGACTCCAAGGTATTTTACCATAAGTATCTTATAACATAGGGAAGGTGAACCCAAAATAGAAAGTTGGCACTTTCTGAACATCCAGTTTGCATTACATAACGATCTATGTTTCTCTGAAGTAACGCTTCAGATTTCCTATTAACGGTGCCAGTTCATTTCATTTTTGTTTATGCGAAATTTCGTTTTCCGACTTCAAAGAATATTTTAAGTGATTTATACCCATGGAAAATGCTTGGCACGGTGTTTGTGGCCCCATGTGAATTATGTCCCCATAGAGAAAACACTTCACAGAATGATCCAATTTATGACATGGCAATATTCTATAACATAGTTTGACAACTTGTCATCAAATAATCCCATGAATATCTAAATGCCCCCGAGGGTAGTAAAATTTGTATCAAATGGCCTGAGTTTTTGAAATATTTTGTAACAAAGGAGTAATTACACAACCATTCTCAAAGTTTGTCTAACATAATGGCAATAATGATAGCTGTGTATAGTGTTTTTTTTTGCAAGCCATATCCATCTATACTAATGTTTGTGAAAAACAAACCTTCGAAAATGTGCTTACAAATCTATAGAACTAACAAATCAGACAGGAAAAAATAAAAAGTTAGTAAAACCAAATAGAGACTAAGTTTTTTTTTCGTGTAGTTCGTAGTGACCACAAATTTTTAAGTAAAACTCGTAGGTTCGTTAACTTTTACTTGACCTGAAGGATTAAGTAAAGAGGCTAGACAGTTATCCGATTGGTCTGCCTGATATTCTAAAAGGTACTTTAGAAAAGTTCGCGTAGTGGCAAAGGTTCGGTTTATAATGATGTAGTTGTAGGTAGCCCTCAATACGTGTCTCTGTAATGTTACGAGTCACAACCTATCTTTAACCCCCAACCAAAATAGAGGGGTGTTATTCTCTTTGTTATGATGCCCACATTTTACCTTCAAAACTGTTTGCGTGGGTGTTCCTTTTAAAAGAGTGAAATAACTAAATAGTCTGGGTTAGTTTTTCTAGGTTTTTGTCTGTTTAACAGTTGTTGAATTTTGTTACTTTATATAGTTATTCCTGAAAACTATCTTACATATTCTCGTCCTTTTATTAGAAACAACTAACACCTATGTTTAAATATTTTTGGTTTATATATTACTTGTTGCTGAACAAACAAATTATCCTTTCAGTCTTTCCGAAATAAAGGGATAATATTATTTGATCCTCTAAATCTAAATATTAATATTGTAAATGAGCACTTTTAAAAATAAATGATGTATTTTTTATGTTTAATCTTTATATTAATTATTGCGTCTATATTAGTTGGTCTACGGATAAACTATAAATGATCTTCATTCAAGGTAACATGATAATTATGTTTAAACATAATTAATATTTGGCATACAAAAAATATATTTGATCCTCTTTTGAAGTTATTGGTCTTTTTGGCAAGAACGAGCGAAGCGAGCTCGAGACTTAGGGAACCCCGAATCTGGTTACTTTAAGGGCGCACGGAATGACAGCTATAATTCTAATTTTGCCCCCGCCTCCTCAACCTAGATAGTTTTTTCCCGCTCGCACTATCAAGAAGATTATTTTAGGTTGAACTAGTATTTGTGTCCACTATTACGTATATTAATCATATTTATCCTAAACTATATTCAATGTATCTCAACTCGTCTTTCATTGAACTCGCCTCACAATACACTACACTATTGACGGAACGATGACAAATACTCGTCATCTGCCTAGCCTTTTTCCATGTGTTGGGGTCGGCTTCCAGCCTAACTGGATGCAGCTGAATACCAGTATTTCACATGGAGTGACTGCCTCTACAGCTCAGTTAATACTGGGTAATACGATACCCCTTGGTAAGACTGGATGTCAGACTTTCGGGCCCCTGACTACCTGAAACGACTTTCAAAGATCTACAAATGACAGCCAGGGCCAACGACTTTACGTACTTTCCGTGGCAGGGAAGAGACTCGGTATGTAATCGGTGGTCACCTATGCACGGACCAACCTAGGGAAGCGTCAATCGGATCTTCTGCGCAAAAACAAAGAACTTTCTGAAGGCCGAAGCCGCACGGCCGGGGGGCAGGGCGGTCTGAGCTGTGACTGGTTAGAAAGCTTGAAGTTTCAGGGGAAAGGGTTTTACGATGAAAACAACGGGTATAAAAAAAAAAGTTAATAGATACCTCCTGCTTTATACCTAGATCTACTGTCCTGAAAAGTTTCATGACTTATTTAAAGTTTTTAATTGAACATTATCCATTTATAATTATTTTAGAGGTAACTTAAGTATTTTTCTATTGAGAATTCGAGATATAATGTTTACATTAAAAACTTTTTTTTTGGAATCTTGTTTTTGAAACAGATACAACTTAGAAGTAGTCTAGTTTGGTGTACTAATGTTTTACCTAAACTCCTTTGACAAATTTTTAGTTTATAACCAACGTTTCAAATACTATTTATTACACAAACAACGTATTCCGCAGATGTTACATTTTATAAACTATCACTTTACAAGCATTCCTTTGGCAAACGCTTCGCTTTACAAATGTTTCACATGTTATTTAAACATTTATAAATTTTTCGTTTATTACATAATATATTTTGATTCTTTTGGGAAAATCACATTTAACCTAAATGTCACTATAATAAATCTTCTAAACCAGTCACAAAGTATTAAGCTATTTTTTTGTGTAGTTTCGTAAGTTTTTAGTGTAGAAATTCATCTAAAGTTCAAGGTAAATAACATCAATATTTTGTAATAGGCGTGATCGACGACGTAGCCCCGCCGCGCGGGCCTCCTATTTCTGTTTGCAGGGTTTAAAGTAACCTAACCTAACCTAACCTAACCTAAAGTCGGGGTGCCCCAAGTCCCGAGCTCGCTTCGCTCGCTCTTGATTCCTACGTATTTGTTGTTCCGTTAATTAAAATTACCGTTGTGCCTATTTAATGAGTTGAATTTTTATGAGTTAATCGTTTTTATTTCAAACGTTGTTTTACGAGATGACATGCATAAAAAAAGAATTGTTTGTCAAATAATACATCTCTTCTCTACATATAATAAAATCGTTAAAATCCGGTCCGATGTTCCGACCTGGCGCAAAAACTACTGCATAGATCCTGTTCAAATTTTGCACAAATATCTGTAATAGGCTTCTTCAAATGTTAGGCTATATATTATCACGCTACTTGCTGAAGGGGATGAGCAATATTGCATTATGTCAGTATTATTCAATTGTTAATCGTTTCAGTCATGATATGCGTAACAAAGCCTACTTCAAAGTACATGTCAGCGAAGCAAATACAGAAACGGTTTCATGACCGCTTAACGTGCATCACGTCGCAAGTTCGATCCCCAGTAAAATTATACTTTTTGTAATTGGTTGTATTTTTTTTTGATAGAGATTATTATTATTTATTTTCTCTTTTTTATGAAAGTAAGAAGTTCTATTTTTTCTTTTTCTTTTTTTTATATAATAAATTCTTATGAATAAAGTTAAATTATTGGTGAAATCTCTTTCCTCATGTTTGAATCTGGCCGTTCGATGGTGTTCTGAACTGACAACGTCGTTGTGTGCTGTCCACAGGTGCTGTCAGACTCGATGTTTTCAATTTCACCTATCGCTCCCAATAAAAATAATAGCAGTTATTGAAATTAATTTTAAACTATTTTGTTGTGTCGTTGTTCTTAGGTTTGCACAACTATTATTTACGGTTAGGTCTATTGTTGTTAGGTCACAAAAATAAATTCGTTTTTGTTGTCTTTGTAGGAGGGTGGATGATTGTAATGTATGATTTCTGATGCGTCTTAATTGTTAAAAAAACACGTAATTCATTACTTGAAAAATATTTAGGTATCTTTATCATATCTGTCTTTTGTATCTTACTTCTATTATAAATGCGAAAGTTTGGATGGATGGATGGATGTTTGTTACTCAATCACGCCAGAACGGCTGAATGGATGTAGATGATATTTGGCACAGAGATAGATTATCGTGCTAATAAATATGTCCATATTCCGCAACTGGTTGCCAACTGGCAACTGTCAAACAATGCATTAGAAAAGAACGGCTATTTTAGCCCATTTGTCATCGAAGCGAAGCGAGGTAGGCTGACGGTTCACAGACCTCCCTGTAAACCAGGTTTCGCAATTTCGAATGTATTTTTCTAATGCTTTATAATTTTCAAATCATTATAAAGTAAATTAATATGCTTTTGGTTTTTTTTAACCATTCAAAGACAGTTAGGTAATCATAAATTAACAAATATTAATTGACCAATTTTCAGTGGCCGAAAAAAAATCTCTAAAACTTTAAAATAAAAACAAAAAATAAAATTAGATAAAACCAACGACGTTGTAAATTTGTTCCGTGCGGGAATCGAACCCGCGGCACGCAGCACTGCAGTCAATCGCTCAGCCACTGCGTCAACTATGCCGTCACATTGCATTTGTGCTGAATCTTCTGCTGGCCCAACTCCTCAAGGACCGCTATATACAGCTTTAAAGTTTTTTTTTAACCTTGCCCCAGTCCAGGCCCACACTTGGAATTTCTCCTGTATCGTGGGTGTGTTTACAGACATTTAAACTCACAAACAGACAGTTAAACTCACAAACAGCCAGACCCAGAACCACTAGCTGTAGGCCATACAAAAATGTGATCCGTGAGGGAATCGAACCCGATACACGCAGCGCAGCACCCACTCGCTCAGCCACTGCGCCAACCGTGCGGTCACATAGCTGTGGCTGTGGCTCCCTCGGACATTGCTGCAACTTTGCTTAACGGTGGCTGGACTGCACAATCCGTTTTCATATTACCGCTGAATCTTGCAAGTGAAGATACCTCAACATGCAACGTCACCAAAAACAGCGGCCGGGGAGTCCTTTTGCAGCAGTGCAAGTTTAAAGTGCATAAGAGGCGTTGAACCGCAGCTTGCAGGACATTCGTGGCAACCAGGCGCTGATGGGTGGCGTTGTCGTTTTGCTCACAGGTGACTTTAGACAGATACTGCAAGTTATTGAGAGGGGCACACCGGCGGATGAAATAAACGCCTCAATAAATGTCTCAAGGCGCCGCCACTGTTGTCTGGGATCGAAAAGATCCATCTTACTTGCAACATGTGCGTCCAACTGTACAACGACCACGAAGCAGGTGTCTTTGCGAATATGCTGCTGCAAATGGGAGTGGGTCGTCTAGAATCGGGCGCAGATGTAAAAATTCTATTTTCCGAAGAATTCATCCACATCATTACATCATGCACGTTTTTCCAAATTTGGGGGTTAATATAAAAAATGAAGGGTGGTTGTGTGAGGGGTAGTGCTGTCGCCAAAGAACGAGTGTGTCAATGAAATAAATAAAAATGATATGATCGTCGGCGTCGACATTCAAAGACCTGTGATAGCTAATGTTGATAGTACTGTCTACCCTGTTGAATTTCTCAACTCCCTGGGGATAACTCCCAGACTGTGCAATGGAACCAGGCTTCGTATCACAGAGCTGGGCAGTAATTTATAACAGTCAGGAGTGGCTAAAGGAGACAGCGGTTCAATTTAATTCTTTAAATGTTGTATACACAACGGTATTAGAATAAATAAAGAAATAGCGCCCAACAAGGCGTTTGATTGTTCACTTTGAAAAAAAAGTCGTATGGCACCATAATGTTCCAGTTTTTAAGCCATATCGTCGCCTCAACGCCGTTCAGACCTCTGCCGCCCAGAATTACAGCGCCCAAAAACACGCCTTTTGTAGTCATCATTATCACATTTTGATCCGGCCTTCAGTTCTCACACACATCCCGCCTGTAATCCCCGAAGGTAACCCTTCCCCCCGGCACAGATCTGTACCTAATGGTACACCCACATTACACCAGTTATGTTGAAGTTCCATGTAATAGGGGGCGAGCCAATTGCCATCAATCGGGCACAAATCCAGACTCCGTAGCTGCTACTGATAATTCCTGATGGAATAACCAAACAGCACTTTACCCAACCCGGGAATCGAACACGCATACACAATAAAATTTCCACGCGAACGAAGTCGCGGGCAACAGCTAGTCTTTAATAAATACAGAAATATAGATAAATTCTTTAAATCAAGTTTTCGACAAACTCCTGATCGGAATAGCAGAGGTAACATCGCAACTATTTCTGGAAATGGGATCCTCTTAATGCTGAGTATGTAGCCTGCTACGTCAGGCGCATACCAACTTAAAGCCGACGATCGATCTGCATAGGGGTAAAGTTTCAACAAATCGCTTCTTAGCGCATCATAGCATTGGATCTTCTTAGACCTCAACTCTCATAGGTATTAGTATATTCAGTGGCTGTGTAGATGTTTAATACATAGGTGTTTATGCAACGGTGAAAAGGGTAACATGCCCACCGGTACTAAAAAAAAAAATCTGACATTCGCCAACTCCACTGGGCACGTGTAGTGTATAACAACCCGCTCCCACAAACGGGAAGCCCAAGTTCCAGCAGTATTTATGTGTGTTACGTTTCGAATTTAATAATCCTGTAAATTTTCAGCGCTGGTATGAACGTCAGCGAATTGGCTGCATTGCAAGTGTACTTCGGCAAATCGAATTGCAACTGTTACAAGTTGACGCTGTTGATTGATGTGAGCTATTTTATTGGTAAGTATACCGTTTATTTTATTGGTTACTTACCAAATTACACTTTATATTCACAAACTTACGCTTTTTCCCACGGGGTAGGTAGAAACTACAAAACACCACATATTCCGATCCTTACATCCTTTTCCTTCGTCTCATCTGTTCATACAGGCACACTGGGTGTGAGTAACAGCACCACAACCATCATCATCTGCGTAGCCTTTTCCCAACTACATATATTGGGGTCGGCTTCCAGTCTAACCAGATGCAGCTGCCTATCTGACCTCCACAACCCAGTTAGTACTGGGTAATACGATACCCCTTGGTAAGACTGGTTGTCAGACCTTTTCGGCCACTGACTGCCTAACAACTGTCAAAGATCTACAAATGACAGCACCACTACCAAATAAATAAATGTTTTGCTGAAAAAAAGTTCATGATAGTTTTTTTTCATCGAAATCGATTTTTTTATTAGTAAATTGTATCTCATGATGTTGATTATGTTCGTCTGTTAAGACTAGATGACACGTGTATGACATTGTATGGTATGTGATGTCATGTGTATACTTGTAACAGTAATTTGTCCGCGTTCGGTCACACTTAGGCACTTATCACAATAAATTACGAAAGTTGTGTTCAGAAAAAAACTTTCTCCCCCACCGAAAACTTCAGAAATTATACGTATCTTCATTATAGATTAGAAGGTTATAGGTAAGTTATTTTTAACAAAATTCACACATAACCTAACTTTACAAGTGAAAAGTCTGTACGAATATCTTATCTTTTATTAAATCCTACCACCTTCTGCAGTCAAAAGACTTTCGAAGTAGTGGATTTTACAGAATTTTGAAAAGTAGTTGGAAATTCTAGGAGCGTTGGCAACAGAAATCAAATAAGTTCACACCAGCTCACAGAATACCAAAACAAGGGATCGCCATTCATTATTTATGTTTTTTTGTCGATTTTGTGAGTATTATATCAGCAGAATAGTGAGAGATATGAGTGTGTTTGTGTTTCACTTTCCACAAAAAGCAAGTTAAGCCATAGATAGGGACGCTTTTGTATATTCAGCATCCAATTATACTGGAAGCTAACCCTAAATAGTTTTAAAAGGCAAAGCTAGTGTCACATAGAAACGTAGACTAACTCACGGAAGTATTTTTAATCAGGATAACTTTGCCGAAAATTATTATCAATCACTCTTGTCAAATTTTAATTAAAATAGTTTCGAAGCCTGTGTCCAAATTAACATCAATCACAATGTAGGGTATAGCCTAATTTAGCTTCTAAACGAAGACGCAATCCTTCTCAACGAACTGTTCGTTCTACGTAACGAAGTCACGAATCTTCAAAGTAATTTGGCTATTTAGTTTACACACTGTACTAGTAATTTAAAGCCAAATGTTTAAAAGATCTTAATTTCAACGACAATCATAATTTTATGAGTCTTTCAAAGCAGCCAGTAAATTAATTTACGGAAATTATTAAGCGAAATAATCAGCCTTCGCAAACCTACCCCAATGTGCGTATTTCTAGAAAACAAACTCAACTAACCAACCGAAAAAGGCTTTATAATGGTGTTTACGTAAATTAATTTATTTTTGGGCTGTATTTTATAAAATAATAATGGGTATAAAAGTCTCTTAACGAAGCCGAAAGGTGCTTGCTCCCTGTCATTGCAATATTATTTTTTGTTTTAGACCATACCTAGGAACCTTCTACTTACGGATATATGGGGGGTCAAAGTTCCAAATTTTTCAGGAGTTTTTTTAATAAAGTTTTTAATGTCATAACTTTACTTTAAATACCTCCACGACCCTCGTACTATTCAATGCATCCATTAGCTCAGTGTGTTGTGTGCGTTATATTGGGTCTACCATAAAACGGATTTTTCACCCAAAAAAAAGTCGTTTCTCAGCAATAATTTTTGCGTACAGTTATTTCATTCATGTACAGAATGCTTGGTTGTCGGCTTCGTAAAGGGTCCTTTTACACCTTATATAATAATATTTAGTTAGTTGTTGTTTAGTTTTAGTTTATCTGCTAAATACCTTTTTCCCTGTCATATAAATAGCCCCAGTCCCAGAAAATAGTGGAGTTATTTATTCTAATTTGCTGTAAGTGGTACCGACCAAGACGCTACCTAAAATAAACGTGTTAAAAAATCACCAACGAGTAGCCAAAAGGGCACAGCACGAGCATTTCACACCGGACACCGAACACCAGACACTGGACTGTGACATTGAATGTACTGAACTTTATTTTTACCTCTCGAACGTGTTAATAACTAATTGGCAATTGGTTGCAACTAGTGTCAACTTTCAGTGTCAAGTCCAGAGTTGTAAACTTGGAGATATATTATTATGTCGCACTAGCTGTTGCCCGCCACTTTCGTTCGCGTGAAATTATTAAAAAAAATATTACATTAAATATTATTATTATTAATTATTATTATTTTTTCCTTTGACTAGTTTCGTTTGAACTCTAAAAAAAAGTAACTTTATTTAGTCCCTATGACATCAACTATCTGCCAGTAAAAGTCCAGTCAAAATCGGTCCAGCTGTTTCGGAGATTAGACGGAACAAACAGACAGTCAGACAACAATTGAAAAAAAAAATGTTTTAGTTAAAAGTGCCGAATATACTTTCATATGGATTTAGTAAAAAGCCGTTATTTTGATATTACATACAAACACTTTTATTTATTTAAATAGATAGTAGTTATTTCCTCACCTTATTTACTTACGTACTTTCCGGGAGCCCCCACGCCATACAGATTGGTTCGTCCCTTATATCTAAAAGGTTTTTTATTAAGGCTAAGCATATAACACCTTTTTCAAGGTACGGCTAGTATAGTTCTCGTGACTTTACGTGAGTCGGCAACCCCTAATGTTATCTGACCCAATTTCACACCTATAAATTAGGTTATAGTGACACGTGGACCCAAATTTTAGATTACTCCGGCGAAGTCCAAAAATATGGCTAATGTTTTATTTTCATTGGAAACCGTACAAATATTTTTTTATTTGGATGTTCTTTAAGGTTACTAAGCAATGATTGTCGAGGTCGATCTGCGGATGGGTGGTCAAGCCTCAACCGACCTCGGTGAGTAATTCCCGGAGGGGTTAGGAACGACATGGATGGTCATCCTTAACACACCGAGACGCCGCCGTGTACCCCTCCGTGCCTCGAAAAGCACGTTAAACTGTTAGTCCCGGCTCGAAGCCCAAAATTTTGACAACCAGTCTTGCCAAGGAGTATCACGTTATCCAGTAACTGATTTCATAGAGTTAGATTGACAGCGGCTTCAAGTATAGTTCTGGTATTTAGCTGCATCCAGTTCGACTGGAGCCGACCGCGACATGACGCATGTCGTCTAAAAACACTGTCATAACAAAAATATTAGGTCTTAAGATTTGAAGAATTGAAAAATAACCGCCATTAGTGTACGGCGATAATAAGTCACCGAATGGCATCAGCGAAAATTTTTCATGCAAAGCATCGGTAAGGACAAAAAAAAAATTAAAATACGTATGTCGCAAACTGTTATTTATGAGTTATGAATAGTTTTTAGAACGCGCAAAATTTAGTTGAGAAACTGCTAAGCAGATAACGATATTGAGAAAACTTGCGAAGTTATTTATCTCGGTAGGTAACTAACATAGAGTTATCATAAACAACATCATCTGCCTAGCCTCGTTGCAATTAAATTAATCAGGGTCGGCTTGAAAAATTTAAATCTTTGTTTTATTTTTGTCAGAACTAACCTTGCTACATTATATAATAATTATATACTTTACTACATATTCTTGGTTTTGTGGAATACGTGTAACGCTGAATCAATGAGTAATGGTTTACTCAACCGAACCTGTTATTGTTTATTATTATTCCTCGTTGGCCTAGTGGTCGCAAGGCTGACTGCTGAGGTCTTGGGTTCGATTCCCAGGTCGGGCAAAATCTTATTGATTTTTTTTGTGTGAGTCTGGAGTTGTGCCCGGTTGATAGCAATAGGCTCGCCCCATTAAATGGGACTGTAAGATAGCTGGCAGAATGAGACTTTCTGTACAAAAGAAAGTCCATGAACCTATTGCCAAGCGACGTTTTTCCACTATTTCTGTGTTCCACTCAATTTCCGTGAACTTTAAGTGTTTCTATCAAGTATTGTGTGAACTGGATTGTATTGTACTGTATTGAATGAAATTGATTGTACTGTTATTTTATTATTTTCTATGCCGCAAATCTTATTTTCATTTCGTGATACAAATTAAAAATATAGGTTTTAAAAATTATTTAATTCGTAGCATTTAAAGATTCCAATTAAATTAATTTTCTCGTCGGGTATTCCACAGAGCTTAAAGATCAAGGTCTTCAACCAGTGCGTCCTGCCGGTAATGAGTTACGGGGCCGAAACGACGTCACTCACAGTACGGGCGGTCCATAAATTCAAGGTCACTCAGCGAGCTATGGAACGGGCTATGCTTGGAATCTCTCTAAGGAATCGCATCCAGAAGTAAGCTGAAGTGGCAATGGGACGGGCCATATTAGCCTTAGAACCGATGACCGTTGGGGTAGACGTATTCTTGAGTGGAGACCGCAAATCGGCAAACTTAAGCTGGGACGCCCTCAGGTTCGGTGGAGCGACGATCTTCGCGGGGTGGCTGGTGTCAACTGGATGAGAGTTGCTGAGAATCGAGTTGAGTTGCGTGAGATTAAGGAGGCCTATGTTCAGCAGTGGACTGCTGTAGGCTGATGATGACAGAATTCAATTGCTCATTATCTGTGTTATGACCGCGCAAAAAAGAGAAGAGTGAGATCGCACAACTCGCTGTAAACGCTAGATTTGATTTGCGGTATGGCTAAGCGAGACATTACTATTCTAAAGTTCCTGTCATCGAAACAAAACCTAACCATTCTCTAAGTCGGTGGAGCGCATCTAATGGTCTAAATCTTTGTAAACATCAGTCAATATTACAATATTCTAACATTCTCAGCCTTTACGAAAATAAACACTAGCGTTCGTTACAACGTTAATTGAGTGTTAATTAAATCTGTTATTACGAAGTACAGCTCCTAGGTAATCCTTAATTAACCCAAAATTTGATAATATACATGAAACTAGGTAAGCTTATATTATAATTAAAAGATGCCTATTTCTCATGATGTAGAGTAGTTACTTAACCTTTTCACCACCAACGTACACAGCACGCGATGCCTCGCCAGCGCCAAGCTATAATTGTGTAACGAAGTTTACAGTAAACAGAAGTGATGAGGGTATCGTCATATCGATGAATGAGATTCACACGCTTTAAATACAGTACTTTTATGTTTGTTAGGTAGTTAAAAATTAAGAGTTTCTGATGAGGTCGTGGCGCTGGTGGCACGGAAATCTGGAACTTTTATTGAAGTCCGTGGCGGTGAAAAGGTTAAAAAAAAAATGTGTGTAAAAGTACCCCTAACGGAGTCGAAAGGCACTTGTTCTGCCCGTTATTGCGATATTTTTTTGTTCTAGACCATACCTGGGAACCTACTTGTTACGGAGATAATTATGGGGGTCAAAGTTACAACTTTTTCACAAGTTTTTAATGTAATAACTTACTTTAAATACCTCCACGACCCCCGTACTATTCAATGCATCCATCAGCACAATGTTTTGAATACGCCACATTGAGTCCTACCTTAAAACGTGATTTTTCACCCCCAAAAAAATTTAGTTTCCCAGTAAAAAAAATTTGCGTAGAGTTTCTTAGTTTGATGTACAGAATACTTTGTTGACGGATTCATGAAGAGTCCGTTTACACCTTGTGTAGCTTATAAGTATGACACTTGGTAAGTTCGTGAGCCTATTGCCATGTCACGATTTTGCACTATCTGTGTTCCATTCGATTTCCATGAATTTTAAGTGTTTCTGATCTTGTATCGTGAGAACTGAATTGTATTGGTACAGCCGTTAGTGCCGGCTGTCATTTATAGATATTTGACCATTGCTACAGGTAGTCAGTGGCTTAAAAGTCTGACAACCTGTCTTATTAAGGGGTATCGTATTACCTAGTACTAACTGGGTTGTAGAGGTCAATAGACAGTCGCTCCATGTAATATACTGGTATTCAGCTTCATTCGGTTAGACTGGAAGGCGACCCCAACATAGTTGGAAAAAGGCGAGGCAGATGATGATTAATTGGATCAGTATTTCCGAAGATTAACCCCTAAATCCAAATGTTATTTTTTTATAATATTAGTATACTGGACGTCACTCCACGCATAGGTAAGGACCGCTCAATGTAATGCTCTTCACGTCAAGTCTTAGATGAGCTCGACAAGTTTCATTATTACTATAATTTCTGAGATTTCTGATCAAACTATGTTCGATACTTGAAGCTGATGTTCATTCTGATGAATAAGAAAACTTTCAAAGTAACATCTTGAAAGTGTTGCTGCCTTGAAAAATAAATCTCCTTGGTTGTCTAATCCCTGACCTTAGACCTTTCTTTAGCAACTAGCTTTTGCTCGCGGCCTTGCTCCCGTTATATACAAAAATTAAACCACGGGAACGTTTTAAATGTAACCTGTGACACTCGGAGATAAGTCACAGATTCCAGCACATCAAGTTACCTGAACCTAATGCTTTAGCGATAAGGTTGAAAATCGATTAAAGAAATTTGACAGATTGTAGTGGTACATTCCCGCTAGCTTGATGTGCTGGCGACTGTTTATTACCGTGATAGAATTTGCGGAGTAGTTCAGAAGATTACTCCCTACATACAAATTTAAAGTACTTTTATTACCTTACTTACTCTTTCTAATACTATTAGTCATGTCCCTACCATGCCCAATATAACTGAAATTTTAGACTACAGCATTGTTTTTTCAAATACTGCGCCTGATATTCTTTTTCTACTTCTTTGAGTCCCTGCTATTCTTCTCCTTCTCTTTCTTGTGTACTAAATGTACACATGAATGCAATAAGGAGTTTTGAGTTTGAGTTTATTATTCGACACCTCCACGGTGCAGCGGTGTAGTGGCACATATTTTGTGACATATCTACACTCTGCTGCCTTTCCGTCGAACGAAGCCAAACGTTTATTTCGTGTTTATTGTTGTGTGTAAATTTACTAAGTTTTTGTCTCACTCGATGGGCACGAAATGTAACGGCTACGATGCCGATATTACCGACAAGTTGTATATGGAGTGTTCTCAAGGAAAGTGTAAGAAGCTTTACCATCTCAAATGTCTGGGTGTGACGACGGAGAAGTATGAGGCGTTTACAGAAGAATATAAGAAAAAATGGGTGTGTCTGTTATGTGTAAGCACTATTCCAAAACGAGGAAACTCCGAAACGCCAGTTCGAGGAAGCATAATCACGATGGATAAAACTTTTACGGCTGGTGTGAGCGACTGCTACGTAAACACTAAGCGCGGTAGTCGTCGCAACCCGAATGATTCAGATATTGAACACGATAATAGACCATGTGAAAGACTACGGGAGTTTCGATTGGAAATAATAGCACGGCTGGATGAACAAATTAAGCAGTATGCATTGCTTCAAGAAAGATTTATCAAGACAGAGACTGAACTGCAAGATTTGAGAAAAATTATGGAGGTAGTTCAAGAAAAGGCAAACAAAGTAGATACGTTAGAAGATAAAATAATAGAGTTATTAAAATCAAGCGAACTCCTGCGAGCTCCTCTTACTATGGAAAGGTCAAAGCTGGCTAGTACAGAGGGATTTGCGGCGCCTAAGGACCAAATAATGCCATCATCTAAAACATTTGTCAAAATTCTTAAACAAAATCAAAAGAGGGTAACTGGCAAATCCACCAATATTATACCAGTCAAAGAATGTGCGGCCACGAAATCCACAAGGTCAGTATCGGAGGACAAAACACAACTGTCAACAAATGAAGTAGGTGAAATGAGTACTAGCTTAGGGGTGGTAGCAGAGGAAGAGAAGAAAAGTCTGAACAGAGAAGAAAACTGGACAGTCGTAAATAGGAAGAAAAACCGATATTCTAGTAAATACGTGAAAAGGGGAGGAAATACTACTATAAATGAAATTCAAGGAACAGAAAAAATAAATATTTACACGTCTGGCGGCTACAAAAGGAGACTAAAGAAGAAAACTTAGAGATATACGTAGGAAACATATGTGGATTGAAAACACCTGTTAAGGTAGAACGAATTAAACATAAAACGGAAAGGGATTATGCATCCTTTATGATAGGAGTACCGGAGAGCAAATATGACATATTATGTCAATCTGAGAATTGGTCAATAAATGTTGAGTTCTGTGAATGGGTTTGGTTTCGTAGACCATTCCAAAAACCAAAAACCTCGGAATAATCTACTCTTGACATATATTATCAGAATGTAAGAGGTCTACGAACTAAGTTAGAGGAGTTTTATGGAGGAATAGCAAGTCATAACGCGGATCTATTTGCTATCACGGAAACTGGCCTAAACGAATCAATTTGTGATACGGAATTTATCCCTGTTGGGTTCAATATAATACGATGTGACCGAGCGGATGGACGAAAACAAGGCGGCGCGTGTCTCGTGGCCACACCGCGAATCGAGCTGCGGCGGGTACCGGTGCCGAACGGCGTAAACATTGATGATCATGTTTTTGAACTAGTAGGTGCCACTGTTTATTTACGTAATAGGTTTTTGTTTTTTTATATTTATGTGTTGTTTATATCCCACCTAATAGTAGTGAGAATGAATATGGGTTGTTATTTAGAATCATTGAGCAATATTGTAATAATTATCGTGAAGTGGTAGTGATAGGGGATTTTAATTTATATACGTGTACTAAAAGCATTATTTCATATTATGAGTTTCTTATGACATATTGTGGGTTTACCCAGAGCAACAGAGTGAGTAATTGCAATGTTGCTGTTTGGACTTAGTATTGAGTACATTTGAGGAGGGGGAGTGTGCGTGGCGGAGGCGCCGCTCGTACCGGTGGACGCTTATCATCCGCCGCTGGAGGTGTCCATCAGCCCGTGTTTACGTGCAAATACCCACTTAGAGCCAAATAGCACATCGGCATCGGAAGCGCGCACACATGTCAGTTGGAATCTTAATAAAGCCGATTTTTTTCTATTATATTCAAGGATCGCATCCGTCGACTGGACTCCTTTATACAACTTAGATTTAGACATGGGTTTAAAGTATTTTTATGACACGATTTATTCAATTATAGGTGACTGTGTTCCCAAGAAAAAGCGAAGACGTGTACACTCGAGGTACATTTACCCCGAGTGGTATACGGGTGAGATAATTCGCGACATAAAACTCAAAGCTGCTCTTCATAAAAAATATAAAAGTAGTGGTTTAGGGAATGATAACAAAACGTTTGCTCAGTGTAGGACCCTAGTAAAAGAAAAGATCTTGGTAGCACAGGAACAATATCGCCAACGTATGCAAAACCAAATGTCGAGCGACCCTAAATCTTTTTGGGCTTATGTCAATTCTAAAAGAGATAAAACTAGTAGCCAAAAGATTTAAAAAAACGGACAAGCCTTGACATGTGAACAAGTGGTTCAAGAATTCGCTGAATATTTTTATTCAGTGTACAATGTAGATAAACCTAGATTGGATGTGGATGCGGCGATAGTAGAAGCGGGTAGTCAGAACGGAGCTGGTCGGGTTCATCTTGACAGCTTGGAGTTGAATGACGTCGTACGCGCTCTGCGAAAACTTAAGCCGAAAAAATCGTCAGGGCCTGATGGTATTCCGCCGTACATTTTAAGGGACTGTCGAATGGGATTAGCGAGACCGCTGTTGCACATCTACAATCTTTGCCTTAAATCAGCTGTGTTTCCCGAGATGTGGAAAATTACCCGGGTCATACCGGTACCGAAGGGAGGTTCGGGAACTAAAGTTGAAGAATACAGACCGGTTGCAGTATTGTCAACAATGGCTAAAGTGTTGGAATCTGCTATTCATGGGAGCGTTTTCCAACAAGTTAGCTCGCAACTCACGGACGCGCAGCATGGATTTAGGCCGACTAGAAATACTACCAGTAATTTACTCGGCTACATGGCGGATGTGGTGCCGATAGTAGACAGCGGGGGACAAGCTGATGCTGCATATTTCGACTTTAAAAAAGCTTTTGATTTAGTCGATAATAACGTGTTACTGAAAAAGTTAGCAGGGGTTGGTTTCACCCCGCATTTACTTAAGTTTTTTGCAAGTTATATGAGTAACAGGCAGCAATATGTTGACTATGCAGGATATCAATCGAACGCATATTATACTAGATCTGGGGTAAGCCAAGGAACGAACCTAGGGCCTCTGGAGTTCCTCTTAATGATTAATGACCTACCAAACGTTGTGCAAGATGCTAAGTGTTTACTATTTGCCGACGACCTCAAGCTTTATCTCCCCATCACAAACGTGAATGACTGTGAAAGACTGCAGAGAGATATAGTCAGAGTGGTAGCTTGGAGCAAGAGTAATCTCCTGCAGTTTAACACATCTAAGTGTGTTACCATAAGTTTCTCATGTGCACGCACACCCATCACTTATACTTATACGGTGGACGGGGTACCGATGGATAGGGCCACTGAAGTGAGGGACTTGGGAGTTTGTTTCACCACTGGACTCACGTTTCGTGATCATATAGTTAAGGTATGCAAAAAAGCATATAGAAACCTAGGATTTGTACTTAGAATGGTTAAGGGCTTCACAAATATTAAAGCAATAACGGCATTATATAATGCTTTAGTAAGAAGCCAACTAGAATGTAATGCAGTTATCTGTGCTCCACGTGAAACTAAGTATAGTCTCATGCTGGAGCGAGTACAAAATAAGTTTATTAGGTACAAATATATGAGGGAATACGGGGTATATCCATTCTATCCATTGATGTATCCAACTCTATTTGTCTTGGGAATGGTCGGATATAATGAACTAAGGGTCAGGAGGCAACTCACACTAGTGACTTATATCTTTAAGGTAATTAGAGGGAAGATACACAATGCGGATATATTGCGAAGGGTGGAGCTAGTCGTGCCAGACGGGTATGTGGGTCGTCGTCGTCAGCCGCGGTTGCTGGTGGAACCACGCGCGCGAACTAACTTGCTGCGCGAGGCGCCGCTCACGAGCGCACTCCGCACTCTCAACCTCATTGCTGAGGACTTAGACTTATTCTGTTGCACTTTGGGTGAATTCACAAGAATAGCTACATATATAATTTGCTATGCTAATAAATAACTGTTTACATTTTAAGTGTGATACAATATCGCATTGGGTCCAGCCTGTAAAGATATTTGTATGTTTGGAGTAAATAAATAAATAAATAAATTTCAAAGTACATCATAATAACAATTATACCGACATACACCCTCTTTAGTCCTAACGTGATAGGGGCGCGACCCGTCGCAATTCGACCGACATTTCCCGTATTATTCAGACAATTAAGGTCGTTAGTTTATGCTCCAGCTGTACAAATTAGAAACAGTAATAATTTTGCTTACTTTGAGAGTCTATAGGAACCGTCCGATGGTAGGGAATGTTGGAAAAGCAGTTGAAGACTTTATTCGTGAGCTTCCCCAGTTATTTTTATAAACTACTATGTATGCCCGGCATGCGTTGCAAAGCCTTTTTTTCATAAACCTTGTGTATGTAGAACAACTGTGCAAAATTTCATCAAAATTGGTTCTGTAATTTAGAAGTCAATCGGATACGAACAGACGAACAGGTATTGATTTTTATACATACGAGTATAGATCTGACCCAACGGACTTGGTCTTCACCGAATATAAGAAACCCAAATAAAAGATACTTTCAGTTTTCCACAAAATCTCAATTTTGCGAAAAACTTTTCCAAGTGTTCCAAATCGGTCCGGTCCTACTCAAGTCACGCAGCATTTATTTTTTAATGACTATGTTCCAAGACTGATGCCCGACAGAAAAACCTGCGAATACTTTCTCCGTCTCTCACCATTAGTGATTGAGCATTGTACGTTGTTGTGAACGACACAATTATTAAAAGGGTTCCGTACGCACTTATTTGGTACGAAACCCTAATTACCACAGTGGTCTACCCTCAATTTGTCAAAGTCACGCTGACCTAAAAACCAAATCACATGACGTTTTACGCACACGAAAAAATATAGTAATTTGGTCGACAATCGGTGTAAATGGAGACTAGCCTATAATATGTCAGTCATTGTAATTTTTCGTGTACGCTATTAGAATAATTTGTAAAATTACGTCAGTTATTTATTGTGGTGCGATTAATGTAACTAAATGGTTTTTACATGAAACGACTGCCAATCTGATCTCCACAACCCAGTAACTGGGCAAGATGATACCCCTTGGTAAGACTGGTTGTCAGACTTTCGGGCTTCTGACTACTTGTAACGACTGTCAAAGATCTACGAGTACAAATGACAGCCGGGACCAATGACTTAAAATGCTTTCCGAGGCACGGTGGAAACTCGGTATGCAATGATGGACACCCATGCACCGGCTAATCTAGGCAAGCACCCTGAGGATCGACCCGTGCGGCTGTTATTATTTAACCACGAGCAGCAATTGCAATTTCAATATTTACTACTAGGAATTTCTCTTGTATCGTGGATGCGTTAACAAACATTTAAATTCACATACACGAACAGGCCGACTGAGGAGCTCGTGTCTAAATATAACAGTCACTCGGGTCGATCTTTAGGTTAAGCCGCGCTTGCCTAGCTTGGTCTGTGGATGGGTGACCACTCATTATCTACTGAGTTTCCTCCGTGCCTCGGAAAGCACGTTAAGCCGTTGGTCCCGGGTGTCATTTGTAGATCTTTGACAGTCGTTAGGTAGTCAGTGGCCCAAAAAGTCTGACAACCAGTCTTACCAAGGGGAATCGTATTACCCTGTACTAACTGGGTTGTGGAGGTCAGATAGGCAGTCGTTCCATGTAAAATACTGGTATTCAGCTGCATCCGGTTAGACTGGATGCCGACCCCAAGATAGTTGGGAAAAGGCTAGGCAGATGATGACACGAACAGGTAGACCCAGAACAACTACCTGTAGTCCATACAAATATTTGTTCCGTGCGGGAATTGAATCCGAGACACCCAGCGCAGCAGCCAACCGTGTCATTGAGATATCAAATCGCCAAAATCTAGATCCAGGTTTGCATGGAGAAAATAATACCCATTTTAACGCTCACACATATGCACATGCAGAAAGTGGGGTAGTTATTATAAGTAATGCAACCCAAAATTTGGCTTGACACATTGTTGGTTCCTACACGGTCGACGAATCAACATCTCCATAAGTTTTCCATCTTCAGGAGCTGTTGAACAGCAGGTGCAGTTCGTCGATCGCTCGAACGCGAAACACGATCATTTATGTTTAGGAGCTTGAAAAAAGTCACAGTCAGGCACATGTCGTGAAGAAGTTGCTTCAATAGTGGTACATAGGCAGACTTAATGCCATAAGGCATTCTCTACAAGTCAACCTAAAAACAAAACATTCGATTTTTAATTTTTTTCAGAAAAAACAAAACATTTTGCAAGAATTCGGGTAGTTATAATAAATTATTTCCACTCCTTTTCATTCCGTAATTTCACGGCTCATCAGTCTTTGTTATGATTAATTACAATTAGACAGGGGTAAAACAAGGGATAATTATTCCAAAATTTTAATATTCATCAAGACTGTAAGGAATAAAAATTGTTATTAATTTTGTGCCTTGTTTTCAGCTACGTACGGTGGTGTTTTCTCCCTGAGTTTTGGCGGCTCTATAATAAGTTTGGTTGAAATTACTTATTTGTTCATTTCTTTTGTAATAACTGTTGTATTACGGGTTATAACTATTGTGATTCAGAGAAGGTAATTAAATTCTATGTAACCTTTTGCCTGTTGTTTTATTCTGTAAAATCTCTGGGTGAAATGTTTTCATTTCAAAAGGCCTGTTGGGTTTCAAAAACTAGTATGAACTAATTCTAAATATTAATTTCTTAATAAAATTAGCTGCTAATTTAAAAAATCACGCATCATGACAAACATTTAAAGTTTCAAAGTTCCAAGAAAGTAATTTAAGTTAAACAAAATATATAAATTGTAGATTAATTTTTGAAACTACGTGTGCAGCCATCCCGTATATTAAAACTTAAGTTAATTACGTTCTCTTTAGTTTAAATAACTTAGAATTACATCATTTAACTCTCCTGCTAAAGCAAAAGTTAAATGAAGTTACTGTACCTTCCCAAATGAAATTGGCGACAATAAACATTTAAA
The DNA here is from genome assembly GCA_963082995.1 of Noctua comes. Taxonomy (NCBI): domain Eukaryota; kingdom Metazoa; phylum Arthropoda; class Insecta; order Lepidoptera; family Noctuidae; genus Noctua; species Noctua comes. The sequence continues at coordinate 1,241,222 of OY720269.1, forward strand.
TAAAATAAAATTTGTTCTGAATCCAAAACAATGTTAATCTAAATCCTCTAGTATCAAATAAGGAATCTCTATGAATATTATCAAAATACTTGCCGGTAAGTTTTCAGGGAAAACCATAGTACGGTATTTTTACTAAACAGCAATCTGTTTGGTAAAAATACCGTACTATGGTTTATGGGCAATTGTTATGCAATACAAAAGCCGGCTTCACCGCATGAACGTTAATGCAACGATTTCTATATAAATCCGGTCTAAACTGAATCCGATCCATGACGGTTTGAATTACGAAGTAGTCGAACAACATGACATAAATGATGTCTATTTATTTATTTAACACTTCAAGCACAAAGTGCACAGGCGGACTTAAGAGGGCCCTTCCCGGTCCGTCTATCGTCATTGCGAGCATGGTCGAAAAGCTTGTTGTTTCATCCAGAGCCACAGCGGCGATGTTTTGTTCAACTCCACCCTCTCAGAGGGCCCCGACCTCACACGAATCGTCTCTCGCACACCTAATGCGACAACATTGAACGAAAAATAGTGTTCGAAAATGTCATAAAATTGTTCCAGGAGATACGTGTTTTTGAATAAGGCTTACAAGTTTGTGAAATTAATATATTTCATTTAGAATCTCCATTACATTTGCAAGGTTTCTATCACAATGTTTTCTTTACTTTTCAATTTATGAGTACAATATGAACGGCCAAAGTTTAGGTAAATATGTGCAAAATAGCAGATTTTTAGATGCTTATACTGAATTTGTTTCTCCAAATTTTTACTTTTTGCTTTGATAGAAACTTAGATATAGTCCACAAGATACCTATCAGTAAAAACCACGTGTTACCACGGCATAATCACGTAAGAGCGTTTGTATGAAAAGTATGTATAACGGGTTGGCCGCTCTTAATGCCATAGGCATTTTCTACCAGTCAACCTTTGGGTGATGCAGAGACAGACAGTGGTAGGTGAATAAATCTGCAAAAAAATTAATTTAACACTAAGATAAACTGCAAGGATATATAAAATACTATAACTATATATCAAAATACTATAAATATGTATCAATATATGTAATGAAATGACATTTCATTAATTCGAATTTGCCGCGCCTCGCGCCTTTATAAGTTGTCTGTGGAATTGAATGGCGGATGATGGTCAAAATATTCGGTGTGATTTCTTGTTTTAAGAAAACGTGTGGAGAGACAAAATAAAAGGATATAATTGAGGAGGCGATATTAGTGAACTTTAAATGTCGTTTCTTTGTATTTTCAGGTAAGATTATTGAGTAATTATCATAGATAAACGATTACTGTTGTAATATTGTAAGAATGTGTTAAATAAAATAAACTTTGTATTTTCAGAGAAACAATTTGTGGTTTATTTTGAAAATCCTCAATAATATTCTTATAAAACGACATTTTCGTTAACTAAAAGAAGATGAATCGGCTGCTATTTGAGTTTACGATAATAGCCGCAAAGGATGGCAAATCTAATGTATTAGCCATAACCTCAATATCTACAGAAGAAGGAAAATGTTATGTTTTACCTGATGAATTGAAGCCGGTGAGTCATCATACATATATTGTTGAATTGGACACTTTCACAAAAATAAAAAATAGCTTAAAGAAAAGGCACCAAAGTAGAAAAATATGGATAAAACTGGATAAAGATCTAAAGAAAACATATACAGATGAGGAAGGGAATATGCAATTTTTAGATCAATATTTAGAAGAAAACATAAAGGAATATAAAACAATGTTTGCTAAGGACAAGTATGACATAGGATCAGTTAAAGAGAATGAAGCTCACATAGATCTACTAGTAAATAGATACTGCAGTAAAAGACCGTACAGATGTACGATAGAAGATAAATTAGAAAATGCAGAAGCAGACTGTTTGAGCCGAAATCCTGTGTTAGAACCAGAAGACAACAAAGAGGAACTATTGAAAATAGTCAATTTGATACAAATAAAAGATATAGTTGAAGATCAAGAAAAAAATGATACAATAAAAGAAAAGAAACAAGATCTAATCTACAAAAATAGAATCTATTATAAAAAAAAAAAGAAACATGAAAAGATTATCCTCTCAGAAGAATTTGGTAAAAAACTTATAAAAAAGGTGCATGAAGATTTATGCCATATTGGGATCAGACAATTGCAGAAAAAAATTAGTCCAATATACACGATTACTTTTACATCGTTCTGGAGCCGAAACACAGTAACTCCACTCGAGTAATAGTTACTATTGGCAATGTTATTTTTTTTTTAAGACATCTATTATAGAAGTTAGAAAATTATCACTTTTTTTCTGTCATTCGAGTTAAATCTTAGTAGGGACTTCCACTATTTCATTCATAAACGCAATATCGTACGCGATCCGCTGGATAATGACGTAGCGCGGCACAGCTGTGAGTGAGGTCAATGGACGTCGGACGAATTTGATATCCGACTGCAAATAAGTAGGTTTCAGGTACGATTTAGGTTGGTGTAAGTTCATTTACCTACATCATCTCTCGTTCGTATCAGAAGCACGTGTTTACCACTATCACATCTCTTCGTTAACGAGAGAAATTAATTGGCATTTAATTCACCACTCTCGCATCACGAAATCACTAGTTGGTACTCGTACCTATTCAACTAGACACCGACACGACGACAGTACGCTTGGGAGTTAGGCCTTGAATCGAGAGTCGACCTGTCGATCAATGAACCTACCTACCATAATATTGTGATTCATAAAATAATACTGCTTTTAACATTTCTTTTGCGGCAATGCTAGCGGCTTCTACAAAGGCAGGCAGTTCGCACAGAAAAACGAATCGTTTCGTCTGTCGAATAGAGTTCATTATTAGTTACCTGCAACTAATAATGAACTCTATTCGACAGACGAAACGATTCGTATCAGGAGGTATTGGAAGTATTAGGTTGGAATTAAGACCTTATTTTCATAACGTTAACCGTGTAATTCGGTTGTGCATCTTTGTAACAGTCAGGTCGGACACGAGACAATCGGTTTCTCAGAATATTTTTTAGTAAACATTACTTTTAGCCTACCTAGTTTGGTAAAATTTCTAATTTTCACCGTTTGCAGTTAAGAAATAAAGTCTGAATTCGCTTTTCGTATTTTTATTTGCGAACCAACTTATCTATCGCGTATGTATTTTATTTTATTTGTTTATGTACCTATCTAAGGCCTAGCGGATGAACTAATTAGATAGATACTTACATACCTACCTACACGACGTCAGTAACAACCACGTTGTTGCTACTGCAGATACCTAGGTAGTAGGTACCTACCCGTGACAATAATAAATCGTTTGATTCTGCATTCATGACCATTGTTCGATCTAAATTGCATTTATGTTTACGTACATAACAGTTAAATAACTCTAATTTTTCTTTCATACTTTCTACGGGCTTAGGACCGTCGTCGCGTCAGTAATACATTTTACGTCTAATTATGTACCTACTTACTTTGTAAGTATTCTTTTATTCTCAAGAAAAAGTATTTCAGGCGCAGGCGTATTTAAAAAATTGGAGCTATACAAACATAATCAACATAAAACTAACTAAGGCTAAGAACATAAATTAGATAATTACACTTCCCTGAATCGAAGCAACTGCTCAAAATGGAGTCCACTTCGCTCGATACATAAACGGGCACGTTTCATTAAATTGTCTTTTAATTTTCCTAATGTGTCTCTGTCACTTTTCACAATATTAAATGCGTCCACTATCGCACTTCGTAACTCATCTCGAGTAGTACGCTCCTCGAAATAAACTAGTAATTTCGGACCACAAATAAAAATCCAAGGGTGTTAAGTCAGGGCTCCTTGCGGGCCAAGCCACAGGGCCACCACGACCTATCCACTGCTCACCAAACTCACTGTTTAGGTACGCACGCACTGAAGTAGCAAAATAGCCAGGCATCCATCATGCTGGTAGAACATACCGCGTAAATATGCCAGAGGCACATCCTCTAGCAACAGCGGTATCAGTTTGCAGCATCTCTAAATAAGACCGCCATCCCATAAAAATCCACCATTGCCCAATACTCCACGTTGGAGAACACGTATTGCCAACTCATTATTAGCTCGAGATTAGGTTGCGCGGGAATGACCTAATACAGCGAAACGCGTGACAATACTAGGAAGGAAGGAAGGGCGGGCGGGCGCCCGGTCGGCTAGAGTCTAGAGCGTGGGGTGGGGGCGTGGCTTACGGATCATACTGTCTGATCGATGAATGGATTTTTCAATGGGTACCGTTCGTATGTGTTGCCGATCGTGTTTACGTTTTACACACACATATGCATTTACCGCAAAGAAGCATTACTTCGAGTTCTCATTATTTCACAAAAAAAACGAAGAATTTTCCCTCTTAGGGGGGGGGAGATGTAATGAAATGACATTTCATTAATTCGCATTTGCCGCGCCTCGCGCCTTTATAAGTTGTCTGTGGAATTGAATGGCGGATGATGGTCAAAATATTCGGTGTGATTTATTGTTTTAAGAAAACGTGTGGAGAGACAAAATAAAAGGATATAATTGAGGAGGCGATATTAGTGAACTTTAAATGTCGTTTCTTTGTATTTTCAGGTAAGATTATTGAGTAATTATCATAGATAAACGATTACTGTTGTAATATTGTAAGAATGTGTTAAGTAAACAAAACTTTGTATTTTCAGAGAAACAATTTGTGGTTTATTTTGAAAATCCTCAATAATATTCTTATATATATAATAATTTTAAATAATTTACACGGATTTACTAAAATAAAAATACCAACAATGAAGAAAACATTAACGTTGTGACGAAACTGCCTGCCTTTTCTGTATGTACTCGCGAACTTTAATTTTAAACGATAAACGATTGGTTGCCATCCTGATTTCCTGGGGAAGCGCATTCTATTAGATACACCTCTGCCTAACCCTTCAGATATTAAAGGGGTTGTACATGTTATGTTATATTATTTAACATGTAGTAAAACCACGATTTTGTCAGTTATATTTGAGTACCACGTAATACACATAAGCGCCCCCCCCACATCCAAATTGTTCGGTTATTTAAAATAAAATGTACTGTTTCCTACAAAAGTGCAATACTTACACGGTCAAAATATATGAAACAGCTATTTTTTTTTTTAATTGTTGCTGAAGTATTTCGATGTCTCCCACATCGAAACTTTTCATCGGTTTAGAATGATGTACTGAGTACGTGGTAGCCGTTTTCACGTCGGTGTCCGTTCCAACCTGTATAATAATTCAGAACACAATGTTCTTAGTTCAAATACACAAAATTACAAATAATAGGTACGTATTAAGGTGTACCATTTGAAAGTTTACGTTCAAGATCCGAATCTTCCTACTTCGGAGCATCATTACATGGATTTGGAGCAGCTTCAGACCAAATTCAGTGTATAAACACTCTAACGGTAAACCAATATTTGATGTTTCATGCAATCCATTCATCATTAAGGGCGGATTCCACCAACGAACTATACGCAATCAACACATCTAAATGGCGTTTAACAGCTATAGTTCTGTTCCAACTTTATGGCGGCTCGGAAATTGGCTGCGAGTGACGGTCTGCGCAGGTATAACGGTTCAAAATGTATGGGGGCTCGGAACATCTCACGTAAGGCTGCGCAAAACCGCAAAACACAATTTTAGGTATCAGCGGGACGCAGAGGACGCATAGTCTTGACTGTATAATGCACAGAACGACACTCGCAGGTAACTTCCAAAGCGCGTTTTTGCAAAAAACGTAAGAAAATTTGAATTTCGCAGGCTACCCCGACGCTTCCACCTTAAGTGCGCAAATACTCTCTAACAGTTTTATCTGCCTTGATTAGATACGTGATCAGTAATCCTCCGCCGAGTTGGGATTATTAGACATCAGCGAGATTTATCCAACAAGTTTTTAATCTCTTTGGATTACTTTTTCCCTGTTTTATCGATAATCTGATCTGAGGTTGCTCGTACTACATAGATACTGGTCGTTTATTTCATATGGTTTAAGAACTTTATTATTCCTCATCAAGAATAATTAACAATAATTCACTTACTGAGAAACTAAATTTAAATAAAATGTTTATGAGCGCACAGAATCTACGTTCATAAAAATAACAAAAAAAAAATTACAAAAAAAATAAACAAATGTGAGGGTAAGCGATCACAAAACAAAATATGTATTTAGAAACTAAATTTAAATAAAATGTGTCATACACATTTTATTTAAATTTAGTTCGTAAAGAATCCACGTTCATGCCAAAAAATAACAAATAAGAGAGTAAGCGATCACAACAACAAAAAACAAAATATGTATTTAGTAGCTATCACCAACCAAGTAAACACGGATCTAAACTAAAAGTGAGTTGTTATTATTTCTCCTTTTTATTCCTTCTTTTTTACAATCGATCTGGTTTTATTGAATTTTAGGAATATCAGTGTTTCGAAATAAAAACTACGCATTGAAGAAAGAATAGTTTTTCAGGTTCATAATTCTAGAAATAATGATTGAATGAAAAAATAGAGAAAATGAATTGATAGAATCGAAGTCCTATCACATCTGATCGTATTTTTTTATTGTGATTGCAATAAAAATATGTGACTTATTCTTCGTAATTTTAATGATGTGTGGTGTTACGCGAATGGATGAAATAAGAAATGAGTACATAACAGGAAGTCTGAAAGTTGCGCCGGTTTCTGAAAAGTTGTGTGGTAATCGGTTGTCGTGGTATGAGCATGTGATGCGAAGGAATGAGGAAAATGTCGTGAGGAAAATTTTGAGTATGAATGTGGATGGGAATATGAGTAGAGGAAGACCAAAGAAATGACGATGGATGGACTGTGTAAAGAATGATATGGCAAAAAAGGAGGTTGTCTGATGAGATGACGCGTAATAGAGAAGTATGGAAGAAGAAGACATGCTGCGCCGACCTCAAATGAATTGGGATAAGGGCAAGAGAATAATGATGATTAAAGATAGAATTGTTAGGGCTCTTTCATTAGTATTTTAGTAACGGTAGAGGAAATTATGTATCGGAATGTCTGTTTTTTTGTACAAGTAAAAAAATCCATCAGCAAATATTTAGCTCGGTACGTGTTCAAAATAAGACAAAAACATTATATTTTTATAATTTTATTCATCGTATATTCTTTAAAGAATAGTATCACATTGAATATTAAAAAAAATCAAAACATTGATTACACTAACTTACACACAAACGTTTAGTTACATAGAAAAAGGAGATGGGCGAATCTGGGCCTGACGTTACACAAATGAAATATTTATCAATATTTTGTTTCAGTTTTTTTGTGGTCAATTATAAAATATTAAGCAGTTTTATAATGGGATAAGAAATTAAATATTTAATCAAATGAATACTGACTTCCCTTATTTTCATATTAAAACAATGTTGCCATATGATATAGGTAAGTTTATCGATATACAATCGATTTTTATTACAAAAATAGAATGAATAATTAATTAATTATTAAAAATATTCTTAGTTATTCTTTATTACATAAGTTTAAATAAAACACATATTTTTTAAATAATGGTTTAAATAATGGTCGTAAAAATGAATTGATTCATAAATCGATTTCATAATCGATTGTCAATGTTTTAATATACAGGCAACAAAGCGGAACTTATGTCAATGTCAGGTCAAAAACTCAAACGTCTATCACATGAAATCACATCATTCGCTTTCGCTTCGTTCGTTGTCTTTGCAGCGGTACGTTAGTGGATATTTTCTGTTGTGTTTTCGTGTGCTGTAATTATTATTATTTGATCAGTGATCTAACGACTTTGGCTACGTATAAAGGATTCTGACGGTTATTGCTTTAAGAGGTAGAATAAAATCGAGACATGTAAGCTCAAAGACATATTTTACGTATATTTTAGTTGACAGTTCTCTTAATGGTAGAGAGGCCATCAAACAATATTATTGTAATTGCTTGGTAGGAAAAAGAACAGTAGGTTGCTGTTGTCATGTGATGTCCATAATATGGTACCTAAGCTGGGCAAGGCATCAAGAGAATTTAATACCGCCTGCACAGTTTTTAGACGATATTTTAATTGTTTATGATGATGTGGATGATGAATAAATCATTAAAAGAGAAAGTATTTTTAATTCATACTCCCTTTGCTGCTACTTCTAGAATCTAGTTGGAAGGCGTCTGAATCTTCAATGTGTCCTACAATAAATTCAGGTTAACTCTAGTCAACAATTTACGTGAAGTATTACGCGAGAGCTTAGGTAAGAGGTTGTTTTCATACAAACAAATATCATCCTATATTTTCTTTCTCCCATGGAGCAGTCGTAAATAATTTAGTTTTTTTTAAATGGTATTAGGGTGTAAATAAAATAATGCAATAATTGTTACTGTAACATCAGGCCCAACTTTCTAGGAACTTTCGCCCGTCTCCTTTATTTACAAAGTTTTATTTACATTTGGTCCGTTTATTTTCTGATATCGTTCGACGAACCATATATTCTTTAAAAGCATATTCACACAATCGTCGTCGAAACCGCAGATTTTCTGTCTATAGGTATTAAAGTACCTGCTATTGTGTTGGTTATTGGGTCGCACCTTTTTGTTTCGCGCCAGACTACTCGTGTGAAAAGGTTCTCGAGTCTTAATTTGAAATATGAACGATAAATATAAGTTAATCTACTTATCTCAGAATTATTTACACTAGTTTATATAAAATTACGAATCGATTATAATACAAGCATACAATAATATTTTATAAGTTTTTTTTATGAAAATAATTATTTAGGTAACTATATTAGATTTAATTTTCATGTTCTTATGTATTTTTACATTGTATGAAAGTACGTATACAAAATCACTTAGGCCGTGTGGTTGGTTGACCAAAACCAATAATTATAACAGAGAAATCAAGTCGAACGAAACCAGCTGAGCTGGATTATGGGTGTACCTTGAGGGAGAATACGAAAGCCAAATCCTAAGGAACATATTTTTTATTAAATATCTGTTACATATTAAAAGTGTGAGAAGATTAATAACTTGTCTATTAATTATAGTCAAAGTGATAAAATATTTAGCAAAAAAAATCGTCATGATTACCTGTATTTAGATCATTATAACAAGCAATAAATAAAAAGCTAAAACAGAAATTAAGATGAAAGTCTTTTTAAAGCTCCTTCAAAGATTTTAAATTAAAAAGCTGGTGTTGTATAACACAGAGGAAAAGCTTGTCTCCAAGATTTAATGATTAAAACAAAATGGAGGGAAAATTCATGCTTCACTAATGAGATTGCTTGAATTATAATTCTTTGAAATTATCAAAAGTCTTTAAAATACAGATTTGACAGGTGGAACTTTGAGAAATAATTATAACATCGATGTTTTATAATTTACTGTGTTATTTTACAATGGCTGTAGCAAATCTGTGCTCAGTAAATATTTACTATTTACGGTCACATTTACTGGATAATTGTTTGCAGTAATACTAGTTAGATTCACGTTGATTAAAAACATAGTTACAATACAAAAAAAAAAACTTGATCACTAACAACCTTATGTAAATTTATAATCTAGTCAATTATCGGGTTACAGCCGCATCAATTAAATATTTAAGTACTCGTATGAAGTATATCCTGAACACAAGTATATTTTATTTTACATCATGATAAATTGATTACTTAACAGGTATTTAACTAAGTCGTATACTTTTAAGTAAAAAAAATATATTCAAGCGTTAGCTTTAGACACACCCTAAACCTTATCTACGCTTTTCTGTATAATTACTTACGCAGTTGAACTATAAATAAATTGTCGTTTGTTAGAATAAAGCGCTAAATAAACTGAAATTTGATCACGAAAATCTTAAAAAGGTCAGGTTCATCAATTTATAACTTTTACCTCTCGTCACGATTTTATACACGTAAGTAGATCCAGGGTTTGCCTAGATCAGATAGTTTTGTATAGCCTGTTTCAAAAGTATCTGATGAAGGGTTGGCTTATATTGCACAGGTTGAATTTTTACGCAAAAACTGACCAAAATAATTATCACATTAATTTGTGCTTATAAGGTTTTAACTTTGTATCTTACCATTTTCGGCTAGTCACTTATATCTGTACATTAACCTAGGATGTTGTAATTTTTATTGTAGGTTTCTACTAATATAATAAAACGATTTGCCAAACTTCAACCGTCGGAAATGAATAGTTTCGGAGATATTAATTGTAGAATTATTGATGGCATTGTATTGAAAACGACGATATTTCACACCACAGACTATTTTGGTTCACACCACAGACTATTTTGGCATAGAATATAACGTACGTGTGGAATGTGCAGTGAGTAAAGCACACAATGCTATTACAAAAAAAAAACTGACACTATAGAATTCGTCAAATGTGCGTGTAATTTAAAAGTAAAGTAAATGTGGCCTTACAACGAGCTTAAATTCAGAACCGAATTTGTCAACCCCGACACGCCGTGGTCTTGGTATGTCTTACCCCTAGAGTGTTTTTTAGAGCCCGGAGGCGCGGAGGGAGGGCAGCCCCAGCCTGCTGGAGGTGGCGACCAACAAGCCGAAGGTGCGGAGGGGAGCGTGATCGCCTGTGACTTTGTTACGCAAAGGCGAAGGGGCTGCTATTCCCGCAGCGCCGGAGATAAGGCAGAAGTACTGGTTCTTACTCCCCTACCCTTTCCTCCCTGAAAAATAGGGACAGAAAAAGTAAGGTTATAATTTAACAAAAAAAAAATGGTAACTCCGACCGAAACTACAGAGCGGGGGTACTCCTCTCCCCCTCCGCCCCCATCAGCAGGTGTCCCGTATGTATAAAATTACCGATTTTAAAGCTTGTATTAGTATAACTCAAAAATAAATATTTCCCTTTTAAAAAATCATTAAAAAAAACTGCACATCCGACGAATTTCCCCCCCCCTCGGGGGGTTCCTATGACCCTCCCCTCCCTTCCCTCCCCTCCCCCTCCCCCTACCCTTATGTACTTATATAAGTGACCTTCCCAAATATAAATAGCGCTGAGAAAAGTCTATAGCTAGGTAATGGATATAATACTTACTATATAAGCTCAGGATTAATCACACATATAAACACACCCACTTAAATATCAACTACACTCACAAAAGTATCAAACCAACGTCAATATCAACGTTTAAAATCAATAATTCCATGTCGCTGCAGCATTTCCACAGAGAGCGCGTGCGCAGGCCCCGTCCGCCGGGAGGAGCGCGTCACGTGACTGAGCTGTGTCGTCTGCGCACGAGTGTCTATGCCGCGTGGGACGTGTGTGGTGTACGCGTGCCCGGTGTTGTAGCGGAGATTGTGCATCTGTGAAGGGGAATGGAGTTAGACTGGTTTTGTTTTAATTGTTATGAAGATATGGATTAGTTAAATAAAAAAAACGCATTGTCGGAAACAATATAACTGTGACCCTTGACTTCGAGTGTTTTTTACACCAGTTTTTTAGTAAATCGGACTCCTTAGTTGGAGGTTCATCCAGGTAGGTAATTAGACCAGTCGACTTGATATCGCATCAACTATTGCTCTATCTATACTAGTCAACAATAGTCACACACCGGCAACACGGCAAAATAATTATACATCGCCATGTATAAATCGCCCACCTCTTTATTGTTTTCTTCCACATCAGTTTCTCCTTTCAAAACAAGTAATTTATATTTCCCTATTAAAATTGAAATGTGTATTGATCTCATTGTCTTAAAGTAATTTGTTTCACAAATCTCAAACAAAGCCGTTAAACACTTTGTTCGTGAAATTTCCTTCCGTTTTCTGATTTATTGTCTGCTTAGAATTGAACTTGATTTTTTTGCTTTTTTCGCCGCGGCGAGAACAATACCTACAGTTTCCTACAGACTGGTTGGAGCAATACTGAACAGTCTTTTGTTGTGAGATGTATTAATACTCTACATAAATTATAGTCTGACTTTAATCTCGTTAGTAATATTTCAAGAGAGAAAACTGTAAACAGTGCTTATGAATATAAATCATTTTAACTTTGAACCAGCTGCCTTCAAACGTTTTCCGGATGTTGGTTTATTGTGCATGAATGTTACAAACACTAAAATTACCTAGAAATTATTTGTTTTGCTTAATTTACATTAAAAAGATACATCCTTATCCTATGTCCACAAATTAATGATAAACGAAATACATAAACCCAGATAACCTCAGCGAACTTGGCGGGATATATCAAATAAAAGTTTGTTCGTGAATGCAGAAACTTCCCGAACTTACTTTCACAAGTTTTATCTAGACAAAACCTTACGCAGACAGCTTCTTCAAGATTATTGTTGTTTCGAACTCAAATATATTAGCAGCGTTGGCATGCTTCTTGGTTATACATCTTTTATAGCAGTTAAGGTAAGCGTACATGCCCTTATTTGTGGGTTCAAAGGAGGCTATTCAAATAATTGTGGGACGTTCTCTTGTCAAGAATAAATATACATCTATTCTATATCTATATCTATCTATCTATATCTATCGATCTATCTATACATATAATAAAATCGTAGACTTTCCGTGTCTGCACATTACAGATTTTTGCAAAAAAATCACGCAAAAGTGCGAGAAATAAGTAATAGAAAGTATTTTTTTTTTTTTTAATTTTTGTCTGTTTATCGATTACTCAGTTCGTTTGTGCGCGCATCACGTAAAAACCCCTCATTGTATTCAAAATCTAAATATTACAAAATAAGTAGCATTGTTGTGAGTATTATTTAGCGTTTGTTTCATCAAAATCGACTAACAGACGCAAAAGATATTCATTTATAAAATTTAGTTAGTAACCTCATACGCGATTTCTATGATAAAAATAATTTACGTAAATAGGTTTTAGTCGTAGTGTAGTCGGAATGGCTGAAAACGAGTTTTGTTTTATTTTTCCTTTTGTCTTTACTTTTTGCACGGAAGTAATATATCTTCTTCTTTTAAATATATAAAAGCGAAAGGTCACTCACTCACTCATCACGAAATATCAAAAACCACTTGACGTATGAAGATGAAATAGTAAGTAGACGTCCGCTAAGAACGGATTTTGCGACAGGGCCGGATTAAAAAGGTCTAAGGGCTCTCGCAAGTTGTATGAAATTTGGCAGGGAGGTAGTTAATAGTTAGTGGACGTTTGTTATGAACGAATTTTGCGACAGGGCCGGATTAAGGAGATCTAAGGGCTCTAGTTTTGTATGAAAGTCCTTAATTTTTTGTGCTACAAACTTGAAACTTGGCAGGGAGGTAGTTAATAGTTAGTAGACGTTTGCTAAGAACGAATTTTGCGATAGGGCCGGATTAAGGAGGTCTAAGGGCTCTCGCAAGTTTTATGAGAGTCCTTTATTTTTTGTGCTACAAACTTAATATCTGGCAGAGAGTTAGTTTATAGTTAGTAGACGTTCGCGAAGAACAGATTTTCTTTTTGTTTCTGTCTAAGGGCTCTAGCAAAAATTTAATGTTGTAACAGAACGGTATTAGAACAAAAAGGCTCCCAACAAATTTCACTTGGAAAAAAAGTTGTACAGCGCCAAAATAAACCGATTTTTAAAGCCATATCGTCGCCTCAACGCCGCGCCGTTTAATTTTGCTTCGGACCTCTGCCACCCAGAACTACAGCACCCAAAAGGACGCATTTTGTAGTCATCAATACATTATCACATTTTGATCTGGCAGTGAGTTCTTACACATAACGTAACATCACGCCTTAAATCGCCGAAGGGTTGGGCGACGTGTACCTAATCGTACACACACATTTCGCCAGTTATGTTGAAGTAATAGGGGTGAGCCTATTGCCATCCACATTCCGTGGCTGCTACTAAGGTTTTTTTTTTTTTAAACATTGCCCCACACTAAGAATTCCTCCTGTATCGTGGGTGCGTTTACAAACATTTAAGCTCACATACACAAACAGCCAGACCCGGAACAACTACCTGTAGGCCATACAAATATTGGTTCCGTGCGGGAATCGAACCAGCGACACGACGCGCAGCAGTCAATTGCTCAACCACTGCGCCCACCGTGCCGTCAAATTCCTGATGGAATAACCCAATAACACTATTATTTATTGTATTTTCAATTGCATATATTTTATGTACATTGTTTAATGTTAAGTGGAAGAGCAGAGTCACCTAAGGGGGCGTCCATTAATTACGTGAGGCATTTAAGGCGGGGGGGGGGGGGGGGGCGACGAGCCAAATCTCACCCAATCTCACGAGGTAGAGAGGGGGTCTCGGCAAATATAACTGGGTTTAATTGAGTAAACACGTATTCAACGCAATCAAGCATAGATTACCGTATTTATACTAAACTATGCATTTTGATAAATCTCACGAAAGATTAGAAGGGGGATGAAGGAGTCAAGCCAAATCTCACGACATTCCACCAAGGGGAGGGGGTCGAAAAATCGTCAGAATTGCCTCATGTTATTAATGAACGCCCCCTAACGCAAGCATCTCCTTGCTTATAAGGTGATCTAAAAATCATGTGTGTGACAATTTTATGTAATTGAAATAAACATATTTTTTAACACTTTGCCCGACCCGGGAATCGATCCCAGGACCCCCATGCTTAGTAGTCGCGCTTGCGATCACTCGACAGTCTCACAAAATATACACCAAAATTTCCACGCGAACGAAGTCGCGGGCAACAGCTAATTTAATAATATGTATACGTCTTTACACGTATAACAAGTATCCATTTATCTTTAAGAGACCCTTTTCCACAGAACTTTTTTGTTGATAATATCTAAACGTATGTATGTCAAATGAGATATTTTACATTTAGCGGAGAAGCCTTTTATTACTCAAGGGTTGATTGAAAATGTTCTTTTGAGTTTCTTTTAAATAGTGTGTAAATATAATTGTAATATGTATACTATGTCTGCATGAGGTACAAAGGAATATTCAAAAATACTTCTCCGAAGCAATCTACTACCTGCATAGTTGATAATCTCGCTATCCGTTGTCGTCTAGCGACCTAGTCTAATAACGCCATGGAGAAGCCATGAATCAGAACATTCCTAGTAATTGTGAAGAACGTTGTCAAAGATGTAGGATACTGTGTGATGGTCTTAGTTTCCTTTGCTCTTAGTTTGCGAGGTCAGCGAAGCAAATATTACTTAAAGCACAGTTTGAAACGATTCGAGTTAAAATTGTGTCAAACTGTCAATGAGAAAGTTAAGATGTTAATTATAATATTCCTGAAGTTTTGAATCCTTTAGTTAGAATGTGATCATAATTAGGTGACCGTCAGAAATGGTAATAAGTTCCACACAAAATAAAAAAATGGAATTAATGTTAAAGATAAAGACGTCTTTGTCTTTAGGACTGAGCAAAGTATTATTGAATAGTACGAGTAGATAGATACGAGATAGGGTTACAGGAATAATAAATCCGATAACAACACAGGCCTGTTTCCGTCTTTACTTGATTTCTATTCGTAACCGAACGTAGTGTTAGCGTACCAGAGGATCATAAAAATGTGGCATTTGCTATCGAACCGTTTCGTATTTTGTGCAGCACTGTTCAACGAGTTTGACAAAAGCTTTTGCATTTATATGCAGCGTATACCAGAAAGGTGTTGTCGCCCAAACAAAATCTGCAGTCCAAACTTCAATACCTACACGAAACAAATGTGTGGGGCATTTGGGTCATGTAGGTTTTGTGCTACAGCAGATTTTTTCGCGATTTCTATCGTGGTCCGATTTTAAAAGTAGTTCAATTTAATGGTCTGAATTAGACCCTGGAATATGGCCATACCTTCCACACGCGCACACACACACACACACATACACTGTATATTTTTTAATTTCTTCCTTTTTTAGTTCGTTATTCCTGATACAATGTTAAACTGATTATTTCTGTGTTAAAACGGAACTTTCAAAACAAACCTGTAAATAGCACCTTTTATGTGGCTCGTGGTACAACTCGTAGTCACTCGACGACCCTTCAGGCTTCGGTTCTGCACAGCGCCACTATTGGCAAGGGAAAAAACACAGATTTATTATTAAAAACTCCTTTTTTTGGCATTTTTTTGAAAAACTATGCTATTGTAGAACGATTTTTAAGGTGTAATTAAAAAATCACCTTTATCCTTGCAGCCCATCTCATCGACATGTGCATTCTGCCCATCCTAACCTACGCTGCTCAAACTTGGTCCCTGACCGAGCCGCAAAAGTCCAAACTCAAGGTTTGCCAAAGGGCGATGGCACGTAGCGTATAGTGTACTAGCTTGTGCCCGCGGCTTCTCCCGCGTCATCATCATCATTTCAGCCGAAAGACGTCCACTGCTGGACATAGGCCTCCCCCAAGTGTCGCCACATTGACCGGTCCCGTGCGTCTCGCATCCAGCGGATCCCTGCAACCTTTACAAGGTCATCGGTCCACCTAGTGGGAGGCCTTCCAACGCAGCGTCTTCCGGTTCGCGGTCGCCACTCCAGAACTTTTCAGCCCCATCGGCCATCCGTTCTGCGAGCAATGTGCCCTGCCCACTGCCACTTAAGTTTGGCTATTCTTCGGGCTACGTCGGTAATCTTGGTTCTCTTGCGGATCTCCTCATTTCTGATTTGATCACGCAAGGAAACTCCGAGCATAGCCCTCTCCATTGGCCTTTGGGTGACTTTCAGCCTTCTGATGAGGCCCATTGTGAGCGACCACGTTTCGGTCCCGTATGTAATCACTGGCAACACACACTGGTCATAGACTTTCGTCTTGAGACACTGCGGTAAGTTGGACGAGATGATACCACGCAAATTCCCGAACGCTGCCCAGCCGAGTCGGATTCGACGATTGACCTCTTTCTCGAAGTTAGACCTACCTAACTGGACCATTTGTCCCAGGTAGACATAATCGTCTACAACTTCGAGTGTAGAGTCTCCGATCTTGATAGGAGTGGGTGTTACATGGGCATTCAACATGACTTTGGTTTTGTCCATGTTCATTTTAAGACCCACTCTTTCGGAAGCTCTACTGAGGTCATCGAGCATTGTACTGAGGTCCTCCATGGTCTCAGCCATGACCACTATATCGTCGGCAAACCGAAGGTGAGAGATATACTCGCCATCGACGTTGATGCCTAGCCCTCTCCAGTCCAGAACCTTGAAGACATCCTCCAGTGCAGCGGTGAACAGTTTCGGAGATATGACGTCTCCCTGTCTCACACCTCGCTGCAGACCAGAGGACCAGACCTCGGAACCTATCCTAGGTTCCGAGGTCTGGTCCTGAAGTCGGACTGACATGGTGGCGTTTTTGTACAAACTCTTCAGCACCTCGATGTACCGATAGTTGATTTGGCACCGTTGGAGAGACTGCAGTACAGCCGAAGTCTCGATCGAATCAAAGGCTTTCTCGTAGTCCACAAACGCCAAGCAGAGAGGCAGGTTATATTCTTCGGTCTTCTGTATAACCTGGCGCAGCGTATGTATGTGGTCTACGGTGCTAAAGCCTTTTCGGAATCCGGCTTGTTCGGGAGGCTGAAAATCGTCAAACCTGCGCACGAGACGATTCGTGATGACTCTTGAAAACAGCTTGTAGACATGGCTTAGAAGTGAGATGGGCCTATAGTTCTTCAGCCGGGCATTGTCGCCCTTTTTGAAGAAGCCACCACACCCCTGCACCATGCCTGCGGCGTTTTCCCCTCGAGTATGACGGAATCAAACAGCTTCTGAAGGGTCTTAAGTACCGGTTTTCCACCTGCCTTCAGGAGTTCGGCCGTAATTCCGTCATCACCCGGTGCCTTGTTATTTTTAAGTTGTTTCAGAGCCATCCTAATCTCGTACAGGCTGACATCCGGAATGTCTTCGGTAAAGTGTCGGGTCAGTCTAGCTCTTGGGTCGTTAGCTAGATTTGCAACGGGTTTACTGGTTGAAGTGTACAACTGCCCATAAAAACTCTCGATCTCCCTCAGCAGCTCCGGTTTGGCGGATACGATCCTGCCATCGTCGGTCTTCAGTTTCGTGAGCTGGCTCTGCCCAATAGCCAGATCTCTTGAAAATACCTTGGAGCCTTTATTCCGCTCAAAAGCGTCTTTAATACGCTCGGTATTAAAGCGGCGGAGGTCGCGTTTCAAGGATTTAGAGATCCGTCTATTGAGCTGCCGGTATTTCCACGCCTCGTCTGAAGACTGCAGGATCATCTCGCGCCGCTCCTTCATGAGCTCGAGAGTATGATCAGAGAGTCTTTTGTTCTTCTGTGCACGACGTGTCTTGAAGAACTTAGACCCAGTCGTATGGACAGTTTCCACGAACCCATCGTTGCATTCGTCCACTGAGCTTTCTAGGCACTCGAAACGATTCTGGAGTTCAAGCTGAAAGCTCTCGGGGTTTTGGATCTGGATTTGTGCTGGACGGAGCGTAGACTTCATCAGTTGAGACCTTTCAAGCTTTATATTGATGTTCAATGTGCCTCTTACCATGCGGTGATCGCTCCCGGTTTTCACCGAATTGATCACAGAGACATCATTGAACATTTGCTTCTTGGTTGACATGATAAAGTCAATCTCATTTTTAGTTGCACCATCGGGACTCTGCCAGGTCCACTTCCTGTGCTCACGCTTTCTGAAGAAGGAGTTTATCATATAGACGCCCTCCTTCTCCATAACTCCCACCTGCAGCTCATCCCCGTCTCGTTTGCCCAGTTTCGCGTTGAAGTCCCCCATGACAACGGTGAAGTGAGTTTTGAAACCATGCAGGGCTTTAGAAATATCCTCGTACATGGTTTCCACTTCGTCGTCGGGGTGTGCCGAGGTCGGGGCGTACACCTGTATGACCTTCAGCGAATATCTTGAGGATATTCTGAGTATAAGGTACGCCACCCTGGTCGACACACTCTCGATCTTCACCACGTTATTCACGAGGGACTTGTGGACGATAAACCCAACACCACCCTGGGACTGCCGGTCACCCTCTCGGAAACAGAGCAGGTTGCCGGATTTCAGGATTATCGTATCCTCCCCCTCTCTTCGGACTTCAGATAATCCCACAATACTCCATCGCAGCCTGCTCAATTCCTCTTCGAGTTCCGTTATCTTCTCGTTGGTCCGGAGTGTACGCGTGTTGTATGTTGCCAGGTCAAGTCGTCGGTATAGGCGGCCTGATCCCGTCCGGAGATTCTTCGCACTCCTTGCCACGCCGTAACCTCGACCGCTACCATAGTCGAGGGTAGACGGGCTGCCGGGTACTAGGGGCCATTTCTTTGTTGCGCTCATCATTGGAGGGGTTTTGCCATAATCGCCACGCTTGGCAGGCGGGTTGGCGATCGCAGTACGGTTGTTAGAAACCGCAGAGAACGCTGCTGCCCATTCTCTGGTAAGTCCCTTAGTCGCCTCTTACGACACCCACGGGAAGATATGGGATGGTGCTATTCTTTTACGTCCGACACCATACGGAACACGCCCGCGTGGAGTTAGGGAATTTCCCACGGGATCTTACTTCTGGGATAATAAGTAATCTATGTATGTATCTATAATACATACATAGATTTACATGTACTTGCTTATAACTTGCAATTATTAGTTTAAAGTTCTATCAATTAAATTAGATACGTGAAATATTGATAACTTGGTTTGAGATTGGACATCGGATTTACTGGATTTTACCTAAAGAGTATGTACACAAATTTTCAAGTCAATCGACCCCGAGAGTAAAAAGTTTCACAGAAAATTCAACACCCCATTTCACCCTCTAAGGGGTAGGAATTTCAAAAAACTGATACTTTCTCTTCACAAAGAATACACCCTCCAATTTTCATATCTCTGGGACCTGCGGTTTGGGTTGTGCGTTGGTATATCAGTAAAGCCAGTCAGGACATGGAATTTTAAATTGGGGAAGATTTTGGAAAAACTGTGATACACGTATCTCATCATTTTAACTGAAGTATATTATGTAGACTCATTTTCAAGTCAATCGACCCCGAGAGAGTTTCACAGAAAATTCAACACCCCATTTCACCCTCTTAGGGGTGGAATTTCAAAAAACCCTTTCTTAGTGGATACCTACTCTTCACTAAGAGTACACTGTCCAAATTTCATGTCTCTAGGACTTGTGGTTTGGGCTGTGCGTTGATATATAAGTCAGTCAGTCAGTCAGTCAGTCAGTCAGGACTTTGAATTTTATATGTATAGATTAAGCTCAGCGACAGAATTCGCAATTCCACAATACGCTCAAAAATTGGAATCGCTGATGGGGGCAACACGACTTCTGGGTTGAAGTGGAATTGGACGAGCCATGTCTGTAGAATGCATCAAGACCGATGGGCCAGAGTCGTCACGCAGTGGGTGCCAGAAGATGGGCGTAGTCGTTCAGTGAGACGGAGAAAACACTGGCGTGACGACTTAGAATCGTTTGCGCAAGAGAAGAGTGGAAGGCTATGCCGGAGGCCTTAACTCAGCAGTGGGACAATATAGGCAAAAGTAAAAAAATATATATCTGACGCAAAATCTTGAATTAAAAATTTAAAAATGTTGAATTTAGCGAGCTGCATTTTAGGTATCTGAGTTCTGAACTTCAATTCTTAACACCCGGGTGTTTGTCACAAAAAAGATCTACCTCACAACCTGTCCCATCTGAAATACAACTTAAATTATCATTCTGATCCACTCTTTATGTTAATTTATTTGGGGTCAAAGTATAACGTCTTTTTCTGCCACACACCTCAATTTTCAAATACAATAAAATGGAAATCAAACCTTTTTGATTCTGCGAAGACAAGTTCACTAAACAGATTTTTCAAATATTCAGTAGGTGAGCTATAGGTACTAACTTAGCGTAGTTCTAATATTCTATCTGTTGTACACTGGATGTGCATTAGCAGTGCCATACTTGCTACATCAGGAGGTACGAAAATTCAAACGATTTTTAATCGATATACAACAGAATATTCCTTCGTATTTTGGTTTTTGTTCGACGAACACAATAATTAGTGTCACTTTTAATATCTTTGGGATTTTGTTACTTTTATTTGGCGCGTTTGTGTTAGACCCATGGTTATGTAGTGAACTACTACGTCGGATATACTTATCTTGTCCTATTTTATCCAACTTTAAGTTGAAAAAAAAATGTGTCGTTTAATTATCAGATGATAATAGTTGTACGATTCAAAAGCAAACTTCTAATATTACAAGAAAACTATTCTAACTTTTATCAGTTACACAATTTATTGATAAATAGTCTCAAATATAAACACCTTGTCTGGCTTGGACTATACTTGTCAATAGGTAAGTATTTCTATTTATATTCCTTTGTGATTAATATTTCTATCCAACTATAGATTTTGTTGTTCTCAAAGTAAAGGTTATGGCTATACTTAGTTTTACTGAGTTTAGAAGTTTAATATTTGTGTTGAAATGAAAATTTCAAACTTTTCTTTGTTAATATTCCACTTGAAACATGATCGTACTCTTGTTTGCTTTGACGCTTATTATTTTGAATTTTTTTAACCCTATTTTCATAATCATTTACAGATTTTTAAGCAATGACAAATTTTAGTTTAACAACATAATTAAGTATCTATATGGAAATTCCTTGTTTATTTTACCCTTTTTGTTACAACGTTCACCAATTCCAGTGGTCATCTATAAGTAAAAGGCAAGGTCTCATACAAGCTTAATATCAGTTAACCGTAATAGCGAGAAAGGGCCAAGCACTTCCATTTGTCAAGTAAAACACACTTAAGTTTAAGTCAAATGTAATGGGAGGTGAGCCTATTGCCATCAACCGGACTTAAACCCAAACAAGGGCCTGCTACCGAGTTTCTGACGGAAAAACCTATAAGTAGCTCCCTACAAGTCAACCGGTTTCTATTGGATGACTTCCGAAGGAGCAAAATTGAATGCCTTGGATACAAGAAAACATGACGTAATTTATAAGTCTTCAAAGGTAAATGGCTACTTTTTTTGGTTTCAACCCCAGGGAATTACAAAATAATGAGTCTCTAATGCTGGGAAACATACTTCCTCTCTTACAGGGAATGACTTTTTTCTTCAAAGCACGTTTCTAACAATTTTCTGCCTACAAGTATATATGACGGTTTTGAAATCCCGCCTGTCACAATCTAAGCATTGTTCGGAATATCTCATTTTTCTGAGAATTCCTTTATGAAATGTATCATTTATTTTCATCAAAAACATAAGCGTTTTTGACGGGTGTTTGACATTATTATTAATCATTTCTTTGTATTCATTTCGTCTTGTATTGTTAATTATTATGTAACGAGGTGAACCCGATTTCCGGCCAAACTAATTTATCCTCCAATCTAGGGTTTATCACTTAAGGAAGATCATAGGACACCCCGACTAAATGGGGTAGGTTAGATTGGAACTATGACCATTAACCAACCAAGCGCAAGCCGAGCAAGCGAAGCGAGCGATGCCGCAGCAGCGCTACCAAGTTATTCGCAGTCTAATTGCATTGTTTGGGTTAGTGTATCCTGACACGATAAAGCAGTAAAAGGGTTTGGCCTAGGAAATATAGGCCAACATATACAACCAAGTTTCTTATTTGTAAATTGGAATTTATAAAAGAGAGTTTTTAAAATCTACCTCTCACTAACGGGAGTGATATGAAGATTCGAATGACGTTATTCCGACGCACGCTGTTTCGAAAAAAATAAATAATTCAGATTGGAATATGCTATTCGCAACAGTGGATTTCAATGCCAAGACTTTCGTTCTAGCGTTAAATTCAAACAGTTTTTCGAATCAGCGTGTTCGCGACAACGTCATTCGATATAGCGGTTTTCGACTTAACGTGTTTTCGAACTGGCGTACCACTCTTAATTTTTTTCGAAATAGCGTGCTTCACTTTGGGGTCATTTAGTGTTTGTTACAACAGGAATATGACTTCAACAATGATAGCTCAATGTTTAAATCAACTTTATGTGACCTGACGAGTTAGTTATCAAACTGACTAAATACTACTTTAAGAAATGTCTGTATTACAATTAAATGCATCTATTACTGCATGTTCCATGTAGAACTAATATCTGGAAACGGAAGAATTCTTCCGTAATGGAACTTTCTTTTGTTGATATCCAATTGATGAAACTAGGTTACTAAGAGTTTGTTCGAATGAATACGACTAAAAGTGTAACCAAACATAAAGCGGTAATCGCGCGCGGAAGCAGCGCGCGGCCCACCGCGCTGTGATTGGACGACACGCGCGCGAACGCTTCGGTCTACCTGCCGCGCACAAACAATTTTAGTAAACATTCGTCAGTAATTGTGTTTGGACGTGTTTCTGATTCTTGCCTATCAGAATGTACAAAAAAACATCGATTCGCTTGATCGAATCTTTTAATGTGTTATGGGATCCTCGACAATCCTTTTTGTTTGTTTGTGTTTACTTATGGGATGAAATAACCAACAATTTAGATCTTCCCAAGAAAGAATTATAGTCTTATAATAATTATAGTCTTCCCAAGAAAAAATTAAAAGTCTTTTAAGTTCCTATAGACATTTAAATGTCAAACTCTTCCAAGTACATTTAAGGTTGTCACCCGTACTTTATAATAAAGTATTGCACGTTATTTTGGGTATCTCTACTCTATACTTTATGAGACCAATAAAGTACGCGAAAATACTTTATTTCGCGTGATTTGATTAAGCGTAAACATTTTTGCTTTTAACGGTCGCCAGTGCCACTTAAGCGCTCGTTTTTTTTTTTTCTGTATATGAAAATTTTGCTGTCTATTCCTGCCACGTCAGCATTTACAGAGAGAGTTTTTTTGCGATGAATAGCAAATGGCGAGGCGAAAAAAACAAAGCGTCTCTGAATCTGATAAAAATGAATTACTTATTTACTTTTATTTAAAAATAGACTGTAAAAATGGTGTGCAAGTGTTTAACTGCGATAATATTTTGATTATGTTTGCGAAAAGTAATAAAAATATGTTTTTAAAAATAAGAATAAAGGAAATTAAATTGTACTTTATTTTGACACTATGTACTTTTTTTTTCTTACCTTTTAATAACCAAGGTACTTTAATTGCAAAAAAATGGTGGCAACCCTAACATATTCGTAAAAACTGGTGTTTGGTAATGAATTTCGTAATTTATTGATTCAAAATTCTATAACCTCCACTGATAAAGTGGTTTCATTCGCATTTCCTTATTTTAAGATGTTTTTTCTTAGTCCTTCTTCGCAATTTTCAAATAATAAGCTGAGCCACGACACACGCAACCAACCGCTTCCATTTTAGTTCTGATGCCAACCGAAGAGCGCGGCGTGTCTTGGATGTGCTACGCAGTACTGCCGCGCAAACATGCGACGGTTTAGCCTTAATTAGAGCGCGGCAGAAATGTGTCCTACAAACGCCGCGTGTTGCTGCCGCGCTCTTTCCGCTCAATGTTTGGACACATCTTAAGGCTGTTCAAGAGAACGCAGTACTGGAAACTTTAATTAAAACCTCGATGCAGAAATCTGAGTCAGCTGTCTCGAATGGAATCGTTTAAGAGCTACTGTTGGAGACAAAACTTAGAATGAAATTCTGGAAGTAGTAGACTCGTGAAAATGAACACAGGTTCATCGAACAGGCTGAACGAATTTCGGCACACAGTTAGACCTGGACCGGGTTAGGCACGCATTTTCTCCTAATACATAGTAAGTTCCCGTGTAGAGGAAGACAACAAAGAAACGATGGTTGGACTGTGTGAAGGATGATATGGCACGAAAGGAGGTGTCTGATGAGATGACGAGTAATAGAGAAGTATTGGAAGAAGAAGACATGCTACGCCGACCCCAAATGAATTGGGATAAGGGCAAGATAATGATGAGTACGTTGCCGTAGCGGAAGCCATGGGCACAAGCTGGCATACAATAAACTAGCAAACAAACTTATTTAAAAGTAGAAATAACTTTTAGTCTGAAAATTCATTCATGAAAGTACCTTTCTAATGTCCTGCTTTTCTGTTTATTGAACAAAATTGTCCTCAAACCGACTTTTTATTAAGTCTCGTAAAATAATTTCCATTGCTCTTTGAAATTCGATTTCTTGGAGTACAGGGAAAAAACAATATTGTGACAAAGTGGGCAACGCAAGACTTCGTCTATTCAATAGCTTGTGAATTGAAACGATTTCCAGTTCAATTCTAAATGGAAATAGCTGGAATAAAACATTTAAATGAGCCAAGGAATGTTTTCACTGACGTTGTTCAAGAAGCACATAAAACATGTTATTATTGTTTTGAATAAACTTTATGTAGGCTGATGTTTTCTATGAAAAAAGGACAAACAATAAAATGATATCGGTTCACTGACTTCGCAAAAAAAATTGTAGATAATATATTCATAATATATGTATATTAGAAATGACATTCGAATTAATACTGTTAATACTTGAATTTGGTTAAAAAATAGAACCGTTTTTTTGTTCCTGCTCAATTTATTGCTGGCACAAAAGAATGTCTTCGCTGATCCATTTCACATTCACGCGGGTGGAGCTGCTAGCAAAGGGTGTTCTGTCTTAATTATAATTATGTAATTGTATTGAAAAAACAAGATGGCGGCCTGAGTTCCGGTTTTCGCCGCACGCCGAAAGATTTTTATTCTACTGGGTGTTTTTTTAAACGTGGGAAATACTTTAGGGGCGTGTAGTACTTATGAAAACTAAGCAACTTTTACTATGGGACCGACCATGAAAAAAAAATATCAGCTGTTCCTAAATTCATAATCATATTTTAGTTAGCCCCATAGTAAGAGTTGCTCATATTTATGAGTACTTTAGGGCCTTAAAGTGGTGTCGCCTTGTTTCGCAGACAGAAATCTCATAGAATTTCGTTTCTCCGAAAATGTTTCATCTATCTATCTTCTATATACATAAAATGATAAACTGACTGACTGACTGACTGACTGGGTGATATATCAACACACAGCCCAAACCGCTGGTCCTAGATACATGAAACTTGGAGGGTGTGTTCTTTGTAAAGAGAAGGTTTCCACTAAGAAAGGATTTTTGGGAATTCCACCCCTAAAGGGGTAAAATAGGGGATGGAAGTTTGTATGAAAGTCTGTCAGTTTTGAAGTTAGGATCTTAAAATTGTGTGTTTAGGCTGAAGATTGAAAATTAATTTATAAGTGTCTCGGCGTTTTTGATAATTCTACCCCCGAAGGGTTAAAAAGGGGGGTGAAGCTACTATGTTTGTTCGGGTGGAATGCAACTCAATTTTGTAGAACCGATTGAGCTGAAATTTTGCACACACCTTTGGTTCTGGTGACAACACATTTTTATGACAGACATTCCTTAATCCTGCTTCCAGGATCGTCTCCTCAAGAGAGAACTCTTCAACGGTTAGTAGCACGGTCACGAAACTTTGTTTACGCGTTCAAGTTTGATCAATTGTGAACCTATTTTGATGATTCTTTTTTTGTTTGGACAAATATTATTCCGCGGTGGTCCCGTTTAAATTTGGTGAAGATCTGATGCTGATCTTCGGAGATATCAATGGAACTCTTCAATAATAGACAGCAAATCTGTCGTGATTGCTGCAATCGCTTGGATGTTTATTGTTTACACAACACCATAACATAACATCACGCCTGTATGCTTTAAGGGGGAACGCAGATGTGTACCAGTGCACCCACATTTTGATAATTAGGTATGCTAAGTTCCATTTTATTGGGGACTAGCTGTGCCCGCGGCTTCGCTCACGTGAGCGCGTATTCTTTTGGCATTATTAGGAAACATTACATGGGAATGTGAAGTCGTAGTATATTCCTAATATCCTCTACAAAATAATCAATTTTAATATTATAAATGCGAAAGTAACTCTGTTTGTTTGTAATGTTTTCATGACTAAACAGCTGATTGGATCGTAATGGAAAGGCAAGGAGATAGATTATATCCTGAGGAATGATATAGGTTATCGTTTTTTTTCACAAGTTTTTTTTTTTTAAATACATGTTTTTAATGTAAGATTTTTACTTTACACACCTCCATGACCCCCGTACTATTCAATCCATCCATCAGCACAATACTTTGAGTGCTTTCCGTCGAGTCGTACCGTAATACGTGATTTTTCACCCCAAAAAAAAAGTCGATTCCCAGCAATAATTTTTGCGTAAAGTTGCTTAGTTTGATGTAGAGATGCTTGGTTGACGGATAAGCGAAGGGTCTGTTTACACCCTGTATTTGTTTCTTTACTTCTTTTCTGGCACTGGCATTTCATTTCTTATCATCACATTTTTTCGTTCTTCACCGGAGTGTTTCGTTTCTGCGATACCTACTTGCAATCCGATTAAATTACCTACATCTGCCAATTTTTGTTCGTCGTGCCAAATTAAATCTTTCTTGTCTGATTAGATTTTTGTGTCAGAATCGGCGAATTTAGTGTCTATTTTCATATTACATTTGTTTCGGGTATTTACTTGTTAATTTTTTGTAAATACGTATTTATAAGAAAAAACATATTTTTAACTGAAACTTGGTTGTATTTACAAACTAGATCCATTCTAAAATATAAAGTGAAGGCAGGAAGGTCAGTATATCAATCTCTTTAAATTTTTCTCTGAGGGACTCGCGAGGACCCATTTTATAGACCGCGCGGACTGCCCTCTTTTGTAAAATGAAAATTGAGTCAACGTCTGCTGCTGATCCCCACAGCAGATTGCCATAGGAAATAATACTGTGGAAATAAGAATAGTATACTAGCCTAGCTGTAGCCACATCAGTTAACTGCCTTATTTTTCTTACTGCATACGCAGCTGAGCTTAACCTACCCGAAAGAGTTCTAATGTGTGATCAATTTTTTTTTCTTCAAATTCCATCGAGTGGGGTATCGGAATGAAGGGTTTTAAAAGGTGATTACAAAAAATATATATCTTATATGTTTAAAAGTTATTAAAAGTGTCAAATCGTATAGAAAAGGGAAAAAATCGCACAAGAGTAATAAAAAAATAAAATCGTCTGCGAAATCTCTCTTCACGGTACTAAACTGGAAAGGGGGAAATAATTTTTTTTTTTTATTTAAAAATTATTCCTCTACTAACTCAAAGTCAAATTTCTATGCAATAAAGCTAATTCTTGTACTTTGATGCATATAAAGAGAAGAACGAGAAAAAAGACGGAGTGAAATCGGCCAGTGGATGATGAATCGGACTAGATACTGGTTAGTACGCATGACGACCAATCATGCTATAAAAAACCAGTTTATGCGGAACTCTCACTTTACGGAAATCTATACAAAACGAGGCCATGTTATGCTGGAAATGTGAAGCTTGATGTGTACCTGCGTGTACCAGTCAAATCCAAGCGATTAGAAATCATAAACCAATTAAACTTTTGTCTAGCTAACTAGTACACCTAAAATTTAAACAGTTCCATATGAAATTCTAATTGCTATAATACCAGTAATGTTTACCGACATATTCTTGGATTCAGGATGTGTGCCAATCGTCTAGACTCTAGGCAGTTGAACAAATGAAACATGGCTTAGGTGTGGGGTGTGGCTGGTCATCTGTGTCAGTTTTGATTTGTGAGGAGCCCTGACCCAGCCCCGTCTTTCTACCTTCAGTAGGTCGATTGGATATTGGATACTTGGCCCTGACTTTTGCGTTGGAATAGAGGATATTTAGTTCAGAAAACCTAGGTATTTGTAATTTTCGATGACATTTTAGATAATTCGATAAAACCAGTATAAGCTGGTGTAGGAGACGCGACTAAGTGGTACCTAGTGGTATTCGCTACGCTACTAAGTTAAACACTCAAACAACTTTAAAAGGTTTATTTAGGTAACGTTTAGGCTAAGCTATCGCTAAAATGATGAAAATGAATGCACCCGGATGCTGTCCGTTATGCACTGAGCTCGCGGCACACTTAGTGCGGCCGTATCGTATCATTAGGTAAGCAAAACGTGGTCGATGGCAATTATTGCATCGAACAGCTGGCTTCGCAATCTATTGGAACTCCGTACTTTGCTAGGTCTGCTCTAAGGTCAAAGATCGACGTCCGAAAGAAAAAGTATTGTAATCGAAATAAAACTAGACATTAATAATTATACTGGTTCTAAACCTACAAATTAATAATAGTAGGTACCTATTTTTGATTAATTAGTTCGTCAATTAATATTTATATTCAAAGAGGACCACTCTTGCTCATATCTATACTTCTATACTATATTAATATTATAAAGCTGAAGAGTTTGTTTGTTTGTTTAATACCGTTTTTCAATAATAGTCTGAAACTGACGTTAATTAATGTCAAAGCAAATTAATTACTGAAGTAAAACTCAAATGCAAAAACCAAATTCAGACATGCTAATAGTTTAGTACTTAATTAAAAAAACCTTTCAAAATCTCGATTTCTCGTTAGTTCGCCAGCAGTAAAAAGCGGCACAAAAAATTTAAAATGCTGACGTAGACACTTCCGGACACGCTTCTTTTTTTCCGTTCCTCCGTTTTTATAACTTTATCGTCATGGTCGGTAGTACTCACTTAAATAGACTAGCTTTTTTTACTGAAGTTGTGGCAAAATGTGTAGGTACGACGGCTGTTGACTGTAAGGGCCTTTTTCATTAAGCACGGACAAAATTTAAATCTCGACCAATAACGTGAGACAAAGTTTGCAAGGAATTAACCTTGAAGTAAAAGTTGAACCACAAGAAAATGGGACGAATTAGGTCAGAAAACCGGCTGTAAAATAGAACAAGATTATTTTTAGAATAAATTGGAATATTAATTATTTAGGGTAAAAACAGTTCCACTATTCATTCCAGTTCGGACTATTAAAAATATGCATAACATCACACCTGTAATCCCCAGAGGGTTAAGTAGAGGTGTACCTAATAGTACATTCACGAGCACCAATATGTATACACATTCCTAAATTTAAAAGTAGTTTTCGCGATAAATAACGATTCTAACTTGGAGATAGGATTTTTCACATAAAAATATGAGTTCCAAAATACTATGTTCGTGACAACATGAAATTTTAATCTGAACTGAAGGAAAAACACTTTTAAAAGTGGTTAAGTGTTATATATTGGTGCTCGTGACTGTACCTACACCCACATTTTGCCCGTTACGTTAAGTCCCATGTAATAGGGGGCGAGCTTATTGTTATCAACCGGGCACAAATCCAGAATCCGTGGCTGCTACTGCTGGTGGATAAACCCAACAACACTTTACTTGATCCGGGAATCGAACGCAGGACCTCATGCTCAGCAGTCGCGCTTGCGACCACTCGACCAACGAGGCAGTTAAGTAATTTGTTCACCTTAAATCTTTTATATATAAAGAATTCCTTAATGAACGAGGTGAAAAGCAATTAGTACAACAAACATACCGTAAATTTGGTCTGTTGACAGACGCCACGCCTGCAGAGCAGCTTGCGAGCCGAGCGCTGGAAGTTCCTCGTCATCAGGCAGTACACTATGGGGTTGATAGCAGAGTTCGCGTGACCTGTAAGGAAGAATTGGGTTACTTCAAAATATTGTATGGTATTCGAAACTAGGTGTGATGTCAATATTGCACGTTGAGAGGAAGGGCACTATATCTCCCCGTCATTGTGATATTTTTTTTGTTCTAGATCATACCTGGGAACCTTCTAGTCACAGAGATATTGGAGGTGAAAATTCCATCGTTTTCGCAAGGTTTTTAAAATTTTTGTCACACGTTATTAATTTTATAACTTTAATTTACTCGTAAATACCTTCATGACCCCTGTACGATTCAGTGCATCTATCAGCACAATGTTTTGAGTGCTCAACATTGAGTCCTACTCGTAATTTTTACCCCCAAAAAATATCGTTTCCCAGCAATATTATTTGCATAGAGTAGGTTCTAATAATTGTTGTATAGAATGTTTGATTGCCGTCTTCGTGAAGGGTTTGTTTATACCTTGTATAATAAAACATCAGGCCTTACCACGAAGAGTAAGGCACAGATGTACCTTTAGTTCACGCATATTTCGCAAGTTATGACTCATGAATCTCTTAAGGCCTTTTAACCGGGCAGAAACTAGACTCCGGGCTACAAATGAGATATTACTGATGGCGAACTGTTGCTCTACAAAATGCACCTTGATGTTTACAGTTAAATGAAATGATTATTATAATTAATTGGTGCCTCGGAAAGTCAAATATTTAAAATAACATAATTTCGACGTCAATCATAATTTGATGAGTCAAAGGAGCCAGTAAATTAATTCACAGAAATTAATCGGCAAAATAATCAACCTTCGCAACCCTATTTCAGAACTTTGTATTTTCTACTAAACCGGTGCGTATTTTTTTGAAACAAACTCAACTAACCAACCGGAAAAGGCTTTGTAAAGCTGTTTACGTAAATTAAATATTAACGGGAGCTCGTGGCTAAATAATAACCGTTCCTGTCGATCTTTAGGTTGATCCGCACTTGCCTAGGTTGGTCCGTGGATGGGTGACCACCATAACATACCGAGTTTCCTCCGTGCTTCGGAAAGCACGTTAAACGGTTGGTCCCGGCTTTGACAGTCGTTAAACCTAGTCAGTGGCCCGAAAGTCTGACAATCAATCTTACCAAGGGGTATCGTTTTATCCAGTACTAAGTGGGTTGTGGAGGACATATAGACAGTCGTTCCATTTAAAATACTAGTATTCGCATCCGGTTAGACTGATAGCCGAACCCAATATAGTTGGGAAAAGGCTAGACAAAAGATTGTAATTAAATAATATTCTGCTAGTCATTTTAATTGATAAGTAGGTAAAACAATGTCAGGTTTCAGCTCTCCAATGCAGCTCAATTATCAACAAAACTCATTTACCAACATAATTATATGGTTATTGATGTTTTAACTATAGCTGTTATAATTTTTAACATTTAAAAAAAAATGTAATTTTACTGTTTATGTTGTTTAATTCTGTGTTGTAGCATCGTATTGGACTTGGTCTGTAATGTTGCTATGGTTGGTGATAAATAAATAAATAAACATTTAGGTGAAAAGTTCGCTCCAATAGCATGCACCGTCACGTTCCTCAACCTAATTACACAATACAGTGAGCCATACGTGACGAGAATCTTATCAATCAGATTCAATAACCACTGAGTATTTAATATTCATACAGAATCGTGCGATCGCTTCAGTATAATGTTGTGGTCTGTGTTCATACGTACTGTTTACTGTATGTTACGAGGCTCATTCCGGCGGAGGCAGAAATTGGGAAATAAAGGAAAAACATAACATTATGCCAGCAATTCACCAAGGCTTAGGCAGAGGTGTAATTGGAGTACTATAGTACGTTCACATTTTGTCAGTCCTGTTTAAGTCTCATGGTAATAAGAGGCGAGCCTATTGCCATCAACCAGACACCAATCCAGACAAAAGGTTGCTACAGAGAAATACTAATGAAAAAACCCAATAACACTTTCCCTGACCTAGGAATTAAACCCGAAACCTCATGCCTATACATGTGAAAGTCGCTAGTGCTAGCGTTAGCAACCACTAGACTAGTGAAGCAGCAAAAATACAAATTAAAAAAAAATATCAATCAATTCTGTATCCAGGTCGCTGTGGAGCATGATAATGCCATGTAACCGCAAAAACTAGAATCTTCGAGCTATATCTGCATCAGAATAAAGAGCCTTCGCCTAGTTTTGGAGCAGATTTTTTTTTAATACACTAGTTTTTGCCCGCAGCTCCGCTCGCGTTATGGTCCACAGAACATTCTAAATATATAGGGTTAAAGATATTTATTCTCTAAAAAGACACAAAGTCACTTACATGAGAACAGTGCTTGATATAAATTATATTTAAAGTTCGTCACAGACGTCGCGGTAGCACTTATTATAAATACACCCATCCAATGAATTCAGATTTTAGTATTTGTGATCAAATATTCCGCTAACAGATTTTGAATGCATTGAATTAGTGTAATTTTTTAATAATGTTGTTGTAAAATTGTGCTCCTTCAAATGTTAACATTTTTTTAAATACATGTATTGTAAATATAGAACTGTCTAATGTTCATTATGTTGGTTTCTTCATAAATTTTGCTAGTTGACGTTAAATATGGGTAGTTAAAAATCATTTTTATTATTGTGTTTTGTGCAACTTGGAGACTTGCTAGCTTCGTCTTGGCCGCACTGCCCCAAATTTCAACCAGATATAGTAGGTGTGGTTTTACTAAGGCGTTATAAATGGTGTGACGCAATCTATGTGGAATACATGGAACTATGTTTCGGAGGGATCCAAGTAGTGACGTTAGCTTTGATTTATAATTATGATCCAAGTGTACAGTCCACGATAGAAAACTATCCATTCTTAAGCCAAGATATTTTTCACAAGATTTTTGCTGTAAGGGTATATTGTTAATAACTAATAGATTATGTGGAGGTATTAGGTATTTTATTTTTTGCTGTAAACAAGATATAGCACGTTTTAGAGATATTTAACTCTTCTCTTCTCTACATATAATAAAATCGTTAAAATCCGGTCCGATGTTCCGACCTGGCGCAAAAACTACTGCATAGATCCTGTTCAAATTTTGCACAAATGTCTGTAATAGGCTTCTTCAAATGTTAGGTTATATATTATCACGCTATTTGCTGAAGGGGATGAGCAATACTGCATTATGTCAGTATTATTCAATTGTTTATCGTTACAGTCATGATATGCGTAACAACGTCTATTTCATAGTATATGTCAGCGAAGCAAATAGAGAAACGGTTTCATGACCGCTTTACATCACGTCGCAAGTTCAATCCCCAGTAAAATTATTATACTTTTTGTAATTGTTTGTATTTTTTTTTTTAGAGATTATTATTATTTATTATCTCTTTTTTATGTATAATATAATAAATTCTTATGAATAAAGTTAAATCATTGGTGAAATCTCTTTCCTCATGTTTGAATCTGGCCGTTCGATGGTGTTCTGAACTGACAACGTCGTTGTGTGCTGTCCACAGGTGCTGTCAGACTCGATGTTTTCAATTTCACCTATCGCTCCCAATAAAAATAATAGCAGTTATTGAAATTATTTTGAAACTATTTTGTTGTGTCGTTGTTCTTAGTTTTGCACAACTATTATTTACGGTTAGGTCTATTATTGTTAGGTCCCAAAAAAAAATTCGTCTTTGTTGTCTTTGTTGGAGGGTGGATGATTGTAATGTATGATTTCTGATGCGTCTTGATTGTTAAAAAAACACGTAATTCGTTACTTGAAAAATATTTAGGTATCTTTATCATATCTGTCTTTTGTATCTTACTTCTATTATAAATGCGAAAGTTTGGATGGATGGATGTTTGTTACTCAATCACGCCAGAACGGCTGAACGGATGTAGATGATATTTGGCACAGAGATAGATTATCGTGCTAATAATTATGTCCATATTCCGCAACTGGTTGCCAACTGGCAACTGTCAAACAATGCATTAGAAAAGAACGGCTATTTTAGCCCATTTGTCATCGAAGCGAAGCGAGGTAGGCTGACGGTTCACAGACCTCCCTGTAAACCAGGTTTCGCAATTTCGAATGTTTTTTTCTAATGCTTTATGATTTTCAAATCATTAAAAAGTAGATTAATATGCTTTTGTTTTTTTTTAACCATTCAAAGACAGTTAGGTAATCATAAATTAACAAATATTAATTGACCAATTTTCAGTGGCCGAAAAAAAATCTCTAAAAACTTTAAAATAAAAACAAAAAATAAAATTAGATAAAACCAACGACGTTGTAAATTTGTTCCGTGCGGGAATCGAACCCGCGACACGCAGCACTGCAGTCAATCGCTCAGCCGCTGCGCCAACTGTGCCGTCACATTGCATTTGTGCTGAATATTCTGCTGGCCCAACTCCTCAAAGACCGCTATATACAGCTTTAAAGATTTTTATTAACTTTGCCCCAGTCCAGGCCCACACTTGGAATTTCTCCTGTATCGTGGGTGTGTTTACAGACAGTTAAACTCACAAACAGCCAGACCCGGAACCACTACCTGTAGCCCCTGTAGGCCATACAAAAATGTGATCCGTGAGGGAATCGAACCCGATACACGCAGCGCAGCAGCCATTCGCTCAGCCACTGCGCCAACCGTGCGGTCACATAGCTGTGGCTGTGGCTCCCTCGGACATTGCTGCAACTTTTATCGGTGGCCGGACTTCATATTGCCGCTGAATCTTGCAAGTGAAGATACCTCAACATGCAACATTACAGTGGCCGGAGAGTCCTTTTGCAGCAGTGCAAGTTTAAAGTGCATAAGAGGCGTTGAACCGCAGCTTGCAGGACATTCGCGGCAACCAGGAGCTGATGGGTGGCGTTGTCGTTTTGCTCGCAGGCGACTTTAGACAGATACTGCAAGTTATTGAGAGGGGCACAGCGGCGGATGAAATAAACGCCTCAATAAATGTCTCAAGGCGTCGCCACTGTTGTCTGGGATCGAAAAGATCCATCTTACTTGCAACATGTGCGTCCAGCTGTACAACGACCACGAAGCAGGTGTCTTTGCGAATATGCTGCTGCAAATGGGAGTGGGCGTCTAGAATCGGGCGCAGATGGGAAAATTCTATTTTCCGAAGAATTTTCCCATCCAGTGGCTACAGAGGATGCACGCACATCCACATCATCACATCATGCACGTTTTTCCAAATTTGTTAATATAAAAAATGAAGGGTGGTTGTGTGAGGGGTAGTGCTGTCGCCAAAGAACGAGTGTGTCAATCAAATAAAAAAAAATGATATGATCGTCGGCATCGACATTCATAGACCCTGTGATGGCTAATGATGATAGTACTGCCTACCCCGTTGAATTTCTCAACTCCCTGGGGTTAACTCCCAGACTATGCAATGGAACCAGGCTTCGTATCACATAGCTGGGCAGTAATATTATAACAGTCACCATTATTACAGGTGTGGCTAAAGGAGAGAGCGGTTTAATTCCCCGCATACCCTTTATTCCAAATAACTAGCCATTTCAATTTAAGAAGTTGCAATTTCCCTTAAAATTGGCTTTTACAATGACGCTCAACAAATTACAAGGAAAAACCTTAAAAGTGGCAGGCATTCTTTTGGGTGCTTCATGCTTCTCACAGACACGGTCATTAAACAATTCTTTTAATGTTGTAAACAAAACGGTATTAGAATAAATAAAGAAATAGCGCCCAACAAGGCGTTTGATTGTTCACTTTGAAAAAAAAGTCGTATGGCACCATAATGTTGCAGTTTTTAAGCCATATCGTCGCCTCAACGCCGTTCAGCCTCTGCGGCCCAGAATTACAGCGCCCAAAAACACACCTTTTGTAGTCATCACCCACATTATCACATTTTGATCAGGCCTTCAGTTCTCACACACATCCCGCCTGTAATCCCCGAAGGGTTAGGCACAGATGTGTACCTAATCGTACACCCACATTACACCAGTTATGTTGAAGTCCTATGTAATAGGGGGCGAGCCTATTGCCATCAATCGGGCACAAATCCAGACTCCGTAGCTGCTACTGATAATTCCTGATGGAATAACCAAACAACACTTTACCCAACCCGGGAATCGAACACGCATACACGACAAAATTTCCACGCGAACGAAGTCGCGGGCAACAGCTAGTTGTTAATAAGTTATATTGAAACCATGCAAATAGGGTGTTTAAATCGTCTTGAGCCTGGGAGACTAAATCATGAATGGAAGGTCCGAAATAAAATAAGCAGGTGTCATCTGCGTATAGAGTAAGATGGCCATGTAGTTGAATTTCATAAATATTATTTATGTAGATCAAAAAGAGCAGGGGCCCCAAAATTGATCCCTGGGGAACGCCACAAGTTATAGGTAATGTACCAGTTTGATAATTATTATCCGTTGTAACTAACTGCGTCCTGTTTTTTAGATAGAAATGGAACATTTTTGGGGCACTGCCGGTAATTTTGATAATATATGCCTTTGATTTTTGGGGATAACGTAGCTTTCCATTAGTGAAATAATTTTGGGAATCGGATCTGCAGTATTACTGATTATCCTCTACATCTAAACTTACAAAGTTTACCTCTTGATAATATTAAGTTTAGATTACATTCATTCATCATCTACCTAGCCTTTTACCAACCATGTTAGGGTCAGCTTCCAGTCTAACCGGATGCAGCTTAATACCGCATTACTAACTTAATACTCGCATTTGCAAACAAGAAAGCGAGGTTCAGTTACAACCCTGATACGAACTACGTAAAGATTCAAAATCTGTAATTAAAATGCGAGAATGAAGTAGTTTTATCTACCTATTTTCAATGCAATATTCTCTCAATTTTTTCTTAGTCATTCACTCTTGACAGAGTGGTCGTCGTCATGGGGATCGCCCACAACTGCGGACGCTGCCTTCACGATCCTTTCCCAGTAGTCTCTATTGGCCGCATGGCGAGATATTCTGCCAGAGGGATCTTGGTGACAGATTTGATGCAATCTGTCCATAGTGTTGGGGATTGCCCACGTGGTCTCATGCATTCTACTCTACTCTGAATCACGAAACGCTCCATGGAATCATTGTTGGGTCCAAAGAATCTGAGGATTTGTAATTGCACAAGCGACGACAGTCTCTGTTTAATAATATTGAGTTCTTTGAGTATTGACACGATAGTCCGGTATGAGCGGTCCAGCTTATCCTGAGCATGCGTTTCCAATACCACATCTCAAGGGCGTCGATCTTGCGTCGATCCTGCAGTCTCAATGTCCATGTCTAGGGGAGACATGGACATTGAGAAAGCAGGATCCATAGAGAAAGTTCGGGAAAGGGTGTTCATAAGTATAATTACGAATTACTATGAGAATACTCGTAGCTATGAACTATGTAAGTAGATGTTTCCATGGAAACTTTTGTAGTTTTAAATAGTTATTGAGCTAGAATGTCGAGGTCATCCGAAATAGAAATTGATGCACAATCTGCATATATAAGCTCAGATTTTTTTTGTACTAATATTGATATAGATTTTAGTAAATTTTAGATTTTTGACTTGCTGAGCAAGAAAAACAAGTTTAATATTATTTGTTTTCATTTCTAGTTCTATTTCAGAACATCCAAAGTTATGAGAAAAACAAGTCGCTCCTCAAAAATCATAAGATTATAACTTGTATCAAAAATGAGATGAATCGGTTGACTGAACCCCAAAAATTGAGAATGTAATATATTAATGATTTGGAATAAAATACAATATATTCCTTTGAATACAAAATATTAGGTATATTATTTTGTGTTCGAGAACTAATAAAATAAAAACATACAAAAGAAGACAAATATGGCGTCATTACCCAATTATCCTCATTTTGTTTTCACACATATTATTATTTTGTCGTAGGAAAAACCATTCTTGGTAATAATAAAATTAACATTTATGGTATCAATTACGTCTATTTTGT
This sequence comes from Noctua comes, assembly GCA_963082995.1. NCBI lineage: Eukaryota > Metazoa > Arthropoda > Insecta > Lepidoptera > Noctuidae > Noctua > Noctua comes. The sequence goes on from OY720269.1 coordinate 1,279,525, forward strand.
GCTGAATTAATCACTTACTAGGATTTTTTCTAAATAAACTGTGAAAGGTGGCGAAGAGTTTTCATGGTTCAGAAAGTATTAATACTAGTCTGTTTGATACTTATTAAATCGGAAAGTTTTCACCCAGGTTTTAAATGCCCCACTCTCGCTCACAAAGTGGAGGCCTGTGGCCCAGCAGTGGGAATGATGTGGACTAATAATTATGTAAACCTATATGATACGAAATTGGAATGGATGTAGACAGAGACAGATTCTCTAAAAATTCCACTCCCAAGTGACGATACACGATTAATTGGTTCCGAAAACAAATTATGCGTGAAATAATAAACCCCAAACGAGGCCCATTCTGGTTACATCGGGTCGGGTCATCGGATAATGGAAGAGGCTTTAGGCTATTAAATGCCCAGTGGTATAAATCCAACAAACATTTATGTCAAAATGTAACGCTTTTAATCATCTTTTTTAATTTCGTCACTAATTAAAACATTATTATTATTGCCACTTTGGTATTGTGGTCGCAAGCACGAGGCAGCGGGGGGCTGCGCAAGAGGCCCTGGGTTTAATTTCCATGTCGGGTTGTTGGATTATTCCATATGGAGTTCTCAGTAGCACCACGGAGTCTGGATTTGTGACTGGTTGATGGCACGCGGTTAACTCACAGCCACATGGAACCTAAACATAACTGGCGACATGTGAGTGCTATACTTCTGTATAACCTTTCGGAGAAACAGATGTGACGTCATAAATGTGATGTGTTGTTTGTTATTTACTCACCTATAAACAGTGCATAAGGCAGGACCATGCTGAGATCCTTAGCGTTCACTAAATTGACGTCAAGTAGGAGCTGCATGATGTTGTATGGCATCCAGCACATGGCAAACAAAACTGCTAGGAGTAGCAGGATCCACGCCACTCGCTTCCTCTCCTTCATCAGTCTTAAACCCTGGAAATATTTGGTCTATTAGCGCAAACTTTTGAACCATTGATAGGATTTTCATACTGTGAAATTATGATTGCAGGGAGATTACTCCGTAATTTTAAACTACTTCATAAACCTTCTCCTTCAACAGGTACAGGTATATTTCTGCAGCCAAGTAACTTTTATTTATTCAGAGGTTAAACCTTGTCTTGGCAATCGAAAAGTAAAAAGCTCTTCGAATTGTTTAAAGGGTAGAATTCTGAAACGACAGCAAGCGGCTAGCGCCATTAAAGAAATCGTCAAGCACATAGAAATCATCTGTCACGGTTAAGGCTTTGTTATTGCAACCAACCACAGGTTGACGTCATCTTTTAACTTGTACCCGTAAATAAAAATATTGCCATTGTAACTCCTTCTTTTGGAGTAGGCACTTGTAAAATATTACAATAACGAAATAAAAGGAATACAATGAAATGGTCTAGAAATATTTATTTGGCGTGTTCAGTGACGCCTTCAAATTCGGGCAATTGGGCTTGATTAGAGACAAGGATGAGTGCTTATGATTTATTCATCGAGAGTTTATTTAACAAAAGTGAACAGCTAAGTACGTGATTATTATCGCTTTCTTTAGTTTTTAGGTTATTGTTAGTAAAGTTAATTTTTGCCCATTGATATTTTCTTCTATGGTGTCTTCTTATGGCAACAGAAATAGCTTGACATATTCTTATTACGGTTATACTGGTTTTTAGATGCATCGGGTTAGCCTGGAAGCCGACCCCAACATAGTTATTCCGAACATGATTGTTAATGGCGAACTGCGTAGTAGGGGTATGTATACAGGGTGGCCGGAACATTGACGTCCAAAAATAAAATTTAGGTCTCTCGTACCGTGGGGTATCCGAATCACCCCCATGTATGTTCCGCGACTTTTCATAGTTTTCGAGTTATTAATTTTTTTCTGATTTTTTGAGAATGATCGTTAAAAAATTACGTTCGGTAAATTATGACTTAAAGAAGGCTGGCGAGAGTCCATGTATTTTGGGACCCAGTCTTAGAGGTTGCATTCATTATGGCAACTTATACACACTTGTAAAACGACTAAAGACTAACAAAAAAGCAAATGGAAAGTAAGACGAACAAGTTGGGAGAAAAGAGATATACGTCTTTATACAAGATAACCTAAAAATCTTACGGTTAAGGTTTTTAACTGTGAATGTCTGCTTATTTATTTAAAATGAATAAAAAAATAATAATGTTTAGGATGAATCATAAAGGAAGATTCGAATAAACTACTCTTAGATAATTCCCTTTCCAACCTACCCGGTCCGAGTAAAAGGGTATAAAAGGCATGGCGCGTTGTACACGGCCTCTTTGGATGATGCTCTGTGCTTTTTGGTTCTCTTTGGTTTTTGGTAGTAGGCAACTGACAGGTGCCAGGGGAGGTAATAATTTTGGTTCGGGTCATGTTATATTATTCTGATGTACTTATTATTTACTTGTCTTAAGCCAAAACCCGAATTTTTTGGCTGTACCTAATTGATGAATCATAAAACTGCCAGACTGCGTCTAGAGACTATACTGATTACTAACCTACTAATTAGTTCAATCACTATTAAAACTATGTTGTTACGACTTGGATCTATAAGCGAATTATAGTCAAGTAGAACGATTCTTACTACGCGGAATGAAGATATACTTTTACATAAATTATAACAGCCAGAGCTCACTAGCTATGTATGTACGAGTACAGCTATTGAAAGGCAGGGTTTGTTGAATAAAAATGTGTAATGTGACGTAATAAATCTCGTTTATTGGTTTTTTTACATGGTTTTTTTTATAATTTTCAACAGTGTTATAGAAAAAAATATTATCTTATTCAAAGATTATCTAAAAAGGAAGCTGGTGCAGCGATATAGCTCTGGTGTCTGGCAGACCCCATATACCATAATATGCTCATAACATGAGAGCAACAACCCGCTGTCCGTGTCCCAACAGGACAGTTACAACAATAGCCTAATACACCACTTCGCCCCTGTAGCCTTCTATCTACTACGATATACGTTTAATAGGACTTGCTTCCTATATGCATAGATTTAATTGTAGCACGTAAAATAAATGGGTGGTTGCCATGAAATATAGGATAGGTAATAGGGACAGGATGTATTTCTACTGAACTTGGGGAGTGTGCAAAATCAGCAGAACTTCTGTAAGCACTATCCACCATTTCAATATCCACAATTTGCTCTCTGTTCAGAAGGTACAGGGTGTGTACTTTCTTCTGTACTTGTTGTGGGTACAACATTAGGGGAATTCCTCTGAGCGCTCTCAAATAGCATGGTACACACACTTCATCATCAGGTGTTAACTGAAACAATAGGTACCAGTAAAAAGTAGTCAAAAACACAAAATAACAGAAAAAATATAAATAGTGTTCATCTTAAGCCCATTATCATACTAACCAGGCGGGGCTTGATCCTTTGAGCACCTTGAGCACCTTCATCGGAGTGACGATGCCTCCGTAAGCGCGCAAGTCGTAAATGGCAATTAACGCAACGCATGATAATGGTTAAAATCAAAGTCCAAATCAAAAGCAACTTGTTGTCCAAAGAAGAATGCGGTAGTCCAAGTCAGGGTGCACTATCGTCAGTTCAAGATGTAAAGGCCAATTCATCGAGAATCCACAAAATCGCAATGATAAACATAAAATCCCACGCAAAAATATAAACGTATCGAACGATGGAATAGAAGTGTTTTTCAACCTTTTTCATGACACGACCCCCATAGTAAGAAAAAATATTTCGCGACCTCGGACCCTTCGCGTTTTTTCGTGTATTCACAGTTTATTCGTGCATACGTATAAACAAGACAGATGCCGTCGCGACAAGCAGAAAAATCTCACACTTTGATTATGTTTGGCAAACAAGAGGTCGAAAAGCTCAAAAGTATACCCCTCTCTGACAATACCATTTAACGCAGGATAAGTGATATTTATGTAGAAAAAAATAAAAGAAAGTAACTTTTGTGTCCTTGCAATTTGATTAATTTACGGATATTGCGGGCTGTGCGCAGTTTGTAGCTTTTGTGCGTTTTAAATCTAATGAAAAATTAATAGAAGAAATACTCTTTTGTGAGCACTTCCCACCAATACTACAGGTCAATGCATGCTTAACATGTTCCTTGAAGCTACGCAAGATATGAATATCAATTTGGTAAAGAAATGCATTGCTATTTGTAGTGACAGAGCAAAAGCTATGAGTGGTGCGAACAGGGGATTTATTCAAACACTGTTTTAAGCTTTCACGGTTTACAACTAAACTTATACTGTCACTTACGGAGTATATTCCGTGATTGTTCATTGCAACAGCGTCGAAATATCGAGAGCACAAAATAATTAATAATCACGGAATTTATTGCTAGACTGAAAGAGCAGATGAAGAAAACGAATCCACGATGGGAGAAATTGGTTAATGAACGTGCGGGTCGCGACCCCCCTAGGGATCACGTTCATAACCGTTGAAAAACACTGGAATAGATCATCACAGATCTTACAGTGACAGTAGTGACGGGACTCAATCAATCACCTTTGATAACGTTCCTTTATAACATATATTACGAAATCACCATAGTTTCATTTTTATTACATGATTTTGCCTTGTTAATTGGCGTTTTAATATCAAGTTTACATGTTGTTTATAAATATTGTACATTATAGAATGAATAAAAACGAAGAGAAAGTGCCATTTATAGTAAGAAAACCCTTGAGAAAAACACATGTCATTGGATTGGAACGTAATCGGAAAAGATGTTGCGTTTTGTAATTGCACGATTACTTAATTTTGAGTAAATTAAAATATTTATAACTTTTGATTCCCGTGTTCTAAAAATTCAATATTTTTTAAATAAATATCTTATATAATTGTGGTTATAATTATATTATATTTACACTTGCATGGAGTTTCGTTAATTTTTAGATTCCTTGGGTCCATTTTCGCCGCCCTTCTTTTCAACTTTAAATAAAAAATTTAAACATGTGACTTCATGGTTCCTAAGTAGGCTTCATAATTCAAAATGGCGACACGCGTATAGCAGTAAACACATTGTGAGCACGACTGAGGTACTTGTTTTGCGTTGGCTTCGGTTGCGCGCCTTACTATCTCTGCTATCTCTCTCACTCTCGGTGGCGAAAGGGGCACCCCTCGTCACCGTTTACCGAACGTAATTTTTTCACTTTAAACCATCTTTTTCATAACTTTAATCACAGTTACGAAGCTGATTATTTTATGCATAAAAGTATTACTCATGAAGATTCAGTTGCAAAAAAAAATCTCGACAAAGTCTTGTACTTTTTTTTTTAGATTGGTCAGTTCGATTATTCTCAAAAAATCAGAAAAAAATTCATAACTCGAAAACTATGAAAAGTCGCGGAACATACATGGGGGTGATTCGGATACCCCACGGTACGAGAGACCTAAATTTTATTTTTGGACGTCGATGTTCCGGCCACCCTGTATATTTAGACCCACCATCCACCAGGGGTATGGCCAGTGGTATATATAGTGGGTCCGCAATGGTTGGGAAAACGCTAGACAGATGATGATGATGATTCTAATTAGGGTTATATTCCGCATTTACTTTATTTGTTTCCCGTTTTCAATGTTAACGATAATGTTAGTAACCATGTCGGTTTAAAAACATATACCACGAAAATGTTTGATAAACATAATTTATCAGAAACGAAGCACTAGCAAGAAGTTCGTGGAAATTATTTCATGGAAACGTGATTTATAATCTAAATCAGTTGACATGCCCCTTAGGATTACAATTATAATAGAATATTATAGTTTTAATCTTGTTTTCTGGGAAAAAAATAACGAGGTGAAACTTCATGTAGTCGTTTGCTGTTATTTAGGCCAAGGAATTTATTTAAAAAAAATTCGGTAATTCTAATTCAAAATTCAAACTCATTTATTTCAATTCATTAAGAATCATATGATGCATACATTTGAAACAAAAAGTAATAACTATTGAAGGGTATGGGTAAATTAGACACTTTTACAGCAGTAATCTAATTTATTTTATATGTTTCGATTCAACAATGCAATCCGTACTAGCGGCGCGACACAACAACGAAACTTACAAATTACATAGTTAGAGGGCACTGCTCGCGCGCTTCGTCATAGCTTAACACCTCCCCTCGAAGTCGGGAGCAGATCTTCGAAATTTACATACATTCAACCATCATACCTAAATTATGCAGACATTCATGATGTTTTGTTCCACTCAAACCTTTAGTCAAAACATCAGCAGGCATTCGATCAGTACACAAATATCTAAGATCAATTACACCTTGTTCGCACTTATCGCGAATAAAGTGGTGCCGTACATCAATGTGTTTCGTTCGTGAATGGTAGTTCTTACTTTGGGCAAGTTTAATCGCACCCTGGTTATCGTTGAATAGTATCACACACTCACACTTAACCTCAATGCTATTCAAAACATCACGTAAATACATGGCCTCTTTAGTACATTCGGATATAGCCATGTATTCGGCTTCGGTGCTGGATAAAGCAATGGTCCGTTGCTTTCGCGCTTCCCAGCTGACTGGTGCACCTGCAAAAATAAATGCGAAGCCAGAATAGGACCTTCGATCTACCATGGGCATTCCCTGCCCAGTCTGCATCAACCACACCAAAAAGGGGCAAGCCGGTTCTTTCATACACTAGCCCGTAATCAGATGTACCTCGCAAATATCTTAACACACGTTTAGCAGCCTTCCAATGTTCAATGTCATAATTTGTATTGAATTGACTTAAAAAGTTAACGGCATACGCGATATCTGGTCTGGTTGACACTGCCAAGTGCATTAAGGCGCCAATCAAACACTGATACGGGTATTGTTCTATTACATCATTACTAATACATTTAGGCTTCACTAATTTTACATTCACATCTATAGGCGTGATAGCAGGTTTACACTCACTCATACCAAAGCGTTCCAACACTTTATCAATATATGATTTTTGACTTAAGTACACTCTATTTACATCATCACGACTAAATTCAATTCCTAAACAAGTAGATATTTTTCCCATATCTTTCATTTCAAATGCACTTCCTAACTGTTTCTTTACACTTTCCATCCATACATTATCATTTGCCGCTAGAATCATATCATCGACATATATACCTATTTACATTAGTCGTTCACCCTTTCTCGCAACAAACACACAAGGTTCCTGTGGCAATGATTCAAAACCAATATCATTCAACATTGTGGCTAACCTTTTATACCACTGCAATCCTGATTGTCGCAAGCCGTATAAAGACTTTTTCAATAAACACACACTATCCACACATTCATCAAGAGTTTTACGCCAGCGTTTAGCTGTCTGTAGTATATCCTTGTCTGTTATTATATTCTTCTGCGAACCGACTTTTTCTTTCGCAATTACTTTCTTTAGAACGTCGCTTAACTGATCTGGAATTTCCATATAGACTTCTTCATCTAGTGAACCATTCAGGTAAGCCGTTACTACGTCCATTTGATGTATGTCCAATCCTAACTCAGCCGACAAAGCAGCTATGAGTCTTATGGATGACGATCTCACAACAGGCGAAGACGTCTCATGGAAATCCTCCCCTGGCCGTTGTGAACATCCTTTTGCGACAAGGCGTACTTTCGAAAGAAAGAAGAAAGAAAGAAATCATTTATTTGCCATGAATGTGGGTATAAAAAAAATAAGGTGTAAGCATTGTTAAATCTGTTCCAACACACTCTACCTTACGGCATGCAAAGTAAAAACATATTTACATCTACTCAATTTTACAACAATCAAATAAAAAAATAAAAAACATAAAGAGTACAGTTATTTGAATCTACAGCCTTTCTTGCCAGTACTTTTGGTACTAAACACGAATCTGCTTCCAATAACCTTGCGTTGATTTGGTCGTGGTACAATTTCCCAGGTTTTGTTCTTTATCTGAGACAGATACTCGTTTTCTAGAGCAGATTTCCACAAACTCAAGTCGCTTCTCTTCTCTATATCTTTCCACGTCATTTGTTCTATTATTGCTATCCCTGCACTTATCTGTTCATTCGATTCATCTGATTCATTTTAACTATCTGTAGTATTATTCTCTTTCACTGTGTGATATTCTTTCCGCGGTCTGCCCGCCTGACCAGTACGAGTTAGGCGAGGTCTTCCTCTTCCTCTTTTAGAGGGTTCTATTAAATTTTCCCATGAAACAGTTGATTTCCTTTTTCTATATAATTGACCTCTATCTCCATCTTCTTCTGGTTCATTAATTATTTCAAGTGATCTTCTTGATCTAGCAACATTTTTGTTGGCTTTTAATATCTTACAGTTATCTTCCTTTCTTTTATTGTTCTCATTAGACGCATTCAAATCTATTCTCACTTCTTCTTCATCAGTATCTTCTTCGTCATCAAGTATTTCTTTATATTCATGCCTAAATGCTGTCTCATTCATGAACTTCACGTCACGAGTAACAATAATCTTTCTTGTTGCAGGGTCATGTATCCTATATGCTTTAGATTGAATATCATAGCCCACAAATATTCCTAGCTGCGAACGTGACTCAAACTTTCTTTTCGGTTTTCCCTTATCTTTATAATAAGCCTTCGAGCCAAACACATGCATATATATAACTGTAGGTTTCTTTCCTCTCCACAGTGTAAAAGGTATTTGACCATTTAAGGCTGTTGTTAGACACCGGTTTCTTATATAATTAGCAGTATTTACCGCTTCAGCCCAAAATGAAGGAGGACTTCCGGCTTGATGCATCATACATCGTGCCATTTCGACCAATGTCCTGTTCTTTCTTTCGGCAATACCATTCTGTTGAGGTGTATATGGCGCCGTCAATCTTCTTCTAATTCCAGCCTTCTTCAGATAATCATCAAACTCATTATTCACATATTCTCGACCGTTATCAGACTGAAGATTCTTTATTTTCTTCCCAGTTAAATTCTCTGCATAGGCTAGACTTTTACTCGCAATGAAGTAGATTTCACACCATCTAGATTTATCATCAATGAAAGTAACAAAATATTTCTTACCGCCATACGACTGATGATTCATGGGGCCACAAACATCACTATTCACTATTTCTAGTAATTCGGTGGTACTATCTTCTCCTTTCTTTGGAAAAGGCGTGCATGTCTGTTTTTCACTAATACAAATCTCACATTGGGACAACTTTTCGCCATCCTTAAATGTTAGCCCGTGTACTAAACTATTGTTCGCCATAGTTTTCAAGTCGCGTTCGTTGAGATGTCCGAGTCGTTGGTGCCACATGTCTATTGAATTCTTAACTGCTTCAATATTATTAACAAAATTCTTACTCATTCGAACATGGTACAGATTTCCAACTCTTTCTGCACGCATATGAATCTTATCATTGTCATCAATCACAATCGCATCATTCTTCCTAAAGTGAACCTCGAACCCGCGATCAGTCATCTTAGCCACTGATAATAGGTTTGTTCGTAAGTCGGATACGTAGAACACTTTTTCTATATTTATCTGGCGTTCTTCACTGCCCGTGTCTACAGAAATCTTGACCTTACCAGTCCCAGTAATTTGTGTTCTGTCGCTATTAGCTAAATTTAGCTCTGAATCTAGCCGCGTAAAATCCTCGATCATCTGCTTCTCGTTGCACATATGACCTGTGCATCCACTGTCAATGCACCAAATAGGATTTACTTTCTCACCTTGCATAACCTCTTCGATAGTACTGAACAACATTGTTGTCTTTTGCTCTTTGTCGTCTCTATTTTCCAAACTCTGTGCACTTTGTTTATTCTTGTTGATATACTTAGTTCTGCAGTCTCTCGCAAAATGCCCACGACGACCACAACGATGACATTCAAAATTATTTTTATTGCAGTGGTTGTCCTTGTCATGATTCTTCTCCAGATTGGCATTTTTATTTTTATTGATACGTTTGACGAACATAGCTCCCTGATCAGCTGTCTTTGACTTACGAGCTTCATGATCCTCGATAATCTTCACCTTTAACGTTTCCGTTGATGGTAAATCATCGCGTGATTCCATTGCCGTTCTAAACATGGCGAATGAATCCGGTAAACTGTATAACAATAAAATGGCTAATAGTTCGTCTATAACTATTAAACTGATTTCTCTCAATTTCTTAACTGCATCAAAAAGATCCGAGATGTGTTTCTTCAAATCATCATCTTCTTGCATACGAGTCAGTACCAGTTTCTTCAACAAAGAGGCCTTTCTAGCAGGACCGCTGGACTGATACATAGATTTCAGTTTTTCCCAAATGGCCTTGGAACTTTCCAAACCATCCAATGCGGCCAATTCACTTGGACTTACCGCTAACAGTATGTCGGCTTCGGCTTTTCTGTCCATTTTCAACCATTCAGCATATTTTGGATCATTTAACTGCGGTTTGGGCAATAATCCCGAAACAAACTCCCATAAGTCATTTTTAATTTATATAGCCCGCATGTGAATTTTCCATGTATCGTAATTATCACCAGTAAGTCGATCAATCTTTATAGATGTAGCCATAATGAAGTTTCTTCAACTCCAGAATCAAAACAATAGCGATGAATAAAAATCTTCGTAACAAAAGTTTAGTAAACAAACGGCGACGGCGAACGTAACTTGAAAGTCCGCGTTACACTAATTGACCTTCACTTAACTACACGCGTTTATAACTTATAATTACGATGAACTGTTTTGGTTCAAATCACTGCAATTGTTCACTAATATGTCCTGTTTTTCACTCACTGACTGTTCCTGGGCCCATAACCTGAAGGCTATGGGTAAATTAGACACTTTTACAGCAGTAATCTAATTTATTTTATATGTTTCGATTCAACAATGCAATCCGTGCTAGCGGCGCGACACAACAACGAAACTTACAAATTACATAGTTAGAGGGCACTGTTCGCGCGCTTCGTCATAGCTTAACACTATAATCAATTAAATAATATAAAATAATTATGTATGTGACTAAGTTAACGATGATAAACATTGAAATTACAATCACTTAAGTATATGAAAATAGTTAATCAAATAATAAATATTAATTCTAAAATTACAATGACAATAACTAATAATACACCTGCCTCTGAGTCATTAAAATTTGTTTGTCATTACATTAATCATATAACAATGGTTAATGTAGTGACAATCAAACCTGTTCGCAAGTACGCTCAGGATAGTTTTGTCGTAGATTTATTTATTTTTATGTAAAACTTAGTAACAAACAAAAAAAACCTTCTGCCCTTTTCAAACTCATCAAAATTATTGTAAGATATACCAACTATATATTTTAACGAGTGTACTAGTTGAAGAAGTTATCTTTTTATGTCAAAAAAGGATGCAAGTTTCTATTTTCGTGAAATTTTAATATTCTTCTTGCGACATGATATTGTGTCTTTGATAAGACACGAAACATATTGATTGTTAAAGAAACAACGTTAGCTTTGGGTTTTTTGACAAGATATAGTATGGTGATTTGTTGCAAACTCAAATTAATTTAATAAATAAATTAATTGCCGATGTATGATAATAAGTTACAATGGTATATGTACTTAAATCTCTTAATTAATTGTTTCTGCAAAACTTAAAACACAATTTTGTTTTTCTCACTCGTAATCGCCATAATTATGCACCTACATAACCTGCCTAATAATTATAAAAACACTAAATAAGTTTATTTTTATTAGCCTATACTGTCCCACTGTTGGGCAAAGGCCTCCCTCAATTCCTACCATGTTCTGTTTTCTCGTGCCTCCTCGAAAATATGTGAAGTATGTCTTTTAAAGTAAACCCGATAACTATCTTAATTCAAGCAAACTTAAGTACAAATGATCGCACAAATAAACATGAATGTGTTTATAAAATTGACGTAATCAAGAGCAGATATTTCAAAGGTCAGTGAAGTTAATTCGTATTTTTGCGAAAAGTAGATAACCCTTTTTCTGGTTCATTCTTCTTGGTTTAACGAACCCTCCTGGTAACGCAAAACCCTGGTGTAGTATATCACATAACGAGCACAGAAACTGAAGAAGGCTCGAGAGGATGTTTTTATAGGAAAAATAAAAATAATAACCTGTAACACTCATTAAATCTGAACAAAATCAAACAACACACATGTCATGTCATGTCAAGTGTGTATCATGATCATGTTTAAAACATGATTTACGGTTACAACACGGTTTACAACTAAACTTATACCGTCACTTACGGGATAACTTCCGTAATATCGGGAGATCAAAATAATAAACAATCACGGAAGATATCACTGTGACAGTATAAAATCATGTTTTGTTTAATTTGCAAAGTAGACCTACATAAGAATCAATCGCAATAGTTAAGACTTTTAAGGTTAAGGTTAAGGTGAATTATTTGACAAACTTGTTGTAAAATGGTGAAATGACCAACCATGTTTTTGCCAATAGTTGCTTGTCATACGAAAATTAGTAAATTAATTTTAGGTGAAACCATACCCATATCTATACTTTTAATATTATAAAGCTGAAGAGTTTGTTTGTTTGTTTGGTTGAACGCCCTAAACTCAGGAAATACTGCTTCAAATTGAAAAATTCTTTTAGTGCTGGATAGCTCATTTATCGAGGAAGGCTATAGGCTATATTATCACGCTAATAACTTAGGTGGGTGAGCAATATTGCATTATGTCCATATTCCTCAGCTGTTTGACAACTGACAACTGAGACCATTTGTCACCGAAGTAAGTAGCCAGAAGGTGTCAGCGGCCGCCCTGTGAATAGTGGTCTGCAAGTTCGAGCCTCAGCTAAGTTATTTTGTTTTTGTATTTATTTCGATTTTTTTAATGCAGTAAGCATGGTGCAAGTTCGATCCCCAGCCGGTTCTCACTTTTTGTAATTAGGTATGTTGACTTTTTTTAAACCTTTAAGCTTTCCAAATCATTACCAAATAGTTTTATACATACTTTTAGTTTTTTTTTAACCATTCAAACGATGTTTCATTGAAATCGGTGCTCTCTATCAAAAGATATATTATGAGTGTCCTCGGGTATTTCTTTGGTAAAACATCACGTGTAAATTACAAAACCCATGTGGTTAGATTCAATGCACACATATTGTGCATAACTTAGAGAAGGTTTAAGTTTTCGTTTCATTGTAATCGGTGCTCTCTATCGAATTTAAAGTGTTCAAGAAGAACTTATCATAATAAAATAATATGTGTAACATGCAACGACATCTTTTGAACCAAAATGGTACTACTGAATAAAATGTGATCACAAGATGATAACTTTTAAATCGACTGGCCAGTTTTTTTTTAAGTTATGACAGCAAAAGATACTCTAGATTAAACCTAACTAGAGTATGACTTCCATCGAAGATCTGACGAAGGAGACAAAAGGCAATTGCAAGTGGTCCTCAAGAGTTTACAGCATCTATAACGTGTTTGGGCTCACTTTATGCACCTTGATGAGAACTTTAGACCTGCCTGGAGTATGACTGTCATCGACAGTCTAACGATGAAGACGGACGGCAGTTGAAAGAGGTCCTCCACAGTTTACAGCAGCTATATTATTATTGGGCTGATTTCAAACACCTTGATGACAATATTAGAACTAGCTGGAGTAAGACTGTCATCGACGGTCTAACGATGGAGACGGAAGGTAGTGGCAAGAGGTCCTCAACAGTTTACAGCATCTATATTGTTATTGGGCTCATTTCATGCACCTTGGTGAGAAATTTAGACCTGCCTGGAGTATGACTGTCATCGAAGGTCTAACGATGGAGACGGAAGGTAGTTGCAAGAGGTCCACAACAGTTTACAGCAGCTATATTGTTGCTGGGCTCATTTCATGCACCTTGATGAGAACTTTCGACCTAGCTGGAGTATGACTGTTATCGAGCGTCTATGGATGAAGACGTGAGGCTGTCGAGGGAAGCCCTTATTTGAGAAAAACATAAGTAGAATGTTTAAGCGATTAATTCAATTATTTCCGAGAAGTTACATAGTTACCTACTTGAATCTATACTAATAATATAAAGCTCAAGAGTTTGTGTGTTGGTTTGGTTGAACGCGCTAATTTCAGGAACTACTGGATAGCCTGTTTATCGAGAAAGGCTATAGGTTATATAACATCACGCTATAACGAATAGGCTCTGCGTAAACGGTTAAAGTTACGCAACAATCATGTATGACGGAAATGTTCCTCTTAAAACTTCTAAAAAATACGTGATAGCATTTGTCTATATTTTAAGGTTGACTCGCATTATTTGCGAAGGTGTTTTTGTGAACATGGTATTTATCCTTATCCAAAGAAATACGTTATTCATCTCAAGTATTTAATTTTGAACGAAATTGCTCTTACATCATTTGATTTCAATGAATATCTTAGGAGAGAGATATCACAGTTTTAAAATAACTCCGCAGCGATCTAATTATCAGGTACCGCGCGCGCATTTTCATAATGTGGAATGATGGGTGTGATGTGCTAGAATTGTACTATAGGTGCCTACGACCCACTCTCTCTAACCCTCTCTCTCTCTTATGTGACGCAGACGAAGTAGCGCGGGTCTGCTAGTATAATATATATGGGTATCCTGCCTTTTCACCTAAACAGGATACCCATAAACGACATTAATTAAACGTTTACTCAAATTCAATGTATCTACTTACGCTTTTAGTTTAAACAATTTGATAAAAGGCACTTTTTTTTATTTCACTCGAGATTTTAAGGATTTATCTTCGAAGAAGCGGCCTTCATTATTGAAACAAAAACAGTGTTCTTGAGACACGAGATAAAGAACCAAATGATGTATATTTTTTAACCCATTTTACTCTTCGTATAGCATTAATCGACAAATGTTAACACACATTAAAACTTCAAACGACATTTTCTCTTAAAAATCAACGTAAAACGCCATCTGTCGATACTTTTATAAACGAGTTATCTAAACATCTCATAAAAGAAGCACTTCAGAAAGCACTTTTAGAATGGCGTTGGGCACATTAAACTGAAAAGTTGTTTCACAAAATTCCCAATTTTACAAAATATTATGTGTCACAAAATATGTTACAGTTTCGTAGAAAAGTGGAAAGGTTTTCAGTACCGGCGCGCCTAATAATGGTTAGTTGTGGGTATGTATTACTGAATGTACACTCACGAGCACCAATATGTATACACTTTACAAAGCCATTTTCAAGAGAAATAACGATTGTAACTTGGAGATAGAATCTTTTTCATAAAATATGAATTCCAGAATACTATTTTCGTAACTACATGAAATTTTAATCAAAACAGTAGGAGAAAAACACTTTTAAAAGTTGTTAGGTGTTTACATATTGGTGCTCGTGACTGTACTTCTATACAACCCATTTTACATAATTATTAACGTTTAATTTAACTGATACGGTTGATTTTGGCTTATTTATTAAAAAAGGCTCTTGTAGTTAAGAGACATTCGAGATGAAAACATTTAATGTAAGACGTACCGTTTATTTAATACACAGAATGATTAAAAAAATCAATTAAAAATACAACCGTGCCTTGGGTTTGTTCTGGAAAAATAAAAACAAAATAAAATAGAGTACCAATGATTGTATGAGAAAACCAGAAGCTTTAGTGTTTTTTTATATAAAACTTACAACATAAATCCAATATTGTAGCCGCATTATTATTCGCTTTTTTCATTTTACATTTGTTTTACTTACCCTACCTTATTACGCTGAAATCAAACGCTCCACGTATTGTTCATTTTCGCCTTTCATTTGGCAGCTTTCTAGATAAAACAATTAAATAGAAAGTTTTTGGTTTGATTAGGGAACAAACCCAAAAATGTTGGATTTTGACAATTAGCATATTTCACTCACAAATCATTTTTATGTTACCAATGTCATCTAAACATGTTACGCAAAGACCACGTTTGACATCAACTTCGTGGTTAAGACATTTGTGAGGCTCACAAAGAATTTAATTTAATGTGTGTGTGTGGGGGTGAACCTTTGTGAAGCAAATTCTTATAGGATACAAATAGGCCGAGAGACTCAGTGTCTGTCGCAGTCAAAATAATGACATGGACTAACCTGTTGCATACTGATGTTTCCTTCGTCAATGTCGAAAGGAGGCCGCACGGAGCAGAGCGTGCGCCCCATGCACGCGTACGACATTACAGTTATTGTACCTGAAACAAAATTAATAGCTTAAAATAACAGAATGAAAACATGACTTACGTTAAAACATAAGCCGATACTTGAGTTGCGGATAAAACGCGGATGAGACGCGGGCGAGAGGTAAGGATTCAAAACTTCACGAATATAATATTATAAGCAGTTATACTGCACCGGTCGGCAACGTGTTGCCAAGTCTGGTCCAAAACAGCATGATTCATGCCTAGAGTCCTCAAATAAATAAACACCTTTTTTGGCTTGCACTATTATTATATGTTACACTAGCTGGTGCCCGCGATTTCGTTCGCGTGGAAATTTTGGTATGCATGTGTAAGATTGGCTCGTTGGTCTAGTGGTAGCAACCGCGACTACTAAGCGTGGGGATCGATTCCCGGGTTCGGGCAAAGTGTTAAAAAAAAAATTGTTTATTTCAATTACATAAAGTTGTCACACACATGTTTTGGAGATCACCTTTTAAGCAAGAAGATGCTTTTGTTAGGGGGCGACCATTAATTACGTGAGGCGATTTCTCGACCGGATCTCACGACATCCCACCAAGGGGGAAGGGGTTCCCCCTTGGTGGGATGTCGTGAGATTTGGGTTGACCCCCTCATTTCCCTCCTAATCTCACATGAGATTTATCAAAATGCGTAGTTTAGTATAAATACGGTAATCTGTGCTGCGTTGTGATTGCGTTGAGTTCACTAAAAGAAAATAATTTGTAGAGAAACATGTTTACTCAATTAAACCCAGTTATATCTGCCGAGACCTCCCTCTCTCCCTCGTGAGATTGGGTGATAATGGGCGCGACCCCCCCTCCTTAAATGTTTCTCGTAATTAATGGATGCCCCCTTAGGTGACTCCGCTCTTCCACTTAACATTAAAATATGCAAATGAAAAAATACTATGAATAATAGTGTTATTGGGTTATCCCATAAGGAATTCCTCAGTAGCAGCCACGGAATCTGGATTTGTGCCCGGTTGATGGCAATAGGCTCACCCCCTATTACATGGGACTTCATTAAGACTGGTGAAATGTGTGTGTATGATTAGGTACACGTCGCCCAACCCTTCGGGGCTTTAAGGCGTGATGTTATGTTTTATGTGAGAACTGACTGCCAGATCAAAAGGTGATAATGTACTGATGACTACAAAAGGCGTCCTTTTGGGTGCTGTAATTCTGGGCGGCAGAGGTCTGAAACAAAATTAAATGGCGTTGTTGGCGTTGGCTTTAAAATCGGTGTATTTTGGCGCTATACAACTTTTTACAAAGTGAACCATGTTGGGCGCTTTTTATTCTAATACCATTCTGTATGAATTATTATTAGTTCCTTTATTTATTTATACACAAATTAATTACATTTTTAAATATTCTTTAGAAAAAAAAAAAAAAATATAAAAAAAAAACATTTAAAAATATAAAAAATTGTAGCCCACCGGTATCGGGAACAGGGTCCAAGCTACCGGCGGTCAGGGCTCCAGAGAGAGGAACCTCCTAACAATACGAGCCGTGTCCAGAAGTACCGCTTTCTGAATCAAGCCCTTGATCCAGCTACCTAACGAGAGCCTCCTCAGGTATTGGTCGAGGCTCTTGGCAATTAAGCCATGGGCTGATACAACTATCGGCACAATGATCGCTGAGTCCACATCCTACATGTCGACAACCTCGTGAGCCAAGTCAAGATACTTGATTTGCTTATCTTTCTCGGCTTTCACGAGGTTCTCATCATGCGGGACCGTTATGTCAACAATCATTGCGCGCCGCTCTGAACGATCCACCACCACTATATCAGGTTTATTGGCTACAATAGTCCTGTCAGTGATGATGAATCGATCCCAGTACAATGTGATACTGCCATTTTCGAGAACTGGGTCGGGCACATACTTATAGTACGGCACTTCCGATTCCACAAGGTTGTATTTTAGAGCAAGTTGCTGATGGATAATCCTGGCTACAAGGTTGTGTCTATGCAAGTACTCTCCGTTAGCCAGACGAGAACACCCGGAGATAATGTGACGGATTGATTCGCCTGGACGGTGGCATGCCCGACATATGTCAATCGTACCATCCTTCACAATAAATCTCCGGTAGTTATTCGTCATCATAACTTCATCCATAATTGCACAGACAAAACCTTCGGTTTCTCCGAAAAGGTCCCCGGAACGTAGCCAGGCTACGGACGCTGATAGGTCTACATCGGGCCCATGCAAGGCCCGGAAAAAGCGTCCGTGAAGCTCCTTACTCTGCCAGACCTCCATGCGGTCGTTAGTGTCAAGCACTACAGGTTTGCGCCAGTTCTCTTTAGCCAAGGAAAGCGGAGTGAGGCCCTTGTCCACCGCGACCACATCTCGATGCATCCCCACGTCGGCTTCAAGAAAATATTCCCTGAGACTGCATATCTCGCGATTGTGGAGAGTCTTAGCATTTAAAAAGCCTCGACCCCCACACTTCCGCGGGATATACAGTCTCATAACCGAAGAACGCGGGTGATGCATACGATATGCCGTCAACAATGTACGGACCCTCCTATCCAGGGCGTCTAGTTCTGTTTGAGTCCATTTGAGTATGCCGAAAGAGTACATCAAAACCGGCATGACCCAACCGTTGAAGGCACGTACCTTATTTCCGCCTGATAAAAGACTATTAAATACTTTTTTCAGGCGGCCAAAGAAGCGCTCCTTCAACGATTGCTTCATGTCAGCAACATTGATGCCCAGCGCTTCCGACATACCTAAATACTTATAGGTTTCGGTTGCTGAGAGGGATCTAAGATTTATGGAATTCGAGAGCTGGGTTCCCACGGATTCCACAATCTCCCCTCGATTTACATGCATGACCGCACATTTGTCCACACCAAATTCCATCCTGATGGCGCTACTGAAAGTTTCAGTTACCTTCAGTAGCTCCATCAGTTGTAAATCATTGGGGGCAAAGAGTTTCAGGTCATCCATGTAAAGGAGGTGAGATATAACTTGACCACCTCTCCTCAACCGATAGCCTAGACCTGAATCCTCCAACAGCGTGCTAAGAGGATTCAAGGCTAAGCAGAACCAAAGTGGACTCAAACTATCGCCCTGAAATATACCTCGCTCTATCCTTATCGGCTCGCTATTCCTCTGGATTTGCCGACATCCTGGATAGCGAAGGACTGTCCTCCATTGCCTCATACATGACATCAGGAAGGTGCGCAGAGTTACATCAACTTTATACAACTCTAGCACCCTCATGAGCCATGTATGTGGCACGGAGTCATAGGCCTTCTTATAGTCTATCCAACATGTCGACAGATCCTTTCGGGAACGGCGAACCTGTTGACTAATGGCCATATCAATGAGGAGTAGCTCCTTAGTACCGCGGGACCCGTTCCTACATCCATTTTGAGAAGCGGACATGATAGAATTGTCATCAATGTGTTTGTTAATTTTAGCTCTCAAAATGGATGTAAGAACTTTATAGACCGTCGGAAGACAGGTAATCGGTCTATAATTTTTGGGCTCCGCAGTACTACCCGATTTATGGAGCAGGTGGGTTATACCTGTTGTCAGGAACTCTGGCAGCGACCCTGACTCTAAGGCTGACTGGAACAGGATCGCCAGGCGAGCCTGCGACCTGGTAAACCATTTAATCCAAAAGTTGTGCAATCCATCCGGCCCTGGAGATTTCCAGTTCGGCAACGGACGGACTGCACGAACTACGTATTATTATTATTACTATTTATTATTATTATCATTAAATTACTTTTTGCGAGAGCCCTTAGACCTCCATAAGTCGGCCCTGTCGCAAAATCCGTTCTTAGCGAACGTCTACTAACTTTGTACTACCTCACTGCCAAATATTAAGTTTGTAGCACAAAAAGTTAAGGACTTTCATCCAAATTTGCAAGAGCCCTTAGGCGTCCTTAATCCGACCCTGTCGCAAAATCCTTTCTAAACAAACGTCTACTAACTATAAACTACCTTCCTGCCAAATTTCAAATTTGTAGCACAAAAAATGAAGGACTTACATACAAACTTGCGAGAGCCCTTAGATCTCCTTAATCCGGCCCTGTCGCAAAATCCGTTCTTAGCGGACGTCTACTAACTATTAACTACCTTCCTGCCAAATTTCAAGTTTAAACGTCAAGCGGTTTTCGATATTTCGTGATGAGTGAGTGAGTGACCTAGCAAAAGGCTTATTTTCATGGTTTGAACTATAAAACTAACGGGTTTGCCATTTATACTTTCATACGCTATTTAACTCCCTCAGGGGTTGAATTAACCAGAAAAAATATTTAAATATATTTTTAACCAGAATGGTAACCACCAATTTTTATGGTTTAAACTACAAAAATGATGATTTTCCATACAAATTTTTATCCCCTATTTTCCCCATAATGATAAACACCAATTTTCATGGTTTAAACTACAAAAATTACGATTTTCCATACAAACTTTCATCCCCTATTTAACTCCCTTAGGGGTTGAATTTCTAAAAATCCTTCCTTATTCCTTGTCTACATTATAAAGGAAACCTCTGTGCAAAATTTCAGCTTTCTAGGTCCAAGGGTTTGGGCTGGGCGTTGATGAGTCAGTCAGTCAGTCAGTCAGGACTTCTCTTTTTATTTATATATATATATATATATATATATGTATATAGAAGATAGATAGAAGATAACATACGTATTACGTTGGCTGTTTTACAACAACATTCTATATTACTCTACGTTCGAGGACCGTATCGACTGACGTTTGACAGTTTATTTACAACATTCTCCAGCTCGTAACAATAACGTAACATCACGTCTGTCATCTCCGAGGTAAACCTCATACGAAGAAGCTGGATAGCCATGTCACAAAACCGCTAAAGGGGAGATATGTGGACGAGAAGGTTGAAGAAGAAGAAGATGGGTTGCGGAGGTCAGATAGGCAGTCGCTCCATGTAAAATATTGGTATTGGTAAAATATAGGTGAGACTGGAAGCCGACCCCAACATAGTTGGATAAAGACAGGCAGATGATGGTTGAAGAAGAGATACCTAATACTTAACACACCCACATTTTTTCAGTTATGTTTAAGTCCGATGTAAAAGAGTCCAAGATTATTGCCATCAATCCAGCAGAAATCCTGAATCTGTGCTACTGATAAATTCCTGATGGAAAGGCTGTTTTTCGGGATCTAGATAGATCAATAAAGCAGTTAAAATGTATGACTGTGTGTCTATTACAAGTTGTTACGTAATGATGATAGTTTGCGGTTCTGGTAAACACATTCGGCAGGCTTTTAGTGGATATAAGCCTATCCATTCGGAAGTTGCTTGGTTTTTATTGCTATTGGAGCTCGTCCAAACCTTAATTCTTCCACTGACAAACATGTAACTATAGATTGACTAGCCTGTGCGTGCTGTTTCACCCGTGTTTAGGTCGAAAATTATCCCACGGGAATGTACATTCGGTATTAAAAGTATTGTTTGTCTACCATAAGTCATAGTCTATCTGTCCAAACATCAAAATCTCGTCGTTGTAGTGCGAGAAATCACTAAGTGACATTTTTAGCCAAAATGAGTTAATGATGTCAAAGTGTTTGTAAACCCATTATCTACCTTAAGGTAAAATACAGTTTTTTTTTTTGTATTTTAGATAATACGAGAATGTCAGAACTACATAACCACTTGTTAAGGCAAAACATCAGTTTATGAAAATTAACTAACCGGCACTTGAGTAATTTTTCGTACCAACTTTTTCTCAATTACCGGGGCTTCCCTGCTCATTAATGTTACTTAGTTACTTTTCGTATTCCAGGTATCCGACGAGAACCTCTGTAACGTCACTTAATAAGTTAATCAACTAACCCAAATTTCATATTTTGAGTTTGCTAGAATTACCTAACTTTCTCAGTAACGGTAAAAATATTTACAAAATTTACTGAATATTAGAATGCAGAGTAAAAATATCAATATTTTGTTTATAAGAAACATTTGTGTAACTATACACGTTAATGTGTTATACCGATTATAAGAACAAAAAAACTTTAAAACGCGATTATCTCGAATACTTTAGGGGCATGTTGTACTCATGAAAATCAGCAACTTTTACTATGGGATCAACCATGAAGTCGCGAAAAAAATATCAGCTGCTCCACACATTATTGGTCGCGGTAACTCGAAAAAATGTAGGCAACAGCAGATTTTTTTAATCATATTTCGTGGTTAGCTCTATAGTATGAGTTGCTCATATTTATGAGTACTTCACTCCCTTAAAGTATTGCCCACGTTTAACCAAACACCCTGTATAGTCTATACATTACTGATAATATTAGCCTGCATCAGGCCACTGCTGGACAGAGGCCTCTCCCCATAATTTCCAGTCTATACATTAAGTTTCTAATTCCAATTCCAACGGGCCTACTTTACAAAAACCCAACAGTTATTCGAAAAACTTCTACTTTCATCTCCAAGTCATCAACAACTTACATTACCGAGTAAAGCCGAGTCACAAACGAAATCGAGTGTCCATCACCGCGTCAGATCCTCGACGTTACGCTCATGTAATGAATGGCTCGCTAAAGGTCAATATAACTTGATAAATGGCACTCAAAGTAATGGCCGATTATCGACTATTATTATAATTACAGGACCTAAGCACTACATATAAAGAGGTAACGTCAGACTGATTGGTAAGTGTCAGGTGAAAGATTTTTTTCAGTTTTCGGTCACAAATGTACACAGGTTTAAGGTATAATAATGCCTTCGATTGAAGTAGTCGTGGAAACGGTGACTTGTGGGTTGCAGGTTCAAATAACAGGTGCGAACCCACACAGGCTCGTTGCTTACTGTCAAATAATTCAACGCTACCACGCCGAAGGCAAACAAAAATGTGAGGGAGCAGCATGTCCTAGGTTTAAAAAAATCGAGGACATGTGACAACTATCAATCTACACTGGAGTCGCGTGGTGGAGTGACGCCTACTCTCTCACAAAGAGGAGCCCTGCATCCTAAGACTTGGAACATTATTGGCTGGTTTTATTTATGCTGTACATGATGATTTCCCGAAGGGTAGGCAAGTTTCACTTAACAGGGAATGAGCCTATGGCCACTCCTTGGAGAATAATAATAATAATAATCCTTGATAATTCATTCGAGAATCCCAATTTGAAACGATTGAAATTAGTAGATATGAAATCATTTAATACACTCAGGAAATCTGAGAATTGAACACGTTGTTAGCAAGCTTAGTGAGTTCATCATAACCAATTCCTTACTGGTACTTTCTACCTAACTACTCATATTATGTAACAAAGCTATACAAAATTCCTAAAAGTAAATGTACGGTGCAAAAGCAAGGGATCATACAGTAAGTATGTGCCCAATTGTTGGAATCGATCTTTGAAGGCAAACCAAGAACTAAGCATCAATAACAGATCGTCTGTAGCTGATGAACAAAATGGACAAACTCAAATTATTTTTCTTTTTAATAATACGTACGTAACACGTGACCACAACTAAAGAAATTGCTATCTTCTATACAGATAACCATAGTCTTTGATCATAGTGTAACGCTAATAAAATCATACTATTACATTTACGAAAAATAAAGCTCTCACTGTGACAGATAAAAATGGAGAAAATTGTTTGTTCAGCGCAAATAAGAAGAAACACAAAAGGCTACAAACAGAAATATTTACAACTAAATACGTGTTCATGACGAACAAATGATAGATTTACTACATGAGAAGAAATCTTTTGTAGTTTATGAAGACTGTTTATTGACGAACGAGCAAGATTTTACGAACCGGTAATTTTGTTTTGGTATTAGGATTTACGACGTGATCCAGATGTATTGTTACAGTTTTGATTGATTTGATATTTATTTACTGTTTTTCATTGATATGACGATGTGCAGTTTTTATGAAATAGTCTGTCTGGTTTTATCTCATGTTTTTAAATTCTCAATAATTCTTATCATGAGCCGAGATACTGGTGATGAGGAACTGCGCTCAAGATTTGAGACAAGGGCTTGGTATATATAATTATTTACGATAGTTATGCAGAATTTAAGATGTCTTGAAAAAATGATCATCCGTCACATTATTAAAAGTGACTTAGATTTTTTTTTCAATTCTAGGATAAACTTACATACACAAACAGCCAAACCCGTAACAAAACTACCTATACTACCTTGTATTGCTTTTTTTATAAAAATAAAGAATTCGATTTACTAAAAGCCCTTTTAATTAAGCTTTTTATTAAGCTTTTTATTTATACCCTTTTTTTTAAGCGATTTCCATGAGCTTTGGTAATTGAAAAGCATCAAACACAACAAGTGTTTTGAGTATCCTAGAATCAACAAAGCTTCTTGGACCAGAGTCTATAGAAGCTTGCCCGATCTCCTTTGTCTAGATTGTTTGAAGACTGTTTGTCTAGACTGTTTGAAGTAAAACATTTAAAAATAAAACACCTAAAAGAAATCTTCTCTAAACCCTTTGGCCGGTCAAGCCTGTTTAATCCCGGAGTATTTATTATACGCGAGCATGAACATGAGCAATACTGTATTTATGACCTATAATCTGTTTGGAATAAAAGCTTAGGAACCGTGACATATCTTTTCTATTTTTTCCATATTTTGTTTAAGCTCTAACACAATATGGAAAAATAGAAAAGATATTATATCACGGTTCCTAAGCTTTTCCACCATCCTCCATTTTATTCAGTATTAACACTACCATCTCGAGAAGATGATGATGGATACTTTTGTAAAGGTTTCTTGCGCTTCTCTTAATATTCTAGTAATAAGCCGCAAATTATCGTAATGGATGGACAAGTGACGTACTTCCTAACCTGATTCAGTTAGGCGCCATTTGAAAGCATCGATACCGATTTATTATGGACCTGTAATCCTATTACGATGTCCTTATTGAAATTCTACTATAAGTCTTAAGTATTTTCGTAACAACCAAGACACAGCTAGTTATATGGATAAAAAGAAGCCTTGTCCAAAAAAATATTTAGAGGAATTCAAATTCTTTGGATTTCCGTAAAGCTTTTCAGCAAGTTTCGTTAACGAGCATTTATATTCAAATATCTCATCGGAATGGAAAAGGTATTAAATAAAGCAAAGTAATTTATGAATTAAATGATAAATTAAATTTAACATTAAATTATATTAATTAATTTAACATTTAATTAAATTCTAACACATTTCTTGAGCAACCTTTCGGATAATGAAAATGAAGAAATGATTCTGGGAATAAACTCATTTATTTAATTCATCATCATCATATCCCAGAAACAACCACTGCTGGGCACAGGCCTCCCCTTTTTTCCGCCACACTTCCCGGTACTGTGCGTCCCTTATTTGAAGAAGTCGTCGACCCAACGAGCTTTTTTTTTTTTCGGATGGGAAACAGTCGCCATGAGAGACCCAACGAGCTATAGGATGGCCTTGGTTGCTTTTGCCTAACCTTGGTCACCGCTCGGTCAAATCCTTGCTCCATCGGCCATCTCCGCGTCTAGCCAGATATCTTGCCCAGGCCCATTAATAAAACGTTAAAAAAATTACTTCTGTTAACGCCATCTATTATCGAAAAGTCGCGTCACCTGGCACCATCTAGCGTCGAGTAACGGAGGCTCGGCGCTAGAGGAATGAACAGGAGCGGCGCGCGCCGATTGGTCGTCGCTGAAGATTTAAAAGGAACATTTCATTCATTCGAACGAGTAGAAAAAGTATGGTAGTCGGTGCACCATCTAAAAATGTTAAAGTATATTATTTCTCAACCTGTAAATTGATTTAAACTCCAAATAAACGCATCAACTTCATCAAACCGAAAATAAATCCATCATTGAAGAAACCCTGACCCTCCAAACTCATTGAAACACACAACATTTGGACCTTCGAACTGGATCGGAGCGGCTTCTAGAAGAAGTACACGTGGAAGTCGGCAACCAGCAGAAAATAAAACGGTCAGGCCATTCAGTGTTCCTATCCAAACCCATCCTCAAGGCTCATTTGTGCTAATATCGTGTATTCTTGTGCAAAATTCCAGCTACATAATCGTGCCACGAGGCCGCGTTTGAAATACCTACCAACCGCCATATTATTATTGAGTGGCGCGTGCGGTGGCGTGATTTCGAGTTCAATCGAGCAAGCAAACTGTAAGTACTTTCTTTTGTCTCTTGCAGTCTCCCAAAATGCCACTCGACGAATTTAAAGATTTGATTAAGAAAAGGGGTGTAGTTAAAGGAAAGTTTACTGTATTCGTTAAATATGTGCAATCGTTACAAAACGTAGAATTATCAGAATCTCAAAAGATAGCTCTAGAAGATCGTTGTAATAACATTACCACGCTATTAGAACAGTTCTCAACCATTCAGGATGATATAGAATTTCACCTGCAGGATTGTGAACTAGACTTAGAAAAACAATTAATTGAAAGAGAAACCTTTGAAAATCTATTTTATGAGATCACAGCTAAGGCGAAATGCATGTTAAAGAGTAATGATAACAATGTTGAAGTCTGCAATAAGACCTCTAGCATTAAATTACCCACTATTTCTCTGCCTTCCTTTGACGGTTCATTTGAACAGTGGTTAGAATTTCGAGATACCTACATATCCTTGATTCATAATTCTAAAACTATAGATGATATTCAAAAATTTCATTACTTGCGTTCCGCGCTCACTGGTACTGCTAGTCAAATAATAAAATCGATACAGTTTACTGCTGAAAATTACACAATAGCCTGGGGTTTATTGGAGAATAGATTTAATAATAATAGATTACTCGTTCAAAACCACGTTAAAGCTCTGTTCACATTACAGTCTTTACACAAAGAATCTGCATTTCATATTCGTAAGTTGATAGATAACATACTAAAAAATATTCGTGCTCTTAAAGGTCTAGATGAGCCCGCAGATACATGGGACACTTTACTCATATACCTAATTAGTACTAAGATGGACTCAGCTACCGAGAAGGAGTGGGAAAACCATAAAAGTACACTTTGTAAATTACCAAGTCACGTTAATCAAAAATTAACACTAAACGATATGATTACATTTCTTACCGACAGGGCGGACATGTTAGAATCTATAAAAGGTACGTATGAGTCTAGTAAGCAAACGTGTGATGGTTCCTTAAAGAAATCATCATCCAATCAATCAAAGCACGCTAGCTCGCATAGTTACGTCGCAACACGTAATAATAATAATTCGTCTAAATCATCACAAAAACCTAATTCGAACAATGATTCAAAACGTTACCAAAGGTGTAATATGTGCAAAGAGAATCATCCGCTATATTCGTGCAGTAAGTTCAATGACCTTCCTATGAAGGACAAATTATTATTCGTAGACGAGAATAAACTATGTAAGAATTGCTTGCGCGCTGGACATACAGTGTATCATTGCTGGTTCGGCGCCTGCAAGCTATGCAAGCGTAAACACCATTCGCTTCTTCATGGTGACTGCTGTGATAACGGCAGCACGTCAAAATCTGTAGGGCCGCACGACGCGCAAGCGCCTGCGGCGGCGTACACATCGTGTCGCGAGTCCGAAGCGACGGGCAGCGCACACAGTACAGCGCTACACAGTGCGTCAACTCCAAAGTGTCAACAAGTTGACAATGGGTATTCATTTCAAGAACCCGTTATTCTTTCGACTGCATTATTAGATATTTTAGACCGTGATAACAAGTATCACACTATTCGTGCTATTCTTGATAATGGCAGTCAACATTCATTTATCACAAAATCGTTATGCGATAAATTAAAAATTCGTTTGATACAGTCCACAGTACAAATCGCAGGAGTAGGTAATTCGGTAACCCAATCTACAAAATCGTGCAAAGTGCAATTACGATCTAAAAATAGTGAATTTAATACGCATTTAAATTGTCTCGTCCTACCTTGCATTACCGCAACGTTACCTTCCGTTACTCATAATATCGCAAAATTCACGATTCCGAGTAATGTATCACTCGCTG
This sequence comes from Noctua comes, assembly GCA_963082995.1. Taxonomy (NCBI): domain Eukaryota; kingdom Metazoa; phylum Arthropoda; class Insecta; order Lepidoptera; family Noctuidae; genus Noctua; species Noctua comes. Next base: position 1,307,571 of record OY720269.1, read on the forward strand.
ATCCTAAATTTTTTATGTTAAACAGAATCGATTTATTAATCGGCGCAGATAAATTTTGGGAACTGTTAAGTGAAGGATTAATTCGACTTGCAAACGGCCCATACCTACAAAATACAAAGTTAGGTTGGGTTGTATCTGGTGTCATACATGATACAAAAGGTTCATCCGTTAATCGAGTCCAATGCAATTTTACGCACACGTACGACAACTTAGATATCCAATTAACTAAATTTTGGGAATTAGAGGAGATAAGTTTAAAAACAGATAATATGTGTAAAGAAGAACATGATTGTGAAAATTTATTTATAAAAACAACCACACGTGATAATCATGGTCGATTCTCTGTGCGTATTCCGCTACGGGAATCAGCTGATCAACTAGGCGATTCATACCTACAAGCCGAGAGTCGGTTCCTCGCGCTCGAACGCAAGTTAGGTCGATGCACACCGAGTTATAAAAAATTATATTTCGAATTTATGCGCGAATATTTGGAACTCGGTCATATGACAAAGGTAGATACTTATACATCTCCACATTATTCCTTACCGCATCACGGTGTATTTAGAGAACAAAGTACAACTACGAAATTACGAGTAGTATTTGACGCTAGCGCTAAAACTACTTCCGGTCAATCGCTAAATGACATCCAACTAATTGGTCCGTCTTTACAAAATGATATTGTTGCCATTCTGTTAAGATTTCGTCAGTACACATATATTGCCTGTGCAGATGTCGAAAAAATGTACAGACAAATATTAATTCAACCCGATCAACAATATTTACAATTAATTTTATGGAGAGAAAACCCGTCAGATGCGCTCGGTGTGTACCGGCTTAACACAGTTACCTATGGTACGGCGTCCGCGCCATACCTAAGTATGCGATGTTTGCAACAGCTGGCGTCGGAATGCACTGATACTGACATCGCTAATATTATTTACAAAGATTTTTACGTAGACGATTTAATAACGGGTTGTGATGATAAAAGGGAATTATTAGACATCTGTAATAAAGTTTCTACGGTATTACAATCGAGTTGTTTCTGTTTACGAAAATGGTTATTCAATTTCGATTTGTCAACTTTAAACGCGTCAAAGAATTTATCTCTAGGCGAATCCTGTCAAAGTAAAACTTTAGGTTTAGGTTGGTTCGCGAATACAGATGAGTTACATTATACGACTAAACTTGAATTAACCGGGAGTCACGTTACTAAGCGCATTATGTTATCGGCAATCTCACAAGTTTACGATCCGTTAGGTTTATTAGCGCCTATTATAATACTTGCAAAAATATTACTACAGAAATTATGGACGTACAAAATTGGATGGGACGATCCGGTGCCTCATGATATTTTAATTAATTGGCAAAAATTCGTTGACACTCTTGACTACTTGGGTAAATTATGTATACCACGTCAGGTTATAAATAGCAAGATGCAACATATAGAATTGCACATATTTACTGACGCCTCTCAAAATGCGTACGGCGCCTGTGCTTATGTGCGTATGTACTCGGATGACAATTAAATAGCAATGTATCCATAGCCTTGCTATGCGCCAAGTCGAAGGTCGCGCCTGTCAAACCAATAACTATACCGCGTTTGGAATTATGTGGGGCATTATTAGGTGCAAAGTTGTACACAAAAATTATAAATTCGCTTCGCTTGAGTTTCACTAATGTTTCTGGTCTTAATATATTTGTTGATAATAATAATATTATTAGAGTTGGGGGTAGATTGGATAACTCGCTAAGTTTCTCATACAATAAAAAGCACCCCATCCTATTGTGTAGTAAACATACCTTCACACGTTTGTTATTTCAATATGAGCGTCAGCTTCATGCAGGTCCTCAATCACTGTTAGCTAGTATACGCGAAAATTGGTGGCCCCTCAGAGGTCGCAATCTGGCTAGAAATGTTGTACATACATGTGTGACATGTACACGTATTAAGGGTAAAACTGTTTCAGTTCAAATGGGTAACTTACCTGTAGAAAGGCTAGAACCAGGATATCCGTTTATGAGGTGCGGTGTAGACTATGCAGGACCCATGTTTATTTTGAACCGTAGAGGAAGGGGCGCCAAACTGGAGAAATGCTATATTTGTTTATTTGTATGTTTCTCAACGCATGCAGTTCACTTAGAATTAGTTACTAATTTAACAACCGATGCTTACATATTAGCTCTAAACCGGTTTGAGTCTCAACGGGGTAAACCTGCAGAAATATTCTCAGACAATGGTAAGAATTTGTTGGGGCAATGAATGAATTTAAACAATTTCTAAAGAACAATTGTGACAATATTATGGAGATTTTGGCTAATGATAATATAAAATTTAATTTCATACCACCATATTCACCGCATTTTGGGGGATTGTGGGAGGCAGGAGTAAAGTCTTGCAAGTATCACATTCGTCGGGTTGTTGGCAACGCGAATTTAACTTATGAAGAGTTCAGCACGATATTAACTCAAATTGAGGCCGTCCTAAACTCTCGACCTATGTATCCACTGTCCACAGACCCAACTGACCTTCTTCCTCTCAGCCCTTCTCTATTTCTGATTGGCCGACCGCTCACCGCACAAGCCAGCCCAGACCTGACGACCACAGCCTCACATCGCCTGTCCCGTTACGATCGCGTGGAGCAGATGCGGCAGCAGTTCTGGCAGCGATGGTCGAAGGAATATATAGCGGAGCTTCAGACCAGAACAAAGTGGAAGAAAAATAATGAAGACTTGGTACCTAACACTCTGGTCCTCATCAAAGAGGATAACCTTCCACCTCTGAAGTGGCGCTTAGGAAGAATCTTACACACCTTTCCTGGGAAAGATGGCCTGGCACGAGTCGCCGATATTAAAACAGCGACCGGGACGGTGCAAGGGCATTCGCCAAAATATGTCCTTTGCTACCACAAGAAGATAAGGAGAAGAAGGATCCACAATAAATCATCCGTCAACGCCAGCGGTACTTCGTTGGAAGCAAGGGCTTCCAAGGCCGGGGGCATATGTTAACGCCATCTATTATCGAAAAGTCGCGTCACCTGGCACCATCTAGCGTTGAGTAACGGAGGCTCGGCGCTAGAGGAATGAACAGGAGCGGCGCGCGCCGATTGGTCGTCGCTGAAGATTTAAAAGGAACATTTCATTCATTCGAACGAGTAGAAAAAGTATGGTAGTCGGTGCACCATCTAAAAATGTTAAAGTATATTATTTCTCAACCTGTAAATTGATTTAAACTCCAAATAAACGCATCAACTTCATCAAACCGAAAATAAATCCATCATTGAAGAAACCCTGACCCTCCAAACTCATTGAAACACACAACAACTTCATTCCCAGAATTATTCCAATTCAATCTTATATTGACGATACTTTGACACTAAATAAAGAAGCGAAAACATTTTAATAAAATCGTTGAGTGAGTAAATTCTATTTCTATAATGGATGAAAAATTGAATAAGGGCTAACGGTAGTAACAGTAAAGGTAGTACCTACGTGCGGATTTGCTGTCGTCAGCTGCTTACAATTTAATGTCGGACTAGTTCAGATCGAAGTCAAACTTTGTCGGGTACAAGAGCTTGATGAGCCGAAGTTTAATATTGACTTGCAATAGTTTCATCCTGTGTTACTTGGGACTTTCAATAAGACTTCTCCAAAGTACCCTGCCTCAAGTAGTAAGGCAATATATTAATTAAACACTAAAATTGCCCGCAGTTTCGCTCATGTAATGGTCGGAGGTTATCCCAAGGTTTTTTTAAATATGGCTGAATGACACTCGGGGATAATGTAGCTTTCCATTAGTGAAAGAGTTTTCTAAATCGAATCAGTGCTTTTGAAGATTTCTCCCAACATCCAAAGTGACAAACTTTAGCTCTTTCTAATATTAGTGTAAATACTTCAATGGCAACATCAGGAGACTTACCAGGTATTGCATAAACTAATGTGAAGCTCAGCATCCCGAACTGTTTCTTCCTGTCTCCTGGCCATTCTTCGGTACAGAAGTGCACGTCTCTCGTTTGTATCTAGAATTAATGGTACGATTTAGTGATTTTAGAAGTGATAATGGGAATAAATACACCTTAGATCCCTCTCAACAGAAACCTACAAGTATTTGGGTATGTCGGAAGCATTAGGTATCAATACTGCCGACATGAAATAATCGTTCAGGAAGCGCTTCTTTGGCTGCCTGAATAAGGTACTAAGTAGTCTTTTGTCAGGCGGAAACAGGGTGCGCGCCTTCAATGGTTGGCTCATGCCGGGTTTGATGTATTCTTTCGGCATACTCAAATGGACTCAGACGGAACTTGATGCCCTGGATAGGAGGGTCCGCGCTCTGCTGACCGCAAATCGAATGCATCACCCACGGTCGTCGGTGATGAGACTGTATATCCCGTGGAAGTACGGGGGTCCTGGCTTTTTAAATCCTAAGACCCTGCACAACCGTAAGGTATGCAGTCTCAGGGAATACTTCCTAGAAGCCGACGTGGGGATGCACCGAGATGTGGTCTCAGTGAACAAGGGCCTCACCCCGCTCTCCCTGGCTAACGAGAACTGGCGCAAACCTAGAGTATTAGACACTAATGATCGCATGGAGGTATGGCAGGGCAAGGAGTTTCACGGACGCTTTTACCGGGCCCTACATGGACCCGTAGACTTTTTAGCATCCGTATCTTGGCAGCGCTTCGGTGACCTATTCGGGGAAACCGAAGGTTTTGTCTGTGCAATAATGGACGAAGTTATGATGACGAATAACTACCGGAAATACATTGTGAAGGATGGCACGGTTGACATAATCTGGACGGTGGCATGCCCGACATATTATGTCGGGCATGCCACCATGAGAATCGATCCGACACATTATTTCTGGGTGTTCTCGTCTGGCTAACGGAGAGTACTTGCATAGAAACAATCTCCTTGCCAAATTATCCACCAGCAACTTGCTTTGAAGTACAACCTTGTGGAATCAGAAGTGCCATACTATAAGTATGCGCCCGACCCAGTTCTCGATGATGGTAATATCACGTTGTATTGGGATCAAACTATCGTCACTGCCAGGACTATTGTTGCCAATAAACCTAACATTGTGGTGATAGATCGATTGGAGCGTCGCGCAATGATTGTTGATCTAACGGTTTCACATGACGAGAACCTCGTGAAAGCATAGAAAGATAAACAATTCAAAATCCAGATCTGGCTCGCGAGGTTGTCGACATGTGGGACGTGAGTACAGCAGTCATTGTGCCGATAGTCGTGTCGGCCAATGGCTTAATAGCCAATAGCCTCGACCAAAATCTGAGGAGGCACTCGCTTGGCAGCTGGATCAAGGGCTTGATTCAGAAAGCGGAGGTTCCTCTGTCAAGAGCCCTGACCACCGGTAGCTCGGACCCTGTTCCCGATACCGGTGGGCTACTATTTTTTATATTTTAAATGTTTTTTTTTTGTTTTGCTTAGTATAGAAATATTTAAAAATGTAAATTGTATGTGTAGAAAGTGAATAAATGAATAAATAGTAGAATCTTGGTAGCAAATCTAAAAACATAAATGTGGACGTGAGGACCAGGTGGTGTCAACATCATCATCATTCTCCTGCCCATATCCCAATTTATTGGTTTCGGCGCAACATGTCTTCTTCTTCCATACTTCTCTGTTAACTGTCATTTGAGCCGTTACCTCCTTTCTAGCCATAACATCCTTGACACGGTGGTGGTGTTTAGGCAAAATATAACCAAGTAAGAACCTAACTACTATAAAGTGAAATATTAGGGCACGCACGGCATAGTTAAATAAACAAACTTCATTAGACTTCAAAAGGGTTAGTTATGTCGATACAAACTATTGAATCAAAGAGACAAGTCAAATTATTCTTCAGTTTCATTAAATGTTTGATAATTCATAAAGGTACGAGAATCATAAAAGTTGGTTTGTGTTATTTGTAGTTGAGTCAGTAGTTTTCTCTCAAACCTAGTATTGCATCGGTTTAAATTTAATTTCAGCCAATCAGAAATGTAAATGTACGGAAACAGAAGGAACAGGAAACTGAAGAAAAACTTGAAGGAGAAAAGTTAATAAATTACCTCAGCCATTCCGAGACAACTTCCTTGACGTTTCCGGTTGGTAACGTTATTGCAGCTTTATGTATTTCCCTATACTGACAACTACTTCAAAAATTCGTGAGAAAACGTTTCTTATTCTTTTTTTTTGCGGTTTTAGACCATTGTATTTTTCTACGCGTATAAGCTCTATTGGCTTATGCAAGTTCACGCGCTTTAAATAACGAATCTTAATTCAATTAAGTACCTACATCGTTTTTTTTACGGAATTTATTTTGTTTTATTGCTATTTTAACAAGCTTTAATTAAATAATATTTACATTATATACAGACTACAAATAGAACTAACCTAATGAAAAAAAAAGAATTAAAGTAAGAAAACATAAACAAATAAAAAACGATGACAAAAGGACACTTCAGAGTGCGTCAAAGTACTCCTCCGCATCGCTGTCAACTGGAAACGTGCCCAGAAGACTGGCAGCATTGCCACGCTGAATGGCAACGCTAATTCTTTGGCCAAAGAAAGAGCCAGCCCTCTGGTCACGCGAAGTGTCGACCAGTCGGCGAGAGATTTCCTTAAAAAGGAGACGCGCACTCGGGCCCCATGACCCGAGCGTTTCGACCCCAAACGGCTCAAAACTGTAATTACCAATAAGGTTACAGTATTTGCGCCGCTTGAGGATCTCAGCAGCCGCAGCAGCAGCGCCTGCACAGCATTAAAGGAATGATTATAATTCCCGGAATTTATTAATTTATTTTATTTTTTAATTTAATCAGCTTTATATTTTCAATTTCCTAACCGTACTTGTACGAAACGTAATTATCAGATCGTGACCTTAACCTTCTCATTAAAGTTTAAGATAATTTGAGCTTCTTTTTGTAAGAGTATTTATCAGTATGTTATCTTCTTATGCCATTCCTGCGTCCATAAGTATGTGATTATAGTCTCATTTAAGAACACTTGGCTTACAATTTTATAAAGTGGTTGACCTATCAAGGTCATTTTGTGCAATAATAAATAACAAAGTCGCTCATCCGTGTCTGTAGGTACTATTTGAAGGATTTTGATGCCATTTTCACGATTTGATAGACGATTTTACGACGAGATTATACTCAACCAATGAATGATACATACCGATATATTTTTCAGCGTATTAGATATGATAGGCACAGGTTCCCTTGTAACAGTGGCCACCATCAGCAATGGTACGAATATCAGCAAGGCAGCACACCACAGTAGTAACAGCAGGAGTAAAGCCTGCTTTCGTCCAGGTGGCCGGAGCCTTGGTTCAGGAGATATGGAGAGCCATCGGTCTACTGACATGGCTGTTATTGTAAACACACTGGCTGCTACTGCCACTCCTGAAACAAAAAAGGTTGGCTAGTTATAAGTTCGGCTAAGTCTTACGTGACACAGGTGGGTTTTTAAAAGTTAAGACCAACGTACCTACGTACGAAATTAGACGGACCAAAAGAATTCACATTCTATTGATTGACTAATATACTAGTTACTGTTGTAAGTTCTGCAGGATTTACGTAACACCTTTATAGTTGAGGGATGAATACTGATAGGAGAAGATCCCTGGTCCAATAGTGGCTCCTTTCTTTGCAACTTTCTATAGTTTTAAACGAATAGTTAGTACAGCGCTTCGTCCAACAAGCATACGTTAGACCGAAAATCGAAAACCAGAATAACTGTGGCCCGACAGTACGCATTCCCGTAACACTTTGTCTGTAACAAACGCTGTTACGAATATCGCGATCCCGACTCACTTTATCTCAAATGAACGCTATCTTGAATAAAGTGAGTCCAAAATAACTTAATTCCCAACATAGCAATACATACATGTTTTAGAAAACATTATGACAAAACGATCTCCATGCTACTGTTACCAAGCTGCCTTTGTTCACAACAAGGGAATACCGACCCGACGAATGAATCGAATCACAATAGGTTCAGAAAGCGGACTGTAATTTGTCATCGCTAGTCCTAAAGTGTTTCATGCGTATTGGTGATAAAGTTTCTCTTTGTGTTCAATAGACTAGATTATCTACGGTGGTTGGTTTTGAATTTATTGACCCATCCATGCTTTATACAAGAGTAATGTTCTGAAGTGGCGGTATGTCAAATCATTGAGATTTCTGTGTTATATCTTAGTTAAAATATACGTTATGGTGAAATCACATTTAAACGCACGGAACAGCGTTTTCTAGTATCTCTATCACGTAAATGTGTCATTTGGTGGAGCGAGAAGTCTGGTCTCAAACATCCGCATTCATTACCATCGGAAGCACTTTAACGTGCGATTGGACCTCTCACTTTAGTGAGTTGCAATTCTAAGTGACAGAAAGGGAAAAATATGCAAGAAAATGCTGATATCTGCGTTTAGATGTGATTTCACCCTTATACACACATTTTGGAACAAATTCTCTCATTGAAAGGTGAAAACTGCATCAAAATCGATCTTTATTTAGAAGAATTACTAAGACACAGACAAATGCACATCTAATAGCATCGTATTGGACGAGTCTGTAATGTGGCTATAATTAGTGGTAAATAAATAAAATAAATCACGTCTGTAATCCCCGACGGGTAAGGCAAACGTGTAGCTCTTAATAGTACCTACACTACACCCATATTTCACCTCAACCAACTAATACCAAACAAAACCAAAGACTGCTATTTACTCCAGATCATTATCACTTGGTCTAATCCATGGATAATAGGAAATCCAATCTACTAACCAAACCAAAAACTAACCATAGATCTAACAAAACTAGAACATTTAGTTAAAATCGACTCGTAAAAACCAACTGACGTCAAACGAGCCCTTAAGCCGAACGGACAATTGTTTACTACAAATTTCCGTTCGTCCGTTAGTGACGTTGATTGCCATTCGATAGTAAACCTTGAAACACATCACATGATAGACATGAACTTCCATGATGTCGCTGATAGAATCACGCGCACACAAAACGAACGAAGAATTCAGATGTTCTTCCGAAGACTTGAAGACGACGACAACCGTATAATTCATCCAATCGCGACGGCAAACTGCCGGGTCCCAACATGCCGTTGTGATTTTGATTCAGGATGCGGCGCCACAAATTCGTCTGCTGTTGTAACCGCAGCGTCTCTTCTTGGATGTCGCGACTGTAACTTTTCTAACAAATAATACGTCCAGTCGCTTTTTTAGTGGCAACTAGCCATCACTGTTGGTTCTAGGTCTGCGATCGACACCCGGCCGCAGCGTAAGATAACAATATCGCTTTAGATAGCGATATTGTTGTCTAACGGGAAGCATTTTCATCGAGTCACATAAAAACTAGTCGTGTGGCTACGTTGACGTTGCGGTCATCTTCGAAACAGCACCTTTCCCCGCGAAATATATATACACAGAGGTGCAAATGTGTGCGTGCATCGTAAAACTACAGTATTGAGTATTGTATCTAGAATAACTCTCTCGTAGTTCTACATAGCAACAAGTGACATTTAATTGCCGCTTTAACACCAGAAAGCCATTACATCTGTTCTAATTATTAGTCGTAAAACTTTGAGTGCCGACATATGTTTCGTGGTGAGGCCCTCAGATGGGTGAAGGGAAAGAAAAAGATGGGTGAACGTGAAGGAACGTAGATTACGAAGTAACCATTTTAACTCTAATTCAATAGTTGACTGGGCATCGCATGACAATAATGGCTCAAAGAATAAATGTAGCTGAAATAAGCAAAATCTGGTTACAGCTTGTAACTTTGAGAATGTAATCAAGACACGGACGTGTGAACGTGGAAATTCTTGATGGAAATTAGACTTATCAATCAAACCAAAGCGAATTAGGATTTCTGTTAGAAAATAATTAAACAGACCTGCAGCGTCAAAGGTGTGATGGTGTGACAATGGATCAGGTTAAATTATCCGTAGTCCCACCAGTGTGACTACGGATAAATAAAATAAACCATACTCACACTGGTGTGGCAATTTGGTGTGACTATGGATCGGTTGGGTCAAATCCTTTCCTTTATACCTATTTATTTAAGGTTCTAGTAGTTACACCCATTCTAATTATTTAACTATCTTGCACAGTCCATCCACCGTTTCTTTAGTCTTCTTCTACTCTTACAGCCGTCTGTTTGCACTCCTCACGACATTTTCCTCATTCTCCCGCCTTTACCGAGACAACTAAATTCAGAGTGAGATAATAAACTAAAAGGGGAGCTAATAGATTATAGCAATAATAAAATACAGACACCTTATTTAAAAAAAAATACATCATACAGCTCGCATGGATATTCAATCCACAGCAAAAAGAAATATGTAATATGTGCTTCAAAAGATCTACCTATCTATCCAAGTTTTGCTTTTTTTTTGCTTCATTTTTGGCAAATGAACAAAAACTTATTTAGAAAACATGTCAAAGTAATTTATATAAAGCTTTATGAAGGTTTCTTTAGTTAATAAGTGACGATCTACGGAAAAAGTTCAACCTTTTTTCCTTTTGTCCAAAAAACATACTGGCCTCGAAAACATTCAAATAGCTTGCGTGTTCATAGATAGTGTACTTCATTTTAGACGTCTATATAAAGAATAATATATTTATACTTTTCACTGTGATATTTTTAACAAACAAAAACATCATGCATGTATTTCCGCGCGGGGCAGGTAGGGGATTACTTATTATACATATCCCATTATCCCAGTATCCCATTCTGCACCCACAACTGTTTGACACTATGTATGTCACTTAATATGTCCTGGCCGGGGTCCTATATACCAGGATGCGACATACATATTAAATACGGGTAGATTCTTTAAATGCAAAGAACACCGGCGAACGCCCAAACAAATTTTTGTTGACATTTTTTTTTTGCGTCTGCCTATGAAAAATATCTAAAAGTATAGAGTTTGAATTTCTGAACAGTTTTGTCTTTCGTTATACTTTTATAGGAAGTCAGGAATTAAAGATATTTCAGTTTAAAGTTTTAGAGGTTATGTCTTGTCAACAATAGAATAATCGAAAAAGAAATATAGGAATATCTACTTATCACTTAAAATATCATTGATAGAAATGCATTTTCAATACAAATAATCTACGGACTACGTATTTAGGATATTAAGTCCAACCGAATGTCCATAGGTCTGCCACATGGACATGGCCACATGAAACGTAGGTAGGTACCTACATACAACCTACTTAAATAAATATTTATTTAATAATCTTAGTCAACTATCTTTAGGGCAGTTAGTAATAGATATATTATATGATTAATTACATGGTAAGAGTAGGTCATTGGTAGGTACTTATTAAAAAAAAACGTTTTTTTTTTAAGATTTATTCAAAAATCCAAATCAAAATATTTTATTTCACATAGGCCTCGATGGGCACTTATAAAACGTCGACAAAACGGTGCACGGTTCGGGTTGGTCGTTTTCTATGGAGAAGAACCGACAAGAAACTCCATGGTTACTCTTTTCAAATCATTTGGTGTTACAATATTATTATGGATACAGCATTTGTACTTAAGTATGGGGGGACAGCGTAGGCCCGACAATGACTCGTTGCTTACTACTCAAAAAATGTAGAACAAAAATAAAAAGTTAACAAGCAGCTGGGAATCTACAAAGCCTACAATGTTTTGTCTTAATATTAAGTCACTCTGTCTTTGAAGGGTTGAACAGCCACATAAAAGGCACACATTTGTATGCCCCCTCGTACTTGGTCCAGCTTCTTCACTGCCAGAAACTTCTCTTTGCATGGTACCATTAACTGCAGCCATTGCAAGATCTCTGCATGCCTCGCAGACATGGTCATCTTCCAAAATCTAACAACAAAAGGAAAATACTCTTAATACATTAGAATGATTTATTATTAATGTCATTTAAAAACATGATTTTAAACAACTACAAACAGAAATCAAACAAAAATCTTGTATTATACTTGATGAACAGTTCTAGGCAATGAAGATAATCAATATCTTGTAACGGGACTAGTCGTCAGTAATACTTACAATTTGAGGATATACCCAGCTGCAGATTAAAGCAGTGACTCTCGAGTCAAGTGCCAATGCCGGGTATCGTCGCATTTTATTGATACATATGTTGCAGTTGACGCACATGATGCGTGTAGGCGCTACACGGCTACCCATCGTGATAAACAAATCGATGCACGCACAACAAAATCCAAGGTATCAGGCAGAATCGGAATCCAGAGTCACAGAAAAATGTCGTCGTATAGGCAAACAATCAGAATCCTTAGGCAAGCACTAGTCACACAGGGAACAGTAAATCTCAGACTCCATAAACAGAAGCAGTCGATAAAGTAGAAAATCACGGAAAATCGATGGAAAACAAAATAACGAGACGCACGCACAGACGACAACGACAAGTTAGGGTCCCCGCACACGGGCCACCGGCCACAGCCACAAACGCCGCCACGAGAAGCTAGAAGCGGCTACAAAGGTAGCTGAAGCGCGCGACAGCCACTTGTGGCCGGCGGTCGACACTTGCGGTCGGTGGCTGCTACTTTTTTTTAGCCCATGCATGCGGTATCATAATGGACTCGGATGAAGAATGTTGACTGAGGTAAGGGAGAGAGGGGTCGGGAATCACGCGAGTGGGCGGCATTTAGTGGCCGGTGCGGGCCACAAGAAGCAAGCAGCGACGATTTGTAGCGTGTGGCGGCCACCGGCGTCAACCGTGTGCGGGAGTCCATATAAAATGTATGAAAACTACAGGAAATATGCCGGTGGCGTCGTTTTGTGGTTGTGGCCGGTGGCCCATGTGCGGGAACCCTTATCTGTTCATGTCAAAATATGCGGCCGGTTGACAATTGAAATGTCATGTTTTTTTTTGGGATGTTGCCATACTCGAATTTCACTACGATGTCATTTGTATATATTAAAAAACTATGACCGCTATAATCTTAGCACAAACAATCGTGTTTATTTTTTAAACTAAGCCATGATTATTTATTATCATCACAGATATAGATAGAATCAATAATCTAGTCAATTAAGCTCCCAATTAAGAAGATTTTTTTTCCAGACTTTGATAGGCCTTATGGTTGATTTGATAAAACTTAGTAAATTATTTCGTCGGTATCTATTACGGTGACATACGTAGACGCTTAATAATTTCATCAACAATTTCCTCGCCCGTGTTCTTTGTGGACTGTAAATGATCCGTTTTTTTCACACAAGTTTAGTGACCGATTAGGTCTTAAATGTCTTAGTAACTAAGACATTTAATGTTTCGAAAACTTACAGGGGAGACCCCCTGTAAAATGGCTGATTTAGCAGAATGATAATAGGATAATACTATGAATCATGTAAAGCGGCCATTTTAGGCCCCCAGGTCTATTATTGAACACAGCCTGCAGCTTAGAAGAGATCAATTTCCACACCACAGTTTCCGTATCTATTTCATCGTCACAGGATATTAGATACTGCTAATCCAAACATGTACTAATATATTCATGTACGTAGACATTGTGATGTTATCATCGCCTAGTTTTAATAGAATCCTGACAATAACTCTTAGTTCGGCGACGTAGGTTATCGATGCTAATTAAATTTTTAACTTAAAGCCAAGAGCCAAGGGCCGAGAGTTTTTATTGTCTGAATTGAACACCTGCTTCGATTTATCCTACTATTATCCTGTCTTGCTCAGTAATTATCAGAGATCAGAATAGCTAGACTTAATTTGCCTAAACTTCAAGAAAGTAAGTAACATGGGGTAACAACATAATACCTCCGTATAAATCCCGGAATGTTTTGTTAGTTTTGAAATAAAGCTTTTAATTAGAGAGAGGTATTATCCAGACATGTTACTTATTTCCTTGATGTTTCGGCAAATAAGCTCTACCTATTTCGATCTTTGGTAAATATGAGCAAAGAATCTAAAATGCGATAGGAGGCCTATCCGACTTTATTCAAAAATATTCTCGACTTACCAGTAGTGGTTGAAGGTTATTAAAATTGTTTTTCATGGGTGTAGACCCATGAGTCTATAATACAAACGGTCAATAATTTTTTTGATGTTCAACACTCATTGCGTCAGCAGAATATTTTAAGTAAGATTAAAATAATATTTGAGGAAGTCATGAATCGGCTGAATCCTGTATTTTTATTAAAGCTAGTTCATATTGTCCCAACGCTGGGCAAAGGCCTCCCTCCATTCCTTCTAAGAGTCACGATTCTGTGCTACTTTCTTTTCAATTCTCAAGCAAGACACCCAGTTCGTTCCGCCATCTCCTTCGTGGTCTGCCCGTGTCAGTATTTCAGGACACTGTAAAGACTAGTCTTTACAGGCCCACAGTTCATCCGGCATGCGACGAACATGTCCTGCCCAGCCCAATCTGCCTTAAATGAGTTAAATGGCAGTGCCCAATGCCCAATGGCCAGTCTTTTGAGCCACGTCAACGATAAAATTTGCGTTTTGGAGTGCAGTGTAGTGTTTCGAACAGGATCTGTTAATTTTACATCTAAAATACGCTCAATAGCACGTTGGCATTTCGTATTTTATTTTGCACATATTTTTCTACTTTTTCACAGCTAAGTAGTAATATCACAATGTCAGCAAACACCAAATGCCACAGCCAACCAGTATCTCTTTATATTAAAAACTTGAAGTCTCGTTATGAACCAATGATAGGCTAGACTTTTAAAAGATTTGTATATCTTAACATAACGTTTTCCTAGGTGTTCGCCCTTAGAAAAATCATTAGGTTCAGTTAATCTTCTTGAAAATTTACGAAAATTAATGGAGAGACGTTTAACATCGTCGTTGGGGAAATGTCTACCATTAATATTAAACTATCTTGCGCTCATTGTTTATGTAGCAAAACTATACATAATTACTAGGTACATAGGTGCATAATATGGCGGTGCTTCTGATTAGACCTTAGAGTATCCTTGGCGCTATTTCACTTTCACTTTTTTATTTAATTTACGTCATTTGAATTTTTTGTTATGCAACACAGTTTGATGAATATTTCGTTTTGAGGTAAATAAGTACAAAATTTTATCGCTTTAACTCCAAACTCGCTTCACGTCTCGATGTGCCCTGACTCTGAGTCTTGAATGTCACGCCAACCTCTGTTTTCTCTAACTTACTTATCTTGAAAGCCCGCATCCCACATGGCACAATTAACCAACGCCGATCGCTAAATCGACTTACTGTTCTTCATCCAATGTAAGTAGTAAGATAATAATCCCGAGTCTCTTTTAGGTTCCGCACCCAGGTAAACCTAAGCAAGGAAAACCAGCACAGGTGGAGATTTTAAATGGACTCCTCTCAAGAGTGTACGAGGAACATGTGGTGCTGTTCCTCAATCACTGTTATTTGCTCGTTACAGGCACTGATGGACGCTACTGAATATCGCCAAACTCGTAGCCAAATTCTGGGTTGACTCAATTTAGATTAACATCGACTCACTAAGAAGAAGATGATCTCGTTTAAGATGACGTCCGTACCTTGGATATAATTGACGATCTTGCAGACTGTCTCCCCGTAGAACCAGACAAGGGTGATGGCCTTGCTCAGCTGGATCGGCATGCAGATCGCCGTCACCAGTAGGTCTGCCGCAGACAAGTTCACCAAGAAGATGTTTGTTACACTGCAACAATAGAAAACGTTAGTGAGAACTCCACTCAAAAACCAATCAAAATGGCCGATGTGTTCTTTCAATATCAAAATAAAAATAAAAGAAACAATTTTCCAGAAATTGGTTCATTAGTTTTCTTCACAAGCTACTGGTAACTGTGTTCCCACCATGAATTTTAGAATTTATTTGAACACGAATCATGATTACATCCGTTATAAAAACCACATCAAAATTGCTTTTTCCACTTAAGAAAAATACTTTCGATCAAAATCAATATACGAAATATTCAAATGAAAACAGTTCTGAAAAACATTAATCGCTCAGCTTATCGGTACAATAATTATTAAAAACAAACATTGATTTTCTTCAATGTGCAAATAGCCACCGGTTCTCAACAGAATTAAATTAATAATGAGATTGAAATAATTAATAACTGTGTGCTTACTATTTAATTGAATGCATTTTGATTTTACTTAAACTATTGTAAATTCATGGATTTCAATTTGAAAGTGGCTTCTAACACTTCATTTGGTGTGGGAAATTGAATTAGTAATATTTTCAGACCCTTGATACTAGTATGGACTTGAAATTACTATTATACTACGTTTGTTTATTTATTTAAAATATTGGTAAGCCAACCGCAGTATTTTCAGAACTAAAATAAATAAAACAAAGAAAAATTAGTCTTGGTATGTATATACACAGATTTTATCGTAATTTACATGTAGACAACAATAAATCCGTCAAAAAAGTTAAATTCTGAGGTGATTTTCAATACATATAAGTATATTGCAAAGTAAATTATATAAAATAATAATAAAAATTGCATCGAGTGCCGGAATTTGAGTAGTCTTTCGAGCACCCGAATACGGGCTAACGACCCCGTCTGATAGTGCCGTTGTTTAGATGTTGTTGTAGTTATTGAAAACAAGCATTAGAATCTTTATCTACAATATTCGAAGTTCCAAATTACCACGGAAGCTATTTTCATACACATGTCACTAATTTGCACAAACGATAAACTAAATAAGGCTGAGTCAAGGAAATCTCGTCACCCATAGTTACTATTTTCGTATCAAGGATAATATAGGCGTTAATGATATTCTCTTCCTCAATTAGGTAAGATCCTCCCTAGTGAATCAAGTGAATTAGTCGATAGACTTTTAAAGGGAAACTCGGGAACCCAGATTAAAAAGGATTAAATCCAACAACTGAAAACGGTCAACAACTAAACGTATAATGTCATTTACGGGATGTCTTCCGTAATTGTTCATTATTTTGAGCAATCATGGAAGATTATCCCGTAAGTGGCAGTATAAGTTTGGTTGTGAGACTCTCAAGCCACTGACTACCTGTAACGACTGCCGAAGATCTACAAATGACAGCCGGCTTAGCGTACTTTCCGAGGCACGGAAGAAACTTTGTATGTAATGATGGTCACCCATCCACGCACTAATCTCAGCAAACGGCTTAACCCTGAAGGTCGACCCGTACGGCTGTTATTATTTAGGCACTGTAGGCTATATATTCGATTCAAAAATCGTTCAAATGAACGCTACATTCTCATTTCGCTTTCGTGCCGAACCTATGTTTGGACAATTATAAATAGAAATTCATGATCTATTATTACATTGGATTTGTTTAGACAATAAAATAAGAATTATTGATAAGCAAAAGCATTGAGTGAAAAAGTAATAAGTACATGTAAATCAGAAAATGTGCTAAATATTATTGTGTTGGCGTCATTCCAATATCCATTGTTGGAATACCGTTCATTTTTATTTTAGAGGCGTAAACAAATGACTGTAAAAATTAATGTGTTATGTTTGATTCACTTAATGTTTTTAATTTTTGTAACGAATAAAGATACAACCCCAAACCAATTTTTTACCGCCAATGTTAATAAAACGGTTTACAGAATAGCCAAACAAAAACAAGTTTTTTCCAAATGGTTTTAGTCGGAATAACGGTTTTTTAAACATGATTTAATACTCGTGCAAATATTCATCTGGATTATGAGATAAATTTTTCAGCTGCTGTTTTTTGCCAAGTTTCAGAATTAACTGTGAAAAACATGTCATCATTTGTACCAGAAGATAATTATTTTTTAAATGTATTTTTTATTCGACGTTCAAAGTTATGATACTGGAAATACCAAATTGTAAGATATTTCGTGATCGAAGAAAATATTGTTTCAGAAAACGTGTATATAACAGACACAGAAGATGAAAAAACATTACAAACAGGATAGAATACAAATTCTCTTCTACGTTTCGTATCAATTTTATTATGAACCTTATTCTGAACACAATTTCCATTTTCCACCGTGTTGTCATCATCATCTCAGATCCCTTCGGTTCCAGTTCCAATATAATCAACTGTAGTTCTATATTATTCTCAGCATTATGCTGCGCAAAAAGACCTACCTACTTATATCCCATAATATTCAAACTCCTTTCCAATGTAATGTTATTTATGTCCACAAAAACGAACATAAACTTAATGATCGTGGAAATTAAGTAGATTTCAGTATAAGTAGTACTTATGATAAATTTTTCGGATATTTCAGGATTTATTCCGTAAGGCTCGTACATCATGTGGGCAGACGATGGGTTTCGGCTATGAAAACACACTGGGTGCGATACATTTTTACTAGCAAAACAACGAATGACATGAGATTACAACTTAACACAATAACACGGGGCACAATGAATCGGATACAGTTCTAAGACGTCTCAACTCCGCCGCGATCAGACATTGACTGTCGCCCTCGCCTCGATTTGAACGTCAGGGTTCTGTAGAAGCACGCTGTGTTGAGACTGGTAAGTAGGTCGCGTGATGTCACCACTGCACACAGGCGCGCTTTCCAATTCATTTTATGTCCATACTAACGACCGAATCCGACAAATTCATAAATAATGCTACTGAGGTTGTAGCGTAAACTGAACTTCATGTGTGGTTATTTTGTTGTTTTTCCAAAAACACACATTTTTGGAAACTAAATAACTACCGCAGAATAACGAACCTTTGCCCAGTCAACCAGGAAATACACAATGCTTAATTTAGCGTTCAATGCCATATTACGGGTAACCGCAGTTTCAAGTAGTTCCTGTGAATATTGCGTGGGTTTCCGGTCAAACGAACAGCGGTCTTCATCAAAACCGAGTTTTGTATCTAATATTTCACGTGTGGTGTTATTCGCATTGTCGAGTAACTCCCCTATTCATTTTCAATGAAGGGTACTTCATTTTTTGTATAATTCATTTTAAATAACCTGACTTCATTATTTTTCTTGTACTATTTAATTGTGGGATTGTCATTTGTTTCGTGGAAAAGACCTAATAATTGGGACATAATAATATATGTAATTTTCTAAGGTAGACATAAAATTATTCAGCTCTAGTTTTATCTAATATTTTCCGATGTTAAATATACTGTTTTCGGTATTGCGTTTTTTTCGTTTGGCCTTATTGTCATGCATAGTTCAGTCTAACAGAAAAATATGCAAATTCAAAACACAGTAAATTTCCATTTTCGATGCGTACCTTTGTTGTTTCGTTCTATAATAAATCCATACGAATAGGTGACTTGTCATCTGCTTTCAGTATTAGTAAATATTATTTTGACAATAATTTGTCATGACTTTTGAGTTTGTTTCGGCATTAATTCTTCTCAGAAAATCAGTCAGATAGACAATTTTGGGGTCGTTTAATTATTTTATGTACAAAATATATTAAAAGGAATCTGTATGTAACAGATCTTTTTAATATAATATAATAAACATCGTTTCAAATCATAAGAGTAAATTAATATACAGTCATACAACACATCATCATTCACATTAAATACTACCATTCATCGTAATTATTGATCAAATCACACCATTCGATCGCTTTACTCATCATGATCCATTCCCGACATCCACTTTGTCTAAGTACATTGTGGCGTAAGCACTGTTGTAATCGTCTTGACTAAAATCAAGCGTTTGATGGGCTTAAAAGATTATACGCCTTTTATGTTTCTAATCCTTATAACAGCTAAACGGTAACAGAAATGGTTTTGATGGAATTTTCCTGTGTCAGTGAGTGTGCCTGTTTTCCGTTACGAGCCTTAGTCAGCGTCAATGTCTACAACAGAATGTTTATTTGTGAAACGTAGGTATTTACATAAAGATCTTCGGTTAATTATATTGGCGCTATGTTTTGCCGTGAAGGCGTACACATATTATAGAAAATAAAAGCAAACAGTTAAAAAAAACTAACAGAAAAAGCAAAATAAATAAAATTAAATACAAGAAAAAAAGATATTTAAAAATATTACATCAAATGTTTATTGCACACGAAATATTAAAAATAATCATTTATAAAATCTTATAATTACATTTTTCAATTAATCTCAGACTTTTCTTAAACAAATAGTAAATTCTTCTTTTCGTGCCTATTACTGATTGCTAGCCATCAACTCAGAATAATTACAACGTTAATGCAAGAAAATTGAAATGAAAATATATTATTATCAGGTCAAACCAATTGAGAACCTATCACGAAAGCTGTAAATTAAATCACCGACAAAAAAAAATTGCACCACAGTTGACCTAAATCTAATCTATCCATCACACCGTCTTCAATGCATAATTATTCTGTATGCACAAACCCTAAACATCAATCTATTTGAGTATTATTCCAAGTTTGATCCCAGGGTATAACAACAGACTGATGCTATACGTTTATTTTACCCAACAAATCTGCATATAAATGAGATAGGAATGGGAGACTGACAGCGGACTCGGATAAGCGACAATAAAGCCCTTCGATTGCAAGGTTAATGAGTTGCTCTTTGTTTTTCGGGAATCGATCTAAAGTCGACGGTCCACTGTTACGCAGAATTTGAACGACTCTCCGTTCTTGAGTAGCGTTGGTAGCCCAGTACAGAGCATTGGTAGCTTACGAGTGGGTTGAACCCACACCCACGACCTACAACCCAGCCACCCACGTTACTTTGCATGATTTACTTCATGACCACCGCACTGTGAAGGAAATCATCGTATGGGAATCGGCATATCCTAGAACCAAAAATTCGAAGTTATCTGTCATCTACCAGTCCACACTGGCCTCGCGCGGTGGACTTCAGCGCAATCCCTCTCACTGTGACGGCCCGTGTCCGCTCTGTCACTCCGTGGTAATATTGTAGACTGCATCATATTTATTTTATTTATTGGGGACATAAAACAGTTACATGCTGCGGAAAATACAAACAATCCTTAAAAGCTAAAGATCACAAACATGGTAACCCACACCAATATAGTCGCATTGGGTGATCAGATTTACATTTTCATACAAAACGAAGCTAAGTACAGGTAGGTACGTAGCCGTGGACTGCTGTGGAACAGCGCCTTAAATGTTCGATTCGCATAATCGTTGATTGCCTGCGGTTTTCAAAACTGGAGATCTGTACCTACCTTAATCTTTTGGGAAAGATATTAAAAATGTATTTCTGGATATTTGCAAAGCACAAAAATCAACGAACGTTTGTAAAATATCCTGCATAAACAAACATAGCTACTCTATTATTTTTCGTAAAAAGTTATGATTATTTTGGATCTGTCCAATTTTTTCCCAGTCCCAGAAGTTCGTGCGTCGCTGGTTAATAAACTTGTGTTACGTGATGTCTCATGTCGCCCTTATTGTTCTGAGGGATAACTAAGGGGTGTCAGAAGATTTGTGAAGTGCTCTTGCTTGTGTCATCACAAAGTCAAAGCCATAAAAGGATCATCTTCACGCCACTGTCCCACGTCATTTGGGGTTGGCGCAACACGGTGGTTTCAACTATTCTCCTCTGTCAATAGTCACGCTATCATTTACTCCTTTTTCTTTAAAGGTGACTAATAGTCATTGATTGTGAATAATGGATGTAATTCTTTCTATTACTGTCAATAAATCGGTCTTATACCTCATCATCATCATCATCATCATCATTTCAGCCGAAAGACGGCCACTGCTGGACATAGGCCTCCCCCAAGTGTCGCCACATTGACCGGTCCCGTGCGTCTCGCATCCAGCGGATCCCTGCAACCTTTACGAGGTTATCGGTCCACCTAGTGGGAGGCCTTCCAACGCAGCGTCTTCCGGTTCGCGGTCGCCACTCCAGAACTTTTCGGCCCCATCGGCCATCCGTTCTGCGAGTAATGTGCCCTGCCCACTGCCACTTAAGTTTGGCTATTCTTCGGGCTACGTCGGTAACCTTGGTTCTCTTGCGGATCTCCTCATTTCTGATTTGATCACGCAAGGAAACACCGAGCATAGCCCTCTCCATTGCCCTTTGGGTGACTTTAAGCCTTCTGATGAGGCCCATTGTGAGCGACCACGTTTCGGTCCCGTATGTAATCACTGGCAACACACACTGGTCATAGACTTTCGTCTTGAGACACTGCGGTAAGTTGGACGAGAAGATACCACGCAACTTCCCGAACGCTGCCCAGCCGAGTCGGATTCGACGATTGACCTCTTTCTCGAAGTTGGACCTACCTAACTGGACCGTCTGGTCTTTTACCTATCGTTTAATAATTATAGTATGCGTTGTATAAGGATCTTTTAGTAATTGAGTGACGTTAAAGAGCGTTGCTGCGGTATAGGTACATAGGTACAGAACCCAGCACATCAAGATACCCGAAACTGTCAAATTTCAATTTCCCAATCAACCCCGAACCTAATGCTTTAGAGATAAAGTTGAAAATCTATTAAAGAAATTTGACAGATTGTAGTAGCCTGATGTGCTGGCGTCTGTACATTGGTGACATTACAGCGAGTCAAAAGATCTTGAGGTATTCGAAGACTTGCAATCATTAACCGTATGATAGGGGCAAGCTTATTTTCTTCGCATGGATACTTATCTATATCATCGTCATCAGAATGCTACTAAGGCCGCAAATTCGGAACGGGCGGCGGCGGCGGCGGCGCGGCGGGGCATGCAGCGAGGCGTTGTTTTGAGCGTGCACGCTCGACTACTGAACGTATAGCCGTGTACGCACGTACGAACAAAGAACCATGCCCATCTGTGCCCCAGAAATGCCCAGATAAAGTAAATTACAAGATAGTACAAATAAATGAAAACTAGAATTAAGTTGTTAATTTTGAAACTTATCAAGCACTGGATAAAAAAACGAAAAAAAAAGACTTCTTGTTTACATTGCAGTACTTAGTACCTTTGATAATTAATGTATGTTTCATTCATTCATTCATGCACTAAAAGTGCAGTTTATTACGGTCTAGAATCACGTCCTTTGGCCGAATTATTAATTCGTTGTGATAGTGTTGTTACTTGTTACCGATGATAACGAATATCTACCTACTATTAGTGTTGCGGTTTTATATTATATATACGGTTTTTTTAATATAAATCAACGCTTCAAATAAACAAATATAATTCAAGCAAAAATCTAATAAAGTAATGGCGCAAAAGACTTAGCTCCAAGTCAAAAACATTCCAAAAAACTATCGGGTGAGTGGTGACTCCAGACTGTCAAGTGTCAATCATTCATTCAGTCTGCGTCTGTTTTTGTGTGTTCTCCGATTTTGCTCTTCCGTTCGATAAAAAATCTACCTCGGCTTCGTTTTATGGATATTGATAGTGTCGTATTATAATAGAACACTGATCTGGCCTAGCTTATGTGATGATTATGAAGTTCCTAGTGGAAAACTAATAGCAATGCTGTCTGTAAACGATAAAATGTATAAACAATACGTAGGCAGTTATCACGTTTAACGTCCAATAACTTTTCAATCAGTGCTTCGCAATCTAGATATCATAAAAATACTGTTATTAAGTTATCGTATGACATAGAGCTGCAATTTGGGCATTGCTTGGCATTGCTGACTTTCACCTCCATACTAATATGGGCATGGTCCTTTGTTGCGTTGCATGATACTCAACAACTTGGTTCGCACGTGCGTACCACTAACGAACATCGAACACTCTGTTCGTCAAACATGTTTGCGGCGATCCTATTCACAATATGTTATTAGAGATCAGCTCTCTAATAACATATTGAGAATTATAATCTATCTATAAATTGGAAGCATTGTTTCAGTTTTTGTAAATGTGAGTACCACTATGTAGATTTTCTATTATGGTTAGTAGGGCTTATCCTAATCTTTAAAGTTTTAATTGTGTTTTTTTTTCTTTTCTATCACTGCATTGTGTTCACATATAGAAGCAGCAATTTGTTACTCCACAGCCATAGGGGGAAACTAATTGATTACCACGTTAAATTATTGTGGAAGCTGCAGAAGATTGAAGGGGCGCATAAATGGATAGCATTAAATAGTATGTTGGAGCTGCTGAAGATTGTACAACTATCTTTGTATTGTGTAAATTCAATCTCTTTAGTATTATATAGCTGCATAGCCAATATTGTGTGAGTACTATGTACTAGAAAGCTGTCATTCGCTGGAAACCTACGTCTTTTCTTGACTTGAATGTGCCCTGGCGGTTAGGAGTGTGTCATGCTCACTCAAATGTCTCGCTGATGGTGGCGCGTGTGTCGGATCATTTAGTTCCCTTCAAAATGGTTGAGTTGAATGGTGCTGATACATGCGTCATGTTCGTGAACGGGCGCTGTCAGTTGTGACTGGTCATCTCTTGGTTGCCACGGCTTATTTGAATTGATTATTTTATTTTTTTATTGTTTACTATGGACAGTTTTAACGTACACATCTTGCTACATCGTTCTCACATAATGTACCATCTCAACATGAATGATGTAACCAAGAGTTTGTAAAAGTATTCTGATTTAAAAGAGTGTCCATGGAGTTTCTTGCCCGTTCTTCTCCATAGAGATCTTCGTTAGGGAATGGGCAACTACAGTACTTTCACAGTTTGTATGCCTTGTGACTGTAGCTATTGTTGTCTTTGTTTCGACAATTCAAAAGTGCCTGTAACTGGCCTATTTGAAATAAATGCTTTATTTGATTTGATTGATTATCATAAAAGCTTCGACACACAATCACTGAGAACCAACAGGTGTTGAACGCGTCGAGTGACTTATAACAAAGCAATTGTACAGATATGCCAAAGTTTACGCGAAATAACCTCAACATTAATGTCTTGTTTTGACACGGACACAATGCGTATTGTTAATTTTATTTATTTCTTCTTTGAAATAAGCCCTCCATTACTAACTTATCTTGAATTCGCAATTTATTTTCCAAAAGTGTGTTTTTGTAAAATATATTTGAACACTCACACAAAAAGTGTAGGTTAGTGTCAAACAATCTTACCACTATTTCAGTAGCACAGTCATGAAATCAAATTACTGATACCGTAGTCTATACATATGTCGGATCCGGTCAATAGTACGGACATAAAATGAATTGGAAAGCACGCCAGTGTACAGTAGTGCCATCAAGCGACTTACTTACAAGTCTACAGACAACACTGCATGCTTATACAGACCCCTGATGTCCAGCTCGAGGAGAGGACGACATTCAGTGTCTGATTGCGGCGGAGTTGAGACGTCTTGGAACTGTACCCGATTCATTGTCTCCCGTGTTGTTGTGTTGAGTTGTAATCTCAAGTAATTTGTTAGTTTGCTAGAAACAGTGTATCGCACCCAGTGTGTTTTCATAGCACAAAACGCATGATTCGCCCACATGATGTACGAGCCTAACGAAGTAAATCCTGACATACCTGACACATATAAAATTCAAAGTCCTGATTCACTGACTGATATATCAATGCACAGCCCAAACCACTGGTCCTGGAGATCGGGCTAAATCGGTCCAAATAGCGTCGGTAAACGAGACCCTTTCTTAAAGCTGATGTAAAGAGCATAATTTTTTGTTAAAGCGCCAAAAAAATTCCTTTATGGAGAAAAAAGTTATTCATTATTTAAAATGAACTATGTAATTAACGATTGCATTAATTACAAACAGCGTCGGTGATTCAGACACATATCACTTTAAAGCTTGTTAGAAGAGGGTTTTTCTTTGTTAAGGTCATAAGCAAATCAGCGCCGGGAGAAAAAAGTTAAACGCAATAATGTACATTTCATCACCTGCCTAGCCTTTTCCCAACTATGTTGGGGTCGGTTTCCAGTCTAATCGGATGCAGCTGAATACCAGTATTTTACATGGAGCGACTGCCTATCTGACCTCCACAACCCAGTTAGTACTGGGTAATACGAAATCCCTTGGTAAGACTGGTTGTCAGACTTTTTGGGCCACTGACTACCTGTAACGACTGTCAAAGATCTACAAATAACAGCCGGGACCAACGGCTTAACGTGATTTCCGAGGCACGGAGGAAACTCGGTATGTAATGGGTGATCACCCATCCACAGACCAACCTAGGCAAGCACGGCTTAACCTAAAGATCGATCTGAGCGGCTGTTATTATTTAGCCACGAGGTCCTCTTAAGCAATAATGTACAATTAGAGACAACAAAATCGTCTAATTCAAGAGATACAAGGAGC
Organism: Noctua comes; assembly: GCA_963082995.1. Taxonomy (NCBI): domain Eukaryota; kingdom Metazoa; phylum Arthropoda; class Insecta; order Lepidoptera; family Noctuidae; genus Noctua; species Noctua comes. The sequence goes on from OY720269.1 coordinate 1,333,686, forward strand.
GTCGGTGATTCAGACATACATCATTGACAAGCTTGTTATAAGAGGGTACTTCTTTGTTAAGGTCATAAGCAAATCAGCGCGGGGAAAAAAAATTAAGCGCCGTAACGTACAATTACAGACAACAAAAACTTATAATTCAAGAGATAAATAAGGAGCGTCGGTGATTATTACTGTACGTGCATTACCGATAAACGAACCATAGGCTGTTGCGCACATATTATGATTTTTGGGCTGGCCACGTCGTCAAGAAGAAATACGACATCCTCGCATTCGCATTTCCTCGAATCTATTGCAAATAGTTAATAGTCGAATCATTTGTTTAAGGCCCCTTAGGTTGTACGTGCGCGTAAAACTGTCCTGTAAGATTACTCTCAAGCAGCTCTAAGGTGTTGCTGTGTCAAGAATTTTGTAAACGGTTCGCTTTTATCACATAACAACTAATGCGACCAACTATAAACTTCAGCATACGATAAAACATGTCCTGCTTACCCCTTTAAGGATATAGTCGTGAAGATTTTATCTCCAGGAATAGCAAACAGATCGTTTTCAACTCATGATAACTAATGCGACCAACTGTGAACTTCGGCATACGATGAAACACGTCCGCTTACCCCTTTAAGGATTAGTCGTGAAGATTTTATCTCCAGTATTTAGCAAAAAGATCGTTTTCAGCTCATAATAACTACTACGAACAACTGTGATCTTCGACATATGATGAAACGTGTCTGCTTACCCCTCTAAGGATTATAGTCGTGAAGATTTTGCCTCCAGGACTTAGCAAACAGATCGTTTTCAGCTCATAATAACTACTGCGAACAACTGTGAACTTCGACACACCTTTGGGCTACTTACTTCGGTGACAAATGGTCTAAAATAGCTGTTATATTCTAATGTATGCCATGACAGTTGTCAGTTGACAAACCCTTGTCAAGCAGTTGAGGAATATGGACGTAATGCAATATTGCTCACCCACCTAAGTTGTTAGCGTGATAATATAGCCTATAGCCTTCCTCGATTAATGGGCTATTCAACACTAAAATTTCAATTCGAACCAGTAGTTCCTGAGTTTAGCGCGTTCAACCAAACAAACAAACATACTCTTCAGCTTTATAATATTAGTACAGAAGTATAGATAAAGAGTGAACCGATTGCGATGAAACCGAAACTTAATGTTACTTCAATTTACGCACAATTGTTGTGTATAAAAGTTATCTACATTGCATTCGTACATTTTACGTGGTGCCCAAACGAACAAACAGACAAAAAATCTAAAAATGCTGGAAATGGGTTCTGTTGGTTGTCCTTTAACACCCTAGCTATTTATTTTGGAAATATTTTCGATGTACAAAAACGACTTTTCTACAGATTTATTATAGATAGTTAAAGATTTATTTATATTTCTTTTTTTGGGCATCGTTGAAAAAGTTTTAACAAGCTAATTTCTTGGGTAAAAATAAACCTGAATGATGTAATATGATACTTGAATATTGTGTCTCAATGAGGATTCTGCGAAAGGGACCGACTGCGAATGATTTTGTGAACGCAGGACGAAGTGCGACTAGAACGAAGTGCGACTAGAACGAAGTGCGAACAACCCTTCCTCTTTTGTTTCAATATAGTCCGTTTTCTAGTTCTAATTAATCATTTACCAATTGTTTGTTCAACGGATGAGTTCGTTGCACTTACATCGAGAACAGAAGCTGCTCTATTATTCTCATCATTGTCTGTCTGTATATTGTGACAAGAGTTTGCACAATTTACGTTCACAACATTCTTGTGTGTTGTGCAAATGTTGGATTTTAAATTGAAATGTTGCTGTTTTGTTATTTGAGTCAAGATATTCTCGACTTTTCATTGTTATTATTATGTTTGATGGGCACGATTTTAGAATCAACCGTGAGGTGTTTTTCGTTTGCATGATAAATGATAATATTTATTTGTGCTAGTACGATGTTTGTGAGGTCTGTGTATTTGAGGTCGGTGTTTCTAACTGACTGCTCTGAGAATAAACACTGAAAGAAATTCAATGGGCTTTTCAGGAAAGAGCCTCACATATTTAAGAATAGGTACCTGTCTACTCAGTGCATGCATACATCAGTAATTGTCTAGCTAACTCAGACCTTAATTAGTTCAATACAACAGTATGTCACTCACCACTCCTGGGATACGAGCCTCCTCTCCTAAAGAGAAAACGGGTAAAATCTGTCACGCAGGCCTAGTGTTGGGGTCACGCATCTTTAGATTGGAACTTTCATTTAATCTCCTACTAAATACAATAGTATAATTGATTTTAATTATGATAAATCCATTGCAACAATTAATTATTATTGTGAAACTTATCCCAACTCTCATTTACCTGATAGACTTCATTATCAACATCCCAGATATTACTTCCACTGAAAGCTTCCTCATAAAAGCGATCTTCAAACAGTTTTAATTACATTGCATTTCCAAATAATTTATTAACATCAGTTCAGTAGAATCCTGGTCGGCTCCAGCACTAATTAACTTTACACGGCCGATTACGGCTTTAACAGAAAATATCGAACTTCATTAATGGCTTGCAATTTCAGTGTGCATACGAAATTTTAATCTTATTGGAATATGCTCCAAATAGTTGTTTATAATTAAAAACGGTTAGTTACGGTTTGGCTGACGCGTTAAATGCTTGGTACTTGTACGCTGAAAGCGTAGACAAGCGTCAATAGCTTTTAACATATTTCGGAATTCTACAACGACTTACAATTACAAGACTGTAATAACCATTACGGGAACTTCATCAGCATCATCGTCATCAGCTTACAGCAGTCCACTGCTGAACATAGGCCTCGGTAACTTATATCAATCAGATGCACTTTTGACTTTTACATCATCGTTAAAAGGCTGATTAAATGTGCCTTTATCTAGGCTGACGAGAAACCTCCATTTTTATTTATTTATTTATTTATTTATTTATTTAAACTTTATGTACAAGAGTGGTATATAGGCGGACTTAATGCCACAAGGCATTCTCTACCAGTTAACCTTTGGGTCAAATAGGACAGCACTGTGAAAGAGTCCAAAAAAAAAAAAAATCAATTTTTTTAACATAGATAGGTACATACTAATATACATACATACAGTAAAATGAAATAAACTAATTTATATTATAATACATACAAATAGACCAAAATACGAGAAATCCTATAATAATAATAATTACTATTAGTTAATTAGTCTTTTATCAGGCGGTAATAAGGTACGTGCTTTCAACGGTTGGGTCATGCCGGTTTTGATGTACTCTTTCGGCATATTCAAATGGACTCAAACAGAACTAGACGCCCTGGATAGGAGGGTCCGTACATTGTTGACGGCATATCGAATGCATCACCCGCGTTCTTCGGTTATGAGACTGTATATCCCGCGGAAGTGTGGGGGTCGAGGCTTTTTAAATGCTAAGACTCTCCACAATCGCGAGATATGCAGTCTCAGGGAATATTTCCTTGAAGCCGACGTGGGGATGCATCGAGATGTGGTCGCGGTGGACAAGGGCCTCACCCCGCTTTCCTTGGCTAAAGAGAACTGGCGCAAACCTGTAGTGCTTGACACTAACGACCGCATGGAGGTCTGGCAGAGTAAGGAGCTTCACGGACGCTTTTTCCGGGCCCTGCTTGGGCCCGATGTAGACCTATTAGCGTCCGTAGCCTGGCTACGTTCCGGGGACCTTTTCGGAGAAACCGAAAGTTTTGTCTGTGCAATTATGGATGAAGTTATGATGACGAATAACTACCGGAGATTTATTGTGAAGGATGCTCCGGTTGACATATGTCGGGCATGCCACCGTCCAGGCGAATCAATCCGTCACATTATCTCCGGATGTTCTCGTCTGGGTAACGGAGAGTACTTGCATAGACACAACCTTGTAGCCAGGATTATCCATCAGCAACTTGCTCTAAAATACAACCTTGTCGAATCGGAAGTGCCGTACTATAAGTATGTGCCCGACCCAGTTCTCGCAAATGGCAGTATCACATTGTACTGGGATCGATCCATCATCACTGACAAGACTATTGTAGCCAATAGGCCTGATATAGTGGTGGTGGATCGATTAGAGCGGCGCTCAATGATTGTTGATATAACGGTCCCGCATGATGAGAACCTCGTGAAAGCCGAGAAAGATAAGCAAATCAAGTACCTTGACTTGGCTCACGAGGTTGTCGACATATGGGATGTGGACTGAGCGATCATTGTGCCGATAGTTGTATCAGCCCATGGCTTAATTGCCAAGAGCCTCGACCAATACCTGAGGAGGCTCTCGTTAGGCAGCTGCATCAAGGGCTTGATTCAGAAAGCGGTACTTCTGGACACGGCTCGTATTGTTAGGAGGTTCCTCTCTCTGGAGCCCTGACCGCCGGTAGCTTGGACCTTGTTCCCGATACCGTTGGGCTACAATTTTTTATATTTTTAAATGTTTTTTTAAGGAATTTTTAAAAATGTAATTTGTTTGTATAGGAATAAATAAAGGAAATTAATTACTATTAGACAGCTGGATCAAGGGCTTGATTCAGAAAGCGGTACTCCTGGACACGGCTCGTATTGTGAGGAGGTTCCTGTCTTTGGAGCCCTAACCACCGGTAGCTTGGACCCTGCTCCCGACGGCGGACCACTATTTTTTATATTTTTAAATGTTTTTTTATATTGTTTTATATTAGAATATTTAAAAATGTATTTAATATTTGTAAAAATAAATAAAGAGAATAATTACTATGAGTACTAATATCTAGCTTGTGAGCAATTTAGTCTGATTTTACACCAGACAAGATAATTTTGTTAATGATTCAAGAGCTACCGGATGCTGGCTTTTCCACAATAACAATGCAATAAAGAATTTCATTTATGTAGACAAAAAGTTCTTATATCAGCAGCTCTTATAATTCTTTGATTGTTGGTTTTACGCCTACAGGGTATAAAATTCATGTGAAATCTATTTTTCCGTACCTATTACTAGTCAATCTTCACATCAATTAACCAATTGTTTTATCGTTTGCATTCCAATTCACTGAATCCTTATCATAAAACATTTTTTCACGATCAAAGGTTTTATCTTAACGAGCAATAAGAAAGATATCTAATTATTTTATCAAAGTATTATTAGCTTTTACGTTTGACAATAAAAACCTGTGAACCTTATTGTCTTTACTTTATTTGCGAAGCACCTAGTCTGTACGGCGTTTATTTTAGTTTTATTAGTGGATAGATTCGAAGTTTATTGCCCGTTGCGCGTTGTTTTCTTTCAACAACTCGAGGCATTGCCTAAATATAATCTTACTACTATTACAAATGCGAAAGTTTGGATGGATGGATGTTTGTTACTCAATCACGCTAGAACAGCTGAACGGATCTGTATGATAGCACATAGGCTTTTTTTTTCTCACACGTATACATCAAAATTTCCACGCGAACAAAGTTGCGGGCAACAACTTGTGTCCAATACTAATGTTATAAAGCTGAAGACTTTGTTTGGTTGAACGCGCTAATCACAGGAACTTCTGGTTCGATCGAATTGAAAAATTGGTTTAGTTTTGTATAGCCCATTTATCGAGGAAGGCTATAAGCTAATATAACGTTACCAATAGGAGCGGAGCATCAATGAAATCTGTTGCAATAACTGTTGAAAAATTGTATTTTTATAATAATTTCACGCGGACGAAGGTTGCGGGCAGCAGCTAGTGTTTAACAAGATCGTAGTTCTGATTATTTACATTGTTTTAAAATCGCACTTGAAGCAAATAGAAGGTTCATTATAAAAGTATTATTAAGAAGTACTATGATGCTGGATTCTAATATTAGCTACCAAACAATATCCACAAATCTTGTAACATCTTGTAAGGTACACCAAAAGAAAAATGTGTACTTTTTCCAAACTTTAGACGATTAAGCTCATTAGGAGTTTCCCTTATACCAGAATTTTCTCTTTTTTCAAAGTAGGGCCAAAGTATGTGATTACCTTTATGAAAAACGTTTTCGTCATTAACTTTGTAACTGTATTAGAAATTTATCACTTAGAGGCTAACAGAAGAAAAAATGAGGTCGGCGATGGAACGAGCTAACCCAAAAGAAGCGATTTACAGCAACATGCCATGATGATTGCTAATTTTGACATTTGACCCGATAGCAACGAGTTGGCTATTTTTTTATACTTTGCCTTACACTAAGAATTTCTCCTGCATCACAAAAAGCCAGACTCGGAACAACTACCTGTAGGCCATACAAATAATTGTTCCGTCCGCAAAGAGTGCGTATTGTAAATAAGTAGCGGTGAGTATTTCTAAGCTAATAATTATAAAGTGGTAAAGTTTGCAACTTTGTATGTTTGTAAGTTTGTATGTAGGGCGGTAATCTTTTACTAATGGGATACTAACTATTTCCTAGTGTCCTTAGGCTATATTTGAAACTGCTACTAAACTAACGGGAATTCAAAACTGATAATAAACATACTAAAATATTCCGATACCTTGAGAACAATAGATTGATTTGATTTGATTCCAACGTACATTTTGAACGTGCACTTAACAATTGTCACAAGTGTCGAGATGATAATGGAAATTTCAGCAAATGTTTGCATAAAGATAGCCGATTTTGAATAAGCGTGTTATACGCTCGGCATCCAGCGGGCCTTGGACGTTTCTTTCTAGCATCATTTTACAGTGGGTCACCTTTTTATTAAAACTGTTGCAACTATAAAACTTAACTTTACGGGTATAGAAAACAATTTTCTTCATTAGCAAATAATAGCACCGCGCGATATTGGGGCGGATCGCCAGTATTAGATAAGAACCTTATTCTTGATTGAAACTACAGAACGCACCGTGGCCGGCTAAGATAGTTCAAAACGTTGACATTCCGAATTATACAAATATCGTGAAAAATGTAGTTGATGACAGTAATTTTATTCTTTATTCAAAATTAAAACAAAAGAGACCGCGGTGTGTTGTAAAAGAATTCAAGCGAATAATATACTTACAGCAAACAAATTAGGGCATATTTTTCAATGCGTTAAATGGAACAGGTTGACGGGAGGTAAAATGTGAAGAATGTGAACTCAAAAGCACCGAACCGTAACATACGGTTCGCTAAATGTAGCAGGTTACATTTAGCGAAGCGTATGTTACGGTTTACGATATGATGCATCCTAATTGGTCACATATTCACCGCTTCGTCGCTTGATACCACATTTCATCAAGCGGCAAAAGTTGAGGCGTGGGTAGCATTACACTTATGTACTGAACCCAGGGGTTCCTGTGATGCATGGACCTTTAGAAAGAGACAGTCTGTCACACAGGCATGGGTGGCTAAACTCTATTTAACGCTTATTTTACTACTTGTTGGATAGTCCAGTTAAGTGAACGCATCACTAATGTTGAGCCTGGGTAGAAGGTTTGATCTACGGAGCTTGGGCAAAAAAATAGCTAACCAATTACGAATGTCGTACTAACAAACTAGATATGTGTGATTGTTTACCCCGGTTATGTGACTATGCTAAAAGACACCTCCAACTACCCCCGCGGGGAATACAAGCGAGATGTTATGCATGTATTACCAGATAAGGTACACAATAATGAAACAAACAGTAACAACCGCGCGAGCTATATCGAACAAACTGCACCATAAAACTAAGATACAGCGCCACATCTCACTACAACTGAGATACATCGCCGTATCTCAGTGTAATGGTTCTACAGACGTGTTTACAATGTATTGTTCAATATAACTCTTAGGTAAATTATGATGTGATTAAGAACAATGTTATTTTTCATTGGCTTTGTTCTTAAAATTGATGTTCCTTTGGTCTACTGAGTATTTCTTTGGGTTTAGGCATGACTGAAAGGTAACTAACAAAAGATATTTACAAAGCAGATGAGCCAGGGATGCTCAAGAAAGACATAGCATAAGCATAGCATAGCATAATCAGCCTATAATGTTCCCACTGCTGGGACACCGGCCTCCTCTCTTTGAGAGGGAATGGGCTATAATCCACCACGCGGGCCCAGTGCGGGTTGGTAGATGTCACATGTCTTCGAATTTTTGGTTCTAAGACATGCCGGTTTCCTCACGATGTTTTCCTTCACCGTTTTTGAGAGCAAAGGTGATGAAATAAATTACACAAAGTAATGCGCCTGCCTGGGTTCGAACCCACGACTTACTGTTTGTAAGTCGGAGCCGCCACCACTGGGCCACCGCTGCTCTCGCAAGAAAGACATACAAGCATAAAATTATACTGACCATTTTGGTGATGTACTTCAGAAAGGTCAAGTCTCTAGTAGATGTATGGCGTAGACGAAGCCAAAGGATTTATCTCAGGATCGTGTAGCAGCAGGTAGTGTTCTAAAGTTTTTGCCTATTCCCAAGAGAATAGACACGAGTTTGTGTTTATTATGTCGATTTAAAGGTTGAGGAAAGAGATTCCCTTATTTTTTTGAGCAGCAAAATAAACATAAACATAACTAAGTAGTCTTTGAGAAAATATGCTTGCCCCATATTTAGTGACACGTGGGTTGTACTAAAATACACCTAAGCTTTACCCTTTGGTGAATACGAGCATAGTGTTTGCTTTGGTTAGACAATGAAAATTCATCGATTCTTACTGAAACATTACCAAGTGAAAGTTTAGAAGATTTCTAGGAACAAGGTATTTGAGGAATTTGCAGTTAAAAATAATAACAATCGCCCGGGTCGATATTCAAGGCCACGGCCGTTGGTCCCGGCTGTCATTTGTATGTCTTTGATAGTCTTAACAGGATCCGACAACCTGTCTTACCAAGGGGTTTCTACCTATATTACCCCAGTAACTGGGTGGTGAAGGTCAGATAGGCAGCCGCTCCATGTAAAATACTGATATTCAGCTGCATCCGGTAAGAATGGAAGCCGACCCCAATAAAGTTGGGAAAAGGATAGGCAGCTGATGATGACTTTACTTAATAAAGCAGCATGCTAATAATAACTTCATCAGAGTCAATTTATTCTTCATTAAATGACAAACGTAGGAGTTACTGCATACTATCTATGAGTCATAAAACACCTACGCATTAATAAAAGTTTTAGTACGCAGGAACTTTAACAGCTTGATCACGAGCTTCACATTCAAGCAATGCGCAAGTTGCGACGACTGTGGAGAAAACAAATAAATTAAATTATTGCTAAGGCATGCCACGAGCCAGCCATTCGTGTAAAGAAAACGGCAAACAGCTCTGGGGCTCTGGTGCCGCCGCTAACACAAACATGCAGAAGAGAATGCGAAACGCCATACTAAAGAACATTACAAATTCACCGTGGTTCATTAAAAACTCGGAGGTTCGTGAAGAACTCAAAATTATCACAGTAAAAAGAAGAAGTCTATTTTGCTAAACACTACAAAAAAAAACTGTAAAGGCAACCAAATCATCTGGCCACCAGTCTAGCCAAGCCAGCTCATAAACAGCGCCTAAAAATATCTGCTGTAATAGATTAAGCAACCAACAACGACAGCTAAAGCGTCGATGTTTGAAAGAGAAGAGGCTTCCAGTGGGGATACTCCTCGACAAGACAAACCTTGCTTCAACTCATCTGCTTATAGCATAAGGACTGATAGGAAGACTAAAAAAAAAATTCAAATAACGAAAAAGAAAACAACTGACACACGCGCTGGTCGCAAGCCGAATCTTCTGAGATCGTAATACCATCATCTGCCAAGCCTTTTACAGCTGAACACCAGTATTTTACACGGAGCGACTACCTATCTGACCTTCAACCCGGTTACAGCGTAATACGATACCAGTGGTAATATTACTTCCCAAATAAAATGTGAGTACGTAGGTACGCACAACGACCCATCAAGCAGTGCAAAGCCACTGTAAGCTGATCTCTCATTGTACGGGAAGTATATACAAAGCGAGGTCATGTTAAACTGGAATTGACAGCTTGATGTGTGGCCGTGTGAATCTACCTCTGTACAGACTAGAAAGTTCTCTCCAGAGACACATTCCGAAACACGTGTTGTACACGTGCACTAAGCACTTTGTAGGTAAACCTTTATTCTGCTCCCGTAAGCCGAAAAGAGACTCAACAAAGAAATGTTTCGAGAAAACATAGATTTGTAAAAACGTATTTTTCTCTTATTTAGTACAAAAGTGAGTGAAGAGTTGTGTTTCGTTTCTTTAAAAATTTTCAAAGCAGATAGGGTTATTTTGGTGAGTAATTATGTAGTACATCTACTCCGATGTCAAAAAAATCCGCATTTTCTTTATTTAACTTTTTGGCTTAGTATTATTAGGTACGGTCCGTAATAATGCCTAGCAATTCTGACGTTAATTGCTTGTGAAACTCCTAGTAACTTGAAGACATGTGTGTAATAAAGTCGTATTTGGGATGAAGGGACTGTTAATTTGTTGTAAGGGTATTAAGTGTCAGTATGTTCTCACGCTGGAACGTTTGAGTGTGATTAATGGACTGCCTTATGATGTCGTCAAGATGAGCAGGCCGCATATTGGTTCTTAAGGTTCGGTCAATGAGGTACGGCAAATATTATGAAGAAGACGAGATGAGTGTGAGGTTCTGGTATCGATTCCCAGGTCTAGCATTGTGTTATTGGGTAACTCCATGGTAGTCATCTCAAAAGAAGTTCAAATTCTAGATTTGTGCCCGATTGAGGGTAATAGGCTTGCCCAATTTTTAATTGGGACTTCAATGTAACTTCGTAAATGTGTGTGTTCTAAGTCACATCTGCCGAACCCATCGGGCGAAATGGGTGTGATACATATTTAATGTGTAACGACTATGCTTGCAAAAAAAGTGTGTAGTAATAATTTGTACCTATCTAACTAATTTTGATTAAAGTTCGAGCTCTCACGTGTAGGTACATACGCTTGACAGACTTCGGGCGCGGTTACTTACATTAAACCTATTTATCGAATGAACGTAATGAACTATGAAATTACCGTCGTACTGTTTTATTAGTTCATTCACCTATCATTATATACAGCTCTAAAGCCTCAATTCAAATTCAATAACGAATATTTGCTGATAATAGGCTATTTTGGTACTGAAGTAGATAGTAACAGCTTACCAATGCTTATGAATCAGTCAATACACTCGAGCTGCTCTGTAATATTATTAGATATTCATGTCATTGGTCTGTCTCGTTACTGACTGATAAGCGCAGGGTTAAACTGTCATAGTATTTATGTATTGTCGAGCAAAATTTTGTGAGAAACCTGAAGAGAATACCTGCGTCAGTATAGTCAGATTTCTTCAGATTTGGCTTCTTAAAATTTTTGGTCACCCAATAATATACCTTATTATATCGAAGACACTTTGACCAGCAACCCACTCACGAAATAGTATTTCATGACTATTGTAATTTCAGCTTTATTGACAGGTACTGAAGAACAAAATAATTTTATGTACTAATAAAATAATTAACTTAGCCGCCTATTTCATTTGACTATCCCAAAATAATTGATTCCAAAAGCTTTTTATTTTACGACTGCCCTTAAAGTATTTGGTGATAAGTAATTGACATGGATTCGTTGGTGCTAATGTATTGAATGGATTCTGTTTGTCATTCAAGTAAGAACAAAGCTAAGTAATAATACATTGTTATGGGAATCTATATTCGTGAAATGAAAAAACTAGGATGCGGTTCAATAGTATGGAAATTAATTTCATGATTTACACATAGTATCTGTATCTAAAAATAATTTCTATTAAACGGGAAAGTTATCAGCTGACAGATAAATTATTTTTGAAAACTCTGAAAGTCAAGGAGTAGAAAAAATACTCTCTAAAACGTAGGAAAATAAAACGGAAATCGATTTAATGGACAAAAGGTTTACAATAAATCCTTGTATCCGTGGCTAGGTAAGCAAATTAAACCTTTGACAGTCGTAAATAGTACTCCGAAGCCCGAAAGGCTTAGCAAGAAGTTATTCGGGTTATCATGGATGCACAATGCTTTGAGTACGTTCCATTGAGTCTTACCGTAAAACGTGATATTTCACCCCAAAAAAAAAAGGCGTTTCCCAGCAATAATTTTTGCGTAAAGTTAATTAGTTTGATGTACAGGATGCTTAGTTGACGGCTTCGTGAAGGGTCTGTTTACACCCTGTATAAATTTAATATTTATGGTTGATAGGTTAAACAACCCGAGCAAAAAGTAGTGTTACCGTAGGCCATATTTAAAGGTTTCTCGGCGTATCAAATTACATCTAAGCTATAAAAGTATCCTTAGTAACGAACAGTCGTACAAACGTTTATTCCACTGCCACTGGTATCGTCAGTATTTTAAGTGAAACAGCAGGAAAGAAGAGAAAAGAGAGTTGAAGAATTGCTAGTCGGAGCGTTAACTTAAGGTCAACGTACACTTAGAAGCACTACACTTTTTTTTTCTCGATGTGAAAAACCCCAATGGATGTCCTCCGTTCTGGGGAGAACGGAGGGGTCTGTCAGACTCGTACTGACTAAAACTCCACCGGTGTTCCCTCGCACACTTGCGTCTGGGGGCAGCGGGATCCAATGCGACTTCCGCTGCCCCGGACTAGTGCCGGCCCGCTTGACCTGCGGGCCTCGTCCCGGAGTGACTGAGGTGTAAAACCACCCCCGTTACGTCTAACGCGCCGCCTTCTCGAGTCCAGTGTGATGGGGGGCGACGGATGTCCGGACGTAATGTGTCACCTCTGGAGAAGCACTACACTGGATCAATATCGCTTCAACTCATACGTTCGTCGTTAATCAGACGCCCATTCAAATGTAACCATGTAACCGGACGGCTCAGCATCGCCGGGCCACGCCGGTCGACGCCCTGCTTGCAGTGGCTAGTCAGCGCAATGCTTACGGCGGACAAACCACCGTCTGCTTCTGGTTGGTGGAAGGTGACGAGGACCCTATGTTGATGAACGGACCGGCTCCTCGCAAGCGATGCGTCCCACCACAGTAAGCGCGGTGATTGCTTTTTCCTAGCTGCTCTCAAACCTATGAGAACTTACTACAAAACGAGAGTACCTATTTAATTTCTAAGAAAGAATACCGAACGGCTCGGAATGAGCCATGCAGTGCTTATAACTGTGTGTTGTCCTTTAAAAAGGATGTATTTTTACCAAGGCTGGCGGTTGTCGACGACACAGTGAAATATAAAATCAAAGAGTATCAAAAGGGTTATGTTTTGAATCACCAAAAGAGTTCGTCAAATAGTCACAAGTAAAGTAATACAATACTCCCAAAGATTTTCGACAGGTGTCTTTAATAAAGAAATATTTTTATGATACTTTTACTTACACGTTACCTTTACTTCTAAAACATTCTTTAGTACACTTCGGCCAAAGTATTGTTACTTTATTTCAAAAGCAAAAGACCACAGCAAGGTTTTGACACAGAAGTTTATAAAGTCCAAACAAATCTTCTCTAAGCGACAATCACATTACCTACCTGTTACCCCAGGCTGAGTAATAACTTACAAAGGAAAACAAGATGCGGAAAAGAATAAGTTGTATAAACATTATTGAGGACGAGAAACCTTAAAATAACACAAGACCGAGTTTTATTTTGAAGCTATCGTACTTCTAGTGATTTATTTTCATCACTAGGAGTGTATTTGTAATATTATCCTTAACACTTGAAACGGGATATTTACCATGTTTACTGATTGTTTTGAGTTCCCGATATTACGGCGCTGTTGCAAGCACCCTGATCACGGATAAACTGAAGTTATACCCCGTTAATATCCCGTTTCTAGTGTTAATGATAATGTTAGTGACCATGATAGTTTAAAAACTTGCATTTGTAATAGTTATATATTAGAATCAAAATTCGTGACATGTGACATCCACCAATCGGCACTGGCCGGGCCCGCGTGATGGTCTACGGCCTAGGCCCTCCAGGCTCAGATCAAAGCAGTAGGAACATTTTAAACTGATATTTACTCTGAAACAATGAATAGAACTGACATAGAACATTTTAGTGGTTAAATTACTAATCGGCTGAAACAAAACTCATTTGCCAGTATCTATGTTGTGGTATTTCTTGGGGTTGTAGAAGATAAATAAAGTACTCACAAAAATAAACGAAACCTAAAAGTTTAAATTGAATTGAATCCTATACAACACTTAACGTCCTGTGCCAAAACTACCTATGGTTCCCAAATAGCGGACACATTTCCCATTTTCATACCGTAAACTCATACCGTAAACCTTGACCAGATGAAAGTCTGCCTTTCAAACCATAGAGCACTCAATGGGATTGAAGAATTATAGTTACAGAACTGGCAATATTATACTTATTGCCTTAGCTTCTGTACAAATCCCTAACAGACAGATAGATACAGAACTCATAATGAACAACGTATTAATTGTAACTCATAATATATAGCAGTGATAGGTTAGTATGGTGACCGTCGGAGTGCCATTGGTGTCGAGTTCGAACCCAAGACACACACCTCTGATTTTTCGGATTCATGTGCGTATGCTATTATTATCACTGTCTTCGGGGAAGGAAAACATTGTTAGGAAACCAGCATGCTTGAGAGATATTTCTTGACAGCTTGTAAAGCCAAGACAAAGGCCCATGGGCGGCATACAAGGTTAGGCACTAACCACGTGATAAAGAAGAAAACTCATAGTATGAACAACTTTTAGTTTGAAACCAATCCTGAATTATGAAAAAAGAGTCCTAATCGATTAAATTGTATGTAACAGTTTTCTCATAATATTTCAGGGTAATCAAAACGAGAAGAAATATAATAAAATGAGACTCACATTGTGGAATCCGTATTCCATCCATCCATCAACCGGATGCAGATCAACGATTGACGAAACAGAAGTTACTTTAGTCTTAAAACTTCCTGGTATTATTTTGTATAGAAACTATAATAGAATTTAAATACGTTTAGTTCTCAAAAGAAAACTATTTAAAATGAAGCCATGAAATATAAACCACAAGTTATCCAAGAAATGTGCAGTGAGCACAACTTGTAATTAAGAAAAGTTTTTCTTGTTAATTTTTGTTAACAAACTGGCAGCAACTTTGCCACATGACCTTTGCAACTTTAAATGAATTAACGTGGCTGTATCTTTTGTACTGAAAACTCAAATGCAACAGCGTAACTGAAGTTGCTGTTTGTGATTGGTTTTGTACTGGATGCAGCCAGGGACTTCTTCTATGAATCCTTTTATTACTGATTTAACAACGAATATATTTAAATAAAAAAGAAAACGAATATTGTACAATTTGTCTGCCTAACGCGTCAGACCCAGGGGTAACGAGAGAATGTGAATGAAGTCGGCGCGCTCCCACCCGGAGCTGTGTCTGTCGCCGCCGCGTCGGCTTGCGCGCAACACTTCACGTCGCTCACAAACTGCTCGGGAGAAGCGCTAGATGGCGCTAGTAGTGTCGATACTGAACAGCTGAAAACGGATTTACAATCCTTTTTTTTCATCAGGCGCTTGTAAAAGGTTAATTATGTAGATACAGCGGATTAAATAGTTTTCGGGGAAAAAAATAACTAGGGAGTTTTTTAACACAGACTATTTAAAAGGACTTTCAAAATCATTGCTTATAAACCATTTCACAAAAATTGCAGAAGTTTACTGAGTAAACTGTTGTAATTTTTTCAGCCTTTTCGCAACCATGTTGTTGGGGTCGCCTTTCAGTCTAAGTGAATGTAGGTAAATACCAGTATTTGACATGGAGCGACTGCCTATCTGACCTTCACAATCCAGTTAGTACTGGGTAATACGAAACTTCTTAGTAAAACTGGTTTTCAGACTTCCTGGCTTCTGGCTACTTGTACTTGTGTACCTGTAACGACAGCTGGGATCTGGGTTACACGATACCCGTTAGTTATAGTTTACTGAGCAAGTTAAATTGTGTTTTTTTGTGTGGTAGCTTAGTTCCTGTTATTGTTGTAAATGTGTGAAAGGAAACAGACGATGCATTTTGTCATTACGTTCAAACTTCACACATTCAATTTTCAAACTGATTCAATGAAAATTCCTTAATTCAGTTTCAAACCTTTAATTCGTACTTGTTTTACACTTTTACAAATTCTTGAAAATTCAATTAATTATCGTTTAATTGAGTTTCGAACTAGTTAGGACCATTTTTCATTGAATACATTAAACAAGTTGGTTTAAAGTTCACTTAGGTATATTAAAAAGGTAAAATACTCGCATATTATTTTAACATGGAAAGTTGGTTAGTACAATGAAATTAAATTTTACGGTAATAGGATTTTTCTCAAGTGACTTTTTGGCAACACACATGAAGCTTGATAAATGTTATTTATACACTATGCTTGCACAATTGTACACTGCATAATAAAAAATCCTCCTACCTCTGAAAACCAAATTCAAACACAAAGTACTAAATTGACAAGGACATAATACTGGTACATAGAAATAAAATTTTGAATATACGACGCAAATGGGATCCCGTTGAATGGTATGGAAACCAAATCAGTCCGAATAAATAAATGTATGAAATTACGATAAATGTCAAAGTTGTATGGTAGACGGTATGGGAGAATTTATGTTGCATTATTAGTTTGTAATCAGCTTTTATAAAAAAAACATATTGCCCCATTGGGCAATGCAAAAAAAAACTACTACAATACTTTTTCTTTATTTCTTTCAATGCAATATATTTATAGCTTCAATTCTTCTCGTGTCGTCCACTCACTTTTCCTTTAAATATCGCACATTCTGACCATCTGTTCTTATCCCCCTCATCCATGAGCATTATATAAATTCACCCATGTCTCAATCTGCCTAGGATTTCACCAGTAAAACTGAACGCGAATAACACGTCTTAACGACGCGACGTTCAAGAGTTTTCAGTGTCGAAATTTCGATTGAATAAGGACTGCTCTTAAACACCGTTCTATTGGCAAAATTCACCATAAGTTACATACCTTTATTGAAATCTGTTGTGACCCAACAGCCAATCCGCTTTACCTAAACCTGCCGAGCGGTCGTTAGTAAGTAAACATTCAGAATCCGATTTCGGTGGCGAACAAATATTTATCTGCGGTCTGTAAAGTTTTAACGAGGAGAGCAGAGCCTGCTGGTTTGTTAGTAGGATTAACAGCACTTTCGATATAGACAGACATCCTATTTTTTTTTTCTATATTGGGGTAGAGAACTATAAGAAAGTTATTATAAGCAGAATAGTAGGTCTTAAAGGGATTTAAGTGACAGTATAATCTTTAATAGAAGCATATACCATGAGTATAATTTTGTAAGTGGTATTATTTCATATTAATAAAATTAAATAATGCTGTAGTTAATTTAACCTACGAAATAAAGGTTAATATCGCACAACTATACTATTCGCATATCGGATGTGCTGCTCACTGTACCTATAGATAACTACTAAAATTTCGTCACAAAACCGGCCTCATCCATCCACCAAAAATCATACGGATATTAGAGTTACCCGTGCGAAGCCGGGACGTGTCCCTAGTATACCTCTAATTAACGTTTTACATAGCGGTTTAAATCGCAAAATTCGATCTAATTGTATTACCAATATCTGCATATTAAGTATCCAATGAGAACAATAATTGTATGTTGCCTAAGGCTTTGTTTGCGTAAATTTTCAGTCAACACTTATGCTTCCTGATCACGTTATTAATTGAGTGTTGTTGTTCTCTTGTATCGGCACGTTTATGATAACACGTCGTACATTATATAAACGCACAAATTTTTCTCATAGGGGAAGGCAGAAACTACACAACGCCACTTGCTACGATTCTTACGAATTCCTTATAAATGCTTCGTCCTCTTTCGTAACTGGTAAAATCAAAATCAAAAATCAAAATCAAAGCATTTATTTCAAATAGGCCAGTTACAGGCACTTTTGAATTGTCGAAACAAAGACAACAATAGCTACAGTCCCAGTCACAAGGCATAAAAACTGTGAAAGTACTGTAGTTGCCCATTCCCTAACGTAGATCTCTATGGAGAAGAACGGGCAAGAAACTCCATGGACACTCTTTTAAATCAGTATACTTTTACAAACTCTTGGTTACATCATTCATGTTGAGATGGTACATTATGTGAGAACGATGTAGCAAGATGTGTACGTTAAAAGTGTCCACAGTAAACAATTCAAAAAAGAAAAAAAAAACAATTCAAATAAGCCGTGGCAACCAAGAGATGACCAGTCACAACTGACAGCGCCCGTTCACGAACATGACGCATGTATCAGCACCATTCAACTCAACCATTTTGAAGGGAACTAAATGATCCGACACACGCGCCACCATCAGCGAGACATTTGAGTGAGCATGACACACTCCTAACCGCCAGGGCACATTCAAGTCAAGAAATATTCGCACACCGCCGCGCCGCCGCGGTTGCGAGTAGGTACTACGCAGAAAGATATCAAAAATAAGGAACGAACTCTTACAAAACTATTATTGGTTTATTTTATACACGAAGTTACGGTAGAACACTGACTGGTTACAGGGTTCCCCCTAGCTTAGGAGGCAGGGTTTATAACTATTTGTACAGCCGTCTACTAAAATTAAATGTACAGTAAGCGTTCATAAGTGCATAAGCACGCTAAGGATTGTACTACTGTGAACGCATGGGTGAGCGTCCGTGCGTCTGTATGCATAAGTGGTCTCAATCAGGCGCGGTACGGTGGGGGGGGGTCACAGGGGTCATGTACCCCCCAAAATTATACGCGCCAAATTGATAAACCGTCTTAAAATAGCTTTTTTCGGATATAAATTATTACCTAATTTCCTGCTTAATCGTTGAACAAGAGAAACTAACCTTTTTCGAGGCAGAATTCTAAAAAATTCGAGCTCGCTTCGCTCGCTAATGCATCTGAGTTCATACAGAGATGAGAATAAAAGTTATTCTCATCTCTGTACGAATGAATAAATAGAACCTTGTACACGGGGCGCAGGCGGGCTGCTTCAATTTTGAGCTCTCTTTTCTCGCTCTTGCATTATATTAGTATCAAGACCGGATCCGGGAGGGGGGATCATGACCGGGCGTCATGACCACCCCACCTGGGTTGGGCCTAGGTTGCCCGTGATCATGTTTCTGAACTCATAGATTTAAATAAAATAAAAAGAGGTCCGGCTTGCTTCACTCGCTTTTGCGTTCTCTTCATCTTAAAACTTGAAAAATCTTACTATCTCAGCGGAGGGCCGTAGTCAGGGCGTGATGGTTCAACCCCCCGAAATCTCCCACAACTATTAAGAAATTAACCTATTCGAGGCGTAATGCAAAAATTTTCTCGCTCGCTTCGCTCGCCAATACATCCTATGCTTTTTCAATTCTGCAAAAGTTGACAGAGTGCTCCAATTCTCATTTCTGAATGAATTTTAAAAAGTGGTGCCAAAATTTTCCAGCTCGCTTCACCCGCTAATACATTCCGTATTTTTGAATTCTCCACAAGTTGACAGAATTCCTCCCATACTTATTCCTGTATGAATTAATAAAAAGAACTTAATTTATTCGAGGAAGGGTGCAAAATTTTTCGAGCTCGCTTCGCTCGCTCTTGCGTCTGAGTACCTACACAACTCCTGTATGAATGGTCAAAAGAAAATCTAACCTACCCGATGTAGTGCTAAAATTTTCGAGCTCGCTCTGACTTTCTGCGTTCTTTTCAGTATATTTTTATAAACTGACACAATTTCTGAAAGCTAAAGATGCACTCCCCGGAAATAAACCTTAGGCGCCCTTGATTGTTTTGTTTATTTAAATTCCAGAGATAGTGGATAAATGTCAAAAGTTGTTGATAATAGTTTAAACCCCCCCCCCAATCGTTCCCCAACCAAATTGCTGGCTGTGGCCCCTTGTGACCCCCCCCCCCCCAAAGACTTAGGCTGGGACCGCGCTTGGTCTTGTAGGAGCACTGAAACTTCATTTTGTATTCATGATACGTGCAGCGCCCGGCAACAACTAGTTCACCCGTAACCAGCATATACTATAGACGCGCTCCCAACCTGATTAGCTACTCCTTTGTAATATTTCGTAACAAGTTTAATAAGTAAAGTAACTATAGAGTTCCGCAGTCTTTCATTTTTCTCCGTACACACACAACCAAAAGACTCTTTATACACGCACACAAAAGTCTCAATACAGTACACACACCACAGCCACAGGGTTCGCCCACTGTCGCATGTCGTCGCGTCGCACTCCACGAAACAAAAAATATATTATAAACTCAGAACAATAACTAAAGCATTATATAAGCATATATATATAATATGGTGTCCATTGACATTTCAAGTAGTGACCAACATGAAAATAATAGGAACAGAGTGAAGTTTTTATCTCATTCTATCATACGCGAAAGCTCATAAGCAAAATACGTGTCCGCTATCTGTTTTCAGTTCCTATTTTTAAGCGATTTCTATGCTTTAGTTATTGTTCTGAGATTATATATTTATTTCTGTCTCTTTTGTTAGTTTTGTTACACGCAGCAAACGCATGATCTTATTTGTGTGGCGGGCGACCTGTTCTTACCATTGTTGAATTGCTAGAATTCACGCATAAGTAACAAGTATGATAGCTATTTGGGCTAAGCAGTGGGTTCACGATCAATGACGTCTGAGTTCGAATCCCTGTTACTATGAGTGGGTACTTTTTGTTTCTTTGTAACCACATCAATATTTTTATTTTGTGCAAAAAATTGTTAGGTATTTATGTATTTATTTTTTACTAGCTGTTGCCCGCGACTTCGTTCGCGTGGATATTTTGTCGTGTATACATGCGTGTTCGATTCCCGGGTTGGGTAAAGTGTTGTTTGGTTATTCCATCAGGAATTATCAGTAGCAGCTACGGAGTCTGGATTTGTGCCCGATTGATGGCAATAGGCTCGCCCCCTATTACATGGGACTTCAACATAACTGGTGTAATGTGGGTGTACGATTAGGTACACATCTGTGCCTAACCCTTCGGGGATTACAGGCGGGATGTGTGTGAGAACTGAAGGCCTGATCAAAATGTGATAATGTGGGTGATGACTACAAAAGGCGTGTTTTTGGGCGCTGTAATTCTGGGCTGCAGAGGTCTGAACGGCGTTGAGGCGACGATATGGCTTAAAAACTGGAACATTATGGTGCCATACGACTTTTTTTTCAAAGTGAACAATCAAACGCCTTGTTGGGCGCTATTTCTTTATTTATTCTAATACCGTTTTGTATACAACATTAAAAGAATTGTTTAATGACCGTGTGTGTGAGAAGCATGAAGCACCCAAAAGAATGCCTGCCACTTTTAAGGTTTTTCCTTGGAATTTGTTGACCGTCATTGTAAAAGCCAATTTTAAGGGAAATTGCAACTCTGAAATCGAAATGGCTAGTTATTTGGAATAAAGGGTATGCGGGGAATTAAACCGCTCTCTCCTTTAGCCACTCCTGTAATAATGGTGACTGTTATAATATTACTGCCCAGCTCAGGGTAGGCAGTACTATCATCATTAGCCATCACAGGGTCTATGAATGTCGACGCCGACGATCATATCATTTTTTTTATTTGATTGACATACTTGTTCTTTGGCGACAGCACTACCCCTCACACAACCACCCTTAATTTTTTATATTAACCAATTTGGAAAAACGTGCATGATGTGATGATGTGGATGTGCGTGCATCCTCTGTAGCCACTGGATGGGAAAATTCTTCGGGAAATAGAATTTTCCCATCTGCGCCCGATTCTAGACGACCCACTCCCATTTGCAGCAGCATATTCGCAAAGACACCTGCTTCGTGGTCGTTGTACAGTTGGACGCACATGTTGCAAGTAAGATGGATCTTTTCGATCCCAGACAACAGTGGCAGCGCCTTGAGACATTTATTGAGGCGTTTATTTCATCCGCCGGTGTGCCCCTCTCAATAACTTGCAGTATCTGTCTAAAGTCGCCTGCGAGCAAAACGACAACGCCACCCATCAGCGCCTGGTTGCCGCGAATGTCCTGCAAGCTGCGGTTCAACGCCTCTTATGCACTTTAAACTTGCACTGCTGCAAAAGCACTCCCCGGCCGCTGTAATGTTGCATGTTGAGGTATCTTCACTTGCAAGATTCAGCGGCAATATGAAAACGGAATGTGCAGTCCGGCCACCGATAAAAGTTGCATCAATGTCCGAGGGAGCCACAGCCACAGCTATGTGACCGCACGGTTGGCGCAGTGGCTGAGCGAATGGCTGCTGCGCTGCGTGTATCGGGTTCGATTCCCTCACGGATCACATTTTTGTATGACCTACAGGGGCTACAGGTAGTGGTTCCGGGTCTGGCTGTTTGTGAGTTTAACTGTCTGTAAACACACCCACGATACTGGAGAAATTCCAAGTGTGGGCCTGGACTGGGGCAAAGTTAAAAAAAAAACTTTAAAGCTGTATATAGCGGTCCTTGAGGAGTTGGGCCAGCAGAAGATTCAGCACAAATGCAATGTGACGGCACAGTTGGCGCAGCGGCTGAGCGATTGACTGTAGTGCTGCGTGTCGCGGGTTCGATTCCCGCACGGAACAAAGAAGGGTGGCGAAAGTGGACCCAAAGAATCTAAAAATTAACGAAGCTCCATGCAAGTGTAAATATAAAATAATTATAACTACAATTATATGAGATATTTATTTAAAAAATATTGAATTTTTAGGACACGGGAATCAAAAGTTATAAATATTTTAATTTATTCAAAATTAAGTAATCGTGCAATTACAAAACGCAACTTTTTTTCCGATTACGTTCCAATCTAATGACATGTGTTTTTGCTCAAGGGTTTTCTTACTGTAAATGGCTCTTTCTCTTCGTTTTTATACATTCTATAATGTACAATATTTATAAACAACATGTAAACTTGATATTAAAACGCCAATTAACAAGGCAAAATCATGTAATAAAAATGAAACAATGGTGATTTCGTAGTATATCTTATAAAGGAACGTTATCAATGGTGATCAATTGAGTCCCGTCACTACTGTCACTGTAAGATTTGTGATGATCTATTCCAGTGTTTTTCAACGCGCTCAGAGCAGTTCCCCTAATGTTGTACCCACAACAAGTACAGAGGAAAGTACACACCCTGTACCTTCTGAACAGAGAGCAAATTGTGGATATTGAAATGGTGGATAGTGCTTACAGAAGTTCTGCTGATTTTACACACTCCCCAAGTTCAGTAGAAATACATCCTGTACCTATTACCTATCCAATATTTCATGGCAACCACCCATTTATTTTACGTGCCAGAATTAAATCTATGCACATAGGAAGCAAGTCCTATTAAACGTATATCGTAGTAGATAGAAGGCTACAGGGGCGAAGTGGTGTATTAGGCTATTGTTGTCACTGTCCTGTTGGGACACGGACAGCGGGTTGTTGCTCTCATGTTATGAGCATATTATGGTATATGGGGTCTGCCAGACACCAGAGCTATATCGCTGCACCAGCTTCCTTTTTAGATAATCTTTTAATAAGATAATATTTTTTTCTATAACACTGTTGAAAAATATTGAAATAAAACATGTAAAAAAACCAATAAACGAGATTTATTACGTCACATTACACATTTTTTAATCAACAAACCCTGCCTTTGAATTGCTATACTCGTACATGCATAGCTAGTGAGCTCTGGTTGTTATAATTTATGTAAAAGTATATCTTCATTCAGCGTAGTAAGAATCGTTCTACTTGACCATAATTCGCTTATAGATCAAAGTCGTAACAACATAGTTTTAATAGTGATTGAACTAATTACTAGGTTAGTAATCAGTATAGTCTCTAGACGCAGTCTGGTAGTTTTATGATTCATTAATTAGGTACAGGCAAAAAAGTCGGGTTTTGGCTTAAGACAAGTAAATAATAAGTACATCAGAATAATGTAACACGACCCGTACCAAAATTATTACCTCCACTGGCACCTGTCAGTTGCCTACTACCAAAAACCAAAGAGAACCAAAAAGCACAGAGCATCATCCAAAGAGGCCGTGTACAACGCGCCACGCCTTTTATACCCTTTTACTCGGACCGGGTAGGTTGGAAAGGGAATTATCTAAGAGTAGTTTATTCGAATCTTCCTTTATGATTCATCCTAAACATTATTTTTTTTTGATTCATTTTAAATAAATAAGCAGACATTCACAGTTAAAAACCTTAACCGTAAGATTTTTAGGTTGTCTTGTCTAAAGACGTTTATCTCTTTTCTCCCAACTTGTTCGTCTTACTTTCCATTTGCTTTTTTGTTAGTCTTTAGTCGTTATACAAGTATGTATAAGTTGCCATAATGAATGCTACCTCTAAGACTGGGTCCCAAAATACATGGAATCTCGCCAGGGTTCTTTACAACGTCGTTGGTTTTATCTAATTTTATTTTTTGTTTTTATTTTCAAGTTTTAGAGATTTTTTTTCGGCCACTGAAAATTGGTCAATTAATATTTGTTAATTTATGATTACCTAACTGTCTTTGAATGGTTAAAAAAAACCAAAAGCATATTAATCTACTTTATAATGATTTGAAAATCATAAAGCATTAGAAAAAAACATTCGAAATTGCGAAACCTGGTTTACAGGGAGGTCTGTGAACCGTCAGCCTACCTCGCTTCGCTTCGATGACAAATGGGCTAAAATAGCCGTTCTTTTCTAATGCATTGTTTGACAGTTGCCAGTTGGCAACCAGTTGCGGAATATGGACATAATTATTAGCACGATAATCTATCCCTGTGCCAAATATCATCTACATCCGTTCAGCCGTTCTGGCGTGATTGAGTAACAAACATCCATCCATCCATCCAAACTTTCGCATTTATAATAGAAGTAAGATACAAAAGACAGATATAATAAAGATACCTAAATATTTTTCAAGTAACGAATTACGTGTTTATTTAACAATCAAGACGCATCAGAAATCATACATTACAATCATCCACCCTCCAATAAAGACAACAAAGACGAATTTATTTTTGGGACCTAACAATAATAGACCTAACCGTAAATAATAGTTGTGCAAAACTAAGAACAACGACACAACAAAATAGTTTCAAATTAATTTCAATAACTGCTATTATTTTTATTAGGAGCGATAGGTGAAACTGAAAACATCGAGTCTGACAGCACCTGTGGACAGCACACAACGACGTTGTCAGTTCAGAACACCATCGAACGGCCAGATTCAAACATGAGGAAAGAGATTTCACCAATGATTTAACTTTATTCATAAGAATTTATTATATTATACATAAAAAAGAGAAAATAGATAATAATAATCTCTATCAAAAAAAATACAAACAATTACAAAAAGCATAATAATTTTACTGGAGATCGAACTTGCGACGTGACGCACGTAAAGCGGTCACGAAACCATTTCTCTATTTGCTTCGCTGACATATACTTTGAAATAGACGTTGTTACGCATATCATGACTGAAACGATAAACAATTGAATAATACTGACATAATGCAGTATTGCTCATCCCCTTCAGCAAATAGCGTGATAATATATAGCCTAACATTTGAAGAAGCCTATTACAGACATTTGTGCAAAATTTGAACAGGATCTATGCAGTAGTTTTTGCGCCAGGTCAGAACATCGGACCGGATTTTAACGATTTTATTATATGTAGAGATAGAGAAGAGAAGAGAAGAGAAGAAGAGATAGAGAAGAGATAATGGATTCATGCTTATTATTTATTTTTATAAGAAGTTTAATATTAGTTAAAAACCCATCGTATTATATTATTTAACTATTTACGTGATTATGTATTATCTATTCGGTGTTGGAAGGTGAAAATAAACAAAGTCGTGCTGAATGACAACAAAAATGTTTATTAATTTTATTTATTTGTAAAATTAACAAACTTTTATGAGAATTGTGACGGGTACTAGTACTAGGTAGGAATATGTGAATATTTAGGAATATTACCTAGATAAAAGAAGTTCTCTTGTAACCGTTCATAAGATTTTTTATTGGTTTGAACTCAAAACTAGATACTACTGTAGTGAGCAAATAGTAGGTAAGAAGTATTACAGCAAACAATTTTCTTTGCTTTGAACAGATTGCCATTCAAGGCAATATAGATTAGATTCAATCTGCTGAGCGAGGCATCTGAGAGTGAGCTATTTGCTGTACCTGGGATAGATTTTCTCAGAAGGAGGAAGACGACATGATAGGAAATTGAAAAGATATTCCTGTAATATTGCTTTGATAAGGATTTTATATTGCGTTTTGTATTTTGTATGGACACAAGAAACGGAAGAAAAACGATACGACGACTTTTCAGTCATCAATATGAATTTTATTTTCCTGTTGTTACTTGCAAACTCTCTAAAAATAAATAGTTAAGCAGGTAGATACTTACAGCCTCTTCATCCTGTATGATTAAAGAGAATGCGAAATCTCTTTTCTCAGAATTTCCAATGAGTTTTCTTTAATGTTACGGTGCGAATGAAATTATATTAATTGAGTAGATGTATCAAGTGGATTTTAGCTCTCATAAATCCTCAATAATATTGTGTTTAATCTTGTAATAAGGAATTTATGTCTTAGTAATCTTCTACTTCAGTGTTAGTATAGGATAGTATTAATATTTATAAGCAACTGAAGTTGAACGACTCAATAAAAGCCTACGTAATAACGATATTTCGAAAACACCTTAACATTTTTGTTGTGAGAAAACTTACTCAATTTCTACGCAAATGTATATATTTATTTAAGGTTAGATATGGCTACGTAGGAACACTATTACACTAATGTATGGAGAGGGAGAGATAAGGAGGTCAAATAAAAGATGGATGGATTGTGTGAGCAATGATATGAAAGAGAAAGTTGTAAATGATGAATGATGATGGTGACGAAGAAGGTTTTCTTCTTCCATTTTTCCCTGTGTTGCGCCGACCCCAAATAGAATGGGACTGGGCAGGAAGATGATGAAGATCACTATTTCGCTAGTAAGTTTTGCTCTTAAGAGCAGAAATTGAAGCTGTGGGGGTGGATAACAAAACGTTCTCTTTCGAATAACTAAGGATAAGAAAGGATGTTAGAAGTAAACTTCACTGAATGACGCTACTAAGCGATGATGCCAGCGACGACAGTTTACGCTTGCCTAAAAGTAACCCTATCCCTCATGACTTGAAAATTTTCAACTAAACGGGGGCCAAAGCGTTTTATATTACTTTACCGACTTTCATCAGGATTATTACCTGGTTTTCGGCGGTTCTTTTTCATCGTCGTTTTCACTGATTTTAGGTCATTTTATCTAGGCCACTTTTTGACGAACGACACGTTCGTGTAATCAAACAGAATCGAGATAACAAATAGACGAAAGACATCGAAATTTTCGTTATTTAGACGATAGAGCGACATTAACGATTGTTAATCTTGGACAGCAAATGAGAGATAAGATACTGAAATGTCTGTTGAAGTTCGTTGTCCACAGCCAGTCCGAAATCTAATCCGGAATCGGGTCCGGTCGGTTTAACTGAATCTAATCTAATATATGTGCCTAACTATTTGTAATAGGCACCAAGCTACTGCAACTTCGCTCTACACTTTATTTGAATGAAACTGTGCAACTAACATAAAGTCACATTCAAACTGTTTTGAAAATTTACTCTCATACAAAACTTGGAACTTAGCAAGTTTACTTATTTCTTCAGTTATCCAGATTCTGTTTAAAGCCTGTGTTCGCTAAGCGACTTCAACTTTGAAACTTGAAGTTTTATTACTTACACTAACATGAAACGACTTTTGTGAACTATTGCCACGGTTCAGCTTTCACACGGGTACAAAATCAGTGTGACGACATTATTATGTTGAAACAGAGATTTTGATGCTATAACTAACTCCAATATTATTTGTACTGTACACACATAAACCTTATGGTA
Source organism: Noctua comes (assembly GCA_963082995.1). Classification (NCBI taxonomy): domain Eukaryota; kingdom Metazoa; phylum Arthropoda; class Insecta; order Lepidoptera; family Noctuidae; genus Noctua; species Noctua comes. Next base: position 1,361,524 of record OY720269.1, read on the forward strand.
TATAATATGTGCTAAATAATGGAGAAAGTCGTATCAAATTTATTGTGGAACTTAAATGATCTAGCCGATCACAGAGACACGAAAGACGACTTTTTTTTTTCTTTGTAAAGAAGACTAGTATTTTTATTTGTCTTAATAAAAGGATTATGAATCTATGATCTAGGTGCCTCGACGGACGAATCGACAACATGACCGATTGTAGAAGCATTTCTATCGTCGGCGTCGTAAGCATGGCGATGTTAAAAATGTAGTCGACGCAAGTTTAGAACGTCAACCCGTCACAGACGTACCTTTAATATATATTAATATGAATCAAATTTTCGAGCGCGGCTATAATATACGAGTATATTATGCTGCGTGTGCGGTCACTCGAAAATTTATATGGAAAATATGTCGTAATATGCCTGCAATGATTCATATTAATAATATTATAGCTACGTCTGTGACGGGCTTCAAGTATGACGACTTCTTTTTCTCTACCGTTGGCATTTGGGGGTTGAAACATTAAAATTTCTTGTCAACAAATGTCAAATAGTCTACATCACATCGAATCTGGACAAGATTCTTTTTATTACTATTGTTTGTGTTTTTTGACCTATATTGATTTTAAAAACATGTAGGGATCCTACCATCGCTTTCTCCTCAGTTTGTAGGCTGAGAAGAATAACAAACTAAACTAAGTCAAAAAGGAATGCTCGAGAATGAAAAAGTGGAGCTCTTACAGCATAGCTCGTCCCTGCTGTGTACGGCAAAGATTTTATCAGACAATGCCTTATGCCCGTTTTCATCAACACTAACTGTCACCTAACTGATGCCTAATGCCCGTTTTCACTAACACTAAGTGATACGACGATCGAGATTCGTGGAATGTCTACATCACTAGCGACTTCCCCGTTGTTATGGAAATAATTTTCAACAGCGTGAGATCAATCTTTATCTTTCACATGGCCTACCTCGATACACGCATTTTAATTTAAAAAATCAACATCGCGGAAAATAAATGTATTACAAACTTTCACTGGAGAGAGGAGCTCGCGGCTAAATAATAACAGGCGTTCGGGTCGATCTTCAGGTTAAGCCGCGCATGCCTAGGTTGGTCCACCCATGACATGCCTCATTCCTCGGTGCCTCGGATGCACGTTAAGCCGTTAGTCCCGGATTCATTTGTAGATCTTTAACAGTCGTTACAGGTAGTCAGTGGCCCGAGAGTCAGACAACCAGTTTTACCAAGAGGTACCGTATTACCGGATTTGCTCTATATAAAATACTGGTGTTCAGCTGCACCTGGTTAAACTGGAAGCTGACCCCAACATAATTGGGAAAAGGCTAGGCAGATGATGTATGTAACATGCCCTGTGAGTGTCCCGATTGCCAAAAGCTTCTCCTGCAAAGAAAAACCGAGTCCTAAATTGATCAACCATTTTCGCCTCCCTGTCTTTCATATACATATATTACATATTTACTTACAGATCACATTCAAACGATACAGGTACATTTAACCTTCAAAAGGTAACGTAAAAACAATTCTCCGTATTTTTTAACCGGAAGCACATCATTTTATTATAAACTCACTTGAAGTTTTCAGGCAACTCTGTCTTTAGTCTAAAAATACACTGATTTATCTATGGGTAGTAACAGTGATACTAAGGCTACTTACTACTACCTACAGAGGCTTTCCATAACGATTTTAGCGTGGCGAATTTATTATTATTACTCCGACAATAAATATCTAAACTAAATGAAAAAATCCTTTGCAACTATTTGTGTTTAGTAATCATAGTAAAACGTTGGAAACGGATTAAAAAACCACCTGCATTGTTTAGTTGATGCGTTTCACAACCAATATTTTTGTAAGTATTGCTTTGACAAAATCTTCGAGTACCTAAGTTGAAGCTTCACCGTACGAGCTTGAAATGATTTTCATAGTCACACGGCCTATAAGACAACCTTAAACCGTAATTACAGCCGAACTTAAATACATGGTAATTACAAGTTCGACTATATTTATCACATTTACTACGAAGTGCCGTAATCATTTCCCATACATTCTCCCTAAACTTCATACATCTTAACCACCAAACATAATTATAATTATACGTATGAGAGGAACAAAACCACCATGTCAACTTGAACCCGGAACTTTCATGTAAATTAATTAACCACATTAAAATATAATGTAATTATACCGTATCAATCTGACGTCAAATGATATGAATTTGGAGCAAATCAAATTTGCTACATCATCACCATCACTCACTACAGAGGCTCTGTTACAGGGCAGAGGGTCTGTTTTTTCAGTGTAATCTCAGGAACTACCGAACGAATTATTGTACCGAATTTATGTAATAAGGGATGTCCGGTTGATGGTCTATTACCATCAACCGACATCCCTTATTAACATTACTTTCAACATGTGGGTGTACTATTACTGGTACACATCTGCATAACCCTTCTGGGAAATACAGGCGAAATGTTATGTTATACAGTAGGTACCATAATATGTTGTTGGTTGTGCTGTACATCATATTGCAGCTTCATATAACGTAGTTTGCCATTGAGAGTCATCTTCTAATGGACCCTCATCATCGTTATGATATTATTTTGTTGCGCGAGTTATTGGCATTCTATGATATTTCACATCCGCCGCTAGCTCCGGGCTACTACTGAAACATCACTAATGGAAAAACCCATGACACTACCCGATGTAGCAATCCAGGACCTCATGCTCAGCAGTAACTCTTGCGACCACTAGACCAGCGACGAAAATTGCGCAGAAAATTTGCTGTCATCATAATTATCGTTTTGTCAAATTAATGAGCCTTTGCTCCTAGCAAAAGAATTACGAAATAATGACTGAAAACATTTGCAACACCTAGGATAGGAACTTTCCTACTTATGCAGGCCATTTAAAACGTGTCTTTTGAATCCCGAACAAATTGCAATTCAATCAATCACAATAACCGATCCGTGCTACTAGATATTATTTAGTCACCAACGAAGCCATTAGTCCTAAAATACGGTGCTCAGACCTGGTCGCCTACATAATGGCAGGAAACTACCAGATTTGCGCTAGAAGAATAGCCATGTATAGGGTGGCTTGCTGTACAGTTTTATTTTCTAGAGACCGCCATCTTGCCAGTTGTACCAGAGCACCCTTTCGGACAACAAACAATTCTATTCCCTGATAAAGTCTGATGTCCAAAATTTCTTCTTTTATCCCTTTTTTTTAATTTACCTCTTCTTACTTTAAAAATAAGAGGGACACCATTCTTGCTGTTTTAAAAGCGAATATCTCATCAACCTTTGACTTATTATAAAATATTATTGTAGGAACATCCTACGAGATGTCGATGACACCCCACATCATTATAACTCTGTATAAGTAGAATGGATGCATTGAATAGTACAGGGGTAATGGAGGTATTTAAAGTAAAGTTATAAATTAAACATTAAAAACTTTCATTCAAAAAAAAACTTTGGCCTTCAATATCTCCGTAATACATTTATTGTCCTGGATAATGATCCAGGACAATAACTTCTAGGATTGCCAGGTAATGACCTGGCAACCTTCTAGGGTAATGGTCAATTGGTATCGCAATGAAGAACAGGTGACTTTCGACTTTGTCCTTTAGACCAGTTGGTCTCTAATTGTATAGAAACACCTTACTGCGCTATCGCAGCTCATGCTTGAATTATAGTTACCACCAATGTTCGGTCGGCTATATAAGACGTCGATTATACATATTTTGCCACCAGCTATTTCTATACAATCAATTTGTTCAAGACAAGCACCAAGTTATGCTGATGAATGCAAACTCGATCATTCACCACCATCCTTATACATTTCCATATATTTGCGTTATTGTTGTATATTCAGGTGCGCACAACATTTTCTCATGTTAATTTAGGGGAACGGTGATCAATCATTCAATTGCAGTTTGTTCGGAACCCCTGAGTTTGGCAGTCTATGAGTTTGGGTTAAATTGCTTTTGTAATTCTCGAGGAGGGTTTGTTACATAGGATCGTAGTTACTCGCATTTAGAGGAGAATCTAATAAGATGGGTAAGGTAATAATATCATCAGTCCATTAGGTGGAAGTGGGGCTGACTTGCGCTGTACGTGGATACTCGGATCTGGGATTAAGTAGAATACCGTTATTAGGTAATAGGCACATAACTGGGTATATTCTCAATGCTTATTTATATTTTACTAACTGTGCCCGGCATGCGTTGCAAAGCACCTTTTCCTACCCTACCTACCTACCTACCTAGCAAATTGTTGAATAAGATAAAGAGAGAGATTCTGCAGATTTTCAAAATATCCATCCACAATTCCAAGGATCAAATTTCGAAATGCTTCAAACTTCAACAAACAAGAAATAACATGATCTCCCTGAAGACTATCTAGGACCACTGACTATTTTTATTTCAAACTTATTGAAAGCTCTCCCACGTAATGCATTTTAAATTTTTTATTTGTTTTAAGAAGCACTTTTAGAAGCTATAGGTTTTTGAGTAGCGCTTAGGGATAAGAGTGCTTTTTCAAAACTTATTTTTATTTCATTTCTTTACCTTGTAATCTTCTTTAATGCTATTCCAAAAGTAACCAAAACCTTAAACCACATCTGTTAAGCCGTCAAATATCTACGACAGACGGCAGAGCGGTAAGACAAGTATCTATGTATGTAGATATGTACATTCTGTTTTCTTAGAATTACATAAAAACCTCGGAGCTCGTAGCTAACTAATAATAGCTGCTGGGGTTAATCTTTAGGCCAACCCGCGCTTGCCTAGGTTGGTCTGTGGATGGGTGACCACCCATTACATACCGAGTTTCCTCCGTGCCTCAGAAAGCGTTAAGCTTTTGGTCCCGTTTGCCATTTGTAGATCTCTGAGAGTCGGTAGAAGTAGTCAATGGCTCGAAAGTCTGACAACCAGACTTACCAAGGGGTATCGTATCACCCAGTACTAACTGAGTTGAGGAGGTCCGATAGGCATCCGATTAGCCTTTTCTCAACTACGTAGGGGTCGGCCTCCCAACATAGTTGGGAAAAAGCTAGGCAGATCACATAAAAACCAGTCGTGTAGTGTAACGAAAGCATCTGTTCCACAAGTCTTGGCACTTAAGGTTCAAAGGTCACGAAATTCATTCTATGTATTTCGTACTCCTAACAAATATCTACAGTTCCGCGGGATATTTCTTGCTATGTGCAAATAGCGTTCGCATTCTCAAGCACGAAAGGAACTATTTGCTTTGTGCACATAAAGGCATTTCTCAAATACTATTGTTTGCGTTATTAAGATTATCTCAGTATTATATTAGATTGCATGCACTAATTGCAAATATTTGTTCATTTTGTACATATCGCACAGTCACAGTTAAAATACGTTCGCAGCTTTGAGTTTTATTTTGGTTACTGGGGCGCAAGTAATGTCATAACGACAATGTCACAGAACTCTTAAGGTATGACCACTTTAAGTGTGCACTGTGCAGTAGTGTTGCCGAACTATCGATAGTTGACCTCGAAAAATAGTCACAATATCGATAGCCCTATCGATAGTATTGAAATTTTACAATACTATCGATAGTATCGATATCAAAGTTCAATAGTCTCGTGTTGGATTCAAACCGTAGTACAAAAGTATCGATAGTATCGACAGTGATTGCAGTAAAACACACCATAATAGTGATAGTATCGATACTATCGATAGTATCAATACCCAATAGTATCGATACTATCGATAGTATTACACTTTATCAATAGTATTGCTCAATTTTTTGGATAGATACTATCGATAGCATCGATAGTATTGTAAAATTTAAATACTATCGATAGGGCTATCGATATTCTGACTATTTTTCGAGGTCACGATAGTATTGACAACCTATCGATAGACAATCGATAGTAAGGCAACACTACTGTGCAGTTCAAGTTGGCGCTGCTTGTCAAGAAAAAATGCATCACAATGTCAAACATCTAGTTTTCTCGCCTGCACAGATAACCTAGTGGAAGTGTAGTTGAAGATACACAACTAAATTTCTTAAACTTGCCAGTTCATGTCAGTAGACATTTTTGTCAAAAGTGTGAGTTTATTTTGAACTTTGCTTTCAAGTGATTAAATATAGTTTCCTACACAGTTGGTATGATTTGTCGCAGCTTCAAAAAGTGTCGTGTATGTATTGCTAAAGGAAAAAATATTATTAAAACTGACGAATTTGTTAAACAAGTCCACTGTATGTTTCAAAAAATGCATAAAATCAGCACAGAAGGTAGCGGTCTATATTCCTATCACGTGCATGTATATTATTATTATTAATTTTCCTTAGAAGTAAATATTACAAGTCAAGATCTCAGAAATATATTAAACTAGCAGTGCCCCGTGGTTTCACTCTCCGGTTCTGACTTGTTTTATTTTTGCTGGGCTCCTATTGGTCATAGCGCGATGTTACATAGCCTTCCTCGATAAATGGATTATCCAACACTAAAAGATTATTTCAATTCGAACCAGTAAGTTTTAGTCTGTTTCAGTTTAAGGTTTTGGTTCTGAGATTAGCGCATTCAACCAAACAAACAAACTCTTCAGCTTTATAATACATATTATACTTACATAATCATATTTGTTATTAAATGTTATCGTCAAGATTGAGAGTACGGCAGTTGCAAAAATATATTTATAGTACCAGTTTTTTACTATCCAATATCTGGCACACAGAAGGAACAACCATTGTGTCACTAAAATTACATGAACCTATGTTGGTTCTAAAACAGTATCTTCGGTACTTAATGCCTATTTCCTTCTCGGTTCTAGAACATGCCTATTTTCTTACGATGAGGTGACAAAATAAATTACACAAAGTAAAGCAAAGTGCCTGATGGGGTTCTAATAATCTGCTGGGTTTCTCGATAAGAATCCTTCCAATGTAAACAATTACAGCAGAGAATAACTTTGCCTACAACGTAGGTGATATTAAGAAAACAAATTACGAGAACAAACACCGGCTGGGACAAATACCCGTAGTCAATACTAATATTTGTCTTGATCTGATTTATACGTGGCTAATTTACTTTGGAGGGCAATGTGGCCGGAAAGCCTGCCGGATTGTTTTGAAACCTGGTTTTGGTATAAGGATTTCACAAGATAAGACATTCAATTTGCTTACGGAACTCAGTATGATTACAAATATTTTTAGCTAGTAATAAAGAGCAAGTTTCTCGTTCACCTTTCCCACACATTCTTTAAAAAATTGTTTAGTTTCAAATACTCACTCCTGTATGACGCAACATGTCTTTTTGTTCCATTCTCCCTGATCAACCGCAACGCTACCTTTTTATTATATTATTTTTATATTATTTCTCACACAATACATCTTTCTTTGTCATCTTCTACCTCTGCATCCATAACTTTTATATGGTTGTTGTTATGTTATGATTTCTATATGTACGTAACCGATATTATTAGATTGTTAGATTATAGATAGAAAATTTTACCTTCTTACATTATGCAGATCAGAATCAAATAATTATCACTACTTGTGGCGTTGAATGAATGAGACTTCCGAGTACGCGTGCTACATCAGTGTCACGTACGTAGTAGCTCTTTCATATCCAAAGTAGAAGTGATATCTTAGACCGATGGAATTGTCAGTAACCATTACTATCTGTCTGGTTGTTTCCGTCTTATTTTCTACGGAAGGGTTATTAATTGCGTTTTCGCTTTCGAAAAGAATATCTGCGATTGCACGTTGCAACATACATCCTTTTTTATTTTCCACTCATTGAAACCGATTTCTTCTATTTTATACGTGGGGGAAAAAAGTGTCTGAAAATCGAAGCTAAAAATAGTCGATACCTCCCACATAACGTAATTACCAATATTAGTCCTCCCACCCACAAATGACAGACACACGCTACTTTAAACCCGAAACCAAAGCAAAAATATTATGACAAGCTTTTTCACTAATCACCTAACTCAAATACACGGTGACATTTACAATAGGTCTTTAGGAACAGATTTAAGATGTGGGTGGCGAGATATTTTTTGGAAGAACAAAAAGTGCTGTCATAATCAGGTGTTGAAAATAGAGCATTTGCTAATTCTAATTTTAGAAGAAACACACATTTTATACATTTTCACACGCATTATACGGCGTGGAAGGGACACCGACGCGAAAATGGTTGCCACGTAATCAGTACATCATTCTGTCCCCCCCGCATAGAAATTTTTCATCGGTTATTTTTTTTTTTTCTTTTTCATTCCATCCTGTGTATAAATCATGACCATCATAATAATCCAAAAGACGCCAAAAATAGGTGCCATTACATTGTCACCCTTGTTTTTTCACGCTTGCAAAACTTGAGTATGTCGTTCGGATACCCACACAGAATGACCACTTTTAGCAGCTTTGACCAACATTAAACTAAGAGTTCTAGAGACGCAAGATATTGGTTGATGATATGGTTGACAAAACAATTCATTTGTAGACGAACGACGAAAATCATGACTAAGAGATATTAGATTTCACCTTAAAGAGAAAGATAACGCCTATCACAGCTTATGTAAATGTCACCTATATAATAGAATATAGAAAAACCTGGGAAGAGTGAGAGCGGAGATGTGTTCCGGGTCTAAAGCCTCCCTATTAATCCTGGTCCGTATCAGAGTCGGATATAAATAGATTCGTTGGTTGGGTCCGTCTGTGACGTAATGTAGCAAAAAATATGGAAACAGACTGGAGATTAAAAGAGGGGTTAGGTTTCTTTATGCTTGATAGACATTATTGTCTCGATTTGTACAAATGCCTTTATTTATATTTCGTCACTAGTGGGGCAATTCTAGCTTATAGGTACATGAGACGGTAGGTACTTGATTAAAACTCGTTGACAACCTCACAATCACACCGGCTTAACTCTAGAGCAAAGATCTTCCCTTACGTTATGAGGGAAGACCTTACCTTAGCAAAATGAGTCAAGAACGATTTCTGAAGCAACATAAGTATGTCTTGACACATTTTAAGATATTCGAATTCCAAAATAGATATTTGTAAAACACATTTTTTTTTTTTTTTTTTTTTTTATCGTGGTAAAATCATCAAATGAGTCCTCCCACCCAGGGCAGAGCGGGAGGGACTGTCAGACTTCAATCAATTTGTATAAAAAGGTTGGCTGACGTAGACTTGTGCACATCGTTATACCGATTATCCGCTCGAAACGTTTTCGCTTTAATCATCACACGTCAAAGGCCAGTTTGTAGGACGGTTCCCAAAGAATGAAAAGCGATGGGGCAGAGATTAGGAGAACCTTATCCGTTCTTTCAAAATATTTTCCAGTGCCTGTGAGTCGCGTCGTGTAGCCAGTAAGGACGGGCGTTAAGGGCCAGAATTACCCCGAATTGTGAAATTTTAATGGCTAATATTACGACAGGATTCATTTTGTGATTAATATAAAGCAAAGTTGAGGACTTATTTCTAAGTTGCATCTGTTTCGGAAACACGATTCCATAACATTTTCTCGATGGAAAAGTACCTTAAAGTTACCTCTAAAATAAATTATAAATGGATAATAGTCCAAAATTTCTTTCTGAATTCAGTAAGTAAAAATGATACGGAAAATTCGTAAGCTTAAACCAGAATCTGGTTAGATTTCAACTCAAATATCACGAATCTCAGCAAGGAGGAAGACGAGCAACTTTTATATCTACTTTTATGTAAGTTTAAACTTAATACAACTTTAACTAAGTACCCACCCAGTTAATATTCAGCTCAAGTTTTCAGTCTGAATGCCAACGGGGTCTAAGCTTCAACATTGATATTATCTAGTTTGCACGTGGAAGAAAATCTAGAAAATGTTCAAGACTTATTTTTCAGGCCTTGAAATTATAAAGTTTACAAGATTCCGTGAAGGTTAAATGTAATTTGAAATAGCTGACGCTATTCGTCGTGACATGTTTTGACATTTCACCAGTGGTTATTTACTTTACTAGTATTTGCACCTTTTTTGCATTAAAAATAGGTTGTAGGAAAACGTCGGTACCTATTGAAAAACTTTCTGAATAAAATTGATTTAAGAGTTCTTTCAATGATGCATGGATAAACTCGTTTAGAATAATAGAATTGAATAAGTTTTATTTTATTAGAAGACAATAATAGTACTTGCATTTAAAATTTAATTTTACTGTCTTCAATGAGTAAGTAGGTACCTACTTATACTTTAAAAGATTAGTCGCAATAAGAACCTAGCCTGAAATTCAAACATGTAACGTTAACGACACGTTAATCAAACAGTATTGTGACACAATTAAGAAATATCACCGATGGATATGAATAAAGAGCAAAAACAAAGTAAATATAATATGTTTGAAACGAGAAGAGTATTTCGTTAAAAAAATAAATGCAAATAATGAAAATAATTCGGTTCGTTCGGTTGGTTCGTAGGACCACTTGTCGTAATATACAAATGTCGAACCATCAACACGATTGCTAAGTCAATTCTCAGGAGAGGCATAATTATTATAACCATCCCTTTAACTGCTGTTTAACTGTCCCCAAAGTCCCAAAGTTTAGATTTGTTTGTCCTAGTCGGCAATTACCGACGCAGTTTCAAAACTTGTCCCTCGTTATAGTTACTATGTTAATTTAAAGGCCGTTGCGGTACAGAGAAAGTTAGAGAGATAGTATTTTTTTTTTCCTAGCCTGTTCTGTCCCACTCCTGGGCGAAAGCCTCCCCACTCTTTCCACTTTTCGCGAACCCGCGCGTCATCCTTCCAGTTCGGAATTATAATGAGAAAAAAAAACACATTGAGATAAAATCTGTGACTGAAAAATTTAGGTAAAAAAGCTGTTCAGATACGAGATACGAGTACGATACGAGTTCCTATTACTTGTTGTTAAGACTCGTGGCTAATCAGTAACGGAGTCAGACGGGTCGATCTTCAAAGTAAAGAAACGTTTGGCGTGGTCTAACCGCGGATGCGTAACCAATATTATCGGGACCTCTCGGTGCCTAGAAAAGCACAATCAGCCATTAGCTGGGTCTAAGCCCAGCCGTCGATTAATATTTGACAGTCGTATTTAGGTAGAGACATGTAGTTGAGCAAACTAAAAAACCCACTTTTTTATATTGCCACGTGGCCGCGTGGGTGGTCAGCTAACCGAGTTTGAATCCCAATCCTTTTTTCAATTAAATACGAAATAAACTATACACTACTACTGTATTTTCGAAGTAAGTGCGGTAAATAAGCTATGAAAGGACTTTATTTGTTACTAATGTAGCTTTTATGTCAAGTATAGTCGGAGTAGTTTGGATGCCACAGACAGCTACTTATCGTCTACTTATATGTGTTTATTACATAGAAAATATGACAAGAATTCGTCGAAAAAATTGATCGGAAAAGTTGGAAAAGAAAACAGTAGTCTGTAACTTTTGTAGGTTAAGAAAGTTGCATATTTCAAATTTGAAATTTTATTATAATTCGTTTCAAATAACTGGGTTTGGACTTGGAATAAACAGCTTAATAAATATGGATCTAGAAAGCTTTATGAATGATTGTTATAATTAGCTTTATCTTTGGCCGAGTTTAGTGAACAATAATTCAAGAACGAATTCCTTAAATTATAATATGAATCCCGATGAACGTAACAAAAATAGGTACAAGGATTAGTTTTCCTCTGGTGATGTGTTAATGATCACTCACTCATGCATGTCTGTAGCGATACAATTTGTTACAATCACCTTGTTTCTGTAAAAAAATGAATTTTCGATTTCAAATAACAGGCGAAAACTCACTTACCGGGAGAGTTTATTTGTAACGTCATGCTCACAATCGTATCTTGGATTGTTACGAGTGCATTACAGGCCAATTATGCTCTAATGAAGGGGAGCGCCTTTTGGGCATTTTGTTTGTTTTTTTTTTAATTTCTAAATGTCCTAAATGAACAGCTTAGCAATACCTATTATTTTTATAAAGCCCAGATTATATTCGAATCCGTATACTTTATAGAATAACCATCATCCTATCAAACTATGTCACGTAGGTTTGTGATGGTCACTTAACACCATGTGCTAAGGGCTCTGATAGGTATTCTGTACAATAATTAAGCTTATGAAGATCACTGAAAATTTCATAATCGTAGCCAGTGAAAGTCTAGCTACAGTTGCAGTTAATATTACCATTCTAAATAAGGTACAAACAAATATAAATAGTATTAAAGTAAGTAAAACTGACCTCTTAGTATAATTACACTTTACTGCAACCACTATTAGAAGAATATTAGCCACCATCGACAGCAGGATAATGGGCACATACAACGTAATAAGCACATTTTCAGGTTGAAAAAATATGTCTAACTCGGACCCGAACTGAAAACTCCCGTTTAATGCACCACTAATGTTCAAACTGTAAAGATCCCCAAAGTCGTGCAATGTCAAGTTCGAATACATTTTGAAAACTATTTACGTACTTTCAACAACACTTCGTAACTTATTTTCGCACTTTTTGTAAACATTCTCACTGCACACATTAGACAAACTTTTTATGAACGAAACTCACTTTTAAAAACAATTTAAATCATCATTATTGACAACTAAACTAACTTTTTTTAAAAACTCGAAAAAACAACTTTTGCAACTTCGGCGTTTCGCGCAATTTTCAGGAGCTTTCAGCATTCACGTGTGGCAAACGAAAGGCTCCGAAGCTCACTGAATGGCAAGCCGTGCGAGCAAAACAGAGAGCGTGCGAGCGAGACGACTCATTGATAATAAAATACTATAGTACTGGATCATGACTGGAACTATGTAGTTTCAGAGATACTGCCCATTGAGTATTAGTACCGAATTTGATTAGTATAATCTGAACCGTCAACATTTGGACCGACCAATATTGGGTCCCACTAAGTTTCAGTTGTCTTTATAATGAATGTATCGTATTACTCTAGCGACTCTGAGGTATTTCCAAAGTTGAAGGCAAAAGAAAGGCTACCGTTGCTCTAATGTAAATTTAAAATCTTCGAATGTCGTAATTTAAGAATAAAAAAGGAATATAATTATGGAAACTTAAACTAAAGGAAAATTCCCAAACAAGGAATGAAAATAAGTTGAATTCATAAAATGATGTGTTTTCTGAGAAAGCAATAACTTGAATAAACCAAAATTTTACAAAGCAAACAATTAAATATTAGTATAGGAATCAATTACTGTATCTACACAGTACTGAAAATAATTAGGTTATCACATCAAACAAAATATAGCCAATTACATGAGTAGGTACTATACATTCAGATAGACCAATAACGGGAACAAACATCATAATAGGTAATATTAGTTTTGGAATCGATTACTATCGCAAGAACTAGAACTAATTTATTAACGCAATTAAACGATGTAGGTTGTGCTATAAAAATAATACTCCTGACCATTTTCGGTCAAAGCAATCAATTTCAGTGGAGGCTAACCATTGACGCAGGAAATATTTTAGTGCACAAAGTACAGTAGCGGATAGAACAACAAAAAAAAAACCCCAAACAGGGCTATTGGGGGATTTTTTTGGTTGTGTTACACAACGTATATCAGTAAAATGCGTGGTCATATTTTTTTATTTGTTTATTTATTTTATTTAGCTCTTCAACAATGAGTACACAATTACATATAATATAATAAAACATTACAAACTTAAGTCTAAGTGCCCCATTACTTAAAGAAAAGCACTATACTATGCGCCTAAATATCTAATTTAGCAATGAGAGAAAAAAAAAGAAATGATTAAAAATACAAAAAAAGAAAAACAACAGCAGTATCGATAATATTAGGTAAGTAAGTTAAGGTAAGCCAGTCATCTTAAGGTGATATATTGAAAAAAATGTGGTTTTTCTATTTCGTATAACTTGTTAAGTATGTGGAATAGGGATTCAACATTTTGGTATATGTTTTTTGACTCTTTGGTCTAGTATACTTAAATAAGGAATACACGATTCAATGAACTTTTCTCGATACAAAAAAAATGCAAAGTTATATCTATTTTTTTACTTTTTTCGACATCACGGCGTAACGCTTAAGAATTATTCAATGGGATTTACTTTAAAACATAGAGAATTATTATATCAAAGTTTACTCATTGTAGTTTTAAATTTAATTCATTTTTTATGTTAAAAAAGGAGTAAATTCGTTTTGGCACGTACGTCGTTTTATTCCGAGCGCACGCACAATATAGCCATCTCTTTTTTTGCGTTTCAAAAGTAATTGCATCACTTTCGCTCGCTTACAAGATCAGTCGCCCGGTGGGCTTCATTGACGTCAAACCTATGACATTTTTTTGCAGATCGGTGCTATCGAATTTTCGTGATTTTAATAATTGTTTATACATTAAAAGTTAGTAGATTGTGTTAATTAGTGTTAAATAGGTATATAAAGACTATTCTTGTGATTGAACAGTACCTATAACGTATCGTTTTTCTATTTGTGACTAGTTTTTAATGGGAAAAAATATGAAACCAAAACTAAATAAAGTACAACGTTTAGAGCACAGAGCGACTGAGGGTGAGGGCTCAGAAAATGAGAAAGATTAAAAAGTAAGTATATAGTTATGTACAATAATTATTAGTTTCTATTTATATAATTGTTAATATTATGAAAAAGGCTAAAATGTACTTATATTTCATTTTAGGTTAGAAATATGTCAACAATACATTGATGTATATAATACGTCAAGATTACAGCGTGTGACAGACAATGATCACAAAAGGAATGGAGTCGCATTTGAATTGCGAAAAGAGGTGAGTTTTTAATCGATTTTTTTTTTGATCTTTATTGAGGTAAACTTGAAGGAAATGTGAGTCCTCTTATTTTATTTACTATGTACTATGAACTTTCCAGTATAGAGCTAGGCATAAATAGCATTTTTCCAAGTTGACTTATACTTTTTGTTTCAGGAGTCCAAAACTGCCGACATTAGTGGCCACAGAGTTGTTGATGTAAATTACTTTTTTACTGAATTGCTTAAATTATCGAGTCACCAATCACTGTTTCAATACGGCCTTACAACCATTAAATTAGAATCAGAAAAAGTTTCTGGCCTTTTTTTTTTTTTTTAACTTGGTAATGTCATCAAATGAGTCCTCCCACTCAGGGCAGAGCGGGAGGGACTGTCAGACTTGTACTGACTAGAATCCACGGTGTCCTTCAGTAGCCCTTTATGTTCCAGGGTCACGGTAATTCTATGAGTCCCGCGACCTCGGCAGGCTTTGGCCCTCTAGAGGGTCCCCGTCATTATGCTGACACTCTTTGAGGCGCGCGTGGAACACAACGCGCCGTCGACCCGGGCATGGTCCATGGTCGGACAGCGAGTCGCCCATTACTCGCCGCCCGCATGCCCGCGCCTACGGTGGCCGGAGATCGTCTGCCAACGTCCGGCGCCGTGGGCGTCTACCACTGCGGCTGGGGTGGAGGGAGGACGCTGTCCTCTCCCTCACGCGGCCCGCCTCCTCCTTCGCGAGCATGTGCTTCGCAGAAGGAGGCGACTGCTTCCTACTCCGTCTCGCCCCGCAGCATGGCCTCGACCAATGCCGGGCGCGAGAGGTCTCCGCCTATCGCCGCCGTGAGGACACGGCGGTGCTCTGCCCAAGCGGGGCAGTCCTGCACCGTATGCTCCACCGTGTCCTCCGGGCGGTCCTCGCAGTGGTGACACCCAGGCGTTTCCTCCTTCCCCATATGACACAGGTACCTCCCGAAACTTCCGTGTCCGGTGAGGGCCTGCGTCACGCGGTAGGTCAGGACGCCGTGACCCCTATCCAGCCACTCCTCAAAGAGGGGTCTTACCGCCGCGATTGCGGCGTGCCCGGACCTCGGTTGCGACAGTCGTCTCCTCCATACTGCCCTGAGATCGCGCCGGAGCTCTTCCCGCCGCGCCTCGACTTGTCGAGGCAGCAGGGATTCGCCCCGGCGCTGCGCCTCCGCGCGCCCCTCATAGACGCGCTGGAGGGCAGTCGCCTCCAGATCCCAGGGCAGAAGTTTCTGGCCTTACACACATTTTCTTGTACATTATGTAAAACAAAGTTTAAAGTACAGAACTCAAAATAAAATGGTGGTGGCCGGGATGGTGGCAGCTGGTTGTGGTAACGCTCAACTGAAACAGTTTTCGGCTGCTGTCGATTTACCATCCGTGTCGGAATACAAATACAAAATCTTGCAAGATGAAATATGTGACGAATGGGAAGTGACGGCATGGGAAGAAATGAGGAAAGTGGGGGAACAGGGGAAAGAAGCAGCAGTGAAAGAAGGAAAGCTACTAAAGATGGCATACCAATAATAGATGTAATCTTAGATGGTTGCTGGGCTAATCATTCATACAGAACTAATTATTCTGCACTATCTGGCGCTGCGACAATTATAGGTAGACGATTTCGTCAAGTTCTTTTCATGGCAGTCAAAAACAAATACTGTTGTATTTGTGCTAGAGCGGTAAAACGAAATGAGGAAGTAAAACACCATGAGTGTTTTAAAAATCTTAGCGGATCTTCAACAGCTATGGAATCCACTATTAGCGCCGACAGTAAACAGTCCATAGAAATGCATGGCGTTATCTTTGGAAGATACATAGCTGATGGAGACAGTATCTCTTATGCAAAAATACTTGACACTTGACACTCGACCATATACCTAAATCACGGTCGAAAAGATTGGTTGCAAAAATCACAAATTCGCACCTTCGATGCAACAAAGTCACAAATAGCCTAAACTGCAAAATCGAGATAAGTTTGCCAAATTGTCTCTGAACCATGCCTACATTTGGGGCACAAAGATATCCCCGAAAGTATCTCAAAATTCTACTTGATGACGCAGGTGCCTTTGTGATTATTGGCGGTTTTTACTCGGGTTTTGGGCCGACAGAGTTACATTTGACAATGCCCCCGTGCCCACGAGAGTTTGACGTGCGTTGGAGCTACAGCCAAACAAATGTATTTATGGCCATTTTTATTCTCACTTATTGGAGCGACAAAAACGTATCTATTTTTTAAGACATAAAACTAAATCATTCCTGGTGCAAAAAAGTCACAATTCAGGACATTTGATTTCAACAAGCATGTCATCAGCAATCCTTTCCGGCGTTGCCCCTAAAAACGGGTACTTATCGTCAATGAAAAGACCACATTTTTGTATATTTACCTGTACTAAATTAGACAGTTGCTCAATAGCAGCTTTTTCATATTTCGCCCCTTGGCTTATAGTTGCCACATCGTCGATATTTGCCTTATACAACATGTTTTTCACCATATTAGCACAACTATTCGTTTTTATCCTTTTTACCACCGTCCCGTAATTAGACGCTGTTAAAAGATTTCTACGTAATTCTAGCCACTCTCCACTTTCACTCTGTAGTATTGTCCTCTCCTGCATCTCTTAGCGTTCTTCATCGGATTATTCTAAATTTTTCAAAAACGTTAATTTTGTGAGGTTATATGTATCAGAATCCACATCGGGTCTGTCGGCATTTTCGCCATTATTAAAATCTATTTTCTTAGAAACCAATTTACGTTTTTTTTTTCTTTTTTAACGTTTGGTTGTACGTTCTTGTTCTTCATATTTCTTGACTTTTCTAAAGGGCTCGTATTGTGAATAGTTTTGTGGACGGTAGTCAATATTTTCCCGGAGTTAAATGATACTACTGCCCCTGTTCATCTTGCCTGATAAGACCGTTTAAGAGCGTAGTTAACTCTTTTGCCGCCAACTAATTTGGCAACTACTCCATTAAAATTCTCTACAATGTTGCTGTCTACATTTTCAATTAAGCTCCGTGAATGTGATGCAACATTGCAGATTAAATATTTCATCTGATGCCAGAGACGTGTAAGTTTGTTAATAAGATTGGCATCTTTATATGTTGTGCACTAAAACCATACTTGGGGATTAGATTATACCAGTGAAAGAATCATCAAAATCGGTTCAGTAGTTTACGAGAAAATTGCTAACATATTTTATCTATATCTATCTATACATATAAAATTCAAAGTCCTGACTGACTGACTGACTGACTGACTGACTGACTGACTGACTTATATATCAACGCACAGCCCAAACCACTGGTCCTAGAGACATGAAATTTGGACAGTGTACTCTTTGTGAAGAGTAGGTATCCACTAAGAAACGGTTTTTTTTTAATTCCACCCCTAATAGGGTGAAATGGGGGGTTGAACTATCTATGAAACTTTTTATTCTCTGAATCGATTGACTTGAAAATGTGTCTACATATACTTCAGTTAAAATGATGAGATATGTGTATCACAGTTTTTCCAAAATCATCCCCCAATTTAAAATTCAATGTCCTGACTGGCTGACTGATACATCAACGCACAGCCCAAACCACTGGTCCTAGAGACATGAAATTTGGACAGTGTACTCTTTGTGAAGAGTAGGTATATACTAAGAAAGGGTTTTTCTAAATTCCTATCCCTTAGAGGGTGAAATGGGGTGTTGAATTATCTGTGAAACTTTTTACTCTCGGGGTCAATTGACTTGAAAATTTGTGTACATACTCTTTAGATAAAATCCAGTAAATCCGATGTCCAATCTCGAACCAAGGTATCAATATTTCACGGATCTAATTTAATTGATATAACTTTAAACAAATATTTGCAAGTTATAAGCAAGTACATGTAAATATATGTATGTACTATACATACATAGATTACTTATTATCCCAGAAGTAAGATTCCGTGACCAATTCCCGAACTCCACGCGTTCGAAGCTGCGGGCAGAAGCTAGTAATACATATAAATAGACGAGTTTTTTAAAGTAGGTTAAATATAGAAAAATTGAAACAATATATTTATTATTTAATAAAAAATATTCATAGTAAATAAATATTTGTTATATGCCTTCATTACCTAATGAATTTTTATTACATGGTGTACTTAATAAAAAAAAATGTTGAAAATTAAATATTTGTATTATTTTTCTACTCCATCCCTCCTATGTGCTAATATTTCAAATAATCCAAGAAGTGCGTACTCTGTTTTCCCGAATGCCACCGCGTACACTGCATTCGCCGCTCCCCTCGCGGGGGGCTAAGCCACGCCCATCGAGCTACGATTTATTTTCGAGGTAGCGCCTTAAACGAAGAAAGTACTTCAAGACTGTGAAAATTAATTACATCCAGTGAGCGGTTCCTGATTCATTGCCATTTTCACTCACTCTCAATAATTTCGAGTCGTAAATTTACACTCATAATTAGCTAAATAAGCTATGATTCATTTTAGTAATATGATTCCACGGTATCATACGTAAATAAATATTGAGTTATTTTACATCTGGCAATCGCCTCACTAGTGTTTATTGCAGCGGGTTTTTTGGTCACCGAGGTTGTTTTACCGGTCCATTGAAGTTATACGCGAAAACGATTACCACGTATTCAGTACATCATTAATCATTTTCATCGGTTTTTAAAAAAAAAAACACCTGTTTCCTACAAGAGTGCAATACCTACATGGTCTAAAAAAATGTGTGAAATGTGTGATTTTTTTAATAACCGATGAAAAATGTATATTTATGTTTTTGTTGTTTTTTTATGTTTTTATTTATGTATATTTTGTTTTTGTGTGCAATAAAGAATAAAGAATAAAGAAGAAAAAATTTTATGTGGGCAAAATATAAATTTTTCATCGGTTGATGTTTTTCATCAGAATGATGTACCTACTTACTGAATACGTGGGTTACCACGTATCAAAACGTTTAAACGTTTTCGCGTCGGTGTCCCTTCCACCCTGTATATCATTGAAAAAACCATGTATTGCTTCTTTTTGGTTATGATCTTGGACTCATAAAGACTTGATACCAATGTATAGCATTATCAATGAATAAAGTTCCCACTGCTGGGACACAGACCACCACGCGGGCCAATTGCGGGTTGGTCTAAGCCACATATCTTCGACTTTTTTGGTTTTATAGCATCCTGTTTCCACACGATATTTTCCTACACCGTTTTAAAAGCATGACATAAATTACGCAAAATAACGTGCCAGCCTGGCTTCGAACCCACGACTACGCCGTTACCACCCGTTACCGCTTTCATTCCAAAATCGGTATCACAACTCGGTAAAAAAAATTTCTAACTTTTCAGCAATAAGGTCAAACCAAAACTCGACCCACCTAGCATTGGCCAAAAATAAATCCGTGGTTTTTCTTGTCGATACTTCGGTACAACTAGTTCTGAAGGGTCAACCATTAGGCTGCCATCAGACGGACTGCACCGCAGCAACCGCGCGCAGTCGATATATTGAACTGTTCGCGCTGAACTGAACGCGGTTGCCGATGGTGCTGCGATGCAGTCCGTCTGATGGCAGCCTTACGAAGCGAAGTTTCATAACGACAAAATACGTGGCATTTCCGCGATCTCAGGTAAACTAAGGCATATTACTTCCAGGATCCTTAATTTGGAAGAAATAACAGCTGTGTTTGGGTTTGCTTTCGTGCCTTGGAGGCATGACGGAGAGAAATGCGTTGCCTTTGTCACGTCATGCGTTACTTAAGAGTTACGTAGTTGTTACGTAATAACAGGTTTACACAGGTTAGGTTCGAAGCTTTCGAAGAGTTCTTGAGAGCTTAGCTTTAGCTTTTATTCGTGTTTTATTTATTTTATTCACAGAGAGCATTCGTTTTTTATATATTTCTTAGTAACATCTCGAAATTGCATATTCCTAGGAATACATACATTTCACAGGATATATTATTTTTCACATTTCCTAGAAGGCTCGGAATTTTAAATATTTCCTAGGAATTGTGAACAATTGTGAACAATTCCTAGGTTTCATATATTTCCGGTAACATCACACTACACACACTAATATTATAAAGGCAAAAGTTTGTATGCGTGTATGTTTGTTACTCTTTTACGTTCAAACGGCTTAACGGATTTGGATGAAACCAAAAAATCTCCAAAATAAATTACCTTTTTATTACTTACCCGATTAGGTACATTTCCCCACGGGTTAATAATTTGCACGAAATATTAGTATTTATTCGGCGACAGTGTTTATTAGGTCAAATAAACAGTTCGAATTGATTTAAATCAGTGTATAAACATAGAGGGAATACGCTTAGGGACTGCGGCCGCAGTTTTCCTAATGCTTATGTTATACAGGTGGTTCAAATAGCGACGTCGTCGTAAAAAAATAGAATCCTCATGCTCAGGGGTATCGGAAAATGCTCCATGTATGTTTTCGCGATTCTTGAAAGTTTTTTGCTACTTTACCAAGCAAATGCGACTGAACAGACGCAACCACCACCAGTGGCGGTAGATGCGACAAATAGTTGCAACTATGTACTACCAGTGGGGGCGGGCTTGGTTGGTGCAGACGGGAATAAACCCTTTCTTCAAATGTACACTATCTTTGATAATTCTCCTAAAACTTAACCACTACTCAGACTACACTTTAAGGTAATTTCATTTCTCAGTACGAACCACTATTCAAAGCTTTATCTTCTCATTAAGAGTTAATTAAGAGTGAAAAAAAATATCTAAAGTCTTCATCTCTCTTGAAATTCAGTGCGCCTACTTACCATACACAAACAGAAAATCCTACTAATATTATAAATGTGAAAGTTTGTGAGGATGCATGGATGTCTGGATGTATGGATGTTTATTGCTCTTTCACGAAAAAACTACTGACCGAATTTGGATGAAAGGCACACAGATGGTTTATAACCTGGATAAACAATTATGAGACTTTTCATCCCGGTAGTACGACCCCGTGGGACATATACCGAACTCCAGGCGGGCGAAGCCGCGGGCATAAGCTAGTACAAGATAAAATATTTTCACGTAATTTTATGTAGGTAATTCCCGGGAAAATATTAAAAAGTAATAGAACAGCTGAATACTTATCGCTTGCCACATGGGAATCGAACATGACGTTTAAATATATTAGTACACATTTTAATGGCGTCGGAGGTCACCGTTTTGGCGATGTTTCAAAATTACGTAAAAAGAGGAAAAAATAGTTCTGTTAGGAGAAGAGTAACCGAAGTTATACTCAGAATAATTCTAATCATATTATTATAATCAGCGACTCCGCTCAGCCTACAACGGCCCACTGCTTACCCACGCCTTCCATCTCACAATCTGCCTAACCTTTTCCCAACTATGTTGGGGTCGACTTCCAGTATAACCGGTTGCAGCTGAATACCAGAATTTGACATCGAGCGACTGCCTATCTGACCTCCACAACCCAGTTAGTACTGGGAAATACGATACCCCTTGGTAAGACTGGTTGACACGCCTACTCTCTATGAGTGCCAAAGCGGGCTTTAACCTCCACGCAAGATCCAGTGCAGTTTATGGTCTGAGACTCATGTCTATGAATTTTGGAGTCAAGGACTCGTCGATTATCTCACAATGTTTTCCTTTACCAACTCGTTCAAACCTACGACCTATCGCACGTAGGTTAGTGGGGACCATACGACTGGGGTACCATAGTTAGAAAAAGAGAAAATATTTTATTCAAAGGTCCATGATGTAAACGGTAAATTTTAATTTTTTTTTTCATTTCAGTGTATGGCTAGAGTACTAGTAGTTGATATTATGCATATTTATTATAATACGATTCACACCTGGTACAGCGCCTGTCAGTCATCGAAGCGGAAGTATGTCGGAACTTACGTGTATTTTCGTACACTCCAACAGCAGTTGAGTGACATGATTGTATCCGTGCGTGATTTTCTAAATGTGGGAGGCGTACACGAGGAGTAATCCTGTAGGTGCTTCACTGCGGAAAAAAGACGCCTTCGGATTTTTCGAACGCCATGGGTGACATAATATTATTGCGACAATCACGTATTTGCGCGTTAGGATGCAATACTATTATGTAACAGCACTTCGCACTGAATATAATATGTTATTCAATTCAACTGTCATAGACGTGTGCATGGTTTTTTAAATCGTTACAAATTTCGACGAATTTACGTAAATCAGACGCAGAGACCACGTAAATAGTTGCGTAAAAGTTTGGCTTGCCCTTATAACCTGCAACTCCATCCTCATTCTGAACAGTCTGCTTGCCCTTGGGGCTTGCCGTATTGTTCACCGCTGGACACGCCACTGAAAGTAACGTAGCTGTAGGCTGCATCCTAACCAAAGTTGTCATCGCGCCTGTGGAACTTCTGACTCATGTTTTTGAATGCTGTATAGAGATAATATTCCAAATGAAAGTATTATCGCTATCTTCCAAACCCTGCGTGATATAAATGACGTATCTAATTCGATGTATGCTAGCGTGACATCATTCAGTGTTTGATTTCAGTGTTAATGCGTTTTTTGTAGGTATGGTGTAAATAACTTACACTATATTACAATACTAGCTGTTGCCCGCGACTTCGTTCGCGTGGAAATTTTGGTGTGCATGTGTGAGACTGCCTCGTTGGTCTAGTGGTAGCTAGCGCGACTACTAAGCGTGGGGACCGATTACCGGGTCGGGCAGTGTTAAAAAAAATGTTTATTTCAATTACATAAAGTTATCACACACATGATTCACGATCACCATCACCACCGATCACCATGATGATCACCTTTTAAGCACGGAGATGCTTGTGTTAGGGGGCGTCCATTAATTACGTGAGGCTATTTTTCAACGCCCCTCCCCCCTGGTGGGATGTCGTGAGATTTGACTTGACCCCCTCGTCTCCCTCCTAATCTCACGTGAGATTTATCAAAATGAGATTGGGTGTTATTTGGCGCGAATCTGGATTTGTGCCCAGTTGATGGCAATAGTCTCACCCCCTACTACATAGGACTTCAATATAACTGGCGAAATGTGTGTGTACGATTAGGTGCACGTCTGCCCAACCCTTCGGGGCTTTAAGGCGTGACGTTATGTTATGTGTGAGAACTGACTGCCAGATCAAAAGGTGATAATGTTCTGACGACTACAAAAGGCGTACTTTTGGGTGCTGTAATTCTGAGCGGCAGAGGTCCGAAACAAAATTAAATGGCGTTGAGGCGACGATAATATGGCTTTTTAAAATCGGTGTATTTTGGCGCTATACAACTTTTTTTCAAAGTGAACCTTGTTTTGCGCTTTTATTCTAATACCGTTCTGTATACAACATTAAATGACTTTTTGCGAGAGCCCTTCATAAGCATAGCATTATCAGCCTATAATGTTCCCACTGCTGGGACACCGGCCTCCTCTCTATGAGAGGGAATGGGCTATAATCCACCATGCGGGCCCAGTGCGGGTTGGTAGATGGCACATGTTTTCGAATTTTTGGTTCTAAGACATGCCGGTTTCCTCACATGTTTTCCTTCACCGTTTTTCAGAGCCCTTAGACCTCCTTAATTCGGCCCTGTCGCAAAATCCGTTCTTAGCGAACGTCCACTAACTATAAACTACCTCACTGCCCAATATCAAGTTTGGAGCACAAAATGTTAAGGAGTTTCATCCAAACTTGCGAGAGCCCTTAGGCCTCCTTAACCCGGCCCTGTCGCAAAATCCGTTCTAAGCGAACGCCTACTAACTATAAAGTACTTCCCTGCCAAATTTCAAGTTTGTAGCACAAAAAATGACGGACTTTCATACAAACTTGCGAGAGCCCTTAGATCTCCTTAATCCGGCCCTGTTGAAAAATCCGTTCTAAGAGATCGTCTACTAACTATTAACTACCTCCCTGCCAAATTTCAAGTTTGTAGCACAAAAAATGAAGGACTTTCATACAAACTTGCGAGAGCCCTTAGACCTTCTTAATCTGGCCCTGTCGCAAAATCCGTTCTTAGCGGACGTCTACTAACTTAAACTATCTCCCTGCCAAATTTCATCTTTATACGTCAAGCGGTTTTCGATATTTCATGATGAGTGAGTGAATGACCTTTCGCTTTCATATATTTAGATGGATTTTTCATATTTAAACCTCTCTTTCGGTGCCAAATTTTTAGTGCAAAGAGTAAAGACAAAAGGAAAAATAAAACAAAATTAATTTTCATTCATTCCGACAACACTACGACTGCTAAAACCTATTTACGTAAATTATTTTTATCATAGAAATCGCGCATGAGGTTACCAACTAAATTTTAAATATTAATATCTTTTGCGTCTGTTGGTCGATTTTGATGAAATAAACGCTAAATAATACCCAGAAAAATGCTTCTTATTTTGTAATATTTAGATTTTTAATACAATGAGGGGTTTTTACGTGATGCGCGCACAAACGAACAGACAAACCGACAAACCGACAAACAGACAAACCGACAAACAGACAAAAATTTAAAAAAATATGTTTTTACTTTCTATCACTTATTTCTCGCACCTTCCAGTGATTTTTTTGTAAAAATCTGTAATGTACAGACACGGAAAGTCTACGATTTTATTATATGTATAGATTTTAGTTTTATTTTACGCCCCGAGGCTTCTGTATTATGTAAAAAAGAGATGAAACTCATTGAATATTCACATGCTTATGAATAACTAACTCTAGGTGATTTAATATTCTTCTTGATTAATATCTCAAAATTTTCACTTATTTTCTGTGTCATTCTACATTATATTATTCATTTGATTGAGTGGTAGAGAATGCACACGCATTCATGCCTACTTTCTTCACAGTCTATCATGATGCTAGAGAACAGAACGATGTTTCAAATACGTTTAACGACAAAGGCCCTTCCAACACACAGTGTGAATGCTATGCTCCTGACCAGACAATGTTCCTTTTGCTGAAGTGTCCGAAGTGTACCTAACGCCACGGTTTACGTGGCCATATTCGGGGCTTTGGAAAGAAATTTAAAAAAGTCGTATCATCGATACGAAAGGAGAACTGAGAACTTCACGTTTGTATCGTTTAAGTTGCAGACTCTGTAAATAAACAAACAAAACACTATCATTTTACCCGTGTATCTAACGGAAATCCTGGAAAAGGCCTTTGAGTTCAGGCATTGAGTCTAATAGCAAACAATTACCGACTTCTCGGAAGCCATTTCTAGAGCATCACGGACAACTAGACAATAACGTACACTTATCAACAATACGTTTTGTCTCCACTGAAGTGGTCCCGTTCTGCGGTTCTGTCTCACGATTCAATATAATTTGTTGTTGATCTTTTGTGAGCTAAGTGAAGTTGTACATCTCCTTTCAACACTCAGTTAATAGTTCTTAAAAATATAGTTTGTTAGAGCCCCGTTGTTCCAGTGGTCGTAAGTGGGTTCAATTAAATGGTCGGGCAAAGTGTTATTGGGTTTTTCCATGAGGAATTTCTCAGTACCACGGAATCTGGATTTGTGTCCGATTGATGACAATAGGCTCGCCCTCTATTACATGCGACTTAAACATAACTGGCGAAATGTGGGTGTACTATTAGCTACACCTCTGCCTAACCCTTGGGGATTACAGGCGTGAGTTATGTAATGCCTTGCGTTTTGGAGCACTGTCATGTAATTTTGATTTTCAAAAAGTGTTTAGTAGCCAAGGCATCAGTTTACACCTCACATCAATTCAGTCTTATAATTATTACAAAGAAATCTATAATCAATATCCTCAACTACTATACAAAAAACTTTCAGTTAGCACAATTCGTATTCTCTCTTCAATATGGGTAAGCACCACGTTCCATAATTCCCTTAGCGCTGCGGCTTTCGTTCTCGATTCCCCAGAGACTCCATCCACAGCGTATTACTGACTCGAGCGTCCATTAAGTGAGCAGAGGCACAAAGGAGCGCCGTCGTATCCGTAGGTTCAGAGAAAGCTTTGACGCAATTTGTTTAGTGCTGATTGACTATCGGAGGCTGGTTGGCGGACTTGATTGAACCATTTATATCTAAGAGGCTACATCCGGCGCAAACTGAAATTTTATTTTTGTTGGCTCCTTTCTCATTTGTTACCAACAGCACGATAGTTAAGAGATCAAGTCATGGGCTAAGTTACAAGACCACCTTAGACATCAATTTGCATAGTTATCATATGACTTGACCAAGATTATTTTTCTAGACTGAAAACAGAGAAATCGTATTTATTATATCTATCTTCTATACATATAATAAAATCGTAGACTTTCCGTGTCTGTACATTACAGATTTTTACAAAAAAATCACTGGAAGGTGCGAGAAATAAGTGATAGAAAGTAAAAACATATTTTTTTAAATTTTTGTCTGTTTGTCTGTTTGTCGGTTTGTCTGTTTGTCGGTTTGTCGGTTTGTCTGTTCGTTTGTGCGCGCATCACGTAAAAACCCCTCATTGTATTAAAAATCTAAATATTACAAAATAAGAAGCATTTTTCTGGGTATTATTTAGCGTTTATTTCATCAAAATCGACCAACAGACGCAAAAGATATTAATATTTAAAATTTAGTTGGTAACCTCATGCGCGATTTCTATGATAAAAATAATTTACGTAAATAGGTTTTAGCAGTCGTAGTGTTGTCGGAATGAATGAAAATTAATTTTGTTTTATTTTTCCTTTTGTCTTTACTCTTTGCACTAAAAATTTGGCACCGAAAGAGAGGTTTAAATATGAAAAATCCATCTAAATATATGAAAGCGAAAGGTCACTCACTCACTCATCATGAAATATCGAAAACCGCTTGACGTATAAAGATGAAATTTGGCAGGGAGATAGTTTAAGTTAGTAGACGTCCGCTAAGAACGGAATTTGCGACAGGGCCAGATTAAGAAGGTCTAAGGGCTCTCGCAAGTTTGTATGAAAGTCCTTCATTTTTTGTGCTACAAACTTGAAATTTGGCAGGGAGGTAGTTAATAGTTAGTAGACGATCTCTTAGAACGGATTTTTCAACAAGGCCGGATTAAGGAGATCTAAGGGCTCTCGCAAGTTGGTATGAAAGTCCGTCATTTTTTGTGCTACAAACTTGAAATTTGGCAGGGAAGTACTTTATAGTTAGTAGGCGTTCGCTTAGAACGGATTTTGCGACAGGGCCGGGTTAAAGAGGCCTAAGGGCTCTCGCAAGTTTGGATGAAACTCCTTAACATTTTGTGCTCCAAACTTGATATTGGGCAGTGAGGTAGTTTATAGTTAGTGGACGTTCGCTAAGAACGGATTTTGCGACAGGGCCGAATTAAGGAGGTCTAAGGGCTCTGAAAAACGGTGAAGGAAAACATGTGAGGAAACCGGCATGTCTTAGAACCAAAAATTCGAAAACATGTGCCATCTACCAACCCGCACTGGGCCCGCATGGTGGATTATAGCCCATTCCCTCTCATAGAGAGGAGGCCGGTGTCCCAGCAGTGGGAACATTATAGGCTGATAATGCTATGCTTATGAAGGGCTCTCGCAAAAAGTCATTTAATGTTGTATACAGAACGGTATTAGAATAAAAGCGCAAAACAAGGTTCACTTTGAAAAAAAGTTGTATAGCGCCAAAATACACCGATTTTAAAAAGCCATATTATCGTCGCCTCAACGCCATTTAATTTTATTTTGGACCTCTGCCGCTCAAAATTACAGCACCCAAAAGTACCTTTTGATCTGGCAGTCAGTTCTCACACATAACATAACGTCACGCCTTAAAGCCCCGAAGGGTTGGGCAGACGTGCACCTAATCGTACACACACATTTCGCCAGTTATATTGAAGTCCTATGTAGTAGGGGGTGAGACTATTGCCATCAACCGGGCACAAATCCAGATTCGCGCCAAATAACACCCAATCTCATTTTGATAAATCTCACGTGAGATTAGGAGGGAGACGAGGGGGTCAAGTCAAATCTCACGACATCCCACCAGGGGGGAGGGGCGTTGAAAAATAGCCTCACGTAATTAATGGACGCCCCCTAACACAAGCATCTCCGTGCTTAAAAGGTGATCATCATGGTGATCGGTGGTGATGGTGATCGTGAATCATGTGTGTGATAACTTTATGTAATTGAAATAAACATTTTTTTTAACACTGCCCGACCCGGTAATCGGTCCCCACGCTTAGTAGTCGCGCTAGCTACCACTAGACCAACGAGGCAGTCTTACACATGCACACCAAAATTTCCACGCGAACGAAGTCGCGGGCAACAGCTAGTAAAGTATTAAAAGAGACTGTGACCGACGAGTTAGTTTCGATGTTTCTTCGCAGGGTACAAACTTCGGAATCTGTTTTGTTATAAAACTCTAGCTATAAAGTCATCCAGTTCATAAATAACAGTTGATATAGTTTAAGCTTCACAATAACTAAGCAGTACCGATATCTATGTCGAGATAAAACTATTAGTTATTGAAAAGTCAAGCAGTTATCAGCTTAGCTGACTGGCTGAATTTCCTCTTTTCACGCACTAGTTGTTTAGGCGTTTTCTCGTTAAAAATAATAAACCATTGTTATTTTCAATTCTACGCTATCGTTTCTAAAAACAATTTACAAAAAAATACATTGTCATTCCATTCCAATACATTTTCGCATGCATCTCACATGGCCACACATTGTGTCCACAAAATAAATGCAACAACTCAACCTTTTCAATGAAGCAGTTTATGTACAGTTCACGTAGTACAGAAGGGTTCAATTCAATAAGTACGAGCTGTGGATGTGAATATCAATGCAATAAACGATTTAACTACATACTTCAGCTGATAACCCACGCATGGCATAAAATGTGATCAGAATACTTTACTTTAAACTTTTTAAAAGGTTGATTTCAATAATAATGAGATTTAAAATTAAGGGCTGCTTGCACCTTAAATCACTAAAACATTTAGAGCTAAACGAATGAATAAAAATCTTAATGACACAGACAGAATTTATTTTTTAAATATGTTTGGCGTACAACGCATTTAGTGAGGTATGGCCAGGGAGGAACTAATCAGAAAAAAAAGTTAAGGTCATTATAATTTTGCATTCCAAAATAAAAGTACGACTCCGCTACTGAATGTCGAAGTTTGAAATGTCGACGTATGTTAGTTCTAAAGCACAGGATCTCGATGTACGCCAGTTCGAAAGTTCACTGGAGCGAAGTATGAAATGCCTCCGTACTGTTACTGGTACTCCTACAACATTATAATTAGCAAATTTGTGTAAAAATAAATTTACTTCATTTTTTATATAGTGACAGACACGGATATTAGTAATTGTTTGTACCTATTATTATGATAAATATATTTAAACGGAAGTTTAACGCAACAATGATAAATAACACTGTGTGCTTACTATTTTACATTACAAATAGACAGTGCATTTTAAAAACATTAGGTTTACCAGGTACTATATTTATTGCAAAATTATAGAAATTGTGAGGGTAGATAGTATTTTTCCAAGTGTCATTAAAAGAACAAAAAAATTCAATTTTGGAGATTGAAAGAATTAATGCTAATATAAAGAAACTTAAATACAAAAAATCATGCCATATCCTAAAAATTAGAGAACAGTTATTAAAGAAGGATAACGTAGATTTAAAAGAATACATAAGTGGTATTCCGTACATAGCGTATATGAAGATTTAATTTTATATACAAAACTGAAATAAATTAAATTACTGATACTGTAACACATATTTAATCTAAATGATGTTTTAATAACGTTATTTATGTAATGATCCAAGCGCATTGTTTTTGTTTGGTTCTGGTTTAATTTGTTTTTGTCTTTTTAATAATTTAAAGATATATATCTATTTATGAATGTTTTTTGTTTATTACCTTTGTTCCAATAGCGATAGTGTCGATATCGAACTCAGAAAGCATACAATTGCGAATAGTCATATTGCACTCGTATGCTTTCTAACTAACGATACGTCGGCCTTGCATACTTCGCTCCAGTGAACTTTCGAACTGGCGTACATCGAGATCCTGTACTTTAGAACTAACATACGTCGACATTTCAAACTTTGACATTCAGTAGCGGAGTCTAAAAGTACTTTTACTCTTCAATTCTATTGAAATCGATCGCTGAAGCTATTTTCAATTAAGTAAATTAGGTAATTATAGTCCAGAGTTCGTGAGGAACGGACGTATTCAACTCTCTCGCAAAAATCTGTTCGCAAAAATACAATAAAAGTGCAACGAACTATGACCCATGACCTATGGTAATAAAAACTATTGTGGAGTGCAGTGTAAACAAATAAAAAAGTGATTAATATTAATCCGATCCGCACGTGCGCCGAGGTAAGCTCTTCACCACCTCGCGGAAAAGAGACGGGACGCGAAATCAAAATAATTCGTCCTTGTCGCGCCCGCGTTTCTCCGAAGGACACCTGCGTGGGCTCGCGGATTCGCGGAATCGAGGTCACAAATTCGTGGAATCAAACTCCCGAGCTTACCCGATGTCTCACCCGACACACCACGAATCAGCAAACGCATCGAACAACAAGTAAACAGCTGCGTTTAATTCTAAGAATTTGACTTTTGAACCAAATTGCAAACTCCAAAAAAGGTAAACAACTGTACTACCTATGCTTAAACAAATAAGAGCCAAACAAAAAACTTCTTGTGCTTGAACTGTTGGTATTATCATAATTTTTTATGACATTGAAAATCTCATGTGTACAAATAATAATCGCCATCTACTATAACACGAAAATAAGAAAAGTGATGTGTAACAATAAGAAACTGCCTCTAATTGTATTAGGAGATTTTAACTTTTGCTCCGCTAGTGTAACCGTACGTGATGACTTTGAATTGTTTCTTTCTGAATGTAATTTATTGCAGGAAAACATAATTTTTAATGATCTTGGCCGAATGTTGGACTTGATTATAGTTAACTCATGTGTAGCGGGAGTCTCAGTTTCAGCGTGTTCCGGCATAGTAT
Source organism: Noctua comes (assembly GCA_963082995.1). Taxonomy (NCBI): domain Eukaryota; kingdom Metazoa; phylum Arthropoda; class Insecta; order Lepidoptera; family Noctuidae; genus Noctua; species Noctua comes. The sequence goes on from OY720269.1 coordinate 1,393,222, forward strand.
TGCCTGAAGTCCACCACAAACCATTAGATATCGCTATCAATTTTATACACCTTTTGCTAGTAGTTTGAACAAAAAAAATAATATACTGTCACTTACGGGATATCTTCCGTGATTGTTCATTATTTTGAGCTCCCGATATTTCGAAAAAAAAAAAAAAAAAATATATATTATGGTATTATTTTTTTTAAACAGTGTTTAAAAAAAATAATACCTACCATTCAAATGACTCGACCACTAATACAACTCTAAAGCGTAACTTTCGTAAGGCAGACTTCTTAGTGTTATACTCTGAACTGGCTGGTATAGACTGGGACCCTGTGTATACATGTGTTGACGTCAATGCTGCTGTTGACGCCTTTTATGGGCTAATTAATAACATTATTTGCCAAACCGTTCCTCTAACAAAGACTAATACTATACGAATGAATTACCCAAAATGGTTTACATCTGCTACTATTAAACTAAATAACATTAAAAATCATTATCACAAGCTCTTTAAATTCAATGATAACAATCAACTAGATTATGCATTCTTTTCATACTACAGGCGTCTATTAAAGAGAAGTATGGAAGCAGATTATGCTACTTACACTGACTGTATTCAGTCTAATATTAAACGTGACCCAAAAACATTCTGGACGTTTGTGAAAAGTAACAGAGAAAATAATGAGCTGGCTACCTTTGGAGACATGTCACCAATGCAAGTGGCAGATGCGTTTTCTAAATACTTTAGTAGCGTTTTCCTACCAAATTTACCATTATTAGATCCTAAAATTGCTATCGCTACAGCAAATATGACTCCTAATAACCTGTCCCATCTTGTACATATTGATTGCATTCATGAATCTGAAATCCGTAACGCTATGACTCGACTTCCTCCGAAATCTACTCAAGGCCCTGATGGGATACCGCAGTACGTGGTCAAAGACGGCTGTGAAATTTTTAAATTGAAACATATTTTTAACTTGTCAGTTACGTCAAATACATATCCAACAGAGTGGAAAACATCCAAGGTAATCCCGGTACATAAAAGCGGCCCAAAAAGTGATATTAAAAATTACAGGCCAATAGCTGTTTTATCCATATTTGGAAAAATCTTTGAAGCGGTACTTTTCAGGAAAATATATTCCAAACTTGAACGGTGGTTTGCGGAGGAACAGCATGGATTTCTTCCAAATCGTTCAACCGTGTCTAATCTTCTAAATATAACTACATTGTTGGCCAAAAATATCGATGACAGAAAGCAGATTGATGTCGCTTATTTCGATTTCCAGAAGGCTTTTGACCGAGTTGATAATGATATACTTTTGAGTAAATTGGCTTTGGCTGGATTCTCTAAAACGTCACTTACATTCTTTGCAAACTACCTATGCGATCGTAAGCAATATGTTACATTTGATAATGCCAATTCGGAATGCTATTCTGTCACTTCTGGCGTAGGCCAAGGTACTAACCTCGGTCCCCTGTTTTTTCTAATAGTAGTTAATGATCTACCCAACTACATAAAACACTCCACAGTATTGATGTATGCCGATGATGTCAAAGTTGCACTTCCCTTAGCTAAGGGTAGTGATTCAGCCGCACTCCAACTTGACATCGACAATATCCACAATTGGTGCGTTAAAAACAACCTTAACCTGAATATTAGTAAATGCTCAATCATGACATTCTCTAAAGCCACACAACCCATGCTCAATATCTACACTTTAAACAAGGAACCCCTGAAACGAGTTTCTACCGTGCGTGATCTGGGTACTAACTTTGACCCACACCTAACGTTTAACCAACACATAATACTAATCTGCAACAAGTCCCGCAAAAGTCTTGGTTTTGTTTTGCGACAGGCTAAAATTTTTAATAATCGGCAAGCCATAACCCTAATTTATAACTCTTTCGTCCGCAGTTTGCTCGAAACCAACAGTGCAATTTGGAGCCCTCATGAAAAAGGCTATAAACTGACAATTGAAAAGGTCCAAAAGTCTTTTATCCGCTTCCTCTACCTCAAATTATATGGGTTTTACCCATATATGTACCCTACGCCATTCGTGTTAGGTATGGTGACATACCAGAGCTTAGAAGTCAGGAGAAATCTTGCTCTCATTAAATATGTCGTCCGCCTTATTCGTGGTTCCCATTTTAATTCGCATTTATTACAATATATCTCCTTTAACATCCCACTACCTATCAGACACACTCTTCGCCCACGCCAACGTCCTCTTTTTTCAATTCCTCAAACCAGCACCGTAACCCTTATGACAAGCCCGCTATTTCTAGCTCTTACCCATATTAATAACATTTTAATGTTTGACGAATCCATGGATATTTTTACAAGTACTGAACTGAGACTCCTCAGCACTGCTTCTCGATACCTGGAGTCCATTGCTACTCCCAGTACTATCTCCTCGGGGTAAACAAATTATATCCTAATGAAAAATAAAAATATATATGTATATACAGTTTTATGATGATGCCACGAGTTTTGTTAATTTTTATTGTTATTTCATTGTGCTTATTCTGTCTACTAAAAATGTTTTGTTTATTCTTCGCGTCTACCATATTGTTTACTTTATAATTGTATTACTATTTTTTATTTTTTATTCTGATTTTTATGTTCAACCAATAACTTGTATGTTTGGTGTAAACTGTAAGTATAAGTTGGTTATAAATAAATAAATAAATAAATAAATAAATTAAATGTCGATTTACGATTGGTACGATCACACGTATATCGTAGCGATCATGAAGTTATATCATGTTCTTAGTACCTTCTTCCTTTCTTTTTCAGTAAAACAAGGTCATTTTACAAGAAAGTGTTACTTTTAACTAAAGCCCTATAGCGTCATCACTCTGTAACGTTGCTCTGTTGGGGCACAGACTGCCTTTCTGTGCGAGTTCGGGTTGGCAGATCATGTTTCATTTATCTGTATTTTTGGCCCTGAGGTATGCTGATTTCCTTCACAGTTTTCAGAGCAAAGCCGAATAATCGGTAAAGAAACGGTTATTTTTTTTTTTAAAGAAAAATAGTATTTTTCAGTTGAAAAGCCAAGTTCCTTATCTCGATCGAATATTGGAAATGCCAAATATAAGGTCGAAGTAATAATTATTTGACCAATAATATTTTTGACCGCATGCAAAAGGATCATCAGAAATAGAATTCAAATCCGAATAACTGGGTTAAGCTCGCCATTGTACATAAGCTATATTGTTGCAATTTGTATGTAATTTTTTTTGTGTGCAATAAAGAATAAAGAATAAATAATTCAGTCCTTCGGAAATACGGGTAACGTAAAAATTAAACAAGGGGAATAAAACTAAAGGCAAACGGCAATTATTTGGGCAATAATTTTACAATTTAATAAAACAAAACGCATTTTATCAAAGCATCATTCAAACGTACAAACAGAAACCTGAATTAAATTATTCTAATGTAAATAAACACTTTGGTTTTGTTTCACAAGTCCAGAATAGTGTAATAATGTCTTTTACCTCCCTCTTTACCTCAATAATGCAAAGAAACAGAGCGTTCTCAGATTTCGAGAGAATAGCTGAATGACAATTAACATTGACATGTTTCAGGTGTGTGATGCGCTTTCCTTGTTCTGAAGAGATTTGTTTAATTCATGAATCAACCAGCTTTACACAAAGTTTCCTAACTATTTGTTGTTTGTACGAGTTTCGTGTATTTGTTGGATATTGTTGAATTAGGAACTCTCTGTTAGTAAATGGTTGAAATGGTTCTACTACTTGAAATTGTATGTGTGTAGTTTATCTCATAGCTAATAGTTTGAAAGCATACCTCAAGTAGTACCTGGTGGGGGCACGTCATAAGGGACGAGTTCTGACGGGGAGAGTCTGAATTACAATAACATGTAAAAAGTCTGCCAAACTGCAAAACCGTTTTATTATAAACTATCGTATAAAAACAGTGACTTTACAGAAAGAAAGACACACCCCTGGAAAATTGAAAAGATATTGTTCTGTATTGTCTGTTAATGACAAGTGCCAGAAAGTAATAAATGAGCAGCTTGTTCCGGGAAAACACTGTTTCTTGCCAGACGCTAATAAATGACACAACATGGCACTATAAATTCTGATTAATTTTATGTAATATAAATAAACTGTATTGGCGCATTTCCATAACATAGTCTTACTTTAACTTCACCAGCATTTTCTCAGGAACGCGTGGAGGTATCAAGTTGTTTATTTATATCTATACTAATATTCTAAAGAGATAAAATTGATTTGTAAGTTTGTATGTAGGAGGTAATCTCCGGAGCTAATGATCCAACTCTAAAACTTTTTTCACTGGTAGAAAGCTACATTTTTCGTGGGTGCTACAGGCTATAAATCATATTTATATCATGCATATTAGCTGAGCTAACACAATTTTTTCGGACAAAGTCCCGGGCGAATTGCTGGTATCAAATAATTAGGTCTATGATCCCGCGTAGCTAAAGCACATTTTGAAAGCAACTTAATACCCGTCCTTTACATGGAACCTATAAATACCTATTTGACCTCTACAACTCAATTGCTGGGTAATACTGCTGTTTGTTTATAATTATAGGACAAAGTGACAAATAAAAAACCAAAGAGCTTGAAATTTCACTTTATATACAATAATATGCTTTATGCAAACTTATCATTAACATTAAAATATTAGGTTGTAATACAAAATTAACAATAATTATATACCTAATAATTAATTACATCGTTAATCTGATTAAAATAGACCAAAAAAAATAATGCTACAATTCATTAATACTTTAGTTTGACTAGATTGTAATTACATTTAAAACTATCTGCTTTTTTCAAGCACATGAATGTTATAAAAATAAATAAATGTAGGCTATAGTATAAAGTCTTGTGTTTTGCTTAAGAAAAAATAGTTTTCTACAGTATTTTGCTTGCAGGCTCAAGTAGCGTATGATTAGTGTCAAGTACTGAGATCCATCTGTATTAAGAATGCTAACTAAATCAACAGAAACTTACAATTTTAAGTTACGTCGTCTGTACTTGGTGGATGGTCTGAATTGATTTAGAAAAAGCATCAAAAGATGGCGTGGTTTTTAGTATTAGTCACTGGTGGTGAGTAACGTGACCTCTATTTATGTACACTTCAGCTTTCTAGAGAAAACTTCAGTCAGTAACTGTTTTCTCTCGTTGAGATCGTGTACTTACGTTAAATGTAAGATGAATAAAATTAAGTTACAATGTAGGCCTATTTTACAAAAATAATTAACAGAAAAAACAATCATTTTAGTAGTTTTACAAGTTTTCTCTGGTATAATAATTATTAGTCCCAATTTAATATCTTAAACATAATTCTACTATTAAAATAATCATAATTAGCGTATTGGTATTTAAAACTACAGGTATTAAAACGCCTATAGATAGGTATTTAAAAACTGTTTCAAATTTCCACCGTGTAACGCCATCTAGTTTCGGTCAAAAACACTTATTTTGCGTTGACTCACCATTTTTAAGACAGATGGCGCTTTTAGTAACGAACCCGTGTGTAGCAACCTCGCATAAAACTTTGTTTTTGGCATTGATGTAAGCTACTTAACTTGTAAGCTTTATTTTTTTTAATTGCCTTTATGTCGGTACCATCACAATGCTAATAACATTCTCTCTTTACTTATTTTAAAGATGCAGTACTTAAATAAACCAACAGTGGAAAGTTCTTTCTAAGTAAATTCGACGTTGAACCGCGCTTTGCGCTCTAAAAAAAACTGCTTTCGGCAACGTTACTTTCAATTTTACAGCTAGTATTTAATTTTATTCTCACATTCATTGTTTTATATCTTAAAAGGTAAATTGAAGACTTTACAAAAACTGAGGCGTCTTTTGGTAGCGGTCCTTCCATCCGTTGTCCCTGAAGGAGGAGGTTCTGTTGGCTCTCCCGTATCGAGTGCTAGGCGGTCCACTAGTCCTTCCGATCTGGTTGTTACTGCTCCTGAAGGTGACCGTGGTACAGGTTCGCATGCTAGACGTGTTGGATTTTTGACGTAGGCCTTGCATCTGAGGGTAGATAAAAAGGTAAATGATAGTAGTTTTTAAAATTACTCAGTTTTAAAAGTATCTGCAGCATATTCTAGCACAACCCAAAGACTGATCCAGACTAGTATTTTCGTAAATGAAGTATTAAAAAAGAAAAATTGCTTTCGCGGGACGCCTGGCAGATGTGAAACATCGAAATTATTTAGTACAGGTCATCTGACCTCGTGCTCTGACTGAGTAGCGGTGTATACAAACTTCGTAACTAACTTTTACGTAGGTACTCAATCAGATCTTCATTAGTTCAAAAACCGCGTTAGTTTTCGCAAACGCGATCATGCTCCTTATCTGTAATAGTATACGGAACAATTTCGTATGCAAGTATATTTATTTATTTGTAAACGCGATTGTTCTCCTTATTTATAGGAGGTCACGGGCCAATTTCCAATGCTAGTATTTTTTCTTCCAACAGGACTTGGAATAGAAGTAGAAAGTTCAATCGTCTGTTAGTAGATATTTATTTGTAAACGCGATTGTGGTCCTTATTTATTTTATACGTAGGTAGGTATATTACAGCTGCATCGGGCCGCAGCACATCGCTTTTCTTTGCGTGAAAGTGTGGTGCGCCCGGCTGTAGGGCGCAATGGTTCATACATTATGACGCTAAGTAAATACAATTTAGTAAATTAACAAAAGTTTTCAAGTTAGTACTTTAATCTACTCGTTTATTACCACATCAAAGTTAACTTAGGCAAATATTACTAAGCACTAAAACTACAAGCATTACACAAAGTTTTAATTAATTAATTTTAGAAAACACAAGAATGTTCTAAGAGCACACGAAATTGAAAGCAAGGCTAAGTAATAAAATTAGTGAGGTTTCATGCTAATTACAGAACCAACCGAAACTATTTAAGTTTACATGACATAATTTGATCATTTTGCGAGAACTAAATGTAATAATGCGTCACGTGAGGTCGCAAGAGCGATAAAAATTGGTAAGAGTAACATTTTGTAAAATAAATTGCATGTAGCAAAATATACTGCCTCATTTAGTCAGTGGTTGCAATCGCTACTGATGAGCATGAGGTCCGGGTTAGATTCACGGGTCGAGCGAAGTGTTCTAGTGTGCAGTACCAACCCAGAACCAGGATTGGTGCCGTTGCTGGCAATAGGCTCGACCCCAATTCCGTGAAGACTAAACATGTCTGGCGCTGCCTGAACTTTTAGAGGTTACAGGCTATGTAAAGTTTATGTAAGATTTAATTTAAGTCTCTTGACCAATCAGCTTTATTTGTCTCTAACTTTTGTTCTATCATGCTGAAATCAGATTTTTGTGGAAAAAAGACCATTCAGTCGAAGTTTGAAGTGGGTTATAAAGGGTATCATAATTAAATGCCGCGGATTTGTAGGAGTCTAGATTGTTAATGAACAGGGTAGTGCCAAAACACTATTGAGTTAATCGAAAGATTGGTATTTGACTTTATCGATGGTTTTCTGTAAACTTACATGGAAATGAGTACTAGAGTTTATGTTACCCGGATCGTGGCAGATGAGCTTGCGGAGCGACCGGCGGAAGTTGCGCGTCATGAGGCAGTACACGATGGGGTTGATCGCTGAATTCGTGTGGCCTGGAAAAAGTGTAAAATGTTGTTTTAAGCTCTACTTTTCCACATACAGCTACTAAAAAATTCATCAAAATACACCAGTACCGTTGATGTCCTGAGGTGATGAAACTTGCGATGCAACTAGTCACAAAAAGACACGTAGATGCGTCACTTGTTATCGGCACGAGAGTACCACTAGTCGCGTTTTGGTGACACATGGCTAAGCAATTTCTTCATTTGTTTTTTTCCCCAAATAAGGTAAAATAAACTGCCTAGGATAATATTTTTAGTTTTTTTAGAATATCAGAAGAAGTAGATTAATAGAAACTTGTTATAAACCTACTGAATCTGATTAAATTGTTTCATTAGCAACTAGGCAACAGCTAGTTGTACCTGTTGCCCGCGGCTTCGTTCTCGTGATAATTTTGATGTGTATGCGTAAGAAAAAAAAGAGCATATTAAGATTATATCCTTTCCCAGGATATAATCTATCTCCTTGCCAAATTTCATTACGATCTGATCAACAGTTTAGTCGTGAAAAGGTAACAAACAAACAGAGTTACTTTCGCATTTATAATATTAGATAACTTAGAAAATATTCAGTAATAATTGACTTTCTAAAACTTAATTAAAACCTCACCAATAACAATAGTAGTAATTCATTTAGTAATAGACTTCGCATAGATCGCTCCACCGGTTTCCACCAGTTCCAACTGGATAATCAATTATGCTGTTAATTCATGCATCCACATAATCTGGATTACAGAAGATAAGCTGCTTTAGGAATCTCGTATTAGACTAGTGAATAATTAACAATAATCAGAATTATTGGCGTATTGATTCGAATGTTATTTATTTATTTATTTATTTATTTACACTTCAAGCACAAAAGCACATAGGCGGACTTAATGCCAAAGGCATTTTCTACCAGTCAACCTTTAACCTTTGTTATCGTCATGAGAATCATCATGGTTTACTTCTATGCTATGTTTTTGTCAGATTTTTTATGGTTATAATCATGGGTGTAAAAAGACCCTTCCCGAAGCTGAAAGGCACTTGTTCTCTGCATCATTTTTTTTTGTTCTGGAGCATCCCTCTAGTTACGAAGATATTGGAGGTCAATTTTCCAACCTTTCCGCAAGTTAAAAAAAAAATTGTGTGACGATCTGATCATGTTTGCGGGGCTCACATGGCCGGAGATCGCACAAGATAGAGAGGTATGGAAGAAAAAAGGCGAGGCCTTTGCCCAGCAGTAGGACACCACGCAGGCTAGCAAAAAAAAAGTTAAATACCTCCATGGCCCTGTATCAAACTTTTCAACGCATGTGCACAATGTTTGAGTGCGTTACATTGAGTCCTACCGTAAGCTGTGATTTTTCACCCCAAAAAAAGTCGTTTCCCAGCAATAATTTTTGCGTAGAGTTACTTAGATTGATGTACAGAATGCTTGGTTGACGGGTTCGTGAAGGCTCCGTTTACACCTTGTAGTTTCAACGACCTATTTTGATAAGACGTAGATCGGTTCAACAAAATTAATTTAGTATTCATGTTAGTCCGTACGACATCGTGATCGTGTTTGCTGAAGTAATAACCGTAAAGTTAAATTGCACAAACGCACATTAAGGCTGCTAGAATCTGTTAAACAATTTTCGGTTATTTGATTGAAAACTGATTCCAGCTTGGTTAGATTACGTGATGAGATTATGTCGCGAATTCGTTTTTAGCGAATTAAATACAATATTTGTTGGGGTGTGACATTCTAAGAGTTCTGACATTTGGGTAAGATGACTATAACTAAAAAATAATGACTACAATAATGTAACGAGAAACACCTGGATATGTGACGGAGAAAGGCAAGTATGAAAAATAAACTCGGCTAAGTGCGCGTCGCAGTCGCGCATGAAGGGTCCCGTACCGTCGTAGTAGGGGAGGCCCCTTTAATTTATAAATTAATTTTATTATTTGTTGATAAAGCGGCAACAGAAATACACATTCTGTGAACATTTCAGCTGTCCACCTATTACGGATCATGAGATACAGCCCGCTGTCAGACAGACGGACGGACGGATGGACATCGGAGGCTTAGTAATGGGGTCCCGTTGGTTACTCTTCGGGTACGGAACCCTAAAATGCCCCGGGTAGTTTGGGGCTGAAAAGATGATTGAGTTGGAATTCTAATTAATATGTATAAGTTAATACTAACCCAGTAGCAACGTATAAGGCAACATCGCCGAGACGGACTCCACATTGACAGCATTCACATCTATCAGCAGCTGCAGAATGTTGTACGGAAGCCAGCACAGTGCGAACAGCACAGCCAGGAGTAGCAGGATCCAGGCCACCCGTTTCCTTTCTCGAACGATCCTTAGGCGCTGAAATTGGTTTTAAAAAGGGTCTAAGTAAACATTTGTAGTTTTTACCTTCAAGGGGCCAGGGTAGCTCGCGAAATTCCCTAGGATTTTTGCAATTTGCAGGTCAGTGTTAGGCTATTTGTGAAACAAAATACGATTTGCGACCGTAACACGTATTTAGTTACAGAATTACATAATCTACGACTATTTCCTGAAAAAAACACTCAATGGAAATACATTGACAGAGGGTTGTATTGATTATTTTAACGACTATCACTCTGCAAAGCCACATTTGTTACGGTCGCGAGTCGTATTTTAATCAACATACATTCCGACACTGACCTTCAAATTGCAAAAAAACGTAAGAAAATTGTAATTTCGCGGGCTACCTGGTGCTTATACCTTCACGGTACTATAAAATTAGTGGCTTTTAAAAATAAGTTACAAATAACTCTTCCCTAATCCTAGAATATTTTGTTAGGACGTCTAAAGGTACCTCTGAAACAAAACAATATAACTTTATGAAAGATATATATTTTTTTTATTATAAAATAAACAAAAGACTATTACTAATGAAACTCAGATTCAGGTGTTTAAATAATTCGGGTTGATTATAATTATAATTAGTAATTAAATAAGTAATTTATACGTCTCAAGTGAGTGTGTCCTCCACAACTCGTTATTTCGTAATACGATTCCCCTTGGTATTCATACACGTAGCTACCACAAAATATTCAGTATAAGGTAAAGATTTTCAGCCATAAAACTATTTAAACGTATGTATTTTGCTAAGATATTTCTACAAGGATCTTTTATAATGCAATTTACTCTATTTTTTAAACAATCGGTTTAGACGGCTCTTATTTATTGTACTCGTAGGTAGGCCACAGGTCTATTAAATGTTATATTAAATTAACTTATGATAAATATTAATATTGACCTAGACTACCTACATAATTTGTGGTTTTCAAGATGCTCTCAAAGCATCGTAGTATACAATAACCAATCATATTTGAATATACATCAAATATTGATATGCTAAGCAATCATCAATTTGAATTTTATTCGTATAGTGTTGAGGACCGACTGGCATTACTGGTTTATAATAGAACTCACACTATGACACTGCAAATGCTTTGGTTACTATGGGGATAGCCAAGTTTTCAGTATTTTATTATTTATCTTCCACAGCTGAATAACCTTCAAATACTTGCAAATAACGCAACATAACATCACGCTTGCAATCCCTGAAGTCAGGCAGAGGTGTACCTAATAGAACAACCACATTTCGCAGTTGTGTTTTGAATCCCATGTAATAAGCGGCGAGCCTATTGCCATCAACCGGGCACAAATTCAGACTGCTACTCAGAAATTCATGATGAAAAAACCCAATAACATTTTGCCCGACCCGGGAATCGAACCCAGGACCTCAAGCTCAGCAGTCGCGCTTGCGACCACTCGACCACGAGTCACACTAGCAAATAAACTTGGCCAAAATCATTCAGCCTTCTTTATCATTCGAAGATCGTTTCTGCGCATGTGGATAGCATCATTTCCGAAAGAAAAACTCAGACAGTTTGCTTTGGCTAAATTTAGAGTTTAGACTCAAAACTACAAAGCAAAATATAACAGCAAGGAGTTAAACGTACATTTAAATCAATATCAATAAGACATTACAGCGATTTAACGATTACCATCGACACTGAGTATACAAATTTCAAAATTTGATTTACGCGAATAACCTAGACTGTGAGCGAAGGAAATCCGAAACAATGAATTTTATGAGCTGTAAAAGTCGACGTGAAGTTTTTTTGGCGTTCCGTATGGAGATTCGGAAGATAACTGTGAAGCTGACTCATCGATGATCGTAACTAGTCTTATCTACTACTCAAGAGTTACCTGCAGAAAAATATTTGCAAAAGACCTCTCTATTACGTAGCTTAAAATATTTATTCTTGGAGTAAAAATCTAATGTCGTTTAAGTAATTTTAATGATTTCTTCATATTCTCATGCTATGTCGAAATAACAATCATAACTTAAAAGTTCTAGTATAAATAGTTATTTACTATCATGCTAAGGTTAGATAGATTATAAATAACGTCGATTAAATGTGTATCCATCAATCAAAATCAGGATATTTGTATTGGCATAATATTTCATATCGTGTATAACCCACAACTGCAGGATAAAGTTTATTACCAGTTACTGATTCTTTATTCCAAACACTGTAAATCAAATGGAAGTTTAATAGCATCGATACCTACAGACCATCATCTGCCTAGCCTGTTCCCAACCATATTGAGGTCGACTTTCTATCTATCTGCCTATCTGACCTCCACAAGCCAGTTACCTACTGTGTTACACGATACCTCTTCGTTGTAGGACTGGTTGTCCGACTTTCTGCCTTATACCTGCCTTCTGTAATGACTGTTAAAGGTTTACAAACGACAACCAGAACCAACGGTATAACGTGCTTTTCGAGGTACGGAGGAGTCTCGGTATGTTAGTGATAACCCATTTATGGACCAACCTCGGCAAATATTGCTTAACCTGGAAGATAGAGCCCCTTCGATACCTACGGAACGTGAGGTACTAAAGATCTGTCTCGTTCATGACAACATTTTACCTGTTGCCCCTCCAGGGTCAACATTTAATGGCCAACAATAATGCTGTCATAAACCTGTTGAATAAAGGATATCTTCTTTAATTTACTGACGTTATGGCCCATCTCGTGTTTATTTCTGGCAACATATCCATCTGTATTTTCTTTTTATTCGTGAAAGACTTTTATTGGGTTTTCGGACAAAAGGAGCTTTGATGTTGAAAGGATTTATTTTCAGAAGTAGTTTGGGCAGTAAAACTAAGTGCGTTAAGGCATTTGAATATTATTATAATTTGAGACTTGTTGGAATAAGTTGAAATTATAAAAGACGATGACTGAAGAATGATAGCGTAATCTAAATTATTTCATCACCATTAAAGTAGTGTGTAAAGGCACCTAGTTATGAACTACTAACATTATGCACTCCATAAGTAGGTACCTCTGCATCAAAAATCTTGTTAAACAATTTGACGGAATTTTAATTGTTCAACATAATATTAAAACAAACTGTAACAAGTTTTTTATACTTCCTGTCGTACAGTTTGACGACTTTCTCATAAACGTTTAGTATTAAAATAACATTTTTGTTGTACAAGCTTGTCTTTGATCATTTTGGTTTTAATGCTATTATTATTAGTATCGTTCAAATTGAATCGGTTTATGTTACTCTTCGAGTGTGCTACCTACCCACTATTTTTACATTTTCGATTATCCACATCCTAGTAAGGTTCTTAAGGCTTCGTTATAAATATATTCCATCGTACTTTTAGTTCTGTTTTCAGGTGTCTAGAGTAGTTAGTTGTACAAAGATAGTTGTTAGTTGTTCTAATCTTGCGTAACTTCTGTTTTAATCAATTAGCTAGTTTCTTCCCGGCAGTTTCACCCGCATGTCATCATTGTCCTGCCCTTATCCCAATTAATTTCGGATCGGATCTCCCACTAGGTGGGCCGATGATCTGGTGAAGGTTGCGAGGATGCGCTAGATGCGAGACGCACGGGGCCGGTCAATGTGTCACCACATTGACCGGCCCCGGTCGCACGGTCCACTTGGGGGAGGCCTATGTGCAGCAGTGGACGTTTTTCGGCTAAAATGATGATGATGATGATGAATTCTAATAGAAGGCTGCCATTTTTTAAATAACAGAAATATTTTATCGTTTTATAAAAATACTTTTGTTAGTTTAACTTCTAAATCTTTTGGTTGACCGTACTTTCCCAAGACATAACTTTGTTTATTTTATTTGTGGTCCCAAAATACTACTCAAAAATAATTATTGTATTTATAGGTGGAGTCCGGGACCGCGGTCCCGGTCCCAAAAGCCCCACGACCCATCATTTCAGCCGGGAGACGTCCACTGCTGACATAGGCCTCCCCCAAGAAACAAAATAAAATAACGGAATTAATTTCTTCCCGAACACTATTACCAATATAACAAACATTTGCTTATTTAGATACCTATATTATTTGTGTAATACTTCGAGTGGACTTATCAAAACTTGCGCCCCTATAATTTCTCCTAAATAATTCCAGAAGAAATTATTATGGTCTAATGGATTATTATTAATAATTCTACAAGTTACTAAGCTTATTACCTAGATATCTTAGGAGTATTGAGACACTGAAGACGTCTGTGAAATAATTTAGGTACCTTACACAATTATTTTAAACTAGAAATAGTTTAGTGATGGCAGAGATGTTAGTCTTCCGTTACTTAATGTTTACTAGGTATTAACTGGTTCCTTTAAAACAACTCTGGCTATCAGGAAAATCTAAAGGATTAAATCATAAAACTGACAGCTGATGAAATTATGTAATCAACATCTACCTAGTCTTTTCCCAATACGTTGGGGTCAGCTTTCAGTCTAAAATGCCGTAGCATATTTAGTATTTTTGAGCAAGTGCTCTAAAATACTGAATTCGGGTACGGTTAAGCATCGCATCACAATAAATACGAGTAGTTAGTTCCGCAGCCCATCTACTGGGTAACACAGCACCCATCGGTAAGACTTGTCTCTCGACTACCCGTACCGACTCACAAAGATCTACTAGTGGCAGGCATATGTCATTAAAGTCTCACATTTTATTGCTAGGTAATTTTACTACTCGAAAACGTTTAAGACCGTCATTTAATTTTTAGCCATTCATTAATGTTTTATTTACTACCTACATCCATTGAAGTCTCTTATAATCCAAAAGCTTTAAGATTTTTTTCAGTCACCATCAAAATTCAAAGAAACACTTTCAGCACTAAGAAAATATTTGCATTGATACAAGTACTAAGTAAAAGGAGAATATAGAGGCGCAAATATCTAGAACAAATATGAGATATTATTTTACAAGCCCCATTTCGTTGTTTGTGAGCAAATATTTGCACCCAACCCAGAGTCTATTCAAATCCTTGTTTCTGTATTAATGTTGTTTTCACTTTGATAAATATACCTTATGGGTAGCCTTTACCCACCAACTACTTTGGACTTGACTTCCAGTCTAACCGGATGCAGCTGAATACCAGTATTTTACATGGAGCGATCTGAACTCCACAACCCAATTGCTTAGAAATTTATAATGGACCAACAATTACTAATACTATACAAAAAAAAAGTTGCTTTGCAAACTGAACGTAACGCGAAGAATTTAAAGTTCTTTTTCTAAATACACCTAAATGTTTACATTTTCAGAAATCCAACCGCGAATGAAAAACAGACGTGCCGTTGGTGATGATATTAAACAACACCCTGTTTAAATGTATTGTGGGTAACTGTGGGATGTAGTATGTATACGAGTTATACTATTAACGAGGGCCCTACGGGATTTGTGTCAAATCGTCGTTGGATAATATCGAATTCATATTTACTAAACCTATATCGGTTTGATGTTACGACTCAGGGACAACCATGTTTGTTCTTAACGTATGCGAGCTGGATAGATTATTTGTACATTAACTTGTTGTTAGTGCCTTCTCTGATTTATCTGGGCTAAAAATGTTTGATTTGAAAACCAAATTGGGTGTGGGTATGAGAATTATCATGGTATCGGTATTACCTAAAAGCGGCCTGTCACTCAGCGCCTCCTGACACTTATTTATAACATCGATTAAAATAAAAATCAATTGCCGTGTGTTAGTCTCGCAATTGTCTGCTACCGTTGGTATGAAAGAATAGCTATATACTTTAAAAAATATTCATTAGTAAATTGCCCCCGTGAGGAGCTCGTGGGTAAATAATAACAGCCACTCGGGTCGATCTTCAGGTTAAGCCCTGGCTAGGTTGGCCCGTGGATGGTGGCCCTGACCACTCATTACATATCGAGCTTCCTCCGTGCCTCGGAAACCACGTTAAGCCGTTGGTCCCGGCTGTAATTAGGAGATCTTTGACAGTCGTTACATGTAGTGAGTTAACAGAAAGTCAGACAGCCAGTATTACCCGGGGGTATCGTATTACCCAGTGCTAACTAGATAGGCAGTCCATGTACAACACTTGTAGCCAGCTTCATTCGGTTAGACTGGAAGCCGACCCCAACATAGTTAGGAAAAGGTTAGGCAGATGATGAGTAGATTGCACCCGTGCAAAGCCGGGTCGGGTCGCTAGTATTAAATATTAATGGAAAACTGACGTTTGTAAATTTAAGTTTAAACGTTTAACAATTTGTGAAAAAAAAATGAAGTGAAAATGTGTTTTTAATTGTATCAACGTTTACATAAACGTCGACACAATTAAAACACATTTAACGATACACACACGAGGTCTGTTATTAAAATAACTGTTAATACCAAGCTCGTTTTGGAACAATTTTACTGTCATTGTACCTACCTTTAGTAGGTAGGTACGGCAGCTTGTTCTTAGATTCAAGAATTTTTATAATTATTATGATAGATACCTACATCTTATTTTGATACGAGGTGGATTGGTGATTTTGATTTGGGCACCATTCAGATCAAGCACTAAAACTAGAATGAAAAACAAGAATCATTTCCTAACTAGCTCTGTAACTCTTTTGCTATTCCTGCTATAAGATAATCACCTTTATTATTATCAAGAACATAAAATTTAATTTACCTGTTGACTATTTGCACTGCCCTCCGTCTGGTCGAACGGCGGAAGCACAGAGCAGAGCCTGCGTCCCATGAGAAAGTAAGACACCACCACTATGCAGCCTGGAAAAAAAGATTATTACCATAAGACAAAACATATTTATATGATATCTTTGTAGGAGGACGCTGTCACATGAGAGGTGTCTGTGGCAGTGGGTGAAGTCAGGCTGTGAATGGCAATGATGATGAGCTATCAATGACCAGATTTGTAACCCAACAGTAAGTCATGAAGAGTGTTCAGTGTTTCGAAAACATAACATCACGCCTTTAAGCAGATCTATGGAAGTGAATTATGTTTAAGTCCCATGTAATAAGGACCGAGCCTATTACCATTAACCGGTAATAAATACAGACTATGTGGCTGATACTGAGATATTCCTGACACTTTGCCCGACCTGGGAAGCGAACCCAGGACGTCATGCTCAGTAGTCGCGCTTGCCACCACTAGTCCAATGAAACCAAAGACAATATGATGGATGGTAATAGAAATACAGAACATTTTGCTATCTGTGGTACCCAATAAACCAACGAACGAACTCTTACGAACCTATGTATTAACACTAATTATTATTATTTTTAACACTAATTTGCGAAATAACGAATAATGTTCAATGAACGAGAATTTGGAAAACACATACATTTTGCCGTAAAAAACGAGCATAATACTCTCAAAGTTGTTAAGCCTCTAGGAATTTCCGAAATATTTATCTATACAATTTTCCATCTTACGTATAAATATATTGAACTTGATTCTGTGATGTAACATTACAATAATAATGCCTTACAGAAGGTCTCTCCTTTTACAGAGAATGAACGACCATTGATTACTATGTTATCGTGTTTTCCGTCAAGTTTTTTTAAGATTCTTGACGTTTGTATAAATCTTTAAAAAATAATTAAATGACAGCTGTCAGGACTTACATAATTGATTGTCCGTCAACCAAGTCTTTGAATGTTAGAGCTAGACTAATTTTGATCTTGATCGTATGAGCATTAACCTTATTATGTTAATAGGCATTTTTTTACCATTTCCGGCATCCTGACATTTATTTATAAATATGTGAACAAAAAGAAACAAAACACCAAAAAAAACGAATAAAATGTATTTTTCATAAATAAACACTAACCTAACACCCGTATCTATAAACGGATTAAAAATCGTCGATACTATTACTATACTACTACTACTTGTTACTATTTAGTTACTTGAAGTTTGTTTAGTTAGTTCAAATGTTTGTATATTGCATAAAAATGGTTGCAAGTAACGTTTTTATAACTACAAGTAAATCTTTGATATTTTTAGATGCCACATTTTGTATTTCCAAAACTGGAATGAGATCGTATAATTATTATGTTTAGGAACAGACGTGATCCGGGCTTATAACAACAATATTACAGCATTGCTCACAATGCTCATAAAAAATTACACGAATTACCAAACAATTCATGTTGCTTACGCCACCATATTAATGGCTACTTATGGATTTAAGAAGCTTTATAAAATGCCGCAGCAGCTGACCCGCGTCAGAGGAAAAGAAAACTGGGTGTCGGAACAATAAGCCGTGGCTAAGGACCAGTAATTGAATTTCCCTTATAGCAAGCTTAAGTAAAGATGGCTTCGGGAGTAATAAATAATGAAGGTACATTAATTAATAGGGTATTATGTAAGTATAACGATCATACTATGAAGTTTCTAAAGTATCACGCTGTCGTTGTAGCTTTTAAGTGTAGTCACAATAAGACCAAATAATTTTGTTAAAGGTGCTCAAATTCAAAGTATTTATTTCATAGGCACTTTTGAATTGATAGAAAGTTGTCTGTACAGAAAAACGGACAAGAAATTGCATGGCTAAAACAACCCGTGAATTACAAGATTTTTGTAATTTTTCCTATGAGCGAAATAATTATAATTCGCGAAACGAATATCATTCGTAACACGATTGAACCTTCCATAATTTAAAATATTTTTATAGCTTAAAAACGATCGTTCTACATCCACTGAGGTCAATGGCCACTATTTAAGCTCAGGTACTTTGTTTCCGGCTATGACTTCTGGGACATTTTTGCATTTTTTATCTACTGAGATAAACCTACGGTACCTCACGTAAGTATTTTCCTAAGTACTTTTCAACCTTAGCGCTGAGATACGCTGAGAGCATAAGGCTGAAAAGTGGTCGACCGTCAGTGACCGCGGACAAACTACTTATGTTTATTTATAAAATTCTGTAGGACAACTAGATGTTTATCTTAGCTGTTATCATTAACCGTGCTGAAGTACTGCGACCGCGTGGATTACGGATAATTTCTTATCACAGAGAGGAGGCCTGTGTCCCAGAGCGGCGGTGGGAGCGATGTAGGCTTGTCATGACTTTGCTTATGTAGTAACTTTGTACGCAATTCCCATGATAAGCGCGTTTTGAGGGTTAGAGTCGTTTATCGTAGAGAAGTTCGAATAAACTTATATACCAATAACATAAAATTAAATTTAAAAAACGCAAGCGCAACAAAGAAAGGCGAATAAACATTTGGAAAGTCAGTAAAATGGCTGAGCTGGTTTTGATAAAACATGTCTAATAATAATTGTAATATACACATCATTTGCTTTCATTTGATACCCCACTTGGGTATATTTGAAAATATTTGATTTTTCATACCCACTTTCATCCCCCATAGCTAGTAAATGGATACACCGATTTTGATAAAACGTATCTAAGAACCATTGCCAAGAAACTAGCTTTCAAATAAAAAAAACTGCATCCAAATTGGTTCTCTCGTTTAAGAGCTACGGTGCCAGAGACAGACACACGCACACACATTGCTGTCAAACTTATGACACCCCTCTTTTTGCATCGGGGGTTAAAAACAGGACAATGCGAACCAAATTCGTAACAATAGAAGAACTGGTTACTAGACAAGCGAACTGTTAAAGAACTGTTGACTTTCCTAGTTCGCATGTGGCAAACTTGACAGTTCTGTCATTTGACTTCAAGACGTCACAAAGTCATGGAATAAAAAAAAATCTTTGACATTCTTCTTCTACTAACTTCTCTATATTATCACTTCGGTAAATGCAGATTTCCCACAACCTACAGGGACCTCGTCGGAAAACTCATGTCTCTATATTTAATGACCTGTAATTAAATGCGGGCCAGCGGAAACGCACAAAGCGGCCTTTGTCCAGCTTACGTTGCTTTATACCAATTTTAGATTTTGTCCTTAAGGGAAATAAACAAATTTTTCCAAAGGATTTGCAATTGGCAGACGTAATTGGTACCTACAGAAAGAGCTTCGCCTTTTCTTTGAAAATTAAACTTAAACCAGAAACGGCCAAGAAGTATTTGTTTCTTACTTATTTACTATTTAGAACCTAAACAACAATAAATATTACTAAACCTACCTAAGATTGCGTAAGGAAAATAATATTCTCAAAAATACCTACTTCCGCGTAATTTAATCCATATACAAACATGACACATCCGGAGATGTCAAAAAGCCGCAATACCGTTCCCAGAATCTCGTAAACGGTTGTCGGGAAATATTTGTGAGTGCGACATGTCATGCGTTATTTAATAAAACTGTTTGGCGCGTGATTTTCTGTCTGTTGGTAGATTTGTAGTCGGAACGACGCGAATAGTGTTTGTGAGGTAACACTTTCTTAAGCAATATTCCATAAAAGTATGCAAGTGGCAGTTGACTCGCGGCAAACAAAAAGTGCTGTCAAATAAATTATTAAATGGTCTTTTTATCGATCTTTGATCTTAGCGACATACACGCAAGTCATGGTAACCTAACCTTACTTAATATTATCGCAAAATTCACATTCCCACATTGCACAAATCTCCAATAAACCTCTGTGACAGACAGACAAAAAAGATCTTTTATTACGATTCTCCACAAAGTATAAAGCAAAAATTTATTAAATCTAATAAAATTCAATTAATCAATTTCGGAGACCTCATCGACGCAATTTCATTTCATCACTGCGGTGAAAGGATATAAAAAGATCAAAAGACAACATTGTTAAACCATTGGCATAGCTAGGGGTATCAATTAGTATTTCAAAAGATATCTATTGTGAGTAATGCAAAAGGCGTCTGTATTAACATGCGGCGCGGGCACATCGGCTGCGTTTGCAATATTATCTAGTGTATCAAGAAATTCTTTATCTTCATCTCCTATAAATACATAGTCAATTAACAGAAACCACAAACATGTAAACTAACAAAGCAACTAATGACTCCATTAATCGTTGTCCATTAGTCTTAGTTCAATGTCAGTTACAAGTCTATTCAACTTTGCATATACAATTTTATGAAGGTGCATGCGGGCAATCTTTCGAAGGCAATCTTCTCTTTTGATTAACATAAAATCACGCCTGTAAACCCAAAGGGTTAGAAAGAGGTGTACCTATTAGTACACACTCATTTCGCCAATTATGTTTAAGTCCTATGTAATATAGGGAGAGCCTATTGCCATCAACCGGGTACAAATCCAGACTCCGTGGCTGCTACTGAGAAATTCCTGATGGAACACTTAACACTTAACCCGACCTGGGAATCGAACCCAGAACCTTTTGATTACCCTTAAGGAACTCCTTCCTTTGAACTTTTCGTTGGGTAATACCTGGCACTAATGAGCCACCGCTGCGTTGCTCTTATAACTCAAATAAATAATTCATTTTAGTTTTACTTCTTCTTGTTGGAAACAGCAAAAACAATTTTCCAAGTAGGTATCTACTGCAAAGATATTTCTCAACAAATTAGAAAGACGATAGGTAGTCGAGTCGAGCGCCTCTTAATGAACGCTTATTTGTTTTATCAGAACTTAAAAGGATGAAAATACGCGGATAAAATAAACAAGGATATTTATTTTATAATCACGAATATTTATTCTAAAATTAGATAAGCCTTCTTATTATAATTATATTTCCATGGACAACCTCATTTATGTAATAAAATTATTTTTACCGGATTCATTTAAATCTGTAATTTGTATAGGCTTTTTACATTAGGCTAAGTCTAACAAATATTTCTGGCGACACGGTTATTAAAAGTCTGTTTTAGGGTTCCGTACCTCCGTCAGCAAAAACAGAACCCTTATAGGATCACTTTGTTGTCCGTCTGTCAAGACCCTTTTTCTCAGGAACGCGTGTTCAACCTGAAATGAATATCAAATACTCAAATCTGCTATTCCTTGGAGAAGTGAAAAAATGAAACTTATAAGTCAACGCGATCAAAAGATATGACCGTCTATGTCGCATATTTTGCGATTGCACAAGAAAATCAAAACCTATAGGATACTTCTCGTTGACCTAGAATCATGAAATTTGACAAGAGGCAATAAAAAAATCTGAAAACCGTAAATATGTAGTTTAATAACAAAATACCTACAAGTTTATACGGAACCCTCGGTGCGCGAGTCCGACTCGCACTTGGCCAGTTATTTTTATTTTTAGAGAATATAATAACTTTTTTGGGCTGTTCGCGGTTCCCCATAGATTTCGTATGGCACTAGCAAAGTGTGGCGTCACTAACTTACCAACTCAATGACTCGAATAATAATTATTCATTTAAAAAAAATCTTATATTACAGTAAATTGAAAATTAATCGGGGTTTTCAAGTCTAAAATCAATTTTTTTTTTTTTAAATTTGTAACTTGGTATAGATAGAGAGATTTGGAAGTCAAGGGAGATGCTTTTGCCCAGCAGTGGGATGACACAGGAGACAACAGTGGAGGTGTGGTGCTACTACCCACTTAAGAGATTACCCTATTCCAGCGACCGTGTGACTAAGCCTTACAAGGCAAACAGTAAAAACCAAGAGTGTTATACTTCTATTGTCTTTGAATGAGAAGAGGACTTTACTCGTAACTATAATCAAAACTAATAAATTCTTAATATAATTAAATAGTCTCAACAATTCGACTGCCTATGCAAAACTAGGTGTGAAAATGTTTTTGTATTAACCAACTTGTAACGGTCTGTATTTGTGCCTGGCTGGAGATAACTGGTGAAAAGTCTGTCAGTTATCGTTAGTATTGTATCAAAGGAGCTTGATAATGTTGTACGTTGTTTGCAATGATAGTACCAAACACTGGTATCTAAACCCACGAAGGATTAAACTAAAACTTTAATATCTGTACAGATAAGCTGTAGTATCTACTATACTACTGCTACTTACATTTACATAACATCACGCCTGAACAGGCGGGGAAAACTCCCCGAAGGGTTAGGCAGAGGTCCATGGCCCTCTACGGGGCCCCCGTGTGGGCCCTGAGCATTCGGACGCGACCACTGAAGCTGGTCGCATGCCAGAGGGTCATGGCTATCCGGATGATCCGAGGATACCGCACGATCGCCGGTGAATCGGCCAACCTCCTTGCCGGATTGCTGCCCTGGGATCTGGAGGCGACTGCCCTTCAGCGCGTCTATGAGTGGCGCGTGGAGGCGCAGCGCCGGGGCGAATCCCTGCTGCCCGCGGCGGGAAGAGCTCCGGCGCGATCTCAGGGCAGTATGGAGGGAACGACTATCGCAACCGAGGTTCGGGCACGCCGCAATCGCGGCGGTAAGACCCCTCTTTGAGGAGTGGCTGGATAGGCGTCACGGCGTCCTGACCTACCGCATGAGACAGGTCCTCACCGGATACGGAAGTTTCGGGAGGTACCTGTGTCTGATGGGGAAGGAGGAAACGCCTGGGTGTCACCACTGCGAGGACCGCCCGGAGGACACGTTGGAGCATACGGTGCAGGACTGCCCCGCTTGGGCAGAGCACCGCCTTGTCCTCACGGTGGCGATAGGCGGAGACCTCTCGCGCCCGGCATTGGTCGAGGCCATGCTACGGGGCGAGACGGAGTGGGAAGCGGTCGTCTCCTTCTGCGAAGCAGTCATGCTCGCGAAGGAGGAGGCGGGCCGCGTGAGAGAGAGGACAGCGTCCTCCCTCCACCCCAGCCGCAGTGGTAGACGCCCATGGCGCCGGACGTCGGCAGACGATCTCCGGCCACCGTAGGCGCGGGCATGCGGGCGGCGAGTAATGGGCGACTCGCTGTCCGACCATGGACCATGCCCGGGTCGACGGCGCGTTGTGTTCCACGCGCGCCTCAAAGAGTGTCAGCATAATGACGGGGCCCCCCTCTAGAGGGCCAAAGCCTGCCGGGGTCGCGGGACTTATAGAATTACCGTGACCCTGGATCATAAAGGGCTATTGAAGGACACCGTGGATTTTAGTCAGTACAAGTCTGACAGTCCCTCCCACTCTGCCCTGGGTGGGAGGACTCATTTGATGATTTTATCACGATAAAAAAAATAAATAAATAAAGGGTTAGGCAGAGGTGTACCTAATAGTACACCCAGATTTCGTCATTATGTTTTTTAAGTCCCATGTATTAGGGGGTGAGCCTATAACCATCGATCGAGCACAAAGTCAGACTCCGTGACTGCTACTGAGAAATTCCTGCTGTAAAAACCCAATAACACTTTGCCCGACCCGGGAATCGAACTCAGGACCTCACTACTACTACTACTACTTTGGTAAGAGAACAGACCCTTTATTTAACTTGTTGCTTAAATAAATTGTTTAACAAATAAAAAACCTACACGTGTATAGTCACAAAATCACATATTTTCTTTACAACATCAAAACAACTTCCAAAATATTAAGTGTCACGGTATACTTGCCGCCATTTTGAAAGTCAGCTGTCTAATATTCTCGCGACTATATAAAGAATGTGGGAAGGATATTAATGATCCTCACCTCTTGGAGTTTGATGACAGTCAATTATTAATACTGTAAAGAAATTCTTTTTGATTTTTTTTTTACCTGCAGTTCGTTAATGGTAAAACATTTAGGCCAATAAAATTTTGTAAAAACAAGATTGCGACAATCATTTCGTGGCCATACGCCACAAGTGTACAACTATTTAGGATCTTTAAAAGTGTGGTAGTGCTTTTTTCCACAAATTACCTTTATCGCATTTATCCAAACGAAAAGTATTTAATAGTTACTGTAATTTATTTAATTGAGCAACTATCACCTATTTAATTAAAACCATTTGATTTTAATAAATAATAAAAAAAACATTAACATATTATCTGAATTACCTTTGCCCGCGGCTCCGCTCACGTTTGGCCGGGAATTATCCCACGGAATCGTATTAAATATGGACTACAAATACTCGGGGATAGTGTACTCGTAGCTTCCCATTTTAGCAAAGGAGTTTTTGGAATCGGAGCAGTACCTCCGAAGATTACCATCTACATCCATACTTACAAACATACAAACTTTACCATTATAATCTTCTTATTTTATAAAAATCACGTGTCTCGTGTGACGTGTATGCTCGAACACGCGAATCTCCGAAACCACCCCCCAACCGATTCCAAAGTATTAGAATAGATTTAAAATTCTAAAATCAATTGAATTAGTACCTGTTATGTATTTTAAGTCTAAAAAAACTAAAATCTCTTTACAATTTTGTCTCCGTAAAGAAACCTAATTCACATTGTCGTAGACGATAGCTGCTACGCGCTACGCCGCTACGAAATCACGTAGCAACCTAACTGATTGGGACAAAGGGAAATGCCCATTCGGTGAAGAGGTTTTGGCCAAGTGACGCCCATGAAAGAAACCAACGATAGACATTAGGGTTAACATCACAGATAAAGAAAACAAACACTAATTGTACATAGAACTCGGTGGAACTCGGTTGAACTTACTTGTTGTGGTGCAATCCATTGTTGAATGATAGATCGAACTTCCACATTGCTTAGGGTAAATCTCTTAAGTCTTCGTGTATCTACGCCACAGTTGACACAGAGATGGCTCCGTGTTAAGCTGGTAAGTACATCTAAATCAGGTTCCATAGTCGTGTCGGGTCCTTCGTGAGAAACAGGTACGGTATCCATTGGCAAGCCGGTGTCGTCGTGGGAAGCGGGTACGGAATCCAAGGCAAAGCTGAGGTCGTCATCGGGAGCGGTTACAGAGTCCATAATCGTAAGCAAAGTCGTCGAAAAATCAAATAGAAAAACGCAGGAGAAAAAATCACGAGTCGCAAGAGAACAGCAAACAACAACAAACAAAATGTGAAATGTCAAAGTCAATCAGTTGTCAAAATGTCAAATACGATTATTATTGATCTAGGGATGTCGAAATGAGATCGATTTTTAGAAGAATCGATTTTTAAAATAATACGGAATAAAATGGAAACAAGGCATCAGTTCATGGGTCGCGGGACTCATAGAATTACCGTGACCCTGGAACATAAAGGGCTACTGAAGGACACCGTGGATTTTAGTCAGTACAAGTCTGACAGTCCCTCCCGCTCTGCCCTGGGTGGGAGGACTCATTTGATGATTTTACCACGTTAAAAAAAAAAAAAAAAAAGGCATCAGTTCATTATGTCGTAGCCCAAAAATGGCCAAGCTTTTTTTGTTTGTAATGAAAATAACAAAAGCGAAACAACTACATTAGAAAAAAATATTTTCTAAAAATCGATTTTTGGAAAACAGGTTGCAGTTAATCGATTTTTTTCAGTAAAAGGTGCCATCCCTATTTCGACAGGATTTAAATCGACCGGAAGTGTTAGATAGGGTAATAAACGATTGAGCTTCTTGATTAATTCGGCTTTTAATTCCTGAGGTTTCATAACAAATAAGTAATAGTAATATTTTAGTTATTTTATGGGTGTTTTTTTTGTATTTGACACATTGGTGGGCAAAACATGGCCAAGAATGGGCGTTTCCCTTTGACTTAGTAGAACAGCTGTTACGTGTAGTCAGTAACAACATCAACTGAAAAAAAAGAAATATCATATATATTTTCGTATATTTTTAATGAAAATAATAGAACCTATTAGTAACTTAGTATCAAAATGTGATCGAAATTGTACTTATACGCCCGTTTATGATATATGAGAATATAATTATGTAGCAGAAATAAATTGATATTGACACAAAAGCTATCACTTTTGAGCATCTCGCGGTGTTGAGTTACAAAAGTTGCTGAAATGTTGTTTATGTGGTTAAACAGTCGTAAAAAAATTGTTATGTAATATTGCGGTAATTAATAAATGATTTATTATAAATGGTACAAATTCGGCAATAATTGACTGGGTGACCCTAAAACTCCACGCGAGCGATGCCGCAGGTACAAGCGAGAATGTTATATTCTTAAATCCTGTTATTCCTAAAAAAAACGATGGTGAACCTATACATAGTAGGTACTCGCATTTGTCGCCGAGACACTTCACGCTTCTCGGTCGAAAAAAGACCAATTGAGATAGAAAAATCGTCAATCCTAACAGAATTATTTCCGCCTTTGTTCACTCACAGATATTCCTACCTTTCCGAGCCGGAAGTTCATAAAATAATAACGTGTGACATATAACCCTTTTTTGTCCCTTTTCGGAACGAGTTTTTCAAGAGAAGAACGATGAAAAGACTTGATTTTTTTCCGGAGCTTGCCCTTTGAGCTTGCGATTGAGGCGTTTTTACCTACATGAAAAGTGAATAACACTTTTTGTCATTTTTAGGGTCCGTACCTACCGATAAAACGGAACCCTTAAAGGATCACTCGCGTGTCCGTCTCTCACAGCCAATTTACTCCGAAACTACTGAACCGATGAAAGTTGAAACCGAGAGTTGAAGTTGGTACACATATGTAAGTCGGTCACCCAAAGACGGACGTGTAACGTAAATTAACGAATTTTAAACAACAAAACACAAGATGCTCATAATGAGCCCTTTGCAGGCAGGCCTTGGCAGGCTCATTGTGAGCATCTTAAATATTTTTTTATAATTTTAAGATAAATAGTTTAGACCACACTCCCCGCAACTTTTAAAAAAATACAAAAAATTGTTCTTTGCTTAAAGGAAAACCTTTAAGAAATCTATGAACGTACGGAACCCTCTCCACGCGAGTCGAACTCGGACTTGTCCGGTTTTTTTGTATGGTGAATGACTATAATATAGTCGTGTCTTAAATATACAGTCGTAGGTAGGGAGACTTTTTTAGTTAGAGTAGATAGTTTAAAACTCGACGATTTGTTGACATTATCATCATCATCTAACATAGATTTAACATCATCAAAATTGATGTCTCAAGTAATAATTAGTATCCCTTTATTATATTTTGTTAGGATTGACATTCATGCAAGTCGCAAAAAATGGTTGGTGTACGTACCTACACTCACTGAAAAAAAATACAGTTGTCACATTGTAAATGAATGAATGGATTTTATGATCTGTTGATTTGATTGAAATGGTCATTTTTGCAAAACGAACAAGTTTCACAAGTCTATGTGAATTCAAAAACTTATATTTTAGTGGTTCTCGGAATGTCTGTAGATTTTGATCCGAAATTTTGTGACAGTTTTAAGATAATAATATCCTTAGAGTTAATATTTGTCCAACAAAAACTATAAAATTCGAGAAACTAATGAAAAACTTGATAGGTAAGATAAAAGTTCGTCGAATTTGTAAAACGAATTAATTAAAAAACAAATTGTTTCCTTGTCGTTGTGAAACACACATGAAATAACAATCTTTCACGGGTTTTTTTATATTTATGTTTTACATAAGATTTATTCATCTTTTACAAAAAAGAATCGCTTTGTAAAATACAAAGCGGAGAATGCGGTCATTGAACTTGGCGGTGTTGTGGTACGTTCGCGGAAAGATACAAGGGTCACTTTATTGCTTTGTTTTCTTCATACGCCTAATTGGTTTTCAGTTAAACGAACCCACGTCTAATGTGTATCCCTTTTTTTCCCTAAAAGCTCTCACTTAAATGTAATCCTTTTTTGTTGTTGCTGCGGTCAAATAATTTTGGTAAAGACTGAAGGACCAGATATTATTAATCAGACATTTTACATTTGCTGTTTTATCCCATTGGTCTTTCTCCATTAGCTTTTAAATTACTTACAGCCAATACAAATTAAATGTACTTATGGTAGACGGGATAAAGCCACGAACATCGAAATCTACTTGCAATACCAAACTGGTCGGTGTCGATGAAACTGTAACGTGTCTACGTAATTATTTCGGCACCATGACAGAGCTTGGGATCTCAGATTTTCTTTGACAATTTGTTTTCTGATAACCTCTCAATACTACCATAAACCTCTTTGTATTTATCAAACCCTGTTCAAACCAAACAGTTTCATTTCTTAAGGAAGGTCTTAAACTACGTTTGCAACTATCGTATCTCAGTTCCCAGTTTTAAACACTAAATCTAACTTTCGAAAAACAGACCTACAATACCATGCAATCTGTACGGAACAGTGGAACTGTGGAGTCGCTTTAATATTAAAACACTTACCGGGCACCGCGTACACTAGAACGAAGCTGAACACACCGAACAATTCCTTTTTTATCGAGTCCGGCCATTTCTCCGTGCAGAACTCGATGCTGCGCTCCACCCAGACCTGTGGGGATTAATTGCTGGGTTAGAAAGTAAATGTATGCAGAAACAAAAAAATATTTTGGGTGAGAACTGTATGCTCATAATTATATGGCTGTAAGCGCATAAACAAATTATTTCTTGCCCAGTGTAACCCATTTAGGGGAAAAGTTTAAAAAATCCATATTTAATGCTCGTCTTCGTCATGTAAGAAAAGAAAAAGGAAGAAGAAACAGACCTTGTTAATTCTGTTCATATGAAAAAAATAATTCTTTTGCAATATTTTATACTTTCAGATCCAGCAGCTTACGCTGTGCTGTGTCAGTCAGTGATTAATGAATGGATTTACGATTTGTAGGTATTAATTACCTAGAAGCTGAAAAAATCAATATAATTATTATTAGACCTGCATTTGTCGTATAAGACAGATAATTAGTTTCTTAATCAAATAGGGTATTTGTATTTAATAACACGCCTTTTTTTATTTGCTAGAACTAGACTTTACATTAAAATATGTTTTATAAGTTCCAAGATTATAGAGCAGCGACTGGCAAATAATAATAATAATTTAAAAGAAAATTATCCCGTACATTATGTATTCATTTTTGTTTCTTTTTATCTTTGCCCCACACTAGTTTCCCCTGTACTGTTGGTGTGTTTAAACACATTGAAACTCACTTATAGAAACAGCTACATACGGGGTGTAGTGATGATCGATTTCCTAGAAGCAACTAAATACCATTTTTTTGTTTTAAAATAGGATATAAATATACATCCAAAGATAAATTTTACTCTAATTGCCTACCTATTAAAAATTTCGGTCTTTTCTTAAAAAACACTCAAATAGTCATAACTTTTCAGGAGATCAAGTTAGGGCTCTGCCAAAGAGATGTTTTTTACTGCAAATAACCCCAACTATCGCCCATTTTTACCGCCTTGTGTATGTACAAACAGTTACGGCTGTCTCAGTCAGAGGCGGCGCTAGGCGTAGGCGACGTGGGCCACCGCCTACGGCCTCGCGGTACGAGGGCCTCGCACCTCAAAAACCCATTGACAAAATTGGGACCGGAACGAAATCTCCAAACTGTACATGGCCAATTTTGACCAATATAGATTTTTTGTTGACAGCGCACTCTGTTTTATTTTTTTCCAACACAGCGACATCCTTCGTTCTTGTACTGACAGAAAGCCATTGTAGTTTCTGATATTTTAAACTAGGTGGCGTTGTTTCGTATATAGGATTACTGAAAATGTTTTCCGCGATGGGATTTCAAGTGAATTATTTGCAGTTTATTTTTCTGTGGTTGAAGTGAAAGCTGTTGGAGTTTTGTTTGGTACGTAAAAATTATGTACCACTTTGTTCCTGAAATTATGGCCTTTCGAATGATACATGTGAATTCCGAGTCGATGCCGATTCCGGGCCTCGCTAAATTTACCTTGCCCACATAAAATTGTGGTCTTGCCCCGCCACTGGTCTCAGTCACAAGGCATAATATCTGTTGATCGTGTAAGATTTTGCTGGCTTTAAAATGATGATATAGTGATCAAAGCACGCAAAGCTTTATTCACAATATTTTTTGTTATTTATACTAACATGGCACTTATGAAACGTCAAAACCTAGCTCCATGCATTGTACGTATAATCTTGGACAGTAAAGAAGTGTCAGCCATATTCTGTTAAAATTGATGCTCAGTCATTGGCTTATCTTGTGGTTTTCATGGCAAGAAACCGCCATAGTTACCATAAAGTGAAGCGAAACATCTATTGAATAGCCCCATTGCTTATTATGAACTAGCGACCCGTCCCTGTTTTGTTCGGATTTTATGATTTAACAAAACATCTAGAATTATTTTTTACTAGCTTTTGCTCGCGATTTCGCTACCGTTATGTACGGAAATTAACACACCGGCACGTTTTAAATGTAGCCTGTGATACTCGGGGATAACGTAGCTTCCGGTAAGCGCATGAATTTTCAGAATCGGATCAGTAGTTCCGAAGATTACCTCCTACATACAAACTTACAAACAAATACCTTTTTATAATATTAAGTAGTATATAACTTGCAAAGTCATTAAGAAATATATAATAATCATAAACCTTCAAGAACAAAATACTCTAAATGATGATTAAAACCGCATCAAAACCCGTTGCGCATTAGCACAGTTTAAAAGAACAAAACGGTCATACACAAAATGTTTGACTATACAAAGCCATAGTGCCATTGCGCCGTTTGATACTGCAACCTTATAGCCTATTACGTATGCAGATGGGTATGGAAATAACAGTCGCCTTAGGGAAATGTAGACTGGAGTAGTTCGTCGAGGCAGTAAACTGAAACTGTGTGTGCCTAGGTTATACTACCACCACGCCTCTCCGTTATAGTGACCAGTGCACTGTAAGCAGTGTCGTTTCGCCTTTAATAGTTAAAGGGCTGGGTAGAAATGTACTCTTTGCTATATTTCTCTAATTTTTTTTTTCTCCTTCCTGCTCCGCGGCAATCTTAGCTTATAAAAGACATAGTGTCTCAACCAAATTCAAACTCAAACTCAAAGCATTTATTTCAATTAGACCATTACAGGCACTTTTGAATGTCAGACCCTAAAAGATAGATTCGTCAGGATGGAATGAGACACCCACCCAAGAAGTGTCTCACCAAGCTAAAAAGTCTAAACTGATACACTTGTATCAGACAAAGCAGTGGCTTATTGTTATAATAATTTAGCACGGAAGTTCACTCTAATGCGATGATTACGGATTCAAAGACAAATTGTCAGGAGATGTGTTAAGGTAGATCACATTCAATTTTTTCGTTTTTGTTATTTGCAGTCTTCCGGAATAAGCCAGTCCAGAGACTCGGCAGTCTTTTCATTATTGATCTACCTTGGTGAGAGAATTTTATAATTGTGATACTGATACTGTTAGCCTGTGTGATCCCACTGCTGGGCAAAGGCCTCTCTCCATGACTTCCAAATTCTTCGATCCAGGGCCAATGTGGACCACTGGTCGTTAGTTTTTTTCAGCTCGTCCCGAAGATTATAAACTTAATAGGAAAAGTCTTTTGAAAAATAATAAATAAAAAAATCATAGCTCTTGAAATAGAACGGCTTTATAAAAAGAAGATAAGACGTAAAAAATATACTCAAATCTATTGTAAACTTTTTCATCCACCACAATGAATGAGAACGTAAAAAAAAAGAAAAACTGTTTCTAAGGAAAAAAACACAATTTTAATTGTAATACAATAAGTATTAGAATAAAAATTTAGCTTTTCTTACGAATCCGTGTGAGAAATACTTTGTTATTTTTAAACCATTTCAAAATATTCTATTGAATCCTTAGAAAATGATGTTTTATGTTGTAAGTTGAGTGATAGAAACGACTCAACCATGTATCTATTGTAGTCGACTTTTTATCGTATACATTTTCGGAATCGTTTCATAGAATAACGCGTGTTTGCTAATCCTACACCATTATCGACTAGACGTACTACAGTACCTACAGCTTTCACCGACGGTAATTTTATATACCGTCGTTGGTCTATTGGTTGCGTTGGTGTGCTGAGCATGACGTCCTGGGTTCGACTCGTAGTTCGGGATAAGTGTTATTGGGTTTTTCCTTCGGGATTTTATTGGTAGCAGCCACGGAGTCTGCTTTTGTGCCTAGTTAATGGTAATGGGCTCGCTCATTGCCATCAACTTTTGCTATCAACAATTACATGGGACTTAAACATAATGGGGATACGTGGGTATACAAATTGGTACAGCTCTGCTTAACCCTTCGGGGGTTACAGGCGTGGTGCAGTGTATGTCTATAATATTAATATATTATGTCGACGTAGCTTTTGCTTCCATATTTATTGTACTGAGACACGAAAATGTAGAATTCAACGTAGAATAAGTAAAATAATGATGTAAGGATTTTTGCCAGACAAGGTTAAGCTTTTGGTAATAATTTCCCCGGTAACAGTGCGGACAGAGTTAGACAGCAGAAACAAATTAATAAATTATTTATCAAAAATATAATTTTCTTAATTATTGGTCTTTTCTCCCAGTAACTCAGTAACAGTCTGGTGTCTGTGATACAATGATATTTAATCATTAGTACAGGCACCAACGATTCATTCTATTTATTCTCCCCGAAACAGGATTGAGGAGGTCAGATAGGCAGTCGCTTCATGTAAAATACATCTTAAACTGTAAGGCAATCGCAACTACTGTGGTAATCGGCTATGCAGGTGAGTGGTTCATTGAAATCCAAACCAAATTGAACGACACGCCACAAAGACGTGGTTCAAAACACTTAATTGTATGCAAGCGAAGCCACTTATGATCGCTTGTGTAGTTTCTCATAAAGGGTTTCAAAACCCACACTTTTGACAACAAATTTTCAAATTCAATTATCTTTGACAGCGCATGAATTCTAAAATTCCATTTTCAATTCCAAAATATAGGGAATAAGAAAGGGTCAAACGATATCTTCATAGGGTACTAGTTAAACAAGTTTGAAGAGAAAGTCTTAACATGGGCCTACATAATGCGCTCGATGATAAGGAGAGTAGTTTGAAGAGCTTTGAGTAAGATTTTAGTTTGATTCATTTTCAAAACTATGTTCTCTGACATACTTGAAAGATAAGCTCGACGCTAAAAATTTTCGCTAGCTCTTATCGACAGTTATTATGTCAATGTAAGTAATTTTTTAAATGTTTGAATATATGGTTCGGTGACTGGTTTGGACTAAATGGGAACGCGGCTCAAGACATTGAACTCTGAAAAATAATGTATTGAAATCTGTCGATGTTCGGTGTCCACGTTCGTACAGGTCGTAATCTGTTCGTAGCGGGTTGACTGAGCTTTAGTTTGGCAATTCACATAAATAAATGACTGACTTTTCCATTACTGGCCATAACTTTTTAGTGAATTAGTAACATAACATCACGCCTATAATTCCCGAAGGGTTAGACAGAGGTGTACCTAAAAGTACAGCCACATTTTGCCAGTTATGTTTCTATTGCCATCGACCGGCCACAGATCTAGACTCCGTGGCTCCTACTGAGAAATTCCTGATGGAAATACTCAATAACACTTTGCCCGACCCGGGAATCGAACCAAGGACCTCATGCTCAGCAGTCGCGCTTGCGACAGTCCAGTGAATTAGTAACAGATTGTACACAAATGCTTTATTAGTGTTTTTTATTAGTATTTTATTTACTGAATAACAAAAAAATCTTTATTTAGGACTAATATAGGGACTAACATAGAACATAGCGAAATGTGGGCACTACAGCCAACACAAAAACATACATCTGTATATTTGATCACTTTAACTCGACTCGTGGTTAAGTTACTAAGTTAAGTACTTTACTAAGAGCTTCATTATGTGAGTAACTGCTAATACTGGTCGTTGCCAACTTCATTACTTCATACGTGAGCGTTTCTCGTAAGCAGTGTCGTTACGGTGATATCGTTTAGAGTACGGGCAGGATTCCAAGTGATTAGTGAACAATATTTTTAAGAGGAAGTCAGTATTTTGATATTAACCTTTTGAACGCTATTGTCACATAAACGAGACAAGCAAGCATGTGTCCTGTACGCTACAATTATGTGACAAATATTATGTGAAAGTGTGGCTACGCATGCGTGTATGCTCTGGTTTTCAAAAGGTAATGGTTAGCTTTTGAGCTAGTATGAGTATTCCAGCTCAAAATCCACCGTGATTTTATCCATGCCACGTACGTCATAATTATCTTTGTATTGACTTTTATTTGTTGCGTGGGTACATTTATAATGCTGCACACTCTGCCCTTCCAGTAGTAGCGCAATATAAAATAGTTTATTTGAGGCTTATTTTGAAAATGACCCTATTTCTCATGAACGATTAAGTTAGTTAACTTATGAGATGGCCAGACTTTCTGTACGAAAATGGTCGACTTTTTAGAAAAATATTTTATAAATCCTTGTAATTTTTTGGATGATAGCTTTTGTAATAGACGTTATGCATTCGAAAATTTACTTGACTATTAGTATTATGACTTTTTTGTTTATGTGTCCAACTTACATGTTTGCAAAAATTTAAGGTTTGCAGTAATACACTGATTTTAATTCTCTCAACGCTTACACCAAAACAGACACAAATACCTGGTGGTATTTGTGTCTATGTATATTAGGGTGTCCCTTAAAAGGTCGTTTTTTTTTTTTTTCAATTATCGAATGGCATACCCTCTTATTGTGTTTATTAGTTTACTAGTTACCCGAATACAGAATTTCAACTTCCTAGGTTAATTTTAACCCGTGCCGACAGGGCCTCAAAGTTTTAGAAAACAGCTGCTTAAAGTATCTTTTAAATGTAGTTGTAGATCGTCACTTAAATCATTATGTTAGATAAATATTGATGAAAACACAATTTGATATGACGCTTTTCTAGTATTTATCAAAAAAAGTACAAATTTATAGTGTATTAATTTGGATATTTTCTCTTTAAAGTGTCTTTTTTACAGTCTGGATACATTTTTCTAGGTTCTTGAACACAACGTAATAAAAACTGCTTCTGTTCGTCATCGGCCGTAATCAAACCATGGAAATCTTGCATTAGTTTAACAGCTGACAGAGCTGATCACCCAGAAAAATAATAGCAAACGTAATAAACTCGCGATAATCATCTCGTACAATCGTTTTTGCCAGCTCATTGTTAAAAAACGTCATCAGTTCGATAATATTTGGTTCACAGGGATGTTGTTGGACGAAATCAGTGCATGGTTCAACAGCACTAGGCTTAATATTCTTCCAGTTGTCTCTAAACTTTTTGAACAGTGGAATATCAGGACTGCTAGTGACTTGTTGGATCTTTGATTCAAAGACACTTTGGCGGCAAGCAAATAGTCACAACTCTCTTTCTAACGTTTGCCCTAAAAGCACACAAGCTCCATTCAAGCGTCCTGTGTTAGATGTTGTCGTATCACAGCACATTATTTGTATCTTTTAATTCAGGTTCCAGTCATGAAAAGCGCGTTTGATACTGCTTTCGCTTGATCTTTGTCGGAAGAGCTGTTCGGCACTGCAAGAAGTTGTTCTTTTTCGTAATATGAAATAATAATTGGCAGGCGTTCTTCTTTAGAACTTCATACGTCCACACCAGGTAAAAATTTTCCATCCCAATGAACAGTAACTACTTCAGGCACAATATTCTGGAAATCGGATTTCACAGATTCAGCTCTATCTTTTCCCATTTGTGTTCGAATGCGTCGAATAGAAGATTTGTTGATTGGGTAATCATCACAACTCAGACCAAGTGCTTCTACTTCAGATTGAATTATATAAACAGAATCTCTGATGCTTAGTTGACATCTGTCTAAAGTTGCAACTTATTTAAGTTTGATAAAATCTTCCCAAAAAAATCGTGAAAAATTTCTCCCTCTTCTTGTCGACGTAGCTAAAGAACTTACAGATTGAGATGTGGATGGCAGAGGTTTTCCCTAGCTTTCTTCAGAGCTTGTGGATTGTTCTTGTATTTTTTCATGTGTACCAAAGCTGTGCAAAGTAGCAGATGCCAATAAGCTTTCGGAAGGCATTTGCTTAAGTTCTTTATCTCTTCTGGTAATTTTGACGCCCTGGCTCTCTTTGCTTTAGCAAAAATATTTTATCTTCTTCGATTTTTATTCTTTCAAGAATATCAGCGTGTGCGATATTGAACAAATTATCCAATTCAAGTTGAAAGTTCTCCTCGCAGCGCCTATGAAAATCCTGAGTCTTCTTGCTATTTTTTTGCAGCTCTCGCCAGGCCTGATCAAGGTCCACTAACTTCTTAACACAATTAGGAACAGCTCTGGTAGGTATTCTAGCCTTTTTCCTGAATACAAAGTACTCCCGAATAACAAGATTTGCGCTTTCACTAAAAATCAACTTAACTTCGCGTATATTGAAACTTAGAACTGCGGGAACTTGACGATTAGACGGTAATTTTGCACCTTTTATTTGCTGGTTTACTTCACCAACCAAGAAAAAACTTTTTTTATTGCTTCGTAGTTCCACTGACATCTTCGAAATATAAAACAATCCGTGATAAACACCCGACAAGCCGAAACTAAGACACACTAACAGTGAGCACGCGCCGCTCTACTGATGCAACTTGTATGTACATGTTTACGCACAAGTCGGCACGGGTTGCACTGTTCCGAATAAGGAAAAAAATTGTTTTTGAGTGTTTTAGGTCCAAATGAATAAAACAATAGCCTATGCATTGTAAAATTTAAACTTTGAAAAATAAGGGACACCCTAATGTATATGTATGTCTATGTTCGACGTTTTCCGATATCCACTACATTTGTTCCGTATGGTGTCGGACGTAAAAGAATAGCACCATCCCATATCTTCCCGTGGGTGTCGTAAGAGGCGACTAAGGGACTTACCAGAGAATGGGCAGCAGCGTTCTCTGCGGTATTTAACAACCGTACTGCGATCGCCAACCCGCCTGCCAAGCGTGGCGATTATGGCAAAACCCCCCCAATGATGAGCGCAACCAAGAAATGGCCCCTAGTACCCGGCAGCCCGTCTACCCTCGACTATGGTAGCGGTCGAGGTTACGGCGTGGCAAGGGGTGCGAAGAATCTCCGGACGGGATCAGGCTGCCTATACCGACGACTTGACCTGGCAACATACAACACGCGTACACTCCGGAACGACGAGAAGATAACGGAACTCGAAGAGGAATTGAGCAGGCTGCGATGGAGTATTGTGGGATTATCTGAAGTCCGAAGAGAGGGGGAGGATACGATAATCCTGAAATCCGGCAACCTGCTCTATTTCCGAGAGGGTGACCGGCAGTCCCAGGGTGGTGTTGGGTTTATCGTCCACAAGTCCCTCGTGAATAACGTGGTGAAGATCGAGAGTGTGTCGACCAGGGTGGCGTACCTTATACTCAGAATATCCTCAAGATATTCGCTGAAGGTCATACAGGTCTACGCCCCGACCTCGGCACACCCCGACGACGAAGTGGAGACCATGTATGAGGATATCTCTAAAGCCCTGCATGGTTTCAAAACTCACTTCACCGTTGTCATGGGGGACTTCAACGCGAAACTGGGCAAACGAGACGGGGATGAGCTGCAGGTGGGGCAATTTGGGGTTGGACGTCGGAACCACCGGGGTCACCAACTGGCTAGTTTTATGGAGAAGGAGGGCCTCTATATGATGAACTCCTTCTTCAGAAAGCGTGAGCACAGGAAGTGGACCTGGCAGAGTCCCGATGGTGCAACTAAAAATGAGATTGACTTCATCATGTCAACCAAGAAGCAAATGTTCAATGATGTCTCTGTGATCAATTCGGTGAAAACCGGGAGCGATCACCGCATGGTAAGAGGCACATTGAACATCAATATAAAGCTTGAAAGGTCTCGACTGATGAAGTCTACGCTCCGTCCAGCACAAATCCAGATCCAAAACCCCGAGAGCTTTCAGCTTGAACTCCAGAATCGTTTCGAGTGCCTAGGAAGCTCAGTGGACGAATGCAACGATGGGTTCGTGGAAACTGTCCATACGACTGGGTCTAAGTTCTTCAAGACACGTCGTGCACAGAAGAACAAAAGACTCTCTGATCATACTCTCGAGCTCATGAAGGAGCGGCGCGAGATGATCCTGCAGTCTTCAGACGAGGCGTGGAAGTACCGGCAGCTCAATAGACGGATCTCTAAATCCTTGAAACGCGACCTCCGCCGCTTTAATACCGAGCGTATTAAAGACGCTATTGAGCGGAATAAAGGCTCCAAGGTTTTTTCAAGAGATCTGGCTATTGGGCAGAGCCAGCTCACGAAACTGAAGACCGACGATGGCAGGATCGTATCCGCCAAACCGGAGCTGCTGAGGGAGATCGAGAGTTTTTATGGGCAGTTGTACACTTCAACCAGTAAACCCGTTGCAAATCTAGCTAACGACCCAAGAGCTAGACTGACCCGACACTATACCGAAGACATTCCGGATGTCAGCCTGTACGAGATTAGGATGGCTCTGAAACAGCTTAAAAACAACAAGGCACCGGGTGAGGACGGAATTACGGCCGAACTCCTGAAGGCAGGTGGAAAACCGGTACTTAAGACCCTTCAGAAGCTGTTTGATTCCGTCATACTCGAGGGGAAAACGCCGCAGGCATGGTGCAGGGGTGTGGTGGTACTCTTCTTCAAAAAGGGCGACAATGCCCGGCTGAAGAACTATAGGCCCATCTCACTTCTAAGCCATGTCTACAAGCTGTTTTCAAGAGTCATCACGAATCGTCTCGCGCGCAGGTTTGACGATTTTCAGCCTCCCGAACAAGCCGGATTCCGAAAAGGCTTTAGCACCGTAGACCACATACATACGCTGCGCCAGGTTATACAGAAGACCGAAGAGTATAACCTGCCTCTCTGCTTGGCGTTTGTGGACTACGAGAAAGCCTTCGATTCGATCGAGACTTGGGCTGTACTGCAGTCTCTCCAACGGTGCCAAATCGACTATCGGTACATCGAGGTGCTGAAGAGTTTGTACAAAAACGCCACCATGTCAGTCCGACTTCAGGACCAGACCTCGGAACCTATCCTTCTGCAGCGAGGTGTAAGACAGGGAGACGTCATATCTCCGAAACTGTTCACCGCTGCACTGGAGGATGTCTTCAAGGTTCTGGACTGGAGAGGGCTAGGCATCAACGTCAATGGCGAGTACATCTCTCACCTTCGGTTTGCCGACGATATAGTGGTCATGGCTGAGACCATGGAGGACCTCAGTACAATGCTCGATGACCTCAGTAGAGCTTCCGAAAGAGTGGGTCTTAAAATGAACATGGACAAAACCAAAGTCATGTTGAATGCCCATGTAACACCCACTCCTATCAAGATCGGAGACTCTACACTCGAAGTTGTAGACGATTATGTCTACCTGGGACAAACGGTCCAGTTAGGTAGGTCTAACTTCGAGAAAGAGGTCAATCGTCGAATCCGACTCGGCTGGGCAGCGTTCGGGAAGTTGCGTGGTATCTTCTCGTCCAACTTACCGCAGTGTCTCAAGACGAAAGTCTATGACCAGTGTGTGTTGCCAGTGATTACATACGGGACCGAAACGTGGTCGCTCACAATGGGCCTCATCAGAAGGCTGAAAGTCACCCAAAGGGCAATGGAGAGGGCTATGCTCGGAGTTTCCTTGCGTGATCAAATCAGAAATGAGGAGATCCGCAAGAGAACCAGAGTTACCGACGTAGCCCG
This sequence comes from Noctua comes, assembly GCA_963082995.1. Classification (NCBI taxonomy): domain Eukaryota; kingdom Metazoa; phylum Arthropoda; class Insecta; order Lepidoptera; family Noctuidae; genus Noctua; species Noctua comes. Next base: position 1,433,486 of record OY720269.1, read on the forward strand.
AAGAATAGCCAAACTTAAGTGGCAGTGGGCAGGGCACATTGCTCGCAGAACGGATGGCCGATGGGGCCGAAAAGTTCTGGAGTGGTGACCGCGAACCGGAAGACGCTGCGTTGGAAGGCCTCCCACTAGGTGGACCGATGACCTCGTAAAGGTTGCAGGGATCCGCTGGATGCGAGACGCACGGGACCGGTCAATGTGGCGACACTTGGGGGAGGCCTATGTCCAGCAGTGGACGTCTTTCGGCTGAAATGATGATGATGATGATGACTACATTTCACTACTCAACATATTAACATTGCAAAAGTCGGCGTTTTATTGAGCTGGATGAGCATGTGGAGTCATGAAAGCCTGTAGCTATTGACAGCTGCAAGCAACTGGACTCGAAATAGCCATTTTTCTTATTGTTCTGTCTCTGGTGTTGGAATTTGGTGTGATTTGACATGAATTCTAAACCAGATAAATGTAGCAATATCTCTGCAACTTTAAAGTACCTGATAGATAGACAGACGGCACTTGAGGCGCCAAACTCAAACCTAAATTCTGGGCAGACTCAATTTAGATTGTCATCGAATTGCTAAGAAAAGATTAAGTTATTAAACACGTGTAATAATTAATCTATATATATAAAAGAAAGTCGTGTTAGTTACACTATTTATAACTCAAGAACGGCTTTACCGATATGGCTGAAAATTGGTGAGGAGGTAGCTTAGAGCCAGGAGACGGACATAGGATACTATTTATTCCGTTCGACAGTGTTCAGTAGGTAGGTAGTAGGTAGGTAGTAGGTAGGCAGTAGGTAGGCAGTAGGTAGGCAGTAGGTAGGCAGTAGGTAGGCAGTAGGTAGGCAGTAGGTAGGCAGTAGGTAGGCAGTAGGTAGGCAGTAGGTAGGCAGTAGGTAGGCAGTAGGTAGGCAGTAGGTAGGCAGTAGGTAGGCAGTAGGTAGGCAGTAGGTAGGCAGTAGGTAGGCAGTAGGTAGGTAGTAGTTAGGTATTAGGAAACGGTGCATTGCAACGCATGCCGGGTACAGCTAGTTAATTATAAGTTGTTTAGTGACATAATGAAATTAATAACCCTTCACAAAATTATTAAACTGAGAAGCATAAGGTCGGTTACGCCGACCTTGTTGTATTTTGTATGTACCTACTTCACAAAATTGACAATATATTTTCAGTCTTTGAATAACTTAGAAAATTGTCCTAACCAATATTACTCAACATAATATATTAAAAATCCCCCTTTTCTGTTGAAAACTACCTCGTATCTCGTAGCTCATATTTCTTAAATTAATACTGTAAGTGCCAGCGCATTTCAAACTCTCAAATATGCTTAAAATGCTACTGATGAAATACGAAAAATTCACCATGTTTAAAGTTGAAGGATAAAATTATTTTATATTCCGTTTTCGACATTCCGGGTTCTCTGGTAAATTGAATGTTCGGTTTGGTAAGAAAGTTTCGCACTGGTTCATGCCGTTGTATTTTATACCTATACTTGAAGTCTGCAACTACGCTGATTGGAATTCACTTGAAGTAGAGTGAGGTTTTTTGTTTAGGTGTATTGTATATTAAGTTTTTAAGTTTGTTTTTACATTTATTGTTACTTTTGACATGAATTTTGTATGCCTCAATGGCGGGACATAGCCGACTTAGCCGTATTTAACGCAACATCTTATGAACCTATGATTTACAGTAAATTATTTGAATTTGAAAGTTTCTTTCTCATAACTGCTAAAATGAAACGCGTCGGCGTAAATGGTAAAGGTTAATTCTATTCCAGTCGTTGCTAAGACCTAAAAATCATATCTAAGGCTCATCGTCCATAATGCTACGCAAAAGTAACGTGTTTCGAACTTAGATATTTAAATAGTAGTGCTATGAAATTCGGCTAAACGAAAGGTCTGTGACTTCTGTCAACTCTCCTCGATAAAACATACTTCTCACAAACAAAATTATGAACAATTTCAAGAAGTAAGCAGCAGCCTCGTTGAGTCCACTGCTATTGGCTGGTGGAATAAGGATTTTGTTATTAGCAAACTTTAAGATGGTGCTGTCGATCGATGTCAATCGACAGTTCTCATAACAAATCTTATTTTCTTGAACGCTATTCATATAAGCCAGAGGAAGTGGCATCGAACATAAACACGTACATAATATTTTCCTCCTTCTTCATTACCTTCTCTCTTTCACGTAATCAAATCTCATTTTGTTTTATATAACCTAATTCTGTTTACAGTAAGCACACAAAAACATTTCCTTGATAATTAATTTACCAAGGTGATGGCTTCAAAACAAACCTTGGGGAAACCTTATTGGTATGAAACAATATCGTTAGCAGAAAAATATGTTTGTCAGATATGTCAGCATTTATTCCGTTAGGCTAGTACATCATGTGGGCTGACGATGGGTTTTGTGCTATGAAAACACACTGGGTGCGATAGACTGTTTCTAGCAAACTAACGAATTACTTGAGATTACAACTTAACACAATAACACGGTGCACAATGAATCAGGTACAGTTCCAAGACGTCTCAACTTTACCGCGATCAGACATTGACTGTCGTCCTCCCTCGAGCTGGACATCAGGGCTCTGTAGAAGCACACCGTGTGGTTGGTAGACTGGTTAGTAAGTCGCGTGATGTCACCACTGCACACTGACGCGATTTCCAATTCTTTTTTTGTCCGTACTATTGACCGGTTTCGACATGTATATCAAAAGTATCACTAACGACTATTAAATATTTTTCATTCTTTGTTTAGGAACCAGCATTGCGTACATATTTTTAGGTAATGATGTACCTTTAAAATGATATTATGCCGACTTCTTCAGCAAAAATGTTTCTCCCACAGATCGTTATTTCTATTTTCTCCTTATTCAAGATCCCAGTATGCAAATAAATAAAATTGTTCGCAAAGAAAAACTTTTCTTCGCCCTCCATTTCCTTTACATGGTTGTTTAAGACCTTACAACATTTTGACGACTCTTGAGACGTCTTAAGGACATCACAATGTTTTGCTGTACATGTTTTTTTATTGAATTTCTGACCCCTGAATATTTAGATTAGAAGTTAGGTGGAGGATCAGCAGAAAATAAAATAAGCATTATTTCGACAGCCTTTTTAAAATGGTTATTATAATAACTTGTTTCGTTTATTCATTTTTCTTACATTTATACCAACAAAACTTATGTTAAAAAATATAAAAAAATAGTAGCCCACCGGCATCGGGAACAGGGTCCGAGTTAATAAATTCTCTTGAGAGAGGAACCTCCTAACAATACGCGTCGTGTCTAGAAGTACTGCTTTCTGAATCAAGCTGCCAAGCGAGAGTCTCCTGAGATGTGGGTCGAGGCTATTGGCAATTAAGCTATTGGCCGACACGACTATCGGCACATTGACTGCTGTACTGTCATCCTACATGTCTACAACCTCGCAAGCCAGATCTAGATACTTGAATTGAATATAATATTTCTGTGCTTTCACGAGGTTTTCGACATGCGGACCGTAATATCAACAATCATTACGCGACGCTTTAATCGATCTATCATCACAATGTAGGCATATTAGCAGCGATAGTTCTGTCAGTAAAGATAGGTCGATCCCAATACAACATGATATTACCATCACCGAGATCCGGGTCGGGCATATACTTATAGTATGGCACTTCTGATTCCACAAGGTTGTACTTCAAAGCAAGTTGCTGATGGATAATCCTAGCAACTAGCTTTTGTCTATGCAAGTACTCTCCGTTAGCCAGACGAGAATACCCAGAAATAATGTGTCGGATTGTTTCTCCCGGACGGTGGCATGCCCGACTTTTGTCAACCGTGCCATCCTTCACAACGTATTTCCGGTAGTTAATAACTTAATATTATTATAACAACCATTGTGTCTCAGCTCTGTGGGAGAGCAGCGGTGGCCCAGTGGTGGCGGCTTCGACTTACAAACAGTAAGTCGTGGGTTCGAACCCAGGCAGGCGTATTACTTTGTGTAATTTATTTCATCACCATTGCTCTCAAAAACGGTGAAAGAAAACATCGTGAGGAAACCGGCATGTCTTAGAACCAAAAATTCGAAGACATGTGACATCTACCAACCCGCACTGGGCCCGCGTGGTGGATTATAGCCCGTTCCCTCTCATAGAGAGGAGGCCGGTGTCCCAGCAGTGGGAACATTATAGGCTGATTATGTTATTATGCTATTGTGTCTCAAGATTATAACAAATCCAACTAAAGGTTCGGTCAAATCTGTCCGGACAGATTACGAACCAGTGGAGGACACCGTACACGGACAGCTACTTCAGCGGACTAATATGGTATTAGTCAAACTCGCTTCTAATTTGCTGACTTGCCGATAGTTTTTCCATGGCAGAGACATACACATACAGTCAATGCCATTACGAGAAAAAAAGAAGAACTCAATTCCCTTGATGCATAATAAGTATTTATAACATAACATCACGCCGTTGTAATCCCCAAACAATTGGGCAGGGTGTACCTACACCCACATTTGCCAGTTATGTTGGAGTTCCATGTAATATTACCATCAGAAAAAACCCAATAACACTTTGCTAGACCTAAGAATCGAAGCCAGGACCTCATGCTCAGCACCCGCAGTATTTTCATTTCCTACGTATCCGGAAGGAACTGACTATCATTTAAAAACTTACTAATAAAAACAACTTCCGCCGTCTATCTTCGTGGAGTATCTACGGTCAAACAGTTTTCTCTAAAATAGGACAATTCTCTGGCAATAAATCGCAAAACATTATTTATGGCATTATACCCTTAAATGTGCCAAATCCATGTTTTATCCAGAATGTCCGGACAACTTCGTTTACGACTGCCGGTTCAGTTATAAATTTTGTAAGTTCGCCCAAAACGCTGAAGCAAAATATTTATTATAAGCACTAAAATATTGTATGTTGTGAAACTGAGTTATGTAAAGAATATACCGTACATTCAATGCTTTTTCGCCGAACCGTATTCAAAGTTTGTTCGCAGTTACCTACACTGAAAGTTTTAGCTTATTTTGGGACTTGCTTTGCAAAAGTATAATCACGACAAATGAGCAATTTTATGGAGACCGTTGTTTATTGGTGCGTAATAAATTTAGTTTTGAATTTCTTTGGGTAAATAATATTTTATGAAAGGGCAACCAAAATCAAAGCATTTATTTCAAGTAGGCCAGTTACAGGCACTTTTGAACTTTCAAAATAAAGACAACAATGAAATGTAGGTACAGTCTCAATCACAAGGCATAAAAAACTGTGAAAGTAGTCAACTCGTATAGTTGTCGTTTTCGTACCTTGTATTTCACAAGATTAGTCTAATAAGATAGTTATAAATCAGTTTCATATTACTCTCTTCCGAGATATAGCTATTCGTATATCCCTAGGCATATAACTATATCACGGCTAAAACTATCTTACTGCGACATATACATTATCACGCCAAACTACAGTATGTCACCCTTGTACAAAGGTCAGCGTATATCCTATACAATATTAACTACAATCAAACACATTTCTCTATACTCCCACGTTTCAAACTTCAATTCACAGTTTTACATGAATTCCCCAACGGTTAAATATCAGAGAGTTTGAATAGATCATTACACACCATATAATTTGATCCTTTGATGTACATGAGCATTCGCCTGTAATGTAATAATTCAAGATTCGATTTTGTACAGAAACAAGTGAGTGTTACAAATTTTATTGTTACACGTTGCGCACTGTAATGCTCGGTTTTCGACACTTACAGCCCGAATCTGAACTTAGATTATAGACGAATGCTCCCGGCAAAGCCTCAATTATTTTTGTTCCGGTAAAAAACCCTTTGCTTGTTTCAGTTACGGTTAATCAAAGAAAAAACGTATTTATAAAGAGATTTGATTTCTTCTTATATAATATGGAAGAGTATAAAATATTTTTAACGAGTCAATGAGAACCTTGAAACCTTATTTGATTGTGGTAAGCGGTTGTCATACCGTTTGTTGTTGTAGTTGTATTATGTTTTCCTGTTTTCTGACGTCATTGTCAGAAAACAAGAAAGGTCAGGTCAGGTCAGTCAGTTGTTTTGGTCATTAAAGAAGAAAGAAAGGAACAAAGAAAAAATATTCATTTGTCGCAGGGACATGACGTGCATCTTACAAAATGACAAAAAAATAACAATAAACATACAACGCATAACAAATATTAATACATTCCACAGAACGGAACAAATAAAAATTTTAATAGCTTGCACGTCGTGACTGCAACAAGCAGGTGACCACTCAGCATGATGCTGCACTATAGGAGGGGGGGGGGGGGGGCACGCATACACCAAGATATTACTTATATAGAAAAAAATAGTCCAGTCGTGCTGAAGTCTCGAAAGATGAGCCGTAATCCACCATGCGGGTCTGAGTGACATCACGGCTTCGAATTTTTGGTTCTACGAGGATTTTTTTTTCAGTTTTGAAAGAGGTTGATGAAATAATTTAAGCAAAAATACCTGCCTGGGTTCGAACCTAAAGGAGGACTTATCGCCTAAGGGATAAAGGCCACCTCAGTTCATCTCTTGACATATTGTTATTTCGTGAGCATCGCTGTAAGTACAGAAAAAAACACTCACAGATTAAACCCAGAGCTGCCAAAAGAACTGTCACTAGACAGCCCAGTAACCTCTCAGCTAAATGAAATAACAAAATGTAACACACAAAGTATTTTCATATCTCTGTAACAGAAGGAGTCGTGCCCATGTCATCTGTAAATCTATGTGACATTTAGAAGTCGCACTGTCGTCGTACAAAAACTATGTAATAAAATATAATGGTTCTTTTATCGAGTACAGAAGAATATAGAAATAGAGAAGCAATTGTAATTGTAATGTTTATTCTGACAAAACGACTTTCTATGACTTCAACTTTTATAATGATAATGGAAAAGTAAAAATGCATGAATTTGAAAAGTAAAAGATGCATGAATTGGAAAAGTAAAAATGCATCAATTGGGAAAGTACAAAATGCATGAATTGGAAAAGTAAAAAATGCATGAATTAGAAAAGTGAAAAATTCATCTAATGGTAAAGTTAAAAATGCATTATGTCAGTCCTATTGAAAGTCATTGTAGAAATACACAACGCCTCTAAAATGATTGACACGTACCTACGCCCTTTTTTTTTTTTTCGGATGGGAAATCATCAAATGACCCCCCCCCCACTCTGGGCGGAGCGGAAGGGAGTGTCAGACTTGTACTGACTAACCCATCCATGTTCTTTCTTTGCCCTTTGTGTTCCAGGGTCACGGCATCTCTTTCGAAAAGTCCCGCAGCCCTGTACCTACGCCCTCTGCTCGAAAGTGTCTTTTATTTTTCTTGCACATTTTACTTGCTCTACAAACCTCTCGTTAAGGGGTTTGCTGACACATTGGAAAGATTGAAATGGGCATATTTATTTACTTTGTCTTCATTCACCACTTTTCTTCACCGGAAATCAGATACCTAACAAAAGTAAACACCAACTTAATCAGACAACACGTTTTTCGTACACCTACGTATTATTTTATACGTTTCGTCCCTTCGAAAGATTTATGGTTCTAACTATTACACTTCTCCCCTAGAGTATTGCGGTTTATCTCAAAATACGAGGCTCGCTTAAATCTAAGATTCCTCTAGAGGGTTTTGTTGATATTTGGCTATTAAATAATAATAACGTTATCATGTAGGAGTCAATCTGAGTTGGGTTATGTGGGTTATAGTTTATAGGATTGAGAATTGCTTGTCTATAAAATATTTTATAATTTATTTGCAATTGAGAATAAACCTACCGGCAAAAATGTAAAATTAATTATATAAATTAATTAAATAAGTTAACTTCGGCGTTTATAAAATGATGAAACTTACACAGTTTACGTTAATTTATGCAAATTTTTAAATTCAAATTCATTTATTTCAGGTACATAACCCATTTTGGAAACATTTCAAATCATAGTTTATATATTTTTATTTTTACTATTGTCAAAGGGTTTCAAGAATTAAGTAAGTTCTTTAAATAGTGTACATCTAAAATCAAATAGAAAATTACTTAGGGACTTTCACTTTTTCGAATTGCAAATCTAATCAAGATTGAATTTTTTAAAAGCTTTTAAATTCGATTTATTTGCATAAAATCCAATTTGTAAAAGAACCGAACCAGTTCAGAAGCGCTACGTTTAAGTAATCGTTCTAATAGACTAATAAATTGCTTCGTATTTTTTAACATGGACCTCAGACGAAGGTTTTGACCTTAAAAAGGAAAACTCCAACTTTGATGGTTATTAGGTACTAGAAAGCTTGAGAAGTCGATCAATCTGTGAGATATCTGTTGTGGTACGTCCATGAATGAGGTGTCGACACACAAAGAATGCTCATTTTGCCCAGAACATGCAAAATGGAAGGTAGGTACAGACTGCTAGTCAGTGGTAACACTTTAACCTACAGCTGACCCAGTCTGGAGTTTCAATAGGATAGGAGGTTAGCTTCAACTGGTCTTCTTCGAAGAATGTATGACAGTATTTTGATCAATACTAGATTGCGCCAGAAAGTAGGAACAGTGACCATTGAACGACTGCAACGATTTCAATCTTTGTCCATGCGAGAAATAAAAAAAACGGGCTTTATAACAATAATAATAGTACATGTTTCATAAATAATGTAAATGTTTGCTTGCTGAATGGTAAAATAATGGCTGAGCTTCGACGTATCATACAAAACAACTATTGTGTATTATCCATATTTGCAAAATAAAATTCTATCCTATTCTAAAATTCGTTAGTTCAATAGGGTAATACCAGCTGGCGAGCCAATATATCGGCTAAGAGGTTTAATAGGATTATTTTCTCTGGAGCGTCGGTCGGGTTCAGTGCCAACATGCAGTGTCGGGAAGGATGACGATGGTAGAAAATGCAGTGCTAACATTTTCCTTAAACTTAAAAATGTGTGTCGCAGCATTTAGCTATTGATTTATTTGTAACCTTTATCTTTTGGTATTGAAAAAGTACAGTGTTGAATTGGTTGTTAAACCTATTTTGTCTGTGTTTGTGACTTTATTAAGAAATAATCTAGATTTAGAATTTTACTGAATTATAGATTTTGTAGCCTTAGAGTGAATAATGTACCAAAACATTTATTTAAAGGAACAACTTTAAATAAATGTCTACTAGATGTTTATTAGTTTGCGTGTTTCTATAAATTTGGTTCATTTTTGTTTTGTTTTTAATATAATAATGTACATGGAATCTTTAAGCATTTTACCACCTGATCTTTAATACCTACGTTCTTAGCAAGTAAAGCATCCTATTCTGCTGTATTTTTAATAGCAGTTTATGGATGTTCTATATATTTTAACTATAACATTAAGAGTTATAAGTCTTATCAGTAACAAGCTTACTAATCTTAGCATCTTTTGTCTGTCTGTCTTTCTGTCTGTATGTTTGTAGTCGCATCACGCAAAAACTACTGCATAGATTTGAACGCAGTTTTCACCGCTCTACTGCTAGATGCTTAACTTAAAATATAGGCTACATTAGACATAGTTTTGGACCCGATAGGTGGCGCTGTGCGAAGCAAGGGCGGGTCGCTAGTCTTAAATAAAGCGGTCAAACACTTCAGGAATTTTAAAACAAAAAAACTTTCTTGCTTTTAAATACCGCGAATTGCGGAGTTGCGTTACGTTTATAATTTAAGTTTTAATTTGCTGAACAGAAGCGAAGTTTCCAACATTACAAAAACCCCAAAATATTAAAATTTTACAACGTTTTTTACCTTAAAAAGGTTTTGCAATACAGGGTAGGACACCGACGCGAAAATGGTTACCACGTGTTCAATACATCATTCATACATCACTCTAAAATGTTACATCATATATAAATTTTTCATCGGTAATATACAAAAAAAAAACAGCTGTTCCATACATTTTGACCGTGTTGGTATTGCACTTTTGTCGGAAACAGCTGATTTTTTAAAAAGTAACCTATGAAAATTTTCTATGTTCAGAATGATGAACTGAATAACCGTATTCACGTCGGTGTCCCTTCCACCCCGTATATGATGTAACATTTTAAAGTGATAAGTAGGTGAATGTTACAAGAGGGTTGTTTACGTTGATTGTAACCTACAACTACATAAACAGGAGATCCCAGAAATGTTACGCTGAATACGCAGTAAATTGACTTCGATTTTTTGCTTCGCACGTATAGCTAAACACTATGCTAAATATTAACAAAATGATATTTGGCAGAAGCCTGATATGCCAAGCCTTTTCCCAACTCTATTTGGGGCGGCTTTCAGTCTTAACGGATGCAGCTGAATACCAGTATTTAACATGGAGCGACTACCTATCTGACCTCCACAATCCAGTTAGTAGTGATTAACACTGTACCCCTTGGTAAGACTAGATCTAATCTCTTTTTATCAAAAGACGTTTTTACCCTGAAACTCAAAGATGTCATTAGGAACATTAGCTTTCATTTACCTATCATATTTTGGATTGCTAACAGTATTTCAAAATATGACCACAATCACGACAGATTAAGAGCATTTAAATTTTGGTCACGCAAATAAACGTAATATTATGGTAGTAAACAAACGTTTCTTTTCAAGTAATATCCCTGAGTGCAGCTGTAAAGCCCGCTCCATTTACGAGATAAAAAAAAATCTTCATTTATTCATGAAAAATGCACACTTAGCATTCTTTAAAAAAAATATCTTTCAGTTTTATGTATCTTTTAAATAAACGAAATCTCCACTAACATAATTATATTCTCTAAAGTCTGAACAAACACAAAGAAACTTGCGTAAACTAAATAAGAAAAGAAAGAAATGAAGTTCAAAGTTTTTGGTATTCAAATTAAAGTCAAAAGTAAGCGTGTTCCGATTACATCCGTCATCTGTGGAGGAAAGTCTTTATCTATATTTAAAGAAGCCGTAAATAAATGCCAAAGATTAGTATTTTCCGTTTCCTTTTATTGAAAAATCTTCTTGTCTTTGACTTTCACGTAATTGGCTTTTTGTTTATGTCTTCTTTACGTTTAGACAGGCATCTAAGTTTCTATCTTATTTTTACTTTGGATCTGTTAAGGTTACGTTGCTCCCGGCTGTCGTTTGTAGATCTTTGACAGTCATTACAGGTAGTCAGTGGCCTGAAAGTCTGACAACCAGTCTTACCAAGGGGTATCGTATTATCCAGTACTCAGAGGGTTGTGGGGTCAGATAGGCAGTCGATCCATGTAAAATACTGGTTTTCAGCTGCATCCAGTTAGACTAAAAGCCGACCCCAACATAGTTGGGAAAAGGCTCGGCAGATGATGATATGTTAAGGTTCCCTTTGAATTCGATAAATTGAGGTAAAATAATAGTATAAAATATAATTTTCAACAATTATTTTGACAAAACAAATAAGCTGTGCTAACGACATCGTGGGTCTCACAGGGACTTTATGGCCCTGTGAGACCCACGATGTCGTTAGCACAGCTACCTTTACTGCAGTGAACTTAGCTGCAATGAGTGTTACGTGATTCATTTAATTTTCTCTATCTATTCCAAAAACAATATAATGATAGAAAGCAAAAACTACACAAACTTAATACACTGTCCACTGTAACCATGTTTTAACCCAGATCACATGATTCATCAGCGAGGAAAAAGTAACAACCGCTTCACTGAGTACTCGCTCCACAACATAGGTACTCAGTTTGCGTCAGAACTTAGCAATTCCGTTTTTAATTTTGCACCAAGTTTCACGAAAAAATGTTTCAAAAGTTTTCCACAACTTAAAAGTGGTCCATTTCATTCCCATTTCTGGGATATTTCGTAAAACGCGACTAACTGACCGCAGCGTCTCAAGACGAAAGTCTATGACCAGTGTGTGTTGCCAGTGATTACATACGGGACCGAAACGTGGTCGCTCACAATGGGCCTCATCAGAAGGCTTAAAGTCACCCAAAGGGCAATGGAGAGGGCTATGCTCGGAGTTTCCTTGCGTGATCAAATCAGAAATGAAGACATCCGCAAGAGAACCAAGGTTACCGACGTAGTCCGAAGAATAGCCAAACTTAAGTGCAGTGGGCAGGGCACATGCTCGCAGAACGGATGACCGATGGGGCCGAAAAGTTCTGGAGTGGCGACCGCGAACCGGAAGACGTTGCGTTGGAAGGCCTCCCACTAGGTGAACCTATGACCTGGTGAAGGTTGCAGGGATCCGCTGGATGCGAGTCGCACGGGATCGGTCAATGTGGCGACACTTGGGGGAGGCCTATGTCCAGCAGTGGTCGTCTTTTGGCTGAAATGATGATGATGACTAATTGAGAAGTATGGGAATGGATTGGAATAAAGGCAGAGGAATTGTGATGATGATGATGCGGCAGAACCATGACAATCCCTACTGTGTCTATAAATCACAATATCAAATACATTAAGACGTGAAATATTATGTTGTTAGTGCTGTTACCAAAATAATATTATCCTTTTCCGGAATCACGTTCAACCAATTTCCCAAAGTTCTCCTGTTTATGTAACTACCCTACTTTTGCGAACAATATTAATTGTTACTTTATTACTTTTACACTGATTGGCTGATTGGCGTACATACCTTACATAAAAGGTGTGAATATACTCCTTACGCAACCGTACCAAGCATTCTGTACATCAAACTATAAAGTAACTCTACGCAAAAAATATTGTTGGGAAAAGACTTTTTTTTGGGGTGAAAGATCACGGTTTGCCTTGGTTTGCGGTTTGTTTTAGAACTCAATGTAACGTACTCAAAACTTTCTGCTGATGGATGCATTGAATATTACAAAGGTCATGGAGGTATTTAAAGTAAAGTTACAACATTTAAACCTTGTGAAAAAACATGGAATTTGGACCCCCAATATCTCCGTAACTAAAAGGTTGGTCCAAACCTTCTAAAGACATACCAAAGTAAACGTTTTGAGCCTTTTTCAAAACATCCGGGAAGGTTTAATACAATTAATAAAGAAAAATTTAATATTGCTTTAGTTTCGTTCAAAATTCACAACGCTTTCGTCTTCAGGAAAATCATCGTAATTTACATAAAGATTTCAAGTAAATGTAAAAATGTATAGCTACTTTTTTCAAACTAGCCCTAGCCCTACAGTATGTTTCTATTTGTGTCAGTCTGTTGATATCTTTTTTTTTTGTTATCGTGTTAAAATCATCAAATGAGTCCTCCTCGCCTCTTTCTGCGAAGCAGTCATGCTCGCGAAGGAGGAGGTGGGCCGCGTGAGGGAGAGGACAGCGTCCTCCCTCCACCCCAGCCGCAGTGGTAGACGCCCACGGTGCCGGACGTCGGCAGACGATCTCCGGCCACGGCGCGGGCATGCGGACGGCGAGTAATGGGCGACTCGCTGTCCGACCATGGACCATGCCCGGATCGACGGCGCGTTGTGTTCCACGCGCGCCTCAAAGAGTGTCAGCATAATGACGGGGCCCGCTCTAGAGGGCCAAAGCCTGCCGGGGTCGCGGGACTTATAGAATTACCGTGACCCTGGAACATAAAGAGCTAGTGAAGGACACCGTGGATTTTAGTCAGTTCAAGTCTGACAGTACCTCCCGCTCTTTCTGTTGATATCTTTAATAATTTTGTGGGACATTTAGGTCGCTCACGTCAATGCTACAGATTTATTAAAAACTTCGTGTTTTTCCGCCTTGTTATGAAATAGAACGTTTCTTATTCTTGGCGAAGTTTAGAGTCAAACGAATGGATAAACCTGGAGAAAGATTATTAAACACTTTAAATTAATTAATAAAATGATTAACAATACATGACGTGTGTCAATATAACATTATGCCTGTTATCCATGAAGAGTTAGACAGAGGTGTGTCATAGTACACCCACCAGCTGTGTTTAAGCCCCATGTAATAGGGAGCGAGCCTATTATTGGTATGTGCCAATTGGTGCGCAAAATGTGTCGTTGATCTGATCTGGTCCCCTCTGACATGTCACTTTACGAATACTTAGGGAAAATCAGGCATGAACTTATGTAATGAGTTGTAGTATAACGACGTAACGCAAGCGATTTTGTCTCTCACAATATTCCATAAAGTTTGTCAAGTTATTTGTTATGTAATAAAACATTGATAGTGATGTCAAACTCGTCACACATGTCAACATGTCATGTCGGTAAAGTAATTATAGGAAACAGTTTGTTGAGGGATACAGCGCTTAGTAATGTTCATTATTACTGTGGGTTAGTAATGTTTTACAGTCACTAATGAAATAGTCGTCTAAGTCAGAGGAGTAAGAGATTGGCTATTATAATAAGACGAAGTTGTCTCGGTTAAGTTAGAAAAGGAAAATAGGGATATCTGCACAAGATGCATTTGTCAACCAGGATCTTGCAGAAGTCACAGTTAGTAATAAAATATATACGTTGAAAGCAGCGTTTTTAATGTATTTATCAAAAGAAAATTAAAACAAAATACATCGTGTTGTATTTTTATGCCTCGGCTAATCTCGAAGAAGCCACGAGTTATCTTGTAAAACAAAACTCAAACTCAAAGCATTTATTTCAATTAGACCATAACAGGCAGTTTTGAATGTCAGAAAAACAAAGAAGGCGAAGCTACAGTCACAGACACAAGGCATAATAACTTGCGAGTTATCATGAGGGCGGCCTCACCAAAGTACGACGGTTTTTTTGCAAACAAAAGCAATCGAGAGGGTAGTTGCCCATTCCAAAGCGTAGATATCTATGGAGAAGAATGGGCAAGAAACTCCATGGACACTCTTTTCAATCAAAATATTTTTACAAGATCTTGGTTACATCATTCATGTTGAGATAATACATATATTATGTGAGAACATGCACATTGAGAGCGTCCAGAGTAAAAGATTAAATCAACAATTTAAAAACAAAGTAGTTAAAATAAACCGTGGCAGCTAAGAGACGACCAGTCCCAACTGATAGCGCCCGTTCACGAACATGACGCATGGTACAGCACCATTCAACTCAACCATTTTGAAGGGAACTAAATGACACATGAAACGACACACACGCCGCCATCAGCGAAGCCTTTTTAAACTCGTTTCCATCTATATGTGCGTATCTATGTATCATATCACACATGTTTATACAAATAAATGCGTCTTTATCTTATCTAGCGAGACATTTGAGTGAGCATGACATTCTGTCAACCGCCAGGGCAAATTCGAGTCAATGAATAATAACTAAATGTAAATGGTAGCTTTACAGTACATAGTACTCGCACATGCGCTATGCAATTATATAATACTAAGAGATTGAATCTATACAATGCAAGGATATGTAAATGGTAGCTTTACAGTACATAGTACTCGCACATGCGCTATGCAATTATATAATACTAAGAGATTGAATCTATACAATGCAAGGATATGTAAATGGTAGCTTTACAGTACATAGTACTCGCACATGCGCTATGCAATTATATAATACTAAGAGATTGAATCTATACAATGCAAGGATATGTTTACAATCTTCTGCAGCTTCCACAATAATTTCCCAAGGTAATCAATTAGTTTGTCCCTATGGTTGTGGAGCAGGACCATCATTGAGCCAAGCATTTCTATCATCACTGTAATCCCCCAACTTATAATATGCTTGCCTACAAGCTTTGTGAACCTTTTATTTTAACAGCCGCATAACATCTAAATAAAAGTAAAAGAGCAAAAACCTTCAAAGTCAGCAAGATGTGGCTGTTTTAAATGTTACCCTAAAACGAACAAAAGAAATATATATGTCTCTCAAAATCCAGGACCTTTCTAAATTCTAAAGCTAAGATCCAATTACCTTTTCTGGGATTAAAGTAACTGCTTACATTACTGTAGTAACTTGAATATTGAAGAGCTACCCAAACGACTCTGAGATGTTCCGACGATTTGTGATCTGACCCTTTTTGGCGCTCGACGAGCGGTGAAATTGGGCCGTGGATTTGAAGAGGAATCGGGTTTTTGTGCAATGTTCCGTTTTTACCTTTCAGTAATATGTCGTATGTTATAGGTTTCTATTTCAGATCATAATTACGTCAGACGCTTCACTCAAGTCAGTATTTGTTTCATTGCACGTTCACATAACACCGGAAAAATTATATGAGAAAGAAAATTAATTTCCTTCAATTTTAAGATCATTCTGAGAGTGAGAAAAAAATGCCACATGTCAAAAACCTACTTTTTTTCAATTGTCGCAACTCTAGTACCGAGCATGAGGTTATAAGTTCGATTGGTCGGGCAGTTTTAATAAGTTTTTCCTTCTGGAATTTATCTGTAGCAACTCGAAGTCTAGATAATATGTATCTGATTGAAGGAAATAGGCTCGCCCCTATTGTACGAAACTATAAACAAAACTAGCAAAGTATGGGTGTATCTACTACGCCTCTGCTTTCGGAAAAAAACAGACGTGATTTTAGATCATGATAAACTTGTGTAATAGTTCCACTGAGAGAGCTCGAGGCAGTGACTTTTATTTAAGTTAAGTAGTTATGCTGTTGGTTTAGGACCCTAACGACGCTGTTATTGGTTAATCGTCTCGTAGATGTAACAGAAACTAATGAACCGTAGTCTCCTTAGTGTAGTATAAAACATTAAGCACAAAAATATAACGGGTATGGTCTTCTTTCTTTTTCGTGTGGTTAGTGCCTAACCTGCTGTCGAAGTTTTTATGCCATGGGCCTCTGATTTTGCTTTACATGTAGTCGAGAAAAATTTCTATTTGATTTGGCTGGTTTCCTAACGATGTTTTCCTTCAGCGAAGCAAGTGATAATAAGTATACAAAACCCACATGAATCCGAAAAATCAGTGGTTGGTGTCTTGGGATCGAACTTATGACTTGGCAGTCCGACGGTCAGACCACCCGGCTATCACTGCTAGTGACTGTCATGTGGTAACGGCCCGATTTTTCTAACATATGTGTACGTGGTTTTGATCCCAGAAATCACTTTAATTAGTCCAGTTTATTTTATCGAAACCGTTCTCAAAACGGTGAAATAAAACATGGGAGGAAACCGCCATTTTCTAGAACCAAAAGTAGAAGACAATTGTGACGTCCACCAACTCACACTGGGCCCGCGTAGTGTTTTACAACCCACACGGCACAGAAGACTAAGGCTAAGAACTCACGGAGCGATTTTCACCCGCGACCGCCGCGGTGGTGGAACTGCGGTTTTATTTCTAAACTCACGAGACCAGTTATATTAGCGCTGTTACGCAGCCGTCGCGGTTGCGATCATCGCCCGCAGACGAGGCGGGCGATGACCGCAAGACGGGCAGTAAAACGATCAGTTGAGATCCAGAAAAAAATAGTGTTGGATTTCAGAACCCGCGCCCCCCGCCGGCCACCGCGGTCGCCCGCCAACCGATCTCAGAGCGCGCGGGCGCCACCCGCCGAGGCTGCGGGTGACCGCGGCCCGCGCGATTCTACTAGTTGCCCGCCGGTGCACGGTGCAGCGGAAACCGCAAACAACCGCGCAAACCGCAGGCGTAAAACGCGCCGTGAGTTATGCTTTAATTTTTTGCATATATATCTGCATTCTACAGAAGCTGCGGGCCCGCAACCGCGGCGGACGCGGGTGAAAATCGCTCCGTGAGTTCTTAGCCTTAGAAAGCGAATCACAAAAAAGACGGCTTGTATCCTTGTAGTAGGAACGTTATAAGGCTGAATGTTATCCGGCTCGAATTCCCAAGTTGCAGTGTAGGTGATTTGACGTAAACCACAGACTTCATGATCCCAAGTTTATTGTAAAGTTGCACGAAAGTTATGTTGGATGCTCATCCGCGGTTTAATCGCAAAATGAATAGGTACGCTACAAGCTACCATCATCATCATCATCATTTTAGCCGAAAGACGTCCATTGCTGGACATACGCTATAAGCTATAAATGAATAAAGATTAATTACGGAAAGTAGGTCGCGGCGTCAACAAATTAGTGGCCTGTGCGTTAACCGTACATTTATGATTATGTTTGTTTAGGTTAAAGCGAATTTACAATAATTGCAAAAGTTCGTTCAATGTAAAAATATTTCACACCATCAGTACTTAGTGTCTTAACTAAAAAATAATATTCGTCATTTTTAATCTCCATGATAATCTTAATAGCAGAACGTCTCAGTACAGTCACACACACACAGTAATAAAAGTTGAACTTCGAAAACTGCCCTATTGGCTACAACATAAAGGCGCATTTATACAGCATGTAAGGGACAGCCCTCCACAAACTGATGGGGTGAATTCAGTATTATTATACTAAGATGACCGATACAAGAAATTATTTCAGGAATGTTATGGGAATCCAATAAATTTGATTTGTTTTATTTCCTCGTACGCATTGTATCGTGACCGTGGCAAAACGCACGTAGCGAACGGCAACCGCGACGACAAGTTCGATGTACTCTGTAGCTAGGCAGAAAGTAAACAGCTGATTCCACGCGTCGTTAGTTAGAGTATTTCAACATCCATTGTTTTGTTTTTGATTTTAGCCATATTATTTACATAAATGGAGTGCTGCGTAGAGGGAATGTTATTTTACATTGAAATAAAGGAATAGAAACTGCAAAAATTAATTAAAAAATTTAAATTTTCCGGAGAAAAATTCCGGTGGAATATGATTCAAAATAAGGAGCTGAATGTACCCTGTCAGTTTTTGGAGGACTGTCCCATACACCCTGTATAATGTAAGATGGCAACTTTGGACTTGCGATTGAGCGTATTAGTTGAATGAACTTACAAAGATGAGACAGTTTAGTATTCAAGATGGGGTAGCTCAACCACTATCCGTTTTTAAAGTTGACTTTTATATTTACAGTGCAGATATTGCTTCGTCAAAGTATACACTCGATGTTGATGCAACTGTGGACTTAGACTTAGACACGAACGCACGGAGTGAACGTATCGCAACACATTTTTCGCTTTAAAAAATCGAACGCACGCTTCTTATCCCAGCGTGTTTGCGCGTGGTAAAAGGCGTCCCTATGAGCGCCTACACGCGCTTCTAAAAACGAGTTACCGGACCGTTTTACCGGGATAAAAGTCAAATCCATTCAGTGATTTTCGCATGTAAGGGTTACAAACATCCTTCCATCCATACTCACAAACTTTCACTTTTAAATAGTAGTAAGATTCATTAATGTCTAAGGGTGCTACTAAATAATTGGGAGTGACACAAAAATAAAATAAACGAAAATACTCAAGCAGAGTTGATACAACTCTGCTTTAGTATTTTCGTTTATTTTGCTGGCTGCATCCGGTTAGACTGGAAGCCGACCCTAAAATAGTTGGGAAAAGGCAAGGCAGATGATAACTAAAGCAGAGTTGTATTTTGGATTCAAAATCGACCGTTCGAATTTACGCAACATTTACGTCGCACATTCGTGCTAGGGCCTATGCTAGGATATTGGTATTCAGAATAGATGCTGTGGTAAGCATTTGATGACAGCCAGCACTCTCCAATATCGAAGCGTAGTCTACATCCCTAAGTATTGAATACTCTGTCATCTTTTAGAAACGTTTTGAAGCTAAACAACCCAGTATTCTCATCTTAAATAACAATTTAATAACGCAGGTTTTTAAAAAATCACTTATTTTTCTTTAATATCTCCTGGGATATAAAATGTCCCCCGCGTGGAAATTTTATTTCCTTAAATACTAGTATAAAATTACGCAGTCATTTCGTATGTGAATGGTGCATCCAAATTGCTGCACGAATAATGTGGTAAATGAACGTGGTGGTCTTCAAAAGAATATTTAACTTGCCAATAATAGCGTTGTGTACAAATTAGGGGAATTTTTCCAATAACACTCATTGCGACCATAAAAAAAACATACTTTCATGAGCTGTAAGTGTTATAGATGCTATGACATATGAACAACTATCTGACTACTGCCTTCACTTTAAAGGGCTAAATTTATTTTATTTATTTAGTCTTCTGGGCACGTTTCCAGATGACAGCGATGCGGAGGAGTACTTTGACGCCTAAACACCCGTAGTTTAAGTCGTGGATTGAACTTCCTATTGTCGTCGTTTTTTAGTTGTTTATATTTTCTTACTTTTAGCCTTATTTTTATCATTAGTTTAGTTCTATTTGTAGTCTGTACGTAATGTAAATAATATGCAAATAATAAAAAAATATTTATGTAAGAGATTGAATAAAGGAAATAAAAAAACTCACCGATCCATTTCTTGTCCTCGACAACGACGGAATATACTCCTTCTCCACCGTGGCTACTGCCAGTAATGGTGCGAAGATTGCGAAGGACACCAGCCACAGTCCAGCCAGGAGGGTGCAAGCTCCCCGCCTGGACGGCATCCAGGGTTGCCGCAGCGACTGTGTGATGGCCAGGTACCGGTCTACTGACATCGCTGTGATTGTGAACACGCTGGAGGCTACTGCGACACCTGTGGGAGTTAAGATAAGGAAGAGTTAGAACGATTAATGGCTTCTCTTATTTCTTACTAGCTGTTGCCCGCGACTTCGTTCGCGTGGAAATTTTATTGTGTATGCGTGTTCGATTCCCGGGTTGGGTAAAGTGTTGTTTGGTTTTTCCATCAGGAATTATCAGTAGCAGCTACGGAGTCTGGATTTGTGCCCGATTGATGGCAATAGGCTCGCCCCCTATTACATGGGACTTCAACATAACTGGTGTAATGTGGGTGTACGATTAGGTACACATCTGTGCCTAACCCTTCGGAGATTACAGGCGGGATGTGCCTTCATTTTTTATATTAACCCCCAAATTTGGAAAAACGTGCATGATGTAATGATGTGGATGAATTTTTCCCATCTGCGCCCGATTCTAGACGACCCACTCTCATTTGCAGCATCATATTCGCAAAGACACCTGCTTCGTGGTCGTTGTACAGTTGGACGAACATGTTGCAAGTAAGATGGATCTTTTCGATCCCAGACAACAGTGGCGACGCCTTGAGACATTTATTGAGGCGTTTATTTCATCCGCCGGTGTGCCCCTCTCAATAACTTGCAGTATCTGTCTAAAGTCGCCTGCGAGCAAAATGACAACGCCACCCATCAGCGCCTGGTTGCCGCGAATGTCCTGCAAGCTGCGGTTCAACGCCTCTTATGCACTTTAAACTTGCAATGCTGCAAAAGGACTCCCCGGCCGCTGTTTTTGGTGACGTTGCATGTTGAGGTATCTTCACTTGCAAGATTCAGCGGCAATATGAAAACGGAATGTGCAGTCCGGCCACCGTTAAGCAAAGTTGCAGCAATGTCCGAGGGAGCCACAGCCACAGTGGGTGCTGCGCTGCGTGTATCGGGTTCGATTCCCTCACGGATCACATTTTTGTATGGCCTACAGGTAGTGGTTCCGGGGCTGGCTGTTTGTGAGTTTAACTGTCTGTAAACACACCCACGATACAGGAGAAATTCCAAGTGTGGGCCTGGACTGGGGCAAGGTTAAAAAAAAACTTTAAAGCTGTATATAGCGGTCCTTGAGGAGTTGGGCTAGCAGAAGATTCAGCACAAAATTCGGCCAGCAAAAGATTCGGCACAGTTGTCGCAGTGGCTGAGCGATTGACTGCAGTGCTGCGTGTCGCGGGTTCGATTCCCGCACGGAACAAATTTACTACGTCGTTGGTTTTATCTAATTTTATTTTTTGTTTTTATTTTAAAGTTTTTAGAGATTTTTTTCGGCCAGTGAAAATTGGTCAATTAATATTTGTTAATTTATGATTACCTAACTATCTTTGAATGGTTTAAAAAAACCAAAAGCATATTAATCTACTTTATAATGATTTGAAAATCATAAAACATTAGAAAAAAACAAAATATCCAGTTACAAAAAGTGAAAACCGGCTGGGGATCGAACTCGCCAACCATTTTTATTGTTTTTGGAATTAATTATCACAAAAAGTGGAGACTGGCTGCGACTCGAAATTGCGAAACCTGGTTTACAGGGAGGTTTGTGAACCGTCAGCCTACCTTGCTTCGCTTCGCTGACAAATGGGCTAAAATAGCCGTTCTTTTCTAATGCATTGTATGACAGTTGCCGGTTGGAAACCAGTTGCAGAATATGGACATAATTATTAGCACGATAATCTATCTCTTTGCCAAATTTCATCTACATCCGTTCAGCCGTTCTGGCATGATTGAGTAACAAACATCCATCCATCCATCCAAATTTTCGCATAAAGATACCTAAATATTTTTCAAGTAACGATTTACTTGCTTTTTTTAACAATCAAGACGCATCAGAAATCATACATTACAATCATCCACCCTCCAACAAAGACGAATTTGTTTTGGGACCTAACAATAATAGACCTAACCGTAAATAATAGTTGTGCAAAACTAAGAACAACGACACAACAAAATAGTTTCAAATTAATTTCAATAACTGCTATTATTTTAATTGGGAGCGATAGGTGAAATTGAAAACATAGAGTCTGACAGCACCTATGGACAGCACACAACGACGTTGTCAGTTCAGAACACCATCGAACGGCCAGATTCAAACATGAGGAAAGAGATTTCACCAATAATTTAACTTTATTCATAAGAATTTATTATCTAAAAAAAGAAAAAGAAAAAATAGAAACTACTTACTTTCATAAAAAAGAGAAAATAAATAATAATAATCTCTATCAAAAAAAATACAACCAATTACAAAAAGTATAATTTTACTGGGGATCGAACTTGCGACGTGATGCACGTAAAGCGGTCATGAAACCATTTCTCTGTTTGCTTCGCTGACACATACTTTGAAATAGACGTTGTTACGCATATCATGACTGAAACGATAAACAATTGAATAATACTAACATAATGAAATATTGCTCATCCCCTTCAGCAAGTATAATATATAGATTTAGCAAACAGAAGCGAAGATGTTTAAAAAAAGACAACAAGGTTCACAAAATAATGAATACAACCGTTTATTCTAACTTGGAACAAAATATCAACCACTGAAACTAACCTAAACCGCCACAAATCATAACAAATTCAATTAACACGTAATTGTTTACAAAAATAGCGATTACATTCACAAAATATAAATCTTATAGCCCTTTGAGCGATATTCCCAACAAGAGTCTCTCGCGACCAGAGACTATTTTTAAGTTGTCATTCCTTGCCATAGAACTAACATGTGCTACGTAAAACCTCATTTCTTCCTAATACTAAGTAAAACTTTTTGTTTCCTAAGACGGCCTCTCCTGACGCCAAGTCGCCCTCGACTTGAAAGTTAAAGGTTGCATCTGCAAAGCGATGATCTTGGTGGCGCACTGCTCCTATTCCAGCATAAGGTATGGATCGCCACGGGCTCTTTACTTTCAGAACGGTCCAGGTCATGCTGATTCGTCATCTGAAAGTGTTTACGATGATTATTCGTGCAAGCAACAATTGCTGACCACGTAGAGATTGAAAGTTCAGAATGGCAAAAATATAAGATGGTTAGCGTCCCAACCGTCCCATATTGTTACCGATAACTTTACCACAGCGACTAATGACAAAAATATAAGATGGTCAGCGTCCCAACCGTCTTATATTACTGCCGAAAACTTTACTACAGCGACTAATGACAAAAACACAAGATGGTCGGCGTCGTCCTCGTCGCAGTCTTCGTGATGCTCGTCGCGCACCGGGGCCAAGTCTGCAGATGACGGCTCACGACTGCTAACGGTCACCTCAGCATTAGGTGGAAGGGACGCTGATGATGACCCTGTACTGGGATCACACAAGTCGTCATCTGAAATGTGACCACAATTTTAAAAACTTGTTTTAAGCTTATCACGTATTTACACACACAACCTGCAATCAATAAGATTAACATTTTGACGTCATGAGAGCTCTCATTATTTAATTATTCCGTTTTCATACTGGCCCACGACACGTTGTGTAGCACGGCGGTGTAGAACTGCATCTGTGAACAAATCAGACAGAAGGCGTCCCCGCTGCCTGAGGTTGACGGAGGCATCGCTGAATCGCACGTCAACACTTTCATGACGGAGGCATCTCTGAATCGCACGTCAACACTGTCATGACGGAGGCATCTCTGAATCGCACGTCACAACTATCAAGACGGAGGCATCTCTGAATCGCACGTCAAGACTATCAGGACGGAGGCATCTCTGAATCGCACGTCCTTCACTACCAGGACGGAGGCATCGCTGAATCGCACGTCCTTCACTACCAGGACGGAGGCATCGCTGAATCGCACGTCCTTCACTACCAGGACGGAGGCATCTCTGAATCGCACGTCCCACCAAAATAATCACAACTAGGGTGTCTGTACTTGTACGGGTAAGTAAGTCGATTTGCCAACTTTTAACTACTCGTATTAAAGTTACTACATAGCTAAACTAAGAAACTAAAGCGTTAAAATGTGTTAGTGAATCTAGCTAATGTGATTAAGAAAAAGCTAACTAAACATTGGCAAAACGACACAACAAGTCCGCACATGTGTAAGACAACTTACTCTCGATAAAGGCTGCGCATGACTCTGGACACCACTCTCCGTTCCAGGGTACCATGCACTCAGCAGTTGCCTGCGTGGTCTTGCCGCATGAACCACTGATAAGCTTCAACTGGTAACGGCCACTGGGTAGAACCTTAATCACTCAATATGGTCCACGCATGCCAGGATCTAGTTTTCCTGTAGACTGGGAATATTTGATTACAAAAACCAGATCGTTTATACTAAAAGTGGTGTTCGCCGGTGTCGATTGACACAAGCGTCTTGTTTAGCTTGGTTTCGAGACAGTAATTGGTGATTTAGTCAAGCAGTCTATTATCTCTTGCCTAACCACTTCTTGTTCTGGACCCCAGTAAAAGATAACGTCTTTTTCATTAAGCGTGCTATGCCAGCGATTTTAGTATCCCTGACATATCGTCTGAAAATTCTGAAATACCCTGCCAAACCTAGGAACTGCCGGATATGTTTTACGTTACGCGGTGTTGGTGCATCTACAAGCGCTTGGAGTTTTCGGGGGCTAGGCCTAACCTGACCAAAGCTTACTATGTCGCCTAAATATTTGACTTCGGCAGTCAAGCCTGATTTTGCGAGTCTGTTGAACTTTTCGGAGCAAGGCGATACAGCCCTTCATGGTATCACTTAAAAGAAGGAGTGTCGATCAATTCGCGAAGGGTTTTATTACTGATTCGTTGGCAAACGATCGGAACCTATTAATTTATCCAAATTTAGTGTCACCCTTGAGACAGGAAGCTACTCGCGAAAAGCACGCGGAGGGCTCCAACCGTTTGCGACTACCGCACGGCGTTGTTGAAAGACACTCGGAGTTGTTTGTACGAACTCGTTGCAGAACATCGCTCAAGTTTACGGGGCTAAACGAACGCGAAGTGACCTCACCAACAGGGTGCTCAAAGTTAGATCTTCATTACTAGCGGCCTCGCGAGTCACCTCTAGGTCAATCTCGCGAACGACCGTGGTCACACCTTCTCGGCATATTTGTCACAAAGTTTGATATTCAATCACGCACACGTGAAATAACAACAATGACAAGAATAAAAACGAAAAAGTCACAAATCGCCATTTTGACTTTCGGTTGAAGAGCAATTGTTATTTTGTTCCTTGAATGTTTTATACTTTAGTGGGCAATCTAAGATCTTGATCCCACTTCTGAATTTAGCAAACAGAAGCGAAGATGTTTAAAAAAAGACAACAAGGTTCACAAAATAATGAATACAACCGTTTATTCTAACTTGGAACAAAATATCAACCACTGAAACTAACCTAAACCGCCACAAATCATAACAAATTCAATTAACACGTAATTGTTTACAAAAATAGCGATTACATTCACAAAATATAAATCTTATAGCCCTTTGAGCGATATTCCCAACAAGAGTCTCTCGCGACCAGAGACTATTTTTAAGTTGTCATTCCTTGCCATAGAACTAACATGTGCTACGTAAAACCTCATTTCTTCCTAATACTAAGTAAAACTTTTTGTTTCCTAAGAATAGTATATATAGTATAATATATATAGTTCGTGATAATATATAGTATAACATTTGAAGAAGCCTATTACAGATATTTGTGCAAAATTTGAACAGGATCTATGCAGTAGTTTTTGCGCCAGGTCGGAACATCGGACCGGAATTTAACGATTTTATTATATGTAGAGATAGAGAAGAGAAGAGATACGTTAAACAATTATTCAACACATAACAAAACATTACGCCTGTATCTAAACATAAGGTTTGGCAGAGCTATCTCTAGAGTACACCCACATTTCGTAAATGGCTGTGACATACGGACAGAGTGACAGTCAGTCAGGAGGACAGGACTAATATAAATGGGTTCCGTTTTCAACAACTATTTGGCAACGGAACTCTAAAAAGGACAAAAAATCTCGGATGAGTCCTACCATAGCCACTATTACTTTGTGAGTTTGAGAACGTTTTTCACATTCACAAAAAAAAACTGTATTTTATTATTGAAATGGAGTCTATATTTCATTCGAAAGAAGACAAATAGCACTGAATATCATAATAACATACTTATGTGCTGCCACTTAACATAATATCAACATTAACCAAACACAGCTTCTAGTATATAATGTTGGCAGTCACTGACCTTAAACATTATGTACGGACGGACTCATTTCGTGGTATGGCACAGACTCTGACAGTTCTAAACCAATAAAGATCCACACTCATTGCCAATATCATACTACACAAGTACAGTCATCATCATTCTCTTGCTCTTACCAATTCATTTGGGGTCGGCGCAGCATGTCTTCTTTTTCCATACTTCTCTATTACTCGTCATCTCAACAGACACCTCCTTTCTTAAAAACTTTACCATTGATTTCGCAGTCCTAGCAAGGTTGCAATGATCTTTATTTTAGTATCAATAAGGTTATTGATGCATTGCTGCCACCAACAAGTATGTCAAAATCACAATGAACCTTAACGTACTCACAATAAGGCTGTGTTAAATTGCTGCTGACTGAGAGATTAAATAACCGTGACAGGACTATCCATCCTCGACAAATTCATCCAATTTGAAGCCAAGGCTTTTACGCCACAGTTGGTTAAGCTCTGGCTCTCGTAAATTTTTAAAGGAGAATCATAACTCCCGTTTGTAAAATATCAATTCCTTCCGGAGTTGAAACGACCAGCCACAACACGTTATTTTTAAACGCTTAGAGTAACTCTTGGCAGTATCTACATAATGAAAATAATTATAAATGCTATGATATCGATCGCATTTACGTAGAAGGGTTGATGGACATTATCAAGCCACTGACCTAACTAAATAATAAGCAAAATATTCCCGAAAATTCTTTTTCCTTATAGATGAAACAAAGTCAAACAGTTAGTAATGAATGACGAACTAATTCCCATGATGTGAACTTTGCTAAAGACATTATACTGAAGGATCGTCCGAAGTTCATCGAACCTTTAGTTCAACCTGTACCCAACTCAGAAAGGCTCAGATTCCTTTGTATTCATGGATAAAATACAACAACATTTTATTTAAACAGATATGCTTCAATGCTATATGCTGCGTTGGTCCCAACTGATGTCCAATAGGTTGAAAAAACAAGCAGAAAAAATTATGAGAGATAAATATTGCCAAAGACATCTCAAAAGGGTTTTGTTTTTTTTTCTCAACAAGTCAATAACAAAAAGTGAGTCGAACCTGTGCCGAGGCTATAGACAAAATAAAAATACATTACTTTTTACGTAAACTTACAATCTATATAGAGTTACTCCCAAATATTACAAAAGAAAAGAATATTAAAACGATGCGTGACTTTTTTCATACAGCAAAATGTTCTTTGTTCCATCACGACAGGTCTGTAACACGAGTACGTTTCGTACCTACCTATTTTTCTTTTTCAAATATTATATTTCAGCGTCACTATTCTAGTACCTACAGTAACGAGCATAAATAGCACTTCAGCAGAATTCGAGACCAACTAGTCAAATTATAACCTTAAAGGTTTGTTTCAAAATCCTACGTTCGTAACAGCAGGAAAAATTTTAATACCCACTCATAAGTTCAGTTGTATGTGGATATAACATCAATTGGAACAAGAACTTGAAAAGACTTCAAATCTTTAAGTTAGTTTTTTTTAATATTTATTTACATACCTCCACCACCTCACGAACAGCTCTCACAAGTGGAAAAGCACAATGCCTAAGTACTACCGCGCTCACTGACGGTCGACCTTATCAACCTTATTGCTTAGGGCATAAGGCTGAAAAGTGACAGACCGTCAGTGAACTCGTGAAACACAATAACCCCAACGAAATATCAAGCATATAACAAACCACATAAACCGACGCTCCTGAAAAAACAGACCCAATCAACCAGGCAATACCCGAAAGTTTCCCAAATATACGAAACAGCTCATGAACAAAGTTGAATCGACAAAATTTAATCAAGCTCCGTCTGTTATCAGTATCCTTCTGTCTTATACTCGAGCCGATATTATACAAGTTAAGACCCTATACCGCAAAATTTTAGGTTCAGAAGGACCACTTCAAAAAGGTTTGTCTACAGAGGAGATACTAGAAATGGGTCTTTAAGTATGTCTCAAAAGGAGATATAATTATATTAATTTTCTGTTTCTTCTATAAAAGCATAATCGATCAGTTCACACCGTCCCATAGCTGGGACACAGGTTTTCTCTCTGTGAAAGGAACATCACACCTGTAATCCCCGAAGGGCTGGCAGAGGTGTACCTAACAGTACACCCACATTTCGCCAGCTGTGTGAAAGTCTCTTATTTATTTATTTATTTATTTATTTATTTATGTACACACACACATGTTATTACTTTAACGCAGTGGTCGCAATCGTGACTGCTGAGCGTGAACTTCTGGGTTCGATTGCAGGGTCGTGCAAGCTGTTATTTGGTATTTCCATCACAAATTTCTCAGTGGCAGCCACGGTTTATGGCGATAGGCTCGCCCCCTATTACATGGGACTTAAAAATAACTGGCGAAATGTGGGTGTACCTGTAGATACACCTCTGCCTAATCCTTCGGGGCTTACAGGAGGCATGTTATGTTTTGTTATAATAGCTGCAACGGAAACTAAAGCATACTTTTCGGAATTTTTAATAGTTGCAAAACTATAAAAATTTCCGTCAGTTCGAAGTCTTTATTATGCAATAGAAAACTGATGTTTACTTCTGTAAATTGGTTAACACTTATAACCGTCAAGGATGAACTACTAGTATTTATAGACGAGGTCTGTGACTACTCTGAAATAAATTCTTCTTTATTAATCTTTCTTCTTATTTGTGAAAAAGATCTCCAAAAATAACAAAATAATTCAACATAGATAGACTTGGAGAAAACCAAGCATACTTGTCATTAATGCAAGAAAAAGTCTCCCTTTAAACACAGCATACTAAGTAACCTCTACCTCTTAAGTAGAGAAGTCATTGACCTTCTCTGCATCATATCTTCACTGTACCGAAGTGGAGGAGCGAACTTTATCTTAATTAAACCGTTTTTGTTAGCTTGCTCCGTTTCAGAGGAGAACAAAAATAATTGATTGACTTTATTGAATCCTGCGAGCGGTCATTCAATTCTAATACCGTTGATTTGAAGTTATTTTTGTAAATAAACTTTTTTCTAAGTTCATTGAACTTTCATTACTGAACAAGTGTAGTAACAAGTCGTCCTATAATGTCGATTCATTCAAATAGTTGATAACTTTGGTTATGTTAAGTTTCGCCCGTGTTTATTTCGGAAGTTATCCCGCGGGAATGTACGGAGTTAAATAGTATCCTACGTTCTAGCCCAGATCATGGTCTACCAGTGTGGCAAATTTCATTGGAATACGTTTAGCCCTTAAGGCATAAAAGGCAAGGACAGACAGACAACATAACATCAGTGATATGATGTTGCATCACGCCTGTAATCTCCGTAGGGTTAGGCAGAGCTGTACCTAATAGTACACCCACATTTCGCCGGTTATGTTACAGTCCCATGTAATAGGAGCGACCTTATTGATATTTATTATTCATACAACATTATTTTTAGTATATGCGAAACCTGAAAATAGTTTGTTCAGAATAAGTAACTGAATCGATTCCAATAATTTTTAAACCATGTTATATTTTTTCCCAAAAATATTTAAAAAAGTTAAAAGTTGGACACCGAGCGACTTTAAGTACCTATCGCAATAATTTAGGTACCTACTGCCAAATTATTATTATCAATCAGCTCAAGACGACGCTGGAGGCGCGCGCTGCGTGGTGACCACGTTTTTATGCGGACAAATAGGTAACAGAACAGGATTATAACTTTGTGATTTTTCATGATACAGTTTTGAAATTTTGTACATAGATTCTTTACATAAAAATACTAGACACGTGTTTCAGATTTCGCATATATACTAAAACTAATGTTGTATACAGACGAACAATTCTACAGTAACTCCATTTTCGCATTTAGACCAGTATTGATGGATGGATTAATTAAATGAATTGGTAACTTTATGCTACTGGTTACCTCATTATAAATTAGGTAAGCACCAAAATTATTTGAAAACGTTTCTCGGTAACTGTTTCTGACATAATAATTTCTGTTGACAGATGTCAAATCTGTCAACTCCTACATTACACGTGCTTAAAACTTACTCAATCGGAACAAATGTTAAACTAATGAAAGTTTAAGTTTTCAATCAGAAATTCCGAACGCAAAATTCCGATATTAAGATATGTCTGAGCAAGTTTAATTTGGAGACCTTAAAACCCTTTTAGGCCCCGTCCACGACCTAGGTGATGCGACTTGCATCTAGTGCGCGTGGTGTACACGTGCGGGCGTTTCCATACTATGCCGCGACATATCAGTGGCGACGGCAGCCTGTCAGACTGCGCTCACCCGTCGCACAAAATCATGATTCCACCAATCACGTGGAGGTAACTCGCACGTTCTAAACAAATTCTTTCTTTTGTTTTCTATGCAGTGTCGCTTGAACGTGTTAGGTGTGGCCAGGGGCTTACACGTTGAGCCGATCGTGTAGACCCAGTCACGAGATACATAAATCTTTGTTTTTAGGTCCTAAGAGCTGGAGTGTATCTTTTTCGACGCTATGTAGCTAAAGAAAGAAGACGACTAGGTCTAAATTCATGGACTGAAAATTATTGATGAAACCGTTACTTCTGAATGTTCCATTTAATACATTTTAAATCCGGGTTTTTTGAGGTCGCAATGTCTAGAAATCTAGAATCTTGGAAGGAATACATAAAAACATGTTTGGAATAATTCCAATCAGAATTCCAAAACGAACGGGCTTGTCGGTTTAGTGGTCGCATGTGCTACTAAGCATAAGGCCCTGGGTTTGATTTCCAGGTCGGGCAAAACATTATTGTCAGTCTTGATTTATGCGATAGGCTCTCACACACTATTACATAATACACAACTGGTCCATTATGGGTGTGCTAGATACATCTCTGCCTTACTTACTCTTCTGGGAAAACAGGCGCGATGTTATGTTTTGTTTTGAATTTAAAGCAGAGACCCTTTTATAAAACAACGGCGGCTCATTCGAAATTTTCCGGAAACCTAACAGAATCCTACCTCCTACTAATGTTATAAATGTGAAAGTTAATGAGGATGGTTGGATGTTTGTTACTCTTTCACGCAAAAACTACAACGGATTTAGATGAAATTGAGCACACATGTAGTTTATATTAACACGTAAGATACTTTTTATCCGGGTTGTGTGATCCTGTGTGACAATTATCGAGCTCCACGTGGGTGAAGCCGTGGCCATAAGCTAGTTGGAAATAATCCTATTAGGATCGTGTCATTACAGTTACGGTAGGTTACGCATAATTAGGAGTGAACAACCACAAATTAAACCGTAAAACGCAGATTGATTCTACCCTTAGAAACAAAGTCAACACAGCGATACCAGTGTCGACCCAAATCGGGAATTTACTACCATTGTAATGAAACAATAAGCATTTAGTTTGGCTATCTAATAAATCCATGATCACAGGAGAGCTTTACTCGTGTATATATCACGAACGACACCATACACGAAGTACCTAAGTTACAATTTGTTGTTTGTATTTGTTGGCGCCACGGTTGGCGCAGTGGCTCAGCTATTGGCTGCTGCACTGCGTGTCGCGGGTTCGCTTACCGTACGGAACACATATTTGTAAGGACCACGTAGTTGTTCCGGGTTTGGCTGTTTTTTAATGTGAGTTTTAATGTTTGTAAATGCATCCACGATATAGGAGCAGTTTCTAGTGTGGGGCTACGTTTAAAAAACGAGTTAAGTTTGTTGAACCCATTCTATAAAATTCTTCATTCATTCATATAAAATTATTAGTTAACATCATCTGAAGGGCTTGGCAAAGGCATACATTTAGTACACCCACATTTCGCCTGTTATGTTAGTCCCATGTATTATGGGGCGAGCTTATTGCCATCATTCGGGCACCAAACCAAAATCCGGGCTGATGGAAAAAATTAACTTTGCTTGACCAGGGAATCGAACCCAGTACCTCATAGTCAGCCGTTGCGCAACCACCAGACGAACGACGCAGAAACTTAGGAACTATGATTATTTTTAGTGCATCTGTCCTTTCCTGCTCTTCGTGCAATTCCACCTGCACGTTATGAGATTGCCGAAGCCACTACCAACGCTGTCGATGAGGCAGTTTTCTAGACGATTAAAATATATAGTAACACTTAACTGGGGCTTAAACTTACGGGTTCGGTTATTATCCCACGAGATCGTACTGCCGGAACAAAAAGTATTTGATGTGTTAATCTAGACTATAAACTAACCATGTGCCAAATTTCATCCAAATCCGTTCAGTGGTTTTTGCGTAACAGAGTAACAAACATCCATCCACCCTCACAAACTTTCACATTTATAATAGTAAGTAAGAAGAAAGATTACCGTCTAAGAAAACCGTAAAACATTCCGGCTATACTATTTTCTATTCATAGGTAAATTTAGTAGGTCTACAATATTTTCACGAACCTGACTCACGGGCACAAATTTTGCTGTACACCAAAATCGTTAAAACGGAACACGTCTCGCCAATACTGACCTTCCTTTTTTTCATCGAAGCACGAAATGGTATTTGGGAGAATAAATCCGTCTAATGCCGTGCTTCAATGGAAAAAGAAGGATAAACGAAATGTGGTCTACCCGATTCCATTTCAACAAATAGTTCTGGGTGGAGCATGTTTTTCTCAGTCAGGGACCGACAGGAATTCAAATTGTTATATGAGTGTAATGTTTCCACCTTATCATGTTTACAATTTGAGTTAGTAACTTGAGGGTGTTTTGTTGTATTGATCTTAAAGCCATTTTAAAATTGACTCTCTCCTTCAAGACTGAAAACTATGCTATCTAATCAAATACACATCACAATCTGCCGATTGGGCGTCTGTATAATTTAATAGCTTTTGCTCGCAGCTTCTCTCGCATGGAGATCGGAAAAGCCTCAAAAAGTTTCATTAGATCACGAAAAAAATATGGCAATCGGTCAAAGGGTATCAGAAATTCAATTTCATATGCCACAATCCATACATTTTTAAATAAATGTGTTCTGACGTCATATTTCAGTTGCCTCCTATATAAAAACGAATATAATATGAAGGTTATTATAATTTTAATAAAATTGTCTGACAACATAAAATAATAACAAACATTCAGCACAGTGTAGAATTTCAGGGATCGGTTATAATTGGTGCAAAATGATTTCCGATTCACGAAATTCCACTGGTTAAAAGCTATTCTGTAAATAGCTCCTCAGTACGGTGCAATATTTACGGAAAATAAATAGCGATGCAACAATGTAGGAGCAATTATTATAATTGGCTAGGTCGCTAGTTTTGCGCTCAAAGTTGACAGCTCCAGTCTTTGTTCTGGCAAGAAAATTACTCGTTATTTTGTGCGCGTTTTACCTTCAAAGTTACGGTATTTTAAAAGGTATTCTCTATTTTATAATTGTAGGTTCATTTTGATAGTGTCAGTTTTGGAAAGTATGTTTTAGATGGTTGATCAGATAGTGTCGAACTTTTAGGCGAAAGTTTTTAAAGTTACTATCTGGTTTTTTGGTTATTTTGAAAAACGACAGTATTGTTTTGAAACAAAAACAACCTCCAATAATATCTCTAATATTATTTATATTATTTAGAAAATTTACACGCAAAAAAATACTGTCCATTTGTGATCGTTATTACAAACACGGTGAGTGTTATTAATCACTATGAAAGCACCATTTCTTTAACCACTTTAGATCGGTTCTTTTGAGTGAAAAAATAACGGTTGAATTTGTAATACTCCCGTACTCACCTTGCAAAAAGTTGACAGTCTTGCACATGACCTCTCCGAAGTACCACAGCAGTGTGACTGACTTCGCGATCTGCACGGGCATGCAGAACAGAGTCACCAGCAGATCTGCCACGGACAGATTCACCAGGAATATGTTTGTCACGCTGGAAACAAAGAAAACACTCTTTTAATAGTTGGTCTTGAACATAGTCATTTAACAAAAGAGGTATATATTATAGAGAGGCTACGTTATATCAGTCGCACGATCGACCTTAAAATTTAAGCTTCGCTTGCTGAGGTCGGTCCGTGGATCGGTGACCATCATAACGTACCGAGACCCGTTTACAATGGGATCCTCCGAGACTCTCAGGCCTTTTTTGGGTTAAGCACGCCACTATATTCCCAACCGGTGCAACTCTCTAAAGGCAAGACACTCCGAGGCAGGGCAAGTGCGAAAGTGTACAGTCAAACAAACAACATCAAGGCTAGACGAGCGCTCCATATACACTCTCGCAATCACCCTGCCGCGGAGTGTCTCGGCGAGAGTGTACCTTTAAAGTTAGAATATTATAAAATCATAAATCATATTTATTTCTGCAATTAGGTTTACCAAACTCTTTTACATGTCATGTTTTGTATTATTATATAAAGCATTGAAAAATTCGACAACGAGTTCTTCGTACCGTATTGATGGGAGTCTATATTGACCTAGTAGCATCAATGAATTTCTGTCCCTAACGTAGAGTAATCACGGCGCGCAGGACGGCTTTATGTCGGAACATATTAAGTCACAAAAGACCCACATCCAATAATGTCTTTAATTCAAAATTTTATCCAATTTGGTCTAGTGGTTGCAAGCGCCACTGCTGAGCATGAGGTCCTGGGTTCGATTCATTGGTCGAGCAAAAAGTTATTGGGTTTTTTCATCAAGAATTTCTCAGAAGCTGCCACGGAGTCTGCATTTGTGCCCGGTTGATCGCAATCTGCTCACCCCCTATTACATGGGACTTAAACATAGCTGGCGAAATGTGGGTGTACTATTAGATACGCCTCTGCCTAACCTTTCGGGGATTACAACCGTGTTTGTAATATATTTAGAGAAATTACAATTAAAGCGGTTCACAGAATACATCATCTACCTACCAAGTTTCAACTGTGTAGTCCTAATAGTTTAATAGTTAGTAGTGAGATAAAGACGGTCAGACAAACAGACATGACGAATCTATAAGGGTTCCGTTTTTCGCCATTCGGAATCCTAAAAACGATACTCAACTCTGTAATTTACTTCCGAATCAGTGAATTTTTTATCGCCGATGAGAAAGCAAAAATGCAAATTGGATAAGTTCCAAATGATTTATGGCTACCATTAATAACATGATAATGTAAGGGTATGATGTAGGGTTTAATGAATTACTTTTACCCCGGCTTCACTAATATTAAGTAACACCTAGATAAGTGCCTGAAAATAACTGTCGGACTTTCAGCCCTCAGCTCAGCGCTGAAAGTCAAAATTCACTCATTTAGGTGCCAGTGTATTACGTGTATTAATTAGCCCTTAATCAACATGAAAATCGAGAACTTGAGAGTGATTTAACATCTTGAGAGCTAATTGGGTATGTACCACACAGACCTCCTTAAATTCTTGAACAGCCGTAATTGATTAAGATAACTAATGTAAGTAATAATTCTCCAAACCCAGTTTTGTACTAGTTTACTAAGTAAACTAGTAAACTTTGCTTGTCTGACATGTACTCGTAACTTAGTATTTGGACAGTTTTCTGTAAATGGTTTTACAGAGATCTAGGTATGTATGCTATTAATGCGCAGCAGTCAACCTTGATGTCGTATTACTCAGTAAGTGGGGTGTCAAAAACTGATATTAAGTTGCATCCCGTTAGTTTAAATGTTACCTATTACTAAACTTGAAATACTCCCACGAACCCTGTACTGTAGCACGCACCCACGCAATATTGCGCGTTACCATAAATAAAAAGGAACTTCCCAGCAATTATTTTCGTAAATATTACTTAGTTTGATGTACAGAATGCTGCAGCTGTGACGGGTAACTTTAGACATCCTATATGAAACAGGTACTGAACTAATTATTCAACAATACTAAGTTAAGTTTTCACGATAACATTGTAGGGTGGTTTCAAAAGGAGCAGAGTCTGCTTCAACTTGAATCTGAGACCCATCTGCTAATGTCCTAATTTATGTGTACGCCTACGCCTAGCAATGATATTAAAATATTCACTCGTAGGCGGTTCGCCTACCATTGATAGTGCGTAGGCGAAGACCCTAATCCTGATAAAGATATCTCACCTTGTTACCCTATTAGTCTTAAAGTTCTTTGAAAATTGCCACTGCCGAACTTGGAAAGTACTTTGATAAATCAATTAATTATCACCTGGCTTATTCTAGTAGAAACAGACTAAAAACGAATCCAGGCATTTTTTGTAAAATTAGATTAGAACCTTAGTCAATTGTCGTAAAGAATTTGTAAGGGAATTCAGTTATTAGGTCTTTTGGGTAACTTTTGTATAAAAAGTGCTAAATTGATAAAGGTACTAGACAGTTTTATTTGGTCAAAAGGCTAAAGAATTTATCCGCACAAAAGTTTGTAAAACACTAAATAAATATTAAAGTTTGATCTTCTGTCGGATACAAAATGATCTAGAAACTGAACCGAAACTGACAGTGGTACTTACCAGAAATCGAATGTAAATCTATAATGTTATGTTTGAGATCTACGAAACATAAGCCAGACTTATGTACAAAATACCTCTGAATACAAGATTACCTAACTTTCTCAATACAACGAAGGAGCTTATACTTCGGCGAGAGTCTAAAGCGCAGGCCACACCGCCAGCTGGCGGGCGGGCGGAGCGGGCGAACGAGGCATCGTTTCACTTGTTTTCATACTTTGGTTCACACCGCGAACTATCGAAAGAGCCGAACGAAGTATGAACAGGGCGTCGTTCGCCCGCTCCGCCCGCCCGCCAGCTGGCGGTGTGGCCTGCGCTTTAGTTTCGGATCAAATCAGTCGATACATGCGATTCAGATCTGATCACAAATCCAGTGTAGGTACTAAAAAGAATAACAAGTTTAAACAGAAAAGAAGCACGACTTTATAAAAATAGATATTAAGGTCGGATTTACATTGAAGACACGAAAGTCTCTATAAAAGAAGTCGGTTAAAAAGACAGGCATTACTTGTGTTTTACGATTTCTCTTTTAGGTTGCTGTTTTTGATTTGCATAATTGTATTATGTAGGAATTGCTGTTTATTTTTGTCTATAAGAGTTGGTAGGTAGACGGACACTTACTAGTTGTCTTCTACGCAATATTTGTCATTTTTATTGCATATATTCGGTAATTTCGAATAGAGGTCACATTTGACATAAAGCATAACTTTCTAGTACCCTTTACAAGGTAAAAATGTTAAATAAAACTGACGTAACTAATGTGAAAATGTCAGGTGCGAACAATGTACAGTTATTTCAATACATTTTATATCACAAAGAAAACTGTGTTGTAGACAGTATGAACGCTACCAGTTACGTAACACATGTGCGAGAATGAGGTAAGAACGAGGTTGCTTAATTTGGAAACAGTAGCTCTAGCAAGAGCACGCGGTGTAAACGTAATGTGTATAATTACCTTATAAATAGAATATTATTTAAATTGTTTTCAACAAGCACAAACAATATCATCCAAAGGTATTTATAAAGTCTTAAAATGATGAAAATATTATATGTGAAACGAGTATTTTTAAATGACATCGTCCGCTCGTGCTAGAGCTTTAGGTATAATAATTGAACCCTAGACATTTAATAACCAATTTTCACAACTTTAGTTTCACTTCTGAAAGAAAAAGTTATTCAAGTACACCTATAACCAGTTTTAGGTGTCACTATTGAATAACTTTTTCTTTCGCCATCTTCGAAGTATGTGAAAAATAATAATTATTTAAACTTTTCATCATCTGTCGAGCCTTATCCCAACTATATTGGAGGTGGTTTCCAGCCTAAATCGAAGCAACTGAATACCAGTATTTAACATGAAGTGACTGCTTATTTTGTATCTGTCATCCGTCAAAAATATTGCAAAAACCACTGTTTCTGCCAGATACATTAAAAAAAAAATAAAGTCAAACATTATTTTCCATAGCTGAAAACCTTTCCAAAACAAATAACTTCACACTTTAGGCGTGCCAGGCATAACTTCGCCCTATTCAATTCTTTTTTGTAATAAAAACAATACAAATGGACTTGCCTCGTATTAAATCAAGTGTCAAGAGAGATTGTTATCTTAAGGCGAGGCATTCTTGGCTTGAAGCCACATGCACGAGAAGCAGGTGGAACCTTGGTGACTACATGTACTGAATTGTTAGGTAACTACAAATTACATGCGGATTTCCACTAGGAAATTGTTTTGTAAAGTACACTGTACTGATGTAGAGAGTAATGGTTACAGTGCTGCATATAGTTTTTGAAGCTTGGACATCACTGAAACTAACGTCGCACGTCGCTATCTTTTGATAAAATAATACTTTGAAATTAACGGGCGTGGTTCGTAAATAATTTGTGAAAATGTTAAACTAATTTACAAGGAGGGAGGGACACCGACGCTAAAACGGTTACCACGTATTCAGTACATCATTCTGAACCCCCCACATATAAAATTTTCATCGGTAATTAACAAAAAAACAGCTGTTCCATTTCATTTTGACCGTGCAGATATTGCGGTTTTGTAGAAAAAATATTCACCAATAACGTCCATTAATTTCAATCCAGCTCCAAAAGAACTTTGTGGCACAGTTTAGAGGCAGTAATGGTCACCAGAGAGCATATAGGTACAAGTAGACATTGCTTGCAAGCGTCAATAGAAACCTCATGACCTTTTCGGTAGAATGCTTAAATTCATAATACATTTTTGACATTGCACCGCTGATTGAAGGTCACTATTGGTCTAAGCCTTCTGCTAGTTTGAAACCATCAGCTTTACTCCTATTGACACAACATTATTTGAAGCTTTTTGACTTCTCATACTCAAGACTTGTTGCTTAGAAACGGCAGGCGGTTTTATTTAAGTGTTTGTTTTATATGCAAGTACCTTAGCGTAGAAGAGTGTCCCTTTTAAAATCTCCTTTAAAACAAAACGGGCACGCAATTAATTAAACAAAATAACAAATGTAGGTACACATATTTTTAAATGATTTCGTTAACTGTCGGCGTTCTCTGGTTTAATTGCGCCACTTACGAAGCGACATGCGTGATAATTATGGGCTTAAATTATTTTCAAGCAATAATAAGTTTTACTCCCACAGCCATTAAAGCCATAATGACTTGTCAGTCAGTGCTAACGATTCCACAAATTTAAAAATGTTCGTGATGTAAAAAACATTACGGACTCTAAAAAGTCTAGATTGATTTTGAACTGGAATATTACATAAAGCTTTGTTTAGGTAGCTTTTTCCCACTGCTTTGACTTAGTTATTACTTCTCTCTGTAAGATAGAGTGGGCCATCATCCACCACGCGGGCCCAGTGTGGGTTGATGGATGTAACAATTCTTCGAATGTTGGGTTAAGGTCATGCCCATTTCCTACGATGTTTTCTTTTACTATATTGAGAATTAAGGAAAATAAAGAAGTAAAGGAGTTATAAATTAATAGGCTTTTATATTATTTATTTCATACTAAATCTATGTGTAGGTAACTACCTATTTCTATCTTTTTCTAGAATACGTAAAATAGTTCTTGTTTAATTTGGTTTTTCAAAGTTTCAATTAGTTTACAGTTAATAACTGTTAGTATCATTCTTTCGTTTATTTTCTTTTTTACTATTATAGTACACCCTTGTTCCTTGGGACTAAAATCCACCCGTGTTCCTTCTTAGCCCTTTGTGTTCCAGGGCCGCGGTATCTCTTTCGAACAGTCCCGCAGCCCCAGCAGGCATCGGCCCTTGCATTTTGCTGACATCTCTTTGAGGCGCGCGTGGAACACGAACGCGCCGTCGACACGGCATTATATATCAAAATTCAACGCAGTTACCACTGATATAAAATAGTACACCCTAAGGTTATGTCGTAGAGATACTTTTTAAAAATTTTACTACCTTTATTTGTGACCCACCTGCAACAAAAATAAGTTATTATTTTATTCTATTCTAAAGTACACAAAGCGAAGTGTCTGCTTAGGTTCTAAATTACGACACTTATGTCGGGTCCCTTAGCCACGAAACTCTTCAAAGAGATCTTCTTTACGTATCTAAACCCACCTTGCCCGAACCTGTATGTAACAAGACGCCAAATGCTCTCTATCACGACTCCGACATATTGTTCTTCTATTTATAATTCGAGAAGACGAAGCCCCCATTACAGTTTTATGTTACACTCATTAAAAGAATGGCTTGTATTAATGTGTTGGCTTCTAACGGTTTGTGGTTAAATCGTTTTGGTTTACTTTGCAGCCAGGCTAAAAAATAACGCTCTTTTATAGGGAGTTTTACGATATTCGACAATTTTAGACAACGAAGCATTCATTTAGATTACGCTTAATTTCAGTAAAAAGGTTAGCAACTGTAAAGATTCACAGAACGTACTTTGACTTTCCTTTACTAAGTAAATAAGACATCTTCAAAACAATGTTGAATTCCTGATAATATTTGGCGTTGTTTCGCTCTGTTCGTCGCTGTTCAGAATGTATAAGTAATGAGATTATCGAGCTCATACCTATGTGAATACAATTTTACATAAGTATTATTTTTCTTAGAAACCAAAAACAATACGTAGCTACTTGAATTGCTTTTATTGAGATTTCATCCGAATAAGAGGCTTAGTGGTAGACGTTCACAAAACAAATCTCACATTACGTTATTATTTGTACGAATATGTGACTTAACGTCTGTCACATACATTTCTAGTGAATGTAACTGAACTGGAGGCGAATATGTTATATCACAGCCCTAATTCTTGGAGTTAAGAGTAATAAGTATTGTTGTTTTAATGTTAACTGCAGCTCATGGTTTTAACAATAAATTTACGTTTGATACTCTCTTATTCTTTCTATTATACTCTTATACATAATAGTATGATAAACGTGGTGGCTGGTGGCCAATATATAAATTGCTACTTGTAAATGAGTAAGTGGATTCATTCTCACCAATACCTACTAACACTGCTGCAGCAGAAAGGCTAGACATCGAGATAAGACATGAACATCGAGACGATACCTGGATTTTACAACCCAACTAAATCCTCATCATTTCTGGCCAACCAAGCCTTTTCCCAACATGTTGGGTCTGGCTGTCAGTCAAAGTTGCCAGTAGTCAGTCGGATACAGCTGGAACTTTACATGGACGTGGACCGACTGCCTATGTAACCTCCAAATCCTACTTTGAGTGTAAACTACGAACAGCTAATAATTTCTAGAAAAAATAAATTGTTTGAGTGGCGTTTTCTCCGAAGCTTGAATATTGAATTGTTGTGTGAATCAGAGACAAAAATATTAAATTATGTTTAAAGCTCGTCTAATCGTTTTTATTTCAAAACCATTTATATCACTTAAAACTTCTTGGTATAATTTTATTCGAAAATGCTAGTCATTGGTAAAAGGGTTTTATTACAAAAATTGCTCGCTCACTGAACACTAATTAGAAGTTATTTGTGCTTCTTTCTTTCACAATTTTTTCTTCGTTTTTTCGTTTGTGATGTTTTATTTAAGAAAAAAGGTGTGTTTTCTTTTTAAATCTAGTTTTCAAACAGCTAGTCCACGTTTCAGGAAGTTTTGGAAACACTTTTAAATAAAAATGTGTAACTTTTAACACTGAAAATGTAATAATAACAAGCTATGTGTGTGTGTGTGTGCGCGCCTTCGCTTATGTCAATGTATGTTATTTTGGCATTTGAGAGCAGTCAATGGAAAAGTGAAATTATTGTATACTAGCTGTTGCCCGTGACTTCGTTCGCGTGGAAATTTTGTCGTGTATGCGTGTTCGATTCCCGGGTTGGGTAAAGTGTTGTTTGGTTATTCCATCAGGAATTATCAGTAGCAGCTACGGAGTCTGGATTTGTGCCCGATTGATGGCAATAGGCTCGCCCCCTATTACATGGGACTTCAACATAACTGGTGTAATGTGGGTGTACGATTAGGTACACATCAGTGCCTAACCCTTCGGGGATTACAGGCGGGTTGTGTGTCAGAACTGAAGGCCTGATCAAAATGTGATAATGTGGGTGATGACTACAAAAGGCGTGTTTTTGGGCGCTGTAATTCTGGGCCGCAGAGGTCTGAACGGCGTTGAGGCGACGATATGGCTTAAAAACTGGAACATTATGGTGCCATACGACTTTTTTTTCAAAGTGAACAATCAAACGCCTTGTTGGGCGCTATTACTTTATTTATTCTAATACCGTTTTGTATACAACATTAAAAGAATTGTTTAATGACCGTGTGAGAAGCATGAAGCACCCAAAAGAATGCCTGCCACTTTTAAGGTTTTTCCTTGGAATTTGTTGACCGTCATTGTAAAAGCCAATTTTAATGGAAATTGCAACTTCTGAAATTGAAATGGCTAGT
This sequence comes from Noctua comes, assembly GCA_963082995.1. Taxonomy (NCBI): domain Eukaryota; kingdom Metazoa; phylum Arthropoda; class Insecta; order Lepidoptera; family Noctuidae; genus Noctua; species Noctua comes. Next base: position 1,476,322 of record OY720269.1, read on the forward strand.
TATTTGGAATAAAGGGTATGCGGGGAATTAAACCGCTCTCTCCTTTAGCCACTCCTGTAATAATGGTGACTGTTATAATATTACTGCCCAGCTCTGTGATACGAAGCCTGGTTCCATTGCACAGTCTGGGAGTTAACCCCAGGGAGTTGAGAAATTCAACGGGGTAGGCAGTACTATCATCATTAGCCATCACAGGGTCTATGAATGTCGACGCCGACGATCATATCATTTTTTTTTATTTGAATGACACACTTGTTCTTTGGTGACAGCACTACCCCTCACACAACCACCCTTCATTTTTTATATTAACAAATTTGGAAAAACGTGCATGATGTGATGATGTGGATGTGCGTGCATCCTCTGTAGCCACTGGATGGGAAAATTCTTCGGAAAATAGAATTTTCCCATCTGCGCCCGATTCTAGACGACCCACTCCCATTTGCAGCAGCATATTCGCAAAGACACTTGCTTCGTGGTCGTTATACAGCTGGACGCACATGTTGCAAGTAAGATGGATCTTTTCGATCCCAGACAACAGTGGCGACGCCTTGAGACATTTATTGAGGCGTTTATTTCATCCGCCGCTGTGCCCCTCTCAATAACTTGCAGTTTCTGTCTAAAGTCGCCTGCGAGCAAAACGACAACGCCACCCATCAGCGCCTGGTTGCCGCGAATGTCCCGCAAGCTGCGGTTCAACGCCTCTTATGCACTTTAAACTTGCACTGCTGCAAAAGGACTCCCCGGCCGCTGTAATGTTGCATGTTGAGGTATCTTCACTTGCAAGATTCAGCGGCAATATGAAAACGGAATGTGCAGTCCGGCCACCGATAAAAGTTGCAGCAATGTCCGAGGGAGCCACAGCCACAGCTATGTGACCGCATGGTTGGCGCAGTGGCTGAGCGAATGGCTGCTGCGCTGCGTGTATCGGGTTCGATTCCCTCACGGATCACATTTTTGTATGGCCTACAGGGGCTACAGGTAGTGGTTCCGGGTCTGGCTGTTTGTGAGTTTAACTGTCTGTAGACACACCCACGATACTGGAGAAATTCCAAGTGTGGGCCTGGACTGGGGCAAAGTTAAAAAAAAAACTTTAAAGCTTTATATAGCGGTCCTTGAGGAGTTGGGCCAGCAGAAGATTCAGCACAAATGCAATTGGACGGCACAGTTGGCGCAGCGGCTGAGCGATTGACTGCAGTGCTGCGTGTCGCCGGTTCGATTCCCGCACGGAACAAATTTACAACGTCGTTGGTTTTATCTAATTTTATTTTTTGTTTTTATTTTAAAGTTTTAGAGATTTTTTTTCGGCCACTGAAAATTGGTCAATTAATATTTGTTAATTTATGATTACCTAACTGTCTTTGAATGGTTAAAAAAAACCAAAAGCAGATTAATCTACTTTATAATGATTTGAAAATCATAAAACGTTAGAAAAAAACATTCGAAATTGCGAAACCTGGTTTACAGGGAGGTCTGTGAACCGTCAGCCTACCTTGCTTCGCTTCGATGACAAATGGGCTAAAATAGCCGTTCTTTTCTAATGCATTGTTTGACAGTTGCCAGTTGGCAACCAGTTGCGGAATATGGACATAATTATTAGCACGATAATCTATCCCTGTGCCAAATATCATCTACATCCGTTAAGCCGTTCTGGCGTGATTGAGTAACAAACATCCATCCATCCATCCAAACTTTCGCATTTATAATAGAAGTAAGATACAAAAGACAGATATAATAAAGATACCTAAATATTTTTCAAGTAACGAATTACGTGTTTTTTTAACAATCAATACACATCAGAAATCATACATTACAATCATCCACCCTCCAATAAAGACAACAAAGACGAATTTATTTTTGGGACCTAACAATAATAGACCTAACCGTAAATAATAGTTGTGCAAAACTAAGAACAACGACACAACAAAATAGTTTCAAATTAATTTCAATAACTGCTATTATTTTTATTGGGAGCGATAGGTGAAATTGAAAACATCGAGTCTGACAGCACCTATGGACAGCACACAACGACGTTGTCAGTTCAGAACACCATCGAACGGCCAGATTCAAACATGAGGAAAGAGATTTCACCAATGATTTAACTTTATTCATAAGAATTTATTATATTATACATAAAAAAGAGAAAATAAATAATAATAATCTCTATCAAAAAAAATACAAACAATTACAAAAAGCATAATAATTTTACTGGGGATCGAACTTGCGACGTGACGCACGTATAGCGGTCATGAAACCGTTTCTCTATTTGCTTCACTAACATATACTTTGAAATAGACGTTGTTACGCATATCATGACTGAAACGATAAACAATTGAATAATACTGACATAATGCAATATTGCTCATCCCCTTCAGCAAATAGCGTGATAATATATAGCCTAACATTTGAAGAAGCCTATTACAGACATTTGTGCAAAATTTGAACAGGATCTATTCAGTAGTTTTAGCGCCAGGTCGGAACATCAGACCGGATTTTAACGATTTTATTATATGTAGAGACTAATGTTCTGGAAATGTGTTTTAATACTGTTTTAATACTTTTACTCTGCCACCGAGGATGCTGTGGAGGTGTCAAAGTTTTGGACCAACAAAATATGATATTCTGTCGTGTCAGTGACACGAAAAAAGAACACTATAATTATGTCATCACACACATTGACTAATTGATTGATTGATTGATTGTTTGTGTCATTGTTGTTTGTCATTGTGTGAGTTTGTGTTATACTTGCGTAGGTATGCGCTTCGTTGGACGGTGCGACTGCTAAAATTATTGTTAATGGGTTTTTCCAGTAGGAATTTGTCTTTTGCCCGGATTCTGGATTTGCGCCCGATTGGTCCTTGACGGGATAAAAACCTGATACCAAGTTCACATGAAACAATCCAAGTCAACTTACTTTAATGTTATATTCCATATTGAAATCCGTTTCCAAATATCAACCGTACGCTAGTGAAAATTAAGTTTCAGCATTACGAATACCATTGAGTATGTCGTTCAAATGTTTCAAGTTATTTTTACATAATATATAAGTCTTTATTAGCAAAAAAAAAGTTTGGCACATATTAAAGTACACATAGTAGTCCCTAGGGGACAGAGAAATTAACAAACAAGAATAGTGTGCGAGAGATGGGTAAAGGTGCAGTCAATACACCTGACTCCTACACTAGGAAGATCCTGTATCTCAGGAGGCAGTGTCTTCGCATAAATTGTGAACGAGCAAATTATGAGTGTACTAGCAGACTCGGATAGTCACATACAAGATATATATTAAAAGGGAAGAAATATATCTATATAAAGGGTCCGACCCTTAACGAAGCCGAAAGGCACGTGTTCTTCCCGTCATTGCGATCATTTTTTTGTCTAGACCTTACCTGGGAATCTGCTAGTTACGGAAATATTGGGGGTCAAAGTTCCAACTTTTAATGTACATCAACACAATGTTTTGAGTCCGTTACATCGAGTACTACCGCAAAACGTGATTTTTCATCCCAAATAGAAAAAGGCGTTTCTCAGCAATAATTTTTGCGTAAATTTACTTACTTTGATGTCCAGAATGCTTGGTTGACGGCTTCGTGAAGGGTCCGATTACACCCTGTATATACATGTATATTTAATTAGTACATAATCACTTATACGGTGTTTAGAAACTAAATTACAAGTACAGGATAGGTAGGTTGTCAACAGTGTAAGTGAATATTGGTCGAGTGGCCTCCACCTCACTAAACCAACACCTTAAAGTTAACACCGGGTCACATAAACAGACCCCGACGACCCGCTCTATCACGTTTCAGGTTACATTTACTTTATTATGTACACCTTAAACTAGGGTAGGTTTTATGTTTAAGTGAATTAATTTAGTTATTAAGAATCAGAACAATAATTATAAGTAGGCTGGTCACAGTTGGAACTAATTTGGGTCGAAACTAGTTTTGACTGCAAAAAATCAGTTTAAACATTTTCGCAAGAAAATTAGTATTATCAGGCGATATGGTTCCCACGGCTGGGATAGGGACCTCCCTTGTGTGAAGTTGGCCATATCCAGGCCTAGTGCGATTTCTTTTTGCATTACTAACGTTCATCGTTGAGCACCCAAGCTTGGATCTAGTATTTACGAAATCGAAACTAAATATTCTTGCATTACATTTTGCACCTTGGATTATTTCAACAAACTGTCCAAAAAAAAATTCAACCAAATAATATCATAACATACTAATCAATTTATTTCTTCATTTTTCGTTTCGCAGGCCTACTGGTAGTAATTTCTTTTGAAATAAACTGTGCCTTTGTACTCTAAGTTATATTATGTTATTTCCTTAAGTTCTCTCTTCTGTGTACATAAAAGATGGAATAAATAACATTTTACAACAACAAAACTGTCACCATAACTAAGGACAAACTAATTTTCTTAACAAAATAGTGGTAAGCGTTTAATTAATTTAGTCCCTTCGTCTCAAAGCCGTCAGTCACAGGCCCCAAAGGGTTTTGTTAATCGATTAGTTCAAGCAGGGGATTTGATACCCTTGTTGCACAGCTGTAAGACTTGTTATCGAGTGCATTGTGTTGTCATTGGTGTGTAAACTCAATAGTAGTGACTCGACTTTAATTAACAGTATGGTAGGTGTACATTACACGTTCACGGAAATCAAGATGTATTGAGGTAAAGGCACATACATGGATACCATGGTATCTAAAGCGACAACGTCCCCTAATTTAATACTACGGTGATCATTGAAAATTTTGATAGACCATTAGAGACATTGCTTAATATAAACTAGTTATCAAAACAAAAAGCGGAGGAAGTGGATTCTGTGACATTTGCGAAAATCGAGAAGTTGATTCAAAACAGTCGCGTCGGCCGGGCAGTCGACACACAGGCAAGTTTGCATGAGCAATAATGAGCATAATATACAATGTTGGGACAAAGTTACACAAACATCTACCAAGAATTCAGTACCTACATAATTCTGGACTGCCAGCGTTGGACTTCAGACGTTACGGACAAAGCAGAATAGAATTACTTTTTCTCGCCTTCACATTAGAAAAGATGATTAAAAAATACGGTCCCACGTTCATTTACTTGGAGACTTTATACCAGTAACCTTATCTCGCGACTGTCATTCGCAGAAATTTTAACAGACATCTTCCTAAGTTAGAGTTATGACCACTTTAGAACTACAACTACTATACAGTTCTCTGACCTCTTGGCAGGGATTTTTTAATTTCACTTAGTCGAGACACATACATAACATCACACCCGTAATCCACGAAAGGTAAGGCAAAAATGTACCTGTAAACCGAAATTTCGCCAGTTGTGTTTAAGTCCCATGAAATATACCTACTGCCACGGAACATTAAAATATCAGTAATTTAAAAAATATTTACCGTTACAACAGTTAGGTCTTACCGTCAGATTTCTGGGAATAAAATAGACTAGACTGTAGTATTTCAAAATTAGATTCAGGCTTTTTATACATATATTTGTTACGGCTAAAAGCCGAAGTAAGGTTACACCTATTTGTAGCCGCCTATACCTAGGTGCGGCCGGTAACAGTTGTGTATCCTTTTTACCCGACTGCGGCGAAGCCCAAAAGGAGGGTTATGTGTTTGACCTGTATGTATGTATGTATGTATGTCCGTTTCTATGTTCCCTCGTAACTCTTAAACGGATGAACGGATTTGGATAAATTGTACGTCGTTAGATTTGTCTTGAAAGCGCAAGTGTTATTGGCTACATTAAAATAAAGAAACAAAGAAAAATGGTTGATTTGGGGTGTCATATCGTGGAGTTCAAATTATTTTTTTCTTCCTGTACCATCGAGTGGGGTATCAAAATGAAGGGGTTTAAAGGGTGATTACAAATATATACATAACTTATATGTTTAAAAGTAATTCAAAGTGCCAAATCGTATAAAAAGGGAGAAAAATCGTATACAGGGTATCCCACGGCTATGCCTCACGGAAGGACCTTAAATATTGTATACACAGGGTGTAAACAGACCCTTCACATATCCGTCAACCAAGCATTCTGTACATCACACTAAGTAACTTAACGCAAAAATAATTGTTGGGAATCGATTTTTTTTTGGGGTTATAAATCACGTTTTAAGGTAGCACTCGATGGAAAGCACTCAAAGCATTGTGCTGATGGATGGATTGAATAGTAGGGGGGTCGTGGAGGTGTGTCAAGTAAAAAGCTTACATTAAAAACATGTATTTAAAATGGAGGTGTGTCAAGTAAAAAGCTTACATTAAAAACATGTATTTAAAAAAAACTTATGAAAAAGTTGGAACTTTGACCTCCAATATCTCCGTAACTAGAAGGTTCCCAGGTATGGTCTAGAACAAAAAAATGATCGCTAAGACGGGGAGAATAAGCGCCTTTCGTTTGTGTTAAGGGTCTTTTTACACCCTTTAGATGATTTTAATGATTTGATTTTAACTGAAGAGTATGTGCATACATTTTCAAGTCAATAGATCCCCGAGAATAAAAAGTTTACATAAAATTCAACGCCCCATTTCACCCTCTTAGGGGTGGAATTTGAAAAACCCTTTCTTAGTGTATACCTACTCTTCACAAAGAATACACCCTCCAAATTTCATGTCCCTAGGACCAGCGGTTTGGGCTGTGTGTTGATATATCAGTCAGTCAGTCAGGACTTTGAATTTTATATGTATAGATTTTGTTCAAGAAAATGAATTATAGACAAACTGAACTAAGACGTACCTATTATTTCAGACATTCACCATGCAAAGATAGGTAAATCAAGTCTTCTAAAAACAATATTTTCCCTTCCGGGTGGCATAGCCGTGGCACACACCGTATTATAAAAAAAGATGAAATCGTCTGCGAAATCTTTCAAGTTACTAAACTAAAAAGCTGGAAATAAAAAAAGTAATTGAAAATACTAAAAAAACCCGACTGAAAAACCAAATCAATCCATTTTCATAATTTTATTTTCAAATGGGCCCCGCCTGCTTCCAACTTTTGTTAAATTTAAAATGTGCTTGTTATATGCTTTTCAGTTTTTTCAGTCGGGTTTTTAGTTTTTTCAATAACTTTTTTTGTTGCTAGGACACACCGACCAGATGTATTAGGTTAGAACTGTGACCAAACGCGCGCGAGCTGAGCGAGCATAGCGAGCGGTGCCGCGGCAGCGGGCGGCGAGCTCTACATCCAAATTGTTTGCATATTCTTACCGAAGATAAGTAGGATACATCTAAGGTTAACCGGCAGCACCTAGTTGTCCCGGCTAAAACAAGGTGTAGCCGCACTTCGGCTATTAGCCGTAACATATCTACTTTTATAAATAATAAGCGAATTTTACTTTTGTGTTTAAACAAAAAGATTTAGAAATAAAGTACCTACATAGTACTTACAATATTATCCTTATGCAAAAGTAAAACGCCAGATTTGCTTTATAATAAAAGGTCTGAGAAAATTTTAAAATAAGGATCACAGTCTGAATATTAATTCAGAAGAGCTAGGATTACTTTGTTCACGTATTTAATTATAATAGGTATAATCTGCCAGCTTCGTTTTTTTTTTTCATAAATCTAAAGTGATGAAAAATGGTTTACACCTGAAACTATTTTTCATCAAGGGTCGGCATTTAATTTATTTCGTTAAAACAAGCTTGTTAATGGTTTATTCTCTTACCGAAAGCCTTTTTCCTTAAATTGGTTCCTAATCCTATTTTAAGTATCATTGCTAAACCAATTTTATTCCTCTTCATAAATTGGCCAATAGATGTCATGTGAAATATAGTTAATAGTTTTAATAAATGAATGCATAGTTGTTATTTATTTGATTTGATGGTTATTTTAATATTCTTTTAATAAAACATAAGCTACCGCAGATATTATTGCCAGCAATTATAAATGAGATATAATGCTGGTTTCCAGTAATGGTGCTTGAAAGAAAACAAGCCAATTTGTTTCTTCGTCCAATTATTTCAATTTTTGTAACAACAGATAGGTTACCAACGACAATTACTCAGTAATTTGGATAAGGAAACAAAGCAGTATTATTTTTTTCATTAATGAGCTCCGTTACTGACTTGCTTTGTTTTTCAAGGCAAGTTAGGAATAATTACCTACTTTAAACACTGTTTCAAGCTTTCACGGTTTACACATATACTGTCACTTACGGGATATCTTCCGTGATTGTTCATTATTTTGAGCTCCCGATATTTCGGCGCTGTTGCAAGCGCCATGATCGCGGGTTGACTGGAGAATGCGGGTGGATGGAAAAATAAATTGTTAAGAGCAGACAAATCTATCTACCCTCTTGTAGCAGCCGGTGTCGTAATAAGGACTCCACAAAACCTGGTGATATTGTGAGTGTGTTTTGCCGTGACTTAGTGTCGAGTTCCAATAGTGCGCGTAGCAAAAGACAAAGAAAGAGGGTAGATAGATTTGTCTGCTCTTAACAATTTATTTTTCCATCCACCCGCATTCTCCAGTCAACCCGCGATCATGGCGCTTGCAACAGCGCCGAAATATCGGGAGCTCAAAATAATGAACAATCACGGAAGATATCCCGTAAGTGACAGTATAATTACCTACTTTTTTTCTACATTAATACCCCGTTAAAAACCCCCCTACGGCTCAAGCGGATTCCATTTATTTAAGTGTCCCCCCCTCCCTCGAGCTCTAGTTATGAAAGATAGAAAGAAAAGACAAATGACTCAATGATCAATTTCCATTCCATTTATTCTTCGTGTTCGAGTGGAAATCGATTGGAAATGACAAATTGATGTAATGTTTCCGTTTGATTGATTACGTGATTTATAATGTTTTCGTAACATTCGAGACGTATGCGTACCCATTGTGTACAGGATCTCACGTGGGTGTAGCAATTCATCTTAAGTTTTAATTTCTTAATGTCATTTTAAGTACCGTAGTCGTGTGCCCGGTGGGGCTTTTTTCTTTTAAAGGCAAACTAAAGGCAAAAGAAATAAATTTTATTTACTAAAGGTGGAACCTTTAGTAAATGAAATATATACTTGTGCCAGGGAAACTCGATTCATTCTATTAAAGTAACTAAATAATTGAAGCCCAGAAAGAAACTTCAGCAAATCCATCCCTTGAGAGTAAACTTGAGGTATCGCGGATCTGTTAATTAAGGATTCTTCCTGAAAACGTAAATTAATCCTAATTAATTTGCGTAAGTTAAGGTAAAAGCTTTAGATTATTCTGAAATTAGAACAATAATTATTACACAGCTTGCGTAGTTTTACATGTGTATTATTTACTACTTCCACGAATTTTTAAATAGAGTAATTGAGTTCATCTTTAGTGTTGTGAGATTCGAATTGTTGATACATAAGATTAAACAAATCACCGATTTTTTTATTGATAAAAATATAATTTCAATAACAGACCAACGATGAGACTTATAACATGTAATGCCTTTCACATTTTTTCAACAAACTGGTACTTTGTCTACGACAGACTGAGAAGCTACATTTTTTGCCTGATATCCCGTGTCTTTTAGATGTAGTTTTGACGTGACAACGTCTTATAATTCGATGGAGCCGGCTGCACGCACGAAAAACGCTCTGAGGCGTTCCATAAAACAATTGCTCAACGCACATTCATACTTGTAAAAACTAAGTACCTACAAAGTAAAAAAAAAAAAAAAATGACATAATTGTATTTATGCGTACAAATAAATGTAACTTGATCAATTCAATTGTGATTTCCATTTACCTCCTTCTCTATATCCATACAAAATATCTATCAAACAAATAAAATTAAAATTTTCTTTTGAAAAATGCAACCATTCCATCAGTATTTTCTTATGACGTTGTCACGTTCAACTATCGTCAGTAAACCGACTTTATGACATTAAACAACCGATTTTTTTTTAATTCATAAAGGGAATGAACGAACTTCTCTTCATCCTCAGCGTCCCCAGTATAATAATTAGTAAACTGAGGGTTATGCCCACAGCACAGTAAATCATTACCGACCGTTTTGTTATTACTTCCAGCAATTATAATGTCCAAATACAAAAGAGAAAGTACATCAGGTAAAAAGGGTAAAAATTCTGTCCCCGCAGTATGAGTTTTGAAAATAGCACTTAATTGCCTTCGATTGTAACTACTTTCAATCACACTTGTAGGGAATTTCTAATTCAATCTTTAAAAAATTCGCCTTTTAAACAAAGTAAATAAAGCAATAAATGTTATTGAATCGTCCAAATGAAAGCCATTACGATTGTTAGCTTAGTTACCAGAAAGTATTTCTTTTACGGATACCAGTCTTTTCTTGAATCTTCCTAAACATATTTATTCGATTTTCAAAACATCAATTCACTTTTTTTCGGCTTCCGAACTCAATGGTAAAGCCAAGGATTTTATAAAACTCCTTGGCAACAGAGAAAACAAACAAAAGACGGATTTAAAAAAAAAACGAATAAACGCAAAAAGCGCCCAAAGGTGTGTTTTGTACCAAGATCAAAATAATACAGAATATATAGAAACGAAGTAGAAAAAAACAAAGCAATTATGTAGCTAATGCCCCTTTGGGAGTAAGTAGAGATGTTTGGGGGTGTCAGTGACCGGTGGATGATCGATTGTATTTGTATGTCCTACGATGTTATTTTTATCTTAAGAGACGGTTTGTTGCCTTCCTAGAGGTCAATATACGAGTACGTGTCCAATTTTAATTCAACCTAATATTTTGCTTTATCGTGTCGACGATCCTTTCAGATGAGCTTAGACTAAAACAGACAGACAGAGACAGACAGAGTTGCTACTTTGTCTATCTCTTACCATTTCATGCCTTAACGGGCGAATAAACCATTTGAGTGTGGACCTGGACCTTTACCGGTAGCACGTGGCCGTTAAATGATTGACCTCAACTCGAGCGATCTTTGAACAAAAGCAAATAAAAGTATTTGAATACCTAGTGATAAAAATTCCTGACAAAAATGAAATTTTCGAAGAGAAGCTCATTTTTCTCAATTACTTACAGAAAAATAAATGTGTGGATACTTCGTGGAAGAATTTCGAAATGAATAATGTTTTTTAGTAGTAATAGATTCTGCGATTTATGTTTTATTGAATAGTGACTACGAGATTTATTACTTAGAATCGGTACTACTGTGTATAAAATGATACGAAATGTTTGAATGAAAGCTTTTTTTTTTGTAGTTAGATTTTTATTCGGTCTGAAATATTTTTTTCAATATCATCATTCAATATTATTTTAAATGCATATAGGAGATGTTGAAATGAACTCAACGACACTTTTCTTATGCAAACGAATAGGAGTATATTATCTATATAGTTCTTTGTGTATCGATATCAAAAAGTTCTAATAGGTTTGGCCCGAAATTCGTCTATGTGAAGTATGCTCACTGAAGCAGTCTTAAGGGCATCAAGTGCACGGTGTCAGGGATGCGGCGCGGATGGAAGGTGGGCCATTGTCAGAGTGAAGATCAGGTGTTGATTCTTAGTTATGGATGGCAACTGTTAAACATATACTTAACGTTAAGCCAAAACGATAAAAGTTGTAAGATTAATCTGTACAATTTTCCTAACGAATTAACCTTTCTAATGTAATCTTCAATGCAAAGCTAAGTAAATTAGGCCCCAAACAATTTCCACCCCATACGTTTCCAGACACATGAGAATCAAAGTTGTGAACAAAGCTCACAGAATAAGTAAGCTGAAGTGGCAATGGGCCGGCCTTAATAGCCGTAGAACCGATGACCGTTGGGGTGGATGTATTCTTGAGTGGAGACCGCGAATCGGCAAGCGTAAAGTGGGATGCCCTCAGGCTAGGTTTTTTTTTTTTAAAAAAAACCTTTGCCCTACACTAGGAATTTCTCGTTTAACGTGGGTGCGTTTACAAACATTTAAACTCATACACAAAGAGCCAGACCCGGAACAACTATCTGTAGGCCAAACAAATATTTGTTCCGTGCGGAGATCGAACCCGCGACACGCAACGCAGCAGTCAATCGCTCAGCCACTGCGCCATCCGTGCCGTCTAGGTGGAGCGACGATCTCCGCAGGGTGGCAGCAATAGGACGAGAGTTGCTAAAAATCAGGCTTAGTGGCGTAACATTGAAGAGCCCAATGTCCAACAGTGGACCGCTCGCTGTTGGCTGGTGATGATGATAATTTTCCATAAATGTCTTAGTAGTACTGCAACCGGTGTGAGTGTATGACCAAAATGCTGTATGAACGAGGACAAAAATAAGAAGAGTCTGTAAAGATAGCAAGAACGTAGTAAGTGGCGTTCTGTACTTTAAGCCCTAGAGAAAAATTTGTGATTTTTTTTGTATGGCAAGCACTTTGAATTTTCGCATCCAGCCGCACTGCGCGCTTGCCGCCTTCGCTAGCTAATAACCAGATGTTAAGTCAACAGACTTGCATTAAGCAAGGCATCTGTCAGTGCGTGCGTAGCCTCAGTGTATGTCACCGAAAATAATACAGGTGTTAAACTTATACTGTCACTTACGGGATATCTTCCCCCTTCTTTTTGATATCCCGTAAGTGACAGTATAAGTTTAGTTGTAAACCGTGAAAGCTTAAAACAATACAGGTGTTAAGATAAATGATTATTATAAATTTAGTGACGACACGTTACGTGAGGAATTCAGTAGTAAGATTGATGATGCTTCCTGATACACGCTCATATCATTAATTTAAGAAAATGTTCGAAGCCACTTTCGGCAGGTCATTGAACTTGTTTTCCTAGAGGTTATTGACATTGGGGTTTTAAAGGATATGAATCTTTTTTCGGAATGTACAAAGGGTACGCGTGTCCTCAGGGTAAGTATTTGAGATTTATCCTTTCGATCGTCCCCTTTGTGGCTATTTATTACACGTGAAAGATTTTAGGAAAGTTTGGAAAAGTTCAATACGAAATCAAAATAAATACAGGGTGTAAACAGACCCTTCACGAAGCCGTCAACCAAGTATTCTGTACATCAAACTTTACGCAAAAATTATTGCTGGGAAACGACTTTTTTTTTCGGGTGAAAAATCACGTTTTACGTAGGACTCAATGGAACGCACTTAAAGCATTGTGCTGATGGATGGATTGAATAGTACGGGGGTCGTGGAGGCGTTTAAAACAAAAATCTTACATTAAAAACATATACCTATTTAAAAAAAAACTAGTGAAAAAGTTGGAACTTTGACCCCCAATATCTCCGTAGCTAGACGGTTCCCAGGTGTGGTCTAAAACAAAAATTAGGGAACCTGTATCTTGAGAGACAGTGATTCAGCTTAAAAGGTGATGCTATAAGTATAATAGTAGACTGTGTCGATCTACCCGAGCGATTGAAGATAATAAAGCTAATTTAAGTATAATATATTATATTTTATACGTTATGTGTGTATGTGTGTCTGCTTGGGCGTGTGCGTGTGTGTGTATGATTGGAGATATGTAGGTGAGTGTAGTAGGCGACGTACTTAAGTAAGGATTCTGTTTGTTGATAGTAACTCTGAAAGAGTAAAAAATAAAACTATACCTTACTTTTTTTTTGCTGTAAGACAGTTACTGTATAATATGTACTAAACAGCTGATTTTATTTAGCCGTTCCATAGTAAAAATTGGTCCAAATGATGCGATGCACAAGTTCCCACCCACCCTATATATAACGACATATTTTAAATACTGAAATTACAATCAATTACATGTCATGTTGTGCAGCTGCTACAGTCTCATCAAAAAACATTAAATCCTCAAAATTCAGCAAACGTTTATTAGTTTTTTTTCATTTTAAAGGCAGAGTGACACTAAATTATGAAAATGCTTTCATGAAAATATCTATTTTATTGATTTATAACTCAATCTATACTACCATCTTTATGAAATTACAACTTACAATTTTGCTGATTTTTTTTCCCAAATTAATGTTTTCTAAGCTACGTGTAGATATGTGCCTACCCGTACCAGTAGATAAAGTAACACAATCAGATAAATTTTTCTAAATAAAATCAACTTCAACTCGAACGAAGAATAAATAATAACCATAGCTTAACACTTAGTATTCTGAGGTCCGGATGCTTCTAAACTTTTTGTTACTTCTGATACATTTCAAAGTTTGTTTCTCTTCGTATTACGCAATACGAAGCGAAACACAGATTTCTTTCTGAACCAAGAGGATCCAAACCCATTAAGCCCTGACCTACGTCATTTTATAAAAGCTGAAACCTTTCTGTGGAAGAACCTTGCTATAGGTAAGAACAATCGGATATTATGAAAACTCGGTCGTCATGGCTTTGGTAGATATCAGGTAACAAAGTTGTGCTAAATAGCTGCTAAGTTACGTCATACTACAGAGCGTGATTTTTGACATTACATTTAGAACTAGTGGGACTGATTTACCTCTTCGACTGCCAGACACTTTGTGTGGTGAAAAACCCCCACCACTCTACCAGACACCTATAAAGCATGATAAATGGTAATTCAACTTACGTTATCGGGATTTCCCTCTAGAACGTTTTTTTGACTAAAATTCACAATCCATCGCTTCATATGTTTCGAAATTAAATTCGTTGTATATACAACTGTTTAAGGTGGAACCGCCAGGGTAGCCCGAGAGATTCAAATTTTCCACTCTTAGTTCATTTATTAACCCCATTGAATGACTTTTTCATGAAATAGTTATTGAATGGGGTTAAATGAACTAGGAGGGTTGTTCTAATGATTTTAATTCTGTAACTACATACGTGTTACTTGCGCGACTAATTTTTCATCAACAAACATACAACCTGACACTGACCTGCATATTGCAAAAATGCAGGTAGTCACTTATATCTGTACATTAATCTAGGAAGTTGTAATTTTTATTGTAAGTTCCTACTAATATAAGAAAACGATTTGCCAAAGTTCCACCGTCAGAAATGAATAGTTTTGATATTCATTGTAGAATTATGGATGGCATTGTATTGAAAACGGCGACATTTCACACCACAGACTATTTTGGCATAGAGTATAACGTTACGTATGTACGTGTGGAATGTGCAGTGAGCAAAGCACACATCATACTATTTAAAAAAAAAG
Organism: Noctua comes; assembly: GCA_963082995.1. NCBI lineage: Eukaryota > Metazoa > Arthropoda > Insecta > Lepidoptera > Noctuidae > Noctua > Noctua comes. The sequence goes on from OY720269.1 coordinate 1,491,367, forward strand.
CTGACACTGTAGAGTACCGACTTTGTGAACCCCGATACGCTTGGTCTTGGTCTGTCCTCTACCCCTAGAGTGTATTTTAGAGCCCGAAGGTGCGGAGGGGAGCGTGATCGCCTGTGACTTTGTTACGCAAAGGCGAAGGGGCTGCTATTCCCGCCGCGCTGGAGATAAAGCAGAATTACTGGTTCTTACTCCCCTACCCGTTCCTACTTGAAAAATAGGGTCAGAAAAAGAAAGGTTAAAATGTAACAAAAAAAAAATGGTAACCCCTACCGAAATTACAGGGCGGAGATACTCCTCCCCCCCTCCGCCTCCATCAGCAGGTGTCCCGTATGTATAAAATTACCGATTTTAAAGCTTGTATTAGTATAACCCAAAGATAATTATTTCCCTTTTAAAAAAAACTATGCATTTCCGACGAATTTTCTGTTCCTATGACCCTCCCCTTCATTCCCTCCTCTCCCCCTCCCCCTACCTACATGTACTTATATAAGTGACCTTCCAAAATTTGAATTTCGCGTGCTACCCTGACGCTTCTACCTTAAATAAAATAATGAATATTGTTGAACTGTCAAAATGAATGGCATTAGGATTGTGTTACGCGATTCACTTATTTGGCTTTTCGTTGGTTCTACAAAAGGCCTAGACAAAGTGACATGCTGTCAACAAAAAGTATCATCATCATCATCATCATCATTTCAGCCGAAAGACGTCCACTGCTGGACATAGGCCTCCCCCAAGTGTCGCCACATTGACCGGTCCCGTGCGTCTCGCATCCAGCGGATCCCTGCAACCTTTACGAGGTCATCGGTCCATCTAGTGGGAGGCCTTCCAACGCAGCGTCTTCCGGTTCGCGGTCGCCACTCCAGAACTTTTCGACCCCATCGGCCATCCGTTCTGCGAGCAATGTGCCCTGCCCACTGCCACTTAAGTTTGGCTATTCTTCGGGCTACGTCGGTAACTCTGGTTCTCTTGCGGATCTCCTCATTTCTGATTTGATCACGCAAGGAAACTCCGAGCATAGCCCTCTCCATTGCCCTTTGGGTGACTTTCAGCCTTCTGATGAGGCCCATTGTGAGCGACCACGTTTCGGTCCCGTATGTAATCACTGGCAACACACACTGGTCATAGACTTTCGTCTTGAGACACTGCGGTAAGTTGGACGAGAAGATACCACGCAACTTCCCGAACGCTGCCCAGCCGAGTCGGATTCGACGATTGACCTCTTTCTCGAAGTTAGACCTACCTAACTGGACCGTTTGTCCCAGGTAGACATAATCGTCTACAACTTCGAGTGTAGAGTCTCCGATCTTGATAGGAGTGGGTGTTACATGGGCATTCAACATGACTTTGGTTTTGTCCATGTTCATTTTAAGACCCACTCTTTCGGAAGCTCTACTGAGGTCATCGAGCATTGTACTGAGGTCCTCCATGGTCTCAGCCATGACCACTATATCGTCGGCAAACCGAAGGTGAGAGATGTACTCGCCATTGACGTTGATGCCTAGCCCTCTCCAGTCCAGAACCTTGAAGACATCCTCCAGTGCAGCGGTGAACAGTTTCGGAGATATGACGTCTCCCTGTCTTACACCTCGCTGCAGAAGGATAGGTTCCGAGGTCTGGTCCTGAAGTCGGACTGACATGGTGGCGTTTTTGTACAAACTCTTCAGCACCTCGATGTACCGATAGTCGATTTGGCACCGTTGGAGAGACTGCAGTACAGCCCAAGTCTCGATCGAATCGAAGGCTTTCTCGTAGTCCACAAACGCCAAGCAGAGAGGCAGGTTATACTCTTCGGTCTTCTGTATAACCTGGCGCAGCGTATGTATGTGGTCTACGGTGCTAAAGCCTTTTCGGAATCCGGCTTGTTCGGGAGGCTGAAAATCGTCAAACCTGCGCGCGAGACGATTCGTGATGACTCTTGAAAACAGCTTGTAGACATGGCTTAGAAGTGAGATGGGCCTATAGTTCTTCAGCCGGGCATTGTCGCCCTTTTTGAAGAAGAGTACCACCACACCCCTGCACCATGCCTGCGGCGTTTTCCCCTCGAGTATGACGGAATCAAACAGCTTCTGAAGGGTCTTAAGTACCGGTTTTCCACCTGCCTTCAGGAGTTCAGCCGTAATTCCGTCCTCACCCGGTGCCTTGTTGTTTTTAAGCTGTTTCAGAGCCATCCTAATCTCGTACAGGCTGACATCCGGAATGTCTTCGGTATAGTGTCGGGTCAGTCTAGCTCTTGGGTCGTTAGCTAGATTTGCAACGGGTTTACTGGTTGAAGTGTACAACTGCCCATAAAAACTCTCGATCTCCCTCAGCAGCTCCGGTTTGGCGGATACGATCCTGCCATCGTCGGTCTTCAGTTTCGTGAGCTGGCTCTGCCCAATAGCCAGATCTCTTGAAAAAACCTTGGAGCCTTTATTCCGCTCAATAGCGTCTTTAATACGCTCGGTATTAAAGCGGCGGAGGTCGCGTTTCAAGGATTTAGAGATCCGTCTATTGAGCTGCCGGTACTTCCACGCCTCGTCTGAAGACTGCAGGATCATCTCGCGCCGCTCCTTCATGAGCTCGAGAGTATGATCAGAGAGTCTTTTGTTCTTCTGAGCACGGCGTGTCTTGAAGAACTTAGACCCAGTCGTATGGACAGTTTCCACGAACCCATCGTTGCATTCGTCCACTGAGCTTCCTAGGCACTCGAAACGATTCTGGAGTTCAAGCTGAAAGCTCTCGGGGTTTTGGATCTGGATTTGTGCTGGACGGAGCGTAGACTTCATCAGTCGAGACCTTTCAAGCTTTATATTGATGTTCAATGTGCCTCTTACCATGCGGTGATCGCTCCCGGTTTTCACCGAATTGATCACAGAGACATCATTGAACATTTGCTTCTTGGTTGACATGATGAAGTCAATCTCATTTTTAGTTGCACCATCGGGACTCTGCCAGGTCCACTTCCTGTGCTCACGCTTTCTGAAGAAGGAGTTCATCATATAGAGGCCCTCCTTCTCCATAAAACTAGCCAGTTGGTGACCCCGGTGGTTCCGACGTCCAACCCCAAATTGCCCCACCTGCAGCTCATCCCCGTCTCGTTTGCCCAGTTTCGCGTTGAAGTCCCCCATGACAACGGTGAAGTGAGTTTTGAAACCATGCAGGGCTTTAGAAATATCCTCATACATGGTCTCCACTTCGTCGTCGGGGTGTGCCGAGGTCGGGGCGTAGACCTGTATGACCTTCAGCGAATATCTTGAGGATATTCTGAGTATAAGGTACGCCACCCTGGTCGACACACTCTCGATCTTCACCACGTTATTCACGAGGGACTTGTGGACGATAAACCCAACACCACCCTGGGACCGCCGGTCACCCTCTCGGAAATAGAGCAGGAAGAGAACAAAAAGTATAATGGAAAGTAATTAAAGAAAAAAAATGTATGGGTTTGACATAGGGTTTCGAAAAGCTTATGTCAATTCTAAAAAAAAAGTAACAGTGAAAGAAAGAGAGAAAGTCGTTAGTTTTATAATTTATTATAACTTCTCGAGGTCCTCGGTCCACGGTTGAATCACAAGGTTACAGAAAATTATGAAATCATATCAAATCAAATCAAATCAAATCAAATCATTTATTTCTTTGCAAACATGGGTAATAGGGGTAGATGTTCTTTTATAATGAGGTTCTCCACATTTTGCCGTCTCATGGGCATGCAAATAGCTTGTTTACAATTATAAATTTAAAATTAGTGGCATGTCATTGGAAATGGAATTACATGTTAGTGGAATTGTATACAATAAAAAATAAGAAATGTCAATATGGTCAAAGTAATAAAAAATTTAAAAAAATATTATCAATAATGTCAAACGGAATTATATTATGCCAACTTGAATAACGATATTATTATGTTAATTAGAGTAAAAGTAGGTAGTAGAGGTTCTTCACATTTTGCGTCTCATGGGCATGCAAATAGCTTGTTTACAACAATAAATTTAAAAATCAGTGGCATGTCATTGGAATTGTACAATAAAAAATTAAAAAATGTCAATATGGTCAAAGTAATAAAAAGTAAAAAAATATATTATCAATAATGTCAAACGGAATAATATTATGCCAACTTGAATAACAATATGTCAATTAGAGTAAAAGTAGGTTGTAACAGCAAGTATATCAATCAGTCAGTGAATCATCATTTATAAAGTCGTCAATTAAGTAATAACTTTTCATAATTAAAATTTCCTTTAGCGCCCTTTTAAATTTTAATACAGTCATGTTTTGTATAACATTGGGTACTTTATTATATATGCGTGGGGCGTTACCAAAAAAACTTTTTTGCATAAGTGCGGTTTTACATTTCACTTGACATAATTTATTGGCGTATTGAGTCCGTATTGGATTTTTTCTGACCTCTGATAATTTTTGAAATAGATTTGGATTACATTTCACAAACAAAGCCGTTTCTATTATAAACAAAGAGGGTAGAGTCAAAATTTTTAATGATTTAAAATAGGGCACACAGCTATCAGTTGTCTTAAGACCGCACATTGACCTGATGCATCGCTTCTGCAATCTAAATACCAGCTCCCTATCAGTGGACTGACCCCAGAAAATAATGCCGTACCGCAATATAGAGGCAACCAATCCATGGTACGCTGCTAAAAGAGCCTGACCGTTAACTTTCTTTGAGAGCTGAAACAGAGCATATGCGGATTTGCTGAGTTTTTTACATAATTCTTCAACATGAGGCTTCCATGTAAGTTGATTATCGATTATAATACCTAAGAACTTAGCTTTATTAGCTTCTTCAGTATCACAGCCATTGTAGGAAATGTTAATGTTAAATGTTAACCTTTGGGTTTGGACATCGTTGATAAAAATGCATGACTTTTGTTTTAGTCAGGTTTATAACCAAATTATTATTATTTAGCCAATTTATGATGTCATTTAAGCAAGTATTGGCAAGCATAATGACTTGGATTTCCCATACATCGCAGTGTATGCATACATGCAAAGAATTTAACTCCAATATTTAATTTTTTGTTAGCGACGTCATCACATTTATTATATTAAACATATTCAAGTTATTGTTAAAGCTAACAGCAATGTGTCAAAACACCGCCTACACCAACACAACAATAGCGAAGTTCCAAATTGTCGTCTATTCAATAGCTCTATTGAATTACGTAGTACCTGTATACAAACTAGTACTTATTCGACTTTTTAGTAAAAGTATTCACCGTTAATAAAATTATTCTTATTGGACCTTATTTTCTAATGATTGTGCAGGATACGAGCATTGCTATGACCACCCCAGCTTGCTGTATTTGTAAGTATGTATATCGAACGTTTTTATTCACACAATCTCCTCAAAAGTTTTTATTGTGTCAGCTTGTTAGGTGCCAATAATATGTTCAATCTAAAGTTTTTCGAAGTTATAATAACACAAAAATTGGATCAAGTGGAGCAAGTGGAGGTGTTATTCCTTATGGAATCTTTTTAATATAAAATCTTTGGTGTTGCAAACTGTCTCGTACGTGTTGTTACATTATACTTTAAGAAGTTTCATATTAGAACTAACTTTTAAAATTGTTTTCCTATTTAGGACGCAACTTTTTCACACTACAGGTATTAGAATATGAACAGCTTTGCTATTAAATTGGCGATAACGCTTCAGAATTCTGTCCACAAAGGTACATTTTACAAGTGATTAGAAGTAAATAGGCAATAGAGTATTTGACTGAAAAAAATCTATTAAGTCCGTCAGTTAGATTATCAAAAAATATTGGACAAGTATTTTTTCCTTTGTCATGTTAACGAAAAATTACCACGATACAGCGCGTTGAAATCTTGCGTGACGTCACAATTTCTGAGCCCTCTCTTGAACTTTGATGCGCTTTATCGTCATCTTTTGTTGATTATGTGACTATAGAAAAAATACGTATCCAACATTTTTTGGTAATCTAACTGACAGACATTTTTTTTTCGATGTTGTCAAAAGCCTATTAAAAGTGGAAGTGAAAGTGAGTGTCTAGTAAAAGTGATTGTAATTAATGTTTCTGAAACATAACAATTAGTTTTTTTTAAACTTTGTAAAGTTCTACTAAATGAACTTATACTGTCACTTACGGGATATCTTCCGTGATTGTTCATTATTTGAGCTCCAATCTATCCCGTAAGTGACAGTAGAAGTATAGTTTCAAACCGTCAAAACTTAAAACAGTGTTTGATAGTCGAAATTCTTATGACTGTGAGAAAAGCACTTAGTTCACAACAATGTAAGCGACATCTGAAACGCTTTCTCAAATAACTTAGGATTTCAATATCCTGAGCCTATTAATATCACGACTTCCCCAGCCTTAGATATATTGATTCGGAAAATACATTGAGCAGAATCAAGTATTTGGAAGGATGAAATCAAATACTGCCACAAATACCGCAGAATTTCATCAGCCTATTAATATGCCCACTTCTGTGATTCAGATATCTTTCCGGGAAAGTCTTATCGTGCAGATACATAGCATTTAAAAGGGCATTAGTATTTAATATTTTTTTTATTGAAAAAGAAAAAGTTTTTTTAGTGGAAAACTATCCATGAGCATGAGGACCTGGGTTCGATTCCCAGTTTGCAAAAGGGCAAAGTGCTATTGGCTTTTCCATCAGTAATTTCACAGTAGCAGACACGGATCTCAACTGCGTATCCTGCAGCTATCATTGTGAATCATTGTTCCGAAATATAAACACAGACAGCTCGTGATCGCGGTTTAGATTGCGTTTGGTTTCGTGTTAAGATGTGGAATTCGCCCTAAGAGATTATTGATGGTTAAAATGAAACAAAACATCTTTCGCCTGCTGATATACCAATTTATCTGACATCGGTGCAGCTTGTCTTATTCATCTGTACTTCTCTTTAACTCGTCATCTCATCAGTAACCTCCTTTCCAGCCACATCATCATTCACACAGTCCATCCAACATTTATTTGTCCTTCCTCTACTCATAAGTTACTGAATACCAATAATAATACCGCTAATACCGATTGCAGAGGGAATTTCCAGGCATCTGTTCGCACGGCCGAAAACCATCCAGCACAGAGAGCGTTGGGGGCGAAGGCAACGACCTCATGTGGTCACGACCCTCAATCATGAGAAAACAAGAAAGAAGAAAAACTACTAATTTAGTCGTGTGAACACTAACATCCTATTGTGAAATTAACCCACTTAGATTTCCGATCTACTATTTAGGTATCAAGCGTTGTGATTGTGGCCATATTCACGTGGGACCCTTTATTGACCTCTTATATCACCACGCCAATGTTTACCCAACCATGTGGCCTAGCTTGACTTCTTCGATCTCCAGTAGTCGCATTCATTACTGCTGAGCATGAGCTCTTGGGTTCAATTCTCACGTCGGGCAAAATGTTATTATGTTTTTATATCAGGAATTTCCTTAGTTACAACCCGAAGGCTAGGCATGTCCCCTGATGCAATAGACTAACTGCGAATTACATAGGACGTCAAACAAACTAGTGAAAATGTGGGTCACCTACATGTAAACCTAAGAATTATCCTTCTGAGATTACAGACGTGATGTTGCCAAATGTTCTGGTTGTGGCAACATTCACCTGCGACCCTTTATCGACCCTTTACATCACCAAGGCAATGTTTACGTGAGGACGTGCCCTAGCTATTAAAGCTATAACTCGAATAAATCGTTTAATTTAACTTGTCTACAAACCTAAATAAATAAATACGATACGCTGACCAACTGGAATAATAAAGTTATGCCAATTCGGACCTTTTACGTTAAGTAAATTATTTGTAACGAACCGTGTGACGAATTTTACAATAACGTATTTGGTGGGATTTAGGACAAAGTATATTGAATGAAATAGTCAAATAAAATAAGGTTATTTTTTGTGTTGAATATCATCGAAAACGTTTTTCGAAACGTGAAGGATGTTAAAGGCCACTCTCATTAAGGTCATTATTGTCACAGTGATTTAGTTATTCAGTCAGCATTGAGTAAACGCGACTGCCTGTCCTAGGTGTGTGGGACGTACTATCCAGTATCCGTTCAACAAACACAAGGCGACACTAAAAATTAATGCGTTAGTAAATGTGCGCTCTTGAATTTTTAATGTTCAGCGTTGCGCTCTTTTATATGGTGTTAGTAACAACGGATAGGTATCTAAGGAAGTATAGTATGACTCCAGTGCAGCCAATTGAAAACAACGTACAGATGATCTTCAATGAGGATTCGCACAAAAGCTTTACAACCTATTAGAGCCAATGAATGCCTCGCAGCATACCTATACGGGAGAAAATCTATTGTGCAAGATCTTTACTAGCTAGGCGTATAATACGCTGATCTCGATGAAAAAAAAAACATCACGTCTTTAGAAAAACTTCTGTGAAAGACGAAGAAGAAAGTGAGGTTCTGAATTTCGTTTGGACAAAAAACAAAAGAACTTCTTCGACTGATTTCAAAATTGTGATGATTGGAATCATCATTTATCAGTCGTCTGACCACAATTTCACAATACAGCCAATTACTACTAATCCCTTTTCAATTTTAACCAATGGGCGTTGACTCTGCAGTCTTGTGTTTTGAATAAACAGACCAATCAAAATCTTTCAATTTGATAATCCCTTGAACTTTGAAGGATTAATTGGAAGCGTTTGATGATGTATTACAGATCAATATGATCCGTAAACATGTTGAAATTGTCACATTTGATTTAGCTAGTAATAATGATATTCTGCTAGAGAAAAGAATGATGGAAAAAATAAACGTTCACATTCAAGAGCATTCCATCCAAAGTTTTATTTTCTTGGAGCAAATTGCAATTCAGTATTAGTTGGCAACAATGAATAACAAAGAGTTATTTAGTGTTGTTGTGTTCAATAACGATCGATGAAAGAAAAATCGTAAATAAATATCATTAAACGGATACATCTAAAAAAAAATCTAATATGGCCTCTTGAAGAGTCGACGCATACATAGTAAAAAATCTGTATCAAAAATTAAACTGATTAATCAACTACAAGCTTCGTCCACTTTTTAGTAAGCAAAATAAATACAAATATTTCATTCGCCTATGCACTCAATCCGGGAAAAGGCTCCTCTTTGAAACACAAACGTTGGTACGGGTCTTGCAGCGAACCAATAGTTACCAATACCTAAAGGTAGATGAATAATATCATTAAGTGGATAGTACAGAAGATCAGGTACATGCAACAAGTGAAAAGAGAAGTAACATGAAAGAAAAAGAAAGGAAACTTCATCGATTCATGCTCAACTTGGGTTGTCATGACAACGGTCTTAGAAACGCCCTTTTTTCACCGCTCTGGGCGGAGCGGAAGGGAGTGTCAGACTTGTATTGACTAAAACCCATCCATGTTCCTTCTTTGCCCTTTGTATGCCGGGGCCGCGGTATCTCTTTCGAACAGTCCCGGTAGAAACGCCCTTCAAGTTGAATTTTTAGTCGAGTTTGAGTGAATCTGAAGATTCCTCGAATAAGGTAACGTGAGGTAAGGTAACGTGAGGTAAGGTAGCATGTTGCGTGCAGCTTTAATCAATGTTAAAGATGCCAGATGCCATAACTAAATGTAATACAATTGTTTTTTATTTTAATCTTGCCCTCATTAGTAATAATTTCTTGGTTGTCATACTCTTTTATTTATTTACTTTCTTTCTATTATTGTACACCTAGCGGTATGTTACAGATCTATTTTCTTTAACTTTACCATCTTTATTTGTGAATCACCCACAACAACAATAAATTAATAATCTATTCTATTCAACATTTGTCACAGATTTGAAAAGTTACCCAAGTACGTAAAATAACTTTTATTTGCACAGTGCGAAGCGTAGAGTGGTCCAGCACTCTACTAAAATGACAACAAAAACATTAGATCTGCAACTATGTCAAACGAATGTTTTTTGAGAGTGCGCGTGTACTCGCTGTAGGTCGACGCTTGTCTAAGCGCGCGTGTGTTTTTGCTCGTTGTATGGATTAAACCTTCTGCGCCTATTCTGTGCGGATCTACGGATCGTAGGAAGACCTACGGGTCGTACAAACAGCCATTGGTTGTACAAATATTGGTCTCAATGCGGTGGTATTGTAGCAATGGTGATCCGGTATTTGCCATTCGCCTTTCAGTTTGTTTATGGAATGAATACAGTTTACCTTGTTAATATAAATCTTTGATGTTCCTGAAAAGTTTACGTGATATTGAGAAATATTTGTATAATTTAAAAGATTCCGACCTTAACTTTTATAAAGCTTCCAATTTTCCTTAATGTGAACCTTTATAAGTAACATTTATGTACGTTTAACAAGCTTGTCAAAGAGGTTCATATTTACGTAGATCTTCCCATGAAGCACCAATAAAGAATCTTCAGACAACAGACAAAAGTTAGAAAAGCTTGGTTATTCAACTGCCTGATAGTTCTATTTTTCAATTTTAATCTTCTAGATAGTTCTATTTTTTAAATCGGGTGGTAGTAAACCATCTGGTATTCTTAAAGAAAACACTCGTTATCTTTAATTAAGTTCGCAGACAATTCTGATTAAGATAACGAAGTTAATTGCTCGAGAACAGGTTACCGTTTGTGGGCCATGCTTCACAAAGGCCTCACGCAAATTGGAAACGAGTGCTGTTTGTCTTTGATAGACAAACGATTTGTGGAGACGGTGTTATCTTGAAACAAATGCTAAATTACAATAAAATACTAACACGCCTATATTATTAAATATATATAAGTATATTATTGAGGATTTTCAAAATAAACCACAAATTGTTTCTCTGAAAGTACAAAGTTTTGTTTTATTTAACACGTTCTTACAATATTACAACAGTAATCGTTTATCTATGATAATTACTCAATAATCTCACCTGAAAGTACAAAGAAACGACATTTAAAGTTCACTAATATCGCCTCCTCAATTATATCCTTTTATTTTGTCTCTCCACACGTTTTCTTAAAACAATAAATCGCACCGAATATTCTGACCATCATCCGCCATTCAATTCCACAGACAACTTATCGCGCGAACCGCGGCAAATTCGAATTAATGAAATGTCATTTCATTACATATTTTTATTTAATTTACCTCGAAGGGTGCTGCAGAGGCATACCGATAAATATCCACATTTTGCCAGGAGAAAAAACCCAATAAGACTTTACTCGACCTGGGAATCCAGAACCCAGGACTTCATTTTCAGCAGTAGCGTTGGCGACCACGAGACCAAGCAGCAGGTGTTTTTTTCCCTGTATTTGTAGGTACAAGGAGACAATAAAACCTCAGGAGTCAGCAATCATTTAATGTTTACTCAATTAAACTACTACTAAATATGACCCAGTGCATAAGTTAAATTAACTAATTTGAAAACTTTGAACGATTCATCTTGTATCCTCGCCTACTGTTCCTATTTATAAAGAATGGATGTTAAGGCAATTACAGTTAAGAAATATTGCTGTGAACGTGGTAGTTGAGCATGAGATTTTTCACTGGTGCCTTTATTTGACGTACGCCACGCAACACGACGTACAGCTATATCGTGGATGGACGTGACCAGTAAGATATTGGAGCTTTTACTTCTTACACTGGCGTTTTAGTCTTTAACTTGTATTAAAAATCTAACAGAGATAAAATTGTACCTACGTAATCATATACTAGTACTAAAACAGTATGCCAAATTTCATAGATATAGCTTCAGTAGATCCTGAAATATGACCCTGTGAATATAGCTAATTTTGGCACTGACTCACTCACTGACCGGTAATCAAAACCTTTAGGCCACTTCCAATTGTCTTAGCGTTATGAAGTTTGGCACCCAGGTCGTGTGTTTTAAGTAGGTTAACAAAAAATTAAAAAATTTAAGAAATCGGTCAAGCGTGATTTGGCTCAATCTAATATCGAATTTTTTATAAAAATATTTATGAACCAGTGATAATATGAGAATATGAAGAGGAGGGGGGAGGAGGGGGGGAGGAGAGGGGGAGGGGGTATAAAATATGTCAAGAAATTTAAGAAATCGGTCAAGCGTGAGTTGGCTTAATCGAATATCGAATTTTTAATAAAATATTTATGAACCAGTGATACAATGAGAATACGATGAGGAGGGGGGAGGGGTATAAAATATTGTCATGTATACATAATGCACACTGTATAGCTTATTAAATACTGCTTACCTAAAAAATCAGGCTTCTATTGTTATAATTTTTTTATATTTCGATAGATGGCGCTAGTGGTATAATTGAATCGCGATATTGTTTTGTTTCGTCTGCAGTATATATGAAATCGATAAGAAATCGATGGTCATTTCTTTCTACACTTACGTTATGAAATTTTATACGGTTACGCTTACGATTGAATGTATCACTGATTTGACTTGCTAAAGGATTAAAAAAAGAAAAAAATAGGTACGATTTCTTGAAAAAAAGTATTGGAATCCCACCAAAAACATACCTGTTAAAAAGGGGGCCAAGTTCCTATCTAATAATCTGGACTCTAACAATTCCTAGTCTTTTAAGCCCAAAAGCCGTCGGGCTTTTGGGCTTAAAAGAGCGGGTTAAAACTCGTTAAAACTCGGTTTAAAACACGGGACCTCTTGCTCAGCAAGCGCGACTGCGAGTGGAGTCTAGGCAACCCATGTCATAACCACAGCTATCGTCATGTTCGGGTTCGCCAAACTAAATGAATACGAAGCGTTCGTTGCGAAGTGATCGTGTGGTGTTCGCTTTGGCTACGACGTGGCCGACGTCATTCAATCAATCAATCAATCAATAGTCTTTATTTGTAAACATAGGTTACAACAGTGTGAAGAGACATAATATAGTATCTCTATGTTTTGCCATTTGGCGTACAAATATACATTTAAAGGAGGCTTTCGCCAATTAGATAAATTCATATATAGGTACTAGTATTATAAAGAAGTAAAAGTTTAATTCGTAATAATTATTAATATCAATTTTAATAAAATGCATTAGGTAATGTCAGGTAATGTCAATCTTTAATAAAATACTATAATGTCAATATTTAATTAAATACTATAATGTCAATAATAAATGGTCATGATGTCAATAAGTTACTGCTAAGAAAAATGTCTAAAATTGATATTGTCCACAGAACTGTGAGAGTCGTCATGCTTTTATAGTCATGTTACGAACATACAAATATTTTATGTCAAAGCGATGTCATCAAAGTAGTCCCTGAGAGAGTAGTAACATTTCTGTATTAAAATAGTACATAATTTACGCTTGAAATTGACTAAATTTAGATCTTTTATTGAGCAAGGTAACTTATTAAATATCCTTTGGGCCATACAAAATAAAGCTTTTCCTCATTAAAGCCGTACCTGCATTTGGTACTTTAAGCTCTAACTTGTTTCTGTCTCGTAGTTTCCTATATTGACTTTTAAAAGCTATTTCATATAGGTGCATGTTTGTTTTAACAAATATATTTACCTCATAAATATACAGAGATGGCAAGGTTAAGATATTGAGACTTTTAAATAGAGGTTGACAGCTGTCGGTACTTTGTAAACCACACATAGCTCTGATGCATCTTTTTTGGGCTTTGAAGACATAGTCCTTATTTACTGAATTGCCCCAATATATTATGCCAAATCTTAGTGTGGATGCCACATAGCCATGGCAAGTCATTAAAAGAGATTCTAGGCTAACAATTTTAGCCAGTTTATAGAGGGCATATGCAAATTTATTGACTTTTTTACAAATATCTTCCGTTTGAGGTTTCCAGGTCAAGTTGTTATCTATAACAGCACCAAGAAATCTAGTTATAGTTACCGACTCATTTCATAGTCATTGCTTCACACATCCGAAAACTTACGACCATTTCAACAATATTACTAAAAAAAACACTAACTGTGATAATGACTTCACCACTAATTACTAAATAACATTAAAGAGGCCATATCTTAACCTAATGGAGCAATAAAATCTTAGGCTAGTATCAGTATTTAAGTAGTACAGAAATATAATTTTAGTACGTAGTTTTGGTCTAATTAATACCTGTCATGTAGGTTTTAATTTGGCCTTACTAATATTATGCTTGTATTCCCCGAGGGTTGGTCAGAGGTGTACAATATTACAGTATTTTTGTTTTTCCTTGCATGAAAATGAAACTGTTTTCAAAAACCAATTTGCATCATTTAACATTTAGCACTATTGTCAGATATTCATTTAGTCTTACCAAGGGGTATTGTATTACCCAGTACTAATTGGTTTGTAGAGGTCAGGTAGCCGCTCCATGTAACATACTGGTATTTATCTGCATCTGGTTAGACTGGAAGCTGACCCCAACATATTTGAGAAGGGCTAGGCAGATGATAATTCTGATATACACACATGAGAAACAAGAATAACCGACGTTCTCGATCGTTAAGAACCTTCCCTGTCTGACAACCCACCCTTGAACTCTGTGCGGAGACAGTTTCAAAGGACTAGTCCTGTTTGACCTGCCGTTCTTTGTGTTTCGTAGAAATATGATGATAGATCTTGTTGAAATATAAAGGCCTAAGGCAAAAGTTACTCAGTTTGTTAAACAAGATCATATTAAATTAGGTAGCGAAATTACACAGGCACAATGGTTGGGTTTATATCAATTGGTGATTCCATTTGATGTCAACAACTTCAGATAGTTTAGTCGTTTGAATAAATAATTTTATTTTGTTAAATTCGTAGACGTGGTGGATATCGATATCTAAAAAACGATAAAACAAAAAAATCTAAAAACTACGTTAACGGATTCGCAAGATAAAAACATCAATTTTTTTTTTGGTTTTATTGTGTTCATGTATACCGATACTCATCTGCGGACTTTTACTAGATAATTTAGTTGGAAATTATAGTCTAAAAAATATGAGGAGCTCGTGGCTTAATAATAGCAGCCGCACGAGTCGATCTTCAAGGTTAAGCCGCACTTGCCACGACCGGTCCGTGGAGGGGTAACCATCCATTACACCGAGTTTTGTACGTGACTCGGAAAGCAAGTTAAGCCGTTGGTTCTGGCTGTCATTTGTTAATCTTTGACTGTCGTTACAGTGTCCGAAAGTCTGACAATCAGTCTTAACAAGGGGTATCGTATTACCCAGTACTAATTAGGTTTTGGAGGTCAGATAGGCAAACGCTGTAAAATACTGGTCCTGCAGGAAGCTGCATCCGGTAAGACTGGAAACCAACCCCAACACAGTTTGTAAAGGCTAGGCAGATATGGGTCTGAAGACACACATCAACCTGTATCAGGTAAAGCCTCTAATTTAACGTCAATGGTATTTGCGACAAAAATGATTAATGTGACGAAGTTTTTTCATGTCTCACGTGATATATCTTGGAGATATAAAAAACCAGTTACGAGTTCTCTCTGTAAACCCAGCAGTATATTTAGTAACTTAGCCATTCTTCTCATTTTGATAGAAAGTTAGGCCAGCCTGTCCAACTAAATGAGGAATTATAGTCCTTTTGCCGTAGCTTAAGTGACATTAGACGCCAAGACATTTTTAGTGGTGGGATGTAAAGTCGATATTTATTATAGAAAAAGAATAAATAATGCAATCAAATATCTATAACGATTCTCACAGCTAAAATTCTCGTTCTTTTATTTAATTATAATTTATTTTAAAGTACCTGTGTATTTAAAACAAAATATAAAAAAAACATATTGAAATCTACATAATAGAAGAAAAAAAATTGTCGTGGCAAAATAAAAAGGGTTATCATATCTGACCGGGACCGTGATATCCGCATCGACAACACCATTGAGTCATCGTTAGTTATTTCCATAACAGGGTCAGATGACGAATCCAGTAACGATTCAGATGGTTCTGACTTTGATATCAGTTTAAACGAATAAAATTTTGATAATAATGTATGTTCTGTTGTTTCATTACCTCAACGGATGTCTAAAAAAAAATACTTACAGTAAACTTCTTTTTCTTTAAAAAATATCGACCATACAATGCTCATCGTAGCAATACATCCCATCAATAAACATGTCTAGGTATGGCGTCATGTAACACGCTGCGCTGCTGTTGTTGCTTCATTTTTCTTTTAATTTATTTTAATTTGTAGAATAACATTTCGGCAGGGTAAATGTATTTAATTTATTACAGTTATATACTGATTCCGTATTTTACGACTATGGTATTTAGAGTGCAGCTAAAATATTTTGTCATTATTGTAAATCAGAGTAACGTTCAAGATTGTAAAGGAACGATTTATCTAATGTCACCTGCACCTTCCTACGGCGAAAGGCAAAAGTTTCCACAAAATTATGAAATGAATACTTTGTCGAAGTAAACTGTAATGTACAAATTTCTTGTAGTAACCTAAACATTCAAAAAGATTATTTCGCTATAAATTTCGTCAACATTTCGAGGTCCTTAGTGGCGTTTATTATAATATCCTATCTGGCTATAGACAGACGTTATCGGATTTGACAAAACATTGCGGTCTACGCCTTTGAGAGAACGATCACGACGATTAGAATTATATATTGGACCTAATTCTAAGAATTATCTGTAGTATTTCAATATTAATGTATCAAACCGACACCAAGTCGTAGATTTGAATATCACACCATCATGTTGTCTTGTAAACCCTCTTGAATTATTTAGAACGGTAAAACATTATCTTATTACAATAAGGAATGTGTAGTTTGTATGGAAAATTACTGGCAAAGAATACGGATAGGGCTTTTCCCAAAAAAGCAGTCTTAAAAATACGTTGAACTTTACCATGCGACAATTTCGTTTTTTTTTAACACTAAACCCCACCCAACCATCATATCTTAGACTAAGACACACGGCGGCACATCAAGTTTTACACAACCAATATAACCTGACTTAGCTTTGTATGAGAAATTTTAGTCGCTACGGAGGAACATACGTTAATACAAACATTTAAATAATAAATAAAATAAACACACATACATAGACTGCTAAAACTATAACCCTTCCTTTTGGCTTCGCCGTAGTTGGGCAAAAACACTAACTCACAATGTAATAAAACAATATACTGTCTAGCTTGTAGGCCACAACAGATGCCAGTCATCGCATCGCATTTTCTCCAACACTACCTTATTCACAAAAGGTACGTAATTCTTCCTAATCAGCTTAGGCACAACACCCTTTTTACTCGACCGCAGAATTGTTACCAACTCACAAACTCATTAGCCGTTGAAATTATCCTTGTTGGCACTTAGCTAATTTTTTGCACGTGTTACTAATACCAGGTACGGGGTGAAATTGAGTAAGCTGACAAAACTTCAGACACGTAATGGATATTGATGTCAAAACTCCTTAGAACAAAGGAAAACTGTTTTTCTTAGCTCTTAATTTCACGAAACTACCCGCGGGCTCTGACCGCAGAAACTACTAACGAAGTGCGAGTCGGACTCGCGCCTGAAGGGTTCCATACCATCGTAGTAGGGGCGCCCCCTTTAATTTTTAATTTATTTTTATTATTTGTTGTTATATCAGCAACAGAAATACAAATTCTGTGAAAATTTTAACTTTCTACCTATTTCGGATCTTGAGATACAGCCCGCTGACAGACAGACGGACGGACGGACGGCGGAGGCTTAGGGTCCTGTTGGTTACCCTTTGGGTACGGAACCATAGATAAATCTAATTGTGAGTTTAGAAAATCAAATACCCCTTTACTTATCTGAAGCCTTAACAGCTAATTACCGTGACCATGGAACATAAAGGGCTATTGAAGGACACCGTGGATTTTAGTCAGTACAAGTCTGACAGTACCTCCCGCTCTGCCCTGGGTGGGAGGACTCATTTGATGATATTACTACGCAAAAAAAAAAAAAGCCTTAACAGCTAATTCAATTTTACTTTGTAATCTTTTGTTTTCTTCTTTAATAAACCATCACAGTTCTATATTCAGGTAAAGAAGTGTTGTTTGTCTAACTAACAGCTATTTCCCTATCCCGCTTTGTCATGTTTATTACAAAGTAAAGGAAATAATTAAGTCCCTGTTGTAAGCATTTTTAAATATTTTCCTCGTTTTGATAAGGGTTGACGTAAAAAGATAGTTTTGTAGGCTTACAATGAAAAGTTTTTTATATATTCGAGTATATTTCGGGAAAAGCCGTCAAGACGAAAATAGAAGCCTAACATGATCAAATGGGTCTTGACAGGTTATCACATTGATGTTTCTAGGTACAATGACTGGAATAAAGTGACTGTTCTTTTTATGTCAGCACTAGCTTTTGCTAGAATTTCGGTCAGAAATTGTCCCACAAGACAGTTCGCTCGTGAAACGTGTCCTACACAGGTCATGGTCTGCTTGTGTGTCAAGCCGTTGTCCGAGTTTGTCCATATGTTAGGTGTAGAAACTATCAGACAGGCATCTCCCTGTCCGTCTGTCAGACAAATATTGGGTGTAAAAATACCATTAACGAATCCGAAAGGCACTTGTTCTCCCTGTCGTTGCGATCATTTTATTGTTCGGGACCATGCACGTTCTAGTTACGGAAATATTGTGGGTTAAAGTTCCAACTTTTTCATAAGTTTTTTTTATAAATACAAGTTTTAATGTTATAACTTTGCTTTAAATACCTCCACGATTTCTGTATTATTCAATGCACCCATCAGCACAATGTTTTGGGTGCGTTTGTTTTTGTATCCTACTGTAAAATGTAATTTTTCACCTCCAAAAAACCAAGAATAAATAATAAAATAAAGTCCAGTAGTAGTGTAGTATATATAATTAAGTCCTTTCCCAGTAATAATTTTTGCATAGAGTTACTTAGTTTGATGTACAGAATGCTTGGTTGACTGCTTCATGAACCGTCCGTTTACACCTTGTATAGACTTGTTCGCATTTATAATCAACGTATAGATTTTGAAAACATTTTGCGAGGCGTCGGATAGAGATTTATTATAGTACACCCTCATTTCGCTACCACTAGTTGCATTTGACAAAATACAATCCTAAATAATAATGGTGTTGCAAATCATAAAGTGTGTTTTTTCAAGCCATTATAATGTGAATTTGATATAGTTGTGTTGACCAATTTTTACCTTTAACCATTCACCTTAAACCAATTACAAAATAATACATGAATTTCTATCAAACTGTTTTGGTAAGTTTTTTTATTTTCCCGGAAATTATTTCTCAGAAAATAAAAATACCGATTCCGTCATCCTTTCATTTGTAAACTTCTATGAAATGTTTAACTTCGGGGCTTAGCTGAATTGAACATATTTCAAACCTAAAAAAGACCTTTCATCGAAGATATTCAATAATTTATCGACAAATTTTAGGATATACACATCAATCAATCCGACTTATTCATGTTGTCTCCAGAGGCACCAAGTTTACCTAAGGCTATATGTGGAAATAATGAAAATACGCGAAACAGATGAAAATTTTGTGAGCAGAAAAATACCCATCCACTGAAATTAACGTCTTTAGTTTGTTACAATGTGTTTTCAATTCAGACGATTTTGGGAAAAAAGAAAGTGTGTTATGTATACCAAGCCTAGTCTAGTATATTTTTCGTTTGTCTTCTGCCGCAACACAGCAGAGTTAGCTGACGCGGTTGACCTTGACCAGAATAAAGATGAGAAAGGTAACAGACCTTTTCTAAAAATAACGTAGACTTAAATATCATTTTTTAAGTCAACCAACGGCTTCACACCTTATATCACCATTTTAGAGCTCTGTAAAACTGTTAGCGTAAGTAAAATACACAGCTCGCAGGTGAAAATCCAATTTGAAGTGGTTTGAACCAGTTCGCACCGGTTCGGAGCGGTTTAGAGTGGTGGCGGTTGGAATTATTTGCATTTATATTAAAGGAAATAAACAATACTGTGTCTGTCAGTTACGTGATTGTGCCTTGTATTGTGGTTTGTTTGCTTAGTTGGTAAATAGATGAAGATTTTCGTGTGATAACGTAGGCGTGAAATCTCAAACTCAAACTCAAAGCATTTATTTCAATTAGACCATCACAGGCACTTTTGAATGTCAAAAAAAACAAAAAAGAAGCGAAGCTACAGTCACAGTCACAAGGCATAATAACTTGAGAAAGTACTGTAGTTGCACATTCCAAAGCGTAGATCTCTATGGAGAAGAATGGGCAAGAAACTCCATGGACACTTTTTTAAATCAAAAATATTTAAAATGAACCTTACACTTACTTAGTACTGAGACGCAACGACTGGAATATGTTATCCATTCTTTGAAAACAATGACAATAAAAGAAAATCTTGTCCCTTAGAATATTAAAAAATCACCGGATTAGTTGGCAAAATTATTTGTTTTTCGGCTCAGACACAGACAATTACATAATTACCGAATATAATATGAAAAACCAAGAAAAAATGCCATAATAACCCCTTGTATCGCCCACAGCCGTCAGACAGAGACGAATTAGGATATTTTTTACCCAAATTAACATTAAAATTCTGATTTATTGCCGACTGAGTGCCTCCACGCAATAAGGGTCTCCTTAACGCGGGAGAAATTACGCAATTCATCAAAAAAGTTCATAAACAAGAAAAGGGTGGCAAAAAATGTCGAAACTCGTAAAAAATCACATAACATTACACTAAGGTCTGAAACACCAATTAATTAGCTCTAAGTCATTACATTGCAGAGGTTTGCAATAGTACCTAATGCACGTTTTCACCAAATACATTTAGAAAGTACTGTTGAAATATCAACTTCGGCTCGTCGCTGAAAACTGAAATTCCATCGGTGCAATAAATAGTACTCAGGCATTCCGCTTGGGGGATTATTTATGGCACATTACCTCTCCCAGAGAGTAGGTCTGTGTCCCAGCTGTGGGACCTTGTGGGCTGATATGTCATGTCGCTTAGGGCTATTTAAAACGGGTAAAATTCCAGATGTAGGTGGATCCAAACTATAATTTTATAAATATACTTTTTTTGTGATGTTTTGAAAAATGTATTTCTGTAGCAACAATACAATGAACACGATAGAAATCTTAAGCCTTAATGGCGTATTGAAATTGATTTCCCTTCGAGAATTCAGCGTTTGGCTATTTTCGCCGTCACTGCTGCTGCTATTTGCGACAATAATTAAAAATTGGTAGCTCATTCAGTACAGCTACAAATACTAGTTACGAATTTCCGCGAACCTGCAATCAGTATCAAATAATTCCGGGGTTTGAATGAAGGATATACTTATTTTATCAATAATTTGACTCATTCATTAATTTCAAATCATTAGAAAAATATTCAAACAATTAACTTTTCAACTTTTTACAAATTCTTTCTTGGTAAAACTTGCGTACCTACTTTTTTGTCGGAAACTGGAAATGTAGCATTTTAAAGATAGTCATGTTTTCTCAGAAGGAACTTTTCCAGGAACGATTCCGAGAATTGTTTTTCTTTTTTCATCAGAGAAGAACGCTGTTATTATAATGTCAGTCTTTACTTTAATATGACTTTTATTGCTTTTGTTAAAAGTTTGCTTATCTTAGAGCCAGATGGAAGATGATCAATGTATAATGAATGAGTTGCAAAACTTTCAATAAAAGTCAAACACTGACCTTATCATTAAAACTAAAAACTGTACCGACTCTTTCGTTCAAAATTCATTACTGTTCATTCTATCGGCAACTTTTGTTACATGAGCCTGGCAGTTCCGTACTACTCCTGGTGTTGTACATAACAAAAGAAAGTGAACCTATGAAACTGCTATTAATTTAAGTTCGTTTCATAGCAACGCTATTGCGTTGCTGTAACGCGACAGCATCATGATAGGACTACACTTATGTTATGTGGGTAAAGGTACACCACCAGCGCCAGCGGTTGCATCGCGGCCATTTTACGTTTGCATCACCGTGGACGACAGCCTTAAGAGATCGAATTAGTTCATATTAAAAGTATGAAGAATGTTAGTAGAGCTCCAAAAATTCATCTTCCCGCCATAATAACGAAATTCAGATTCCATCGAATCAACGGTAATACATTTTGGTGTGAGTACGGAATTAAGGATCAGTTTAAATTTAATTACTTTTTATATCGAAAAAAAAATCCATTACGATAGAACTTTAGGTAGATTATGCTGTCAATGCGAATAAATAACATATTACAGGAAATGTACACAAAATACAAAAGTGGCTTAGTTAATCGGTGGAACACTTCAAAAGCTTTAGGAATAGATGGCCATGAGCACGTTACAAGGAAGAAATAATAAGTACACCTCAAAATTTGATTTATTTTCTAAAAATTAGCGTGAATTTGGAACAACATACCTTATTAGTTATTATCAAATGGGTGTAAGATACCCTTAACAAATCTTAAAGGCGCTTGTTCTCTCTGTCATTGCAATCATTTTTTTGTTTTCGATTACCTTCTAGGTACGGAGATATGAGGGGTCAAAGTTACAACTTTTTCAAGTTTTTTTTTAAATACAAGTTTTTAATGTTATAACTTTATAGGTCAGGTTTTACAAGCAAAATGATGAGAATTTGCTTTTGCAAACTTGTAAGAGGATATTGAAAAACTATCGTGTATTCAAAGTTACCTACCTGTCGTTTAAAAAAACCTATTCAACTGTAAACAGTTAGTGTGTGTTTACTTAGTATCCTATGTAGGTACTTCCGAGGGGTATCAGTACACTTGCGCGAAAGACATTTGCGCGGAAGACATTTGCGCGAAGGACACTTGCGCAAACCCACTTGCGCGATTTTCCTCGACGTCATCTTGGATTTTCATTTTGACCTCTTGTCGTTTTCGTGGTTTTCGGGGTGGCTGATAAAGAAAATGACGGTAAAACCAAAAATTTTCTCCGTCGCCATCTTGGATTCTCATTTTGACAAACACTGAAAAAAACACCCATTCAACTTAAGAATAAAAAAACAGCGATCCTAACTATTTTCTTCAACTCAGTCCACCTTCAAGTAATAACAGGCGTGATGTTATGTTTACATAACAACAGAGAGCACAGTACACCTGAGAACAGAGTAAACCTTAGTGGCCATTAAGTCGCGCAAATGTCCGTTCGAGCAAAGCTCCATTCGCGCAAAAGTATATTCGCGCAAGTGTCCATGCGTACAAAATTTCATCCGCGCAAAAATTAAATCGCGCAAAAGTCCATGCGCGCATGTCTTTTCGCGTAAGTGTCCTTCGCGCAGCTGTCTTTCGCACAAATGTCCCAGATCCCTTCCGAGGCAAGACTAAGAAAGAAAATGCCAATATGACTTCTATTTTGTTTCCACTTAGAATCCCTAAAACCTTTTTGAAGATGGTATATTAAATTAAAGGCCTCCATGGCCCCTCGATAAGAATTATAGCCCTCTTATTTCTGGAGCGAGACGTTATTTCAGGATTTTATTTAAGATTTCGTGTTTTCACTTCTCTGGATTAAATTTGAATATTTTGAAGCCTGCTTCAGTTGAATAAATATCATAATTGCGTTTGATACAAATCGCGATAACTTTAATATAGTTATCCGATTATAATTTATGTAAAAGTTTAATATTAAATTGGGCTTATCTCATTAATGTAAAATAAACCAGGCCTTACTTATCAGTAAAATAATACTATTACCATCCTACGAGGAAAGGTTAATGCTTCATGAACAGACGAGTTAATTAATCGAGCATAAATTATCTTGGTACTCAAAGAAAATGGGTGATAAATTACTACAAATAATTAACTACTACTTAATAATGATGCTACTAAGATTTTCCGGATACGCTTTATTCCTAGCACGCACGCACTACGCACGCACGCGCACGCGGCTGCGTACGCACTGACAAGCAAGGCACCCGCCTTGCTTAGCCCTTAGAGCCTAATAACATAACATAACATCCGGTTACTGGCCACCGTGTATCGGTGGCCAAACTGGGAGGTGCCTAACGAAGACGCCAAGCGCGCAGTGCGGCCGCTTGCGGAAATTCAAGACACTTTCACTTCGCTACCCGCAAGGCAACTCGCTAGGTTCTAGGCGCTAAGAAAGGTAGATGACAGTTCATACGTAGCCGAAGATTAATTAAGGGTTCCTGCCATTGCCCAAAACTCTACAGTGGTTAGCAATAAGTTCAAATGCAATCTGTAATATTTTCCCTAACACGAGCTATAAAGAGCTGCACGGGCAAACAAAAGTAGGTAGTAGGTACATTGGCACTAGTGTTTATGTAGTATTGGCTATAAGTGTGCACTAGTAAAACACGAATGTGGGTGTAATATTAGATACACCTCTAGCTAACCCTTCGAGGATTACAGGCGTGATTCTGTAGTAAAAACACGAATTATAACGAAACCTCAGCGTGTTTTTCCCGAAAGTTTAATCAGAGACATATATTGTGATTTTGCCGTCAACCGAGCACAAATGGCTGTTAATGAGTATTCCTGTGGAAGCCCAATAACACTGAGTGAATTTGAAATCGAACCACGCGGTAGCAATGAGCAGTATTGCTTACGACCGCTAAACCAACGAGGCAGTCAAAATGGTACTAATCTGCCAAAATCAATGAATGACTTACAATTTGTCAGAAAAAAATTGTTGTAGGAAAATAATGAAAAAATCTACCCTTCTGAGCGTTAAGGCTTGGCTCATAAATAACCAACCAAATTACGCGTTGGGTTGCATTTTAATTAATTTGAACTTTATTACAGCACGTTGCGTGTTGCTTTCATATTTTAGAGAACTATTGTGAACGTAGAAATTAAAAATGCTATGAAGGAATAGCATTTTTTATTTCCTCCTGTTTGAACGTCAGTAAGGACTGACATTCAAACTTTTCTTGTTTATTTTTGAGTTCGTTGAGTCTATCGTAAGGGTGTCTGAAAGATTTCCATACCAGCGAATAGACTATTGAATTTAAAGAATAAGCAATATTGTAAATGAGCTGTGTGTGCAGCCGTCTAGGCGTAAAAACCTAACTAATAAACAAACAAATAAATAAACAGACATACTTTCGTATTGATTGCTGGACATTATATTAATTAGGATAAGTGCACTAAGCAAAGGCTGAGTGCTTATTACTTATCACACGCCACACAACCTCACCACTCACACTCACACCCATACTTACTCACACGCTCACTCACACGCTCACTCATACACTCACACACTCACAAACTCATTCGTGACACACATACCACACGTAAACGCCTTTTTTCTGCATAACGCTAATTTGTTTGTCTAGTTACCCTTTTATTTTTAGTCTTGCATGTTTACATTGTCTACATTTCAATT
Source organism: Noctua comes (assembly GCA_963082995.1). Taxonomy (NCBI): domain Eukaryota; kingdom Metazoa; phylum Arthropoda; class Insecta; order Lepidoptera; family Noctuidae; genus Noctua; species Noctua comes. Next base: position 1,516,563 of record OY720269.1, read on the forward strand.
GCATAAAAAATTAAAAGGGGAAGTGCGGAGTCTTCTAACACAAGCTGGTGTGACTATGGATCGGTTGGGGCAATTCCTTGCTTAAAAGGTGATCCCCAATAATATGTATCGAAATGGTCATTGTAATTGAAGTAAACATTTTTTTGTTTAAAGGAGATCGGGCGGAAGCGGTCCAAGTAGCGTCGGTGAAGGAGACCTATATTTTCTTGAAGCTGATGTAAAGGGCATCATTTCTTGTTATCGCGTCAAAAAAATTCCTCTATGGAGAAAAAAGTTATTGATCATTTTATTTTTTTAAGCGATTTCCATGAGCTTTGGTAATTGAAAAGCATCAAACACAACAAGTGATTTGAGTATCCTAGAATCAACAAAGCTTCTTGGACCAAAGTCTATTGAAGCTTGCCCGATCTCCTTTCCGTGTACAATAAAGTATAGTCTATCCATGTATCAATCACTTGGTTTACCACCATATAAAACTTTGCTATTATATAAAATGTGATTGTGATTTGCTATAATTCAAATTTAAACATTATTAGCTGAAAAATAAATGAATTAATCAATAAGTAAATGAAATTATTTTCTGATTATAAATTAGAAAAATATAAGGTAATAAATAGTTCAAGAGACAGACATCTTCAAATCCCTTGTCATCTATTATGTCAAATTAACAAAAAGCTAACGAAACTCTGCAGACGTGATTGGTATAGATATCTAAACTTAAACTTATTTGTACTAGTACAAATTTGACATAATGTAAAATTAGTGTATAAATAAGGTCCAAGCCAAGTGCACGAAACAGCAATATTTCAAAATTATTAACGAGACACAAAGACGTTCCACTAAAACGCATAATATTGCATTAATACGTCCAATCTGCAACATTTCAGCATAGCAGTTGCATCAACAATTTTCAACATCGTTTCATTATTGCGGTCGGTATGACAATCAAACTGCGTAATAAGTGGTCTCAGTTTGCAAGTGATAAACAGTCTTGTTTGCTGCGGCGATAATGGCGCTATTAATGGGTATTATCGTGGCTTAGTGAGTTATAGTCTTGAGATATGCATACTATCTACTACTAGGTATCATAGGACTTATTGTGTGGAACATCTGCCTCTTGAAGCCGGGAGGAAAAGGTCAAGCAGGACGTATTGATCCTTTAAGGCTTTGAGAACTAGAACAACTTACATTTTAAATTAGGACTTTAAGGAGCATAACACCACCGTGGAGGTCTGCTCCGCTAGGGCGGAGCACCGTCGTGTCCTCGTAGCGGCGATTGGCGGCGGCGATCTCTCGCGTCCGACCCTGGTTCAAGCCATGGTCCGGAGCGAGAGGGAATGGGAAGCCGTCGCCTCCTTTTGCGAAGCAGTCATGCTAGCGAAGGAGGTGGCGGGACGTGAGAGGGAAAGAACCTCACGTCCCAGCCGCCGCGGGTGACGCCCTGGGCGTCGGGGGTCACGTGGTGGCTCCCAGCCACCGTAGGCGCGGGCCTGTGGACGGCGAGCTATGGGCTAGCTCGCCGTCCGGCCGTCTTATGACGACAGGCCGTGTCGACGGCGCGTTCGTGTTCCACGCGCGCCTCAAAGAGATGTCAGCAACGATGTAAGGGTCTGCAAGGGCCGATGCCTGCCAGGGCTGCGGGACTGTTCGAAAGAGATACCGTGGCCCTGGAACACAAAGGGCAAAGAAGGAACATGGATGGGTTTTAGTCAGTAAAAGTCTGACACTCCCTTCCGCTCCGCCCAGAGTGGGGGGGGGGGGGGTTATTTGATGATTTAACACCCGAAAAAAAAAAAGAAAAGTGCATAACACCGAAGTTTATTTTTGGTACTTTATAGCAAAAGCCGTAAAGTAATAGAAAGTTACTATACGTAAAATGTAAGGCTGCATAAAACAACTTCTGTCTACTCATGCACATTTACTCAACTATCTCTTAGCGCAATTAACACACTTTCAAATTAAAAGAAAAACTGTAAGGCAACACGATACGACTACAGATTCTTCCAAAATATAGTTTTTTTCCTACAAGTATCCGACTTAGTAACAAGTCTCACCAACAAACCACCCTTATCATTGCCTCGTCTAACAACAGGTCACTGTTCTAGAACAACAAAAAACAACCTCCCCATTGTTCGAATACAGCAAAACACCACTGTTTCTGACAGCTTCAAGGCTTAATTAACATTTTACAAAAAATCAAATATAAAACCGGTCAAGTGCGTATTGGACCACGCACAATGAAGAATTCCGTAGTCAGGGTTTTTTGGTTTTAAGATTCTTGAAGCAACTTGAATTATTGGGATTGGGGCTTATAGATATCTCACCCGCTTATGTGCATTGATTTTTCACCCTTCGGTTACTTGACTATAACAGTAGGTGGTTTAGTAATGCACAGAATAGCTACACCTTTACTACAATTTTAATTGATACAGTACCTATTGGGTCCGATTACAATGGCTTTGTGCAGTATGGACGGCCATGTCCATAGGGTCCAAGGGTTCCGTTTTTGTCAATTGAGTACATAACCCTAAAAACGTGGATAATTCTGAATAAGTCGATTGATTTCACGCGTCAGTCGTCAAAGACCTTTGGTCCCTAATACTGCAGGCATAAACTTTGGGATCTCCATAAATAAGGCTTTTATTGGATTTCATCATGCATGCTTTTCGACTTGAATTTTGATGAAACTGGCATACGAGTAATACGAGCCTTTGAGGATAAATTATGTTTATTGCACCGTGGCTCCTGGACTATGTTTTGAAGAGAGCTTTAATTCAGCTTTTATCTATAGGGAAATTCTACTACTTTTATTTATCAGGCATGGACAAAATTGATTTCAATTTTCTCAATTTTTTTAGAAGTCTTTGACCTAGACTGAACCTACTAATTTCGTCCTGTCCTGATGTTTTGCGTTAAGAGTGAGGCCAAACGAGCATAATTTTTGCGTCGCCGTGTGGTAGAAACGGCGAACGGAAGGACTTTAGTATGAAACCGAATGCAGCGTAAATTCCGCGACTCATTTTACGCGACTCACCGCTCAAAAAAAGTACGCTCATTCGGCCCCAGATTAAAACAACTAACAACATAAAATCATTTCCACGCAAAATAGTGAATCGAATATTAACAATTGATATAAATGGTATACGTTACTGCTACGCTACGATAGCCTCGTAACCGAATTTTGAGTGGACTCATTTTAGCTTCCCACCGTCAAGTTTCAAGAAGAAGATTTGAACCCAATAATTTTAACAACAGATTTTATATTAAACATACTTTCTGATTACTGAAAATTAGGCTAATAAAACAAGACTTTAATTGGCTTATAAAAACGTTTCGGGAGCCCCTTGGCTATCAAGCCTGGACTAACCTAATTCTAACTTAATGTAATTTTGTAAGATACTCTGCTAGCTTGCACTTGATAGGAATATTAATTTCTGATCAACAAGGGTTCATGAGATCAATTTCAAGGGTTGTTGGGTTCATGTTCAATTAATACGTTTTTGGACTAGGTCATTTGTCGTAACGACAACGTCGGTTGAGGTAGGTAGGTAGGTATTTTGTAAAGTAAGTAATGAGATTTTCTGATATTCCCATAGCTTCAAATGTTAGAAATCGCCGTCTATTCAACGACAACACAAATAACATGCTTCAATTTTAGTAACATTCAATTCATACAAACGGTATTCGGAAAGTGCCTGGCGTTTCATTTTAGATGACTGATTCCGTTCCTAAATTCTGTTATATAATGCCTTTCTTATTCAATTTCCCATAAGATTAAATAACCACATTTACATTTGAATAAATTCCATTACTGTGAAAGGGAATGGCATGAAATGAGATAACTTCTCTGTTGTTATTATATTCCGTTTTTTCCCGGAAAACACGTGCGAAGATTTTTATAAACACTTAGTGGATCGTAACTTTTCAAACTTTCTATTGAACGCAGAGCCTTACCCCACGTCTAGGTCAATCTCGTATTCGCGTGAGCAACAAATCAGGGACAAAAGATGTCCCTTATTTGTTCCGAAAAATGGAAGCCGATTTGACCACGCGTTTTGGTTCACCGAACAAAATGAACGCGACGGTCGCATGTTCGCACGAAGACTGGAGGAGTTGGTAATAAAGCGGCCGTGACTGTATGATTGTTATTTTATTACAAGTCCAAGATAAAAATATGTTGTGAAATCAGCAATGATATTAATATGTCGGATCCGGTCGTTAGTACGGACATAAAATGAATTGGAAAGCGCGCGTGTGCAGTGGTGACATCACGCGACCTACTTACCAGTCTACCCACAACACAGCGTGCTTCTACAGAGCCCTGATGTTCAACTCGAGGGAGGGCGACAGTCAATGTCTGATCGCGGCGGAGTTGAGACGTCTTGGAACCGTACCCGATTCATTGTGCCCCGTGTTATTGTGTCAAATTGTAATCTCAAGTGATTCGTTAGTTTTGCTAGAACCAGTGTACCGCACCTAGTAGCACGAAACCCATCGCCTGCCTACATGCTGTACGAGCCTAACGGAGTATATCCTGACATACCCGACAAATATAATAAATGCTAAAGGAAATATCTACGCAATTGCAATCTGGCAGTGATATAGATAAAAAGAAAGAAATCTTTTTTACATCTGCGTCTTTGTAGCTTTGGGAATCATTATCATGGATTGAACTACGATTGAATGGGTAGGACGTGGTGAGCGAAAATGGAGTTTAGAGACGAAAATAATGTTGAAAATTTTTCGCCCTACACTTTAGAAAACTAAACCAAGCATGATCAAAACTAAACTTTGAATACCTATTTTTAAAGAACGTTACACTACTACCACTGGGAAAATATTAAAGTCCAAGGAATAGCTAAAAAACCACATTATCCACCTTGCCCTTCGAAGAACACAGCCGTGATAATCTTATTCTTCGTGTTTGCGTTAGTTTCTTCCTGATTTTCCTTAAAAAATAAAAGCCTTTTACCGTCACTTTGAAAAATATCTTATTCAGTATTGCATTCATCAAATTAAGCCATAGCTGTATACAAACATTGGGCAAGGCTTAGCATAAAGCCTTTGAGGCTAGCAGGCACAGTCCTGTTGCCTGTAAAGTTGTGGGTTTGCCCCAAAGAGGTGGGTCTTGATTGCGATAGACAGTCTTGATTGGTTAGTTAGCAAGATGAAAATCTTAAGGCCAAGATTTATTAACGTTACTTAGCACTTACTTTGGCTAAACGTAATCCCAGTCACTGTTGCACAATTACCACACTACAAACGCTTGAGAGGGGTTTTTTTCGGAGATTGAACCGGTTTCCACTATTCTGCCGGCATCACTTTGGGAACATGTCAAGCGAGGTCATTTGTGTCACCAACAAAATCTCACAACAAACAGTAACATTTAAAAAAATGTCGTTTTTCCATAAAAGGTACAACTAAAAAAAAATTCAATATTAAAGAACAAACGTCATTTCTCGAAAAAATACGTTTGTCTATAAATATTTCTTACCTTTTTGAATCCCATTCAAACACTATTTTGAGAGATGACACTTTTCTTTAAAGACGCACATCATGTGCTCGGTTTCGTGGACACGTCGCAAATGGTAGAGTGACGTTTTTCTACATTAAAAATGACGGATGACCACAAAGTGGAGAAACGACACTTGTGATATCTAGTGAGCTTGACGTATAGTTTTGTCAAGTGTCTTTTTTCCATATTTAACACGGTTGATTGTAGACTCGTTTTCACTAATAATCTTATTTTCTCAAATTTTTGATTAAATTAATCGACGATATTTAAGGGTATGGTAGAGACCATTAACCTTGACAACTGTCTATATGGGACCAACATCGTAATCGCGAAAACATATTCAGCTGTTTCATACATTTGAGTCGACTAAGTTGGTAGGTAAGTTTAGTATGGGATAGCTGAATATTTGAGGTTAAATGAAGAACTCTAAAGTTGAATGTCACTTGCACCTCATAAAAATTAAGGTCCATTTTAGCTTTAAACTAATGTGACGGTGGATTATTTTAAACCTTAGTGAAGGTTCAGTTGACTGGGAGTTTTTGACAAAAGTGGTAAAGCCATTACGGAGCAGATTTATGCTCAAGCGAATTGTTAGACATGATTCAGTCTGCGAACAGCCTTTATTTGAAAATGAATACTTAAGATTCAAACAATCTTTTGTAACTCAAAACGGGTTTGGGTAAAAATACTAAGTCAAAGGCGAATGATGATCTTTACAAGAAATCTAAAAACGAAATCAAAATCTTTTATCTGAAGCCTCTCTTTATGTTTTTTTGGCCAAACCTTTTATTGAAACTAATGAATGACAAATGTCGGATATTCTTTTGGAGAACTTCTTAACGATGAAGGAGACATCGAAATTATTAATAGTTAATTAATACATTTTATGTCTTACACGCAAAGAAAAAGAAGACTGGAACACCTATTCTATTTGATGATTCGTTGAAAACTGAACAAGTTTATAACTGGTGGACTGAGCAGCGTGTTTAGCGTCGGGGAGGTTGGGCCTCATTCTGTCGGTAGTCATCAATACAGCTTATAATCTCTCTGTCACAAGACAATAGGCACACAATACCCTGGTGTATTCGTGTAGGTATGTCCCGTAGGGACAAATACCAACAGTATATAAGAAATCTTAGCGGTTACCATTTCGCTTCTTGAAACATCCGGACAAAAAGTTGGAGATTTTTTTATTTTACAAAAGATATCCCCTTGTCCCGCGAAGGACGGACTAGTGACAAAGATGGCAAACCCCGGACACAGGACCAAAAAGCCGGACTTATCCGCAAAAAATCCGGAAAATTAGGTAACCCTGCTCGCAGGACAATGTTTTCCTTGTGACCTTATTCGTCCTCCGAGGGCGAGAAACCGTTGAATAAACCTTTTCCTCACTTATCCAATGTAAAATTCAAGGAAGTGCTGACTGTAATCCTTTCTGAAGCAAAATACTCCACCCAAAATAAGGTGTTTTCGGAGTAAATTAATTTAACGTTATTAATTGAATTACCTGTAACTAAGAGAAGCTTGTGTCTATTTTTGGGGTCCCCCTAATCGGATACTTCTTCGTCAAACATTTCATTTTGTCGTATTACCACATTTACAAATAATTTCAAAGATAATTTATTTAGGAGGTATAGTTACGGCGGTTTAGAACCATGATTATTAAAACAAATTCATTTTCAATAACAGGAAATGATATTGTCTCTATGGAAATCTTATTTAGCTTTCTATTTCGGTTGATCGTTCAGAATTAACGTGGTCGTCTCAGCTGAGTGATTCTGGTTACCTTGTACAGAACCCAGAAAATTCTCTAAAAGGAGTCACGATTGCCCGAAGTTCACTTATCCATAGAACATTCGCCGAATGGTGTTCGATCAACGAAGTAACGAACTGGTGGTTGAAAAAACGGATGCCCAAAAAACGTTCGCCTGAATAATGGAATGGCTGAAGAACTGTTGGCCTAAAGAACAATTATGTGTGTAGGAATCGCATAGTGTTAGTGAAACCAGGCATTAGTGTTTATACAAAAGAAATCGTGGCGCATTCAAAAAAGGTAAAAATCAAGGTTTATAATCAGTTATTTCGTAAATATCTTGAATTCTAAAATCCTTCCGTGCCTCGGAGAGCAAGTTAAACCATCCGTCATCGTTCCCGTCTGTGATGTAATTACCCCTGACGATACGTTAGTACAGCTAACCACACTTCACTCCAATACTTGCCTTACGAAAACCGTTGTTGCTGTTACGACCTCGACCTCTTAATTGAAGTTTCAAGGCGCTACCTCGAAAATAAATCGTAGCTCGACTGATCTACTAAGCGAGTGAAAGTAATGCAATTACTTTTGAAACGCAAAAGAAGAGATGGCTATAATGTGCGTGCGCTTGGACTAAAACGACGTATGTGCCGAAACGAATTTATTCCTTTTTAACAAAATAAGTGAATTAAATTTAAAACTACTTTGAGTAAACTTTGATATGATAATTCTCTATGTTTTCAAGTAAATTCCATTGAGTTACGCCCTGATGTCGAAAAAAGTAAAAAAAATGATTTATCTGCATTTTTTTTGTATCGAGAAAAATTCATTGAATCATGTTTTCCTTTTACATGATACTAGACCAAAAAGTCAAAAATACATATACCAAAATTTTAAATCCCTATTATACAGGGTGTAACACAGACTCCACAGACTGATGTGGTGAATTCAGTTTATCATACTAAGATGACTGGTACAAGAAATTATTTCAGGAATGTTATGGGAATCCAATAAATTTGATTTGTTTTATTTCCTCATACGCAATATATCGTTACCGTGGCAAAACGCACGTAGCGAACGGCAAGCGCGACGACGAGTTCGATGAAATCTGTAGCTAAGCAGGAAGTTAACGCTGATTTCACGCGTCGTTCGTTAGAGTATTTCAACATCCATTGTTAGTTTTTTTTTATTTTAGCCGTATTATTTACATAAATGGAATGCTGCGTACAGAGAATGTAATTTTACATTGAAATAAAGGAATAGTAACTGAAAAAATGATAAAAAAATGATAATTTTCCGGAGAAAAATTCCAGTGGAATATGATTCAAAATAAGGAACTGAATGCACCCTGACAGTTTGTAGAGGGCTGTCCCTTACACCCTGTATATATATACAAATAGGTTACACGAAATATAAAAACCACATTTTTTTCAATATCACCTTTGGCCGTCGTCAAGGTCTATTTTTACTTGAAGAAGAACGTTTCAGTTTACTTGAAGAAGGAGTTTCAATTCACTGGGAGTTTTTCTCAAAAGTTTTAAAGGACAGTTCAATGACCGAAAATATCTTGAGGAAAACAGCGTGGCTTAGAAAATAAATTTGAAGACAACATTTGTGTCAGCCGCCAATCCGCATGGGGCCCGCGTGCTAAATTATGGCCCTCTCACAGAGACGAGGTGGCCTGTGTCCCAGCGTGCGGCGTGGGAGCGCTAAACGCTGACTTTAGTACCGTTTACGTGGGGTTAAGTGTACATCGTGTACTTGCACTTAGCAAAATTCAATAGTAATTTTCTAGTGAAATATCGTTTTATATGTAAGATAAGATCCATTTAGTAATATACTATGGCTTCTTAAATACAAAGTTCGTGAAAACTTTTAAGAATGCAGTAGGAGAAAATCGCTTTTGAATAATTACGCAAAGTGTTTACATTTCAATACTGCGACTAACGATAGAGATATGTACAGTCACGAACTGTACATATCTCTATCGTTAGTCGCAGTAGGCGCGAATGACTGGTTTTACCCAAGGATATCGGTTTCCCCAGTAATTGGCGTGCAGTGGTAGCGATCGTGTAAAATAGAAGTCTTAGGTATTGCAGTGGTATCTGACGATTTGAAGCTTCAGGGAAGATTCCAGTGACAAGCATTCCTGTAGTTGCAATTAAAATACATAGTGAACATTGTGATAATTATTCTATCAGCGTTTTCGAAAAGTTAAAAATGTATTGAATTGATAAAATTGACATAAGCTACGTCTGTAATCCCCGAAGGGTTAGGCAGAGGTGTACCTAATAGTACACCCATTTTTCGCCAGTTATGTTTAAGTCCCACGTAATAGGGGGCAAGACTATTGCCATCAACCGGGCGCAAATCCAGACTACGTGGCTGCTGCTGAGAAATTCCTGATAGAAAATCCAATAATACTGCCCGACCTGGGAATCGAACCCAGGACCTCATGCTCAGCAGTCGCGCGACCACTACAATAACGAGGCAGTCAACTTATGTTGAAAGTCTTTAAACGTTTTAAAAGCAATAGTCATACAGGCCCTCTAGTCATACACGAACGGAAGGTCTAAGTTGAGCAGCTTACGTCTTTTGGCTATAATGATGATGATGATAAGTGCCAGTTTAAATAATGAATCCCTCGTAACTGTAGCCACGAAACAATTTACGAGTTTACATGGCCCGAAAGCAATAAATAAATCACTATCAAAAAGTTTACGTAAACCGAATCAAATAAATAAATCCAATTTATTTATAACCGTTTAATCCGCACACATTTCAGAATTCCCTCTCATTAATGCTTTCGCGATCTCGTTCCTTTGGCAGTTTTCGTTTTAATTGAGCAAGGTCGCCCAAGGTCGAATCTCGAACGTTTGCTTTGCAAGTCACATTAAAAAGTTGTGTACCAAAAGTATAAGTACACTGTATACGAACGAAGTCTTTTTAGGGTTCTGTAGTCAAACAGTGAAAAGCTACGGGGTCTTCGGCGTCTTTTAACCCGTAAAACCTAAAATGCTTGTAATACTACGGCCACTGACACGCCTTTAATCCCCAAAGGGCCTGGCAGAGGTGAACCTATAATTACGTTCAGATCCCATGTAATAGGGGGCGAGCCTATTGCCATCAACCGAGCACAAGTCCAGAGTCTGGGCTGCTACCGACTAATTGATGGACAACTCAATAACACTTCGCCTGACCTGGGAATCAAACTCAAGACCTCATGTTCAGCAGTGGCGCTTGCGACTACAACACAAAAAACAAACAAAACAAAATAAACAAAAAAAAAAAAACAAAAAAAAAAAAACAAAAAAAAAAACAAACAAACAAACACCAACGGGGCAGTCAAAAAATTAAATATAGAATAAATTAAAAACATTAACCCCCTTTTCGGCGTCGTTGCAGCCACATATGGACAAAACCTCGTTTTCCATAGTTCGTAAAATATGTGGTGGCATGAAACAGAACCCTCAGTGCGCGAACCTAACTCGCACTTAACTGTTTTTCTCAGCACTTTTTATTGAAGTCAGAAAAAGCCAACTGTGTTTTTTAAATTATGAAGCTTTGAAAGGCGAAGAGTCGAATACTCAAAATTGTCTAATGTATGACAAGTGTATGGTAGATAGTTGATGCGATGTTGGGAACTAAAAGTTTTGTCGGGTAAAGGCGCGTATTTTTTAAAAATTGTTTTTATCCTCGGTTTTTAGATTGTTTGGGAAACGAGACGTTTGTGGTTTTAATTACGGGCGAACCTTAGTATGCTATGAGCTTGAGAAACAATTTCCGCATAAAACTTAAATAAAAGTTATGTCAATAAATGCCTGGCCAAGAATACCTCACGACATAATCCTCATTCATTATCTGAGCGCACAGCTCTTCAGCTTACAAACATTTCTTCAGCAATCGGAAGGAAGCATTACTTTAGTTTAGCGCAGCAGAAGAAACAAGCAAAATTGGTCTACTGTCTACAGTTACAACTGTAACAAAATTTGTGTTAGGATGTATGTGTTTTTATTCGCTGTTAGTTGCTTTTACAGGGTAACCTATTAACTGTACAAAGTATTGTTCCCAAAAGCAAATATACAGATTGTTTCGGTAAGAAGCAAACAATCCACAACATGAAATAGATACTGGCAGGAGAATTAGTTTATTTAGCCTCTGTTGCTCCGGAAGGAGTGCTGAAACAGAACTCTGATTCGCGTCGGGCGCCTCTTTAGAGGCCTCTTTTCAACTCCTGATTTACCCAACAAGAGCGAGTTTTATGAACTGTAAAAATCTATCAATCCGTAGTTATTAAGCATATAACCAATATTATGTTGCACTATAAATAACTGCAATTCATTAATAACTTTAGTCAAAAAAATATTGTAAATCTGCGCGAATATTTCGACGGGCTGTCGATGTTACTGGACTGGACCCTTAACAACATAATATGGACATTAAAACATGTGCTTGGTTAATACCTACTCTTTCCTCTCAATACAGCATGGAAACCAAAAAACACGTGTTTCTATTTACATCGTTTACAGTAAATACTGATCATTGACTTCTGACTCACACTTTCTGCTTCTGTTCAAAATCATGACTAACGTGTAACAACTCAATTCTCAGTACAGACTACAAATAATAGGTCTTTTTTATGTACTGCACTAAATGTGGCAGTAAATCCGGAACATAGACTGCTTTACACGATCGTAAACTTTTATACCTAAAGACGATGGCTTCATTACGTCATAATTATATCATCATGTCTTTCGGTTAATTTTGTAGAGTAGGACGTTTATTTTTTTTTATTTTTGGGAAATAAACAGGGATTGATAGCTGGGTTCGAGAGATAGGCCACACGACTTAGACCATATTGCTGATTAACCGTAGACGTGGATAATTAATTTGTCGATTTCCCTTTTCACATTTCATTTTTGAGATTTTTATTTTTCTGTTCACAATGGTCCTCATTAGACGGCTTAAAGTCACCCTTAGAGCAATGCAATGTTCCAGGTTCGCAGTATTCATTTTCGATTCGATCATGTCGAAGAACCGACGTGCCTGAAGCCTGAAGCATTGACATGGGGCCAAAATGTTGCAGCCACGTGCGGGAAAGTGCAGCGTTGGATGGTCTCCCACAAAGTGAACCGATGATCTGATGAAGGTCGCGTGTTTCTGCTGGGTTGACTCAGAAGTGACGCGGTGATGACGTTTGAATGAAGTCTATGTCCAGCAGTGGACGACTTTCGGCTGATGTGATTAGGTATTCCTTTTGCTGTATATCTTTCATGTTCATAAACCATAGCTAGTTATTTAATAACAGTGCAACTGGGACCAAACGTCTTCAGAGAGTAAATAGAACACGCATTCACTTGTGTTAGGAATGATAAATAATGTAAATTCTCAACAAATTGTTCTCTCGTACCGCATGCATGAGCATACAATTAAAGTTAGCGTCATTAAACTTTTCCAATTAAGCATCAAGAAAAGTTCGACCTCCAGGTCGAACTTTTCTAAAAAAAATGTTGCAGCCACGTGCGGGAAAGTGCAGCGTTGGATGGTCTCCCACAAAGTGAACCGATGATCTGATGAAGGTCGCGTGTTTCTGCTGGGTTGACTCAGAAGTGACGCGGTGATGACGTTTGAATGAAGTCTATGTCCAGCAGTGGACGACTTTCGGCAGATGTGATTAGGTATTCCTTTTGCTGTATATCTTTCATGTTCATAAACCATAGCTAGTTATTTAATAACAGTGCAACTGGGACCAAACGTCTTCAGAGAGTAAATAGAACACGCATTCACTTGTGTTAGGAATGATAAATAATGTAAATTCTCAACAAATTGTTCTCTCGTACCGCATGCATGAGCATACAATTAAAGTTAGCGTCATTAAACTTTTCCAATTAAGCATCAAGAAAAGTTCGACCTGGAGACCCAAATGAGTCGGCGATATGCACGGTCTATGTTTAACTTCGGTGATTGATACGAACCTTTTCTACGTAGTTGACTGTTCTGTGTGTACTCATAATTTTTAAGCTGACGAGTCGTTCATTCATTAATTTATTGACACGATCAATATACTATTATTTATTAGGGGTAAGTGACGGTAAATAAAATTTTCGACGAAATTTCTGAAAAAAATACTAAATGAATCTATCTTTAATTGTTACGTTTACATGTATAGGTATGTATTTATTTTAGAGAATAGAAAGTTAGGTATTCCAAAATCACAATCATCAATCAATCAATTTAATACTTAAATTTGGTATCTTGGAGCTGTTCTGATGATGGAGGCAGCAGGTGAATAGTGGAACTCTTCAGTGGCTACTAGTAAACCCCTTCGAGTGTCATAAGACCCGAAGATCATAATTATGATTAGTTTGATGATTTCAATGGATTTCACTCGTGGCTTCATCATCAACTCAAAATAATTATACTACATTTATAATCAAAATGTAGGATTTTTAGTTCGTGATAAAAGCGTGTTTTTAGTTTTTAACTCAACTTTTCACCAAAACTTTCCTAATGACTTGATTTTGACACTGATTTTATTTGGCAATATTTAGATGTTTCATATTCTTGTTTTATTTTAATTTACAAAATGGCCTTTAAAACCTTTTTCAGTTAACCCTACAAAGGTTATGTGTCTGCCATTTACAGCTCGTTAATGTGAGATTAATTTAATTAGGACATGATATGTAATAAATTGACGGAGGGAACAATTGAGAAGGGTCAGTTAGGGTAGACATTCTAGGTATGTAGACTCCTTGTAAAATGTGGGCCTATTAGCTCCCATTTTGTTCGTCCTCTTTGGTCCGTTTTGCTAAGTGGCCCGTTAGGCCTTTCTTTATTAGGAATTTCGCTCGGTAATTCTGTCCATATTATGGATTTATTTGTTTTCAAAATGATGACGAATCCGGATTTTTTTAAAGAGTAAAATTTTGTTGACTGGTCAGAACAGTGACGAGTCGGGCATAACTTCTTAAAATATATATTCCGAATAAGATCGCATCCGCAAATGTCAACGACAAAGCCACCTCGTTACTGTAATAGATCGCAGCGACACGACTGCTTCCATTACCGTCTGCCTAGCCTTTTCACAACTTTGTTAAGGTCAGCTTCCACGCCTTACTGGATGCAGATGTACACCAGTATTTTACAAGGAGCGACTCCCTATCTGACACTCACAACCCAGTTACTGGGTAATATCATATACCCTTTGGTGCGGACTGGTTGCCAGACTTTCAGGCCACTGACTAACTACTGTCAAAGATCTGCTAATGAGATTTTGTAGATGACGGAATTGCTGTGTGTTGCTGCTACCTCGCCTTGAGAACTGTACCTTTATCTGCCTGTGGACATTTTGGGTTTATTGCGCCAAAACTTGATGATAATTTTACATTGAACATTAACCATGATTGGCCGCCTAGGATTAGTACCTAAAGGTGAACGAAAGTTCTTGCACGTGTTTCATTAATACCTGTAGGCGTCCTTATTAATTACCAACGCGCATTTTAAACGACTGTGCAATGTTTAATATTTAGCGTCCTTAACTACCGTCATAAAAGCTTTCAGCTCAAGATTAGTGTTATGATCCGATGTCAGACATCTTGGGCTATTGTATGAAGGTAAGTTTCTTGTATTAGCCTCCAGGGAGCGCGTAGGTGGCACGTGGTTATGTTAGGTGGGGTTAGTTCAGCATGTACAGTCACGAGCATCACTCTGTATACACTTATGAGATTTTCTCGTGTTATATAACCATGAGAACGTTGAGATAACACCAATTTCATAAAAATAAGGGTTCCAAGATACTTTGTCAATAACAAAATGAAATTACAATAAGTACCATGGAAGAATATCTCTTTTAAAAGTTGCTTACCATACAATATATTTATTGGTGCTCATGACTGTACAGTATACATTTGGTTTATTGGTGTTTAGTAAGTCGTGCTCGTGTTTGGCTAGAAGATTTGGGTAGTAACTGGGTTTCGTACTTTCGTAATAATATTCATAATTTAATATTAAAACAAACATAACATTGTACCGTAATCCCCGAAGGGTTTGCCAGAGGTGTACCTAACATTACACCCACTTTTCGCCAGTTATGTTTTAAATCCGATGCCATAGTGGGCGAGCCTATTGCCATCAAAGGGGGCGGATGCAGACTCCATGGCTGCTACTGAGAAATTCCAAAGAACACTTTGCTCGACCGGGGAATCGAACCCAGGACCGCTTGCCCAGCAGTTGCGCTTTCGACCACTAGACCAACGAGGCAGAACAAACATGTGGCAAATTCAAAGTAAACAGTCCAATTGTAGCCTTAAGTGCCAAGCAGAATAATAATATTTTCGTGCGACAACCACTCTGGTCTGGACACAACGAAGCCTTAGCAATACGACCCGTTTTACAAAAGTGCAATCTGTTTGATATGCATCTTATGATCTAAGACGTCGAAAATCTATCAACTCCAGTTAATTCAATGGTAGCTCCTGTTACATCCTGTAGTCATAAGTGTGTCCTTCACTCATGAATTCATGAACATTATTATGTTATGTCGTTTCTATTGACTACAGATACCCTAATCTATCTCAAGTATAGATAGACTAGTCCTAAGATAATAGCAACTAAAATAGAGGTACAGGTGTCTACCGACAGTACCTAAACATTTTCTAACAGGTCTGTTTTCCTATCGATGATGTAACATTTAATCATCAATGGAACGCCTAAAAAATTCCGCAAATGTTAATACTGATCACTCAATAACATCCGATTTCCATTCACATAAACATTTAGCATAAGAATTTACTTCAGATTCTATCGGAAACATATCATTGACGCTTACATTAATATCATTGAAGCTGTAATTCCAAACAATATCACGTGAAACTTTGCACATATGCGTCAGAGTTTGTTTATAAGTTTTGTTAACTTTACCGGTTTCACTGTGTGTACACATCTTGCTACATCGTTCTCACATAATGTACCATCTCAATATGAATGCTGTAACCAAGAGTTTGTAAAAGTATTCTGATTTAAAAGAGTGTCCATGGAGTTTCTTGCCCATTCTTCTCCATAGAGATCTACGTTAGGGAATGGGCAACTACAGTACTTTCACAGTTTTTATGCCTTGTGACTGGGACTGTAGCTATTGTTGTCTTTGTTTCGACAATTCAAAAGTGCCTGTAACTGGCCTATTTGAAATAAATGCTTTGATTTTGATTTTGATTTTGTGAGTCTTTTTTATATCGGTCTAAGATGTTACTTTTTACTTGGTTTGCATACAAAATGCAACGCCCTGTTTGATCCGCTCAAGAATCAGGTTCTTGACATTAATTTTTGTTTTATCTTTACACTCTTTAATTAGTATTTCTCTTATTATCTTTCATGTTAATTGATGTTCTATATCCAGAAGTTAGACCACGCAATTTTTTTCACCACGTTTCCTAATCAACGCATCTAACGTCCGATTGTTTGAGATGATTGCAACTTAAACACAAAAGAGTTAATTACATAGGTCAATGAGAAAATTATTTAATTTCAAGCTTTTCCAAAGAAAAGGGTCTGTTATTTAAATGCCATAATACTGTGTGATAATTTAAAAAGTGTTTTAAGTTTTATATTGTTATTTGATTTATTTTTGGTTACTTATTTACAAATTGTTTTGTTTTGTCCAAATCCAAGGCAAGGCAAGGCATAAATCAATGTACCATAATGTAATTAGTGCGGTAATTTTTTATAGTAGTTTAACTTTTATTGAAAGGACCAAACATACTAATATTATGATATTATATTTACATTAACAACTGTTTTTCGATTGACTGTACTTCACTTGTACTTGAGTCCATTAAAAAAAAATAGAAAAGGGATCAGAACGGAATGATAAATTACAGTGGATCAGAAAGGAATTAAAAAATAATAATAATTGGCAGTGGATCGGTTTGGGGGATTAGACCGGAATAAGTCTCCTTAACGAAGTGATCGTACGCGTTACTTTAGCGGTCAGTTTGTTCGGCAAAACCGAACTCGAAGTTCGTAGCCGACAGAGGGTATTCAGAACCACAATATTGAGTGACATATAAACGCACTGATCGCATATTTACGAGACCGATTGCTTACGTTTAGGAAGCGTGTTGTCAGTTGTACTATAGTACTACCATTTCTTATAGGGGATAAATATAATGACCACCATAAAATGGTTTGATACCCTTAGTTTTGTAACCAAAAATATCTACTTAACACCAGAAAAATAAAGTATAAAAATACAATAGTACCAGCTATTTTAGTCACGACTCCACTTTAAATTGTATTCGACCACCAAATTTAGTAAATGATCACCAAATCTTGACGACCAAATTAATGTATTATTTTTGCCTAAATAAATCACTGTGATTGCCATAAAATGTAGGCTTATTTTCAAATAAAGTATTATGATGCCATATTAAGTTATGTCTCCGGCTTGCAATCCCCTCCCACCGCACCGCAAGCGCAACTTTATATATATTAAATAGGCACAACGGTAATTTTAATTAACGGAACAACAAATACTTAGGAATCAATAGCAAGCGAAGCAAACTCGGGACTTGGGGCACCCCGACTTTAGGTTAGGTTAGGTTACTTTAAACCAAAAGAATCAAAATATATGTAAGGAGTTTAGGTAAAACATTAGTGAACCTTATTTACTATTTTGGCAATTTTTTTTTGCCGAGGGTAATTTACTTTAATCGCATAACGAGATGTTATTTTTTTACATGTCATTTTAAATTGAAATGTGGTTAATAATTTGGTGTTCATTAACTATTTTTGGGTTAACAATGATTTTTTTGGAGTCAGTTTGCTTATATAGGAAAGCAAGATGTAAAAACTTTGGTTATAATTTTACATTAAAATGCTGTTTTAATTTTGGTGATCATTTACTACTTTTGGATTAACAATTATTTATTTGGAGTCATTTTGCTTAAATAGGATAGCGAGATGTTAAAACTTTGGTTATAATTTTACATTAAAATGCGGGTTTAATTTTGGTGATCATTTACTATTTTTGTCTGTTATATATTACTATATCTGGTGGTAAGTTAAACATAAGATTTCTTATATAACTAGAAGAGTATAGTTACATTACAACCGTTTGCTTGGAATGAAGTAGGCAAAGAAAATAATTTGTCAATTCTGTGGAAAATTGAAACGTTTTGAAAGTGTTCCACTTGTGTCTGAAACTAATTGTACTCCTTTTGATTTTGCTGAAGGTGAAAGAGAATTAGTTTCTTGGTTTAATATAAAATATAGAAGAGAAGGTTTTGCTTTTACTTTTTTAGCGGAATATTCTCGAATTTTATTTATACGCATATTAATGTCTACGCCCTCATATGTAATACGTATACGAATTACATTTGAGGAGATGTTATACGAGGTGGATTGCTAATGAAAAAAATATACAAGCTGAAAATAAACAAATTAAATTTTCTCTTTTAGATCTTTAAGAGACTGATGTCTCTTTAATACCTAATGCCGACGCCCACTCAAGCTCATTATAATAATATTCTTAATTGGGTATGCTTTACAACATCAAAGTAAGAAGATTGAAGTAAATATTCCATAAATAAGTCGACAGAATTACGACGCGGTGACGCGCGACGCTGAGATACGTAATCATCTGCAGGAGAAATTCTTAAATAAAAATATTTTTGGACCAAAACGATTAATAAGTACCTACCTACTAATATATAATATAATGAAAAATATTGTACTGAATACCTATCTATCACCACAAAAATACTGACTTTTGTTTTCTGTCCACAAGCCATCAAAGGGATTTTACCACGCTGTACGTTGACATTGACAACACGTTAATGGTTTTTTGCTATTCGTTAATAGCATTTTGGTCCATCCAATATGCTATTAACGAATGATGGACGTATTTAAAAGAGGAAATGACCCAATTTATTCGAATTTAATTAAAACTCAATTTAATTTATTGGGGTGTATCCTGGACTTTTTTATTGGGCCCTTTTTTTTAAGTCCCGGAATTAACATTAACATGCTGTTCATTAAATATTTTATATCTGACCTGTGTTTAATCATTTTCTACAAAAGTTTGTACACGCAGCGTCAGTAAGTGCTTAGTATTTCAGTAAGTGCTTAACATTTACTGACGCTCTGTATACCTAGCGTCACACCAGTTTTCCTCTAAGGGTTACGCAAAGGTGTACTTTTAGTACACCTACATTTCGCCAGTTATGTATAAGTGGCAGAAATTTAGACTACTGACTAATTTCTGATAGAAAAATCCAGTAACTCCTTTTCCAGAGCATTGCAAACCAGGAGCACATTTTAGCAGTAGCATTTGCTATCACGAAGGAGGAGGCGGGCCGCGTGAGGGAGAGGACAACGTCCTCCCTCCACCCCAGACGCCCACGGCGCCGGACGTCGGCAGACGATCTCCGGCCACCGTAGGCGCGGGCATGCGGGCGGCGAGTAATGGGCGACTCGCTGTCCGACCATGGACCATGCCCGGGTCAACGGCGCGTTGTGTTCTACGCGCGCCTTAATAACGGGCATAATGACGGGGCCCCCCTCTAGAGGGCCAAAGCCTGCCGGGGTCGCGGGACTTATAGAATTACCGTGATCCTAGAACATAAAGGGCTATTGAAGGGCGTGGATTTTAGTCAGTACAAGTCTGACAGTCCCTCCCGTTCTGCCCTGGGTGGGAGGACTCATTTGATGATTTTACCACGAAAAAAAAAATACCGTCTATCTACACCTACGGTGTGACACATTCTCTGAATGTGCAAACCGTAACGGTAATAACCGACATTTCCAAATTTATATTTATAAATACTTAACCCGTTATTGAATTAATGAAAGCAGTTTGCAAAATCATCAAATGAGTCCTTTTGATGATTATAACACGATAAAAAAACAAAGCATTTGCTATCACCAACCAGGCAGCTTAGGTTTAAATCAATGACGCGATAACTGGCTTAGAAGCCAGGTGGGCCGCTGCAGGTACTTCACTTAAAGGGACCTGTGCCCGAAGCCACGTCCAATGCCGTCGATGTGGCTGACTTCTGGCTTCGAAACAAATTTAATGTAATAACTATGGGAGTCATCGATACGAACAAGAATGACGCGATATTAAAAAATAATAATTCAAGTTTATTCTGTCATGTAAAAAATTTACTATAGCATTCTCCTTCCCCACTTTATAATAATAATAATAATCTTTGTTTATCCAAAAACATACAGAGTTTGAAGTACAGTTTGATTTTATGCTATCTAAACAGTACAACGTACCGATAACTATTGGCTAATTGTAGTTAAAAAAATTCAAGAACGCCTATATACAAAACAGCATAGTTTTCCACGTGACTACACACGCAACGATACCCAATACTTCACTACCTACACAAAATAACTCGACGTACTCGGGCCTAATTTATTACCCATATTGAAGCAATATTACATCCAAAACAAAAAGTAAAAAGCTTTAATATCATAATTAACCACTTGACATCAAGTAGCATTACATTAACATGCAAAGTCAGACATTTTTATTACTTTGTTTTCCACCTGCAGGGAAATAAACTACCAATTCAATCAACGTTTGGAATAATAAAAAAGTTATAAAACGAAGGCAATTTGCAAATTAAGATACATCGTTACTGTTCACACCCAAACTGTAAAGTTTCATAGTACTCCGAATAAGATGGGCAAATATTTAGATATGGTCAGCAACGAAAGTTGGTTTCCAACTATAATCTACTCTAACATATTAGCAAAATCAAAGTCAGCTGTTTTTCATTAGCTTTTCACGTACTGTGCTTGCGTCATTTACCATTCGGATTTTTCTATTGATATTGTTTTAGTTTTATTTGACCTGGGAAAGGCCATCGCCCAGCATTGGGACAGTATGAGATAGCTAATTTTTTCAGTACATTTGACATCTTTGACTATCAAACCGTATATCTCCTATTAGACGGTTTTGCATCACTGTGCATACTGCAGACCCTACATTACTGACGGTAAGAGTACTCTACCGCTATAAACTTTTAGTATAATCAACATAAAATAGGTTTTTACATAAAAGCAGTGTCTTTGATCTCCAAAAGGGGAAGGTTCACTCACACTCGCAGTAAATAATGGTTTCAGTCTGGGGTGCAACGAAGTAGCTCCTTGAATACAAGTTATACCGGAATGCCTGCATCTCATCTTAATTGTTTCCCTTTGTATTTTCAGTGTAACTGAATTGCTTCAGACAACAACAACAACAACATTATTTGATTCAGAGAAAATTTCTGAAGTACCTTGACGAATTTCTGAAGTACCTTGACGAATTTCTGAAGTACCTTGACGAATTTCTGAAGTACCTTGACGAATTTCTGAAGTACCTTGACGAATTTCTGAAGTACCTTGACGAATTTCTGAAGTACCTTGAAAATACTTGTTGTGGCTACAGGGCAAAAAAGTATCTTCAAGGTACTTCAGAAGTTCTGATGATTACACTCACCGATGCAAAAGGTACTATTTTCTACCACTTAATCGTAGACATCATATTTATGATGTACCGTTTTAAAAGCAGCAGCAGTGGTAGCCCACTGCTATCGGGCCACTTACCGGTTGGGGATCATGGCTTCGAACTCAAGCAGGTACTCGAGCACGTTATTTTGTGTTTTTATTTTTATTGCTCTCAAAACAAGTTGCTTGTTAAAGTGTAGACCACAAAATCAAAATTATGCGAAACAAATCTAAGGCGTTTTATTTAAAGACGAAAGTTACAAATATATATCTGGTTTTACGTTTACATTTTGTTATTGGTGAAGCTCAATATCACAAATTAATGAGGCAAAGCTTCACAGGATCAATTTTATTTGTTACAGACGAATATATTTTATCATGACATAGTATAAATCTTTGCATCTATACTATACTAATATTATAAAGCTGAAGAGTTTGTTTGGTTGAACGCGCTAAACTCAGACACTCCTGCTTCAAATTGAAAAATTCTTTTAGTGCTAGATAGCCCATTTAACGAGGAAGGCTATAGGCTATATTATCACGCTGATAACTTAGGTGGGTGAGCAATATTGCATTATGTCCATATTCTTCAGCTCTTTGACAACGGTTTGACAACTGACAACTGTCATGGCATGCATTAGAAAAGAACAGCTATTTTAGACCATTTGTCAACGAAGTAAGTAGCCCGAAGGTGTCAGCGGCCGCCCTGTGAACAGTGGTTTGCAAGTTCGAGCCTCAGCTAATTTATTTTGTTTTTGTATTTATTTCGATTTTTTTAATGCTGTAAGCATGGTGCAAGTTAGATCCCCAGCCGCACTCACTTTCACTTTTTGTAAATTGGTATGTTGATTTTTTTAAAACCTTTAAGATTTCCAAATCATTACCAAATAGTGTTACACATACTTTTAGTTTTTTTTAACCATTCAAACGATGTTTCATTGTAATCGGTGCTCTCTATCAAAAGATAGTCTGAGTGTCTCTCATTTTTTTCGCAAAACATCATGCGTGTGTAAATTATAAAACCCATGTGGTTAGATTCAATGCACACATATTGTGCATAACTTAGAGAAGGTTTAAGGTTTCGTTTCAATGTAATCTGTGCTCTCACGGTGCTCTCTATCAAAAGATGTATGAATTTAAAGTGTTCAAGAAGAACTTATCATAATTATATATGTAACATGCAACGACATCTTTTGAACCAAAATGTTACTAATTAACAAAATGTGCTCACAAGAAAACTTTTAAATCGACTGGCCAGTTCTTTTTTAAGTTATGATAGCAAAAGGTACTCTAGATTAAACTTAATTAGAGTATGACTTCTATGGAAGGTCTGACGAAGGAGACAAAAGGCAATTGCAAGTGGTCCTCAAGAGTTTACAGCATCTATATCGTGTTTGGGCTCACTTTATGCATATTGATGAGAACTTTAGACCTAGCTGGAGTATGGCTGTCATCGACGGTCTAACGATGGAGACAGAAGGCAGTTGCAAGAGGTCCTCAACAGTTTACAGCAGCTATATTGTTATTGGGCTCATTTCGAACACTTTGATGAGAACTTTAGACCTAGCTGTAGAGTATAACTGTCATAGAAGGTTTGACGATGGAGACGGAAGGCAGTCGCAAGAGGTCCTCAACAGTTAACAGCATCTATATCGTGTTTGGGCTCATTTCATACATATTGATGAGAACTTTAGACCTAGCTGGACTATGACTGTTATCGATGGTCTAACGATGGAGACGCAAGGCAGTTCTAAGAGGTCCTCAACGGATTACAGCAGCTATATTGTTATTAGGCTCAATTCATGCACCTTGATGAGAATTTTAGACCTAGCTGGAGTAAGACTGTCATCGACGGTCTAACGATGGAGACGGACGGTAGTTGCAAGAGGTCCTCAACAGTTTACAGCAGCTATATTGTTATTGGGCTCATTTCAAACACCTCGATGAGAACTTTAGACCTAGCTGTGGAGTATGACTGTCATAGAAGGTCTGTCGATGGAGACGAAATGCAGTCGCAAGAGGTCCTCAACATTATATAGCTGCTATATTGGTATTGGGCTCATTTCATGCACCTTGGTGAGAACTTTAGACCTGCCTGGAGTATGACTATCATCGACAGTCTAACGATGAAAACGTGAGGCTTTCGAGGGAAGCCCTTATTTGAGAAAAACATAAGTAGAATGTTTTAGCGATTAATTCAATTATTTCCGAGAAGTTAAATAGTTACCTACTTGAATCTATACTAATAATATAAAGCTCGAGAGTTTGTTTGTTGGTTTGGTTGAACGCGCTAATTTCAGGAACTACTGGATAGCCTATTTATCGAGGAAGGCTATAGGTTATATTACATCACGCTACAACTAATAGGAGCGGAGCATCAATGAAAAATGTAGCACAAACGGGGAAAATATATTCCTTTTGAAAGCTACCGTTGCGTGCGCTGCGTAAACGGTTAAAGTTACGCAACAATCATGTATGACGGAAATGTTCTTCTTAAAAGTTCTAAAAAAATACGTGATAGCATATGTCTACATTTTAAGGTTGACTCGCATTATTTGCGAAGGTGTTTTTGTGAACATGGTATTTATCCTTATCCAAATAAATACGTTATTCATCTCAAGTATTTAATTTTGAACGAAATTGCTCTTACATCATTTGATTTCAATGAATATCTTAGGAGATATCACAGTTTTAAAATAACTCCGCAGCGAATTAATTATCAGGTACCGCGCGCGCATTTTCATAATGTGGAATGATGGGTGTGATGTGCTGGAATTGTACTATAGGTGCCTACGACCCACTCTCTCTAACCCTCTCTCTCTCTTATGTGACGCAGACGAAGTTGCGCGGGTCTGCTAGTACTAAATAAATAATAACCCTAAAACTTTGAAATCTCACACAGAATTTAAGTTCAAAAACCTTAAACAAATATTCAAATAGGTACTTAATGCTCAGTTGACAGATCTACTATCGACATGATGTATACTTACGAGTATGTATACTTACGAGTATGTATACTTACGAGTATGTATACTTATGGTAATTTTCCCTTTTTAGTGTCCATTTTAAGGAGGATCATAGTAAAGCTGTGTTTAGCATAAACGTATGTTTAGCGTAACCAAAGAATTTTTTAGTTATTACGTTTTTTTGGTAAATAGGTACAGTCCCCCACGCTGGGCAAAGCCTCCGAATCGCACCGTCTTTAACCACAGAGAGAGACCACACCACACCACACCACACCACACCACACCACAAACACACAAACGCACACACGAAGAGACAAACACACACAAAAGAGGTCTGATAAGAAGACGATTAATAGAAAACTATGGAAGAAGGGTTAGATCAGGAGTATGATGATGATGGAGAACACCCATTAACGCTTTTCTGAGCTCTAAACCACTCGTAAAATATATTGCCAGTTCACTGTCCGTAACGCTGACTATTACAACATCATGTAATTTGACTTTTCGATTTGCTGCAAGTAGGTAAAATACGATAAACTACCAAAGGCAGATACAAAAATATGATAATACTTTTTTTATTTTTATTGGACGTCGCCTTCGACCTAAAGTTGGTCCGTTGTAAACTAAAAGGGTATAAACCGACTACCTGTGGAATTGGCGACCCTATAAGTAACTTAAGAATATTACATATTCATTGTTATAAAACTTGTTATCATTTTCATCCCAAATTGTCCGATCTGAAAGTCCTGAGGGACTTGGAAAAACTACTTACTTCATTTTGAAATGTCTCTTATTCCTCAAAGGTTTCCAAAACGACGGTCAGTCGTATCCTTATGAATTCTTAATGACAAGCTGTATGTCCGATGGGATTTTTCATCGGAAAAAATTACGAACTTGCTACCCTTACCCTTTACTGAATAAATTTTTGAATACGCTCTCTCGAAAACTGTCCCTTATCGCACCACTATTAGGTTTAGAATTCAGTGTATTTCAGGAGCATGCCTTTAAAGGCCTTAATATTTTATGAATATTAAAATCGTGTTTATAAATAGAATATCATAAACACTATTATTTGTTAAGTTATTTGTTTTTTCAACAAATTAATCTTATTCCTGTTCTAAATTCAAAAAACAATAATTTTCTGTTTTAAATATTAGGTTGTTTTGCGGCTTTCTCTGCTGCTCCTTCAGCATCATAAATCATAGTTTCTTAATAATTAATAACAAAAATACTTTTCGTTCCATTATTTTATTTCTTTGTACGTGTATCGAAAAACGTCGTTTGATACACGTGGACATTTGTCACAGCAGTTCTCGAGTTCGTAATGAATTCCACCTCGGCTGCAATGACAGAGTTTGCCCACTTGTATCAAAACGTACTATTAATCTGTCAATATAAAGTATATAAACTAAACTGCTACTCTGCCTAGATTGTCTATCTATATGTCAAAAAGATACTTTCAGGTTCTTACTTACTTAATTTCGTCACAAAATTGTCCCTATCACAGTAACTACATGGTAAACATAAATTATGTTAATGCCGATTTTTGTCTATTCAAAATATGGGTTGCCCACTTTGTATGCTGAAATTAAATGCGGGTCAGTTGTTTACTACTCAAGTCGCTAGAGGGCCCTAGCTGCGACGAGGCTATTCAGACCCACTTTCGGAGAAAAAAACTGCCTAACAACTGTTCAAAGGAAAAGAGGCCTTATAACGGAAGGTAAAAATATCATGTTACCATGGCTTAGGTTGTTTTTTCGGGTTGTATTTGTTTACAAAGTGTTTTTGAAAGGTAGAAACATGTTATTTCTTTATAACTGGGATGTAGAAATACACAAATTGTTTTTGGGTTTTCGGATCTCTGACTGCCTCGTTAGGATCGCATGCACTACTGCTGAGCATGAGGTTCTGGGTTCGATTCCCAGGTTGGGCAATTTATTATAAAGTTCTTCTACCAAGAATTAGCTCGGAGTATGGATTAGTGCCCCTTTGATGGCGTTAGGCTTGTACTCACATGTGACATAACGTGACTGGCCAAATGTAGAGAAGGTACACATCTGTCTAATCTTACTGGGAAAACAGTCGTGGTGTTATCATGTTATGTAATTTTCACCTTTTTCTTCAACTTGATGACAATTGCTAAAATTCAGAAAAAGTCTACAGCAGGGACCTCATGCTAAACGACCTCTCAACTACGAGGCAGATCGTCCAACTCCAAAACAATGACTACTTTAACACTAGGCTTCTAAAAACTCGAATGAAATTCATTAGTTGCTAGATGCTATTGCTAGAGTCTAGATTTATAAAACTGTTAACGGAAACCATTTATTAATAAATTGAAATGGTGTGCAATGACCTGAAATGTGACGTCATAGCTGAATGTATGGGATCTTAGATAATAACTAACGCATCCGCGTGGGAAGGTAATTGATTGCTGTATTGATTTTCAAGTTTTTCATTCTTGTTTTCTTTGCAAAAGGAGTGTATAGAAGTGATAATGTTGGGTTGATGAATCAACAGAGAATCTATAAAAAGTGAAGATTTTTTTGTTTCAATGGATTTTTACTTCACATTACCACGATGTAATGATGTAAATTTTTATGGCAGTGGGGACCGTCACCGTTACTGAAAATCTTATTCAAAGGTATTAGGCATAGACAGGCATAGTTTTCCCACACAATTTGTTGTCAAGAAACAAAAAACCGTCACGAAGCCGTCAACCAAGCATTCTGTTCATCAAACTTAGTAACTCGAAGCAAAAACAATTGCGGGGAAACGGCTTTTTTATTGGAGTGAAAAATCACGACTTATGGTCGGAGTCAATGTAACAAACTCAAAACATTATGCTAATGGATGCTTTGAATAGTACAGGGGTCATGGAGGTATGAAAACGAAAGATATTACATTACAAGTTGTTTTTTTTTTTTAAACTTGTTAAAAAGTTAACTAAAAACTTCGTTAAGAGTGTTTCTACACCCGTCAGGCCGAGATGTACCTATAGGGAATTACAGGCGTGAAAATATGATGAAAAATAAAATATATTGACTTTAACATTGTCTGTGTGCTGAAATTGTCCACCAATAAAGTTCACATGAAGAAAAAAAGGAATCAACAATTATGCAGATCATGCCATGCGTTCAAATTGCCAGCCAACTGCAAAATCAAATTAACGTCCCGTCGCGTACAGTTCGCTAAACTACTTACAGACGTGTAACAGAATAAAATTGAAACTCGAGCCACTGCTCTTACTCAAAAGAATAAATAACTATTCATACGCCTAGCCTTTTTCGTCTATGCTGGGGTCAGTTTCCAGTCTAACCGGATGCAGCTGAATTAACGTGAAGCGGCCATTTGACCAGCACCACCTATTTACTGGGTAATAATAAAAGCCCCTGGCCCAAACGGCTCACTATTGAGTCATTATTAACGTATCTACTCGAGTTTTTTTCGCACACTGCGTCTCAAGACTAAACTAAGTATTGCAAGATTTTATTCAACGCAGTATCTTAGCTGCAATAAAGATGCAACATTCATAAATCGACTCTCTCGTTGGTCTAGTAAGTTTATTCTTTCTTTCTTTTCTTAAGCGGTCGCAAGCGCTACTGCTGAGCATGAGGTCCTGGGTTCGATTCCCGGGTCGGACAAAATGGTGTTGGGTTTTTCCATCAGGAATTTCTCATTAGTAGCCACGGAGTGCGGGCGATAGTTTGAGTCCACTTTGGTTCTGCTTAGCCTTGAATCCTCTTAGCACGCTGCTGGAGGATTCAGGTCTAGGCTATCGGTTGTGGAGAGGTGGTCAAGTTATATCTCACCTCCTTTACATGGATGACCTGAAACTCTTTGCCCCCAACGATTTACAACTGATGGAGCTACTAAAAGTAACTGAAACTTTCAGTAGCACCATCAGGATGGAATTTGGTGTGGACAAATGTGCGGTCATGCATGTAAAGCGAGGGGAGATTGTGGAATCCGTAGAAACCCAGCTCTCGAATTCCATAAATCTTAGATCCCTCTCAGCAACCGAAACCTATAAGTATTTGGGTATGTCGGAAGCGCTGGGCATCAATGTTGCTGATATGAAGCTATCGTTGAAGGAGCGCTTCTTTAGGCGCCTGAAAAAAGTATTTAATAGTCTTTTATCAGGCGGAAATAAGGTACGTGCCTTCAACGGTTGGGTCATGCCGGTTTTGATGTACTCTTTCGGCATACTCAAATGGACTCAAACAGAACTAGACGCCCTGGATAGGAGGCTCCGTACATTGTTGACGGCATATCGTATGCATCACCCGCGTTCTTCGGTTATGAGACTGTATATCCGGCGGAAGTGTGGGGGTCGAGGCTTTTTAAATGCTAAGACTCTCCACAATCGCGAGATATGCAGTCTCAAGGAATCTTTCCTTGAAGCCGACGTGGGGATGCATCGCGATGTGGTCGCGGTGGACAAGGGCCTCACCCCGCTTTCCTTGGCTAAAAAGAACTGGCGCAAACCTGTAGTGCTTGACACTAACAACCGCATGGAGGTCTGGCAGAGTAAGGAGCTTCACGAACGCTTTTTCCGGGCCCTGCATGGGCCCGATGTAGACCTATTAGCGTCCGTAGCCTGGCTACGTTCGGGGGACCTTTTCGGAGAAACCGAAGGTTTTATTTATTTATTTATAATTACCTTTACAACTATCATAACAGGATTAACCTAATGCGATGGTGTGGTTTTTTTCTGTGCAATTATGGATGAAGTTATGATGACGAATAACTACCGGAGATTTATTGTGAAGGATGGTACGGTTGACATATGTCGGGCATGCCACCGTCCAGGCGAATCAATCCGTCACATCATCTCCGGATGTTCTCGTCTGGCTAACGGAGAGTACTTGCATAGACACAACCTTGTAGCCAGGATTATCCATCAGCAACTTGCTCTAAAATACAACCTTGTGGAATCGGAAGTGCCGTACTATAAGTATGTGCCCGACTAAGTTCTCGAAAATGGCAGTATCACATTGTACTGGGATCGATCCATCATCACTGACAGGACTATTGTAGCCAATAAGCCTGATATAGTGGTGGTGGATCGATCAGAGCGGCGCGCAATGATTGTTGACATAACGGTCCCGCATGATGAGAACCCCGTGAAAGCCGAGGAAGATAAGCAAATCAAGTACCTTGACTTGGCTCACAAGGTTGTCGACATGTGGGATGTGAACTCAGCGATCATTGTGCCGATAGTTGTATCAGCACATGGCTTAATTGCCAAGAGCCTGGACCAGTGCTATTAGTAATGATTATGTTAACGAACCTATTTTTGTATTTGATTTCAATGCTCATCCTGGAGAATTATTTTTTAAAGAATTGAATATTTTATGTGATGAGTTTAAATGGGTAATTATTGATGTGAATATGTTAGGATTGACCTCGGAAACATTTACCTACATAGATCAAGCCTATGGGTCTAAGCGCTGGATTGATCATTGTGTTATGTCGCAATCAGCTGCGGTCTCTGTGTGCAATGTGTACGTTTATTATGGCGTGCTGTGGTCGGATCATTTTCCCGTAATATGTGAATGTAAACTAGAACGTTTGACTCCTCTTAGAATTATGTCGAGTGTAACTGATAATCGGGTCCAGTGGGGAGAAAAAACCTCAGACGATATCACACAATATCGAACTGAATGTCATAAACGTCTCAGACTAATTGATTTTCCGACTGAATTTCGAATGTGTAGCAATCTGTATTGTGATGACCCAACTCACAGCTCAGTTATTGACAAGATGTACTCCGACATCGTGCTTGCGTTATTACAGGCGGCGGTGGAGGGGCGGGGGGGCAAGCGTATACAGAGTAAGCGTCCACTTAGAACCATTGTTGGATGGAATAAAATTGTGAGCGACAGTCACGGGGCGGCCAGGGCGAGTTTTCGGGAATGGATATTGTGTGGGAGTCCTACTACTGGTGTTATGTTTACTAAAATGTGTGAGACCAGAAAAATATTTAAGTCACGTTTAAAATGGTGTCGGAACCATCAAAACCAGTTAAAAATGGATGTTCTGGCAACTAAACATAGCGCGAAGGATTTCAAGGGGTTCTGCAAAAGTAGGGGAACATGTTGATACCAGAATCTCAGCCAGGGTTATATCAATGGCGGTAAAATCGATTTCCCATGGGAAATCTCCTGGTCATGACGGGTTGGGTGTGGAACATATACAGCATGCTGGGCCTCATATATACAGGCTGTTCGCTATGCTCTACAACTTTTGTATTTCGCACTCATACCTGCCGGCTGACATGTTGAGGACTATCGTAGTGCCTGTAGTAAAAAACAAAGCAGGGGATTTGTCAGATATAATAATCTAACTACAGACCCATTTCTCTAGCTACAATAGTTGCAAAAGTGTTTGACAGCATTCTTAATACACAATTAAACAAATACATAAAGTGACATGATAATCAGTTCGGGTTTCGGCCGGGACTGTCTACAGAAGCTGCAATATTGTGTTTTAAGAGTGCTGTTAAATACTATACCGAGAGAAAAACATCTGTGTACGCTGGCTTCCTCGACCTTTTGAAAACCTTTGACCTGGTCTCATATGATATCTTGTGGAATAAGATGAGATCATCCCAGATACCGTATGAACTTATTAACATCTTTAAGTATTGGTACGGGAACCAGGTGAACAACGTGAAGTGGGCGGGCACGTTGTCGGACCCATATAGGTTGGAATGTGGGGTGAGGCAGGGGGGGTTGAGCTCTCCCTCCATTTTTAACCTGTATGTGAATGAACTGATTGAGGCGCTCAGTGAGCAACATATTGGTTGTCACATAGATGGCGTCTGTTTTAATAACATCAGCTACGCGGACGATATGGTGCTTCTGAGCGCCTCGGTCTGTGGACTCAGGAGGCTGATGAGTATATGTGAGGACTATGCAGCTGATCACGGGCTGTGGTATAATGTAAAGAAGAGTCAGTGTATGGTTTTTCAGGGGGGTCTAGGAAGGTCCAAGAAATGCCACCCATAAAGCTGAATGGCTCACCCTTGGAAAGGGTGGACATTTTTAAGTACTTGGGACATTTCGTGAATCCTACCTTGAGGGATGATGCAGACATTGAGCGGGAGCGAGAGCACTGTCGGTCAGAGCGAACATGGTTATCCGCAGGTTTGCACGGTGCTCAAAAGACGCTAAAATTACTCTTTTTAGAGCGTACTGCACTACTCTGTACACGTGCAGCTTGTGGACTGACTATACGCAAAAGTCGTACAGCGCCCTTCGTGTCCAGTTCAACAACGCGTTCAGGATGATGTTGGCGCTCCCCCGCTTTTGCAGCGCATCGACTATGTTTGCATGCGCGCGCGTGGATTGCTTCCACGCCACGATGCGCAAGAGAAGCACGTCGCTGGTGCGGCGAGTGCGGGGGAGCGCTAACAGCATGCTGGCCGCGCTCACGGCAAGGCTTGATTGCTCCATCATCTCCCATTGTTGTAGGCGACATGTGGCAGGCTGATGCGACAACCAAGTTATGGGGGGTAAATTGTTAATTCAATTTTGATTATTTTCTTTTTAATATTGTGTTAAATTATGTACTTAAATTTAAATTGAATTGAATTAGTAATGTGGTTTTGTATATGTAATGTGACTGTGTGTGTGTGTGTTATTATTAATTATTTCTTGTATGAGTCAGTGATGCTCGAATTAAATGATTTTATTATTATTATATAATATAATACCTGAGGAGGCTCTCGGTAGGCAGCTGGATCAAGGGCTTGATTCAGAAAGCGGTACTTCTGAACACGTCTCGTATTGTTAGGAGGTTCCTCACTCTGGAGTCCTGACCGCCGGTAGCTTGGACCCTGTTCCCGATACCGGTAGGCTACAATTTTTATATTTTTAAATGTTTTTATATATTTTTTTAAGGAATATTTAAAAATGTAATTTATTTGTATAGGAATAAATAAATAAATAAATAAATAAATAATTTTGCCTCTATTTTATTTCCGAAAACAGCTTCAACTATTTTCTCCTTCCACGCGAAACGTGAAACTTGGAGTTACTCAACAGGCGAGCTGTAGACAGGATTGTTATTTATAAGCGACATAATACTTGTTTCACAACACTTCGGATGCATCAGGTGGCCATTCTGATTGAAATGCAATATCTTAAGAGATATCCGATGATGCATTTCTTATGTAAGGCTTTACAGAGAAAGCAGATATTTTATTTTTTACCACAACAAAAAACGAATTAACATTCAAACGGCGCGTCATCTTCTTTCGATGTGTTTAGATACAGTAAAAACCGTTTCCGGCTTTTGAAACCCTGACCAAATCTCCAATCTGATGAGCTGTACAACCTTGAAGTTACTATTTGAAAGAAGGAAAGAACTCAAAAAGAAAGAGATTGAATGATCAAAGCAACAAAAGAAAACCAACCTTTTAAATAGACAATGTGTGATTTCTCGACAACGTATTGATCAATCTATCCGAAACAAACTAAAAATGGAGCAGTAGTTTAGTGATTAAGTTACCCTTTAGCGAGGCATTAGTCTAACTTTCTAGTAACTGTGTTCAGTAACAAGATGCCTTCTGGATTACTTTGTTGTTAAGAAAATTTCTAACCGACTTCCAAAAAGAGGAGGTTATCAATTTGTCTGTTTTTTTGTTTGTGTGTGTATGTTCAGCGATATTTTCTCCAATTGTGAACCGATTATGATGATTCTTTTTTCATTTAGATGAATATTATTCCGGGGTGGTCCCATTTAGAATAATTTGGTGAAGATCTGAGGCTGATCTTCGGAGATTTACAATGGAACTCTTCAATAATAGACAGCAAATCTGTCGCGGTGGCTGCAATCGCTTGGATGTTCATTGTTTACACAACATCACGCCTGAATGCTCTGATATGTGTATAGTAGAATAGTACACCCACATTTCAACAGTTAGGTACGTTAAGTCGTAATGTATCGTTAACAATCTCTACATATAATAAAATCGTTAAAATCCGGTCCGATGTTCCGACCTGGCGCAAAAACTACTGCATAGATCCTGTTCAAATTTTGCACAAATGTCTGTAATAGGCTTCTTCAAATGTTAGGCTATATATTATCACGCTATTTGCTGAAGGGGATGAGCAATACTGCATTATGTCAGTAATATTCAATTGTTTATCGTTTCAGTCATGATATGCGTAACAACGTCTATTTCAAAGTATATGTCAGCGAAGCAAATAGAGAAATGGTTTCATGACCGCTTTATGTGCTTTACGTCGCAAGTTCGATCCCCAGTAAAATTATTATACTTTTTGTAATTGTTTGTATTTTTTTTGATAGAGATTATTATTATTTATTTTCTCTTTTTTATGTAAAATATAATAAATTCTTATGAATAAAGTTAAATCATTGGTGAAATCTCTTTCCTCATGTTTGAATCTGGCCGTTCGATGGTGTTCTGAACTGACAACGTCGTTGTGTGCTGTCCACAGGTGCTGTCAGACTCGATGTTTTCAATTTCACCTATCGCTCCCAATAAAAATAATAGCAGTTATTGAAATTAATTTGAAACTATTTTGTTGTGTCGTTGTTCTTAGTTTTGCACAACTATTATTTACGGTTAGGTCACAAAAATAAATTCGTCTTTGTTGTCTTTGTTGGAGGGTGGATAATTGTAATGTATGATTTCTGATGCGTCTTGATTGTTAAAAAACACGTAATTCGTTACTTGAAAAATATTTAGGTATCTTTATCATATCTGTCTTTTGTATCTTACTTCTATTATAAATGCGAAAGTTTGGATGGATGGATGGATGTTTGTTACTCAATCACGCCAGAACTGCTGAACGGATGTAGATGATATTTGGCACAGAGATAGATTATCGTGCTAATAATTATGTCCATATTCCGCAACTGGTTGCCAACTGGCAACTGTCAAACAATGCATTAGAAAAGAACGGTTATTTTAGCCCATTTGTCATCGAAGCGAAGCGAGGTAGGCTGACGGTTCACAGACCTCCCTGTAAAGCAGGTTTCGCAATTTCGAATGTTTTTTTCTAAGGCTTTATGATTTTCAAATCATTATAAAGTAGATTAATATGCTTTTGGTTTTTTTAACCATTCAAAGACAGTTAGGTAATCATAAATTAACAAATATTAATTGACCAATTTTCAGTGGCCGAAAAAAAATCTCTAAAAACTTTAAAATAAAAACAAAAAAGAAAATTAGATAAAACCAACGACGTTGTAAATTTGTTCCGTGCGGGAATCGAACCCGCGACACGCAGCACTGCAGTCAATCGCTCAGCCGCTGCGCCAACTGTGCCGTCACATTGCATTTGTGCTGAATCTTCTGCTGGCCCAACTCCTCAAGGTCCGCTATATACAGCTTTAAAGTTTTTTTTTAAGTTTGCCCCAGTCCAGGCCCACACTTGGATTTCTCCTTTCGTGGGTCTGTTTACAGACAGTTAAACTCACAAACAGCTTGACCCGGAACCACTACCTGTAGCCCCTGTAGGCCATACAAAAATGTGATCCGTGAGGGAATCGAACCCGATACACACAGCGCAGCAGCCATTCGCTCAGCCACTGCGCCAACCGTGCGGTCACATAGCTGTGGCTGTGGCTCCCTCGGATATTGCTGCAACTTTTATCGGTGGCCGGACTGCACATTCCGTTTTCATATTACCGCTGAATCTTGCAAGTGAAGATACCTCAACATGCAACATTACAGCGGCCGGAGAGTCCTTTTGCAGCAGTGCAAGTTTAAAGTGCATAAGAGGCGTTGAACCGCAGCTTGCAGGACATTGGCGGCAACCAGGCGCTGATGGGTGGCGTTGTCGTTTTGCTCGCAGGCGACTTTAGACAGATACTGCAAGTTATTGAGAGGGGCACAGCGGCGGATGAAATAAACGCCTCAATAAATGTCTCAAGGCGTCGCCACTGTTGTCTGGGATCGAAAAGATCCATCTTACTTGCAACATGTGCGTCCAGCTGTACATCGACCACGAAGCAGGTGTCTTTGCGAATATGCTGCTGCAAATGGGAGTGGGTCGTCTAGAATCGGGCGCAGATGGGAAAGTTCTATTTTCCGAAGAATTTTCCCATCCAGTGGCTACAGAGGATGCACGCACATCCACATCATCACATCATGCACGTTTTTCCAAATTTGTTAATATAAAAAATGAAGGGTGGTTGTGTGAGGGGTAGTGCTGTCGCCAAAGAACGAGTGTGTCAATCAAATAAAAAAAAATTATATGATCGTTGGCGTCGACATTCATAGACCCTGTGATGGCTAATGATGATAGTACTGCCTACCCCGTTGAATTTCTCAACTCCCTGGGGTTAACTCCCAGACTATGCAATGGAACCAGGCTTCGTATCACAGAGCTGGGCAGTAATATTATAACAGTCACCATTATTACAGGAGTGGCTAAAGGAGAGAGCGGTTTAATTCCCCGCATACCCTTTATTCCAAATAACTAGCCATTTCAATTTAAGAAGTTGCAATTTCCCTTAAAATTGGCTTTTACAATGACGGTCAACAAATTCCAAGGAAAAACCTTAAAAGTGGCAGGCATTCTTTTGGGTGCTTCATGCTTCTCACACGGTCATTAAACAATTCATTTAATGTTGTATGCAAAACGGTATTAGAATAAATAAAGAAATAGCGCCCAACAAGGCGTTTGATTGTTCACTTTGAAAAAAAAGTCGTATGGCACCATAATGTTCCAGTTTTTAAGCCATATCGTCGCCTCAACGCCGTTCAGACCTCTGCGGCCCAGAATTACAGCGCCCAAAAACACGCCTTTTGTAGTCATCACCCACATTATCACATTTTGATCAGGCCTTCAGTTCTCACACACATCCCGCCTGTAATCCCCGAAGGGTTAGGCACAGATGTGTACCTAATCGTACACCCACATTACACCAGTTATGTTGAAGTCCCATGTAATAGGGGGCGAGCCTATTCCCATCAATCGGGCACAAATCCAGACTCCGTAGCTGCTACTGATAATTCCTGATGGAATAACCAAACAACACTTTACCCAACCCGGGAATCGAACACGCATACACGACAAAATTTCCACGCGAACGAAGTCGCGGGCAACAGCTAGTGTAAAATAAATGTATAAGTAGCAAATATTTGTATAGGATATTACGGCGGCGATAGGCGGAGACCTCTCGCGCCCGGTATTGGTCGAGGCCATGCTGCGGGGCGAGACGGAGTGGGAAGCGGTCGCCTCCTTCTGCGAAGCAGTCATGCTCGCGAAGGAGGAGGCGGGCCGCGTGAGGGAGAGGACAGCGTCCTCCCTCCACCCCAGTCGCAGTGGTAGACCAGCCGCATAGCCGGACGTCGGCAGGCGATCTGCGGCTATGCGGGCGGCGAGTAATGGGCGACTCGCTGTCCGACCATGGACCATGCCCGGGTCGACGGCGCGTTGTGTTCCACGCGCGCCTCAAAGAGTGTCAGTACAATGACGGGGTCCCCCTCTAGAGGGCAAAAAACTGCCGGGGTCGCGGGACTTATAGAATTACCGTGACCCTGGATCATAAAGGGCTATTGAAGGACACCGTGGGTTTTAGTCAGTACAAGTCTAACAGTCCCTCCCGCTCTGCCCTAGACTCATTTGATGATTTTAAAACGATAAAAAAAAAAAAAAAAAAGTTGCGCTAGCGATAATGCTAGTTTTCCCGTCTGATCGTGAGTGTGCATTGAATTGGTGCTCGTCGGGTAATTCCTGGATTCCAGCCAGACTGAACTGGGAGGTAACTAAAAGAGCGGGCTAGGTAAGTCGGACGTCAGCGCTGGTTAGCTGGGAAAGTTCCTTCGTGAAGGTTCTGGCCTGAAGGCGTCATCCAGGGAGCAATCAGGTGAGTGTCTATTCCACCCCCACCACACCCCCTTTGTCGTAACATAATTTGTCGATTTTCTCATTTCGGGTTCTCTCGGTACCATTTTGAAAATTTACAATCCACTTAAATCTCTCACTAAATCATTTTTAGTCTTAGGAAAGGGGAACCTCTAAAATACTGGCATGCGAAAAAAGGCCTTTCAAAAACTAAATTAGAATTCAATTGTGTCGAAATATTTAGTACATTTTGATATAAGTGAGGACTTTGTTATTGCATTCGAGGCGGAATTCACACAACCGAGCCGCACGCAGGTGAGATTGTTATGGAGCCGAGAACTACAGTAAAAAATCCCCACGCGTATCAAACAACGTTTTTCAATACTTTCGAAGAAATAAAATATTGGAACGGAAAATATTTTTGTTACAGATTATTAGGAAATTATAATTTAATTTGCTTTTTTTCCGCGCTTTGCTTTCGCCAGGTTGAAGAAGAAGCAAAGGTATGATGCCGCTAAACAGCCTAATATTAAAAAAGGAAAATTTAAATATTTTTGAATTTAGAACACAAATAAATGTTACTTTATTCATAAAAGTAAATATTTGTTTTGAATCATACAAATGTTATCCATGATATTCTATTTATAAACACAATTTAAATACTCAAAAAATATTTACGATGTCATCATCATCATCATTTCAGCCGAAAGACGTCCACTGCTGGACATAGGCCTCCCCCAAGTGTCGCCACCTTGACCGGTCCCGTGCGTCTCGCATCCAGCGGATCCCTGCAACCTTTACGAGGTCATCGGTCCACCTAGTGGGAGGCCTTCCAACGCAGCGTCTTCCGGTTCGCGGTCGCCACTCCAGAACTTTTCGGCCCCATCGGCCATCCGTTCTGCGAGCAATGTGCCCTGCCCACTGCCACTTTAGTTTGGCTATTCTTCGGGCTACGTCGGTAACTCTGGTTCTCTTGCGGATCTCCTCATTTCTGATTTGATCACGCAAGGAAACTCCGAGCATAGCCCTCTCCATTGCCCTTTGGGTGACTTTCAGCCTTCTGATGAGGCCCATTGTGAGCGACCACGTTTCGGTCCCGTATGTAATCACTGGCAACACACACTGGTCATAGACTTTCGTCTTGAGACACTGCGGTAAGTTGGACGAGAAGATACCACGCAACTTCCCGAACGCTGCCCAGCCGAGTCGGATTCGACGATTGACCTCTTTCTCGAAGTTAGACCTACCTAACTGGACCGTTTGTCCCAGGTAGACATAATCGTCTACAACTTCGAGTGTAGAGTCTCCGATCTTGATAGGAGTGGGTGTTACATGGGCATTCAACATGACTTTGGTTTTGTCCATGTTCATTTTAAGACCCACTCTTTCGGAAGCTCTACTGAGGTCATCGAGCATTGTACTGAGGTCCTCCATGGTCTCAGCCATGACCACTATATCGTCGGCAAACCGAAGGTGAGAGATGTACTCGCCATTGACGTTGATGCCTAGCCCTCTCCAGTCCAGAACCTTGAAGACATCCTCCAGTGCAGCGGTGAACAGTTTCGGAGATATGACGTCTCCCTGTCTTACACCTCGCTGCAGAAGGATAGGTTCCGAGGTCTGGTCCTGAAGTCGGACTGACATGGTGGCGTTTTTGTACAAACTCTTCAGCACCTCGATGTACCGATAGTCGATTTGGCACCGTTGGAGAGACTGCAGTACAGCCCAAGTCTCGATCGAATCGAAGGCTTTCTCGTAGTCCACAAACGCCAAGCAGAGAGGCAGGTTATACTCTTCGGTCTTCTGTATAACCTGGCGCAGCGTATGTATGTGGTCTACGGTGCTAAAGCCTTTTCGGAATCCGGCTTGTTCGGGAGGCTGAAAATCGTCAAACCTGCGCGCGAGACGATTCGTGATGACTCTTGAAAACAGCTTGTAGACATGGCTTAGAAGTGAGATGGGCCTATAGTTCTTCAGCCGGGCATTGTCGCCCTTTTTGAAGAAGAGTACCACCACACCCCTGCACCATGCCTGCGGCGTTTTCCCCTCGAGTATGACGGAATCAAACAGCTTCTGAAGGGTCTTAAGTACCGGTTTTCCACCTGCCTTCAGGAGTTCGGCCGTAATTCCGTCCTCACCCGGTGCCTTGTTGTTTTTAAGCTGTTTCAGAGCCATCCTAATCTCGTACAGGCTGACATCCGGAATGTCTTCGGTATAGTGTCGGGTCAGTCTAGCTCTTGGGTCGTTAGCTAGATTTGCAACGGGTTTACTGGTTGAAGTGTACAACTGCCCATAAAAACTCTCGATCTCCCTCAGCAGCTCCGGTTTGGCGGATACGATCCTGCCATCGTCGGTCTTCAGTTTCGTGAGCTGGCTCTGCCCAATAGCCAGATCTCTTGAAAAAACCTTGGAGCCTTTATTCCGCTCAATAGCGTCTTTAATGCGCTCGGTATTAAAGCGGCGGAGGTCGCGTTTCAAGGATTTAGAGATCCGTCTATTGAGCTGCCGGTACTTCCACGCCTCGTCTGAAGACTGCAGGATCATCTCGCGCCGCTCCTTCATGAGCTCGAGAGTATGATCAGAGAGTCTTTTGTTCTTCTGTGCACGACGTGTCTTGAAGAACTTAGACCCAGTCGTATGGACAGTTTCCACGAACCCATCGTTGCATTCGTCCACTGAGCTTCCTAGGCACTCGAAACGATTCTGGAGTTCAAGCTGAAAGCTCTCGGGGTTTTGGATCTGGATTTGTGCTGGACGGAGCGTAGACTTCATCAGTCGAGACCTTTCAAGCTTTATATTGATGTTCAATGTGCCTCTTACCATGCGGTGATCGCTCCCGGTTTTCACCGAATTGATCACAGAGACATCATTGAACATTTGCTTCTTGGTTGACATGATGAAGTCAATCTCATTTTTAGTTGCACCATCGGGACTCTGCCAGGTCCACTTCCTGTGCTCACGCTTTCTGAAGAAGGAGTTCATCATATAGAGGCCCTCCTTCTCCATAAAACTAGCCAGTTGGTGACCCCGGTGGTTCCGACGTCCAACCCCAAATTGCCCCACCTGCAGCTCATCCCCGTCTCGTTTGCCCAGTTTCGCGTTGAAGTCCCCCATGACAACGGTGAAGTGAGTTTTGAAACCATGCAGGGCTTTAGAAATATCCTCATACATGGTCTCCACTTCGTCGTCGGGGTGTGCCGAGGTCGGGGCGTAGACCTGTATGACCTTCAGCGAATATCTTGAGGATATTCTGAGTATAAGGTACGCCACCCTGGTCGACACACTCTCGATCTTCACCACGTTATTCACGAGGGACTTGTGGACGATAAACCCAACACCACCCTGGGACTGCCGGTCACCCTCTCGGAAATAGAGCAGGTTGCCGGATTTCAGGATTATCGTATCCTCCCCCTCTCTTCGGACTTCAGATAATCCCACAATACTCCATCGCAGCCTGCTCAATTCCTCTTCGAGTTCCGTTATCTTCTCGTCGTTCCGGAGTGTACGCGTGTTGTATGTTGCCAGGTCAAGTCGTCGGTATAGGCAGCCTGATCCCGTCCGGAGATTCTTCGCACCCCTTGCCACGCCGTAACCTCGACCGCTACCATAGTCGAGGGTAGACGGGCTGCCGGGTACTAGGGGCCATTTCTTGGTTGCGCTCATCATTGGGGGGGTTTTGCCATAATCGCCACGCTTGGCAGGCGGGTTGGCGATCGCAGTACGGTTGTTAGATACCGCAGAGAACGCTGCTGCCCATTCTCTGGTAAGTCCCTTAGTCGCCTCTTACGACACCCACGGGAAGATATGGGATGGTGCTATTCTTTTACGTCCGACACCATACGGAACGATTTACGATGTAAAGACTTATATCTCCTTGCCGAGATGTAAAAAAAAAAAAAAACGAACACCGCCGACTATAGCCATTGAACCCATTTGGACTTAGTATAAGTAGAGATTTTTATTTCCGCACGTGTGCGAATAAATATTAAAAATCCACGGGTGTGAAATACATTGCATGTTGAACCTAATCGTAGTGCGATAAGAACCAGTTTTCAAGGTACTGTATTGAAAATGATTTGCCCACAGATATAGATGATTCTCACACAGATACTAATAGATAGCTCTGAGTTGTAACGTTGTTGTTTTAAACAAATTAGCTTGCAACGTCATAAGCCACGTTCAGTATAAAATGCTTTAGCAGCCAAACCACAAATAAATAGAATAACCCTTGAAATAACTCAACCATTTTATTCATAAAAATGGTGTCGGAACCCCTTTTCTTAAGACTCATACATTTCTTCTACTGCAAAATATCTCAGCAGATTTAAAATTGAAACAGCGAGCAAATAATGCCTTTTATGTGTTTCTGCAGTTTGCGCCGGCAGCCATCTTGTTAAGATCGCAGTAAATTATGTAGAGATGCTGTAAATTGGGGTTTTGTTAACATTCAGACGAAGAAAGCTAGTTTTATGAAGCTAGCTGGCTTAACTAGCTTTTAGCTGTAAAATAACAATTTTAAAGTTAAATTGTGTATAGTGCTGGAAATATTCTTGTGAAATTCAGATATTTTATAATTAATGAAATCTAACTAGTCTAATTATTCACGATAGGCAAAAGATCATGTAGCAATATTAAGTTAATTGCTCAAAAAACGTTAACAAGAAGTCCGTAATTTGAATTCATTTAAGGTCTGAAAAAATGGCTTAAAATCGAGTCAAACTTTTCAGTCGTTCAAGTGAAAACAGTAAACCAAATCGTAAAATCAGCAGCGAATTCAAACTTTCTCATCCTAAAAATAAACCCGAACCTACCCAACAGAAATTTAATGATTCACGACATTCGAAGTTCTACCCGTTCACGATCCTCATAACAACGTCACGGACATTTGTCGTTCGAGACCGTAAAACAGTATCGGTACTTTACGATCGAGACCGAAACTACGTCATGGTATCGGGACTGGTACCTACGTAGTTACCGCTCGTGGTCACTGCTTAGTTGGCACTGTGTTGGTAGTAAAGTTTGGTTCTATCAAATAAAAAGTTTATGTGTACGTCTGTACGGGTAGTTTATTGAAATGAAGTGATTTTGTTACTCAGAAATAATACTAGTATGTATTTTGGAATATCAGGCAGATTAGACGATGTTTCTTTTCTAATTTTCTTATCCCTTACTCTCTCTCTCTCACACTAGTGGGGAAAGGCATCCCCGAACTCATTTCAGAAGCTCTTTTCACTTTTCCGGCACCACATCCAATCAGCTCTCATGTGTGCACCATCTAGTCCAGGTCGCCTCACCACCTCTTTTTGGCTCTTTCGGCACCCATGACAATGTTAAAGAAATGATATCGTTTGGTCCTACGATGACATTAGGACCAAATGAATGACACTAACAGCTCTTGAACGTGGTTTACATGCGTTCAATTACATTAGTCAAATTCTCCCCTACACAGTTAGTAATAACGACGAGAAAAATGTCACCCGCCCCAAGAGTAAACTGTTTCATAAACACTTACTTCACACAACGGATTCTTGACCTTCTCTGATTCCAATAATTGTTACTGATTGAAACTCAAATACCAGTAATGATCCCATAGTCAGCCTACACAAGTAAAATTGATCATGTAGCTGTATATAGACATCCTACACACTATAATTTCATCAATTACAAAATGTCAAACCCACTTAAATTGGGTTTTTGAAATGAATAATAGAAAATTCAATACAAAATATGCTAATATCGAAGTCGAAGCCAAAATATCAATCCGCCTCTGCTATTGATATGAATAAAAAATAAGGATTCAAATTCTGAAGAATGTATTTATAAGTAGTAATATTTTTAAATATAAAATTGATATTCAAGAGCTTTCTAGTTATCATGAAAATATTTTAATAGTAAATAATTTATTTATGGCAGGCATTTTTGTTGATAACTTTATGCATATTGGTTCTAAAGTAGTTTATTTTTAAATAACCGTGACCTCG
Organism: Noctua comes; assembly: GCA_963082995.1. Classification (NCBI taxonomy): domain Eukaryota; kingdom Metazoa; phylum Arthropoda; class Insecta; order Lepidoptera; family Noctuidae; genus Noctua; species Noctua comes. The sequence continues at coordinate 1,560,104 of OY720269.1, forward strand.
GACTGAACCTTAACTTCAGGATAGAAGGCAATATCGCAAGCTCAGGTTCGATAAATCTACAAAACCTTGATACACAAAAAAAACACAAGCAACAGAGACAACGGATTATAAAATTAGGTGCCTAGTAACTAACTAACCATCAAATTAAAAAAGATTTGATTATGTAGGTATTAAGTTTCTAAGTAGGAGGGTACATACAGAAGATATTTATTTCATTTTTTGACGGAACCGAATCCATCAAAGTTCGACGATCGTTATTATTTTATTGAACAGTCAGGAATAGTTAAATTAAAACTTGCTAGATGCCACTTATGTGAATGTAGTTTTTTCTGAAATACGTTTTAAGATGAATTTTTGTGTATATATATAACTAGCTGTTGCCCGCGACTTCGTTCGCGTGGAAATTTTGATGTGTATGTGTGAGAAAAAAACGATAACCTATTCATTCCTCAGGAATCTATCTCCTTGCCTTTCATTACGATCCAATCAGCTGTTTAGTCATGAAAACGTAACAAACAAACAGAGTTACTTTCGCATTTATAATATTAAAATGGATTATTTTGTAGAGGATATTAGGAATATACTACGACTTCACGTTCCCATGTAATGTTCCCTAATAATGCCAAAAGAATACGCACTCACGTGAGCGAAGCCGCGGGCACAGCTAGTCCCCAATAAAATGGAACTTAGCATACCTAATTATCAAAATGTGGGTGCACTGGTACACATCTGCGTACCCCCTCAAAGCATACAGGCGTGATGTTATGTTATGGTGTTGTGTAAACAATAACCATCCAAGCGATTGCAGCAATCACGACAGATTTCCTGTCTGTTATTGAAGAGTTCCATTGATATCTCCGAAGATCAGCATCAGATCTTCACCAAATTTAAACGGGACCACCGCGGAATAATATTTGTCCAAACAAAAAAAGAATCATCAAAATCGGTTCACAATTGGCGAAGAAATCGCTGAACATAAACAAAAAAAAAACAAAAAAAAAAAAAACCTCCTTTTGGAAGTCGGTTAAAAATCATCGTTATCTATCAAACTTGAACGCGTAAACAAAATTTCGTGATCGTGCTACTAACCGTTAAAGAGTTCTCTCTTGAAGAGACGATCCTGGATGCAGGATTAAGGAATGTCTGTCATAAAAATGTGTTGTCACCAGAACCAAAGGTGTGTGCAAAATTTCAGCTCAATCGGTTGTCCAATATTGAGTTGCATTTCACCCGAACAAACATAGTACCTTCACCCCCCTTTTTAACCCTTCGGGGGTAGAATTATCAAAAACGTCGAGACACGTATAAATTAATTTTCAATCGTCAGCCTAAACACAAAATTTGAAGATCCTAACTTCAAAACTGACAGACTTTCATACAAACTTCCATCCCCTATTTTACCCCTTTAGGGGTGGAATTCCCAAAAATCCTTTCTTAGTGGAAACCTTCTCTTCACAAAAAACACACCCTCCAAGTTTCATGTCTCTAGGACCAGCGGTTTGGGCTGTGTGTTGATATATCACCCAGTCAGTCAGTCAGTCAGTCAGTCATTCAGTTTACTATTTTATATATATCGTCGACCGTAGGTTCAATTGGGGTAAGGGACAAAATACGATTTTTCAGGAGAGGCCGACAAAGTTTTTTTTCGGACTATTTCGATTATAACTTTTGTTGTAATTAACTTTTTTCGGATCTGATTTCACACGTTATCTTATATTTTAGTGCTCTGTCTACCTGTATAACATTTATTTAAATAAATTAGCTATTTAAGAAAATAGACGTCCCTTACACCAAAGTATTTTGTTAGTAATGTCCCTTACTGACCAAGTATCTTGTAGTCCCGTCCCTTACATTAAATTGACCTGCGTTGGATCGAATCTATTAAAGAAAAAATAGTGTAAAAGACTTGTTGAAAAAATGGATGAAAGAAAATACAGTGTAAAGAGATTGTTGACAGAAAATTAAGTACACACTTTTGGCGTACGGATATCTTAAATTTGGAAATCGTCATTTAAAAATCATTTAAGAGACATGAAAATGTATTAGAACCGTGTTTGTTTTTTTGTGTGGCGCTTACATGCAATGTTTGTACATTGAAATAGCCAATTTCTTTTAGTTTGAATTAAACAATTTTTATATCATTTAATAAACCCCCCCTAACTTTATTCTTTCTTTCTTTCTTTATACTTACTTTGAATTCTTATTAAAATAAATGAGTAGCTGCAAATAATCATAATCCTATTGACATGAGCCTATTAGGCATTGTCATGAGCCTGGTTTGTCCCACTGCAGGGCAAAGGCCTCCCTTCCCTCTTTCTATTTATCTCTGTGTTTGGCTATTTGGGCCCAATCTTTTTGACAAGAGTCCAGCTTGTCATTCCATCTCCTTCTGGGCCTACCGCGTCACCGGATTCTGTTGTTCGGAACCCCATCTGTTGCCACTTTGGCCCAATTTTTATGCGACATGCGGCAAATGTGGCCTGCCCAGTTCCATTTTAATTTGGCGGCTGTGTTGCAAACGTCTGCGATTTGGGTCTTGGATCGAAGTATACTGTTCCGTAAATGGTCAGAAATTTTGACTCCTAGTATACTCCGTCCCATGGCTCGCTGGCAGACCCTGAGTGCGGAGTTTTGACGCTTCGTTAATGACCAAGTTTGCGCTCCATAGGTGAGGGTAGGAAGGATGCACGTGTTCATTTTCCTTTTGAGGGAAAGTGAAAGTGATCCTTTCATGAAGTGTTTCATCGACCAATAAATAGCTCTTCCAGGCGTTTTCGGTGCGTCGAGCGACTTCTTTATCTTACCTCGCCTGGAAGGAGACTATATTTGGCCGAGGTATACATACTCGTGGACATGCTCTATCTCCACACCCCCTGTCTACTTTGCGTTTTGTGCTATTTGTCATTAACTTCGTTCTCGTCATGTTCATTTTGAGTCCGACCTCGAGGCTGGCGCGGCTTAGTTGTTCGAGCATGACGGCCTACTCTGCCGCTGAAGACGGGAAAATAACAATGTCGTCGACGAATCGAAGATTAGTTAATAGAAGTTTTTCCAAACAAATATAATCAGAAAATTGCTAGTATTAGTGACTGTTATATCAATACTATTTTCATTATTTACTCTCGTTCTCTGACTGATAATTTAGTTTCATCTTTTCTAGAGTTGTCAATGTCAATGTCCTTTATTGTGTCATACTCTCTGTAAATTCAGCGCTTACTGTTGACTCGGACCTACAAAGTACACAAGTAAGAGTTAAAATCATTTTTTATAACGACCCTATATCCCTCACCATTCAGACTTAGTTCGTATTCAGGAACGAAAATTTAATAACAATTATAACTCATATACAAAAAAAGAACAGGGTTTCGAGCGCGCACGTAGGGCGCGAGCGCTTTCAAACATTCAGTTTTAGTTATAATTTTAATACCTCATTCTCAACAAAAAAAACGTCCAATCAAGTTTTCTCTAGAACCTATAAACGCAAGGTTTAATTAATTTATTTTGGTATCGTGTAAAAAGCGAACAGGTAGAAACTGCGAAACTTACTTTTTATTCTTTATTCGGGAAGGTGTCGATTTCACCTTAGCTGGTGGTCTTTCTACTCATCCTCATCTTTTGATGTGAAATATTACAATATGAGCTGTAAACAGTGTTATCAATGTAAACATTCAGCGGCGCCTTTTGAGTACCTAGTAATTATTGTCCATTATTAGAGAATAATTAGGCAACATTGAATAGTTTTATATCTGATTCTTATATTACTATCATACAAGAATTGATATCTATTAAAATAAACGAACAATATTAGCATTAGGCATAAGCAAACCCACAGACAGCTTAAAACGTGTATGTAACAATGATTTTATTAGAACAAAATTTATTTACTTACGGTGTTATCTTATTTACTAATTGTAGTAATTTCTATCTGCGACTAATCATCTGGTTTAAATGGTTTGTTTTCCATTTTTACCACATTCTTTTTGTCAAAAACCGTGCAAAATCCCGACCAAACGACAGGTGAACTCGCACTGATAGCAATTTTTTTGATTCCAGCGCGCTGCTTTCGCATTGGTATCATCCTCTCTTTCGCACACATCAAGACGTTGTAAGATAGAAAAGGATGGTAATAGTGATGTTCTTGTGTTATGAAGCTAGGAATGTGTGTAAATAAAGGTAACAGGGTTAAATATTCATTACTTCTCACAAGCAAATTGATGTAACGGACACCGAACCTAAATATAATTCGATTCAAATAGGTGTAACGTTGACATTGCTTAAAGTATGACAATGCAAATTGGGGTAAGGGACTACTATGTCAAAACTCGTGCAATCCATTTAAAGTATGGGTGATATTTATTTTTTGAGATAACAAAGGCATTAGTGTAAGGTCAGTTTTATTATGATTTCTTTAAACATAAACCCTGTAATGGTAATTCGTTGATTGGGAAGACCCTTACCTTATTCGAAGTAGATTGGCGGCGGTAATTACACCATTTCAAGTTGCTATATTGCATAGTTTTTCAGATACATGGTTATTAAGGGGCTGTTTCGAATTTTTGACCCAAAAAATCAGTAGGGTAAGGGACATTTTTCTTGAGCTAGAATTTTTTCATATACACCATTCGAAAGAGCGAAAAATTCTGAACAAAACTGTATACTCAACTCATTTTGGGTGTTTTGTCCCTTACGCCAATTGAACCTACGGTCGACGATATATAGATAAACTAACATAGTGTGGCCTACAATTAAAGATCGTAGTTTGACATTATTAAGAGATAGGTATAAAATAATAATGACTTTAATAACAAAGGTCACAAGTCAAAAGTCATTACTTTTAATGAGACTAATTCCAACAACAAAACGAAAACTAGATAATTTTTAATTAAACTGCCCCCTTTTGAAGGTAACTCCAATAAAACAAAGTTCAACGAAAGTAAAGATCGTGTTAATTGTTCTTTCAAGCCTCAGTATTAAAATATCCAAGTTAAAAACATTAAAGTACCAATTAGCATTTAATTCAATTTGTTTAAACTTGTTTTACTAACATTTAAATTTTAATGCTTTAGTTTGGAAATTGATAATTCAAAACTTTGTTTAACTTACTATTTCAGAGTTATTTAAATAACTATTACACTAAAAAAACCAACTAGAAAACCAACCAACTAGAAAAACCACTGTGGTTTCACTGTGTATTATTATAAGTTTTTTATATACTCGTAGTAATCAATTTGGACACATTGATGGTGAGATTAGAAAATAGGCAGATAGCGAATTTATAGGTAATTAATGAATATCCTTTTTTTTTTTTTTAACGTGGTAAAATCATCAAATGAGTCCTCCCACCCAGGGCAGAGCGGGAGGGACTGTCAGACTTGTACTGACTAAAATCCACGGTGTCCTTCAGTAGTCCTTTATGTTCCAGGGTCACGGTAATTCTATGAGTCCCGCGACCCCGGCAGGCTTTGGCCCTCTAGAGGGGGGCCCCGTCATTATGCTGACACTCTTTGAGGCGCGCGTGGAACACAACGCGCCGTCGACCCGGGCATGGTCCATGGTCGGACAGCGAGTCGCCCATTATTCGCCGCCCGCATGCCCGCGCCTACGGTGGCCGGAGATCGTCTGCCGACGTCCGGCGCCGTGGGCGTCTACCACTGCGGCTGGTGTGGAGGGAGGACGCTGTCCTCTCCCTCACGCGGCCCGCGTCCTCCTTCGCGAGCATGACTGCTTCGCAGAAGGAGGCGACCGCTTCCCACTCCGTCTCGCCCCGCAGCATGGCCTCGACCAATGCCGGGCGCGAGAGGGCTCCGCCTATCGCCGCCGTGAGGACACGGCGGTGCTCTGCCCAAGCGGAGCAGTCCTGCACCGTATGCTCCACCGTGTCCTCCGGGCGGTCCTCGCAGTGGTGACACCCAGGCGTTTCCTCCTTCCCAATATGACACAGGTACCTCCCGAAACTTCCGTGTCCGGTGAGGACCTGCGTCACGCGGTAGGTCAGGACGCCGTGACGCCTATCCAGCCACTCCTCAAAGAGGGGTCTTACCGCCGCGATTGCGGCGTGCCCGATTAATGAATATCCTTCTATTGATTTTTATAGAAACGATTTATTCCAAGCCCAAAAAACATTTTGATTTCATTTAATGAATATACATCATACAGGATAAAAATAATATTCGTTGAGTTCTAGTGGTCCGTATATAAAAATGGACACGACAAATATTTTCTTTTCTATAAACCTAAAAAATAAGAAGGATTTCAGAGACAATTGACGACGATTGTGATATATTTCTCTCGATATGTTTTACCGAAGATAAGTAAGTTTCCTTTCAAAAAAATATTTCAAATGATCCTGAAAAATGGTGACTGCAGCCGATTAGGACCGGGAACACTGTTATTTATTGAACCATATAAATGGCAAATTGCTTGATTATAATGAAACCCACTTACCTTTAGGTATACACCCGTGAGATTTCATTTCAACTACATTTTACGTTCCCATTTTGTTCTGACTGACTATAATACCTTTTCATTGTGTATTTGTCAATGAAAGACTTAGTCCCAAAGGACCACCTTTTTATATTTCAATTTTAATCTATTACCATTTAATTTGGAATTGACATTTAAAGATATTGGTCCATAATTTCATAGAACAACGTCTGTTCAATAAAATCTCACATCTCTCATCTCTCATCTCTAATCTCTCTCTCTCTCTCTCTCTCTTTCTATTTAAATTGTAATCTTAAACTATTTTCTTTATTCTTTCTTTATTTTTTCTTTATTTTCTTTTCAAGACTATTTCTTTGGTTTTGTGGTCGCAAGTACTAGTGTTGAGCATGAGGTTCTTCTTTCGATTCCTAGTTCGGGTAAAGAGTCGGTGTCTGGATTTGTGCCTGTTTGATGACAATAGGGTAACCCTCTTGTATATGGGACTTAAACAGAACTGGCGATATGTTGGTACACTATTAGGAACATCTCTGCCTAACTCTTCAAGAAATACAGGCGTGATGTAATGTTATGTTATTCAAGAATAAACACGATTGGTCCTTAATCGTTTCCAACGGTTTTGTGCTCACCAGTACCTCAATTTATTCGAAACAAAATGTGTTTGTAAACAAAGAGGGCGTAGTTATGCGTCGCTCGTTATGGTTGCCTATAAATTTTGGGCGCGATTGTACTAAGTTGGCTATTGGCATTAAAGTGTTAACAGGCGGATGGGCAATAAGGGCAAATAAAGAAGTTATGAAGCGTAATTTATTTGTCAATTTACTTATTTGTTTATTTTGTGAGGGGCTCGTTGCTAAATAATAAGAGCCACACGGATCGATCCAAGGTTAAGCCACTTTCGGCGAGGTAGATCCGTGTATGGATGAACATCTATTCCAAATCAAAGTCCCTCCGTGCCTCGGAAAGCACGTTAAACTGCTGGCTTGGCTGTCTCGCTCAACTGCTCTTGCGCCGCGCGCGCGGCGCGCGTGCCTTGGTACCTGAAACCCGACCTTTTTTTACGAGGTGCGGCGGGTGTCGGGTGACCGACACACGGCGTATAAACAAAAAGTTTCTATGAACTGATAGTAAACTTATGACTGTTTACTCAAGTTTATGGACCAAGCTTCACAACGCAAGTTGTTTTGAAACTTTGAATGAATGCCTTTAAAGCGGTGACCCTATGTTTTTTTGAACCTAAATTATAGCCTTACTCAGTAGGCATCAAATGACATCATAATAGTTACCACACTCTGACCTTTAACAGTTATGACTTAAAGTCAGAAATCCGAAAGTCTGACAACCACTTGTCTCACCAAGGGGTATCGTGTTACCCAGCAACTGAACTATGAAGATCAGAGAGACTGTCACTCTTTGTAAAATACTGGTATTCAGCTGCATCCAGTTAGATTAAAGGTCGACACCAACATAGTTGAGAAAAGGGGAGCAGATAATGATGTCTCACTTGTTTATAAGATTTTAAACTATCATGGTCACTAACAGCACTGGTAAATATCCCGTTATTAGTATTAATAGTAATCTCATTTGTTTGTTTACACTGTGGACGAAGATTAGGTTTTCTTTGATAGAAAAATTGAAAAAATAAGAAATGGTGGTCATGTTTTACTCTTGGGTACTTCAGTGAAATACAAACAGGACTGTGATTGTGTTTATGGCTCTTAACAGAATTAGGACCCGATAGATGGAATACATAAAAAAATCCCTGAGACTTGCCTCTTTGTGTATTGTATTTATTAGTTCATTAATTAATCAATTACCACGTTGCCGCGTCATTTGAAAAATTCGCAGAGGTGACCACCATGATGCCTTAAAGCGTCAACTCCAAAAATTGCTAGTTTAAGCCTATCTCAAAACCAGAATAAAATTATCCCTTATAATCCCGTTTCGAATTCAGATCACAATCATAAAGGGACAACTAATTCTAGTTTACAATCTTTCGTCTTATCTAACACATACCGCCACTAATTACTGAAAAGGTAGCAAGATTAAACTCATGACAGTTCAATCTAACTATATATTGCTTTTTGACAGGATTAGATCCATCTTTAATTAGTCCAAAGCCGTCTGTTTGCATTAGGGAATTCTATGATTGAGTTAACATCACAAATTGATCTAAAGCTATTTTCATTCAGCACATGTGAAAACACTTTAGTATAATAAGTTACTTGTGTTATATTTTGCGAAACGTTGACACCACAATATTTATTGTGACATTATTCTATCTATCAGGCATGCGAGGTATATGAGTAGCAACACGCTTGGTCAAACCATCCAGATACATCGATTTAGCTTAAGGGGTGCTATATTACACATAGTAAGGTTCAGGTCAAAACCAGATCTCACAATCAAGTATTTGTGGACATACCTTTGCGAAAAACCCGGTCGGCTTAGGTCGAAGTGTGCCGTACATACCCGAACACGGTTCACTGATGTTAGATGCCGATTGGTACGAGCCAAAAGAAAGCCTAACATGATTGTGTTGTAATTATTTCGGGTCCGCTTTGTTGTTCTACACATGCTGCCGATTTGAATGTGCCAGACTGAACTAACGTAGCACCCCTTGGATTTGAAACTCAGTGACACATTGTTGTTTGCACCGAAACATGCTGAAGGAGTAACAGAGGACAACATAAAACCACCTTTATGTTTCAAATACACCTATTGTGCAATGTGCAGTTTTAGACGAAGGCCACTATAATAGAGAATCCCCTTGTTGAAGATTTCACAAGAAACGCGCGTTTTCCGCTTCAACGAGGTAACGCTTCTTGAATGCACGGAATGAGGTGAATGAAATTTTGTTCGTTCAATAAGGATATTACACTTCATAACGCGAAATCGACTTAGTCCAATCACGCATATCCGCATTAAGCGTCGTATTTAGTTCGGTGCGGTATTGAGTCATGTCATCTGAATTGCAATGATTTAAATGAGGTTTTTGTTGCTCTTTGTAAAGAGCATAGACGGCAGACGAAGCGGATTCCGCATCGATGAATGTGGTTACTTCCTTAGGGTGGTAGCATACAAAGATTTCTGTCTCTTAAAATGGAGGCATGTGATTCAACAGTGGGACCATTATAGGCTGATTGGGCTTATTGCTCATACTACACAAAAAAAATATTATGGTATATTTTCCCCTCTTCAAGGCAGAGAACCGGCAAGATGGTCAGACGCGATCGAGAAGAGTGTTGGAGGCAGGTTGCACAGTGTGGTTCACACTACAGGAGACCGCATGGCTTGGAGACGTGCCATTTGTGGTCGCGATCCTCAGCAGCCAAGGGAAGGCAAAGAAGATATTTGCGCCTGTAAGATTAACGATTGACATGATGGCTCAGAATTGGGAGATCTTCTACACGGATGTCCTGCCAAACAGTTTATTTGGCTAACATAAAAGAGGGCGGTCTCTATGTGTGTTATGAAACTGCCGACTAGGATTTAACTAAAGGAAATCTCCATAGGCGTCAGGCAAACATATTTACATAATAATTGCATGTCGTGTCGTGGCTTTTAATATTATTTCATCGCCGTATCAAAGGTCACAGTTCCTTGCGGCTTGGAGCATAATATAATAATGTAATATGCATTATATGAACTCATTTACATAATTGTCTGCATTGTGCATTATGAGAGAGACATGCAATAATGAGGTTGCACTTATTTTCAGTTGGATTGCCAAAGACGTTACGAGTAGTGAGCTAGAATATTCTCTTATCAATTAGGGTATCCTAGTTTTCACCTAGAAAACCTATGTCTTAAGTTACGTCAAGTAAGATATAATTTAATTTCAATTTATCAAAAACTGCGTCGGTCCTTTCAAATAGTAAAGTACTGATAAATATTAATTAGCTAAACGTGTAATAATTTTAACACATGTATGAATAGGAAACGTTGAAATTCAGATTTAATAAAATTACGTATTTTCAGTTAGAAGAATTTCACATACTTTAAAGTTGTTTGGCAGGGGTTCTCTACCACACAAAGTGTCTGGCAGTGGAAGAGGTGAATTATCATAATAGCCGTTAAGTAATATAAAAAAAATCACGCTTTATAGTTTGACGGCACGGTTGGCGCAGTGGCTGAGCGATTGGCTGCTGCGCTGCGCGTCGCGAGCTCGATCCCCGCACGGAACAAATATTTGTATGATCTACAGGTAGTTGTTCCGGGTCTGGCTGTTTGTGTATGTGAGTTTAAATGTTTGTAAACGTACCCACGATACACGAGAAATTCCTAGTGTGGGGCAATGTAAAAAAATGACGTAACATAGCAGCTATTTAGCACAACTTTGTCATCACGACCGCGACAGAGTTTTCATAATATCCGATTGTTCTTACCTATCGTAAGGTACTTCCACAGAAAAAGTTTCAGCTGTTAAAAAATTACGTAGGTCTGGCGGTCATTACTGTCAGGTGAGATAATGGACAAACAAAAGCCTATCAATCATTAACGTAAAGAAAATTAGGACCTATTTACCTACCATTTAAATATAGTTTAACGCTATCCCGAAATTACACCCATTACAAATACACGGTACCTATCTATTCAATCAGCCCTTATCTATTAATCTTCCAACAGCTATTCAAAAGTCGTTACCGTAACAGGTAACATAACATAACATCCCTAATGAACCTGTCACTTCAATGTATTGAACATTGTCGCCGTTTCAATTCCATATCATAATCACTCACACTATTTGTTCTCCATTAATTTTAAACTGACGTGTATGACGTCACCGCTCACAAATGACATGTCACTATGAACATTATGAGGATTCAGAAGGTCTAGATCTATAGAGAAATCATGAAAAGCTTGTTTTATTTCCGTGCTCAACGGACAGAGTCGTGCTTCTAGTCTACGTAATCAGTCTCACGGTGTTTTCTTCCATCAGATAATATCATTTACATAACTTTTAACAAATCTAAAAATCTTAATCAAAATTAGTTCATTCTTTCAGGTGCTATGATGCCATAGACAGACACACAGATGCACACTTCAAAGAACACCCCTCTTTTTGGTACGGAGGTTAAAAATAATATTCCATATGAAGAGGTAAACTTTGAAAGTAACAACGTAACAGTAAGAGGTTATCTCCAAAACTATTTATTCATTTAATTTCAAAACTTTTAAAGTAATCGATAGCCATTGTTCAATGCCGAGTGCCATTGAACATGTTTGATATTAAAACAAAAAATGTGGTCGGAAGCTGATTTCCTATTCAGTTGACCAACCGTAATTTTATTTCATCGGATAAAAGTTATCTGAAACAGTCGGCTGCCATTCATTAAGTAGGCTTTCTAGAACTAATTTAACATGCGACAAACTACGTCATAGGCCGTCAATGATCGTAACGCTGTATTACGACGCGTCCATTGAGTCTGGACGTAAGTGGGCGTCAAATAGTTTACGATGCCTCATCCGGTTTTATTTCGAAGATCACGGTTCATGTGCGTGCAATGGGTTGATGAGAACACTCGATGTTTCACAGCGTGCAATGAGAAAATTCAGAATATCGATCGCATATTATCTAGTATTATCGCTTAGAATGTTCTCACTGCTACGGTTTCTTTGTAGGTCAGTGAATTTTTCTATATAACTTATTTTATTCCAGTTAACCCAATGTTGGCATTAATTTGTTGGCTTAGTATTCGTTCAAGGCACGCAAGTGATTATATTAAAGCTATTGTTAAACTGCAAAGTTTGGCATTTATTAATCAATAATCCAAAAACCTAATAGTGCTACTTTTTGCGCAAAAGAAGATAATCGGTTTTGCAAAGAAGCCTTAATCATCTCTTACACAAAGAAGGTACCGATAAGAACAAACAACACTATGAAAACAGTATCCAATCTAAATAAAACTGCAACTTAACAAACAGATAGCAACTTCTAAAGTGATGCAGCTAACGCAAACGAAGCCGATAAGACGCTACGCGATAAACAACAACAATTGTATTTTCAAGCTGGCACAGACAAGCGGAGTTATTTGTTTCTGTTCGTCGAGTAAACATTGACCGAGTGAGCTCGTGCCTTCGGGAAACGTAATGCCGGGTACACATTGGTGTAACGCAACGTGTAATGTAACACGAATGAGCCGTCCAGACTTATGCAATGCAACTTGAAATGTAACCCAACAACAAGGCGAAGTTGTTACAGCGTGTGTTACATTTCATGTTACGTTTCACCAATGTGTACCCAGCACAACACTATGATTTAGGGCTGCTGGAGAATTACGCAATGTGGATACAATGTGTATGTGCCTATCTGCCAGTTTCCCGACCAGAGGCGATGCTACTTGTCTTTTTGTCACCTTGGCGTGAGTGTTGCATCGCAATCGCGGCTTTTGGTCGAAACCAGGAAGGAGTGCAGGTCGCAAGATCGGTCATCCGAACAGTTTTGTGTGCCGAAGATTTGCGGCCGGTCATGTGATAAGTCGTAGTCGTGGTGGCCGCGTAGTGGGCGAAATGCGTGATGCTTGAACGTGTAGCTTGAAGGCCAAGCGGCCAATGTGCATACGTGTGGAACTGCCTTTAGATGTGGTTGTGTGCAGTTTTTTGGGATTTCATGCGTACTGTTGAATAGTTAGGAACATAGGACCAATTGTATGGCTCGCTAATCGTCATTATACGTCATCATCATCATCTTCCTGCCCTTCTCCAATTCTAGTTGGGGTCGGCGCAACACGTTTTCTTCTTCCATTCTTCCCTATCAGACGTCCAGTATACAACCAGCTTACTAATTAAAATACTTTAGTACGTTTACGTAACTGGTTTACCACTTTTGACAACAATTCCTAGTAAGTTGAAACTACGTTTCAAGGCGTGCCAGTGACATTTTAACCTTAGGGTGATAAAACCTTTATGAGATTGACTAAAAATGTGCTTCTTCAAGTAAGTAGTATCGGCCATTCATTATAAATTAGAAAAGAAAGCCAACAAATTGATAGTTAATCAATAATTCACATGTGACGTAAATTATTGATCAGATTTTCCTTTTCCTTGACAGCAGGTTCTGCAACCAAATTAGTGAAGTTATAACAATAGTAACCAATTATAGCAGTTTTCATAAGGATCGACTTATCATAAACCCCCAGACTTCTAGGAGTCAGAACTCGAAAACACGGGCCAAACTCACAAATTGAATTAAGTCTCTCTGACCTCAATTACCAAAATTAAACCGTGTTCAGCTTAATCCGAACAATCGAGGTAAATCGAGGTTGCTGTCTGTTTGATAGTGACAAACAATGGCGAAGTTCAAACAAACTATTTTCATAGAAGTGCTTTTGACACGATGAAATACAGGAACTGGTGCGGAGTTGCTTGATTTCAGTCCAATAGTGAAAGTAGTGGGTGTACCTCTGTGTTTAATAAAAACGGCATGTTGTTTTCAGCAGTCAAGCTGTAAGTTATAACATATGAGTTATTTGAAGACGCATGCATGCAAGTTTTCGATTTGGAAAACTCAACCAATTTATTAGACAAAAAAACATATTTGCTGTAAGACATTGCTTCTTGCCAATTTTCATGATTCTAGGTCTACATGAAGTACCCTATAAGTTTTGATTCCCTAGTGAAATCGCAACGACATAATTGCGGAAATTGGCTTCCACAAAAATGGACTGAGCCATATAACAGAGACATTTGAATACGTTTTATCTATCTATACATATAAAATTCAAAGTCCTGACTGACTGACTGACTGACTGACTGACTGACTTATATATCAACGCACAGCCCAAACCACTGGTCCAAGAGACATGAAATTTGGACAGTGTACTCTTTGTGAAGAGTAAGTATCCACTAAGAAAGGGTTTTTCGAAATACCACCCCTAAGAGGGTGAAATGGGGTGTTGAATTTTCTATGAAACTTTTTATTCCCTGAGTCGATTGACTTGAAAATGTGTCTACATATGTATCACAGTTTTTCCAAAATCATCCCTCAATTTAAAATTCAATGTCCTGACTGGCTGACTGATATATCAACGCACAGCCCAAACCACTGGTCCTAGAGACATGAAATTTGGACAGCGTACTCTTTGTGAAGAGTAGGTATCCACTAAGAAAGGGTTTTTGAAATTCCACCCCTAAGAGGGTGAAATGGGGTGTTGAATTTTCTGTGAAACTCTCTCGGGGTCGATTGACTTGAAAATGTGTCTACATATACTTCAGTTAAAATGATGAAATACGTGTATCACAAAATCATCCCCCAATTTAAAATTCCATGTCATGACTGGCTGACTGATATACCAACGCACAGCCCAAACCGCGGGTCCCAGAGATATGAAAATTGGAGGGTGTATTCTTTGTGAAGAGTTAGTATCAGTTTTTCGAAATTCCTACCGCTTAGAGGGTGAAATGGGGTGTTGAATTTTCTGAGAAACTTTTTACTCTCGGGGTCGATTGACTTGAAAATTTGTTTACATACTCTTCAAATAAAATCCAGTAAATCCGATGTCCAATCTCAAACCAAGGTATCAATATTTCACGTATCCAATTTAATTGATATAACTTTATAATAATAATTGCAAGTTATAAGCAAGTACATGTAAATCTATGTATATATTATAGATAGATACATAGATTACTTATTATTCCAGAAGTAAGATCCCGTGGGCAATTCCCTAACTCCACGCGGGCGAAGCCGCGGGCATAAGCTAGTGTACAATAAAACCAATGTTATTGAAACTGACTAGCGGCAACATGGCGGTTACATCAAGGAAGCTTTGACTTTTGACAAGATCCAACATTCACGGAACAGCTCAATTATAATAATGAGAAACAAATTCTAAGAGAAAAAATAACAAAGATGGTTGCTAAGGTTGTCGCATAACAAGGTACTCCACGAGTTTTTTTTATGAAAAGGGGAATATAGGGAGGAAGTACCAAAAGAATGATGTTCTATGAGGTGTCCTTATTGAATATTTGAAATAATTATAATACAAAGTAAAAGTGTCACCTCACGCCAACCTGTGTTTTGGCTACTGCCTAACTGTTTGTCACTTTCCTTTTTACCTATTGTATTTTTAAGAAACGGTGGTGGAACATCGGGACACAAAGTTAACCAACGATTTAGAAGAAGATTCTAGTCAGGAACGAATTCTTTTGTCGCTTATTAAAATTTAGACCGTTTCATTATTGACATTTTTTTTTAGTAGCCGACCAAAATGACTCTGGATGGGCTAGAATCATATACTCATCCTGGGAATAGTTTGTGTCACTATATCCCTCTCAAAATTATGGCTACCAGGCCCGAAGGCACCTAAAAAGCCGATTCTTGCCGACTTCCCTTCGGAAACAAGGCACTCTACGCATTGTCTAGTAGATACTAGCCTAGCCACTCTGCTAGCATGAGAAGTCTTAAGTACCAATTACCTAGAATCTAATAAGGTTTGGCAAATCGTGGGCAGCGTTAACATAAAGTGCTTTTATGTAGTAAGCACCTGTGTTATGTCAACCATCGTACTTTAATTATTTAAAACTAACTGTTACCTACAACGAGTACGACTACCTTCATTAATAAGTACCTACCTGAACTGTTAGTAGCCCAGTGGAAATTAACATTAGGCTTTTTTAGTATCTATTTATACTGGGCTATAGGACCCGTTGACGGCCAGGGGTGATGCTTGCATGAAAGGAAAGGCGCGCACGCGTTTTTAAATCTCAGCAAATTAAAAATTAACATTTGAATATGAAAGCACGTTACTGGTTCGCTTCAATATCTTATTAACTGAAAGACAATAACTAAAGCAAGCTCTAATGTTTTCAAGCTTCAATCAATTCAAAATTATTTTAATAAATTGAGAAACACAATGAGTGTACACAACCAACTCATTATTCCCTAACAATAAACTACATATTTTTATAGAACTTAGAGGATAAAAATAATTCTTGTAAGATGTAATCTAGTAATGTAACTTCTGAGGAACTACTTTTAAAATACTATTATAATAGCTAAAGGGAAAGCAAGTATTCTTACACTTCACTAATAGCTAAAGCTATGTCCGCTGTTACCTCCTCTTGGAAAGCTTTTAGTTTTCTGAAAGAAAAACTACTTAAGTTCTATCTGTAAAAGTGTTAAAGACGACGATTGGATTTAGCGTTAAAATGGAAAAAAAAATACCTTTTCAAAACTCATTTTCAAAATTAAAATGAAAACAAAGATTTCTAAGTCGAACAAAACACTGTCCATTTTATTAATAGCCAATCGCACTATGTGACCAATTTCACTTGTTATTCGGCCAAAAAAACAATGGCTGTATTATCCGAGCCACTTTAACAAATGCTACTGATATATCGACATTTGATTTACATGTTTTAGCCAAAGGCAGCATGCTGCCCATTTGATGGTAACTGGGCATCGATGCCTATGGACATGTAAAATTATGTCAAAATTGCACTAAAATCATATTTTAGAGAAACTAAATGACTTTGACTTGATTTTGATTTTTTATCCCAATGCTATTCATTTTGGTAATTCAACACTATTCATTGCTTGCATAACTTATACTTAAACTTATAACTTATTATATTTTGGCAATAACAAATCAGTCAGTGGCAGACGTGTTTGCTGTTATTTATTTATTTTGCTAAATATTTTTAGAGCATTAAATTGTGCAATATTGACCCCTAAGGTGTCTTGAATATAAGGACAACAAGTTCTAAAGTGGTGTGAACTGTTTTGGTGAAAATAATACGTGAGCGCGACTTCACGCAGTCCGAGAACGCCGAGGTAAGCTCCTCCTCACCTTGAGTGAAAGAGACGGGCTGCGAAAAATAAATAATTCGTCTCTGTCGCGCAGCTGGGAACCGCGAAGTGCTTGGCGGTTGGATCATCAAGATTTAAATTTTTGTTCGCGATACCAATAAAAATGCCTAATAATTGCGGCGCTTGTGGTTCGCTAATAATGGATTATTACATGGAATGTGCTAATGATAAATGTGTGAAAAGGTATGATTTAGCTTGTCTCGAAATAAGCAAGGATGCGTTTAAGACATACACCCAGACATATAAAAGGAAATGGTTGTGTCCGGAATGTATCTGTGCTATGCCAAAAAGAGGCAACGGTGAAACCCCGGTCCGCATTAACGTACATAGCTTGAATACCACCACTCCTGTTAACAATGTAAACAGTCAGCGTGGAAGTCAGACTCAGTATTCACCCATAACTATGAATTCTGATTCTCTACTACTCGATGAATTGAGAGAATTTAAAGCTGACATGATAACCCGCATGGACAGCCAGGCAAATGCGATATCGCTCCTACTAAATCAATTTTCTCAAACAAAAACCGAGTTGGGCAACATAATTAAAATGATGACGGTGCTCGAAGAAAAAGTAGAAGCGAAGCTAAAGCAAAACAACCAAACCCACGAAATATCAGCTGATATTCCCCGAAATCCTTCTTCTACATCTTCCTTTGCCGAGGTCGTAAGTCGACAGAATAATTCCAACGTTTCAAATAAAACGCTTCATACCTACAGTAAAATGCAAAAGGTAAACAAATGTGGGGCCACGAGGTCTACCGAAATTGTACCCGAAAAAACTTTGAGTAGTACTAGCTCACTGGCGACTAGTGAACCACCAAACGATGAAGCGGAGAAGATCGAATCAGGATGGACGACTGTTCAAAATAAAAAAAAGAACAGGCACCTTAAAGAGGTCAGAGTGGGAACAAATACGGAGGTGAAGGCAATTCAAGTTAGTGATCGCAAAAAATATCTACATGTTTGGCGACTGCATCCGGATACCACACGTGAAGCCATAGCCGATCACGTGAAAAATGTATGTGGCTCAGATGTTCAAATTAAAATTGACAAACTAAAACACAAAATCGAGAGAGATTATTCGTCCTTTGTAATTGGTGTACCGGAAAAGTGTTTCGATAAGTTGAACCAGGCCGAAATCTGGCCAATGAATGCGGAATTCAGTGAGTGGATTTGGTTTCGGAACTCAAACAGAACAAAACCTAACATATTATAGCCATAACATCGATATATTCTATCAAAATGTACGAGGTCTACGAACTAAACTGGATGAATTCCGAACCAACATTGAGGCATTCAATTTTGATTTATGGGCAATAACGGAATCTGGTTGCAATAATTCCATAGGAGATCTTGAAATAATCCCTCCGGGATATCAAATAATACGTTGCGATCGAGCGGATGGTCGGAAGCAGGGAGGAGCGTTTTTAGTGGCCACACACCGATATGAGCTGCGACAAGTACAAATCGCGGACGCGTCGATAGACACCTACGTTTTTGAAATGGTTAGTGCAACGGTTTATTTCAAAAATAGATTTTTGTTTTTATGTTGTGTTGTTTACATACCACCAAGGAGCTCTGAGAATGAATACTTGACTTTATTTAGATTCATAGAAAAATTATCTGATAGATATGGAGAAATAATTGTTATTGGTGATTTTAATTTGTATTCGTGTCCTGTAAATGTTAAAAATTATTATGAATGTTTTGTGTCCTATTGCGAATTCACTCAGAGTAACACAGTACCAAACTGTCTAGGTCGTCAGTTGGATCTGATTCTGAGCACAGGTTTTAGCGAGGTGGCGGTGGTGGCGGCCGACGACGCGCTCGTGCCCGTCGACGCGCATCACCCGCCGCTCGCGGTCAGCGTGCATTGTGCGCGCGCGCTCCCCGCACCCTCCGCGTCCGCCCCGCCCGCGCCCTCTGCCGGCGGCAGTCCCGCAGCGCGTAGTGTTGGGCCGCAGTGGAACTTCTATCGAGCCGACTACGAGTTGTTATACTCTATGCTGACTTCCACTGATTGGAGTATGTTTTACGACATACATGATTTGGAGGATATGTTGAATGTTTTTTATGATAAATTGAGTGATATTTTAGATAGATGTGTACCCTTGAAAAAGCCTAAAAGGGAATATTCTCGGTACGTTTATCCCGAATGGTACACCGCAGATATTATAAGAGATATAAAGAATAAAGCTAGATTTCATAAAACTTTCAAAAAAACAAAGCTGGATAGCGATTATTCTGAATTTTCAAAGTGCAGAGCTCGTATTAAAAAAGCAGTAGAAATTGCACACAAAGAACACAAGTTTAAAATACAAAATCAATTTTCAAAAGATCCAAAATCATTCTGGCAGTATATTAGGTCCAAGCGAAGTAGGTTAAACAGGCAAATTATCATAAAGGATGGTCAACATCTTTCGGATGAGGAGTGTGCTCGAGAATTTGCGTCATTTTTTGAGTCAGTGTACAATAAAGAGCAGCCGCGGCTGGAAGCGCGGGCGGCGGGGGCGGAGGCGGAAGCGAACAGTGCGCGGGTTCACATCGAGACCCTCAGTCTTCAAGACGTAAGGAAAGCGCTCATAAAGCTCAAGCCAAAACGCTCATCTGGCCCCGATGGCATTCCAGCTTTTCTGTTCCGTGACTGTGGCAGGGTGCTGGCTGAGCCCCTGCATCATATCTTTAATACTTGTTTAAAACAAGCAACGTTTCCGCCTAGGTGGAAAATCACGCGAGTGATTCCGGTGCCCAAGGGCAAGTCAGGTCCGGATGTACATGCCTACAGACCGGTGGCAGTGTTGTCGACGCCTGCAAAAGTGTTCGAGTCTGCCATCCAACATTGCGTGCAGGCTCAAGTGAGCGCACAGCTATCGGACGCGCAACACGGGTTCCGGCTGGCGCGCAGCACTGCCACTAATTTGCTTAACTTTATGGCGAGGGTGGTGTCGGCCGTCGATGCTGGTGTGCAGGTAGACGCGGCATATTTTGATTTTAAAAAGGCATTTGATACCGTCGACAATGATGTATTGCTACTGAAGCTGGCAAAAATTGGTTGCACTCCGCATCTACTACAGTTCTTCGCCAGTTACTTGAAAGACCGACAGCAGTACGTTGACTACAATGGGTTCGAATCTGAGCCATACTACACCAGGTCAGGCGTGAGCCAGGGCAGCAATTTGGGTCCTCTCGAATTTATTTTAATGATAAATGACTTACCAGACGTAGTCAAACATAGTTTATGTTTATTGTTTGCAGATGACCTCAAATTGCTGCTCGAGGTCAAGGGTGAGTCGGACTGTGAGAGATTGCAGGAAGACATAGATAGAGTGGTAGAGTGGAGTCATAAAAATAAACTCTATTTCAACACAGCGAAATGCTCAGTGATGACATTTACGCGCGCGAAGACTGCCTTAGCTTACGAATACAAAGTAGAGGAAGCGCCGATGCAGCGAGTGTCTCAGGTACGAGATCTAGGAGTACTGCTTACCCCGGATCTAACTTTCCGGGATCATATAGTTAAGATTTGCAAGAAGGCGTACAGAAACCTGGGTTTCGTGCTGAGACAGTCGCAGGGATTCACAAACTTGACCACGCTTAGGGTGCTGTATGACGCTTTGGTAAGGAGTCACTTAGAACACAGTGCGGTGATTTGGGCTCCTCATGAAGCGAAATACAATGTCATGCTGGAGCGAGTACAGAACAAATTTACAAGACACTTGTATTTTAAACTTCATGGGGTGTACCCATTTTACCCGCTGATGTATCCTACACTGTTTGTTCTGGGTATGGTGGGGTACAACGAACTCAGAGTGCGCCGGGAATTTACGCTTGCGGCTTATGCTCTAAAGCTCTTGCGTGGAGTAGCTCATAACCCGGGTGTGCTGCGTCACCTGAAGCTGTGCGTGCCAGACCGGTATGTGTGGAGGCGGCGGCGGCCGCCACTGCTGGCCGTGCCTGCTGCCAAAACCAATCTGCTGTCAAAAACACCTCTCACCCGCACAATATGCGTACTAAACGAAGTTCATGAGAGAATTGACATATTTTCGTGCAATCTGAGTGAATTCGCAAGAGTGTTGTTGAATTGTGTTAGTTATATTTAAATATTAATATTCTGTGTTAAGATTTTTGTTGTTAGATTTTTAAGTATTAGCCGTTTGTTGATTTTATTTTGTGTGTACAATTAGACATGTAATGGGGTCAAACCACTATTGTATTGGGGTCATCCTGTAAAGATAGTGTGTTAGTTGATAATAATAAATAAATAAATAAATAAATAAATAAATAACACTGTCGAACTGACGAAGTTTTTAAACATATAAAGCAAAGAATTACGAATTTTATTTTCTTCTAAATCCTTCTGATAGTGATAGACATTTGTAACATTACTTTGGAACTACTGGTATAATCTTTACAGTAGAAAATGTCTCGTTTTCTACACTAGTTACTTCTCTAAAAGGCACTAAAAGATGATAATGAAGAGGGTTGCGCGATAACACAAGAAAACCTTTTGGGATTCCTAAAGTTCTTAAGATATTGTTACAGAGATGGTCGTCTTCTTATACATTATGTATCTTTGTTTAATAAGCTGGCCCGCGTTGCAAAAGGTAATTGTAAGATTTGAGAAATCATTGTAGTCATTTCTTCTTATGATTATGTAAAGTTACGATTACTATCACCAATTTCTTTGTCAAACGTGGTAATTTTTTAATTAGGTACTTTTCATTGTAGGTGTTAAAATAATTGACGGGTTATATATTGCAGCCCACAGATGATTAAACGCCCCTTTTTCCCACCCTTTTTGAATCATCAACTGGGTAAATATTAGACCAAGATGAACCTTTTACAGTGCTTATACCTAAATATTAATTTCGTAATAAACTGATGAGTAAATTATCTAAATTCTCATCTGCAAAGAAAATTATACTAAGAGTGAATTTCCTTTCTTGTTAATTATAAACTTATTAAAAGCATTTTCTTATTAGAATATTATAATCTTAGTAAGAGCGAATGAATTAGTTTTTAATAGACTCTGAGTAATCAGTTTGGTTTTGTTTATGACACTCGAGTTTTGAGTCTTTAGGTAATTAATAAATTAGAAATTCGAAGAGATCATTTACTCAGTGAGGAAAAAATATAGTATCAAAAATATAGTCACAAACTTTATAATACTTGAATTGAAGTAACCATTTTAAATTAGATAAGTTGACAATATAATTATTTTGGTGTAGTGTAAATAATTAACAAATTTTTTTTTTTTTTTTTAACTTAGATAAGTTTAAAACTTACGGATTACAGCATCTTTTAAACAATAATAAAACAATACCATTTTACGTGTCAGATTTCAGAACTCTGTCAAGACTTTAACACATGCTTATGCTTTCGGCTACTGAGCCACAACACTCGACATCATTCTGCATCACGAGTGGTGGTTGAAGCTCGTGGGTTTCAAACCCAGGTAGACATTTTAATTTGTGGACTCTCATCACCACTGCGCTTAAAACGGAGGAAAACATCGTGATGCCCTAGGCCCAAAAATATGAAGACATTTGACATATACCAGCCCGCGTTGGGTCAGCTTAGGTACCGTTGTAAGAAACTTTTAGAAAGTAGTTAGCAGAGAAGGGTGGATAATCCCACAAACGTTCAAGGACTACGACTACGCCCAAGATGTACCTGCGTAGTGCGCAGGTTATCGTGTCGCGACTGACCTATCCACCGCTAATGGCGGTATAAAGTTTCGCCATAGTCATGACCTAATTATTAACATTTGCTAATTCGCTAATTACCTTGTTTAGAACTGTTATGAAGATTTTTGGATTAAAATTCACCAAAACAATTGAACTTTTTGGTTTGTACTTAAACGCGCGTTTTTTTTGACACAAAACATAACAATGCGCCTGTAATCCCCGAAGGGTTATAGAGGTGTATGCACCTATTTTGCCATTTATGTTTATGTCCCATGTAATAAGAGGTACTGGATATATCACATTGTACGGAATCAATCTCAAGACCTCATGCTCAGCAGTAGGTGGCCCTCGTGACCCCAAGACCAATGAAGCAGTCATGCCTTCGCGTCTACATGAAAACAGTTTTCAAATAGTTAATATTTGTTAGCTGGCAATATAGTTAGACCATAATAGTTTACTCACTAAATGCAACCACGCACGGTTTGAAAAACCCGTGATTATGTCACGAATTCAATTTGCATCCGTTTCTCATATTTGATTGGCAGTTGTTTCAAACGAGGTCGATTGAATTGGTAATACTAGCTGAGCAATCGTGAGCCATAGAGAGTCTTTAATTGGTTCACTTGCAATTATTGCTTGATTGGTATAGAATTAGAGTGTAACCTAAGTCACTAATGGCCCTTACTGTACATAAGCACGATGCGACGTCAATTCGTGTTTATGTGTACGAGCCCTAAGTTAGAGGTAATAAATTAAAGTTTCAATAGGGAGAAAGGAAGACGAAAACGTGTTGTACTGACCCCAAGCAGAATGGAACAAGAGCAAGAAGATGATGATGATGATGATTTAGGCTAAGACGTTACATTTTTAAAGTTAGCATTAGTAGGTATCTAAATGAAATGTACCAAAAGACCACATTTTACCGTGATAAGGTAACGAAGGCTTCTATTATCAGGCGTTAATGTTAGTATAAACATGTTACCGACTAATTAATTCAGCGTGAGCAGGAGCTTTAAGTGCAGCGTTAATATTCCATTTTCTAGCATAGAAACTTTATTATTATTAACTTAGGGAGGGCGCTAGGGAATAAAGATTGTAAATTCTACTACCTTAACCAATGTATGTTGTCACAAACACTTGTAGTACGTGAATGAATGCCTAAAAAAAGCGCAGTTTGCCGAGCGTTGTATTTGGCTTGTCTTCGTTGTCCACATAAGTAAATTTTTGGCGGTTTTTCCATTTTGATGCCGTTTGCTAGAGAATCGGAAGGCGCGTTGTTTCGGTCAGTCAGAAACAAGCAACGTCTCTATCTAATTTAAAGTGAATATAAATAAAAGAATGGTTATGTACTGTTTCCTAGGTATAATTTTGCAGTTTTTCACTCTCCTGTAAAGTTACTATTTTTGACTTACGTGGTGTTAGAACTTCAGCGACGTTGTGTATGTATTCATCTTAATAGCTGAACGGATTTGGGTGTAGACCTAGATTAGAATACTTTTAATGAAATGATAATGATATTTCCTACACCGAGCCCATCGCGCATCAGTATGACTCGCCGACCACGACATGCTCTAATCGCCCCCGACAACCCTATAACCCTCCTTCAGGAAAGCAGTAAGGAAACTAGTACTTAATATAAACACAGATACAAACCGCCGTCATTCCGACCTCGCCGTCGAGGTCCATCGCGACGTCCCCGTTCACTCCTGCCCCGACCCTTGCTTGAGCCAGCCCGCGATGCTGAGCCAGTAGTTTTAAATCAGCCCCTAAATAATCTTACTCAGATCTAGCCTGTCTCCTTACGACGACGCCCTAAGCCGAGGCTCGTACCCCACAGGGGGTGCCCTAAGTGCCCTTAGCGTGTGGTCGCTTAGTTTATAAGTTACGTGCCCTGACTGGAGGCCTTACACTCAAGGCGTCCACAGGATAGTCCGGTTAAGCAGAAGTCAGCCTCATAGGTTGAACTGCAAGGTGCCATTACTACCCAAAGTAGACCTTACTTCTAAAAACAGACGGATTTCTTTTTCAGTAAGGCCATGTAAATGTCAGAATTTTTCATACCGTATCTTCCAAATTTAAAATTGTTTCCAACTCTTTTTCATAAATGCATACAACTGAAGTAACTTCACTGACATTTAAACCTTTCAATGTTATGGTACTCATTTGGTAACAAACGCAGGTGTAAGTAACATTTTAAAAGGTTTCCAAAGTCACCAATTAAGGGGCTATTTTTATTATTGCAAATAGTCGACCCTTTTTGTATAAATTTTTCGATTTTCGTATCGTGGGACCAAATCATACAATCGAATAAAATGTAACATTTAGATAATAACAATGAAAACGCGAAGGAAGTTTAGAAATCCAGTTGAATGAGGTGGGTATCTTGTTCATCATCATCTGCCTAAACTTTTCCCAACTATGTTGGGTCGGCTTCCAGGCCAACTGGATGTAGCTAAATACCAGTATTTGACATGGAGCGACTGCCTGTCTGACCTTCACAACCCAGTCTGTTAGTAGGTATTAGGTAAAACTGGTTGTCAAACTTTCTGGCCACAGGCAGCCGGGACCAGCGTGCTTTCCTAGGCACGGAAGAAACTCGGAAATTAATGGTTGGTCACCCATCCAAGCGCTCAGCTTAACCTGAAGATCGACAAGTGCGGCTGTGATTATTCAGCCACGAGCTACAAATTAAAATATTAACTGAAGTGGCGGCCTGTTTGATAGTAGGTGCCTAGTTCCTACCTAATGAATATCAACACAATCACTGCTTTGCAATTAAATTATAAGTACCGTAGATACTACTTTCAGATAAACTAATAAAAAACACTATTTTTTTTGTATAGATTTGCGGTTTCTGTGATCGGTCGATATAATAGTATGTTTCTTTCTTGCAGGATCCCAAGTACGTCAGTTAATTTAAAGAAAAACGATTTGATTTTGTTGTTTATATGGCATGTGTGAGTACATAATATTCTTCCATACAATGGAATAACAGATAGGTTAATTAATCTCAAAGCAAATTGACTATAAGTGCGCCTTATATCGATAATAGCTGGGTTATTATCTACTATTATCAATACACCATCAAAAACTGAATACAAATAACTGGACATGGATAAAATTATAGCTGTATAAAAGCTTTTTGGCGGTTGGTCACCATCAGAGCTGCCACTGCCATAATGCCTTTCGTAACACCTTTTAAACATCGTGGAACGCAAATAAAATGAATATGAATATGTTCAAACACAGTTTCAAGGTTTCACGGTTTATAAATAACTAAACTTATACTGTCACTTACGGGATATCTTCTACGATTGCGGGATGTTATCACGTGATCATGGCGCTTGCAACAGCGTCGAAATGTCGGGAGTTAAGAAAAATGCATAATCACGGAAGATATCACGTAAGTGACAGTATAAGTTTATGAATAATAATATGCTATTTTAAATATACATTACACAAAACAAAACAATTCAAATAAATTAATGTTTACCAGCACCCCTTGTGCATTGGGGCGCCTATTATAGCACCATCCTACCTTATCTATAGTTAGAGTTATTTACAATGGTTTCCGATGTCGTCACTATAATCTATGTCATAACATCGGAGGCCACTAAATCACATGGAACGCTTTATTAGTTTTCATGAGGATTAGCGTCTACCTTCGCTATCTACGGTAGATTATTATGACACCCATAATACGTCGATAACAGATCGTTAGGTTTTTGTTTATTGAATAAGCTTGCGTTGGGAAACTATCGCCCTCGTGGTCAGTGATGACGTACACGCTTTACAAAAGGTAGCCATACGCACTAGGTTAATAATGACAGTATTAAATGTGCATGCAAAACCTTCATGCATAACCGAGTTCCATCCCGAGGACAACTGTACAGTTTCTCCGATTTACACGCGTTCATGCATGCCGGTACAGTTGGTTGGACTGTACAGGCGAAACTGACATCCATAACCTAGTGTATATACGTTAAGAGAAACCCGAATATACGTAACTTTTTTTTTTTTTTTTTATCTTGGTAAAATCATCAAATGTGTCCTCCCACCCAGGGCAGAGCGGGAGGGACTGTCAGACTTGTACTGACTAAAATCCACGGTGTCCTTCAGTAGCCCTTTATGTTCCAGGGTCACGGTAATTCTATGAGTCCCGTGTCCTGAAGGGCATTAAAGAATAAATTTTTGGCTGTCAGGTTATGAATCAATCGCAGTCTTGTTCTGGAGGAAAGTGTCTCGTAGGTATCGTTGTATCGTGCTGCGCCACAGCGCCTGTTCTTTCCGCAACTAGATTGACCCAGTTACGTTTTTGTTAGACCGATGACTTTTGTCTAGCATCGTGATAGGCTAAGGTAGGCAATTGTAGCCCACGCCACGCTTTCAGGTATGAATTGTCCAGGGCCCATTTGCTACATCAGGCATCGATCATTCGAAAATCGTAGCCACTTTGCCAACCCACTGCTTGGCGTTAACATATTATTTGCTGTTAGTATTTCCCCGGACAAACTGTGTCACAAAATGATTCTAATATCTCTGACCTGAACCAAAAATAGGTCGCCCCCGCAGAGATTGCCCCTAATCTTCTCATGATAGCCCTTATGCGTAATAAAAGGATTATTATTATCAGACTAATGGACCACCTCCTTTTTGGATTGTCCTGTAGCAGATAATGATATGCTCCGTTGATTGATTGAGCAGATGTTTTCCCTCTATAGCTAGTTTTAGGTGCCCTGAATTTTACGAAAAGTGCCTAAAAATTAAAGTTATCTGTTTTGCCGAAGTTTTGTGCTCAATATAGTAATCAACCGACACCAGCGCGCGAGCAACGTAGAAAATGGTTTATAGTTTATATGGAAACCGAACACCCACAACGATAAAAATATCAGTCTGTGTCAGTTCAGAACAAGACAAAATAAAAAGCCGGTTAGGCACACACACACAACCCTGCTAATGAAAGAATTTTGGGCGAAAGGGAGCAAAATGCTAGCAGGCAGATTGATTACCGTAATTTGTTATCAGAACCTGTACTGAAACCACTAATACTCCAATGTACTTTAAGTCAAGTCATTCACGGATGGGAAACGCCTCTAGTAGCAGTAGATCGGTTGTTAGTTCGGTTGTTAGTCCGGTTGACCGAACTACTGAACGATAGTTCGGTTCTAACAAAGCACCGAACTACTGAAACTTAAATATGTTCCCCTTTAGTTCGGCAAATAAACTAGGCATATAATGTAAACAAACTATATCTTAATTTTATTTTTAACACGTAAAAAGAGCGACTTTGTGTATCAATAACTGTACCTATAGCAACAGTTCGGCAAATAAACTAGATAATACTCGTATGTACGAGTGTATGGTAAGTCTTTTCCGAACTCCATTGGGTAACAAATATTGTGGAAGGTTGGAATTTCAAAATTAATGACCTAATTAAAAAAAAATCCTTACGTGTACTTTTTAAAATGTAAATATGATATCTCATTAGTATTAGACGTCAGTTTCTAAAAATAGTTTATTAATAACACAGCACTGGATAGGGATAAGTGGAAAGAGGGAAGGGAGGCCTTTGCCCTGCAGTGGGACACAAATGGCTGATAATAATAATAATAATCCATTCCTTTCCAGTTCCAAGATAAGTCTGTTTCTTTTTTTTTTTCCGATTGGAAATCATCAAATGACCCCCCCACTCTGGGCGGAGTGGAAGGGAGTGTCAGACTTGTACTGACTAAAACCCATCCATGTTCCTTCTTTGCCCTTTGTGTTCCAGGACCACGGTATCTCTTTCCAACAGTCCGCAGCCCTGGCAGGCATCGGCCCTTGCAGACCCCTACATCGTAGCTGACATCTCCTTGAGGCGCGCGTGGAACACGAATGCGCCGTTGACACGGCCTGTCGTCATAAGACGGCCGGACGGCGAGCTAACCCATAGCACGCCGTTACCAGGCCCGCGCCTACGGTGGCCGGGAGCCACCACGCCCAGGGCGTCTCCCGCGCCGTGGAACGTGACGTCCTGGGACGTGAGGTTCTTTCCCTCTCACGTCCCACCATCTCCTTCACTAGCATGACTGCTTCGCAGAAGGAGGTGACGGCTTCCCATTCCCTCTCGCTCCGGACCATGGCTTGAACCAGGGCCGGACAGAAGAGATCGCCGCCGTCAATCGCCGCTACGAGGACACGACGGTGCTCCGCCCAAGCGGGGCAGACCTCCACGGTGTGCTCCACCGTGTCCTCCGGACCATCCTCGCAATGGAAACACCCGGGCGTTTCCTCCCGCCCGATTCTGTGCAGGAACCTCCCGAAACAACCGTGTCCGGTGAGGACCTGCGTCAAGCGGTAGGTAAGGACGCCGTGGCGCATAAGTCTGTATCTTGGCGCTAACTTTCTAGTTTGGGGCTCACTCGTAACTGAGATAACATTATCGATGTATACTACTGTAGGGTGTGGTGTGGTGGGTGGGTGGGTGTGGGTATTTTTAGCCACCTAATAATCCAATATCTAATTTAATAATATAAATAAGGCTAATATACAGGTTGTAAATAGACCCTTCACATAGCCGTCAACCAAACATTCTGGATTGAATAGTACGGGGGTCGTGGAGGTGTGTAAAGTAAAATTCTTACATCAAAAACAAGTATTTAAAAAACTTGTGAAAAAGTTGGAACTTTGACCCCCAATATCTCCGTAACTAGAAGGTTCCCAGGTATATCTAGAACAAAAAAAATATCGCAAAGATGGGGAGAACGAGTGCCTTTCGGCTATGTTAAGGGTCTATTTACACCCTTTATATCTATCTATAAGGGAAAACTGATATATTATCAAACTTTATCTATACTAATATTATAAAGCTGCAGAGTTTGTTTGGTTGAACGCGCTAAACTCAGGAACTACTGCTTCAAATTGAAAAATTCTTTTAGTGCTAGATAGCCCATTTATCGAGGAAGGCTATAGGCTATATTATCACGCTAATAACTTAGGTGGGTGAGCAATATTGCATTATATCCATATTCTTCAGCTCTTTGACAACGGTTTGACAACTGACAACTGTCATGGCATGCATTAGAAAAGAACAGCTATTTTAGACCATTTGTCACCGAAGTAAGTAGCCCGAAGGTGTCAGCGGCCACCCTGTGAACAGTGGTTTGCAAGTTCGAGCCTCAGCTAATTTATTTTGTTTTTGTATTTATTTCGATTTTTTAATGCTGTAAGCATGGTGCAAGTTCGATCCCCAGCCGCACTCACTTTCACTTTTTGTAAATAGGTATGTTGATTTTTTTAAACCTTCATATTTCCAAATCACTACCAAATAGTATAATGTTATACATACTTTTAGTTTTTTTTAACCATTCAAACGATGTTTCATTGTAATCGGTGCTCTCTATCAAAAGATAGTCGTGTCTCCGGGTATTTTTTTGGTAAAACATCATGCGTGTGTAAACCCATGTGGTTAGATTCAATGCACACATATTGTGCATAACTTAGAGAAGGTTTAAGGTTTCGTTTCATTGTAATCAGTGCTCTCTATCAAAAGATGTATGAATTTAAAGTGTTTAAGAAGAACTTATCATAATTATATATGTAACTTGCAACGACATCTTTTGAACCAAAATGGTACTAATGAATAAAATGTGCTCACAAGATAACTTTTAAATCGACTGGCCAGTTTTTTTTTAACTTACGATAGCAAAAGGTACTCTAGATTAAACTTAACTAGAGTATGATTTCTATCGAAGGTCTGACGAAGGAGACAAAAGGCAATTGCAAGTGGTCCTCAAGAGTTTACAGCATCTATTTCGTGTTTGGGCTCACTTTATGCATCTTGATGAGAACTTTAGACCTAGCTGAAGTAAGACTGTCATCGACGGTCTAACGATGGAGACGGACGGCAGTTGCAAGAGGTCCTCAACAGTTTACAGCAGCTATATTGTTATAGGGCTCATTTCAAACACCTCGATGAGAACTTTAGACCTAGCTGTGGAGTATGACTGTCACAGAAGGTCTGTCGATGGAGACGAAAGGCAGTCGCAAGAGGTCCTCAACATTATACAGCAGCTATATTGTTATTGGGCTCATTTCATGCACCTTGGTGAAAACTTTAGACCTGCCTGGAGTATGACTGTCATCGACAGTCTAACGATGAAAACGTGAGGCTGTCGAGGGAAGCCCTTATTTGAAAAGAACATAAGTAGAATGTTTTAGCGATTAATTAAATTATTTCCGAGAAGTTAAATAGTTACCTACTTGAATCTATACTAATAACATAAAGCTCAAGAGTTTGTTTGTTGGTTTGGTTGAACGAGCTAATTTCAGGAACTACTGGATAGCCTATTTATCGAGGAAGGCTATAGATTATATAACATCACGCTATAACTAATAGGAGCGGAGCATCAATGAAAAATGTTTCACAAACGGGGAAAATATATTCCTTTTGAAAGTCACCGTTGCGTGCGCTGCGTAAACGGTTAAAGTTACGCAACAATCATGTATGACGGAAATGTTCCTCTTAAAAGTTCTAAAAAATACGTGATAGCATATGTCTATATTTTAAGGTTGACTCGCATTATTTACGAAGGTGTTTTTGTGAACATGGTATTTATTCTAATCCAAATAAATACGTTATTCATCTCAAGTATTTAATTTTGAACGAAATTGCTCTCATCATTTGATTTCAATGAATATCTTAGGAGATATCACAGTTTTAAAATAACTCCGCAGCGAATAAATTATCAACATAATGTAGAATGATGGGTGTGATGTGCTAGAACTGTACTATAGGTGCCTACGACCCACTCTCTCTAACCCTCTCTCTCTCTTATGTGACGCAGATGAAGTTGCGCGGGTCTGCTAGTATTTAAATAAAGTGAAACTGAAACAAACCAACAATTACTGCAAAGCCAGCCATGTTTGATAGCGGATAAATAGAGACACAATCAAACATTTGTACAATTGTTTAAACAATCAACAATAATAACATAAGATTTATTGTTTGAACTGAATAGTTAAACAAAACAGTTTGAATAAACATAGCGTGGTTGGAATTTAATTTGCAAAGTTATTAATAAACGCAAATCTACAAACAAACTTCGGTTTGCTGACCTATAATTAGGAATTGTCTCATCTCATTTGTGTCATTAGCCAGAATTTTGCTTAGTAGGAAGAATTTTGTTTTTGTGTAGTTAGCAGGAAAACGAATGTAAAACCTAACCATTTAAAGTAGGTATGACATAATATAGGTAATTGGTGTATAACAGGTTTATTTTGCAAATTCTTAATTTTGCATGAAAAAAAAAAAGAAAATACCACAAAACGTTAATGAAAAAAAAAGTTTTTCATGAGTTCCCTTCACTTTTTCACCTCTTTTGAAAAATACTAGACGTTAAAGCGTGATTTATTGACAATAATCCAAACTCACAAACATCCATACTTTCAGATTTGTAATATCTTAAGATTCTCTGTTTATTTTTAACTAGCGACCCGGCCCAGTTTCGCACGGTTCTAACTACATGACAGACATAGGTACCTCCACATACATGTCCTTCCAGTACAAATTCTGTAAATTATGGTGAAAAATGCATCAAAATCCGTTACATACCTTAGAAGAGCAAGTTCACACTGACAGTTCAGACGAAAATGGACTTCATTACAAAGAATGTTTTTCTTCGACGCCCTATTTCGTGTATCCCTATCAATTCCCTGACCCACTTGCACTGAAACTCAATAACAAGATTTCCTAACAGTAAATAAATATCATACTCTCATAAAATCTGTCAATTTAGACATAAATCAAATATACATACATACAGACAGTAATCTCGCAGTTATATCAACAACAGATAGTCTTGATCCGGAAATGGAACAAGAATAAATAAATAAATAAATCCTTTAAGTCAATCGGATTGTTATTAAGTTCTTCAGGTACCTATTTAGAAGTGTTTTGATTTATTTTGAGGTGTGACTGTACCTACATGAAAATATATGATAAGTTACAGGATCTACTCAGACCTACCAGCCTTACAGTCCCTACGACCCTAAGCCCTATAAGCCCTGTACTGCCGCCATAAGGAAAAAAAACGTATCTAATTTTTTTTTTGCTAAATATAAAGATGCCATTTTTTTACTGATTTCGAATATGTATGTAACTCAATTTTGAAAAAAATGTTAGATACATCTTTTTTCCTTATGGCAGCAGTATAGCCCTAACCTATCATATACCTAGTATGTGATAAATAAATATAAAACATTAGTTTTAGTATATGCGAAACCTGAAACACGTATCTAGTATTTTATGTAATGAATCTATGGACAAAATTTCAAAACTGTATCAGAAAAATCACTAAGTTATAAGCTTGTCTGTTACCTATTTGTCCGCACAAAAACGTGGTCAACACGCGGCGCAGCCGCGCGCGCGCCTCCAGCGTCGTCTTGAGCTCATTGATAATAATAATTTGGCAGTAGGTACCTAAATGATTGCGATAGGTACTCAGTGTCGCTCGGTGTCCAATTTGTCACCTTTTTTAAATATTTTTGGGACAACATTATATAACATGGTTTAAAAATTATTGGAATCGATTCAGTTACTTATTCTGAACAAACTACTATATTCAGGTTTCGCCTATACGATATATAATAAAGTTGTATAGATAAGTTTATGATGTTTGCACCATGCGTCATAAGGTTACAGACGGATTGTGGGCAGGAATTCGGGAAGGGTACACTCACTGCCAGTTCCGCAGACTCACTGCGCGAGCGATGGCTAACGGTGTCTTGGCCACAGTGGGGGTAATGAGACAATAATATATAATTAAAATCTGATTTATTAACAATATTTTACAGCTTTTAAACTTTTTTGACTTATTACATACTATTGTACTTGATCTGTGTCCTTTGCGCATAAGATTCAACCAGTGTTTTAAAGAGGCCGCGCGTCAGCCGGGCCGAGTGCCGAGTTAATGTCCAAAGGTAACATTGAACAGATAAGTTTCATTAAATACCTAAGGTTTCTCAGTAAACTTCAAGAAATGGCAGAAAATAACCTTAGGTACGCTTAGACTAAAAAAAAAAACGAAACGGCTATCATTCTGTTTCGAAAATGTCCAAAATATTATAATTATTAAATATCTGGCATACTTTAATGTCTGCGTATCTGAAACACCGTGAATTTTAATTAGTAAGTTTTAATCTGCTAATCTATTGCCAGATTGTCTAAATTAAATGCCATTACAACTTTGTTGCGAAGCTGTCTGCCGTCAGAAAATATTGAATAAGTAAGAACTAGCTTTTGCCCGCGGCTTCATCTGTGTTGTGGTGGTCGGGAATTATCTCACGAGAACTTATGACCGGGATAAAAAGTCTCCTATGCGCTAACCTAGGTGCATCGCATCAAAGGAGCCTCCCCGAGCGGCGGTAAACATTTCGTATTGCGTATCCAACGGTACGGCGCATCCTGTACACACAGCGACACATCAAGCTATACATCCAGTATAACCTGACCTCTCTTTGTATGAGCTTCCTGTACAATGATAGATCAGCTCAATTTGGTTTTGCATAGCTTGATTGGTCGTCGTGCGTACAACTGTAAATCGGTAACGCAGGGTCTAGCTGACGGGCTGCGCGACTGTTCGAAAGAGATACCGCGGCCCTGGGACACAAAGGGCTAAGAAGGAACATGGATGGGTTTTAGTCAGTACAAGTCTGACACTCCCTTCCGCTCCGCCCAGAGCGGGAACTTTGATGATTTTGCATCCGAAAAAAAGATCTAGCTGACTATTCCTTTCACCATGATGTCTAGTCAATCCAAAGGCATGGCCTACCAATGAGCCTTTTATTTTTTACAGACAAATAAACAGAGTCACTTTCTCATTTATAATAGGTAGGGACAAGTAGGTAGGTGGATTAAGGGCATTTTCTGCTAAATGGCCCTAAAATACGTACAAACAACATCACCATCATTAACATTTCATGGTCTAATGCTTTGATGAACAATAATACCAATAACAAACCCTAAACCAACAGTAACAAGGTTAAAACAAAAAGTTTTGCGTATCGGTTCCTCCTAACAACATTTTGTTGATTGTCGATTTAATCGACATATTTGTGTATAGCTAACAATTTTCGTTAACATAATATGTATATTAGTTCAAAATTTGCTGTTAAGGGCATAATAACAACGGGCATTCCAGTTGAGTAGAAAACATAATAAATAATTAGAAGCAAAAGCACTTGGGAAGGGCCTCCCTTATGTTTCTAATTACATGTCTCTTAATATCGCAGTCATCCTGCGATTGAAATTTAATTTCAGAACAAATAACTGTTTTTGGAAAAATAACTTCACGTACGTACAAACAACATCACCA
Source organism: Noctua comes (assembly GCA_963082995.1). Taxonomy (NCBI): domain Eukaryota; kingdom Metazoa; phylum Arthropoda; class Insecta; order Lepidoptera; family Noctuidae; genus Noctua; species Noctua comes. The sequence goes on from OY720269.1 coordinate 1,595,398, forward strand.
TCATTAACATCTCATGGTCTAATGCTTTGATGAACAATAATACCAATAACAAACCCTAAAGTAACAGTAACGAGGTTAAAACAAAAAGTTTTGCGTGTTGGTTCCTCCTAACAACATTTTGTTGATTGTCGATTTAATCGACATATTTGTGTATAGCTAACAATTTTCGTTAACATAATATATTAGTTCAAAATTTGCTGTTAAGGGCATAATAACAACGGGCATTCCAGTTGAGTAGAAAACATAATAAATAATTAGAAGCAAAAGCACTTGGGAAGGGCCTCCCTTATGTTTCTAATTACATGTCTCTTAATATCGCAGTCATCCTGCGATTGCAATTTAATTTCAAAACATGTGAACAAATAACTGTTTTTGGAAAAATAACTTCAAGATTCTTCATGATGTTATACTGTCACTTACGGGATATCTTCCTTTATTTCGACGCTGTTGCAAGCGCCATGATCGCGGGTTCACGGAAGATATCCCGTAAGTGACAGTAGATACTTATGTTATTTGTTCTTTTTCTCTTTGTGTATTGTTATTTTTTTTTTGTAAAACATTCAAACACAATTTAAATTGTTCTATGAATAAATGAAATATAAGTATAGTTGTAAACCGTGAAAGCTTAAAGCAGTGTTCAAAAATTCGATATCCGTATCGGAAATAACGTCAGTTGGAGGCAAAGAAACGAAAAAAAACACGAATTCAATTTGATTGAACAACACGCACTTTTAAACTGTCAAGGAGTCGGTCAGTTATAAAGTTGAAGCTAATTACTCGTTCTAATACAATTGATTGATTTATGTACAGCTCAGTGGAGAAAAACAGATATAAATCAAGTATTTCTTCCTTTCTCGTTTTTTTTAAGTCGCGAGTTAATAGGCTTATCTCTTTGGTTAATTTTAGTTAGTTTTTTAAGATTGAGGTCAAGACTACATATTAGTCTTAGTAAATAGTTAAGTCCCATATTATAAAGGGTGTAAATAGACCCTTAACACATCCGAAAGGCACTGGTTCTCCCCGTCTTTGCGATCATTTTTTTGTTCTAGACCATACCTGGGAACCTTCTAGTTACGGAGATATTGGAGGTCAAAGTTCCAACTTTTTCACAAGTTAACTTTTCACCTCCACGACCCTCATATTATTCAATACATTCATCAGCACAATGCTTTGAGGGCTTTCCACTTTTTCACAAGTCTAGAGTCCTACCGTAAAACGTGATTTTCCACCCCAAAAAAAAATCGTTTCCCAGCAATAATTTTTGCAAAAAATTACTTAGTTTAATGTACAGAATGCTTGGTTGACGGCTATGTGAAGGGTCTGTTTACACCCTGTATAAAAAATTTATTTCTTCCTAAAAATTACTTAATATCAATTAAAAAAACACTCACCTCCGCATATACTGGAACTTGATCACAATAAATATCAGCAGCGTATTCGCCGACAGCGAAGCAGTCAATACCACCACATATAACACTATGATCACCACGTCAGGCCTGTAGAACACGTCCAGGTCTAACTGGGGCAAACCCCACGCGTCCGTGTCGTTCCACCCCACCTCAAACGTAGTGTTGAAGTTCTTCATACTCATGTTTTTGAGTTCACTGTCTCAAGTGTTTGAGCGAGATGTCGCCGCCATCTTTGGGATCTGAAATTGAAAAAGAATGGTTGTATTGTGTGTAAGTAATTGGTTTATTTGTCGTTTCGGGTTTTAGAAATAATATTTTGTGTATGGTTTGTGACGTGACCGTGATAGTTGTTAAACTGAATTTACACGTTTATTTTCAAAAAGAAAAATCTTACTGTTAAAAAATACCAATATCAGAGGCCCTGACACGAACACGACACGTTAACAAAAATTCAAACGATTTCTGAGTAAAAAATACAACATTAAAATCTTTTGCGACAAGCCCAATAAGCTTTATCCATGTGCGAAACGAGTATTCCCAATATTATAAAATCGTTTGAATTTACGTCACGTTTACATCGCGCGTTCGCTGTAGGGCTTCTGATAGTTCTAGTTTGTTGAGCGTTTATACTAGGCTCACTGTACTATGATTTTTGGCTGTCTAAGGAAAGCTGTCAAGGTCTCTAATATACGTGAGAATTTAAGACGAACCACTGCACAGACTGCACTCTTAAAAACAGACGTAAATCAACAATCAATCTTAGTTGTTTATCTATTTCTTACTCTGTGTTGATCGGCGAGTTAAAAATATATTTTATAGTAGGTACTTCGAAATGCACATGAGGATACCAACCATTCCTAGCAAGAAGAGATGTACACAATTTGAGTCGGTGTGATGCGGCGCAGCCAAACGGCAAAATTTTATATTTGTGGAAATATTTGGTAAAAGCCGTAGTTGAGCCGACCCGGACATGCAATCCGGATATGCGCTTTTAGATGCCAAACGGAGTTTCCCGATCAACAAGAGTTAGACGAATAGGTGTAAGTAATTAAATAAATTTATTGGCTCAAGCATTGGTGCCCGAAATGGGCATTAAAATATCTGTGTTATGTGTAACCATAAACTGAGAATACTGCCGGATCGATATGTGGAACCGGAACAAGTGTGTGTAGCACCCTCTTAGCGTTATCATTCGAAATCGTTTACAGTACAAATGGACAGACATATTCGAACAATCGCTATCGGAAACTTTGGCACTGGATACGTGCAGACGCGCCAAAACTTCTCCTTCAATATGACGGGCATCACATTGCTATATACATGCCCAAACACATTACACTTTGTGAAATTAATGAAACTCGGTGGAATTCTGCTAGCTATTATTTTATAAAGCAGAAGCATAATCAGCATATAACGTTCCCACTGCCTCCTCTCTATGAGAGGGCACGAGCTATATCCACCACGCAGGCCCAGTGCGGGTTGGTAGATGTCACACGTCTTCGAAGTTTGTTTCCGGCTTCTTCATGATGTTTTCCTTCACCATTTTTCATACCAGTGGTGATGAAATAAATTACGCAAAGTAATGCGCCTGCCTGGGTTGAACCCATGCTTGTAATTCAGGGCCGAAACCACTTCTATTATTTTATAGATAATCGTTTTATGCCAGAGATGTAAAAGTATCACTTCTCTGTTATGAAAAGGGTAATGTTACTGTAAAAACAGTGATTTGCCTAAAAAAACCGCATTGGCTGAAACTGACATGTTTAGTACAGTTTAACTCCGAACAGGCAAGGATTGGAACTAGGTGCTATAGTAACTTCTATTCATATTAAAAACAGCTATCCGACGATGTATTTAACATATTTATTGAAGTAAGGTACCCAAATTTGCATGATCTAACAGTAAACTACGCCATTACTAAGTTATTTGTCTACTAAAATCAAACAATTTCTAGTCAGTTGTCTGGCCGTGAAAATAAACCGGACAGGCAGAGACACTCACTTTCACAGTTATAATATTTGTTTGAATAGTCAATAATAATATCAGAATGTAAAAGTCATGACACTTCTTATAAATCAGTTATTTTCTCATATACACAACATCCCAGACATTACGATGCATCATAAAAGTAATATATAATCGAAAATAAAAAAAAGTTCAGATTATTACGCAACCGTTGAAAACGATCGAACAGCTTTTCGCGCAATAATACCAACGAGTTATTTTTGCTCGGAAATAAATAGTCTGTTTTAAAAATACTTGAAATATCTACATAGAGTTTTGCAAGCTTGTCTTCACAACTTTGTGCAGCTTATAGGTAAATGATAGGTAACAAGTAGCTTTAGCTAACAAATAGCTTGCTCGTGGGACAACGTGGAGGAAAGATAAACATCCTAATTTGTAAACGTAGGTACTACAAAATGGCAGGACGCATGTTTAAACCCAGAGTTCTTATTATTCTTAAACTTGAGCTACAGTTCCTGTGCTTCGCTGTTTATCATACGGATCGCGCTCACTTCGTTGAATTAGAATATGATTAGTAAATCTTTGGCAAAGCCGACCCGAGGGCCAAGACAAAGATGATAACTATTCCACCAGCGATAACAACGACGCCAAACAAAAATGTATGGATCCGACATAAGCTATAGAAAACGTACGGTTTTGTAGAAATGCAAAACGCTTCAAAGTTGATTCTCATTTGTCTACAGCTCTCAGTATTTGTCAATGAATTCAAATTTGGAATGAACCGTGACTGAATGAGAATATCAGGTATTAGACTTCCAGGCACCTCCTGCCTGTAACAATAGTATCTATGTTTGCATACCAAATGAGCTCGACGTTAATGCTATCACTATGTTACTGGAGCGGTCTTAAGTGGAAATTCTAAACGTTCACACCTCTAATAGATTTCATACACAAAGTGCTTTAGTACGAGTACATTCATGTATAATATGTGCTGAAACATTGTAGGCACTTGAGGGCTCATTCCATAATCATTAGCAGATGCAGAGCTGATGCTATGTCATCATCTGCCTAGCCTTTTCCCAACTATATTGGGGTCGACTTCCAGTCTAACCGGATGCAGCTGAATACCAGTATTTTATATGGAGCGACTGCCCATCTGACCTCCACAACCCAGTTAGTACTGGATAATACGATACCCTTTGGTAAGACTGGTTGTCAGACTTTTTGGTCAACTGACTACCTAACGACTGTCAAAGATTTACAAATGACAGCCGGGACCAACGGCTTAACGTGCTTTCCGAGGCACGGAGGAAACTCTGTATGTAATGGGCGGTCACCCATCCACAGACCAACCTAGGCAAGCACGGCTTAACCTAAAGATCGACCCGAGCGGCTGTTATTATTTAACCACGAGCTGATGCTATGTAATAATAGTTAATAGATTCTGAATGCACCGTAACTTATAACTATTGTACACCCACACTTCGTCTATTATGTTTAAATCCTATGTTATAGGAGGCGAGCCTATTGCCATCAACTGGTCACTAGTCCTGGATATCGGGTTTCTATTAAGAAATTCCTGATGGAAAAACCCAGTAAAGCTCCGCCATTGAAATCGAACCCAGGAACTAATGCTCAGCAGCCGCGTTTGCGATCACTAGATGAGCGAGGCAGTGGATTGTATATAAACGCTTGACACTTCCTGTTAAACATTGACTTGCTTTTAGAGACCAGAGAGCTCCCCGGTAGAGGTGTCAAGACTAACAGTATAATAATATGCTATAGCTTCATTCTCTGGCAAGTTAAAAGTTGAATAAAAATCTTGTGTAGTCTACCGACAGTTGATGCGAGAGTGAATGTTCGTAGGAGTGATGTTAGATTTACATGTTTACATCATTGATTTAAATACTTTTAAACCGTAATCGATAATACACGAAGATGTGTCAAGGTTGCAAGCTTAAAGTAATACCATAGAAAACTAATTTCTGCATGCTGCGTCGACAGTTTCGTTTAACATTTACACCTAAAACCAAAAATGTTTATGTTGGGTACTAAACTTGTCAAAAACGCGAACGAAATGGTTAATGCTTATTATAATAATAAGACTTGTATGAATCAACATGTTTCATGCACGAAATGTTATTCAAAACAAGTTGTACGAACTGCAACTTGTGTATGGGTTCAAAGTCGGGGTAGACAGCCCTATGTTAAATGTCTAAATATACTTTTCATTTCTGTATTTTTTTAGTGTAAATGCAGCTGACCTTTGCGCTGGCACCGCCGACGCTGTCCGTAGAAGTGGCGAAGTTCTGGGCTAACAAAATATAAATACTGTCTTACTAGCGACATGAAGAAGATGGTGTACATAGTAAAGAATATTCTATCCATCTAGAATTCTAGAAACTACATATTAGGAAAACTACGATGATAAAATTGTTTCATACGTGTTACCAGTGCGTACCTAATATAGTCTTATAGATATAAATTTGCTAGTTGTAACTTTGAACATTTTCTCCGGCAGACAGAACTAATGTTTCTATTAACCGTACTAAAATGGAGCTAAATGTACTTATATTCTCCGACTAGTAATGGACTAGTAATGCTATAGTTCAAGGATATTAATTAAATTCAGGAATTCTTGAAGGATTACTTTATTAAAAGCTCTCTCCAAAGCTGAGATGATTGTCGTGTGAATCTGTCGTGATTGCTGCAATCGCTTGGATGTTTGTGGTTTACACAATAACATAACATAACGGCTCTATGCTCTGAGGGGTACGCAGATCCACCCGCATTCTCCAGTCAACCCGCGATCATGGCGCTTGCAACAGCGCCGAAATATCGGGAGCTCAAAATAATGAACAATCACGGAAGATATCCCGTAAGTGACAGTATAGTTGTAAACCGTGAAAGCTTGAAACAGTGGTTCAGTACAGTTCGGTCAAAAATCATCTTTATTTATCAAAATTGAACGCGTAAACAAAGTTTCGTGACCGTGCTACTAACCGTTGAAGAGTCCTCTCTTGAGGAGACGATCATGGATGCAGGATTAAGGAATGTCTGTCATAAAAATGTGTTGTCACCAAAACCAAAGGTGTGTGCAAAATTTCAGCTCAATCGGTTGTACAAAATTGAGTTGCAATCCACCCGTACAAACATAGTACCTTCACCCCCCTTTTTAACCTTTCGGGGGTAGAATTATCAAAAACGCCGAGACACGTATAAATTAATTTTCAATCTTCAGCCTAATCACAAAATTTGAAGATCCTAACTTCAAAACTGACACTTTCATACAAACTTCCATCCCCTATTTTACCCCTTTAGGAGTGGAATTCCCAAAAATCCTTTCTTAGTGGAAACCTTCTCTTTACAAAGAACACACCCTCCAAGTTTCATGTCTCTAGGACCAGCGGTTTGGGCTGTGCGTTGATATATCACCCAGTCAGTCAGTTTATTATTTTATATATATAGATAGACTACGCATTTTGATAAATATCACGTGAGATTTGTAGTGAGATGAGGGGGGTCAAACCAAATCTCACGACATCCCACCAAGGGGGGAGGGGGTCGAAAAATCGCCTCACGTAATTTATGGACGCACAAGAATCTCCTTGCTTAAAAGGTGATCTCCAAATCATGTGTGTGACAACTTAATGTATTTGAAATAAACATTTTTTTTAACACTTTGCCCGACTCGGGAATGGATCCCCACGCTTTGTAGTCTATCTCTCATTTGCACACCAAACTTTCCACGCGTACGAAGTCGCGGGCAACAGCTAGTATACAAATATTTCATCAGCTTTTTTAAAAAAAACAGCTGTTCCATACATTTTCACCGTATTGCACTTTTGCAGAAGACTTTTTAATAAAAATGTATTGTGGGGGAGGGGGTGGTATGATATACTGAATACGTGGTAACCGTTTGTGCGCGATGTGCCTACCACCCTGTATTTGACGACAAAATAATCCATTATGTTAAAGGGACCAGTGGGTCTTTTTCGAAGACTTTCGTATTGCTTCAACGGCTTACAACAGGATAGACACAACTATGTTTTTCAATTCGCTTTTCTCAGTATATTTTTGACTTTTCTATCATTGGAATCGCTGTCACTCTGTCTAAGCCATATGGTTGATAATCGTCATTCGGCGTTTGACAAGCTTGAACACTGAAAACACCTGGATGAGGGACGCACAGGCCTATACCCAGCAGTGGGTGATTCCGGGCTGATATGATGATGATGACAATGAACCCTTTTCATATAGTGATATAGTTAAAAGCGGTTGTATATGTAGGTACCTAAGATCTTTAGCAGTCAGTAAACAAAAAGGAATGATCGAATATCAATACTTCGAAGAGATTAAAAAAAAGTGATGCATTATACAACTCTGATAGCTTACAATACATACAACTATGCTGTTCACATAAAGCAGACTTAATAATATGTCTGTTTTATACAGTTTGACTGTATATCCGAAGTTCATTCAGTTTTGTAATTCACAATACACGCATGTAACTGACGATGTAATGTTTGCCATCGCATCATCGCTGTACTTTGATTGTAAGTCCAAAAACACTCCCGTGAGAAATAGGTCGTGTACTAACAATTTCCTTACTTTATGTGCTAAGCCCACGAAGATGTAAGAAGTCGATTTTTGAGTAAATTAAGTTAAATGGGAATATTATTTATTAAGAAATTAACTCTAGCACTCCAATAACGTAACACAGTGAGGGTGTGTGTGGTGGCTCGTGTCTAAAAATAACAGCCGATCGGGTGGATCTTTAGGTTAAGCCGGGCTTGCCTAAGTTACCCATTACATATCGAGTTTCCTCCGTGCCTCGGAAAGCACGTTAAGCCGCCGTCAATTGACGGCACGATTGGCGCAGTGGCTGAGCGATTAGCTGCTGTGCTGCGTGTCGCGGGTTCGGTCCCCGCACGGAACAAATATATGTATGATCTACAGGTAGTTGTTCCGGGTCTGGCTGTTTGTGTATGTGATTTTAAATGTTTGTAAACGCACCCACGCTACAGGAGAAATTCCTAGTGGGAGGAAAGTTTAAAAAAAATAAAAAATTGTAGGTCTTTGACAGTCGTTACACGTAGTCAGTCACTCGAAAGTTTGACAACCAGTCTTACCATAGGGTTTCGTATTACCCAATACAAACTGGGTTGTGGAGGTCAGATAGGCAGTCGCTCCATGTAAAATACTGGTATTCTGCTGTATCCGGTTAGTCTGGAAGCCGACCCCAACATTATGTAGTTGGGAAAAGGCTAGGCAGATTATGTCCTTGGATTATACTTAAAAAAATAAATGATTAAAAGTAGCATGATGGCATAAAATATTAATATCATCTTTGATGGTTTGCTCAAAGCGTTCCCGTACAGCGCGCTAATTAAATTTTTCCACACACATCAACATAATCCAGTAAAATTGGATTAAGATCCCTCGCTGTAGGTACTTCAAACACGATCTTAATTATGTAAGCAGTTTGAATACACTGTAATTAAAAACGGTAATATTTTTCAAACTTGATGGTATATTCGAAGCAAAACGACATTACCAAAATGAACATTTGAAACGCATTTAATAACTAAAATTATAAACATTTTTATAGTTCCATTAATTCTGACTGTAACTCCAAAACTTTTGAAAAACCACACACAACAATGATAGCAGTATAGCTGCTCTAGTAATGGCACTCGAAGTCATTAGAGCGCATTAAAGCAATGTTATGAAAAGCCAGGTCATTCTACTAAGCGGAGCGACGAAACGTTGATACGCTGAGCCGATTATAATGAAAATATAATTATGAACTTAGCTCTTCAGAAACTTACTTCCTAAATAAAAAGATGTCAAGTTATGGTCCCAAGTTATGGTCTGCTTGTGCGCCAAATCTCATTGAAATTCGTTCAGCTATTTGCATGAAAAGATACCAGACAGGCAGACTCAGATCATTATTATTATACTTGAGCTACTCTTCAGAAATATGGATTTTAAGGGACGAGTGATTGAATACATTTTATCGTTGAGCTATATCTGAGTCAACAATTGAACATAACACCCTATCGTACTATTCAAAACTATTCGGGTTTATTTTGTTAAACGACTGCCCCCATCTGGTTTTGTAGTAACTGTTATTGTAGCATCTGCCATATTATTTAAAAATTCTGGTCTCTATAGATTTAGAAATGAGGATTTTCTCGGCAGTATCATCTAATTGGGTTTTAAATAATCTTTCTAAGTTTTAAATACTCTTGAAGAGTTCAGGTAGAGTACTTATGTGTAATCTTAATCTATCAAAATCACATATTCGTACACGCCAATCTCCGAAACCACGCATCATTATCATCTGCCTAGCCTTTTCTAAACTGTGTTAGCGTCGCCTTCCAGTCTAACCCGATGCTGAATACCAGTATTTTACGTGGAGCGACTGCCTATCTGACCTCCATAATCCAGTTAGTACTAGGTAATACGATACCCCTTGGTAAGACTAGCCAATCAACCTATTTCAACGACTTTTGTGAATGTGTATCTCCACGTCGAAAGATTGGATGGTTGGTTACATATAGACAGATGGCTCGGGCGAAGCAGGGGCGCCGGTAGTATAATTATAACTTACAATGAAGATTGGGCAAATAAACGATAAATATGTAGGGACAACAAGCTTTTGACGTGACAAAATAATAACATGAGTTGGTAGTATAATCTGTTTAAAGATATGTACATAACACTAAATCTCGACTTATAAATTTACATAAATTAAAAATGAAATACGGCAAATACCCCGGAATATAATACGTGTAACCTCTGTCTAACGGTGACTATGAACCACCTGCTCGTAAATTAGCTCACTTAGCATCGAGTGATGAAACACTGATACGCTTAAATCTATTTTTAGATTTTATTGGTACAAAGATTGAACAAGGTTTTAGAATCAGAAAAAATGCTGACAAAGGGAACTCGTTTCCCTAACTAACGTTGAAGTTGCGGTTCAAATCCCGCATATGTCGGTTCGTATCTTACAAGTTCCCCTATCTCGCCAACAGATGCCACTATGCAGTGACGTCACGTTTCTGAATCGCGGTGTTAAGATTCTCCGCCGTTGAACGACCTCCTCGCAGTACTGTACAGAATTCATACTTACCTGGCATAGGGGAAACCGTGATCAAATAGGCGGTTCCCCCAGGGCGAGGCCTTCCCATTGCACTGCGGTTAGGTTGACCCTTGCGATTATCCCTAATGTGGATAACTCGGATGCGTAATTTTTGGTAGTGGGGACTGCGTACGCGCCGTCCCCTCCGAATCTCTTAGAAGTTAGTCATAGAGGACATAATTTGGCTCAGGCGCAAAACGTCTCTTTCGCAAAATGTCTACTGGTAGATGACTGGTAGTAAAATGTCTCTTTCTCATAATGTCGCTTTCGCAGAATGACTCCTTCTCAAAAGGTCGCTTTCTCACAATACCTCTTTCGCAGAATATCTCTTTCGCAAAATGTCGCGTTAATAACTTAGAAAGAATTTAATTTAGCCAGGTTTAAAAAAGGTTGTTCTTTTTTTACAGTTTCTTATTAATCTAAGCGCACGGTAGTGCGCAGGCCAAGTTCCAGCAACAGGCCGCGCGCATGCCGTGCACTATTTACACGAACCGTTTCGAGCCACTTTTGACCCCCCTGTAGCTCAGTGCCTATTGCATATACTAGTACTAAAGCAGTATGCCAAATTTCATAGATATAGCTTCAGTAGATCCTGAAATATAGCTAATTTTGGCACTGACTCACTCACTGACCGGTAATCAAAACCTTTAGGCCAAATGTTTAACGTACTATACCACTATACCAGATTTTGTAAAGAACTCATAATAAAAGTATTTTTATTTTTGATTTCACTCGAAAAATCGAATTTACAACGTTGCCATACAATATTAACAAAGAACAGAACAGAACCAACCAAGAATAAGAAATTGGAAAAAAAGAACAACCTTTTTTAAACCTGGCTAAATTAAATTCTTTCTAAGTTGTTATCGCGACATTTTGCGAAAGAGATATTCTGCGAAAGAGGCATTGTGAGAAAGCGACCTTTTGAGAAAGAGACATTTTACTACCAGTCATCTACCAGTAGACATTTTGCGAAAGAGACGTTTTGCGCCTGAGCCCATAATTTACTTGCCTGTAACGTACGGTATGGCCGGTATGCGCTCGTAGCTCGTATGCAGAAGTGTAATGCTCTCTGATGCGACGCCCACTTATTGCTACAATAAATGTTTTATTTGCAGGTCAACAGTGTCGGATGATTACTATTATTAACCACAAATGTTACCGAAAATTCTTTAAAAATATTTCAGTACACGAGCTACCACAATCAGCATTCAGATTGGCGCACTGTGTTCTAAAAACCTTAAACATTACAAATTTTATTTGACTGCACAAAGTACCGAATCTATTTCGAACAATCCAGAAATTCGTACGGGTTTCAACGGCAGCAGACTCCAAAGAATGTGTAAATCGGGTGACAATGCGACCCGATGAGCCAAAAATCTATGTATATTGGGATCGGGACCAGAAAATCGTGACAGGAATTGCTGAGGAAGCTAACTTGAAGTTGGAATTGATTTCAACAGAACGTTCTTGTAGAAGTGCCAATTTCTTGTGAACTTGTATTCTTAGTAGTGACACCTTATTTATGTGACAGAAATTTATTAATTTAGTTGTATCTTCCCCAGCCTTAATAACTACGTCATAATTAACAATGAAAACTTCTAAACTAAGGTCTAACGGTGTTTAAAATCATCCATCATCATTCAATTTGTCATAACATCAGTTCCTCACAAGACTACTTCGTTGGTCTATGTTCTAAAGTTGGTCACAATCGCCTGTGCTGACCATAGTCTTGGAATCTATCATCCGAACAGGCAAGGTTTTATTGGGTGCATCCATCATGAATTTCTCAGTAGCAGCCACGGTGTCTGGATTTGTACCCGGTTGTTGGTATTAGGATCTTCCTCCCTATTGCATGAAAAATAGCTGGATATGGATTAGCACCAGAAACAGTCACGAGCATCAATATTATGTTTACGCAGACCCTAATTCAAAAGCGATTTTCTCGTGGAATAACAATTGCAACTGTAAAACAAGCTGGTTTTCATATTAACAATGGATTGCAAAGTAACAAAATTAAACTACAAACAAAACAGTGAGACAAAATCACTTTTAAAAGTTGCTAAGCGGTGCTCGAAACTGTTCAACTCTGCCTTCGGGAATTATAGGCGTGATGTTATGTAATACAAATTGAACCAACTTATGTTCGCACTTTTGAAAGAATATGTTAGTCAGCACAAATATATACCCATTTTATCAATAGAAATGAGTTTATATTCAAAGTATCCATATGAATATAATAATTTAACTCCAATAGGTACCATCTGTTTTCAGATGAAAGAAAAAATGATATAAATCTTTAATAGACGTTATATCAAACGTTACGAGCAATTCTTGTCAGCATTTAGTGTATTCTGTAGATTTGTAGATCAATATGATGCAGATAAGAATTGTTTAGTTAGATATACAGTCATTACTGCCCAGAATTTGACCCTTAATAGCGACGCTATCGAATGGTGTAATAATACAGTGTGTTTTTTTTTCCAAAATCAACGGGTTCGATTCCTGGCTGGGAATACTGATTTTTCAAAAATCCAATGAAGCAGTTTTAGTTTTCATCAAAATCGGGCTCGAGTCTCCTTTTAGTATTTTTTGGCTATTCCTCAATATTTTTGGATGTGCCCATCCACGCCCAGTTGAAAAATTCAGCCTATAATATTTCCAACTTCCTAAAAACACACACTGTACCTTCATGGGACGTTACTGGGAACAAGTTTCTTCACTGAGAGGTAGTGGGCCGGAATCACACATCCACCGCGCGGCCCAATGTGAGATTAGAGATATCAATTTCCTACGGATTTTTGTTTCTTTACCATGCTGCTGTATAGTTGGACTACAGTATCTACTTCGTGAACATATAGAATTTCTATTTAGGAATTGAACAGTTCACATTTTGATACTTGTAAATATTTTTTTTATTATTATTGTAGATCTATTTGTAATTTGTAAATAATGTACAACATACTGAATTCAAATAAATTATTAATTCAAGAATTGAACAATAAGTTTAATTTCTGATTTTCGTTATTTGCCATTTGCAAGTTAGTATCAGATTGCATGTGTAGAGATAATTTCACCATGATTTAGACTAAACCATGGTGAACAACACACACATACAGTCTCTCTCAATTTTAGAGAGTTGAAACCGAAACGCCGCATGGGTCGCTAGTTTGTATAAAACACTTTTAAAATGTTAAGTTCTTATAAATAAGGAGTCCAACTTTATTCTTCAGTGACCACAACCGATCAGAATCTACTTAGATATTGCCACTAGGTCAGGCTACTCAATAATGCAAAATACTTGGCACGATCGGAAATGTAAAGTAGGTACTGAAGTATCGGTTACTGCCGTTGCCGTTGTTACCATATTTTTGAGGGCGGTTTCATAAAATTCAAGAATTGGCTGAGGAATACAAGCATAACACCACGCCTGTTATCCCCGAAGGATTTGGCTGAAGTGGACCTAATAGAATAGAATAGAATAGACATTTTTTATTTCAGACCGGAGTCCATAGGGTTAGTAACAATTTTACTTAACTTCTAGTGTTAGTAGGTTACAGACACATACAATTGTAATTCAGCGTGGAGCTGCATCCACCTCCGCAGCATCGGGGAATCCCATCGATCAGCAAATACACTGAGAATACTGTACACCCACACACATTTCTCCAGTCGTGTTTAAATCCCATGTAATAAGGGTGAGCCTATAATATTGCCTTCAACCGAGCACATATCCGGACTTCGAGGCTGCTACTAAGAAATTCCTCATGGAAAAACACAATAACACTGAGGAAAACATTACGGTTTCACAAACGGAGTAACGGACATTAACGTTGAGCTAAATGTTTCTTTCTACCTATAACCGTTTTCACATACTCCATCCATCGATTCTTTGGTCTTCCTTACTCCCAGCAATAGTTTCTGCGTAAAGTTACTTAGTTTGATGTACAGAATGCTTGGTTGACGGCTATGTGAAGGGTCTATTTACACCCTTAATATCCATTGAATTAAATTAATTTCTCATGTTGATGTTTTTTGTTTTTCAAAGGCAGCCCCTTTGCGTTGTACAACTGGTAATATCAGTGCTCTGTATTTTTATGGGGAGAATCTTAGCCTAGCACTGATAAAACTACAGGTTACTCTTAAATTAATGCTCTCAGTTTTCTCTACGAAACAACAGAAACATATTTATCTTTCAAATGATTTTCATGTTTTCGTTGAAACTATGTCATTTAGTTGATTGCAGAAAGGTCTGAAAGCTACGTACGTTTTCCATTTTCTAAAATGCATTTTTGTACTAGTTTTCGTAAAAGCACGCATGTCCGCGCTTCGTTTTAATTAACTGAATTCCAAAAACGGTGTTTTTGGAATTCAGTTAATTAGAAAACAACAGAAGTTTTATTTAAGTTTTTTTATAATTCTATATTCTGTTTTCTATAATTTCTGAATTTTTGTAAAAGCCAGAAAGCCTAAAATTGTCTGCTTTAAATAAAAAAAAATGCAACAGTCTTAATTAAATGTCAAAACAACAGTACACAGCACATAAATATTAAAATTCTATCTCACAAATAAAAAAGGCCGAAAACTGTGTGTTTCAGCAATTTCAGTTTAATAATTTCAACTGACGACAAATTCTTATTCTTATCACGTCCCCAAGTCTTTTGGGACTGTAACTACGGCTTACACCAAGAGTACGTAAGATTTTATCACAAAACTACTTCTGTTAAAAGTTAACAAGTTTTTACAGCTTCGTCTTGCAGCCAGTGGTTTAGAATATTAAACAGTCAATCTCCTTTCTCGCCAGTCTAAGCTTAACGTCGTGTAAGTTATTCCATCACAACTGCTCTTAAAACGATGAAGGTTAACATCGTGAGGAAACAGCCATATGGGGCCATTCATAAAATTACCTATAACGAATTTCATGATTTTTGAACCCCTCCCCTCCGTCCTAGTCACAGCTGGTCTCAATTGTGAGACTCGCCCCTCCCTAGTGTGCCGTCACATATTTGCAATTTTACATGTTCATAGTTGGAAATATTTTAAAGTTTTACGTTAATATTTCGTGTTATACTTACATTTGTTCGATTTTTTTAATGGGTCGTCACGAAATTTGGAACCCTTCCCACACTTTGTCACACTTCTTCAACCCCCTCCCCCCCCCCATTAATGTGTGTCGTAATTTATGGATAGCCTAAATGAAAAATTCTAAAACATGCTTGATATGATGTTTTTTTTTGCTTACGATGTTTTTTTCGCCGTTTTTATTAGTAGTAATGAAATAAATCACACAAAGAATACCTGGGTTCGAACCCACACCTTCACCACTGGGTTACCACTGCTGCCACACTTTTTGCCAATAGAGTCAATATTGGGTGATAGTATAGGTTTATAGGCTGTCTCGTTGGTCTAGTGGTCGCAATCGCGACTGCTGAGCATGAGGTCCTGTGTTCGATTCCCAGGTCGGGCAAATTGTTACTGGAATTTTCCATCAAAAATTTGTCAGTAGCAGCCACGGAGTATGGATTTGTGCCCAGTTGATGGCAAAAGGCTCGCCCCCTATTACGTGTGAATTAAAACATAACTGGCGAAATGTGTACTATTAGGTACACCTCTGCCTAACCCTTCGGGGATTACAGGAGTGATGTTATGTTATTGGTTTATTCTCGCATCAACCTTTTTACATGTAAGTCTAGGTGCTACAAGATGGAACCAAAAGTTTATTCGTAGGTACCCTAATGCATACTATACAGAAGAAACATAAGAGCTTTACTTTCAAACATATTGCAAGAATGATGAACAGTCTCACAGTTTTACGAGGCTTAAATCTGCATAGAAACAATTTATTCGTACAAAATCAGTTTTTAACAGCTCTCCTTACGTCAGCCTATCGGAATATATCTCCGCATTGTTTAATTGTTTAAGACTGGCATATGGAAAAGTAATTAAACATCGCAAGGCTATTAAATTGATTTAAAAGAAAGTTGTTATCTTTTACAGCTGTTCTAAATTATCGTTCTATAAAGAGCAAGGCTGGGTTAAGACTGCCTAAATCATGTTGATGGAAAAGGTTGGTGGGACTTAAATTGTACTATGTATTGTACTGAATATTTTTTATGAATGTATGTGTGTTTTTTTCGTATGTGGGTGTGGGTATACCTAATCTTACGAGGGTAGCAGACATGAAGTTATGTCATATTTAATTATTTGTAAAAAGTTTTTTTAATATATGGGTATATACAGTATGTTAGAAAATCCCCGTCCGATCCGAAAGGGGCACATCTATAGATATACCAATGACATTACCAAATAAAATAATAAACATAAAATATTCATGAAAGGAAACATATTTAATGAATTTTAAAATTCATGATTCTTGTGCCCTAATTACCGCCATTTTTTAACATATTTTATAATACACATAACTATAAGTAGAATGTTGTAAGTAGTAGTACTAGTAGTGTGTGTGTAAGTAAGTAGTAGTGTAGTTTGTAAGTACATTGTTACTCAAGCCATGAGTCTTTTTGCTTGAATTAAATGATTAAAATAAATTAATTATAGGATATATAATTATGCAGTAATGCAATGCAAGTAATTTATAGTTCATCGGTGAAGGCGTTGGACTGATGAACGTAAAGTTGTGTCAAGTCGCAGTTGTTATTTTCCAACTTGATACAAGTTTTTATAGCTTAGTATAAATTAAAACTTTCAATAGGAAACTTTTGTGTTGTAATTATTTTTTATACGAAAAGTGTAACGCCGAAGAGACAATTGTTATAATTTAAATACTATCATTTACTTAGCTTAAATATTAAAAATAAGTAGATGTAATAAATACCTTTTACGTGTCCAAAACCAGAACGATCGTTTGTCAAACTAAACTTTCTGACTTTCAAACCAGTTTTCTTTTTGATGTTTATTTGACGAGCAAAACTTTGATTCAAATATTACTTTAAGTTCACATTAGTAACACTCTATATCACACCTGAACTTATTAATTCGAATTATTTTCAAAAATTTTCTTTAATAATAATTTGATACTCCAAATAAAATCACTATTATCCTTTCAACAATCACTAAAACAATCACAAAGCACTGAAAATCTTTTTCTCAATTTGTTTTATATGCTTTCGTCGTGAAACTTTCAGTGGCCGTCACATTCGCACCGCGATGCGTCGTCACCGACGCTCAGCTATCGCGCGACTGAAAGCTGAAAGCTGTAACCGAAACTTGTTTACATGACTTTACGATCATATTTATGTATTTTAAATGTATTTTTGTATTCATTGTGAATGTTTTTGTGCAAATATTTGTTAAATGGGATGGTGCTTACTTCCGTTTTTATGTTTCTTTTTATTTTAAGGGTAGTGGAAAGTTCGTTGTTTTTCTTAGTTGATTATATTCAACTAAGAAAAAGGACACACACAGGGATTTTACTTATTCTTTACTATTTTACTTTTTTACTGTCGTATAAGAGTGTAATTGAACCGTTCGTTCTGGATGTGATTTGGGAATCTTTGCCGCTCGTTACGGATAATCTAACAACCAGTCTTACCAAGGGGTATCGTGTTAAACAGTAACTGGGTCGGTTAGGTCAGATAGGCAATCGGTCCATGTAAAATGCTGGTATTCAGAGGCCTCCGGTTAGACTGGAAGTCAACCCTCACATAGTTCGGAAAAGGCAGGCAGGTGCAAATAAGAATATAATGTATTGAGATATTAATCATTTCTAATTTGGATAGATGTTGTATTCCTGTATTGTCGGGCCGGTGTCCGCAATTCCAAAGTGCGTATTTGGATAGATAACTCCGAGGATAATCATCAATCAACCCCTCTATTGGAGCCTCAGCGTGGGCCTAGGACGGCCACGAGGTGAACCGATGAACTGATGAAGGTTGCGGGAATGCCCTGTATGAACATGGGAAGCGGAAGACCGGGGCGCAGTCCAGCAGAAGCTTTCGTTCTACTGATTGATAGACAATACTTCATGACACATTTCTTCCTTAAGTCTTCACAATTACCCTTATAAAGATTTCAATGTAGGAGCTACCGTGCTCACTGACTGTCGACCACTTTCAACTTAAAGTAAGTTGTAAGTCAGAACTTTTTATCGTATCACTTTCACAAGATTTAAAACATCGATATACCTATAACCATCTGTGGGTGTCAACGCTTTAACTTTTAAAGGAAGTTTTGATGGTTTATGCTCTTTATTTCGTTGGAAGTATCTTACCAGC
The DNA here is from genome assembly GCA_963082995.1 of Noctua comes. NCBI lineage: Eukaryota > Metazoa > Arthropoda > Insecta > Lepidoptera > Noctuidae > Noctua > Noctua comes. The sequence continues at coordinate 1,614,156 of OY720269.1, forward strand.
GTGACACTTTAACGACATGTCAGATAATATCATTACGCCTGTTTGTGGTCCTTTGCGTATACAGACTCTCAGCATGTTGAAAGTACAACAGCGCGCTTTAATTTAGAATTAGTTCATATAGTCCGAAAACGGGCATTATTACATGTATGGAATGGAACCTAAATTTATTATGATAAGTAGGTGCCTACTGTGCCTAGTTACATATTCTTATTGACAAGACCTCAATAATTCTCCAAATCAAACACAGAAATATTTAAGCACATGGTTCACATGACCGCAATAGAATTTTCAACTTGACGATATTCAATAGAAATGTGAGATTTCAAGGTTATTGAACCAAACAGGGAGGTATAGTAGACCAATACCTCAGTGGACGATTAAATTCTTCTCTTTGTGTATCGATTGAAAAAAGTTGGAATTATGTTTGGACCAAAATTCAGCTACGAGAACTCCGCTTACTGATGCAGTCTAAGGTCATCAATTAAGTACAGAAGGCAGGTGGGCGGTGCTAGATGGAAGGTGGGCTTCACTATAGGACTGACTATAGGGTGAAGCATACGCACTTGATCCGAGCCGTGCATGAACCCGCATCTGTGGAGATTCTCTTTGATCGGGTTACTTGGTTAAAACACTATTTAGAGATCAGATTAAGATGATTTATGTTTTAAGTTATCCTACTTTCATTAAAATCGAGCCTTTGCGTTTACTTTGTAATTTTCGCAGTTTTGATTGTTTCTTTTTCAATATTCTTTTTTCAAAAGGCCTATCTACCAACTATGAAGAACTCCTTATCTGGTCTGTTCTAACCGTTTATCAAGTCCGTTGACACCTTTCTGGGCATTCAGGTTATATTTCATTCCGCAATTTCCGTTAAAGTCAAAGTTATGTGGTCAAGAATGTTGGGACAGAGGGTGCTATGTGCTATATTACAGACATGATAGTAGCAAATATTGTGATTTATGACGATTATCGAAGTATCCAAGACCACTGGTAGCAGCTTTTTATTTTTCACAGCGAGGTTACCACAATACTAACCACGCTTACTAAGCTTACGGCTGTATTTATAACACTAGACGTCCCATAATTAAAAGCGTAAATTAAAGAGCTCTGTTAGCTTTGTAACGCATTCCGCCTAAATAACACGTACACGTGTTAATATTAAGGTATTACATTTAGATGTAGCATAGTGTTAGCGAACATGATCATTGGGTTAAAATAAAGAGGCGACACTTAGCGTAAGCTTACACTGAGGTCGTCAAAATCAGTTTATTTGGCATGTTTTTTTTTATTTAACAGATCGAAAAATAATTTGGCTGTAAGTATGATATTTAACTTATAAGGACATCGTGGCTAAATAACAGCCGCTCGGGTCGATCTTAATGTTAGCCGCGCTTGCCTAGGTTGGTCCGTGGATGGGCGACCACCCATTACACAAGGAGTTTCCTCCGTGCCTCGGAAAGCACGTTAGACTGGAAGCCGACCCCAACATAGCATAACATGGGATAAGGCTAGGCAGATAATGAAGTGTGATAATAACATAGTATTGCACTTACAGCTAATTTCACCAATGAAACTGAACGCCATCATGGATGCACATTTTATTCGCGTACAATGGCTGGCTGTCAATGTCCAATATTCCACAAATATGATGACACTGACAATCTGACAGCTCTAGAACGCAGTTAAAATTGTCGTTCGGGTTTGTTGGCGGAATTCGTCCTTTTGTGTTCTTCAGAAATTCCGATATGTCAGTCGACTGCAGTTTAAATTGTCGTATGAAGTGGATCTTCTAAATAAGTTGTTTGTTCATGCTTTACCCATATAGATGAAATTCGATCCTTTGTGTTACATCAATGAAAGGGTGAAACGCTTGACTTTGAGTTCTCAGCAACAGACCATTCGAAATCTATTATATTGGGAGAAAGTGCCTATTACTTAAGATGAAAAGGAAAGATTACAAATACGTTACATCATTTATGTGAACTTTCTGAGAACATTTTTGCCACCTGATCCTCGCGTAGGTGTGTATTGAACGACTGTCGCGAAAATTGTCAGTTGTATTCACGGAGTTTGGTTTTGTGACCGGAGAGAGAGATGTGTTGACGTAGATGCGACGGAAGGAGTATGTGAGGATCGTAGCAGGTGCCGTTCTGTAGTTGCTGCTAACCCCCATGGGGAAAAAGCGTGAGATTACGCATGGTTATGTGATCGATTCCTGAAGGTCAAAAGAACCGCATGGCAAAGGATTTTTCATTCATATTTAGACGTGGTGTGCATACCAGAGCAATGATAAATTGACTAGATCGGAATGTCAAGGGTAGGTCCCTATTTAAAAATACAACTTAAGAACCTCTAGAATTCTAGCTGTTGCAAGTGTCAAAATCTTGAATAACTCACATTCGACCAAAAAAAAATATAAATAAATCAAAATCAAATCTGAATATAAACTTATCGGCTTACTAAGTTCCCACTGCTGAGACATATGTACCTAGGCTACGTAGTCAGGGGGAGTCCACCAAGTGTGCCCAGTGCACGTTGGGTGTTGGTTCTAGGACAAATGTCTGTTCCTGCAGGGGGTAGCCTGAAATTGCAGAACGCCGCCACCTGCTACCATCCTTTCACCTCGTGCCCTTCTATTGTCTGGTTCGTGGTCATTGATATTTTTTTTTGTTTAAATTTTCGTTTCTTTTCGTTTATAGCATAATTCATTTTTACATTGTATCGAAAACTCATTAAAAACTAACACAACACGGCTTTTGAGGTAATAATAAAATACGTCACGTTTCCTTGAGGTTACCATCGCTTTGTCTGAACCCGTTTTATTACTTGTTCTGACTAAGATGTTGATGAGTTACTAAGAAGACCCGCAACTTTTAAAATAATACATTTTTCTCTTTCAGTCTAGCAGTGTCGGGATCATTACTTTCCTGTTTTTGTTAGATTTTTCAAACTAAAAAAGATATAAATGATATCTTTGTCGCCCGTGTTTTAGTTTTCTTGTGATTTTTCTGATGTAATAATGTTCAATTGTTTTTATCTTCAGAGATTTTGTAGAAAAAATGAGACCCGGACTTTTGGGAAAAAAATACAGTGTGATTCTTTCGTAAATAACTATGAAGTAATAAACCATTAAAAAATCACGCCTGTTCTCCCCGAAGGGCTCAGCAGAGTATACCTACTACAGTACCCCATGTCGCCAGTAAGCTTTAAATCTCATGGACTAGAAAGTAAGCTACTGCTATCAATCGGGCAAAAATCCAGATTCTGTGCTGATTTGAGAATGAATGATGAATTGAGAATTCCTTACCCCAAAACCACTTTGCCAGCCATGGGAATCAAACCCAGGACCTCATGCTCAGCAGTAGCACTCGTGACCACAAGAGAGCACTACGAGGCAGTTTTAAAAACTTGCAATCTTTTAGAGCGTCACTATCTAGGTACTTAAGATTCCTATTACTCTTTTTCACCGCAATATCTAAGTTTTAAACCTGCTATTGGCATTCAAGATTTCAATTCACCCAGTAAATTGTTCCGAAAAGCACATCCCTATCTGACGTACAACATTGCCAATTCCGTTGGATTTTAAAACGAGACCAAATCGAGATCTAAGCGAGAAATGTGTACCAGAATAAGAAATTTTGTAGTAATCTTCATCCAAAACAAGTTATAAAGTAAGGTAAGTAGAGCTGTTATTTATCTTGTTCTATCAGGACTCCCTATGTGGCTCTTGTAATGAGGGTTTTAGGTACTCTCAGGTCCTACTTCATACTTTGTCAAGTAACTGATAAGATGTTCATTTGAAAATTCACGTCACTTCAACCGCAACTTTTAAAATTGTGAATTCAAGCTCATGTCAAGGTTTTTAAAATGATTATTAACTCTTCTTTTTCGTGTCACTGACATGGCAGTATCATAAATTTTGTTGGCCCAAAATTTCGCCACTTCCATGGTGTCAGCAGTGGCAGTTGACTGCTGCTGCCATGGAACGTAACTTTAACTGAGAAATCACGTTAACTGTTTGAAATGCGCCAGGGCAAGATAAGAGGTGGAACGTAATTAGATAGAGATTTTTTCTTTTTAAATTTGCATGCCTGTTTAGTTAAAAATTAACACATTATGTAATTTTGTTGCACGTATTAAATTGTAAGCTCACATCGCATTGTTTTTGGATGTGAAAAATGTAGTTGGTTATACATATAAAAAAAAGTTTGAGTTTGAGTAAATAAACTCAAACTTTTTTTTTTTTTACTCACTTCCTAGCTGTAATTCTGTGTAAAATTGTAATGTTTAACCGTTTGTTTTCCCAAAGATGTAAATAAAATTGTTTGCGACATAGCTCAACATTCACACCCTACATCAATATTGAACTAGACTTTAATCTCATATATTGCATTTATTAGGAAAGACTCGTCGCGATGCTTGCCTAAGTCTTGCATTGGACTTATTTTGGCAGAAATTATAATAAGCAGCAACCAATCCCGCGGGTCTTTCAAACAATTCGAATGAAAACCTGAATAGCTTATTATTACCGATGCTTCGTGCATTATTGCACTAAACGGACTCTTATTAAACTCAAATCTTTTTTCTAAATCTAATTTCTCTTTTCAATGGACAGACAGACCTAACCCTCCAGGGGCCTAATTAGTGCAACCTACGTGCACGCACTAAATTAGTGCAACCTACGTGCACGCACTAAATCCAAGCTTCGATTTCAAGGTCAGGCAGTTCATTTCTCGTTTTCTCTTATACAAATTTCGGCACTTTTGCGCTTTGAGCCGAGTGATAAACTCAGCCCTTTGTCACGTGGAATTAGGGTTACCATCCGGATTTGTCCGGATAAGTTTGACTTTTTGGGCCAACACTTCCGGATTTGTCCGGCTTTGTCATTTGTCCGGAAGTATCAACTTACTAAAAAGAAAGGTAAATGATTTCTGCAAAAACAACGAGAAATAAATAAAATGTTCAGATTTCGTTATTGGAAACGTCTGGCTTTTCTATCAGTACATACGGCGACACATCAAGCTATACATATCCAGTATAACCTAACCTCGCTTTGTTTGAGCTTCCCGTACAATGAGAGATCAGCTTTATTGGGTTTCTCATAGCTATGAGAAACCAAATCGTCTTGCGTACTTTTAAAAATTCCAAAATGGACACCTTACGTGGAACCTCATTCGCTGTCAGACAAAACGAAACAAGTCTTCTTTAGGGATAACTTCAGTGATAATATGATCTCAAAGCAAGATAGGTTTAGAGTATCAAAATCCTAATAATAATCTAAGTGTCCGCAACTTTCTATTATTAAACAGTGCAGTTATTGGTCGTTATACTGTCTGACTTTGTATGTTAAGCAGTCCTTAATACACAGGTAAATTATATTGCTAGTTTTCTATGATGGCCGTCTTCACTAACAGATAGCGATCCCTAAAAGTATGCCTAAACATTATTTGACTGTTAGAATTTCAATTTCGCTGAGCCGAGAATTTTATTTAAAAACCGACAGTGGGATTATATATAAGATCTAGAGTCGGGTTTTGTCCGGCATTTTGCTGCCGAGGTACACACAAATTCATCTTTTTAGGGTTCCGTACCCGAAGGGCAACCAACGGGACCCTATTACTAAGCCACCACGGTCGGTCCGTCCGTCCGTCTGTCTGTCAGCGGGCTTTACCTATCTCATGATCCGTCATAGGTATTCAGTTGAAATTTTCACAGAATGTGTAATTCTGTTGCCGCTATAACAATAAATAATAAAAATTAAAGGGGGCTCCCCTACTACGCTGGTACGGAACCCTAAATGCGCGAGTCCGACTCGCACTTGGCCGGTTTTTTTTTGTTGTTTATTTAAGCGTTTTATTTATCGATTTGGTGCCAAATAAACATCCACCTTCCTTCCTTTCCTCCCTCGTTCTGTCACCCGCTGTTACTGGAAACAAGCATACAAGTATTGAAGTGTTCTTAACTTTTTATTATTAAAGAAATACAATTTACACTGTCTGAATTCGTATACATACAAAGAGTCTATAATCTAAGAGTCTTCTTCTTTGTGTTAATGTCTAGGGTGAAAGCGACACGAATACAAATGGAATAGAATGTGTTTAGTGTGCACATTAACTCAAGGAGACGTAACATTACTATGCACGTGTCTCCACTCCATTAGGGATCCAGTCTGATGGAAACTAATTACATCAATTTACGACGTAATTAAGTGATAGATATTGTTGTTTTATTTATATCTATGTTTTGCCCGCGGCTTCGCTCGCTTTATAGTCGGAAATTAACCCATAGATATGTTTTTAATATAGATGCCAGGAATAACGTAGCTTACGATTAGTGGAAGAATTTTTGGAATCGGATACAAAGAAGATGGTTTCAATGTCAATGTGTGTAGTGACAATACGAAGTATGTTCTCATTTTATAATTAACACATTTGACCTGTTTTTTGTTTAATAAATCCTTTCCATCAACCGTATAGTATTATAACGAGTAATTTTGCATAAATTACGATATCTTAACTTCGGAGATGTCACCAAAGTAAAACGATTCACAAATACCTCAAGACTTAGGCTTTTGGAGAGTCAGTAAAGCAGATTCTATCTCAACGAACGGACTAAGGTATTGTCTAGCTGTATGATCCTTTTTCAGTATTATGATAAACAAAAACCGAGACTATAATTTCGTAGTTCATGCTGAGACGGCAGAAAAATAAGTTTTAAACTTAACCGGGATTAAGCGTTATCACCGCTAGGCGCAGGGTTATAATAAAGTACCCTGGTTTACCTTTTCAGGTAGTAAATTCTTAGGTTAATATTATATGAAAATTTTAAGGATCTGCACTCATTTATACTTAATTAAATGAACTCGGTGACACGTGAAACTGTAAATTATTGACGTTATCAGGTCGACAGTTATGTCGGTCAGTGTGGCCTGCCGGTAGGGTTTATGATAACTCTCTTCAGTCGATATCAGACGATCCATTTTTTGTTCATTTATGTATTTCACTCGAAGTGAAAATTGAAATGTGTAAACATAAAATTATTTCATAACTGAACCGATACATCGATGTTGGATTACGGCACTCGACACATTGCAGTCACTCATCCACCGAATGAACGAAAAATTAAATCTAAGTTGCAGATGTAGCCTCATTCCTATGTTATTTTGTCGGTATTGAGTAAACTTGTACTGAAACAAAAAGAAAAGTTACTTGAGTGAACCATTCACTGTAGTGCACTGTCTGATATGATCCTAACAAAGTACAGCTCTCAGGTCATCAGGGTAGATAAGCCGGTAGCCAGAAATATAGTGGCGCAGTGTTTGGCATGTTTCATGTTTAGCTATAAAAGTTACTATGATGTTTAGCAGAGAGGTAGCATTGTGTAGTCGACCTGGTATACCTTTATAACTTTTGACAAAAACTTCATTAAGGTTGACAGTATCTAACTGTCACGTTATTCTTGAAGACAAAACGAACCTTTAAGTTTTATGAAGGGCAATTAACATTCAGCCTTTATGTGGTAAAGCAATTTGACATTAATTATTCTAAATTAAACAAAATTAGAAAAACTAAAATTTTATCAACCTAGGGTTATTTAAAATCAGTCACAAACGTATCCAAAAACCACGCCTGTTTTCCGCGATGGGGCAAGCAGAGGTGATAAGATGCTAGGTCAACATCTACTTACTACCTAATAATGATGGCTTAAGTTCTGGTAGGTAATTAGGTGAACTAAACCCTAAATATATATGATATGACGATTATTATGAGTCTATCAAAACCTTGGTATAGTGCTAATGAGGTCTCGTACATGAGTACTGACGAGCACAGAACTATTCAGTTGGGAGTGAAATATCTTGATTAATATTATAAAATGAAAGTGAGTATATCAGTTTGTTAAGTTTAATAAGCATATGGACAATGATCTGGGTTAAGATTTAGGATTCATTTAATTCCCGGTAGGACATTTCGCCAATAGTGGAGAGATTTGGAAGAGACCCACACTCAGCAATGGGTGGCCAGAGGTTGAAGAACAAAGAGAGGACATTTCCTTGGGATAATTTTCGATGTCCACGTGACCCTGGGCAAAAAAAAAGTTCAGGGTATAAACAGACCCATCACATTGACGCCAACTAGCTTTCAAAGCAGGTAACATTAAGCAAAAGCAAAAGTTATTGCTGCGAAACGACTTTAGACTTGGCGTCAAAAATGCATGCAAAGTAACACATGCAAAACATTGTGCTTATACCTGCATATAACGGTACAAGAGTCATAGCGAAGTTCAGTCATACCTAACATTCATTATGTCTTTGTAAAAAAGGTAAAAAAATAAACTTTGACCTTCAATATTTCCAGCCCCAGAAGATACGTATAGTCAAGTACATCAAAAAATATCACAATGCCTTAAGAACAAAGACTTTCGACTTCCTTTAGTGTCTCTTTACACTTGTTATATTTCTATTAGAAACACGATTCATCTTTCTGTCATTTACCAACATTAAACTGTACTTCGGTACTGGAATATTCCATTAGTATTAAAATTCCAATCAATCACCTTCGGAAACTAGAATGAGGACAAAAATATTCACTTAACTTCCGAGTTTCCTTACAAGCAAGGCAGGTATGTTTGTGATCTATCATATAAGACAAGACTAATGATGACAGGTATTCCACATAAAAATGAAAAGCCACATCTAGCTGCACAATACACTCATGTCGATATTTCTATTCAATGTTGGTAAATAAAGAATAAAATAAATAAAAAGGTGAAATGACTATCTTTAGCAAAGATTCTCATAAAATCATCCATGCCACGTGGAGAATGCCAATAAAATACTTTTTTTTTATTTATTTACCAAAAAAAGGTGAGGATATCCAAAGTCGCATACACAGAGTCAAATTACAAAAGACTATTTTTCCGCCTACACGTTCAAACAATTGAGGCGATCGTCAGCTCATTTCCTGCCTTAAAGTAAGCTTATTAAACGCCCTTTTCCTTATTTTTCCCTTAAATTCACGAAATGGAGGCAAAGTAGATTGGAATATTTTGTTTTTTTTGTTTAATTTTCCTAGCAAGGCGCTGGCATCGGAATTGAATGAGTATTGAATTGAAAATAGAGGGGGAAAGCACTTTTGTACAAAAAGAGGGTTTTGTTGCATTTTTAACTCGCGAAAAATTGAAAATCACTGAAATCGTTTATTAAAGAGAGCACGTCTATGAAACAGCTGCCGGGAGAATATGGTAAGAAACGTCATAAGCAGATAAAAGGCAGAATAAGAGAACAATTCTGTAATTTTACCAGCCTTCTGTACCTTATTTATGTAAATAAAAGTTTTTTTTATTTTATTTTTTGAAGCAAAATCTTTCGAAAAGGTTTAGACTGACGATACTATTATTTTTTTATGTCTGTCATGTTTGCGTGGAACCAACGTATTTTGGTTAAATTCAATTCATGCCACGTACAGAAAAAGCCGGAATCTTTTATGTTTTTCAGAAGTTAATTTTCCAGGAAGTTTTTTCACGAAAAGTTATTTTACCGAAGGCACTAAAAAGATCTCTTGCTATTTAGATCCCTTTAATTTATTTTGGTAAAAAAACGAACTCAAAAGTTGTAAATAAGTAGTACTTCCTGTCTTAAAAATCATGTTCTTAAATCATGCAATGCGGTCGGAAGCAAACTGGCAAAAACGTCACAGGTTTCGATTTCGGCATAAGAAACCCCACATAAATACAAACATATTATTATCGAAATACAAAGATAAGTAGATACCCGTGAAAAACATAACCCTGTCTTTGCCGTCGCGTAGTCGGGTAAAAAGACATTTAGAGGCTTTTCTCGGTGTCTGTACCTCCATTACTAGGTCTGCAAACATATCACGGCGAGTTTATGGTGATGAGCCCTACGATTGTTTCCAGCCAATACCTTTTATTGACAACGTACTAAAATATTTACGAGCTACGTGCCTTCATAGAAACATATTATGTAATCACGTCGAGATTGATATGAAAGGTCAATCTGGCAGACGAGAAACCTACGTCAAAAATAAATTGAATATTTGTACAAGATTATGTTATCTTAGTCACTGATAGGCCCACGGCGATACAGTAAAGGACTCTTCTTACACAGAAGAGGTGGTGGTCCATGTAATAGCTATAATTCAGCATGATTATTTTGCAAGGTTTGGGTCATTGTCAAGGTCAATTTTTTTTTTTTTTTTTTTTTTTTTTTTTTTTTTTTTTCTGGCAAAACATATCAATATTTAATTTAGAAACCGATAACCATCACCTCTGTCAATGGCGTCCTGCATCCAACTCTTACCTGCTACTCTGATGAGGTCGTCGCCCAACCGGACCCTTGGCCTGCCTACGATCCTACAGCGAATTGTCTCCCCCATTCCCCCATTCCTTCCAGTTTTCTCGATGCTGCGCCTCTTTTCCCTTAGTAACGAGGAAGCCTTTCAAGGCGTCCCGCCATCTTCTTCTCCTCCACACACATACAAAATCAAATTAAGTAACTAATCTTAAGACCGTGGAGAGACCTACACTCAGAATTGAGTGGCTCGGAAACGAGTCCTTAGGAACCATTCCGGTTCCTCCGGAAATGGCAGTAAGACTTTTGCCCAGGAGTGGGACAGTTAAGGCAAAAAAAAATGTGTGTGACTTCAGTCCATTAATATCTTACCTTAAAATAAATCGACGACCCTGAACGTTTTGACGTGGAGAGCCCGAATTCGCTGTAGGAAAACCGCAAAATGTGATTTTTCACCCCAAAAACAAAAAGTCGTTTTCCAGCAATAATTTTTGCATAGTTACTTAGTTTGATGTACAGAATGCTTGGTCGATGTCTTCGTGAAGGGTCTGTTTACACCTTGTATACAGTTGTCCCATTGAAATACAGGTACCTAATCACCTGCAACCCGGTAGTTTGGAAGCTGACCCCAGTTGGGAAAAACAAGGCAGATATGTAATTTAGTTTTAGTCTAGTAATAGTGAAAACGGACGTTTTCTTGGAAAAGAATAGGAATCGATATCTCTATGTTGAATGTAGAACATTGTATCTATCTATTATCTCACTAAAAAACTCAATGTTCACTTAAAAGCTGACGCAGTAGTTAGTGTTTCATACAGAAAATTATGATTTAATAGAAACATTAAAAAAAGTAAACAGTTTGTTTATGCAGTGTCAATACAAGTTATCTTAGCTACGTCGAACCACCGTTGTTACGGAATTTCCTTCGTTTTTCGCTCATTAAAACTGACATCATTCAGTGAAAGCTTTTGTTAAAATAGTGAATGACGTTGAATGCAAAGGCAAACGCGAAGAAACGCGACTGTTCTTCTTTTGTTTTTAATGCAAAGCAAGACATATTGAGATCTACTTTATTTCTGTCGAGCATTCTGCTCAAAAAAAAATAGTGCTCGGTGGGATATCTCATGGGCAAAAATTATAAACGTCTTTACAAAATTTCGTCTCCTACTTTTAGGGGATAAATTTTCGAAATTTTCTATAAAAAGTCAAGGAACTTTTTTTGTAAAATTTCAAGCTTCTAGACTCAGCAGTTTAGGTTGTGAAAGAATAAATTTTAAAATTGTGCGAAAAAGTGCATTTTATTGTGCAATTCAAAAAAGAACTCACAAATACATACACCATGATTGTGAGAAATTTGCACTCCTCAGAAGTACCTACGTAATTTAACTACAAAGTAGTTACACCGATAAAGCTGGAACTGTAAACATTACAGTAAAAAAACAATGGATTTATTACGTAAACATGCATTAAAAGTTACCTATTATATCGTAAATCTGTAGGGAGCTGTGTTTGCCTGCAACAGTATTTATTAAAATTTAATTTGGTCCATTAGGAATGAAGGAGTCTTAATTGTTTGTTTTGTCGAAGTTGGAATGCGAAACGGTGTTTTCTGAAGCGCAGTTGAGGCGGATTGTTAACAAATAAAAAGGGTTTTTGCAAGGTTTTAAGGGAATGTATTTCATCATCAGTTTGTTTTCCTTTTGAGCCGAATCTGGTGAGGAACGAGGTAAGTAGGTACCTAAACAGAACAACAGGTAACAGTAAACATGGTAAATATCCCGTTAGTATTAATAGTAAAGTAGGTACCTATTCATTTAATGCCTATTTCTATGTTAAAACATATTTGCAATCTTCTATAAAAGCTAGTAGCAGGAATAGTAAGTTATTCCAGTTTATTTTTAAAGAAAAACATTAAAGTCATGATAACCATACATGATAGCCATATTTTACATAGTACGTTTGATGCATTATAAACAAGAAGCATTTAATGGAGTATACCTACAGTTTGGAATTCTTAAAAGGTTTTTATCCCTATGTTATCCTAGAAGTCGTTTATGTTTGAAAGTGGAATGTTAAGCGGAGGAACATTTATCATACATAAGTACCAAACTATTACGATTTAGAAGCTTTTTCATGTCGGTGGTTCTTTGTTCATCGACTTTGATTGTAAATTATTGTTCATGGTTCGTTTAGCAAGTCCATTTATAACTTTAAACATTTATTATAACTAAAAAAAAATATTACTTCAGTAAGTTCAAGTTCCTTCGTGGGTGGGTACTTTACTACGTTCTCAAGTGCATGTTTAGAAGCTGTACGATTGATTTTGAACTCAAATTAAGCTCCTGTTCATAAAATAAAAGAGAATAAAATTTGAGTTTCAACAAGACGGCGCCTCATGCCAAACAGGCCGTATACCATTAAATTTACTCAAAGCGATCAGTTGCGGTGGCCACATGCGTGAAACTATTAATATTCAAACTAAAGTATCAGTCAAATTAAGAGAATTTTATGGATATTTAAGACATTTTTCAGGGTTTTATTTTAATTTAAAGTTCTCTACCTCTAAAAAGATCCACCTCTACAAAACTTACACGTTTTCGTTACATCCTGCATTTGGTTCGTCCACGTTCTTTAAAATAATCCTAATCTAACCTACCACTATTTGTTCTTCGCAGCTTCATGCCAAATGCATACCTACAGTGTGAACTGAGCTTAAACAATCAATTATCGCATAGTTGGATTGTACCAGGGCGCCAGAGTCTCTAGAGAGAGAACTCGCTCGTGATTGCAGCATTATATTCAGAAATTGTTTCCACCACGTTCTGTTTTGTTTAAACAAAGATTATTTTCAAACTTCTGCTTTGATTGTAAAAGTTGGGTGCAAAGCTGATAGTTTATTCATATATTCATCATTGTGAGGCTATCTAGGGTGATTCATTGATATATGCAGGTTAGAATGCTAAAATCTGAAACCTACACTGAAGAAGATAACGAGCCCTAAGGAGTGGTTCCTCGTACTGATGCGTTTCAATTTTTCTCGTTTATTTTTCAATCTCTTTTTCTAGGACTCAATGTAACGCACTCAAAACATTGTGCATTGAATAGTTCGGAGGTCGTGAAAGTATTTAAAGTAAAGATAACATTCAAAACTTTAATTAAAAAAAACTTCTGAAAAAGTTGGAACTTTTACGCCCAATATCTCTGTAACCAGAAGGTTCCCAGGTATGGTCTACATCAGTAGCAAAGGGTGAATTTTGTAAGATACCTCTTACAAAATTGACCCTTCGCTACTGATGTAGACCGTAGCCGGAGTACATATATTTACTGTATAGTATATTATTGGCTATAGAATACTGACTGTGCCATTTTTCAAAGAGAAGCCGGTAGGAATCGGGTTGTATGGAACCTTCGCCACTGGTCTACATTCTAGACCATACCTGGGAACCTTTTGGCCATTGCGATCATTTTCTTGTTCTAGACTCTAGAAAAAGAAAATTATCGCAATCACGGGAAAAACAAGTGGCTTTCGGCTTCGTTAAGGGTTCTTTTACACCCTTTATAGTGTCTATTCACTACCCAGTTACTGGATAATATGTTACCGCTAGGTAAGACTGATTGTCAGACTTTTGGGCCTCTGACAAAAGGCAAGTTACCACAAACCTGCCTTTCTCTAAATAACTTTAAACCATAAAATGTTGGTGGTTAAGTTCAAAATCGAATGAGAAAATTTGACAGTTTGTAGTGACTTGATGCGCTGGCGATTGTACATTGTGCCCAGCTTAAACCAAAGAACATGTAGGTGTCGTACACGAACATCTAATGCGATTACCTGGGATTTAGTAAATTACGTTCTCTTAGAAAAAGTATTTTAAAACAAAATTAAATAAGGTGAGCTCTTTCCATCTTTGACTTTGGCTTTGACTTCCATCGTGTCAACATAAAACCGTCGTCACCTAAAAAAGAGGCTTAAACGAAAAGTGATCTCGTAAGCAGATGTAAAGTGCTATATTTCTCCAATAACAGGTTTTAGCTTTCATTCAAGACGAACTTCATAATATCGGCTCTTACATACATATTTATCTAGATTACTGACTTTATCTAGGTAAACGTGAGAATCATGAAATTTGCATTATAATGTTACGAGTGCCAATAGAAAATGACTAAAGAAAAATTTGATTCGGAAACGTCACCTCCAAACCCCGAAAATTGTTTCTAAAGTGACCATTTAATTTGAATAATTGTATTATAATGCTTTTAGAATAACTTACCAACTTATCATTCCATACGTGAAGATAATAATGATACTTACTTATATATACTCTGGCAACACTAACGTCTAATAAACGTCTTGGAAATCGATTTATCAAATTTTCTGAAATTTTAATAGTAAAACAATATACTGGAAATTTTGAACCATATCACAGTTTTATAACAGCATTAATATCACAAAAATACAAGAACCCACTCCAAAATGAAAATAAAAACAAATAAATACGCATGCAAAAATCACAATTCATCTGACATAATCTGTCAGTCATATTAAAAGAGAAAATGAAAAGCAACTGAAGATGTAACATGTTGACCAGAGCTGCATCAAAACGCGCACGCCTACCGCCTCCGGACCCGTCACTCAGCTCCGCCTCGCCGCCGCCGGAATCCAGCCCCATCGTGAGTGCTGTGACACCGGCAGTGGCAGTTGCGTCGAGCTCGAGCGACGAGTATTTCTCTCCGCCGACAACGCCACCACCTGTTCGTCGACGGGGAGGACGCCGGCCGCCGGACGGTTTAGGACCTCGAGGCCCACTGGCCTCTGATAGGGTCCCAGCTCCCGGCGGGAGTGTGCAGCGCATGCGATGGACACAATCCATCAATGCAAATGTCATGCGCGCATACTATGGGGCTACAGAGGGGGGAAACAACCTGACCGCGTACCGTGTTCGGATGCTCTCTCTGTTTCAGGTGCTTGAGCCAGCTGTCAACGTGTCGGCACAACGACTATCGGATCAGGTGCGAGTCATCCAGCGTAATCGTATGTTGGATGACACCGTACTTGATCGCTTGCGGATTGAAATGCAGAGTAGCCATGTCATTGCCACGCCGTCGCAGGCTGTGGTTCCACCACAGTCTACCTTAATATCAAATCGCGATAACGACGTGAGTAGTGACATGGTTACTAATGTAAGTACCCAGTGCAATGAGGAAATGAGGAGTGCTTTGGAGGGTGCGATTCGAGAATATCGGTTCATGCAACCCGACCTTAGACCACGCATACCTCGTTTGCCCATGCATAACAAAAATAGGGCGCTGGTGGCTGTTCTGGATTCGCAGTTGTCAAACTATTTTGACAACTGTGAAGACCTCACCGATGCTCACTCAGTCCTGTATTGTGCGGCTGTAGCGGCATGTCGTGTAGCTCATGTCAAATTTTCTGATGACAGAGCTACACGACCTAAACCAGCCGTACCAGCATGGCAGTACAGGATTGAACGGCGTATTGGTGAGGCCAGAGCACTCATCGGCAAACTGATCTGCTTCAGGGAGGGCAATACTCGTCCTAGAGTGATGCGTTTTGTGCGGCGGGCATTCTCGGGGACTGATATTAGTCCTCGAGACTACATGTCCGGTGTCACAGAGCGCATCGACTTCCTGAAGCAGAAAGTGTATGCATGGGCAAACCGTATCCGTAGGTATAAGCGGAGGGTGGACCGATACACTCAGAATCGCACATTCCAAAGAGATGAAAGGTGGGTTTATAGGGCTTGGGAGCGACCGGACCAAGGTGTGGCTGACACGCGCCTGCCGGATGATGATGCCATGTCTTCGTTCTGGCGCAGCATCTGGTCGGTGCCTGTTAGCCATACCGAGGGTGATTGGACTCGGGAGGTTGAGCGAGCGTGCGATCTAGTACCAGAAATGGGGGCAATCATTATCAGCCCCCAAGACGTAGTTCGTGCAGTCCGTCCGTTGCCGAACTGGAAATCTCCAGGGCCGGATGGGCTGCACAACTTTTGGATTAAATGGTTCACCAGGTCGCACGCTCGCCTGGCGATCGTGTTCCAGTCAGCCTTAGAGTCAGGGTCGCTGCCAGAGTTCCTGACAACAGGTATAACCCACCTGCTCCATAAATCGGGTAGTACTGCGGAGCCCAAAAATTATAGACCGATTACCTGTCTTCCGACGGTCTATAAAGTTCTTACATCCATTTTGAGAGCTAAAATTAACAAACACATTGATGACAATACTATCATGTCCGCTTCTCAAAATGGATGTAGGAACGGGTCCCGCGGTACTAAGGAGCTACTCCTCATTGATATGGCCATTAGTCAACAGGTTCGCCGTTCCCGAAAGGATCTGTCGACATGTTGGATAGACTATAAGAAGGCCTACGACTCCGTGCCACATACATGGCTCATGAGGGTGCTAGAGTTGTATAAAGTTGATGCAACTCTGCGCACCTTCCTGATGTCATGTATGAGGCAATGGAGGACAGTCCTTCGCTATCCAGGATGTCGGCAAATCCAGAGGAATAGCGAACCGATAAGGATAGAGCGAGGTATATTTCAGGGCGATAGTTTGAGTCCACTTTGGTTCTGCTTAGCCTTGAATCCTCTTAGCACGCTGCTGGAGGATTCAGGTCTAGGCTATCGGTTGAGGAGAGGTGGTCAAGTTATATCTCACCTCCTTTACATGGATGACCTGAAACTCTTTGCCCCCAACGATTTACAACTGATGGAGCTACTGAAGGTAACTGAAACTTTCAGTAGCGCCATCAGGATGGAATTTGGTGTGGACAAATGTGCGGTCATGCATGTAAAGCGAGGGGAGATTGTGGAATCCGTGGGAACCCAGCTCTCGAATTCCATAAATCTTAGATCCCTCTCAGCAACCGAAACCTATAAGTATTTGGGTATGTCGGAAGCGCTGGGCATCAATGTTGCTGACATGAAGCAATCGTTGAAGGAGCGCTTCTTTGGCCGCCTGAAAAAAGTATTTAATAGTCTTTTATCAGGCGGAAATAAGGTACGTGCCTTCAACGGTTGGGTCATGCCGGTTTTGATGTACTCTTTCGGCATACTCAAATGGACTCAAACAGAACTAGACGCCCTGGATAGGAGGGTCCGTACATTGTTGACGGCATATCGTATGCATCACCCGCGTTCTTCGGTTATGAGACTGTATATCCCGCGGAAGTGTGGGGGTCGAGGCTTTTTAAATGCTAAGACTCTCCACAATCGCGAGATATGCAGTCTCAGGGAATATTTCCTTGAAACCGACGTGGGGATGCATCGAGATGTGGTCGCGGTGGACAAAGGCCTCACCCCGCTTTCCTTGGCTAAAGAGAACTGGCGCAAACCTGTAGTGCTTGACACTAACGACCGCATGGATGTATGGCAGAGTAAGGAGCTTCACGGACGCTTTTTCCGGGCCTTGCATGGGCCCGATATAGACCTATCAGCGTCCGTAGCCTGGCTACGTTCTGGGGACCTTTTCGGAGAAACCGAAGGTTTTGTTTGTGCAATTATGGATGAAGTTATGATGACGAATAACTACCGAAGATTTATTGTGAAGGATGGTACGGTTGACATATGTCGGGCATGCCACCATCCAGGCGAATCAATCCGTCACATTATCTCCGGGTGTTCTCGTCTGGCTAACGGAGAATACTTGCATAGACACAACCTTGTAGCCAGGATTATCCATCAGCAACTTGCTCTAAAATACAACCTTGTGGAATCGGAAGTGCCGTACTATAAGTATGTGCCCGACCCAGTTCTCGAAAATGGCAGTATCACATTGTACTGGGATCGATCCATTATCACTGACAGGACTATTGTAGCCAATAAGCCTGATATAGTGGTGGTGGATCGATCAGAGCGGCGCGCAATGATTGTTGATATAACGGTCCCGCATGATGAGAACCTCGTGAAAGCCGAGAAAGATAAGCAAATCAAGTATCTTGACTTGGCTCACGAGGTTGTCGACATGTGGGATGTGGACTCAGCGATCATTGTGCCGATAGTTGTATCAGCCCATGGCTTAATTGCCAAGAGCCTCGACCAATATCTGAGGAGGCTCTCGTTAGGCAGCTGGATCAAGGGCTTGATTCAGAAAGCGGTACTTCTGGACACGGCTCGTATTGTTAGGAGGTTTCTCTCTCTGGAGCCCTGACCGCCGGTAGCTTGGACCCTGTTCCCGATACCGGTGGGCTACAATTTTTTATATTTTTAAATGTTTTTTATATTGTTTTTTTAAGGAATATTTAAAAATGTAATTTATTTGTAAGGAAATTAATAAAGGAAAAAAATACTTACTGAGACATGGCTTTTAAAGGAGGTTACAGACGGGTCATATCGTGGGCCCCAGATGACTTTCGATTCATTTGATAGTGCTATATTACGGCCGAGTGGTTATTCTAGTATACCTCAAACTCGTTTATTCAATTTCCATTACTTCGAACTCTTTTATCCGCGACTTTCTTACTGCGACCCCTTGTTATCAACGACACTGTAGATCAATTAAAAGTATACAGCGTTTATTATTTTATTATGAAATAAATGTATTATGAAATAAATGTAAATGTATTAATGCATTACATATTTCAGGGTGTGATTCAGCCCAACAAATTGAACAACATGGAAACATCATCGAAATCGCGAAAAAAAACTGCTGTTCTATATATTTGGGTCGAGTTTAAAGTATTGTGGTTTTGCACGGAATTGCAGATTTTTTTCACTGTTTCTATGTTGGTCTCATGGAGAAGGTTTTTCAGTTTGATAGTCTGAATCACACCCTGGAATACGACCACACCTTCCTGGTATACGCTGTATAATTAATAAACCATTATATCCCCATACTCCTCCGTACATAAGAAACAAACAAAATATGTGAAATGATAAAAATATTAAGATAAATAAAAAAAAATGTATGACTGTTTTTTTCAACAATCAAAAGGGAAATGCCCATTTGGTGAAGAGGTTTTGGCCAAGTGACGCCCATGAAAGAAACCAACGATAGACATTAGGGTTGACATCACAGATAAAGAAAACAAACACTAATTGTACATAGAACTCGGTTGGAACTCGGTTGAACTTACTTGTTGTGGTGCAATCCATTGTTGAATGATAGATCGAACTTCCACATTGCTTAGGGTAAATCTCTTAAGTCTTCGTGTATCCACGCCACAGTTGACACAGAGATGGCTCCGTGTTAAGCTGGTAAGTACATCTAAATCAGGTTCCATAGTCGTGTCGGGTCCTTCGTGAGAAACAGGTACGGTATCCATTGGCAAGCCGGTGTCGTCGTGGGAAGCGGGTATGGAATCCAAGGCAAAGCTGAGGTCGTCATCGGGAGCGGTTACAGAGTCCATAATCGTAAGCAAAGTCGTCGGAAAATCAAATAGAAAAACGCAGGAGAAAAAATCACGAGTCGCAAGAGAACAGCAAACAACAACAAACAAAATGTGAAATGTCAAAGTCAATCAGTTGTCAAAATGTCAAATACGATTATTATTGATCTAGGGATGTCGAAATGAGATCGATTTTTAGAAGAATCGATATTTAAAATAATACGGAATAAAATGGAAACAAGGCATCAGTTCATGGGTCGCGGGACTCATAGAATTACCGTGACCCTGGAACATAAAGGGCTACTGAAGGACACCGTGGATTTTAGTCAGTACAAGTCTGACAGTCCCTCCCGCTCTGCCCTGGGTGGGAGGACTCATTTGATGATTTTACCACGTTAAAAAAAAAAAAAAAAAAAGGCATCAGTTCATTATGTCGTAGCCCAAAAATGGCCAAGCTTTTTTTGTTTGTAATGAAAATAACAAAAGCGAAACAACTACATTAGAAAAAAAATATTTTCTAAAAATCGATTTTTGGAAAACAGGTTGCAGTTAATCGATTTTTTTCAGTAAAAGGTGCCATCCCTATTTCGTTTCGACAGGATTTAAATCGACCGGAAGTGTTAGATAGGGTAATAAACGATTGAGCTTCTTGATTAATTCGGCTTTTAATTCCTGAGGTTTCATAACAAATAAGTAATAGTAATATTTTAGTTATTTTATGGGTATTTTTTTTGTATTTGACACATTGGTGGGCAAAACATGGCCAAGAATGGGCGTTTCCCTTTGAGCCCCTGGGACTCAGGGTGGTTATAATAATTGTAATTTTATAGGGATGGTGAACGAAGGGTTAAATTAAAAGTATCTACAATCTGGAAGCGACAGCATTCGCAAACCACCGTGGCACTGCTTCCCAATCGCTATCGCAGACCGCAGTGACAAGATTAGAACTTCATAAAAACGCTTCCATAGATTTTGCCGTTTGATGAAGTTTTCAAAGAGCTACATGTAAACCAGTCGCGTTGCGGTCGCCTTAAAAATTCTGCCTTTAACAGTCGCTAAATTCCTCTGTGATACTTATCATTTGGCGGTTTTATTAATAGAAAATGATTAAAGTCTTCGTCAGACCCCGAGTAAGATTTCTCGATCGAATCTTTGCTTCTTACTTACTTATTACTATTTTAACTGTGACTTGCTTGAAGATTTCTATAAAAATAAAATCAAGTCTAAAATCAGCTTTATGTTACTTCACCTCAAGCAGCCTCAAACTGAGGTTGCTGACAGCTACTCTTAATACATCTTAGGCCACAATAATCTAAATTCGATACAATAAGACATCTAAGTAAGTACAAACCATACGATCTATTATTGCACGTGTCTTTCAAGAAATCTTCTGCAATGATCAAATAAATATCAAAGATATATCAAAGAACGCAGTGTTTTGTTATTTTAGAGTTTTCTTCAACTAAAAGACTACAATTGCCTTTTTATTTTTGTTATTTGTCTACGAGTTGCAGGCTCAATTTATTGGCTTTGCTTTTTTGAATGCATAAAACCTTTGTCTGACCTTTTAGGACCAAAAGTAAGGGCGGTCAAAGGATTTGCGAGTTGTATATTTCTTGTAATCGGCAAAGGGTTCCTTTTATTTCTATTTTTAGGCTGGTTGCCCGGCTTTAATGCTTCTGACATACAAAGCAATATATATATTTTTAAATGGTTACCCATTTGCGGACAATACCTACCGTATTGTTCGTGGCTCACACCCCGGGGCTTAAGGGAGTCTACATATGTAGTATATACTTGTTCTGGTCGAGACATTCGATTCGGCAGGATTTGTTATACAATACAGCCGACGCGACGCCGACGCTAGGTAATTAACAACACATTTTCGGCTTTCATTCCTGTCAAAAAAATTGTATCTACATGTTGGATTGACAGGATTTATTGCATTAGACTCGGACATCATGTGGGCAGAAGATGGGTTTCGTACAAGGAAAACACACTGGGTGCGATACACTGCATTTATTAAACTAAAACTAAATTACTTGAAATTACAATTTAACACAATTACACTGGGCACAATGAATCGGGTACATTTCCGGGACGTCTTAAATCCGCTGCAATCAGACACTGCACGTCGCAAGCTTCGCTGCCAGCTCAAAACATCACCACTCTGTAGAAACACATTGTAGGTGTGGGTAGACAGGTAAGTAGATCGCGTGAGGTTACCACTGGCGCACTTGCGATTCATCTTTTGTCCGTACTAATGACCGGATCCGACATAAATAAAAAATGTTAAACTTAACTGCCTGATGAAACATTCTTAAGCCCGCAAATCATTGATCTGAATACCTTAATTTTCTTGGCCTCAAATGATGACAGAGAAGTGTCGTCAGTACGAAACAATTCACAATCAATTTGCAAGACACCATTAGGTTTATTCTCAGCTCAGAAGCATAACGAGGTTATAAAATAATTATGTCTCCAGTTCAATGGATCCAATTAGACCTTAAATGAGTTCTGTCGAGGGTCCATCAATTATTTCCTAGTGTTATTCAATGAACTACACCGGTACATCTTTAGTGATCTGGACGAATATTAATGATTTTCTATACAACTGACAATCAAAGAAAGGTATTTAAGAAAACATGGGATGTGAAAAACAAACTTTGCAATAGTAATGGGAGGATAAAAAAATGTAAATGACAAACGATTTTTATTTTGCAAATAAGGTTTTACAATTAATACTTTTACACGTCGTGTTTTATTCAAACTAAATCAAGCCGGTGTTTCGTACCTGATTAATCTGAGAAGAAAAAGCCTGAACAAACTCGAGAGTTATAGTCTCTTTTAAGGTGCAGACATAATCTTGGTAAACTCACATGAGGACTATGCAGATAAGTGTCTGAGATGGTCTTTCGAAGAAATAACCACACAGATTTGACTGGGTCTGTCTAGTCAGTCTGTCGGAATGAGACTGACATAAGCTATCGAAAAGCCTATGTCAATCCCGTTGAATGCGATTGCCATTTGTCTGCCAACTCTAACCTTCAGTTTGATCTACTCCTATTTTCGTAGAGTTTAATTCCCAATTAGTAGAAATTTTAATGTTCTTTATGAGAACTTTAGCACCAGTATCAGAAATATTACAAATTAAATTCGGTAGGCATACAAAATATATCGTCTTGTTTACTTTAACACACAATGCTTCACCTAAATTTAATAAAATATTACCTTTACATAATTATCAGCTCATAAAAGTACTTTATCGAGCATCTTATTATTATTTACAAACTACACGTACTGCGGACTTTAAGCAAGTTTGCTTCCGGATTACAAGTATTTTTGTTAGGCTCAACAATATTTTGCCGCAATTCGGCAACTTCGCAAAATAACGTGATACCTAGGGTTATTATATATTATGATAAATCCTATTAGTTCCCCCGTATTTATTTGGAATATATTAAAACAAAAACTATTATATATTTATGTATAAGTATGTATAAGAACAACTTTATTTTGTAAAATGTCACATTGTGAATAATTATGAAATGGATTGTATTGTAATGTAATTTATTTGTTTTGCAATTCCCTTTCAGGGTGCATGTTTGATACTTATATATTTCTATAATATTTCTAGTTCCCTTTGTTTAAAAAATAATGGTATGTTCTAATATCTACATAGATTTGGGGTAGGTACGTGTACAAGTTAAAAATAAACACCATAAATTAAGATAAATACAACAGTTTTCTATTTTACATTTTTCTCCTTTGTTTTTCTTCCCTTTGTAATGATAATACAAAATCTGGTTTTATTTTAAAGGAAGTTTATTAATATTTCATCTTAAGACGTGAGTAAACTGCATTAAGGTGGCAAACATTCGGGCATCCAAGGAGTCTTGATGAATCTGGGTATTTTATAAACGTATCTTATGAACAAAGATCGGAGTATGTCAAGTTTATTTTCCTAAACATCAAGAAGGTAAGTAACATTTGTGTTTTACACCTGCCTATAAAATCCCGAAATCATTTTTGATTTCCGAAATCTCTCTGCCTAGTCATTTCCCAACTATGTTGGGGTCGGCTTCTAGTCTAACCAGATGAAGCTAAATGCCAGCATTTTATATGGAGCGACTGCCTATCTGACCTCCGCAACCCAGTTAGTCCCGTTCGATACGATACATCTTGGTAAGACTGGTTGTCAGACTTTCGGGCCACTGACTACCTGTAACGACTGTCAAAGATCTACAAATGAGAACCAGGACACGGCTCAACGTGAAAAGCGATACAAGCAGGTTAGGTAGGAATACCAAATTCACTGTCTGTCCGAGACACAGGCTGTACCGGGTGGTTACGTAAGTCATCGTATACAAGTTATACGTTGTATAATGCATCTGTGCCTCATCCCTGGTACGGTACGGACACCACCCCGCATAGTTTGGCATAAATCATTCTGTATTTCAATTAGGTCATGAACTCGAAAATTGCGGTAAAACTTGTTTGCCAAAGCCTTTCTTAATATTATTATTTTATTAGGAGCACTAGCAACTGGCGTGCGGGTATGACCAGATGTCATACACGTTCATACATCTGGTTATACACGCCACCTGCTCCGATCCTTTTTTTTCGGATGGGAAATCATCAAATGACCCCCCCCCCCCCCCCGCTCTGGGCGGAGCGGGAGGGAGTGTTCCCTCCTTGTTGCTGACATCTCTTTGAGGCGCGCGTAGGACACAAACGCACCATCGACACAGCCTGTCGTCATAAGATGGCCGGACGGTGAGCTAGCCCATTACTCACCGTCCATAGGACCGCGCCTACGGTGGTCGGGGGGAAACCACGTGGCCCCCGACGCCCGGGGCGTCTCCCACGGCGGCTGGGACTCTTACTCTCCCGTCCCGCCACCTCTCTCTCTTTTAGCTTCGTAGCCGGTGGTGTTCCATAGTTTGTCTGGTCATGGGAAAAAGCGTGACTTTCTGTAATTCTAAAGTTTCTTACATAAAAATAGCCTTTGGACTACTTTGAAGTCGTAAGCAGTTTGAGAGATAAGGTCAGAATTATGGTCTACCTTCCTCAAGAGCTTTTATAAAACATTTTGGTACATGAGTGCTTTTGTTAATTTATTTAACAGCCTTCCCCTTACTTCCTTGTCGTGAATTTATTTTATGTTAGTTAATGCTTTATTTAGCAGCAGGCGCGTACGTTAAACTATCTTTAACTATCACTACATAAATAAAATATATCAGTCATCACCCATCATAAATTACTACTAAAGTTTCTATAATAATATTATTCAATTGAATTCAGTCACGATTCGATTTACACGTGGCGCCATATTCTATTATCATAAGAACATTATTGTTGTTTTCCTCGGGAACAGTACTTGTGTACAGTAATGAAAGGTAACCTACGCCCGTTTCTGTACACCTGACAACGTATCTGCAAAATTTCCGGATGATCGGTTCAATGGTTTAGGCGTGAAAAGGTAACAAACAAGCTTACTTTCGCAATTATAATATTAGTTAGGATAGGATACAATATTGTATTTATTTGTTAGGATGCAATTAAAATATTCGTGTTCGCGAGGTTATTGCCATTAAGCCGGATACAAATCTAAACTCTAAGCCCCTACTGTAAATTACGTAATGAAAGAACCCAATATTAAGACTCACACTTCTCGCTAAGAGTCACAGTTACCATCCTAGACCTACAAAGACAAAATTACAAAATAAGTTACAAAACCAATGACAAAAGACAATGTTAACGACTTTAGAAATTGCTCTAAAACTAGAAATGACACAATTAACAATCTAAATTACTGCTCAAACTACTTACAGTAAAATTTTTGGCTACATTTTGTTTCTCGTAGGTAAAGTAGCAGCAAACCGCAGCGACAAAGACAGACCGCAGCAGTTTGTTTGTTTGTTTGTTTTTTTTGCAGACGAGTTTCTACATAACTGTAAGAAAACGGGAACAGGCCATCAGGCGAGATATCGCCATCTAAGGAGGCGTTTTTTATTCTGCCTCGTTAGTCTAGTGGTCGCAAGCGCGACTGCTGAGCATGAGGTCCTGAGCTCGATTTCCAAGTCGGACAAATTGTTATTAGATTTTCCATGAGGAATTTCTCAATAGCAGCCGCGGACTTTGAATTTGTGCGTGGTTGATGGCAAAAGGCTTGCCCCCTATCACTTAAACATAACTGGCGAAATGTGTTTGTTGACCGTACACCACTGCCCTTTAGGGATAGCAGGCGTGATGTTATGTAATGTTTGGTCAGTGGTCCACATTGGCCGTGGATCGAAGAATTTGGAAGTCATGGGGAGATGTCCTTTCCCAGCAGTGGGATGAGACAGGCTGACAGAAACAGTACATAAAAATCAGTGGGTTGTGGTTGCGGGCGCTTCAGAATTGTACCTTTATGTAAAGGAGCCCATTTCATTTTATGTTAGTTGTTCGACTAAATCGTTTTAATATCTTAAGCCTAGTTTGCAGCGGCTGATCTTAATAATAATAAAACAGATCGCTGTCAGGGGAATTAGTCAGTAGTATAGAAAAGTTTTAGCTTTACTTGCCAGATCCCAAAAGTAGATCTCGGCATTGAATACTGCTTTAACTAATGTTAAGTTCTGGCTTTTAAGAGTTTTGTGACTATGGATGGATTATATACCAGCCCATTACTGTCCCTCTGTTGGGTAAAGGCGTTTTCTCGTACGGAGAAAGCACGATCACCAGGCTTGCTCAAGACGGGTTGGCGATTTCAGACTTATATTAATGAACTAGCTTCTGCCCGCGGCTTCGCCCGCGTGGAGTTCGGGAATTGCCCACGGAATCTTACTTCATTCTTCTGGGATAATAAGTACTCTATGTATGTATAGTACATACATAGATTTACGTGTACTTGCTATTGTAAATATTTGTTCATAGTAATATCAATTAAATAACATATGTGAAATATCTTGGTTTGAGATTGGACACCAGGACACCAATCAAATGATTTATTAGGAATCTATTTATAGACATAATACTTTGACATAATATTTAATATCAATGTCCCGTATCGCGAGCTAACGCGAAAATCGGTGGAATAAACCATATTCACAGACACTTCTACCTCAGAAAAATCCTACCTACTTAGTAATAGGTAAATACTCCCGCGCCCCGCACGCCCTACGCAACGCTGCGTGGCATGCCCCCTTATACGTGAGCTTCGAAGCCCTATTTAACTATATTGGGGGATGATTTTGGAAAAACTGATACATATGTCTTATAATTTTAATTGAAGAGTGTGAACATCAATTTTCGAGTCAATCGACCCAGTAAATATTAAGTTTCACAGAAAATTCAACACCCCATTTCACCCTCTTAGGGGTAGAATTTTGAAAAACCCTTTCTTAGTGGATACTAACTCTTAACAAAGAATACACTGTCCAAATTTCATGTCTCTTGGACCAGCGGTCTCGGCTGTGCGTTGTTATATCAGTCAGCCAGACAGGACATTAAATTTTAAATTTGGGGATGATTTAGGAAAAACTGTGATACACGTATCTCATAATTTTAACTAAAGAGTATGTATAAATATTTTCAAGTCAATCGACTCCGAGAATAAAAAGTTCCACATATAATTCAACACCCCATTTCACCCTCCTAGGGGTGGAATTCCAAAAAACCCTTTCTTGGTGGATATCTACTCTTCACAAACAATTCACCGTCCAAATTTCATGTCTCTAGGATCAGTGGTTTGGGCTGGGGGTTGATATATCAGTCAGCCAATCAGGACGTTTAATTTAAAATTCGGGATGATTTTGGAAAAACTGTGATACACGTATCTCATAATTTTAACTGAAGAGTAAATACACAAATTTTCAAGTCAGTCGACTCAGGGAATAAAAAGTTTCACAGAAAATTAAACACCCCATTTCACCCTCTTAGGGGTAGAATTTTGAAAAACCCTTTCTTAGTGGATACTTACTCGTCACAAAGAGTACACTGTCCAAATTTCATGTTTCTAGGACCAGCGGTTTGGGCTGTGCGTTGATATATAAGTCAGTCAGTCAGTCAGGACTTTGAATTTTATATGTATAGATGTAAATCTGAAATCGCCATTATAAGTCCATATTTCCTTACGAAGTTTTCCTTCACCGATGTCAGTGATGTCCAAGATAAACCTAGAAAGTACATCATATGAATAGAAAAAGTCACATTGGTACTTGCCTGGATTTGAACCCACGACCTCGTGTCTGAGAGACGAGGCCTTAACCTCTGGGTCATCACGACGACACAAAAATACGAATCGATTAAAAAATAACGACACGGCCTAAATCTTATATTAGGTATTTAGAGTGTATTAGATATCTTGGATTGTGCTCAACATAATTAATTTAGCCAATAAACATCCACTATCGGATAGAGGTACCTGCAGTCGTCACCACAACAGCTAGTGCCCAATTTGTGGTTTAGGTTCACCCTAAGCCCTTATAGATATGAGGATTTTGCCCGTTTTCACTAACACTAGACGACAGTCAAATCAATGCTCTAATATTAATTTATTATTGTAGGATTTTCAACTCTCAGTGCCAAGCTGAGTATTAAAAATCCAAAGACCGCCTTTACATTGTGGAACTAGTATATGTTATGAAACTGTTTGGCAAAACTATACAGTACACTTTTGTTTACCCATTCGCAGAATGAAGCGTGATAATATTATGTTCGATAAGGCATTCCGTCCGGTTAATCAACAACTACTAGGAATTTCAGTATTATACCGGATACCACTCACGTACCCTAAGAAACTAATCGTAACAGTATTGAAGCATACATCGGTAAATGCTCAAAATTCTATTATCATAGTCACCGCAGCTATTTGAAATTGATTTAAAACAATAGATACACCATATACCTTGCGTTTACGCCCCGTTCACGACCTCAGGGCTAGCGACTAGCCGATGAAACAGTATTATTTGGGCAGGTTCAGAACGATGTAGGTACTGAATATGTGGTATTCGTTTGTACGTCGGTACAGTCTCGCACTCGCCCTGCCTCGGAGCGTAGCCGGCGGGAGTGTACAGCCACCTTGACATTTGTTTGCAATGTGCATCTACAGTACTTTCAAAAGTTATTATGCCTTTTGGCCAGGACTGTAGCTTCATCCTTTTGTTTTTGACCTTCAAAAGTGCCTGTAACGGTGTGACTGAAATATAAAGGGTGTAAATAGGCCCTTAACATAGCCGAAAGACACTTGTTCTCCCAGTCTTTGCGATATTTTTTTTGTTCTAGATCATACCTGGGAACCTTCTAGTAACTTCTAGTCCTTCTAGTTACGGAGATATTGGGGGTTAAAGTTGCAACTTATTCACAAGTTTTTTTTTAAATACATGTTTTAATGTAAGATTTTTACTTTACACACCTCCACGACCTCCGTATTAGTCAATCCATTCATCAACTCAATGTTTTGAGTGCTTTCCATCGAGTCCTACCGTAAAACGTGATTTTTCACCCCAAAAAAAAAAGTCGTTTCCCAGCAACTTTACGCAAAAATTATTATTTTTGCGTAAAGTTGCTTAGTTTGATGTACAGAATGCTTGGTTGACGGCTATGTGAAGGGTCTGTTTACAACCTGATTGCTTTGGGTTTGAGTTTGTTTTTCTCCAGTCGCAGTCGCAAGTCTCATCATTGTCGCTGCTACGCACGAGCCAATCAAGCTATACATATACAGTTTATGCGGATCTCTCATTGTACGAGAAATCTATACAAAGCGAGGCTGTGTTTTACTGGAATGTTTAGCTTGATGTGTCGCCGTGTGTACCAACCGATACAAGTTATGATTCTTAATTGCGACAAGTCTTGATGATTTGTCAAAAACATGTCGTGTATAAAACATATTGAACCATTTATCATACATGTATTGATGTTGTTTCAGAAATGTATTTTGTTAACTATTTTGCTCCCATTTTTTTTACTTACGTAAAACAATTAGTCTACACAACCTGTTTTGTGTGTAAACAATAAACAAAACAGTAGACACAACATTTAGAATAATTACATGTGTTATGTACTTGGGCGTAAACATTGGTATAATGATACCTATGTAAGAGATGTACATCTATGTTATTACGTAACTTCAGATCGCAGTAGAAATAAATTAAATGAAAACAAGTGAATGCTACTTAGACACAGCAAGGGAAATATTAAATCTAATCTAAGGTAATAATATGGTGGATTGAAGTAATTACTGTATAACTCTACCTTAGTCAGATAGCTACAAAAACTAATATTTAGGTTCTAAATAATAAGGATTGCCGAGGTCGATCTGTGGATGGGTGGCCGTCCCTTGCATAACGAGACCACTCCGCCCGTGCTTCGGGAAGCACATTCTGGCTGACATTCGTAGATCTTAGAACTTCGGTAGTCAGATGTCTGAAAATCAGACAACCAGCCTTGCCAAAGGATATCATTGTATGATAGATACCAGTGGCGAAGGTTCCATACAACCCGATTCCTACCACCTTCCCTTTGAAAAATGGCACAGTCAGTATTCTATAGCCAATAGTATTCTATACAGTAAAGATATGTACTCCGGCTTACTTCTTAAAAAAATTGACCCTTCGCTACTGATAGATACCCTATGGCAAGCCTACCAAGGCAAGGTACCCAGTAACTGAGATGTGGAGATCAGCTAAGCAGTCCCTCCATGTAAAATACTGGTATTCAGCCGCATCCATTGAAACTGAAATCCGACAACAATATACGAAGTTAGGAAAGGTTTAAATATAAATTATATTGCAGACATTGAAGCAAGGACTATACATTGAGTTGAAGATGTTAACTCATTAGTGTCAAAAAAGAAAACAAATGACAACAAGCTTAAACTTACAGAAACAATTGAATATTCCATTTAAACTAACTAGGGCGAACAGTTAATTCTAAATTAAATGTACTACTCCACTAGAATCGTTGTAGATTAGCCGAATTGATTGCTTTCCAACTTTTAGCCCAACTAATGGCTTTACTGACCCAGTCGTTATTTTATTTTGTATTGAAAATAAATAGATATAATTTCAGGTCATTGTGTCCGGCCACTGTAATGATTTCATTTCGCATTGTTGCCGGAAAGGGAAAATAAGTTATCTTCTTTTGTGGGAAGCGCGGAAGGCTATAAAGGTATTGTTTTGTAAAGATAATTAACGTTTATGTCTGCCAATAATAACAATTTATTTTGACCGATCGATTTTGTAGTTACTTCTTCCGCAATAAAATTCTTCGAAGCAGTTATTGACATGCCATAATAACTTTCTTAATAAAGTTAAGTACTTTACAAATAAAGTTTTACACTAAACAAACAATCTAGAGGAACTTTTATGGACATTACAAATCGGAAACGAGTTCATACTTAGATATTATTTATGTTAAAAGGGCCATTGTTTTCTTGAAACTAATAGCTCCAAAGTTGTTTCATGAAAAGAACAGCTTTATTTTAATATGCTTTTACCTTTTATTCTAAAAAGATTTTAACAGATTCTGGACTTACGTTTACAGGTACAACACAATTTGAACGATTGAACGAGAAATTGAACGATTAATGTTCCTTAATAACATGCCACTATGACTACTATGCCTACTAGAAAGTATCAACAGCCTATCATACCCGTTCATAACGGGTTTACAACAATCATCTTATTGAAAAGTATGACACTATGCCCACTTATTCTATTACCGACCAACATCGTCGCGTGCCATGCACGGAGCATCAATAAATTTTCGACGAGGATATTTTGCCGGTGCCGATATGTTACGTATGTACATGGCAAGCGACGGTGTTGGTCGGTGACGGAGCGGTCTAGTGGGCATACCTAGTCTCATACTTTTCAATACAACGAATATTATTATTTTTTGCTAGACATGTTCCTAGCACGGTCATGGATGGTATTATACGGTGTAGTGGGCACTTGGGTAAACTGGTTAACAAAGAATTTATGAATATTCAGCCCGCCAAGTGGTTAAATAAGGGGATGAAAGTTTCTATTAACCAAGATTTTGTAACAATATTTTGATTTAAAAGAGTGTCCATGGAGTTTCTTGCCAATTCTCCTCCATGGAAATCTACGCTTTGGAATGCGCAACTACAGTTCATTTACAAGTTATTATGCCTTGTGACTAGGACTGTCAATCTGCTTTACTTTTGTTTATTTTAGACATTCAAAAGTGCCTGCAATGGTCTAATTGAAATAAATACTTTGAGTTAGATTTTTTGTAAATCATTTTGCCGATGGGAAATCCCATGAGACACACTGCTAGTCACAATAAATTAAACGTTAGAACATAGGATATGCGGGTGAAGCCGCGGGCAAAAACTAAAATAATAATAATCAACCTCCACGACTAACACCTACGCTCTTAGATACACTATATAATTTTATTTTGAATTCCTTCACTCAATGAAGTCATTCATGGAGGGTAGTTCAAGCACACAGATCAGCTCAACTGAAGTGGAAGCGAATAATTAATGAAGCATCCTCTCCCACGACTCAGCACTAACGAGTATTTTAGTAAAAATCCAAGGACAATAATGTCTAGACTTTGTTGAGACTCTGACTATTTATGGATGAGTTGTGTGATCGACGGTATACCCAGTCATCGTGAACACTCGCTTCGATTTTTTTATTTGTTTCGAGAGAGCTATGGAATGGGCTATGCTTCGAGTCTCTCTGAGGGATAGAATCTGGAACGAGATAATCCGAGAGAAAATCAAAGTTGTCGATATAGCTCACAGAATAAGCAAGCTATAGTGCAGACAGATACTCATTTCTATGACCTACAGACAGTTTTATGGTCCTGAGTGTTCGTGCATGTGAGATTTGATTATAATCACAACCACAATACGCAAAAATTTCTAGTATAGGTGAGGAAACTGTTTTAAATATGTAATGTTACGTCACGCCGGTTACTCTAAACGGGTAGGTAGATATGCAGCAACACTTCATCAGTTGTTTTACCAAGCCAATGTCACTTTCCACTTTTGCACTTGAAAACAAGAGCCTACTAGAAATATTTAGGCAAAGAGAAACATATGTCACGAAATATTATAATCATTAGACTCGAACGTAACTGAGCACAGTTGCTCTGCTAGAATAATACCATTGTAAAGAACTCTTTAGAAAAAAAAATACATAATACATTTCAAGGTTACACAATAACTTCGCATTATTAAAATGCCAGGAGGTAACATATTATTTTTTTCTATACAAAAACCTAGACGTCGTAATATTCTCGCGACGATTTAGATTTTCTTCTGTGTGTAGTTACATTTTACTGTGTAAATGTACTCTTATATCATACTAAACATTATAATATCGTTTTGGAAAATGCCAACACCGAGGTCGTATACTTATAAGTAAGCCTCATGTGATTGAATTCCCACAGACAATTTGCAGGTACGACACGGCAGAAGAAACAAGTTTTGGGTTAGGGAGATTTTCACGGATGAGCTAGTTTCAAACGAACTCCTCTGTTCATACTTGGTACTGTGAAATATATCAAATACAGGTTTTACTGACTCCTTAAACATTCTGTCGCAAACACGACTGCTCAGAGTGCGATCCTGGACTCTATTCCTATGTTAGACAAAGAGTAATTGACTTCATCCGATATTAATTTATCAATAGTGTTGGGTTACCCTCTTACAAGGTAGTAAGGTAAAATGAACTAAACTTAGAATGGCAATCCGATTTTTCTGCAGTACTAAATGAAAATTCGCGATAGTTTTCAATTCAATTCTGAATGAAATTCGTAATGAACTATATACATGTCCAAAAGAACTAGAAAGCGTACGTTTGAGCTCTAAACTCATGCTAATTAGTGTACACAACTTCAATACTTTAGCTGCATTGCCGCGAGGTCAGAGTTTGTCAACAGTTTTTGTATGCAAATTTTTTGCACGAGTCAGTGAAAATGTGGTTATTAAAAATAAAGTTTGTTGCTCTCAAGGGCAGGTGCAGAGCGAGTTTTAATTAATTATTATGTGAATTGTTTCAACTATGAGTTGACTGTGTTTGCAATGTGAATGTAAGCACAAATGGGTTTGTGAATCACAACCTTATCTACTTTCTAAAAGTCAGTTCAGGCGAATTTCGCCTGAAATTCAATTTAACTTTAAAGGCAAGTTTAACTTGCAAGGTTATTTTTTCAGCAATAATGTCGGATTAATTGATTTATTTCAACAATGAATAATAATACTTTTTGTATTGTATTGTATAACGGGCTGGTGTCCGCAATTCCACGTCGAAGCGCGTATTTTGCGTGCTGGTGGGAAATTTATTCGATCCATCCTAACTCCCCGAGAAAGGCCAGCAGCGCCTTGATGTTGCTGACAATCTCGCGGAGAGTACCTGGGTACCTGGGTTACCGAAGTACTTTGCCTACTCCTCCGAGAAGACTCCAGCTCCAGTGCCAGTACCTTTTTAGCTCCATCCGTGAAGATCCCAAGTTCTGCAGGGCTTAATCACTCGCAGCGGTGGTCTAAATAATGCTACTTATTGGCGCTTTAAATGCTACTTAGTACAGACGCCAGCCCATCAAGCTACCCGAAACTGTCAAATTTTCCCAATCAACCTAGAACCTAATACTTTAGCGATAAAGTTGAAAATCAATTAAAGAAATTTGACAGATTGTAGTAGCTAGATGTGCTGTCTGTACCTGAACATTTTTCTTAACATTGCCGATCTCCGTATAAATCTGCGATGAGATCAGGATTTGCGTAGTACTGCATAGGGATTATAGCACTACGCTAAGGATCGTTGTTCGTTGTTACAGCCAATGTAGGGAGGCTTTTTAGGCACGGCTTATGCGGCGTACAACCTTGTCGCACCAGCAAGGTGGATTAGCTAGAGCCGATGGCAGTACAAACCGTACCTGTGGGGTTTTTTTTTGTGAGGGGTGACAAAGAACGTATTGTAGGTTCACGAAATTACAAAAAACACAAAAAAAAAACGAACTTTGCAAACATTGATCTTTACCAAACAAATTCTAGATATATTGAAATATCTCAGTACTTATGTAAACATGCATATTTCTATGTCTAGTTACTCATTTCCAACAAACACTCGTACCCACTTACTGAATTCTATTCATTCATCTATCTTTGGCTACCCAAAGCTGAATGTTGGTATCTTCCAAATAACTAAATTTTTGGCGGTTTTGTGTCATGGCTATCCAGTTTGTTCTGTCAACCTAGTCGGTTGTCTTGGTGAAATTATCCTCTAGTAAAGTTTCCATCCAGAAATCGTTTTTAAAGATTACAAGATCTTGATCGCACTTTAATTCCCCGTCTACACAAATCAAAAATCACATTCCCGATTGAATGGCACATCCTCAATAACTCATGCTTGAACAAACTTCCTATCCAAAACAAGAATGTTATCTAACACAAACAAAAATTGCATTTTCAATTCGCAAAACACGAGTCGATCAAATAAACAACGTAAATTAGCATTGAGACTAAATAGTTGGCTTCAGGCCAGATGTTTCAGGCTACGTCCCACCGCCGCATGCGCTGCGAGGAAGCGACTAGTTATTTAATATTTTCTCGCTCAACAAACGTAGGTACGGAACATGGTGTCAATTTTTTTAACATACTAGCTGTTGCCCGCCACTTTCGTGCGCGTGAAATTATTGAATCGGATTTTGTTTACAATTTCAAGGGTTTCCTTTCTTGCACGGAACCCTAATCTTTTTTCTAAAATTAAAGTAGCCTTAAATACTCCTTAAAACATTAGCTATCTGTCCGTAAAAGTTCCGTCAAAATCGTTCCAGTCGGTCCACAGACGGCTAGACTATAATTTTAAAAATTGTTTTTTATTTTATAAGTATCGTATATACTTTCTTATGCATTCAGCAAAAAGCTGTTATTTGGAAATTATAAACAGACTTCAATTTAATTTATTTGAATAGGTTTAAACTGTTGGCGGATTGAATGCCACAAAGACGTCAACCTTTGGGTTAAATAGGACAACATCGTAAGAAAACCTGCATGTCCTTGGGCCAGCGTGGTGAATTACAGCCACCTTGTCATAGACAGGAGGCCTGTTGCCCAGCATTAGTATCATTATAGGCTCATCATACTAAGAAACCTAGAAACGATTGTAGGTTCTGTGTCAGTAAAAGAGATACATAAATATTTATCGCTGTTCATAGCGTCGGAGAAAACTTTGTCAAACAAACAACTCGTTTTTTGGGTTCCGTATCTCAGTCCGCAAAAACGGAACACTTATAGGATCTTTGTTGTCTGTCTGTCTGGCTCTCTGGCAAGACCCTTTTTCACAGGAACGTGTGGAGGTATGAAGCTGAAATTATTATCAAATACTCAAGACTACCCCTTGGAGCAGTGAGAAAACCAGTCCGTTTATGTCGCATATTTTGCGATTCCACAAGGGAATCAAAACTCACTGAAATTTGGCAAGAAGCAATGTCTTACAGCACATGTAAAGGAAAAAATCTGAAAACCGTAAATAATAATGTGTAGTTTAACAACAAAATACTTACAAGTTTATACGGAAACCTCGGTGCGCGAATCTAACTTGCACTTGTTACTTGCTAGCTCTACTCGCTTATCGCTAATCGCCTATGGTGTGACAGGTTCCTCATTCACTAGGTACCTCAGGGTAATGTAGCGGTCGATAGAATGGATAAATACGCTATCATTGTGAATAAATAGCTGTTCAATGGTGTAGTTATGGTGTGTGCTGTTTTTCTCAATGGTAAACATGGGCTTTTTTATGAATGATAGAGGAACTGATGGATTTCGTGCCGCGTGTCGTAGGTTATCCTGTGTTTTCAAATCAAAATTAAATCAGTTTATTGCAAACATATTATACAGGTGTTGTAATATCGATAAGTGTCAAATAGGCAGCCTGTAAGGGCACTGCAATTGTAAAAGACACTACATTACAATACCCTACATTTCATTATTATCATGTCACATTATACAACATTATTATATTTTTTAAAGAATTAGAATAAATATCAAATCAAAACGAAATTAATAATGGTGAGCTATTTATTTCATATTATTTTATTTATTTATTTACGTTTTTCTGTTTTACTTCAAAAACTCTTGCAATTTGTAGTAACACTTCTGTTTCAAATAAGTGAACACCTTCGTTTTAAATTAATTGTTTCTTTTAAGGATTTTAGCATTTTGGGATTCTGGCTGTCTGAAGACTGTTTCTTAACAGCGGTTCTGTTAGTTATCGATGGATTGTTTTTGAACACTCAGTTAAACAAAACTCTTTGTTGGAAATGATAACTTTGTCGAATGATATAAAGAAGTATTGTGAATTTTCTTAGACTTTAGAAACTAGGCCTTAGTAATGCAGTTTGGTTTCATTAGCAAATAGAATAACGCGAGCAAACTAGGTTTATGTTGTATCGTTTCATATTTTTCTGAATCCAAAAGTCCTCCCAAATGTGAAAAAATAATTCGATCTCCTCTAATGCAATCAACGCGACAGCTCTAACTGAATCGTATAAATGACATTTAGGCCGTTGACATTCCAACAGTTATCGATCATTGCTCCAGCACTCTTGTGAAGAAGGTCGACTTAACAAACTTAATAAGATGTCATACGATTAACTTAGGAGTCAGGTTTTATTGACAAACACACGAGTAATTAACTTGAACAAATAAAGCCTTCGATCGTGTCTCAAGTACGCCTATAAAGTTAACAAATCTGCACTTGAGACGAAATAATTATTACATAATATACGAGGTTACAAAATTCAATACAATTTCGATCATAATGATCAGAGGATAAGGTTAAAATTCAATCTTATCTTGAGTATGTTTAATATTGACAAAGATTCAAGGTCGTAATTTACTGCAGCATTCAGATTTATAATTCCGTATCATATTGTGTTTATACGATCATGCAGACATTTGAAATAGAACCTGAAGTCTTTAGTTTATTATAGCAGAAGTTTGTTCAATAAGGCAACCAAGACGAATCAAACAATAATTTATTTATTGAAACTTATAAATCAAGGCATCGCTTGCCAAGTGTGGCATCACATCTTCCCCAGTGGGACTCCCAATTACTGAGTGCGATATTTAAGGTTACAAGAGATCATTGCTCATTCGTGAAGGAGCTCGTGGCTAAGCTGGTACGAACGGCATAAGTTAAGGTTTCATGGTTTTCCTTTCATAATTTATCATGTTTGTTAGAGAGATTTGATTCTTATGATTGACTCTATCGATGGATGTCATAAAAGTACAGGGTGTTATTTTTTTGGAGTTTAGCCGTTTCGATTCCAAAGTGTGGCAAGCGAATTTTCTTAAATCTTTGAATGCAGATTTATTTCTTTTTAAAAATAAAGGAATATTTCCTTTAGTAAAATTTTCTCTCTCCAGTATTTAGAGTACTTTCCCTCCAGGTGGCGTTGAATAATTCCACCCTGTATGTGGTGGAGACGACAATACGACAATAAATGAAAACACTGGTAATACTAGTTCATAGGAATATTTTTAAACTATCAAATAAATTCTAACTTAAAAAAAATATATTTTCAAACCCAAATAGCATCAAACTGTTAACGAAATAGAACACCATTTATAAATAAGTTTATATACCGATGCGAGGGTCGGTAACCTATTGGTGCTAGCCTAATAATCATCATGTAGAAAATGCTAAAAATAATGTGCTATGACTGAAGTACTGGATATATTCGATTAATTTTTTTCGATTCGTAAGGAATGCGTAGTTTAATTTATTGTCGTCTCCACCTCGTATATATATGGGAGTAAATATTAATTGTAGCACACAGCATTCCCTAAAAGGCTGCTTGTGCTTATTTGGATTTAAAGTTTTTTATAAACAGTTCGGAAAATATTAAAAAGTGTATTAACATTCCTTATTCCACACAAATAAATGCTCAGCTTACAGTTCGTTGTACAAGACGGGGATTCTTTGAGTAGATACTGTCAGCAGCGACCGCTATTCTCATACGTTTACAAAACTTTTTGTTTTATAAAACACAATAAGTGGCCATTAAACTAAGAATTGTTTAAAGCTTTTAAAAAACTACTTTAAACTTTAACTGAAATGAAATTGGAATAAAATATCTTTTACATTGGGAAGATTCGTAAAGTAATTAAAAAGTGTAATTTCAATACATTAGAAATAAAATTAATAAAGAAAAACAAGGGCAATATTTGATTCCCGTGCTCCAATTGTGGCCAATATCGCCGCCATCGTACTTTTCAATGAATATCTAAGCGCCAATAGCGCTGTACTATGGTTTGTGGATATAATAAAAGTGAACGCTCATGAAGGAAAAGGAAACCAATAATTTATCGCAAACATCGCGTCGGCATAGCACGTCTTAGCGTTATCGTAGCAATGTCGTAGCACCGTCGTAGCCTTTCGTAGCCCCGCTACACCATTTGCATACCTTTAACGCAGCGGCCTCATTACTGGCTTTCAAAGGAAAGTTTCGCTGGAACTCTAGCGTTGGATGAACTAATTTGCTATAAAAGTGATTGCGCTTTTTACCCGACTGCGGCGAAGCCCAAAAGGAGGGTTATGTATTTGATCTGTATGTATGTATGCCTGTTTCTATCTTCCCTTGTAACTCCTAAGCGGATGAACTGATTTGGATAAAGTTTACGTCGTTAGATTCGTCTTGGTGGTGCGAGGGGCCCATTTGAATATAGGGCCCCGCCTGCTTCCAACTTTTGTTTAATATAAAATGTGTTTGTTTTATACTTTTCAGTTTTTTCAGTCGGATTTTTTATTTTTCAATAGATGGAATGTTTACATGTGTATGTTTATATACATTTCACCTGTGCGAAGCCGGGGCAGTTCGCTAGTACTTACTAAAAGTAAGATTAACTTGTATAGTTTTGAGATCAATTCGATAACAAGAGGCGTAACGAGATGACCCTGCGATGCCACTACGTCTATAGTGTCATCTTGTTAGGTTCATGTTTTTGACCTTTTAATTATTAATTTATTCTAATCAGACCACTGTTGTGCTGTTATTTTGTAGGTCAGGCTAATATTAAACCATAGTAAAGGATTACAGACACCATAATATTTCATGAAATTCGAATAAATAGATTCGAATCCCATGAAATATTGTGATGTCTGTCTCGTATCGAAATTTTGGTTATTTTAGGTTTGAGACAATGATACAAAATTACGGGTTTGATCAAAGGAAATTATTTGCTGATTGGCAGTGTCTTGTGCAATTATTACGGGGTTTTGTTCAGCTATGGGGACAGAAGCCGCCTCTCCTCAAGGTCATACTCCACCACGCGCGCCTACCTGGATGTCTTCAAATTTTCTCATTAAGTACCTTCATATTCCACCACAATGTTTTGTGAGCAGTGCAGCAGTGCTGACAAAAAGGAATAAAACAAAGTCTGCCTGTCAGGTTTTGTAATTCGGGTGACCACTACTTAGTGGTCACTACCATTCTGCGTTTGACTATGCCATCCAATTAGATAAAACTGATGATGAGAATGAAATATGCGACTCTTTAAGTTTAAAAATCTGCAAACATGTAAAATAACCGTGTTTTCGTGCTCACTACGAACAGCTATTAACGATACACAAAATTGAATGGATTACATGATCTTTACTCGCCATAACATTACCGGGTTTACCGAATCAGTGTAAAAGCCACAGGGCTATCGATTAACGAAGTTATAACGACCTGTTATACCAAGTAAAGAGCGACCGATTTATTTGGAAACATACGACACATCATGTTTGGGGTTTCAACGATTTAGTCATAATTGAAAGAAAGAAAGAAATATTTCAATATTTGTTACAGAGACATGTATTATGAGTATTTCTGTATGCGAGACTAATACCGGCTCGTGCGAGTTTTTATACTTATTCGATCTTGTTAGCGTTAAAGTTCACTATCGTCAACGAGTATTGAATCATTGAGTTTCCCATTATTGCCACCAGACGGCGCTTATACAGTTTCTATATAAATTGAAGTTTACGTTTACGCAATTGATAAAGTATGAAAACTCTCACTAAGGCCGCTGTTAACTTAAAACGCACCTAAAATAACTGACGAACTTTCAGTCATTACTGACTGAGAGTTCGGAGGACTTACGTCCTTAAGTACCCTACTAAACCTTTATAATATTGTATCACCCAAATAGGCGGTTGTTATGACTCTCAGCAAGAGTTTTATTCCGCAATTTTCATCTCAAACTCAAGAGGTCTTAACTTACTAACCATAAAACAATAACAACAGACCACGGTAAAGTCATAATCTTGACGCATATTAATATGAGTTAGCTTAGCAACTTCTCATAATAAAATAATTAATACCTGGCATCCCACGAGGTGGGAAGTTCATCCTAAATAAACTTTATAAATTAATTTTGACTTTGGACTTAATGCTACTGTTCTACAAGATAGGAGTTAATAATATGATGTTCATTTGCATAAATTTACATTTGACTATGTGGTACCGAATCATGGTTAGTAGGAGATGTCTTCTTGGTATAATAAAGGGTTTAAATGGTTTACTATGAAATAATAACATGTAATGAATGTAAAGGAAGACAAAAGAAACGATGCATGGACTTTGTAAAGCATGATACGGCAAGAAAGGAGCTGTCTGATGAGCTGACGAGTAATAGAGACGTATGGAAGAAGAAGGCATGCTGCGCCGACCCCAAATACATTAGGATAAGGGCAGGAGAATGATGATGATGAAATAATCCTACTTCCTACTAATATTGTAAATGCGTAAGTTTGTGAGGACATATGGACGTCTGGATGATTGTTACTCTGTCATGCAAACAGTACTGACCGGATTTGGATGAAATTTGGCACACAGACAGTTTATAACCTGAGTTAACACACAGGATACTTTTTATTCCGGTAGTACGATCCCGTGGGACAATAACCGTACTCCACGCTGGCGAAGCCGCGGGCATAAGTTAGTATATATGGGATAATGGTTTCATTTTCCACTTCCTGGTTTCATAAAGCTTGTCTAAGATGCCACTTTTTCGGGGAATCAGCCCACAAAGTTGTACCGTAAATATTAGAAGAAAAGAAATGAAACGACACATTCTCAATTTTTTTTTTTTTTTCTTCCTTTAGGGTAATGAAATCGTATGATATTGTAATAATAATTTTACAAAAAACAACGCTACGGACCCGCTCCTACTTTCATTTCGTATATTTCCACCGAGTTTTCGAACCGGCAATTCAATTTAATTGCTCTTAAGGCACAAAAGCCGATCACAAAACGCGAGCTAATTGATTCAATAAAATATATATCTATTACGTATCTGTTCTATTAAACCTTAAATACTAACCCCGCAGTGTATTACAACCAGAAGAGGTATAAAAAAGGTTATATTCTTAAAAGCTTTCTATTGAACCCAAAACGTCCTCGGGTGAACAAAGGCCTCCCAATAAATATGATGAAAGATATATTATTACATACATTGAAAGGAAGGACATCCGGAGAATACACAAGAACGGTAGGTAACGGTGATCTTATACAGACAACTGTTGTGTAAAAGGCAGAGAACTTTCTCAAATTA
The DNA here is from genome assembly GCA_963082995.1 of Noctua comes. Classification (NCBI taxonomy): domain Eukaryota; kingdom Metazoa; phylum Arthropoda; class Insecta; order Lepidoptera; family Noctuidae; genus Noctua; species Noctua comes. The sequence goes on from OY720269.1 coordinate 1,656,378, forward strand.
GTTATGGAAAATATAGTGAGGAAATCGCTTTATTCTAGGACCTAAAGTTTAAAGACTGACATCCATCAACCCGTAAGAAACCCGCGTAGTGGATTATGACCCTTTTCCTCTTGATAGGTACCTACCTATAGGCAGATAATGTAATACATTTATGTGGCCATTTTTGATAAACCATTTGATTTGATCTTGTTTGATTTTGACGTCATCGTCTGCCTAGCCTTTTCCCATCTATGTTGACGGGCCACTGACTACCTGTAACGACTGTCAGAGATCTAATAAATGACAACCGGCACCAATGTCTTATACAACAAAAATATCGAAAATCGTCTACCAGAGATTCCCCTTGATTTTCAAGTAAACAAAACAGGAATCGAGAAGTCAGAATTATTCTTCCTAATAAGATTTCACCCGCCAAGTCTTCAGAACTTCGAAACTTTAATAAAAGTTCAACGCATTGTTTTACGACGCGATTGTTCTAGACCCGAGATGTGCACTGTGCAGGACTGCAGGTTTTCGAAAACTTGGGCTAAGTTTAAATATATTGCAGCCTGTCGGAATGTGCTCTTTTGCAATGTTTCAGCCACAATACGAAATGTGAACTCAGCATGCATGTAGCGGTATTCATAGTCTGATCTTTTCATTGCAAGGTCAGAGAAATGTTTTGTTGTTATTACGAAGTTTTTGGTATTTTGTTCATTTTGTCATAATAGGAACATAAAATGAACATGAGACTTCTTCATGTAATTTACCCACATGTCTCTATGCCAAAATACTTCAATATTTTGGAATAGCCACTGAAATACGCAAAAGCTTCAATCTCATCATGTTAGCATTTTAATCAAAGCGAGTATACAGATTTCATTAATGAATTAGCCCTTCCCAAATTATACAAAAGGTCCCCACTATGAATACGGCACAGTTTTGCTTGGTAAGCGGGAACTCATTACAGCCAAGCCGAAATGTAAACGAAACTGAGCGACCTCATTCCGGCAGAATGTATGTTCCCAAATATAAACACAAGTATTGCCTTCTTATTCTGTGGTACAGTAGAAATTCACGGACCAGGAAAACTGAGGAATTTTCCAACAGAAAAATTTACACAAACATCACTAATATTAACAACAAAAATTTGAGAACGTTGCAACGTTTCCGAAAATAATTGCAAAATAACTTTTTGTTTTGTACATTCAATTAACGTTTTGTATATTGACGTCTAAGAAAGTCTGAAAATACTATTAGTGACATATACATAACATGACCTATGTATATCCCTGGTGGATTAAGCGAAGAGGAACCTATCCTATGTCTCGATCTCATGTCGATAGTTATGCTGAGTCGGAGTCCTGTGTGATAGCCGTGTATTGCCATCGATGTGCCAGCGTACTGCCATCAACCTGGCTCAAATCCTGACCCCAGGCTGGGACTGAGAAATGCCTGATGGGAAACCTAATGTCACGTTGCCTGACCTGGAAATCGAACCCAATAGCTTTCAAAATTATATTTTTTATTTTTTCAAACTATCCATTTATCAAATTATTCTCATTGCTACATAATAATAAACCATGTCTTTTTTTTTTTAAAGTATAGCTTAAAAAACTATGCACGAAAAATAAATGAAGGAAATAAAACTATGTTTCAATACGAAGCCGATGATTCGTATCTTTCCGTGATAAGTTTCACGTGACTTGCACATAATATTTTTGCAAAGAACTTCAGCGTTAGTAGCTGATAATAATTGAGGAGGCAGGAGAACAAAACTGTAGTTTTGTGAGTAGTGCCAAGTGGGGATTTATTGCCAAATCTTTGTTGCTGTTCTGTAAAAATGGAAATCAGCATTTAATACGGGAAGTTATAAAGTTATAAGTTATAACTATTTTATCTTACTTTTTACAACCTGGAAGACATTTTTCGTGTTTTCTCAGATTCTAAAAAAAACTGAGTTTGGATTTGCATTTTGATTCCTAAATTAAACTGTCGTTCGTGTACACTTACAAATGAATATTATATTTGAAGTATTGAAAGCTGAAACTTTTCCATTTTAGGCACATACTTGTACTATTTATTCTGAGGCATTAGATACTTTAAATACTGTCAGTGCTTTAGCTCTTAGCTTAACTGTGTATTGGTATTTGGAAACACATAATCCCAGTTTTGTTATTTGCCAATTTTGTTGGTCATAATTTTTTCTTGATCTTTTCTAGGTAACGATCTATCTTAGCAAGATGAAATGGCAGAAATTATCATGTTTCCATGCTTTATTTTTCGTTATGCTAACATAACAAGCCAGTTATGAATAAATATATCCTCATTTCCTGTCAGATAACATCAATTTAATTCGATTATTCCTGAAACAACATAACGGAAGGTTTAGTATTAGGTACCTACCGTATTTACCTACATAAATAGGTGCCTCTTAAAAGATATTTGCGTACATTAAACATAATATGTTACCCCGATACGCCATCTGTAATAACATTTCCTACACGGCTGTATTTCATTTTCCCTGCTAACTTACATTTGGGGTGCAATAACAGACGATATTGGGAAAACGTATTGGCAAATATTTTTCCTGAAATAAATAGCTTTGATATGCGAACCCCTTTGGACGAGATACGCGTGTTTACAGGGACCTACCCTATAAGATTTTTTCCCAAGGTGTTCGTTTAAATCAAATCATCAAAGATACGGGTTGGACAAATGTCCTATTTGTGAAAGAGAAGATGTATACAACAGAGTTTACTATCCAGGATCAATTAGGGAACCTACCGCAGGCGCTATCAGTCCAAACGCTTTATTTAAACAGAAAACACATTTTTCTACATCGTTAGATACCCTATCCAAAATAAGTAGTACCCTATAAAAAAGTTCTGTGCCGTTGACAATGAAATTTTAATAAAATTGTCTCTCTTAAATATACTGAATATCGCATGCATCGTTCCGTGTGAGCTCATTTAAGTAGGTAAACACTTTGTTGCGCGACCTAAGCAGGACAAAGGACACGTAACGATGAAAGTCTCAAAAACACACAAACTTACTACCTTTTTCAGAGACACACGAATCAGGCCTGGAAAGGCATTTAGGTAATCCAAATATTAAAAGTGAGAAATATGGCAACAAAGATTTACACGAAATCAAACCGTAGCAAAACGCAATTGTAAACTTAACAAAATTAATAAGCAGATTAAAATGCAAACATAATATTGCTTCCAGACGTTACTCTCGAAACTTAATTAAGCAGAATCCACAATATTTTAATGAAAATACTTTACTTTTATTTGCTGGATTAACAGATTTGGTTTCGAATTAACAGAATCTTCCAACTGCTTCGTTGGTATCATCATCATCTACAGCCCACTGCTGGCTGGGTAAAGGTCGCTCTTTGCTTGTGCCAAGCTCCACCACAGCTTTCGTTGGTATAGTGACCGTCAATAAGCGTCGAAAGGCACTCATTAGGTGTACCGTCACCAAAACAGAGTTAGGCGCGTTCGAGTTTTATCTGAGAGGCGAGCCGTTGTAAAAAAACTTTCAACGGTTCACACAGGTGGTCTCATGAGGTGGGTACGAACCGATTTATATTACGTTTCCCCTCAGGAGCTAATATTGAATAAGATCAATGACCACACTAAAAGGAATCTGTAAAAAGTAACTTCGTTTCGGTAGACAATGAACAGAAGCGACTTTTATGTCTACAAGACACTTAAAAAAATGTTAACTGCTACCATATAGTTTACTCCGTGCCTCGGAAAGCACATAATGTCGGCCCCGGCTGTCATTTGTAGGATCTTTAACAGTCGTTACAGGTAGTCAGTGGCCCGAAAGTCTGACAAACAGTCTTACCAAGTGGTATTGTTTTAGCCTGTAGATAGGCAGTCGGTCCATGTAAACTGCTGGTATTCAGAAGCATCTGGTAATACTGGAATCCAACCCCAACTAGGTTGGGAAAAGGCTAGGCAAATGATGATGCACTGTATAAAAATTACAAGAAAAATGACAAACATGGGACAAGAGCAGGGCAGGACTCGAATGGTACTGAACAAGGTAAATATTTAAATAAATACAGCCATACTCAAAAATTAAATATTTATTCGTCATTCAATCACATGGTCTAGTAGGTATTATTAATAACAATTTATATAAAAAGCTCAGTTATACATCGATATACAAAAACACACACAAACACACGCACACACATTCACACATGCATAACACTAATATACTCTATAAATACACATACGTATTCATTGATCAGCTTTTGGCCGAAGAATTTTCTACATAGAAGCTTACTCGTATTTCTGTCCGTAGTTTAACGGATGGAAGTTTTACGTTTTTCGATGAATATTGAACAGGAATGGGATCTGCAAAACCCACGTTTAGAAATATACATGATATCAGGCAGATAGACAGAAAAAAACAGTACCTATAGAAAATTGTGCTAAACTGTGTCCTGTTATGTAAAATTCTCTTTCTAGGTACCAAGATTATGATTAACATACATTAATGAAACAAATAAAAATCTTTTAGAACGTTATTTTTTATTGGATAAACTTTTCTTTCGACAACCCTACGCGTTCGTTGGTGGGATTTTACCTTAAATGTGATTTTATCTAATTTCAGCAGCTGGGAGTTTTTCTATTCCATAATCTAAATTGGTCCTGGCCGTGCCGTAACTATTTATATTAGGTATCCCTTAGAGATTGTGTCATACAGAAAGTTTAATTAGAATTAAGGGTTTTTATGATTAAGATGCATGCAAGCACACCGCATTTACTTTTTGTAAATAACTAAATAACTTTTTAAACTTTTATTTTTGGTTGTTAGCGTATCACGGCTGTCACAATGATTTTAACCTATTATGTGACTATTTGGCAACGTTATTAACTCGCCAACATTGAATAACTTATCGTTACCCACTGGTACTTGCAAACGTTGCTCCACCAAAAAAAGTAACATCGATGTAGATACATCTTTAAGTTCACTATTCCTTTCAGTCCATTCAGGGTGACTGGACCATCTAGACCTAAATATTCGAAGCTAATACTCGTTTACCCAATTTCATTTTTTGATTTGATTGTTATTGAACTGACTCAGACAGTATTAAGTTTAATGCTTTTCAATTTAAATCTAGGATCTTTGATAGCTTGGCAACCATATCCATAAACAATCTTGATGCTTTAGTCAAATGCTTTGCTCTCTGACAGATGTTCATGAGTGAGGAGGTTCATAGATGGCTCAGATCTCAAGTGGGTATGCGGAGTTTCCCACAGATAATAAACATACTTCCCAACTTGCGCCCTGACACCTGCACATTTGTTGGCCTTATGGCTGCATCAGAATGCGGAGTTCATGTAGCTGATTTTTTGGCAAAATATTGGAATTTTTGCCATCGATACGCTAAGAAGAAGAATAAATAAAAAACATACTCATAATAACAACCTAAACGACGGAAACGTTCCTATATACACCGTTATCGTGTTAAACTTTTCCGTAACATAAGTAATGACAGTTATTACCCTATCTATTACAAGTTTGCTTGTTACGAACCTCTTTTCACTTTAATTAACGACATTAAGATAATCTAATTTAATTGGATTCATTGTCAATTTAGAACTCTTATTCATTGGATTATTCCATATTCCGGCGACAAATCTCTGAACAAAGTTGTGTCCAATTAGAATCTCCGGGGACCATAGAGGTCTCCTCACAAAACTACGAAAAATGGCGCTTGTCGGCTTCATGTTACAATAAAAAAATTCAAGATAATTAAATAAAAATGTTGGTGTAGCCTAATGAACTCGCATCTGAGCGAACTACCCAATTAGTTTCAAAGCTACTCCCTCGGCAAGTCAAGTTGATTTCACATTAAACTTGTTGAAACCGCAGAAGCTAGAATCCCGAAACGCTAGCGTCATTTGTAGGTGTCTAAAGTTTTCAGTTCTAAGGCCGTATATCATTTTTTCCCCAACAGGTCTTCTAACATCTGTTGGTTAGTCATATTCGCATCACCGAGCAAATTGGACCTATATTCTTTAGAGCCTTTTCTACCAGAAATTGACCTTTTCCTGCCCACCGGCGCAACATCTGTAAATACTTGGTCCGTCAACATTTTAAAGTTGTTATTCAACTCATGCAAAGTTGATTCCGGTAATTCTCCGTTGACGTTCACAAACTCGTTGATTTTATCAACAGCTTCTAATTGTTCCACTAATTTGTCACTTTCGAATCTGGATTGGTTGAAACATTTCATGTGTTTGTCAATCACTAAGGTGCTTTTCTCTATGTCTTGAATGATATCTTTGCAATAATTTTCTATGGGTTTACCCGATATTCGACGTTGTAATGCACTAGTTTCACGTTTGATGTCTGCTTCTCCTTGGTGTATTGCTACTGTTGTGACAGACTCTTCAACCGTTGCCTGATCTAAAAAAGACACATTGGAATTTCTTCTACCTCTAGATTTCGGACGCTCATGTTCTTCTGATTCCGACTCTTCTTCGATAGATTCTTCAGCTGAACTTTTTCTTCTTAACGCGCTACTTTTTCTAGATGCAGTCTCCTCACTTTTTATTTTATTCATAAGTTCTGTTTTCATAGCTTCCATTTTTGAATGCAGTTCATCGAGAGGAGATGTCTTTTCATTAAATTCATCGTCGTATATCGTGAGGTCTGCCATTCCATCTTGAACTGTTTTGGCTATCTCCATGATTTCTTCGGAGGCTTTGGAATCCTTTCTAGTCCCAGGGTTAGGAGTAGATCGAGAAAGAGTGGAGTTCGATCGGCTCCTGGCGTAGCGCGAGCGAGGTTCGGCGGACGATGAAGATTCTTCATCATGTGATAGCACGCTGCTAAGACTTCGAGAATTCTCGGCTAACTTTGCCATTATGTTTTGCTCCACCTGAAAAATCCAAAAGCCTTGAGTATCGACGTGCGCGTATGACCTGGCCAGATGCATGGACGTGGATGACGCAAAAAGACTATGTAAAGATCATACCTGGTGGCGTTCTGTAGTTTCTGTCTACTTAATAGGAAAAAGGCGTGAGTTTATGTACATCATCAACATTATCCACAGCCTGGGTATAGGCCTCTCTTTTTCAAGATTCAAGATTCTTTATTTGCATGAAATATGGTTCATACATTGTGGTTTTACAAATAAAAAGGCATATTTCGCTTACTTATTTAATAAGACCTTATTAAAGATACAGTTTTATTATTATGATTCAAAGTAATCTCTTTTTTCCACTAATTTCTCATTACAATGGCCTAAGAATAGAAATACGTTCGTCAAATTGGCTTATGCTACAATTCAGGCAAAGTTACAGAGGGCATAATATGAGTACCCCCGAAACAAAAGGATTCCCCGGGGAAATAAATGTATGCAAACATTTAGGCACGCGTTCGCATATTGGATTGGACTAGACTGAAATTGTCAACGTAATCTCAAAACAAACAGTAAAATCTGGGTCTGAAAGGCGCTTTGTGCGTTAGCGTTTTTTAATATTTTACTTACCGACTTTTCTAAATAGGCGATCAGAGGCTCTAGCACGAGCGCGCGGTGTTACCTAAGTACGCGCTTGTGCTAGGGCCTCAGAACCTATTTCGTAAAGTTTCATCATTGTTAAGTAAATGTAATAACTTGACAAATATGCGGAGATTTCAGACACCAATCCAACGATTTTAGACTTCGGCAATCAATACCTTTGAATCGCCTACACAATGTTCGAAAAACAAATTTTTTTTGGTGTCTTAGTATGATGAAACAAAAACAAACATTCATTCAAGTTGACTAGGAGTAAAGCGTTTGATATCAGCTTTACGGCCTGTTTCACCAGCTCCAAATTAACTTCAACTAGCCTAGCTACCTGTCAGGCAATTTCATACAAATTCCGTTTCATTTTCTGATAACAAGCTCAGACCCAGATCCTGGACATTACTACTTACTAAGAACACAGTTTCAAACTTACAATATGTCTATCATCTCTCCCCCTCGTTAAGCTGGCGTCGGTCTCGGACCTCGCCCTGCTAGCCTGCTCTAATGGTATTCGGCTGGTTCTGCTCGGTATGTGGATGTTGGAGCCAGATGACGTTTTCACTGGCGACTTGACGGTTCGGCTCGCTGCCGTGCTCAGCATCTTCTCTTTCATCTTGAAACAAGACATTGGTTGGGTAATTTACAGCACCCAGGATAATTATTACATGTTCCGGGTGAAATTTTGAGATGCGGCAGGAAAGGCCGCTGCCTCCATCTCCATAACTTTTTTTTTTTTAGAAATATTGATGAATCAATCACAGATTTTGGAAAAAGTGTTCCCTTCAGTCAGCAAGAAAACACACTTCACAATTACTGTTATTGATACCAAGCCATCATGTTACTTATACGGATCAAAAACCTCAAAAGTGACTGACTTTTCTAGTTTTTTGATCCGTATATCAATAAAAAAAACTTTTTCCATACATTTCATCCTAGAAGGCTATGGCAAATTAGCATTAACTGGACACAGATCTGACCCCACCCCGACTCCACTAATTGATTATTTAGACCGATTTGCCATACAAATAGACGATCAACAGGCCACTGACCTCTTTGTAAGTTAGTGGAGTTAGGGCCGTGGCCTTCAGTCAGCTAAAGATTTCCTGCCCGACTAATCAAACTTAGGACACAATGACCGAAGCGACATTAAATTCATCTCTTTTGGGTTCAAGGTAGACTTATAAGATGAGTAGGAATATTAAAATGGTATCGCTTTGTGATATATTTTAAGCCATGCATCTGACAACAATTAATTTCATCTAAATATACATTGAACATTTGAAACACGAGTAGAATGAGATGAAAAGCCTTTATTACTCCCGTCCAATGAAAAAAAGCTTAAAACGAATAATTCACAGTGAACTAAACAACAATGAACAAACGACAAGCGGGAAGTTGATTAGGAAAATTTTAATTAGTTACGCCAAAGCAATCATTCTGAAACGGAATGTTGAATGGCCTTACATTATAATGGGGAAACAAGGGAACAAAAGAAAGATACCGAAATGTCGCGAGAGCTGTTATCATTTTTTCTACAAGACAATGCCAAAATCAATGAACAAATTATAATTTTCATACCCTAAATCACATGCCTTTGTTACTGACAAATAAAAATATTGATTCTTCAGTTGTGAAATGGGTCTCTGATAAAATCAAAATTAAAACATGAAGTTTTAGTAATACTTAAATCTATGTAGATACAAGTGACGATACCAAGAAAGAGTTAAGTATACAGGGATGAGTTTCCCAAGTGGGCGTGGATGGCCACATCCGAAACTATGAGGAATAGCGAAAAATACTCAAAGAAGTCTCGTGCCCTATCTTGATGAAAACTAAAACTGCATACGACACTGTATGTAACATAATCGAATGGTGTAATAATAGTGTTTTTTTCAAAATACTCAAAGGAGTCTCCTTTGAGGATTTTGCATTCCCATAGTTTCGGATTTGGCCATCCACGTCCACTTGAAAAATTCACAGTGTATAATGGGCCTAGACCAGCAAAATCCAACAAGCAAAGCAATATTCAAGCCCCTCAAAGTAAGTGGTCGAAATTACGTTACATTTAAATTCTGCTTCGTTGATCTAGTGATCGCTTACCCAATCATTACATACATGAATCAATCATTCACTAGCACACGCACACACACCTACTCACACTCACACACCCCCACATCCCCCCCCCCCACACAGAAACACTTCACATACCTAAACAGGCTGCTATAATTTTGTAAAATCCTAGTACCTAAAATTTTTCTTTACTTTTCCATTATGTCTCGACTTTGTAGATAACCCATGGGAAGTTGCGAGGATACTTGTGATGGGGTTAATAAAAACTTTTTTTTATTTTTTTATTTCATTGCAAGCGGTACTACTGAACATCACGTCGCGTCGGTCAAAGTCTCATTGGATTTCCCTAGGAATTCAAGTATGGATTTGTGCCAGGTTGATGGTAAAAAGCTCGCCCCCTATAACATGGAATTTAAACAGAATTGAAGAAATGTGGCTTACTATAAGGACACCTCCAGGAGTTAGGACAATTCTGGGAGTTACGACTGTTAAGTTAGTCAGGATCTGTAAAAACTTACCTCAATAATAGTAGAAAGTTTATCAGCATTATTGATAGCAAGATTTAAGTCATGTCTTGTGTCCTTATGCTTGTTCATCTCCATCTGCAGCTGATGCTTGAAGTTCTTCGCTTCGAGTGCTATGCGACGTTGTAGCGTCGTAATCGTATCGTTCTGTTGTTGTACTTTCAAAGTCAGGTCTGTCACCTGGGCTTGGAGTTTCTCGCGGTCGAGGAGGTTTCTGAAATATTTCAAAGTAACCGTGTTGGCAGCTACGAAGAATTAAGTTGATTGAATTATTTTCAATCGTATTGGTGGTCAAGGTCACAACATACACTTTGTTAATTTTAAAGGTAGGATCGATATCTTGTAAGTATACTCAACAGCAGTGGCGAAGGTTCCATAGAACTCGATTCCTACAGGCTTCCCTTTGAAAAATGGCACAGCCAGTGTTCTATAGACAAATAATATAATCACATTAAAGATATGTACTCTGGCTTACCTCTTACAAAAATTTACCCTTCGCTACTGCTCAACTGTTCTATGTTAATTACCAACTGCTGCACGCAGTCCTGTTTCAAAAATCCTTCAAACCCAAGAATTCTCAGAGTAAATTCACTTACCTTACTTAGCGTGTTGAATCAAAGATTCCCTGCGACTTTGTCTTTTTTTCTACAAACATCATCTTCTTACTCTTGTCTAATGTTACTTGGGGTCGATGGAACTCATTATTTTCTTTCATTCTCTTCTATCAGTTTTTCAGTCTATCAGTTGCCACTATCTTTTTTTTCTGCAATACGCTCTCTAAACCTTACCTATCCCTGCTAAGCTCCAACAGATGGTAGTGTTCATCTCTCAGCTGCTGCAGTTGCATGTCCCTCTCCTTCAGCCTCATCGTGGCGTCCTTATGCTGCGCCTTCAGTTGCTTGAACTTCATCTGCTGTATTCTCATCTCTTCGCTGTGCGAATTCAGAACTTGGGGCAGTTCTGCGTTCGAGTTTTCGTATCTGGTCACAATTTGAATATTATTTTTACTAGTACCAAATGGAAGAATACTACATTATCCACTTGAATAGGTGCAATGGTTAGGTGCAAAGACTCAACGATCTTAAAGAGGTATTAAAATTACCTCTTCAAGATTAACCTCTTTAAGATCGTTTACATTTATTTATAGGAAATTCAGTTCTTACCTCTGCAATGCTATTTCTTGTTTCTTTTGAATAGCACGTAACACTTTGTTCTCGTTACTCAACTCCTGAAAATTGAACTAATAATTGAATATCCAGAAGATTGAACTGTCATTTTCATTTTCGTGTTGTGTCATCCAAGGCGACATTTACAGAAAACTTAGAATAAAAGCTACAATTATAAGCACGGTACGAGATCAGCATCGCCTTAACTCGAGTCGTTTCGGATTATTTCTGTATAACTCAACTATTATGGTCCTCTCACAGTTAGGTACATTTTTGTCCTCGTACAGCAGCAGCTGTATCGTAACGAAAATAAAGAATGAAGAAGAGTGAAATTCTATTTTACTACATTGTAAAGTTTGACATTTGAAAATGCCTTTTAATGGCCTATTGTATAGTTATCACTTGCTTCGGTGAAGGAAAACATCGTGACGAAACCAGCATGCCTGAGAGATATAAAGCCAAGTCAGCGGCCCATGGGCGGCATAAAACTCTGACACCAGGTTAGGCACTAACTACACGATTAAGAAGAAAAAGATGGCCTAATTGAAATTAGTGGTTTGACTTTGAGTTGACTAACTCTTAATTTACCTGCAAATGGTAATGCGCATCAGACAGCTGGTTCTGTAACTGCTTCACCCGGTTGTTCTTGGCCGACAGCACTCTTTGCGTCACGTACTGGTCACCTCGCTTGTTCAACGATGTGGTGGACATGTCCATCGTCAGCGGGTTCAGGCGCTTGCGCTTCGTCAGGAGGTTTAAACGAGAATTGCTGCTGTATACGCTCTCTAGAGATTCTTTCCTGGAATTTAAGTAATATGTTTTTAGAGATACCTTTTACCTTGCTGAAAACACCCCAGTCATCACCATCCGCACCGTTGCTGCCCAAAAGACCCATCCGAATCCCCCTTCGCTGCAGCCACTGCTAGTGCACTTCTCTGAGCTTGACTTTGTATGCCGATTTTCGTTGGTAGACTAAAAGCCAGCTGGGTGGGCCTAATAAAGATCGCGGGGCTTACCTGGATGAGACTCGCAGTCGCACTGACCAGGGAAGCACAAAAGGGACGAGGCCAAAAGTAAGTCCAGTTCGACAAATAACATCTTTAAGAACACAAAAAGGGTAAACTATGAACTTACGCAGCCACAGGGTCTAAACTTGATGGCATTTATCTCTGTGTGACGTTCGTTATGAGTATGACACAATTAGGCTAGAACTGGAGGTTTTTTCAAAAGAAACTGTCATGAGCTTTTAAATTGTCTGCTAGCTACAATAAAAATAAAGTTTCTACCAAACAAAAAACAAGGCTTTAAGCAGAAGACTAGCGATAAAGAATATTTTACCTGAGTTAACTGTGTTACAACACTTAACAACTCAAAATTTTAGACCCCCGATTGCCAACAAAATGTTGTCCAGCGGGTGGGATGATTACTGAGCCAAAGTGTAAATGACGCAAACCGTAGCTTTCTGTGTAGCATATTATACAATAACATTAAAACGATCGTGCCTTTAAAAGATAAACTCAAGGAAACCTTTTATAGAATCGATACCTACAACAATTACCAATGACGAGCAAGACTTTTGCGTAGAAACGCTTTGTGCCCAACAAACAATATATTTTTTGTAGTAAGTACTTACGTTGTAGGTAAGTACTTAGGAGGCCCTACCACTAACCTTTGCTGGAAAAATTAGAAGTCAATACAAACATATATTTCAATTTATCCTATCCTAGGTACGCTCCATGGGTCCAATAACGTAAATGCCAAAAAAATATCAGCTGTTCCATACATTTGGTTAGAGTAGGTATTGAAATTTAGTATGGGACAGCTAAAAATGTTTTCGCGATATTGGATTCATGGATGAAGTTGTTCAGTTTGCTGGTCTGTAGCATATCCTTGCATATGACTAGACCCTTTCTGTTACACCCTGTACAGCGGCCGTAATATTACGGACGCAAAAAGACAACCATCTGTACGGTGACGACACGTGGTGTCGAGACTCGCACGGCCGTCTTTTTACGGAAAACGGAACACAAAGATGTCAACGGTGGCAAATGGACGACCTTGATTTAGTGGTAGTAGTATATTTGGAAGATGACCAATCATCAGAAGACGAAAAAATCGTTCGGAGGAATGTTCATTGTACAGACGCCAGCACATCAAGCTACCCGAAACAATCAACCTTGAACATAATGACAAAAAAAAAATCAATTCAATTAATTTATTTTGTGAACACAGGGTATATATACAGAAGATGTTATAAATAAATTAGAACCTAGCTGTGCTCCACCAAAAGGCATACAAAAATAACAAAGGTTTTTTTTTTTTAACAAATACATTTTCGGAATTCAAAACAATAATTCTAGAATTAAATTATAAATCATGTCAAAATTATATAAAATGTCAAATAAAATAAAGTAAAAAGAACCAAAAAAGAAAAAAACAAAAATAAAAATTTAAAATCTTTTAAAGACATTTGACAGATTGTAGTAGCTTGATGTGCTGTGCTGGCGTCTGTACAAAATGCCTGTTTTATTTAGAACTAGTTTATGCCCGCAGCTTCGCCCGGGCCGACTGCGGTTATTATCCCACGGGTTCTTACTACCGGGATAAAAAGTATCCTGTGCCCAATTTCACCCAAATCTGTTCAACCGTTTTTGAGTTAAAGAGGAACAAACATCCTTAAATCCTTACAAACTTTCCTATTTATAATAGTAGTACAATTTCCCCCATATCATAAAATAATGTCATGAGCCGCACAAAATCTATTAAGATTTCGTCATCTTCGCTGCTCCAGGTGGATTTCATTTTGAAAAATGTTCGCCTCTATTGAAAAAAAACGTTCGAAAAGGCGGCCGTCATGCAAATGACGGCAACGGTTTTTGACGTTACGGTGACAAATACCGCTCTAGGAAATCACGCCGTTTTGTTTTCACAGACAATTTTCTTGTGACGTCATTACGGTCGCTATAATGCGGGGTGCAAGGGACATAAAATATCTGTTGTTTCTAACAAAAGTGCAATACCTACACGGTCAAAATGTATGGAACAGCTGATTTTTTTTTAATAACCGACGAAAAGTTTCTATGTCCCCTACATAGAAATTTTTCGTCGGCTTAGAAAGATGTCCTAAATACGTTGTAACCGTTTTCGCGGCCGTGTCCCTTCCACCCCGTATGACGGTTCCGCACCGCTGTTGGAGGAAACCAGAGCTTAAGATTTTACCGGTTTCTTAATAAGTGTCTATAAAATAATTTAACGGACCTTATGCCCCAGAATCCTGCAGTGGGTCAGTCAGCATAACTGGAATCACCTTGTCAGACCTATAATCCGCATAATAAAATAAAATTCCTACCTGCTGACCAATGTCTTAAGAACCTACGCACTTAGTGTTTCATGATGTAATTCCATGTTCCGTACTATAAAGAGACTGTACCTATTTGTAGATTTATGTTACCGGCAAAACATAAAATTCCGTTAATCTATAGAATACCTAGTCATTCTGGTCTAGTCACGGTGAATGGTTGCCTACAGGAGGTCGGCAATGTATAAAATATTTCATCCATCGTTTGCAATTATATGCCTTCAATGCTTAGTGAATGTAGGTATGTAAGGCCTTGAGGAGATCTGGTAAAGTATAGGTAAAATGAAGGAATATAGGTAAATAAAATAAGTATGGATATCATATGACACCGCTCGTCGGCGTGATCGGGCTGTGTGGCATCAACGGATTTCATACACGCCAATGTGACGTGAGGTCGGCTTCACCGTCCGACCGCGCGGACGAGCGGTGTCGTGATATACTCGTACGTTACCGGAATACAATGGGCAACTGACTGTGAGCGACTACAAATGGTCGCAATAACATAGCTAGGGCACCCCAACCCAATAAGTAGGCTAGGATAGAACTTCGCCGTCCACTTACCAAAACGCGCGCGAGTCGAGAGAGCGCTACATCTAAGTTGGTTGCACCAATTAATGGCTCACCGAAGTCATTCTTGAAGTCCCAGCAAGCGTGTATTCAACACATTGCCGACTGAACGTTCGGTATTGTACAGAACGCCAAAGGGCAAAGTATAGAAGATATTTTATTTTCACTTTGCCTGAACATTTTACGGCTTCTACAGAATGCCTACTCTATAGAATACCGGATAGTATAGATTGTCGGTAACACATACAACCTACAATAAATCACTTAGGTACCCTCTTCTACTACCATAGTTTGATAACACTATGATAGTGGCTTAGATAGTACC
Source organism: Noctua comes (assembly GCA_963082995.1). NCBI lineage: Eukaryota > Metazoa > Arthropoda > Insecta > Lepidoptera > Noctuidae > Noctua > Noctua comes. The sequence continues at coordinate 1,671,913 of OY720269.1, forward strand.
TACCTAGCTAACTATTTTTAATTACCAACTCTGAGGCTTGCTATCAGTCAAGCCTTCATAAGACTGCTAAAACTTCACTGTATATTAAACCATTCACGACTTCGATGCTTACCTACCAGTTAATTTTAATCATCACACCTGGCTAATTGAGAGGTGATCACAGTAGGTGCCTGTATGGTCGTTGAAAGAATAGGTATTTACTGTTCCTCCTCCTCCCTGATGTTAAAGCAACAGCACTGTACAGTGTACCTACCTAATCTTATTGTCACTGTCCTTCTGGTCCTAAAAAAATAACCTTGCTACTTCTATCTATCACCTGCTCATTTGATGATCTACTTACTGCATCAGTGTGTGGGGTTCGCGAGGCTGAGTTTTGGGCTAAACATAATATTTGAACTTTTTGCCATCGACACGCTAAGAAGAAGCACACTTTTCGCAATGTTACCTATTTTAAGTAGCTAGTGGTTATTGGTTATTAAATAACCACTTACCGCCACCACACCTTACATATTCCCGCGCTTCTATACGTCCTGAACTTCAGCTTACCTTTATTAAAATAGTTGAAATCAACACCACAGTGCATGAACCAAAGATAATAATATCTTCTCGAACTGTGAACGAAAAAAAAACAAACAATATTTCAAACCTACCTGCCGGGGTCCTTACGTTTATCTTCCGGGATTAAACTCAACACTGACATCCTTTGTTTCACATTCAAAACACCATTTTATACAAAAATAGGGACGCTCAAAAACCGAGCAGATATTTCTTGTTGAAAATAATCCCATCGACAGCTGGATGTTGTTACGCAAGTTGCTATAGCAACCGATAACATGTCAATCGATAATAAATTCGAAATTCGTAGTGATACTGGCATGTTGCGACATGGAATCTCTATTACCTATCTATTATAGATTTGTGTCGATGACTCGTATGTGTGTCAAATAAGGTGGAAAGGAATCATGGTGTTGTACCGGGCGAATTACGTACTTGTAGACATTGGACGCAATAAATGCATTGAAAATGTGCTTGTGGCTAAATAATAACCGCACGGGTCGATCTTCAAGGTTAAACAGTGCTAGCCAAGGTCGGTCCGTGGATGGATGACCATCCATGACATTCCTAGTTTACTCCGTGCACCAGAAAGCACGTATAAGTGTGCACGTATAACCCGTTGGTCCCGGATGTCATTTATAGAACATTGACAGTAGTTTCAAGTAGTCAGTGGCTCAAGTCAGACAACCAGTCTTACCAAAGGGGTATCGTAGTACCCAGTACTAACCGGATTGTGGAGGTCAATAGCCAGTCGCTCCATGTAAAGTACAGATGATGATGCTCAGATATTGGCCGCAGTAAGCCTCAAGTTGAAAATATTCCATGGAAGTCCTTACTGTCTTGTACTTCCAGGACTCTCAGATATGAGGGTGATATTGAAAATCACAGTTCGGAATGACCGCACCGCCCGGCAGCGGTATATCCATAAAAGCGCTTATAGTCCAGTTAAATAAGCCTAAAAAGGGGTAAATCTCGGAATGAGAGATAATAAGCTGTAAACTCGTATACACCTTCATTTAGGTGTTCTAAAAGTTGTCTCAAAAGTCTCATAGAATCTCGTGTCTGCGTCGTCAGTTATTCAAGGTCAAATGTCACAAAAATCAGTTTTTCGCGATTATCTGGGTTTCTATAACTCCAATGATCTTAACTTGTTTGATAAAAATTGTAGAGCATAAAATTTGCATCAAATTGTGCATTGAAAAATTTTTCATACGCCCAACCGTTTTTGAGATAGAGGGCAGAGAGCCCGTAACGCTCAGCCATAGTCACTGTTATGCAAGTCAACCGTGAATCTCAGTGAATAATACCTTTTAAATCATTGAAATATCGTTAACAATAAATATTTTGTATTATTTATTAGTTAATGCATTATATTTAATAACATATATCTAATATTTTCATTTAATAATACTTACATACTTTGTGTAATTAAAAACTCATGAAGAACTTATTAAGAAATATATAGCTACTGAACAAAGATAAAATTATAATGTGTTTACTCATCATCATCATCTGCCTAGCCTTTTCCCAGCCCCGGATCTTGAATTATTTCGAGGCGGGGCCAAAACTGAAAAATGCCGCCCCCGCCTGACAATATTTTTACCTTTATCATCATCATTATATCAGCCATAACACGCTGACTGATGGACATAGGCCTCCTCCAAAGAACGCCACAACGACCGGTCAAGCGCTGCTCTTTCTCTGTTAAGCCTATTTTTAAAATACATGGTCGTGTTGGACATATATATTAATTAGGATAGGACAAGATATGGTCTGAGACTGACACTGCACCGGCCGCCGCGCGAGAAATCGCGATCTATGCTTACGCGCCCCGCGGGGAATAGTTAATTGTTTATTTTATTATTTTACTATACTACCCATTAGTAATCGCAAAGTTGCGATAATGCTGAGTAGTGTATTCGTCTGCCAAGCTTGAATTTGCCGCCCGGGGCACGGGCCCCGGCTTGCCCCTCCCTAGATCCGGGGCTGCTGGAAAAGGCTTTTCCCAACTATGTTAGGGTCGGCTTCCAGTCTAACCGGATGCGGCTGAATACCCGTGTTTTACATAGAGCGACTGCCTATCTGACCTCCACAACCCAGTTAGTACTAGGTAATACGATACCCCTTGGTAAGACTGGTCGTCAGACTTTTGGAACCACTTTTTTCACTTTTGTATTTACTCGTTTCGTTAAAATCTACTTTAAATAAATGAATATAAAATTAGGGTACACAATAAGTATTTCACCTAATGAGTTTTTAATTACACAAAGTAGGTACCAAAATATTATTAAATGAATATATTAGATATATGTTATTAAATATAATGTATTAACTAATAAATAATACAAAATATTTATTGTTAATGATATTTCAATGATTTAAAAGGTATTCACTGACATTCACGGTTGACCTTGCATTACAGTGACTACGGCTGAGCGTTGCGGGCTCTCTGCCCTCTATCTCAAAAACGGTTGGGCGTATGAAACATTTTTTTAATACACAATTTGTTGCAAATTTTATTATCATACAAGTTAACATCATTGGAGCTATAGAAACCAAGATAATCGCGAAAAACTGATTTTTGTGACGTTTGACCTTGAATAACTTACGACGCAGACACGAGATTCTATGAGACTTTTGAGACAACTTTTAGAAAACCTAAATGAAGGTGTATACGAGTTTATAGCTTATTATCTCTCATTCCGAGGTGAAACCCTAATTTGACTGGACTATTACAGACAAGTACAGTTCAACGCTATTTTACCTCTGAGGGCCATCAACCAACAACCTTATTGCATTGAGAACAAAGATGACTGACTTTATGCGTAATGTAAAATAAGAGGAATGTAATGGCGCCCAACAGAGACCAATAAATTACCCAAAAAAACATTGGGTCAACTACATGCGAATAAATGTTTATACTATTAATAAAATAAAACACGTAGTATGTAACCAAAATAATATACTTATTTAACAAGTTAGTTACTGTACATTTAATCAACTTTTTTATTTACATAAACATTTCACAAATTATCAACATTATTTTTATTGCCTTGTGTCAATTTACCTGGGAATGACCTCTTCTCTTGACCTCAATCTAGTCCTGAGGACAGAGATGAGGTCGCTGAGGTTGATTATGGACATAAGACGAATTTTGGAGTAACCAAAACCTTTACAGTACTTTTTTTGACCTAATAAAATTGCCCCAGTAGCTGTCAAATTAAATACAGAGCTACAAGCTCTGTATAAGCTACGTATTTAATTTGACAGCTACTGGGGCAATTTTACGCCACACAACTTTACGCCATACATACATTACCAGCATAACTCAAATTAGCTAGGTCTTAATAAATAGGCACCGTTGGTACAAACGAAGACCAAAACTATATTGGCCTTTAGTTTGTGTAGATTACATCACCTAAGTCAACAATGCTTTAAAAGTTTGCGTACTTTCCTAAGGTTACGCGATATACACGTGAAACGTCTTATCTCAATATGCGAATTATTACAAAGAAAACGTCATTTACAATAAAACATAAGTGTCTTTTAGACTTCACACTAAAGATAAATTTGGTACTGATTTTAAACAGGTAGAAAGTAATAAAGTTGTAAGGCCTAGAAATACAGATGCATACAAGTATTTCGAGACGATGCTACTTATTGGCTAACAAGCATGCTTTGATTGCATGTGTATGCCATGCATGCTTTAATGTGCAGAAATTGAAGTGTTTAATAACCTTTTTATTTTAGGCCTTTTAGTTTTGGTGATTGCATCAAAAAAGTATGGCGAGTAATGGAAAAAGTTAACCATATATGTTACGGTTTGTCGAAGTTTTAATACATTGAAAAATACTATTGTTTCTATTTGAATTGATCTATCTGTGATAAGTTGACATCCAGTCTCACTAAAAGGTATCGTGCTACCCAGTAATTGGGTCGCGGAGGTCGGTAAGTTAGTCACTCCCTGAATAATATTGGTATTTGGCTGCATCCGGTTAGACGGTAGCTGATTCAAAATAGTTGGGAAAAGGCTAGGCGGGTGATGTCGAAGTATTCACATTGAGGTTTCCCGACTACTACACTTCACACTTCACAAGATCACGCGTGTACATGCGTCCCCAGGTGCTAGTGCGAGCACCCGCTGTGGTCCCCGGAGGCGTGTCCCCAGGTGCTAGTGCGAGCACCCGCTGTGGTCCCCGGAGGCGTGTCCCCAGGTGCTAGTGCGAGCACCCGCTGTGGTCCCCGGAGGCGTGTCCCCAGGTGCTAGTGCGAGCACCCGCTGTGGTCCCCGGAGGCGTGTCCCCAGGTGCTAGTGCGAGCACCCGCTGTGGTCCCCGGAGGCGTGTCCCCAGGTGCTAGTGCGAGCACCCGCTGTGGTCCCCGGAGGCGTGTCCCCAGGTGCTAGTGCGAGCACCCGCTGTGGTCCCCGGAGGGGGCGGGGGCGCGCGTGGCTGCTCCTTCTGCTTGTCCCACAGGCGCGCGTACAGCGAGGCGGGGTTGCTGATGAGCTGCGCGTGCGAGCCGCGCTCGCTGACTGCGCCGCGCTCCAGCACGAGGATCTCGTCCGCGTCCGCCACCGTGGACAGGCGGTGCGCGATGCAGATGGACGTGCGCCCTATTGTGGCTGCTTTTAGCGCATGCAGGATCGCCTGTGACCAGAAACACATCATGTTTCATTTAGTACTCTTTTTTATTAAGAGACCACTACTTTAAACAACTGTTGAAATAACCAAATCCTTGGTCAAATAAAATTAGGTAGCGATACTCCACAAATGTAGTGAGTATGTGTTGATCTGGGACATTTGCGCGAAAGACATATGCGCGAAGGACACTTGCGCGGACCCACTTGCGCGAAAAGATATATGCGCGCATGGACTTTTGCGCGATTGGACTTTTGCGCGCATAGACACTTGCGCGAATGGACACTTGCGCGAACTGACATTTGCGCACATGGACACTTGCGCGAACGTACTTATGCGCGACTGGCCAGAGGTTGACTCTATAGAGTAAACATAACATCATGATATTTCTTATTATCACTAAGATTCTATTTTTTAACACTTTAACCTGGAATCGTAATCAATGTAAACAGAGAGCCGTGTTAAAATGGACATTTTACGAGGTGCATTCAATAAGTACCTAGCCTCATCGCCAGAGGGCGCTGTAGTTTCAAAAGAGTTTTACCACAGTGTAGCACATTCTTTTTTAATTCTTTTTTCAAATTTTCATTCCAATCCCTTCATTTGTTTTAATTTGACAACTTATGGAAGCGAACGTGTCGATCGGTTTTACAAAAATGGAAAAAGAGCAATATCGTTCGGTGATTCGATTCCTATTTTTGGAAGGGAAAACGCGCATCGAAATCAAAGAGCGCTTGGATGCTGTGTACGGTGACTCTTCTCCATCGATGGCCACCGTCAAGAATTGGTTCAACGAGTTTGCACGTGGCCGTACGTCGGTTTTTGATGAACCACGTCCAGGTGCACCGAAAACAGCTGCTACGGAGGAAAACATTAAAAAAATCCATGATCTCGTATTGGCAGATCGCCGATTGAAGGTTCGGGTGCTAGCTGAGACTGTAGGCATTTCAGAAGGAACAGTGCATCATATTCTTCACGAGGAACTCGGCATGAGAAAGCTGTCGGCGCGATGGGTGCCGCGTTTACTCACACCAGAAAACAAGCGCAACCGTGAGACCACATCGGAGACGTGTTTGGCGCTGTTTAAGCGGAATCCAGCGGAGTTTTTGCGTCGTTTTGTGACCGTCGATGAAACCTGGATCCACTGGTACACACCAGAGACCAAGGAGCAATCAAAACAATGGATCCAGACCGGGGAACGTGCTCCAAAGAAGGCGAAAACTGTAAAATCGGCCGGAAAAGTTATGGCCACCGTTTTCTGGGATTCACAAGGTGTGATCTACATCGATTACCTTGAGAAGGGTAAAACAATTACAGGGCTTTACTATGCCGATTTATTGGGCCGATTCGACGCCGAATTAAAGAAAAAACGACCCCATTTGGCGAAGAAAAAAGTGCTGTTTCACCACGACAACGCACCGGTTCACACGTCTGCCGTTGCCATGGCCAAGTTGGTCGAATTACGCTACGAATTGCTGCCCCATCCACCGTATTCTCCAGATTTGGCCCCTTGTGACTTCTTTCTGTTTCCTAATCTGAAAAAATCACTCGCCGGGAATAGATATGGATCGAATGAGGAGGTCATCGCCGCCACGGAGGCCTATTTTGCAGAGTTTGACAAAAACTATTTTTCGGACGGGTTAAAAAAGTTGGAGCATCGCTGGGCTAAGTGTATCGAACTAAAAGGAGACTATGTTGAAAAATAAATTGCCACTTTTCCAAAATTTTCGTTTACTTTTTGTAGGCTAAGTATTTATTGAATGACCCTCGTATGAGTATAATGAAATTGAGACTACGAGTATTTTTATTGAAAAATAAAAATGAATAACGAGTATGACCTCCCCTTGCAGCAAGTAATGTCTATTATGACAAACGCATATTGATGTATGGAACATTCTTGTTACTTTGTACAAAAAAGATTAATTAATCGATTCCGATTTAGAAGAATCTCAGTGTTATGTTTACTCTACAGAGTTAACCATTCGCGCATACGACCTGTCGCGCATCTGTCTTTGTGCGCAAATGGCCGTTCACGCATATGTCTATTCGCGAAAGTGTATATGCGCCCAAGTGTCTACGGGCGCAGATGTCCAATCGCGCATAAGTCCATTCGCGCAAAAGTCCATTCGCGCAAAAGTCCATTCGCGAAAGTCCATTCGCGCAAAAGTCTATTCGCGCAAAAGTCTAATCGCGCAAAAGTCCATGCGCGTATATGTTTTTTCACGCAAGAGTCCTTCACGCAAGAGTCCTTCGCGCAAATGTGTTTCGCGCAAGTGTCCTGATACCTATGTGTTGGGGGTTTATAAGCAGAATTGATGATTTAAGAGCTGTATTCCGTGCAAAGACAAGATGAAGAAAACCAAAAAGTGTACTATGTGGTAGGTACTTATAAAATATTTGTTTAAGGGGCCGTGCATAACATTCACTCGCTAGAGTTTAGGCTAATTCGTCGCCATGCTGTTTGTGTGCATCGTTCATAAAAAAAAAAAGTTTTTAATTGACACAAAGAAAAAAAGTTATACATATCCATTTGAAACCCTGACTCCTGTGCTAGGTGAGACCTGTGTTACAGGAGTCAGTGTCTTCACTCGTTTTTGGTACTAATGTTACAACATTGTATGCATCAAAAACAAATAAAAAATAATAATCATTAAAAATAATGCATGCGTGCTCTTTTGTGGTGTGTGTGCGTGTGTTTAGGCGTAGGTGTGAATGTGTGAGTGTGTTGTGTCTATGTGTGTGTGGGTATGTGTGTGAGTTTGATGCGTGGAGTAAGTGATCATGGTGGTGGCTGGACTTGGGTTGTATGAAACTTGTTTGCCTACCTAACTAATTAATCATCTCGATTGTTCATTAATTATATTTATATCAGAGAACAGATTAAAGAACATTATTGATGTTCCTTAATTAAGTTTTCCGTATTTTGGTAATCCAGTGTTCGAAGCCATGAATTTAGTTTGATCTTAGTTTTATTTTTTGTAAGTGGGTTGAAGTTGAGGATGTTGTTAATTTTATATATAAGTAAGTTGATAGGTATAGACGTTGCTGTCGAGCGGATGCGGTCTTACAATTGACTGTGCTACATACTTTACTGATAAGGAAAGATACGAATGTCTTACATGTCAAGGAAAGTCTACCATTCTCTTGAAATAGTTCGCAGCTAACAATCTTTTACTGAATGCGAACAAAACAAAATGTCTGAAGTTCTCTTTACCGAATGTACCTCAACGGGATCTGGATTAAAATCTTGACAGTAAAAAACATGATATTATAGCGAAAACTGTATTCTTGCGCGCACATTAGAACTCTTTCGGGTAGGTTAAGCTCAGCTGCATATGCAGTAAGAAAAATAAGGCAGTTAACTGATGTGGCTACAGCTAGGCTACAGCTAGGCTAGGATACTATGCTTATTTCCACAGAGTACTATGTCTTATGGCATTCTGCTGTGGGGATCAGCAGCAGAGGTTGACTCAATTTCATTCTACAAAAGAGGGCAGTCAGCGCGATCTATAAAATGGGTCCTCGCGAGTCCCTCAGAGAAAAATTTAAAGAGATTGATATACTGACCCTGCCTTCACTTTATATCTTAGAATGTATTTTATATGTCCGCAAAAATAGAGGGCTTTACAAAATTAGAAGCGACTTCCATAATATAAATACACGCAGTAAACACGAAATTGTAATACCTAAATTCAGATTAACAAAAACTAACAAGTCTTTTCTTATAAACAGTACGCTTTTATAACAAGTTGCCAAAGTCGGTTTTAGAACTGACCGATGGAAAGTTCAAAAACTACATCAAACGTGTCCTTATTAAAAAAGCATATTACAAAATCAAGGACTACGTTGAAGATAAAGAAGTTTGGCTTTAGTTCCTTCTGCGCATGCAGCTTCCCTGGTAGCTCATAAATGACACAAATATGTGGATGTCTCTAACTATTCTCAACCTCATTTTTTCTCTTCTTTCGAATCAGATTTTTAAAATAGTTTTCAAATCATTATATCATACATCTTTTGCCCAGAATAGTTACAGCACTGATAACAGTATTTGTTTAATTTAGTATTTTACAATATTTTCTTACCTTTTATAGATTATTTTTATCGATTGTTTGTGAATGTGTGAACATTGTAGGCTTTGTAGATTCCCAGCTGCTTGTTAACTTTTGTTAACCTTTTATTTTGATCTACATTTTTTGTGTAGTAAGCAACGACTTATTGTCGGGCCTACGCTGTCCCCCCATACTTAAGTACAAATGCTCAGCTGTATCCATGATAATGGAGTTTCTTGCCGGTTCTTCCCATAAGAAACTTCCAACCCGACCCGTGCACCTTTTTGTCGACGTTTTATAAGTGCCCATCCAGGCCTATGTGAAATAATTTTGATAGTTCTCTTATGTTTCGCTGCCTGATTTAACGCTGTCTTTTCATGCTGTTTCAATATGAGATTGAGGTAGGTTTCAGGTATAGTTGTCTCACTGTAAGTACTTGGCAACTTTCATACAAGGTTCTTGTAGGGAAACGGTTCGGCTTGAAGGTCATGACTTTTAACAGAGATTGTTGGGCTCTCTCGATGCGTATAATGTGGGTTTTACAAGCACCTTCCCAGGCAGTAATACAGTTACCTACGATGGACTGTGCTAGAGCCAGATAATCCGCACGGAGAACGTTAACGAAAGTTTCCAAACACGGGAGGAGGTCTGTCCAATGTGGGGACGCCACCTAAGTCCCTCGTCCAGAATCACTCCCAGGTACTTCATGAGTTTTTGCTGTGTGATTGGAAGACACGAGCATAGAATAGTACTGTTTGCGACGTCACAGCAGTGTGCTTTGAGACTTACTACTGTAGGTTTGATTTTGGCGAAAGTAAATTGCAAAAATGAGGTTTTCGAGATGTTAAGAGTTAGTAAGATAGCTTCCAGCCAGTGGATTATTTTACGTAAGCCTAGTGGTTTTCTTGAATATTTTCACGTCCAGTTATCTGTGAATAAGCATCACTTTCCACTTGTAGCGTTCAGACGTGCTCGCTAGCAATATTTTATTAATACATAAATAATTGTGACCTACTATAATGTATTACATTCGTAATGCTAAGTGTGTAATTTAGTGAATAATGGACAAGAAATAGTGAACTATAAAAATTACAAAATGGAAAACAGCTCTTGTAATCCGAGGGGGCCAGTCCACTCGTCCGCCTTGCCGTCGCATAACCCGTCGCAAAACCCAGCCCCCCAGTCGGCCACGGGTGTTATTGTTTCAACACCTGAGATCCAAAAATGGATAACGACCATCGAGCAGCACCTACATGAAGTTTCCTTAATTGCCGCGGAGGGCAAACTAAACTCGGAGCAGAAAATGAAAATTTCTGACCTTTGCCGTAAAATAGGATCTGGTACCTCGCAGATGGCAGTCCTATATCAGTCGCTGAAGCAAAAAGCCATTCAGGCAGAAAACGAAATCGGTACCCTTAAACAACACCGCGACCTGACGGAACAAATGTCGGAGCTAAAGCAGACGATACAGGACTCTAGTTCTACGGAAAATGCTTCTTTTGCCGATATGGTGAAAAGGAGATCCAAACATTTCATTCGACCTAATCAGTTAAGCTCCATTGCCATTTATCCTCATGATAAATTAAAGACAAGTGACGAAACGAAAGAACTGGTTCAAAAAATCATACGACCCGAGCAAATGAAGCTGGACGTACGTGGTGTCCACAAAATTAAAAATGGAGGCGTAATTGTCAGTACCGAGACGAAAGATGACGCTAATAAACTAAAGAACGCAGTGCAGCTCTCTACATCTGGACTTACCGCCGATGAACCCAACAAACGCAAACCCCGGATCGTAGTAGTGGGTGTACCGACGTCCTTGGCTGAAGTTGAGGTATTTATTATTTATTTATTTATTTACACTTCAAGCACAAAAGCACACAAGCGGACTTAATGCCAAAGGCATTTTCTACCAGTCAACCTTTGGGTGATGCAGAGACAAACAGTGGTAGGTGTATCTGAAAATAGTTTTAATTAATAATACGATTAGCTATAAGTACCTATACAGCGTGGCGCTACAATGGTGACATTAATTTAACACACATATACGTTTGAAGCTGCAAATACGCGTTGAAGGTGATAACAGTGCATTTCGCTTAACAACACAACAACACCATTAAAACAGGTTTGGCTGTAAATTATTAAAAACGATAAGTCTGCGCACGGAATACTGGGTCATACTAACAACAATCATCAACAAGACACAGTCGTAGATGTTTTTTTCATTTTTGTTTTATAACGTACACAAAGAACAGATGACTCATTAACGGTGCATTTAAACGAAATGACAAACCATTGACCAATCTGGACCAATCACACAAAGTTGACAGTGACTTGTCATAAGAATCTACGTTCGGAAACCTGACTTGACTGTATTGAATACCAGCTTTTTGAGACGACGTTCCATTACACGAAGATTTATAAAATTTAGAATATTGATATTGTTATCGAGGTATAAAATGGAGGTATGCAACAATATAACATATCGTAAAATTCAAAGAACCAGTTCATTGAATGATATCAGCAGAGACAGTTCAACACTATTCGATGCGACCATGACCAGTTTGCCAAACACCTCATTAAATACTAGTCAAACTGTAATGGACTTAAACGAAAAAGTTAAGCAACTATCGGACGATTTGTTAATAGCTCACCAAGAAATTGAGAACCTTAATTCTGAAAACTTTCGTTTAAAATCAGACCTTCAGAAATATTTTAAAGTTATAGATGCATATAAAACTATAAATCTAATAGACAAAAATAAGGCTACACCTCGATCTGGCCAAAAAAGTAAAATTAAACAGAAGACTGACAGAACACCGAGACTAAAGAAAGTTCCATATGACGATGAAAAGGCTACGCCCGTAAAAATACAATGTAATCAGACTTCAAGGGCGGAATCAAATTCAATAAAAAACATTCAAAAAAAGTCACGACACTGCAGTAGTAAACAAAAACAGTCCTAATATAAAAAATAACATAGTCGCAAGTCCTAACCCTAATACTAAGAAAAGATGCAAAATATGTATTTTGAGTACAGATAACAGTAATAAAATTCTGAGCAATGCAGAAGATTCCTTTAATGGATCGGAAATCTATCACCACATAACACCTCATGGGAATGTAAGCGTATTGCTTAAAGGATTAAAAGACAAAGTATCAGACTTTACGTTAGAAGACTATTGCATAATCATGTTAGGGGAAGACGATTTCAGAACAACTAATAGCTACTTTGACATTATTATACATATCAGACAAGTACTACAGGAAATCAACCATACAAACTTTATTTTGTGCGCTCCAACATATAAATGTGAGAATTACACTAATTTATTTATTTATTTATTTGCTCTCATGCACATTAAACATTTTACATATTAATGTCGGTTTTGTACATGAACCCTGTCAGGGCACTGCAAAGCACAATGCTGGTTTGCTGTTGAGTTTGTGATACAGATGTCCAGTTAACAGTATTAAATTAATTATTATACACTATACAATAACAAACATACATTAAGTCATATTTAAGTCAGATTGTGGGTAGGTAGTAAAAAGTAGAATAAATTAATAACAATAATAAGTAATCTGGATTAAATGGTTAACAAGATCGCACGCTCGCCTGGCGATCCTGTTCCAGTCAGCCTTAGAGTCAGGGTCGCTGCCAGAGTTCCTGACAACAGGTATAACCCACCTGCTCCATAAATCGGGTAGTACTGCGGAACCCAAAAATTATAGACCGATTACCTGTCTTCCGACGGTCTATAAAGTTCTTACATCCATTTTGAGAGCTAAAATTAACAAACACATTGATGAAAATTCTATCATGTCCGCTTCTCAGAATGGATGTAGGAACGGGTCCCGTGGTACTAAGGAGCTACTCCTCATTGATATGGCCATTAGTCAACAGGTTCGCCGTTCCCGAAAGGATCTGTCGACATGTTGGATAGACTATAAGAAGGCCTATGACTCGGTGCCACATACATGGCTCATGAGGGTGCTAGAGTTGTATAAAGTTGATGCAACTCTGCGCACCTTCCTGATGTCATGTATGAGGCAATGGAGGACAGTCCTTCTCTATCCAGGATGTCGGCAAATCCAGAGGAATAGCGAGCCGATAAGGATAGAGCGAGGTATATTTCAGGGCGATAGTTTGAGTCCACTTTGGTTCTGCCTAGCCTTGAATCCTCTTAGCACGCTGCTGGAGGATTCAGGTCTAGGCTATCGGTTGAGGAGAGGTGGTCAAGTTATATCTCACCTCCTTTACATGGATGACCTGAAACTCTTTGCCCCCAACGATTTACAACTGATGGAGCTACTGAAGGTAACTGAAACTTTCAGTAGCGCCATCAGGATGGAATTTGGTGTGGACAAATGTGCGGTCATGCATGTAAAGCGAGGGGAGATTGTGGAATCCGTGGGAACCCAGCTCTCGAATTCCATAAATCTTAGATCCCTCTCAGCAACCGAAACCTATAAGTATTTGGGTATGTCGGAAGCGCTGGGCATCAATGTTGCTGACATGAAGCAATCGTTGAAGGAGCGCTTCTTTGGCCGCCTGAAAAAAGTATTTAATAGTCTTTTATCAGGCGGAAATAAGGTACGTGCCTTCAACGGTTGGGTCATGCCGGTTTTGATGTACTCTTTCGGCATACTCAAATGGACTCAAACAGAACTAGACGCCCTGGATAGGAGGGTCCGTACATTGTTGACGGCATATCGTATGCATCACCCGCGTTCTTCAGTTATGAGATTGTATATCCCGCGGAAGTGTGGAGGTCGAGGCTTTTTAAATGCTAAGACTCTCCACAATCGCGAGATATGCAGTCTCAGGGAATATTTCCTTGAAGCCGACGTGGGGATGCATCGAGATGTAGTCGCGGTGGACAAAGGCCTCACCCCGCTTTCCTTGGCTAAAGAGAACTGGCGCAAACCTGTAGTGCTTGACACTAACGACCGCATGGAGGTATGGCAGAGTAAGGAGCTTCACGGACGCTTTTTCCGGGCCTTACATGGACCCGATGTAGACCTATCAGCGTCCGTAGCCTGGCTACGTTCCGGGGACCTTTTCGGAGAAACCGAAGGTTTTGTCTGTGCAATTATGGATGAAGTTATGATGACGAATAACTACCGGAAATTTATTGTGAAGGATGGTACGGTGGACATATGTCGGGCATGCCACCGTCCAGGCGAATCAATCCGTCACATTATCTCCGGGTGTTCTCGTCTGGCTAACGGAGAGTACTTGCATAGACACAACCTTGTAGCCAGGATTATACATCAGCAACTTGCTCTAAAATACAACCTTGTGGAATCGGAAGTGCCGTACTATAAGTATGTGCCCGACCCAGTTCTCGAAAATGGCAGTATCACATTGTACTGGGATCGATCCATCATCACTGACAGGACTATTGTAGCCAATAAGCCTGATATAGTGGTGGTGGATCGATCAGAGCGGCGCGCAATGATTGTTGACATAACGGTCCCGCATGATGAGAACCTCGTGAAAGCCGAGAAAGATAAGCAAATCAAGTATCTTGACTTGGCTCACGAGGTTGTCGACATGTGGGATGTGGACTCAGCGATCATTGTGCCGATAGTTGTATTGCCAAGAGCCTCGACCAATACCTGAGGAGGCTCTCGTTAGGCAGCTGGATCAAGGGGTTGATTCAGAGGGCGGTACTTCTAGACACGGCTCGTATTGTTCGGAGGTTCCTCTCTTTGGAGCCCTGACCGCCGGTAGCTTGGACCCTGTTCCCGATACCGGTGGGCTACAATTTTTTATATTTTTAAATGTTTTTTATATTGTTTTTTCTAAGGAATATTTAAAAATGTTAAAAATTTGTAAAAATATAAATAAAGGAAATAGGAATAAGTAATAATTATAGTCATGTCATCTCAATATTGCTTAAAGTGAAGTTGTTGATTTATACAATTCAAGAGTGGAGACATTTAATAACTTACTTTTCTTGGACATACTGACGCACGAATACGCCTATCTAATAGACAGCAATAAAAATCTCACCTACGACTACACTGAGTATAACAGACGGACTGGCGCAATAAATAATACTGGAATAAAAATAATTTTTAAGGATATAATTAATTTAATTGATGACATAAAATATAATAACCGGATGATATCGACCGAAATGAACTGTAGTACGGATAATCTGTCACGTGGTGAACTTTTTCGTCACTAAACATCTCCATGTAATGCACCAGAACATAGCAGGTCTCTTGAACAAGGCAGATGCGTTTACAGTTTGTCTGACTGAACTTGAAGAAAAAAATATACAAGTGGATGTAGTATGCATTACAGAACATTTTATGATGGAAGGCTATGAAAACCAGCTGAACATTCCAAACTATTGCTTAGCAGCTCATTACAGTAGGAAAGATGTTAAGAGAGGTGGAACTTGTATCCTAATTAGAAATGGACACGAATGGAAAGAGCAAGTAAAAATCTCAAACATGTCAATAACAGGGACATTTGAATGCTGTGCCATTGAGCTCACCAAGTACAAAACTGCCGTTGTATGTGTGTACAGAATTCCAAATGCGAATAATATCCATAGTTTCTTTAATCAATTAGAAATAGTCTTACATGAATTATCAAAGAATGCCTATAAAAATATTGTCATAGCAGGCGATTTCAATATAGACATATTAAAAAGGAATTACCAGGCGATGGAATTAGAGTGCCTTCTACTTAGCTTCAACCTAAAACTAGCAATAAATCAACCAACTCGAATGGAAAGTCAGACATGTATCGATAATTTTGCGCATAATTATAACAAACGGTGTAAATCGGAAGTCTTAGAGTTTGCCCTTTCAGACCACACAGCCCAGATTTTAAAATGCCCGGTAAATAAAACATGTACAATCGATAAATACAGTGTTTTTAGACATAACTACAGCATTGAAAATATATCTAAATTTAAATATTGTATGAGCAAAATGTATTACTCCGAAATATATGAGACGGATGACCCGAACATTGCGTACAACAAATTTCATGAAATATTCTCTTTCTTCTACAACCTCTGTTTTCCTAAGACTAGGGTTACAATAAATGTAATTACAAAGCCAAGGTGGATATCTAAAGGTATTAGATCTTGTAGTAAAAAAAAACGGCAACTTCTGTGGACCTACAGATTAAAATCAAATGAATTAAATAGAACTCGCTTTAAAGAATACTCTAAGCTTTTCAGAAAAATCATGACGCTGACACAGCGTTCACAAAATAACTATAAAATCAAAACATCACACAACAAATGTAAAACCGCCTGGCAAATAATAAATCAAAGAAAATTTAATGTGCCTAAAAATTATATTTTGAAAATTAAAATCAATAACGACACAATTACGGATGCGAAACAAATTGCTAATCAATTTAATGACTTTTTTATTAACAAAATACAAGCCATCCAGTCAAGTTATAAAACTACACGGCCTGTCTTAAACAACAAAAACTCGATGTTTATGGCACCCTGCACACCACAACAGGTGCAGACAATCATTATGGCCTTAAAAAATACAAATAGTGTAGGGTATGATGGCATATCAACCAAGGTAATAAAAGCTGTAGCACCTGAAATATGCGACCATTTGTCTCATATTATAAATATGTGTATCGTAGCCGGCACGTTTCCTGATGCACTAAAGATAGCGATAATTAAGCCATTATTTAAAAAAGACGATAGGGAGCAAATGGAATTCTACAGGCCTATTTCTCTGATTCCTATCTTCTCGAAAATATTTGAGAAATTCATTCAAACGGAATTAAACGGTTACATTGAAAAAAATAATATATTATGTAACGAGCAAAAGGGATTTCGCGAAAAAAAGACTATAAATATGGCGATCTACGACTTTTTATACACCGTATTGACAAAAATGGACAAAAAAACACCTGTATGCTCTATATTCTGCGATATGACACAAGCATTTGACTACATAAATCATGACATTTTAATAAGAAAACTTGAAGCCTATGGTATACGAGGTAAGGTTCTTAATTTAATTAAATCCTACATGACTAATAGAAAACAAAAGACAGAAATCACGAGAATTAATACAACCACTAAAAAGGAAGAGATATACCTATCAGAGGAACGTCAAACAACTTTTGGTGTTCCACAAGGTAGTGTATTGGGACCTCCACTTTTTATACTATATATTAATGACTTGCCAAAAATAATTACGCATCCTATGACTTTATTTGCAGATGATAGCACGGTGACCATTTGTAGTAATAGCAATGACATGATCCAATATAAATTTGACATTCACAATACCTTGACATCTATAATAGAATGGTTAAACAATAATAATTTAAAGATTAATTTAGATAAAACAAAAATCACACATTTTAGCCAACGACTGACTATGGAAAATATGGACATAAATATAGATAATAAAATTGTTAAAAGTGTAAATACTGCTAAGTTCCTTGGACTAATAATTGACAAAAGGCTTGACTGGAAATCTCAAATCGAGAACCTTTGTAAAAAAATCGGTAGTTCTGCATTTGTACTGCACTATCTAGCTGCAGTTGTAAATGTAGATACCTTGCTTGCGGCTTACCATGGCTTAGCTGCGTCTCACCTAAGATACGGCATCATATTCTGGGGAAATTCTACCGACGCCAACACGGCATTTAAGGCCCAAAAGAGATGCATTAGATCTATGTTTGGGTTAAAAACGATTGATACATGTAAGCCGTATTTTAAAAAGTACAAGCTATTGACTCTTCCTTGTCTGTATATCCTCGAAACTGCAATGTTCGTTAAAACAAACCCCAAACTATTTCCACGTTTACAGGACGTGGTACCGCGTAACAGACGGGATATGACCATTCTTCGAGTCTATCCCGCAAAAACGGCACTCATGCGCAAAAGTATCGTCTGTATGGCGCCTACTATATTTAACAAATTGCCTAAATGCTGGAAGGAGCTGAATGGTAAGGCATTCAAACGCCAATTAAAAATTTTTCTTTCGCAAAAGGCGTATTATAGTATCTCCGAATTTCTAGCCGAAAAAGATTTTTCTGTTTGACTTAATATATTATTTTATCGTTTCTTGACACTAATACTAAATTTATATGAATATGGAATTTTGACATTATCACATTAGAATTGTTTTTATTTTTTATTTTTAAGATTGTTAAATTATAAACTTTGCATGTGCCTATTCTAAGTAATTTTTAAATCATTTCTTATTGTTAATTTATCTATTTTTTTTCTCTCAATGTTATGGAAATATTTGTACATCTTGCATGCTCTTGTATGTAAACAATGTTTAAACAAATAAAGAAATCTTATCTTATCTTATCTTATCTTACGTTTTCACATTTTCGTTTCATGAAAAAAAAAAAAATCCATGAAACGTTATTATTTGCGGATTTATTTAAAGTTTTATAAAATAGCATTTTGGAGCAACCTGTACTTAAAGAACTGTCGCGCAGCGGTCATTTGCCGAGGTCACGGATCATAACATCGCATCAATGAAATTAAAATGAATAAGCAATACTTTAAAGGAAAGAGATATCCCTTTGTCGGCGAGCGGGCGGGCGGCGCGGCGCAGGCGACGTCCCCACCCCGTCGCAGCGAAATCGAATTATTTTTTTGCATTTCTAGTGCTAGCCTAACTCGTGTCCTTGACACACTTCTTCACAATAGTGTGCATAATTAGTCGAGTCGAGTAATTTTGTGAATGTTTCCGCGAAAAAGACGCTCACCTATTGTTTTATTTATTTATTTTTGTGTTATGATAGTAATTAGAATAAGGTACTGCGATAAAGACGCTTTGTTTTGTTTTAGTTTTCTAATCTAGTAGGTACGTTGACATCTCTTGCGATACGGACGCTTTTATTTGTGTTATTAGTGCTTGTGTAAACTTGTGATCGTGATGGCAAATACACATCCGAACTACACAGCAGCTGAATATGCGGACATGATCCTAATTTACGGAGAATGTCGTCAAAATGCCGCTCTTGCGATAAGGACATATCGCGAGAGATATGGCGGTTCAAAACAATGTCCTACTAATCCTCGCACTATTGTAGGAGCTCTTCAGCGCATCCGCGAAAACCGGCCAGTGGATCCTAGGTCTCAACGCCCTGATCGACCACCTACACGACAAAACCCAATGCAGTTAACTGAAAACGTGCTACAATATTTCCAAAACCAACCCAAAACTAGCCTCCGCCAGAGTGCTAGGCATTTTCAAGTTCATCACAGGACCGTCCATAGGATATTAAAGCGCGAAAAGTGGCACCCATTCAAGTTTAGAAAAGTACATACTCTGCTATCGCGTGATAAAATTGATCGAGTGAATTATTGTCAGTGGTTACTGAGTAAAATTGAAGAGGACAGTGACTTTCTTTCTCAAAGTTGGACTGATGAAAGCACGTTCACCAGAAACGGCATGTGGAACCAGCACAACCTACACCATTGGGCACCTAAAAACCAAAATCCACGCGTGTGGCGGGAGTCAGCCCATCAGTACAGATTTTCTTTAAATGTTTGGGCAGCTATTCACGGTAACAATATCATCGGACCCGTATTCATTGATGGGGCTTTGAACGGAGAAAGGTTTGTTAATCTACTAAATGAAACGGTGTCAGAATACACAAACAACCTAAACGTCCATCAATACCAACGAATGTGGTACCAATTAGATGGCGCGCCAGCACACTCAGTAATAACAGCCAGGCAGTGGCTAAATGACACGTTTGGTGCACAATGGATTGGTAGATTTGGACCTCGTAGGTGGCCAGCAAGATCGCCAGACCTCACGCCACTCGATTTTTTTTTCTGGGGATGCATCAAAGACGAAGTGTACGCGGAGAACGTGGATTCGGTGGAACAATTACGCCATCGAATAATAAATGCGTTTGAGAAATTGAGGGAAATGGCTCTGAGTGACAATTTATTTTCAAATGTGCGGGAAAACATGAAACGCCGTTTAACTCTTTGCATCCGCCAACGCGGTGGTCTCATTGAAAATAAGAAAATTTAAAATAAAGACAAATAAAAGCAGTGATTAGTAATGATAGTTATAACCAATAGTAACAAGAGAGGGTGACATGATAAGTGTTTAGACTAAGCACCTCCGCTGTAGGTATCACTTGCGCCGCTCGCCGCCGCCGCCGCTCGGTTTCTTTGATTAAACGCCGTCAAAGAATCGGGCCGCTCACGAGTAGGTACAAAACGCGTTGCGCGGTTGCCAGCGCGTGAAGCGACGCGTTGCCGCTCCGAGTTAACGTAAGCCAGCTAGGTAAGTAATTTCATGAATGATTTTTTGCAAGGGTGATCCCAATTTTAGTTACTTTTTTATCATTTAGTTTGTTTGAAAAAACTTTTTTTTCAATTTACGAGTTATTTTAACCTATCAAAATTAATATGATTAATGGGCACTAGCCCTACACGTGTGTTAAATTAATGTCACCATTGTAGCGCCACGCTGTATATAAAATACTATAAATATATAACAAACAAACAATAGTATAGTAGTGTGTGTGTGTGTGTGTGTGTGTGTGTGTGTGTGTGTGTGTGTGTGTGTGTGTGTGTGTGTGTGTGTGTGTGTGTAGTGTGTGTTATAGTATTCAATTGCATTTTTGAACAAAATGTAGCTGACAAGTTACCAGAGATGACTTTGGAATCTTTCTTGACCGCTGTAAAATTAACCACAAATCTGGTAAAAGAGATGCTGCGACCTGCAATTACGTAATTGAAATTTCAGCCAAGATACGTAAAGCCCTAATCCCTCAATCGAGGATTTTCATAAATTGGTCGTCCTGCCCTGTGAGGGACTTAACATTAGTAACGAGGTGTTATAAATGCCAACAGTACGGCCATGCAGCAAAATCTTGCAGAGAGATCAATTCTACGTGTGGTCACTGTGGGGAAGAAGGTCATATGATATAAGATTTTAAACTATCATGGTCACTAACATTACTATTAATACTAACGGGATATTTACCATGTTTACTGTTGTTATGAGTTCCCGATATTTCGGCGCTGTTGCAAGCACCATGATCACGGATAAACTGAAGTTATTGTGGGTGGGTGGTTGCGAGTGACAGTGGTAGCGGTACAGAGTGCAAAAAACGAACAAGAAAGAGGGTAGACCGATTTGTCTGCTCATAAACACCCACCCGCAATAACTTCAGTTTATCCGTGATCATGGTGCTTGCAACAGCGCCGAAATATCGGGAACTCTTAACAAACAGTAAACATGGTAAATATCCCGTTAGTATTAATAGTAAGGTCATATGATGTCCGAATGCGCGAAGAAAACTGACAAGCCAAAACGCGCGAAGAAAACTGACAAGCCAAAATGCGCGACTTGTTCACGTTTTAAAAAACCTAGTGACCATAAAACCTAAGACGCTGAATGTCCTGCTAGGAAAATAGCAGAGCACAGATATATCAACTCTATTGATTATGAGGGCGTCTAGTATGTCATACAAGACCAGACTTATATTTTGACATATATTTTGTTGCTAACTCAGCGATACCTGTTCGACACCACTGCGCTACGTACAATCGGATTGTCGCTGTCTAAGCAAATTCTCGACAGCTACAAAAATGCCTAGACAATGATTTTTGCAATTCTTACTTGACCGAGTATAACTTGTTTACAAATACATACAGCAGATACTATCGTAATTAAGTGCGTAATTGACATAGCATTTGTCTACAAGTTTAAGACCTTTATTTATTTTGTTCTTATCTTTAAAATATGTATTCTTATATTTAAAATGTGTATTATCATAATAAATAAACTGATTATTTCACTACCCTAAAAAAAAACTTATGTTACAGGCATTGAACTTTGTTATACTTAGCTACATTATTTCTAAGATTTATGTTGTTTTTGTACTTTTAATTTTAACTTTGAATAAAAATGTATTATTATATTATTAATTACCAAATTCAAAAGAAATCTTAGTCTGAAAATACGATATTTTAAAAATAATTGCAGAAAATAGAAAATTATCAAAAAATACATGAAATATGCATTACATCGACAATAAAGAACAAAGAAACAGAAAAAATTGGCGTTTAATGGATAAATGCAGGTCACACTATTACGCCATAATATGAATCCATCGAATTTGAAGTTATTCATAAACGAAAAAAATATACTTACCAAAGGAAATTAAAAGAAAAAAAAAATGTCGCGAGCGGCGAAATTTTTTTTTTAAACTTCTTCACTCCTCCAGGAACTCAATAAAAAAAAGTCCCATGAAAAACCGACCACTATAAACTTCGTTCCACCTTTTAGGGATTTTTTGTCTAATTGCACTCGGCTAATAGGTATTCAATTAAAATAAAATGATGATATAATTTTAAATATTTTTGAAAATTGGTTGAAAAAAGATTAAACTGCCTCGTTGGTCTAGTGGTCGCGAGCACGACTGCTGAGCGTGAGGTCCTGGGTCCCGGGTCGGGCAAAGTGTTATTGGGTTTTTCCATCAGGAATTTCTCAGTCGCAGCTATGGAGTCTGGATTTGCGCGCGGTTGATGGCAATAGGCTTGGCCCCTATTACATGGGATTTAAACATAACTGGCGGAATGTGGATGATGGATGTACTATTAGGTGCACCTCTGCCTAAACCTTCGGGGATTACTGGCGTGGTGTTATGATGGTTAAGTCATATGAGGTCCAAGCAGATTAGTATCTAAGATGATTTTGAGGAAAGAACCAAGATTTGAGTGGACCTGACTAGCCAGTGCAAGCATATGACAGTTATCGACTCATAGACAATACCAAATGAAAGACATTTGGCTAGGCCGCATAAAGTACTCAAACTGTTAGACATTAAGAATAGAAAGAAAGAAAACGGTCATGTTAATAACTTCTTTTTTTTTTGGAAATCATTTAAAAAGGCTGGCATGGAAATTTAAAAAAAAGTTTTAACAAACGATTAGAATTAATTAAGGTTGATTTTGAATGTGGTTTGGAACTTTATTAGAAAAGCGTATACATTGACACCTACACGAGCCACCTAATTTTTCAGCCTTGTAGTGCCTACAACAAGACTTACTTATTCTTTGTATTCATATTATGGGCATCACTGTATTTTTTTAAATCTATATATATAAAATGGTAAACTGACTGACTGACTGGGTGATATATCAACACACAGCCCAAACCACTGGTCCTAGAGACATGAAACTTGGAGGGTGTGTTCTTTGTGAAGAGTAAGTATCCACTAAGAAAGGATTTTTGTAAATTCCATCCCTAAAGGGGTGAAATAGAGGATGGAAGTAATATAAAGTCCGTCAGTTTTGAAGTTAGGATCTTCAAATTTTGTATATTAATTTATACATGTCTCAGCCTTTTTGATAATTCTACCCCCGAAGGGTTAAAAAGGGGGATGAAGGTAACTCATTTTGTTCGGGATATTTTTCGACATCCACGCGGGCAAAGCCGTGGGCAAAAGGTAGTAGATGTATATTTTTATTAGCATATAAAACATTTTCGTAAATATACTGTGAAGGCACAATCATTATATTTATTTCTATAAAGGGCTTTGAATTATTCGGCCTGCTTAACTTCCGCCATTTTATTTTATTTTCAAAACAGTGGCAGTGTTTTAGACCTGTATTAATCTGTAGCAGGAATATACAAGCAAGTTTTGTTTGGTACAAAATCTTCTAGATTTTGACAATAGATGTAACAATCTTCGCCATCAGAACAATTCATTGGTCAGACCTAGCTATGGACGTTTTAAGTAGTATCCCATGCATTTTTCGTTTTTTTTTTCTTTGCCGATAAACCTGGGATTTTCAGGAAAAAGATGTGAAATCTATGGTAACAGGCTGAATTATACATAATTTTATCTGTAGGGGTACTTTTAAACAGTGATTTAGTATCACTGTTTAAAAGTACCCCCAACCCTCCGACGCTTGCGTCTTGAGATATACAGGGTGTAAACTAGGATCTCAAGATAAAAAAAAGAAAAAAAAAAAACTTTTATTACTTTAACAAGTCATAAAAGTAGAAAAAAAAACATTATTTTCATAAAAATAACTAAAAAGTTAAAAATAATTTAATTCTGATAATAAATATACCATTATATTATTGAAAAATTGTGTTAAATATAAGCAACGCAATGACATAGTAGGTCTCTCGGCTGAACAGTGCGTCGAACTGTCCTGTGTTGAGCTGGATAGGCATGTAATTGTATGTGTGTACAGACCCCCAAACTATCAAAACTTTTCCGTATTTGATTCAATAATGGAAGATGTCCTGGCAAAACTTGCAGCCAGTAATAAATCTATAATTATTTGTGGTGATTTCAATATCAATATTTTAGAAGAAAATTCTAATAGCAGTCGGTTATTAAATCTTTTTAAGTCATTTGACTTGACCAACATTTTTATAGAACCTACGAGAGTCACTCCATCTTCTGCTACTTGTATAGATAATGTTTTCTGCAATTGTGATTACTTAGATAAAGCCATAGTAAATTGTTTGCCGTCTGACCATAGCGGACAAACTGTAACTTTTAGGTGTAACATTCCACTGCAAAAAGTTCAGATTCAGTTTAGACCAATAACTACTAATAAATTAAATAGGTATAATATTTCCCTTCAGAATAAGTTAAGCGTTATGAGCCATCATATGGACGATATTAATATAAATCAATTGTATGATAATTTCTTTTCAATAGTTCACACTGAGTTCAACAAAACTTTTGAAAAGAAGACAAAATGTATTTGCCCTAAATTTATATTTAGTGATTGGGCAACTAGAGGTATCAGAAAAAGTAGGGAAAGACTATTTGAGCTTTATGGCCTTAAGCCTTATATAAACACTGACACTTTTAACAAGTATGTTGCTAAGTATTCAAATATTTTTAAAAATACATGCAAGGCTGCCAAAGCCCTGCACATTAGCAACAAGATCAAAACTGCAGAAAACAAAATTAAGACAGTTTGGAAAGTCATAAATAACGAGACTAACAGGAAGAAAATACGTAACACTAGCTACACATTAGATACAGCGTATGGTCCTAAAAGCTCTAATCAGGAAGTAGCTCATGAATTTGTAAATTTCTTTACCGATATACCGTTAAAAACTACGGAGGCTCTTAATTCCTCTCCTGAAGTCTCAATGGGTTTATTAAAGGCGAATGTGTCTGGCTGCCTGGCTGAATTTAAATTTAAACACATAAACCCTATGATAGTTATTAAAGCTTTCCGGCAAATAAAAGTCAAACTGACCGAAGATCTTTGGGGAATGTCTATCAGAGTTTGTACATCCATAGTTGAGACTATTGCACCATACTTAGCTTTAATTTTTAATTTGTGTGTAGACCAAGGAGTTTTCCCTGATCTAATGAAATACAGTAAAGTCATACCTCTGTTCAAATCCGGAGATAGTAAAGATACTAATAATTATAGACCTGTATCCGTGTTGCCAGTTTTTAGCAAGGTTTTTGAAAAGGTAATGCTGAATCAAATGCTCAATCATTTTAACACCAACAGAATCTTACATGATCAACAGTATGGTTTCACCAAGGGACGTTGTACAACTGACGCCGGTGTAACCTTATTAAAGCACATTTTTACTGCGTGGGAAGAGTCCCAAGACGCCATAGGAATATTTTGTGACCTCTCCAAAGCATTTGATTGCGTAAATCACGACACATTACTTTTGAAACTTGAGCATTACGGACTAGGTAAACTTGCACTTAGTTTGATGAAATCTTATTTGAAGGATAGACAACAACAAGTTCAAATAAATGGTGTTAATTCACAGGGTTTAAAAGTAAAAATGGGGGTTCCGCAAGGTTCAATATTGGGTCCTTTCCTCTTTTTAGTGTATATAAATGATCTACCCTATTTATTGAAAAACCAACCTCATAATATGGTGTTATTCGCTGATGACACTTCCCTTATTTTTAAGATAAATAGACGGGCCCAAAATCTAGATGACGTGAATAATGCCCTACTTCAGGTCCATAACTGGTTCACAGCAAACAATTTAGTGTTAAATGGAAAAAAAACGAAATGCATAAGATTTGCTTTACCAAATGTTAAAAGTAGCGATTGTGATATAGTATTGAATAAAGAGAAGCTTGAATTTGTAGATAAAACAGTTTTCCTGGGGATTACGCTTGATTCAAGGCTACAATGGGGTTCTCATTTAACATCTCTTGCGGGGCGGCTAAGTTCAGCAGCATATGCTATTAGAAAAATCCGTCAATATACTGATGTAGATACCGCTAGACTGGTCTATTTTAGTTACTTTCATAGTATACTGTCTTATGGCATTTTACTATGGGGGCGGGCTGCAGACATTGAGTCTATATTTATTCTGCAAAAAAGAGCCATCAGAGCCATATATAATCTTCGTAGGCGTGATTCTCTAAGGGAACTGTTTAAGGAAATTAACATGATGACGGTACATTCCCAATACATCTATGAAAACATAATGTATGTAAGAAAAAATCTACATCTTTTTAATAAAAGAGGTGACAGACACAATTACAGTACTAGAAATAGAGACCAATTAGTTCAGCCAGGCTTCAGACTCGCTAAAGTAGACTCATCTTTCATGGTTGAGATGCTATAACAAAATTCCACAAAGTATTCTTGAACTGAATGAAACGAAATTTAAAACATGCATTAAACGCACACTGTGTAGGCAAGCATATTACAAGTTGGACGATTATATCGTTGATAAAAATGCTTGGCTCAATGCCGGTCCTGCTCCACAAGGACAGGGACGCATAAATGAATAGCATTACATATCCCAATCACCTGCGCTCTTGATGATTTATTTACTGCATCAGTGAGCGGGGTACACGTGGCTGAGTTTTGGGCTAAGCATATTTAAACTTTTTGCCATCGAAACGCTAAGAAGAAGAAGCATTAAATAGTATGTTGGAGCTGCTGAAGATTGTACAACTATCTTTGCTTTGTATAAATTCAATCTCTTTAGTATTACATAGCCGCATAGCCCATATTGTGTGAGTACTATGTAATAGAAAGCTGTCATTCGCGGGAAACCTACGTCTTTTCTTGACTTGAATGTGCCCTGGCGGTTAGGAGTGTGTCATGCTCACTCAAATGTCTCGCTGATGGTGGCGTGTGTGTCGGATCATTTATTTCCCTTCAAAATGGTTGAGTTGAATGGTGCTGATACATGCGTCATGTTCGTGAACGGGCGCTGTCAGTTGTGACTGGTCATCTCTTGGTTGCCACGGCTTATTTGAATTGTTTTTTTTTTCTTTTTTGAATTGTTTACTATGGACACTTTTAACGTACACATCTTGCTACATCGTTCTCACATAATGTACACAGGACCCAAGTATTTGGTTTACAGTTTATATGTGTGGGTGAAGTCATAGTTATGCACACAAACACAAAATTAAATTAACTTGGCTTGCTGTACGAGCCGGTAATATTCATACAGCCGCTCATTATTATTGTGTGAGTAAACATATTGTACCCTACACGGGGTTTATTTTTTTTATCTTTACGATTGTCGGGTAAACTGGTAAAAATAATATAAACGGGTTTACAATAAACCCCAACATTTTATACTAACCTAACATGGTAACCATAGCCGATTGGTGTAAGCGCTTGCGTTAGCTAGTGATCTAACCTCGACGACGCGAGTTCGAACCCAACTGAGGAATTATTTTTGCTACTTTTTACTTTTTGTTTTTAATAAATTTATTTTGTGGCCAATAAAATTACTCAAGCAAAAAGTAAAAAGTAATTAAATATAACCAATTAAATAATTTAATTTTTTTATTAGATAAACATTGGTATTGTTTGCTTAGCTTATCGCTTGGGTCATTAGCAAATTATCCGTCTCGTTTCTTCCAATATGTTAGTTATATTGGTTGTTTTAAGGTTCAATTTGGTGGGGGCTGTATGTTAGAAAAAAAAACTTGTGTGGCCGATACAATGATTTAATACACTGTTGTTTACCTGTTTTTTTGACAAAGACAAAGTTTTTTATTGGTAAGGATTGACGTAAATAATTTGTGAAAGTAGGTAGGTATATAAATTGAATCAAAGTAAAATTAGAGGTGAAGTGAATCAACATGTTAGATAGTAAGAAATTATGACAACTTCTAATCGCATAACAATAACATCACTTCACCATACTTTCAATAATTTACGAGTTGTGGTTTTAAAAAAAAGTTTTATACCTACCTACTTATTACTAAGTTATGTATTTGTTCTAATTTGCTTAACAAATATGAACATTATTTGCATTAAAATAAGATTCATATTCGTCTACTAATTAAAATAAATTCGACTAATAATGGGTCGGCAATCCTTCGTTTTCTATTACTCCTTGTAACCTTCTGCTCATGAGATCTCACAGTTTGTAAGCACACTTTTATGCGGGTGGACAAGAAGGGATCAGCTTTGTGCCTTGCCACGATGTCGTAGTGTCGAGTCGATGAATTTGTCTTTGGTTTTGGCCTAAGATGTTCTACGTCTCCAAAATACGCATATCGGCGGACCCATAACTGCACGGTTCTCCCCTGTGGATAAAAACAGTATTTATAATACTTATAATAATAGCTAATATTATAATAAATAAACACTATATTTTTATACTATATATACACTATGTTTATTGTGTGTTTTGTGTGTGTTGTTTATATACCTAATTAATATTACTTATAATAATACAATACATAAATATAAGATATACACTGACATTAGCAAACATTATAATCTATTTTTATTTACGTTATTCAAAGGCTTTTCTTTAATCTGTCTAAAGGCTAGATCAAGCTAATTTTAGACCAAGCTAATTTTATCATAATCATCATACGATTACAAATTTAAAAAAAAGAAACTATAATAATTCAGTTATGATAATATATTATTATAACTATGGTAGGTATTGCACTTAAGTTACATTAATTATTTATTCCTAGTAAACATCCCTTTCAATGTTTACTAGGAATAAAGAGAATAGAGGAGTTAGTTAAAGTGAAGTAGGTATAATATCAACGTAATATCTAACTGTTACTCACCGATATCATTAAGCGCCTTGTAATTTCACTTCTTCTCATCGATACGCTAATCGATAACAATTCAAATTGAGTCAGCCCAAAATTTGGCGACGAGTTTGGCTCTTTCAGTAGCGTCCTGTGATGCATTTCACAGGAGCAAACAACAGAATAGGCAGGACACGATATAAAGTGTCCCATCGTTTGTTAGGCAGCACCACATTTACACTCACAATTTCACATAATATAGATACGTTTTGCTCATCCAAAACAACGATTTTCACCTCTTTGAACATTGATAAATGTTGCATGGTTGGATCCACAGAAATAAAACCACACACATGCTCAAGAGTAGTAATCAATAAACTCAGTAATGCAAATACTCGTAGATTGACAACTAAGAATGCTCATTTTTTATAAATGAAGGTGTTTGAAAACAATACTTTTAAATTGTCGGTAGTCGTTGTCTAAACAGTCAAAATCAAATAGCCTGAGTGTTCAATGTTTGTCTCAAACGTTGGAATCGTTATAAATTCTACTTTAAGTAATGTTTTAACAAAATAATGAATACAAAAAGAAAAAGAATATACTATTGCATGCATGATTTGAACTTACGACTTCTCGTTCAGTGACCAAAGACGATAGCCATTGTGCCAAGATCGCTATAGTAATATCATGCAAAATATTATATCTCCTTCAGCATCATAAGTGAATGATGACTATATATTGGTATATGGTAATTGTTGTGCCACACGCACACTAATAAAGACTGAGCTCGCTCGTTTTATTTTGTGTTTGTGTGCATAACTATGACTTCACCCACACATATAAACTGTAAACCAAATACTTGGGTCTCGTGTACCATCTCAACATGAATGATGTAACCAAGACTTTGTAAAAGTATACTGATTTAAAAGAGTGTCCATGGAGTTTCTTGCCCGTTCTTCTCCATAGAGATCTACGTTACGGAATGGGCAACTACAGTACTTTTACAGTTTTTATGCCTTGTGACTGGGACTGTAGCTATTGTTGTCTTTGTTTCGACAATTCAAAAGTGCCTGTAACTGGCCTATTTGAAATAAATGCTTTGATTTTGATTTTGATTTTGATTTTGATTTTATAGGTATGTCGGATATGTCAGGATTTATTCCGTTAGGCTCGTACATCTTGTGGGCAGACGATGGGTTTCGTGCTATGAAGACACACTGGGTGGGATACACTGTTTCTAGCAAAACTAACGAATTACTTGAGAATCCAACTTAATACAATAACACGGGGCACAATGAATCGGGTACTCCCTTTCTTCTCCTAAAATTGTTTGTCCGAAAATCATTATCCATAACACGTTTGCTATAAACTTCAGTAATCATAATGTTCAAAATGCCAAAATTTTGTTTAACATATTAAGTATTCTGTCATAATATCGAGTAGGTACTATAATAATTTAATCTCCTTTTTTACATGACCTGAAGTCATATGTCCTAAATATTGTGTTAAATAAAAAAATAATGTATTATTCCGAATGTTCATTTATAGTAAATTTTTTAGTCTTAAAACATTTGCTAAAAATTTGATTTTAGTGACAGAAACGAATCGCTGTAAATCTGTCTCCACGCAGTCTTGTCTGCTCTACCCCTAGAGTGTAATTTAAAATCGTGAACGCGTGGAGGGGCGACGCGGCCCGCGAGTTGAGGAGGTTGTAACACGCGCCGTCGCGGCTGAGGCTGACCGGCGGTGAAGCCGAAGCTGCGGTGGTGAGCGTTAAACCCATCTGCGATGATAAACTCGCGTGGGACCGCCGGAGCCGTGACAGAAAAAACCATGCCTGCTGCATGTTTGCTTGCATGCTGCGTGCTTGCTTGCATGCTGCATGCTGCGTGCTTGCTTTGCATTGTTATTTATTGACTTTTTTATTATTTTTTAAACAACTTAATTGTATGTACCATTGTGTGGAAACATTTTGTATGCCTAACGGCGGGACATAGATAGTTTCTGAATTTTATATATCATACCACCTACTGTTTTACTTATGTTCACAAAATAAATGAATTTTAATTTGAACTTGCTTGCATGCTGCAAAGCTTGCTTGCTTGCTTACAAAAACCACATGTTCGCAATCAACTGCTTTATTGAGTACATATATAATTAATTTATCCCGAAGAATATTATTATTATAAATAAACATTATGTAATTTGAATTTAGGACTTATAACTTTTATTGAAAACGGTTGTATGTATTTTGTATATTATTGATTGTAATATTTATGACAAAGGGATTTAGGACATATACTTAGGGATTTCAATTTTATGGCATGTGATATTAAGTTAGGGTAAGTTATCATTCGGACAAATGATGATTAGGACAAAAAAGTTATGGCACTTTAAATTATGGAGAAAAAAGTTAGGTGACACAATAGAGAACCTGAATGTCGTCCTCACCTCGAGCTGAACATCAGGGCTCTGTAGAAACACGCTGTGGTGTGGGTAGACTGGTAAGTAGGTCGCGTCATGACTGGCGCGTTTGCCGATTCATTTTATGTCGGTCCTAACGACCAGATCCGACAGGTACATTATATCCCATTTTTTTTAACCTCCACGAAGCCGTCAACCAAGCATTCTGTACATCAAACTAATTAAGTTTACACAAAAATTATTGCTGGGAAACCACTTTTGTTTTGGGGTAAAAAATCACGTTTAACGGTAGGACTCGATGGAAC
The DNA here is from genome assembly GCA_963082995.1 of Noctua comes. Taxonomy (NCBI): domain Eukaryota; kingdom Metazoa; phylum Arthropoda; class Insecta; order Lepidoptera; family Noctuidae; genus Noctua; species Noctua comes. Next base: position 1,703,879 of record OY720269.1, read on the forward strand.
GCACTCAAAGCATTGTGCTGATGGATGGATTGAATAGTACGGGGGTCGTGGAGATGTTTAAAGTAAGAATCTTACATATGATATATTAGATCTAATTAATCTTTTAAAGCAGAAGCACAATTTATTTGGAACGAATGTACTTCTATACATAATTCAGAAAGCCGAATTTTGTAAATAGTCATGTCATATTTAAAAAGATATAGGCATTTATGGAGGGCCGTGCTGAATGAAATAACGTTGGTTTATTTTTCAAATTTAGCAAGTTGTATGAGAAACCAATGCGTGACATTTACTTGCCCAACATCAATTATTTTTTAATAGTTTTTGGCTAAGGTTGTTGTCTTTTTTAGATATTTTCTTATTTTTTTTTTTCCAGCAGCTACGCATTCACATTATCTGTAGTAGCACATATAACCTGTTAATAGAGTACATTCCTTGAGTTTAAGAAACTTTTTCAAACGCTATTTATTTTTTAAGTTACACGGGGGCCGTGCGGAAAACGTTTTTCTTCAAAAGTAAAGAGGTAGATTGAAAAAGAAACAGGTACATATACTCCTAGAGAGATTTGCGTTTTAGGTGTGCATTGGTGCAAATTCTAGGGGGCCTTCCGGGGCAAACGTACATGAAAATTCTGGGAATTGGAGGAAGTGAATGTTCCCCCGGTACTCAGCCCGGATGACAAATTGTGTGAGGAGTTTTACAACCGCTCCACCACTCGAGATGGTGACGGACGGAAGATACGTGTTGGCTTTTGCTTCTTCAAGGGTGATGTCGAATCCCTTGGTAACTCACGCCATGCAAGTTAACGTCGGTTTTACTGCTTGGAAAGAAAGATGCAAGCTTCTCCACAATTAAAGGTCGCGTACGATAGTGTCATTCTCGAATATTTAGAAAAGGTTATATTTCTTAAGAGCGCTTATTCTTAAGAAAGGACCATGCGTTATTTTGGGCTCGCTTTTGAAAATTGTTCAACAGTGATGAAACCTATGTCTTATTAAAGCTCTTGAAGCTCCTTACTTTATTTCATTCTATGGCAGCTAAATTCAAATCCAGCGCGAAAATGGTGTTTTGGAGCGTTTTTGAAAATATCTTGTTTTTTTTTTTTCTGACCGCTAATCGAATGCATCACCCACGGTCGTCGGTGATGGGACTGTATATTCCGCGGAAGTGCGGGGGTCGTGGCTTCGTAAATGCTAAGACCCTGCAGTCCCTGCACAACCGTGAGGTATGCAGTCTCAGGGAATACTTCCTAGAAGTCGACGTGGGGATGCACCGAGATGTGGTGTCAGTGGACAAGGGCCTCTCCCCGCTCTCCCTGGCTAACGAGAACTGGCGCAAGCCTAGAGTATTAGACACTAATGATCGCAAGGAGGTATGGCAGGGCAAGGAGCTTCACGGACGCTTTTACCGGATCCTACATGGACCCGATGTAGACTTCTTAGCGTCCGTATCTTGGCTGCGCTTCGGTGACCTATTCGGGGAAACCGAAGGTTTTGTCTGTGCAATAATGGATGAAGTTATGATGACGAATAACTACCGGAAATTCATTGTGAAGGATGGCACGGTTGACATATGTCGGGCATGCCACCGTCCGGGACAATCGATCCGACACATTATCTGGGTGTTCTCGTCTGGCTAACGGAGAGTACTTGCTTGATTATCCACCAGCAACTTGCTTTGAAGTACAACCTTGTGGAATCAGAACTGCCATACTATAAGTATGTGCCCGGCCCAGTTCTCGATAATGGTAATATCACGATGTATTGGGATCGATCTATCGTCACTGACAGGACTATTATTGCCAATAAGCCTGACATTGTGGTGATAGATCGATTGGAGCGTCGCGCAATGATTGTTGATATAACGGTTCCGCATGACGAGAACCTCGTGAAAGCAGAGAAAGATAAATAATTCAAATATCTTGATCTGGCTCGCTAGGTTGTCGACATGTGGGACGTGAGTACAGCAGTCATTGTGCCGATAGTCGTGTCGGCCAATGGCTTAATAGCCTCGAGAAACATCTGAGGAGGCTCTCGCTTGGCAGCTGGATCAAGGGCTTGATTCAGAAAGCAGTACTTCTGGACACGGGTCGTATCGATAGGAGGTTCCTCTCTCAAGAGCCCTGACCACCGGTAGCTCGGACCTTGTTCCCGATGCTGGTGGGCTACCATTTTATATATTTTTAAATGTTTTTTTATATTACTTTTTAGAGAAATATTTAAAAAAGTGTAAATTGTATGTAAAGAAAATAAATAAAGAAAATAATAAATCGTTTATTTCAGATTCATCCTGAGATTCATCCATCCATATTTGTTAGTAGAATTGCGAGCTTACAGACTAGTGTTAGTAATAAATAATTCGTTGGTACTCAAACATAATAAAAATAAATAGTTTAATTAAATAATATGCAATAACAATTTATTATATGTTATTCAATTAAAAACTAAGTGGCAGGTCCGGGTGGACTTCCCGATGGTGGTGGCAAATCATTATACAACTGCGTGCAACCTTACCCATCGGCTCACCGGCCCGCCCGCCCGCCGGCCCGCCGGCCCACCGGCCCACCGGCTCACCGGCCCGCCCGCCCGCCGGCCCGCCGGCCCACCGGCCCACCGGCCCACCGGCTCACCGGCCCGCCCGCCCGCCGGCCCGCCGGCCCACCGGCCCACCGGCCCACCGGCTCACCGGCCCGCCCGCCCGCCGGCCCGCCGGCCCACCGGCCCACCGGCTCACCGGCCCGCCCGCCCGCCGGCCCGCCGGCCCACCGGCTCACCGGCCCGCCCGCCCGCCGGCCCGCCGGCCCACCGGCCCACCGGCCCACCGGCTCACCGGCCCGCCCGCCCGCCGGCCCGCCGGCCCACCGGCCCACCGGCTCACCGGCCCGCCCGCCCGCCGGCCCGCCGGCCCACCGGCTCACCGGCCCGCCCGCCCGCCGGCCCGCCGGCCCACCGGCTCACCGGCCCGCCCGCCCGCCGGCCCGCCGGCCCACCGGCCCACCGGCTCACCGGCCCGCCCGCCCGCCGGCCCGCCGGCCCACCGGCCCACCGGCTCACCGGCCCGCCGGCCCGCCAGTGCGCGCAGTGTTGGGACCATGTGCACCGCAGCGGTCGGATCGCGATATTGTATTGAACACGCAGATCGCTGTATGTCCGCTGCGTACAGTTAACCCACAGGCTGCAGGTGTAAAAGGACTGACAGTATGCTTTAAAAAGCGCTTTGACGGCGGGCCAACATGTTGCACCGGACAGACAGCGCTCTGCGCTCCCTTTCGATGTCCACACTGTCCTTAAGGTCCTCGGTGACCCAGTGGCCAAATACTTAAATTGCTCGACTTTATTTAGAGCTGTACCACTTAGAGTGAAATTCGGAACGAATGCGTATCGCTTGTTGTCCGGCCTGAAAATCATTCATTTCACTCTTTTTCGCGTTATATTTGAGGCCATGAGCCACCGCGTATGATTCACAAACTAAAAAAAAAATTTGCTGTCGGACAGTAGCTAGGATACTGGTTGACAACTCTTGTTTAACTAAAAATACAATAACAGATCAAAGCAGGCCGTGTAGTGCCTTGGAACGTGTTATTTTGAATGATTAACTCGTTGGTTGGTTGGACTGCCTTGTTGGTCTAGTCGTCGCAAGCGCAACTGCTGAGCTTGAGGTCCCGAGTTTCATTCCCGGGTTAGGCAGTGTTATTAGGTCTTTCTCAGTAGCAACCGCGGAGTTTGCATTTGTGCCTGGTTGATGGCAATAGGCTCGCCCCCTATTACATGTGACTTAAACATAATTCTTTTCTTTCTTTTCTCTCTTTAAAAAAAAACGTTGCCCCACACTTCTCCTGTATTGTGGGTGCGTTTACAAACATTGGCAATTGGCGAAATGTGGGTGTACTATTACTATTAGGTACACCTCCGCCTAACCCTTCGGGGATTACAGGCGTGAAGTTATGTTATGAATAATTAAAAAAGACATCTCACAGTGGCCTGTCGTTCCTTACAATCACTGTTCGGTGTCTGAAGCACCCGAAGAGAAGAAACCTTCGTTGATATCCACTACACCAAATGAAAGATCTCTTACTCTTTCTTTGGTCGATCATATCTCGTCTTGGAGTAAATTACTTCGAGTAGTAATTTACGTTTGCCGTTTCGCTAGATTGTTACCTTTTAGATACCGCATGTCAGCGTCAGATCACGACTTCACTGAATTACTCGTTCTTCGTGAACTTCAACGCTTTTATTTCTCCACTGAGATTGCAAGACTCAGGTAAGGTAAAGATTGTAGTCCTGCTTTTCGAGACTTTAAAACCTATCGCGAACTATCGTGGATCTGGCGTGCCAATCATCAATGGTTGACCGACACGCCCCTTGAACCATACGTGTTCCAAAGATAAAATCGAAATTAAGTGAAAATTGGTGGGTTTCGTCGTTTTTCGTGGTGTCCAACGACTGACGAGGAGATTAAGGTATTGTGCACCCTTCCTTTCAAGCGCATTGTTCTTTTACAAAGTGTTCCTGTTGGAGGGCCTGATGGATTCGTCGAAGCAGCGAGCGACGATGCGTCCTGTTTTAGTTTTAAGTATTTAATTTAATAATTGGCAACGTGCCACGTTGCACAGCACGTCGTCGTGACGTAAAATATGGCTGAAATGTATGGTCAATATGACGTCGTTCAACGTGGCTCGTTGCGTTGTCGTATCGTGATTATTTACGTTGCTCGACGTGGATTTCCACGTCACGGCACCGTGATGCAACGTGCAACGTCACGTTGCCGTGCCGTGGCACGTTGCGTCGTCGTAACGTGTTTTTGTGTTTGAGCCCTTAGTAGTTTGATGTAAAGAATGGTCGGTCTGAATGTCGAGAAGCGTAACGAGCGCAGGTACACGTACGTGTTCGGTGATGGAGTCGAGGCTGGACGTGGCCTCGTCGAACACGATGATGGGCGAGTCCTTGAGGATGGCCCTCGCGATGGCCACGCGCTGCTTCTCTCCGCCCGACAGCTTCAGGCCGCGCTCGCCGACCTGCGTCAGGTAGCCCTGACCAACAGACACTTGTGCTATTACACCTATTTATACACTCCTCTAGTTTTCAATTGGCCAAAGTGAATAATTCATTTTTTGAAATGCATGTTGACTGTTTATGAACACATGTGACTCCTGATGACGCCTCTCGCACTAGAGCCTTCAAAAAAAACTTCAGTCAGGTTTGGCCGAAAGCGTTTATGGACGAAAGTGAGCGAAGTCGAGGGTTCGGTTGGACACTAATATCTTGTAATATAAAGAGATGACCCATCATAAGCCAGGTGTCAGTGGCGTACCTTGGGCCATGTGTGCACGGAGTCGTGTAGCTCAGCCATCTTGCTGGCCTCGATAACCTTCTCCTCCGGCTTCGTGAGGTCGCCGTAGTGCAGGTTGTGCAAGATTGTGTCGTGGAACAGTACACAGTCCTGAGAACAATGTCTTACATTACATCAATGTTTCTGAGAAATTCTAAGATCATTTTGGATTCCATCGCTATGCGTAACTCGAATTTGATTTTTGAGTGACCTGTTGTTCCAGATCCACAGATCCACCAGATCAATAAATAGGGTAGTATAACTCAGACCGAGCATCACCATTCATTGAAAATTTCAAACAGCGCCACCACATTGGTCAGACTGGGGCAAGTTAGACACGCCGTCTGTTGCTTGTTTTGTTATAACTATAGGGTGTAAGGGACAGCGCTGCAACTGATGGGGTGAATTCAGTATGTCATACTAAGATGACCGGTACAAGAAATTATTTCAGGAATGTTATGAATTCAATAAATTTGATTTGTTTTATTTTCTCATACGCAATGTATCCTTAACGTGGCAAAACGCACGTAGCGAACGGAAAGCGCAACGACGAGTTCGATAAACTATGTAGCTAGGCAGGAAGTGAACAGCTAATTTCACGCGTCGTTCGTTGGAGTATTTCAACAACCATTGTTGGATTTTTGATTTTGGCCTTATTATTAACATAAATGGAGTGATGCTTACAGGGAATGTAATTCTACATTGAAATGAAGGAATATTATTTAGACCAAATGACAATTTAACAGAAAAACAGGTTTATATTGAGCCGCGTTCAGCCTCACAAGTTATCTTGCCAACTAGTCATAGTGAATACGACAGACCTGTGGCACGACAGCGATGGCTCGTCGCAGGCTGGCGAGGTCCACGTCGCGGATGTTCTGTCCCGCCACCTTGATGATGCCCGACTGCGGCTCGTAGAAACGGAACAGGAGACGCACTAGTGTGGATTTACTGTAAAGGGAAATACTTTTGATTGTAACAGAGGTAGCGTGATTTTGTTTGCTTTGGTTGGTTATGCTCGACTAGTTATATGTCATTTTTATCTGCTTAAACTTTTTTTAAGTATGATGGGGTCGGCTTCCAGTCTAACCAGATACAGTGGAACACCTGATTACACAATCAAGATAGAAAGAAAGTAAAACTATTTATTAGTCGCAGTTGACATCTTGCACGTCGTGACTGCGACAAGCAGGGTACTATCAGCATGATGCTGCGCTATGAAAGGCCCACAGCACAGCGCGTGGATGTACTGATTCTTTTACACGCAATGTCTACATCTTTTATCTACTCTTTCGCAGGCATGCTGGACGAGATTTCTTTAAAAATATGCGTCACCTTTGGTTGCGCGGATTCGTACGTAGATATAAATTAGTTTATCGTTGATTGGCCCGTCGCATCCCCTCCCGCACAGACGCGTACGTCGGTCGCACGTGATCCAAATCACTGCGTGCGTCCATCTTTTAGGAACGAGCCAATTTCCAATTTTGAACGCATTATTAGCTTCACCCGCGCAAACAACCTTTGTACCTATTCTTCGTTTCTGTTTTTAGTGTGTACATAAACTTTTTAATAAATAAATACTGCAGCGTCAAACCTCAAACACAAAGCATTTATTTCAAGTAGACCATTACTGGATTTTTGATTTTGGCCTTATTATTAACATAAATGGAGTGATGCTTACAGGGAATGTAATTCTACATTGAAATGAAGGAATATTATTTAAAAAAAATTTTGAGCCACGCCGCTCGAGTCTTGGGCCGCATTGCCCTCTATTCGAGCTGTGGCTATGACTAGACGGGACTGTGGCTGAATGGCCGACATGTCTCACGAGCGCAGTTGTTGCGTCGTGATCGTCTTATATAGGTAAGTATATTGTGGATGGTATGTCCGACAAATACCATAAAAGCTCGTGCATATTTTGTAGATGGAATGTCCGACAAAAATTATGCTACCGGCAAAAGCCATAGAGCATGCTAAGCTTGCGATATTTCATATTTAGAGTAAACCTTGAACATAACAACACAGAAACAAAGAATAAAACAGTTGAATGACTTACCCCGATATCCAATCCAATGGTAAAAATAATATTCTTTACCATTACTTTTGAATGTCAAAAATTAACAAAAAAAAGCTACAGTGAAGCTACAGTCACGTCACAACACACACGAGTAACACGAAACCCCTGGCCAAGACTACTTGTCAGACCTTTAGAATTGTGGTACGGAGGGGTACCGAGGTCCATACAATGGATGGATACCCATGACTGACTTTCTTTTCATAATTTTTCAAACTTTATCTCGAGTAATCATAACTAGTGTCGGTGTCTTACCCGCTGCCCGACCCGCCCACGATGCCGATCTTCTTCCCGGCTGGTATGCTGAAGGACAGGTTGTTGAAGATAGGCTTCCCGTTGATGTACTTGAAGCTGACGTCCTGGAACTCGATGGTGGACGTCTTCGCGTCGCATATGAGAGCGGGGGCTGTGGGTTTCTCCTGCACATAGGGAAATGGAAAATAAGTTTACCTGTACTATAACTGCTAAAACAATTTATTAATTCACAGGAATAAACTAACTTAAGAGCGGCCAATCCGTCATACTTTTCATACAAACGCTCTTACGTGATTATGCCGTGGTAACACGTATCTTTGATTTTTTCTTACTGATAGGTGTCTTGTGCACTATAACTAGGTTTCAATCAAAGAAAAAGTAAAAATTTGGAGAAACAAATTAAGTATAAGCCTGTATAAATCTGCTATTTTGCACATATTTACCTAAACTTTGGCCGTTCATATTGTACTCATAAATTGTAAAAGTAAAGAAAACATTGTGATAGAAACCTTGCAAATGTAATGGAGATTTTAAATGACAAATATTAATTTGACAAACTTGTAAGCCTTATTCAAAAACACGTATCTCCTGGAACAAGTTTATGAAATTTTCGAACACTATTTTTCGTTCAATGTTGTCGCATTAGGTGGTATGTGCGCGAGAGACGATTCGTGTGAGGTCGGGGCCCTCTGAGACGGCGGAGTTGAAGAAACATCGCCGCTGTGGCTCTGGATGAAACAACAAGCTTTTCGACCATGCTCGCGATGACGATAGACGGACTGGGAAGGGCCCTCTTAACAGGTGAAACTAGAACTGGTCCAGTAAAACATATTGGTTTTATTGAAAGTAAAATCCGCAGCAAAATAATCATATATTATGGCAACTGTCCCGTTGCCGATAAATAGCGAAAATTAAAAAGAGCTACAATAAGAAACGGTTTTTTTAGTGTGCGGCATTAACTAGTGGAGAGACAATTATCGTCAGTCTGATCGTCAGCAGTAAACTATTATTAATCCATCGTTACAAATGTACCGTTACAAGCTGCGCACTGTAATGCGCAGTTGGCACTCTCACTGACACAGTGCTCGAATATGAACTGTTGCTTAAGAGGCGGCGAGCGAGCCTTTATAAAGAACTATTTTACTGAGCCACATCTATTATACGTTTGATAAGTGAGACAGCTCGTCACTTATTCGCCGTCGGTGGAATCAGCGCGCAACGTTTGGCTCAGCATTTAGAGTTCACAATCCTATTCACACTCAAACTTCATATTTCTAGTATTTGTTAGTGTTACATGTTCGTACCTTTATCCGCGACTGCACAGTCATGAGCGTGAACATGGTCTGCATGTCGATGAGCGCCTGGCGGACCTCGCGGTACACGGAGCCCAGGAAGCCCAGCGGGATGGACAGCTGGAACAGCAGACCGTTCACCATCACCAAGTCGCCCACTGTCATGTTTCCTGGAAAGAACAGGTGATCATTAGTATTGATTAGTCATGGAATGAAACGAAATTATTGATGAATGAATCTAATGGTCGCCATTTTTTGCCTATTTCTCACAGTTTCGAATTTCTCCTCCGTCAAAATATGTTTTTATTTTCAGCATGGCAGATATCATTATCAATAGTCATTGGTCTTCACCAGAGATCGGAATATATAGGGTTTATTTGGCTAAACTTCGAGAAAGTAAGTAACATGAGCCGTTGGCTTGTAATTTAATGGAGGCATTTCTGCCTGTCCCCTGAAAAACCGTACTATACCTCCTCCACTCCTCCCTCGGCCGCATCATCTCTTCACATCGCGCGACTCGGGGTCAAATACAACTCAATTTATAAAAAAAAGTAAATGAGTGTACCCTTAGCGATCTGGTTGGCGGCCATGATCATGATGATGCTGAGTCCTCCGCTGAAGATGGCGTGTTGCCCGAAGTTCAGCACGGCCAGGCTCGACGCCGTCTTCAGCGACGCGTCCTCGTACTTCTTCAGGCTCGCGTCGTACTTCTCCAGCTCGTACTTCTCGTTGTTGAAGTACTGGAAAGTTGGGTAGATAGTTAGTTTAAATAAGGAGAAAATAGCAAATTGTGTAGTTGGTAAATTACTATGGACATAACATCACGCCTGTAATCCCCGAAAGGTTAGGCAGAGGTGTACCTAATATTACAGCCACGCATCGCCAGTTATGTTTAAGTGTCATCTAATAGGGGGCGAGCCCATTGTCATCCAGCGAGCCCACATCCACTCCGTGGCTGCTGCCGAGTAATGTTTAATGTAACTCAATAACTCTTTGCCTGACCTGGAAATCGAATCCAGAACCTCTTGACATCCTCGGTCTATTAAAATAAAGAATAACATTGTTTTATGTTGTAGCAGATTTTAACCTAGTAGAACAACTGATGTAACTAACCTAGCTTAATTTATGTCCAATAATGTCCATTGCTGGGCATACGCCTTAATATGATGAATTTGATCCGTCGTTATAAGATTTGTGTCGAGTGACTAATAGGTATTACCGAGGTCACTGACGGTCTGCCACTCACTAGGTTGGAAAAGTGGTCGACCGTCTGTGAACTCAGTAGAACATTGGTTATGATAGTTGCCCCACACTAGGAATTTCTCAAGTGTCGTCGGTGCGTTTAGAAACATTTAAACTCGCCTACTAAAACCGCCAGACCTAGAACAACTATCATTTTGTTCCGTGCGGAGATCCAGCCCGCGACGCGATGTGAGCAAACTGTCTAATGAATTAATGCTAGCCTGCTTCATGCTACTGGTGCAAAAGATCTTCCTACGAGTTACAGTTCTTTCGATCTAAGATTCTAGGGCTAATGAGACCCTTTTATTGTTTGCTTTTTCTAGCCCATTCGGCTGCAGCTCGCTAAAACGTTGTAGTAAATTAAAATAGCCTGGCAGCCCAGGCCAGCCCGGACGACATGCGACAGTCCGTGTCCCACAGTGCGGTGAGCTCAGGTCTTACTGTCTAATAATAGTAACCTTAACAGTTTCATAGTTGATGAGCGAGTCGATGGCCTTGTTGCCGGCCTCGTTCTCCGCCTTGTTCATGTACACGCGGAACTTGGTCCGCCACTGTGTGATGGCCAGCGTGAACGCTGCGTAGACACCCACGCAAGCCCATGCTAGACCTGAAATAAATATTTATTTATTAATAAATCGTGTTCAAGAGAATAGATTTTAAAATGGCTGTCAACCATGTAAACCACTCCACCGCGTCGTAAGTGGCTGCGCAGACGCCACTTTAACTGCACGTTTTGGGGCACTGATATTAGACAATAGAAGGAAATAAATTGATACGATCCAGACGAAAACTCATAATACAGTAATGTATCTTAAAATTAGTAAGAAATAGTAAAACGTTGCGTTTGACGCACTCAAATAAACGTGACATGGGAGCTGTGTGTAGGTGACAGCCTCATAAATAAAGTTACCAGTGAAAGCCAGTCCTCCTTTGACTCCCAGTATTGTGGAGACCAGCGCCAACTCGAAGATCGTGGGCACGACGTTGAACACCATCGCTGATAGCACGAAGTTTATAGCACGGGAACCACGGTCTATTGTCTGTGGAAAATTAAACATTACAATTGAGTTCAAGCCTTCGATGGTTTATTAACTACCTCGTCGTTGGTGTACAAGTCGCACGGGCTACTGGCGAGTCACTTACTCTTTGCCCGCAACCTAACTCTATGGAATTGACCACACTTATCGACGCAGATCGGCTTGATCGAGTTGCGTCGAGTCGCGTCACATGACGTCTTTTCTGCTTTTATGGTTTGGGAATTGAGCTCTTTCTGACCAGCCCAAACCGATTCCATGTCGATACGCCCACTTTTTGTAGCAAAGTAATTGCTTTACCACCAAAAGGTTGAATACTCATCCCCTAAAAAATACGTCATAAAACGACAACGTCTTTATTTGTTTTTGTGACAATTAAGATCATTTCAATTGTAGTGTTGACTGGGAATTGTTGTGAAAGGTCATAAAAGTCATTACAAGGTCGACTATACACAAATAAGAAATATGGTTCGGAATAAGAACTTTGCCCAGTTTTAAGAAGTTAATCGATAAACGCAATAAAGATACAGTATCAGATATTTCGCTTATGTGGTTTTATGTTATCAAAATATACTAAACGAATACAGTTAGGACCTGTTTTTGTTTTGCAATCTTCCTTTTATATAACTAAATTAGCAAGTGTGACTCTCTGTCACGTACTCCTAATGGTGCTCCCACACTGCCGTTAAAAATGTTTACAAACATTAGTAAACATTTTCTTAACAAACATTAGATCACAATGTTAAGAATGTAAACATTTTCCATCAATGTAGGAGCACGCAAACATCTTACAATTCCCAACAGACTGTAAAAAATCTTAACATTTGTTAGTAAATGTATTACATATTAGTGTTAGAAAATGTTTAGAGACGAGTCTTACAAGGTCGTGCGGATGGCAGGTTCCGCTCTCTCCCCTTCGGGGGGGGCCGACATTAACACTAATATGCACATGAATTAGGAAAAACGAAAATTTTATCAGCCTAGGGTAATTTACAAACCTTCACACAAGCGACTTCAAACTACAACGGTACAATAGATAAGTAAAGCGAAACGAAAGGTTGGTCGGGGCAGCATGACTTCTTCTTCCATACTTCTCTATTACTCGTCATCTCATTTGACACCTCCTTTCATTCCAGTTAACAGTCAATAATAAGTAAGCGTCAGGACCCCTGGACTAATAGAGATATTTGATGTTTAGAAAATACCAAAATTGACTACCTTTTTGCTACTATTTGATACCTAACTTCAAATATTTAGTACCTCGACTAACAGGGAAAAAACACGTAAAGAAAGTGGTCAGACATTCTGACATCAGGATGTCTGGACCATTTTTTTTTTCATAGTTCGAGACAACACAACGAATTTATCTCTTTGTAAATAGTTACTACCTTTTTAGTACCTCAACATATATTTTTTTCATTTTTTTTTGGCATTCCAGAAAAATGTTACCCAAGAAAGATGTTTTTTTTTCATAATGGATATTCTCCCTCTTAAATTACAGAATAAGCAATCAAGTTAATAATTATTAAAGCAATATTGAAAAATAATGTAAAATCCTAAACCTGTCCTATAAACCTACACTGTGAAGTGAGACCCCCCCTGCTTATATTATGAATATGAAAGTTTGTTTGTTTTTGTTTCTATAAGTACAGTTACAAAAACTTAAAAATATAACAAGAAGATTAGAGAATTCTAATCTTTATCACCTCCCTCTATATACCGTAAGTATAAAGAATGTTATTAATGCTATGCCATGTAAATATATAAATTGTCACTTTATTCATAGAAATATCATCATACATTAATTAATCATATATAAGCTTGACTTCCGCAAAACTTGTTATCACTATAGTTAGTTGGTCTCTCATACTGCAACAAAGTTTTTGCCCGTAACATAGTATTCAGAATACTAATCTGACGACGATTTAGATTAAAAACTTGGCGAATCAGGAAACGAGATTTGTCGTTAGAAAACCTAGTTAAAGGAGATTGCTCATCTTTATATGAGAATTGGTCCAAATGCTACCCAGGAACGGGAGTACCTGCGCTGGGTTTCTGGCACTAATCTATGTCTTTACACGTAATATATTTAGAATCTACCCTGGGGTTCCTTATTTATTTTGATGATATTATTTATATACATGATTTTTTTGTTGACGTACTTTTAAGGTATATACACCTTTAATGACCACAACTAAAGACATTTTGTATAAATGTCATGTTGTGTTGTGTGTATCAATGTCAATGTAAAATTTTGTCCAGGGGTCCTGACGCTTACAATAATACATTAAATAAAAATGGCTTATGTTTAACTTACCACCAGATATAGTAATATATAACAGACAAAAATAGTAAATGATCACCAAAATTAAACCCGCATTTTAATGTAAAATTATAACCAAAGTTTTTACATCTTGCTTTCCTATTTAAGCAAACTGACTCCAAAAAAATCATTGTTAACCCAAAAATTTATTTTGATTCTTTTGGTTTAAAGTAACCTAACCTAACCTAAAGTCGGGGTGCCCCAAGTCCCGAGTTTGCTTCGCTTGCTATTGATTCCTAAGTATTTGTTGTTCCGTTAATTAAAATTACCGTTGTGCCTATTTAATATATATAAAGTTGCGCTTGCGTTGCGGTGGGAGGGGATTGCAAGCCGGAGACATAACTTAATATGGCATCATTATACTTTATTTGGTAAAAAGCCTACAATTTATGGCAATCACAGTGGTTTATTTAGGCAGAAATAGCGTATTAATTTGCTTCCTAAGATTTGGTGATCATTTACTACATTTGGTGTTCGAATACAATTTGAAGTGCAGTCGTGACTAAAATAGCTAGTACTATTGTAATTTTAGACTTTATTTTTCTGGTGTCAAGTATATATGTATTTTTGGTAAAATAACTAAGGGTATCAAAGCTTTTTATGGCGGTCATAATATTTAACCCCAATAAAAATTACTGTTAACTCTACTGATTCAAAAAACACCCAATCTGCAGTTGCTCGCTATAAATAAGCTCTTTTAAAATCATTTACAAGCCGTTTTAGTAGGGATTTGTAACTTAGAGACCAAGAATCTGTAAACGGAAGATAGGACCAAGATTTTCGCAGAGTGGTTGGTATAGCAGGTTGAGAGTTGCAGAGAATCGACTTGGTGTGATTGGAGAGGCTATGTCCAGTTCAGGACTGCTTAAGGTATACTGATAATGATCAATGTTTCTTACTTTTGACAAAGCGCCAGTCTGTCTCCCAAGATGGAAGCTCAAGTCCAGATTGTGCAGATGTATGAAGACATTGCAGGCCAGCTTTCTGATGGAGTGTTGCGCTACTTTAGCGAACACCGCGTTCCTGAGCTCGTTGAAACCAGCCGCTGTGGCGCGAGCTATGCCGTCTGAAATTAATAAAGTTGGCATAGTAAGTTACACTATCATTTAGACATTTCAAAGAAAATGTTTGGTTGTTCAGACATGTGCGGAGCGGTCTGAGTCGGGGCAGTTGGGTGGTAAAATATACATCCAATTTGCCGCCGGACGGTAGTAATTGTTGCACTATGTCTGATGTTTTGTATATCACAGGTGAGAAACGAATGGCACACGTCATCATTGTTTACCTCATATAAGACGAACTCAAATGGGCACAGTACGGCCAACAAACATCCAAGCATTAACTAGAACCCAGTTCTACCCAGTGCTTGTAGCAGACACTATGCCGCGCAAGGGGTCCCTTGCAGATGTGACCGACGACGTATTGACCTTATATAAGGTCCCAATAAAATAGATGGACAAATTTTAACACAGCATTCAGTATGTCTAACTAAAGATATCCAAGCAAAAAAAACACTGATTAAAGTGATTTTATTTTGACCTAAAATCATTGGGTAACCAACATTTTTAGTGTATTTTCGTTAAGTAGCTGTATCGTTAAGTATCTAAGTGTTTTCTTATATTTTTTTTACTATTGGTGGTCTGAATGATTTCTAAAAGTTTGTCCATCCATTTCAATGGGAGCTTATATAAGGCGTATTCATATGAGCATAATAAAAGCATACTCACATCCCAACAGTAAGGAGAAGGCAGTAGTTCCAAGAGCTTGAGGCACAGTTGCCATGCCTAGCAAGGCATCCCCCGCTGGTGTGACAGCAGTCGCGTTGATCTCATCAACAGCATACTTAAACAGGAACGGCACGGTCACATTCACCATCTTAGCACCGAATAGTAGGGTGAGGGATAGCATCACGCGGTTTCTGATTATCGCATTGTCCTGGAATGAGAAGATAATGGTGAGTATTGATTGCTATGTGAGTTAGCAAGTTAAAATGCAAATCTAATGATCTCTAACTATTGTGTATTCGGTGAATTCGATGCAGAAGAAATTCAATTTGTTTAAACATACATATAACACACATTTAGGAACTTGATTCAACCATGAATGAGAATGCACATAATGCAATCATCTTTTAACGTTTTATGTGTGCCTGTGTGTTCCGGCGTATGTGGCTTCTATGAAATAAAATATTTTGATTGTTTTTGAATGAAGATGAAACTGGTGAAACTCGTATTTAAGATGAATGAAGTGTAAAAGAAATGATTTTTTGCTTACGTCAACTATTTTTCTTGAATGAATTTAAAATAATTAATATTCAAGGCTAGTACTTATTTTAACAGCTGCTTTAAAACATCTGTCTTAATAACAAACAGGTACAAAATCTTACCTTAGGCCACACATACTCCAGCATCCCGCGGATCATATCCTTTCCAGACACCGGCTTCGCATCCACCAAGTTTATATCTTCACGAGACAAAACAGAGGCACCTGGGTGAAAGCAGTCTCTTTTTTGGATACCTAAGGAGGGGAGAATACAATCAGGGTGTTTTTAAGGATATGCATATAGGGTTAAGTATAGGGATAGGTTACAAGCGGGCAGGACACATGCAGGATGATTAGGATATGAAAGGAATAAACAAAGAGCTGCGTTCCAACCAAGTATTAATAACAAAAAATACACAAAAATAACAGTAGCAGGTTGCAGTAACATATTTGGCAAGCTGAAATCAAAATGTTTGTGCAGGTACTACATACTATGAAGTATGAAACTGTAGCATAACAGGTTTTGTTGCACATTTAATTAAAAGCAGAAACAAAAAGGTTTTTGCTCAGTGCATATAGCTATGTGAATTGTTAATGACACATTTACAGGGGGAAATAAAATAATGTAGTAGGTGGTAAATTTAAACATAACATTGATAGTAGAAGGTAGGTGTGCAAAATAATAATTCTTACTAAACTAAGTTTTTGTTCTACCACTTTTAAAGAGCAAAATTAAAAACACATACAAAATAGTTATGCTATCATCTCTTTTCCCAACTGTAGGTTGGAGTCAGGTTCCAGTCTAACCGGATGGAGCTGAATACCAGTATTTTACATGGAGTTACTGCCTATCTGACCTCCACAACCCAGTTAGTACTGTGTAACACGATATCCCTTGTTAAGACTGGGGAATCATCTTAGTAGAATATTCAAATGTTTTCAGCCTTTATTTGTCTTACAGAGAACCTATACATCATCAAATCTATCTAAAGACACGTTTGGACATAGGCCTCTCCAAAGTCCAGCATGTCTAGATAACCACAGGTACTGGCAGACAAAATACTGATTCTGATTTTAAATAATTTATTGTATTCGGACAATGTGGTGACACTTGGGGGAGGCCTATGTCCAGCAGTGGACAGCTTTCTGCTGAAATGATGATGATGATGATGATTCGGCGTATTACACATTTCTTCGGCTAGTAGTTATTCCATTAATCATAGTGAGTCATTGCAGTTCAACTAATGTAAAAACATTATCAATGAGTATGTTAACTTTTGTTATACTTGAATATTTGACAGTCATTATATTGAAATATTCTGTGTTAATAACACCTAAACAAATGTTTATAATTACTCTGCAATTTCACTATCAGTACATTGTAAAATTGTTAGTGAACATTAGTTTATTTTTATGCTTATCATTCAAGTGTGCTTACTTGGTGTCTAGTGATTAAATTAACATTCCATACAAGGTCATTTCCAAATATTATGTAACTGTCTCGCTTCCGTAAGCTTCAAAATGTATAAAGGGACTAAATTTAGAATTTTGTATATTTAAATTGTTTCATAATAATATCCTAATTGTTTTATTGTGCTTACCAACAGGAATTTTTCCCTTTTTTGGTTTGTTTGCCAACACCGCTGCCAGAACATTTTTCGCCGCGTCTGGATTTCCAGGGGGTGTCGGGCTTGATGAAGAATAATGCTACAACCAAAAGAGAGTTCATATAACACTATATCTTGATGCAAAACTTTTTACAACGAGAAATATAACCAAATGAAAATGAATTGTTGGACGCAATATATTACCCTGTAATGGCTCGTGACTGCGCATTGTTGACATAGTAAATTGACCGGTGGTTTGTTCACAATATTTGATGTGAAAAATGGTAAAGCTTTTGCTAAATGAGTGTGATGTCGAATTAATTTGCTCAAATGCTTGTTGGACAGCAGTGTGCCCGCCATGGTGGTAAACTGACAACTCTGCCTGTTTGACATACACCAACAAGTGACAACTGAGAAAAAGGTAATGTTGCCCACATTCAACTCATTTTGTTGAAAAATGTTACAAAATAGTTGTCACAATTTTTAGCAAAAATTATAAACTCGAGATTAGAAAGATCACCCGTGAAACGCTATATTTTACGACTGAAAAAAAATCTATTTTATTGGGGATAAAGATGAAGGTGAAAAAGGTACTTAACTACTTATTTTCAACATACCTAATGTTCAACGTTTACTAAGCATTTATTTATCAGACTCTCAGAAGACCTACAATACAATTGGGATGTTTTGTTTTATAATAATATGATCATAATCTTTCTAAGGGGGCGCGGCCGGTGGTCACGGAGCATCGCCCACATGAAATAAACAGCAGTCAGTATAAATGGTCTGTAGACACTGTAGTCTAGGTACTCATTCTTTTTTTGGAATAACAATGAAATAGGACGTAAAATGAAGATAGCCAGAATACCATGTGTTGTGATTTGTTGCTATTAATTTTATCAAAGGCACGTTTATGAACGTTTCATAGTCATTACTTTAAATCTCTAGTACAGACTTACATAAATTCACGAAAATATTACCCCTATGAGCAGGAACGATATTAAAATGCTTGGTCGTAGATGGAATAGTAATATTTCAATTAAAAACTGTTCCAATCGAGCAGCCTGCAGAATCTGGTTTAAGGGAAGTTTTTTTTTATCTATTTGGTTGTTCATACATAATAAGTAAAGTCGAAAGCACATCAAGTTACTACAATCTGTCAAATTTCATTAATTGATTTTGTACTTTATCGCTAAAGCAATAGGTTCAAGGTTGATTGGGAAAGTTTGACAGTTTCGGGTAGCTTGATGTGCTGGCGTCTGTACATAAACTCACGCCTTTTCCCCATAGAAGATGGAAAGAAATTACGAAACCTTACCTTGGTTATTAAATTTATTTTATTTGTTCTATCAAAAAAAAAATCGTAATAAAATCTACAGTATCCCTAATACCTACCTATCAATCTTCAAAAATAATGGACATTAAAACGCGATCGTCTAAACGATAATAATGAAGATAAAAGTATTTTTACTAAATCAGCGCAGACCGTTATCTTAGAGCTTCTCCCGCTATCATAATATTTACAATGGTACCTACTAACATTAGGATCGATATCGGAAACAGGGCAAGCGTGAGCGTGATTGTTATAAATGATTCTGCAGATGGAAATAATTTAATGGGTGAGCATAATTTATTGGTCGATTAGAATTTAACAAGTAGGTACACAAGTAAGTATATAACCACAACTGGGTTTGTTGCGGTCCCTAATCCTAATCATCTCAGTTACTTGATATTGAAAGAATAAAGGCTAGTAAAACCAATTTTCAAGGTCTAATTATTTTAGGTAGGTACTTACGGTCTACCTAAAATAATTAGACCTTGAACATCCATTCCCATATCCATCCATTTCATTCAAGATATTCTATAGGTAGGTACCTACATTTCATGTTATCAACCATTTTCCTTCCCTACCAACTTCACCACGGGTAAAATTTTGTACCTACCTTTGTACTATTTCAAAAACTGCTTGACATGAGCAGTTTATCGTATGGTGTGCTACAAAAAAGACTTAAATTTTTTATCCCACAAACTGAACCCCAAAACACTAATGGCCCGTTACGTTGTCGACTCGATAAAATATCTATATGCAATAGTCTTCCGCATCCGCGTAATACCCTTTGATCGTTAGCGTTATATTTAGATGGTGTCCTAGATTTTTGAGACATGTTATATTAGACAGCTTATTGCCAGGTTACTGTGCTGATCTAAGCGTCTAAATTCTGAACTGATATTTTAAGTTCTATAGGTAAAATTCCTAGAAGCGTTTGTGGAGGATAGATATCTGCTTCTTCTTCGTAGCGTGTCGATGGCAAAAAGTTCAAATGTTATGTTTAGTCCAAAACATCCACGCGAACCCCGCTCACTGATGCAGCAAGTAGATCATCAAGTGCGCAGGTTATAGGGCATGCGGTGCAAGATGGAAGGTGGGCCATTGTCTGTGGTACCTGCTAAAATGCATAGACCAGCTTAGCAACAACGGCGAACCGTTTCAAGATAATATTCAACTTTAAGCATTAAGTAGTCGGTTTTTTTTTAAACCTTGCCCTCTCTCTAGGAATTCCTCCCGCGTCGTGGGTGCGTTTTACAAAAATTTAAACTCACAAACACAAACAGCTAGACCCGGAACAACTATCTGTAAGCCATGCATATATTTGTTCCGTGCGGGGATCGAACCCGCGACACGCAACGCAGCAGTTAACCGCTCAGCCACTGCGCCAACCGTGCCGTAGATATTGTTTTTGGTTTCGACCCGATCATTATGTAGGTAGATACTACAGTTAGTAATACAGGTAGCAGCTAGTAGGTAGTTACCTAGTTGACGAGTTAGAACTTTCTGCTTACTGTAATACTTATCTATCGCGGAGCCAAAATACATTAGATGGTCGCACGATGAAACCCAGCGATGAGCACAAGAGCTGTGCAAACAAACAGACAGACAAGTCCAGTCACTGTCAATGATATTGAAGAGACTAACGAAATGCAAACAATCAGGTAAGTGCAATGCAAAAAGTTTACTAACAACAGCAGCCTGCAAACAGACCCTGTAAAACACAACACAACATCGCTCATCAACTCACTTGTTAAAAAGTATAAACGGTGTAGCAACACACGCAGTCAATACAGAACCCGCTCACACAACAAACAAAGAAGGAAGGCTTATAAAACGCCATATTTTGACAACAAAGCACCGTACAGGTGTATAGATGTTCTATTTCTGCCGCACCTACTACCTCGGGATAGCGAATCGGGTCAGCCGTTAACGATGTACTGCTGTAGTGGTTCCCTGACTCTATTTTTGTGTTTTATGTCTTTGAGTTTTTGTTTTGAATATTATGAGTGAAAATGGAGGATGATGGACCATCATCCATAATGGTGGTTGTCGTGCTTATATGGGCCTCGAGATGGACACTTGCAATTGGTTCATTTGTGAATGGTTTCAAGAGAGATACCATTTACTTGGTGGTAAATTAAGAGTAAATGTGTTGGTCTATGATACTCATAATTCAACCTTTATTTACCCCAATCCTATGTAGTTAGTAAAGTACATAGTTATTATGTAGTCCTAAGCTTTACAAAAGGCACGGATCCTTAAAATGATCCTTCTGAAGACATTTTATAGTTTTATATTTGTTTTATTACTGCGTTTGTTGTGCACTTTTTTTGGTGGTACAATAAAGTAGGAACTGCATCTATTAAAAACTAGATTTATAACTACCGAATATGGTATAACTATTACAAAGAAGATTAAATCATGAATGTAACAATTAATTCACTACAACTTTAAGATAATAAATAAAACCTCGATTAACTAGATTAACAGCAGTAGTAAATGTCCAGAATTGCGTACTCATTGATCAAGAATTGGCTTCATTTGCTGCTTACTCCACATGTTGTGGTGGTTTAGGCAATGATGGTCCCGTTTTCTGGCTCGTAAAGTAAAGGCGCCCTGAGAAAACCTGGAGGAGTAAATGTTACTCACTGAGAAAGTGTCATGACAAATCTCGTTTTCTGTCTGGAGTCTAGTCTGGACGAAGAAAAATGTCAACAGTACTGTTTTTCAAGGGTCCCTATAGTTAAAAGTTTGCTATAGAAATTCATTCATTCATATGACAAAACAGCTCATGCAACTTGCCCTTAAAATACTTGTGAGTAAGGTATGTGGCCCAGATATCGGGCGGTACAATTTCACTGCGCCCTCTCTTTTAATCAAAATAATTAACTACACATATGATTTATTGCCTTAGTGCGGGGAGGGGGCATGTCTACCCGCCACTTTTTACCTTGCCGATAGTGTACTGGTGAGTGCGAAAGTATTTGCAAATTCGTAACTCAGATCGGTCTGTATTTGTAAACGAGAAGATTACGAGTTTCTTTTCTGTTGCGCTAATCTACTATTATGCTTTGATTAACTAGATTATTTGTTGAAATCGTCCTTGTTATTTATTTATCTATAAAATACTATGAAATCATCATGATATATTATGCTTAATTTAAGATTTTGGCCGTTGACGGAGTTGTCTTAGGACAAATTTTCATTTAAAAAAATTGTAATGGTCTAAGAATTGAGCCATTTGGACCTTCTTTCACAGTGCTCCATTCCAGAGATCTTATCTCTTTGGTTTTTATATCTATCCAGAACCTTAAAGTGATAAAATTCATGGTAGTGGGAATTATGATTTTGGCTTAATATCGCGTACCTACTTGAACCACCTTCAATAGTATTAAACCCTTTTCTATACACCAGTACTTTTGTTTGGAAGAAAAAAAAGCGCCGAATGCCACCAACATCGCAGTACTGTTACGGTGATAAGTCTGTGTAATTTTTTTATCTGCTTCGATATAATTTAGCTTTGCCGTTATTCTTGAAAGGAACTGTCTCAGGCAGTCATTTGCTTGAATTTGGCCGGTAGATCGAGTCATTGAGCTTTTTTGGTGTTTTTAATTGTTGTGTGAGATACAATAATATAATATATAAAATATATCATGATAATATATCCTAAACTAGCTTCTGCCCGCGGCTTCGCCCGCGTGGAGTTCGGGAGTTGCCCACGGAATCTTACTTCTGGGATAATAAGTAATCTATGTATGCATAGTGCATACATACATTACTCTTCCTTTCTTCATTACTCTTCACAAACAATTCACCGTTCAAATTTCATGTCTCTAGGACCAGTGGTTTGGGCTGTGCGTTGATATATCAGTCAGCCAGACAGGAAATTGAATTTTAAATTGGGGCATGATTTTTAGAAAACTGGGATACATGTTTCTCATAATTTTAACTGAAGAGTATGTACATAAATTTTCAAGTCAATCGGCTCCGTGAATACAAAGTTTCACAGAAAATTCAACAACCCATTTCACCCTCTTAGGGGTAGAATTTCAAAAAACCCTTTCTTAGTGGATATCAACTCTTTACAAAGAATATACCGTCCAAATTTCATGTCTCTAGGACCAGTGGTTTGGGCTGTGCGTTGATATATTAGTCAGCCAGTCAGGACGTTTAATTTTAAATTGGGGGATGATTTTGGAGAAACTGTGATACACTTAACTCATAATTTTAACTAAAGAGTAAATACACAAATTTTCAAGTCAATCGACTCAGGGAATAAAAAGTTTCACAGAAAATTAAACACCCCTTTTCACCCTCTTAGGGGTGGAATTTCGAAAAACCCTTTCTTAGTGGATACCTACTTGTCACAAAGAGTACACTGTCTAAATTTCATGTCTCTAGGACCAGCGGTTTGGGCTGTGCGTTGATATATAAGTCAGTCAGTCAGGACTTTGAATTTTATAAGTATAGATAATCTAAATGCCTACATATTTATGTATGTCGAGACACAGGCTTATTGTTTTCTTTTACAAAGTAGTCCGTTAAAGCTGCATAAGAAATAATGACAGCCTAACCTACTTAGGGTGACAACTACGCCTAGACCTGATAATAATATAGGACTGATGCATGTTCTTTTTATTCATAATAGGAGCGATAGCCATTTGTTCAATAGCTGACCATGGCTTTATATTTCGTAACTACCTACTAAGTTCAGCAAAGTGCCAGTAGGGTTTATTACCGGAACGTCAAAATGACTCGGGCAGATTCCACCTGTGAGGATAACATCTTGTTGCTCGTGCTGCTTTACAAATATTCCTGTCAGCCGGGGTGAGAAAGGTAATCAAAATAAGTTACTCAGAGCTAAGATAGTAAGTGCAAAGAGATTGAAAATAATTAAGATATAGATGCATAAATTATTTTACATAATTGTGAAAGATCTTAGGAGGACTGACATATACACACTCAGCAAGTGCCTGTAAGTTCTGTCATTAATTTCCATCAAACACAGACTTGATAATCTGTAATTTATATAAGATGTAAAATAATCATAGAAATCAAAAGGCCTTTCCCTAGATAACCCATTACTCCCATAGCACCTTCAAAATCATCACACTACGTCTTTGAAGTTGGTTAATAAATAAATAAACATACAAGTGATTACCGACGACCGCCGGGGAGTTGCAAAAAGTCGAAAAAAATACAAAAAAAGTCCGCGAAAGCCGTACAACTCAATTTTGGAGGCACAACGCGAAATAAAGATGAAAAAAAAGTCGTACGGGACTTTATTAGTGTGCTGGAAAACGGTTCGTGGCTTTGAGCATTTCATTATTACTTTATCCTTGTTGGAAACTCTGGTAGGGCAATCAGTGCTACGAACCCTTATAAGGTACTTAAAGTAAATGCAGAGATGGTAGTCGTTTTTTATTGTTGTTCCTGTTACAATTTACTGATGGATCACGTCGAGGCGGAGGTACTAACTAGGTGGTCCGAGTTATTATGTAGTTATTTATTTTATAACTAGGTTTATAACTCTCAGCAAGGTCTGCTCTGCAAAAGCTAAAACTAAGTACCAAAACATTATCTTTATCTTACATCTTGTTTAAGGTAAGTACGTAGAAGAACGTTAGGTGCCAGAATGAAATCTGGGCATTTGAAATAAAACAGCCTTTAATCTTCAATTTTTATTTTTACATATAATATCTATATCTATACATATAATAAATCTGTAGAAAAGTCGTTTTTGTACATCGAAAATATTTAAAAAAAAAATAGCTAGGGTGTTAAAGGACAACCAACAGAACCCATTTCCAGCTTTTTTAGAATTTTTGTCTGTTTGTTTGTTCGGGCATCACGTAAAATGTACGAATGCAATGTAGGTAACTTTTATACACAACAATTGTGCGTAACTTGAAGTAACATTTTGTTTTTGTTTCATTGCAATCGGTTCACTGTATCAAAAGATATTTGAATTTAAAGAGATCCAGAAGTAAAATTACGATTATGCGCACTTGGTCCCACTGTCACTTTATCACATCACACGCAGTTGAACTCCAAGGTAGCTATAACTAAGAAATTTTAGTGTTGAATAGCCCATTAATCGAGGAAGGCTATAGGCTATATTATCACGCTAACAACTTAGGTGGGTGAGCAATCTTACATTACGTCCATATTCCTCAACTGTTTGACAACTGACAACTGTCATGGCATGCATTAGAATATTATTAACAGCTATTTTAGACCATTTGTCACCGAAGTTAGTAGCCCGAAGGTGTCAGCGGCCGCCCTGTGAACAGAGGTTCGAAAGTTCGAGCCTCAGCTAAGGTATTTTGTTTTTGTATATTTCGATTTTTTTTAATGCTGTAAGATTTCAAAAATAATAACTATGGTGCAAGTTCGATCCCCAGCCGGTTTTCACTTTTTGTAAATATACCTATTTGTTGATTTTTTTAAAGCTTTCACTTTCACATAATAGTTTTATACATACTTTTAGTTTTTGTTTTAACCATTCAAACGATGTTTCATTGTAATTAGGAGATATCACAGTTTTAAAAAACTCCGCAGGAAAATAATGATCAGGTAACGTGGAATGATGTGTTAGAATTGTACTATATGTGCCTACAACCCACTCCCTCTAACCCTCTCTCTCTCTCTCTTATGTGACGCAGACGAAGTTGCGCGGATCTGCTAGTAAATAATAAACCCAAAATTGAAACTATTATTATTTATGTAGTCACAAGATTTATGGGTGGAAAATCTACAGAAAATCGCGCGGTAGATCTGGGTGAGACTCAACAAAATGGAGGGGGCCTATACTTAGCTGCAGGTGGAATAATAATGACGAATCAATCATACTGAGTCAGGATCCCTTCAGCACACGAACAAAGGCCCTGCGCAAAAGCCCTGCGTTCATATTACAGTGGTCGCGAGCCGCGTGCGCAGCGGTGGTCCCCCCCGCATCCCTCGCGTCGCACCTAACGAGACCCACTGCGCAACTGCGATTAATTTGCTGGACTTGTCTCGCCCGATTAAGGGGCATACTGAGCCCGCCTTTGCTTTGTCACCTGGGCCTGTGCTTGCCCTCCCTACCTATTTCTTCCTGATGAACATAATTTGGAGATTATTATGTCACGACTATGGGGAACGTCGTATAAGTGTCGCACGGCTGTCACTGGATGTTTAGTGGCTGGAAATATACAATTTTTGTTAGATTGGAAGAAGTTGAATTAGTAACCCGGATTTGTGCTCTGTTGGCGGCATTAGGATCGGCCCCAACTGGTACTTAAACTGGCGAAATGGGGGTGTACTCTACGCACACTTCTGCCAAACTTTCCTAGGGAATAGGTGAGGGCATGATGTTATGTTAGAGGATTATTTTACCGCCCTTTAGGTGGCGGAGCATGTCCTTTTTACATCAAAGTTCTTTGTTATGTGTACCCGTAATGTAAACTATTAACCAATTATTATAGTGCGAAGTATGACTTTACTAGTAAAGCCTTAAAAAGTGCATAGATACCTACTAACACTTCCCAAAATGCCGTCTCAACTGTATGAGTCGGAAGATAACCATATAACCAAAGTCTTAAATCTAAAGAACGGTCCGCCAGTCCTACCTTTACAAAAAAAAAAACTACCGGTCGACTTTCGCTACGATTCCCACATTACGTTGCAGTCAATTCGTGACTTCCGACAAACAGAGTAGCGCCCAAAAAAATGATCATCAATGACAGCCCACACAAACGTGTTCCCGTCGGGGTTTTAATGCAAAAGGTATTATTCGTCATGGGGTGGTTCCCGGTACTGGGTTCAATTTTGTTTTTTAATCCTTTAAAAGTGGGTAGAGACACGTTTTGGGTTGAGACTGCCACTCACGTAGATTCTTAACTCCCTTTATAGCACCTTAATTATTTTTAAACGATCATGTGGAATTTGAAATTGAGTGACTTTGGCATTGGTGTTAGGGGAAATATTACTTGCGGATATTTATTGCAGTCATATTACAGTTCAATTAGGAGATATCCATCGTCAGTGTTATATGCTTCATTTGTAACTTGTTTATTTGCGTTAGGTATTTCAACTTATCTGAGATGAATTGAAATTTGTTGAGCACAGGCTAAGAATTATGACTCATAGAGACATGAAAATTTACAGTAGGTATTTAAATCGATGGCGGTGCCATAAATGGTGAACCTCTAAAAGAGTCCGAATCAGCACGTCTATTGGGTGACACGCTTTCTATCATATTAAGGCTGCGTTTCCACCAGAGATGTGCGAAGATGCGTTGCGAGGGATGTGTTTGTTAAGAACCAATAGAATCACCCCATTTACCCAGCCTCGCTCAGCGCAGCTCTAGTGGAAACGGCTCAGCGGAGCGAGGTTTTTGTACATACAGAACAAGGGAAAGAGCGAGGGATGTGTTGCGAGAAATGTGTTGCGAGGGATGTATGCTATAGGAACGGACGCGTAAATGTCGAGTATATTTAATATTTTTAGGTAACAACCTCTATTTTTTAAATTAAGTTTACCTTATGGTCTAACCCATTTTCTTAAAATTTATATTATATAATTAAGTTTAGTCTATTGTCTAAACCAAACATTATTTTGTACGCCATTCCTATAAGGCAAACATGTAGATACTTTCATTTATTTATAAGACCTATATTATGTAAATGTTACCGGCTATCTGTATAATCCGGTATTCTATACAATACCTTGGCAATGTATAGAATACCTAAAACGTGTAGGCAACGTATAAAATATTATTTATTTTGTACTTTGCCTAGGTATTCTATACAATACCTAATGCGCAGCCGGTAATGTGTGTAAAAGACGAGAGCAGGTAAGGAGGTGACGTGCGGGCAGGCACAAAGCAAGGCGTTGTTGAGACATTGTATTCAAGACAGCAGTTTACAGTTTGTCATCAAGAATTACTTAAAAAGGAAGGCGTCCCTAATCTAGAAATGACACTTCGTACAGTTGCGACTCTGCAATCTACGAGAACAAGTCAGGGATTCGTCAAATGTAATTGCAAAAAATACTGCGATGCAAAAAGGGTTCTTGTCTTAAAAATAAGATTTTATGCACTTCAAAATGTCTAGTTCCTGATGTAAGAATAAATATTTTTTTTTTACTTAATTTTGATTAGGCAGTTATAGACCTACATATTGTTTTTACAGAGTTGTTTTGTTTCTTAAGGTTTTAGTACTTGTAAGCAAATTACATTATGTTACTTATTATAACCAGAAGAATTTTTAGTTTCACGTTCATTTTGTTTTGATTTTAATGTAGTAACACAAAGGTACTACTTAGGTGCTATTTTGAAGATTCTTTTAAAGAATAATTTATTGATTGTATAAAAGTTCATTATGACTAAAAAGTTTTAACGTCTTAAATGTTTAATATTTCCTTGCATAAGACCTAATAACTTAAGATTAAATAAATCTTTTTGAGTGCAGTAATTCTTAATTCTTCTACAGAAAAATGCCTACTCTTTTATAAAGAGTCTCTTTTTTTCTTTTTGTCTTGTTAAGTGTTTTGTGTGTGCATAAATAAATAAATAAAGATTATTTTTAAGGAGCACCCTAATTGTTCATTTTAATAAAGCTGATTTTAAGTAATAGAACATGTTTCATTTGCCCGCATATTATAGGTAGGCCGGTTAACATGGATAAATATAGACCAAAATCTATTTATTTTACACATTACCGATGGACCAGCAGGTACTCTATACAATCCCAAGGAATTGCATTCATATTCATTACCTAGACCTAGGTAAAGTATGTAATGGACAATAATATTCATAATATTTCAAACATTGCCTGGACGCTCCAGGTATTCTATACATTGCATAGGTATTGTATAGAATACCTGAATTATACAGATTGCCGATAACATATACATACTCATGTTTTACAAAATAAATGTCTTTTTTTTTTATCTTGGTAAAATCATCAAATGAGTCCTCCCACCCAGGGCAAAGTGGGAGGGACTGTCAGACTTATACTGACTAAAATCCACGGTGTCCTTCAATAGCCCTTTATGTTCCAGGGTCACGTTAATTCTAAAAGTCCCGCGACCCCGGCAGGCTTTGGCCCTCTAGAGGGGACCCCGTCATTATGACCGCTGACACTCTTTGAGGCGCGCATGGAACACAACGCACCGTCGACCCGGGATATATCTTTGTCTTTACGCGAGCGAGAAAATAGCAGTCAGTCTGAAACGAGCCAGCTACACATCCTCGCACCGCTGATCTGCGCACCGTTTCACAGCGTCGCTACGCATCCTCGCACCGCTCAGCAGCTTAGCACATCTCTGGTGGAAACGCTCACACCGTTCTACAGCTTCGCTTGGCCTCGACTCGCCTCGCACATCTCTGTTGGAAACGCTCACACCGTTCTACAGCTTCGCTTGGCCTCGACTCGCCTCGCACATCTCTGGTGGAAACGCTCACACCGTTCTACAGCTTCGCTTGGCCTCGACTCGCCTCGCACATCTCTGGTGGAAACGCAGCCTAAGAAGGGTGTTGCAGTACCATTGCTTGAAATTACTAGTACATTCGATGTTTGAAACATTAGTTTCGAAAACGCAAAGTAACGCAAGGATTGATGTTGAATTGTCAAATTGAACTGCATTGCCATTATAAGTGTGTCACGCAATCACCCTTTTAGTTGGCAAGTTGAGGTGACGTAGATACCAGTAACACAAATGATAACACCATAGTTTCAACTAAACAAACAATCCCAAAGTAATGACTACCTAAAAAGAATTGTAAAGCGCATTACCAATATCCGTGGAACATCTAGGTGCGTATCAGAGATAATAAAAGGACACACAATACATACGAGCCGCGTCCCAGTAGAGGCTGTGCTGCGTCCCAACTCCATTCGATGCAAATTCTCACATCGGCCGTTTTATGGTGCGGCCTAAGGTGGGGGAGGAAGAGATCGTGAACTTGTGAGTAGTATAGAAAATACAAATGTAAATGTAGAATACACAAGTTTGTGGGTCAGATCAATTATTATGTGATATTTGTGTCGGTAAAAGTCCAAGATATTAGACTGAAAGTAACTAATAAGTTTTGCGTGCCTGCTGCAAACGATTCGAAAGGAGTAGGAGCAATGGCTATTATCTTCCTAGGTAGATACCTATCTAAAATAGTCGCTCCATGTAAAATACTGGTATTCAGCTGCATCCGGTTAGACTGGAAGCCGACCCCAACATAGTTGGGAAAAGGCTAGGCAGATGATGATGATGTACATATCTATAAACACTCGATAGTGAATACATCCTATTGGCTAGTAAATACTTGACCGTACAGACAATCAAAAATAAAGGCACTATGTCTCTTAGCTGGTCCGCACTATCAAATGTCTTCAGTATAAAAAAACCGTCAAAGTTTTGGCAAAATTTTGATCAACTGGAGCTGAAGGTGTTGTTGCTGCAGTGTTGTCTGACGTCTGGAGTCAAGAAACAGAGCTTACAGCCGCAGACAGGATCTAACAAGTACCTCGAGTCCTTGTAAATGCCACATTAATCTCCTACAGCATTTCTTCTCAAGACTAACTAACCAATAGCGTCTGACTTACACCAAGCCCTACGGTATGCTAAGAATGCAATATTCGCTTCTACGGTGTAAGGGCCGACTTTAAATAGCTTCGCGGACGAGT
The DNA here is from genome assembly GCA_963082995.1 of Noctua comes. Lineage (NCBI taxonomy): Eukaryota > Metazoa > Arthropoda > Insecta > Lepidoptera > Noctuidae > Noctua > Noctua comes. The sequence goes on from OY720269.1 coordinate 1,734,289, forward strand.
GAAGGATTATGGTATCGTACAGTTCCACGTACGTGCTGTGTGTGAACAGATTTAAAACGCGGTAATTATGTCGATATTGCTTGTGACGTTCGGTCATTTGGGATCATGCTAGATCTTAGTAATGGTTGAAGATTGTTAGGTCGCAGAAATTACTGTATTCTGTTCCATGGTGGGAAGGTGTAGCGTAGTAGTGAGACCTTATAAAGGGAGTCAATAGACCCTTAACACAAACGAAACGCACTAATTGTTCTCGCCATCTTTGCGATCATTTTTTTGTTCTAGACCATAACTGGGGACCTTCTAGTTACGGAGATATTGGGGGTCAAAGTTCCAACTTTTTAATAAGTTTTTTTTTTAATTCCTGTTTTTAATGTAAGATTTTTACTTTACACAACTCCACGACCCCGGTACTATTCAATCCATCCATCAGCACAAAGCTTTGAGTGCTTTCCATCGAGTACCTTTTTTTTTTCGGATTGTAAATCATCAAATGGCCCGCCCCCACTCTGGGCGGAGCGGAAGGGAGTGTCAGACTTGTACTGACTAAAACCCATCCATGTTCCTTCTTTGCCCTTTGTGTTCCAGGGCCACGGTATCTCTTTCGAACAGTCCCGCAGCCCTGGCAGGCATCGGCCCTTGCAGGCCCCTACATCATTGCTGGCATCTCTTTGAGGCGCGGGTGGAACACGAACGCGCCGTCGACACGGCCTGTCGTCATAAGACGGCCGTACGGCGAGCTAGCCCATAGCTCGACGTCCACAGGCCCGCGCCTACGGTGGCCGGGAGCCACCACGTGACCCCCGACGCCCAGGGCGTCTCCCGCGGCGGCTGGGACGTGAGGTTCTTTCCCTCTCACGTCCCGCCACCTCCTTCACTAGCATGATTTATAACCCCAAAAAAAAAGTCGATTCCCAGCAATAATTTTTGCGTAAAGTTACTTAGTGTGATGTACAGAATGCTTGGTTGAAGGATATGTGTAGGGTCTGTTTACACCCTGTATAATATTTCAAAAATTGACGATTTAATGATCGACGATATAACTCGTCTGATGATCCTGAACCATCTCTCTCCCGAGAATCAACTGTGCAGTTCATGTTGTGTATTTAGGTACAGAATATATAGCCTGCAAATCAGACGTTGTATTTATGCATTACGTTAACAACACAATATAAGATAGTAGGTACCTTAACTACTCTATTTATTTCTATAATGATTATTAATTACGATGTCGTTATTAACACGTCTACAACCACTTTACAGCGAGTTGTTAACTCCCGTATTTGGATTGAAATCAAAAACAAGATATATATTATTATTTTTCATTGTCACCTCTACATATAAAGGCGTTAATTATATCATAATAATTACTTTATAATTAGACCATTCACGCAATGAGAATCGCGTTTAACTTTTTTGCACAAAAACCGCCTATTAGGTACTCATTAGAGACGATCTTTGTTCCGACTTCACCCCATAAATCGTGCTATAATCTCTTAATGATCTTCCCATAGTATGCGACAGTCTGGTTATAAGCAAAAACAGCTCAAAGACATAAATAAAGTATGCAAAGTGGCGGGAAGCATCGACCGATGGATTAATCTTAAAGAATCTGCGAGTTCCCACGGTCGCCCGCGTGGCTTGGGGGGCGCTGATGACTTTCGATTCGATTGCGAATGTGTTATGTGAAAATATTTTGTCTAATAGGGTAAGGCGAATGATTGAAGAATATTCTTCTTCTTCTTAGCGTGCCGATGAAAATATGAATTAGAACGCTAAGAATTTGGCGGCGAGTTTGGCACATTATGTAGTGTTCATCAGTTTCTGTAATGTGCAGGTTATAACAGGACAGGCAGGCGACGATATTTAAAATAGAGAACCTAATACACTTTGATTCTTCCTAAGCACGTTTTGTTTACATTACAATAGGTTGGTAGGTTGAGTAGTATTTTTGTTTTTATTATATGGTAAGATAGCTACTGCAGTTGCACTTGCAGCATATTTTCAACAACAACAAAAAATGAGACGTCGAAATTTGGCGAGTAGTCGCTTTAACTTATAACATTCGACTGAACAAATACATTAAAATATTCGCTATCGAACAGCGCAAACGCACCCGGTAGCCCGCCAATAAGCATACGCACACAAGTGTAAATTGCTTGGTCGACCGACACCGCACAATGGCGTTGGGTGGTCGGGCGCTGGCCGTTTCCAGCTTTGCCCAATTTGAGTGTTTCACCGCCACATACGCGTTTATAGATGTGGGAAAGTTTAGGTTTTAAATGAATTCGTTTTAAAGGGAAATACGGTTGATACTTGTATGGGAGTTGCGAATAGTAATGAAGGGGTGAAAAACGATGACGTCGAGTGTCGTGGGAAGTTGGATTTTGAGCCTGTGTGTCTCGAGATGTAAAAGGAAGCCGGCGCGGCGTGAACTAAACTGGAGTTATAAGATGCTTCATATATTTTCGGGACGTCAGTGGATCTTTTCGAAATAGTACTCGTAGTTTTATCAATAATAGCTTGCCTTCAATGATTTTTTAATCATTTCTGAAGTAAGTAGAGCCAGACTAATCTGGTGGTAAGTTGATCATTTGCAACATCTCTTATATTTGTGACGCCAAAAAATCTTTGGTGCTCATACTAGCTCACAAGGTCAAGTAGCAGCTGCTTCGAAAAACTCAGGCCGAAGCAACAGCCTTACCGGGACGTCTAAAACTGAGATGACTGCTTCATCGACCAGCTAAACCATTAGTCACCAGACGACTAACTTACAAAGTTACCCATAAAACCAGCGCATTGAGTTGTCAAAACTAATTTGATGAAACATTTTAACGACAGTGCCGTTAAAGTCGCCAGTTCGCCACACAGGCAAATCGTTAATGGCCGCCAGTAACAGACTGCCAATATTATGGGCAATGCACGGGGGTATAAAGTTGCTGTTTAAATTCACTATAATGTTGGTTATAACGATGCGGATGATAATGTGGCTGGAAGTGTCCTCTTTCTAGGTGTGTGTTGCACTGGGTCCGCGTAGTGGAATACCGGAGTCGGCGTCTCACTGGTCATGCAGTTTCCCTCAGTCACCTGTTTATTTTAGTCGACAATTTGCAGTGTTTGCCATCAGTTTCTTCAATACACACATAAGAAAAAAAATATTTTAAGTTTTTAACAAACTTAGATGGATTTTTTATACTGACTAATCAACGACACTGGCGAATTAAATAATCTGACGAGTGATACGCGGACTTAGAATACAGTCCATTCTTTGTCACAGAGAGGGGTCCTGTGTCCCAGCAGTGGAAACATTATGGGCTGATTATGGTTTGGCTGCACGCTGGCCTGCACCTTTTTGTCGACGTTTTATACGTGCCCATCGAGGCCTATGTGAAATAAAATATTTTGATTTTGCTGCCTTTATTCATCTTCAGTTGTAAGAGTATGAGAATAGGTTGACCGTTCTTGATGATGAATATGTGCTCAATTTATGGGAAATAGCATGAGCCCGCGGCTTCACTCACATTATGGTGGTTTAATCGACGTTTTAAATATAGCCTATGACACTCAAGATGAGCTTCCCATTAAAGAGTTTCGAAGATTACCCCTACATCCTAACTTAAAAACATACAAACTTTACTTCTACAGAATACTAGGTGTAAGTCGATCAGAATCTGAAGAATTTTGAAAAATCAACAACGTAAATAACGCACTTAATGTCCTTGAACTGACACAATGAAAGGCATTCCCAATTGGGTGTTTGTCTTGCTCAATTACTATGCAGAATCTAAGTCACAAATCATTTACTGTCATGGCATTGACAAGCCACTTCCAGCCCACAGCATCATGGTACAGAGAGATAGTAAAGACGGTCGCGTCGCCGCGGCGCCTGGTTGCTAGGCTACAGTTGGCGCCACGGAGGCTGGCACGCTGTCTGTACCTACATTCTACCCTCCCGCAGACCAACTAGAAACTATGGGAATTGTTAACTTGACTATAGTAAAAAAAATGGTATTGAAATAAGAGCTGAATTTTTGACTTTTGGTATGAAAAAAAGAAGTATAGGTAACATGGTGCCCGCTTTCACTTATGTTAGGAAACACCTAAATTAACGTCTGAATATTATTGCAGCGTCCGCTTCGCTCCGTTTACTCTGCTCCCGTCGAGAGTTGACATTCAACAATGCGCTTTTAATTATGGGCATTAGTTTTTAAACAATTGGCTCACAAACAGAACCTCCAATAAACTCATAGACCCGGAAATAAACTAGTAGCTGCTTCACTAAACTTTTTTTCGCGGCGGGAATCAAACCCGTACGCGGATATTATCTTTCAATCATTGCACACTGAGCCAGTGAGGCTGAGCAATTGCTCTGCTTTAGCGTTTGAACGTATGTGATTTTTGGTTAATTTTTCGTTTCCTAATGGATTAACTATTAATATGAAACCCACGAAGTCCTTTCAACGTATTCATAGGTCTCTACATTAATTTAAATTGATAATAGATAATGGTGGTTATAAAGAAATACTAAAGTCACGTGAGTTAATACTGTATCATGTAATTTGTAAGCGATTCGGTAATTTATGCCGAGAGTAGGGTGAAAAGGGCAGTTGTGTGGCAACGACAACTTTGTGAAAGTTGCGAAGTAAACTTTCCTGACAAGTTTTAACCCTGGTTAATTTATCTAATCTTTACAAGTCGAAGTGAAGCTACTGCAAAAGTGACCTGAGCGTCTAGATGCTTTTAAAGCATTTAATATTTCTACAACGTCTTTCAAAAGATTTAATATAAGCTGTCACTTTGCCACTTGGTGTAGACTTTCTGGTTAATTTTCATAGTACTTATTACTAGTAAAGCGTCTATTTCTAGTGCCGACAACATGTGATCATACCATCTACACGTTATTTGGCAACAAGTCGATCGGCGCTAGTTATCTTAAATTCGTAACAAAGCGGTAATAATCCGAAACAATTTATTAAATATGAAGCTAGTTAAAATTAAACCTATTACCGCTGTACCACTTACTATGACGCCAACTATGATATCATAGTTCTAGTAACTAATAGATAATTTACATTTATATCGAAAGCAGCTCCGTTTACCGCATGACTCTGAGCAAATAACACAGCAAGTTTTCTCATTCTACGAGGGTTGGTCAGGAATCACGGATTAATGGGGGAATAACTAATTGTTAATTTGACTTATGTCTACCTACGAACACGATATAATAAACTACAGATCGAAGAGAGTGAAGAGCAACAAACAATCAGAAACGTCTAGCAATAGAGAAGATAGGATGATTGAAAGACAGCATCTTATAAGACATTTCAGCTACAAATTCGTCGGTCATCATAGATTCATCCCACACCCACAATAGAAGTGCCGTGTTTTGGACAAGACAATGTTTATGTTTCACTTACCAGTGTGCCCGTACATCTGCAATTTAGACAATCCCAAGAATGACACTAATGCTGTGGTCACCTCCATATAGTACCTAAAAGTTTTCCACTTGACACAAAACGAAACAGTTTTATGTGAGTGTAGAAGGTTCTATCTGCCAAAATTCACCATAGAAACAGCTCAAAACCAAAAAGCCCCATAAAAGCTTCAATCAAGTCCCACTTTCACATGCGATCTTGATGCGCGTCACGCTGAATGCGTTCTACGCGTTGGATGTTATCGTCAGTAATTAGTTCGTCTGGGGGCGCGCGCTGCGGACCGTGGAGAGGTCGCAACGTGTGACCGGAGGACTGGAGGTGAGGAGTCACAGAATGGGATTGTTTGAGATTTGCTCGAGTTAGTGATTGCAGGTTATTTGTTTTTCGTGCTGATTCTATTCTTCTTTCTGCTAGTAGGTTAGCAATAACAGCCTAGCAACAATACGGGTCCAGCGAAGACTACGCTTGTGAAAGTCGATCCTGGGTGGATGACCTTACATAATTATCACGACAATTTCTTACCTCAGGAAGCACGTTAAGATGTTGATCCCAGTTGTTATTTTCATATATTTGTAGTCGTTACCGGTAGTTAGTGGCGAGAAATTCTGACAACCAGTCTTACCTAGTTATCATATTACCCTGTGACTGGGTTGTGGTTGTTGGTCAGATAGGCAGTCTCTCCATGTAAAATACTTGTTTTCAGCAATACTGGAAGCCAACCACAACAAAGTTGGGAAAAGGATACGCAGAAGATGGCCTTATTGCTTATTATATTCTTAACAAATTGCGGCGTCCGCCACAAACAATGGCCCACCTTCCATCTTGTGTCGTATGCTTTGACATCTGCGGACTTGATGACCTTAGTTGACTGCATCAGTGAGCGGAGTTCGCGGAGCTGAATTTTGGGCCAAACTTATTTGAACTTTTTGCCATCGACACTCTAAGAAGGATTTCCTATTGGAAACGCGCTGTGGTGGAAGTTGGTGTATACTTGGCTTTCTGCAGGCTAAGTAAAATAACAAATTAAATAGGTAATTTAATCTGTGAAAACATATCAAAATGGGCTGAAATAGTCCGTGTAAACATGGGGGCCTTTCAAATTACTAGAGCTGTTGATTCTAAGCCATCGCTGATTTTCTGTGAAGGAAAACCTTATGAACTTTATAGCTCTGCCTAGTGGCGGTTCTTGGAGTATTCCAAGAACAGTTACCAAGCTGTGCGATATCTTCTTCTTGTTCACGCTGTGTGTAAAACGAGGACATGCCTTCGAGAAGTTGAAAATTACAAGTCGATATAAAACTACCATTGCCAAGGCCATTCAGCGATCCCTCATGTTCAGCGGAAGACGTCTCCACCCGTATAGGTATATGCTATAAGTGAAAGCTCCCTACCCCCAATTGTTCCATTGTGTGAGCTATCTTTATTGCAAATCTACCCCAAGCTTGGGCAGCAGACCGAGGCGCCGTATCACAAGATACCACCGATCTTTATAATCGTTCTATAATTGCTGTGTTTGTTTATTAGCATAATAAAATATTGTGGAAGAATTGCAATATTTTCAAGTTTAGGTAATCTGTTTGCGATAGAGTCACGTCTATATATTCCTACGAGGGCACTCATGATATCTTCCATAGAGAATAGTACACAACATAACAATGTCATGCCTTATATCCGTAGGGTTAGGCAGAGCTGTATTCCATCCACTTATATTTAAGTTCCAGTTTCCAAAGAGATAAAAAGGGGAAGCCTATTGGCCTTAACCGGACACAAAACCAGACACCGAGCTGCTACAGAGAAATTGCTGGTGCAAGACCTAAAAACACTTTGCCCGACCCGGGAATCAAACCCAGCAGTAGCTCTTGCACCAGCTAGACCAACGAGGCAGTTATATTTATTTTATAGACTAAGTAGTATTGCTAAAGATATGAGGGTGTCGGTAATCTTCTTTTGAATAAACACTTTTATTAAACACTAAATACAAATGATTCAGAATACGGCATCGACCCGACTCCCACGCATTCTCGTCGCTTTTTGCCAAATTTTATTTTTACCCATTTTATATGCATTTTGTTCTTCGATCCAGCCTTTGTTGTTAAGGCGACGATCTTTTTCGCATCGCTTGGTGTTAAGAAAATACTTCGTAGCAGTTAATTCAGTGATAGCTTTCATGCTTTATACTAGTAATATGAGATTTTGGGCTTGAAGAGAGGCTGATTCGAGATTTTTAGTAACAATTCATTTTCGATACCTAGAGTTTAATGTTCATTTTTGTATTTTGAACACCTCAATCGAATAACCAAGGTCAACACTGTAAGCTTTTACATACAAAGTTAGGTATCTATAATCTAGGCTTCCTCTTAACTGCTACTGATGCATGCACGCAAAAAGTTAATAAAGAAAGATTTATTGCTTAATAATAACAAGACCTAGTTTCGGCTTTAAATGAACCCTAATTCCTAATACTATGCCTGGAATTTATTTATAAATTAGGATCATTCGATAATGTGCAATTCATTCCAAAATTCGAAAATAAAAGAACATAACATAAGTCTGCGTTTCTGGCACACTATCAAGCAACAATGAGTTCAATAGTAGATGCATCGGCTTGCGGGCAAGAGTTCTTGAGTTCCCTGTTATGGCCGGTGGTTAAAAATTAAAGAAACTGTCACAGTGCTTAGAGGCTAACAATACGGCAAGCCCTTAAGGCAAGGAGACTGTTTAGAAACCCTAATGAAGAGTAGCAAGTTATAAGAGCAAGCCAAGCTTTTAGACTTGTATGAAAGTACCGCCACTAAGGAATTTCTCAGTAGCAGCTACAGAGTCTGGAATCGTGCCCGGTTGATGGCAATAGGCTCGCACCTATTACATGGGACTTAAACATAACTGACAAAATGTGTTTAGCTGATGTAATGTCATTTTATCTAAGCTGTCTGGACTAAAAACCCAGCCTTCTAGACTGTAGAGAACTGATTCAGACTAGAGCCGTGACAGTGCTTGGATAAATCCATTCTGTGCGGGTTCCGTCCGTGCGTTGCACATCTACAAAGGTATTCTACGAATGTCTACGAACTTAGAAGGTGCTTAAAAGGTGAGACGGTTTAAATGGCTTCTAACTGTGATAATTTATGTTACTAGCTATCCCCGCGACCTTCGTCCGCGTGAAATTATTGTAAAAATATTACTTCCCTAATGGAATCGCATTTTGTCAACAATTTTAAGGGTTTAAATTTTTTTTGTAGGAACCCTTATCTTTTTCCTAAAATAAAGTGGAATAAGTTACTCCTTATAACAGCCAAAATCCGTTCAGCCGTTTCAGAGATTAGCCGGAACAAACAGACAGACAAATATTTAAAAAAAGGTTTTTTAGTTATAAGCATTATTTGTTACACTAGCTTATGCCCGCGGCTTCGCTCGCGTGGTGTTCGGGAATTGCCCACGGGATCTTACTTCTAGGATAATAAGTAATCTATGTACCAGACTATAATCCATCTCTGTGCCAAGTTTTATCCAGATCTGTTCAGCCGTTCTGGCGTGATTGAGTAACAAAGGACCATCCATTCAAACTTTCGCATTTATACGTGTAATATTAGTTTTTACATTTAAAGTTGAATAGGTAATAAAGAATAGGTTGGTAGGGGGGGGGCTATTTCCAGCAGTGGACGTCTTTCGGCTGAAATAATGATGATGATAATGATAGAATAGTTAGTGTAGTGTGTTAGTGTACATGCTTATAACTTGAAAATATTAGTTCATAGTAATATCAATTAGATTACATAATAACGTGAAATATTGATACCTTGGTTTGAGATTGGACACCAGTGACAACAATCAAATGATTCATTAGGAATTTATTTATGGACATAATACTTTTACATAATATTTAATATCAATGTCGCGTATCACGAGCCAACGCCAAAATCGGGATTTCGCATATATTTACAGACACGTCTACCTCAGAAAAATCCTACCTAGTTACTAATAGGTAAATACTCCGGCGCCCCGCATGCCCCGCGCAACACTGCGCGCCATGCGCCCATCTACGTGAGCTTCGAAGCCCCATTTGACTCTGTTGGGGGATGATTTAAAAAAAAACTGTGATACACATGTCTCATAATTTTGTTGAAGAGTGTGTACACCAATTTTCGAGTCAATCGGCCCAGAGATTATTAAGTTTCACAGAAAATTCAACTCCCCATTTCACATTCTTAGGGGTCCAATTTCGAAAAAACCTTTCATAATGGATACCCACTCTTCACATGTGAGGCTGTGCGTTGGTAGTTCAGTCAGCCAGTCAGGGCATTGAATTTTAAATTGGGGGTTAATTTTGGAAAAATTGTGATACACGTATCTCATAATTTTAACTGAAGACTATGTACACAAATTTTCAAGTCAATCGACTCCGAGAATAAAAAGTTTCACAGAAAATTGAACACCCCATTTCACCTTCTTAGGGGTGGAATTTCGAAAAACCCTTTCTTAGTGGATACCTACTCTTCACAAAGAATACACCCTCCAAATTTCATGTCTCTAGGACCAGCGGTTTGGGCTGTGCGTTGATATATCAGTCAGTCAGTCAGTCAGGACTTTGAATTTTAGATGTATAGATATTTCATATGCATTCAGTAAAAAGCTGTTATTTTTTTTTTTTTCATTATAAACAGGCACTTAAATTTTAATTGTATAGATTTTTTTTATGTTCTAGGTAGAAACCAGAAACAGACTGTAAGGTTAGAACGTGAGTTTTCACTCTTAAAAAAAACAAGCCTACAGCCATAATCAGCCGCCTAACGTTTCCATAGAGCACAAGCCCAGTACGGGATAGTGGGAGTCACATGTCTTCGTTACCGAATTTTTGGTTGTAGGAGATCGTGATGCCTAGCCTTTTTCCAACTAGTCTAATCGAATGTAGCTGAATACCAGCGACTGCCTATCTGAACTCCACAACCACGTTAGTACTGATAATATGATACCCCTTGGTAAGACTTGGTTGTCAGACTTTCGGTCCACTGTCTACCTGTAACGACTGTCCAAGATCTACAAATGACAGGCGGGACCAACGTCATAACGTGCTTTTCGATGCACGGACGCCACTCAGTATGTAATGTCACACATCCACGGACCAACCTAGGCAAGCGCGGCTTAACTTGAAGATCGACCCGAGCGGCTGTTATTATTTAGCCACGAGCTCCTCACACAAAGTTTTAAAAGCAGTAATGATGAAAATAATTAGCACAAAGTAAAGCCTGGGTTCGAACCCATCCTTGAAATCTTTGCTTAATCCGATAGAAACCTACACAGTGGTCAGACAAAGCATTTAAATTCTTGATTTGTTAAAAGCAAAAAACCTATTGCCACCTAAGTTGAGAATTTCTATATTTTTTGGGATTCTTCACTTAGCGCTAAGGATATGTTTCTGTTACAAAGAAGTATTTTAATTAGTGGCTAGTGTCAGAATGATGTGGGTTTAACTAACAAACTTGGGTTTTTTGTTATTTGTATCATTTTTATTGTTTGGTGGTGATTCATTTGATAGGTATTGTTAGTGGGTTTTCTAATATATTTATTGTTGCTGTAAATGAGTCCTAGGAGACCTGAGACACGATTGGCTCATCTCTGTCGCCTTCTCTTCTTAGCTCGTACCGTAACACGTATCTTTTCATGTTTACTTTAGTCACTTTTAAAGACGCTGCCTCTCTGTGCCCTTAGAGGGTGCAAGTCTTAATACTGTGTAATGAAATTTTAATGCATGCCTACTAATCAGTGTTTTACATGTTAGCAAATAAATAAATATACATTGACCCAAAACATACGAAAAAATAAAACAATAAAAAGCCCAAAGGATTGGCCAGAGGGACATTGGCAATCTTTAATTAAGTGAAAGACCACACCATTGATTTAAGAAAATAGCCCCTTATTTTAAACACTTAATAACATCATGTCAAGTATTTGGGGCGAAATTCAACATCGCACATTAAATCGATACGAAATTCGAGTATCGATAAGTTTACACGATATCGATTTTAACAATTTTAAATGTCGATTCGAATCGCCGCGCGATTATAATCTAAAGTAATGATGACCTCCCAAAATTTTAGGAAGAAGCACAACAAAAGCTATAGCGAGCTTTTTATACAGTTGCAAATGGTGTAGATACTGAATGAGGAGTCAGGAAGCACAGATAAATAGGTACAATTCGGGAATTCAGTTCGTATTGCATAACTTTACAGAAATTAGGTTAAGGTTGCCATTTGCAAGCAAGTATGAGGATGGCTGGAATATACCACGAACCCAAAAGGATTACTTAAATTACTATCCTATGCAGATCATTTCTATCAAGTGAACGTACTCGTAATATTCGTTTAAAGGCAAATAATCTAATTTTAATTTACAGAGGAATTAAATGGAATGTCATAGCAGTTCTAAATCGCAGCACATCTTAGCTTTCCGTATACTCTTACCGAACATGTATAGCCCGCGGCAGCAGTACCACTGCCCGCTGAATTTATGAAAATAACGTCTGATATTATAAGTATGCGAGTACATTCCAGTCCTCATCATTCAATGTACAGGTGTATTTTAACACACAGGAATGCGTGGAGACGACTTGTTTTTAGTAGAAATTGGAATGAGCACACCGTAGATTTTTTGACAAAAGTTGCAAGTTGTCAGACAAATGTCCAGACGTCAACACATCAAGCTACCCGAAACTATCAAAATTTCCCAATCAACCTTGATAGGTTCAATGCTTTAACGATAAAGTTGAAAATCTATTCGTGAAACTTGATAGATTGTAGTATCTTTATGTGCTGGCGTCTGTACATTCGTTGATTCAAACACTGTTTTAAGCTTTCACGGTTTGCAACTAAACTAATACTGACACTTCCTGTAAGTGTCAGTATTCGTTTAGTTGTTATATCGTCGAAATATCGGGAGCTCAAAATAATGAACAATCACGGAAGATATCCCGTAAGTGACAGTATAAGTTTATTCGTTGATTCATTTGATTTCTGCCCTACAAGCCTTGCACGTAGCGTACACCTATTAAACTATGTAAGTAGTCTGTTTATTTCTCTCATTTTCATTGTTGGGTAACCTAGTTTTGGTGTAAAACATTTTTGACCGTAGGTAGCGTTGGTAAAATTAATACTTCTGATAATATTCTAAAAGCTCAAACGTTTGAATATAAAATATTTAAGCAACGAAATCCGTCGAGTCGAGATTTTATGTTTGTGATGGAAGAAGCAAGTTAAATTTTGTGACTAGCAGTTATGATTTAGAAAATAAGGAAAATACTCTGTCTACGATAAGTCCCTGTGTCCCTATATTATTAGGAACATTAAAAAGTCATCTGTCAAAGTGATAGGTACTAAATGAGGGTACTAAATAAAATAGGTTCGATCGGTCGATCAAATAATATATAAGGCCATGCATGAATAATAACTTTTGAACTTTACATATCACCATAACCTTTGTTGCTGAGACAAATAGGATTCATGAAAAAATTATTTTTTTTAATACGAGCACATTCCGCGACTACAAACGTCAATATACAGGTGTATTAAGACCGTTTGAAACAGTGGAATACATGGAGTAGACTAAAATACTAAATATTTTAGTAAAATCAGCTTTGCCTTCTATTAATTCGTACAATCGAATAAGCAACAAGTATTTTTTATGTGGTTCACTATTATATAGATAAGTTTTTATATTTTCGCATGTAAAACTTACCTACAATTTTCAAAAGATATTTATTGCCTTTGGCGGTAGTCCGATCACATTAACTGAGACCTTTATTTAATGCATGTACAGGTACATGTGTGGTGTTTGTTTGAGAACAGCATTGAGCATGGAGACTCCTTGCAACTTTTAACATAATTATTAAGAGCAATGTTTTATTAAAAAAGCCTTGCCACAATAAGAATTTCTCCTGTATCGTGGTGTGTTCACAAACATTTAAACTCACATACACAAACAGCCAGACGCGGAATAACTACCTGTAAGCCATACACAGATTTGTTCCGTTAAATATGGATCTCTTGATCTTTCCGGGTCTTTTTTCCACTACATAGAATAAGTTTCCCTATTATTTCTGCTACACTTCGCTCTTTCTTGATTTCTAGATAGATTTTCTGATTCTTGAAAGAACGCTCGTCAACTATGAAATAGGAATTAGCGACCCGAACAGTAATAGTATCATCGTCATGAAGAGATTGCCTACGAGAACAAAAACTCAGTACTGGGTACCTACAGTAATTGGATATATCATCTAATTAAAGCAAAATGAACATACAATTTTTTTTTTGTTTAGCCTTTTCTGTCCCACTGCTGAGCATAGGCCTCCCCCATTCCTTTTACCCCCAAACCTCTCAGTGGTCATCTGGCCAATCAGTCAGGAACGAGTCAAATCTATACTAAAAAAACTGAAAAACGAACATTCAGAATGAAAAACTTTAGCCTAAGACCTCTCCACATCACTCGTATGGTGGTATCTAATTAAGTCGGCCGGCGAGTGCGACACGCGACCGACCGCAGATGCGCCGCCGCCGCCCGTCTGTAGACGCCCTTACGGTGTTTATTTTTTAATTAAACGCCAGTCTGGAACGACAGACGATTTTTTTAAAGACGATATTTTTATATGCGGGGTTGTAAGCGGTATTAACTTTATTACAAGTTTTGTGGGAGACGAAAATTTAATAGCGATACAATATCGTAGAACTTTTGGTGGTACTATTACGGGATTGACTGATTCATGTACTGAAAACGTGATGAAATAAATAAAAACAAACTCTAGTCCTACACAATAATTGAATCGTTTTATTTTGTTTTTTTTTTTCATACGTACGAATAACAAAGGTGTAGGGTGACAGTAACAGTATAAACGTTACGGACGTTTTTGTATATTGTCAAGTATAATATTACAATTATTGTGCCCAAAACTGTCTTACTTCCATATAAACGTAAATATCCAATTAACCTCTTGAGGGAGAGCATTTCCGAAAATCCTTCCTTACTCACTTATCGTTGCTCACGTAAAAATAACGAAGTCAAAATTTTTTATTTCTAGACCGACCTGTTTTCACTGTGCTTTGTCTTACAGTGAAATTAAGTTTTTTAAATAAGAATATCTTTAATTATGCCCACAGAACAAATTAAAAACACAATAACAATAAAGATCAGTAAGTAACGGAAACGGGATTATCAGTTCAACTAGTCCAACTACATAGGTACTGTAATATCCTGATATGGCTAACAAATGTAGTTAAAATACACGTCACTAAGTCACGTGGTAAAGGTGAGAGCACAACCCTAACTATGGGTAGGCCACTCGATAGTAAACTCATCTTTGAACTAGCGCATTGAGAGAATATTGATTTTAGGACTCGATGACTTCTATGAGAGGGGTCATGTCGAATTTTCTCAAGATTATTGAAAAGCATACAGATTGTTACTTTTTACTCAAACCTTTGAAAACTGTCTGGTCTACAGGATCTAGATCAGGTCAGATGCATCTGGCTGTGGCTGAGTTAATCAGTTGCTTGTTTTCTTGAGTAGGTTTCTTTGATTTTAAACGCATAATTCAAATTCCAATAACCTCGCAAAAAAAAACCCATCCTTCTACTTAATAAATCAATTAGCAGTCCTAGTTAGTACTTTCTACACGTCAAAAAT
This sequence comes from Noctua comes, assembly GCA_963082995.1. Classification (NCBI taxonomy): domain Eukaryota; kingdom Metazoa; phylum Arthropoda; class Insecta; order Lepidoptera; family Noctuidae; genus Noctua; species Noctua comes. The sequence continues at coordinate 1,749,390 of OY720269.1, forward strand.
ACATAAGACATTCTCCCAAAACGTTCACCCTTCGCCGCTTCCTAGTGTTTTAGCTGGGAAGAAGTGGCGGAACTATTCTCCGGAAAAATCGGTCTCACAAACTTCAGTACACCACTTGAAACTCCACGATTTCCAATCGACTAAAATCTACCCATAGTAGTGCTAACACCCGTAGCACACGAGTTATATTTACTCCCTGGCGCGAGAGAAATAAACCACGCGCGACCTACCGAATGGATACTTTGGCGGCCGCCGTCGGTGTGCTGCGTACGAGCCACTGGTGATACACATCATTTTGTTTCTATGCTGGATTATCTAGGACGACCATTATGATCCAATGTTTTTCGACGGAGAGATAGATACAATCTTGCAGCAGATTTCACCAATAAAACTAAACGCGATCAAATATCTAAACGGCGTTCAAGATCTGTCCTTATCAATATACAGTAGCTATTATGGCACTGACCGCTATTGAACGGGGTTTAGACGATTCACTGGTAAAATTTGCTCTAAGGAAGATGGGACTTTGGAAATGTGAAGAAAATTGTCTGAAATAGATGATGTACTAATCTACTGGATATAGTCCGGAAGTGGGGCTACTATAGATTGATATTATTAGGGCAACACAGCTGTACCAATGAAGGTGTAAATCCAAGCAATAAGTTTACAATATGTTGCAATATACATGAGGTATTTCATCAGCTCCTATGTGGTTTGAATCACGATGCAAGTTCTTGATTAAGTATCTCAAGAATATTAGCATGAATGCATGGGTCTCTAAGTAGAGATTTTCATAGATTTTCATGGGACTGAATATTGTATCTACCTATCGATGTGGGTATGCATATAAAGATGGCTTAATGCACTTGGGTTGACATGAAAGATAAAAACTGCTTAGGACAACCCAGTCCAAATACTACTTGCAAAGTCTTTGGCGTCAGCAGTCATAATAACATAATATCAGGCTTCCCTTCTTTTAATTTCATTTAGGCAGTTTTCCTTATGATTTCTTATTTTTATTGTTGTCGTTCAAGTTTACGTGTACATACATTCTATAGGTACCTACTACTCCGGAATTTAATTCAAATTACATTTTCCCGCAATGAAAGCAGTAAGGCAACAGTTACGAAGCCTTTAAATCATGCGAGGAGCGCTGGTCATCAGCAATTTGGTTATCAGTAGTGGGCCGATAAATAAATATTTATGTGGCAACATTATGCGGGCGAAATTATGACAATTTAAACAATTATACGGTTAACGAGAAACGAACGTCACTGAGGGTGGCCTGCCGAGATGAACGGGTTTGGAAGTGGCTCTACTTGCAGGGAGATTGTATTTTTTGAGGTCGGAGAAGAGGTAAATGTTTGTCCTTTGTTCTAGCCAGCAGGGTACTGAAGAATCGGATTTAACAACAAATATTTCTACCTTTTCTTTGTATCTAATTGCACGATAATTAAGTTTTTACTGCCAAGTATAGGTACGTGGTTGATTCAAAAGCCGAGAGGTTATTTGAATTATTTCAGAAAGATTATGAGCGATTATAAATTAGAAAAATAACAAAGGATTATTTTGAAATACAGTTGCCCGCAATAAAATGAGGAACTCAGACTATGTTGAAGATATTTCTTAATTAACTCGCATAAACATACATTCAATCCTTGTTATTTTAATTAAAAATTACACATTCTTTGGTGTAGGTCAAATACCTAGAATATCAAGGTTTTAATTGTTGTACTAAAATGTGTGGGCTTATTAGAAATAAAATGTTTGATTATTTCCAGAGAAAACTACACCTATTTATAGTCCTTATTAATTATTTAGACAGACAAGCACACATTACCAAGTCCTTTATTATATCGTCAAGTAAAGCCACTTTGCATTCGTTTCGCCCAGCAAATGTTAGCCTTTCGCGCGGGTACCAACATTATAATTTATTTTGTCATTTTTGCATTAAGATGACTTACTACCGCGGGCAGGCTGTAATGAAGACATCACAAAATTCGACCATCTGGACCATTTTACGGGAACTTGCAACTTTTTTTTAAGTTTGCTGACTGAGGTGAACGTTGGACGTTTTTTTATGAGTATAAAGTTATTTCTTGCTTTTGAAATGTAGGTACCTAACGAAGACAGTACTGAATAATTTTCAAGCTTCGTTACTTTTCTCGAAGACCCAAATTTACAGTAAAAAATAATACAATGTGTAGTAATCGCATACATGAAAACCTTAAAAATAATTAATGAATTAAAATACATCTTGTCCGTTAAAATTGTACAAACATTGATTTAAAAATAGAGAACAATCACAAATCATAAGAAATTTAACTACCAAATAATCTCTCCTTTAAAAAAATACACACCATCTTAAATCCTCGCACCAAAATCTCACCTTGCAATAAAAAACAAAATAAGAAAAACAAAAGAATCGTTTTTGACAAACAATTGTTTTTGGCGTTCCCACAACAGTAATTACAAACACGTGTTGTTAAACAATCCCCGCTTATTATAACATCTTGAGGCTTTATTTTATTGTTTTATTAAAACATTTCTTTTAAACAATTTAAGGAGTTTTGTTTGACAGGCAAAATTCCCACCTGTTTGTAATTAGTATAGCTTAAGGTAGAACGATTTGTAAAGTGCAACGGTGCAAGGGTTTAACATGTGTTTCGTATTTGGCAGGTTTTTTCCAACTTCTAATTTGTTCGAAAGATCTTTCTTCAAACTAAGTATTTTTTTGAAAATAGATGAGAATATTTTTGGTTTACTTCCTGTCTCTTTCTAGGATTGCTTTCACTTATTTGTGTCAGCGGATAATGAATCACTGGATAGAAAGATTGTTTGGTCAAATATTTCATACCTTAGCCTTACCCTATATTGTATCAATAGCAATGTTTATATTCTATATCTGAATTGGTGACAAGTGATGGTAAATAGTTTTTCTATTTACTAATTTACCTTTTTGTATCTACCATTTACAGACATTAAATATATTCAAGACATTAGATATTTTGCATTTTAGACAATATATTTATAATAATTTGACATGACAATATTTACAATGATTTATATAATAACTATTTACGTTCTATTGACATAATAATTATCATATGTTATTGATTTAATTTTTAGTGAAATTTATTGTTTGATATTCATAATTTATTATTTTTAGCTGTAATAAATTAATTAATGTACTAGATAATTCAAACACAATGCGAATTTTTATATGAATAAATAAATAAAATTTTCCTTTTTGAAGACAGCTGCAGATTTCTTGATGTTAATTTATTTGTTCTAGATTCGACCTTATAGAAATTGCAGTTTCTGTAAATATCAGAAGACATACTGCGACCTGCCTTTATGCTGACTAATCAAATGATTCACCTAATGATTTTTGAGGGACAGATGTACTGGTACTTCAATAAATACTTTACTCATACTTCTAAGAAGAAAATATAGATCCTTTATTTGTTCGAGAGCAGCATGGAAGCTATTAGCCAATATTAGCAGTAATTCATCTACAAACGAAGGCCGCCCTCATGCCGTAACGCACGTGCTTGCCTGAATGGTACACGACAAAAGGTAAGTTCCGGCCACCAGGGCCACCCGTTTTTGTGTACGGTTTAAAAAATATTTTGAGTTCACTTTGAAAGATGGGTTCTGTTCAGTGACTTTGTGTGAATGTGTAAAGTATAACTACAAGATTGTCAGGCATAAATAAACAAGGGAAACACAGATACTCTAGTGGTATACACTTTCAGTTTAAAGGTAACAACTTGCACTATAGGATAAGTGCTTGCACTTTATTAAGGAGTTAATGTTGAAATGTTAAATAATTTAATTTTATACTGTTTGAAAGAAGACAACAAAAATAAATAAGTTTATCGATTTTATGTTTTTCTAAACATAGTAAGTTTATGGTGTTTGGAAAAGTCTTATTATTGAACTCTATACAGTAAGGGTGAGTTTTATTAACCTTCATAAAATTGAAAAAACTTATTTTGTAAATCACTTGTAACAACAATAAATAACATTAAATTCTAATCAACACTCTACTTTAACAATACGCAAACGTAATAAAATGACATCGTCTACGGTCCCTACGTCTCACCACTACGGATCCCCAAAATCCACCGGTCATTCATAACCATTATGAATGAGTCCATCTACCTGAGGCTGCGAGAGTACGATCGAGACATAGTGTTCACACTATTTACCTTTTTTTACCTCCCTTACCGGATGTGAGGCAATTGGTCGCGAACCGTTAGGTCTCAATCATTCATTCATTCGTCCTGTGGGAATTGAAGACACTGTTTCCAGGTATTAAGGATGTGATTGGGTGGTAGTGAGCGTTGATATTATTTGTGTGAGTCAGGGGATTTTGTCGGGTGTTGTTGTGGTGTCAGTGGTGTGTGATTATTTGGGTTACTGATGACTTCGTTTTGAGCAATCTAAGGTAACCCTTGTGGATTTAACTTAAGTCATTACCATGGTAACGACGTAGGTGGAAATGTATGGAATAAAACAAATCAGCGTGAGCGCATGGGAAGGAAAACTATCCTTGTATCAAAGACTTAAGTCAAATCCATTTCGGTTTTATATCTGAGCTGTAACGAGTAAAGACCTGCATTTCATCAGACAGGATATCAGACACCTTTGTGTTGAGTCTCATTTATTACTTTTTGTGTTGTGCCTAACTGAACTGTTTTTCAAACCCATTTTAAAAAACGTAACGTTAATGTTACGTTTAAAAAGTTCTACGTGCTTAATTTTTATGTAATCAGTTAATTAAGCACGTAGAGCTTTTTAAAAAGAATATTCGTTTTCAACAAAATCTTATACCTATTTAAAGTGCAACAAAAGTAATTGACACCTTAAGTGAAATAAGAGACCTAATTGACTAGAAATTAAGTATGAATCATGAAGAATATTATCATTTTGAGCTACGAGCACAAGGTCGTGGGTCTACGCCTGAGGTCAAAGCTACGGTGCGTCTACGCGCTACAGCGTCCTCGTAGACGCCGCTACGAGCGAAAGTCGACACTTGAAAATCTCGGCTACAGTAGGTAACTACGTACGAGTACTTCCCACTAGACGAACGCGTATCACAAAAGTGCTATGTAAATTGTTACACAAGAGATAGGTTGTAGTGGCGTAGCAGACTTCTGGAAACGTATTGTGCACTTTTAACTACTTAATAAAGAAAAAGGTTTGATTAAATATATTGATTTTAAAAATTGCAGAAAAAAGGTCGATTAACTCCAAAAAAAAGTGTTTTCAAAGTTCAAACTTTCAGTCAACTTGAATCAATCGCACCCCAATCAAATAATCGACATGGTACCCACTAATTACATATAACAAGCGCAAATTAATCATCAGACGAGATAAATTAGCGACGCGTGCTCGCTCCGTACCGCGACTATTTCGGTGTGGGCGGGGAATGATTCAGTTGGGGCCAGTCGCGCGCCGACCGCTCACGGGAGAACATAGGCGCACCGCGAACGAGCAGGGAGTCACCGAGCGCTGTTGCGATGGCGCGATGAAGACAGAAAGGCGCGCGGCGTTGTGGGCTCTGCTGTCCCTGTGCTGTGCCGCCGTCGCCGCGCCGCGCCGCCTCTACTGCGACCGCGCCGACGTCGCCTGGCGGGCCTACCGCGCGCCGGCCGCCTTCGAGGCGCGCGTCCAGTCCCTCGCCAAAGACGCCGCCACCGTCCAGATCAAGCGCGTCTTCCGCCACCAGGGACACTGGCCCCACGAGAACGCCGTCATACGACTCAAGCTACCTCCCGAGCATCTCGATTGCTCCGGACGCTTCGAAGTGCCTCTAAAAAATAGACGGAACTATATCGTATTCGCCGAGAGGCGCGGCCACTCCGCCGTCGCCCTCGGCCCGCCCATCAAGAGGACCAGCAAGTTGGTTAAGAGGATTCGTGCTGTCTACAAGCCGGGTTACAGTGAGTGATCAGTGTTTTATTACGACGTGGTGTGATGCGAGCCGCGCGATCGCATGGAACTTGAAGACACGTATAGAAGGTATAAAAGTCACAATTTTTAAATCAATTTTGAACCAACGACGTTCTTTCAGATTCCATGTGATCATGCATGCTACAATAAGTCGTATCGATTCGCGAATATATCATTAGTCGCACATATAATTTAATACGAATAATACTGGCAGCAAATATGCGATGACAGCAGGTGTATCGTAGGAACAAGTAGCCATTATGAGTCCATTTTAGGCTGAGCAGTGAATAGTGGTCGGCAAACGTGGTCGGCTGCAAAACATACTAAGCGCATGCCACTTACTCGCACAAAGCCGGACCTCATTTATGCACCCTTCATAAACGGTCAGGTGGCTAGGAAACAGATAACACAAGCTAAAATTAAACGTTACTTGCAACACTTTCAATGAAACTACAAAAACGATATTATGAAACAAAATCTTTTCCAGTTCCATAAAGTTGTTTTTCTTGACAAATCCTTGACACATTTTGTTTATGAAAAACACGAAAAATCAGATGAGTTTCAAAAAAATTACGAAATGGGATTGCAATTAATTTTTAAAAGTAGAACACTAAAACAAAGAAACAACTTAGGTAGATAGGCCGATAAAATACAGGATAGGCATTTGCAAGAGTCTAAAGTATAAACACGGAATACGAAAAAATAAACGTCACAATTGAATCATTTGGAATCTTAAGGACCAATTAAATTACTCTTGGTTGCTAGGATAATCTTCTCATACACAGTAGGCATACAAATTTTATCTTACCTTCTCGAACCCAGCTCTTCGCCAGTTAATCCCAAGTCTTGCCAAATGCTGCCGAGTTTCAATTGCAGTAAATAATGATCACCTCATTAACAGCAAACAGAATGAGTTCTAATAATTGCAAATGATGAGCTAATTGACCTGAAACTGTTTCTACAAATAACACGATTGTAATCTTGTATTTAGTCGAACCACGTGGATTTGGCCGATGCAGACTTTTAGGCATTTTCACATGAGATAATAGCTTTTCTTGTCTAACAAGTCTGTATAGAATTGTTTTATCTTCCTCCCACATTACGTTAATTAAAATTGTAAAGATGCGTGTGAAATAATTTTTGTTTTGATCATGAAAGAAAATCAAACTCTTGAAGTAAAACAAGAAACAGAAGTCTAGATAAGAATAGAAGAAAAGATAGAAGTTTATTTTATAAATATTTTCTCTGAAACTCAGTCTGAAATCGAAATTAAAGTACAAACACACGCGATTAGGGAAAACAATTAATGCAAAAGGAAAAAAGTCTAAGTATTAAGTAACACATAATACTTAGACGTTTTTCCTTTTGCATTAATTGTGTGTTTTTGCATGTATTTTTGCAATGACCTTACATAACATAGAATCAATGTGGCGACACTTGGGGGAGGCCTAAGTCCAGCAGTGGACATCTTTCGGCTGAAATAATGATGATGATGATGAACATAGAATCATCTGAAACGTTGACTGATTTGAACCTGCAATATAACAAAAGGAAAAAAGAGAACTCACACACAGAATAAAAATTAAAAAAAAAAAACAGAAACCATTGAGTCTTTAACTGTAATGCATTTTTGAACACACCTCTGCCGACGCTGCGAAACTAAGAGGAACGTAAAGATATAAATCCAATAATGATAAACTGATGATCCGTTGCGCGTGCGACTCAATGGGTGACGTCATTGCACGCTCTAGTTCGGACTTGTCGCTGCCAGTTGCGATCTCTTACGTGAACTTTTGGCTACTGGTTTATTGTCAAAACTATTGATTTACACCTCATTTCGGCGATTTAGTAGGTAGAATTCTGGAGAACCCCGAAACGATAGTCCAAGATGCTAAAGCTACTATAGAAGCTCAAGAATAAATCACCTTACTGTGAGAGGAAGTAGAGCGTGTCGTTATTGACAACGAGGGCCTACTATCATAGAAGTAGGTTCAAGACGAAATTAACAACATGAAGAACTCTCAAATCGTGATAAACTCAAAAACCAGAGCAGATTCTCAGGGTTAATTTTATTTGCACGTCTCAATAAATAAGAGGAAAGAATCTTTTAAATATTTGTTCGCCTGTAAAAACCAATCACTAATCTCTTTTTTTTTCTGAATCATTCGCTGTTTTCTGGAAAGCATTTCATTCAGTTTTCCGTTTCCATATGTCTATGCTACACAAGACTAAGATCCGTATTCTCTATGAATTCTCCTAATTCATGTATCATCTTCTTGTATGATTAATCATAATTCAATATAATAGGAATCCCACGCGTTCACTATAAACTTTATCGTGTAATAGCTTGAGAATTTGCACCTGTCCTGTCAGGCATGAAATACAGCTATTCTAGCTTTTTGTCTTTAGGTACTGACATAAGAGTTAGCCATGACATTATTGGCAACTACATTTACAGTGTAAGTTATGTCAAGTCTAATCCAAGTCAAAGGAATATTGAGATTTTCTCATCATCAACCTGAGTCTGCATCGACCGAACAGCTTGCTAAAACTACGGGCGTTTAGTTTGACAACACAGTACAAAAATTACTCTTGAGTCTTGTGTGATGGTATCACTATTGCTAATCACGTCTCCCATGGTCATGTTCCTATACTTTTAACTGGTCCTTTTATCTGACATCAATCCTGCTCTATGAATCTATCAATTTCCAATCGAACAAATTTCAACTAAATATCAGTCCATTAAATGCAATTAAATTTACCATTAAAATCTTCACCTTAATGTAAAAAGTGGCTACTGTTTACTTCGTCGGTACGATGTTTAGCCAAAATGTTTACCTTTCGAGATCCTTCGTTTTTTCCTTTGTTAATGTCGGGACTCGAGTGCGATTGTAAATCTTTAGAGCAAGTGTTGTGTGTCTACTGTCTGCTCGTCTAAATGGCGTCTGGTTTGCATGAATCGCTCTTAGGTAAGAGTTTCATCGAAAGAGTGACATTGTGAATTACTGTGTGGATATTTTTTGATAATTCATTTTGAATTGTTGTAATATGTAATAGATCATTGAGGTAAAATATTTCACTTCAGTAAAAAATAAATGCCACATTCACATCATCATTTACATCTATATCTGTAGGACCTTAAACACAAGACAATTTTTTTTATTAGCTTTTTGACTGTCACCATTAAAATTAGTAACTAGACTTTTTTGCTCAGAAATACATCTACGAGTCCTTCCAAGACATAACTCCAAAGTTCACAATGATATACAACTCTGTGTCATAAGAAAAAAGGGCATCTGATGCTACTTAAAAAGCTTTTAAGCTTTCCAGCCCTCGCTTAAATATTGTCAATGATAATATATTAATCAAACATAATCAAAATCCACGACAATTGAACGCTAAAACTTCTAGCTGTAAGTCCTATGGCTGTTAACACGCCGTTCCGCCCTGCCACACCTCCATTACGGCGTCGCACTCCGCTGGCTTTACTGTCCTATTATATATTAACATACGTAAAATTATTATATTTTACGACGCCCGCTATCTTTATAAGACTGTACTCGTTGTTATCGTTATGAGGTTATTGTGCATTTGGTGCTGTTGATGGGTTAGAACAAGCAGTTCATATGTTTCTTCTTTGAAACCATATATAGAAATTTTAATTTAAATCATCTCTAGGTTTATAAGCTTTTTTATCAGTCTCAGTGACGTATTGAGACTGATGTAGGCGTAAGAAACATTTTATTAAACACGAAATGATTAGCGGCTCTGAAAACTACTGCGACTACAGATGCACGTCTATTTAATTGCAATCCACAGATCAAAGACTATTTGACATTGACAGCACCTTTATGTCGTAGCAGTAATGGTGATTCGTAGAGCAATTAGTGTTACCAATGAATGATAAGCGGTTGAAATTTGAGATGATTTGGTATACCGACGCGAAAGTGAAAAGAAAGGCGGAAATTTATCACAGTGTCTGATCCTCATAGATCTTCGAATAAGTGCTACAATTAAGAATCGTGTCTGTTTGCCAAAATCAATACTCTTGTTTCAGAGAGTTAATTGAAATGCGACGATATTTATAAAAGTAGGAACTCTGTCGTCAACTGAACACATTGCAGTGGCTGTAGTTAAAGAGAACATTTTAATAATAGGTGGAAGATCTGCTGGATAAGTTGAAAACTTACCTTTATTAGGCTCTATTGAAAACTTCGATAATAATATAAGTAGGAACAGTGTTACTGCTGACAAAATACTGTTATTGCGTATTTTTACACTCATGTTTATTAACCATGTAAAACGTAATCAACTCCAGGGTTTCAAAAAAACACTGCTACCACATAAAATATCGCGTAAAATCTGTCTGCATACCTTAGTCTGTATTTTGGGCCTGCTTTAATACTGAAATGATTAACAGGTCTAGTAATGTAATTAATGCTAGGTTTATAGTGCAAAATGTTTCCAAAATTACTCCGTGCGTTTAATTTTAATCAGCAGATTGAAGTAAAAACTATGTTTGAGTAATTAATTTTAATTTGTAGCTTTATTTGCGAAGATTTTATCGCAGTTAGATGATGTCATTTCGTTCAGCAATATGTTAATTTAAATAATAATTATGCATTTATGAAATAACTGTTTCCTTTGAACTATTTTTACAAACAATTTTCATCGGTTTTACCCTACGATTTTTCAGCACAAATTCAATCATTCAGTCACACTGAAATGTAATGCCAATAATTGGATAGATGATTAATAATTTAAAAAAAGTTATAATATCAATGTCCTTATGGGGCATTACACCTGTTAACCCCTCTAACCGAGCTAAATACGTGTCCTGGTACGAGGAGTAGGTTCGCAACAAAATTGATACAAGCTAGGATTGGATGTAAAACTTTTACAGGAAAACTATCGATAATTTAACATGAATTCGTTTAATACTTTTGTGTTCCAAGTCTAGGTACCTGTCCTAGTTTATAATTAGAAACAAGGAAATTTTGACATTAAAAATCGCGCACAGAAACCATTACAACCAGATATTTCCAGTTCAGCGAAAATAGTTTTAAGTTTTTAGTGTTTCTAAAACAAAAATAACTTCAATAAAACGTGTCTGAAAATGATTATGAGCTGGACTAAATATGTTTCATTAGCTTTAAAAACGAAAGGTGTTTTCTATTTTTAATGTTCGGGTGATAAATCAAATTCCTAGTTTTATTTTAGCATACTGGTCAATGTGGCGGCACTTGGGGGAGGCCTATGTCCAGCAGTGGACGTCTTTTGGCAGAAATGAATGAATACCAACTCATCGTTTAGTCTAACTAGACTTTATTAGAAAAAACAAACCCAAACAAGAAAAAATGATATGGTTATACATGTTTTGTTAAAAACAGACAACATTCGCTAGACTTAACTTAAAAATAAAACTAAAAAAATATCTGTCAATTCTAAGGCCAATTCAAAAAGACATTTTTCAAATTGAATTATCTAATCTAACCACTGTACATGAAGATTAAACTCCCAATAAAAACTGCAATCAGTCTAGCAGCAATACTCTGTCTGGTATATCACCATCCATGGGGCCCGCGACACGATGGTTGGAGTTCGACAATGGTGTCGATCGATCTATGGGCCCGGTGGCCTCGCAATTAACGCGTATATCCGCACCCGCCCTCCTAACAGGGTTGCCATGGATTATGGGACTGATTGATTTCGATTTTGTCATGAACTTGAAATGTTTGTTACTTCTGTCAAAAAAATTAAAAGGTAATTTAAGTGTTTATCTACTTGTTGAAGTAACTGTGATTTTGTCATGTAGATTTTGACAAAAATAAATAAAGACAAAAAGGGGGTTTCAAACTAATCGAGGAAATTAAGAACTTCTGTAATTGGTAAATTAGAAAACTAAGGAAATTAGAAACAAAACTCGTTTAGATTTGGTTAGTGAGAGTTTGACACCTCCAAACAAAAAATAAAACCAACAATTAATGTTCATTTTACTTTTCCTAATGCAAAAAACAGAAATACTTTTGTATATTCTTCAGGACCTATCCCGCGCAACTGGTAAAACCTGGCGCCCCTACTGTCCGGTTACATTAATTGTGTGTCATTGGTAGCTAAACCCGTGTAATGAACAGCTGTAATGAAAATGCATCAGATACGATAAGGTCGAGGAGTCCACTTCTAAATATAATGTAAACGTAACGACGTAATCGTAAAGTCACTTTTGAAAAGGTCGCCTGGTTTGTATGACTCCTGAACTTTAGCGAAGAAGTTGGTCAGACTCTTTATGAAAGTGGTAATTTGTTTAAACTTTTGTTTTAAGTTTGAATGAATTTTATGTCAAAACAATGAATAACTTACGTATTTGTGTGATACTTATTACAATTTAACAACGGTCACGCATTACCTCAAACAATCAAAGATTTCACCATGTAAGTAAAGTTTCCATCCCATTTATGATCTTGGAACATTAGACGAAGTTTTATATGTTTCAACTTTGTTATTCTACCATACTTACTATATTTTCTATGAAGCCGCAGAGACAGCAAACGAGACCGACCATCTTAAACAATAGATACAAACCAATAAATTTGAATGAATCCCTTGTTATATGACGCTTAAACATAAGTGGCGACCCTACGGGGGAAAACAGGTATGAAATTATATTGTATGTTAAATAAGAATGCTGCATAATTTTTAATTGACGTTTCTCTGTTGTAGCTATAGCGTCAGTTAAAATTAATGAACTAACTTGTACGGACATGAGCGTTCAAGTATTTTCATTAGTTTTAACTAGCCCAACACTAATGTTGGAGGAATATTAAATTGTTTAAGGCGCCTTCTCAAAGATGTGTTGGTAATAATAAGTCGGTTTTAGCGTCCATAACGAATAGTGCGGGGTTGTCGGCCCTAGGATTTAGCATAGTTGAAATCAATTTGTCTCAGAGAACTGTTACGACTTTGTCAAGTAGGTAATGTACGTACTTAGTACCTCAAAGTCTTGACTTTTATGATTGCTAAAGAAAGAATGCGATTTGCTCTAGTTGTACAAGTTGATATCTGCTACAACTGCGATACCTCGTTTATTTTCATGCTTCTTCCTCTTTTTAACGTTGATGACAATCTCAATTAAGTTAGACCAGAATTTAGCATCGTTAGCATCGTTTCAGCACCCAGTCGGTTAGTCTGGTCAGTACCTAACATCCAACAGTTCTTCGTGCAGACGCACGCACGTAGGACACAATATTACTCAAGTGCCCCATCGTTTGTGGTGCAACCCCACATTTACACTCCAGGACAGAGTCATCAATGAATATCACTGCGCACAGTGTTCGTAAATTACCTCGTGCTTCTAATTTCACCAGTAACTGTAGATGCATCCCCATACACTTCAACAGGTGTCGTCAACAAAACCACTGCTATTTTTAAAATGCAATCACTTTTTATATCCTACACACGAGATGAAAAGAACGGCACATTTCATTCGGTTTTACTATCAAACCGTGGGGCGACCAGACCAATATATCCAAATTGTGGAATTTTTATATGTCACATAACGTCGTCTAGGTATTTCGTCGGTTCCAATTAGACGGCGCGACGTCTGTGCGGATCCGACGCTTACGTTTTGTTGTTTTCGTAACTTCTTTTATTTTTTACGTCGCAACTTTTAGTGTCGCGAATACGGTAGGTAACGGTATAATTCTCGACGGAGTTAATCTTATTCATTATAATCGTCATCATCCTTCTGCCTTTATTTTAATTGATTTGAGATCATGCGGACCATGGCTTCTTCTTCCATCCAACTCGTTTCACCGTCATGTACTCACCCCTATTTCTAATCAAATAATTTTTCACACAATCCATCCGCCGTTCCTTTTCGCCTACTTATTCATCCATCTAAATTTATGTTCAAATATATAATCCTATACGTCTTCATTAATTGCGGTTACTATGACTGTGTTCTACCAACATTATCATTGCAAGTTCTTAGGAGTTAACTACAGTTGGAAGTAAGTAGCTAATAAAACGTTATGGTTGACCATGGGTTTGAAGACTTTCTAAGACCATTCAAATAAATCTTGTTGACGTTCTGAATTGTTTCATGACTAATAAGCTTGGAGTTAGTTAGACACAAGGCAGCATAGCCGACCCGACAGTTCGCCAAAGCCTTGATTACGTATGATGGGACTCTCGTATTTCCAAGAAAACAAATACTGCTGTAAATGCATCCAGCATTATAAGTACTGTTATTGTGCCTAGGTCTTTTAGGCTAGTTCACTTGAGGATGAAGGTATTCCTTTGATAGAAAAGACTTCTGACTTCTTCTTTAAACTTCTTTTAATTTGTACGAACAAGGTAATAAAATTGCAAGTATGGCTGCTGCCACCGTACGAGTGCTTGTACTCGTATAATAGGAAAACCGTCATAGACAACTTTTTACAATCAATGTTACCCGACATAAAAAAAATATTATCTGTGTTGGGATGCCAACAAGTACTAATATTTAAAACCTGACCCCTAACGAACTGACGATGTATCATCACAAAAGTATTGAAGCATTTTGGGTACAAATAACATTTTCATAACTACCGTCCTGACCCTAACGATGTAGCCAAAGTCGCGACTAGGTCACTCGCTTCCTCCCATTCAATCGATGCTCGGTAAAACAAACTGGACATCCGACAATTGTCCTGGGAGACGTTTTTCGTCCAATTTACCCATTAACTCCAATTGACAGGTTCAACAGCGCTATTTATTATCTATGTCTCTATTTTGTCTACAAAAAGTTTGATAACGATCTGACTGTGCTGTTGCGTAGTTGCGGGAAGGATAATGGTCCATAATAGCGAGCTAGTGTATGGTGTTCATTGCTCTTATGAAATACAAGGTAAATGGTTTGTATCATGGATTATTTGAGATGTTTTTTAACGTACAGTAGCAAACTGTTTAGTTTGCTTTGTTCCAGCACACTACTTCTTCTTCTTCTTCTCTAATCGATGACTCAGATTTTGTCCGACCAGTACGTAGTAAGCTCTGTCGTTGGCCTCATTCAAGTCCGGGGTGAGCACACTACTAATTTTCTCAATAGGCTCGCCCTTTGTTACTGAAACGCATCTAACTGGCAAAAAGTGGGTGTATTATTGGTAGTATTGGTCCGCTAAACCCCTCGAAGATTAAAATTATTGTATTTTTTTAATGGTCATTTCCAGTATAACATGGCCTCGCTTTGTATAGATTTCCGGTTTTTTTTTTAAATTTTTTTTATTTAGAGGGATCCGCATAAACTCGGGTGTATAGCTTGATTGGTCGCCGTGCGCCTCGGTCTTCTCACAGAACCACAAACATTCTGACATTATACTATTAGTTTCCCCTTTTTCAATGCATTTTAAACAAAACTTCATCGCTGCTTTTACTTTTCTACACGATATTTATCATTTATTTATAAATCGTCTCGAAGGACCAAAATTGTTTTCTTCTTACACCATATCGAGAAGCAACTACTGCATTTTCCTTTCAATCCTTTAAAAAATCTTCATTTAAATCAAAACAGTCCGAGCAGCGATCATTTGATAACGCTTGCTGGCCGCATAATAATCGTTATCATCGAATATGGCAACATTGCCAGGCCCGCTTTTTGCTGAACGCGTCTGCCACACATACTGGCGCGGTCGAGGCCCGTTACTGTTCGCCATTTTATTACTATAAGCTTTTTACCCCGGATTCACTTGAATACAGATAGGTCACTGCAAGAGATACTTTTTAGAAGCTTTAAGGGATGGATGGTTAAGCTTAATAGCTGGTTTAAGATGAAGAAAATCTTAACAAAACTCAGATTAGAGCATTTCCTCGCAACGCTCGTATGATAACTTAAGAAAAACTATTTTTAGGGTAGTCACTGTGGGAAATTTGTACTTCTCACACACGGTATTTGTATTTTGGAGTAGATAGATCCAATACACATTAGTGTACACCAAAATTGTTTCACTTTTCTTTTGCTATATTAGTAATAGAAGGTATCTTAGGACCTCAAGTCGTAAATACTATAAGTATCAACAAATCCCATTCTTGGTACAAATGTAACTGAGTGAAGACGATGCCGCATTTCTGGTCTGTTTCATGTAGGTACTACAACCAAGACCGATGCGAACGAGGGCCTAGCGCACCCATTGTCCTGCAAAGTAGTAAACACCATCTATAGCAACATAATATCAGTAAAGTTATTGGTGGAAACACCATAAAAGTTATCAAGGGACAGCGGCAAAACCATAGAAGAAAATATCAGTACTATTATAGAAATATACTTCTTTTAAAAGAAGTCATGACGAGTTTGCTCCACACGACGATTTTATGACAGGAGTACCTACCTATAGTCTATTCTTTGACTTAAACACAGGAATGTAAACAAAAACAAGGTGTCAAATCGAAAAAGTGTAAATAGATTACAATTTCATCTCAATGATTAAAAATCTGGCACAAAATTTTAAGATAGTATTAATGAGTGTGGAATTCTCATCGATATAAACATTGACATTCCTTGGCGATGTCTAATACATAGCACAAAATAATCTATCTAGACAATTTATGATATTTCTGGCTTAAAAGCTTTCCAATCAAATATTTTTTTTGAGTGGAATATCAGTCACTGAAAATAACTTGCATGCCTTTGGATTTACCAATTAGGTGAATCATCTCAGTTTTAGTAACAAAATCAATATTTCCACCTGAACGTTGAATTTCGTGGTGTTGGAAGGAAAACATGCAACGAGTTCTAGAACCAAAAATTGGTGGATTACGAATAAGCAGGGTTCTCCCAGACAGGAGAAATATTATGTCCCAACAGGTAGTTGGAATTTGAAATTATTATATTAGAGTTTCTATTTTAAGCAAAAGATTAGCAGTGAATGATAACAGGATTTGTTTTCAATAAATTAATTACCGAAACAGAAAATAAATTATTTTATCAACAGCTTATCACCAGACTTTTCATAAAATCTAAAGGTATGACTTATTTAGGCCAAGACAGAACTTAAAGTGGACTTTCATGCAGTTACATAGCAGCAAACCTGTCAGCCATTCTGTCTTGGGCTGAATAATTTAACTTTCGTAGGCATTTAATCTGCTGATTGAATTAAATGTAACCATGAAATGAATATTTCTACACCAGGCCATTTTGACAGTTTCTTGACGTATTTAGGGAAAAAGGGAATAAAATGGTTTTAGCAGAACCACAGCGGGACCCTAAAAGCTTGGATCCATAAAGGTGATTATCTGGTTAGCTGGCGCAAAATGTGAACCACTACTACTAGTCATATCGATCCATGGCTGATTTGTTTCTCACAAGTGCTTGACTATTTTACTATTTGCTGAATTATAGGCCACATGAGAACACCCGTACAGACCTTAGCATTAAATTAAGATTAGAACTGTTCACTTGCCATCCGCCATTTTCACTGCGCGCTGCGTGACTGTGGATTATTGTAAAATTTTATATCTTCTTATTTTGGTTTATTTTAGAAGATATCGAATTGTTTATGTGGATATCGATTAGTTTTACAAATTATTTACACGTAACCAGCTTATTATCAATTTCTTTGTAATAAACCATAACATTTATTTCGTTTACTGTCCATTTAAATTAAGTTTTTTTTAGTATTTAGTGGTATTACGGAGCGCGTGAAAATTTTGAACTAAACATGTATGGTATTTCACAGTAAAGTTAACTCCCCAATAAGATTTCAAGCATAATAGGAAGAAATCGAAGTTTTACTTAATTATATTCACAAATGGCGCTTGAGATGTTGCACACAACGCTTACACATTTTTAACAAATTGGCAGTTCATATTAAAGAAAAATAAATAATAATGTTATTGCATTCCACAATTTCGCTCAGAGTGTACTTTAAATTGTGTAAAAGCAAATAAAATGTACACATTCGTCTTTCGTGCTTTATTATAGGTAACACGTGCCTTGTTAATCAGGCAATTTTCAGCTCTTGCGGTGATTGTTACACACATAAATACTAATATAATGTTGATATAATTCAATTATTTGATAATGGGAATTCTTATACAGCTATGTGCTGAATTATTTGTGCCCAAATTAGAATTATATCAGCAGAGGATGCGCTGCCTACGCTGTTATACAGCAAGTTTATGCAGCCAATGTTTCCACGGTGCACTGTGAAAATGCTGTTATAAAGCACTTTTGTGCTACTTGGGTTACATCCAAATCACAATCACACTGCATCAGATATAAAAGCCAGATTTTTTCTAGACGAGAAGCGCTTTACTACAACACTCTAAAATAGATCTTCCTTAAATAAATAACACGTGATTAACGAGGTCAATAGAATTGTGCGAAGCTTCTGAGGAGTATATCGGATTCACCTTTAATTTACTTAAACAGACAAATATACGTTTATGCTCTTATTCTTTTGGAGTGAGCACAAGATTTATGAGTCAACGATTAGGACAGACACCATATTCCTCTGAGACTTCACTATCTGCGTACTTCACAGCCAAATCAGGTCAAATTAGAGTTCGACTCAAAGGACCAATAAATTTTATGACTTGTGCGCGGATTAACATCGGAAACTTAAAATATCTCGACTGCCCGACTTCTGATTTCCGAGATACAAAATGTCGGTCATCGCCACAAAATAAGTTTGTGTCATAATTTTCTCAAATAACAATCTATCACCTTTTAATTTCATTGAAACAGCTTCAGACCTACTCCTCCAAACTTTTTTCTTTATTGTTGTCGAAAAGGAAGCGAGCCGTTGAGTGATATGCGACATGTGACGGCACATCAAAACCTAAAGGACATAAATACTAGAAAAGTTCACAGTACAAAATAAACTTTATGAATGAGTTGACAAGGTCGATATTGCAACAGATGTAGAAGGCAGAGCACGGTCTCTGAACTCCTAAAATAATATTCACTTCGAACCACTCACATGTTACGCAACTCACGTTATAATTAAAGCTAGGACGAAGTTTTAAGGCAAAGTTAACGCGAATCGACCGTTTGATCATCAAACTGAGGTGAGCTATAGGTACATGTATAGGTTTTTGAACTAGGAATTTGTTTTACGCGTCTACATTTAAAGATGACGAAGAATGCGCCGTCTGTAGTTTAGGAAGAGTTTCCTACACTTATTATCCAGTTTACAATTTACTAAAAAAACTTTTGAAGATCTTCAACTTTTAACATCAAACATCCCTGTATGGACGCATTTAGCTAGTAGTAGATATTAACTTAACTCTGAGAAGCTCGTGGCTAAATAATAACAGCCGCTCGGATCGATCTTTAGGTTAAGCCGTGCTTGCTTAGGTTGATCTGTAGATGGTTGACCACCCATTACATACCGAGTTTCCTCCGTCGTGCCTCGGAAAGCGCGATAAGCTGTTGGACCCAGCTGTCATTTGTAGATCTTTGACAAAAGTTACAGGTAGTCAGTGGTCCAAAGTCTGACAACCAGTCTTACCAAGTACCAAGGGGTATCGTATTACCTAGTACTAACTAGGTTGTGGAGGTCAGATAGGCAGTCGCTCCATGTAAAATACTGGTATTCAGCTGCATCCGGTTAGACTGGAAGCCGACCCTAACATAGTTGGGAATAGGCTAGGCAGATGATGACATATTAACTTAACAAGGTACCTACTGACTAATTAACGATTAAATACTTAGCTGCGATGGAATACTTTTTAGCGAATTCATTTACGAACGTTAACTAACCTCCATCACTTTATTCCATCTCTTCGTTTTATTTTATCTTAAATTATTACGACATCCAACACTTTTACTTTAACCTCAAACCATCACATTCAATAAAAAATGCCCAATACATAAAACAAATTGTATCTATATACGGATCCTAAGCCATGTACATCTTACTTACGTCTAAGGTGAAGACATTAATTTTCGAATCGTTAGAAAAACCCTGATCCCTTTATGGCGTGGCGCCTGCCTGATCTTGCGATCAGAACGACGACGTGAGACGCCTGTTTATATATTATTGAATATGGATATTTGCGGAAACTAATTGCGTTTACAATGCTGAATTGGGAATAAAAGAATTAATGCAGGTGTTTTATTTTCCTTGAGGAAATCTGCTTATGATAATGTGCTAGCTAGCTAAAATTGGAAGTCTGAGGATTTTTTCTTGATAATTTTCTTTGATGAAAATACTATGGCGTCATCATCATCATTATCAGGCTTATTCAACGCACTGCCGTGCATAGGAACTCCTTTATTTTTAAGCCATGCTTCCCTGGTGCGCGACTAGTCTTACCCGGGATCTTTTGAATGTCATTAACCCATCTGGCTGTTTGTTTACTAACTCTTCTTCTACTTCGGCGTTGATTTGGATAATTGGCGTTAATGAAACAAATGCTGATCATTATGTAGAATCTCTGCCTGAAAATATTTAAGGTTTTAGACAAGAACAAAGCTTTTGATTTAATCAAGCAATCGCTAATTGCTATCGCTAATCGTCTTGATACCCTATGACAATTTATCGTTCCACCCGATAGTCATTTTAAAACCATTCAGCTACATTCAGGTAATTTTTCCTTACCCAAGAAATAATAACAGTATCAATACAGGCTCCCAACCTAAGATATTGCTTCTGTAATATATATTCTATCCAGTTAAAATCAAGGGGATATACGATAATACAGGCATACTGGGGACATTAGTGACCACCCGCACTATAATGAGTGCCGCGCACCTGTGCGCATGCGTAATGGACTTCGGTAAACATCGGGTATACTCGTGTTTAGTTATTATGTTATTTATTATATGCGATAACGCTAAGCGAAAATTTCTTAAAAATTGAACTACGCATATTAAAATACATTTTAAAGTAGGTTTATATTTTATTCTATATTTTAGGAGAAAAATACGAGAGGTATCAAGCCAAAAGGGTAACGGGTAGGAATCGAACTTATGGCCACTCTCTTGCTAGTCAGACCATCCAAAAAGTTATTGGGCTTTTCTCACTAAGCCTGGACAGGATTTTGGTCCTTTGGTACAGAAGTCCTTCGGCATTAACCAAATTCCTTGGAGCTTTTTAGCCTTTGGAGTCTTTTTCGATCGAGGTTGCCGCATTATCGTGTAAACCATGCCACAGGGCACCATTACTTCTTCGTCAAGACAAGCATCTCCAAAACCATTTAGTACTTACAAAGTGCTTTATAAATCAACCACCAAATCCTCCGATAACCATCAACCAATAAAGCATTTTCCAAATGACCTGTCTACAATAAATCGGGTGCACTTTTCTCTCCATAACGTAGTGGAACGGTCTTATGCTCGACATATTACGTAACAGCTGACCGGGTCGCAAGCAGCTCGTTTCGGTAAAATTTACCACGTGCAAATGTCGAGGGCGAATCTGTGTGGTGCAAGGATGGAGCAGTTGCGGGAACCTTATGGCATGTTCCTGTTATATAAACATAGCTTACGTTTACCAATACTTAGAGCATTGTGTATTGTACTAGTAAAATTAATCTGCTTTTGGTTAGTAGTTTTGCCTAGTATATTCTACTTATGGGCGGTATGAGCAGAATAAATCTAAAACACAAAAAAATAGCAAGTCTAGCGTGATGAAATTAATTTATCTTTCAGGGAATAAATTTTTATTTAAAGCAAAATTCTAAAATCTTGACCTAGACCTTGAAATCTTATGATATTATCATTGACTATTTATACCAATTATGTTGATTATATTGTAAATGAACGCTTTTAAATACTTTGGAACAAACTATGTTTGCAAATTAAAAATAACCCTTAAATTAAATACTGCCGGTCGTCACTAAAATACGCGTCCATTGCAACACAAATTCCCACGATAACCGCTGTCAGTAAATAACTTAAATTAAAATTAAAGTGGGCGATTCATATGACATTTAGAATTAATTGCAGGGCGCGCCGAACGGGTGAAAATGTCGACCGAAATAATAAAATGTCGACGAAAGTGCAATCTCTTTGTAATTAGGGGGTTACCGACGGCCATAGTAGACATGACACCTGCTGAGATACTTATCTTGTTATAATAAAGTATACAGCGGTTGTCGTCCGCTCCATCGCTTGTCATCAGTTGAGATAGTGGTCGACTCTTCTTCATAGTAAGTCAATGGCATTGTGGAGCCACTCTGCAGGATATTTTTTCTTGCCCATCCTGCACACCACCTGCACCTTCCAGGATTTAAACGAAGTCAACGAAAGAGCTATGCAGGTGGCAATATACTGGTCGGGTATATAGCCAGAGTCATGAAACAGGGAAAAGGTAATTACATGTAAACAATAGGCAAAGTCTCTTTGTTACACACATAACTCTCTACTATCAAAAGTAGGTTTATTAGTTTGTCATTTATTATTAAATTAATTTCTATTGCAACTAATCAATCAATAGTAACGACTGACGCGGTGAACATCTTAACGTCCTTATTTTAATTGATTTAGAAGTACGTAATGTTGTTTTGTATGTATTGATTTTTTGTCAACAGTGAATCCTACTAATATTCAAAATTCGAAAGTCTGTGAGGATTTCTGGAATCTGGATGTCTGAGAGACTGGATATTTGTTACTCTGTCACGCAAAATGTACTGACCAGATTTAGATGAAATTTGGCTCACAGGTAGTTTAAAACCTGGATTAACACATAGGATTATTTTTATCCCGGTAGTTGGATCCCGTGGGGCAGTTACCGAACTCCACGCGGGCGAAGCCACGGGCATAAGCTAGTCTATTATTTTTCTACTAACTTTCCCTAGGTAAAGGTTTCTATTTGTCTGGACAACAGTAGTTATCTCTTTATCCTTAGGCATTTGGCCCTACACCGAACAAAAAATCGCCGCGTCTTAATCGTAATCGTAACTGCCCAGTCCGATTACCCACTTAAATATGATACATATTTAATGACTCCATTAAAACGAGCCGCTATCAATCCATCTCATGCAACTAGGCTATTTGATATCAGACGGACCTTTAAACACATAACTCGAATAGTTTGTAATAAAATGAACTCTAATTACATATGATGTGAGATGTCACTGAAATGGCGAATTCTACAATCTCTATGACATATTATACAAGTCGATATGATTTACGACAAAACAGTTTTTGGCGAAATCTAATCACGAACATTTTATAAACAATGCAATCGTAATAGTAGCTCTTTTAAAGGTTCTATAAAACTACCTAAGGACAAAACTTATACTGTCACTTACGGGATATCTTCCGTGATATAAACTGTGAAAGCTTAAAACAGTGTTTACCTAAGGACAAATTGCGGACGGGGTCCGGACAGACAATGTTCCAATGGTTCCGTATTCTGACAGATAATGTACTATCCGCAGCCGCGTCTACAATCTGTCCCTACCAGTTTATCCTAAACCTGAACTCAGCCCCTTGCAATCCACTGCTAGATTTCTGCTTCATTCAACTTGTGCCACAAAACCTGGATCTCCGCTTTCTACGAATTGTTTACATCAAATGTCATGTCATGTGTTCATGTCAAATCGGCAGCTATCATCATCATCATTATCATTGACAGCCTTGTACGACCACTACTGAGTACAGGCATATTCCCTTTTGTGCCATGCTTCCCTGGTCTGCGCGAGTCTCAACCAGGTCAAACTACAGACATATTATTTTATAGGTTTCTTGACCAAGTTATGATATCACCAGTCGAACTAGACTTAACATCGTTCCGTCTCTTTAAATAGCTAAATCAAATACTCTTGGAAGTAGTATACACGGTAGCTAGTAGGCTTAGTAGTACCTAGTAGTAAGGCAAGTGCTCATTGCTAACGCGCGTCACATAGTCTGACCAGCGCCTAATATGTATGGCCGACCTCGGTCGTGCTTAGCAGTGGTGCAAGATAAAAGGGGTGGCGTTTTCCTTGTATGATAACATCAATATAACACACATTTAAGCTTCGTGAATACTGTGGAACAGGGTCGGGTCGTTTAGCAAGTCAAAGCAAAGCGAAGGCCAAATCGATAAATAATAAAGCTTTGTTTAATAAACAGAATGAACAGTAAACATAAGAGATAATAAATAGAAAAAAGTCTAATCAAGTGTGGTAGGTATGTAAATAGGCAAGAGTAGGTATTCTTGTTGAATGTTAATCATTCACGGTTGCAAGTGACAGGAATTAAAAATGCAAAACACATGCACAAACATCCGGATTCGAAACAAATATACACATGTACATATGTAAGCCATTAACTTTACATAACAGCATATATGACAATCGAAGTCGTAAATTATTTCCTGCAAATACTCAGTGGATTCAAAGACACGATGTGTGTGTAATGGAATTGTTGGTTGTGCTGTTTGTGTATTATTATAAAAAAACGTAACCTATCACTATTAGGTTTCTACTATTCGGCGGGGGGGGGGTCTGGGGGGTTCTTTTCGGTTTTGCTATTTGGTTTCACTGTTAGGTTGTACGTGTATTTAGCAAAACGTATGACGTGCGTATTCATCCAAACTGGAAAATCTTTTAAGTAGACCAACTTCTGTGATTCAACCTGCCATGGCGCAGGTTCCATAGCTCTCTCAGCCACTTCTTCAACGTGATTTTCTTTAGTTTCTTTCATGTCAGTGACGAATGCTGCATATTCAGCTTCATAAGTAAACAAAACGCGCTCTCGCTCATAATTTCGACCCCAACAGCCCGTCCTAATCAATCTAACGTTTATAGAGTTACAAGCTGACATTAACACATTTATCTTTTATATAAATAAGTACCGTTTATTTGTCATTGCTGACTGATCTTACCGGCAAATTGGCGGTTTATTTATTTAACACTGATTGACAGCTTATTACATATTTTATTGGGATAGGTTCGTAAGCAAATGTGTGAATTAGTTTTAACAGTAATATATAATACTGGTCGCATTTTTTAATCTATAGGGTGTAAAAGTACTCAACGAAGCCGAAAGGTACTTGTTCTCCCGATATTATTTTTGTTCTAGACCGTACCTGGGAACTTTCTAGTTACGTAGATATTAGACCCCCGTAATATTCAATGCATCCATCAGCGCAATGTTTTGAGGGCGTTACATTGAGTCCTACCGTAAACGTGATTTTTCACCACAAAAAAAAATTGTTTCCCAGCAATATTTTTATAAAATGCTTGGTACAAAGTGTGTACAAAATGCTTTGTTGACGGCTTCGTGAAGGATCTGTTACCACCCTGTATGTTTTGCAAGTAATCACTGAAGAAGGAATGAAGGAATGGTTAGCAAAAATCGATGATTAAAATAATTAAGTCTACGGATTTATGCAGCTCTCTTCCATGTCAATGTTGTGAATTATAAGGACAACAGGTTACAAATTCCTCTATTCGAAGATACAATGATTCGAAAGCATTGAACCAATAATCAGTCTGCTCCAAAGTTCAGTTCCTTTACACAAAAGGCAATAAGTTTTTGTTATCAATGTCTGTTGGCAATGCTTAAGCCAGTGTTGCATTAGGGTGCTACGGCTTCGATTTCAGGTACAGCAAACTCACTTTGATCCAATCTGTCAGTAAGACCCAGATCCGAATTTGATGAGCTATCTGATTCGACAGGCCGTCAAAACAAGTGGCTTTACAGACGGCCCATCACAGTGAGAACTCGGCCTAAGACTGGTACTTACTACCTGTTTTGTTTTCTATAAGTGTCGGTTTCGATCTGCCTAGGGATCAACGATGTTTCAACAGTCAATAACTCCAGCAACAATATTACATCGGATCTGTTTGCGTAGTTCATCGAATGTAACCCATTTCCACAGAGACACGGTACAATAAGCAGATAGTACTCGCATAGTTTGCATTCCTTGATTCGGAAACCAAAACAGTGATATTGTTTATTAATATCCACAAGCAGTTTTGGTATCCGAGTGCAATTTGTATGTGAAAATCGAAATGCGGTGCGAGTGTGAATTCATCTTGTAGTTGGACTAAATCCATGTGATGTTTGGAGCTGTGAATTGAGGTAATCAGATGTTCTTCTTCATTGATTCATTAAATTGAATTTCAATTTTTTTAGATGGCGAGTGTTGGTGTTCCCTTGTCAATAAAACTCTATAGTCACTTAACTGCTATCAGTTAAGTGGTGCATAAGAAGCTGAAAGGACTGACGGACTAAAATAACATAACATTTCGTCAGTATTTATGTTAGTCCCGTTAAACAAAGTAATTTACAATAACATTTTATAAATGCTGCCCCCTCCTAGAAGATTCTGGAACAATTTACGATAGTCAACATACGACAATTTACAATTAGCAAAACACTCTGAGATTCGCTCTGGGA
The DNA here is from genome assembly GCA_963082995.1 of Noctua comes. Classification (NCBI taxonomy): domain Eukaryota; kingdom Metazoa; phylum Arthropoda; class Insecta; order Lepidoptera; family Noctuidae; genus Noctua; species Noctua comes. The sequence goes on from OY720269.1 coordinate 1,775,665, forward strand.
CAGTGTCCAAGGGTCGTTGCAGATGAGAAATCGATAAATTAATACAAAACACTTCTTGGTACCGTGGGTGGCGCTATACATTTTGGCATCTATTCCCTGTGTATCACAGCATATGATTCATTTACTCGAATATTTATGTAAGTGAATATATGTTTTTCTTAGAAACCCGTCTTTAGACTGTGTTTAGGAAACTAGGGAAATAGGTCTTCGTGGATCTTGCATGGTGCCTGAATATAAGCTTACTGATTTCTAAATATGTTATTCTTGCCCACTGGTAGGCACATCAACCTGAGTCATCTCGTCATCTTGGAAGTTTTGCCACGGTATATAGCACTATTTTGTATAAGTTAAAAAACTAAAACCCGACTACTGAACAAGAATTTGTGTGGTATACTACAACTAAAAAACCCGACTACTGAAAATACACGCTCTGATTAAATCCGGGGTTTACAAGGTAAAATCGACTCCTCCTATTGTTGAAGTCGGTTAAAATATAGCCTATGTTACCCGGGCCATAATAACGAATGGATTGACACCTTATTCATCAAATTCGGATGAATAGTTTATGCGCTACGGAGGAACATACGTAAATACAAACATACCTACTAGACATACATTGCGAAAATCATAACCCTTCCTATTGGCTTCGCTGTAGTCGGGTAAAAATTGGGTTGGTGACAACCAAAGAAAATTTTTTGCACCATTTCGTCTGATTTGATTCTTTCTCTTTTCACAAATTTCTGGCTGAATCCAAAATCAATTAGAAACTGAAACCAATGAAGTCGAACTGAGTCCAAAAATCTGCTATTTACAAGGTGTACCAGAAGACTGGACTGCAAATAATCCAGAAATTCACAAAACACTAGACTAAACAGCCGGCCCTACTCTGTCTGGGCTCGCGTAAACAGTTAAAGGGAATTCTTCATACCTAAGGAAGAAGAAGAGGCCTATGGGCGATATAAAAACTTTGTCACCAGATTAGGCACTAACCACGCGATAAAGAAGAAGAATTTATCCTTCTAACTTATATTACTTTTCTGTAATAGGTATTTGTGTGCATATGGTTTGAACGGTTTTCTAAAAGGTAAGGATCAAAGTCAAAATCATTTGCTCTTTAATAACTAATCTTATAGTTCCCCTATCTTATCTTCACTATTGTATTATCTTTTGACTGCTTCGTTGGTCTAATGGTCGCAAACGCGACTGCTGGGCGTGGAGTCTTGGGTCCGATTCCCGGGTCGGTCAAAATGTGTTATTGGGCTTTTCCATTAAGAATTTGGAAGTTGGCGGTATGTTACCCCGTGCCTCGGAGAGCACGCTGAGCCGTTGGTCTTGCGCCTGATCTCTCTGCGGTCGCGTTGAATTTCCGTCCCATCGGATTCGGAAGGTGAGGGAAGAGAGAGTGCACCGGTGCCTACACACTTGTGCACTATAATATAGTATCTCCTGCGCCGATGGCTAATCTCCGCTGAGATTGGCCGCCGTGACCGAAAACGGCCCGGAGGGCTATTATTATCTTTTCCAAAGTTTTCTTCTTTGCATCTTAGTTAGTTTGTAGATCAGTTGATTTAATTTCAGTTAATATTTCTTTACTAACTTTGAATCTGGTGATCTGCTATACATGTATTTATAATGCAGACACCAGTCTCTGAAAAAGTTTTCGACCGTAATTTTAAGCTCTATACAGGGTGTAAACGGACCCTTCACGAACCCGTCAACCAAGCATTCTGTACATCAAACTAAGTAACACTACGCAAAAATTATTGCTGGGAAACGACTTTTTATTTGGGGTGAAAAATCACGTTTCATGGTGAAACTCAATGCAACGCACTCAAAACATTGTGCTGATGGATGCTTTGAATAGTAAACAGGTCATTGAGGTAATTAAAATCAATTTATAACCCCAAAAACTAGTATTTAAAAAAAAAACTTGTCAAAAAATTGGAACTTTGACGTCAAATATCTCCGTAACTAGAAGGTTCCCAGGTATGGTCCAGAACAAAAAAAATATCACAATGATGGGGAGAACAAGTGCCTTTCGGTTTTTTTTTTTTACCCTTTATAATATAATAAGTCATGTTCGTGAAGAGATAATAAATTATTTTGAATATGTTCAAATTCTCCTTACAAAAACCTTCTCACAAGTTAGTTTATAATTTGCTACACAACAGATTTACCAATACAGCCATTAGCCTAATTTAAATACTCGAATCTGCATCGACCGAACCAACAGCATGCGGTATCCAAAATCATTCCGTATATACACATAGATATCCCATAAATTTTCAGTGGAGAGTGACGGACCAAAACAAAGCGGTGTTCACGTGTTTACTTTGTGAACTAAACTTGTAATAATTGAGACGGCTCGTGATGTTCTGGGAAGCTTGGCTCGTTGGCGCCAATATTCTGACTAGTGAAGTAAACAATGAATGAACTGAAGATTCGGCGCAGATAAAAGGTGGTTTCGATAGTTTGAGGTGAGTGTTTCATGAAAAATTAGGTTTGGTAGTCTTTTTTTGTAACTGCTTTAACACTGAAGGGATTTCTTTGAAGAATGAACAGGCTGCTAATAAGCGTAGCTTATTGTTATAAATATCATTAATTTTAATGTTTTTATTTTGGGAGCACCCAATGATTGCTGTACTGACCATGTCATAAAATTCACTAATTTTTTTTCCAATACAAAAAATAAAATGTTTAGTTCCCTCGCCACCCACTTCTAGTGTTTTATGTACTTACATAACTTTAATGTATCTCCGTGTTATTAAATGATATTTTATTAATAGTAATAAATCTGAAGGGTGACGAGTGACACTAACATGCTATTCTAAAGCACTTATGCTATTTTCCATCATGGCTATAAAAATCTTCTGATTTATGATTACAGTAACATAATTTTATAAATAGCACTCATAAAGTTAAACATACTACAGCAATGAGAAGTAGCATAAGCTTACAAATTTCATTTACAACAGAAACAAAAGTTTATTTAACTTCGAACAAAATACAATGATATCAAGAACAGACAAAAATAAATAACTTATTATTATATCATCTAAATATACGAAAACTTTGAGATCATGTAATTTTTCATGAAAGTGAGATAAAGTTTAATACACACATACACTACTTATTACATTTAAACACACACATACACTACTTATTACATTGACACTATGTAAAAATCACGTATTAAAGTTTTAACATTTAGCTTCTAGACTTATTCTGTTTTAACGGAAACTTAATAAAAGTTTACATCCAAATCCATATAGTATCCAATAGTTAAGTTATACAAAAACTTAACTATTGGATATTTAGAAAAATGTGTATTTTCCAGTTTTTCTGATCTGTTTTGTATTTAACCTATTTCTAACACGTGGTTATCAGTTTACCAAAGCTTGTAATGTTTCTGGGTCAGCCTGAATTTTCAATTTTACAAACTTTTTAAATTAGATTCTGTAAGTTCTGATTTTAGGAACTATTCTTTAAGAGCGTTAAAGTCTTAAGGCATTTCATACAAACTTTCAAGTGATTTTTTTCGAATGACTGAACCGATTTTAATGAAACTTCGTACGCATAAGCAGGATACATAAGTCTAAAAACTTGACAGAGAACATTTTCGAAAAATAGTGTCACAGCTAAATTAGACCGATTTTAGATTTTCCACAGAAATGGAAATTTCCAATTATCTTTTTTTTAAAAAGACATTTCGAAAAGTTCTCTAATTTTAAGACTTTTTCGTGCTTGTATCTATTCATATCTAATTGACATTAAGGAAATAAATATATATATATACATGCTCTTTCAGAGCTCTCGTAAAGAAAAATCGCGTAAATTGTATTCATAGCCTGCGGTCTGCGTATCCTGTGTGACGTAATAATGACAGAACAATAATAGAATTATTCGTTACCTTGATCGTGGCTGAATAGAAACATATCGACCATAAGATTTAGTATTCGCGGAATCCAACACGCCACAATACGTTGACCCGACTGTTTACATTAGATCAGACCCATTTTTATAGAACTCCGTAGATACTCTTAAAAAAGAGAGTTTACTTGTCTAGACTATACTATATTTAGGTGAACTGGTTTTACGTAATAATGCCCTGGGGAACTGTGGGCGGATTTGAAGGCGTATCGGCTTTTAACTGTGTGTTACAATCTGGCCTTTCTCGTATAGGTGGTTGATACAGCAAAACTAAGAAAAGTTAAAAGAGAGAGAAATCGAGCATACATTTTGAAGCAATTAAAAAAAAAACAAATTGCTCTGCCTACACAAGAACGCTGAAACAATGAAAGTCAATGCACTGAAATTCAAACGAATAAATGCACTTAACTTTAATGCTATTAAGCTAGGCGGAAATTGTCAAACATTTCACTTACACGACTTTGATTTTTTCCGCCATTTATATTGGCGGGAAAAATCAAAGTCGTGTAAACTGTCACTGTCGTCTTTTTTCTCATTTTTAACGGAAACATTCTCCATGAAAACTTTCTTTTTAGGTTCCAGTGATAGGAAATGTTTAAAGCTAGAAAAAAATGCATTCCAACTATACTAAAATCCAACAAAAATCTGTAATCTGTATGAAACAGAAATCGGTGAACACATAAACATAACAATTCTTATAAAGAATACATAGATACATAATTGTGTGTATATTCTGTTTGTAACCATTGTTATGCCTAATCTGGAAGCAAGCGATCAAGGTTGGTGCGTTATCAGTTCTGAAACCATAAACTGCGGTTTGTGGCATTGTTGTTCCGTCTAAAAATATGAATAAGGTTATGAAAAACTGAATAAACAATTCAGTTACATTGAATAATAGCCATATTTTTTCTAGAATTTTATACCACCAACATAACGTGGGAACCGAACCAAAACTGTTAGAAAAATGTGATAGAACAAATTGCAACAATCAACAATCTAGCCGCATATTATGTCCATTTACCTTTATATAGACAACACACTATTACGCACACCATTTACCTTCTTATACTACAAGACGTTTATAAGGTCATTATTTTTCATAGCACCGTGAAACAAAGGAAATAAATCATTCGGCTGATTGTCTATTTATGTTTATTATAAAGACGTTTGCGAGATATTTGCATGGATGATGTAATATTTGAAGAGACAGCCTACTGACAGATGTCGAGTGGAAACTAATCGATCTTCGTTAACTTGAATTCAGTAGTTATTTCAGTAGTAAAACAATAGCAGTAATTGTCGATGTTAGTTGAAGTCTTATTAATTATTCTTAAACCCTCAATTTTTCTAAATTGAAACACATTAGAATCTTATTCCCGAAAACGGAAAATTTAAGGCCTAATGCAAAAGAAATAGTTTTTAACACAAAAACAGCTGCTAACATCACAATAAAATTGACAGCGATGTCACCGACCATCTAACACAAACAGGGACAAAAGAACAATCTATAATTTCCCTGATAACGATCATATTCAAATCAAAGAGATAAATGATCTAAAATCAAGTTAACAAGATAATGCGAGGTAATTTTGATGTGTGATGTATTACACGCCTCGTGAAGTGGGTGAAGGTTACGATGCAAAGGTTAAAGGCTCAATATCCAAGATCACTCACTTGTGAGTTATATTCAGATTGTAGTGAAGTAGATACTGAAGAGATGGAGAGTTTAAGAATTATTGTTTCAGAGAAAGTACAGAATATCATGTAGTACCTAGAGCAGAAAACGGACTTTAAAAGTTGCTGTTTCAAATAAACGTCATGGGATCAAAGCCACGCCACTGTAATGCAAAAACTATCTATAAAAATCCGTTCTACTTTTTGGTCAGCAGAAAAACGGCCCAATTACAAAAATTGCAAAAAAAAAGATTTATTACTTCCGTTAAAAATATCAGGTCAACGGTCTTCTAGCAATATTGTTATACAACATGGATATTATCTTGAATTAACATTTAGGTATCTTATCCAATAGAAAACTGTAGCTAATTATTTTGCAGTCAAGGAATAATGTCTTTAATTTTATTTTGATATTCCACAATGAAGAAACTTATTCATACTCTTGTAGTAAATTCTCAGAAAATTTGAAAATTCCCTGAAGAAAAACGAAGTTGGATCATACAGAGCGTACAAAAAATGACATCGAAGCATATTGCACAATCAACAGAAAGTGAGTCCAGACAATTTTTTATTTAGTACTGGAGACATGCCAGGACCATTTACCGTTCAAAATTAAGATTTAATGCACTACGACTTAGTAATGCATATAGTCAGATTTTCTTTTATTGTGCACCATGGTATTTTCTTCTCTATATCTTCTTATACATTTGTAAAAATCTCGTGTCACGGTGTTTGTGGTCGCACCCCTCCGAAACGGCTCGGCCGATTTTATAATTTTTTTTATGTATATTTGGTAGGAATGAGAATAGGTCGTAAAGTAAATTTCACGCGGACGAAGGTCGCGCGGCACAACTAGTTTGCTTATAAGTATATTCATCGGTGAACTTTTCAGCACAGACAATTGGAGACAGTTTCTCAGTATGAACCTCAATAGTAACCATTCTGATAAAATAGATCTATTAGGTATAATACACGGTAAAATGCTTCACGTGGTGTTGCCCTGAGTAAACAAGTTTGTTATCAATTCTTCAAATTGCACCTCTCGCCAAGAAAGCTAGAAGTAGCCATCGCCAGAAAGTACTCTGATCAATGACATTAGTCACGGGGTGCTGCCAAAGCAAATGAAAAACTAAAACATTGGCAAGTGCAAATTCAACAATAGATGAGTTACTCAGCCTCGCGAATGACTTGTTGGACTTATTATTAGATCCAGTCAGTAGTAGCTTTAGATGCGTTCGTGTATTTTTAGCTAAGAATGTTGGTTTAGACGTTCCCTATAGCGCTTAACACAACGGAGTTGGTAGTAGCCCATGTGGATGAAGGAACACCATTGATTCTCACTCTAGGCACAGCGAGGCATGTGCAGCCGTTTATTTTCCCCACTTCGACTCCATATACTATATCCTGGTTGGGTAAACAACGTTGATAAATAGCAATACCAAATTAATGGTTGCAAATTCTACTAACACACAAGTCAAATAGGTTTACTTTCTTAGAGAGCTGCTGCTGTGAGTGTGCTATAATGAGAGAGAAAACTTGACGAAACTACATAATTCCACTGTTGGATGGATAAGCCTCGTTAGGATTCGTCTATTTACCATTTAGCATCCTTTTTCGTTTAAGATTATTAACTCCTTAGTGACGATCAAAGAATGCAAATCTAAACACACACCGGACATACTTCGAAATTTATAGTTTCAGAGCACCCAATCAAAGGCCTAATATTGTTTTTTCATACAGAAAAATGCGTACCGGCGCGGCGTTTTATTTAGTCTGACACCTACTCAGGTGCTCACAAGATCGCTAGGCTAAGATTTTCCTGGAAATATCTCTTACGTAGAAATGTTTGCTCACTTCAAAATAGTAGTGCATCGACTTCTCGTCATTTTAATATGTCTTCTATTTCATCACTACCTTCATAAAATCATCTATGATGGTCCCAAGAGACAGTGTCGCGTACCTTATGCTTCCCAATTACATAGCCGCGGTGCAGCTTCAAACTAATGATTTCGATGGAACTTAGTAGCACCTTTGGCAATTTTATTCCTGGCAGCTGAATGAAACCTTTGATAATGTAATTCGGATGTATATAATTGAAACACCTGTCGATACCGACCCACGTGATCTTTCAGTGCTAATGTTACGTCACAGCGATCGATCGTTACAATAAGTACAGCAGATGTTCGACTGTTTGTACAGATGTCTTCTACATGATGTCGGTGCAACTAAATTCGGTACAATCCCTAAGCATGAACATTGAAATGGAGATGATTGATCTTACTAAGGTTACACTTAGTGAATGTCGTAAACACAAATTTCTATTAAAATAAAATAAAAATAAAAAAACATTTATTTCGGACAACAGAGATCCATATTTTGTTAGTATTACACACAGCTTATATTCTAGTGTTAGTAACATTGACATATAAGATAGTAGATAGAATTAAAAACAAAGAACGACAAGGCAGGAAAACATGCTTCCTACCGAATCAATCTCGGTACAAAATATCTAATATTTGGAGTATAGCTCTACGCCACAGCTCTAAGGATATAGTTGCGACTACTCCGCACTCTGCACAGCAGTGAAGCCGTCTTTTTGCGTATTAAGGCATGAAAGTCATCAGTGTGGGTCTCGGCAAACATTTCTGAGGCGCTACAGAAATGGGGCAGTCGCAACAACATCCTGAAAGCATTATTATACTATACGCGCAGGACATCCAGCGATCTCTTCGTGTAGTTGACCCATAAATTACCCGTGTAAAAGCTCTGACAGTAGGCCTTAAAAAGAGTAATTTTGACTAGGTCAGAGCACCGAGCAAATCTACGGGCCAACATGTTACCTCTGACCGCCAGTGCCCTACGCTCCCTCTCAATATCTGTATCATCCTTAAGGTCGTCGGTGATGAAATGTCCAAGGTACTTGAATTTTAACGCTCTGTTTAAATGGAGCCCATGGTCATGGTATTGCATGAATTCTAAATTTTACTCAAAATTTCGGATGTTCTGAATCATCAGTGTGCTAGCACTGCTAGCCAACTGTAAAGCTTTCCCATAAAATCAATCACACGTACCCATCAGCCCGATCACATAAAATTCAAAGCACATCTAGTCAGAAGCAGTCAAAAGTCAATTTGAACTGCCAGGTAGAGATGAATTTGCTATACTGTTTCTTTGTTTGTTTATCTTAGAAGGTAAACAGGAGATGTGCGTGAGGTGCTCTTTGTTAAATAAACTGTACTGCCACTTAATACTGACCTTCTGAAGAAATTGTTCATACAATAACACTAGACAGATATTTTGTAGTAAGTAATTCAAATATTAAAATTGAACACGGAGCGGTTATGATAAACTACTATTTCGTAAATTTTTAAAGCTGTTCTGTGTTAGAGATGGTTCCGAATCTTCACCACTTTTCGAGTTGTTTAGAGACAGAGTTGCCCATACACGCTCTGTAAAACTTGACAAAGGGATCCTCCAAGTCTTCACTCAAAACTCATTCTAGATATAAAGGACTGTTTAACTCTATAGATCGTGATAACAATGTAGCAACAAATCTAAGATAATACATGTAGATAGATAGATGAGTTAGAACATTTTGGAAGCGCATGCTAACGCCCGCCCACCTCTCTGAGTTATGTGCTGCCGACGGATCAAAGAGCCGGGGCGATGTGCGTAAGGCGCGTAACTGAACATTCCAAACCTCATGAAAACCACGTGCTTCGTATGTCGATAAACTCTTTTCATAGGTTATCATCGTCGTTAGTCTAGCCTCTATCAATTATATTGAGGTCTGTTTTCAAGTGAGTGATGGTGTCTCTGTTTTTCTTTTAGCCGCTTGACATCTTCCATAATTATGTTTATACTATGGGTCTACTATGAGTGTGCACTTCTTGTTCTCTGTGACTTTTTTTTCTAAATTGTCTAAATTTTTTTTAGTCGGCTATTATGATGGTGATCCACCCATTATCATTTTTCTTTCCTGCTGTACTTTTGCCGTACGGTAGTTTAATTACACATCCGAATTAGTAAGGCGCTGAAAATGTAACATTGCAACGGAATGTAATTGCACATTTTCCACACATACCCACAATGGTACCTTATTATCATTATTAAAATTTCTTATATAAAAATCTACGTTATTCTCATTCAGACTAATTAACCTGTGAATAAGTAAAGAGCAAAAAACGTTGGTTCTATACTTAGGTATTTAATACAGATTTTCTTGGAAACTTAGAGTTTTTTCGTCTAAATGTCTAAGTTGATTTTGTTGAAACAAAAACTGTTAACTGTGGTATAGTTTAGTGGATAATTGGCGGGAGTTGGGATGAATGTTGAAATTGCGCGGATTTGTTAAAATATTTCTCCGTATTAACATAATTACAGGTGATTAATTGATGATGTCGGTGATCATTCCTATCCTTGCCGTTTTCCACAAGTCATGGTAGACATACTAATAGTTTTCTTCTGCTTAATGATCAACCTAGCAATGATGTTCATCTTTATATTAATTAAGTAATTCTTTTCTATTCATCTGTATGCCTTTCAGAAATGGTATGACTCCTACATTATTTAATCACTGTATAGGTTCAACATGCGCACTTAAGATCATAAAACTGACTTGTTCTAACACTAAAACAACATTTACTCCTGTGTTGACGTCATGTCTATCTGATTGTTTACTACCTTACTCATGTGTATGTTACTTAAGCTCAACAACATTTTCATCTTCGCGCTATGCATTCGCCCCTAACTTGCACAGGCACTAATAGCAAAAAAGTGTTGCCACGCTCCGCTGCATCGACTATCGATTTCGTTCACACAGAACGACGCTAATTATGTTCTTAGGAAAAAAAAATAAAGCTGATACTTGTACGGAAACAATAGGAACATTTGTTTTACGTATCTTTTTTGACGAGAGGAAAATGGATGGGAATAATTTAGGTCTGTTTATTTTGGTCTAAGAAAAACTTCTCGATACGGACAAGGCAAGTTGTGGACACTTTATGTAAATTAGTACTAGGACCTTCGTCACGTGCACGAATAAAATTATTACATCAATTAATTGAGAACAAGATTCATCAGTGATAAAATCGTTTAATTGTATTCCGAAGCTGTTTATGATCTAAATTAAACGCCACTTAGAAATACAATGATTGGAATCAAGTTACAGCTATAAAATACATTGTTTTTAGATTAATTAAACGTCATACTACTTTGCAGCAGTTATTGAAGATTTGTAGCCAATGATCTTAGCAAAACTATCAGTATCAATTGATTCCTAAGTATATAATGCATAATAATGGCTCAAGTATGACCGAAGGAGAAGAAAACCCTCCCGAACCCTGAACAAAAGCTGCCCTAGAAGAAGAACATAAATTGTATTCAAATATCAACCACGTTTAATTCATTGACCTTTCCATGCTTGAGCTATCACGTGTACTGACTTTGTCTAACAGGAACCACTGTCAAAGATATCTGTCAGGATGACGATCCCCAAAAGAAGAAGATCATAAGCACCAATCCGTCACCTAGCAATTAGTCCGTCTGCAAGCCCACCTACGTTTAAACCTCGTCAAAAGCCGAACAACATCAACTTGTCTGGTGATATAACATTGTTGTGACGTGTTTTTTCGACGGAAGCGACCGTGACCAGCCGCTGACTGCCGAGCCAGTCGGTCGGCACTAATTACTCGGTCGCTCCTGCGCCCGCGCCGCCCTGCGGTGGCGCTACGCTGATGATTATGACTTTAATTGACTAACCACTAGTTGTGAATTGTTGAACTTGAATGCAGTGATTTTTGTTTTAATGAGGATACGTTAAACGGGATTATAAATTATTCAGTCTTTTTGTAAGCATACGTTGCTTTTGGAGTATTATTATAAGAAATAGTACAACAATACGAAGGAAACAGTATTGATTAGGAATCGTAAGTAATGGAAAGATAAAAACGTGGGCAGCAGTATTTAGATGTTAGGTACTATAAAGATAATTAATTTAATCATGATGATACGACAATCGTGCTACCTCTTTTAATGGAATAGCTGTTCGCAGCCAAACAAACGGCAAATTCGAAATCACAGAGCATGTTTATACTTTTTTTGACGACTTTTTGCAACACAAACAGTGTCAGACTGTTTGATAACTAATATTAATGGCTGGCAACGCTTTGTTTATAAAAAACTACTAATGGTTCATGCTAATTAATAGTTTCTTTTTTACAATCATGAAGTCTGTGAATGTTTGTAAGCACTTGATGGTAAGGACAGAAGAATGTTAATTGTTTTGATTTTGTTGATTAAACGGTATGTTTCCTGTCGACTTTGGAATTTTGGCGCATACTCGAAAGGGGTAAATGTCCGTTCATTATAAACAAATAGAGGAATTATTAATAAAACATTCATTAAAGCTCAGTCGTAGGCGGCACTGTCAATAATGAAGAATAGTTGTTATTGCTAGACACAAAAAATGCAAGAAACTGTCTATCAGAGACAGATCTGTAAATTATTTTTGATGAGCATATAGCAAAATCGTTATATCGTTAGGTACATATTTCTACCGCCATTTAGTTTGTTGGCTTTAATCCTGCATTTACTTAAATAAAGAAAAACGTGTAAAAACTAACTCCTAAATCACAAAATATTAAACAATTCACTAACATATCCAAATATTAACAAATTATCACTCTCAAATCACCACAACACTACTTAAATATCGATACCAGATTTCAACACAGCACTCGAGATCGCACTACATAACAATATTGTCGAATATAATTTGTCGATAGCGCGCTTCACTAAACTGCTAATAACAGATGAGTGCTGCGTAGCCGACATCGACGTACTTGAGAAGTGAATCATGCAAGTAGTGAAGTGGCTGAGCGATGGATATAGGGATATCCCTAGAATAGAACTGTGTTATATTATTTGGAGTGAAATAAATGATAGAAAGTTGAGAAATTAAAGATAGTAGTTTTGTTTTTGGTTGTTTGTCTATAGATTAGTGGACGAAAGTGTAAGTTCAGAGAAGATATATAATTATGCTCATAATTCTGTTTCATTCTGTGCGAAATCTCAGGGGGAAATTGAGTAGCTTACCAGTGAACTTGACCAAAGCTTATCAGAAGATGGTTATCTGATTGAAATTCGTGACAGTCAAATTAACGTAGTAGAAAGAACTTAGAGCCAACCTTACTAAACTGCTTTCAAGAGTTCTCAGTGTTTGTGTATTGTAAAAGCATCCACGATAAAGAAAAAAAACCTAGAGGGGGCAATAAAAAAACAAGTGACTATACCATAGCATTGATGACACTGACAGCAATTCAGTTTCAGTATTATAATGGAATTCGTCTTATGTAAGTAACTATTGTCACTTTCGATGCTACTACGAAAGATGAAGAATGCGTCCTTGAAGTTGAGCTGGCGTTCAATATAGACAACCTGTGCTCAGAATTGAATATCACGATTATTATCTGATTTGGCTCGGTGCCTATCACATAAGATCTGACATTGCTTCTGTGCTACGTAATAGTGCAAGTCTTCGGAACTATTAAGGCCGAAATGAATAAACAAATTACCAATATGAAGCGCTATGGGACATGTATAGGACTAGTACTTCATCTAGGAAAAGGACAAAACGCTTCTTAAAGGGAATTTCAAAGATACAGCTGAAAGGTAACATGGCAGATATATTGGTATGGCCATGTGATCAGGAGGGGTGACATATGTGACTAAAAGAACATAACACCACGCCTGTATTCCCCGAAAGGTTAGGCAGAGGTGTACCTAATAGTACACCCACACTTAGCCAGTTATGTTTCAAGTCCCATGTAATAAATAGGGGCGAGCCTGGAGTCTGGATTTGTGCTCGGCTCAGCATAAATCCAGAATCCGTGGCTGCTACTGAGACATTCCTTATGGAAAACCCAATAACACTTTGCCCGATCCAGGAATCGAACCCAGGACCTCATGCTTAACAGTCGCGCTTGCGACCACTAGACCAACGAGGCAGTCACTGAAAGAATGTTGAATATAAATGTTGATGGACGGAAAGAGAGAAGCAGAACAACGAAAATATGGATACAATGAATGAGGAATTCTATGAAAAGAAGTAAATGAGAGCGTGACAGTTGACATAGTAGATTTAAAGAAAAAAAAAAGTTTCAACGACCCCAGTAACATTGGACAAGGGCAGGAAGATGATGAAGAAGATAATACTTATGAGTATTATCTTCTTCATCGCAATAACAAAAACAATACGTCTAAAACGAAGTCCCTAATAAAATCCCCGGCCGAATCCGGAACTGAAACACATTGTTATATTATTCACAGGAGTATATCTTTCATAACAGTTTCACACGTGGGAATGGCATTGAGTTCACGATATATGCTGGATTTTACGACTGTATAGGAACAGATTTAGATGGCATTAAATTGTCTTGATTGTTTGCCTTGGTAATGAAATGTTATAATCGGTATTATATATATTTCAAGTCTTGTGAGTCTAGGCATTGATTCTGTGATTTTCTGTAAGGGAACAGTTGGAAAGAATCTTTGAAATACATTACCGGCAGTATGTACACCACATCCACCACATCTCAATGCCTAATGCATTCTTAGTAGATCCCTGCAGGTATCTTGAGGCTTTATACACATGATGTGCTCCAAATCTCACAGTCTCTCTCCTGTCTAACTTTAATATATGCAACAAGATTATAAAATTAAGACTTCGAAACCAAATAGGCCACGATGTTTTTCAATAGTAACAAATATTTTGAGCAGTACCACCACACGAGCAAACCGCAAGACATCACACACTCGATCGCCCATCGTTTGATGGCCCACAGACCAGTCATCAATAAGAACTCTAAATCGCTCACTACCTATAAACACTTTATCAAATATAATCTGATTGATCACAACATAAAATTATTATGAGCTATCAAACAACTCAAGACTCAACTCGTTTCTAAATATCATAAGGGTGATCGTAAATTAAGTAATAACTTCTTAATATGCCTGGAGGAGATTCTTCAAAAGTCGTTTAGTGCCTGATAAAAGGGTGTATTGTGAGAAATAGAAAGGTTAGAAAATATTTTAGTTAGACTTAATTGACTTCTCGCGGGTATTGCATGTGGGTTCTAAGAACTAACTACTTAAACTTTATCTCAACGTCGTGATAAAACCGTCATGTCCTAGAACCAGAAATTCGAAGACATGAGTACAACGACGCACACTAAGCCCGCGTGGTGGACGGGACGGATTACAGCCCACTCCCTCTTGTAGATACAAAGCAGTCCCAGCAGTGGGAACGTTATAGGCTGGTAAGGTTGACTATTATTAATAGAAGAACTTATAGCAGATTCTGATAAGACTTTTAGAATCTGGAGATACATAGTCACGCGATTTTTCAGAAATGAACTAAATTACTACAATTCCTAATGGCAAATAGATAGTTGTAAGTATTTATTAAACAGTATAATTCTTACATCGAAGAAAGCAAGTAAGAGAGACGAATATTCAAGAAATGAAGTGCATATAAAATGCTGGTATATTCAGCTGCATCCAGTTAGACTGAAAGCCGACAACAATATACAATTTCCAATATGTAAGTGGTAACGGGCTAGGCAGATGGTACAAGATATAAACTAGACGACCCCACTACATTCCAGACCAACCCCAAATCACCCTCAAACTAGAAGCCAACAAAAAGACCATTAATTAATGAACCACAAACAAATGAGATACATCAAAGGACATCCCATCACGTAAAGTCGTTACCACCGCGTAAAGGTTTACACAATTGGGTAACAACAAACAAAAATACTTCCCCGATCGCGCTGTAAATGTGTTTATCATCGGTGAGGCTAGTTTATGTTAGGCATTAAAGTCGCGAAAGTTCGCTGAACTTTGTGGGAAAATTATCTGTAGACTATTTGGTATGTTTATTAGGTAAGTTGTTGTATTTTTCATTAACATTGGAACTGGAGAACGTCGTTGAAGTAATAACACTACGTAAGTAAATTTTTGGCGGTTTTGACACTCTGTTTTTTTTTTTTTTTTTTTTTTTTTTAAAAAACGTTGCCCCACACTAGGAATTTCTCCTGTATCGTGGGTGCGTTTACAAACATATAAATTCACATACACAAACAGCCAGACCCGGAACAACTATCTGTAGGCCATACAAATATTTGTTCCGTGCGGGAATCGAACCCGCGACACGAAGCGCAGCAGTCAATCGCTCAGCCACTGCGCCAACCGTGCCGTCGAATTGAATAGATTGTTTGCTAGAGAACCGGAAGACGCGTTATTTCGGCCAATCAGAACTTCAACGACGATAAGCTATGTGTTACGAATTAAGCTTAACGTAATCACACACTTTTCTGGAAGCATCGAATGATATTTTTCTTAAATTTCTGGTTCGTTTTTTGTTCCGCAATCTATTCATCGGTGTCATGAGCGCGGAGTAGTCACAAAACACATACAATGGCAATGACATTCTGACCATTCAACAACATTCATTGTGTTAGGTTTACGTTACGTAATTTTGCAAACATATCAGGCTATGCAAGTATGTGTTGGGATTTTTAGAGAATTTTGGTTACGATTACAAATTAGGGTGCACTGCTGGTCTAGTCTTTACATTTCCTTACTCCGGTCAAAATTAGTATTTCCTTTTCCCGATCATCATTTGCCTAGCCTTCTCCCAACTATGTTGGGGTCGGCTTCCAGTCTAACCGGATGCAGCTGAATACCAGTATTTTACATGGAGCGACTGCCTATCTGACCACCACAATCCAGTTAGTACTGGGTAATACGATACCCCTTGGCAAGACTGGTTGTCAGACTTATTGGGTCACTGACTACCTAACGACTGTCAAAGATCTACAAGTGACACTCGGGACCAACAGCTTAACGTGCTTTCCGAGGCACGGAGGAAACTCGGTATGTAATGCGTGGTCACCCATCCACAGACCAAACTAGGCAAGCACGGCTTAACCTAAAGATCGACCTGAGCGGCTGTTATTATTTAGCCACGAGCTCCTCTATTTCCTTTTCCCGATACAAAGGATACAAAGGTTAAAAGCTAGCACTTTACTGAACCATTCGATTTTCAATTGTTTTCATAGAAACACAGTTGGATGAAGCAATGAGTGAAAACTCTGAAAATAATCATTCACAAACGTTGTTTTTCGATACAAATAAATAAGTGTTGTTTACGCGAATACTCATAAATACATCAGTTTTTCAGTTACACTACAACTATTATATAAATATGTCTGGCGCTAAATATCTCTTCATATTTATAACTGTAAACGTCAGATATTATAAACAAGTATCGAGTACTGAAATATGTAATTTTATTAGTAATAGGTGCCTATTCGATTCCCGCTATTTACCTCCGTGGTTGCAATCGTTAGGTATTGTTTCGGTAGTTAGTTATGATATTCTGTGAAGTAATTGCGTAACATACGTACAATAAATAGCAATGCCTTTTGATTTCTTAATGAAATTCTCTGTGTTAAATCATCAATTCATCATTATCATTTGAGCCGAAAGACGTCCACTGCTGGACTTAGGCCACCCCCAAGTGTCGCCACATAGACCGGTCCCGTGCGACTCGCATCCAGCGGATCCCCGCAACCTTCACCAGGTCATCGGTCCACCCAGTGGGAGGCGTTCCAGCGTAACGTCTTCCGGTTCGCGGTCGCCACTCCAGAACTTTTCGGCCCCATCGGCCATCCGTTCTGCGAGCAATGTGCCCTGCCCACTGCGACCATGTTTCGTTCCCGTTTGTAATCACTGGCAACACACACTGGTCATAAACTTTAATTGGTTTATGTACGTACCTATTCTTCTAAAGGCACCTTCTTAGGTTTAAAGTTATGGTTCGCATGATGCCTCGATTGATAATCGAACTTAATCTATCAAATTTATTATGAGGATTTATACAACGTGTAACAGAATAAACGCAAGACCTCTCGTGTGGTGTCTCAGACCATGAAACTGAACATCTTTTGTTCTACGAGTTCTTGAAATTCGCAAAAAAAAAAAACTTTCTATAGGAACGGACGCAATCAGCTGATCCACATATATGGTAAAACAAAAAAAAAAGTTATGAATTTCCAAAAGTCATAGAACAAAAGATGTTCAGTTTCATGGTCTGAGACACCACACGAGAGGTCTTGCGTTTATTCTGTTACACGTTGTATATTATTCTTTTCTCCTTTGATGCTTCGAGATTGTAGAGTAGTTAAGGTAACCTTAGCTCTTCTTCAAGCATACATAAATTCTAATCTTCTATCTAAAGGTATATGTATATGGAACATTGCAATGCCAAAAGTTCATCGTTAGCTAAATTTCCGGAACTCGATAAGATTGTAAACAAAGGCGAAGAATGCATATCGAGTGTCCGATGATGGGTGCAGAGTGTAGGTGACACAGTGGGTCAGTTATAATCGAATTCATCAAATACATAGCTTTTTTTTAAGATAGTAGATTTAATCATAATTTACTCATATAAATATTTATTGGCTAATATACTAAGACTTAATTTTGTGAAAACTTTAGAACTCAAAAATACTGTTTATTGTTAATAATTTTTTTAGTCAAGTCAATTATCGTTTGTGACTTGACAAGATTTATGCAGGGAAAACTACCTTTCAATAATTTCATAAGTGCATCAATTTGTGTACTCCGAAAACTCTCATTACTCTACTGTAAACACTACACTGTGACGACGTATCATATTAACAAGATAAATGTTTTGAATGACACACAGTGATTTCCTGTCTGTCGATAGTTTAGACATTATACATACATACAGACTTATACATAGTACATACATATACCAGTATTGTATGACGGTAAGTACCCGTGAAATTATATTACTAACACAGGTCATGTATCTACTAAAAGATAAGTAGGTAGGTAGTATTCTATGCAAATACAACTTTCAAGGACCTCTTGACTCCTATAATAGTAATTTTGTAACTATTTTCATAGTATTGGTAATTAAGTAAATATCGTGTAAGGAAGATTCGTTCGAGCATTAAAGTGCTAGATATTTCAGATGGAGTTTAAGCACCTCTTTGAGAGAGGTCCATAATCCACCAAGTGGGCTCAGTGTGGTTTTGTGGATATGACTTGTCTTCGGATTTTTATTTCTAGGACATTGCGTTTTCCTCACGATTTTTAATTCACTATCTGCTGGGTGACTATCTGCTACTAAAAACTTTGTTTGCTGGGAGTAGTGATTTTCAATTTTCGCTTTTCCGTTGCAGCCAGTTGGCTCACGTTCGTTAGTAGAAAATTACGGGACAATTTTTTATCCAACCTCAAAAAAATCTCACATATTGTCTTACTTGTAGAAAACACAAAACCTAACAGAAAATACCCGAAGCAAACAAGTTTGTTGGCAAAACGATACAATTCAACCTTGACCTATCTAACGACTAATTACTATTGGCAATGTTACCCAAATACACTGTATAACGTTCAATGGAATACGTAGAAGCTATTTATTTGTTCTCTCTGTATCGTGTTACGTGATACGACTGTCTATCTCACTCTAACCCCTTTAGGAAGAATAGCATGCATATACGTTTGATAGTTAGTTTCAAACGAAGGTGATGGTTCAGTTCGTAGATTTGCGTGGGTTCCTAATGTCTAAATCGTTAATGGATGAATGAAGGGATTTTTAAAATAGAGTAATGATCGAGACAATAGGTTAATGGGAAGATAGAGAGAGAAACAAGGAATTAAAGCTCTTTTACTATTCATACTGGCGATAAATAAAGGGAAACAATAAGCTGTAGCAAAAAACTGGATTAGATGATGTATTGATAAACAGAGCAGAGTGGCTGTGTAACTTGGCCGAGCAGAGTGGCTGTGTAACTTGGCCGAGCAGAGTGGCTGTGTAACTTAAAGCCAATTGCAAAATACATTTCAGAGCACAAGACAGACTTGTCTAAACCAGATCCATGATTCATCATTATCTGGTTAGCCTTTGTTAGGGTTGACTTTCAGTCTAACCTGTTGTAGCTGAATATCCGTATCTTACCCGTGTTGGCTTCATCCGATCTCCAGAAACCAATTACTGGGTGATATAATATACCTACCCCTTGATAAGATTGGTTGTCAAATTTTCTCGCTTTTGACTGACCAAACAGACTGTCTACAAATGACAGCCGGAACCAACGAACAGCGGCGAATTGTACCTACTGATAATATTCGTCTTCGTGCTTCCCAACAGTAACAACCAACTGACACAAAACACTAATGAATCCAAGTTCAATAGAACCATCTCCGGTCATGTGAGATCTTGCAATTAAACAAAAATCTTCCTAGAATAATTTAGAAAGATAAAAGAACTATAAAAAAATAAATAATAATTTGTGTGTACGTATATGTGTTGCGGGTCGTGGGAATATCACGCCGTTGTCACAATGGCGGCAAGAACTGCTTTGCACCGGTTAGCGCTAATTAACTCAGTTCGTACGAAGTGCTCGATTTGAATGCGTTTTACTGATACACTGTACTAATATATTCTGCCAGATTTTCAGGACCATAACGTAGTCATTACATCGTTGTGAAAATCTGGGCGAACCAGGGAAGCCCATATGTCAGAAAATTGCGATTATTTGATAAGGAACTCAAAGCACTTCTGATCAGCTACTTGGGAGCCTAGACAAATAATTTCAACAGGGTTGAAATAAGTTTTTCGGTAACTATGTCAGTCCCATATCATAAAAATCATCTGCCTAGCCTTTTCCCAACTTTATTGGGGTCTGCTTCCATTCTTACCGGATGCAGCTGAATACCAGTCAATCCCATATATTTCTATTTTTAATGCATATTTGCTGATAGAAAGTTCTTTTAGGGTTGTGGAGGGCTCTGGAATCTTCTTTTAAAAGCGTTTAGTTTGAAATCTGAAAAAAATCATGATATAGTGACTTTCGGAATGGTGTCTTACGAGAACATACCTAGCCCAAACCTAGAAAAGTACAATATTGATTTCAACGGGGGTTTGTCTAACTCAAGAACTGCATACTAAAAGTCGTTCAGACCTGATGATACCAATTTCATTTGGTCGACTATTATTGGCGGTCTTAGTATCACACTTTATTTAAATGCGTCTCATATTTTATCCGACACCAAAATTTCTCTTTTAACGATCTAAGGAGAACTCCAGCCAAACTAAACAAAGATAAATGTATGATTAGCGTAAAAGTGAATCGTTTACGTTAGTTGGGTGCGCAGGCGCCGGGGGGCGGGGCCACACCTGCGCCACCTGGCGGCGAGCTGCCCTAATTGTGTATAGGTAGTAGGTATAGGGTATACGTTGGGACTTTAGGAGGTATGCTTTATCTATGGACTGGTATTGTAGCACATAGAACGTTTCCAATGTTGTGATTTTTGACGATGTCAGTAGCTAGTTTAGAATCAATCGTTGTTGACGTTTAGCAATAGTCATGTGTATAATAATAAGTATAATATAATAAGTATAAGGTTTGCAAAATTATTAAATTTATTACCTAAAAAACTAGATCAAGACTTTGATAGACGAACACACTGACCATGACCTGTATTAGGTTACCGTAGGATTTAAGCAGATGGTGGGTAGGTAGTGCGTTGCCGAAAATGACACTACTATTGGTAATCTCCGATTGCGGATAAAAGAACAACCCCAAATAAATACCGTTTTATACTCAAGTAGGTTAAAGGTCATCGGTCTGTTTTCCACGCGTGGGAATACTATAACCAAAGGTTTTATCCCAAAATCTTATGTGAATCATTATAGTGACGCTTAAAATTAAATTACAATACTAATCTCTATAACAAACGTCAGTTTCACAAAAACAAAGAGCCTAAGCAAAGAGAAACAAACCCCAACGGTCATAACAGCATAATTATGACGTCACTTCGGCATCGTTGTCGCGATCTCGTTACATTTCGCGAGTCGCACGCGCAGCTGCCTCAACATCTGCCCTGTGCACGCGACCATCGAGTTGGTTGGTTGTCTGTTTGTAAATGGATCGGAAAATACGTGTTGGATGGTGTTAATTTATTTTGGGTAGTTTTTGCTTTGTTTGGAGCTTAATAGTTAATATAAATTGGAAACTCGTCTCGTTTAGAAACAACCGACTTTATTTTATATTACCCGTACAATATCAGAGTGAGATGGGAAAAGAGTGAGATGGGAAAAGAGCGAGATAGCAAAAATCGACGTATTTACGTTACGTGAACACCGGGCGTAGGTTTTATGGCATGGTATAATCCGGAAATCTTTTTGGAAAGTAATTTGCTGAATACACTAATCATCTTCTAAGTCAGCTTTTAGCTAGTGTTACCACCAGGATACCAATGGCCGAATGCTAATACTTAGGTGAACCAAAAAGTTAGGTAAAACGGTATTCTGCCCAAGATAATATTGCGCAGAAATGCATTTCTTCGATTCGTCTCTCTGAGAAAGGCGTAACTTTTCTCGTCAACCTTATTCCGCATCACGACGATTTTCATTTGAAAAACTTTCTCAAAATATTTTCACGCTCACGTGTATAATTAAACAAATTTTGTTTTCAAACATTTTTATATAGCAGCTAATTTAGGTTGCGTTAATACGAATATGAAACTTTTATAAAACAAACAACTCTTCATGATTTTATTAAAAGAACGTTTGACGTAGGTAACACTGCTGAAATTGTATAGTTACACTCACACGTGGAATAACAATGTTCGCGACTGTACAAGCACCTTCTTTAATTGTTTATTTCAAACACCAACTTTTGATAACCAAAGCAAACATCAGAATTTTCATTATATTATTTTCATAAATTTGAGCATTATGAAGTAAAGTAAAGTAGCAGAACTTCGATAAACTTAGAATCGTTTTTCATCAGCCCTTTCTTTAAAGAGTGAGGCAAAGATGAGAAGGTCGTAAACAGACGTAATCGAGATTCTAGCAAAAAAAATAATTCAACCAAAAGGTTATCGCCTTTTGGTTATCTTAGTTTTCAAAAGGCTTCTGTGCAATGTTCCGTAAATGCTGAGTTGGCGACATGAGTACAGTTGTCTGCACATTGGTGGCGTTGAAAAATTCGTTTGTGTTCAACATATTTCATACTATTATACAACATTAGTTTTAGTATATGCGAAACCTGAAACACGTGTCTAGTTTTTATGTAAAGAATCTATGGACAAAATTGCAAAACTGTATTATGAAAAATCACAAAGTTATAAGCTTGTTCTGTTACGTGGTAGTCCGCACAAAAACCTGGTCATCACGCAGCGCGCTCGCGCGCGCGCCTCCACATTCGTCTTGAGCTCATTGATAATAATAATTTGGCAGTAGGTACCTAAATGATTGCGATAGGTACTTAATGTCGCTCGGTGTCCAACTTGTAAGTTTTTTAAAATACATTTTAAAATATAACATGGTTTAAAATTTATTGGAATCGATTCAGTTACTTATTCTGAACAAATTATATTCAGGTTTCGCATATACCAAAAATAATGTTGTACATACAATAAGTATATTAAACAATATACTAAATATTTGTACGGCTGAAATGCCGAATACTGAGAAACCATATTATGACCTCTCCATGTCAAATCTTATGGTAGCTACCTATATTTTACAAATAAATATATCATTAATTCATTTCTATAACTATGTAACATTGTACAGTAAGGACTGATTAAAATGTTTTTTTTTGTGTGGTCTTTCACGGGTTTGAACGGCTTACTCACTCCAAGCCCTTTCATGTAAAGCAGTTTCTTATTTGACATTTCAATTCCGTCTGCACCAGCCAAACGAGTACGTTTTACAATTTGCAATTCTCGTTCAAACACACACTGACAGACAGAGTTCACATCGAGATAGCTTCTGCGTTTCATCTGTTTCGGAAAGGACATCAACTCAGACTCCGGACCACATATTAGCACGGCACTAGCAAAGCACTTCGGCGTGAGGTATTAGCAGTTAAATCCCGGCATAGTATAGCGCGTTAAGTCGTGTCAATAAACTTGGCTGGGCGGGCGTGTACCGAAATAGCGCGGCCGAGACGGCGCGTCGGTGCGATACCGTCCGCAAGGAAAACTGTGAAAACTTTAGGAAATGTCGAGTGAGTTTTTGGTATTTTTTCCTTATAAGGTTAAGGGAATAAATTATTTAATAGGTGTCGGGAAACTAGAAGATGAGCTTTCCTATAAAGTGAAGCAAACTTGGCCAGGAATCGAGACTGGTAACGTATAGCATGAATCCTGG
Organism: Noctua comes; assembly: GCA_963082995.1. NCBI lineage: Eukaryota > Metazoa > Arthropoda > Insecta > Lepidoptera > Noctuidae > Noctua > Noctua comes. The sequence continues at coordinate 1,799,534 of OY720269.1, forward strand.
AGCCCTTACCAATCAAGATGCTAATGGTTAAAGAACACCATCTGCAGCATCCTCTTCAAAATTCCATCTAAGACATTTTTCAAAAACCTGTTTTAAATTAGCCATTAATTAAGCCAGACATTAAGCCATTGTAGAAGAAAAACGTCAGAAACTATAAACTAAATACGGTATTTAATTAATCATCAGTCATTGCTCCAGATTTGTCTGCTAACTCTACCGAACTTCTTTCTTTTTCCCATAGTGCACATTCAAATTGAGACATTACGTACTTTTCCATACAAACGTTCGGCTAGTGGGTGTCCCCTTACACCAAGTTTTCATAAGTACCCTCCATTACGTATCACTGAAATCATAACATTTGTACTTGAGTGTGATTGCGTGTAAACACCGCATTAGAAGAATGATTTAGTTGGATGGTTCTTTGAGCTAGCACTTAGCCAGTATGGAATTTAGAAGAAAATACTATGAGGAATAGAGTGTCGTTTGTGTGATCGAAATAGAATTCATTCTAATCTATCTCTAATTTTCGAAGGAATAGAAAGGGTTTTCGAATACGCTAAGGCAAAACAAAACAATAACGTATCGCCGTGTCCATTTATGTCTTTGGGTGTCCCCATATTTCGCAGCCCTCACTGGTTGGAATGTCTTGCTGGTAAATGTATCTGTCAAGCAGATAATTGGTCGCAATAATGTTACTTATAAACAGTTTGCCGAAACGATATCGCCAGGTTGCATTGATACAAAAATAAAGAGAGAAAACAAAACAAATGTATCTTGTTTTGATCACTCCAAATGGGTTGTTAGTGTTCTTACATCATCAATTTACAAAATGTAAGAGGAAATATTTCATTCGAATATGACATCATTTAGGTTTCTTAATTATGTGTATACGTGATATATTTGGCAACTTAATAACTCAACGAATACGTCACTGATTTTCCAGAAAATCCGCCAACTTCTTCGAATAAACTGAAAAATCGGGGTCACATTGTACAGTGAGGGAAATAGCTTTATATACGTTAAAAATGTCGCACCCGACGATTGCATGGAGTGACATAAGCCTTTTACCACCTGTCAACACATTTTTTGCAAATAAATGTTTTTGTTATTGATGTCGTTGTACCGAATGAACTAACAAATCAGCTCGAAAATATGGTGAGTAATATATCGAAAATTATGACACTAGACTAATAAAAAACTAAAATAAGCGAAATTAAGATCATTATTACAACGAAATATGAATTGACACAAAACTGAGAAAAATATTTTCAGCATTTTATTAGTTTCTATTATATTTTTTGTATTGCACATTAATTTAGAAGCATGGTATGACACTATAAATTATAACGCTGGCATTCTCACTTTGAGTCGAAACGGTATTTTGCAACCAAAATACTTGACGCGACGAAAAAAGTCACTTGGTTCTAAATATAATACGTCTGGACGAGCGAGCGAGCGTTCAACGGAATATGAACTGCAGCTGAATAGTTTATGAATGAAAATTTATTGTTGTTATGTAAGTTTTTTCTCTGAGTGTACCAATGTGGAACTTTTCGGGATGACATACGACAACATCAACATTGCGATGTTTTTGAAAATTCTTCACAAACTTTTAAAGATGTGGTAAATGATGTTAACATAACAGAACTTTATCTATCTCTAGAGGTATACAATACAGAAAGCGAGAACACTAATCTTATTCGTGTTGGAAAACGCTTAAAAATAACAACTGAGGAAAGAGAAAGCTCTTTTAATCATTATCATCATTAAGCTGGGCTGAATTTCAATAAGAGTGACACTAGAAAGAAGAAATATAATACCATACTCTATGACAACTTTTGAAGCCTAGGTTGATATTCTGAGTCAGTTTTCCGCAGAACGGAATGGAGACCAGCGATTACTCACAGACAAAATACAGACCGGTTAGATTCAACCGTAAAATGTTATTTATTTCTGGGTTTTCTTTGATTTACTGTCAAGTGCTGAGCTTTAGTCATATCTGTCTTGAATTACTAGCTCATGCTTTCGAGTTCATGCTCCTAAATATGCTTATTATTTTTTTTTTGTTTCTCACGTGTCTTCTATTAATTTGGATAAGAATGGCTTCAATAAAAACCTCAGTAATATCTTTGCCGTCGAATAGTACCCCATCAGTGGCTTGGGCTTTATTTCTTCAAGATATTTTTCTGTCGTCCTCAATATTTTCAAACATGGTGTCGTTAGTATGGTGAAGTTCCTTTAGTAGATGTTCTGAATCCCCAACCATTACTTCCATAATCATCAGCTTTTCGAAAAAGTCTAACTCAGTTATTCTTAGACAATCCTCATAGCAACTTCGTCTTGCATTTTGTTTTATTTTAAAAACTTGTGTGAAACTATTTTTTACTACTACAATTTTTGCGTAAGCAGTGCGTGAGTCAGAAGTAAACACGACACATTTTCATATTCTTGTACATATTTCATATCGAAAATACTTGAAGTAATAAATGTTATAGTAAATTATAATAATGGACACCTGTTTTGCTGATGGAGAGTTAAATATTTGGCGTGCGCGCCCATGTAACGTTCTCTGCAGAAATATATTTTGTGTAATGCTTCAAATATCTGTAGGTTCTTTATCAGGCATCATTATCTTACTACCCCTGTATTGCTTAGAGCCAGCGTAACACGTTTTCTTCGTCCATTCTCCCCTTTTGTTCTTCATCAGGCATAAACACAAACATTTTAAAGCACGACTTTATCAGTGTAGATTTATTTATTTATTTACAACTAATTATAGCAACATTACAAACTCTTCCAATACGGCTAAAAGTTACAAAATACAATAACATCCTTCCTACTAGTATTATAAATGCGAAAGTTTGTGAGGATGGATGGATGGATGTATGTTACTCTTTTACGCAAAAACTACTGACCGGATTTGGATAAAAATTGGCACGCAGATAGTTTATAACCCGGATTAACACAAAGGATACTTTTTATCCCGGTAGTACGATCCCATGGGACAATTACCGCACTCCACGCGGCAAGGCCGGGCGTCACGCGCCCGGCCTTGCCGCTAGTAAAATATAAAATAAGTTAAATTACACCCAGTAAAATATGAATATAAATTAAACATGACAATGGTTATAGTTGCACACCTCTTTGAATCAGCAAATCGATTTAAGTTTTTTTTTTGAATAGTTGTAAGAGAAATACCCAATGTTATAATTATTAAACATCCTTTTACGAAGTTTTAACTAAATACTGATTTACTGTTATCACGTTAACTCCCTTTAAGTTTAACGTGTGATCAACGCCATACCAATAATAGTTAGTTTCTTGTTCGTCCCTTCAGGCTTTAGGGATATGATACAGTCCCCACCTGTTAGCACAAACATGTTCTGGTAACTGACGTATGCAACGGTATCATACTCACAAGGGCAGGTGCAAAACTATCTTCTTCGTTAGCAAGACTGATACATTTCTAGATAGTGACTCTAGTAATTTAATTGTGTTTTATTGTATTGTTAGTTTTTATTGTACACATGTCTGTTGTAATGTACACTGTTCTTTGTTTCATGTTCTGTTTTTATACTATTTCAGTTCTTCCCATATTTGTGGAATAATTGGTCTTTAAAATTCCTTTGTGGATAAGGATTCGAAGTGTGGTGGTAATTAGGAAAAACATGCGATTACAATATAAAACAAATAGGTAAATAATCTCAAAGGTACTGACCAGTTTAAGATTCCGCCAATGAAAATGACCTAACCCAGATTTTCAAGTTATCAAGTTCATAAATCACTATTCAAAATTCAATATTCTTTCACTGATAGAAAAAGATCTATATATTTCACTGTTATAAACAGACGAGTTACAAAAGCTTTCATTTCTATTACTACCCACATCACATCGATCAATTTTGCGAATAGTTTTTTCTCTCTTCAAGAATACATTTTGCGTATCTCTAGGTTCGTGATTTATGAGAGCTATAATGCACTTATATAATTTTATATACCTAGTAGAAGAAAGCTTAGTAAATGGCCGATTTGTATTAGATTTGATGCCAAGAGTCTCACGGGTACCTACTAGTAAGATATAGGCCGTTTGACGTACGCTAAATGATCAAGTCGGATTGAAATCAATTTTGAAAATCCTCTTTATTTTTATTTGGACTGTGATTTGTATTTATTAGGCATATTAAAAATGAGGCGTAGGAAGTGTAAGTATCATATTTACACAAAATCATTTTGTTATTTTTATAGACTTCTTAGACGCCTATATTTTTTAAATAATTTCGACTGGCCTTGGAATAACGGCCTATAGAACTGTCACCAGACCATTCGTTTCGGCTGGTTTATTAAATAATATCTACATAATAGCTTATACCAATATTTCTCGATAGTAAACGGAACATTTAGTACAGACACCGCTACCCCAAAACGATTTACAGAAACATAAACTAGAATTTGATGTCCTTCAGAAAGAAATACGTTGACGAATGTTAAAATGGGGAGAAAAAAATAACTAATCGTAGATTATTTAAAGCCGGTGTGAGTAATATATTTGCGTGAGTTTATAAAGGCTGGGCAACACCGCTTGGATGAATCAATTCTCGTAATAATAGAAAAAAATATTATCACACAAAATCATTGGCAACGTACGCCGAAAGTTGTTAGTAAAATACAAGAAAACGTTGCGTTTGAATCGTAGGAGAATCGGATGATCTGATTTTGTAACTGGTGTTTTTTTCTAAACCTAGACAAGCTGTCCCCTTTGATAGAAAACTAAAGACTATGAAGGATAAGCTTTTGATATTAAAAATGATTTTGAAGAAAATAATAAAGCAAGAACTTTCAATATTATAATAATAAAAGGCAAGGTAAATAGCAGTGGAATTAAGTCGTGTGGTTTTCACCTTAGTTTTATCACTAAGCAGGTAAGGAAAATTTGACTACCTAGGTACCTTATTCCTAAAGATGATTTATTCATATTTTTTATCTATAAGCCTATCGTAGTACATTAATAGTGAAAGACTTTCACTTTGAATCCTATTTATATCTGGAAAACAAAACGCGGAATTATAATGATAATGTATACGACTAATGCCCCGCGTCTAAAAACAGAACGTGCCAAACCTAAGAATCGTAAATTTTAGAATTGCAATGTTTTATTTACAACACGCTGATTCTGGCGCCGACTTTTTGACAGTCGGCCTCTTTGCCGATTTCAAACTGTCAGAATCTAATTACCAAACTTAAGATTTCATTTTGCTGGCAACATCATCTGTATTTTTACAAAGATAAAGTTCATTTTGGTTCACGCGTCTGCGTTTGACTTTGTAAAGGATATTATGGTTTTTGCTGCCCATTCTTTATAGTAGCGTCTGTTGATTTTGATTTTTATACCAAAATGGGGTGTTGGGGTCAGTGAAAAGACGGCGCCACGGCTCTATAAGATTGATGACCTGTTTGGGTTCGACTCCTGGGTTGCATATATTGAAAACTAATTAGAATTTCGATTGTTGTGTCTCAACTTTACAGGTCAGGGCGCTAAGGCGCTTTGAAGGACTGCATTAGGGTATTTTTTATGTGAGGTTAGTCTATTAATCCCATAATAAAGAGATGATTATATTATTTTCCAATCTTACGCGACACTAACTCTTACCACCTTATTGCTACCCAAAAAAATGTGACGATTATCATTACAAAATAAAAATAATTCACTTAGCTGTATAGTTTCATAAAAAAAACGTATTTCTTGCAGTAAGTCCCTACTCAGTTTTATTTTGAAAAATCTACAAAAATATTACAAAACAAAACATTTGTCACGCTAGCTTTCCAAAACTTTCATGAACAAACAATGCTATAAACAAACAAATGTCGCAACTATTGAAACTGGCAAAAACAAACAACAATGTTCGCCATTTACGAACAACTGCGCGTACGCAACTACGACGCAACCCGTTCCTTCTGCGGCGCCTTAGCGGCTCAACAAAGACTCCTCGGTATTTATGTAAATGGCTGAATTCCGAAAATGCCAGCAACCATCGGCCAAAAACAATCTGTGTGTGCAAAAAACCGTGGGAGGGGAAAGTTCGCTTTTCGGGTTGTGACGCTTTCGCACTTGGACTGCGTTGTCACCTTATGTAGGTACTTGGTTAAGTGTACGGACTTTTTAGCTTTACCTTTCATCAGTGGCTAAAGACAAGGCCTGCCTGCTCGCTCATCATATAAAATGGGATAAACACTAAAAGATGTAGGCTTCATTCCGCAGGTCTTAACAAAATCAAGCAGAAACCATACATTTCACGCGGTTCTTACATTAAACTAGCTTTTACCCGTGGCTTCGCTCCCATTAATTAAGAATTTGACAATTAAACTCTTATCACACTACTAAAATTTCTATAATAATATAATATAATAATAATAATAAATAATATATATTATATATATATATTTATAATATATATTCATTTTTTATATTTTTTTATTTTTATTTTTTTATATATTTTTGTCTATTTTTGGTTTTTATATGGGTCTTGGACCTGAAATAAATGGAATTATTATTATTATTATTCAAAAGACACGTGGCGCCATATATTATAATAAGAAAGTTATTGTTGTCTTTCTCGGGAATAGTACTTTTTTTCGGGATGAAAGGTTCTCTATGTCCGTTTCTGTACTACACATGACAACATATATGCAAAACTTTAGGATTATCGGGTCAGTGGTTTAGGTGTGAAAAGGTAACAAACTTACTTTTGCATTTATAACATTAGGACTAATTAGGATTAGGATGGATTCAATTAATCCTCGCAAGGTGAACTCACTGCAAACTAACTACACTGTCTCAACAAAAAAACTAAAAAACTTAATGCCCTTAATGCCCTTATGCACTAAAATCACTATCTACTTTTAGTTTCTCAAATTTGTGCAGAGGCGCCTCCGGCAAGGACTAACGGAATGCTTTTTGCTCAACTAACAGTATCTCAATTTTATCCATTGCTTCTTCGCTGTTTTATTTTGTCTGATGCTGTCGATCCCAGGGTTTGATTTAGGGATTCGACGATAAAGATAAACGATTTTATTGTATTCGTTTTTATGATATTTTCGACGCATTTAGTGTCAATAATTGGATGAGAAGTCGGTGTCTCAATAAAGATAACGATTTGATTTACTTATTCGAATATATTTATTGAAAAGAGGGTAATTTTTTTTGCGGCGGAGTTAAATTCTTTGTGTCTTTAATATTTAAGGGAAGTTTATTTGTTCGGTTTAACTAAATGAATTACAAAAGACGAGGTCTCTTGATAGCTAACACATGCAAAGTAACACAAGAGTCTTCCCATTTTTCAAACTGAATTAAAACTTACTGAAAAAAACCTAAATAGACAATGAACACCAATTAATTTAATTGCATTTCATAGGAAAATAGACGAAATGTTTAACTGGACTATTTAAACCGACCGTAAAAACTGTAGAAATTGAAATACTTTTGATGGATCAGGAACTCAGGACTAGGAGACAATATAAGCAGAGTGTCAAGGTTCCCGCCCACTCGGTACTACCGTCCATCCAGTATTGAGGCCACGCACTATTTTGAATGAGAGATTTAAATAAAACGTGTCATGTTTTCACCACTTTCCGCTGTTTCACAATAGCCCCAGCTTTATTATGTTTATCGAAGGTTTTCATAAGTCCCAAGACAGCTTTCATTGAATTCTGGTTTAATACTTTAATGTTTCAGGAGTATGATGTATTTATCGTTAAAATGTTTTAATTTCCATGTGTTTATGTTGCGTTATTTTTATTGTAAAGTTAAATTGATAATACAGCAGTCTGTTGCAGTAAAGTATTAGAGCAAGCGCGTGGTACGCAAATCTACTGAAAAGATTTACAATATAACACTGCTTACAATTTTTTAATGCCCTGTAACCCCTGCATTTTTAAACAGCTACTTGAAAAACACAATTAATACCAAACTTATACTGTCACTTACGGGATATATTCCGTGATTGTTCTTTATTTTGAGCTCCCAGTATAAGTTTAGTTGTAAACCGTGAAAGCTTAAAACAGTGTTTACAATTAATACCTTTCGTTTAATTGTGATATTAAGACATTAATGGCACTTTCTCTTTAAAATTCAAATAACCATATTGCCAAGGTTTTAAATTGTGTCTGTGATTGACAAAATTAGACAATTTTATTTGATTTCGTCTGCTTCCTAAGTGCCTTCCGGCTGAATGGTTGCCAAGTCTTTTTCTGAATTGAGAAAACCAATTACTGCAATGAAATATGACGTATTGAATGATTAATTATGAATCTTGAATCGAAAAATTGAAGTAACTATAATGATGATAAATGCTACCGTGATGACCAATAGGTAGGTGTACAGGAAGGGGTAGGTAAGTACCTGACACTTAGATCAGTGCTCTTAGCTACGGCCTTTACGAAAGCCAAGACCTCATCAATTTGCATAATATTGAAAAGGAGGAAAAATTTAGAAACACAAGCAAGAAGAAGAGGTGGTCCATACATAACAATAACAAGACAAAACAAAAACTATACAAGCACGCAAAAGTGAAAATCATTTCCAATTAAACGCATTTCTTGCCAAAACCATATCACCATTTACCGTTCATCAACAAAAAAGGCGAAATTCCAATATCCCTTAGTTTCAGCAATTTGCTAATGCACTTTACTCATGGAAAGTTCAAAAAATCGGCCTCACAGACTGTTTCGTCGTGCCGGCATCTCCCACGGCCGAATCGATAGCAATCGCCTTAATTACCGACCGATTAACGCCGATTATGGGTTGCCCAGTAAAAAGTTCACGAAACTGTTTAATTATACCCCTCTGATGTCCTCAAATGCATTCGAATAAGAAACTTTGTTAGGATTAAAGGTTTGTGACTGCATTTCTTTAAAGGTAAAGCGGACTTGCGGTACCTTTGCTTTCTTTTTGTCCTTACCTTACTTGCAGTACATGTAGGTTTCAGTAGCGAAGGGTCAATTTTTGTAAGAGGTAAGCCGGAGTATATATCTTTAATGTGATTATATTATTTGTCTATAGAATACGGACTGCGCCACTTTTCAAAGGGAAGCCGGTAGGAATCGAGTTCTATGGAACCTTCGCCACTGATAGGTTTCGGTTTCTTTCATAAAGATTGCGTCAGCCTTGTAAAATTGGTTCAAAATTCGTATACGGTATTTAGTCGATCGCCGATGGTCATCTTAGACAACATGTTACAAATGTTTAAATTAGACTAATTTCAAATAATGACTAAAGCTTTGCACTTAAATTAGAGTAACTATTACTCGATTTGTCACCCGGCTCAGTTCCACGAGATCATCTACGTTACAGAACGTGCCAGTATCCCGCAAACAGTGAATTATCTCTGGTGTGATTGGTTCTGCATACGCCTGACTATTTATACACAATTCTGATTTGTAAACCATCCACGTTGCTATTGATCATTAAGTGGCGCCGAGCAGCTAGGGTTGATACTTCTAAGAAGTAGTATTTAATTTCAATGGAACCAACAAACGGAATTAAGGCTCTCATAGAAACAGTGTTCAAATTCCTGTCTCAGTATTTCTGACGTCACTCGAATCAAATTATTTAATAATCCGGTCTACGTTTCCAATATGACACGCGCTCTTCAAGCTAGCTCCACATACCCTCGTCATTTGCATCACTATGCCAACACACCTCTAATTACAGTAATAGCTGCCATGTTCACCTTTTAACCTACTTGTTGCCGTCTCTGGATTCCAATGCATTGTCACCAGCTCTCATTTGTATTCTGACCGTCCTTTCATCACAACCCGCTGTGGTCTCAAGTGTTTCTATCTTCTCTCCTTTTTCTTTTTTAACTTATTCTGTATCACCATCCTTTTCTTTATAATATGCTCAATTCATGTGGAAAACAAATGCAGTAGGTTGGGTATTGTGATCAAGTATTGTTTAAACATCACCATGTGAAGGTTTTCTGTAACAATAGTTCTGTGTTTGTATTGGGAACGTTTCACCTTTTTAATTAACACCGACTACTATCATGTTTGCCGGTATGGTTATTTGGGTTTCTTTGCATATATTTTATTTATTGGTTCAAATGGTTGGTGTACATTCCTTAGATGTGTTGACATCTGTATTAATACGCAAACATTAAATTCATGGTATATTTTGATCGGTTGTGTTGTTATTTTGTAGAACTTATTATTTTAAACTATCATGGTCACGAACTTTATTATTAATACTCGAAACGGGATATTTACCATGTAAATATCCCGTTTCGAGTATTAATAATAAACTTATTTTTATCTTAGTATCAACTGGATCACTATTTTTTGGTAAAATATGCTGGATTTAGATTGTTCGCAGTGCACTTGAGTTCCAATTTGAAGCTAGTTGCTTTATCCATTGTTGATCATAGATAGTATTTTCACAACCTTAGCACGTTTATTAAATCAATACAACATTCAGTTTGTCTTACGCAAATAGACTGCGATAAAGTTCAATGAGTTTCCAAAATCTCGTATCTCACCATCGTCCCAGCAATCATTACACCAAAAACAATCACTTCCCACAGTTTATGTATCACCGCATGCCTGCGCCGCATCTAATTCGCGTAAATTAGGGCACGTTGTAAAACTAAAACATGTTATTTATATCTTGGGCGAAGCTTCCAAAATTTCAATGGGTGTTTAGCGCAAGTACTTGTATAATTCAATCATCGATTGATACAGAAGGACTTACTCGTCATGGTAGTGATCTACTTAAGGTGACTCAGAGTTTTTCTCGTACATCCATGCATTTTTCACTGACAAGACCTTGAAAAAATAATTGTGACAGCAGACCTCCTTCTTTAATGTCAAATTAATTATTCACTAACCTCCTATTTCGGTGTCTTTTTGAACCGATCAACTACGTAATGAACGATTAACCTAAATAAACCAAGAGTCCTGTCTCTAAGGCCCTCAAATTCTGGCTAGCAACCATTATCAAGTATTACCATATCAGCCAAATTACCAAGGCATGTCGTCCTGAATTAATTCCAGACTACTACATCAAAACCAATCGGTCATTAGCCAGAGAAAGGCAGGTGTCTCGTGCTATCACCGTGATTGGGCTCATCCTGTCCTCTGCATGGCAACCTACCATGACCTCTGAGCAAGAGTCATCGAACCCTAAAATATTTCCTAAAACGGCTAACGTCCCGAATGGTTTGAAATTTACTAGGGTGCGAATGGACTGTGCTTTGGTCACTCCATTAGTTAGGATGGAAATGGCTGGAAATTCATTACTGTTTAGTTTTATTTTAATTAAGAAGTGATTCTGGTTTTTCCTTATACTCGTACTTAAGGAGAATATTTTTTTTTTTTTATGGGATTAGGATCGATGGTTGACTCAGGTTAGTTAGAACTCATTTTATACAAGTTTTGCACAGTTTGAACGTGTAGGTGTCTATACTAAAATAGCCGCCCAAAAGTTTGTTGATAGTAGCTTTAGAAGGGTTTCTTTAATGTCTGTTCAGTTCATAAAATCCTGGATGATTCGAAACTTTTGGTGGCACTACAACTAAATATCACGCTAGCTCAATCAATTCCCAATAAATTGCTGGAATCCACAGAAATTATACGAAAATTCGCTACCACGCGTGCCCTATAAATATTTAAATTGTAAACCGCCTAAAGCTGGCATTGTTCGTGAATTTAAAGTATTCCAATGGCCTGATGATTTCGTATGAAATTGTATACGGTTATAATGGTGATAATTTGTTAATTGTGAGCTTTCGTTTTACTTTCAAGTGAATGCCAAAAGTAAGAATTAATCAGAGTCGAAATACTTATGTCGCTATTAGATTGGAATTTTTTGATCATCTTTCGTATGGTGTGTCATCAATCATCATCTACTTTTTCATTCAACTTCTTCTACAAATGGGATTGTGTGCTTTACATAAACATACATAACATTAGGACTGTAATCCCCGAAGGGTTACGCAGAGGTGTAAGAACACCCACATTTCGCCAGTTATGTTTAAGTCCCATGAAACAGGGGGCAAGCCCATTGCCAGCAACCGGTCACAAATCCAGACTCCGTGACTGCTACTGAGAAATTCCTGATGGAAAAACCCAATAAGTACTTTGCCCGATCCAGGAATCGAACCCAGGACCTCATGCTCAGCAGTCGCGCTAGTGACCACTAGACCAACGAGGCAGTCAGCAGGCAACGAGGCAGCTTTACATAAAGTTGTGTATAACATTACCACATTCTATTATTTTAATTTTTCAAGACAATGAAAATGGTAGAGACCAATATTATTTTCTCGTTTATTCATCATCATCATCATCTTCCTGCCCTTGTCCCCTTCTACTCGGGGTCGGCGCAACACGCTTTCTTCTTCTATTCTCCCTTGTCAGACGTCACGGCATCCTTTACTACTTTTTCCTTCATATCATTCCTCGTTACTTCATCAAATTACCCTTAATTGTACGAATGGATTTAAGTTTCAACAACGATCGATAGAATTTCATTTAGCCCTTTAAACACCCGATCTTGCCGATATCGCTAAACATCTCAAATGGCATCGTCACAAAAATAAGGAAAACCGCAAGTAAAAATGAAATAAATAAAAAACAACAATAAATGGATACTTTTACTGTCTTCGGCCGGGATGGGATATGGACTCGCTTATCGTAACTCCGAGCCATGTGGGGATGAACAAAAGATTGTATTTATTTGCCGACTGCAGTCCGTGCGCGCGATTGTAGTGCGATTTTCGTATCGGATGGATTTTCCTATAGTGCACTGTCAATATGGCCAAATTTGAGCTATCGGTTTTTCGCTTTTGTTTGTATTTTCTATTCCAAGTTCATAATTAAGACGAAAATTAATTTAAGCAAGTGGATCTTACATGGATTCACGTAAGCATTTTAATAAATAGGTAGTCTCAAGTAACATGACTTGCGCCTTCGAAACCTAACACAACCAAGGAGACGCAGTTATTACATGTACCCTCACAGTAAATATTATCGGCATATAAAATCAATACAAAGGACGCACTCTAAAGCGACGCGCGACGCGTCGTCTGCGCAAGCAGTCGTCATTTAAAAACAATTCTGCGGGGTTGCCTCTCCAGTGTAACTGTATATGGAGTTGCTACGCCAAACTGGGCGCTAACGAAAAAACCAGGCGCTCAAGTCAAAAGGAAACCCGATTGTGGTAAAAAACGAAGTCATCGCCGCCGTAGCGTAGTAGAATGCCCCCCCTCCACCCCACCCCGCGCGTCGCGCATGCGTACTACGTTCTTTTTTCGCCCGCACCGGTGCAGCGTAAACAAACCGATCGCAACTGCGTTTGTCGTGCGGTTTGTAGTTTTTGTAGAAATGTTTAGGATTAGTAATGAATTGGATTTCTTTTCCGAGAGATTTGAATTTGGTAGAGGGAGTTATTACATCGATATTATGCTCAATTTTACATAAGAAGATAGATTTGATGAGTACTTTTATGAAAAGCTCCATGATGTTACGTTTTTAACCGACTGAAGATTCAGAGAGTAACAGGGCAATTTATTTGTACTACCTACTTTATTTTGAAACATGCCTAGTTTCAAACAAAAAATTTAAGTGAAACATTAATTTTCTATTTTTCTATTTGAGTGTCGCAACCCTTGCTTTCGTAAATTAGGATGGTTTCCATTTTTTTTCAATGGTTTTTCATGAGTAGCAAGTACATTAGTTAAACAAGTCGAAACAGTAACATCATCACCTTCATCAGCAGTTTCTTGCTCTTTTCACACTTTACTTGTGGTTGGCGCGGTATATATTCATCTTCCATGCAAATTACACTATAAGTCGTCATCTCAGTACCTAGTCAGCTCTTTTATAACAATAATCATCTTTCGCATAGCCCATTCATTCCTCACGACATTTTCCTCATTCTCTCGTATTAAATACCTATCCATTTTAAAGGGTAAAATAACATAAACGATGAAAATTGTAATTCCACCTGGAGTGCCACAAGGGTCAATGTTAGGACGTCCAATTATTAAAGTACTACCTGCCGTTAATTTTCGATAGCCTTAAGTGAATGCTTTAAATTTTTCTTCGAGGGTGATTCATTCCGAAACTATAAATTTTACTATCTCCAGGGATTATATTTGTGACGTCTTTAGCATTTATTGCGTAATAGGTACTTACTACTTATTGCTAGATTATCTCCAATGATCCGAAGTATGATAGCTTTTTCAGCCATGGATTACGAACCCAAGTATTTGCCGTCTCATCCATTGTGCCGATTCAATCGAGTCGTAAAATTACGTGTTCATCCTCAATAATCTGCCCTATCACTAATAAATGCCAACGGTCTTCGAAGCGTGGTCATTCGAAAAATTAATAGGGCTGCGAATTTGCCAACTTTTTAAATACTTTTTAAAGACTTGTTGACATTTTTTTTTTCGTCGTGGGTGTGGAAGCGCGTTGACCTTTATATTGAGACATTTCGGAAAACACTTCTTAATCCTGGTAATCACAGTGATAAAATATGTAGTAAAATACACGTTGGTGCCAACCCTTCTTATAGTTTAAGAGACGAACATTTATGACTATTTATTCTCTTCGTGTTCTTTATCTGACAGATAGTGGTTCATTGAAAGCATTAAGGTTCATGCGTTATATGGGCCTACTCTTGAGCTAAATTTTGTCCTGGGGACAGCGAGAGAGTTACGATTATCTTAACCTAGTATATTTCTGTCATAGGTAATCAATAGCGGGAAAACACAGGTAAAACATGACTCCCCAAGAATATCTTGCTCGTTTACTCCGTGAAAAATCACAGCATGCATATTCGCATTTCGAGGAAAACCTGTGACTCAGGGAAACGTATTTTATTGTTGAGATCGTTACGTTTAAATTTACGCACACGACTTACGGCGCTCGTGTCATTTCGGAACCACCTATAGTGGGTGAACTATTTTAAAATGTGAAAAATCAGAACGCCACTCGGTCAGCAATCGGTCACTGTAATTACGAGTATTCGGAAGAGTGAATTCGTTTATTTGTTGTTGGGAAATCTTCGAATGTGTCTTTTGTAAGTAGGTAGGTAATCTAAAGTTGTAACCTAATCAGTTTGATGGTTGAATATATCTCTTTCAACACGGTTTCTGGAATTAAAATCACCGAAATAGAACGTAAGTTGGTCGCGGGACTTATAGAATTACCGTGACCCTGGATCATAAAGGGCTATTGAAGGACACCGTGGATTTTAGTCAGTACAAGTCTGACAGTTCCTCCCACTCTGCCCTAGGTGGGAGGACTCATTTGATGATTTTTCAACAATAAAAAAATAAAAAAATAAAAAAAAATAGAACGTAAGTTTAATATTGATGCAATTGGCTGTTGATAATGAATTCAACCAATCACAGAAGTTTATGCGTGCCTGACAAAGTTGTTAGCTGATTCTTGTCTTGATTTTCGTTCTAGTAACCGGGCGTTGGTCTATAATATTTCATAAAGATAAGCTCAGTAGTTTCAGTTTCTGCCAAAATATAATGTTAATATTTTAAAACGCCTTTCATCACTGCAATAAATCTACTCTGCGCATGCACAAGTTCAACTGCATTTGAAAAATTTCCTCAAAAATACGTACGAGCCAACCGCGTACCTGTACGAGCTAAGATTTTACATTTTCAGGAGCATATAAATCTACCACCATTCAAACATTAATGCAAGCAATATATCTCTCTCAAATATAATAAAAATACTAGACATAATAACCACCTTATTTTTAATGCCCATCCTTCATTTAAAGCTAAATATAAGTATAATGAAACACCAAGCCGCTCCATGATTGAATGATGTTTTTTATTGTGGAATTATTACTGAAGCACTAAAATTTTTACGAGTCTCCTGATCGACCACCGACGCTTTTAATATGAAGATGTAACCTGAATCTATCGAATACGTATGAATACGAAAACGACGGTCGAGTAATGTAAGGGCAATGCAGAATGCATGAATGTTGGTTTAATGTCTAATTATTATTATTCCTGCTTTAGGTCCGAAACGCAAAAAAGAGAAGAAGAATTTAGAAAATAAATTTCTTATTGTTGGCGGTGAATGCAATGGTTGCCAAACTGGTTATAAAATGGCTATACCATTTTTGTTTTTATTATAAGCAAATTAGGTGATCCTATCGTTTCTGCAATTTTCTTGGTTTCAATTTATCACAATTGCTCCGCGCTAAGTCATGTCCATTTATCTATAATATTAGTCATCATAATCTTTTAACTACAACAAACTACTCTAAAACTGTGAATTAGCAATAAAGACAGCCCTCACGCCCGATCATCCCAATGAAGATATAAACACATGTTTTTATGGCGATTGTAACGCAATTTCTCGAAGGAACACACACGATGCCACCACGGTAGGTGGAGATTGGTTCTGATCCTCAGTAAAACATAAATTGCTGTCGATATTATATTGTGAGGGAGAAAAAATGAACTGCAAGTCGTATTATGAAGATCGTTTGTATTGTTATTTTGAGACAATTGTTTTCATGTTGAAGTAAAAGTTTTAGTTGACGTTGAAGTTGATGACACAAGTGATATAGTAGTTGTAGACCTAAAGGGAAAAATTACGGAAATAAAGATAACTGTAGGTAAAGCAAATTGTATACTTAAAATAAAGTTGTAGTTTTAAAGAGAATATTGATGACATTATTTACTGTAGTATATCAAGGAATATCCTTAGGCAAGACAACAAGCTTGAAAAAATTAAAAGAAACAAACCAGTCATGCTCTAAAACTATTCAAGAAGTTGGTAATGGAGTATCTAGAAGCTATCCATCAATGATTTAGATTTATTTATTAGCCCGTTTACATTGACTCTATAGATAGCTGATGAGCAAGAAGAGGCAGTTCTTATTAAGGTTGAAGTAGTTAAAAGCTAAAATTATTATACGTAGTACAGAAAATTAACAGAATTGGCGCACTGTGCCAATATAAACGAGTCAGTTTTGCCGAAATAAGACAATTGATATTAAATAAGCTTTTATCTAAGATATAGATGATAAATAAATTATCATCAACAAAGAAATACCTAAACACTCAAACTAAGCTGCATCTATTGTGGCTGCAGAGTTAAAAATAAAAAGCAGTTTATTTTGAAACTGTCGGCCCGTCTGCGCTGTCTTTAATTACCACTGGATATTTATATCGGCCAAGCACACTAAAGCTCCTTATTTTCATTGCTGAGTAAACAATTTGTTTTATAGTTTCTTTTGATTTGGATAACATATCAATCTGTGATTAATTTTCAGCTGTTACTTTTGTGTGGTGCTGTTATTCTGATGTTCGGTTGTTGATGTAGCTAAGAGCAGCTAGCGCCATCTGTTTTTGAGTAGCAGAAGCTACCGTAAAAGCGTTTATGAAGATTAGTTTTGTTTTTTTTTTAAGTTTATTTGAATTTGATTAAGAAGGATCTATTAATCCTATTTATAATCTCAGATAACCATCGAGGAAGTGCGTAATGGTTTAAAGAGTTAGTTCAAATATGAGACATGGCTGTGTAATCCATACGGTCACGTTTTATTCACTGAGTGTATCGTACAGGTAAGTATTTACTACCGATTTAGTTTAATGAAAACAATGCCACGACCTCTGAAAAGTCATCACTTCGGAGAAGTCATGACAAGCTTAACGGGCTTCAGAATCTTAATCAAGTGCATTCATCTTCTTATATTGCCAAATGCCTTTCAGCTTAGCAATACCATTACCAGTACAAAAGTCGTAACAGGTAATGAATCTCCGACCTTCGGGCTCTTCACATTATTGGACAATTGTTTGTCACCCGGTCGTCTCCAACGACACTGTTCTGAGTCACTTGGCTACCAGCCAGTTCACCTCACCTGTGATGTTCCAATTCAGTTTCCGTTCAGGATGTGGTCCCTAGCTACCAGACTATTTATATTAGGTGACGATATATTTGATTAGCCACGGTCTACGCTCGTAGACTGATTTTTTAGTGGGTGTTTTGTTGGGAGTTATGCAACCAGCATTTGAGGTGACATGCTGATCTATCTTGAGGTGTTTTTCAGAAAATTCAGAGAGTGCACTGAAACTAATACCCCGTCGCGGTCTGCGACCATAACAATTAACTTAAGTCAGAAAATCTAGACAAACAAAAAAAAACAGTTGATTAAAAATCTAGAGTCGAGGCAAATAGATAACTATCCAACGCCAAATACCCTGTCTGCGCTCTAATATGTCGGTACCTAATGTACTATGTGAAGGCTCTTCAAAAGACGTGCCTATTTACCTTGGCAGATCTAAGTTCTTATCCCTGACGTAATTACCCACAGTCAATAGAAATGGCGTAAAAATCCCATTCATGAGCCGAAAACAACTGGTTAAAGACCTGTGACGTTAGGCTGACAAGCGTGGGTGGTAGGATTGGCATGAATGTCAATGATCCTCCATTCATATGGCTTTATGGCATTCCATTCAAGCGTGACGGCCGCCAGTGAAACGCTACGTTACGCCTACATTCAGTGTTAGCGAAAAAACGTGAAGTATTTGAATTGGAATAGTAGAAAAATGCCCATTAACGACGCCTTGAAAAGCTGATAACAATATAAAAGCTAAATCAACGGAATTTGAAGATCACCTCGTTCCTAGAAATTTAATAGATAAACTTCCAAGGGACGAAGCAGAAGCCTATACCCAGTTACTCACTGTTAAGGATGACACTTTAATTTTAATCGGTGGCGAGAACTTGAGAAAACCCTACTCCTAAAGAAGGTACCTGTATTGCAGACACCAGAAAATCTAATTCTTCGTCCATACAAGTTGCTAGGGAAAATCGTAAATGAAAATCTTTACCACTCCACACAAATCTACCTGAAGGCCTTCATGTTATAGGCAGGTGCAACGTATCACCAGAAGCTTTAATCTCATCGTACTTGAAAACTATCTTAACATGCATACTTCCTATTACAAAGGAAACCCACATTTCTAATGTGTTCCCAGAAGTATCAGTAAACATTTCCACAACAAATAACAAAACGATTTTGATAATACAGCGATCAAAGAATGCCATATATCTAGTTGGGCAGTCATAGTTATGAATGAAATAGTGAGTGGGTATAAGCTTGAATGGGTTTCGTCATCATGGTGATCTCATAGGGTGTAGTATGGGGTGTCAAATGATGTACGCTGACCATTCATTGAAGGACGTAGGTGGTTCTACGACGATAGTTATATCTCTCCATTTATTAAAAAGGGTTCTGTCAATAGATATCGTCATAAGTCTTAATAGTTTTTTTCAAAGATAACGTGCCTATTAGTTTTAGCAAGCGCGTGATAATTTGACGTGTCTTGAACGGATTATAACTGTGAACCTACGTGAACTTAGTAGTAGTTTTATTAGGGAGGTCACTTTTCTTTTTCTTGAACTAAGTCATTGAAGGTCTATCTATATCATCTTTATTACTACCTAGACTAAATATAATTGTAGTTTTGTATGAACACGCATGCAGCTGTTACAAAACTCCACGTAACCCGGCTCTCTGCCAAACTTTGTTAACGTTTGGTCAAATTGTACCGTGGCTTATAAAGTTTTCATCAGGCGGGGCGCCTGGAAGTTGAATTCATATAAAAATATATGTCCACATAAAATGTGTTCGAGCTTTCGCAATCCTATCTATTCCGACCAGACATTAAGGATGACACATCCTAAAGAAATAGTTAATGATTTACTACTAACGCTTTCCTTTTTTTCTCTTTACACACTGAAAAACAGCCAATTTTTTTTCCGTCGCCCGTGGATGGGATGTTGTCCAAATGAGTGAGTCCCGTTTAGATAATACGAGTTTATTTCGGTTCTTACATATGTTACTCGTCACACAAAATAATAAGGCCATTGGCCTAATGACAGCGGCTTATTTTTAGTTCGGGACTTTTGAAGGCGACTTGTTTAAGTGTTTGTGTGGAGATAGGGATTTTTCCAATTTCCCCTGAATATTCTGTTACGATCTGCAGTTGCGTATCGTCACTTCGCGATTGTATGTAGGGTACTGGAACTCGACTACAGGGAATTGGATTAACGACAGACGCATAAAAATTGAATTTGCCATCTCAATGAGTTAGTCACAGAATTTCAGGAATACGTCTAATAGCGATTTGGGAATATAAAATACTGGACAGTAAAATTCAATGAAGAGTCCTAGCTCTTGTAGTTCCAGTTTATCATGGACTTCTCTTTCCAGGCTGAATTTCAGCACCTTTGAACATCCTAACTCACTTTTACATCTTCATCTTTTTCTTCTTAAGCGTCTCCAATTACTGAAGGTTGGCCGCCATCAACACTAATATGTCTCCTTGTCTTTTGACGAGTAGTGATTAGTTTTCTTTATAAGTGATCGAAGTTAATAGTTCCATCTTGTCCCTAGGTAGCCCAGCGCGCGTGGAACCAATGCAGTCGGTGCGAACGACACGCGGCAACCGGGTGCGACTGGAGTGCAAAGCAAGTGCACGGCCGCCCCCTCGCATCTCATGGTATAAGGACGGCAAGCCTGTTGCTGATATCGCGTTGAGGAGATTCCGGGTGCAGAATTTTAGGTAATATCAAAGTTTTGTTTTGATCCAAGATTTCTGGAGATCACTTTTAGAATATGAGCAACTGCCGCTTTAGAAAGTTAGCCATGCAGAATGCGTCTCCAAAATAATCACCCTAATCAGGATTTAAACTTAAGACATTCGTATTACCATAATAAATCTACACTGCAAAGCGAAATTCACAGACAGATGCACTAATATTCCCCTTACTACAGCCATAATTATGTCCATTAATAATAACTAAACACATATTCAATCTACCAGTATTTATCTTCCAAGCTGCTACCGTAATGACCCAGTTGACTTCAAGCAATGTTGATCTTGATTCAAAATGGGAGCATGTTTGTGTACTGTCGACGTACCCACTCCGGCTGAATAGTAACAATGTTGTCTGAAAACAAATGAGGCATGCACTCATATGGTGCTAACATTAAATGCAACGATTACTACACTAATCGCAACTGCAGACAGCTGTCATCGACCGACCTGGAAGTGCATCCCCAAATACTTTTGCTGCTGAATTAAGCCAAACTAAACCTTAAGTGGAAGTTATAAAACACAACACAATACCTTAAGAGGTCAAAATGGATGTAATAGAGTAATTATTATGACTGAGCGTCGCGGACAATTTCATGGTTCGTTGGGCGTTTTGATGATATTGATGATATATTGCACAAGAGGACTGTTTGCCAAATTAATGTTACATCGTCTTATTGTAGTCTGGGATCGTTTGCATGGTGCAAAATTAAGAAAAAATTAAAATTAATTATTCATGCATCTGACAAGCTGTCTTACGTACTGAAATTTAGAAATGAGTGTTGACTTTCCATGCGTGGATCTCAGATTTTAGGCTCTGTTTTTCTATTGCCTGGTTCTTTTTGCTGTCTATTTGTCACCGTTTCTACATCCCTTACAACAAATTTCAGGAGGCGCTCGGTATTAGTGATAAGGCACGCGCGCAGTGAAGACTCCGCAGCGTACGAATGCAGGGCACAAGGCGCGGTGGGACCTCCGGCCGTCGCCAGCGCCAACGTCAGCGTTCTACCTCCAGTCACAGCCGCGCCTGATGACTCGAGTGAGTACCTATTTGATTTATTAACTTTGTATATTTCTGACTGCCTCTGTCTGCTTCTTCTTCTTAGCGTGTCGATGGCAAATTTTTATTAGATATGTTTGGCCCAAAATTCAGCTACGCAAATTCCGCTCGCTGATGCAGTCATAAGATTGTCAAATGTGCAGGTGTTAGGGCATGCAGCGCAAGATGGGAGATGGGCCATGTCTGCGATGGGCCATGGCCTGTCTGCTAATGTTATAAGCATACATCAAAGTTATAGCTGACAGAACACTTTTGGGGCGGTTAATGTTCTTTTTGACTCATGTGTCCGACAAGGACCGATACTTGGACCTACCCATCTTGTTGAGGATTAATCGATGCATTACCACAAGGTCAGAACTGTTAGATATGCCATAACTGTTAACAGCAGTTCTTCTTTATAATCTGTGTACATAGAACTTCATTCGAATAACGACAATCAAATCGAGGTACCTCGATTCAACAGTATCGAAACATAAACAAAGGAACACAACAAACCATGTCACATTGTTTACCGATACTCATACCGTTGTACTAGGAACACTTGGGAAACTTACTGCTTCTTCCGCGAATGTCGCTCAAACAATGTCTGTATAGTGTATACAGGCCAATAGGGTGATCGGTTACATTGTATAATGAGTTTGTTGTATCATTCTTTTTTGTATCGTGTTCTGTTAGGGACAAAACGGATGATTGTGAGATGTGTCAGTTACGAATCAATCAAATATCGGCCTTAATTAGACATTTTTAAAACTGACCGAAAATTCTTCCCATATTTGACACGAAATATTAGTGTTTAAGTAATTCATTCGCCGTCCTACGTACAGACACCAGCACATCAAGCTACTACAATCTGTCAAATTCCTTTAATAGATTTTCAACTTTATCGCTAAAGCATTAGGTTCAGGGTTGATTGGGAATTTTTTAGTTTCGGGTTGCTTGATGTGCTCGCGTCTGTAAATGGTTCTTCCAAAACATTATTATCGCCGTTAAGTCTTCGGTTTGGTATTACAAAAAGACCAACTTGAATATGTCTTGTCACAGCTAGTCTCAAGGATGATCTTTTGATCTCATTATAAGCCGCAGATATTGTAACTTTAAATTACAATGTTATTACTTGAAATATCCACAGCGACGCTGGGCTCGCCATGTCCGATGCCCGACCCGTCGTCCTACTGCCTCAATGGAGGCACCTGTTTGTTCTTCGAGATCGTTCAGGAGCAAGCTTGCAAGTGAGTATCAAGTTTCTTTCTTTCTTGATAGTCATAACTTGCCATCATGTGAGTTGTTTTTAGCGTAAATGTTGCAGGATATGCTTTTTAGAGAGAGGCAGCACTTCTAACATGTGTTTTGTCTTTCTCACATTACGGAGGCGCTTAGACACCTGCATGACTATTGTTAAATAGTAGCAAAGCTTTAATATACATATTTATCTTTTCTTTCAGATGTCCGGAAGGCTTCAACGGGCAGCGTTGCGAGAACAAGGATATTTCGAACAGAAGCAGTATGTCCCATTCCTACACATGTAAACTGGGCCTCTCGATCACGTACTACTGTTAGCCAGCGAAGCGCAGGCGCATAACCCACCTCGTTCCAATTTTAAATTTTAAATTTTTAGCTCGCGACTTTCCGACGCACTCGGCTGGACTGTGAAAACTTTTCGTTTTACGAGACAGATATCTATTTGTAGATTTACATTAATATTTCTTAAAATTATCAATGTAAAATACGTTTTATTCGTTTTATAATTTATACTAATGGTATCGCACTTTTATTTGGTATGCTACAATTTGTTTTATGATAAGAGTTTTTATAGTTCACAGCCCTAAAGCCGAGTGATTCCATCGCGAACGCTTGTAGGAAAAAATACGAGAATATTATTGCAAATACGAGCTGTCACAAATGTTGTGACAGTGTATTATGCTGAATACTTAGGATTTTTAGTAGCCAGCCGTGCTTATGGCATTTGTAAATACTTAATAAAAAACATGTTTTATGAACCTCGAGTCTGAAAATCGATTTGAAGATTCTAACTTATTATTTTTACTCGTTAATATCTATCGCTTTTATGTAGGTATATTTCATTTGAAATCGGTAACATTTTAACTTCACGGAGCTTTAAATTATTATTAAATTATTTATACTAATAGCCCAGTGAGATTATAAACTTTTAAGTATATTTCCATTTAACAGTTCCAACAATTATATTAACTATAATTATAATTGAACTGATTTTTCTTACATTTCACGAGTTTTATCGATTTTTCTTTGGTGATAACCGAATTAAGTCAATTGTAAGACTTAACTTTTATGTATTATTGCAAAAAGTGCTATTTCTTTAACTTTTACTATGAGCGATAACTTTTGCAATCCAGTTTTTTCTTCTATTATTGAAGATGTAAATATTTTAAACATTATTTGTAATATTTGCAATTTATTATTGTTATTATTAACTGTAAGGTTTGATAACTAGTAGTATGTAATATTATAATAAAGAGACTTGCAACTTATGTACATATCTATTAGGGTAAGGTTTTTTTACAAAAATACAATTCTGAAAATAGTATTGTGTGCTTGCTATGCGTTCGACTCTCTATTCATCTATTAATTACGTAATTCTCAGTAACAACAAAAAATATATGACTATAAGTGGATTTAATATTAGGTTTTTTTTAACATATAAACAGGTCTTGATTGATTTAATAACAAAAATGCTAGGATTTTATAATGACTAATTAATTATGATGTACATAAAGCATAGCAAGTACAGCCGAAAACGTATTTAAAAAGGCAATTCCCATATTTTCACCGGTCCGTTACACCACCTAGTCAGATACCAGTTTTAACTATAGCTAGGTAGTAATAAATTAATTAATTTATATATAATTTTACGAGTGTGTCTAATTGGACGTATGGTTGTGGATATAGCGATAACATTTTTTTTTATTTCTCTGTATTTTTTCTAACTCGCTGTATGGGACCGAAACTTGCACAATAGTTTTACAATTCTTGTTTTCGTTTTTTTTTTTCATTTTGTATAAAGTTCTTACGAATTTAAGTTCACTATTTATATTATGTAATTAAAGTAGAAAACTGACTATTTATTTTTAATGAAATTTTGAGGATTTAAGGGCATTTATACGTCTTAAATGAAATGGCGTTGGTTGGGAAAATTCTGGACTCGTCAGCAAATATTTACTTAGAAGTTTATGTTGTTAATAAAAGTCAAGTAGGTACTTAAAAGCTTTTCAATTGAATAAATACCACTTGGTACTGCACTTGCATCACCGACCTGTATCAGTATGTTCTTTGAGTGACGTCATTCCATTTTTAACTTGAGTTTTTGTATTCTCACAACAAATTTTAAGGCGCGAACACCATGTTAAGTCAATGTAATGGATATACCAAAACCACAATAAAAGAATGAGTGTTGGAATTAACAGAAAAGCGACAATGTTATGTTTTTATTTTTCATTTGCATTTTCCTTTACTTAATCCTTTAAAAATACGACGGAATGAACATGGGAATTAGAAAAAATCTGAAATGGTATGTATATTCGAAATTTATTTTATGTCGTGCACTCGTTTAACAATCCGCACTCATCTTCGATGAATGAAAAAATGTAACCTCTTTTATAATTTTCTTCAGTTTTCTTTTATCGTTACATTTTTTCATTTTAACTATCCTCACGGCCTACTAATGCTTTTTATGTACGTGGGTACTAATAAACTGGGGTAAAGCATGCAGAACGCATGTTTCTTCTTCAAAACTTACTATTTGTTGTGAGATAACAATAACTTGTAGGTATAACATTGCATGGCAAAAACGTAATTCTTAGAAAAAAATATAACAGTATTTTTCTATACACAGGTAAAGGCGAACCACTGTGGTGAATAGAGAGGTGACAAACGCCACGAAAAACTAACGAAACGGTACGACTGAAGCGAAATGGTATTTTGGCATTTTTATATAAAAATATTAATAAGAGAGAGAGATAAAAGCATTCCTGCATTTTAATGTTATCCAATGTAGGTAATACTTTGCGATTTGTTAATATTATTTTGCCTATGAATATTATGATGGATAGCAACTAAAAACACGATTTCCCACTGCCTATTTATTTGTCGAGTTATAAAATAACATACGGGCTTTTGTTTGTGCAAGCCGGTTATCTGAGGTACCTAGGTTTGATAAGTAAATTTATTATTTTTATTTTTGGAGCAGTTATTTGAATTTATAGCTTGCATGTTGTTTTAATAGATAAAATGGCAAGCTAGACATTTCATACACATTTTATGTAATTGTATACTCCTTTAAGAAATGTTGGCCCACTGGGCGTTTGGGATTGCAAGACTGTATTGCGGCTTGCACATATAGAAATAAACATACTATACATCCAGTATACCCACTATGTGCTTTAGATAAGCTTATTTTGTACGAAATCTAGATTTAAGTATACTGTGGTGCTTAAGAAAATGGAGTTTGAATAAAATTAATTCCATTCTATGTTCCTAATATTTGAACGGTTCACTTAGATATTGAGAGAACATCTTCGTTTCAGTTTCCAACTCCTATTATTTGAAAATAAAACTTAAAAAAGAGTTTACGTACTCTATAGGTACTAACATTATTAAGACAAGTAGCGACATCTATAAGGAAAATCAAGGAAACAGGTGATAGGAAACTTATAACAGAAGACTGATAGCAACAGTGACAATAGATTAAAATAATTAGATACTGCTTGAAAATGTCTAAATATTTCCTAATCACGTATAGATTACCTATAGATATGAATTCATATTTTGAAAATAATGTTTTTTCGGATAGCTTTTTTCTACAAATTCTAAACATTAACAGCAGTGCTAAGCTTAGATCAATGTTTAATTTTTGTACGCAAACGCTCTTTGAATCTCGGTAAAATGTCCTTTTATAGATTTTTATAACAAGTTGCCTACTTACTTACATTCTTAATTTCTTTTCTCAATTCACAAATTGTATTTAAAAAAGTTTAAACCTTTTGAAGGCCATTGTCACAAATACATAACAAGCAAGCGCGTGCCCTGTACGCCGACACAAATATGTGACAAAAGATGCGGTGCACTATAACACGAAATAAATTAGGAGTAATTAGTGCGAGGTTAAATAAAATTTCAATGTCATGAGTGGGTAGTGTTTATTCGAAAATTACTGACAAAAATGTTATAGTAATATTGTTTATCCATAAAGTTTTGGAATCCTTATTCTTTTTGTAGGTATTTGAGGTGAAATTGTGGTTTGGCGTGGAGGGCACGCGCGTGCGTTTATACTCTGGCGTTCAAACGGTTAAAATTCTGGCGTAAACTAGTGTTTTCGTGTTGAGGACAGTTTTCATTCTGTTATTTTTTCTACCATTTTTCTTCTAAATGTAGGTAACACAGAACATTATTGAAAATACTCTTGTTCTGCACCCAAATAAGCCTTATGATCTGATTTTTATTTGTTCAATTTGTATTTCGGCTTTTGAGTTGTGACAATATTATCGAATAAGCCAATATTAATAAAATGTTAAGTTATATTAACAGTCATGTACAGTATTATTTGCTGATTAGGTGTTATTTATTGTAGCTTGTAACTGCTATGTTTAAGTGCTTTGTTATAATAATAAACGAAATGTGAATATTGTATGGTTTCTTTCATAATTATTTATTTTAAGTTCTCACACACAAAAAGGTGCAAAGGTGAACTTATGCCTTAGGCAGTCTGTACGAGGTTAGGTTAGGTTATACTAATTATATGTACATATTTTGTTACGAAAAGTAGGGAAATTAATTGCTAAGCTACTTGACTAACAACTTAAACAGTCTGATTATAAAAATCACAACGGCAATGCTTTATTAGAACTTAATAACATTTGAAATGGCTTTAAGGCAGTTTGATGAAGGATGACAATTTGCTTAACTATTAATTTCCCTGACTAAGTAGGTACTACTTAGTGGTAAGGTGCAACAAAAGTCTACCTACCTTCTAAGTACAGAGAGGTGAAGCCACCATGCTCGAACTACATGATATACCTCTCTCTCTGATTCTCTCTATGTCATGGATTCTGTAAAGGGAAACTATTTTAAACTTTAGTATTCCAACAACCATACAGAGTTAAAAGGTATAAAAGTAAACAAACAAATATTTTAGGTCTAATTTTATATTAAAAAACGAAAACTACAATGCAGTTAAGAATTGTACACAAGCTTAAAAACTTACTTTACTACTACTTAACTATTACTTAACATTCCTTAAGTTTCAAATGAAAATGCAAATTCTAGGACAAGCCACTTCATAATATGGAACACCTTAAAATGACCTATTATACTACACTCATTATATATTATACAGTAAGTATCTTATCATCATCATCTGCCTAGCCTTTTCCCAACTATGTTAGGGTCGGCTTCTAGTCTAACCGGATGCAAATTAGTACCCGTATTTTACATGGAGAGACTGCCTATCTGACCTCCACAACCCAGTTAGTACTAGGTAATACGATACCCCTTGGTAAGACTGGTTGTCAGACTTTTTGGGCCACTGACTGCCTAACGACTGTCAAAGATCTGCAAATGACAGCCGGGACCAACGGCTTAACGTGCTTTCCGAGGCACGGAGGAAACGCGGTATGTAATGGTTGGTCACCCATCCACAGACCAACCTAGGCAAGCACAGCTTAACCTAAAGATCGATCCGAGCGGCTGTTATTATTTTACCACCAGCTCCTCACAGTAAGTATCTTTGTATAAAGGTAAAATGATTAAATACATCATTCAACTATTTACATTTAAAAACCCACACAATACTTGGATAAAAAAAAAATTAAAACAGGAATGCATCAGCTGCTCTTAGGCCCGACTGCAGGACAAATTACAGACAGTACATGTACAGAAAAACTAGAAATAATATGCGCTTCGGTAATCAAAACCTATTTTCTGAAAAATGAAAGTGCAAGTATAATGTCACTACCATGGAAGTACTCATCATACTTAAAAATCAGAGAATAATAACTCGACCATCATCATCATTTCACAAAGAAAATGCTTTAAACAAAAATCTTTCTTTTCAGCATTGTTTGTAAACTTTCAAAAACAAGCAGATTACTGAAGCACATACTTTTTCTGGTTTGCTTATAAAATAATAATGTAAAATAATGTCAAATTCAAATTGAATTTCTGTTATTGGTAACATTGCAGTAACATTGCAGTAAATGTATTCAACATGTTTCCAGCAACAAAAAACTGCACAACAATGTCGCTTAACTGAGATTTTTCATGCAATCAGACCTTAATAGTTTCAATCAAAATACACAAGTTAATTAAAAACTAAAAACAAATGTATTAAATAACTACCAAAAACTTAAAATTTAATACTGTATGTACCACATCATCAATTTATTCAAGCAGCATGGTAAGATTTTACTTAAAAACATTCAGATTAAAAATGCTAAAAAACAAATACTATTCTAAAATTCTAAACTAATCTACAAGCTTATAACTAACAACAGTTTCCATTTTATGAAGACTAGTGGAAAAGGTTTTTAATTGTACATTTTGTGCATTAGCAATGGCTATGGGTTCAGCTTCAGCCCATTTTTCCGGAACATCACAATCTGTTTTAGCGTGAACTAACACATCAAACGAACACCTACAATCTAGGAACGGTAAGTAAGATATTGTAGCAGCTACCTGCAACATGACATCTCTGATTTCCTGCTGGATTTTCTTCAAGTCTTTACTGCCTACGGTTTCATTCTTCTCTTTAGATAATGCTGCATCTCCATCTTCATACTGGACGTTGAAGTCCCAGCATTCTAGAACTTCTTTGTTCGCAACATTGAGGATGATGAGGGATAGTTTGCTTACTTTTTTGTTGACTATCCATTCTAAAAGTATACAATAAATTGGATTAAGTAACTGATGGTAAAACCATGTTTAAAAAAATTAAAACAATCATGCTAACATGATAGCAGTGCATTTAAAACAGTATTATTTGGTAGCTATTGCATAGCAGTTCATAGTTTATTTAGTCAAACCAAAACATAAAATGCTTGATTTCCCAATTCAGTATAAAAATTTATTAGTGCACTTAATCTTTCAGAGAATAAAACTAAACTACAGATTTAAAAAATCTTACCTTCACTCTGTGTGAGAAGATTGGTTAGAAAGCTTTTGATCTGAGCATCCTCTGATATCAACAGTGTAATGCCGTACTGTTGTTCTGCCTTGAACGTCTCCGGTGGATATAAGCCTCTTTGGAACAAAACTGAATTTATGGCGAATTCTGTAAAAAGATTTAACAATTTAATAACTTCATGTCTGGTTGTCAACACTAACGTATAGGCTGAAAATACGTGACCAGATATTATAATAAGATTACAAGTAGCTATCATTTATTTTTGTTTTCAGTGATCTATTGTTACTTACTGAGATATTCACAAATAATTTGTGCCGATCCTCGGAGCGTTATACAGTTTTTGGTTTGTTGTTGAGACATAGTGAGATAAACCAAACAATTAGCTAAAATAACAGCTGTAATCAGTAAACTTTACGCAAGTTCCAACAAATTAATCAAATTTAGTTTTATTTGAAAGAAAGTTGAAACAAACCAGTAGAACGAAATCATGAACCGTTTGACTGTTGGAATTCGAATCACTGAAATGACAAACAAAGTTTTTGAACGAAAATTTCCATTCAATTAAATATTTTCGTTGATTTATGGTTATTAAAGAGAAAGTACATTTTTTTTAAATTATCCAAACTGAATGCTAATGAAAATTTTTAAACGTAAAACAATAATAATATTTAACTAGGAAATCGCATTTTAACAGAAATTCTGAACGACTACAACTGCTAGAGTATTATATGTTCCTTGGACTACAATCTTTTATTGATTCTACGTTTTGTTATTTCCCATTTACAAAGATGGAAAACAACAGTGACCAATTATAGTAATCGAAACCATTGTTAGTAAATGTTCAATTAGAAACTACGTTTGAATTCTATAACTTACGGTAGGAATATTAATGCATTATTAATATTTACTACCTATTAAGTTACGTTACACAAAATATGTCCATTGATAATCGCAATGAAATTATGATAGTACCTAACATTAGTAATAAGACGCGGTACGTCATGAGTGTCATGACACGAGCGACACGTCTCGTCCGTCCGTCTACTCCGTCTGTGCTGTGACGCTGCGCTGTGAGCCTGTGTGCGATGCTCGTGTATGCGCGAGTGTCATTCTGTGTCATGACAACAAACAAATTCGATTTAATCATGCACGAAGTCTTAAATAATTAATTTAATGGAACAATTGATTTAATTGAAGTTGGAACAGGTGTATCATTTTAATTAAATTAAAATGTGTGCCATACTTTGAACTCAGCTATGGGCCGAACGCGGCGAAAACGAAACATAAGAAAAGCGCGCGACTTTTGCGCGTGTGATGATAAAGAAGAAATAATTCATTTGAACTCCTGGCTTTCTGAAAATGGCATGGGTCGCAATGATAAGCTGTTCCTGGCCGTCTTTGAAGATACTGGCCGAGGAGTCCTCACGAAGGAGAAGATACGTAGCGGAGAGGAACTTATGAATTTACCCCTAAACTTAACAATCAATGTCACAACAATTTTGATGGACAAATTATTTTATAAAATATTTTTAGAGAATTCCAAATGTTGTTTAATAGAATATAAGCAATCGGTTTCATTTCAATCTTTGATGGCATTTTATCTCGCATTTTTAAAATTCCAAAGTGACAAAACAAAGTGGCATATTTACTTAGAAAGTTTGCCAAAAGAGTACTCTGTTCCTTACTTTCTGCCAAATGAAGTGAAACAAAATATTGATAGTGACATTCAGTCTGTGATCCTTAAGCAAAAAGATATCATTGATTCCTCCTATAGTGTTTTTGAAACTATTTTATTGAATAATATTAGTAAAGATAATACAATCCAAGATTTCCGAAAGTCTTTTTCCTTAGCGGGTTATGAATGGGCATATTTCACAGTGAATACTAGATGTGTGTTTATGGATCTTACTAAAGTGATTGATTTGAAGAATATAGAGAACTCTGTCATCACCCTTATAAGTGATAACACAAAAATATCATTATGCCCCTACCTAGATATGATTAACCACAGTCCAAATGCAAGAAACGAAACCAAGTTACTTGTTAGCAAGAATGTGGAAAACCTTAAAATTAATAGTTTAAGTGAAGACTTATTTTCAGATGTACAATTTTCAATATACACCAAAAATTATTTTGATCCCTATACACAAGTTTTCATATGTTATGGAGATAGTCATAATTTGAAACTGATCACGGAATATGGTTTTTTCCTACCGGCAAATGACTTGGATTTTGTGTCATTTACCTTTGAAGAAGTGAATTTATTTTTAAAAACAAAATCTATTAAATTATCCCAAGATCAGATTTCCTTTATAAATAATCATGGATTGTGTAAAGACCTGTACATAGATTGTAAGGGTCTTAGTTTTAATTTTTATGGTTTATTATTAGTTGTGAAGTACTACTATGATCAAAGTACAGATGTGAGTAGATTGATATACTCGGCTGCCATCTGTTCTCATGATAATAATCTGAATATTATTATTGCACCGATGGTAACAGCTAAGTTAGAGAGTGTAAAAGAGTCATTAAATAAATTAAGCAATGTCAATAAATGTGTTATTTTAAATAACTGTGTAGAACTAATGTGTCAATATGTTAGAATATTGGAGAAGTTTATTAAATGTTAGATGGATTATAACTGCTTTAAATTTATTCCATCCATTGATATTCAAACAATAATTCATTCTAATCCTTGAGGAAAGGTGGTAATTCTAATTTTGCACGAACTGAAAGTGAACAGCAGAGGTTGTATTACAAGTTATTAACAGCGCCATCTAGTAGTCAATGTAGAAATTAGTTGCACATGGACCTTCATTTACCACAGTGAGGACGTATTTTGGTTAACCAGGATAGATGGCAGTTTTACTTTGTCAAGTTTTTGGAAATGATGTACAGGTGGAGCTAACATTCTTTATTATATCTTTGGTAAAGTTCGAACTGTCTGGCATTTTTTTTTTCCAGTGTTTATTGGTCCTCAGTAATTCGACAAGAATATTTTTAATAAAAAAAACTTTTCTGCTCGTAGCACATCTAGGCGTTTGTCTCAGGCTGAAAAATTGCACTAGGTAGGCACTTCAAGAAGTCTGACCGTCAGATATGTCAATAATAACCAACATTGTAGGTTCTTAACTCTTGTTAATTAACAAACAACAAGAGATGTAATCCTTAGGGATTAATCACTAAGCCAATATACCAATTTCTTCCTGTGTAGACCTGACATCAGTCATCGTAATCCACACCAAAATATTCTACCCTCCCATTTAAAATTAAGGCAAACTTGTTTACCTATCCCCACAGAACAACACAACATAATCGTTTACTGGCGCACAAAAACAAGCGCCACAAATAATGTGAATAACAACAGTTTCTGCGCCAATAAGTTGTCAAACAAAACACATAGGTTTGTTCCGAATATTCACGCTTTGAAAATTTGATTCGGGGGTCTTTAGAGTCGGAAGAAACGATGCGGGCACGGGACGACCAAATCATAAGTCGTGTAATTTAAATGACTGGGCAACTTGTCCCTAGAATTAAGTAGGTAAATACCTTTATCAAGTTGTGGTATGTGTCAGTAAAAGCTTTTTCAATACACTTTCTCGAAAACTGATTCTTATCGCACTACGATTAGGTTCAACATGCAATGTATTTCACACGTGTGGATTTTTAATATTTATCCGCACCACACACTCATGCTAAGTCCAAATAAATGGGTTCAATGACTATAGTAGAATATCATAGATAAACATGATTATTTAAAACAAATATTTACTTTGATGAAAAAAATAATATTTATTTTTGTTCTACATTCCAAAATATTTTAATTTTTTATTTTATATAACCAAGGCTGTTTAGCGGATCATACCTTTGCTTCTTCTTCAACCTAGCGAAAGCAAAGCGCGGAAAAAAAGCAAATTAAATCATAGTTTCCTAATAATTCCTGACAAAAATACTTTCAGTTCTAATATTTCATTTCTTCGAAAGTATATTGAAAAGCGTCGTTTGATACGCGTGGGGATTTGTTACTGCAGTTCTCGGCTCCATAACAAACAACCTCGCCAGCGGCTGGGTTGTGTGAATTCCGCCTCGAATGTAATAACAAAGTTTCGTACTATTTTAATGGGTGTGACACCAAAAGTCAGACATATTGTGCAGGGTCTCAACTAGGATGGATAGGGACTATCCAATAAGTTGCTACAATGATGAACATTTGAGTCTAGGTAGCTTAATATGAAATGTTTTTCTGTTCAGTTTTCTTTCTTGTTTTTACTTACGAAGTTACGACATGAAAATGGTTTTTAATTTAGCAGATTCACTTCTAATGAATACCTACACGGACCTACTTTCGTTGGTGGATATTGTGGTTTTCAGTTCCGTCTGGTCTCAATGCTAGTGGTAAACGGGAACATCCAAGGCATAGAGTACCTAACCAAAGCTATTTTGTTTCTTCGGCAGGAGGAGGAAGAAAGTGACATGGGTTTGTAGTGAAGGCGACAAATAGAAATGAAAAAGAAGCGAAGTGATGAAGTCATAAAGCAAGGTAGGTTTACTAAGGTACCTTTATTTAGGAAGACTTAAAAGTGTGAAAATAGTCGTCGAGTATAAAACGCTGAAAATGTTAGACTCTCGTTTAAATTCGAAGCTGTGAATAGTGTTGCGAATCGCGTCGTTGGTTTTATTATTAAAGCTTTGATAGAGTTTACTAAGTTTTTAAATGGATAGACACTGTGCAACTGCACAGCGGCTGCCATAGACTGGATGATTTGATTATGTACCTAAATATGTACCTACTTAGGTATTGTTAAAATGATATTTAGGTAAACCTATAGAATCTATTTGTCTACCTACGATGGTACTATATTATATAATAAGTCCTGTATCTAGGTTCCTAAGGTGCCTTCTTCCTTTTGATTTCAATATGATACCTACTTGAAACCCATCAATTTCGTGAAACGGTGGTTCGTGGTCTCACATGGTTCTTTTCGAACTACAAATAGGAACCTACAACCTACAGATCCTTTCTCTATTTTCTTTAAATATGGCCTTTATTCAACGTCCAGATTCGTTCTAGAATTAAAAATGCTGTTCCATCGACAACTTTTTAACAATCCCCCTAGTTCTGTAGTTGGCGAGGATCGGTTTACGACGATCCCAATCAAGAGGCGACGCCGCGACTAACTGCCGCTCTCTAGGGAACCTTATGACGCCCGATTGCACAGAGTATCGTCAGATTTGAATCTTAGTAAAAAGATGTATGTTTTTTGTGGCTAGCTGCTAAGGTCCGCATTGCTTATGAAGAGAAAGTATTTGTTAATCCTTTTGCGGGCAGTAGGTACTAA
This sequence comes from Noctua comes, assembly GCA_963082995.1. Classification (NCBI taxonomy): domain Eukaryota; kingdom Metazoa; phylum Arthropoda; class Insecta; order Lepidoptera; family Noctuidae; genus Noctua; species Noctua comes. The sequence goes on from OY720269.1 coordinate 1,834,721, forward strand.
GTACGAGCTTAATATCAGTTTTGATCATTCATATTTTGAGTAGGTAAAGGTTACTAATTTGACCTCCCCAAAAACCTTAGGTGACATTTTGGGGGTGGCAATATGCTTGCCAATGTTGTTGTCATAAACACAAAGTGGCTATATGTATATATGTGGCCAATGTTCGCCTCGTAATTGTCATCTTGGAAAGCAGTAGTGAAGGAAATACCTAAATAAAACAAATTACTGATTTACAAACTTATTTATTAATCCATTTTAGTTTTTTGTTTAGCAAGTTCGAAAGAATCGGTTTTGCCTTGGCAAAACCCTTGCTCCTAGGTCGCATCATCCCTTCACATCAGGCGACCAAACGCAAGGCTATTTAGAGTACAAAAAAGCATTTAGAATAGTTTGTTTGGTGGTATCTGAAATAAAACACTTAATAAGCCATTTGCCCAAAAGCAAGACTCCAATCAAGCATAGGCAACTATCTAGGTTCATATTTTGCCAGAGTGAAATATTTGATGTTATAATTTAGATTGCTAAATTATTTCGAAAAAAAAAATAGAATAGGTAGAATAAATTGCATAGTCATTAATTATATCAAAAATACACATATGGGTACTCAAATTTGTTACGGTTCCAGATATTTATGGATTTCTGTGTAAACTCCTTCAAAATGCCCCAACAATCCACGTGCTGGAAGGGAAGCCTTTTTTTCTGTCATTCGTTTGAATGAATTCGAATTTGTTTAACTGACTGCTGGACGTCCTGCCATCTGAACTAATAGACGATTCAAGATTTTACATTGAAAATATCTAATGAGTATTGAAATAGTAGGTACATTTTGATATAAGTGGGGAAACTTTGTTATTGCATTCGAGGCGGAATTAACACCCGAGCCGCAGGCGAGGTTGTTAGGGAACCGAGAACTGCAGTAACAAATCCCCACTCGTATCAAACGACATCAGGAATTATGAAACTATAATTTCATTTGCTTTTTTTCCGCGCTTTGCTTTCGCCAGGTTGGGGAAGAAGCAAAGGTAAACAGCCTAACATAAAAAAGAGAAAATTCAAAAATATTTTTTAATTTAGAACACAAATAAATGTTTATTTGTTCATCAAAGTAATTTATATTTGTTTTAAATAATCATGTTTATCTATGATATTCTATTTGTAAGCACAATTTAAATACTCAAAAAATATTTACGCCGTAAAGACATAGGTACCTCTTTGCAGAATATTTAAAATCCACGTGTATGAAATACATTGCATGTTGAGCCTGATCGTAGTGATAGTGCGATAAGAACCAGTTTACGAGAAAGTGTATTGAACAATAATGTTTTGGTTATGTTTAACGATCCAAGGGTAATAAATAATTAATTCTTCAGTTTTACCTCAATCATGTTTTACTAGGACACTGGGCTTGCTAAGTCCTAAGAAAAATAGTGACGAAGAATATTAAAAACTAAAGCTTAAAACCTCAGATTAACAAGCGCTCCATGGTGAAATTCTCTGCCAAAATTCCGTCAACCAATATTGGTTAATAAAACCATGATCATCAAAACTTGGCGCCGATTTCAACACCATAATGTAGACTGTTCCTACCGGCCCACACTATTAGTTTTCGAACACAGCGTTCTTCTCTGCTATAAAATCTGTGCTAAAATATTACACAGAAAAACACAGTGCCGTGTTTTGGAAAACATTGTGGGGGATAAATAATAAGGAACGGAATGTCTGTATACTAGTTGTAAAGTTAATTTTTGTTATCTGTTTATTGTTGAGACTTATTGTATCGTTTTGTTTAACTAGTTTTTGTTGGGGGACGAAAACATAATATTTTAGTGTTTGGTGCCGAAGAAACGTAGACTGTCGCTTGTTATATAGGTTATAAACATTTTATCTTGATTTGGTGGAAACGATTTCAGGCAGTTTATCTTTGTCTCTTCATGGAAATAGGTTCAGGCAATTGGATATCTAGCTATCTATCTACTTACCTTACCTGTTATTTTATAACTAGGCATTAAGTCGAGATTGCCGTTTATGCCGACGGACATAGGAATGATTGAAATACAGATTTATCTATAGATACATTTATTTTTGGTTTTTGGTTCCATATAACCTGGCTGAAAAGATCCAAGTGGATTCTTCTACGATTTCTTGAAAAAAAAACTTTGGTTACGAACCTATTACAACTTATTACTTATTGTATCTCTAACAATGCTAATATAGAGCAGGAAAAAAACATTCGCATTCTTCTATTATTTTCCATAGGCTTTCTAAAAACAAAGTTGGAAAACATTATCCACGAGTACCTAATCCAATATTAATAAAGAAAACATGATATATATAAGGCTTATTTGCGGTCGTATTCTGCAATAATTCATCGATTGTTTTCGTCGCATATTCAATAAGGCATAACGTAAGCTTTGCTTGCAGAATAGCCCCGGCATAATTTATAATGGTCGTAAGTAATACATTATTGCCTCTGTCTACTCGAAATAAGATAGGTAGGCTATAAAAAACATGACTTTCTAGCCTGGTATAAAGAATAAGGTTTTTTCATGAGCTTAATGAAACTAAAGAAAAAGTCAATAATACTTTTTCATGTACGTAGAAAAACTTTTTTTCTTGGTACAGCCCCAACCTTTCGAGATTTGTTTATTATTTGTAACTCCTTTAAGATGAAAATGCACGTTTTAATTTGTCAGCATTATTTTAGTCCTTTGGTCCATTGGTTGTTGCTTTTTGCCTAATTAAATGGGACATCATTGATTCCAAGCGCCTTCTACTTGGTCCTTCATATTTTTGTGCAAATCTCGGATTGATCTTTCAAAACACGAAACTGAACCAAAAGCTGTTTACAAATAAAAAGCCCTACCCCTTATCATAACACCATCAATCATAATCGGACTTTTCTTATTACTCCGTCGAGTTTTTCCTCCATTAAAGAAAAACTGTGACTCCATAGATTTTATCTGTCAATGGCGAAAACACTGTATCTACTGATTGACCATATAAAAACCGGATGATTTATCATTTTTATTGCGACAAAAACATGTTTATGAGCATCTTAAGAGGGATAGAGGGCGAGAGGGCGCCTATTCTGTATGTGGTGGATTGAATTTGGTACGAATTTTTAACAGATTTCTTTGTCGTTTCGTTTTGTAGTTTTGGTATTGAGGCATGGAAGTGCTTTTGTAGGATTAAGAGCACATGTTGTAGACCACTATAAAAAAAACATATTTAGTGACCAAAGAAATGAACTGAAAAAAATAGAATTTTATGATGTGGTCGGTAAACCAGGTATTATTGTAATGAATGATAGAAGATGACACTGTATGAAGATAATTGATGTTGGTTTTATTTTACTGCAAAGATCGACCATTTTGTAACAACTTAATGTATGAGTAGGACTTGGGTTAAGAATGTCATAGCTTGTTTCAGAGGGGCGGCGTTCAAGTGCTGTCAGAGTCAATATTTGATAACAATGACATTGAAAGCTCTCGAACGCGATTTAGCTGTGCTGATTACATTCAGTTACATTGACGAAATACGTCTTTAGCCAAAATATGCATGAAAACCGAAAATATCAAGCAATCAATACTTACGATATTGCAATCAAAGAAAAAGAGCTTAAAAAAATAATTGTAACAATCCTCTCACAGCCGCTACCAGAATCGGCCCCCTTACAGCGAAACAAAATAATCATTGGCTAGTTATAATGTCCCCGCGGGACTGCTCTGTAACTATAAACGCGATATTGCCTCGCCTCGAATGGGGTGACAAACTTTGATCGCTTTTTGCTTATTATTTTTTCGTCACTATTTATGTTTTTGTTCTTTGTTGCTTATGAGTAGTTTGGGATTGATTTCGGAGGCATTCACTTTAACAGACTTTATGGTTAGAAATCTAGGGAAACTTTGTATTGTGTTGTATGTAGTACACAGAAATTCTCCAGAGGGTTACAAAATATTTAATATTGACTAATACCCAAGCATTCCCTATTGTATTGTATGTCGAGCTAATATTCGTAACTTCACGTCCAAAGCTCCTATTTCGCGACAGGCAGGGAAAAATGTATCGTTTGCTCCACCTCAACTCCTCAAAAAAAGACTGCAATTCCTTAGTGTTATTGACGATCTAATGGATAGTACCTACCTGGGTTAGCGAAGTACTAGGTACTTAGTAGTTAAGTTAAAAAGCCCAACTGATAGTTCAGTGGTAAATCTGAAGAGAGTACGTCCCTAATTATCACATTTAAACTTTTCACTAAGTACGTACTTATTTAATTATGTCCTTGTACCGCACCGCGATAAATTGATAAATTAATGTTTTAATTGATTCAATATTAATTAATACGATTTACCATTATACCGCGATAATATTCGAATTCGAAAGAGTAGATATTAAATTTTATGGTTCCTCCAAATCAACGCAAAATGGTTTCAATTAACCAACAAGCTAGATAACTAAAAAGTTCTCTGTGGCTCTGAAATAAGCGTTTGGGGCACCTCTCATCATTTTTGTTCTGCCGCTGGTTTGAGTTTATCATTATCATCTCTGCTTGTTCATCTACTGGTGAACAAAGCAGTTCAGTGCTTGCCTTTTGTATAACTGTTACAAAAATTCAAGAATCCAGGGTAGGTACACTAGCATAACCTTCCGCCCATAACCCACCCTTGTCAAAACATCATGATCCCAGCTAAAGCAGTGCTCTGCTGGTCATAAGCCTTTCCAACCGTTCTCTGTTACTGTACTGCTACCATCAGCCACCCTGCGAAGATGCTCCACCTAGCCTGTGGGCGTTCCGTCTTACGTTTCCCGATTCGCAGATGGTCACATTTTATCCTATTTATCGTCGTTGTTGGGGCTCGCTGCCTTCAAAGCCTCTTCAGTAAGTACACAGAGCGCTGTAACCACCAAAATCTCTGTTCCGCGCAATTAATTTATATAAAACGATAAGGTTTAAAGGCGAGGAATATGCAAGGCGCGAGCCCGATCCGCGTTACGTGATCTAGATAACGCTGGAGTTCGCTTCTTGTGTTCTAGGGATGGTGGTGCTAGCTTTTGTTTAGGTTGGGCTTGTTTAGAGACTAGGATTTACTGATGAATATTTTTTGTTTAAGCAAAAAGACGGCGAAAGGCATTGGGAACAAAGGAACAATGACTAGTGCGTGTTATTTTCTTGTGAAAACACTTGCACAGAAACGCACAGGTCGAATTGAAAATCTTTTCGCAATACTTGTTGGACTCTTAATGGTGCCTAAGCTTGGGTTTGTTTATAAACAGAACGAATGCATAGGATATATTATTACACAGATTCCTTCTACTGGCAGTTCACTGTCCAATGGATTCTACAACTTCTGCCCAATCTAGTACTTAAAAGCATATAGGGACTCCAACAGTTCCAGTCGTGTTTCGTAAGTTTAAGACCAAAAATACTCGTTTTCGCAACAGTCAACCCTAGAAAACAGCGCGTTCCCCGCGAATCTTGCTAATAAAATATTAAATGCTCACTTAAACATCTATATTGCCGCGAGTAATGACTGGCAACACCTTCTGAATACGAGAGCGGATTGAGGTACCCACGCCGCGATGTAAAATATCATGCTTACTGATAAGAAAAATAATTTTTGAGGAAGAAATGGCTTCGAAGAGCTTCAAATGGTAGTTTTAGTTTTCTTTAGTATTTTTTTACAGGTATCTGGAAAAATTAATGAAGAGCTCGCTATGTAGCGAGTAAGGAATAACTATGGATCATGTTCTCTTTGTGAGTTTCTTCAACCGAAGTTTTGAGTGGTTTTTGTTTTTTTCGGTTGTCATCTTCCAAAAGTTTCGTCACCCTTCGTTATAGGTAGAAATACAACACATAAATAAATTATACCAAAAAGATTTGGAACGTCTTTGTTCCCTCCCAAAATATTTACCAACCTCGCATGAAATAAACAAAATCCCGCATTACGCAGATATCTGTCAAATCTACATACGTAACATCTAAACTCCGCAAAATCTGATACACGCCAAACATACCTATTGTTTATCACAAAAGTACGCCAGAAAACAAACGTCCAATAACATTATTACAGTCAATAAATCTGGTTGATAGTAGAAACGGAATCAGATTCGCGGTGTCGGCCCGTATCTGTTGAAGTTTCACGATAAATACCGAGCGAATCTGCATAACTCCCATGTGAGTGGCGGCGGTGGGGCGCGGGCATCGATGTGGGAAGACAAAGTTACATTGGATATGATATTCTTCTTCATCCCCTGGTTTGAGCTGTTTTAGTAATATTAGTAATCATATTTAAAGGACTAAAGCATTATCAGCCTATAATAACGTCCTCACGGTTGGTAGATCTTATCACATGCTTTTGTCTTTTTGGATCTAGGTCTAGACAGTTTCCTACGATTTTATTCATCACCGTGTCTTGAGCAGATCAGAAAAAGGCCCACTGACTATCTTGCGTGTAGAATAGGAATAGCCCAGGAACATTGAAGGTTTACCTTCTTGGCACTGTGATCACAGCCGGTTTTCGTTTACGTTGTTGTTCACGTGTTTCATTTCAGAAATGTGACTTGAAGACATATTTTGGCCATGTTATTAAACATAACTCGCTGGTGGTGCATTTTGATTTTTCGTAATTGTTTTTATTCGGGGATGGAAACCCGTCTCGAAGATTTAATATTGCAAAATGATTGTTTTTCTGTAGTTAAGTGTATGCGTCGTATGTATGCCAGTAAATCAGACTTGAACCTGAGCATTTATTTAATTTCACGTTGTATCGGGATGAACTACCTTCTCCACCACGGCGACATTCGCACCTCCAGCCACATCCAGTCGGGTGAACATAAGACATTGTGTGCGGTACCACACTTCCGGCGTTATACTCGCTAGAACAACTGTTTGTTTGTACGGAGCTCATATAACATATATTATTATGCATATTCCGAGCTGCCTTAATTTATAGGTATCTGGGGTGAGCAAGGAATTGTGTAGGTGGGAGGTATGTAGGTATCAACGTTGTTTTCCAGCCCAGTTTCCTCTGCTACAATCCCTATCCTAGAGTCCCGTGACAGATGCAATTTGTCAAATAAATCGATAATAAGTTCCTCTAATGCGTTAATTTGATAATTTCATGATCCGTGTAGGCACACTTATTGACGTGAATCGGCTTGAGCCGGAGAAAGATCTTTATGTCTATGCAAAAAGCAAATAAGACGTCATTCGTCATCGTGTCCCTTCGGATGACGCGACTCAATATTAGGTTTTTCTCACCGGCTCAAGCGTCGAGAAAAATGTGATCTATGCCATATTCTTATCTGTAGATATACAACAAAACATCTTCAAAATCTTAACCCGAGGTCTTAAAAATCCTATTTGTCTAACAAAAAATATTCAATATCAGAAGGAAGGTAAGATTGTGCATAAATTGGATCTGGAGTGACCCCTGCCCGTTGTTCCCCAGTCTCTTGGGGAAACACTTTAGTTATAGTATATTGACTCATTTTCATTCTGTTTCGTTTTTATTTAAAGGATAAAAACTAATGATGTATCCTCTTTTCATTTTCAATGCGTGTGCTGTAATCGGAACGATTAAAGATGTCACAAATCATTACTACACATATATTACTTACTAGCTTCTGCCAGCGGCTTCGCCCGCGTGGATGTCGAAAAATATCCCACCCGAACAAACAAAGTTACTTACCTTCATCCGCTGAGACACGTAATAATTAATTTTCAATTGTCAGCCTAAACACAAAATTTGAATATCCTAACTTCAAAACTGACGGACTTTCAAATAAACTTCCATCCCCTATTTTACCCCTTTATGGGTGGAATTCCCAAAAATCCTTTCTTAGTGGATACTTACTCTTCACAAAGAACACACCCTCCAAGTTTCATGTCTCTAAGACCAGCGGTTTGGGCTGTGTGTTGATATCACCCAGTCAGTCAGTCAGTTTACCATTTTATTTATATAGATGGTAATGTAATACAAAAATCAGCACCACTTAAAGTGAATCCGAAGATATCTTTATAAACTTTTATTGAGATATAAGAATAACAATAAGTTTAACCGATGTGCTCTTTCCTCTGCCGATTCTTGAGAACGCCTATTTCTCATTCTCTTAGCTTCTCTTGAATTTCGAGATAAAGATAATCGTTTTTTAGGTGGCATTGATGCAGGCAAATAAAAATAAATATATATTATTAGTGTATTTCATGTATAACTTTGGTGTTTCTATACCGATTTCTATGATTCTTATTTATGGAATAGTTAATAATGTTAACTTTTTTAATTAGGGATGACTGAGAGTGTTATAAACGTAAGAGTAGACAAATATAATCAGAAAGCTTCGAACTGCTAAGCTATCGGGAGTTACACGTGATATTGTGAGTCAACCATAAAAGATAGACATATGCTGTCGTGGGATATTTTTTATATAATTTTAAGGAGAACATTTCCGTCATACATGATTTCTGTGTAGCTTTAACCATTAAGGTTGCACATGCGACGGAAGCTTAAAAAATGAAGTAACTTCCCCCGTTTTCCCAACATTTCCCTTCACTGCTCTGCTCCTATTGATTGTAGCGTGATGAAAAGTATACTATAACCAACTCAGGAGTATGAAAAATAATTGTACCAAGTTTCGTTAAAATCTGTCGAGTAGTTTTTGTTTCTATAACGGTTATACAGACAGACAGACAGACAGACAGACAGACAGACAGACAGACAGACAAAAATTTTACTGATTGCATTTTTGGCATCAGTAACGATCCCTAATCACCCCCTGATAGTTATTTTGGAAATATATTTCATGTACAGAATTGACCTCTCTACAGATTTATTATAAGTATAGATATTTGGAAGGAAGAGTTTTTCATCAATTTTCAAATTCCCAGTTAGTGTAACGATTGCTGCGATATTAAATAACGAGGGAAGAAAAGACTTTCTAGAAAAATAATGTTTTGATTGATACAAACTGCTCAATCCAGTTGCATCTGAAATATAATACGTTGAAGAAATACGAACGCGATTGTCATTGTCTAAGCTCTCTTGTCTCCGGCCCCAAAATAGTCGCTTATAACTTCCTGGTTCCAAATCTTCCATCTTCAATGTATCTTGAACTCTTCATTCGTATTTCGGAGTTTTTAACTGGTGGTTGCTCTCTACAATAAAAGTGAGACTTACCTACTTGTTCATAATTAACTTTGTGGCTATATGACGGGATATGCTAACATTGGATCCTATACAAACTGAACTATATCGTCATCTCTAGATTATTTTATTGCAAATCCATTTCCTCTTTCCAAAAGACCATAGAAGTATTCTGAAGTATATCAAGTTATACAGAAGCAGGGCCATCAGTGGACCGCTCACTCAATATGGCCGCTCCGCCGCCTGCCAATATGTAAGTTACATATTTTACGTCAGACCTCTTCCTATTTTTTATCTTGCACACCGGTTTTGCAAGGAGTTTAGTTGACTGGATACGCTTTGAAAATATTTTGTCAGTACTACCGAAACATTGGAATTAGTCCCTATGACTTTAGTGAGGTGACTACAATTATAGTGATGGACATGAATGTTGATGGATGGAGAGGGAGAGGAAGGCCAAGAAAAGATGGATGGATTGTGTGAAGACTGATATGAAAGAGAAAGGAGTAAAGGATGCCGTGACGTCTAACATGGGAGAATGGAAGAAGAAAACGTGTTGCGCCGACCCCAAATAGAATTGGACGAGGGTAGGAAGATGATGACTTTAGTGAGGTGTAGGTCTTTCTACTGTTATCGTTAGAGACATACTAGTTACTTGCTTTGGCTAACCGCCATGAACTCGATTATCTCATATGTGAGACATTTGTGTTCTTCTTTTTCTTCGTGACGCTGGAAAAACATATTTCAAATGTTATACTATTTATTTACAACGTGTAACCCACTGTACCACTTTTACGGTGTCGTCGGTGACAGAAGTCATATTTGGGGCACAAAGGGCAGGATAGGACATAGAACAGACACAGCAACACAGCTCCAAAACCCCTCCTACGTGGATGACCGTACTTTCTCAGTTATTTTTTTTTCTAAATTATCAGTTTTTTACAGCACCACACACAAGTCCCCAAAAATTGTAAAAAAAAATGGTCCTTGTAGTCTCGGTATCTTTATTAGCGATTCGTTTCGTCCTATATCCTTGTGATGTTTCCTAGTTACCACAGAGCCGCGGGCGGCGAGGTAATGGGAAGGCGGAGTCGGGGCGTAAAACTATACTACGGACATCTCATTCCTTGCGACTTGAATATGATAATAACATATTTCAGGGCCCTGTTCTGGAAGAACAACCTGTGTGGAGAAAAAACAGGAAAATGTAGATACACGGGTTAAAATGAAGTCTTCCAACTGATTAAAAATGGGAAATTATTTTGGGACTGTTTCTTCAGTAATGTTTTCATTTTTATTTTCACACACATTTTCACTATAAGCTTTACCGTTACCGTTTACTACTTTTAGCTTAGTGGTGTGACCGTCAGGCTCCCAAGTCATAGGTCTCAAGTTCGAACCCAAGACACGCACCACGAATTTCTCGGAGTCATGTGCGTATTGTGTAATTATCACTTTCTTCGGTGAAAGAAAAAACATCGTGAGGAAACCAACATGCCTGAGAGATATTTCTCGACGGCATGTAAAGCCAAGTCAGAAGCCCATGAGCCGCATAAAAACTCTGACACCAGGTTAGGCACTAACTACACTATAGAGAAGAAGACTTATCATTAAACAGGAATGAAGCATGTTATTTGAAAAGATACCGTGGCCCTGGAACACAAAGGGCAAAGAAGGAACATGGATGGGTTTTAGTCAGTAGAAGTCTGACACTCCCTTCCGCTCCGCCCAGAGCGGGGAGGGGGGGGGGGTCATTTGATAATATCCCATCAGAAAAAAAAGCATGCTATTTGAAGGTTTGTTTTATTTAACGTGTTCGCCAATGTCTTTAACTAAATCAAACCTGTATGGTGTCGGACGTAAAGAATAGCACCATCCCATATCTTCCCGTGGGTGTCGTAAGAGGCGACTAAGGGACTTACCAAAGAATGGGCAGCAGCGTTCTCTGTGCTTTTTTAACAATCGTACTGCGATCGCCAACCCGCCTGCCAAGCATGGCGAATATGGCAAAACCCCCTCTTTGGGGGAGGCCTATGTTCAGCAGTGGACGTCTTTCGGCTGAAATGATGATGATGATAACAAAGCAAAGTCATCCCAGAAAATTACCAAATAAACAAAAAAACATGCACATCTTACCAACAAAAACTTTCCACAACAAAAATTAAAACCAACAGTTATTATAAGGCAATAAACATGTCGTGGCCGTTGAAACGAAGTCGGTATTAAATCACATAAACAAGTGGGTATCTACGAGTCGTAACATTTACATACGGGGCGAGAGCGGGCCTGGCCCGGAAGCGGGGCGGCTCGGAAGTGGAATCGGCACGAGGTTTATGGATGTGTGGTACAGGTACCACTTGTTTATTCGATGCGAATTTTGAAGGTACTGGGTGATGGGTAAATAGGTGCTTTGGATATGTAGGGGAGTATTTTTAACATAACTTTATATACCTGCTTATTAGTTAGAAGGTGTCGGCGATCTTATCTTGGACAAAAAAATCCATACAAATAAATATAATTGAAGTGTCTCTTTGTAATTACAAAACAACAGCTTTTTACTGAATGTTTCAGAAAGTATTTATACGGTACCTATAACATTAAAAAAAATATCTATTGGTCTGTTTGTTTATACCGGCTAATCTCCGAAACGGCTTGACCGATTTTGACTTTTGCTGGCAGACAGCTGATTTTATAAAGAGTAATTAAAGCTAATTAAAAAACCCAGAAAAAACACCCAGTTAAGACCCATGAAATTGTTAACAAAATCCGATTGAAATATTTTTATATTTCACGCAGACGAAGGTCGCGGGAAACAGATTGTTGGTACATTAACGTGAGCAATGTCAGCAAACGCAACTAGATAAACTTTAACTTTCTCTGGACTTTGACGAGTGAAATGAGGTAGTACATTGTCTCAAAATCAAAGTCTGGTGCCCACAGTCCGTTTCGGAGACCAGACCGCTCGGTTTGGTCGCACTTTAGTAGGTAATTATGAGTACTCAGTACCAGTAATGTGCTTTTATCTATGAAAGACAAAAAATCTAAGTCTGAATTGTCAATCTAATTGAATCTAAATTCTCTATGTTTTAACATAGAGAATTGATGATTTATCATCATTATCAATTCAGCCGAAAGACGTCCACTGCTAGACATAGGCCTCCCCCAAGTGTCGCCACATTGACCGGTCCCGTGCGACTCGCATCCAGCGAATCCCTGCAACCGTTGCCAACGCAACGTCTTCCGGTTCGTGGTCGCCTCTCCAGAACTTTTCGGCAATACTGCCACTCAAGTTCGGCAATTCATGGGGCTACGTCGGTAACCTTGGTTCTCTTGTGGATGTCTTCATTTCTGCTTCGATCACGCAAGGAAACTCCGAGCATAGCCCACTCCATTGCCCTTTGGGTGACTTTAAGCCTTCTGATGTTTGCGACCACTATGTTAAATAAATTACATCAAAATCTAAACCAGATTTCCCCCCGGTTCCCTCGGAAGTAGAAGAGCGACTCTTTATTTCCATCTTTCCATTCAATTACTTAGCTATAAGGGATGCGTTATGCCTCGGACACGGCCATCTTTATGTATATTATGTACATATGCGAGCATACGGAGAGGCTTTTACGTAGGATTGTTCTCGCATATTGTTGCCAAAGTATACAATGATGTACGAATGAAAAAATCGTCTACATTGTTTCTATGTTTACTTTCTGAATTCATTCGTCAAAAATGTAGAAAAATTGTAAATAATATTTAAATTTTCATGGCCAAACAAGATTTTTTACTTTGTCTTGTTCTGCCGAAACTGAATTGCGTTCTAGCAGAATTGACCAGATAGTTTCCATTAAACATTTTGAAATATACACATATGTCAAACTATTTATAAGGAAATTGGCGCTTTAAACTATTCGAGAAACCTTCCTATTCGGCAATTCATGTTTTCACTGTTCACTGGAACATCTGAAAGTGCAAGCTCGTGGCTGGCTGGTTATAATATAATTTTGTAAAATAATTTTCGTCTTTTGGAACAGGCATTTCTTTTTTTAATTCAACTGACCTTAGATTTGTCACCTCTACTGGCGCCTACATCGCAGTTTCGCCGTATTGTCGCCTACCGTACTTTATAGCGAAAACTCTTAAAGTTATTGCCCATGTTTCAGTGGCGCTACCGGCAAACTGTTCGCCATTATAGTTGGGCGACAAAACTGCTGTATCATTGTGTTATTTTGTTTATTTCTGATTTAGGATTCTAAAGATTGTTGAGTTGTTGGATACGTCAGTTTGTTTGTGATAGGAGTTGATTTTTTCAAAAGTATTGTTTATGTCTTACGTTATTTCTTTGTTGTTTTTTAACGTCATTTTTTAAATAACAATATATTTTTTTTTATAATATAATCCTTTAAAAAATCCCCTTCACCGCTTTCTAGTTTTGTCTAAGGAAGTGAAGTTGGAAGAGGATAAAGAGGAGCAAAAAAAATCTTGGGTCATCAGTCACAGGATCACAGTCGCTTTATTTCCATTTGTAGGTGTTTCACACCCAGTACCGATTTTATCACTTTCACTGGACACGTGATTCATTCCCGGTTTTTATTTCAGTTGAATTTTAGAACAACATACCAACACATGCAAAAAAACACATCACGACGAAACGCAATCCTGAAAATACTGCTTTCATCGTAACACATTTTCATATAACTAACTGATCCAAAGTAAACAACTAATTCATTTATTAGTATATTATCATATATTACCAGCAATTCTGCATGACAACCAAATTCCAAAACTATTTTGTTTTCCAGAAACGCTCCTGGTTCCCGCAGCCCAAAAAAAACTGCTTTATTCGCAACAATTTTTCATACGATCCAAACTAAACAAATAATCCGTTTATTCGTATATTATATAGGGTGTTAATATTTTAAAGTGTCGTGTCGTGTAGACTCTGCTCGACACGGGCCGCATATTTCATCTACCCGTCGCCGCCCGCCGGACGGCAGATTCTGCTACTGTTGGAATATTGTTGTATTCAGTTGTCGAGAAGTAAAATAAAACGAATTTAGTGATAGGTAAGGTACGGGGACATGAGACGCGAGATGAAGAAGAAATCTTATTTAGCCTAGCACAATAAAATTTAAAATAACGAAGACGACTTCAATTCGAAATGGTGTTTCAAAACCTGTTTTGTGAGAAAACTAAAAAGAAAATCCTGAATCTCGTAATGGCTCTCTAATTGAAGCTTGAAGTTTTTTTTGGTAATTAAATATTATATTAAAGCACAATGAACTTGACTAAGTTCTTGGTTTCGAAGGACACACATTATAATAAAGGTTTTTCAGAAACTTTTTTCTGTTACTGATTCAACAATTTTATCTAAATAGTTTTTGTTCTAAAGCTTTCCAGATTTCATTCAAGATGATCCTAGTTTTTTTCAGTCAAGCAAGCTAAATACTATGAAGTCCAGCGACATCGTTCCGACATCTCCAACCAACCCCAGAATATTCCCACCCGTCCGGCAGTTACCATCATTTTGATTGAAATTTACTGCATCGTAGTGGGGCAGAGGGCGTCGTAATAACGTTACAGCAATAAGCTACTTCGTGATTAAATGGAGCTATTGTAGTCAACGTATTGTTTAGTGTACACTGTGATTTACATCTCCGAGAAGAAAAGGTGTGCTTGGACCTTGGCCGACATGAGTAAGGAGTTGTCAGGTGGATGTTCAGTGCCTGAGTTGTGGCCTGTACTACCTGAAGAAGAATTAGAATGGTAACGCCTATTTTAGGTAAACATACATAAATACGTGATACATGAACGTGCTTCATCCACGTTCGTACATCTGGTCTCTATTATATAATTATGTATGAAAGGATCGTTGCAGGTGGTGTTCTGAAGTTTCTGCTTATGAATGAGTGTTACAGCTTACCTTGGATGAGGTCTTTTAGTTACCAGCAGAAAGCCACGTTCTTTATGTAGGCTAACTATTTGCAGTTTTTAAATTCGAATATGTTGGGTGTATTTTCAAATTCAGAGTCTACAAAAAAATATGATTTATGCATTAGCACAATATTGGTAACATTTTCCCTTCAACTATGTTGTCATCTGCTCAGATTCCTAGCGTCTACTTTGTTTAAAAGCATCAGCAATTCAAAACCCAGATTCTCCACCCAATTCAATATGGCACAAGAAATACAATCCTAAAAATGGTTCAGCCTGAAAAGTCTGTCTTCAAAACAGATATAACTTTTGGCAAGCGTTCTACAATACGTATGCGTCAGGACATGGTGAGGAAATATTAAAAATGGCTGGCGACCCGACAAATATAATTAAAGTGGACAACGGAACGCAGTGGACCTGTCAGAGCGTTTGATGAGCTCGGAAGGAGGTGGTGTGGATGCGGTATCAAATGTTTAGAAAACAAACTAACTTTCTTGTTACTGATATTGAAAGATGGAAACCTGATATTGAAGGGAGTTTTGGAACTGCACAACTGTTTAATTACAACCTTTTTCCTTTTGAAATTACTGAAACGATCTGAGGGCCGCTTTCAGAATTGAAATTCTAACTTTGAGCCGAACGTCAAACAAACGTCCATGTGGCCTGAAAAAAGAAAAAAAAACTAGTACAAACGCCAGCACATCAAGCTACCCGAAACTGTCAAATTTTCCCAATCAACCTTGAACCTAATGCTTTAGCGATAAAGTAGAAAATTGATTAAGAAAATTTGACAGATTGCAGTAGCTTGATGTGCTGGCGGCTGTACAATCTCATCTGCTCATGTTTCTATTTAAAATCAAGGAATTGTTTATTAATTTGCGAATGTTGTGACAATTTATGCCCATTGGACAAGCTGAATTGGACATGACGCAAGTAACTTGGAAGCAAGCATGGTATAATAATGTATTTCGCCTGGTATTCTCTTCCCGTCACAGCTGGGTCACGTGATTGGCCCAAGAATACGTCATCAGTTGCGATGCTGCCGATGTGTTGCCACGGTGTGTGATTGGATTACCCGGGCAAAATTCATTTTTAACTTAACAAAGCAATTATCTTCTCTTCTCTTCTCTTCTCTACATATAATAAAATCGTTAAAATCCGGTCCGATGTTCCGACTTGGCGCAAAAACTACTGCATAGATCCTGTTCAAATTTTGCACAAATATCTGTAATAGGCTTCTTCAAATGTTAGGCTATATATTATCACGCTACTTGCTGAAGGGGATGAGCAATATTGCATTATGTCAGTATTATTCAATTGTTTATCGTTTCAGTCATGATATACGTAACAACGTCTATTTCAAAGTATATGTCAGCGAAGCAAATAGAGAAACGGTTTCATGACCGCTTTACGTGCATCACGTCGCAAGTTCGATCCCCAGTAAAATTATACTTTTCGTAATTGGTTGTATTTTTTTTTATAGAGATTATTATTATTTATTTTCTCTTTTTTCATCATCATCATCATCATCATTTCAGCCGAAAGACGTCCACTGCTGGACATAGGCCTCCCCAAGTGTCGCCACATTAACCGGTCCCGTGCCTCTCGCATCCAGCGGATCCCTGCAACCTTTACGAGGTCATCGGTCCACCTAGTGGGAGGCCTTCCAACGCAGCGTCTTCCAGTTCGCGGTCGCCACTCCAGAACTTTTCGGCCCCATCGACCATCCGTTCTGCGAGCAATGTTCCCTGCCCACTGCCACTGAAGTTTGGCTATTCTTCTTCTCTTTTTTATGTATCATATAATAAATTCTAATGAAAAATTTCCACGCGAACGAAGTCGCGGGCAACAGCTAGTGAACTAATAATTCAATATTTAAATTAATTTAAAACTAAATAGATGAATCGCAAGAAGATGCAAGCAAGTGATGGAAGCAAGTATTTCTTTTCTCCTAGCGAGCGTTCTGATCATTGTAGCCTCTTCGAATGTGTGGAGGCGTTATTCCTTGCACAACAACTGATTTCTATTTTACAGTAGATCCAGGATATTAGGTACTGCCGTTTATTACTATTTTACTAATCTACCGCATTCCTCATCATCATTAATCCTAGTTGCCTTTTTATTTGTGGATCTAGTTGAGCAGCGGTTTAAAATTTATTGTTTTTACCAGTCGGTGAACTCATTATTTCTGCCTTTTCAATTTACAATAACGATGGCACACTTTATACTGTGTCCTGCGTGTCTTGTTATTTGCTCGTTACCAGAACGGTTGAACGCTCTTCTTTTTATCGATGGTAATGTATACCGAGACGAAACGAAGCGCTCACGCTGAAGGCGCTATATTCAATGCCAAATTTTAGGCACACTTAATTTAGATTACCATCGGTAAGAAGAAGTTGATAATACTATTTTATTGCTTATGCCAAGGCAAATATACGGCAATTCTTATCCCTTTAAAAAAAAAAAATTCTCTTCATTCTTAACTCCAGGTAACCATTTACTAGATTGCAGTATGACGCCAGAGCCATCACATATGCGGCCGGCAAAGTTGTCGTCACAATATGAACATGGCGATACGTCAGGACCTACATCATCGATCATGCTGTGATATTACAATATTTTCAAGAAAATATTGAAAATGTCACTTCCTTCTTTGAGGACTTCTTGATTGTTTTTAGGTATATTCTAGCTTTGTGCTCTGTGGGTATCACTTTTATAATCGATACTTAATCATAATAGCGCGTAAGTAACGGATTGATACCCACATAGACAGAGCATGCCCTGGGGGCCCTACTAAGAGCATTCCTATTTTAACCTTACTTTGCGTTTTCGTACCTTCACGTCCTTAAAACAAGCTTATTGTATTCCTGCTAAAATTAGCAGTTTTGATGACGTCACCTCAAATAGTGCATTCAATTGGTACCACGACGAGCCTTTTGACAACCAGCAATAATGTTTTTACCTCAAATAGCAGGAATGTTTGACAGTCTAAAAAAGTTGCTCCGGACCGACGGATATATTATTGTTCTGAAAATAATCATTAAAAATTGTATTGCCGTGTCATACAAGGTGAGATAAACGTATTTATTTACGTGTGAGGACACCTCTGCTCAATCCTTCGGCGGGTACAGGCGTGATGTTATGTTATCGAAAACTAGTCGACTGAATTGTAATCCCGGCGATTTCAGTGCATCATCATCATAATATCAGCAGAAGACGACTGCTACGTCCCTAAGCGTCGCCACATTGAACGATCTAGTGTTTCTCGCATTCAGCCACGTTCGCCAGATCACTAGTTTTAGTACATGCATGGGTATTATGTAAGGGTAATTATTTTTTTGTCTGATTTATGACTATAACTTCACAATACGATTCGGACCGTTTATTTGTGAAAGATACAGTTGTTATTGCTAGTTGTTTCTTCCATGTTATAGCAGGGAATAGACAAATCTTATAAATAGTTCGTTCTTTCCCCGCACTAAGCAGGAGTAAAACAATATTGTTTTATGGAGGTCATGGTACCAAACAAAGTAATATTATTATAACCCTGAAACAAAACGTTCCTGCAATAAGATTGTTTTGGTAAAGGTCATCGTAGGGGTCCCTGGGCCAGCGTTTTGACATAGGATAGTTTATCTCGGTAACACGGTTCCGTGGGATAATTATCGACAAATACGCGGGCGAGGCCGCGTAATTTAATGCTCCATAAAAAATGCTTTTCTAGTACAACTTTTAATTTGTATTCACTGCAGCATTTTGAATTTGCAAGTAAACTGAAATGAAATGGGTTTGATATTCATAAGTTATGTTAAGGTGATGACCAAGGTGACCACATCCATCCTTACCAGAAAATATCTGAAAATTAAACAGTGACCATGAATGAATGGGCAGTGGACAGTGGTAGATAATGGTAATGCTTACGGGCAATCTGCGCCGAGTGGTGGTAATGAATTGGCCGTGCGATGATTGATGCGCTACGATCGTCATTCGCTAATGGGTGGACGCACTAGGTGCGGGAAACGCAGCGATTTTTGCATTGTCTTTAGTAGTAGGACTAGTAATTTTCCTAAAATCTAATTTCATATTTAGTTTTCAAAAATATCAATACTTTTTTTTTAAACTATGCGGAAATGGCGAATGTGGAAAGCCTGTCAAAGCTTATTTTAGCTAAGTCTCAGTCTCAGTCCCAAACCAATGAAGGCAAGGTATTTTATTAAATGTAAATTTTAATTAGCAGATTTTTAACCATCGACAATGCTTGTAACGCTAGCAATGGTAGTGCCAATAGTTCCATTAGAAATATTAACAATACACACAATATAGCGGAATTAACTTTGAGAAGCGGTCGTGTTGACACTTTTGTAGGTAGGTATCTAAATGAATATGCCTTTATTTTTGAGAGAAACAAAGAAAATCTTTTTTTGTCACAGTACCGTTTGCAAGGAATATATTTGAAATAAATCAAAACTAGCTCAAAAGTTTTGATGGTTTCGTAGCTAACCATTCTATGAGTTCTGTTAATGTCTAGGAAACCGCAGCATTAATTTCCCAAAGTGCGTTAAATATGTAGGGAGTTCTCCGCATTTCATTACACAACAAAATATGATCCAGTGTTGCCCCCTGATTTGGAGAAGACGTTTAGCCGGAGACACTGCGTTTCATATTTTGATTGCTTATTATTGATAGCTTTGTAAGAGTTGTGGGTAAAACGAGAAATGTTGAATCTTGAATGCATTTTTAGGTCAATTTAATGCGTAAATTAACTACTTATTAATTCAAAAGGAATATTGTAATGTAGGTAGTGTTTCAATTTTTAGTTGACAGCATTTATTAGGGAAGTTATTATATCATGCAATAACTATTATGGACTTTACATACCAAAGTCGACGACACATCGGCATGAGATCTGCAACATTATTTCCTATTTACATTTCTGATGTGTAAAACTGCTACTGCTACCACAGCTCCTACTGACATTATATAAATATCAACATATATAAAATAACATCACACCTGTAATCCCCGAAGAGTCAGGCAGAGGTGTACCTAATATAGTACACCCACATTTTGCCACTTATGTTTTAAGTTCCATATAATAGGGGGCGAGCCTACTTACTGCCAGGCACAAATCCAGAATCCAGACTCTCTACACATATTAATAATCCCAGTAGCAGCGGTGAGAAATAAGAGATGTTGTCAAAAAATTATTAACTGTTTGATAACCCTATGTTAGTTTGGATTTAGTAACGTAATTTGTTGCCATTATCCATGACCATACTATCAAAAAGCCTTCTACACTAATAGCAATAAAAAAAAATCAGTCGACTTGATAACCTCCTCTTTTTGGAAGTCGGTTAATAAAACCATTCCCACGTATACCACTAATCGTGCGAAAACAAAACCAAAGCCTCGTCCCATTCCAGCTTATTTTCATGCAAATGTAACCACAATAAAATCAAGCTAAAGCCATGTAAAACTGTTTAATTGGCAAACCCTTCCGTTAATGGTCTGAAACGGAAAGTTAGGGCGGCGCCCAACCGGCGGGCGGGATGACATGACGGTTATAGGCGTTTTATTGTATGCAGGCTACGTAGGACGTGGTAGGCTTTTGACTAGAGTTGTTGTGTTTGGTATACGTCTACATCAATATACTAAGAATTGAGGTACCTTTGGTTTTACTGACATTTCTAACACATGAAACGGGATATTTACCATGTTTATTGATTGATTGTTTCATGGTACCATGGTAAATATCCCGTTTCTAGTGTTAATGATAATGTTAGTGACCATGATAGTTTAAAATCTTATACTGACATTTCTGTACAGCAGAGAAGTAAAGCCAAACGTGGTTAACGTTTTCTTTGTCATTTAAAGATATTTATTATTATAAGCCTATATTGTCCCACTGCAGGGCAAATGCCTCCCTTCCCTCCTTCCACATTTCGCGGTCTAGTGCGATTGTAGGCCAATCCTTTGCGAAAGAGTCCAGCTCCGTTTCCTGTTATATGGTATCCACTGAGTGGTAATTTTTGCCCATTGCTCCTCCGACATGCGGCAGACGTGACCAGCCCAATTCCACTTCAACCTAGCAGCTGTAAGGCCAGCATCAGCTATTTGAGTTTTGGAGCGAAGTATGGAGTTTCTGATGCGGTCCGTAAGTTTGACACCCAGTATACTTCGCTCCATAGCTCGTTGGCAGACCCCAAGTGCGGACTTCTGACGTTTTGTAAGCGACCACGTTTGCACTCCATATGTGATTTAAAGATTGAATACGATAAAATGTTTACAAAACATGTAAGGTTCAGCTTCTACTTAGTAAACAACATAATATTCGGTAGAGAAAAATTAAGATTGCAGAAAAAAAAAGGCTAAAACGTTGCACATGCAGTATTACAGTACTAACTGGAAAATACAGCAAGTATATTAAATTCCGTTGTTTCCTAATTAAGAAATACCTGAAACAAATTAGAACACTTATCTATAGCCCTAAAGGACAATGACCAAAAGTGGTACCAAAAAGTCTCATGCGTTAAGATCTAAATTTTATAGTTTTTTTTTAATTTGAGTTTTGAATACGGGATTTAATTTAAAGTTTAGAAGTATGAATATTGTTTTACTCCCTTTACATGACGTTCACACAACCGGTCATAGATATGTAGAGTGCAATAGGAACTACTTTGATAAATCGACTAACCTGTCATTCTTACCCTTTCTTTCTTATAATAAATACCTATAACGTTTACTTGCAAAACATTTTACGAATTAATTGTATTAACTTTCTTATTTGCAACCATGGAGTTTCTTGCCGGTTCTTCTCCATAGGAAACGACCAACCCGAACCGTGCACCTTTTTGTCGACGTTTTATAAGTGCCCATCGAGGCCTATGTGAAATAAAATATTTTGATTTTGATTTTGATTTTACTTTTTTTTATTGAATAAAAGTAACAATTAAGTTGGAGCAGTACACCAAATCGATTTGGTATTATTAATTGACACAACATCGATTTTCTTACTAAAGATTTTGATTTATCGATCTCATCCCTAAATCCCGGCAGGCACATTTCTGTCATTTGATCTGATCAAATGTCAGAAATGTGCCTGCCGGGATTTTTACTTACGGGAAAGTTTACAACCGACTATGTTTTTAGAGTTGAGATTACTTAATTATTGTATTGTGTGTTTAGAAGTAGAACTTGTTTTGTATTTTGTGAACTTATTTCTGTGTATTGTTCAAATATGTCGAGTCGTGGGGTCAACCGAATGACGCCGTCAGTCACCCGGCAAAACCGATGTATCAATTGTTCATTTTCTAGTTGCCTGGTTTTGAGGTTATTTTCCATTTTATAAAATTACTCTAAAATTAAAATAAAATAAAAAATACTCAGGTTTTGTTTACAAAAAGAACTTTTGTAGGAGTTAATAATTATTAGTGTGGACTTTAAAAAACAAAGTACATACATGCATCCATGACCATTGTCCTTTATTGTATTTGAGGATTTCCATAATCTGTTAGTCGCGATGCTATAAGCCTTGCTAACATACTAACAAATAATTGTCCCCTACTAAAGCCAGTAACAAGTGATATCAAACTTCTGGCCACACATTTTTCGGGCCGCCTACGAAAGCGTAGCCGTCGCTACGCCGCACCGTAGCGCGTAGCCCGAGGCTCTACGAGATTGGAATATGCAAATACCAGATCCGTTTTAACTTAGACAACTGTTGTGATGTTATTTAACCTGTTATGCAGTGTAATGGAAGTGGGGTACTGGTAGACAGTGATTGTTTTTTGTAGACGTTTATTTTGTTACGGTTTCGTGGAAGAAGAAAAATGCGGAACGTTCGTTGATAAGAAATAAGTTAACGCAAAGGGTTGAGTGTGATTGTAAAGCTTTAAAGGAATTACTTAGATATTAAATACTTAAACTATTGTTTAAAATATAACACATTCAATTAATTAAAATTACAAAGGATCCAAATATATTAAAAACCACTCGGGTATATTATAATATTTGCCAAAGGATGCCCATTGAGATATAATTGTTTTTGCAATCACACTACGCACAACGATATTCTCTACTAGATATCCATGATTTCTTTGATAATAGGTTATTGTAAAAGAAGTGTCGATATCAATTGGAGTATAAATCAGTTACAGAAGATTGTGTTGGAAGATGACGTTGTAACGCGGTTTGAGCGGGTACGCTACCGTTTAGCGCCCGCAAACACTACCTGTAGGGCTGTCACAAGAAAAGTATTTTTAGAATAACATTTTGTATCAAGTAGAACCTTGGGGTTGGTACAGCAAATTTGATTGAAAAAAAAAGGGGAAAGTACTATTTGTCTTGTTCCTGTTCCTTTTAAAATTGATTAAAAGTTCTTAAAATAAACTCTCTGTAACTTTGGTGATTCTAAAGTTTGCAATGTGCAATTTTCAGTAATAAGAACTTTGCATAAGAACTTCCCTTGAGTGTATTCCTGCAAACTGCGTGGAGTTCGGTAACTATCCCACGAGACCGTACTACCGGAATAAAATGTATCAGGGGCGTTAATTCAGGCTAAGTGTGTCCAGTGCCAAATTGCATCGAAATCCGTTCAATAGTTTTTGCATGAAAGCGTTACAAACATGCTCGCATGCTTTCGCATTTATAATAGTAGTAAGAAGCAAGATAAAATAATTTTTGCCCAACCGTTCCTTAGTATGGTATCTGCGAGTCTCATTCAGGTCTTCCCCACAATCTTCTGTAGGGTATTTTTTGTGTTTGAGTAAAAAGGATAAGGTAAATCATTCGTTTAATGAGCTCAGTAATATATATTATAATAAGTCTGGTCACTGCCCTTAGTGAACATTGCAGATAAATGGCCACTCCAAAAAGCTTCGTTGGCCTAAGCGCCAACCCTACCGCTCCCCAGTTATAGCCTAAAGGGTTTCTCTCCCCGTCAAATAGTCGTTTAAAAACAACGCTATTAAACAAACCGCACGCTGATGCGTTTTACGAAACTCATAAATATTAAACAGACAACGTTCTACCGTGTTGATGGTGCCCTGGTATTTGCTTCATTTAAACATTTTTTGGTAAATAATGATGGTACCTATGTAAGTGAAGGGTACTGGGGCAAAACCAGCAATGACACATGAAATTCAAATAAATGATATTATTATGCATGTCAACATTTAAGTTTTCATTCGTATTTGATGCGGCAAGTGTGATAAGCGCAAAAATAATAATACTTTTTGATGCTATCAATACAGAACAACTTTAAAACATTAAAATGTTAATTACACAAAATCCAAATCCAATGTGTTTTGCCCCTATGTGCTAGAAGTGGACTCCGAGACTTTAGGCGAATGTGACCAATTTATCAGCACATCTAAAGTGCGTCCAAGAAAGAACTGCCAGTTTCCTCATTGTTACGGAACAATAACACTGACAGCTCTTGAACGCGGTTTAGGTGTGCTAAGCGCGTTCAACGCCATTAGTGAATTTCATTCGAAGTCGAAATTATTCTAAACATAAACAATACCAGTTCAGGCAAAATTACTTTTGAATTGTCACACACGTGACATTACTGATTCAATCCTATAAATCATAAATTGTTACGTATCATTTATTTCAATATTTTTTTTTCCAATGTTTTTTTCAGAAGAACTGTAAGAGTAGGTCGTTTTGTATGGCATTGATGCTTCAGCAAAATTGGGACTCATACCATCTTTTTTGATTGCAAATTAATTTAGTAAAGCTGGGATTACTCCTTGTTGGCTAAACTGATACGCAGACCTGCTGAAATTCCTGCTAGGACCAAGGCATCAGCCTATAGTGTTCTCACTGGTAGGGTTCAGGACTCTTCCCTTTGCGGGAGAGTTGGCCAAAACCCAGCACGTGAACCTATTGTGAGGTGATGAATGACAGATGTTTTCAAGTCGGTTCAAAGACATGCCGTAGCCGGCGGTCACCAAAGATGATCGAAGATCTTGATTTGTCGCCTAATTGAGGTTTAGCTAATTCTAATCCCTCTTTTAATTTTTTTTTTCAATCACTTAGGTACTCAAAAACACTCTCCTTCCCATAAACAACACTCCAGTATCCTCCTAATCACTCGCACATTAGAATAAAAGAACTGGAATTGTTCCGTGCCATTTGTTTCAGGGACATTACGATATCTGGTTTAACACGTCGACACACTCGTCCCAAAATGTTAGGTAGGACTGTTATGTGACGATTAGCAGGTGAGCTTGTTAAGGGGATGGCAAAAAAACAGGAAATGATCGACGCATCATTTGTTGCAGTCTTTGTACTCTTCTTCTTAGCGTATCGACGGCAATAAGCTCACAGAAACAGACTTCTAAAAAGAAATTAGGGTTCATGGATGGCTCAGATCTCAGCCAATGGTCCACCTTCCATCTTGCGCTGCATGCCTTGTCAATTGTGCACTCGATGACCTAGCTGTCTACATCTTAGAATCTGAAATCTGGCGTGTGCTGCTTTGGCAGATTTTAAGGATTCTGATTGAGATATATATATTGATATTTTAGAATACAAATAAAATGTAGCAGTTCAATTCAATCAGCCTTTTTTACCAAACTTATACTTAGTTTCTTTATTTTGAATGTCACATTTGTAGTTTGTTTTTTTTGTGCTTCACTCCAGTATAAAGAAACTAGAAACATGCCAACACAATATGGCATGTTTCTAGTTTCTTTATACTTTTGTTTGTTAGTGGCCATATTTAGCAGCCATACGTCATAAAGGGAAGAAGGCAGGAGTTGAAATTGAGTTTATTTAAAAAGAGGATTATAGGGTTTTTAAAAAATTTCTTCTAGCATACTACTCAGTAATTACAGTGCCAGTTACCTAAAATGATCATACGCAGACACAATAAAGATCAATAAATGTGTAATCACCACAAGAAAGTATTTCGTGTTAATACCTATTTCTCCTCTAGCTTATTTTTGATAACACTTTTTAACAAAACAACCAACCCCTTAACAACAGTTTTTAGAATTCGAATTTTGAAACGTTTCTCTCGCCAAAGTTCGGCGGCATTCGGCGACGGTCGTAACTCGCGTGCCCACTGATTCGTTGCGCGTTCGATAAGATAATAATGGCCGAAGTGCCGCCTACCGCGATAGTTCGTTCGTGTTTAAGTACATAATGTTTGTCGCTTCCTTTGTGGATTTGTTGATTCTTATTTCTATGGTTGAGGAAGTTGATGCTGTTTTCCGGTTGTGCATTTTCGAGAAAAACAAATGGTAAATGGTATGTTTTAATTTCCCAAATATGTATGAAGGTTTAGTTAATTAGCTTGGTAAAACGACTAACTTGGTTAAAGAAACCTGAAATGCATCATTTTGAAGACCCTTTAAACCTTCTAGAACTTTGTCACGTGTTAGTAGACATAGTTTTTATTTAGTTTTTATTGCTTTGGTGCAAAAATATGCTACTTTGAGCTGAGAAAAAGATTCAGCAAGTTGACCTTCTATGAGAAAAAACTGCCATTAGTTGTCCTAGTTTATTTTTGTGAGAGTTATCACAAATGCTTCCCTTTCCGCACTGAAAAACACAATTAAATTTCAAAACTACCAATGT
This sequence comes from Noctua comes, assembly GCA_963082995.1. Classification (NCBI taxonomy): domain Eukaryota; kingdom Metazoa; phylum Arthropoda; class Insecta; order Lepidoptera; family Noctuidae; genus Noctua; species Noctua comes. Next base: position 1,861,375 of record OY720269.1, read on the forward strand.
AACCGAAAATTTAAGGGGAAGCGCACCCAAAAACATTTAAAGTGCGTTCACACTCCACCGGCATAAGTCATTAACTCTCTCAGCAGTTATTAGACTGGGAAAGTTCCGGGTTTTGTTCACCAATGATGTTTTTATCTAGTTACAATTTTGTTCGTGATTTGTGGGGGCCGAGACTCTGTTCGAAAAGTTTCCGTTCGGTGTTGATTAACTTTCGGACGATTTAGTACGATTTTTAATTATTATTGGACGGTTAATTTTGGTCGTTGAAAGAGGGAAAGATGTTTGTTATTCTTAGTGTTTGGGACAGGTTTGTTTTAATATGTTAAATTATTTTTATGTTTTACCCTCAATATTTGATAAGGTAACTAAATTTTGGATGCTTTTTTCGGAGTCTGACTGAGAAGAATAGCTTAAATGCAAAAAAAACATATTTGTATCAATTGATATCCCAACACATATTCACAATTAGCTTGTTAGCACACTGATTGTTGAGCAAATGCTTTTTTCTTACTGATCTAACAAACTACTTTTAGTTAGTAGCTGTTGCACCAACTTCATGTCTTCGTTCTTCTTTTTAGCGTGTGCGTGACAATTTAAATTGGGTCAGCCCAAAATTTGACAACGAGTTGATGACGATTTTTGTGATGTTTCACAAATAACCCTTAACCAATTACGTCACACCAAAACAAAACCACAAAACAATCCCTTCAAAATTGATACCCAAACATAATTCTAATATAATACCCTTCATAATGGCGATGCAAACAAAAGGCGCTGCCGTATCAACAATTAGCCGTTACATCGGCCGCCGTTCCGGAACGCGTAATGATCGGAACGGTTCGGCGCACCATTCTAATTCCGATCACCGGACGCAAGCCGGAACGGACCGCGGTAATCACCACCGGGGATTAGGTAGCTTCACTTCTGATTCTAGTTTTTAAATAGGAGGCTGCGAATCACAGAAGGCTTTTGAAAAGTGGAACAATTGGTAAGGTTCTGAAAGACGACCACATACCGGCGCAGCGAAACCTTTGACAAGTTGCACTGATGACCTGATGAAGGCTGCGGTAATCCTCTGGATGCAAGAAGCACAGGACTGGGCGGTGTGGTGACGCTTGCAGGAGGCCTATTTCCAGCAGTGGACGTCTTTCGTCTGATTTGATAATGTAGATAATAATTGTCAAGACCGTAGTGTTAAGGGTGTCTAAGGAAGTTCGTGCCTGGAATGGTTCTGAAATGGCAATGACTTGAAGAGACAATAGGAGGAAAAACTTACGAAAAGATGCGTGAAAAATAAAAAGCGAATAAATAAAGAGTAAAAATCCATCATGAATCCATGATGATTGTGTGTGTATGAAGTCAAATGTTTGAATTGTCACTTCTGAGTGAAAACGCGCAAACTGAAAAAAATAGCCCTATACCAATCTAAGTGTAAGTAAAACATGACTACTATAATTATGTTATTGTATCTTACAAAGACAAACAGTGATTTGGTCAGAAACAACCAAAAACTATGAAAATAATTCGTTGTTCTAGAAATCGAACCAGCATCCTAGCGATGGTAATTACAGGTCGTATCGTATAGAGGTAATATCCGCAGGTTGATCCGAACGAGCGACGCATCGTTCGCTTTGTACCAACACAACCATTGTTTTACTGAAATATTGCTACGGCCAGGGGTACTCAACCTACACGAACACTTAAAGAGTTAATTTTCAAAAAGATTTTCAACGCTTTCTTCATGTTAGGTCGTTTTAACAGATTTTAATGTTCACTGAATACTACGTCATATTTCAGATAAAACGTTTGTGTTACCAGACAGCTGTTCATTAAAGTTGGTAGCTAAATAGCTTCTTAGGTTTTATTATGATTTTTATCATTCTTATTTTGTTTAGTGAAATCTATATCGATTTTATACTTCAAGTATTTGTATCTGAAAGAGAGTATCTAGGAAATCTCTCGGGACTCGAAATCCATTTTACTTGACATAACATCATGCCTATAATCCCTGAATGATAAGGCAGAGGTGTACCCATTAGTGCTCCTACATTTCGCCAGTTATGTTGAAGGCCCATGTAATAGGGGGCGAGCCTATTGATATCAACCGGGCACAAATTTAAACTACGTGGCTGTTACTGAGAAATTCCTGATCAAAAACCCAATAACGCTTTGCCTGACCTGGGAATCGAACCCAGGACTTCATGCTCATCAGTCGCACTTGCAACTACTAGACCAACGAGGCAGTCCAAGTCAAGTCAAGTCGATTAAATCCATTTTGCTTTGCTGAATTCCAATCCAAAGTATATCACTTACCTGCTAATTTTTTGCTGCTAAATCATCTATTTTCAATCCCAAATCAGCATAAACAATTAAAAACAGCAATTTTGCAATCCCGCACTCATCTATGCACCCCTGCTTGTCATTAATTCACCGAATCGAGTATTGTTTCCTGCGGGGCCATCGTCAACGATGCCTCTCTCAATTTGTGCTTTAAAACTGTATCTATCCTTGTCTTTCACGAGACACCAGAAAGAGACGGCACTCGTCAATTGGTAACCCGTCACCGTAGCGATTCGGTGGTTTCTGCCGGCCGGTTCGCCTGTTCGGTGACAACTGAAAAAAGCTTTCAGCAATGTATTACACCTTTTTGTATACGGTTCATGATGGGGTATTGTTTTTTTTACAGGGTTTATTGGTTTTAGTCCTTTTGTATACAGTTATGAAAAGGAAAGAGAGTCATTGTTCGCGTCATGTTCTTCAATGGTTACTAGTTTAAATTAGGCATCTCTGAATTATCTATACATACACACAAACATAAACTAACGCATTTTTCCCATGGGGGTAGTAATTGCACTGCACTGCTGCTACAATCCTTACATACTTCGTTCTTCTCGTCCACTTTCATTATCTTGAATCATCTACTTATTAAAAATCCTTGATTCACTGACAGACAACGCAATTTTCTTATAGTTATAACGAAAGTTAGCACTAAGGAAGGTTGTTGAAAATTAATTTCGTAAAGTTAATAAATAGGGAATGAAAAATGTAAAGGGTCATCGTTGTTGCCGACTAGAAATGGCATTTAGGACACACGGCTCATCAATCACACAGACCGCTCTGCACATTGTTACTTACATAACAAGATTGTTTTAGCGGTGGGTAAAAGAAACTTTGCAGACTTATCTTCTCGTACTATAAAAAGGTACCATAAAAGTCGTACCTTAACAAAACACATTTAAAATCAAGTCGAACAAAGACTCCCTCTAGCATATCGGCGTTTTATTTCGAACCAGCAATATTTGCATGGCGGCTGTCAATATTTTACGTCGCTATCGTGACGGCCCGCTGGTTTTATAGCCACACAATACTTGAATGTATTTGTTTTTACTCTAGCTTTTACATACTATGTTGTGTATGGATTTTAGGTTACCTACATACAATAACGCTGTGTTGGTAGGTAGTTCATGAAAATAAACAAGCCCCGTGTTGCTCACTATGTTAAATCCGGATCGAAGGACCAAAGTTCAAGAGTTAAATAAGGCTGAAAATCGTAACTTTTATCAAAGCTAAAGCTGTTAAATTAGGTTCGTGCATGTGTATGTACGTAACTGTATTTTTTTCAACACGGCAAAAAGCTGCAATGTTGTTGCTTACAACTTCCCAAAGCGTATTATAACAGTTCGAGTTAAAGGCAAAACAGTTCATTGTTTAACAAAATGAACGGACTCCAAGTAATTGATTGGTCAAGCTTTTTAAAATAGAAACATGAAAAGTGCCCTAAAAGAAAGGAACAAACAACATAATTGCGCAAAACACTCTGTCTCTACAAAAGTTTTCTTCCTTACTAAGAGTAATGTGTAAAAAACTGTGCAATTATTTCCCTTAGGCGATATATTTGCGATCGCGGGTCTTCTATCAAACACACAATCAACTTGAGCACATTCTCACTAATCTATAAATCATGGATCAGACGACTTCGCGAACGTTTGACAACTAGTAATCATATTTTTATTTAAGGTTCCGTTATTTGGATGCAATTGATTCAAGATAGAGAATCTACAGTTGTTCTTTCACCCTCGAAAAATTGGGTTTCCATATTTTTCAATGCTCGGTTTTTCATAAACATTGAAACGCAAATAGTGATTTTTTTAAATGCAAAGTGTTTGTGAAAACTGTCATTGAAATTTTATTACTTAATGTGCAATTAATTAGTGTTATTTATTAGTTTCAAAATGATAATAAGGCACGTCGGCCACGGAGTTGGGGTTTGTGCCCGGATAATAGGCTCGCCCCATATTACATGGAACCTAAAAATAGCTGGCGAATTGTTGGTTATTGGGTACACCTCTGCCTAACCTTTCAGGGATTACAAGTGTTGTTATTTTATGATTATGTAATAAAAAACATCAACTATAAAAAGTTTTGATTTTTTTTTTGCTCATTTTCTTAAGAAATCACGCATCGCCTTAAGCACATATAAGCACACCACGTCACTCCATACATCAAGCTAATGTGATATCCGATTTACGATCCGAAATCGAATCTTAATGGATCACACTAGATTCAATTTTATGGGAGCGTCGAATTTGTAGCTCATTCATACTGGGGACTTTTTAGAAGATTGTTCGGTTTAAAGTGCCACTTTGTTTTCAAATAAATTAAGTTTGCTTTTCAGTAAATAGTTATTAGAGAAGTGACGCTGATTTTTTTGTTTCTTATTTGTGTCCCCGATAACAATTGCCATCGCTACATCGGTAAAATTACAACTTGTATTGCAAACAAAAGCGGCAATACAATTTGTATGTGTCTTGGTAAGGTCCTGGGTTCGATTCTAGGGTCAGGCAAAGTGTTATTGGGTTTTTTCCATCAGAATTTCTCAGTAGCAGCCACGGGGCTTAGATTTGTGCCCGGTTGATAGGAATAGACTCCCCCCAATTACAAGGGACTTAAACATAACTGGCGCAATGTGGGTGTACTATTAGGTACACCTCTACTTAACCCTTCGGAGATTACAGGAGTGATGTTATGTTATTGTAAACTTTCGTTGCCTATTTAAACCCTGTTGGTGTTGAAGCTGAATTTTCAAAAATCTTTAATGAGTGCCTAACTGGGCACGAAGAGTTCCATAAATCGTGCAATGTTTGGTGCTTCTAGACCAAGTGGTGGCTCTCCGTTTAAAGTAGTCGCCTCTTACTCTTTTTATTTGCAATTACTAGATGAAATCTTGTATAAACAGCATATAGCAGCATATATTTTCTTATTATAACAGAAGATATTGACGTCACGTCAATGTACACTGTCTAATGCCAGAAACAAATTAAGCCAATCCTCGGGCTATGGAGGTTACCTTGGTGCGCCTCTCTGAAATAGTCAATCCAGAATACGATGGTGAGGTCAGCACGCGGAAATAAAACTGCCGATTTTGTATCTCATAATCTGTCTCGTTTCTTTTGGTAAATAGGTACCTTAACAGTGATTTCTTTACGTTTCCATTTTGTGAAGTTACACTCTGAATATCATGGAACCTCACACATATTCGTACTTATTAACCATACCCTTCCATAAGAGTTATAGTTACCTAAGTACGGTACAGCAAGACAAAATATAATGTATTCAGTGAATATTGTCGCGGGAGCCCGCTTATTACTTTCGACTCACTTTCAGATGGGTTCCACCTATGACCTTACTTCTGTAGTATCTACCTGTAAAGGTTTTAACCAAATGTTTTTCTACCAGCTCAGTAACTATGTAGAAGCATCGTAGCTATTCTATGTTGAGAACTCAACTCTAATCACGGTGTCTTTATAGATCCTGTTAAGTTGTACTGTGTAATAAGACGAAGTTGAAGCAAATTTACTGTTAAGCGCAATTCTGCATTTCTTTATTTTTTCGAATGGGGGAAGCATTAGTTCTATGTCTATTATCTGATGTTGATGTGACACAAGGAAATTTAAGGTTCTTGTAGATACCATCATCATCATCATCATCATTTCAGCCGAAAGACGTCCACTGCTGGACATAGGCCTCCCCCAAGTGTCGCCACATTGACCGGTCCCGTGCGTCTCGCATCCAGCTTGTAGATACCATTTCATTCATATTTCTTCATAAATTATTATACACACGGCGGCACGTCAAGCTGTACATAACCAGTATAACCTGACTTCGCCTTGTATGAGCTTCCCGTACGATGAGAGATCAGCTTAATTTGGTTTTGCATAGCTTGATTAGCCGCCGTGCGTACTGCAAGTATAAAGGTCTCATAAGGTAGCAAAATATAATATTTGGGCTAAGTTCCAAAGCACAGACAAATAATCTAGTAAAGATATAGGCTTGGTGGTCCAATTTTATAGAAAAAAATCTATTAAACTGTCTTCTATTTTAGATTCTACATCAAACGGAGTACCAAACGAAGCCCACCAGCAACAGCTCTGCGCGGCGGCATATATCCATATTAATTTAAACCATATTTCACTGTATTTAATTCATATGCTAAATAGATGCGGTGTTTTGTCAACCGTTCGCTATTTCGCTACGAACTTTATTGTTTTGCTGTTTGGGGGCCATTATTTATAAATTGCCAGCAAATGTAGGGTTATTGTGCGCTAATTTTGTAATGATGCAGGTTAATTTCATGCGTGCTGCATGAATAAACATGCATTTTGTATTTCCATATTCTAATCTGGGTGCAGTACCTACTAATTTTATACCGGGTAAATTCGGGAAATCTGCTTATGGGAAGAGCAACATACAGTTGGTCAAACCAATAGGAACAAACCAAACTACAGAAATTGATTTGATTTTTAACCGACTTCTAAAAAAGGTGGAGGTTATACATTCGGCCTTCACCTTTTTATTAATGTATTTACAGTTTCCACGTGATTACTGGTCATTATTTTCTATTTGGCAGAGGAAGGTCCCATATTATGAATTTTATTAACTTTTCTTGGGTAGTGTATGAGTTATCTTCTCTAGTATGGACGTATTTTTTCTTTCTTGATGATTTCCCAATACCTTCTAGTTATAACGTAAAATTAATACTAGCCGAGAATTTGTGTGCTGCAACACAACTAAAAAGAATAAAATTAAAAACAGTAGGCAGATAGTAGATTTTTGATTGAACTTGAAGCTAAATTAAATCTATTCATACACCCTTTACTATTCCAGATTTCCAAGAGGACTATAATATGTCTAAATTTATAAGTGATAGCTTCATTAACTATTAATAACTATTAAAAATCAAAATCTTATCACGAGCAATATTTTTTTTCTCGAAAAACCTTAATCATTAAGCGTTTTCTCATAATTTTTTGTGAATTCTTCAGTTGTTTGAGGTGAATTGTTTATTCCAACCATAACCATTTCGCTTCAAAACTATTATTTTGAGATATTCTGGGCTCCATATTCCAAGATATGCTCCCAACAAAATGTAAATAAGGCGTTATAAATCAGGTTTATTTTGAACCGTATCCGTTCCGAGCCAACCATCTGCTAATTCAGTGAAAACAGTCGCTGCTTTATATTGTAATTTATTTGTATTATATTCTATTAAATATCTTGCGAAATACTATTACATTACATGTTTTGAGTTATTATAGAACGCCCAGAACTCTTATTTTCTCACTACCACATGAAAGACGCACGCGTCGCCCGTCATGGAACTTAGTGTAATTTTTGTTTCAAAATGTGGGTAGTCTTTAAAACACAAAATTGTACTTATTAGATATCGGATATTAAATACCTACCGTCTCAAAATAATAGTGCATAAAAAAATCGCTCTGTTTTCAAAGAAAGAAAGACATACAACAAACTAAATTGGTCCTGAACGAGACCAAAAATCCCCTTAACTCAGCAAGGCGTTGAAAACCCTGTACAATGTATAGTGTAGTAGTCATAGGTACTTAAAATATACGAATATTAGGTAGTAGGTTCTAACATTCTTCCTGATTTTTTTAACATGAACTAATTTTCGATCAGATCAGCGTTGATTGTGACTTTTGAAGCCTATGTGTCTGGTATAGTTTCTGTTTCTCGAAACATAAACCCAGCACACACTGTAAATAAATAGTTTCTGAACAAAAAGCCTGAATAAAGGGCCGTGTACAATGAAGTACAACGGAAGGTCCCAAATATTTAGCTCTATTGTTAGTGGTACGTCACGACGGATAGGGAAGTGCGTTAGTTCCTCTTATTTACGATACGCCTTTGTCTTGTGGGCTATGGGAAAGGTACAGGGATAGTTAAGGTGACAGTAGGTAAGATGGGTGTTTCTGGGTGAAAGGTTTGGGTGAAAAATTTGTTTATTGCCATGGTGGGACCGGTAGTGATAGTTCCTGCCTTGCCCTGTTTCCTCATGAAGAATATTTTAATGAATTAGAGAATAAACTAAAACAAGCACAAGATAAAAGTTAACATCATCATTCCTCGCCTTTTCCCAACAATGTTGGGGTCGGGGGGCCTTTACATGGAGCGACTGCTTATCTGACCTCCACATACCAGTTAGCACTGGGTAATACGATACCCGTTGGTAAGACTGATTGTCAGATTTTCAGACCACTGACTACCTGTAACGACTGTCAAAGATCTACTAAGGACAGCCGGGTCCAACGGCTTAACGTGCTTTCCGAACCACGAAGGAACCCCGGTATGTAATGGGCCGTACCGGCAAGTAACAATAAAAAAATAACAGGTTGTCTTATTCAGGATTCGATGTCATGGCATCGGAATCTTCTTTGCTGCAAGAAAAGTCGTCGAAAAAGTATTGGTGAAAGGAAACCAGCAACAGAATCTTCGGTTCGCTTTCCGAAACAAACTCGCTTCAAAAAGCAATGGTGAATTTATTGCTACTTGAGAAGATCGAGCAAGGATGAAAAAACATTCCAGCCAGCAAGCTTGGTAGCACAACGGATTGTCTAGGTACTATTTTAAGCTCACACACCTTCCTTCGTTCACACACATTTTATATTATTTACAATGTAAACAGCCACCATCTTCTTAGCGTCCCAAGCTGCCCATACACTACAACATTACCCTAACAATTCCATGTCGCTAGAATCTTGGGTCCGGCGAGCGTGTCCAATGTTTTCCGTCTGTTGTTGCGTTGTTGCCCACCCTATGTCTGCGTAGGAAGTATTCATTGCCATTGTTCCTCTTAGTTATGATCGCCTGGTAGAATAATTAGAGAATATTTTAAATTGTAAATGGTCTGGAGACTATGAAAGTCGAAAATCTTTGAAAGAATTTTCGATTTGCGTCTGGCGTAGATTTTGTTAAAGGGAGAATAAGTATCTGTTAAATACTAAATACTGTTTTTGCATGGTTTATAACTAAACTTAAACTGTCACTTACTGACATCTGCCGTGATTATCCATTCGTTGTCATCCCGTGATCATGGCGCTTGTAACAGCGTCGAAATTTCGGGAGCACAGAATAATGGATAATCGCGGAAGATATCCCGTAAGTGACAGAACAAGTTTTTATCTGTTATTATTGAGGCTACAGGGAGCTGACATTCCTTCCGGATTCTGAATTACAAGGCAGTAATGTTGTACTGTCACAGTATAATTTGTTGGAATCGAAACGGACCTAAAGTCGAAATTGGGAGAACATTAGTGATGCCAGCGATTTCAATGGGAGAGATTCAAGTAACTTTCTTCCATGCGATGAATTAGCAACAGGAACAGGGAAAAGCAATAAAATTCTTCATAAAATATCCCGTTTTCCTCACACAATAATCACCACAAAATAACCAATGAAGAGACACATTCATCCAAACAATCACTAAACGCCAACACTTAATTCAATAACGGAGATCCCTATCAAGCACGCCCGGTTATCTCTTCACCCCACGCACCAATTTACATACAAATACATACAAATCGGGTACGGAATCATAATCGGTTCCGGGTCACGTGGCCTCCGTGGTGAATCGGTTAAAGAGACCATTCGTTCACGGTTAATAAAGTCACAATCTTCTCACAATACAAAACAGGCTGCCTGCCGCCTTTCCCTTGCCTCGAAAAGTATTCGCGAGGGTAGAACAGATTCGAAATTAGAATTTGATTATCGAAGTGTGCCGACTATTTATCATTTGTAATGACGCGTTCGCATCGTGAGGACGTGCTCGCTAATATTGTAATCTTGTAAATGCGTTCAGCAAAATACATATTTATTATTTTTCGTATTCTGTGTAGCTATTTGAGCGGAAAATATTGCTTTTGCATTGATTATGCATGACGGTCTAATGTTTTGAACGATTCGTGTAGATGTTTAGTCATTTATATCCATATGTTGGTAGTTTTTGGTTTTATTTGCTGAGTTTGACCGACGATCGAGAGGTCGGGAGTTCAAGCATTGAAGTATTGCTCTGAACCAGTTCACAACACAACTAAACAACTTGCTTACCTGGAGAATTATTTCGGCGGTATTCTAAGTTTGTAAAAATTGCCATGACAATATTTAGGTAACATTATTTTAATCAATAGATTTTGTGTTATAGTTTCACATCATAATAAGTAATTACTTATAGCATCAACAAAAATGGTAAGGTATCAAATATTGTTGGTCCCTCGAGCCGGATCCAGATACAATACCTATAAATCTGGTCGAGTCATCATCAAAAAACATAAAACAACGTCTCTTCAAACAGAAGATTCTATAATAACCCGCAGTCCATTCGAACTCGTGAACAGTTCGGGTCATAAGGACCGAGTCGGTTCTAAGCTGCATATCTTAGAGCCAAGGCACCGCGTATTCAAATGTAGCTGTGTGTTACGCGACCCATCCGTCTTACTGCTGGCGTCTGCTAACACCGTGTGTTACACAGGGTGCTTGCAGAAGTGACGGTGCTAATTTTACAAAATAATTTGTGATATAAATTCGGAGACCCAAATATTGGAATAAGCCTTTGCAAGGTTAAATACCTTCCTATATGGGGAAAAAAAAATCTTGATCATCCTCATCTAGCCTAGACTTTTATGAACTGTGTTATGGCCGGCTTTCATGGAAGGACTGCCTATTTGACCTCCACAACCCAGTTACTGAGTGACACGATACCTCTTGGTAAGACTCGTACCATGCGATCTTATGATGGCCTTTCATGAGTCGTATCCACAAGGCCTTCGCCACTGAATTCGATTGATACTATTAGCACACTGCACTTAATACTATTAGCACAATAAATATTAGAAATTTTCCTATCAAACGAATCAATTTTACTATTGCCGCTCTGTTAGCAATTGTCTGTAAGATGATTATTTTAAATTTTATGGGCATCATTTCCTGTCCCTTAATCTGACAATGTTAGCTGTAATATGCAATTGCTGTATTTTAGAACAATATTAATAATTCTAAATACACGTTTAGCTCTAAAAACAACACGCCGTACAGTCCTGTAAAGGGGCGCCGATGTCTGTCCCCAGTATGAATATTTTCTATTGAATTACTCACGCTTCGGCAGACCACCAAAAATATTGTCCTGTTCGCACTTACACGGACACCGAGAAGTTTCCACATCACGACACACAGATGTACTTGCTACTGCATGTTTGTTTCAAGTTTTTGAATTTCAGTTATGCGGTCGTTGGTCGAAATAAAAGTGGAGTTATAGATTCCGTTCTTGTGACACGTCGAAGTTTGGCGCGGACAATATTATATTTAGTGAATCGAGAAAGAGTGGCGTGGCTGGTGTAACACGATTCCTGGAGCTAGCATTCTGTTTTAATAAGCTAGAGTCAACGACAGCATTACATGTCTTGTCGAATTACTTGGGTCTAGTATGTGTGTCAGTGTTGTTTCGAATGCCCTCTAAAGTGCAGAAGTAGGGACCGTTTAGACAATCCAGCAACTCTCATATTTGGTTGCGTGCAGAATCTTTCCAGCCTAAATAAACCAAAACTTACAATCCACCAATTCAATCCAACAAAATGATTAGTGCACGACACTTAACTTCCGTAATACATTTCTCCATACCCTACAATCACCGAAATCTGGTCCTAATTTCCCATAGCGATTCGCCACGGCCGTCCCGCCAACGAACCGGACTAACCTACATTGGTGCCAAACGTCGTCGTCCAACACATGGGAATCGCAGTGTTCGCAAGGAATTTGTCATGGCTACTTTGTTCCGCCGCAATACTGTAGAAGGGATGTGACTTTTGTTATGGAGTCACTGGGTGGACTGATGTGATGATGAATTTGATTATTGATTATATATGTCATGTTTTAAATCGGGTGGATATGGGAATGGGTGAAGGTTGGTCTGTTGTTTGTATGTCATCCAATTTTGGGAACCATTGAACATTTTCTCAGTTTGTTTTTCATTTGCATAAGTCGTTGGTCTTCTCATGGTTCATTTTACAGTTTCCTGCTGGACAGACAAAGTTGTTGACCAACCTTCAGTTATAGGAGAAGTACCAGAAAAAAACAGAGGTTATAGACCAAATAACAGCAGCTGTAAGAAAAGGTAAAACTGCATATATCTATGGAACTCTTGTTAACTAATATAGGATATGCTCACGGCTGTAAGTACCTAATGGCTGATTGTAGACTTTTCATATTTATTCTGGTTGGTTTTAGTGAAAGTGAGGAGTAGATTATGTGTTTACTAAATAAACTTGATTCAGAAATAACACATAAGAAATTGAATTGAATTGAAAATTGAAAAAAGAACGTCGTGATCGCTTTCTCCGTTATCTACTTCTGCGTGTGATTAATGATACTCTTTAAGTCTTCACTGCTACTCACCCCAAACTAGAAATAAAATCATAAAGATAACCAAATAGAACATTATTTTAAATCAAATCAGCCAAAACAGGGGTACAATGACGTCTATATCTGTCGCCCCAAGCATAAATTCGCTATGCTTCACCCTGTTAGCGAGTCTAATACTAGCAGGGAAGCTATGCATCAGATATGTTTCATATCGAAGGGAGTATGGAAGTAATTGTTATAATTGTGGAAGCTATAAAGAAAATTGGATTTTGTATTAACTAGTGGTTTGATTATTCCCATGAGTCTAATTTTGGTTGGAATATTATTAGCTAGATGTGAAATAAAAAAAATTGAAGTATCAAGTTTTGTAAAACACTCAGTTACGATTTAAAAATGATTTTACAATGAACAGACTTTTCCTTTGTGGTGAGTTATGAATTGACTGTTTCTAATCACGAAGCAACTATATGACTCTGCATTTGAAGTTTCTCTCACTGTGTGACTAATAAAGTGAATTTCAATGAAACAATGTTTCAAGACATTTAAGAGAAGGATAATAAAAGAAAATCAATTTAGACTTTAAAACTCTGTAATTAATGATCTGCTACTATAACTAATATTTACAAAATAAATACTTAACAACTAATATTGCACAATATAATATTAGGTGATAACAACAATTAACATTATCGAAACAATGGAACAGACGCGAGCTTGACACAATCCTCTATTTATAGTCATACTAATTTAAATACATTATTTTCGCCGAAACACGAAAAATAATTAATACTAAGCCTTCGGCAGAAGAAGGAATTTCATCCCGAAATTGAACACTAACTTTATAATACATTCAATTTTATATTAGACTCACTTCTCGTTGCGCAGTTTTCAAAGACATTAATTTATATTAACAGTTTTCGACTCATGTGTTTCGGCACTTAGTATGGACTACTGTTTTATTTATGAAGGAGAGAACTACCGTTGTGTGAATAAAATTGTTTGCTCTTCTTGTGCCCAGCTGGCACCTCGTCTAAATCACCTTCTTTGTCCTGATGAGCTGTCATGTGTCTAGTCAGGTGGTGTCTTTCGCGGAAACTCTCGTTGCAAACAGGACATTTCAGTTTCTCTTCCCGTTTTCTCCTATGCGGATCTATCGCCGACTCGCTCTTGTGATGGGTACGCATGTGATACACCAGATCTGAAGTCATCCGAAAGCTGATGCTGCACTTCGCACAAACATTTTGCGACGGCAGAGAAAATGCGGCCAAAGTTGGAGGCAAAAGTGTGCTCAGGATGGCCGCAGCAGGATTAGCTATCAAAGGATTCTCCCTCGGTGGCACAGGAAACTTCATAAAATCTGGATTCGGTGACTGGAAGTTTTGAACTCCAAAGGGGTATGAAGACCCGGCTTGAAGATACGGTATGTCCGGCCTAAATGGCAGAAAGTTTAATTTATTTGGTGACATTTGCGGTATTTTTGAATCGTGTTTTTCTTGGTAGTCCATATTGTTTTTATTAAATCCTGGAGATCTTTGATTCATCGCCGAGTCTGGATAGTTTGGTGAAGATGGCGGCGGATTCTGTCCTTTGAAGAAATGGCTGCCATTTATCATATGAGCTGGTGTTAGAAGATTGTTGAAGGCTGGGGTCTTATTGAAAGAACTGGACGGTGGGCTGGCAGCAGATAGCGGAGGACTGACGGAGTTCTGGTACAGCAGATTGTCAGGACTAACTGAAGGGTTAGGTGATCTCATTGAGTAGTTTGAAACTTTTGTAAACGCACTTTTTGGAGACATATCGGTCTTATCTGAATACCTTTCGTACCTCGCCCTTGACTGCATACTAATCAAAGTTGGATCATCAAATATTTTGTTTTTATATTCAGGCAAAAACTTCGGTTGACGCGCCGCACTTTCATTGGAATTCGGCCGACTCCGTGAGCGATCCGAATTATCTGAGTCACTACAATACATAGACTTGCTAGGGTACTCATCTGTTCCGACGTCAATGTTGATATCAGATCCGAAGCTCGGCGATATGTTGTTGTTTGCGCCGATTCGGTCGTCATCGTGGTCCTTTAAGTCCATCGTGTTATCACTGGAGTAATCACTGTGCTTATAAATTTCAGGCATTCTCTTAGGCACCTGCTCCCACTCTTCGTTGTGGAAAAGTTGCTTTGAGACTCTTAATTGCCTTTCTGGAGGTTTTGGTCGTACCTTTTCATCCGGCATCATCAGAAACGCCACATCAAATGATCTCTTCGAAGCTTTTCCGGTGTTCAAAACAGTTGACTGCATCTCAGGTTTTATTTGTGAAGTTCTAGCACTTTCAATGTTCAAATTAGTTTCTTTAGAATCAGGAGACGTCTCTTTATAATTTTGATAGCTATTTTGAACGTCCATTGTCATCGTTTACTCATTTAATAAACCGCACACGAACTCGAAACTTTTTGCACTTATATCGCGGCGATACAGAGAAGACGCGTGCGTACTACCCGACGGCCACAATACGAATGCGAGTAACATAAGGGTGAAAAATATATAAGTGGGGTTTTGAACTACCCTTAACAGAGCGTTTGAAGTTGTGAAGGCGTGGCGAGACGGACCAATAAGCGCCAACCGGGAGGCGTGAAAGGTATCGACCGACCAATGAGAGAGTTTTACGACGATAGAGAGCAGGAGAGCTCAATCACCAGGTCAAGATAATAATAACTGCTGTGAATTGAGAGCGCATTGAGTTGTGGTAGGGTCAGCTTGACAATAGCGCCGCGATATTGAAAACTGTGGTTTATTTCACTATTCACTGTGTACGGTCAGCAAAATTATTGCCTTTATCATCTTACGATGGGTTTTGAAAACTTTGATATTTGTTTCGTAGATAACAAATTTCATAGGTAACAAATGATCGGCATTTTGAGATAAAAAATCGTATTTTGATTTATGCAAATATGTGTGAGAAATAAATATATGTTATGAGTTTATTTTTAACATCTATGGAACATAGAATTCTCATAATAATACCACTAACAAACAAATAATAGGTAAACTAAGTTCATCAATAAAAAAAGTTTTCCCAAACATTATCTTCTATTTATCTCGCCCAAACATGGCACTAGAGAAACTGAAACGATTATGATTGCAATAAATATGTTTTATATGTCGCATAAAAAATGATACTTCATATAGTCGGCCTAACCCCCGACTGTATAGATGAGATTGCGAATAATGCTATTAACACAGACGCTTCTCTTCAAATTGATATCATACTCCAAGATGCTGCAGACGAAATTGAGCCCAAACAAGAAAGCAATAAAACCACAAATTCCATGACTGTGATCGAAGCTAATACCGTAAAAATTGCCAAAGTAAAATCGGTCGTAAAAATAAGAAGACAGGGCATAAATTCCATTGCTGGGAAATATATAGGAAACTTAAAAGAAGACCCAAATGAGTTCTGTTCGGTAGTGGGTAACGATAATAAGATGGGCGCAGACGTTAAAGGAAAACCATTTGTCAGATTTTAGCCATTTTTTTGGCCATTCGTTGGCTCTCAATGAAAATCTGTTCCATTTATTTTCTCGGCGCGTTAATGAGAAAATTTAAAGAAATATTGTAAGGATTAGTTGAGATCTGGCGTTGAATATGGTTTTACTCACTGTTGAACTTATATTGTGCCGGTTTTTATAGATGTTGTTGGAATTA
This sequence comes from Noctua comes, assembly GCA_963082995.1. Taxonomy (NCBI): domain Eukaryota; kingdom Metazoa; phylum Arthropoda; class Insecta; order Lepidoptera; family Noctuidae; genus Noctua; species Noctua comes. The sequence continues at coordinate 1,877,784 of OY720269.1, forward strand.
GTGTAGTGTTTCTGTCTTTTTGACAATAAAGGCTGTTTTTTTAACTTACACATTTAACCCTTAATCTGGCAAGGGGAAAAATTATTGAGATATTGATTTCTGTATATATTTTTTGTATCGTTAGATGTTCCTAAATCCAGGAAAATAATTAAAAAAATCTAGTATATCTAGATTTTTAGAAATTGCATGTCCAGTATACTGGACATTGCCAAGTTCGCCAGAAAGTAAAGGAAAAAGTCGATGTACAGTATAATGGACATTGCCGAATTAAGGGTTGAGTTATTTTATTTTTATGAGATCTTTTTTATGCAAATATGGAGTTTAATGTATAATACGTGATGAGTCTTGGCTTACAAAGCCAGCCTAGATTCAGCCAGAAGCACAAAAACGTCCTGGGGCCTCAACTTCACGGAGCGATCTCTTTGTCCCGACGATTTTTTCTTGTTGGGAATGTTGGAAGGCAAGAGGCTGGTCAAGAGCTCGCGTTCCAGGATGACGTGGACTTGTCATGTAGATGTTCTGTTGATCTCTGACGAATCCATGGACGAAATTTGAGAGAAGTGGGGGGAGGATCGGATACAGGCCTAACACTATCTCAGAACCTCTCTTAGCAAGTTCATCAGCCGCGTAACTAGGGATTCACTGGAGGGTGATCCGGTTTGATACCAAGATACAGTCGAGGAAAAGGTTTAAGGATTAGCTTGTTGTAAATTTCTTTGGTATCTAGAGCTTTGGGCATGGTTATGCTCTCAGATAGGATTTGAATGCTTTGGTCCTAGTGCCGCATTCTTAATGGCCTAACGGCTGTTGCAGTTACTGTCAGGGCGACGCTTTTGCATTGGAAGAACAAAATCTGTATGCCTCAAAGATACTGTTGAGGTCAAGAGAGTGTACGTCAGCCCTTAAATTGCGTTTGTGTTTGAACCGTCTGAGTAGGTACGTTCTCCGTTGACTCTTGACTGATTCCTTTCATCCTCCTTAGTTTTTATGTGGTAGTTTTGATTGTAAATAAATTGTTTCGGTATCCGATCACACCAAGCAGCAATGGGTGGTTGAAACTCTATCGGCTGGTTCAGGATGCTGGCATATTTTTGGCCCCATAGGTCTAGATGCATAAAGCCTGATAGCAGCTAACGCTGCTTTCTGCTGTGAGTATGGCCAAAAAGTGTTACTCAAAGTCAATCCATTGCTGCAGTTGGCGTGGTAGTTATGTAGCCATTAATTCCAAAGTAAAGCGGTTTTTTGGAATCGATGAAGTTGATAACAATGGTTACAAGTTCCACCACTCGTCCGCTCGAGCTCATTTATGATTAATTTTGAGGCGTGTAAAGTTTTTTTGGAAAACCTGTCAATAATATTATTGTTAGGTATCAAGAAATGAATAGAAACATACATAATGCGGACATTTTTTCATAATATCATATCAATTATTGTTCTCCATGTCGTTGGCAATGTCCAGTATACTGGACATCGCTAAACCATGCTAAGTTATTACGAACCTGGCAATGGGAAGTATACTGGACACGCTACTTTTACATAGAATAACGTAAAATCTATGAGTTGTATAATGATTGTAGTCTATGTGTACGTAATTGTATATATTCTAGATATATATATATAGTGAAAAAATAATTTTCTATTTTAGAACAAAAAAAACAGATAAATCGAGACTTACCGAGCGCGGTCACGGCGCCCTCATCCTTCCTGACATTGCGGCAACGACTGACTGGCCGAGAGCACGTGCTCATTGACAGTTATTTTTTATTTATATCTTTAAGGATAAAACCAAACTATTCGATTTAAAAAAACTCTTACATTGTTAAAAAAAAACGCTACAGATTTTTTCAAAGTCGATGTCCAGTATACTTCCCAATGTCGAATTAAGGGTTAAGAATCTACGATATTAATATCTTCAGCAGTACAAACTCAAGCATGATGAACAGGTTTTCTATATTGTAAAAGTAATTAAGTGTTAACTTAATAACTTTTAAAATGTTGATATCTGTAAAGATATCAACATTTTTATGATTAATTACGGCATTCTATCACAAAAGTCTTTACAATAAAGCTTTTTTATTCACCCATTGTACACAGATTGTATAAAAATGATAAGAAGCAAGTAAAAAATGTGTTTGCGATGGACGGAGAGAGAATCAGCCAGGCTTGCTAGTCATTTGTCTTCGCCGCCACAATAAAAGTGATTCGTAAGCTAAAAACGAGTATCTTTTTTTGGAAAATAATATGTTTTTTCCTTAATATACTTTTGATGCTACAGAGGTTTATACAGCTGTAAAATATATTCAGTGTTTTATTGAATAGGATATTTTGGAAGGTGTAGATGCAGACTATATTCACAAGATGTGAAGTGAGCTGGTTGCTCAAGTGCTCTTTATCATTAACACTATGTTGTAAGTTTAACATAGATCATATTTTCATACGTCTATAAAGCAACACTATATCAATTTGAACATAAAGTCACAGTTTACATATTTAACTGGTGGCCGACGTAAACAGAATGATGTTAGAGGCAGCAAAAAGTAAAATAGACTGAGTCTTATTCCTGATCTAAGAAAACTTTTAATTTACTTACGATCAGGCCATCGCGAATGTCTTTCACGCAGTTTAAATACCGATTTTCAAATGCACATCACAACATCGGCCTTCTTTCTTAGTAGAAATAACGATTTGTCGGTATAAGACCTCGACGGACGGACGTTCTCGACCAATCTTCCGGAGGACATTTGTCGGTGTTTACTCCTAATAAGATGTCAATGACGAGTCAGCCTGTTACAGAGATTGATGGAACATTTGCTCCGGGGAAAACGACTTGTACTGATTGTCAGTGATTGTGAGAAGATGCAAGCTTCCATGCTGATCTCGGGTAAGAAGGGGCATTCTATGAAGCTGTGTCTTTAGATAAGGATGTTTAAAATTTAATCAGAATCAAGTTATGGATAACTGATATGGATAATTTCCTTTGAAGAAAAATAAAGTTATTGACTTAAAAAAAATATCTTATTGCTGAAGCGAGAGAAGATGATTTCCCGTATCAATTCCTATGAAGCCAGGTGAGTCGCTGCAGGTACAAAATATGAGGGTATTCCGATAAAACAAAGTATGACTGTGCCTCATCACAAACGATTGTCCAGGCCTTCATTTGTAAACCCTTACAAACTAAACGATGCTGTAAATCAACGTAACGACAAACATCAATAAATTGAGCTTAAATCGTTTATCAATAGAGGTACCTCCAAATTCCTTGATAAGTAATTGTTGGCACACGCCACGGATATACTCGCACGTGTCATGTGAGGGTAAGCAGTGGCGCAGGATTTGTGGACGTATCATTTTTGAACCAACGTAATCCTATTTTATGATAAATAACAGATTAGAATATTATTCATTTGGAATATTGAATAAATGAGTGTTAGAGTCGAAAGGGTGATACGAAATATTAAAAATGTTTTAGTTATGACTTTGACTATTACAGTACGTTTGGGTTTAAGATCTTTACTCGATAAATATAATGCTGACCCTTGAAAGCAGCAGGTCATTGTGACGAAGATACTAAAAACAAGTAGGTTCTAATGCTATGCAGTGAAAAACTAGCAAACCTAAATGATTTCTTTTACTTAAATATGTAGAGCAGCCACACTAAAACTATACTTCAAGTCAAGAAGAACAACCCAATGAAATGCTAATATTTGGGTAAAATACTTGCAAATAATCTTAAAATAATGGAACCGCCTAACCCGTTAAGGAAAATCTTCACAAAATGAATTCCGCGTCGTGACGGATGATGCCGGAGCAAAGTTCACATGTGCAAGTTTGATTGCGATCGGTCCTGAGACAAGTCCCGACAGATTAGCTGCTACTGCTAATGTTGTTCGGATTGGACGATCGGTCTGTGACGCGTCCCTTAGGAGCGAAGTCGATTGTGTACAAGACAATGATGAAGTGAGTGTGAATGTGGAAGTATTGGCTGAGGATGGGATTGTTTTTGTTGGATTTCATTTGGTTTCTTTTGAGGAGTGAGAAAATAAGGAGCAAAAGTAAGATAACCAACTGATTTTTCTGAAATTGAAAGCAATTTTTTCAAAAAAAAAAATTACAAGTACCTTTGAATAATCAAGGATTCCTTGAAAAGTTGAAGCTAATTTTAATTGCTCTTGGATCTGAAATCAGTCTATAATTAGTTACATTTCTTTTTGAAAGTTAAAGAAGAAAGGAGATCAACTCCAAAATATCACAGTAAGAATAATAATGTTACATATTCAATTACAAATGAGTAAAAATATCACGAAAATTTTAAATTACTATGCAACTCGTTGCGTAATATTTTTGTGACACTCCATAACAATACATTGTGTGCCATCCACAAAGCAAACAACGACCTCGCAAATCAAAACAACACCTGTACAGTTTATTAAAATATGCTCAGTTTAATCCCCATAATGCAGAACGCTTCTAATACCAACCTACCATATGGTGTCCTGATCACCAACAATATAGCCCTGCTTCGTAATCATCCCTTTTGTACTCTCAATGGCCTTTGGATCATTCACCCTATTAATTGTGAAAATTCTTTTATTGTTAATATCACAGCAATTTCAACTTTATCTTTAGGGCTGCTAGCATTACAATGCCCTAAAGTGTGTTTATTGACAAGCTCGTTTATAGTAGTTTTGTCGCGTTTAAAACTTGCGCTCAATACTTTTGTATTTGTGTTTGGATATGCTTGTGTTATATTGAATCTAACTACTTTAGCGTTAGGGTTGATATTAGAGAAACGTATTTTATTAATCAAATCACCATTACTTTCAAAACTATTTTCTACTTTATCACCTACCAGCAAAGTTCAAGTTTGCATTTTATGGTATTTGAAACCAAACGTATGAGTGATGGCAGAGTATTAAAGTGGGATTTTGCGAGCACTTGTTTATGAATTTTTGGTCCATATGGTGTAAAAGCCGCGTTGGACTTGGACAATACGCCCCCATGGTGGTACCCCATTACCATATGGGACACGTTAAATACGTATTTCAAGAGTTTCGTATTGCGTCGACCTTAAAATCTTGGCGATCGATAAAATATATGAACGAATGAATGAATTTTGTTTGATTCATCTACAATATAAGTTTGACTGACCAACCCGACAAAATTGCATAGCAAGGGGTATAAAGTTGATTTCATTCACCGGTTTTATGATTTAAATAACATTTATTCTCATCGTATTTAATAGTACTTTTCACAGACATAACTTTTGAGAGTTTTAAGGTTGAAGACAGATTTTAGATAGTCTAGTTCTCTCAATCAAAGATCATCTTGAAAAAATAAATAAAAGTCAAGTCTCAACGAGTAAATTAATTTAATTACAAAACGTTAGTCTATCTATCGACAGCGTAAGAAATTGATAAATTATACAAACTTGCATGTATGATAATGTACCCACTTGTCGAGTGCTGACGGGACGGTGCGTCAATGAACAACATTTTGGACAATGTGCCGCAATAATGCACATTGTATGCTCCGACAATACTGAAGCAGCGTTGTAGAAGGTGAATGATTTTGATACTTGATGTTGGGACACATTGTTATTTTAATAGATTGATATTATTCATAGATTAATGTTGAACATTAATTGACGATCAATACGAAGTTTTTAAAGATCTTGTCTTTCTTTATCGTGTGGTTAGTGCCTTATCTGGTGACTGAGTTTTTATACCGCCCATGGGGCTCTGACTTCGCTTTACATGCCGTCGAGAAATATCTCAACTGAGTAATATGTCTTAACTGTGGTTTGGCCAAAATGAATTCAAATGTTTGTCTTAGACAGCAACAAAATGGCTTTCACGTCGTGAGTTAGTTTCTTATGATATCAAAGCAGTATTTTTTTTGGAGGTAAACAATAACAGGAAACTGTCAAATAAGCAGTCACTCCACCATGTGGGTGGTGTATATGCATCTGATAGTAGGTATTCAGCTGCATCCGATTATGTTGGAAGCCGACCCCAACATAGCTGGAAAAGTCTAGGCAGATGATTATGATTTAATACATTGTAAGGAAAACCTTAATATAAACATTTATAAAATGATGCAGCAAAATATCAAAACCATTTAACCCACTATTCTATACGTTAGGAACACACAACATATGCGCTGTACAGTGCCATTTGATCACAATAAGTATAATGGTCGCAGAGCATCCCCCTGGGCAGTTATTATTGCAATCAGGGCACAGGTTGGAAATAGTCCAGATGAATGCTTTTAAGTTTTGATGTAATTGTTTTGAGTTTTGTGGAAAATTACGTATATTTTCAAAAGCAAATTAAAGCGGCAAAATAGAATAAAATATAGTTTTCAATCATTGATCATGTTTTCGTTTGTTGTTTCGACTACAGATTATTATCATATTTTTTCTCAAGTAACTTGTAAAATTGAATTACTGATATACACAATAATACACAGTTCACTGGGTCCAGATGTATGAAATATTGCACGAGATCTCCTTGTTTAATGAAACTGACCACTAAGAAAGGGGTTTTGATAATTCAACACATAAAAAAGCTAAAGTGGAAGATTTATGGAATTATGGAAGTTCGTTGTTTTTATCGATGGAGATCTTTATCGTGCATGGATTGTCTTTTTATAATTTCCTAATATCATCACCTGCCTAGCCTTTTCTCAACTATGTTGGGGTCGGTTTCCAGTCTAACCGGATGCAGTTGAATACCAGTGAATTTATTATTTCATAATGTAACAAAGAACAAAAATAGACAAAAAACTAAATCTGCCTTAAACAGACGGTCAGCGAGTCTTTCAAATTCACCACGAACTAAACCTTAAGTCGCCCCACAGTACACACTTCAAAAAATTCACAATAACATTGTACAACAATTTGCAACCGCATCAATATTTTTTAGGGCCTCTGGAGAAGGGCTGCTCCTCAATACGAAGAGCATTTACACGCCATATGTACCTATGGGCTTATAGGCTCTAGGGACAACGCCCTACGCTAATGAAAATGGAGTAGCGCTTTTAATATCGTCAAATGATAGCGGTCGTGGTTGCAATCGTCGTTTTTGATGAAGGGATTATTCCTTATGTTTCTGTATGCATGCATTTTGAGTGTGCAAGACCAGGAGAAATTGCTGTTGGATCGGGGGCTAGTCATATGAATAAAACACGCACGTAGACTTCAGAATGTAAATCATAGGGTCATCACATCACTGTAACTTATATTGAGTTCATAAATCAAGCATTGATGACCAGTGATAGGAATAGGTAGTGCCTATTAGCCTAAACTTCGAAGAACAGAGACAAGAAACGGAGACTTCCTTAGGACTAAATTATTTCCGGCACATCTGTCTCGAAATTTCGAGACAACACTTAAATACATTTAAAAAAATGTGTTATTTGGAATAAGTAATTCGTCTATATTTATCTAAAGTTTGTCTATAAATGTGATAGTTTGTATGGATGTCCATTACTCAATTCCACTGAAAATGCTGATTTTGGTAGTGATATAGATTAAGGTGTGGAATAACACATATGCTACTTCCTATTAAAAAAAAGTATAGTTCCCATGGGATACAAAAACAATAGTACAAATAAATGAATTATTTATTTATTTTAAATACCGACAAAATCAAAATCAAAGCATTTATTTCAAATAGACCATTTACAGGCACTTTTGAATAGTCAATGTCGGTCAGTCCAAGAAAAGTGAAGCTAAATTGCACGTTCCAGAGAGTAGGTCTCTATGGAGAAGAACGTGCAAGAAACTCCATGGACACTCTTTTAAATCATAGTATGTGTTACATATAATGCCTTTTTTACACTTGAACTTTAGAAATCTCATTAAACGTAGCCGAGAGTGAGCTAGAAAGAAGATATTTACTTCGAAACGTGTACTGCTTCTTATTCAAACATTGTGATTCGTTGTATATTACGATCAACAAGTCATTTACAAAATGTTCTCCAAAAAAAAATTCAGAAAATTTTATGGTTGTAACGACTGTGTATGTTATTATTTTATTATGATATATCTAGTCGCAAACTTTAGGTAAATATAGACGAATTACTTATTCCAAATAACATTTTTTTTAAATGTATTTATGTATTGTGTCGAAATTTCGGGACAGATGTCTCGGAAAAAATTTAGTCCTAAGGAAGTCTCCGTTTCTTGTCTCTGTTCTTCGAAGTTTAGGCAAATAGGCACTACCTATTCCTATCACTGTTGATGACCTACATAATGTATGTATTTCAAGATTATTTCTAGTTCATCGTAGTCTTGATCTTGCTTAGTCGTTATCTTTAGTGTTTGAATATTACGTAACTTTTATTTTTAATAAGCAAACAATGGTGAGGATGAAACAAACGTAAGCTTGTAAACATTTCAGGTTTGCTATCAGAATGTAGCACTTAGAATCCGCTATTAATCTTCACACCACACAAGCGCTTACGGTCAAATAAACCCTATCTATCTGCCTAGCCTTTTCCCAACTATGTTAGGGTCGGCTTCCAGTCTAACCGGATGCAGCTGAATACCAGTATTTTACATGGAGCGACTGTCTATCTGACCTCCCCAACCCAGTTAGTACTAGGTAATTCTATACCCCTTGGTAAGACTGGTTTTCAGACTTTTTGGGCCACTGACTACCTATCAGACTGACAAAGATCTACAAATGACAGCCGGGACCATCGGCTTAACGTGCTTTAGCTAATAATTTAATTTAATCTAATTAATATCATCATCGTCTGCCTAGCCTTTTCCCAACTATATTCGGGTTGGCTTCCAGTCTAACCGGATGCAGCTGAATACCAGTATTTTAAATGGAGCGACTGCCTATCCGACCTCCACAACCCAGTTAGTACTAGGTAATTCTATACCCCTTGGTAAGACTGGTTTTCAGACTTTTTGGGCCACTGACTACCTATCAGACTGTCAAAGATCTACAAATGACAGCCGGGACCATCGGCTTAACGTGCTTTCCGAGGCACGGAGGAAACTCGATATGTAATGGGTGGTCACGCATCCACAGACCAACCTAGGCAAGCACGGCTTAACCTAAAGATCGACCCGAGCGGCTGTTATTTAGCCAGAAGCTCCTCCCAAATAAACCCTAAACATTCTAAAAACATAAAATCAATATCAAAAAACCATAAAACTTCAAAATGCTGCACTCATTCGTTCATCGTCGTTTAGAAAGCGCCCCCTACGTCACAGGCGCATCTACCGCCATATGTCGCGAAAAATTCACTGTAATTGCATTACGTTACCCCAAGTCGAGTGCAGCTTTTAATTTTGACGACCCACTTAGGCATATGTGGTGTTTAGGGATATTTGCTTGTGTGTCATGCTGGGCTTACGGGATCAGCAGAGTTCTTAGTTGAAGACCATCTTTTTTTTGGTCTTGAATTGAGAAATTGTTATTTCTAACGTTCGATTAACACCGTCTACCGCGGATCAGTCCGGGTTTCAAGCGGTGTAAATTTCATGCAAATATAACATTTAACATATAAACGACTAGCTTATGCCCGCGGCTTCGCCCGCGTGGAGTTAGGGAATTGCCCACGGGATCTTACTTCTGGAATAATAAGTAATCTATGTATCTATCTATAATACATACATAGATTTACATGTACTTGCTTATAACTTGCAATTATTATTATAAAGTTATATCAATTAAATTAGATACGTGAAATATCGATACCTTGGTTTGAGATGGGAACATCGGATTTACTGGATTTTATCTGAAGAGTATGTAAACAAATTTTCAAGTCAATCGACCCCGAGAGTAAAAAGTTTCACAGAAAATTCAACACATGGGGTGTTGAATTTTCTGTGAAACCTCACCCTCTAAGGGGTGGGAATTTCGAAAAACTGATACTAACTCTTCACAAAGAATACACCCTCCAATTTTCATATCTCTGGGACCCGCGGTTTGGGCTGTGCGTTGGTATATCAGTCAGCCAGTCAGGACATGGAATTTTAAATTGGGGGATGATTTTGTGATACACGTATATCATCATTTTAACTGAAGTATATGTAGACACATTTTCAAGTCAATCGACCCCGAGAGAGTTTCACAGAAAATTCAACACCCCATTTCACCCTGTTAGGGGTGGAATTTCAAAAACCCTTTCTTAGTGGATACCTACTCTCCACAAAGAGTACATTCTCCAAATTTCATGTCTCTAGAACCAGCGGTTTGGGCTGTGCGTTGATATATCAGTCAGCCAGTCAGGACATTGAATTTTAAATTGGGGGATGATTTTGGAAAAACTGTGATACACGTATCTCATCATTTTAACTGAAGTATATGTAGACACAATTTCAAGTCATCGACTCAGAGAATAAAAAGTTTCATAGAAAATTCAACACCCCAATTCACCCTCTTAGGGGTGAAATTTCGAAAAAGCCTTTCTTAGTGGATACCTACTCTTCACAAAGAGTACACTGTCCAAATTTCATGTCTCTAGGACCAGTGGTTTGGGCTGTGCGTTGATATTTCAGTCAGCCAGTCAGGACTATGAATTTTAAATTGGGGGATGATTTTGGAAAAACTGTGATACACATATCTCATCATTTTAACTGAAGTATATGTAGACACAATTTCAAGTCAATCGACTCAGAGAATAAAAAGTTTCATAGAAAATTCAACACCCCATTTCACCCTCTTAGGGGTGGAATTTCGAAAAACCCTTTCTTAGTGGATACTTACTCTTCACAAAGAGTACACTGTCCAAATTTCATGTCTCTAGGACCACTGGTTTGGGCTGTGCGTTGATGTATCAGTCAGCCAGTCAGGACATTGAATTTTAAATTGGGGGATGATTTTGGAAAAACTGTGATACACGTATCTCATCATTTTAACTGAAGTATATGTAGACACAATTTCAAGTCAATCGACTCAGAGAATAAAAAGTTTCATAGAAAATTCAACACCCCATTTCACCCTCTTAGGGGTGGAATTTCGAAAAAGCCTTTCTTAGTGGATACCTACTTTTCACAAAGAGTACACTGTCCAAATTTCATGTCTCTAGGACCAGTGGTTTGGGCTGTGCGTTGATATATAAGTCAGTCAGTCAGTCAGTCAGTCAGTCAGGACTTTGAATTTTATATGTATAGATTTGACTTTAACACATTGTAAATCGTACTGAAATCAATAGAGTTATAATAATATTGACCTTCAAGTAGGTATTTAATTCATAGTCTATCAATCATCTATACATATAAAATTCAAAGTCCTGACTGACTGACTGACTGACTGACTGACTGACTTATATATCAACGCACAGCCCAAACCACTGGTCCTAGAGACATGAAATGTGGACAGTGTACTCTTTGTAAAGAGTAGGTATCCACTAAGAAAGGGTTTTTCGAAATTCCACCCCTAAGAGAGTGAAATGGGGTGTTGAATTTTCTATGAAACTTTTTATTCTCTGAGTCGATTGACTTGAAATTGTGTCTACATATACTTCAATTAAAATGATGAGATACGTGTATCACAGTTTTTCCAAAATCATCCCCCAATTTAAAATTCAATGTCCTGACTGGCTGACTGATATATCAACGCACAGCCCAAACCACTGGTCCTAGAGACATGAAATTTGGACAGTGTACTCTTTGTGAAGAGTAGGTATCCACTAAGAAAGGGTTTTTTGAAATTTCATCCCTAAGAGGGTGAAATGGGGTGTTTAATTTTCTGTGAAACTTTTTATTCCCTGAGTCGATTGACTTGAAAATTTGTGTATTTACTCTTCAGTTAAAATTATGAGATACGTGTATCACAGTTTTTCCAAAATCATCCCCAATTTTAAATTAAACGTCCTGATTGGCTGACTGATATATCAACCTCCAGCCCAAACCACTGATCCTAGAGACATGAAATTTGGACGGTGAATTGTTTGTGAAGAGTAGATATCCACTAAGAAAGAGTTTTTCAAAATTCTACCCCTAAGAGGGTGAAATGGGGTGTTGAATTTTATGTGAAACTTTTTATCCACGGAGCTGATTGACTTGAAAATTTGTATTCATGCTCTTCAGTTAAAATCATGAGACACATGTATCACAGTTTTCTAAAAATCATCCCCCAATTTAAAATTCAATGTCCTGTCTGGTTGATTGATATATCAACCCCCAGCCCAAACCACTGGTCCCAGAGACATAAAATTTGAATTGTGAATTGTTTGTGAAGAGTAGGTATCCACTAAGGAAGGGTTTTTCGAAATTCCACCCCCAAGAGGGTGAAATGGGGTGTTGAATTTCCTGTGAAACTTTTTATTCTCGGAGGCGATTGACTTGAAAATTTGTGTACATACTCTTTAGTTAAATTCATGAGATACGTGTATCACAGTTTTTCCAAAATCATTCCCCAATTTAAAATTTAATGTCCTGTCTGGCTGACTGATATATCAATGCACAGCCCAAACCGCTGGTCCGAGAGAAATGAATTTTGGACGGTGTATTCTTTGTGAAGAGTAGGTATCCACTAAGAAAGGGTTTTTTGAAATTCTACCCCTAAGAGGGTAAAATGGGGTGTTGAATTTTCTGTGAAACTTAATATTTACTGGGTCGATTGACTCGAAAATTGATGTTCACACTCTTCAATTAAAATTATAAGACATGTGTATCAGTTTTTCCAAAATCATCCCCCAATATAGTTAAATAGGGCTTCGAAGCTCACGTAGAAGGGCGCATGCCGCGCAGCGTTGCGTGGGGCGTGCGGGGCGCGGGAGTATTTACCTATTACTAAGTAGGTAGGATTTTTCTGAGGTAGAGAAGTGTCTGTGAATATGGTTTATTCCACCGATTTTCGCGTTGGCTCGCGATACGGGACATTGATATTAAATATTATGTCAAAGTATTATGTCTATAAATAGATTCCTAATAAATCATTTGATTGGTGTCCCGGTGTCCAATCTCAAACCAAGATATTTCACATATGTAATTTAATTGATATTACTATGAACAAATATTTACAATAGCAAGTACACGTAAATCTATGTATGTACTACACATACATAGATTACTTATTATCCCAGAAGTAACATTCCGTGGGCAATTCCCGGACTCCACGCGGGCGAAGCCGCGGGCAGAAGCTAGTAAACACATAATAATCTAAAGTGGAAGATGAAAATAGCAGATTAATCTTGTTTCAAAGTGTATTAAATTGAAAATGGTGTGTTGAGAAAGAACTTGGTACAAACTACAAAGATTTTTTTTCAAAGCCGAAAAAAAAACAAAAGAACTCAATAAAAAACCTCAAACAAAAAAGCTTCTAAAAATGTTACCTTTAAAAGTAAAGCAAACAAACTCCAGAGTCTAGATGCAAATTGGGGACAATATGAGCGTGAAATATGGGTTCAAGAAATCCTGAAGCTGAAAAAAAGGGAAACAAATGAAGAGAAAAAGTTCCCAGGAAAAAAATACAATGCTCCTGAACACAGGGCAGGAAACACTGCGTGAATAAGTGTCCTCCATTGTACAGGAAGGGAGGGTAGTCGAGTTTCTTTTGTTGATCATTTGTAATTAGAATGTTTACCTGCCTAAAGTGTGCATTGAGATGATGGAAGTAAATGAAGATGAAGGGAAGCTGGTATTCAAGCAGCTATGCTGCTTATATTTGATTGATTTAGCAGGACAATTAAACAATTCTAAGTATCCAGTGTTTCTGTCAATAGCTGGATGGAGTCTCTTAGCATTTCTCACACACAACACAAACTGAAGTATCTGTACTTGCTTCAACTGAAATGTTTTATGTCTATCAATCACAAGATGTGGAGGTTATCACAATATTCGAAAAACTGTGCCTTCTGTTAATAGCTTCATCCTTACACCTATTACTGGTAATTTTCTTATTTTAATACCTGCTGTCGTAAACATCATAATCTAATAAGATCAATTACCAACTACACCAAAATAATGTACGATCCTTAGGTACCAATAACAGCTTAGAACTGTCAAAACACGTAATATTTTTCACAAATAACGCGAAAAAATCCATACGAAACGATAAAAATGTGGCCGGTAACCCCCAAATGAATGGTAGTTCATTACGTATTCAGAATCCTGCCCGCCCGTCTGCCCGCTATGATTTATGAACTATTTTTTGTTGATTTTCTCCCCCCTCCAGTCAAGACTCTGAACTCTGCCAAGTAATGTGAGAGCATATTGATAGAACTGAGTTAATTAATTCTGCAGTTTTTGGCGCCAAGTTTTTTGGTTATTGCCAAGTTGGTGCTGAATGATGCTCGTTTTATGAAGCTGTTTTTATTATTTTACATATATTTGATTATTTTTCATGGAGAAGTTCATGACAGATGGAGCTACACCACGTTAAGACGTGAGCAATCAGCCCTTTTTATCATGAACGTCACGTAGGAATATAATTTTGTTTTACCTTCTTATATGAAACATTGAGATGTGGTTACAACCTCTTTCTAAATAACCATGATTATGTAACAAATTAGCTGTCTTTGTAACGAGTCTGCTTAACACATCACAGCCATAAGCACGATTGACGTGATGTGTAACCAAATACATTAAAACCTCAACGCTGATTCTGGTCACATTTCACTCAACCCATCCATATCCTTTAGACACAGTTCCGTATTTATCAAGCACGGTGTCATCCGTGTTAACCATTAACACAAAAGGCTCTCAATGTTAAATGTCTCAATTTAATGTAACAACCGCGTCGCCCTCTCGGTGCGGTCGTTATGACCCACAGTCGGTTTTGTAGGGTTCATTCGATGGAAAGATTCTCGCTAACCGCGCAGTTGTAAACGGGTTGTCTTTGTTTAATAATATTAATGGTGGTGGAAAATGTTGGGACATATCGTCTGTGATAGATATACTGGGTGTACAAAAGACTTGTATTGTTTAGAGCAAGGCAGATTTAATTTAAATTCGTGCAGATTTTGGGATTTTGGGATTTTGGGATAATATAGTAAAAGAGTAAATATTGAATTCTTAAATCATTAAAATATACAAAAATCGGCAATAAATACATGGCATTGGACAAAATATTGTTAACACATTCTAAATCAAGTTAGTGAAGAAGCTAATCATTTAATAGTCGATTTCATAAAACACATCAATGCACAAACCAAAAGCAACGTCATAGACGAGGCAAATAAAAAAAAAAAGGTGGAGAAAATCGAAGGTGCTTTAGATTTTTCAATCCAAGTTTCATAAACCGTTTTTGTAGAAATCTGATACCTAAAGTCAAGTGCAGACCAGTCAAATAGATCACGTTAAAGTCCACATGGCTGGCACATCACATAAATAAACCTATAACAGCTTCGCATTCACATTCGGTTGACACATCAGCATTCTGTCTCCAATGAACTGAGAGCCCGTGAATCATGGTTGAGTTACGTCTTATGTCTGGCTGAATACGTATCGGGGTAGACAGTTCGAAATATTGAAATTATCTAGACTTTTGAACCTAAATATTTGAACGAATCAGAAGGCCTAGACAAGTGGTAATCATGATTACAAAGCGTTTCGTGTTTTTGCAACCACTTTCATAGAAGTGACATTCAATCGATTTTTACTTTTGTAGCTAATAGAATTTTACTGTGTCTCTGTTTTTATATTTCGCAGTCTAGGACCTCTTGTTCAAGTTAGGAAGCTCCTAAGTTTTATCTCGCTCTGTCTGTCTGTCATCATCAGCTTATTCTTCGATAACTAGCATAATGTCTTGACCATAACTGCATCTACAATTACTGCTTCAAATTTTTCAGCTTTTCTTTTAAGTTCATCCATAATCACACTGGACGTTCCTTTGTCTTCCACATCACAGCTTTCCTGTCCACTTACATATTCTTCTCTCAAATCGTCACTGACATAACCCTACCATATCTAAACGTTGAACCCTTCACACGTTAACCGGTCGCTTCCGGCAGTAACTCAGCACAAACGTGGCAATCCTGCTGTCCTCTACTAATTAAAGGAAATGGCCCAGAAACAAGATTGCGATATTGTTCTCTCTAAATTTCTTCCCGTCCTTGTCTCACTCATAGATTGCTACATCTTTCCATCTCGTTCCCTCTAAACGGTGCGTGGAATGTCACTCATTATGTTAAGTATCTTCCCCCCTTTGTTCGTTGAGATTGGCGATAAAACTTTAGGTTTTTTTCTTTTTTTTAACTTGACAGTTGGTATATGGAAGCAGATTAAGATAATTCGGTCGAGGTGTTTTTATAATGCTTAATTTTATTGTTTCACTGATTCGCTTGGCGGGGTTTTCTTTTTCTTTTGTTTGTAAGAAAATGTGGTGGAGCTTTTTTGCAAGGTTTGTCTAGTCAAGAAATTGTTTCGGTTATGAAAACTAAACTTAGTTTAAACGAAATCATAGACATCATCGTTATGCATTCGGTTTTTGTGTTTTTGGGCATTACTACCTAATCTGAAATAATAATGTAGCAAAAATTATTTACGAACATTTTGCATTAGCAGTAAACTTTTGCAATTAGCAATCAGAATTCCCTTCTCAATTAGAACAGCTAAAATCGAACACGAACAAAAATAAAGCAACAGATTCTGAATCACAGCCGCATATTGAAAAACGAGCGATTTTTTAATAAATCGTCTCGAACATTCTCCATTACGAGCAGAAATACCTTATTTCATTACGCCAACCGTTCCATTAGTAAGATACGCCAAATTCTATTAAACTCTTTTTTGTAAAAACAGCGCTTGAAGCGGATTCGTCGCTTGAAAATGTTAAAAACTCACAACCTTCGGGCGTAGCCCGGTACGAGTGTTGCAGCAATAGGATCGTCCATTTAAACTTGATACAGCTCCATTGCTTGGCCAGTTAGAGCTTTCTAGCGATTTATCTGGTCTCAACATTCAATGGATCGGCAAATAAGCAATACTATCTATTACTTTGTAATTACTAGCTTGCTTGATCTGTTGTCGCTTACACCGCTTGATTTTTTAAACACAAAGGGTTTTGCACCCTACGTTTCCAAATTAAAATTTATGTTTTGTTAGATTTGATCGCATTTAGCGGCATGCGCTGGTCCAAATGAACCGATAGGCACTTTTTTTAAACATGATTTATTCGCGCTAAGGGATTTTTTGTATGATTTGTTTCGGAACAAAATAGATTTTTATTTAAGCGTTTAACTAATGACTGCAGTCATCGATTAAACGACGAAATCTTTTCAGAAAACTACATACGAGTACATACAAGCAATTATGATAATTTCAGCAGTGGCTAATGTGAATTTGTTTGCAAAAAAATGTGAATTTAGCCAAAGTTTTAGCTTTTTGCGGTTTATTACAACGAAGAAAATCGAAAGTACCTTTTGGAGCGGAGCACGCTAATAAATGAGTAAATATTTAAAGTTCCCGATAAATCAGTATGCTGTAGGACCACTGTACATTTTTACTTTTGCATTAAAGTGCGTCATTTTTCTAGAAAGAAAATCCTTACATCTGATAGAATCACATTTTGACATTAAGATCTAGCTCGCAACACAACAAAATTAAATTCTGCTCTTTTCTGAGCGTTTTATAAAAAATCCCTAAAGTGCAGTAAATAATTATTACTCTCTCAAGGATTCTTACTCCTGACTTGAATATCTTTTAAGCACCGCGTAATCTAATTAACCATCGCATCGTTCGGAACACTACGTCCATTGTTTTCAAATTCATATGAACGTATATCTTTTGCGTAAGAAAGTACCGTTGTTTATATTCGATCGTAACAAAATCTAAGAGACACTTCATCCAATCCAATCAGAAAACTCATAGCGAGTACATCACACTCCTCAATATTTCCCTCACTTCCGAACAGTTGTTCCACACATTCGTATAATATCACCATTACACCACGCTCCGTTGGACAACGAACTCGATACTTACAAATTCAATAACGATTTTAATTCGATTTCATATCGATATGAGAACATTTGCGCGATCGAGTCGTAATTAATGGTGGTTTCAATCGGTTATGATTTTTGGTGGTCGTATGTGTAATGTGTTTTTGAGAATTGAATTTTTTATTTTAATGGTATGGTTTTAATGCGTAGTTATAACCAAATAACTCCTTTTTTGGTATCATTCCATTTGTTTTCTATTAACTTATAAAAAAACGGATCATTCTTATGATTCGTATTCTGCCGTATCACTTTCTCTTGGTCCATGCAAATTTTTAAATGTTCCAAGGATAATATGGCACCATATTAGGCGTTGCGCAGAAGGGCTTTCGGGGTGGTCTTTTATGAGGACACGATGACACAGGTGCCGATGGCGATCACCGAGGTGATTTTAGTGAGGTGAAAATCTCATACCTACTCCCCGGTATTATCACTAGGTGTGATAGAGAGGAGGTCAGATAGGCAGTCGCTCTATGTAAATTACTGCTATTCAGCTGCATCCGGTTTGACTGGAAGCCGACCCCAACATAGTTGGGAAAAGGCTAGGCAGATGATGTGTCTTAGAAGCTTTCCGCCCGAAAAGAAAGAAAAAAAAGGTGTTGCAAATGGTACATAATTTTCCGTATCTTTGATAGACAGTTGCCTTTTCCATTCCAGATTCTCACCTTACATGAATACAATGGTAAAGATACAAGTATCAGTCAGCACAATTTCAGCACTATAAGTTCATAGTAGAACTCTTGTTTCTGAAACAGATAATTCGTTTATGAACCTAATTTCAAAATGATAACCTATTCATCTAATCTTCAGTCGAAACAGATTAACACTATGTTTAATTAAGACTTGGATTATACAGGGTGTGTTCGACCGTCAGGTGTGGGTCGACATGTGGCTCCCACCGGCTGAGTTTACATAAGCCGGTGTATCTCTATGTCTTGTGATGTACAGGATGGTTGCATTGTGATATTGATGCCTACAGCAGACAGAACTTGGTTTGAATCGATTGCTGTAAATAAAGTCAGGTAGAACAATTAGAGGCTCTCCTGCCACAGAGTAATTTGATATAGAACAGGGCCATTACGAGAGTATAGAAGATCCAGATCAATGTTCAAATACTTAGTATGAAACATTCCATCAGTTGAGTATTTAACTTCTCTAGTATTATATAGGTGTGACCCATTCAAGCATGCCTTGATGGTTAAAAATGCCAGACAGCAAGTTTGTAATTGTTCTGATTGCCAAAGATGTAACGGAAACCACGAGTACTCGTGAATACACTTTTACGTAGTTATGACCTGTCCGCCTAGAGGTATGTTCCCGAGGGGCAATCGCTTTCAAAGCGTATAGCGTAAATCACTATCTCAGGTCCAGTTGAAAAGCAGCGTCGGGCACTAGCTGCACGGTAGTTTGCTGAACTGCGTCTATTTGGCGTAGCCTTGAGACACATAACTATTATCTTTTTTTTTTGTTTAGATTTAAATTTCCTTTTTTTAATATTGTGTGAACTTGTGGCATGTACCAAATAAACATATTCTCTTTTCTTTCTTAAATACTATTAATCTTCAATGTCAAAATACGTTTGAAAAATGTATGTAACTTATATCAGTCCTATACATTTCTGACTTTTCCTTAATATATGCTAATAGAACATCATTGTATGTAGGCCCTCTGCAAACCATAACATCACTCTGGTAATCCCCAGAGGGTTTCGAAGACTATCGAAAACCTGAAATGCAAATAGTTCTCTAAAATTCCGAAAATATTACTTAATCATCATCATTCTTCTCCTAATTTATTTGGGGTCGGCGCAGCATGTCTTCGTCATCCATACTTCTGTATTACTCGTCATCTCAGCAGTCACTTCCTAGCCATATCATCCTTCACACAGTCCATTCATGGTTTCTTTGGTTTGGTCTACCTCTACTCTTATAGCCATCTACATTCAAACTCAAAACTCTGCTTACGACATTTTCCTCAATTCTCAAAATTATTATTTACTGGTAGGTACGATATTTAGATCCCACTGTACTCCTGCATACATATGCGAAGGAACCGCTCAGACTGCGAACTGTGCGCCGTGTACACGATATTGTAATTCAATCTAAGATTAACATGTTGAATATTGAACTATTACGAATTGAATATTAGGGGAAGGTATCCTTCAGCTCAGGATTTGTCTCCGACAAATGGCAAATAGTGCCATGTTTCAAACCAAAAACCCTGTTTCGCATTGTAAGAAATATGAAAGAAAACTTGGGTGCAATGGAGTAGTAAAGCTTCTACTATTATTACTTACCTACGTCTGAAGTTAAAATATTAAGTACGACTATAATTCATAATTAATTTAATCGTGTGTCTGCGTTCGAAATCAACTTTCAGCTGTGCTCACGTGGTTTCGGGCTGAATTAGATTCTTACATACCGAGTTTCCTCCGTGCCTCGGAAAGCACGTTAAGCCATTGGTCCCGGCTCTCAATTGTAGATCTTAAACAGTCGTAACATGTAGTCAGTGGCCTGACACTCTGACAACCAGTCTTATCAAGAGGTATCGTATTTCTCAGTACTCACTAGGTAATAGAGATCAGATAGGCAGTCGGTCCATGTAAAATACTGGTATTCAGCGGCATCCGGTTAGACTGGAAGCCGACCCCAACATGATTGGGAAAAGGCTAGGCAGATGATGATGTACCGCCGCCGATGAAAAACTATTGTTAAGCAATGTGAGGCCCTACGCCAACTATCTGTGTTATAGCTATTTCATACAACTACACAGTGTGTACAACTAATGACAGTTGTAACTTGAATATACGGATTATTTAAGTTATCATAGTATCTAACAGGTTACCAAGAAATGTCCACGGCCAATATATCTATCAAAAAAACCCTAGAACTCTTTCCAACCACTTAATTACTCCCAAAATAATGAAATACTTAATAACTCCACAAAAGAATATCCGCACATGTCCGGTAGCCGCAATAAATTATCCGCGCGGCGCTAATCCCAAGTTTTGCGGCGGGCCGGCACTATCTGTTTGCCGCACGCCGCAACCTTCCGCGCTTCGAGCAGAATACGCACGGCCGAGTACTGATGGCAAAGTAAATGAAATAAAATTTATCATAATGACTTTAGACACGCCATCACAGTGAAGATCAGGGGACCAGCACTTTTAAACGACAAAATTACATATATATGACAGTGCTCCAAAATTACCACTTAGAGTTTTAGCTACAAAAAAGTAGCAGAATAAAGCCAGCGACTCTGCAATATCCATAACGATGTATTGCACAAGTTGTGGAGCAAGCATGTTAACTAAATCCCCGTTGAAAGGCGGCTATCTTACTCAAGAGGTCTAGTCTGACTCTAGTACCGAATTGCTAGCTTATCGCGGTAACATATCAAATAATGAAAATTGCTGATTAATTACCTAACATGACGTTATAAAAGGTACGGAAGAAGAAATCTTATTTGCCTCCTACTATTGTACAAAAATAGATATTCAATACAAAAATTAAATACGCTTGCTCCCTCAATAAATATTGTAAGTTACTCTGCGGACGGTACAGTCCGTCGGCACGACTATTAATCATGGTTTATCGAGTGCTAATCCAGGTTTAAACAGATAACTATTCAGTCGGGCCATTGTCATGTTGAACGCACGGTCAGGGATGTCCGAAACTTGTAATTATTCAATGGTAATTGTTTTTGTAGGCGTTTAAATGTTATTTGATTGATTGTTGGATTTGCTTTTTTTGTATGAGAAAGAAGCGATGAAGCAGAATAAGCATAATAATTAGTGTCTATCTATGTGGCTTTTAGTATGAATATAGATGGCTATAAGAAAAAGAGTAGAGGAAGACCAAAAAAACAATGGATGGACTGTGTGAAGGGTGATATAACTAGAAAGGAGGTGTTGCTGGGATGTCGAGTAAAAGAGCAGTATGGAAGAAGAAGACATGCTGCGCCGACCTCAAATAAATTGGGTTAAGGGCAGGAGAATGATAATGACTTATGTGGCGTTTCGTACTCACACGGATGAAATGTACAGATTTCTGAAATGTTAGGCATTGAAAAGATTGGATAATCTCGTTTTCTGACAGACTTTAGAAGTGGATTCTTCGAAAGTAAAAAAAGTTGCAGATTACTAAATATTTTTCATCTTTCAATTTGACGGGGACGAAACGGGAGACTGAAGAGTATTACAATAATTCATCCGCAAGTAACCCTCAGCCCTAATACGACTTCATTGCCTTAACAAAGCGATTGTTTAGCGCCCTTCGTGACATGCTCGTTAACGATGGTGAATTCGCCACTCTTTAATTCGTGAGTTTTCGTTCGGAACATGGTTTGTTTTTGTAATACTGTTATTTAGATTCCTACATGCTCAATGTTCTGGAAAGACTTACAGGTAGTCAGTGGCCCGAAAGTTTGACAACCAGTCTAACAAGCAGTATCGTATTACCCAGTAATAACTGGGTTGTGGAGGTCAGATAGGCAGTCGCTCCAGGTAAAATACTGGTATTCAGCTGCATCCGGTTAGACTGGAAGCCGACCCCAACATAGTTGGAAAAGGCTGGGCAGATGAATCCAAAGCATTTACCTTAACCAGAGGGAGAGCATTAGGGTCTTCAAATCGTCCATCCCTCAAGCTGCTTTTGTTTATTCAGCTAATAATGTATGACATCATATTGTGTGGGGTAAACCTGATGTTTCCGGTGCATCAAGTTGACACCTGGTATATTTTGTAGGCGCCATTTTTGTGTGTTTTATTTATATGCTACTGTGGTAATTTAAAGAGGAGTTGGTCTTTTCCGAAGCTAGCCCGCACTAACTGAAACGGTAATACAAATTCCTGTAGGTAGAGGTTCACCTATTTGTACGTTTATATTTCGCTAGTTATGCTATTGAGGACTTTGTATTATTTTATAGGGAGTGCGCCCATTGCCATCGACCGAACACAACTCCAGATTCCGGGGTCCTACATCTGGCAATGCTGAAACTGTACTTAATATCAACTTATATAATTATATGCATTTATTTGATTGTTTTTAAATGCTTTTTTCGACAGCTAGTGAAAAATAGTGAAAGAAAAACAACAAGCAAAACAGCTGGTAATAAACGTGTTAATTCAACCAACTTCCTCCGTAACACAATTTATTTTAAATTTACTTGAAAAGCCTTCAATAAACACACCGACCACATTTCCTCTAAGCCTCTTACCGTCCGCCATCTTATTCGGGTGACGACGACAAAATGGCGACGGTCTCGGCGCGCCGTTCAATTTGAATATAGAACAGCGTATGTCGCGCGCGCTCTGCGACACTAACTCATCGGATTGAGTGTGATGGCGTGGCAATCGTAAAAATATATTCGTTCTTTTTGAACAGGAAATGAATGGAAACGCTCTGGGTTCCATTCTTTTATTTCTAATTTCGAATTTAAACTGAATTACCCAGTAGGTATCTTTCTATACAATGTCCAAAGAATGTGCTACAAAATGGGCTTGTGGTTGGCGATCTTGAACCGATTGTTTATAAATTAGATAACATAAAATCACGCCTGTAGTCCCCGAAGGGTTAGGCAGAGGTGTAACGAATAGGACATCCACATTTCGCCAGTTCTGTTTAAGTCCCATGCAACAGAGGGTGACTCTATTGACATAAACCGAGCACAAATCCAGGCTCCGTGGCTGCTACTGAGAAATTCCTGATGGAAAAACCTAATAACAAAATTTCCCGACCCCCGGAATCGAACCCAGGACCACATGGACAGCAGTCACGATTACAACCACTAGACCAACGAGGCAGTCTATAAATTATGAATTGATATTGATTTCAGATTTTTCTAGAGCATCAGCGTTTATTAGTTAGTTGCACGAGGTTACAAGATGACAGGAGCAGTTGAAATTAGGACCGGTAGGTCACAAACGTTTCTTCTGAAAGGTGCTTGGTGCGAATGCTCGATCAAAATGGTCTATATGAGGCGTTGTTTTTACCCGTTGCGGCGAAGCCCAAAAGGAAGGTAACTGTTTAGTGTCTCCCTTCGTGTCTTCTTTGGTGTTGAAATACGAGACTCGTTTACTTTAGAACTTTGGGAGATAGGTAGAGATGGGTAATACGAGTACATATCATCTACCTAGCCTTTTCCCAACTATATTGGGGTCGGGTTCCAGTCTAACCGGAGGCAGCTGAATACCAGTATTTTTTACATGGAGTGACTGCCTATCTGACCTCCACAACCCAGTTAGTACTGGGTAATACGATACTCCTTGGTAAGACTGGTTGTCAGACTTTTTGGGCCACTGACTACCTAACGACTGTCAAAGATCTACAAATGACAGCCGGGACCAACGGCTTAACGTGCTTTCCGAGGCATAGAGGAAACTCGGTATGTAATGGGCGGTCACCCATCCACAGCCCAACCTAGGCAAGCACGGCAACCTAAATATTGACCCGAGCGGCTGTTATTATTTAGCCACAAGATACGAGTACATATACCTACAAAAAAATAAGGTCTAACCGACTCTACACTTCTGTGCCAGTGTTCGTAAGGCAAGCGCTAAGAATATGTCGGTCAAACCACGGCCGCTGGAGATAGCGAGAAAATCCGACACCCTCGAATGTTCACTGCCGTAAAATATATACCTTATTAATAAGTGCTACGCTGGGAGCTGTTTTGATACTGCTTTTATATACTGGATGTGATATACGTAGAACTGTAGCACAATGTAACACTGTCACTGTGTGTGTGTATGTTGTAATGTAAGATTATTTTCATTTACCAATCTTTCAGGTTTCGACCACAAACAACTATGCATTTCTTTTTTGCCTAATACTATAATTCTCATCTGTTGCTTTATGGAAAGGTTTGACAAGCTGTGATCGATTGATGAAGTATCTGAGTCACAAAGAGTTAACTAACTATATCTGCATATTAAGAATCTGGCTCTGCTACCTTGCTTGAAGTGTTTACATATCTTGCTTCTTCATTTGCCTCTCATTCTTCATCATCCATTTGCTAAACGTCTCCTTTGGGGACAGGCATATTTTTATGTTACTGATTCGCACTTTTGCTTGAAGCCTACGTTATCCTACCGCCCACTCTATGTCATAATAGTATCATTCTCATAAAACACCACACAACCAGCAGGCGCGTGTTATTAACCAGATATATTTTATGAGTCGCCCATTCTCAGTATTTTAACGGATTTGTTGATATCTGGGTATGTGTATTATGTATTCTTCTGCCGGTACCTCTCTATTTACTGAAGGTTGGGCAATCAACCTTAAATATTTCTACTAGTGTTTTGCTACGTAGAACAGCTTAGCAGCACTCCTGATTTCGATACATTTACGAATGTTTCTCAGCCAAAACTTTTTTCTCTGGCATCACCTATTTTCCCGCTATATTGCCTATTATAATTAGTTGCATTTAGGCATACCAATCGTGTCGAATAACGAGTCAGGGGTAAAAAACTTTTCTTTGCTTGACGCTCTGCACGAGATTGCTTGCTTTAATTACGTTATACCCCCAAACGCTATTTCATACTTAAATAGGTTTCCTTTTCGTATATTTTTAGTGAGTTAGTTATTTATTAATGTGGTTCATTCCGCAAAATAAACCCACTCTTGTACATAATTCCCACAAACAAAACTCTTAAACAATACCTCTTTTGTTCTACATTAATACCGAAATCGTGTCGTCTTGCAAAGAGAACCTCTCGACCAATATTTTAAGAGTTCCTCAAAAGCCATTTTTCCAATAACCACTTACACACCCCATACCAAGTTACATTTGGCCCTCTATAACTGCAATATGACCCTTCCGTCTATTGGGATAAAGTTGATAATGATTTGCTGAAGTGAAAATAAAGTGGCAAAGTTTTCAACCCGTGCAATGCGATAGGTGCTTGACTTGAATTGATCAAAATAAATGAATAAAATGTTCTATAATTGTAAGAGATAACGGCTCAGTGGTTTCAGGAGAGTTCGTATTGTTTTTTTTATTAATTTTTCCGACATTTGTCCCGCTGAAGTGCAGTGGTCATTGTCGGGTTTTTTCCTGTGAGAATATTGGTTTTAAGTGCGTTTTGTATTGAGAGCAGAAGTTTTGGGCAGATTGTGTGAAATAAAACTCAAGAACTTTTTATGGAAAACTTAACCTACTCACATTAAAATGATCGGTTTTAAACGGTTAAATAGCAATAGCCCGTATGTTTATAAATGCTTGAGTCAGAGGCCCATGGGCGGCATAAAAACTCTGACACCAGATTAGGCACTAACCACACGATAAAGAAGAAGATTGTCTAATCATTTGTATCAAGTAGTGTTTAAAGATGAAATAACCCAAAAATCTTATAGAAGCGCACTCTTAGTCACTTCATTCCAAAAACAAGTAACCAAAAGCACAACATGTTTTCTTTCACCCCTGTACAAAAACCCGCCTAAGTAGGGCACGATAGTAGTCCAATCAAAAAATCAATCATCGCCCACATTCGCCGGTAAAAAGGTTCCGCACCCAATATTTTCTGTTATCGTGCGACAGTTGAGCCCTGCGAGCACTAAAAACTCAATACAGTATTGCTTTCACAGCGAAGTAGCTGTGTTCGCCTTTATGAGGATGTGACGAGAAGGATTTTTTGGAGGCTTGGAACCTCACTGTACGTGTCATGATTGATACCCGTAATGAACATTTACCTGTATGTATTAGAGAGATATTCCTAATATTGAAATCATCAAGTATTTTCCAAGTGTTGCCTTCATTTGTTCTTTGTTTAGATGATTCTTTCGTTTGCGGTTTCAGATAATCTATTCGAATTTACAACATTTAATTTGGTAGCAGACTTACTTATAAAGGAGGAAAATTACGAATTTTTCTCAAGGCGTAGGCCGAAACTACAGTACACTACCTCCTACATGCGATCCTTATTTGCTACTACTAAATATAACATAATAAATATCATGCCTGTAATCCCCGAAGGGTTAGCAGACCTAATAGTACACCCACATTTCGCCAGTTATGTTTTAAGTCCCATGTAATAGGGGGCAAGCCTATTGCCGTCGACCGGGTACAAATTCAGACTTCGTGGCTGCTTCAGTTACTGAGAAATTCCTGATGGAAAAACCCAATAACACTTTGCCCTACCTGGGAATCCAACCTAGGACTTCATGCTCAGCAGTCGCGCTTGCGACCACTAGACCAGGCTAGCAGACGAGGCTAACTACTTACTTTAGAAACATATTTCTACACAATAAATAGTTTTTCCATCACATTCTAGGCGGTTTGATTATTGCTCCTGAAAATTGTACCTCACCTTCTAATATTATTTAAACCCAAAACTAAATGCCCAAAATAATTTCAAAGCTAGATCTACACTATTCCATACCCTGCTAGGTCAGCGCTACAAGGCGAGTCGTGGACACATAACGAGTTTAACAGAATATGATTTTCCCACTCCGGGCGAATGAGAGACATTTTAGCGTCACTTTTTATCAACCCTCATGGGACCGGGCTGCAGACTGCTGCGAAATATGCAGCTTTTATAAATTGTACGAGAAAATTATGGGACGAAAGTTTTTTGGTTGAAGATATTAGTAAATGTTCATGTGTTGTACGGGTTTAGGTATTCTACATCATTAAATTTTTATAAAATCGTGCAATCTGTATGGCCGGAAAAGCAAATTACGTCGCTACCCTTTTTGATCCCTTTTTCATGTGCTCTAGCTGACAGTCACATTACTTTGGGGGACTTTTTATTTTTTTATTTCCATCACCACTGCTCTCAAAACAGTGAGGGAAAACATAGTGAAGAGCAGGTGTCCAAGAATAAAAAAAATCGAAGACTTAGGACTTCCCGCGCTTAGCTGTCGTGTTGGAATACGGCTCAGTCCCTGTCACAGACATGAGGTCAGTGTGAGCAACTTACACTATTATGTTCATTTGTGTTCAGAAGAACTTGCAACAATGTCAAATTATTTTCTTCATATTTCGAAGTTTCAAGAGCACTATCTGTGGAGCCGCAACTTTAACCGTAGAAAAATAGCAAAGCATTACGGATTTCCCACCTCACTCAGGAACTTTCGTTTGCTTCATTTAAATCCTGGAAGGTGCAGGTTAATCTGCAGGATGAGCAAGAAAGCAGGCGGGGAATATCCTGCAGGGGCTCCCACACTGACATTGTATTTGAGACGGGTCGATGATGCCCCATTTGGCTAGATTATTTCTTCAGCGACTAACCTGGGCCCACAAACGGTTAAAAGATTTCCAGGTTATACTGCCACTTCAGTTCTTGTTCAGCAGGAAGGTGTTCTACTGGATTGATGAAGTGAGAAAGGATGGGATGTTCCTCCACAATTCACATCTATCATCTGATGCACGGGACCGGTCAATATGGCGACAGTTGGGGGAGGCCTATGTCCAGCAGTGGACATCTTTCGGCTGAAATGATGATGTTAATGATCTGACGCACTGGCTTTAAACTCTTAACTATTAAACCTATAATACAACAAAACAACATTTACTCAAAACGCACCTTTTCAAAAAATCCACTGAATAAATCCCGTAACATACTTAAAGCGATGATCGCGTCGCAAATACCACAATATCATAACACGGAGATTTTCTCCTAAGCTGCGTTAATTTGCCGGCTCTCCCCGCGTCCGAGCGAACGTCAAATACAATTTTACGGTGCGGTGGACACTGAGCCGATTGTGAGAGACAAGAGACAAGCCTGCTGCTGGGCGCGGATGACGGGGTGGTGGATGTGGTAGAAAATGTCAAAACATTCAAGTAGTTTGGTCAGCGATTGACATAGATAAAAGTACTGTCAAACTCATTTTAGGGTGGTTAAAAAAAGACGCACAACTTATTATTTGTTTGAATTTAATGGCCGGCTTAACTTCCGCCAGTTTCACTTTTTTTCAAAGTGGCCAAAACAACATTGTTTTGATTAGCCACGCATAAAACCTGTATCAATCGATAGCTGGCATCAATACAAACAAGTTTTGTATAAGACAAAACGTTCTAAAGTGAGATCAAATTTGTGCTGAAGATGCCATCAGTGAATGGACTTTAATTTTGATACTCAAATCTCGGAAAATTGACACTTTAGAATATTTTGTTCTATCCAAAACTTGTTTGTATTGATGGCAGCTACCGATTAATAAAGGTTTTATGCATGGCCGCAACATAAAAAAAGTAGCGGAAGTTAAGCCGGCTAGGCTTCTTATAAAAATCTTCCAAGCTCTTAAAGCCACTACAGCAGTCAATGATTCACAACGTCTTACTTTCTGGTGGTGGTGTTGCCTTCAGTGCATTATTTTGAATCCGGCGATGATTGTGATCGTGAAGATTATCCAGTCAACAAGATTGGTATCGGGTTGGCTGCTCTATGCAAGCCTGTTTTACTTACTTAATAGTATAGTCACGCATGACGCAATTTTAATAAGCATACTATGTTTTTTTTCTGCATCACTCTTAAGTAGAAAATGCTCAAGTTAATAAGTTCGCCTTTGTAAAATTATTTTTGTGCATAGTCTTAATAAATAAACCAAGAAAAACCTCGGCACTAAAACATCGACACCACATCCACAACCTTCCTACATCGTAGCACATTATGCCTGTGGTCACGTATTGGTTAAAGGGTAGGGCGGGGTTGTTCGCGGATTATATCCGTAGCTCACAGCTCAAACGCGATGCTATATCGGTTAGCTGTCACAGGATTACTGCCTTACGGAGCTTAGTTTTCAAATCTATTTTGTGCACATAGGTCAGTTAGATTTTAAGGACAGTAAAACAATTGTTTTATTTAAGGATATGGAATAAAAATGATTTTGTTTTAGATATGTTGGTCCTAATGTGTAGGATCATTGCGCCATTTCCCCAGAGTCCAGTTGGCCGGATATCATTTCCGTGGAGGTACCTATCTGCCTGCTTCAACTGAAGTCTCTCTCTTCAAAATACAGTATTTGATTTCATAAATATATTAACCGCGACGTCAGAATGTCCACGACCACACATGTGCAAAATAAAAACACATCACGGTACTTAAAACAACACTTGACCCAATAACTTCGTACACCTGCGACCACAAAAAAGGTCATATTCAATTAAATAGTGCTTTATCAAAATGAACATCACTCGCCAAAAAATGAAACGTTCATTCAAAATCATTGCAGCGTAAAAACACATCAGCTTACTGAACGAACGAAAATAATTAAATTATTTTATTTTATTTATTACTGCTCCGAAAAACCGATAAAAGATAATCAGATAAGGGTTTTAATTCGACGAGAAAAAAACAAATTAATAAAGTTCGCGTATAGTCTGTGGGAATGTTGACAGTTGTGTGCGAGCGAGACGCAAGATAAAATAAGTTGGGATGACACAAGTGGCGGGATTAGGAGGGATTATGAGCGTGATTTTTTAATGAAACAAGATAAGTTTGTTATAGTTTAAGAAAAAGGATCAGGTTAATTTAAAACTGTTTTACTACACGAACACATTTTGAGAGAGCAGTCATGAATAGTCTTTGATTTTATTTAAATCGTGCTGTTTTATTCATATTTCTTTGATTGAAGGTATTACGTAGCGGTAGAAGGGTTTATTTTTACGATACCCATTAGCATGTTCAAAAAACAATAAGGTTTCTTGTGTCTCGCATTCTTTACTTTTGCCTAAATCCGTCTGAAATTGGATTTTTCCCATAAGTAGAGTAGAATCGTACTTAAGAAATACTATAATAATCTGCTTACCAGGGTCGAGGATCTGCAACAACTTACAAAAGCAGCCACTTAACTCACTCAAACATTCACGCTAATCACTTAAACCATCCAACGTGCTATCGATCTCCAATCAGCCGTAAGCCGAAAAAGTGCGGTCCGTAAGCGCTTTATCACTTGGCAACTAAACCCGCTTGATCGAGTTAAGCTCCAAGATTCGAACAATTGGAGACGCGTCGTTGTCGTCCCGCATTCGTTGGCAGCACGTGACGTGGCTGCTAAACAGAATGTATAGGAAGAAATATACATAGTTGGAGGCTTGGAAACGTTTAAGGTTGTAAGGACGGGGACGATGCGATGCGTCGTGTAGTAGTGGATATGGAATGGAAACGATGCTGCCACAAAAAGAGAGCTCTGTTTAAATCTCAGCGTCTCCTGAAAATTATATACCCAGTTTGGCTAGCTCGACACAATTTATGAGTGTTGTACTGTCCAAAACATGACTCACTTACTGGCATTTCGTAATATATTGATAATATATCTGAATTTGTACGATAAAAAAATCTGATAATTTACTAATCTTGTGGATCATGATGTAAAAACATTATTTGTTACAGTTTCTGTTAGAAATAACGCACTAATTAACGATTATTGATGATAGTAAAAGCAGTAGAAGATACTGAAAAAAGAAGAAATAAACTAAACTGTTGGTAAACGTGTAGTAATCTGCCACAAATACATATTTATTGCTGATTAGGTTGGTCATCCACACACCCCGAATCCTTTGGGAAACTATGTCAAAAAAATGGAGTGTGGTTGACCGAATGCAATAAATGATCCAAAGAAAGGTTTAACAAATTCTTACGTTATCTACCGTACTGTATAAAAGTCCACACACTCAAGCGGCTCCCAACAAACTCGGCTGGAGTGTCTCTAACAACCGACCGCGGCCCGCAAATACGGATTTACTTAAGTTTGTCCGTTTTATCCACTTCACTCGCTAAACTATTATGATAATCGGTTCCAGTGGCTAGCTGCTTGGATATTATTTTCTGTGTATTTTTGGAGGAGAATACTAACGACGATACTTGAGGAGATTGGATTTGATTATTTTTCAGCATCTTTGAAGTCTCAGAACGTATCTATGGTACTAGTCTTAATGATTCAGCAAGATCTTTAGTAACAAGCAGGTTGTATTCTTCTAATATTGGTTCGAAGTACCACAACAATCAAGGCAAATTCGAATCAACGCAAATTCGTTACATTTACTACAATTTTTTCATGTAAATGTGAAATATTCCAAAAAAGTCAAAGCTTTCCGTAAAATAAGTAAACCTTTGATATTTTTATTGATTGCTCCACCTTTAAAGGCTCATTATACTTCGAAATTCAGCGGAAAGGCGAGCCAACCCGTCAAATTTGAATTTCCGTACCGCAAATTAAGAGAAGGAGAGGAGATGCTCTTTCAAGGGGTGCAAGCAAAACAGAAAATGTTATTCGGAATAAAAATGTGACTGACGAATTCAGCTACTTACATATTTTTGCGCCATCAAAAGGAGTCGATGGTTCCCGAATAATTTTGAATTGAGAATACGCTTTGGCGCCAAACGCCTTTTGTGCAATCAATATTCAATGTTGGCAACACTGGTCTTCCAAGTTTGAATTTAAAATCTATCATTTGAATTTTCTATCGAAGACGTTTTGTGTGAGAATTGGCTGATAATGTCGTATTCAGGGCCAAAGAATTAGAAAGTTTTTCAATGAACACTGAATGTTTGGTTCCAAAATATTCTACTGTGTCTAGTAACAGCTTTGCGTTGCTGCTCAATTTCATTTTGGTATACCTAGTATAGTAGAAAGGAAGAAGAAGAAGCCCTCGTAACTTGTGTGGCACCAAGTGGACCCAACATGCTGCTGCGCCCTGCTGTACCTACGACGCAGCTGTACCTTTCGCGTCTGCATCACTCCACTACAACTGAGGAAGTCGTGCAGTATTTGAAAGTGAAGACCAACTGGACTCTGGGTTGAAAGGTTGGAATCGCGCCACAACATCAACTTTAAGTCATTCATGGTACGAGTTCCAACCCACCATCTACAGACTTGCCTTTATTTATTTTAATTTTATTTTTCGGTATCTCTTTCGAACAGTCCCGCAGCCCTGACAGGCATCGGCCCTTGCGGACCCCTACATTGTTGCTAATATCTCTGAGGCGCGCGTGGAACACGAACGCGCCGTCGACACGGCCTGTCGTCATAAGACGGCCGGACGGCGAGCTGGCCCATAGCTCGCCGTCCACAGGCCCGCGCCGACGGTAGCCGGGAGCCACCACGTGACCCCCGACGCCCAGGGTGTCTCCCGCGGCGGCTGGGACGTGACGCTCTTTTCCCCTCACCTCCCAGAAGGAGGAGGTGACAGCTTCCCATTCCCTCTCGCTCCGGACCATGGCTTGAACCAGGGCCGGCCGAGAGATCGCCGCCGCCAATCGCCGCTACGAGGACACGACGGTGCTCCGCCCAAGCGGGGCAGACCTCCACGGTGTGCTCCACCGTGTCCTCCGGACGATCCTCACAATGGAAACACCCGGGCGTTTCCTCCCGCCCGATTCAGTGCAGGAACCTCCCGAAACAACCATGTCCGGTGAGGACCTGCGTCAGGCGGAAGGTGAGGGCGCCCTGGCGCCTCTCTAGCCACTCCTCAAAGCGGGGACTTATCGCCACTATAGTGGCGTGCCCTGCACGGGGTTGCGACAGTCTCCATGTCGCCATGAGTCTACAGACCTGCCTGAAAGAGGATTTTTGGCCGAAAGGTGTCGTATATCGACATTTCGGGGAGGTACGCGACACCACGCAGCGAAACACGACGCCGTCAACATTACGTGTGTAGTCATAGTTTTAATAATGTTTTTAAATATGTATTAGTTTATTATTGTTTAAGATTATCTTGTGAATTCTTGTGTATTTTATTTATGGTCCTCATTTGCCTGACAATAAAATGATGATTGATTGATAATAATTTGAACTAGGTAAGAGGTTTGAAGAGTATCATCAGTCTCTTATTTAAAATTAGAATTCTTATTTAGATTTACCTACTTATTCAAATTCTTATTTTAATTATCTGTGATGTCAAAGGCTTTACTAAACCCGGCCCTCATATTTTTAGTGCCTTTAGTTAAACTGCATTCTTCAGGCTGATTGTTTACATATTACATTAGCGGAATCTGGGAACTTTTACATTCAAAAATAAAAAAAAAACCAGTTATCAAGGTGCACACTAACAACATGATCGTTATTACATCTATACGACGTGAACGTGGTAATTTTTCAACTTGCTCTAAAACATCCGGCTCTCTACCATTGTATTTTAATACTCCCATTGCATTGCTAAGCGAAGATCTCATGATGTACATCCCTGTTTCCTTTTGTGTTGTTAACCTGCCATCGTAGCTATAATCCTGGCTAAAATTCCTACTATGGAGGACTAAGGGATTCTTCCCGGAGTCGTGCTACTCTAAACTTCTGCAATCCAACTTCTATTTAGAGTTATAATTTTTTTTATAATCTATCGAGCACATAATACAGCTAAAAGAATTGCGACATTATAATTCTTGCTTTGTGCTGGCTGAGGTTCTGGAACAAAAGCGGACATATCAATGCTGCCATCTATTCTATTATAACCGTAGCTTACTTACCTACCTATTTAGTTTGAACCATGCTTTAATAACGAACTAAAATACTAGGATCCACTCTTGCAGGACAACCCCTCATTACGACGTTCACCCCTGCAAAAATAGATGACGTTGTACACAATCACTCGCGAAGCGACGCCTATCGAGTTGTTTCTGAACTATTTACGATGTTTCGGACACTGCCATCTCTTATTCATGTCTGGAACTAGGCATGTTGTGGTGCAGTGAGCTTTGCGTCGGAGCTTTTGATACACGACGGGTGCAAAGAGCTTTCGTAGTGGGATTCAGTACTGCGAGACATGTTGAACATAGATGGCGCTATGTATCTTGATGTATGGTTGATTTAACTTTTAGAGCTTTTGTTCTCTGTAAAATATTAAGCATCTATTGTTGACATAAAATGTCTTGTGATTGATGTTTAAAGTTTTAATCAACACACTCTATTGTTTATTTAGTTCAGAACAATTACACAGACATCAAAATGGTTATTGGGTTATTATAAGGAACAAAACTAATACGTACTTACCTAATTAAAAACTTGGCTTAATGTAGGTACGGTTAGCAGTTCTATTTGAAGTTGCGTATTAACATAACTTAAGATTTTGATTATGAACACGATTTGTATTTAGCAATAGAAATCTGTACCTAATCTTCACTACCTAGTGGATCTATTTAATAATTACGAAAAACTTATTTTCAAAAATTCAATAAAAACTATTACGTTTACGTTACTTGTTACACCATAAGACTTAACTTCCAACTAACATCTTCACACGCTAATTTTTCTCATAACACATTTTAAACATTCAGTTTGCTCTTCAATTGCTTCAATTTCTATTCTCATTAGAACAAAAAATTAAAGGAGGAAACGTAATTAATATTAATTGGTACGCATCCTATAACCCATACCGTGGCCCATACAATGTATCACCATGATGTATGGGGTAGCTTCATTCATTTCGTTCCCCACTCCCCAGTAACCCGCGGACTGCCGCGACGAACGCACGTTTGTTCCTGTTCGTTCGTTTTCAAAAAACATCGCGATAAAGAGTTGGATGAAGTTTTAGTGATATTTTAATCAGTGATGATTCTGCAAAGGACTCTAAGGATTTTGTTCGCTGTTGTCATGTGTGCTAGAAGTGTCAGGAATGAAGGTAAGATGGTTTTTATTGTTATTTATCTGAGTATAAAAATGGGTGATTGATAACTGGCCAGTTTGTTTTTAAGGGGAGCTTTTTGTATCAACCCTTTGACCGCTTGAGTCATACGTGAGGGGGCGTATAGGATCGCAGTTGTTTAAAAAGTATAAAAGTGGGTGTAATAATATCTTTAATTTATCAATGATTGTGGGTCGTCTTGAGGCGAATTTGTAGGAGTTGGAATATACGCTTAGGGGCACTATGAGCAGCAAAGAAAACAAAAAAAAAAAATTTTGGGATAGAAAAAATTTCGGAGTTAATTTTTTTTTAGTTTTATTTCGAATGAAAAGGCCCATAATTCGGAAACGGTGCGTCGCAGGGCCATGCGTCTCAGAACCTAAATGGTTTATATGGTCTAGGTCAACCCGATACTGCAATAAAATTGGGAAATTGCGGAAAAAAAAGAAAACTAAGAATTTTCTAAGTCCGAAATTTTTTACAAGTCCTCGCTCCATAGCGCCCCGAAGGCTCCAACCTTTTATTTAATTTAATTGAAGTCACAAAACGATTAAAGTTATTTGGAAATGTGAAAATGAATCTTTTTGACGATTGTGGATTTGAAGGCTCTTCACATCGTCAAGATAAATACATCCGCTCTTCATTATAAATCTTCCTTGTACTGACTTAACCAATCGTTAATTCATTCATTTAATTGTAATCGTTGATTGCCTCAAAATGCTGCCTGTAATCCCCAAAGGGTTAGGCAGAGGTATGCCTCTGTTTAAGTTTCATGTAATAGTGAACAAAACAAAACAAAGCAAGAAGCACATTTACGAATAGTGTCTTCATTTCAAGAGATCTATTTAAAACACATACTTATCTAATGACCCATGAACGGAAGTCTAAGTGTGGCTGTAACAGGTCATTGAGAACAGTAGCCACAAGATTATGACCACTAATTGAATCGATTACCACTTGAACTCATCCTATTATAACGTGAAGGATGTATGCTTCAATTATAACTGTAATAGCGAAGATCGTTTGAGAACACATGCTTTTTGTTATTCGTCTACTTATTATTTTATACATCTTATGGTATCAATAATTGCAGTCAATGGCTACCGCTGAACATGGGTCATGCGGATCTATACTTCATCCATACTTACTAGTATTAATGTGAGTGTAACTCAATCTGTCTTTTTGTTATCTTTTTACGGTTGACAGACGATAAAATTTGGCATGCGAGTAGATCACGACCAGGGAGTCTACAATGGCCGATTTAACGGAATCATAATAGGATAATGATATGAATTATGGGTCAGAGTGTCGTCTTGGGGGCACTATGAAAAAAATACTTAGAAAAATTTCGCGACCAATTTTGGGGTAGCGTAGTTGGTCACAGTTCTAACCTAACCTATGGATCCCTTCCACGTCGTTTTTACGACAAACGGTTAGTCGGAGACAAAAACCACCAAGACACTTTTAGCCTTATATTTAGGTGTTTTATACGATAGAATCGAGAAAATAAACGATTTGCAAAAATAACACTTTTTGGGCTAAATTTTTCTAAGTCCTCGCGCCGTAGCGCCCCCAAGGCTACACTCCAACCGAATTACGTTAGAATTGTAAAACGGTCACAAAGTGACAAATCATAATATTCACTGTGTGTGTGCTCATTTAAGAATTTTATTAGGTAAATTTCCGACATCCACCAACCATCGATCGATTGGTGTGGTAACACTCTTAGGTTAGCAAAAACCGAAAAGTCAAATCAACAAGGATTTAAAAGAGCACATAGGATTTAAAAGAGGACATAAAGACCGAACTGGTATAATAAGTAATATCGATTTTTTGGTAGATACTAACTAGATATCTTGCTAGACTGGTGACAAAGGTAGTTCAGTAAAAGCTATAGAGATGATTAAGAGAGATAAAATATCAGCCCGCAGAATCGTAGCTGAACATGATGCTTGTCGTAGTTACAGCGAATCTCCGGGAGATAAAGAGCTTATCCCCTCGGATGACAGGATTTGTAATTTGAGTAGCTATTGTGTTCAATGCAGCTGTCCATACACCTGCATTCCTCTCTTATTTCATGAACTTACTTGTTATAAGTTGTACAATACGGTTTGTATCTTTGTAATCTTGTTGTCCAATATGAAGTTTCTCAGACTTTCCGGATATTTTGAGATTATTAGCAGTTTCATGTTACTGGTTGCAGAATTGGAGTTTAAGTCCAATGTCATTTGTCCAATGAGCATTGAGAACCATAATGCAATGATTATTTGAGGATTCAGTCAGCATAACGTTATTATCTGCCTAGGCTTTTCCCAATGTTGGGGTTAGCTTCCAGTCTAACCAGACGCAGCTGAATACCAGTATTTTTCATGGAGCGACTGCCTGTCTGACCTCCACAACCCAGTATTCAATCAGCATAATCAACCTATAATGTTTCCACCGCTGGGACATCTCTCAGGCCTCTTCGCCGTGAGAGGGAATAGGTCATAATGCACCACGTAGGTCCACTGCAGATTGTTTTGTTTTGCTCGAGGATAAACCGGTTCCTTCACAATGTTTGCCATCACCATTTAATGCAGTAGCAATGTAATAAATTTACACAAAATACCGCCACTCTCAGTTAGTCAGGCAAAAGTAGGCATAGCTGTAGGTGTAGCCTAACAAAAATAACAAGGGCCAACTCGTCAGTTTAATCCCCAATCAAGATAAGTACCTACGTCATTCTATTACAATTTGCCATCCAATAACTTACCAACTAGATACACCAAAATGATACCATCCTAAATGAACCCAATCCAATATGTCAAAGCCACTCGCTCTCCGATTGATTACATTCACAGTACATCGTTCCCGATATGAATGAAAATATGGAATGTATCTGCTTATTATTCCGCGCAAGCGTTGGTCCCGAGAGGAACGGGTTACTACGCGCGTAAGCGATGGTTTGACATCCTGTCAGGATCAGCTTAGTGCGTATGTTATGCTGGGTATGTGATATGATTGGCGAGGTGTGTTGTGAGAACTTTGTACACGTTTTTGTGGTGTCAGTATGTTTCTCCTTGGCACTACTATATTATTGTTTGAGGACTAAGGCTCAATGCAGGTCAAAGGCCTTCTACTTTCCTTTAAATTCTCTGTATCTAAAGCTATTTGGGACCAGTTTTTATCGTAAGAATCCGAGTCCTTGCGCCATTTCCCCCCGGATCTATCGATACCGATATCGCCTGTTGTCATGTGAATGGACCTATTGGGTAGGTCGTGAGTTTGGCCCATTGTTAATCACTACTCCAAAGTAGAACCTCTGAGAGTATTACTTGTCATAACCAACATAAGCTTTCAGTAATACTGGCTTAGCAGGATACTATTAACCAAATATTATGGTTCTGCTAAGAGTGAATTCACGTTAATAGTGTAATAACCGTCATCTCACTCACTCACTCACGTCGTCACTTTTCAGGAACACTTCATTATGTTTAGAGCTCTTATGCCTATCTGTTCCTTTACATAATCTTCGGTTATTTGTGCCAGATAGTATACTTACTTTTACTCCTTTATTTTATGATTATAATAACTATCTTTGCCAAACTTACAACTTGTTCAATGTCTCTAGCGTGGATGTTATGTATTGCGTTTAGCTGTCTTTTGATCTCCTAAATCGAAAGGGAGGCCGCCAGATTTTCACAGTATGTAGTTATTAGTGTGATGGATGCGGCTCATCCACTTCATATAATCTCTGAGTCGCCACTTGTGACGCCCTGGGTGGCGGTAAACCAAAGAGCGTAGAAAGGTTGAGGGGAAGCATCGTGAAGGGTCCCACTATACTCTTAGATAAATGAGTACAGAGGCTTATTTTGGGCTTAAAATCGATTTCAAGAGTATGTTTTCTTACTACAGGGTCACTGTGACTAAAATGGTAACAGATTTTAATAACTCAGGAAGATTCCTCCAGTTTTATCTCTAGCAACCTGAAAACTACGAATGCGAACCAAATCCAATGGGGACAGTTGAAAGCTTATGCAATTTCAACGTTTCCATTTCCAAATAAATTCAGAAATAATCATCATCATCAGCCAACAACAGTTCACTGCTGGACATAGACCTCTTCAATCGCACGCCACTCAACTCGATTCTCGGCAACTCTTATCCAGTTGTTACCAGCCACCCTGAGAAGATCGTCGCTCCACCGAGCCTGAGGGCGTTCCACCTTACGCTTGCCGATTCGCGGTCTCCACTCAAGAACACGTCAACTCCAACGGCCCAGGCCACGGCCGGCCCAGTGCCACTTTAGCTTACAGAACATAACTAGAAATAAACTTAACTGGTCCTAGTTATTGCTTATTAACACCTTCCAATTTGCCAAAGCTAATAAATTCTGACGTAATATCCTGTATTTATAATTAAACTCGGTTTAAAAGGAAGTTACGCAACAACTTGATACTTACATGGAGTGAACTGAACATCCTAAATTTATTAAAGTCAATTAGAAGACGAGTTTCATCCTCTGATTAACTGTAGTAAGACGTGTAAACGGTTAGTTCAACGGATGGGTTGATGTCAATTGGTGCTTTTACGGTTGACTATCTGTAATTTGCCCATAAATGGCCGAGATGCGGCATCACGAGTTGTATTGATCGAACGTTTGTGCTGACATTTTATTAGAACGTTTGTTATTATTGGAGTTAAA
This sequence comes from Noctua comes, assembly GCA_963082995.1. Lineage (NCBI taxonomy): Eukaryota > Metazoa > Arthropoda > Insecta > Lepidoptera > Noctuidae > Noctua > Noctua comes. Next base: position 1,917,928 of record OY720269.1, read on the forward strand.
ACGTTGAACTTAAATACATGACATAACACCACGCCTGTAATCCACCAAGGGTTAGGCAGAGGTGTACCTAAATAGTACACACACACATCTCATCAGTTATTTTTTTATTTTAAGTCCAATGTAATAGGGCCAAGCCTTTTGCCATCAACCGGGCACAAATCTAGACCTCGTGGCTGCTACTGAAAAATTCCTGCTGGAAAAACCCAATAACGCTTTGCCCGACCCAGGAATTAAACTCAGGACTTCATGTTCAGCAGTCGCGCTTGCGACAACTAGACGACCAAGGCTCTCTTAAATACGTGTGCTTAAATGTGTTACTTAGTATTTAAACGCTAAAAGTGCTACCAAAACAAAGTAAAGGTATGTACAATGTATAAATCCTACAGAGACTTTACATACAGCCTATAAGGTCCCTACTGTTGAGCCACAGGCTTCCTCTCTACCAGAAAAAGTTGCACAAATTAGTATGACAGAACCAAACGATGTGTAATCTATGGCCGATGTCAAGATATCTTCAGGCTATCTACAAAAACGTACATATTTGGTATGGTTTTGTTAGTCATATTTTACGTGAACTTTATCGCTTCTGAACCATAAACTTCTATCCATAAGACTCCTGAAATCATAACTTATTTAATGGCTTTGTTTACCTCGTAAAACCTCGACTTGAAACAGGTTGACATCACTCCACTCAAATGCCAATTACACTAACTTTTTAATAGCCGTCAACTTGTTTATTGGATAATCATAAAATTACATTGTATGAGTGCTTCAATTACTTGTCTAAAAATAAGTTTAAAGACAAGTGGAACGACTTGCGATCAGTGGCACTTTCAATTACATGGTTGGGACACGCAACGGCGATTATTTTCATTACCTCATTTAAAAATCGTAAGTGGTTCGAAATTGTTATGGTAATCGGGATATTTTCACTCTGTTGACAACTTTATGGAAGGTTTAGCCATTCCAAAAGCCAGTTCGTCAATAACAGGACGTATGTTTAAGACCATAATTAACGGCTAAACTGATTCAACAAACAGTCAACTTATTGAACTACCTCGGTTCTTCCTTGTTGGTCTTTTAATTGCAAGCGCTACTGCTACCCAATAAGTCGGTCAAAGTGTTATTGAATTTTTCCGTCAGGAATTCATCAGTAACAGAACGAAGTCTGTTGATGACAATAGGATCGCCCTCTATCACATGGAACTCAAAAGCAATTGGGGAAATATGGGTTTATTGTAGGTAATGTAGGTAGGTAGGGTTATAACAGTGATAGCCAAAGTGACCGTCGGACTGCCAAGTCATAGGTTCGTTAGTCATAGTTCGAACACAAAACCTCTGATTTTTTGGATTCATGTGCGTATTGTATAATTATCACTTGCTTCGATGAAAACATCGTGAGGAAACCAGCATGCCTGAGAGATATTAAATTTCTCGACGGCATGTAAAGCAAATTCAGGGGCCCATGGGTGGCACAAAAACTCTGATACCAGGTTAGGCACTTACGAGTACCACACGAAAAAGAAAGACTATAGGTATAGGTACACCTCTGTTTAAACCTTCAGCGATCATCATCATCTTCATGCCCTTGTCCCATGTTACTTGGGGTCGGCGCAACACGTTTTTTTTCTTCCAATCTCCTCTCTCAACCGTCACTCTATCATTTACTCTTTTAACTTTCATATCATTCCTCACACAATCCATCCATCGTTTCTTTGGTCTTCCTCTCCCTCTCCATCCATCAACATTTATATTCATTACTCTTTTAGTCAAATTCAAATTCAAATTCAAATTCAAATAAGTTTATTTGTGACACATAGGTAAAAGTAAGTAGGTAGGTACATGGTGGTATCAAAAACAAAGTTATGTATCACTATGTGCTGCCTTGCAAGGCGTACAAATAATGTTAACACATTAAGTCGTGCAGGTTATAATGTAAACTGAAACTTAAACAAAAACTAAAACTAGGTACTATAATTACAGCTAATTATCTAATAATAAATCTTTTTTTTAATATTTAAACAAAAACAATTAATAAACAATACAAAGTAAGTAAACAATAAAATATTGAGTTTTAAATAATAATAACAACCTTTGAACTAAAGCTAATAAAAAATATATAAAATAAAAACAGTTTTCATTTTTCTTCAAGGTACTCATTTATAGAATAGTATGCTTTTTGAACTAAAAAATTATGGAGTGTTTTTTTGAACGTATTGGAATCTCTTGATGCTTTTATTGACTTAGGTAGTTTATTAAATATTTTTGGAGCCATTCCTAGGAAACTTTTAGAGTAAAGGGCTGTTTGATGGTATTTTGACTTCAGTGCACCTTGGTTGCGTTTAGAGGATACGGTTTCGAATTGGTTAGGGTTATTTTTGATAAATATGGCAACTTCATAAATGTAAAGGGACGGTAGTGTTAATAATTTTAGATTAATAAAAAAAGGTTTGCAACTGTCAGTGTTTTGGATCATGCATACTGCACGAACGCATTTTTTTTGGGCTTTAAAGACCGCTTCCCTTTCCGTAGAATTACCCCAGAATATTACTCCATATCGTAGTATTGTGGAGACATATGCGTGGTATGCGGTAAGAACGGTGCTGCGATTAGCGACTTTATTTAAATTGTGTAGGGCATAGCAATACTGATTTAGTTTTTTGATTAAATGATCAATGTGTGTTTTCCACGTCATGTGCCGATCTAACCAAAGCCCTAGAAATTTCGTGTTGTCAATTTTAACAATGTTCATATTTAACATTTGGATTTACAGAATTGGTTCGCTGGTTAAAATGCATGAGGTGTGTTTTTCCGATATTAATTTTGAGGTTGTTATCCGTTAACCATTTAATAATTAAACTTAAGCTATTATTTATATCCTCTTCATATTTTTCTAAGTTGCTTCCTGTAAATAATGTGGTACAGTCATCAGCAAAAAGAGTCATGGGATGTTCTATAGTTAAGGGTATATCATTTATATAACATAGGAATAACAACGGACCCAGTACACTACCCTGGGGCACGCCGTAATTTATAAATCTTTGTTTTGATAGGTAGGTTTCTTCTGTTTTGGTTCTAGGGCATACTTTTGCTATCTTAGTTATTTGTTTTCTAGTCACATGCGATTCGTCCCTCCTCATCACATGTCCATACCAAGATAGTCGATTCCCTTTCAACTTTTCTGTAACTGGCGCAAATTTTAAACTTCCTCTAATACACTCGTTCCTTACCTTATCCATTCTTGTCACACCACACATCCACCTCAACATTCTCATCTCCGCTACATGCAATCTTCTTTCTTTAACCCTTCAGCGAAAAGATTTTAAATCAACGATCTTTGACATAATCTTTTTTGTTAACGTATTTATTATTTTTTTAATTTACTCTTGGTTCCCACCATTTCAAGAACAAAACAGTTTTAACATTACGCTGGCTCCATCTGCATAATCATTTTGGGTAGTGGTTCATTTCGGCGCCTTCCGGGGTGCGGTGTCCAAATCACTTCAGTGGTACACTTCACTCACCGTTCCGCCACAATGTGCGTGCACCCTAACCACAGGATAGATAATTACAGAAGGCTAGCTCCATAGAATGAAAGAAAACACACATACGAGTAGACAGGACTTTCGTACAGCGAGGGTTACTTTTTTTGCAAAGGTTTTGTAACTACATCGTGGTTTAAAATAAAATTGTGTCCACGGAGTTTCTTGCGCGTTCTCCTCCATAGAAATCTACGCTTGGGAATAAGCAACTGTAGTCCTTTCATAGAATTATGCCTTATGTCTGGGTCTGTAACTTATTATTATTATTTTTTATTGAAACCTATTTGGGCAATTTAAACTTAACGGGTCTATTTGAAATAAATACTTTTATTTTGATTTTGATGAGATATTTTGGCATCGCCATACGTAGCAGCAATTTTCGCTTGTTGCATGGAGTTGACCTTCTGTGCATTAACTATCCTATGCCCTAATTCTGTTTGGGGCAAGTCCGTGTATGATTATAACGCGTCGTTGATTTAACCGACTGTTTGCGATTGACAGGTGGTTAAGAGTATTGGGTTGGAAAGCGATAGCCTTTAGTGGTGGTGGTGAGTTTAATGATTATGATGATTGGGCTTAGAATGTTTTACGTTGGAGTATTAGCGTTTGATGGAGTAATTCATGAGCTTCTTTTTCGTGTGCTTAATGCCTAACCTGGTGTCAGAGTGTTTATGCCGCCCATGGGCCTCTGACTTGGCTTTACATGTCATCGAGAAATATCTCCCTGGCATGCTGGTTTCCTCACGATGTTTTCCTTCACCGCAGCAAGTGACAATTACGCAAGACGCACATGATCCGAAATATCAGAGGTGCGTGTTCTTGGGTCCAAACTTGAGACCTATGATTTAGGAGTTGATCGATCACACCACTAGGCTATCACTGCTTAATTCATGGTTGAAAAGACTTACTAGAATTGCATAATCAGCCTATAATATTCAAATTTTCAACCTATAATGGTGTCGAAGCTAGGAAAACCTGTTCGGGTCATAAATAACTGTGCCGTGGAGAAGAAACAATGCGAGTTGGTTGGTTTTACTATGAATTTTAGTTGTAGGACATATAGATTAGAATGAAGGTTATCACTGTTATTTAAATGGTGCGATTTAGAGCTGTGATTTGAAAAGTAAACTATAAATTAAAAAGAAACACGTTAGCTACATGAAAACACAAATAATTGAAATCTCTAATACTCTGCTAGTAATTATAGTACCAACTTACAAACGTAAAATCATCTTATAAGCAAGTGCTTGCTGATAGCTTAATAAACTCCAACAAAGATCAAATCAGTAATTTATTCATACATTTTAATCTCAGTATCAAGCTCCACGAATCATGTATCCTTGATTACGCCATTATCGGGTCTATTTTCATAGCACAGATATGTACGCTTAAATATTTATGAACTCAGTTTAAAACATGCAGTAGCACCGACTTAGCTTACGCGCTGTAATCTTGACTACTTATCAACGAAAATACGGCTACTTGATGTGGGCTTCTAACTTCATCAAAATCCGGTCAGTAGATTTTGCGTGAAAGAGTAACAAACATCCATACATCCATACATCCATACATCCATACATCCTCAAAAACTTTCGCCTTTATAATATTAGTAGGATTTTACAAATGATGTTATCTTTTTTGTGGTAGACCATTCTGTGATATTCTGTGAAGTGTTAATACCACCAATAGGGTCCTGACAAGACTCTTGGAGGGACAAGGCGTGTTTATGATAATCATTTTTGCACTTTACTATTTTAATTCTGTTTTGTATTTCTAATCAAAATATCTTAAATTGTAAAACAATAATGTAAGTTATCATCTGCCCAGCCTTTTCCCAACTATGTTGGGGTCGGCTTCCAGTCTGACCGGATGCAGCTGAATACCAGTATTTTACATGGAGCGACTGCCTATCTGACCTCCACAACCCAGTTAGTACTGGGTAATACGATACCCCTTGGTAAGACTGGTTGTCAGGCTTTTTGGGCCACTGACTACCTAACGACTGTTAAAGGTCTTCAAATGACAGCCGGGACCAACGGCTTAACGTGCTTTCCGAGGCACGGAGGAAACTCGATATGAAATGGGTGGTCACCCATCCACGGACCAACCTAGGCAAGCACGGCTTAACCTAAAGATCGACCCGAGCGGCTGTTATTATTTAGCCACGAGCTCCTGTAAAACAATAATGTAAGTAACAATCAATAAATTACAAACTAACTCCACTGATTTGTTTCAGACCTAGAACACACAACAAAAGAAACGAGACCGGAGTACATACACCCAGATGGTCTTATGAACTTAGATCCATATTTCTCAGATTTCAAGACAGAGGCTGAAGAAGAAGAAGAAGAAGACGACTACATACCGTTACCAGAAAACGATGAAACGAAAAACGGATTACCAATATTCCTATTAGAACCTAAAAACTCTTACGTTCTAAGGAACAGACCTGCAAACTTACTCTGCAGAGCTGCTAATGCTCTTCAAGTGTACTTCAAATGCAATGATGAAAGGTCTGATAAGACTGTACTACTAGAACATGTAGATCCTCATAATGGAGTGAGGATCGTGGAAGCAGAACTGAATGTGACGAGGAATGAGGTAGATGGAGCCAATAAGAAGTATAGCTGTGAGTGTTACGCGTGGAACAGTAAAGGCAGGATAAGAAGTCAGGGGGTTTGGATTGCGTTTGCTTGTAAGTATAAAATTTTAATGATTCAATCTAATACTCTGAGGGCCTACATAAAGGGAAATTATATCAGCGATAACTACTGTCAACAAAGGATTTGTCATTCGAATAACGACGTGACATTTCGGTAGCGCCTGCCAAACCCCAGACATTTCCAAACTTTCGACTGTCACTGTGACAGTGTTATCTCCGATACAATGTCACTTTGTCTAGGCTCTCAGACTAACGTCGGTCGGCTCTCTTTATTAGGTCATGTCATGTGTCTACAAAGATCTGATTAATCAGAAGATCGCATCTTCAATCTTCCAACATTATGCAACATTATATCCATAAGCAACACCGTTTATTAGAATACTAAGTCGACAGTCTTTTTAAGTGAAAAATTTGACTTCAAAAACACAAAAAAGTGAGAATTACTTTAGCTTCAGAAGTCGGTTTTATTTTTTGCAAAAAAACATTTCTTATTTTACCATTTTTAGTTGTAATATCCCATACAATTAATATTTGCTATGCATTTATTTTACATTGTCAACAAAAACAAACAAATCTGCCCACACCCTCAGAGCATACAGGCGCTATGTTATGTCACGATATCGTGTAAACAATAAACATCTCGATTGCAGCAATCACGGCAGATTTGCTGTCTATTATTGAAGAGTTCCATTGATATCTCCGAAGATCAGCATCAGATCTTCACCAAATTTAAACGGGACCACCGCGAAACAATATTCGTCCAAACAAAAGAAAAATCATTAAAATCAGTTTACAATTGGCGAAAATATCGCTAAACGTACACACAATGATGATTACCGGGCATAATGCCTTCGAGCATGTGTGCCTATACAATTTGGAGAATTCCCTTGATTTCTCCAGGATCCCAACATCAGATCCTGGACCTGATGACCATGGAACCACATGGGAATTATACTGTTTCAAACAATGCCCATAAAATTTGAGGGTTGCCTTTAATTTTCCTGGGATTCCATCATCAGATCCTGACTTACACCTTCCATCAGCTTAGCAACGTAAGGTGATACAGGCACAAAAATATCTGAAATGCCTTAGAAAGTACATATATGAAAAATTGTATGTGCCTATAAAATTTGAGGGTGGCCCTCGATTTTCCTGGGATCCCATCATCAGATTCTGACTTGGTGACAATGGGATCACCTCAGGCTTTCGAATAAAAAAAGAAATTTAAATCGGTTGACAATTGGCGGAGAAATCGGTGAACATATGTACATAAAAAATACATACAGTCGAACATAGAACCTCCTCCTTTTTTGAAGTCGGTTAAAATTGTCAAAGGAGTTTTGGTGAAACATTAGTGAACCGTTAACAATACATGCTTACCCCCAATAAAATGGAACTTAACATACCTAACTGTCAAAAAATACAGAAAAAAAAAATCAGACGAATTGATAACCTCCTCCTCCTAAGTCGGTTAAAAAAAAACATTATCGCTGAAAGTCGGTGCTCCTACCATACTGAGTCCTACTACTAACGGCTCGTATACACCATTCACAATGTCGTTTTGGCGCATTAGTCCGCCAAGAAGTGTTTTCCCCAGCCAACTAGGTTTGCGTGCCAAGTTAGTTCTGAACTTTGGAACTAGACTTTAGTGCATTGTTTTCCAAGTTAAAACTTTGAGGAAAATTAAAATTAAAAGTGCCGTTTAGAATTTTAAATTTTGACACAGTTAGATAAATACAAAGTTAATCAACGTTAAGCCTATAATTATAACACAAATATTAATTAGAGATCGTAATCTGTTGAGATAGACAGTAATTAAGTCTTACTAAAAGATAATAAAAGTTATTTATTTCTTAGGAACCTACTATTAAGCGTAGGATTGATACTTAATACTAAGCGGTATCGACATACATTTGCATTATACTGAGTTTAGAGTTTCATGCAAACTTGCTACAGTCAGTCTGACGATGACACCCTTAGGGACACCAATATCTCAGCTCATAAAACGTTATCAGTATATAATTACTGTTTGCTTCTCATACATTAACAGAAACCGTTCTCATATCAACTCCCGAGATGGGATGAATTTGGGAACTCACAGAATCATGATTGATCACACTCCCATCGAACAAATGTTTTTTATTTCCTATCTACAAATGTTTACCGTTAACCGGAATCAAAAAATCAAAATCAAAATATTTTATTTCACATAGGCCTCGATGGGCACTTATAAAACGTCGACAAAAAGGTGCACGGTTCGGGTTGGTCGTTTCCTATGGAGAAGAACCGGCAAGAAACTCCATGGTTACTCTTTTCAAATCATTTGGTGTTACAGTATTATGGATACAGCATTTGTACTTAAGTATGGGGGGACAGCGTAGGCCCGACAATAAGTCGTTGCTTACTACACAAAAAATGTAGAACAAAATAAAAAGTTGAGCATGCGGAGCATGCCCTTTCTCATAAATATTCCCCACCGAACAGGTAAAATTAAAAACTTTACGATCATCAGAAGTAGAACTAAGAGTCGTGCCGCATACAGTTTTGTTTTCACTAATATATTTTGTTTCTACAAGTTAATAGTTTCCGCTGGTTAACGACATTCTCTTTGATACTCATTAACATTCGAATGTTTCTATTATTTAGTAAACGATACGCCTGGAGCAGTTTTGAGATCAACATTTTTATAAATTATGCTAACGAGAAGGTTTATCAATTTTATAGAAACGTTGCTGGTATTGAAAGTTATGACATAATCGGGCCGCGGGCAGAATTATATCCTCTGGAATGACTGTCTGTTAATCGAAACTTGACAGATATGGTTAAATATTACTCCAAAACGAACATGACGTAGATAGTTATAGATTTTTTGGTAATGAAGAAAGTATTGACGGTCACAGAATTGAATGTAAGGTTTGACAGTGCTGTAATTCCCTAGCCACGAGCACTAGTCAAGCAAGACAACGTGCTATCAATATTCCCTACATAAAATCGCAAGAACAAGTTATCCGCTGGTGTAAGACTAATTTAATTTAATTAACCCTTCTTAGCCTTTTATGCAGTGAACTGAATTGTAAGCAGTCGCACCAGTTGTGTCAAAGAAGACTCGTATAACAGTATCGTGTTAGGTTTACAGGACAGGTTGCCTCGCTTACCAGTACTTAAACTTGTTTTTGTCTCTTAGAACCTGTGTTTATGTCTTACAGTTTAGCACTATGTCTATTATAGACCATCTTTGTACTAGCCGTGTTTCTTACTGTAAAAAATTGGTTGATGGAAAGAAAGAAAGAAAGAAAGAAAATACATTTATGATGTTTTTTTGATGGAACTGATATCTTGCTCAGTAGTTTTGTGTGTAGATAGATTCTTCATCTATGTTACGGCTGTGCTCCGGGTTAGATAATTAATTTGCTTTTATCATATCGACAACAGATTTCATTGATAAATATTACAGAAGACTTGAACTGGAAATTCAATTTTGTACTTCGTCGCAACAAACGATAATATAATGAAGCACACTCATAATAACTTCATAATTAAATCTCAACGGTACTCCGAAAATAAAATAAAACAACAAACAAAATGTAACACAAAACTCCAAAACGTAACGCATAAATTCTAACAATAAGAAGAAAGACGAAAATAAAGTGGATTGCAGACAATTAAGGGGCACGCCTATTGTCTAGAAATAAACACCCCACGCCACGACACGACACGCCATGTTAACGAAAGAAATAATCAACGAAATGACATTTTGAAAAGCTGGAATATTTTAACGACTTTATTAGTTTTCAATTGAATTGGAGATGCGTTCGTTTGGACGCGTGGAAAGGATGTGGGAGGCAAGGGAGAAAATAGAATGCTAAAGTGTCAAATGTAAAGTTTTGGTGAAAGTTAAGAAATGTGATGCTATATTTGTAGCTATTTTATAAAATAATACATATAATAATACATAAAAGTTCAAGAAGAAACTTAGTGGAAAGGAAGAAAGTGTTTAGAAACTTCTTGAAAAAATGAAACTTCGGTAATAGTGTATCTACAGACACAGTTTCACTTACTTTTAATTTACAGTCCGTTGTGTATTCAACGAAAAAACTCAACTTTTAACGATACAACTCCAAGTTAGGTGTCCAAAATTTTTTTACGACTATTTATGTATTTTCATCCCTCGTTTTTTAAGAGGGTGGGTAACGGAACCATTATATGAAGGAAACATTATTTCCGCTCGTTGACTCGAGTACTTTGCACTTTGATGAATGCTCACTAGCTTTCTATTTGTAATACGAGGGTGGATCTACGTTTGTTCTAGTGAAAGTCTCTGACGAAAGTGGTTCGTCAGTTTTCTATTTGCTAATGATTTCACTTGACATACAACTCCATGAAATTCGAGATCTTGTAGTTTTCATGCGTGTGTTAATTGCTGAGCGGTCATTGTTTGTCTTTTAGAAATCGATCAGTTTCTCTTTCGTTGTGTTGTCCTGAATCTACCTTAATGAGCTACGTGACATATTTGAGTTGCTTTTCAGAATTCACATTTACATCCACAGCATTCACTTTTTACCACAAACTTCAATAGACTGCAAATGTTATTTCCTTAAACGAACCTTTGACCTGCAGACATAAAGAAGCAATTCCTGCAACAGCCTCTATCTTCAACAATAGAGGCTGGTAGAAGAGTGACCTTCAGATGTGTGCCACCACCAGCAGCTCCACCACCTACTATCAAGTGGAAGAGGAATGGAGTCACCATTGAACCTACTGTTGAAACTCTTGTGTTGCCAAAAGTTGGTGTACAGGTAAGTTCTAATGTGTGTTCTGAATCTGTGTTTATTTAGGGATTTGTACAATTTTAACATTTTGCGTAAGTCACAATTATGTCTTCTTTCCTTTTCAATTTTGTCACACTGTCTCTCTAATCAATTTGAATTTCTTTGTTTATGACATTCAAAACGCATTTCACTGAATTAAATGAAATAAATGGTGGGTTGAGTTTGACTTTATAACACTCATAAGTAATTTATGTATAATTCTGATAAATACATATTTAAATCATGTCCATGGAGTTCTTGCCCATTCTTTTCCATATAAATCTCACCTATGGGATGGGCAACTATTACACTACTTTCACAAGTTATTATGCCTTGTGACTGGGACCGTAGCTTCATCTTTTTAACATTCAAAACTGCCTGTAAAGGTCTAAATGAAATAAATGCTTCGAGTTTGAGTTTTGAGTTACTGGACTTATTCGTTTCGTAATCTCTACCCATCACTAGGGGCAGTTAACTGGCTGTAGTGTGAAAGTACTGATACTACTAATCTACTACATAATGTTTAGGATATGGCGAACTACACTTGCGTGGCAGAGAACATCGCCGGTCGGCGGGAGTCCAACGTGGCTGTTTTGTCTGTGTATGGTATGTTGTCATAACTTTTATATTATTAATTATGTAACTTTTGTAACGTATATTGTTATTGAACTATGGTACTGGCGGCTTAACGATACCTACTTGTTGGCAAGTAACTGCTTTTTTCCTTTTAGGGTTCCGTACTAAGTCCGTCTGCCTGTCAGCGGGCTGTATCTCATGATCCGTAATTAGTAGGGGAACCCTACTACGATGGTACGGAACCCTTCATGCGCGAGTCCGACTCGCACTTGGCCGGTTTTTAGGGTTCCATAGTCAACAAGGAAAGGAACCCTTATAGTTTCGCCATGTCCGACTGTCAGACCGCAGCTTTGCTCAAAACTCTTTAGAAAGTTGTAAATTGGCATGAATATACAGATAAGTGACGCCGACAAAGTGGTAAAATAAACTCTCGAAACGTAATTTTTTCTCATGTCCCCACTTTTTTTCTCGCGGAACCCATAGTGTGGTGTGTCGTTGGAAAGGTCCTTAAAAATATTGAGAGTTTGTGCTGTTTTTTATTACTACAATAAAAATCATCGTTCGGAGGCAAATCCGCATATTTTGATGTCCAACTACGCAACCTTACATTGTGCGCGGCCAGACACTCACTTGGCCGGTTTTTTGATAATATTTTTTGGCTCAAGGATCTTGATTTCGAAGTTGGACTGTAAAAAATGAACACGAATTTATGCTTATTGAAATCAAACGCAGTAAATAAAGGTAGCAACTGCATGTGTAAAACTGAACCATTAAACCTTTTGGCCAATACCTGCTTCATCTACCGTAAATATTGTAATCTGTCAACATTTTTTTTTGTAATACCACTTGTATCGTGATCCGTGAGTGTGTTTACTATAGACATTCAGCTGTTATGCGGAAACGCTCAAACCAGTCCACTACCCCCCGAAGGGTTGACTTCCACAATCGATTTGATTCATAGGAACACCGGAAAGTTTGGCTTTCTAACTGCGCAGTTGCTCAATTTTCCAAGTCAGACACATTACGCCTATAATTCACGAAGAGTTGGCGTATAGTTAACGCACATTTCGCAGCTACTGAGAAATTCCTGATGGAAACACCCTAAAATACTTTGCCCGATCTGGGAATTGAAATCAAGACCTCATGCTCAGCAGTTGCGCTTGCGACCACTACACCAACGTTCTTAAGACAGCAAGCAAATAAACCCTCTTCTTATAGTGAATGGTGGCTGGTCAGAATGGTCAGGCTGGGTCCCATGCCGTTGTGGATCAGCTACGAGCGGTCGTCGTCGCTTACGCAGCTGTACCGCGCCGCCCCCGAACAATGGCGGAGCACCGTGTAGGGGACACGCTTCGCAGAGCGACGAGGATTGTGTTGCATGTCAGAATAGTAAGTGAAGAATTAATGATAGTAAAATGGTGTTGATAAATAATATAAGCATATAATTTCTGAGTAAGGGTAGACTAATCCAGATATAGCGGATGGCTTACACAGGTACCGAATAGTAAATCGTGAATGAGACGATAGATAGGAGAAGCCTACACTCAGCTGTGGGCAAATGAACACGGCTGCCAACGATGACGTCATACTACTACAACACGTATTTAGTTATAGTCGCTCTGATCCATACAGGGTGTAAACAGTCCCTTCACATATCCGTCAACCGAGCATTCTGTACATCAAACTAAGTAACTTTACGCAAAAATTATTGCTGGGAATCGACTTTTTTTTGGGGTGAAAAATCACGATTTCAGGTAGGACACGATGGAAAGCACTCAAAGCATTGTGCTGATGAATGGATTGAATAGTACGGGGGTCGTAGAGGTGTGTAAAGTAAAAATCTTACATTAAAAACATGTATTTAAAAAAAAACTTGTGAAAAAGTTGAAACTTTGACTCCCAATTTCTCCGTTACTAGAAGGTTCCCAGGTATGGTCTAGAACAAAAAAATGATCGCAAAGACGGGGAGAACAAGTGCCTTTATTTTATGTTAAGGGTCTATTTACTCCCTTTATACATATTATATGGTCTAGTTAAAAATCTTCTCCATAATTTTATTTTGTTCTTTAATTAAAAAGTTGGTTAAGGAACAATTATTTCTATAGGTGGTTCCTGGTTATCATGGAGCTCATGGTCTACCTGCGGTGGAGACTGCATGAGGATACGAAGGAGGGAATGCTCTGGCAACAGCTGCCAGGGTTCGACACTTCAACACGCTGCATGTGTTGATGGCTTGTGCACCAGTGGCCTAAGTAAGAAACTATTTTCAACCTTACTTTCTTCTGCTCCAAAATTCCTGTGTTCTATTCGTCGTCCTGACAGGGAAATATATATCCTATCCCTTTTTTAAAATTTATTCGTTATATTTTTGGTCAACTGTCAGTGGTTTTGTTTATAACTTAAACAAACTCTGTTTTGTTTGAACCATTCTTCTTTACCTTCTACGAGATCATTATTGTTTTCTTCTTTTGCTTAGGGTTCTATACCAACAATACGACACTATCCGTCGGCATCGGCATCACAGTCGCCATGTTGATCGCCAGCGCCGCCATCTTGTTTGTGTGGTGCAAGTACAGAAGTAGGCCTGACTACTCTGCTGTGAGAATAGGTATGACATCGTTCATGTTGTTTTTTTATTTCTTCTGGTATTGCCAATGAAACTCAAGTATCATGTTGTAAAAAACCACACCACATTTTATTTACCCTTAAGCCATTCATACAACACTTAGGTATGCCAAACACACATTCAGGCAGGGACAAGAGCACGGCGGGGCCCGACCTGACGAGGACCTGCAACGAGTACTGGATGCAGGAGCCTGACAACCACTACGACATACCTGATGTTAGGGAAAGGTTAGTAATACTTGTTGTTCCGTATTTCAGATTCAGACATTTTTTTTTTGCATTCAATTTTTGTCGCTCTCTCTTCTCTTAGTTAAAATCTTTCATTTATATTTTTTACATATCATTAAACAACATGTTTTTTGTGAATGATTCGCCAGTGAGATGCATACAGTTACGAGTATTTCGTTTAGGTAGTAAGAGTCTGCTCCTAAATGATTACTGGCCTGATTGGATATCGATTGTTTTGATATAATTTCATATTTTGTCGTTTGTTTCCTCTTCCAGTCATTCTCTTGTTTAGCGACGCAAACACTGATATCAGTGTACCGACAAGCGTTCATACAGGCCTCAAACCTACACATAAGTTTCCCATATCTGGATTTCTTACTAGCCCATAAAAAGCAGTATCCCCTACAAACGTCCGTATTCAAATAATACTGCACAATCTATTTTTATAGTTCCGTATTTTTCTAATACTTTTCTTTGAATATTACCAAACGGGCTCAACTCCTGCTCACGGTAAAAGAAAAAGGTCGTAACATAAAAAGTGATGTTATGAGATATTGTTGTTTGCGTAGTAATAAGTTTTCACATCCATTTGGTTTATGCCCCATTATTCTTCTACCCCTAGCTATTCGTCCCCATTTGGGAACCGGAGTAGACATCAGTCGTCAGCCGGAAGTAACCATTACGAGATGAAGCCTTACAGCCCTTCCGGGGATTCGCCGTCCAGTTGTTATACCAATTGTGAGTATTTTTGTTATTGTAAATAAAGAAAATGGAGGCAATATCAATATTTGAAGTTAGATATAGAATAGATACAATAGCATGACGTATAAACGAAAAAACATTCTTCAGATTTTAGAAACCCAATGCAATCTTTACAGCATTAGCTATTAGGTAGTTTTAAAAACTTACGCCTGTTAAAGTAAATATTTACCTGCACCTTCGAGAGTTGGAACTTGATATTTCTTAAGCACAGCTGCACATTTTGACGTCTTTCAAATATTAGACCCTTTTTTAAAAGTCAGTAGACCTTACCAAATGTAAAAGGTATTAGGGCTAGCTTATCGGCAATTCATCAATTCCGGTGTGTAACCCAAAATTTGAACGTGCTTTGTTTGACATTACCTACTAGCACCGAGGTCTAGAGAACTGTACACTTTGCAACCTAAGACTTACCCAAAAAAATAGACAATATGATTGAGATCAAATTATCCTATAACGCGAGGAAAACGGGATAATCAATTATTCAGCTCCCAGAACCCGGTAACGTTTGTGTATTAATCTATAACTGATTGGAGAAACAGCATATTGGACAGGTACACTTTTACCATCAATCTAATTGTTAGAGCCTATGTAGAAGAAAATTCTAAATCCCAATCTCTTTACAGCTCGAACAATGACATCCAGATCAAGTGAATGTTCATCCGCGCTTGCAGACCTAGTGACAACATCAGCTACATCAATGTCTAAAGTTGATGTAGCAGTAACGTTACCCACAGGTCACCTGGATACCAGCTACAGAGATAAAATATGTTTGACTATTGTCAAGTGATTTTGTTTTACGTTGTTTTTAGACGGAACTAATGGGAATTTATCAGTCGCTTTTTTTAATGTCGTGTAAGAATCTTGCCTTCTGAAAGTCGGGCAGTACTGTAAATATAAGAACGGTTATCTTATTTTGATTTAAAATTGCATAGCTTTACGTGTACATACTTTTCTAAATACTACCTATTTTTAGCTGTGTTTGTCATTATTATCGTCTAACCGGACTAGTTACTGGATATCACCTCATTTAAAAGTTAGTTCATTCATTTTCTATCTTACATAAACTCACGATTTTTCTCATGGGGTAGGCAGAAACCACAGAACGCCACCTGCTACGATCCTTACACACTCCTTTTGCCTCGTCCACGTCCACACATCTGGTCACGCACGCCGGTTGCCAGTACTATGTACCTGACCTTTCTGAAGAACCTCACCACTAAGGTGTGCTCTGTCCTTTTATGTCCTTGCGTTGCCACTCACATCTGCCTTGTAAATATCTTTTGTTAGTCACCTTTTACTCATCCTCTCCACATGACCAAACCATCTAAGCGTTCAGTTTCTTTCATTTGTTAGAAATCTTAAAATTAACTTCATGCACTTTCTGCTCCTGACCTGACCATGTTGCCATCATTAACATAATATCCACTTTGGTCGTATTGTTATTGAGTACCTATTTGTTATGAATTTATGTACGAACGTAATTCCTATTAGTTCCAGAGGATGTGCTTAAAGACAGTTAGAAGATTTTATGATCATTTACTAAGTTATTTATTTCTTCGTCTTTTTGTATTTTCTATTTTCATGTGTTTTAGTTTTTCTTTTGTCTTGGGTTTTGTAGTGATTCCAAATTAACTTTTTATTAATAAGCTAATGAATTGGTACGGGTATAATAAAAAGGTCGGTGAATTTTTGTAAAAGTGTAAATCGAATATTGTAGGCCTAATTTTCAACGTCGATCGAAGAATCTGTGTACATTTATTTAATGGCTTTTGAAACAAAAGGATTAATGAATGGTGAAGTTATTCTAAAAAATGCAATTTCTACAGAAGCTTTACAACTTTTTACAAAAAATACTTTTCTTTCAAAGACTGAATGAATCAATGAATCAACTGCCAATTTGATGTGCATTTTATGATTATTGTTTTGACTTATGTTGTAAGCTTTGTTTATAACGTCACCTGATGGTAATAGATGAAAATATTGCTATTCACCACTATCTGGTTTGACTACCGATCATAGAAGATGTAGAATAGAATAGCCCTTGGTGTTAAAAAAAAACATGGATATAAAATGATAACTTTATTTTTTAATAGAGTGCCAAGGGAGCTTCTTGCTTACTATTTGCCTAAATGGAAACTCGGGTTTTCTATATTAGTCCAGAATGTTAATATTAAAACAGTTCACTAAGTTTGTAGGTAATATTTTCATTGAAAACATTAAGGTCTTTAAGTTAAGTAACTTTGTCGGTACTAACCGAATGTAAATTTTGTATTTAAATCTGTGATATTAAATGAATTAATTTGTAACATTTTTTCTGTTTTTTTTTTTTATTCTAATAATCAGTAGTTGTTTCTTCTGTGTTATCTTATTTATAGAGGGTAATTCTAGACTAAGAATATTATGATACGTACATAATATACAAAACATATAGTAAGGGTTTTCAATTTATGAACCTACTAAAAATATTTAGTCAGTATAATATAACTCTTTCAAACGATATATTAATTTTGGCATCGATCCCAACTGGTACCTTCTCAAGAGTATCCAATTACAAATATTAACCAAAGATCCTTAATCTCGCAGTAACAGAACATTCAACTTATTATATTGATCTTTACCCTTTGCTTTACCACGTGGCTTTCCATGCCTGCCAAATAAAACAGATAATTACAGAAACTCCGGTCCATACAACAAGCGAAAACGCACGCACACCTAAACGTGCTTCGTGTACGTTTGAAAGTGGGTTTAGAGACTCAACGAACATAGAACATTCTTTTCGTGATATTTTATAAAGGAGATTGCCCATGGACAGTACTCTTGATAAATGACTTGTGTCTCAAAACCTTGAACGGCATAAAATATCTTAACTTAAAAAATATATTTTTTAAGTAAGACTTAATGATTATTTATAATGGGATAGTTTTTTGAACAATAATTAGTACTAACAACAAACACAAACAAACAGACAAACAAAAACAAAACATAAATATCCCGTTAGTATTAATAGTAATGTTAGTGACCATGATAGTTTAAAATCTTATAATAATTAGTACTTTTAAGTTTCCGACTATAAAGGTCGCCATTTTCTACTATCGCCTGTCAATACTAGGGATGTCATTTTTTTCTATTGCGGGTAATGTGCCTACCTACCTACATAAAATAAAATGATATAGATTTTGTATTCATTGTTCAATCTATTATTGTAAAGTAATAACAGAGTTCTAAATCACATGTAGCTACTTGCTGGTATTTCTAATACCAGTGGTTATCAACAGCGGAAAGATATTATGCTTATATTTTACTAAATAAAGACGAAAATGTAAGAGAAACATTAGGCGCTATAAGTAGGATACTATTGTTCTTGCCTTGTGGAAAAAAGAACTGTAGGTTGCTGTGTGCATGTAATGTGCATAGTGTGGTATTTGAGCTGGGCACTTTATAACAATGTTAGTGTTCCAGCTCTATTTTTGGATAACACATTTTTTTAAGAATAAAATACTAGTTTAAGATGTAAACATTCTCTCATTTATTGTATTTAGTGTAGCTGTTTCCCTTCCCTCCCTGCTTATACAAAGACCATTCCATGATACCTAACACAATCTATGATTTCAGTAGGATCTAGATATAACACTGAGCGATTGACTATCTTGGTAATAATTTCTTTCATGCTTTGCTATTTCGTGAAACGCGGGAATACGATTTTAAAGCACGAAGATGCCCAAAATCTAAATTTGTAGGACTTGGTGAGGTAGTCACAGGTGGTCACCGGTAACTGGCCACCTGACATAGCCAAACCGTTACAGATTTTACACAAATGTGCTTCAAAAGCACAAAGCTCACCCGTTAACCCATTCAGACCCTTTCAAATAGCTTTTTTCAACTAATTTTTGGTCGAACATAACCTCAAAATAGTCATTACATTTTTTTGTAAATATCTCAGAAATGCCATTGTCTGCCAAATCTTTTGAGGTAGTACACATTTTTTTTAATCAGAATCTAATGTACATTCATTCAATCATCTTGTAGAATGAAAGGAAAGGAAAGGAAGGAAGGGAAGGGAGGATTCATTTAAAGGTTTTTAAGTTTGCCCCCCAAATTAAACACTTTCTAGTGATGAGGAGTAGGAGTTTTGGAACACTGTCATGTGATTTTGTAGTTCGAAAGTATTCTTTCTAATTTGACTTAATGTCTTTTGAGCATGAGGTCCTGGGTTGGATGCCCGGGTTGGGAAAAGTGTTATTGGGTTTTACCGTCAGGAATTTCTCAGTAGCAGCTACGGAGTCTGGATTTGTGCCCGGTTGATGGCAATAGGCTCGCCCCATTACATGAAACTTAAATATAATTGACCAAATGTGGGTGTACCTACTAGTTAGGAGCACCTCTGCCTAACCCTTCGGGGATTACAAGGCGTCATGTTATGTTATGTTTTTTTATTTAATCGCGAGTGCTCCTGCACTTCACTGTACGTGAAGTGTGTTTATGTGTACATGCGTCTTCACTTGTTCTATCGAACAAACTTTCTATACCCACATCTTCTGCTTGCCATTAGCACCACTTTGATCGCAACCATTCAACCGTGGCGCACTAAGTACATACAGTAGCCAGCCTTAATGGCCGGTTATTAATCGTACGTATCTAATTACTGTGGTGGAACTCAGCGGGGCAGTCTGGTCAATGTATGGGCTTGGATGTCTGGGCAGATAGTTACAGTATGCTAGGTTTATACCGGTTTGATTGAACGTTCGCTCATTTTTTTACCGAACAAAGTTAAAATAACAACGAAATTCGTTTCCTCCGAGACTAAAATTAGCATGGGACACTTCGATCGATGTCCTTAAAAAGGTGCTGGACTGGATGCGAATAGCAGCGGACAGGGTTTTGTCGTGCATCTTAGGAGAGGCCCGTACTCAGCATTGGATAGGTTTCGCAGGATAAGCTATTGATTGGAGGATTGACACGAGTTCTATTCCCTCCCAGTCACAATTTCTTCTTTTTTTACTAGACTACAACGTGTCGCACTGCTGGGCAAAGGCCTCCCCTTTCTCCTTCCATGCTTTTCTATACTGTGCGATCTTTGGCCATGTTTACCCCGCAAACATGACCAAATCGCCACGCCACCTTCGCCGCGGTCGACCTCGATGGCGCTGTCCTTCCTCAGGCGTCCAGAGTGTCAAGATCGGTGGCTTTTGACAATGCGATGCCGACGGGTAAACACCCGATTGGTTAAATATGCAATAAGTACATGTTTGTCTAACTAAACAGCAGAAGATGCACAAGAAACGTGTGTTACTGTAGTACATAATATTTCAGTTTAAAGATTTTCCTACATCAACCCAAATTATCGTAAGCTATTTGATGTGGGATTTCTGTCTTCTTAGTACATAGTGTCTGTAACATGATTGTATGTATGTTTGTAACGTCAATAACCCAACGCTTTATAACTGTGTTCGATCACCCAATACAAATTAAGCACTTAAAACAATTTCAAAAACCCTTTTAAATGATAGATAAGAGCTATTAATAAAATGGAGAAGCTTTTATGGTGCACGACAATCAGTCACCCGTTGCCCTAATTTTGGAGATAAAGCCACCATTTTAAAACTATTCGTAAATTAGGTTTCCTGATTGGTATAAGAGTTTTAAAATAAGTTTTTTCTAGACTCTACTCTATTAGACACTGTTGTATGAGGGAAAGAGTATAACATTAAAAGATTTAACAACGAGATTGACGATTTAACGTCTTAGATTACACAGAGTAATGTAGATTGCTGACATTTTTTCAACATTCCTGGTGTTTTTTTTTTAGTTTGAAAAATCTGATCAATTTATTCTTCAAAAATTACATAATTATCTACCTACCTCCCTGGTCCATTGATTCAGTCACGTAACAATCGCATCGTAACCGTCACGTGACTACAAAATGGCTCCTCAAGTCACAAATCAAAGCTATTTTTGTATGAGCCCATTAGTCAAAATGTATGACTAAAACAAGTTCAAAGTTCCTTTAACTGCTGACATTTGCCACTTAAAACTCACTAATTGGGACACTTTAAGAACTTTAGTGTTATAAGTGGAGTTACAGATTTTTAATTTTTTTGGACACCCCTTGTATATATTGCGTGTTTGAGTTATTTTAATTGTCTGAGTTTTCGAAGAATTTAGAGGTATATATTATTTTCTATTTAGTTTCGGGATCAGGGCGAATTTGTTCCAGCTAGTTTTATGCTTTTTACCGGATTAACAAACAATCTCTGAAAACTACGAAGATTTTATAATCTTGAACTTAATTAATTTTGGAGTTTATTACAGTAACGAAATCAGTCGCTCCATGTAAAACACTGGTATTTAGCGGCATTCGGTTAGACTGGAAGCCGAGACTAACATGGGAAAAGGCTAGGCAGATGAGGATGAATTCCAGTAACCAAATTGCTCATACAAGCTCGTCAACCTATTTTGTGACTGGAGTTACATATTTTAAGGAAAAATCACGTGAATAAAGAATAAGAAATACGTACCTTATGTCCTTTTTTCTTTTGTTGAAAGAATGTAAAGTTCACAGCACGAACACGGCCGAACACATGCATAGTATTGCGGAGCAGTGGCGAAGGTTCCATACAACTCGATTCCTACCGGCTTCCCTTTGAGAACTGGCACAGTCAGTATTTTATAGACAAATTATAAAATCACATTAAACATATCTACTCCGGCTTATCTCCTACAAAAATTGACCCTTCGCTACTGTTGCGGAGTATCCCTATTTAGTTTGTGATAGAAACTAAACCAGGCTGAATCACCACACAACAGTAGAAAGTATACATAAACAAACTAATTAATAAAATCCCAGCTACATCCAAAAGCAATTTCGCAACATCTGAATCAAGACAAAGGAATGGCCTTGGTACCAAGAGCACATAACATAGAAGAGGTTATGAGTAACCTACTTGTGACTATGATTCCAAGGAAGAATGAGTAATGCAAACAAAAATATCACGCAGATTGGGATGACTAACAATTTTCCGAGGAATCTATGGTTCATGAAGTCTATCATAATAGCTTTGTTTTTATCCTTACTTAAGGGGTTTTCCAAGAAGTCTTCTGAATAATATTGTGTACTGTAGTCCAATGCCTTCTTCTTTCGTATCGATCGAAAGACTTACCCAAATTCTTAGTTTCAGTAGGTTAATTGCGGCGTTAGTAGCATTTTAAGTCTTCTAATGTGCAGGTCTAGACACACTTTGAACACTCCAGCATGGTGACTGCGCGTACATTATATTATTTACATTAGTTGGTACTGGCAGGAACAAACATTGACATGCGTAATTAATATTTCCTAGTATTGATATCATCATATTTTGAAACACAAAATGAGCGATTCGGAATTGAACTGCTCATTTTATAAGTACCTATGTCTATTACTGGACAGCGTAAAAATTGCATTTCGAATCATAAGGGAATTATCGTGTGGAAACAGGCGTGATGTAGAACATAAAATTTGAAGCCATCCACATCGAACAAATCTCAACAGTGGGAACACTATAGACTGGTAAATATTGATTAACTATTTTTTCTTATATACATTATAATCACTCTTTTCTTTTGAGGAGCTCGTGGCTAAATAATAACAGCCACTCGGGTCGATCTTTAGGTTAAGCCGTGCTTGCATAGGTTGGTCTGTGGATGGGTGACCGCCCATTACATACTGAGTTTCCTCCGTGCCTCGGAAAGCACGTTAAGCCGTTGGTCCCGGCTGTCATTTGTAGATCTTTGACAGTCGTTAGGCAGTCAGTGGCCAAAAAAGTCTGACAACCAGTCTTACCAAAGGGTATCGTATTACCCAGTACTAACTGGGTTGTGGAGGTCAGATAGGCAGTCGCTCCATGTAAAATACTGGTATTCAGCTGCATCCGGTTAGACTGGAAGCCGACCCCAATATAGTTGGGAAAAGGCTAGGCAGATGATGACATTATAAACACTCTTTAACCCTACTTTCTGTTATCATCATCCTTCTGCCTTTGTCCCATTCTACTCGGGGTCGGCGCAACAAGTTTTCTTCTTCTATTCTCCCCTGTTAGACGTCACGGCATCATTTACTCCTTTCTCTTTCATATAATTTCTCACACAATCCATCCATCTTTTGTTTGGCCTTCCTCTCCCTCTCCATCCATCAACATTCATATCCATCACTCTTTTAGTCACAGGCATTTCAACCCTATTCCCTCGATACATCATGAAAACTTAAATTTTAACTGCTGTACAGTTTACATCTTTTTTCAAATGTCCGGCACGTGACCACCGTAGAAACGAGTTTTGTCGACGGAAGAATCGACAAAGTGACAGATCAACAAAAGAAATCTGCCATGTTGTCTATTCTTCCGTCGACAAATCCCGTGTTACGCGTGCTGGACATTTGAAAAAAGATGTTAACTATACAACAGTTAAAAATTAAGTTTTTGTGCAGCAATAAACTTTTGCTCCTACCTGTAGATAGTAATTACTGCGGACGTGCCTAATGGAAACCACTAATCAATCAATCAGACAATAATTCAGACAATTATGTCGCATATGCGTGATTGCTAGCTGCGACGGCAGACATCGATTTATTGAATCACTGGCCGCTGGGAATAATGTTAATGTGGCATTAATACAGAAACGATAAATACAGGTCCACATAATTATTTTAACACTGATGGGCGTTATGATTTCAAAAGGATTATTTGCAATTATTGTGAATTTCACATTGCTGGTAGCTAATTGAAATAAAGTAGCAGTGAATTTATTTATGCAAATAAAGCAATGGGATAAAAATTCAAACATTACTCGGAAACGAGCACCAATATGTATATATTAATACTTATATATTAGTGCTCGTGATTTAACGATTCCCTAACCATGCACAGTCGAGAGACACACCGAGTGTGTGCTGACCACTTCCCGCATATTCATTAAGTTAATTGTTCTGTCAGCTCCTGGAAACTATATATTACCTTAATAATACATCGCTGGTCATAGGCAAATTCGGGGAGGCTCTGTTTCAAACTCCGTGGCTGCTACTGAGATATTCCTGATGGAAAAACAAAGTATCACTTTGCCGATCCGGGAATCGAACCCAGGACTTCATGCTCAGAGTGGCGGTTGTGACCACTACACCAACGAGATAATCAAATCTATATCAAATAATTCCGTATTATTACAAAAACATGAGGAATAACAATCACTTCCAATTAATTAAGAAGGTCTATTGACGTACGAGTGTAGTCCCACATTCAGCTTAAGGCTTGAAATGTCAGGCTTGCCTACCAAATAAACCAACCGATAAACTCAGAAAATTTAGGTTTTTGACATGCCTCGTTGACGAACTGAGCTGCTGGCTGTTCTTTTTACTGATGGTGGGTTAAATATTAAAGTTACAATACTTATTTTCAGACCAGGTAGGGCGTTTGTCTACTGAAAATTTGTCGTACCAGTTGCTTAACTATGTCACTTATTCTATTCAATCGTGCCTAATTAGAAACTTCATTTACCAAATAGTTATGGCCATCTCGGTAACACAAGAATCTTTACGCGGAATATCCAGGAATTATGCTCCATTCACAAGTATGTACCGACGCATTTCTCCTTGCAAGCTTCCTGATAAATGCCTTTGTTCCACACGGGATTTTAAACCCTACTGCTTTATAGCCAGGGGAGATTGTTGCTTGGTAGTGTTGCAGTTATCTGTTATTCGGTAGTATAAGCTACAGAATGCTCCGGAGATGTTCGATTGCAGCGGACTCGACGCGCCGGCTGCGAGTTTAGGACTGAAGGCCACTAAAATGCTGCTGTTTGCAACTTAAGATCGGAAAGCTTCCATAGAACAACCACATCTTTACAAAATATCAATTTGGCAAAAAAACACTTAAATCTAATTTAAACTATGAAAACTGCACTCCAAAGTAAAAAATATCCATTAAAAACCCTTGTGAAATTGCGATTACTAGTCACAGACAGTCAAAGGCCAGGATTTATATGTCATACAAAAACGGAAGTACTCCGGCTATTGACCACCCAGCGTCATTTTAATAGAGCGCGTGTCGGTCAAGGTATGGTACGACATCCGACGACGTGAATGTCTGAGACATGCACGTCGTCGGATGTCGTATCCGTCCACGACACACGCGGAATTCATGAGACATGTCGTATCGCAACCGAGTGATACTTAAGAAAAGTAAAAGAACTATAATTACAATTGCAACCTGTAGGTATCCTGTTTTTGTTTATGGGTTTTATCAATAGACCACCATCAAAGGTTCCCATGTAGTCGGTTAATGCTCTATCAAATGACACGTGATATTTATTTTGTAAGGAAGTTATTAAAAACACTAAATATACGTATTTTTTTTACAAACTAGATGTGGTCGGTCTTTCTTATCTAACTAATCTGAGAAGAAACAGCTGAAACAAACTCAGAGGTCATAGTCTATTCTAAAGTCTAGATATTATCATGGTCAGACGATATGAAGACTTTACAGGTTCTCGTCGGAAATGGTCTTTTGAAGAAACACCCACACAGATTAGAGTGAACCTGTCCAGTCAGAGCATGTGTAGTAAGCGTATAGCTCAACTAAGAACTTAAAGAGGTCAACTACCCGACGAACGACACTTAAAAATTAATTTGGGTTGACCACATAAAGTACACTACTACTACTATCTATTTATGTATGTCATCCGTGCAAAGCGGAACTCTGCCGATTTTCCTAGATCATCCAACCATCAACCATCTTAAAGGAACACCGTAGGTGAACAAGTGATTTTCTTTTTCAAGTACTCTTTGATCATACTTAACCGATATTAGCCAACTTGAAGCCTGTCATGAGAATATAAAAAGGCTTTAAATTTAAGAACACGCTGACTTAGCAGAGTTTTCCATTTTTTTTATCCAGCGCCATTTTAGCCGCCCGTGTATATGTCGTGGTATCGTCAGACATGCACGTCGGATGTGTCTGCGACAAGCGTGTGACACGCGCTATTTGCGCGTACCGCCGGTATAAGATACAAATAAGATCCATTGTGATACTACCTAATTATGTTTTTTTTTGGGGAAATAAAACAGCTTCCAGGTATGATCGTCTGGTGCATCCTGGGCAGCAAGCTCGGCTATCAGTCTTTATATTCGGCAGATGTTATAATGTCACAATATGAAAAGATTCCATTACAACAACCACCACCATTACCAATCAAATTAACAGGTGTGATGAAAGAAGGTCAGATGACTTCATAACAGTTGATGTTAGTTCAATCAGGGCACATGCTAGTAAAGAAGACAAACCAATATCAGTTCGAAGATGGATTGATCTTTAGCAGAAATGATGAGGAGACGAATCCCTGGCAGTTTAGTCATCTACTGAAACCCTAAGTAATAAAAAGGGATTACAAGGGCATTATCGGAAATGTGGAAGTACATAATTATTTATTATGCCTATCTCCGTCATCTAGTAGGTAATCAAAGAATCTTTCTATTTATTTTCCTAATCTCAGAAGAAAATAAAATCAAAGCGTGGGACTCTATTAATGGCTTCCCATTACCAGATGAGTCATGTGATGGGCTCATGGCGTATTCAAGATATTTGTGTTTCTATGTCGGAATATTGCTTTTGCCACATTCGTGAGTCATTTATTGATTAGCGGTTCAGTCGAGAATTTCACTTACAAAATGAGTAAGATGACTAGCATGACACATTTTGCCCTTACAACTGGAAACGCAGTAACTTCTATGTATTGGTAATTTAAGCTACTTTCATTTTGGTCTCGTGCTAGTTAATAGTGAACGACTGCTCACTGAGAAGAGACATGAACTTCAGTAGCAGGATCATGTTTTCATCAGGAAATACATTGAATTTTTGGCCTTATCCCTAATGATCATAAGAAGTGCTGTGGACATTTTCATTAAATCCTACTAAAGAAAAACATCTAAAAATAGCCTTCGTGTGCACATTTTCATTTTCACTCATTTCTATAATAATAAAAAAAAAATAGTTTTCTATCGCATGCCGGAGGAGCTGTCGGCTAAAGTAACTACACATTACACCATGGGTCCCAAACAGCAGCTAACGGCAACACGGCAATGGCGGGACGAACTCGACACTTTCCACATGGATTGGCAAATAACGGCACTGAATAGGGATAAGTGGAAAGAGGGAGGCCTTTGCCTTGCAGAGGAAGGAGGTCAACTACCCGACGAACGAGACAAAAAACGGACACAAATGGCTTATAATAATAAGTTTTTTGGATAATAGACATTTTAATCTGTCTCTTTGTATGTACAAATCCTTCGGAATATTCGGAACTACCTAGACACTCGAATATTATAATAATGTTATTTTCCTGTGTTGTCTTCTGTGTGTACATAGTACAATAAATAAACAAGTACCTTACCCATTCATTGCTCAGGAGCATTTTATGAGACAGATCCAATATCACTGGCTATATCTGAGATTACCCAATATCCAGCAACCTCTTCAGTGACGTAAGCAGCTGATATACAGTTTATGATCTGGAAGTCAAACGCAGCTCTCAATTACAGCCTGAAACAGCAAACAGCGGCAAATGACGTCATTTCAGAGCAGACACTGTGTTTGTTGGACTCTTGTGGCAACATGGTGTGCGTACAAGCTAATGGTACGTGGAAATTGTACTGAATTCCAGTAATAATGAGCTTGATCCATTCAAAGTAGTGTAAAAATCACGTCTGTACAAACTTGGTTGTGGCGGTCAAATATGCAAATACTTTCATTCAGCTTGATTCGGTTAGACTAGAACCGACCCCGGTAGTTGGAAAAGGCTAGGCAGATGATGAGGAGTCGTCAATGTATACTCATTTTATGGTGGCGATTTCAAATCAGGTTTCAACACCAAAATTTTCAGTCAAGTTTTCTTTGTTTGTTTATAACTAAATACTACTAATCTTTGACCGATCTCAGGTTATCAATACGGAACTTAATTTCTCTGAAGTGCATATGGATTTGTTAACAATGTCAAGGTAAACAGCTTCTAATACACTCTTCTAAAACATTATAATGAACCAATAATATTCTAAAAGTGACAATAATGTACGGCAACCGCACTGGATGCCGATGCGCGCAATGACGCTTTATTAACTGCCGGTCATTACCCGCTATTGATATGACGTATTACCGTATGGTAGCGACGCCGAATTCAAATGATGAAGTGTTATTTTGCACGGTCGATTGGCGTTGAATGCAGCGGCCGTAACTAAATTAATGGTACAAGATGCACGTCGTATCCCTTAAACCCTATGTAATTCAAAAGTCCGCTATCTTTGAAATTCACTGAATTAGCGAAGGACGCAAACATTTCAGCAGGTACAACCCGCTACAAATCTTACAGACACACGAACAATTCTAATATTGAATCAGTAGTCGTCCCGCTTGAATCGAATACCGAGGTTGACTCGATTCCTAATAGAGTAGAGTGGAGTTCTCTATAATCGATTACCTCGTTTTTGCATTGCGGAGGGAAATCTAATCGACTATGGAATTGCTTCCGAATAGAACTGTATCGAAACAGTGGCGAAGGCACAAAATTGAGTCAGGGGAAGCCGAAGAAAAAAATAAAAATTGATTCCTTTTTTGTATTTCTTTCGTTTTTTTTCTGTCTATTTTGGCTTCATTTTCGTTATCAGCGACCCCGAAAACCATGAAAATGACACCCATGACGAAAAAACCGAAAATTTTCGTCGGCGCTACTTGGATTTTCGTTTTGACCTGTTTTTCGTTATCAGCGACCCCAAAAACAACGAAAATAACACCCATTAAGAAAACCGAAAAAAGTAAAGAATAAAATGCAGAGGAAGAAACAACAAACAAACAAAATAAAAGAGATTTAATCTTATGTAAAAAAGTCAACAAAATAAAAATTCTAGTTGGTACCAAAAACGATATCGAACATTACTCATTCTATCTCATTCCCTCCTACATTTTTTTTTTCTGCCCCTGTCGTAACTCGATAATCTTCGGCTTAACGAGCTCCCCACAAAACGGTACTGCTAGCCGCGAAGTCACGTGTGCGCGTCCATACGATTTTAGTTCTGAATTCTGACACCCGAACACCGGCTTATTTGGCGCTACCTGTTGCTTTATTTGTTGTCATGTAAAATGTTGTCATTTTTTAAATGTTTTCAATTCTATGATGTATTAAATGGCTGTACTGTGATGTGACCCACAGATTTGTGTGTAATATACTATTTGACTACAGTAGACACTACGTAGAGTGCCTTGTTTCCGAAGGGAAGCCGGCAGAAATCGGCTTCTTAGGTGCCTTCGGGCCTGATCGAGATGTTCCAGATATTATATGGGTTATAGATAGAATGATTAGATTGGAATAGTTTAGAGTGCTAAAAATTGTTTTTTTTTTATTTTGCGGCTTTGGTTATGATTTGATTTAGTGGAGAAAAATTTCAACTTCCTCTCGGTCTGGGTTTTCCTCTCATTTGAGTCTTGATATATTTTTGTCTGATTTTGGATTTATTTAAAAGTCCTGCCTGATTGGTTTAGTGGTTCGTTAAACGCAACTGCTGGCCGGATGTCTTGAGTTCGATTTTTGAATCGAACCGAGGTTTTACTATTCGAATTTTCTCAGAAGCAGCCCTGAGTCTAGATTTGTGCCCGTTAGATGGCAATAGGCACGGCCATTATATTACATGGGAAAAAACTGACGAAATGTAGGCAGGCAGGCATATGAGGCATATCTACTACATCTTTTGTGGATTATAAAAGAATGAAAGAAAAAAAAAGAAAGAAAACAGCTATTTTTGCACATGCCACAAGTGCACACAGCAATAAATAAAAATTAAAAACAAAAAAAGATAATATTGTGTGTCTCCTGCTGCGCCAAATAGGCCCAGTTCAGCAAACTATCGAGCAGCTAGTGCCCGAACGGTAGTGTTACTACATTAATATCTCGTCAAATAAGTATAACTTACTAGGAGCACCGTACCTACAGTAGTCGAAATACTGAGCTTTATTAATAAAGTAAGAAGTTGAAGTAGTTAAGTCAATAATGAATTTGGTAAAAGGGTCTGGACGTATGCTCTTCCAAGCATTCTGAATAATTAGAAAACATAAAATATCGACAAACGAAAAACATTTTATAAGTCTGTTTTACCATTGAAACGCTTAGAATGGGAGAGGGGCCTACGTGTGGGAGGTCCACTACCAGACAAAGACCAGTGAGCGAGTAACACTTAAATCTAAATCGATAGCGCAAATAATTTTATCTCAAAAAGATTGAGCGTTATTTTAATGTATTATCTTGATGAGTGCATTTTGGAATAAATAGTTTGTTTTCTTTTTAATGTGTCTAAAATTAATACCTATTTAGTACCATGTTTCAAATTTCATATTTCTAAAGGAAGTAGAAAAAAATCCACATCTTACTGAGTTTGTTGACACGTCGTTACAATGCAAAAGCTCATATTTCAACTCTACTGAAGACTATTAGTCCTTTCAAAATATTGAAATCTAAACCATATCACCAGACAGCACAAACGAAGACATTTGCCAAACGACTTCATATAAAGCTCTCATAAAATTTTTAATTTACGGGCGCATTTAGTGAAGTTCGGATGAAGCTCGTCCTACTGACATTTATGAGCATATAAACCGTTTATGGCGGTCACTAGACTGTGTTATGTTGTGTGTGCATTCATTCGCTAGGTTTAGCTGAATGAGAGTAAATATAGTGAAGATGGTGTTTCATTGAGGGTTAATGAAGCTTTGGTGTTATTGATGTACTAATCTTCTCTGATTTTGAAATAAAATGGTGTAAAACAATAACAACTATAATCTTCTTCTTTTCCGTGTGGTTAGTACCTAACCGGGTGTCAGAGTTTTTATGCCGCCCATGGGCCTCTGACTTGGCTTTACATGCCGTCGAGAAATATCTCTCAGGCATGCTGGTTTAGACGATGTTTTTCTTCACCGAAGCAAGTGATAATTATGCCATAAGCCCAAGAATCCGAAAAATCAGAGGTGCGTATCTTGTAAGAGTATTACTCATCATGCCCTTTAATTTGATACCCCAGTTGGGTATTATTTGAAAATATTCGATTTTTCATACCCATTTTCATCCCCCATATCTAGTAAATGGTTGCACCGATTTTGATAAAACATATCTAAGAACCATCGCCAAGAAACTAGCTTTCAAATAAAAAAATTGCATCCAAATCGGTTCACTCGTTTAAGAGCTACGGTGCCAGAGACAGACACGCACACACATTGCGGTCAAACATATAACACCCCTCTTCTGGTATCGGGGGTTAAAAATACACTGCGTTCTAACATTATATTTTTGACAACAAAGAAACGTCTGTAAAATCATGAATTATTTATGTGAAAAAAAAAACAATTATTATCCACAGACATACAAACACACATAACCCTTTATCATTATAACTTTTTTTTACTGTAATTTTAATAGTTATTTCTATATTTAATTTGTACCTATAATTATGTGTTATCAAATGGCAATTACCTTGGCTGTCGTTGTAGCGACACTCTCAATGCTGTTAGATGAAAATATAATCCATAGCTGATCGCTGACCCCTAAAATACAAGTCCAGGCCTAGTTTGGGGGTTAGGATCAGATTTGTGGCAATACAGTCGTGTGCTTTCTTATTGTGACTGGCTTGTAACATGGATTTTTTTAAGTGTCAAATATTTTTATTTTTTTATTAACTTCTTACCAATGTGGCCCAAAATCAACATGGCGTGCGAAGAGACACTTGTATTAACGTCAGTTTAAACACCACAACGTCAAATAATACAATTTGCAACCACACTCGTTCCCCCAAGCAACACGTTACCCTTCTTACATCGACTTCTAATTACCCCAATTTCCCTCAAAGGCTATCAAAGTTTAGACGCCCATAATAATAACATCTTCATTACAGACCAACAGGAACAACATCCCTATTACGTATATCTGTTGCAATCACAATGTCTTTCGTGTTGACAACATTAAAGCCACGTGTGATTCAGCTAACAAGTGAAACTCTCTTTACATATGGATATGGAACTATCTATACCTATATTGTGTTTACGGAAAACTATACAGATAAAAATAAACAGTCGAGTCAGTTTTACCCGTTGAGCTCAAATGAGCACAAATGCCTGTACTGACTGGACAGGTCCAGTCAAATCTTGGGGTTCTTGTCCCTCATATGACTTGACCAAGATTATATTTCTGGACTTCAAAAGAGACCGTGACCTCTAAGTTTTGTTTCGGTGTTTCTTCTCAGAGTAGCTGGATAGGAAATACTGACTACACCTAGTTTTTAAACAAAATCCTTTGTTTCGTATTCGAAAAATTCGTCTGCTTGACACCGTAAATAACACTGCGTTGAACTGTCCATAATTGAAAGGAATTGCGACTGTGAGCGTGTTACGCAATTCGGCTGCAGGTCTACCCCACAAACTCAATCCTTTAATCAATCCCTAGACGTGAATAAGGGGGATGATCACCATCCCCTCAAAAACTTCAAAACTGCAATTATTGTGGTGCAACGGTTTGCTTTTGAAAGCCCTAATTTTGTGATTTTCAAAATTGCTAGGGGACGATGTATACTGTTATTAGACTGCTTGTTTCTTGTAGTTTTGAAAGGAAAACCCGAAGAGTTTTTTGTCGTTGACGACTTTGTATCATGAAAGGTATGATTGTGAATCATGCTTGGGAATAACGGTTTTAGAACTGTGAGGGGTGATTCCTTTGATCCAAAACATGTTTTTACCATTTGTTACTCATCTTCTGTAAGTCTTGCTGGGGAGTTTGTGCCACGACTTAATTCTTTTTTACCGATTCTTTGTGAATTTGTGAACATCGTAGGCTCTCCTCAATAATGTTTAATTCAAGATAAACTGTAAACTAATTCGCACTCCTTGATACATGGAGCTATGTTTCGCCACTTGGGAAATATGGTGAAGATACTAACACACTTGCGAAGTTTGTGCTACCAGTTTGGAACTAGGTTGATAGTACATTGCTCATCGGATGAATAGTAGTGGTTATGACTACACCACTTGAACTGTGCAAGGGTGTCGTAAAAGGCCAGTAATATAAGATCATATTTCATACTGAGAAAATGGAATGCAAGTGAAGTTCTCAATGGGTTTTAATTTATTAAACTGCAAAGCTTTCAATTTGTTGATGTAAATTATGTCAATATGCACGGAGAAATACATAGAGAAGGATAACACATCTATATTTCACTAGTTATGCAGTAATTTTACCACTAACTGGGCCCAGTTTAACAGGCTTGGTTAGCGGACCCGCCGAATTGCAAAAAATCCTTTGCGAAGACCACAGATCAACAATTGCCTCAAAGCAGCAGAAGGTAAGCCACCCTCAGACGAACTCCCCTGAATCGATTAAAAAATAAACACCCAACTCCAGAATTCAATCAACTTGAACAAATAAACAAAAAAAAGCGAATCAGAACGTTTAGCAGCAGGAAATCTTGGTGTTCAACTTAAATCACATTAAGTCGACAAGGCTTTTTAACCTTCCCTCGTCGCGGGGGTAAATAACACCGTGACAGCCGACCGGAGCCGTGGTCGCCAATAAAACACTAATTTTTCCCTGTTGGGCTAGCTGTCCAGCGAATGCGACGA
Source organism: Noctua comes (assembly GCA_963082995.1). NCBI lineage: Eukaryota > Metazoa > Arthropoda > Insecta > Lepidoptera > Noctuidae > Noctua > Noctua comes. Next base: position 1,951,793 of record OY720269.1, read on the forward strand.
TGGAGATATGGCTTTTCTGGTCGTTTTGGCATAATTATCGTAGGGAATTAAAACGTAAACTTTTTCGACTGTAATACCTGAAGTTTTAGACAGGGTGACCTATAGTACATCCACATTTCGCCAGTCGTGCTTAAGTCCCAACAAATTGGGGTCCGCCTATTGCCAGACACACATTCAGACTCCAGAAGAATTAACATAAGGCATTTAAAGCATGCTGTTAAATGACAAATACCCTGAACACTTGAATCATGTTCTTTCTTCGTGGAGCTTCATTGTCTCGTCGCTTTTCTGGCTGTCGCCACTGTTGATTCTGGTTTCAGGAGTTTCAGTGAGTTTGGTAATGTGTGGCGGACTTATCCCTAAAAAAAATACCTTGAACACTCAGTTAAGTTTATCGTGTAAGGTTTGACTTTTCAGAAATGTAACTTAACATACCCATCGCAGTGAAGTTCCCTGTTTTATATTGAATTTTATAGTAAGAGACTAACACCCGTAGTTTAAGTCGTGGATTGAACTTAAGTCGGACTAGACACGCCTACTTTTCACCCCATAAGTCATATTGACAGCTACAGTTTGTTTATAATTTGACATATACGCCCACTTTTCAAGGGTTTTGTGGTACAAGAATCTTTTGGCGCTCGAATGAAGCTGACAGGGGGGCGCTGTTGGTAAACCTTTTGTTAATTGTTTTGTAAAAAATATTGAGAAAAGAAAGAGATGGCTGCGTTAGTTCCGATGTTTGCCCGCGCCAGAAGATCCGTGAAACCTATCTTGTGGGTGATATATGTACCTACTGAAATCCAAGTGAATCGACTTGTGTAAAATTGTTTTCTTGTTATAGCCAAAGCAAGATGAATTTTGAGGAGTATGTCGGTTATGTAGGATACGATATGCCATACAATTATTTATCGTGACCCGATGCCGACAACTCGTTAGAATGTGATATCAATATACAGTTCCAAAGACACTTTCGATTTCAGAAGGAAACCGTACAAGAATTGGAGTCTTTGCCCAGCAGTAGGACATAGAGGGCTGATATAAAATAAAATAGGGAAGCTACTGTAAAAGAAAACGCGGTCCGTTTTTGGTTCCAACGTTTTCGTTCTGGAAATTTTGACCTACAGCCCGTGGACGGCCCTTGTTGATAAAAACTATTTTCCGTCGCCTTTAATTTCGAAGCCAGCTAGTATGTAGTCGGGATTATTAATAAATGATTATTAATATTGCAAGCACTTGCAAATATCCGTGGTAAATATATATTAAGCACGGTTTCTTTTTCAAATCGGTAGGTATTGGTATCGGTATGTGTTCATTATCGTGGGATTGTATGAATTAGTAATCAAGATCGCGTAAATAATTATATTAGTGACAAATAGTCGTAATATGGAGTACCGTACACATAAAAGATGAATACAAGCTTAATTCACGTGATATTTCTAAAGCATGAGAAAACTAACGAACCATTTTGAATATCAGACAAAATGGTGCGAATGGTGCTTATGAGCGAGCTTGCCCATACTCATGTTGTTTTGTTTATACCTACGATACCACAAAGTCGCTCTCATCATCTATCTATACTTAAAAACATCATCAAGAGTCAAATAGGGCTTCGAAACTCACGTAGACGGGCCATGGCGCGCAGTGTTACGCAGGGCGTGCAGGGCGCATTTACCTATTAGTAAGTAGGTAGAATATTTCTGAGGTAGTCGTATCTGTAAATATATGTGAAAACCCGATTTTCGCGTTGGCTCGTGATACAACATCATCATCATCATCATTTCAGCCGAAAGACGTCCACTGCTGGACATAGGCCTCCCCCAAGTGTCGCCATATTGACTCGTGATACGCGACATTGATATTAAAAGTATTATGTCTATATAGATTCCTAATGAATCATTCGATTGTCGCCACCGGTGTCCAATCTCAAACCAATATTTCACATATGTAATGTAATTGATATTACAATGAACAAGTTATAAGTAAGCACATGTAAGAAAAACGCGAGTCTGTATTGCTCAAATAAAATGAAATACTTACACTAACTATTATTTATTACCTATTCAACTTTAAAAGTAAAAGCTTACACATAAATCTTACTTAACTATTATAAATGCGAAAGTTTGGATGGATAGATGTTTGTTACTCAATCGCCAGAACTGCTGAACAGATCTGGATGAAACTTGGTACAGAGATATATTATAGTCTGGTATAGCACATAGATTACTTATTATCCCAGAAGTAAGATCCCGTGGGCAATGCCCGAACTCCACGTGGGCGAAGCCGCAGGCATAAAATAGTAGCCAATAAAGCGATAGTAGGGTGACTTACCCGTGTTACTACCAATCCTTCTACCTGTAGTAATACGGATAATCTCATTGCCTTTGCGGTACTATCGCAGTAGTATATAGATTGTAAATAGAAGGAAAAAGAAAAAAATACAAATTTGATGCAACCAACTTGGATGTAGCGCTCGTCAGCCGCTGTTGTGGCCAGTTTCTGTTATACGACTATTGCAATAATAAAATAATCAAATCGAATTCTTATTCGCCGTTGCGTTTAGTGGTTTAGCCGGCTTATTTTAGGTTTGTTTTCATATGATACGGGAAAGGACAGGAGTAAGCTAAACATGAGTAGCAGGCGGCTTGCTACTGCTAAACGGAGGAAGAGAAGGGCCGATATGAAACCCACCATTATGTTGGGTGACCACAACCATGTCTTCCGCACAAACTCATTCTGCAGAGTAATGATGAGAGAATAAGCGATAACGAATCCAAAGAAATTCAAGGCTACTCGGTCCATCGTCCAACTGAATGCTTCCCTCAACTCTGGACGACCGGAACCTTCTAATCTCAGGAACTACTGGAGCCAATGGAAAAAATCTTTTAGTGTTGGATAACCCTTTTGTTGAGGAATAGGAGCGGAGCATTAAAAAATGTTGCGGAAACGGGTTTATTTTTAAATATAATAATCGCAGAAGAAGGTCGCGGGCAACGGCTAGTATGTTTATAATTGTGTGATGTTCATATTTATATTTTTGCTCTCTCGTTGGTCAACTAGTCATAAGCGCAATTGCACGGTGTGAGGTTATGGGTTCGATCCCCATGCATGCAGTGTTGTTGGGTTTTACTAACCTAGAGATTGGATCCAGTCTTACGTAGTCCTACGTGAATGAAAATGAAAAATGTCCTTTGTTTTTCTATGTCTATAAATGTGTAATTTAGATATTTTTTATACGTGATACTACTTTTAAATAAAATAAAAACCAGTTGGCTTGTATAATAATAATTTAATTTATTTTTTCGGCCTCGTCCCTTGTAACCTCACTGAATCGAAGTAGTTGGGCGGCACTCAAACGTTCGAGTTTTGCCTTTTGGTACGCTTCTTCTGCTGCCTTCACCACCACTTCTGCTTCTCCATTTTCAGCAGATGTAACTCCTCCTCTCGTTCCTCACTCCGTTTTAAATTTTTCGCCCGTACCTCCTTTATTATAACTTGGGCGCGAACATATATTAGTATTAATTTGCTAACCACAAGCACCTTCAAAAAACACTAATGAGAATATAAAAAATAAAATGCTTCGAATGAATACATATAGAGTATTGGTGCCATACACAGATAATTTAACTTTCTGATGTACTGTAACTTGTAGAGATGAACTGAAAATCATTTGATCAACCCTACCAATAAACTGCGAGTTTGCTGACGCCAAGTCAGTCGAGTTATTTTCAGGTGGCCCTTGAGCCACCGGTACCGGTACCACGTCTACCGGACGAAATTCCAGAACTGAAAAAAGAAAGTAAATATTTTTAATAATCTATTCATATATTCGTTAATACAAATAATAGAATCAATAAAATTACTAGACTATAGGTGTACCGTCAGCAGGAGTTTCACTTGGCATAGTGTCACAGTCCATTGCGAACCTCGATTTCAAATCGGTGGAGGCCGGCAGCGCATCTTTCACTCCTTCGAGATCTTAGGACGCGGGGCCAGGATAGGGTCCACCCCCAGTCCTCATTCTTTCTTGTTTTTCTAAATTAAGGGTGGTCTTTTTCTTAGCCTTAATATTGGACCAGCACCTTTATAACTGAGATTCGGTTCTCTATAAAAAGTATAAAAAGAAAAGATTGCCGTTCATTACGATCATCAAACATAGACCAGGTATTAAAACAGCATACATGTTATTTGGTACTTACGCGCTAGTTAAATACTGAGTTATACTCTTGGGTTAGGCGAGCCCACCGCACATTTTGTCGCTGATGAGCTGCCCGGCAACGTCGTATTTTGAAGGAGTTTTCACCATCCGAAAAGAAAATTCTTGATGCCATTATTTTAAGTGAAAATCTTAGAAATGAACCACGAAAAAATAAATATTTATTTTCAAGTAAATCCGTTTAAGTTCTTTGACAAATGATGTCAACCAAGAGCATTCGGTAGAACAACTATTTAAGACTTCTCTAGCATTGTGACGTATTTTAATGTAACATTTTTAGCATACAAAGCAGCTTGCAACCTTCATGCAAAATACTTATTTTGGGTTTGAAATGGACAGCATGTTTTGGAGGTAGATTAAGGTGAGTACTCATCTGAGCAATTAAACGTATTGTAACATTGGTTGGTAAATTGAGGAATGATATAATACTGCAAGGTTGCGGTTGAAAAGGAGATGTAGAGACAAAAAATTAAAAGAATATGTTTGGATGATGGTCTTGTTGAGAGGACGAGTAAAAGGCGACTAACAAAACCCGAAAGAGAACACCTTAGAAGGACAAAAATTATTGGTATTGTTCTTAAAAAAGGTCAGGTGGCAGTGCTCGCGACCTGCGTGCGTGTATGACCAGATGTATGAACGTGAACGAAGCAAAAGGAGTAAGCCGGTGGGGTTCTTTAGTGACTGTTCTTACTGTGTGACATTTAGGTACTCTTCGTTGATATGTTGGATTTGCAAGTCGCGTGTGCTGCAATTTAATTTAATATTAAAAAAAAAACACTGAGCGAATTAGGAGAAGTAACGACCAGTACGACCCCTAAGTCCACGCACCTCTTTCCATGTTGCACGATTTGCCCGCGCTCGTGTTTTTGCTCGATGAAATGTTACACAAGTTGCTTGTTTCTTAGCAAATCAAGTTTTAACAAAGTGTCAAGCGGCTCGATGTCTTGTTGCAAATGCAAGCTCTAGCTAGTCTGTCCTCACCTTTTGAACATCATTGAGTGGGTGTTGCTGATACCGTGGTGGGCGTTCCTCACCTGTTGCCATGACAACAAATGTCGACTTAAGTTCAAAAATGGACTAAGTCGGCGTTCTGGAATATGGGTGTAAGAGCCTTTTTCACCGCCTACGATTCAGTTCCCGTTAACTTACTTGACAGATAATTTCATGCAAATTCTGTTCCATTTTTGAACTTATTCGGTAAGTAGTGGCTATTAGGACATCGTGAAATAGGCCCTTAAACTACCAAGTTCTTACTTTTGGACTCAATACCTACCAGAACTCGAATCCCAATCAATTCTATTTAATTACAGACTTAACGATAAAGAGTTTGCGAATTAAAGCTATATACTATGCTATGTTCTGCTATTCATCGCTAGCCTCGCAATGGACAGCCCCGTCTCCTGGTAGATTGGACGAAACAGGAAATTAACTTTCGCCTTCTCGCGTGACAGGTTTATTAAGAGCAATTTCTCTGTTTATTCTTTTTGCTTTTTTTTGTTTCATTAAACACCGAGACGCCGCGCCGGTTTGGGCGGTGCTTGCATTTTTTAATTAACTAATTTTCCCTTTAAATGTTTACGGGTGTGTTTGATCCAGGTTTAAGTTAACGGGTTAGGTTGTAAAGTTACCGTGATGTTTTTATGTTGGGCTTAATTTTTGTTGATCTCTAAATGAATAATTAAAACATTTAAGTGGAGCACTTGTTTGTTATAATTAACGTGCTAAGAACTACAAAGTTTCAGTTACCTTCTGATATCACTTACCCAAACAAAATTACAGAGCATGAAGGTAAAACCTAATTATGCCACCTACTCAAAATTTAAAACGCCAGCGTTTGCAGTTTCCCCGTAGATCTTAGAAGGAGACGCTAAATGATTTACGATGCGGAAGCGAGGCCGATTCTCACAATTCTGCAGAGCTGACAAAGATTACGATATGATTGAAGATGCGATGCTAATATGAAAAGTGAGATGACTTGGAGAAACAGCTGTGGATTTATGTATTTCTCGGATTGGTTGCTAATCGAGCAAATGCCGGGGCCAATCAATAATATACCATACTGCTAACGTCAATAATATATGAGACCACAAGTCAACAAAATGATAAGAAAATTAGATTAAAGAGGGTGCATTTTGAAAGGTGGTAAAGTTGCATTACACTGTCAAGTATTGCTCTGTTTTCATCAAATTACTTATGTGACTGACCGAAATTATGAAATGTATTTCTGTGTGTTCCAGAAATATTGATTATGAATTGCAATCATCAATACCGTGACACTGAATATTTAATTTAAGGGTGTCTAAAAGCAACTGGAAACCTTCCATATGCCTTTTTTACCTCTAAAACTATAACAATAAGTAACTCAGTGGTTTCATTGCAATTAACAAAAACGGAAGTGCAACATAGAGCGATATAACATATTATTTAATATCAATTATTGATTTATTAATAAAAATAGCAAAATGTTTGACAGATATTTGCGACGGTGTCAACTTTCAGAAAACACAGCCTTAGGGCCGGACTCCACCGAAGCGGAGTCGAGACGAGAGGAGAGGAGATATATTGTAAACCACCAATAGAATTTTGTTATTTTCACTTCTCGACTCCGTTTAAGTTTAGTGAAAACGGAGCAGAGAGCAGAGATGTCTCGTAACTGTTAATGCCAGCATCCGCACTAGATGGCCAAGAGTACAGCGGAGACGAGAAGAGACGCGAGCGGTGTGTTGTGAGCGTCGTGCTGTGAGCGGTAAGTGGTGTGCTGAGAGCGGCGTGCGGTGAGCGGTGTCTCCTTTCCTCTCCGTTTCGCACATATCCTCACAGCTTCATTGGATACACCTTAGCTCTTACGAATCTCCTCTCTTCTCCGCTGTGGTGTAGTCTGGGCCTTGTGTAGTGGGTCGCACGTCAGGTGGTAGGTAATAAAACTTTTTGGTTTCTACCTACTTAAACATCTACGAATAATACATTTCTATTAACAAATTACATATTATTCTACGAATGGAAAGCTTAGAACTGGCGATATTCAGAAGTGAGTTGAAATCGCGCACACACAGAAACATTGTTGCATTGTACTTGTGAATATTTACTTTATGACTGCAAGTATGGGTTTCTGTACCCGTATGACCCTTTAAGTGACTTTGTAATTCGTCACGATATTCTGGTAAGGATGTTGTCTTGTGCTATCTCTGGTGTAGACCAAAAGAGGCTCTTTCTGACCGGTTCAAGTCCGTTCGTGGGTGAAATTGGTTTAGGCAGTAACCATGCTTTTCTTCTTTATCTTCCGGTCACTAACTTAATCGTTAAACTTGGTTTCATTACTACTAAATTGGAAAAGTACGCTTCATTAGGTCATAAGTCCATTATTATAAGACTCGCAAAGAAAATGTTTTTTTTTCATATTTAACAAGTGACATAACCATTAAATTGGCCTGACTCTTTTCTCACCACGGTACAAAATACACCAACAAACAAATTGTCCACGAACATTCTTGCCCCAGTAACCAGTTTCCAGATTTTTCCATCCCCCACTGAGCGAGACAAAGTGGCGCCATCTGTCCTTATTACGGAAACTCACCGATATTAATTCTGGTATTACACCGACTTTGCTTTATTGTGAGCATGCGTCAGAGTAGACGTAATTTGTTATTTTTGTTAAATAAACAAAGGGAGGTTTTTCATTTTTACAGTAAAAGGTCAAGCCATGATGAGAGCTTTAGCCTGGGTTTTGTACTTGTTATTAATTTTATTTTTTTGTCAATAGCGCCGATTCCATAATGGTCTTTCTCATAGATATTAAAAGGATCTTTCTTATTGCTGTTAGCGTAGTGGGTAGTTACTGCTAAACATGAGGTCCTGGGTTTGGTTGTCAGGTCGGACAGTGTTTTTGGGTTTTTTCAAACCACCAGAGCAGACCAGCAGAGCAGAGCGCGATTTGTGCCCGCAATAAGATCGTCCGCTATTTCATGGGACATAACTGTCGAAACGTAAGTGTAGGTACTATAGGGAAGTAAGTATATGGTATGTTATGTTTTGACATTCACGTTTTATCCAAACGTCTGTTGCCTATTACACACGTGACATAATACGATTGATTTAATTAATGAATATGATAATAGTCCGTCAAGTTCTGTCGTATAAAGCAGTGGGTAAAGTTTCAAGTGTACAACATTAGCATGCTTCGCTCGCTTAAACTTGAAGTTGGTACAACACTATCGATCGTTCGAGACGTTGTAGATTAGGGATAGGGTTTCAAGATCTTAAGGGATTTTGCTAAGTCAGGTAGAAATATGTTATATGATACTTTGGGTATAGGTTTGTAATTTTCTAGTTCAGAGCTAATGCAATTTAGGAAGGTGCTTTGAGGATAAATCCCTATTGTTTTTATTTATTTTCCAACACATTGTTAAGTTGATACAGTAACTTTTCTTCGATATATGGTGCTGACAACTGATGTTGCTGATACCGTGGACCGTGTACTGTACCGATGATAATGCATCAACAAGATGGGTCACGATCCTCAGCACTGAGGGACTCATCACTGTTTGAGCAGTTGAGAAAAACGAAATTGAGAATTTTTGCGAATTCAAAATTTTACCTCTATTCCTTTTCATTTTCATGAAGTCATGTTCACTTTCATAGGATATATTTGCATTGCTCTCTAGCCGGCTGAATCAAGTCCCTTATGACATTATCTATATAAATAAAAAGAGAAGTCCTGACTGACTGACTGACTGACTGACTGACTGACTGACTGACTCATCAACGCCCAGCCCAAACCCTTGGACCTAGAAAGCTGAAATTTTGCACAGAGGTTTGATTTATAATGTAGACAAGGAATAAGGAAGGATATTTCGAAATTCAACCCCTAAGGGAGTTAAATAGGGGATGAAAGTTTGTATGGAAAATCGTCATTTTTGTAGTTTAAACCATGAAAACTGCTGATTACAATTCTGGTTAAGAAATTAAAAACGACGTGTTTCAGTGTTTTTCGAAATTCCACCCCTAAGGGTGTTAAATAGGGGATGAAAGTTTGTATCGAAAATCGTCATTTTTGTAGTTTAAACCATAAAAATTGGTGATTACAATTCTGGTTAAGAAATTAAAAACGACGTGTTTCAGTGTTTTTCGAAATTCCACCCCTAAGGGAGTTAAATAGGGGATGAAAGTTTGTATCGAAAATCATCATTTTTGTAGTTTAAACCACGAAAATTGGTGTTTCATTCTGGTTAAAAATCACGTGTTTCAGTGTTTTTCAAATTCAACCTCTAAGGGAGTTAAATAGGGGATGAAAGTTTGTATAGAAAATTGACATTTTTGTACTTTAAACCATGAAAATTGGTGTTTATCATTATGGGGAAAAATTAAAACCCACGTGTTTTAGTGCTTTTCGAAATTCAACCCCTAAGGGGGTGAAAGTTTGTATCGAAAATCGTCATTTTTGTAGTTTAAACCATGAAAATTGGTGTTTATCATTATGGGGAAAAATTATAATCCATGTGTTTCAGTGTTTTTCGAAATTCAACCCCTAAGGGAGTTAAATAGGGGATGAAAGTTTGTATCGAAAATCGTCATTTTTGTAGTTTAAACCATAAAAATTGGTGGTTATCTTTCTTGGGAAAAATTAAAAACCACGTGTTTCAGTGTTTTTTGAAATTCAACCGCTAAGGGAGTTAAATAGGGGATGAAAGTTTGTATCGAAAATCATCATTTTTGTAGTTTAAACCATAAAAATTGGTGGTTATCTTTCTTGGGAAAAATTAAAAATCACGTGTTTCAGTGTTTTTCAAATTCAACCTCTAAGGGAGTTAAATAGGGGATGAAAGTTTGTATAGAAAATTGACATTTTTGTACTTTAAACCATGAAAATTGGTGTTTATCATTATGGGGAAAAATTAAAACCCACGTGTTTTAGTGCTTTTCGAAATTCAACCCCTAAGGGGGTTAAATAGGGGATGAAAGTTTGTATCGAAAATCGTCATTTTTGTAGTTTAAACCATAAAAATTGGTGGTTATCATTCTGGGGAAAAATTAAAAACCACGTGTTTCAGTGTTTTTTGAAATTCAACCGATAAGGGAGTTAAATAGGGGATGAAAGTTTGTATGGAAAATTGTCATTTTTGTAGTTTAAATCTTAAAAATTGGTGGTTACCATTCTGGTCAAAAATTAAAACCATGTGTTTCAGTGCTTTTCGAAATTCAAACCCTAAGCGAGTTAAATAGGGGATGAAGTTTGTATCGAAAATCGTCATGTCTGCAGTTCAAACCATGAAAATTTGTATTAAGCCTTTTGGTTGGTAATTAATAACTACGGCAGATATCACTGGGTTTTTTTTTTTTTTTTTTTTTTTTTATCTTGGTAAAATCATCAAATGAGTCCTCCCACCCAGGGCAGAGTGGGAGGAACTGTCAGACTTGTACTGACTAAAATCCACGGTGTCCTTCAATAGCCCTTTATAATCCAGGGTCACGGTAATTCTATAAGTCCCGCGACAGGCTTTGGCCCTCTAGAGGGCCCCGTCATAATGCTGACACTCTTTGAGGCGCGCGTGGGACACAACGCGCCGTCGACCCGGGCATGGTCCATGGTCGGACAGCGAGTCGCCCATTACTCGCCGCCCGCAAGCCCGCGCCTACGGTGGCCGGAGATCGTCTGCCGACGTCCGGCGCCGTGGGCGTCTACCACTGCGGCTGGGGTGGAGGGACGACGCTGTCCTCTCCCTCACGCGGCCCGCCTCCCTCCTTCGCGAGCATGACTGCTTCGCAGAAGGAGGCGACCGCTTCCCACTCCATCTCGCCCCGCAGCATGGCCTCGACCAATGCCGGGCGCGAGAGGTCTCCGCCTATCGCCGGAGTGAGGACACGGCGGTGCTCTGCCCAAGCGGGGCAGTCCTGCACTGTATGCTCCACCGTGTCCTCCGGGCGGTCCTCGCAGTGGTGACACCCAGGCGTTTCCTCCTTCCCCATCAGACACAGGTACCTCCCGAAGCTTCCGTGTCCGGTGAGGACCTGTGTCATGCTGTAGGTCAGGACGCCGTGACGCTTATCCAGCCACTCCTCAAAGAGGGGTCTTACCGCAGCGATTGCGGCGTGCCCGAGATATCACTGGGTTTAATTGAGTAAACATGTTTCTCTACAAATTATTTTCTTTTAGTGAATTCAACGCAATCAAGCACAGATTCCCGTATTTATACTAAACTACGCGAGATTAAGAGGGAGATGAGGGGGTCAAGCCAAATCTCACGACATCCCACCACAGGGGGAGGGGGGGTCGAAAAATCAGCTCACGTAATTAATGGACGCCCCCTAACAAAAGCATCTGCTTGCTTTATGTAATTGAAATAAACATATTTTTTTTAACACTTTGCCCGACCTCGGGAATCGATCCCCACGCTTAGTAGTCGCGCTTGCTACCACTAGACCAACGAGGCAGTCTCACACATGCACACCAAAATTTTCACGCGAACGAAGTCGCGGGCAACAGCTAGTCATTAATATTGCAATAAAATGGCAATTAAATTAAATATTTGAGCAGTGTAAGCACAAAGTTGTAGCAAACAGTCCGTCAGCTATGCGTCGACAATATTACTGTTTACCAATGCTTCAGGATGCTACGAGTACGAAGACTGGGGACTTGAGGCAACGACAGGAAGACTGATGTAAACTTTAAAAAAAATATTATGATATTTATTTTATTATGTACCATTATTCTAAATCTAGCACATCATTACCATCATCGTTATTATCGATAGTCTTGTTCCACTCACTGTTGAATATAGACCTCCTCTTTTTGAGCCATACTTTCCTAATCTGTGCCAGTCTCCATCAGGCCTTACTGCCATCTTTTGAATTCCATCTACCCATCTAGCTGTAGGTCTGCAACCCTTCTTTAATACCATTCTTGTTATATTCTAATCCTAGCATCAATATGTACACCTAGAATATCCTAACTAATGATAGACTAAGAAATGGCTAGGTATTACTTATGATACAGTACTCCCAGCGTCAAAAACAGACGTCCTTTATTCATTTCATGCCTTTTGACAAAATCTTTAAGCCAAAACCTTTTTGAAGCACAATAGTTCCCACCGTATTCAAAGGTATCAACAATTCTTCACTCAAAACGTTTTCGCGTTAGGTGGTAGCATCAGTAATCAAACCCCTAGCTTACTACAGCTGGGGTAAATTGGTAAATTACCCGCAGTGGGGCCCCGCTGTTTACCTTGCGTCCCCCTTACCCTTTTCGAAGCTACCTTGCATTTTAGTTCAAACTGTATTGATTGACGGCATTAAACTTTGATGGGTTGTATATTGTTATGAATCGATTTTTTGAGTGGCAGTGAGGGGGTTTGAGTACCGTGCTGTTTGAGAAGCTAGTTTTGCTGTCAATTAGTTAAAAGTTTTGCTGGACATTGTTTATCGTTATTTGTTTTTGGTGTTACTCGTATGTGGTGTGATTTGATTTTGTGTTTTTTGGCGTGATTTAGTTTCGTTTCATTGAAAGTCATTACCGAGGTGGTGGTTATTTTCATTTTATTATAATAGAAACTATTTTGGTTGCATATGTATATTTTAATTAAAAGGAAAAACAATGTTTACCATATCTAGTAAGTAAAAAATGAATTGCAATCAATTAATTGACTTGGCATTAGTCCAATAATTATGCCTTGAGGAACTCCTAGGTATTTTATCTACTGTTTAATCACATGTAAATAATCTGTAAAATGGAACTTGCAGTACAGAATTTGAGTAGGTTGAATTATTGAAATCAGAAATGAGGAGATCCGCAAGAGAACCAAGGTTACCGACGTAGCCCGAAGAATAGCCAAACTTAAGTGGCAGTGGGCAGGGCACATTGCTCGCAGAACGGATGGCCGATGGGGCCGAAAAGTTCTGGAGTGGCGACCGCGAACCGGAAGACGCTGCGTTTAAAGGCCTCCCACTAGGTGGACCGATGACCTCGTAAAGGTTGCAGGGATCCGCTGGATGCGAGACGCACGGGACCGGTCAATGTGGCGACACTTGGGGGAGCCCTATGTCCAGCAGTGGACGTCTTTCGGCTGAAATGATGATGATGATGATGATGATGAATTATTGAATCACTTGCTGTCTTCCCGTAATGTACTGTTATCTTTATTTATTCAACTTTAACCACTCGTCGATGTGCAGTTAGCCCAAGGGCTAAAGTCAATCTTCGGGATTTTATCGCAGCTGACCAAAGGGTTCCTGTAATGAAAAATTTGATTAGTTAGTAAAGCATATTTGAGGTTGAAGGCATAAGTTAGTTTTAAATAGCATATCTGGAGTCTGAGGGTATATAAGCACAATTTTGAGACTAGGTGAATGAAAGTGTTCTTCAATAGAATTGGTTCCGTTGGCGAAAGCTCCTTTGTATTAAAGTTACTTTGTATTATGATAAAGGTCATGTAGCTGGGTGATTGCTGATAGGTTGTGTAACACAAACTTACTTTGGGCATATGTTCATAAAAGCATGTCTTTGTATTTCTGTGACGCCATCGCCAACAGTGCATAGTAACAAAGCTAATGACGCTTTCCTGATTTCTAGCAGTTGAGCTGCAAAAGTAAAACTATGATTAAATGCGAAGTCTTTTTCGTTAATCTTTCTATAAATTCCTTTTCTTTAAATCAACAATATTAAAGAACAAGTAAATTGTTCGTTCATAAAATCAAAAATCCAAATGCAAAAAAGACAATTTAAAAGCAAGCATAATAAGCATAAGCATAATCAGCCTATATCGTTCCCACTGCTGGGACACAGGCCTCTTCTCTATGAGAAGGAATCGGTTATAATACACCACGCGGCTCCAGTGTGGGTTGGTAGATGTCACACGTCTTAGAATATTTGGTCCTAGGACATGCCGGTTTCCTCACGATGTTTTCCTTCACCGTTTTCGAGAGCGGTGGTGATGAAATCAATTACACAAAGTAATGCGCCTGTCTGGGTTCGAACTTACTGCATTTAAAAGTAATGCACTAAAAAGACCGAAACAAGATTGAGAATAGAAAACAAAATTATTTTGCATTAAGTTTAGTAGCAGGCGGGACCCATTTGCAAATTATAAACCGAAAAAAATTAATAGGTTCCGCTTGCAACTAAACTACGCATAACTATCTCGCGCCAAATATCCGCCATTTTATTTATTTTTCAAACAATAAGGACACTTGGATTTTTAAGACGAATCTAACGTTATCTTAAGTGTCGAAATCCATTCAGCCGTTTGGAAGATACAAGGCAATAAAGAAAAAAATACATAATAATAAAGTAATTTACAACATTTACATACATACATTCAAGATACGCGCGAAAAACATAACCCATCCTTGGAAGTAGTGTAAAAAAAACCTGTAAATTTGGTATGTTGTAAAATACTCACCGTGAGTAAACGCATACGGTCGATTACACCTCTCATACCAATGCCTGTCACCCTTAATAGTCTTGAGGATACTGTCCTTCAGCAGGCAGGCAAGAGTCTGAGGAATATGACCTCCTTTGAGGAGACGTTCAGACCATAGACCAGCCATCAAATCTATGTCTTCGACATGATCATACACATCTTGCATTATTAAGATTTTCTGGAATGTTAATAAAATGAATGACAAATGTTGTCTGCTTTAGAACTGCTGTTTTTTTTTTATATAATAAAAAATTACAAAATATACGATGTAACATTCAAATACGATATTAATTCGATGATTTGAGTCTTGCACAATCAATTAATGAATATTACGTCTGTTAAAATATTTTTAATTAATGTCCTAACAGTATCCACAAATCAAATGATTTTACATTGATTGTTTTACTCGAATTGTAACAAAACTTCATCAAAAAAAAAAACTGGTATTTAAGGGAAGAAATAAGAGATAAGACCAAATATTAATCCTTACGTCCTCATCCATAAACTGCCTCAGATCATTCCAGCATTTGATTTTGTATCCGAAGCAGTGGTGAACGTAGTCGATGTAGGGTCTCAAGCCGAACAAGCGGTTCTTATGCAAGTCGCTGGCCGGGATGTCCACAGAATGCTGAACGTATGGTAGACCCATTTCAGCCATCTGAAAATTAAGTGTGTGATAAGGATGTATAAAAAAAAACGTAACCTGTGACAGTAGATGATTTCTTCCGTGGAAAAAAAAGGAATGAGTGCTGAAATCGTATAATCGCACCAATAATTAAAAAAAGACATTGAATTCATCCTATTAAACACCACTATAATTTTACTCCTATTATAAAAGCATTTGTAAGGATTCATCACTCATTCGGTTTTGGGTACATCCATTCAGAATGGAACTACTAAATGTATTTGGATGAAATTTGGCACATATATAGTTTATGACCTGGATAAATCCATAGGCTAATTTTTATCCTGGTAATATGATATCGTGGGACAATTACCAAACTCCACGCGAGTGAAGCCGCGGGCATAAGCTAGTAGGAACTACTTTTATTTTACACTAGTTTCTGTCTTAGAAATTTAGTGACACACTCACATCATTATCAATTCCATGATTGGCTTCGCCACACGGCTGTCTAAATTTACCCTGGGTAAACTGGTATATGTTCCTGCCTTCAGCCAAATACCCAGTCCTGAAGGTATTGTTGACTATGGGATAATCCCTGAGGAAAGTGCCGTCAGTATCGTACATTCTGCAAGAAAAAATAGAAATTGGTGGAGAGTTTCCGTGTTAAGTTTTTTTTTAAATTCTCCTGCCTCGTTAGTTCTTCATCAGCCCTTGTCTCATTCTACTCGGGGTCGGCGCAACACGTTTTCTTCTTCCATTCTCCCCTGTCAGACGTCACGGCATCATTTACTCCTTTCTCTTTCATATCATTTTTCACACACTACATCCATCTTTTCTTTTCCTTTCTCTCCATCGATCAACATTCATATCCAACACTCTTTTAATAATTCGTTTTCATCTCCGCTAGATGCGATTAAATTGTTTTTCATCCATCTCCTTCACAGCCCAGCATTCTGATCCATACAGTATGACAGACCTAATCACGGATCGTTGTTCCAGTGACCTGTCGCCATTTCATCCATCCTGAGTTGATCCGGTGCGTAACGTCCCGGTCTACTTCGCCATCTCCTTGGACAAGCAGCCCGAGGTACCGCAAGTCGGAGCTGATTGGTACGAGCGTTCCGGCAAGAGTTATAGGCACAGGACTGGAGAGAGCGTCCATTATCACCAGGAAAAGGTAAAGGCTGAGACCGAGCCGACCCTTGGTGCAACCCAACAGCCACATCGAAGCTGCCGGTAGTCGATGCATTAACCAGACTTTGCATTACCCAAGTCCGGTCTAGAGTGGGTACTTCGCACGGATCAGCTGCACATACCACCCACTCACACCTTCCTCCTTAAGAGCCCACCACAGAACCTCACGGGGTACGAGGTCGACGAACACCATGTGGAAGTTTTTATGTGCTTGTGCAACTCTATATTTCTGCTGGCGGATAGCGAAAATGACATCCGTTGTTCCTCGACCACACATAAAACCGAATTGGTTCTGAGAGATTTCGCTTTCTTCTGTGAGTCGCCTTTCAATAACTTTCTCCCAAACTTTCATACAATTAGCTCAGACATTAGCTTTATTCCTCTATAATTGTTGCACTCCGGCAATTTTCAATTTTGTTTTTAAAAATGGACAACACCGAATTTTTACACGATTCGTCAGGCATGGCTCCTTCCAGCAACAGTTTATTGAAGAATAAAGCAAACCACGTCTATCCGTCCATCCGCAATAACTTTCACACTTCAACCGATATTCTGCCCGGTCTTAATGCCTTACCATTCTTCATTCCATTTACTGCGATCCTCAATTCATCCACAGTAACCTGTCTTACTAGTCCCTCATTCACTGGTTTTTTTTTAAGCACACCACTTCAGTCATTCTCCTCGTTCATCAGTAATTCAAATGAACGCTTTAGTTGCCATGTTACAAAACCTCCTAC
The DNA here is from genome assembly GCA_963082995.1 of Noctua comes. Taxonomy (NCBI): domain Eukaryota; kingdom Metazoa; phylum Arthropoda; class Insecta; order Lepidoptera; family Noctuidae; genus Noctua; species Noctua comes. The sequence continues at coordinate 1,968,974 of OY720269.1, forward strand.
CTCTTTATTTACCGTGTTAAAAATGTAGACGAATTTCATCAAAAGAAAACAATTTACAAAAAAAAAAAACGGCCTAGTACGAGTCAAACTCGCGCACAAAGAGTTCTGTAGCACCAAACAATAGATATCGTAATTAAAAATAAAGAATATGAAGCCTCATTCATATGTCAATTTACACTCAACAGCAAAATTAAATTTGTTTTCCATAGAATGTAACTGAAACACGCTTCTGCAGCTTTACGAAAATGTCCCATATCTCAGAAACTGAAAATCAAATCTTATTCGAATTAATTTTATTGAAAGTTCTTTTTACGTTCTACAAACCCACATTTTTTTCAGAATTTTGCTCCTCTTATTTTAGAAATTAGAGGAGGGTGACACAAAATTTGCGGCTTTTGGAAGCGAATATCTCAAACATTGACTTAAGAATAAAAGTATTTCAGGAACCTTGTTTTTTTCCCCACAAAGTTCTGTGACTTATATAACCCTCAGTTACAAGTATGGAGGTCCACCCCTATTTATTTATTTTTCATCATTTCACATGAATTTTGTGTAGCGGTTCAATTGTGTGGTACCAAAAGTCTCTGAGTAAAATGGCTATGACATAAGTATGGACAGACAGACAGACGGACAAGACGAGTCAATAAGTTCGTATAGTTTTAGCCTTCTGGCTACGGAACCCTAAAAAGGACAACGATGAAAGCATTTTCTAATAGGTGTATACTTACTTTGCAGAGCCATGCTGTATAATATGGAACCATCGGAATATGAGAGTGAATTCCATAGTCGTTAGTGGGTACAATGTTTTGTCATAAATATCTCTGCATCCACAAGAATGCGATGCAATACCACATTGTACCAGATTTTTCTTACCTGAAAGAATCAATATTCAGAAAAAACAAAACAAAGTTCAACGTTTTTAAATATTATGTAATACAGGGTGTAAACAGACCCTTCACATAGCCGTCAACCAAGCATTCTGTACATCAAACTAAGTAACTTTACGCAAAAATTATTGCTGGGAATCGACTTTTTTTTTGGGGTGAAAAATCACGTTTTACGGTAGGACTCGATGAAAAGCACTCAAAGCATTGTGCTGATGGATGGATTGAATAGTACGGGGGTCGTGGAGGTGTGTAAAGTAAAAATCTTACATTAAAAACATGTATTTAAAAAAAAACTTGTGAAAAAGTTGGAATTTTGACCCCCAATATATAACTAGAAGGTTTCCAGGAATGGTCTAGAACAAAAGAAAATTATCGCTAAGACGGGGAGAACAAGTGCCTTTCGTTTATGTTAAGGGTCTATTTACACCCTTTATTATTCGATTAACCTTAATTATTATTATTCGCTTTAATTATCTTTTCATAATACTAATTAATTCATTAATAATTAGATTTAATTATTGGTACTTTGGTACAGAAAAATAAATCTGACAGGTGACATTGTCAAAGCATACAAACATGAAAATCATATTTTCATAGAAAAGGAATTTTAACAATAAAATGTAAAATATGGGATGAAAAGCAGGCAGAAGTAATCAGGGGCCCTACCATGACGTCTTAAAGCATTAATGTTATAATGTTACTCCAGCGTTGGAAAGAGACGGAGCTATTGAGCACGTCTAGCGCAATCTCTTTCCCACTCTGGAATAACATTATAACATTACTACATTAAGACGTCATGGTAGGCTACCTGGTTTGGTTTTCAGCAGTAACAGAGAGATTACGAAATGTGAGTTGACTGCCACACGACTTCACACTTAGAAAACAAAGATTCAGGTATCGAATTAGAACATTGATTGTTGGGCTCAACAGCTCTCTAACACTAAACGGGATAAAGGATACTGTGAAATAAAATACTAAATGGACACACAGATAAAATGAAAAACGTGTTTTTAGTGAAGCAAAATACCACAGGTGGTGGAAAAAAGAACAAGACATCAACATTTATACAAAGACTTACCTATTAATAGCGCCAACCACTCATAAATATTCACTTGTTGATAAAACGCCATATTTATTTCTCTTGCGACAAAGAACAGCTGGTCATCATTCCAGCATGGATTAATCTTAGCAAGTTGTGTGGCAATGTAATTGTGAAATCTCATGAACCATACACTGAATAACTGGGTTGTCAGCAAGGCGTTTGAATCTAGAAGAATACAGATTATCTAAAAATGTAAGCAGCGCATATCGGTTTCCAACCAGAGCTAGATACTAAACCTATTGCCTAGTAATTAACGGTTGCAGAACAACTATTGGTTGAGTGTTTATCCGCAGTCCATAATCACATTGATCAAACAACACAACATTGTTGTCAGGGGAAAAATCTCTTGAAGATGTTTTGAGTAACATTGAATTTTAATATTATGTACGAGCACATACTCATCATCATCATACATAACATAAAATTCACTGTTACATAAAATAAAAAGTGTATGTGAATTAAATAAAAATAGGAATCACTTAACAGATCAGTCTCTTGAATATTTCTTACCATGATGAAGGAGTACCTACAATATTACTAAATAGATTCTACAAAGATCAAGATCAAAGACAACAGTAAATGTCTGTGAAAGACTACAATAGTAATTCTAAAATAAAAACCTACAGTTTCTAAAGCATTTAGCACCAGGGCTGTTAGCAGGACAGAAGCCGGTTCCATTGGGTGGCCAGGTGATCCCATCCTCAACCTCTGTCAGGAGCTGCCCTCCTTCGAACGACCTTATAACTTTATCGCCCCTGTTGCCGCTATTGTATATTACGGAAAGATCGTAAACAGCAGTGGCTTGTTCGACCTGAGAAGCAGAAGATGTAAACATTTTCAAATTATATTGATTAATTATATATGTTCACATAATAATGAAAATGTGACGAGTCAAAAAACTGAAAAATGATTTTTCAATACACTTTCTCGAAAACTGGTTCTTATCGCACTTCGATTAGGTTCAAAATGCAATGTATTTCACACGAGTGGATTTTCAGTATTTTTCCGTACACGTGCGTAATTTTTTTCATTCCTGACAAAATTACTTTCTGTTCTAATATTTTATTTCCTCGAAACTGTATTGAAAAACGTCATCTGATACGCGGGGGGATTTGTTACTGCAGTTTTCGGCTCCATAAAACCCTCGCCTGCAGCTCGGGTGTTAATTCCGCCTTGAATGCAATAACAAAGTTTGCCAACTTATATAAAAATGTACTATTACAATACACTTCCTTGAAAACTGGTTCAGGTTCAACATGCAATGTATTTCACACGCTTGGATGTTTTTTTATTTATCACAACGTGTGCGGAAAATAAATTCAAAATTATTAGAATTTTCTATTTTTCATATTAGGCTGTTTGGCAGGTTCTCTATTGTGTCACCTAACTTTTTTATCCATAATTTAAAGTGCCATAACTTTTTTTGTCCTAATCATCATTTGTCCGAATGATAACTTACCCGAACTTAATATCACATAATATCACATGCCATAAAATTGAAATCCCTAAATATAACATGTCCTAAATCCGTTTGTCATAAATATTACAATCAATAACATACAAAAGACATAAAACCGTTTTCAATAAAAGTTATAAGTCCTAAATTCAAATTACTTATTGTTTATTTATAATAATAATATTCTAAGAACAAATTTGTATAACAAAGCTTTTGCTACGAACTTCTCTCTCTTATAATTTTTTATTATACATAAATAAATATATTATACATGTACTCAATAAAGCAGTTGATTGTGAACATGTGGTTTTTGTAAGCAAGCAAGCATGCAAGCAAGCATGAAGCATGCAAGCAAGCATGCAGCATGCAAGCAAGCACGCAGCATGCAGCATGCAAGCAAGCACACAGCATACAAGCAAGCATGCAGCATGCAAGCAAGCATGCAACATGCAGCAGGCATGGTTTCTGTCACGGCTCCGGCGCTGCGGGGCTCCGGCGGTCCCACGCGAGTTAATCGTCGCAGATGAGTTTAACGCTCACCACCGCAGCTTCGGCTTGCTGGCCGGCTTCGCCGGCCAGCCTCAGCCGCGGCGGCGAGTGTTACAACCACCTGCTCCTCAACTCGCGGGCCGCCTCGCCCCTCCGCGCCTACGCGATTTTAAATTACACTCTTGGGGTAGAGCAGACAAGACTGCGTGGAGTCGGATTTACAGCGATTCGTTTCTGTCACTAAAACCTAATTTTTAGCAAATGTTTTAGACTAAAAAAATTATTCTAAATGAACATTCGGAATAATGCACATTATTTAACACAATACTTAGGACATATGACTTTAGGTCATGTAAAATTAGGAGATTCAATTATTATACGAGTAGTACTCGATATTATGACAGAATACTTTTAGAACTAAAGATAATTATGTTAAACAAAATTTCGGGATATTGAACATTATGGTTACTGAAGTTTATAGCATACGTGTTATGGATAATGATTTTCGGACAAACAATTTTAGGAGAAGAAAGGGAGTACCTGTTTGGCAGCTTCATAACTTTTCTTCTCCTTCAATCAGGCGAAACCAAAGCGTGGAAAAAAAAGCGAACTAAATCATAGTTTCCTAATAATTCATGACAAAAATACTTTTCGTTCCATTATTTTATTTCTTCGAAAGTGTTTTGAGAAACGTCATACACGTAGGCATTTGTTACAGCATTTCTCGGCTCCATAACAAAATGTGAATTCCGCTTCGAATGCAATAACAAAGTTTCCCCACTTATACCAAAATGTACTATTCCCAACTCATGGTTTTCAAATTAAAGCTGACTTAGATAGATTACTAGATTTGATAAATAATGTAATGGCACAAACATGAAGATGGGATAAAACCACAAAAGTAAACCCTATTACCGGTGTTGGCACGGTATCATTGGTGCATCCCAAGTACTGGAAGTCAAGCGGCCTGGTCATGTTCAAACATCGAATGCCAGAGAACCTGTGCACGGGATCGTCTTTCGGTACAATATTTGGGGCACACATGTAGTCATTCTTGCCCGTGGAGCAGCAGTCAGTCTTGTTTACTAAGAAAAATTCTGGCGGGAAAGAATATCAGTTCAGCATCAGTTCCGAATCCATATAGAGTAAACGTGAAGATTATTACAATCACATCATATCAGTCGTCTACTGCTGCACATAGGCCTGTCCTAAGTGACACCACGTCGACTGGTTCAATGCTTCTCGCCAGATTCTCGGTCCTTGTGGGAGGTCTTACAATGTTGCGCTTTCCCGTATGTGGTCACCATTCCAGAATATTCAGCCTCATGGACTATCCATTCTATGAGCAAAGTGCCCTGCACTACCATTTCATATCCTGGACAGATATCGTCGACAAAAGATGTCGCACATTGGGGCAGGCCGGCTATTTGAGCACGCTACCCAAACCTCGATTTTTAAAATGAAAAAAAAAAGAAAGAAAATACTAACTTTGCAGATGTCTACTAGCTGACCGTTAAAATGTGACAGGGTGTCTTATATAATATTGGCGGTATTTTTAAAAAAAATAATTTCATTTTATAAATTTTGGGTATAGTGCTCATATAGCCTACCCCAGTGTGCGTCGCCTCGACTTCATAGACCCAAATGCAAGTATTGAAAGCAACATCTTACTTATGTCGTGTGCTGATCCAACGTCTGCGAATGAGAATATTCCAAACCCAGGCACGGCTTGTGTCAGTTCAGTGTTGACTGAGGTGCCTTCACAGAGCAACTTCATGCGGACTTGTCTGGGAAGCGGCAGTTCCTTGCCGGAGACTGCCCTTCGCGGGTAACTGCCTGTAACAAAGATGTTGGGGTTGAAGTAACTGTTAACTTAGTTTGTATTGCTGTTACTTTTTACCCCACTGACTGTGGCAAAGCCCAAAAAGAGGGTTACTAATATGGTAATCTAATCTTCATACGCAGTTTAAGACAAATATTTACCTAAGTAATACAATCAACTTTTGAATACAGCAGGTAATCAAAAGTTGATTATAATACCAATTATATTATAATACCAATTTTCGCCAGGTTACGTACTAATAAATAGATTACTCTAAATGGAAGTTTATTTTTCTTTGTTATAATTACTTTAATCATTAAAGTAATACGTAGTTTACCTGATATGAAAATAAAAGTATTTTTGTAGAAAATACTAACAATTCGCCAATGTTGTGGGATCCTGTTATTCTTGTTTTTGTAATGTCTTTATTATCGCTTACGTTTTTAGATCACGGATTAAAACAATACTTTAACCTTAGACAAAAAAAATACTTTGAAATAAAGGCAATACCTATATAAAGTTATACTGTCACATACGGGATATCTTCCGTGAGTATCTATTATTTTGAGCGGAGAATGCTGGTGGATAGAAAATAAATTGTCTGATGCAGACAAATCTGACTACCATGTTTCTTAGTCTAAAAAGAAGAAGATAACCCCGTGTGAAGATATCCCGTAAGTGACAGTATTCAGTTTGATTATAAACCGTGAACGCTTAAAACAGTGTTTGAATACCTATATAAATCGGTAATTTATGCCTGTGTTGGCGAACACCAAGTGACAGCTAAATAAGTACTCTGATTTTCAACGTTCAGCTCAGCGCGAGGAGAGTTGAATTTCCAGCAGTGCTATGGGAATAATTATCATGTTTAGCGAATGTCGTATTTTGAAAATATCGTACTTGGTGATCACCCATTACATACCGAGTTTCCTCCATGCCTCCGTAAGTATGTTAGGCCGTTGCTTGGTCGCGGTTGTCATCTGTAGATTATCAAGCTAGTTCTTAATATTACAGAGTCAATACATTACCATTGAAGTAGGCGGGAGGCAGTAGCCTCGGATGTGCAACTGAGAAGGTGCCCTGTGACGGGTGGTCGAGGCTATTGCAGGTGCCATCCACGCGTCGGCGCTCCATTGGGTCGCAAGGTTTCACATCAATGGTGCAGGCACTGAAAATGAGCGGCAGGTTTTAGGCAAATAATGTACATTAGTACAGTACGTACGTACGTACGTACGTACGTACGTACGTACGTTAGTCAGTAGTGTTTTTTTATCTTGACTTGACTCGTGAGATTGTCGACTTGTGGGATATGGACCCAGTGATCATTGTGCCGTTAGTTGTGACAGCCAATGATTTAATTGCCAAGAGTCTCGACCAACACCTAAAGAGGTTCTCGTGAAACGTATTTCTGATGAACCAGACCATTCTTAAGAATTAGAACATCATCAAAAATGTACTTACGCAAGTCGACCCGTTGCGTTATAGTAGGCAACCATAGCATCTGAAGCTGGTGTGCCATTATAGATATCATACAAAACAGCCTCACTTAACACCAGGAATAGAATTAACGATGAAATACTCTTCAGCCACATTTTCCCACTTTGACTTACACTCAAGTAATGACGGTTAACTTGATAACTCTTCCTTTTATTTTATTACTTTATCTAATTTAAGTTATCAGTTGAATAAAAGGTACTTTATATGCAACAGCATTTATTGCAAATAAATGCTGTTGCATATAAAGTACCTTTTATTCTAGTATTTGTGCAATTATTTTGCTTATCGGATTTGAAAACTAACTACATAGGTAAAAAATTGGTAATTGTCTAGTGTTTTGAAGATGTTCTTTTGAATTAAAATTCGTTATCTTATTGAAAATTAAAGAAGCAAAAGGAAATATTCCTTGTATTAGTCGTAGGTATAGTATTACGCAGTAGGTAGCTAGTTGGAGTCGACTAAAGGTTCCGTATTACCACACGTTCAAACTCAAAGCATTAATTTCAATTAGACCATTACGGGTACTTTTGAATGTCAAAAAAAGCGAGCCTACAGTTACAGTCACGAGGCATAATAACGTGTGAAAGTACTGTAGTTGCTCATTCCAAAGCGTAGATCTCTATGGAGCAAGAAATTCCATGGACACTCTTTTAAATCAAAATATAGTTCTCTATATAATCAAAATGTAATCTTCGTTTTTGTGGAACTTCTAGTAACAATTGTAAATGTATACTTGACAAGGATTTGTGTGAGATACCAGAACTAGAAGGGTAAAATAAAAACTTTTTTGCAAAAAAAAAAATAACCGACTTCTAAAAAAAAGCACTAAAAAGTGGAATATAACTTCTACTTTCCGAAGTCGATGGCGAAAAAGTCAGTGAAAGAAACAAAAGTCACCGACGTCCGAAAGCAAAGTTTTTTCCACTTTTACTTTTAATAATTTAAGGTTTTAAATTGGTTGAAATATGATAATGCTTGTTGAAGATGTCGGAAAAAAACATGCTGACTCGGAGCTTAAATGTCGTGCGTCGATTAAAACAATAGAGTAGTATGAAAACAATGAATTATTCCTCTTAAAAAGATCTAGTAATCTGTAGCAACGGTATTTGTCTAAAAAAGTAGACATAGGTATGTATATGCTCTGCCACCCTGTGTGAAGCCGGAATTAAAGCTGTCAACTGTAAATATCGAAATTTTGTTAACACCGACGACCACCTAACACTAACCTCGCCCTAACCCCGCCCCCCGCCCCTTCTTTCTTATTTAACCATTATTTTGTTTTGTCCTGTGCGAGACTAATAAATACTTTTTCTTTTCTTTGTTCTATATACTAATACTAATAATCTTCTCTTCTCTATCTCTTCTCTTCTCTTCTCTCTCTACATATAATAAAATCGTTAAAATCCAGTCCGATGTTCCGACCTGGCGCAAAAACTTCTGCATAGATCCTGTTCAAATTTTGCACAAATATCTGTAATAGGCTTCTTCAAATGTTAGGCTATATATTATCACGCTACTTGCTGAAGGGGATGAGCAATATTGCATTATGTTAGTATTATTCAATTGTTTATCGTTTCAGTCATGATATGCGTAACAACGTCTATTTCAAAGTATGTGTCAGCGAAGCAAATAGAGAAACGGTTTCATGACCGCTTTACGTGCATCACGTCGCAAGTTCGATCCCCAGTAAAATTATACTTTCTGTAATTGGTTGTATTTTTTTTGATAGAGATTATTATTATTTATTTTCTCTTTTTTATGAATGTAAGAAGTTTCTATTTTTTGTTTTTTTTTTTTTATATAATAAATTCTTATGAATAAAGTTAAATTATTGGTGAAATCTCTTTCTTCATGTTTGAATCTGGCCGTTCGATGGTGTTCTGAACTGACAACGTCGTTGTGTGCTGTCCACAGGTGCTGTAAGACTCGATGTTTTCAATTTCACCTATCGCTCCCAATAAAAATAATAGCAGTTATTGAAATTAATTTGAAACTATTTTGTTATGTCGTTGTTCTTAGTTTTGCACAACTATTATTTACGGTTAGGTCTATTATTGTTAGGTCCCAAAAATAAATTCATTTTTGTTGGAGGGTGGATGATTGTAATGTATGATTTCTGATGCGTCTTGATTGTTAAAAAAAGCACATAATTCGTTACTTGAAAAATATTTAGGTATCTTTATCATGTATTATTATTATTATTTTATTTTTATCTTACTACAATTATAAATGCGAAAATTTGGATGGATGCATGAATGTTTGTTACTCAATCACGCCAGAACGGCTGAACGGATGTAGATGAAATTTGGCAAAGAGATAGATTATCGTGCTAATAATTATGTCCATATTCTGCAACTGGTTACCAACCGGCAACTGTCATACAATGCATTAGAAAAGAACGGCTATTTTAGCCCATTTTTCATCGAAGCGAAGCAAGGTAGGCTGACGGTTTACAGACCTCCCTGTAAACCAGGTTTCGCAATTTCGAGTCGCAGCCAGTCTCCACTTTTTGTGATAACTAATTCCAAAAATAATAAAAATGGTTGGCGAGTTCGATCCCCAGCCGGTTTTCACTTTTTATAACTAGATATTTTGTTTTTTTTCTAATGTTTTATGATTTTCAAATCATTATAAAGTAGATTAATATGCTTTTGGTTATTTTTAACCATTCAAAGACAGTTAGGTAATCATAAATTAACAAATATTAATTGACCAATTTTCACTGGCCGAAAAAAATCTCTAAAAACTTTAAAATAAAAACAAAAAATAAAATTAGATAAAAACAACGACGTAGTAAATTTGTTCCGTGCGGGAATCAAACCCGCGACACGCAGCACTGCAGTCAATCACTCAGCCACTGCGCCAACTGTGCCGTCATATTGCCTTTGTGCTGAATCTTCTGCTGGCCCAACTCCTCAAGGACCGCTATATACAGCTTTAAAGTTTTTTTTTAACCTTGCCCCAGTCCAGGCCCACACTTGGAATTTCTCCTGTATCGTGGGTGTGTTTACAGACAGTTAAACTCACAAACAGCCAGACCCGGAACCACTACCTGTAGGCCATACAAAAATGTGATCTGTGAGGGAATCGAACCCGATACACGCAGCGCAGCACCCACTCGCTCAGCCACTGCGCCAACCGTGCGGTCACATAGCTGTGGCTGTGGCTCCCTCGGACATTGCTGCAACTTTGCTTAACGGTGGCCGGACTGCACATTCCGTTTTCATATTGCCGCTGAATCTTGCAAGTGAAGATACCTCAACATGCAACGTCACCAAAAACAGCGGCCGGGGAGTCCTTTTGCAGCAGTTTAAAGTGCATAAGAGGCGTTGAACCGCAGCTTGCAGGACATTCGCGGCAACCAGGCGCTGATGGGTGGCGTTGTCGTTTTGCTCGCAGGCGACTTTAGACAGATACTGCAAGTTATTGAGAGGGGCACACCGGCGGATGAAATAAACGCCTCAATAAATGTCTCAAGGCGTCGCCACTGTTGTCTGGGATCGAAAAGATCCATCTTACTTGCAACATGTGCGTCCAACTGTACAACGACCACGAAGCAGGTGTCTTTGCGAATATGCTGCTGCAAATGGGAGTGGGTCGTCTAGAATCGGGCGCAGATGGGAAAATTCTATTTTCCGAAGAATTCATCCACATCATTACGTCATGCACGTTTTTCCAAATTTGGGGGTTAATATAAAAAATGAAGGGTGGTTGTGTGAGGGGTAGTGCTGTCGCCAAAGAACGAGTGTGTCAATCAATTAAATAAAAATGATATGATCGTCGGCGTCGACATTCAAAGACCCTGTGATGGCTAATGATGATAGTACTGCCTACCCTGTTGAATTTCTCAACTCCCTGGGGTTAACTCCCAGACTGTGCAATGGAACCAGGCTTCGTATCACAGAGCTGGGCAGTAATATTATAACAGTCAGGAGTGGCTAAAGGAGAGAGCGTTTCAATTTAATTCTTTAAATGTTGTATACAAAACGGTATATTAGAATAAATAAAGAAATAGCGCCCAACAAGGCGTTTGATTGTTCACTTTGAAAAATAAGTCGTATGGCACCATAATGTTCCAGTTTTTAAGCCATATCGTCGCCTCAACGCCGTTCAGACCTCTGCCGCCCAGAATTACAGCGCCCAAAAACACGCCTTTTGTAGTCATCACCCACATTATCACATTTTGATCAGGCCTTCAGTTCTCACACACATCCCGCCTGTAATCCCCGAAGGGTTAGGCACAGATGTGTACCTAATCGCACACCCACATTACACCAGTTATGTTGAAGTCCCATGTAATAGGGGGCGAGCCTCTTGCCATCAATCAGGCACAAATCCAGACTCCGTAGCTGCTACTGATAATTCCTGATGGAATAACCAAACAACGCTTTACCCAACCCGGGAATCGAACACGCATACACAATAAAATTTCCACGCGAACGAAGTCGCGGGCAACAGCTAGTAATATTATAAAGAGGAAAGATTTGTATGATTGTAACGAATACACTCAAAAACTCCTCGACTGATTTCAAATATTCTTTCACCATTAGAATGCTACATTCTCCCTGAATAACATAGGCTATATTTATTAGTAGAAAAATTTAGGAGGGGGGAATTAGGGGAAAATAAATGTCCACCCGTGCGAAGCCGGGACGGGCGCTAGTTTTTTATAAAGATAAAGCTATGAGTAAAACATGAAGACGGACGGTATACCAACCAACCCCGCGCCCCAACCAATGCTATCGGCCGCATGAATATGCGATCATCGCGTTCATAATGACATTTCTTCTACGCACCTCTAAGTTCGGTTTCACCGAACAGAACAAGATGAACGCGACGGTTGCGTACTTGCACGACGATCGCGATGGCTTTGTCTAGGACGCGTCTTTTTATGGACCGCACCCATTGCGTTTAGAACCCAAAAAAAACTATCATGAATAAGTAGGCGACCATGCATCAGAGTTCACAAGCCCTTTTTTTTAAAATGTTTTCTATTAACCTTATTTTCAAACCATTTCAAAAGGCAGTGGTCCAAAAATTGGTGTCTATTACACGCATATCGATTTAACTCTTGTATATATATTAGATTCACGAAATGTTCTATACCATATTCGCCTTAAGCCTTCTCTTTATGGTTGACGTGATGTTGTTGTTGGTTTTCATAAGAATAAACGTGTTCTTCTTTTTTATCGACTGGTAAGTGCCTGTACCGGGTATCAGAGTTTTTACGCCGCCCATGAGCTTCTGACTTGGCTTTACATACTGTCGAGAAATATCTAACTGGCATGCTGGTTTCCTCACGATGTTTTCCTTCACCCAAGCAAGTGATAATTATACAATATGCACATGAATCCGAAGAATCAGAGGTGCGTGTCTTGGGTTCGAATAATAACGTGTCATTAGGGTGTAGATCTAAAAGATGCCGAATACAATAATTTATAAGGAAAATCACAAAATAATGTTTGAAAATTATATTTCAAAATTTTTCTTATATTATGTTTGTAGAATGCACCAGGACAGAATATGGACCGGGGTCGTCACGCAGTGGGTGCCAGAAGATGGGCGTCATGGCGTCGGAGGCCTGGGAAACTTTGGTGTGATGATTCAGAAGCGTTTGTGGGTGAATGACCGGAAAATATCACACGTAAGATGCTGTCAATACAGATTGAACTAAGAAATTATTATTCCTTCCAAGCAGACAGGTCCAATTTTCCTATTCCAGGAGAACTGCATTTCATCAAAGGGTTTCTGTGCAAAAGAAAATGATTATAAATCTCATGTGACGCCAAAACAAAAACCCAAGAGCACAGTAATAGTAGGTAAAGCTACTAAAACAGTATCTAAGAAATAAAAAAAAAGTCGTTTGGAAAAAAACAATCGTATGGGAAAGACAAGTTTTGCCAAAACAACAAAACTGTATGTGTTCCATTCCGAATTCAGAACTTCCATAATTACTGTAGCACTGGCAGCAACATCACAACAACAACCTTACAGCCACGGGGATAAGGATCATTTTGATTTTGACGATGACTGCAAAATCACAAGGATAATATTTGTGAAGGGACAGTTCAAATAAGTTAAAAGGAGTTCTCAAGTTACTTACTTAGACGAGATGGTGAGAAAAGCACTTGGCTGTATCTCCGTCACGTGATTACCAACCCAACAAAACATTCCAGCTATTGTAGTCTTTCGGATTGCTTGCAGTTGTCCTAAAACATCATAATGATAAGACAAGATTCTTATTCATAGGCGGTTTTCACACGACACCGTGGGATCTCCGTGCGATCGGGAAGCGGTTCTCATTGGCTCATGTTGGCTTGTTGTTGACCGACTTCCGAAAGTAAAGTTTTTTAGTGTTTTCTTTTGGATGTCGGTTATTTTTTGTAAAAAGTATTTTCCTTTTAGGTGTAATAACTAGAAGTTATTAGCACATCATCTGCATAGATGAAGAAGAAAATCAACATGCATAATGATACCTTTTAGAATTTCGCTGTTAAGTCAACGACACGTTTTCCTAGTTACTGATACACACTAAACTCTCTATCTCAAAAACTACTGAACCGATTTTAGTGAAACTAGCACTCTTCCTTAAGTTGGACGCAATGCTGACACTATTACATATGCAATTCATACACTATTACATACATACGGGTTGAATTGATAACCTCCTTTTTTTGGAGTCGGACTTGACTGTTAGTAACTTTGTTATTTTTGTCTTGTAGAAATATGAGATTACAAAATCAGCACAATAATCTTAAGTTTCTTACTCAAGGGTCAATGAAAGAAATTTTACTCAAAGATCAAACCAGAAATAAACAAAAAAAAAATAACCTCTAGCTACGCAAATACCGAATTTATTAAGACTCACCTGCATTAAAAGCGTGGGGCCTATTAGGACGCTCATACCAGTGTCTGTCAGAGGCAATGATTTTTCTCAGTTGTTCTTTGAACACACAGTACAAGGTTTCTGGAACCTTCCCACCTTTCACGTGTTTTTCTGCCCACATCCCAGTTAACAGCTCCAAGTCCGATACACTTTTGTGGTTTTGCATCAAAATGTAAAGACGCTGAAAGTGATTAGGTATAATGAAAATTGAAAATTTGTATAATCAGCTTATAATGATCCCAAGGCTTTGATGTCCTTTTTGTGAGTGACCAATGATCCTCCACGTGGGCCCAGTGTAGGGTGATGGATGTCACACGTCTTCGAACGTCAAGTCACTAATTTATGGTTCTAGGACATGCCGGTTTCCGCACGGTGTTTTCTTTCACCGCCAAGATCAGTGCTCATGAATAAAATTACACGGAGTACCTATATACATCGTGTAACATAATAAACGCAAGATCTCCCGTGTGGTCTCTCGCACCATGAAACTAAACATCTTTTGTTCTACGAGTTCTTGAAATTCGCAAAAAAATAATACTTTCTATAGGAACGGACGCAATCAGCTGATCCACATGTATGGGAAAACTAAAAAAAAGTTATGAATTTCAAAAAGTCATAGAACAAAAGTTGTTCAGTTTCATGGTCTGAGACACCACACGAGAGGTCTTGCATTTATTCTGTTACACGTTCTATAGTGTCAGACTAGGGTCGAACCTTCCAGTGATAGCTTAAATGTTTTTAGTACGGTAGATATATTGCTGAACTAGGTAGAAGCAAAAAAAACTACACCATATCTCGTTTAGGAAAAATAACAGCAAAAACAACAGTGAATGGGGATGGCATTAGTGAAACAAATGGCGCTGGCATAGCTGGGTCCAAGCATCGTTATTGGTTGAAAATCTGATTATGTCATTTTATATTTCAAAATAGCTTGACTGATTGGTCAGATTAAGACCTAGCTATGGTCGCGCCATCTACAATCAGTTTTTAACGGTCTTCCCTATTGGTTACCTCTGGATGAAAATGATCTTTTAAGTCAGAAAATTTCTTGTATGACCTCTTCGTGCAAAACTCTTTATACTTAATGTAAGGCGGAAAACCAAAGAACCTTCCTTTGGCTAAGTCACTAGCGCCCACGTCTGCAGCCAGTTGTGCTGTACCCAGCACTCTATCACCCATCTAGAAAAATAAGATTAGTGTATAATTAAAATAGTGGTACTTGCTTGGGGGAATTTTAAGGCCTGTGCCCTCGGAAAGCACGTTAAGCTGTCGGTCCCGGCTGTCATTTGTAGATCTTTGACAGTCGTTACGGGTGTTAAGAAGCCCGAAGGTTTGAGATCCAGTCCTTCTAGAGTGCTTCTAGAGAATCGTGTTACTCAGTATTTCGATTGAGGAGGACACTCGCTCCATGTAAATACTGGTGTTTATAGGCATCCAGTTGAACTGGAAACCTAACCCAACACAGTTGGGGAAAGGCTGGGCAGATGGTGATGGTGAGAAACCGAAGTAAAGAATGAAGGAAGTAAAGAAAGAAAATAATATCAACTTAAAAATAAGCACAAAAGCAATACATTACTTCTCAAAATGTGTATATAATGCTAGTACCGAATACTTACATCAGTATCAATGGTATAGTCAAATCTGCCGCCTGGTTGTCTAAAGCTGCCTTGAGTAACTTCTACCATATTGTTGTCTATGGGAAAGTACCCTGTTCGAGCAGTTGCATTAGCCATAGGGAATGTTTTAAGGAAACATCCATCTTTGTCGTACAGCCTGAAACGATATCAGCAGGTAATTATTTGCATCGAAATTCACAGACGATAATAACCCAAAAATCCGCAAGTATTTTAACTCATAGTAAAACATCACTTTTGACAATGCAAATGGCGATTTTTTTTGCAAAATCCCTATTAGCTTATGCCCGCGGCTTCGCTCTCATTATGGTTGACAATTATCCCACAGTAATGTTCTTTTTTAATATAGCCTATGACACTCGGGGATAATGTAGCATCTCATTACTGAAAGAATGCAGAGCAGTTGTCACAAAGATAACCCCTTACATACAAACTTAAAATTTTATCTCTTTATAATATTAGTGTAGATACAGGGCGTGTTGAAAAAGTAAATAACCGGCCCAACCATCAAATGATGAGAAAAACAGACAGCTACCTTCAATTTGTGTACATTTTTTTTTGTGTTTCATAATTGGGTCCTTAATAATATTATTAAGGGACCAATTTAGTTGATCATTACACTCATCACTCATCATTACAGTCTTTCGTTTAACTTTACACCCTCTAGAAATAAAATTATAAAACAAACTTCATAGTAGTCTCCTGAATAGTGTGGAACCATCTGTGCGCAAACACGTATTCGTCCGACGTTTGTGGTTCAACAGTTTCATCGTACAAGTCCCTGAATCCTCCATCGCAGGATATGATGCCATCCCTGATCATATTTGATTTGCCTGAGAGAATAAAATTTGTAATAGTAAGGAATAGTGTACTCATACTAAATAACGATGGCAACGTAGCAGCGAAAAGCAGCGTGGCCTTATAGACACAGCTGATGCTGCGATTATGACGATGCGACGCAGGTAAGGGGCATGGACAAACAAACTTCTTTCATGATTACAGCCCAGCATATACAATTTTCCTTAGTTTAAAAAGAGTATCTGTTTCATAGCCTATACCTATAGTCCTATGGAACGTACTATGCCTGGAGTTCCTCTGAGGGATCGCATCCAGAACGAAGTGGTTCGACAGAGAACCAATGTTGCCTACATAGCTCACAGAATAAGTAAGGTGAAGTGGCAATGGGCGGCCATATTAGCCGTAGAACCGATGACCGTCAGGGTAGACGTGTTTTTGGGTGGAAACCGCGAATCAGCAAACGTAAGGTGGGACGCCCTCAGGCTCGGTGAAGCGACAATGAGAGCCGAGATGCCGAGAATCGAGTTAAGTGGCGTGCGATTAAAGGAGCCTATGTCCAGCAGTGGACAGCTGTAGGCTGATAACTATAGTCCTAAACGTTCAAAATGTATGTAACAGCTGTTTTTTTTTTAATAACCGCGATATACCTTGTACAGGATGCCTGAATGCCAAAGCATAATAAAAACTTACCAAAAAAAATCGGCAGCAGCTCATGAAAGAATATCTGCAGCGATATGGCGATGTTGATATCTCTGGCGGTGAAAAATAGACGTTCATCACTCCAGGTTGGGTTCAGTTTGAGTAGCTCCTCGGCTATTTTATTGTGTTGTCTATAGTAAAGGATGTTGATGAGATTCGTTCCCAGGCCATTGTTTGCGTCTGTGAAGGGTAAAAGGATATTAACCTTCTTTCTTTTCACGTGACATCCACGATCCCACTAGCAAATTACGGCTTACTCTAACTGGAAAGACACAGACTCAGACTCAGACTCAAAGAAGAAGATGGCGGGACGCCTTGGATGGCTTCCTCGCGAATTGGTGAGAAAAAGCACACCATCGTGACAAGTGGAAGGAATGGGGGAAGGCCTTTGCACAGGAGTGGGACAATACGAGCTTAATATGAAAAGGGTATGAAACAGAACATCAAACTGAACCACTTTCCCCACGGGACCACTAGCGTATTCCCGGACCAATGATGTAGACTCCATAGAGTAAGTTGTTGAGTTTGATGGACTGTAGCACACTCTACAAATATGACCATGCATTTCTGGTCACACTAATCTAATCATCATCATATCATCATTTTTCTTCTTTCTTTTTCGTGTGGTTAGTTCCTAACCTGGTGTCAGAGTTTTTATTCCACCCGTGGGACTGTGACTTGGCTTTATGCCGTCAAGAAATATCTCTCAGGCATGCTGCTGAAAAAAAAAGAAAGAAAGAAGATTTTTTTTTTAACATTTTGATTTGCACTTACGGTACTTGTGGCATCGGGTCTCCCTTGGACGTACATTCATAAAGCAGAGATCTGAGAGAGGATCAGTTGGTGGAAACAAAAGACCGTTTTCTTTTTCCATTTTTAGCAACCCGTTCTTGAATGTCCTAAGTCGGTCGTTAAAACCTGGGTTCAAGTTGTAAGTGTTGGATAAATCGTACACTGGAGTTTGAAATACTATCTGAAAGGGAAGAAAACAGATGAAATTAATTTATATTCACATAGAATATCGTTTTTGAAATGATCAAAAACCAAACTTAAACTGTCACTTACAGGATATCTTCCGTGATTAATAATTACGGAAGAGATCCCGTAAGTGACAGTATAAGTTTAGTTTTTGACAGTTAAAGCTTAAAACAGTGTTTGGTTGAAAACCAGTTTCACATCATACTATCTACCAGATGATATCGAAAAACGATGGCAAGATATTGCAAGTGATGCTTACCCTGGTAAATTCAGTGCCATTATCAAGGCAACCGTACGTCTGGAAGCTCTGAGGTCTGGTGAGGTTCATGCAGTTGATGCCAGAGAAACGGTGCACAGGATCGTCTATCGGGACTGTGAGTGGTGTACACCTGTAGTCATTCCTGCTTTCTGGTTTGCAGCACGTTGTAATATTCATTACATAATTTACTGAAATCATAATAAAAGAGTTTTGGCTTATTAAAAAAACCAGCCAAGTGCAAGTTGGACTCGCGTACCGATGGTACCGTTTAAACTTGATATTTTCACTGCTACAAAGGGTTAGCATATGAGTATTTGCATTAATTTTAGCTTGATACCTCCACGCGTAACTGAGAAAAACGTCTTTACAGACGGACAACAAAGTGATCCTAGGGTTCCGTTTTTGCCGACTGATGTACGGAACCCTAAAAAGAACGAAGTATTAACTTTCAAATTAGTCCAATTGACGTAGCACTACCTACAGTCTTTTCACAGTAATTTTACCTCTGGCTTTCCAGTTTTACGAAAATCATGGTGATCTTTATTTTTGTGTTACTTTACGGTTGCTGTCGACTGAAAAGTCTGTCAAAATTACCGTTTTCTTCTTCTTTATCGTGTGGTTAGTGCCTAACCGGGTGTCGGAGTTTTATGCCGCCCTTAAGCCTCTGACTTGCCTTTACATGCCGTCGAGAAATATCTCTCAGGCATGCTGGTTTCCTCACGATGTTTTGCCTTTATCACATAAATCCGAAAAATCAGAGGGGCGGGTCTTGGATTCAAACTCGAGACCGACTTGGCAGTCCGAAGGTCACATCACTGGTATACATCCGAGAAAACTATCGTGATCTTTATTTTCGAACAATAGTGGTGCTTTTGGCTTGCAGCTGCTATCAGACGTTAAATACCTGTGAGAGATCTGTACGCACTAATGTTTCCTAATTAAAAATTTAAGCACTCAAGCTCAAGTTACTTACAAATATCATGAATGGAGTTGATATCGCCGGAACTGAATAAAATGTAGTATGAAGCTAATTGGGTGACCCTTAGGTCTGAAGCTTTTCCAGTTCTTAGCATTTCAGTACGTAATCTTCGAGCTAACCCTAACTCTCCGCCATCTGCAGCTTTTCTGGGTTCATAATCTGAAAATAATTCAGTTTGTATAGAAAAAGAAAATCATCATGGACTGCGTACCCTTTCCCAGTTATCTTGAGACTGGCTAAATCGGGAAGGGCCTTACCAGATACAGCTATTGAGACATTATTAAAACTTCCAGTATTTTACATGGAACGACCTTATCTGACTTCTGAAACCCAGATATTGGGTAACACGATATCTTTTGGTAAGAAATCTGCCTCACCACGTTTTTTATTTTAAAAGTGCGCAGAGTTGTGTTCCTAAAATTATTTTAACAAAATACATATTTAACTTACTTGGACTAAAATCTATCGGGAGCAGCCTAGCATTGGGAGTTCGATGAGTACCTCTGCTGGGGAGCTTTAGATTGTTGCATGATCCGTCTACACGCCTCCATTCTTCTGGATCACATGGTTTCACGTCAACAGTACACACCCTATATAAAGATATAGAATTAGTTCAAATAAGTTTGAAGTTGACGTGGTGATCCAAATATGTATCAAAAATTAAATTTATATCTAATATTATAAAATTTAAATTCAAAAGTTACAATGCTAACTTGACTTCAGACGTTAAAAATGTTCTAATTTTGTGATCGCTGTTATTTTTGGTTCATTGGATAAAATCAAACGGTAAAGATTCTGCATACTCACCCTGTATTATTTCTCTGTTCATAAATCCTCAGCTGGGTCCTATTCGCAGGTTTCCCAGAGACACAATCATAAAGGACGGCATTCAAGCCTCTGACGCACAGACTAACAAGAGTCAGAAGAATCAGCCGTTTGGCCATCTTCTTCGCTTGATTCAGACTAACTTAGACTAAACGCTTTGTGTCTATTAATATAATAAAACAACAAGGCCTTATTAGTGTTGAAGATCTATGCTAAAAGGTTAATCAAGTCATTAAAATGTTTTTTTTTTCGCGAAATGTATCCAAAATTGTTTGTTTATCAGCTCTGTACCTGTTTACGTAAATACTTTATGGCGGGTTGGGTGATATCTATTATTTTATTGAATTCAAGTAAGTTTTATTTTGTTGACCTTATTCCAATTAATGTTAAATTCATGTCTATTAGTTATCAGTAACCACTTGCAGGCATATCATTTTCTTTTCAGGCCATATAATTTTCTTCGTAATACGGTCCTACCGTACATGTTTTTACCTGGTGAGGTGTACAAATTTGTTTTATTTTTTACAATTAAACAGATTAGAACATTTCTATTTTAGCCATTGTTTTTTTGAGTACATTCATGATAACTAATTTGGCATATTATTATCTGACTATGTGTATAGTTGCTAACTGGTAACTATTGGTAAAAAATAGTCTTTGCTATGCAATTATTTTAGTAATGGTCTACTTATTGAAGGCTATGGCCTTGGTATCGCGACTTCGCATATTTAAAAGTATCGAAACCAAATGAGAATATATTTATTAAGTATAGTAAACTAACTATTTACATTATTAATTAAAACTATTACATAAACTAACAACAAACTATAAAATGGCATCGAATTACTCCTCCTCAACGCTGTCAGCTGGTAATGTGCCCAAGAGACTGGCGGCTTTGCCACATTGTATGGCAACACAGTGTTGCCAACACTTAGCCTCTGGCCAAGGTGAAAGCCAGCACTTGGGTCACGGGAAGCGTCAATTAAACAGGCTATGAGCACTCGGACGCTACGGCCCCAGAGTTTCAATCCAAATAAAATATAGTCAAAATATAGTTTCCACAAAGGTTTCTATATTTACGCCGCTTGAGATTCTCTGCAGCCACAGCAGCAGTGACACCACAGCACGACGAGCTTGGAAGATGTGATGGCGCAAGAGTGTCGACGCATGTTGTTGCATCCCACACTAAAGGCCTACCCATCTTCCAAGGAAACAAAGACATACCGTCCGGTCTTTTGCCATCGTCGTGTGCCAAGCTATTGGGTTCTAAAACAGTTAGAACGCCTACGGTAACAAGAGCTCGTCGGATGATGTCGTTTACGTTCGCGCGCCGTGCAAAACGCCTCGCACTTCGGCTGCATGACTGGCCGTGGTGACTGAGGTTGTTGACGGCTTCACCACGGTGACAGCGATGAGGAGCACAGCAGGCGGCACCAAGGCGTAAAGAAGCAGCGAGGCGGAAGGTCGTGTCGTCTAACAAAGTGCGTATGCTCGATGACGGCAGTGCGTGAAGCCAAAGACCCGACTCCCACTCACCCACAACCAGCAGACGCGCACGCTCAGCAGTAGTGGCAGACGTGTTCAGCAGATTGTTCTGAACTACTCTGCAGAGCGGCTCGTTCCACCGTATCTGGAAAAATGGATGGTCGGGTTCTTCAGTATTCAGGCAAGCGAGCTTCTAAGCATCGATAGCCTCATTTTGTTTATAAATTGGAGCTAATGATCCATTTTTATTTTATTTTCAACCGTCAAAATGTGATTAGAATTATTATTAAATAATAATATAGTATAATAACTGGAATACGTATTTTTTTTTATATAAAGCATATTTGTTAACAGGACTTACACAAAAGCATATTAATTTGTTGTATAAAACCTATCAATTAAAGAAATAAAGTTGTTTCGTTAATAAATGCTATATGATGTGTGAAGAATACTTCGATACAAAAAAAATAACATAAATATGAAATAACAACAATCATAAATTACTTCACTTATGCAATTATAATTATATAAATCTTGCTAGATACTTATTCTTTTCCCCGGCGCCAGGTTCAATTTTCCAATTTTAGAAGAACTGTATTTCGTCAATGGATTCCTGTGAAGACAAAGTGAATATAATGAATTAACCAATTATTCCTCCATACATTGATAATACTGTTACACCATTTACTTATTTTTGTAATTGGAGCTAATTTTACACTTTATTTTATTTTCAGCTGTCAAAAATTGTTCTGAATAAATTAATGGAAAACCTTAAACCCTTTTCAATGCATTTTGTTATCAGGCACTTACAAGAACTACATTGTCTATACATATAAAATCGTAGACTTTCCGTGTCTGTACATTACAGATTTTTGCAAAAAAATCACTGGAAGGTTCGAGAAACAAGTAATAGAAAGTAAAAAAATATGTTTTTAAATTTTTGTCTGTTTGTCTGTTCGTTTGTGAGCGCATCACGTAAAAACACCTCATTGTATTCAAAATCGAAATATTACAAAATAAGAAGCATTGTTGTGGGTATTATTTGGCGTTTATTTCATCAAAATCGACCAACAGACGCAAACGATATTAATTTTTAAAATTTTGTTGGTAATCTCATACGCGATTTCTTTGATAAATTTACATAAATATATTTTAGTAGTCGTAGTGTAGTCGGAATGGCTGAAAATTAATTTTGTTTTATTTTTTCTTTTGTCTTTACTCTTTGCACTAAAAATTTGGCACTGAAAGAGAGGTTCTAATATGAGAAATCTAGGTCACTCACTCACTCATCACGAAATATCGAAAACCGCTAGACGTATAAAAATGAAATTTGGCCAGGAGGTACCGTAGTTTATAGTTAGTAGACGTCCGCTAAGAACGGATTTTGCGACAGGGTCGGATTAAGGAGGTCCAAGGGTTCTCGCAAGTTTGTATGAAAGTCCTTCATTTTTTGTGCTACAAACTTGAAATTTGGCAGGGAGATAGTCATGTCTTTATTGTGATGTTTATTTTGGTTAGCCTGCGTGTGCAGTGTATACTTGTATATCTTTTGTAGTGTTTATTATATTTCCTGGAGGTAGTTGTTTTATATTATAACTCAAGTACTGGTTATTATTAATACTAGAAACGGGATATTTCACACTGTGGGGAAGAAGGTCATATGATGTCCGAATGCGCGAAGAAAACTGACAAGCCAAAATGCGCGACTTGTTCACGTTTTAAAAAACCTAGTGACCATAAAACCGGAGACGCTGAATGTCCTGCTAGGAAAATAGCAGAGCACAGATATATCAACTCTATTGATTATGAGGGCGTCTAGTACGTCATACAAGACCAGACTTATATTTTGACATATATTTTGTTGCTAACTCAGCGATACCTGTTCGACACTGCGCTACTTACATTCGGACTGTCGCGGCTATCTAAACAAATTCTCGACAGCTACAAAAATTCCTAGACATTGATTTTTGCAATTCTTACTTGACCGAGTTTAACTTGTTTACAAATACGTACTGCTGATACTATCGTAATTAAGTGCGTAATTGACATAGCATTTGTCTACATGTTTAAGACCTTTATTTATTTTGTTCTTATCTTTAAAATAATAGAGTTTAATCAAATTAGGTGTATTATCATTATATATGATATTATTATTATCTTATGTTTTTGTCAA
This sequence comes from Noctua comes, assembly GCA_963082995.1. NCBI lineage: Eukaryota > Metazoa > Arthropoda > Insecta > Lepidoptera > Noctuidae > Noctua > Noctua comes. The sequence continues at coordinate 1,992,943 of OY720269.1, forward strand.
TATTTCACTAATTCTATGGACTTCAACGTCTGCGAATAAATGATTATTATTATTATTATAATAAATAAACTGATTATTTCACTACTCTAAAAACAATCTTATGTTAAATATTGTTTAGAAAGCTGTTGTCCAAATAGTTATTATTAGAACGTATATCGCCTGTGATACAGGTTTATCCTAGTACAGGCATTAAACTTTGTTATACCTACATTATTTCTAAGATTTATGTTGTATTGTACCAATTTTAACTTTGAATAAAAATTTATTATTATTTACCATTTTTACTGTTGTGATGTTTGTGTGTTTTTCCAAGTACTGTTTATTTTATTTTTATATTGATGTAAAAAATATTTGTGCTGTCTTGGCTTCCGTACGTTTTTTCATGGGTGACCACTGAAAACCAGCGCTGTGCTGTGGGCCCCCCATAGCACAGCATCATGCTGAGTGGTAACCTGCTTGTCGTAGTCACGACGTGCAAGCTGTTAGTTTTCTTCTATTTTTGTCCTGTTGAATTTATAGTTTATTGCTTATTTTTTTTTTTTGTAATTTTGTTTGATGCACGTCATGTCCCTGCGACAAATAAATATTTTTTCTTTCTTTCTTTCTTTCATAGTTTATAATTAGTAGTCGTTCGTTAAGAACGGATTTTGCGACAGGGCCGGATTAAGGAGGTCTAAGGGCTCTCGCAAGTTTGTATGAAAGTTCTTCATTTTTTGTGCTACAAACTTGAAAGAAGGCTGGCGAGAGTCCATGTATTTTGGGACCCAGTCTTAGAGGTTGCATTCATTATGGCAACTTATACACACTTGTAAAACGACTAAAGACTAACAAAAAAGCAAATGGAAAGTAAGACGAACAAGTTGGGAGAAAAGAGATATACGTCTTTATACAAGATAACCTAAAAATCTTACGGTTAAGGTTTTTAACTGTGAATGTCTGCTTATTTATTTAAAATGAATAAAAAAATAATAATGTTTAGGATGAATCATAAAGGAAGATTCGAATAAACTACTCTTAGATAATTCCCTTTCCGACCTACCCGGTCCGAGTAAAAGGGTATAAAAGGCATGGCGCGTTGTACACGGCCTCTTTGGATGATGCTCTGTGCTTTTTGGTTCTCTTTGGTTTTTGGTAGTAGGCAACTGACAGGTGCCAGGGGAGGTAATAATTTTGGTTCGGGTCATGTTATATTATTCTGATGTACTTATTATTTACTTGTCTTAAGCCAAAACCCGAATTTTTTGGCTGTACCTAATTGATGAATCATAAAACTGCCAGACTGCGTCTAGAGACTATACTGATTACTAACCTAGTAATTAGTTCAATCACTATTAAAACTATGTTGTTACGACTTGGATCTATAAGCGAATTATAGTCAAGTAGAACGATTCTTACTACGCCGAATGAAGATATTCTTTTACATAAATTATAACAGCCAGAGCTCACTAGCTATGTATGTACGAGTACAGCTATTGAAAGGCAGGGTTTGTTGAATAAAAAATGTGCAATGTGACGTAATAAATCTCGTTTATTGGTTTTTTTACATGTTTTTTTTTATATTTTTCAACAGTGTTATATCTTATTAAAAGATTATCTAAAAAGGAAGCTGGTGCAGCGATATAGCTCTGGCATCTGGCAGACCCCATATACCATAATATGCTCATAACATGAGAGCAACAACCCGCTGTCCGTGTCCCAACAGGACAGTGACAACAATAGCCTAATACACCACTTCGCCCCTGTAGCCTTCTATCTACTACGATATACGTTTAATAGGACTTGCTTCCTATGTGCATAGATTTAATTCTGGCACGTAAAATAAATGGGTGGTTGCCATGAAATATAGGATAGGTAATAGGGACAGGATGTATTTCTACTGAACTTGGGGAGTGTGCAAAATCAGCAGAACTTCTGTAAGCACTATCCACCATTTCAATATCCACAATTTGCTCTCTGTTCAGAAGGTACAGGGTGTGTACTTTCCTCTGTACTTGTTGTGGGTACAACATTAGGGGAACTCCTCTGAGCGCGTTGAAAAACACTGGAATAGATCATCACAAATCTTACAGTGACAGTAGTGACGGGACTCAATCAATCACCTTCGATAACGTTCCTTTATAACATATATTACGAAATCACCATAGTTTCATTTTTATAACTTGATTTTGCCTTGTTAATTGGCGTTTTAATATCTAGTTTACATGTTGTTTATAAATATTGTACATTATAGAATGAATAAAAACGAAGAGAAAGTGCCATTTATAGTAAGAAAACCCTTGAGAAAAACACATGTCATTGGATTGGAACGTAATCGGAAAAGATGTGCGTTTTGTAACTGCACGATTACTTAATTTTGAGTAAATTAAAATATTTATAACTTTTAATTCCCGTGTTCTAAAAATTCAATATTTTTTAAATAAATATCTTATATAATTGTGGTTATAATTATATTATATTTACACTTGCATGGAGCTTCGTTAATTTTTAGATTCCTTGGGTCCATTTTCGCCGCCCTTCTTTGGCAGGGCAGTTAGTAAATGTTCGCTTAGAACGGATTTTGCGACAGGGCTGGATTAAGGAGGCATGAGGGCTCTCGCAAGTTTGGATGAAAGTCCTTAACTTTTTTTTGTTACCATGGGTATTATCAATTAATGGACGCACCTAAGGGGGCGTCCATTAATTATGTGAGACGTTTCACACATGCACACCAAAATTTCCACGTGAACGAAGTCGCGGGTAACAGCTAGTATATTATAAAACCTAGAAAGAAAGAAGAAATAAAGTTGTTTCGTCAGTAAATAAAAGATACTAAATTGAAGGAATATCCACAAAAATTTACACACATAGTAAGGAAACAAGCACCTCACGAAAACACATTTAATAAATTTATCTACATAGAAGACTCAGGTATATATAACTAAGATATAATATATAACCGTTTTCACCAGCACTAGGCGACTTAAGTAGAACCTAAGTAGAAGTGCGCTGCTGAGCCGCATGGTTGAAAATCTGACATTTATCGTTTTTAGTTAGTGTCGTTTGGTTTTTAGTGAAAACGGGCAATAACGATGTATATGAAAGATCCTGAGACAATAAAATATGCATCTGAAATAATTAACAATCATAAAGCGGAATCCCGACAAAAAATCATCGCGTGTAGAATTATAACTATCTCTGATAAATAATCTTGCTTTACATAATTCGATTAAACTGTTTCCTTGCATTTATAAGTATCTTTCCACGTTGCCAAGTTCAATTTTCCGATTTTAGATGAACTGCATTTCACCAAGGGGTTCCTGTAAAGACAACGTGTAAGACTTAGGTACATTTATGACTAAAAAAATTTTGCATAACATTTTGAAACAGCCATCCCAAAACCATGTTTAAAAGCAAAACTGAAAAATAAGTAGAAAGTTTTTCTCAACTCGTAAAAAGTTTTAGAAGATCGAGTGTTAGTGTGGCATCAAGGAAATCACCTAGGTTCAACGATAAACAGATTTTTTTGCAAAGGAATTTATCGTATAATAGGGCTCTCCAAAAAGATTCGATCATCAACCAAAACAATTCTACCCGTTTCAGATTCTATAGGTCGTTTTGAGACTTGTTTCTGAAACTTACCTAGACGATATAGCGTAAAAGGCATTCGGCTGAATCTCAGTCACAAAGTTACCGACCGTACACAACATTCCTGCTATCGTGACCTTTCGAATGGCTGTTAGTTGTTCTGAAAATAAAACAAAAAGAATAAACTTTATGAATAGAGCAGTTTACAGAAAGAAGAAAAATAAATGTTATTCATCACAATGTAAACATGACGCCGCAACATCTTTTGGTTTCACAGTATGACGATTGCTTCATTGCTGATTTATCAGTGTAAAAGAATGGGAAAAAACATGTAAGTATATAAGCAGAATCAGCCTAAAACGTACCCACTGCTGGGTCACAGGCCTACCCCAATTCCTTCCAGGAGCAGTTTTCTGTACCTCCTCGAACCCGCTGTCGCGATACGCGTCCAGGTCGTCTCATAACGTCTTTCCGGGCCAGCTTCGGCGGCGGCGCCATCTATTTCCTGGCGTGGAGCGTGCGTGGAGTTTTTGTCCAGCAGTCATCGTGAATGTGGCTGACGTGACCTGCCCAAACCCATTTCAGCCTGTCATCCTTCTTTTTGACGTCCACTTTGACCGTTTTAGAACGCAAAGTGGAGTTTCGAACTCTGTCTTGGCTTTTGACACCCAGAATGATGCGTTCCATTGCCCTTTGGCAAACTCCAAGCTTCTTCGACTCGGTAAACGACCTCAGAGAGCGAATTCGTTTTATAAGTTCAATTTCTAATCCTATCGTGGCCAAAGATTAAACTCTAAAATCTGACTCACCTTCAGTAAACGCATGTGGTCTATTTGGTCTCTCATACCAATGCCTATCAGAGGCAATACTTCTTTTCAATTGTTCCACAAGCAAACAGTATAGGGTTTGAGGTACCCTGCCACCTCTTATGTGGTTTTCAGCCCACAAAGCTGCCATCAGTTCAATGTCGTTGGGATCTTTGTATACTTGTCTTAGACGGAACAGACGCTGAAATGGTTTGAGTTTTGTTAAGATTTTCAAGATGGATCGAGGACCTTAACAAGGTGGTTGGATCGGAGTACTCTGAGTTCAGACTGAATGCGGTATGCAGAGAACAGGAAGTTGTGGCACAACTTCAGGGAAATATTTGTCCCGCAGTGGACTACGGTGAGCTGAGTGGATTGATTGAAGGCTTTCAAGTGATTGTGGGCCTTCAGCTTTCGTAATAGAAACAGAAACACCCAATCACTATCATAAGCCTATAGCGGTCTACTGCACGCTGGACATAGGCTTCACCAATCGCATGCCAAGTAAATCCATCGTCAAGCCACCCTGCGAAGACTGCCGACCGTGGCTGCTGCATGACCGTCGCGTTCATTTTGTTTGTCGAAACGGAACATGTGGTCGCACAGACAGAGGGCGTCTTTTAATTTTACAAACAACGTTGCTTTCACTAATCTGACCATATATATTACCTCGTCACTGAAACTGTTGTCCAAGTCATCAAAGGTTTTGTATGTCATTTTCGTGCAAAACTCTTTGTACTTTATGTAGGGTTGCAATCCAAAGAACCTTCCTTTAGCTAAATCGTTGGTTGCTACATCTGAAGACAACAACATGCCGCCTAGTACTCTATCAGCCATCTGAAATTGAATAAGAAATAAATGTAGTTTCTATACAGCCAAATTTAAACTTGTTCTCGAGATAACTCAGACTTAGACTTAACTCATAGCGCTCGTTTACGCACTCCACCGGCTCCACATCATCTGCAGATAATTTTTACTAGCTGATCCTGATTTACGATGCTTATAAGTGTGAGTGAAGTTTGGCTAAATAATAACAGCCGCTCGGGTCGATCTTCAGGTTAAGCCGCGCTTGCCTAAGTTTGTCCGTGAATGGGTGACCGCCTATTACATACCGATTTTCCTCCGTGCCACGGAAAGCACGTTAAGCCGTTGGTCCCGGCTATCATTCGTAGATCTTTGACAGTCGTAAAAAGTGTCAGTGTAGCTTATGGCCCGAAAGTCTGACAACTAGTCTTACCAAGAGGTATCGTATTACCCAGTACCAACTGGGTTGTGGAGTTCATAGGCAGTCGCTCCATGTAAAATACTACTTTTCAGCTGCATCGGGTTAGGCTGGATTTCGATCCCTCACTAGGCAGATGATGAGTATGAAGTTTTACAGAAACAGTTGTGAACGGCTTGAGTTGAGGCAATGCTGATACCGTGCAGTACTTATTATAAAAGACAATCGAAACGAGAACATCGCACTTACATCGTAATCAATAGTGAAGTCAAACCTTCCACAAGCCTGTCTGAAACTCCCTTGAATAACTTGCAGCATGTTGTCATCAACGGCTAAGAATCCTGTTCGTGTAGTACCGTTGACGTAGGGGAATGTTTTTGTAAAATGGCCGTTTTTGTCGTAAAGCCTGTGAAATTAGCAAAACGTCATTCATTAAGAACAATTAGGAGCAAACTGCGGAAGGTCACTTATATAAGTACATGTAGGTAGGGGGAGGGGGATGGGAGGGAAGGGAGGGGAGTGTCATAGGAACCCCCCGAGGGGGCAGAAATTCGTCGGAAATGCATAGTTTTTTTTAATGATTTTTTAAAAGGGAAATATTTATTTTTGAGTTATACTAATACAAGCTTTCAAGTCGGTAATTTTGTACATACGGGACAGCTGCTGATGGGGGCGGAGGGGGAGAGGAGTTACCATTTTTTTTTTTGTTAAATTGTGACCGTACTTTTTCTGTCCCTATTTTTCAGGGAGGAAAGGGTAGGGGAGTAAGAACCAGTTCTTGCCTTATCTCCGGCGCTGCGGGAATAGCAGCCCCTTCGCCTTTGCGTAACAAAGGCGCAGGCATCACGATCCCCTCCGCTCCTTTGGCTTGTTGGTCGCCACCTCCGGCGGCGACCAGCCTCGGTCACTACGGGTCGCGCGATGCCTGCGCCTTTGTCACGGCAGGCTGGGGCTGCCCTCCCTCCGCGCCTCCGGGCTCTAAAAAACACTCTAGGGGTAGGACATACCAAGACCACGGCGTGTCGGGGTTGAAAAAGTCGGCCCTGAATTCAAGTTCGTTGTAAGGCCACATTTACTTTTAAATTGCACGCACATTTGACCAATTCTATAGTGTCAGTTTTTTTTTGTAATAGCATTCTGTGTGCTTTGCTCACTGCACATTCCACACGTACGTTATACTCTATGCCAAAATAGTCTGTGGTGTGAACCAAAATAGTCTGTGGTGTGAAATGTCGTCGTTTTCAATACAATGCCATCAATAATTCTACAATTAATATCTCCGAAACTATTCATTTCCGACGGTTGAAATTTGGCAAATCGTTTTATTATATTAGTTGGAACCTACAGTAAAAATTACAACATCCTAGGTTAATGTACAGATATAAGTGACTAGTCCAAACTTCTAGCGTAGCCGCCTTTTAACGTTTTACTACCCCGCTGCTTACATACTATACAGGGTGGAAGAGATACCGACGCGGAAACGGTTACCACGTATTCAGTACATCATTCTGAGCCCCTCATAGACATGTTTCATCGGCTTTAAAAAAAAAACAGCTGTTTCCTTCAAAAGTGCAATATCTACACGGTAAAAAAGGATGAAACAGCTCTTTTTTTTACCGATGATACATTTTTGCGTCGGTATCTCTTCAGGCAGGGGGGGGACACTAAGGAAAAAAAAAAAAATTAAATGATATGACAATAAAATACAAAAAAAAAAAAACAATAAAATGCAGAAAAAGTCTTAATTCTTGGAAATTAAGATGATGAGAAACGATGGATGGACTGTGTGAAGGACGATATGGTAAGATGTCTGATGAGATGATGAGTAATAAAGAATTATGGAAGGAGAAGAAATGCTGCGCCGACCCCAAATAAATTGGGGTAAGGGCTAGAGAAAGATGATAAATGATGATTAAAATGTACAAACTTCAAGGTAGTCTCCTGTATAGTGTGGAACCATCTTTTCACGTAAACATACTCATCGGACATTTGTGGCTGTATATTTTCATCGTACAAGTCCCTGAAACCTCCATCACTGCTTATAATGCCATCACTAATCATATTTTCTTTACCTGGGAAAGTATTTTGTTTTTTGAAAATATTAGTTAACTGTGCCAACATGTTCTGTATAATAAAAAACTTATCTAAATCTAACTGTGTTCACTAGTATACAAAATGAAGAATGCACGTTTGATTAATCAAATGGAAATGATTAAAATAAAGTTTTACAGTAAAGCTATAAAAAAAATAATTTCTGTTGTAATCATCAATAAAATCTAAAATCAGACCAAGAGCAACACTTTATTCATGCCAATCAATTGTTAAAATAATTCTAATAAATCCAACAGACCCAATAAAGCAGGCAGTAGCTCATACAAGTAAATCTGCAACGATATAGCAATATTGATATCTCTTGCAGTGTAGAAAAGACGTTCATCATTCCAAGATGGGTTCAGTTTGTGGAGCTCTTCAGCTATTTGATTGTGTTGTCTATAGAAAAGGATGTTGATCAGATTAGGTCCCATTACGTTGTTGGATTCTGTAAAATAGAGAAGATGCTGTGAGTCATCGATTTGTCGCCTTTGTATAGATTTTCTCGTTGGCCGCGTTGGTATAGTGGTCGCGAGAGCGACTGCTAAGCATCAGGTTAGCAGTCGCGCTTGCGGCTAGGACAAACTGCATGCAGGATGTTGTAGAAGAGGCTAATTCTGAAGTAGCACTGCATGTTAATATTTTGGGAAGTGGCTTTAATCATAATTAACGGTGTCATCTTGTTTAATCAATACAATTTTCCCAGACAATAATGTAGCTAAATAATAACTGCCGCACGGGTCAGTCTTCAAGGTTAAGCCGCACTTGCTAAGGTTGATCTGTGGATGGGTGACCGTGAATTACATACCGAGTTTGCTGCGTGCCTCGGAAACCACTTCAAACCGTTGGTTACAGCTACCATTTTTAGATCTTTAACAGTCGTAACAGATAGTCAATGGCAGTACTAACTGGGTCGTAGAGGTCACAATACATAAGCATTCGCTAAATGTGAAATACTTAACTAGTATTCATCTGAATCCGGTTAGTCTGGAAGTTGAAAGGCTAGGCAGGTGATGAATTGTCACAATCAATATTACGTTTTTTAACCAATCGCACCGTCCTGGTAATATCACTAATGCACCTAAAGAACGATGTAGTACTTACTCAGAGGCGGCGCTAGGCGTAGGCGACGTGGGCCACCGCCTACGGCCTCGCGGTACGAGGGGGCCTCGCACCTCAAAAACCCAGAACGAAAACTCTAAACTGTACATGGCCAATTTTGGGCAATATATATTTTTTGTTGACGGCGCACTATTTTTTTTTTAATTTTCCTAACAGCGACATCCTTCGGTCTTGTACTGACAGAAAGCCATTGTAATTTCTAATAATTTAAGCTAGATGGCGTTGTTTCGTATAGGATTACTAAAAATGTTTTCCGCGATTGGATTTCAAGTGAATTATTTGCAGTTTATTTTTTTCTGTGGTTGAAGTGAAAGCTGTTGGAGTTTTATTTGATAAGTATTATAATGTACCATTTTGTTCCTGAAATTATAGCCTTTCGAATGATATATGTGAATTCCGAGTCGATGCCGATTCCGGGCCTCGCTAAATGTACCTTGCCTACATAAAATTGTGGTCTTGCCCCGCCACTGTACTTACTATACGCTGAGTTGATCAATTGAGCCAATTTTCTTTATGTTAAGAAATCAATAGGCACTTACGATACTTATGACACCGTGTTTCCTTTGGACGTTGATTCAAGGAACAATAATCGGAGTCAGGATCTGTTGGTGGAAATAATAGACCATTCTCTTTCTCCACTTTGAGCAGCCCATTCTTGTATGTCCTGAGTCTGTCGATAAAACCTGGCAAAATGTTGTAGGTGTTGGATAGATCGAAGACTGGTGTTTGGAACACGTACTGAAAGAATAGAACGCTGATTTACTACACTTGTGGAATCAGTATTGGGATACGAAACAGGCCTATAATGTTGCCATGTCTAGGACACGGCTTTTCTATAAGAGGGATAGCCGAAATCCATGAAGAGTTTGTCACATCTCATCGTATTTTTTGGTTGTAGGACATACTGGTCTTATGACGTTTTCTTCACTGTTTTGAGAGCAGTGGTGATGAAATAATTTACAAAGTATAGTGCCTGTCTGGGTTCAAACCTACGCGCCTACCACCCGTAAGCCGCCGTAATTTCTATCGGGCCATCTCTACTCAATATTACGTAAGACACTATTTTATAGTTTTTAAAATAGTGTCTAATAAGTGTGTGTAACAGATCCTAATCCTTGCTCCTAACTTGCCTACTGGTTTCTGATTCTGTTGTATGAGTTAGTACTGTTTCTCTCCAACTAAACCCTAGTAATTGGTGACGGGTTGTTTTTTTGGGTAACTTGGGGGTAACTTTTGGGTTCTTGTGTAATTTTGACGAACAAAAAATATTATTTTACTTTTAACTTTGTTGTGTTAAGGAAACAACGGATACATACTCTAACAAACTCAGTGCCATTATCAAGACATCCGTATGTCTGGAAGCTCTGAGGTCTAGTCAGGTTCTGGCAGCTGATGCCAGAGTATCTGTGCACAGGATCATCTACAGGGATCTTGATCGGTGTACATCTGTAGTCCTTTCTGCCCTCTGGTTTGCAGCAAGTTGTTATGTTTCGGGCATAGTTTACTGAAATCGTACGATATATTGAAGCTTCTCTGTAGCCATTATTTGTATTTACCTGTTAAAGCATAGTTACCACACTAGTTTAGATAAAACTCTGCTAATGTCTCCACTATGCTAACACTCCACCACTTTTGTAGACTTAAATGTTTCTTTCACCAACATTGGTATTTATTTTCAACGACGGTTGAAAGTAATTCCTACTTTCAACCGCCATTTGACTTGAGAGATGACATTTCTACTCCTGTTTTCGAAATGTTCGTGACTTCCGCAATTCAAATAGAACAGTATTCTTCATCATCATTCTCCTGCCATTATCCTAATTCATTGGGGGCAGCCGCAGCGTGTCTCTATTTTTCTCCATTCTTCTCTATTAGGTAGTCGTCTTCTCATGCTTCATCTATCCATCCTTTGTTTGGTCAAGACAAAGAAATTAAAACTGATTCAGGATACATGAACACGAGGAAATCAGAGAGAGAATTTCGGAATGAATGTGGATGTGGTCAGACTAACTACCTCTAAAACTTCAAGAAAGTTACTAACTGATGTCGTGGATAGAGTTGATATCGCCGACTTCAAATAAAATATAGTATGAAACCAGCTGAGTAAGCCTCAGGTCCGATGCCTTGCCCATTTGAAGAATTTCAGTCCGTAGTCTTCTTGGTAGAGGTAGCTCACGACCATTCGCTGCTTTTCTGGGTTCGTAATCTAAGAAATTTATTAAAAGTCATTTTATTCATACCATTTAAATAATGCAAATATTAGTTAACTTCACAAATGTAAAAGTGCTAATAGTTGTGGTACAAAAATACCCACCAGCATAACCAGTGCGGATTGGTTATCTTCCTTCGATTTTTTATCGGTTCTTGGACCATGCTAGTTTCCATGTAATGTTTGCCTTTACCATTTTGAGAGCCCCGCTCTCAGCTAAAGAAAAAATTGGAAAACACAAACTGTAGTGCCTGTGTGCACTACACTTTGTGTGTCTCTGTGTGTGTGTGTTTGTGTTTTTTTGATTTCAGACGAAATTAAAATTACGGCTTACAACTCGTCGCGGCCTATTTCACTGCCCGCATGTTATTTTAGATACATTTCAAGTAAGTTACTTACTTGGGCTGAAATCGTAGGGTCCAAGAAGCCTAACTGTAGGAGTGTTGTGAGTACCTCTGCTGGGGTACTTTAGATTGTTACATGATCCGTCCACACGTTTCCATTCTTTTGGATCACATGGTTTAACCTCCACGGTACAATACCTAGAAATATTGGGGTAGATTCAGTCTTAGTGACTATCTTCGGCACATTTTAAAACATTTTATACAATACTTTTGGGCAAAGGTATTGTGCTTCTGTTCGCTATTTTTTTTTTTAATGTATCGCTATTTCTCGTTATTTTGGTAATTAGTTGCGTTACTCTTTATTTTACTGATTTTATCAAACACGTTCAATAGAAGATTTGTCAATAATTTATTTGATTTGATTCTTTGATTTAGTTCGATCGCTTCGTGTCAAACTAGCCGTCTGGGGGATCAGTAGAAAAATAATACCTAACTGTGTACTGATTCTACAATCACAGAGCTCTATAAGCTTCTTGATAAGACTACCATCACCAACACTTTGGTACTTTACAATTCTTTCATAGTTATTAATTGGCCTCTGATAGCAGCAAACCAAGGTCAACCTTATAAAACCGGCCAAGAGCGAGTCGTACTCATACGCAAACAGGGTTCCGTAGCACCAAACAATATAATAAAAATATTTTGATGGCTCGTACGTTGTTGTATTGTATTACATTCAACAGCAAAACTAAATTTGTTTTTCATTACTATACAAAACAAATTTAGTTCAGACAGACATGACGCATCTATTAAGGGTTCCGTTTTTTGTCATTCGGCTACGGAACCCTAAAACCGACAATTAAGATCTATATTATTTTGACGCTATCGTCACTTCTTCAGTTCGATCAACCGGCAATAATGTTATTGTAAACAAATTAGGTTCGCCGTGATTTGGACATTGATTCAAGTTCAGAGGTAAAAAATTACTTTGGTAGTACACACGGTAACATATCAAGCAATAATATCCAGTATAACATGACCTCGCTTTGTATAGATTTCCTGTACAATGAGAGATCCGCTTATACTGGGTTACATAGCTGGATTGGTCGTCCTGCTTACTGTAGGGTATTTGAGGTTCTATATTTAACTACTGATTTAAATACTCACCCTATGTTATTTTTTGCTTTATAAACCTTCAGCTGCGTTTTATTCACGGGTTTCCCAGAGAAGTTATCATAAAGAATGGCATTTATTCCTCCGATACAGAGACTAATATAAGTCAAAAGTATTGATATTCTAATCATCTTCGTCGCTTGCTGCTGAAAAAGTGTTTTATTCAATTTTATTGTCACTAAGATTCTAAGAGAATGTAACTCAACACTCAAACATTACTTAAAGTTAGATTCAAGGTACTTGATTGGTTGAAACTAATTTTAAGTAATACTTGAGTCTTGAGTATCGTTCTGTAATACGGGTGTTAGAAAGTGTATGTTACACTACATGTAAACGTATCAATTTCCACTTAATTACATCAGAAGTGGGATAGTGCTCTGGCTTACATTATGATTTCTAATAATTACGTATCGATAGCTGACAAGCCTAATTGAAATAAATGAATAGTCTTGTCTTTCATTGCTTTCCTTCATAAAAAAAAATCCCTACACACCTTTTTAGAGATACTTTCAGACACAAAAAATAACAAATAACCATTCTGACACTCAAAGTTTGATAATTAAGTGGATATTGAAACTTTGTGGAAACTATATTTTCGAGCCGATTGGGGTTGAAACTCTGGGGCCGTGGGGTCCGAGTGCTCTTAGTCTATTTAAGGAAATTTCAGACCCAAGGGCTGGGTTTTACGTGCCAACACCGCCAGTCTCTTGGGCACATTACCAGCTGACAGCGTTGAGGAGGAGTTTTTCGATGCCCTTTAATAGTTTGTTTATTTGATAGTTTTAATTAATAATATATAATTATAGTTTACTCTACGTAATAAACAAAGTTTTTTAGTGGATATTAATACATATAAATGTACATGTAATGTAATATTCACTTTCTATACGGGGATAAGTCTGCATTACAGAGATCGAGTGATCTGATCAGACATCGTGCCTATAAATGGTGTCCTGCCTTTTCACCTAAAATTAATTTACAAATTTTCATTTGACAAGCAACAATTGGCAAAAACATAGTTGGTCATTTCATCATTTTACAACAACAAGTTTGGCAAATAATTCACTTAAAAATATTTAGCCGATAAACTTTTATTTGATAATGTATTATTTGACAAACAATTCATTTTATATGCATCTCATCTCGTAAAACAACGTTTGAAATAAAAACGTTGTAACTCATAAAAAATTAACTCATTAAATAGGCACAACGGTAATTTTAATTAACGGAACAACACAAATACTTAGGAATCAAGAGCGAGCGAAGCGAGCTCGGGACTTGGGGAACCCCGACTTTAGGTTAGGTTAGGTTACTTAAACCCTGCAGACAGAAATAGGAGCCCCGCGCAGCGGGGCTACGTCGACTACGCCTATTACAAAATATTGATATTATTTACCTTAGACTTTAGGTGAATTTCTGCACTAAAACTTACGAGACTACCCAAAAAAATAGCTTAATACTTTGTGACTGGTTTAGATTATTTATTATAAAGTGATATTTAGGTGCAACGTGATTTTGCCAAAAGAATCAAAATATGTATTAAACGAAAAATTTATAAATGATTAAATATCATGTGAAACATTTGTAAAGCGAAGCGTTTGCCAAAGGAATGCTTGTAAAGTGAATGTTTATAAAATGAAACATCTGCGGAATACGTTGTTTGTGAAATAAATAGTATATGAAACGTTGGTTGTAAACTAAAAATTTGTGAAAGGAGTTTAGGTAAAACATTAGTTAACCATACAACTACTACTGTTTGGATGTGTCTTAAAGGTTGCTTTAGTAGTAAACCTCTTTTTAAACCACTGACACTGCTACTAATGATAAAAATATACTTTAATAATTCAACAAACAAAAATTTCAGATACTTCTAATCTGGTTTCGTTAATTAAATGTTTTAATAATTTGAATGCTTACCCGTACATGACTCAAATGCGACAAAACTGATTGAAAAATGTTTTGTTTATTATAATAACTACCACCAAAATTGTGAAATGAGTTTTTTCATGCGCTATGCACGAAAAGGTGTTAAAATAATTTAATAATTTATGGCATCGTGGACAGATAGGAAAGAATATTGACTTTGAGTCACGATGTAGTGCTTTGTTTACTACGATAACTACCTACTCTTTTATAAGAGTAGGTAGTTCTCTTTATAGAGAAAAATAAAAATTGGATGTAGGGGTAATGATGGGGATGGTGGGGTTTGACAAGTAGAAATGCCTATGGCATTAAGTCCGACTCTGTACTTTTGTGCTTGAAGTGTTTAATAATCTTGGGGTCATAATGAGAGGCTACATTATCCCCGAGTGTGATTTTCCGACCATAACGGGAGCTGCTGGCAAAAGCTAGTTCATGATCATCATCATCATCTCCCTGCCTCTGTCCCATGTTACTGGGGTCGGCTCAACACGTTTTTTTCTTTCATTCTCCCGTGCCATTCGTCACGCTATCATTTACTCCTTTTTCCTTCCTATTATTCTTCCCACAATCATCAACATTTAATATTCATTATTCTTTTCGTCACATGCGATTCACGACAAACCCAAATATATGCAAATATTTTCCTGTAATAATTATGTAAGTTTAGTTCTAAATTAATAGAGTTTAAGTTAATTAAAATAACTTTGTCATTATGTAATTTTAAATAATTTAGAGATAAAATAATATAAAAATATTAAACAAAAAAACTACTGTCCAACATAATTATAGCAAATTGTTAGAGCTCTTGCAGTCTGTGAAACAGGATTATTCTAATACAGGCATCTAACATTTTTATACCTACATTTTTAGTTTAAATTCATACTGTATTTTACCTTCTGGGATTCTGAATAAAGATTTATTATTTTATTTATATTTTATCCCTCATAATCACGTGCTATACAAGCCAGTTTGTGATAAAGGAGAAAAGTAAAAATCAAAACACAGGTAAGCCTGTAAAAGTTCATGTTAGTATATTTGGCTTGTTTACAAAATTAAATCTTAGGGTTATAATTTTATATTCAGCTGCAAAAAAAGTGAAAGGCTGTGCACGTGTGCACGTTGATAATTATAATCAGTGCAGAGCAATGGCTATTTTCCGGTTAACCCTGATATCGTGATGTCTGTTTATGCTGAGCAAGTACTGTCCACCCACTTCGAATAATCTAGGGCAGGAATCTCGTCGCAGCTGACGATCTCGTTACTGAAAAGAAAAAAAAAAATTAACGCATGTCATGGCAGTTTTTTTATATACAAAATCATATAAATTCTCTTGATGAAACAAAATAAAATAAAGACAAGAATTGTGTTTATTGTAAGTACATACCCAGTCGTAGGCAACTCGAATGCTTTGGGCTGCACCTCAGTAACGCCATCTCCAATGTCACACAGCATCCGTGCTACTGTCGCTTTTCTTATTTCTTGCAGTTGTTCTGTTCACAAAAAAAATGTCAAAGAAATGTGAAATATTATTTAAACCTCTTGCTATGGTATTTTTTTAAAGCATTTTATTGCATTACATGAGGATCCTGCCACTGTCGGGCAATGAGATCTCTCCATGACTTCCAGTTCTTTCGATGCGGGGCAAAAAATAGCTTCAAAAAGAACGAAATAAAAGAAATCTGAATCAGTTTCTGCAGCGGGTGTTGTTGAATTTAAAAAGACTTTAGAACCCGTTTCTCTTCACACATTCGTATCCTCATGCCCTAGACCAGTGACAATTGCTTTTCAAGGGTTTCATATTTTTTCTAACGTCTTTCAAGAGGATTGCCATAACTATTATGATATCATTAACTTAAGTGAATCCAGTACATTTTTCATTTTGCCATCATCGTTATCTGATGTTAGTTCTGCCACTTCTTCTCCAAATCTCAAGCACTAAGAAGCGGTAAAAGGCGGAAAATCAGCCTAACCTGAATAAATGTATTTTTATTTTGAAACAAATATAATAAATATGTTTTGAGTCCTTACCCAAAGTAAATGCATTGGGTCTATCATCCCTCTCATACCAGTGCCTATCGGACACCATTGACAGTTTCAGCTGCTGGACCACAACGCAGTAGAACGTGGGTGGGACATAGGACTTCGCCTTTTTCTTCTCGACCCATACACCAGCTAAAAGGTCTATGTCTTCTACGAACGGGTACAGGTCTTTTAGCTGCGTTACCCTCTGTAATTATAAAAATGTTTAATTTTAGTCCTAATACAAGCTGAGAATTATGTAAGGTATTCTAAATGTCATTGAAGTTTTTGGCTATTTATTTATTTAGTCTTAACCGGCACAAAAAGTACAAAGGCGGAGTTAATGCCTTAAGCCTTTGATTGTCGCCTTTGATCGTCTAGTAGTCAACCAAGGGTAGTGAAGAGATAATATGGTACATTTATTTATTTAACTTTACGTGCATGACAGAATCTCAATGTTAATACAATTTAAGTTATATCCCACATTACAATTTTCATTACCAGTAAACAGCATTATCAACATTATTTTAGTTGTAAGACGTCCACTGCTGGTGGCCCCCTTCTAGCATCGCCACATCCACCGGTCCTATGCTTTTCGCATTCCACAGATTCCCGCGGCCGTCATCATGTTATCGGTCCACCTTGTAGAAGGCTTTCCAACGCCGAGCATTCCCGTACGTGTGGGCTACTTCAGAACTTTTCGGCCCTTCCATGCATTTTTTAACAACGCAACGATATGATGAAATATAAAGTTTACCTCCACATCAATGATATCAGACAAATCATCGAAGCTAGTGATAGTATCCCCGAAGCAGTGTTTTCTGTAACTAATGTAACTTTGGAAGCCGAAGTAACGATTCTTAGCTAAATCGTTTGTCATGATGTCATTCGATCTTTGTAAACCACCAAGACCTCTTTGTACTATCTGAAAATTAAAAAGAAGCGTAACGATTCTTCAAGAAATTATCAAAATTTTAAGAAAATTGAAAAAAGTATTGAAAATTTATTTGTTTCCTTACATCAGGGTCAGCAATGTAGTCTTCAGAATTGGCAGTCGGTTGTCTGAAGAAGCCTTGAGTAACGTAGTCCATGGTATCGCCAACTTTCAAGAAGTCAGTGTTTGACGTCAGGTCCACAATGGGGAACGTTGACTTGTGGGTCCCATTTTTGTAGTACATCCTACATTAAAAGACAATAAAATGATATTTTTACAAAGAGGTAAAGAAAAAAATGAAGTGAATCAATGATTAAGATTGACAGAAAGAGATATTGACAGAAATTTACGATTTCCTAAGCTGGAACTGGGTCAAATAAAAAAAAAACAATAACCTCAAGTCCCCATCTTGTAAAGAATGCATCCATCTCAACACAACAGGGTACTCCAGGTATATTTGTGGCAGTACAGTGTCGTCGTAAGGGTCTCTGAATCCAGAGTTACTGGATAGTACACCGTCCTGGATCAAGTTGTCCTTGCCTATGAGGGAATATAAAATTAATACGGAAGAAAAGTATACAATACCAATAATTTTATGTGTAAAAGGCCAAAGATCAGTCAAACGTAAATATTGGTAAAATGTCTGGCAGTTTCGTCACGATGAATAGTAATGGGAATTGTCCAGCTGGCGTTGGCCGAACAAAAATTCCATGTACCGTCAATATAGCAAAACTATAAAACTACGGCTAAAAATTCATGAAGAACTCACCCAACAATGTAGCCACAAGTTCATAGTAGAACATTTGAACACCATAGGCGATGTTAATTTCCCTAGCCTGCGCAAACAGTTGATCATCAGTCCAGCAGGGATTGATCTCGGCAAGCTTGGTGGCAATGAAGTTGTGGTTGTTCCAGAAGAGAATAATACCCACGAAGTTGATGCCAAGAAGGAGGTTAAGGCTCGCTGAAAAAATTGTTTGTTGTAAAGAATTTACGTCGTTACTTCTTTAAGTTTGTATGAGACCGAGAAATGACACAACTGATGTACAGGGTCAAAGGCGAAACTTAACAGAAGTCACGGATATCGATATCTACCTAGTAATTACAGCTAACATAAGCCGTTAGTACTGTAGTTGCTTGAAATTCAGAGTATTCAACTTTAGTTTCTTATTCTATCGTCATGAGATATCGATACCGGTCACGCCAAATAATGTTTCTTGACCATAATTGTCAACAGTTGACATAGTTTCATTGAACTTACATGTGTCAGGGAAATAAATTCTGTTATTGTTGGTTACAGTGACCAACTTTCCACCAGAGTTTGCTCGTCTTGCTTTCTCTTCCTTGTTACCATACACAGGAGATAAATCTACAAGGGGTGTGGCGTCAACAATCTGTAAGTTAAAATGTTAAGATTACAAACGATTTATGTACTTAACTAGAATTTTTTTTTAGTTTAGTTTATTTGACCGTTAGTTTATAACTTTTAATAAAATCTTCTATCATTCTTTATTTGAATTCGGTATGTACATTGTTTACAAACTACAAATTGAACTAAAATAATAATTTAATTTAAAAAATGTACAAGTTTCTAAAGGGAAAAGAATTACATGGTGTCAAAAAATTCGTCTACATTGCTGGCAATAGGTAAGTGCCCAGAAAGGTGACTGCATTGCCACGTTGAATACCAATCTACTTGATACGGCACCCACCAAAAGTACATACTTCGGCAATCATCAACCATCTTTATAAATACGGTTGCGTGATCTTCCGATCAACTTTGTCACCTAAAAGATTGACTGGCCATTGATAAAGATGACGTATTATAGATATAAATAGATAGATAAATTGGTGATAATCTAGCTTCTGAACATTCAATGTTCAAAATACGCCTTTAAAAGTAGCCTATAATAGTTTTTAGTAGTGCAATTTGTAATTCTGTTACAATAAGAAAAGTAATATGAACTGCAGAAAAACTACAAAAAAAAAAGTATTTACTCTCAAAGGCGTTGTAGTGTTGGCCAGACATCCAGATGTTTGGAACGTCAGCGGTCTGGTCATGTTCAAACATCTGATACCAGAGAAGCGGTGCACGTAGTCAGTCTTCGGCACTTTGTTTGGGGTGCATGCATAGTCCTTTTTACCGGCCTCTTTGCAGCAGTATGGCCTCCAAGTCACATAGTTTGCTAAGATGAAAAAAATAGTTGACTGTTGGAACGTCTTTTTTTCTAAGTTCAAAGCAAGTCTTTCCTTTTTTTATTGACTAGGTACAGATTATTCACGTCCTGCGACGAGATGTAAACCTTGGCTAAACAATAATAAATGAAAACTCAGTAAACACCCAGAAATGTATATTAGGGTGGATAACGCCCGGTTCCAACCAAAGCAGAGACTAGTGAAGCCGTAAAGCGACGTGCAAGAATCGACTCATCATGGTTGAAATCCTCATCGCGTCTCTTGTGTCTCCCATGATTGGTCGAAACTTGCCAGTCTTCGCACTGCTCTGCGCTTGTCTCCGCTTTGCTGAAAACCTTGCCTTAGGATTATATTTTTCTTGAAGTATGCGAATCACAAATCATTATAAAGAATCAAGCAATAAAACAGTCCTTAAAAGACACCAAAAGACAGAAGAAGAAAGAAAGAAGAGAAGAAGATACAAATTAATGATCTACTTACTGGTGTCTCGAGTGTTGGTGATATCAGTAGCATAGAACACAAACAAGTGGTTGATGATGCTCGTAAGATGCTCGTCATCCACGCGGCCTTCTGACCAGATCGTAGTGCGCACTACCCTGGTGAGATTGAGTTCATGGCCAGATCGTGAACGACGGGGCTCAAATTCTGTGGATGAGGTAAGAATTAGGTTTTTGCATGGGTATTATGAAAAAATGTCTGTTGGTCTCATGGTCGCAATACTGCCGGGCGTTGCTAGGTTTGATTTCCATGTACGGCGAGGTATTTTTGGGTTCTTCCATTACGAATTTCTCTGTAGTAGCCACTAAAGGATTTCATAAATATCTATTCCCTAAGTGTTAAATTAACGTTGAAAGTGTGCAAGATTTTGCAACACTTGTCTAATTACTAATTATTAACACATTTATAGTTTGGTTTCAGTACAAACATTTCATTTCATGTTTATCATGTTCTTGTTACCTGATTTTGAACGCATATGATAAGATGCATCTAGTACTCTGGAGTACGGAGTGCGGGTACCACCATAGGAAGGGTACTTCAAATTGTTACATGTCCCATCTATACGTCTGCCTTCGGTTTCGCTGCATGTTTCGACCACAATCGTGCAGTTTCTGTAAATTAATTACATTTAAAAAAATCCTTAGAGCATGGGGAATAACAATTTTAAGCTTAAATTACGCTACCCACAGTCTGCTATTAAGCCTTTTCTCAAACACACATCTAGGTGCTTTGTCATATGCAACTACTCGAAGTGAACCAAGGTTCGGTTGTAATACTGCAGTGGCCACATGGGCGCTTTCGGTCAAACGTTATATAAAGCCAAACTCCTACAGTGTAGTTTCAACCTAAGTTTTTTCTAAAGCTATTAATTTTACTGATGAAAAAACAACTTACGCCAGTGTGCCATTTGCAGTATATTGAGCAACTGCAGTTGAATCCAGAGGTTTGCCAAAAAACGAGCTGTAGTAAGTGGAGTCCCCTAAAACGGAACACAAAGATGTGAAGACTATGAATAATTTGAGTGTCTTCTCCATATTGCTGATGTCGAATGACGGCAGAGCGAAATGATGGCTCTTATATCAATTTAGTGTGTTGATATATTGAATTGTTGAAAACGTGTTGCTATTGAGCGTGGTACTTCAACTTGAGGTTCTGTAGTAGTTTTTAATAAATGTCATCGTGAGACATTCTTGCAAGATTGAAATACCCGGAATAACCGGGTAAAGTGGCGTGCAATGGAGGAAACTTACTCTTGGCATCGGGTGGATACGAGTTGAAAAAGAGAGCGAAATGGAGAAAAGTGGACAAAATTGTCAACGAACCGAAACTTGGTTAAGAACACACGTAACTAGAATTTCGATGAAGAAGAGAGAGTAACTAGTTATATGATCTGTCAATCATAATGGCAATGAAAGAATAAATGCGAGATTTTGCGTTTGAACCCAAAAACGTTTCCTTAATTTACTTTGGAACAAAATGGACAATACAACAATTGTCTACACTGTGTACTTACAATTTTAATTTTGAATTTTTATGTAATTATAATTATGGCACAATTGTGTAAATAATTTTCAATTTTTTTTTTCAATTGATTAATTTTTCAATGGTAATTTTTCGACTTTGGAGGCGTTTGAAAGAGATTGGCCGGAGAAAACCGCACGGAGAGAATATTGCAAGGTTATGGGGGAAATCTGTTTGCTTATTTATTTTAGAGCGAAGAGAATTCAAAAACTTCTACGAGTGTTCATTCATTTCTTATTTTGGTCCTTACTACTGTTGCTATAAATGCCCTTACATTAGTATTTCGTAACTTTGTTGTCAATACATTGCTGCACCATGGAAATAATTTTAAGGAACCTATTCAAAAGGTGACATTTATACTGTCTATGTAGCAGTGTTTGACGATATATTTTATTAAATGAAAACGAATTAATAAGTACAAAGTTCGATTGATTTTACCTTACTCGTGTTCACAAAACGGTATGAATTTTATAAGAACCTTGAAATGCCAGATGGCCGGACTCAAATATTTTCTTTTCACATACGCAAACAGACGCAAATAGTTTTTTTTTAAATTTAGTGAGACAACCCCCCCCCCCCCATTATTTGCGATGTGAGCAGTATGCCTTCTTCTTCTGCACTCCTCTATAAGGTCATCTCAGTAGTCACCCTCTTTCTAGACATAGCATCTTTCACACAGTCTCCAGTTTCATACGTCAGACTAATATTAATTCGTTTATTTCATACGTAGATTGGCCAATAACCGCTATGTAGATATATGTGGAAGGAGAAGGGAGGCTCTTGTCCTGCAGTGGAACACAATTGGTGGATACGAATCATTATTATTTGAGACACTAACCATAAACTAAGAACGAAAAAAAAAAAATGTTCTTCAAAACGATGTCAGTAAAAGACATATTTTGTAAACTGACATACTACTATATTAACTTAACAATCACTTTTGTCATATTCCTCTTTCTTTTTTCAATCCCCAGCTCAGCACTTAGTTCGAACATGAAAACATAATCAAGAGCTTAGGCGGCGGCTTATATTCCATAATCTGGGAAACCGGAGACTATTGTTTACGAGTAGGACGAAGCAAAAATAAACAAAACGTTATTCAATCTACCCTCCTACTGTAAGCAATCACTTTATGGTAGGGAAGACGATAGAGGTGTAAGCTATGAAGTAAGCGTATGAGCGTATTACCATTGAAGTCCAAATCATAGGTAATAATCATCATCATCATCATTTTCCTGCCCTTGTCCCATGTCACTTGGAGTCGGCGCAACTCGTTTTAGGTAATAATAATATAATAAACGAAAAAAGCCTTTATTTGCTTGAAATTTACAATCTATAATTTTCTTAACTGAAAATAATAAAAGGGCAATTTCTTGATGAAAGTATCCTCCATATGTTGTCATCTTGTGGTACCTAAAATTAT
Source organism: Noctua comes (assembly GCA_963082995.1). Classification (NCBI taxonomy): domain Eukaryota; kingdom Metazoa; phylum Arthropoda; class Insecta; order Lepidoptera; family Noctuidae; genus Noctua; species Noctua comes. The sequence goes on from OY720269.1 coordinate 2,015,988, forward strand.
GATTTTCATTGCAGTGTCAACCAGAAACGCCAGGGTTGCGGACAGAGTACCAGCAGACACATTGAATTCAAACGTCACTATCATAACTGTTGAAGTACTCATACCAACCGTTACTGATCTGTTAATGAAACACAAATGCAGAAAAAGAAAAAGTAGAGCGTTTTGTCTCTCATTACTGTCTCTTTATAAATCACATGATTGCTATAAATAAAATAATTCAAATCAAAAAGTACTCACCATACCAAAGTCAACTGCATCGTTCAAAACCGCTCACTGCAAAGCCCCAGTCTCCCCAACACTCCGCCACATGACGTGACAGACGGCCGCGACTGACATATCCGAAATCGCTGCGACATTCTTCCTAAACGTCTTCCCAAACAATGCAACGAGGGTCCACTGACATACCACACCAGATTTACCATCCCACTACACCTTAACGTCCACACAAGAAAGACTAACTTAGTCTGCCTCAGCTGAATGATTAACTCTGTGTGATAACCAATTATGTATACAGATTTTATGTATTTTATTTGAATGGCTGTAAGGGTGTTATTCGCTTGTTGAATAATAGTTTAAAAGTTGTGTAGGTATCAGGGGTGTGACGTTAGAGTATTTGAGAAAGTTTTCGATTTGCAATGAGGTGATGGATTCGATTTTAAATGTTTGTTGTTGGATAGCGTCTTGTTAGGGGAGATAATTTTCATCTATTTGGCATTTATCTACCTTAAAATATGCGTATTTGTTTGTGATGCCAAATGAGAAGATAATCTGTCTAGAAATGTAAAACTTCTCAAACACAGAAGGGCTAATATTAGTCCCTGTGAAAAACCAATGTCAAAACAACCATTAAAGTATAAAGTAAAAATAATTTATTGTCAAATATCTTTAAAAACTTGGTATGTATTCGCTTCTAAATACAAACTATTTGACTTAGTTTATTAAATCAAGTTTGATATTACTAATCGAACGCCATTGATGATCCCTGAAACTTAGGCATCAAAAAAATACTCTATAGTTGTTTCTCATTTACAACTTTAAGTATTTGAATATTATTCTGATCCTCATGTCCGGACTATTGTAACTATGCTCCCTTATTTATTTCAAGCACGTTAACAAATACATTATGTCTACGATGTTCAGCATTTCCAACTCCATCCTTTACAAGACAACAGGTACCAAAAACTACATACATTTAGTACCAAATGGCCAGAGCATGCCATTGCTCGCATATTGAATGCAGCGAAATGCATACAAATACTGTGTTTACTGTCTACCCCCTGATGGATGGTCTTGGCTACTTTTTGTGGACGTTTCGCTATGAATTTTGGATTTCTATCTCTATACATCGTGGGATGGGGTTTCTTTTAAAGGATTTTTGGGGATAAAGATGCTAGTATGAAATGGAAAGAAAATATTACCTTGATTTCATACTTTTTCAGGTAAGAGATGGATATATTTTAGGATACACACGCAAAAGGGATAAAATTAAACAAAGGTACAAATGATAATAGATCAAATACAATTAGAAATTTCAGTTACATAAATACTTGAACTTCTCACTACTAGAAATGAAGCGATTGACTCAAAAAACATAATATTAATTATAATCATAACTCCAGAAGATTCATGGACGATTTTAGTAATTCGACTGAAAGGAACACTACTGCTATCAAACAAAACTTGTGATTGTTTGTACATTTAATTACAGCATTCAGAACCTCCGATTTACATTCGGCCTCAATCAAACACCTCGTCAATCCTAACGACAAATTGTTAATTTACCGCATTTCATAAAAGCACAAACGACATAATTGACATAGCCACCATGGTACCGATCAGGCCTCACTCAAACACTGACTCAGTCAGTCAATTTGAAGACCGCAAATTGCGCCTCTTGCTAATTAAGGTTTGCCGTGCACCAGTTTGTAAGTGGCTACGAAGGCAGCGATTTGGATTGCTAATATTTGATTGGTTTAATAGCTCGTGGTTTGAAAAATGAGTATGGGAAGAGACTGGAAGAGTACTACTAAAAGACGACTCGAGAGGACGGTTAACAGATATGATTGTATGGAAGAGGTAAACGTGCTACATCGCCCTAAATAACTTGTGATAAGGGCAGGAGGTTAAGAGGAGACGGGACCTGCAAGGAATTTGGAAAAAGGGTATTTTTGAAGAAACTATTTCCGTTGCGCCTCGCGCTGCGTCAAGCCTGTCCTGTAGAGTGCGATAGGGACCACTGCAGCTCAGACTGCAGCTGCGATTTCTCCATACAAATTTTGACGAAATCGATGTTTTGTATTCCCCTTTTTCTCCTCGAAAACTGAGCCCATTCAATTACTTTTGACATTAAAATTTAAAGAAAGAGTATGTCTAGGTTCTTGTCAATTTCTTTCATGTTTAAAACTTTTGGAATTTGTCTGGTAGTTCTCTAATCACGGTCGTAATCATGGGGTATTTTTTGTCAATTTTGGAGGTCATATTTTCTTCATTTATTAGTTGATGAAAAAAATAAATTAACAGGGACGTGTCTACAGTAGACCTTGATTTTATGAAAAACAATAGCTCTAGCGGCATTATTCAGGAAGAAAAAAGGGAAATACGAAACGTCGATTTCGTCAAAATTTGTATGGAGAAATCACAGCTCCCCCTCACAGGTGATGATTACATTTCTATGGAATTTCAGTACATAATTCAAAAGCCTTCTTTAGTCATGGTATGTTTATGTAAAAATATAAAAAGAAGTGTAAACGTGTAAAATGAATAAATTATGAGTTATTTATCAGCATACCGAACACACCGGACACAGTCGAGATTCTGATGACATGTAATATGAATGAACAGTAAAATTTAAGCTGATGATTAAAAAAAAAATATTTTGCCAGACTAAAACCCGCCAACGTCAAAGCCTCAACCACCGCAGTGCAACAATAATTGATAGTTTCCAGTTGCCGGGACGTTTCTACTCACGCGCTTTTATTTAGCACCGACATGTTGACAGTAATAACATGGCTGACCAGTGTTTATTTACATAAAATTGACACCACACCAGTGTGAAACCAACTACTATTGAGGATTTTCTATAGGCCTGCTATTAAGTTTTTGATTGACTGGTAAATAGAACCCGTTGGTTGTAACGACGGGTATAATTTTACTTATGTCGTATTGTATGGCAATGGTGGCTCTATGGAACCTGCATCGATATTCGCTGACTATACATTAACTGTAATCGATACGCACAAAGAGCGCAAAACACACAGCAATTTAAATCGTTCATCGGATTGAATCGGAACAAGAGGTCGTGTTGCATCAATTAAAGGATTACCGCCTGCTGTTAATTCGCTACCGTTGTTTTGGAATCGGAATGGTACGTCTGTGTTGTTTGTTTTCATTATACATTTTGTCATTATCTACTCTTCACTTACTTTATCGTTAATATTGTAAGTACCTAGTAGGTTAAGCATTGCAACTTCCGCTGATTTCATACCATTTTTAGTTTTTGACAGTACTAATGTTTGATGTAGCTCCAGCATTTTGAAGGAGAATCTATATCAAGGATGTATGCCAATCAATACTCTTGTCTACAGTTCCTTCAAAATCAATTATTATTATCATTTACCTCTAACATTAGCGGCGGTAAGATTTTGACAGAAATAATACTTGAGGTCACTATTTTTCAAAACCTCTATGCACATGAAGCTGTTTGCGCCGTATAGCCACGAGAGTATGCGACAAAGCGAAGCGTCGCACGTCGCATCAATTAAAGGATTAACGAGATGGTGCGCTAAATGTATGCAGTTGTTCCCTCCGCTGATTGACCGTTTGTATGGTCCGTCATTTTAATCTTTTAATTGATTTGATTTACTGTCTCTATATGTACTAGTAATGTTTATGAGACGTCGATTGCCAAAAAAAATACTATTTCAAAAATATGATGTTGGTCTTACGCTGAACAGATCACGATAAATTATTTTGGACAAGGAGAATTCTTCAGAGGGCGTAAATAAAGTGACATCCTACGCTATTGGTGCGTGGATTAACATAAGCGGTAGCTTATGTAAATTTCGGCAGAAAAACTAATAATTATCAATCTTATTGGAAGTCGTAATAGGAATATGAACTGTTTTATAAGCAATTGCCGCTTACTTAGGTCCTCAAGCCTGTTATACAACGTTTCTTCGATTGCCAATAAGCCAGTCTACAGTAATACTAGATAGTTTTGCAAATTTTAAAATCGTGGCCCGAATGAAATTCCTTGAAAATATATCCACAATATTCACAGCACAGTAAGATCTATTTGTATCCAACATTAACTCTGTTTTTATTTGCTCAGTCCACAATCATACGGAGATGCCCCGTTGTGACAGCTGACTTGAAGTATTTATTGCACACTATAAGATAACGGAAACTGCGGAGAAAATATCAGGCGCAGATATTTTAATATTAAGAAGTTGCTACATTTGTAGGGGTTAAAGTTGAAGAGTTTTATTGAGGTAATCATCAGTTATAGTATTCAGACAATCTGTTTGACCGGGTTATGAATCTTTGTCTTTATGTGGATGGCAAGGAGTTAAGAGAAGTATAATATGTTGGAAAACTGTTCTTGATTGGACTGATGATTTAAATCCGATCACCACAATATTTATATAGATTAAATAGGAACTTACTGAGTCCAGATTTCTAAACGAGAGAATCAAGCAAAGAAGCAGAGTAAAATAAATTAATTTTACTTTAAAACTGTGACCATTTATCCAACACCCATTCCTCCCAATACACACTCCTTGACCATAAACTTAAATTCTTACACTCGTGTTGAGAAGAAACAGAAAGTAGTCCATTCAATAAACTACAAACTGAATGTGTACGATCCCTAACGGCGGCTAAAAGACGAGCACAATTCAATGTGTTGTCTTGCAGCGCGATTTATTCTCATAACAAGACGCTCTCGTACAAAAATAGTCAACTTTAACACAGTGTAGTTATGTGGGATAGTCGTTTGATAAAGGTGTTGTGTTTTGTGTGTGTGTTCGGTTGTTACGTGCTGACGACGCGACGTATACCAACCATTCAGGAATTTTGTGAGTTTGGTCTTTGTACTGATGAAGGACATAATGCTAAGGTTACCCAGTTGTTTGGTGTTGATGACGTTAAAAAGTACCTGGGTAGGAAATTGACAGAAATGGTCAACAGCCGTTTGATATTTTGATACAACAACGGGTCCTGGAAAAAGACATTGTGTATGAAAATGTCAGAGTTTTCAATGTCAAATACGACATCTAAAAATACGAACAGTAATAATGTCATCGATTCCAACTAAATAAAAATTCAATTGCAGAAAAATATTCTTCCCATAATAAAAATATCCTTAGCGAGAAGACGTTCGAAGGATACCCACCCTTACTTTCAAAGACGAAGAGCTGATTTCCGTTCAAATATATTTGGAAAAAATGCTTGGACAATACCCGTAACCATGGAAACGGCATGAACGGTGCGCCAAATTAATCTTGCGTCTGCAGAAACTAATAATGCCTTTGATGCAAGTATCAAAGTTGTTTAACAGGACGGTAAAAAGTAAGATTGTTATCAAGTAACAATGTCGAGTGAAGTGGACAATGGAGTAAAACTGTTTGCCTCACTCTTAAGGGCTATTAGAAATGTCTACGAGTTCCGTAAGGGGTCTGTACTATTTTGTTCGTAGCTATTGTTGACCCCGCGATGTTTGCTCGATGTTTTACGATTGTTTGCACTGAAAGTTGGGGCTTATCTGGTGCAGATCCTCATTGAAACAGTCCAGTGTCCAAGAGAATGGTAGAAAATATATTGGCGGAGTAAATAGTGGTGGAATTTTAAAATGCTGGTAGTTTGCAGGGACCGACTGGTATTTAGCTTTTGATTTGCAAGAGCAGAGAATTCAGTGAATAAAGGACTGCTACTGTGCGAGACAATCATCCAAATCTTCACGAGGCAGCACCCTGCAAAGGTTCTACATGGGAGTGTTTTAAAGCCTTGAATAAGATTATTCAAGGCTTTTAAAAACTCACATGTCGAACCTAAAAGGTCCATATTTATTTTAAAAAAATTGTTATCAATTCATTTTCCAATTTTAGTATATGAACGACAACGGTCCACCAACACTTTTGTTGTTATTAAAGATTTGATTTTCAAAGAATCTGGAATTGATTTACTTATTTCAGACTCACAACAAAAGATTTTGGGGACATCAAATGTCAATCCTACTTAATGAATGAACTGTTGGCTGGTTTCTACCCAATAATCCCTTAGTCGCCCCTAAATATTGCATTAAAACAAAACTGGAGTATTGTTTACCGTTCGTCTATAGTCACCACAGTAGCACGATTCCCCTAATCGACTCGAATGTCACCAAGAAAATGGGTAGCAATCAATCAATACTTGAGAATATTGGAAGAAATAAGTGATTTGTCAGACTTCTTTATTTCGGGCAAATTAACAAAAAAAATAAATTGTTTATTTTCGCATCACAAACGTTACAGTGAACAGTAATTATTAAGATTTTAAACTATCATGGTCACTAACTAACATGGTAAATATCCCGTTATTAGTATTAATAGTAGTAATTATTAAATTTATTACATATGGTAACATTTGTGAGAGACTGGTGCCCGAAATAGGCATATAATACCTGTGTTACGGGTTCGGTACGGTTACGGATAAAGGAGCTGCTATCCACTGTACATTGTAAGTACATGGTTTGTATATGGTTTTATTCAATATTTTTTAGTACGGAATGAAAGTCACCATACAACATTCTTGTGGAAATCTGATAGGCTATGGAGACACATAGCTGATAGATGCCAAGTTTATCGCAAATGTAAAGTATGTCGTCTAAGCTTTAGGAACCAATAATAATCATAAGAACACTGTTTACATTATTTTAATTTTCTCGCTGAAATCGAATTATCCGAGAGCAAAGAACCGCAAAATATGCTAAGCATATTAAAATAAAATAAAAAAAAGATTGTCAACAACAACTCTGCAGTAGTCACCCCAGAGCAACCCAAGCAAAGAATTCGAAATTCTCAAACTCTGTTTTAATTAGCAAAAAGAAATCGGAGGAAAAAGTTTTTAACAAAACTCCCTCCAACGAGAAACTGAATAATACGATTTTAATTGAACTTAATTAAAAAAATTACACAAAAACGATCCTGAGAAGAATAAAAAAATAATCGGAACAGATTGTCGCGGACTTGTTATAATTTTATGACTATCAAAGTTTTGATGTTGTGAAACATTCCTCTTGTAGACTTTCTGGAATTGGGTCTGATGTTTATTTGATGAAGTAATTAATAAGGCTTTGTTGAAAAGTCCCTAGTAAACATTCAAAGACTTTGATGAAGAGAATTTGACAGGGAAGGGTTTACAAAGAAATAAATATTGAATTGGCGATTACTACGCACCGTCAAAAAAGTGGAAAAGAAAGTCTACATGTTAATCATTTTTACAAACCTTTAAACAGATAACAATAACTTTGAAATAAACATTATTTTGTAATCTTATTTCAATGAAATTAGATACAGATATATCAAAGTTCAATATGGCCATTTGTATGGCCAAGATGATTGTTTGATTTATATCTACGAAATTCAATCTCAAAATTTTTATATCCATCTTTTATTTTAATTTACGACTTATTTTTTTTGACATTTGCACATATTTTACCCAACGACACTATTTTATATACTTACATCCAATCTTTTTTTGAAGTTATTACATTTCCCAATACTATGGGTTAAGTAAATAAAATCACGGCGTTACTCATTAAGACATCCGTGTTCTTAGGTATGTTAAATTAAACTTAAATGTCCCGTGCCGTCTGTTGGCTTGAGCTGGTACAGGCGAGCACATTAGTCAAAGTAAGCGTAGCATGCTGGTACATTTGAGAGCAAAACACTTTGATGTTTTGTCATCGAAAATGAATTTTACAGTATTCCGGGAAGATTTGCTTTTTGGAGGCGACGATGATTCATAATATAGAAGATGTGGTTGAAAACAGAAAACTCTTGGGCAAACCATTCGACGTTTTTCAATAATTTTTGCTTAGAGTTTAAAGACAGTAAATCGAGGTACCTACAGTATCAAATTTTATACCAGTGGCTCAAATTACGATTTTAGTTAATAGAGGTGGGCCTGATGACCTGGATAAAATTGACATTCAATCAGCTGTTACGGCGATAGAAAAGTAACAAACCGATTGAATGAATGTCAATCATGTATAGAATATCGAAGCACTTTGAAAGCGATTTCTCACTGACTAGAACCCCAGTTAAAAAATAGTTTCTATGTAGATTTATTGTATATTATTTTTTGTCCATTTTATAGTTTTCAGTTTATTATGTTTTATCATTTTTCTCAATTTATTCTCTAGATTCCCTAAATTAGATCAAACCGAACCAATGCAGTGTCTACCAGTACACCACGTCATCCACATTTGTCAGTCGGCTGTTATAATTGGCACCAGACATGCGCCACTCCTGCACATTCAAATCACCCGACTTTACACGAGTATTTCCGAATTACAAAGTGACAGGACGAAGCGGAACTTACACTGATTTGTGGGTTTTGGAAATAACTGTGGTTTTCTTTTGTCATTAGTACTTACGTGGATTGGATGCAATGATTTGAAGCTTCTTTCTTTTTCGTGTGGTTAGTGCCTAACCTGGTGTCAGAGTTTATGCCGCCCATGGGCCTTTGACTTGGCTTTACATTCCGTCGAGAAATATCTCTCAAACATGCTGGTTTCCTTCACCGAAACAATGGATAATTTATTATACAATACGCCCATAAATCCGAAAAATCAGAGGTGCGCGTCTAGGGTTCGAACTTGAGACCTATGACTTGGCAGTCCGACGGTTACACCACTAGGCTATCATGATTTGAAGCTGAAATAAATGGATACCTATACTCACTCGTTGGTCGCTGTTGAGTATTGATCCACCTTTTTGACATTTTACAGCCTAGTTCAATTTTGAGTGCATTTCTATCCTTTCTTCTGGTACCTGTATACTATTAAAGTTTTTCGTGAAGAATAATAATTTACTTTGTGAATTTAATCCAAATCTTACGAGTTACGTTTTTTAAACCTTATCAAGGTATGTTTTGGTTATGTGTGTGTAGATTCAAGCGTAGTGGCCTTTGTCCAGCAGAGGACTGCTAATGATAATAATCATAATAATTAAAGGTTTCTCTCTCTGAAGCCCTGACCGCCGGTAGCTTGGACCCTGTTCCCGATACCGGTGGGCTACAATTTTTATATGTTTTTTATATTGTTTTTTTAAGGAATATTTAAAAATGTAATTTATTTGTATAGAAATTAATAAAAGAAAATAATAACTATATATTGATGTATCCCATAATGAAGTGTACGTTTGCATAAATGAAAAAAAAAGAATTGTTACACCCTCTATGAGACAAACTTTCTCTGATAGCTGCCACTTTATTTCTACCTATATGTTACTCTATCTTGTCTATAGTCGAAACAGGTTACAAAATCAAGCCAATGATGTAAAACCCGACGCTTGCATACTCAGACCTGACATAATGTCACTAATTGTATACTATTAGTACTAATTAAAATACTACGCGTACAACTGCGTAACTCATTATCACGTTACAGTTAGTACCTACATGACTAGAATAATAGAATAATAAGTTTACTGTACTTATGTGGGAAATTACGTTTATATTGTAGGAAAAATAAGGGAGATTTTGTGTACATTATTTTTTTATTTTTTTAAACGTTAACTCACACTAGGAATTTCTCCTGTATCGTGGGTGCGTTTATAAATTTTTAAACTACCTGTAGGTCATACAAATATTTGTTCCGTGCGGGATTCGAACCCGCGACAAGCAACGCAGCAACCAATCGCTCAGTCACTGCACCAACTATGCCGTCATAATTGATTATTATATCTATCATCTAAACTTATAACACAAATATGACACGTATGTATCCCTGGAGCGGTTAGGCAGAGGCGAATCTGAAATATACCGACATTTCCTCAGTTATGTTGAAGTCTTAAGTAATTGAGGCCCAGCCAATTGCCATCAACTGGCTCCAAATCAAGCCACAAATGTAAAGTGCCTGATGGAAAAACCTAATTATTACTTTGCCCTACGTCGGAATCGAATCCAAGAGCACAAGACTTTAAGAACGATAGATACAATATCTAATTTCTGACTTTCACATTTTTCTTTTAAAAGAAAACTACGAGCATTTCTAAGCTTAGGAAAATTCCTACCAGTCTCGCAACATCATTCTCAAGTATACTGCACTGTTTATAAGAAGTTTTCAATATGAACAGAAATAGAACAAACACAAGTACCTACTTGTGTTTGTTCTATTTCTATATACGAGAAAGCTATGCCTCATTAACATCACAAAATTTCATATTCATATGAATCATAAAACAAAACTTTTACTTCACCGCCTAAATGAGCGTCAATTTAACAGTTGTGTAACAAGCCACGTAAGTCCATACTAAACATCCTGTATTACAAAATTTATCATAATTTGACAGCCGAAGGAAGCCGACAATTGCCGATCTCACCCGAAAGCAGGTTCGTTACTGCCCCCACTAAGTGCGCTAACAATTGACTTGAACTAGAAATCAATTACTACGTACATTAGAACAAAAAGGGACCGGTAGCAGAAACGTGATATCTCTGAAATTTGATAATTTGGTTTAGAACAAACGGACAAACATGCCCGCATAATACTCCAAAGTCTTTCAATTTCCAGCTTTATTCTTTCGCACATACAGCCTACAATTCTTTGCCTTATTTGGCTATAGACAGAGAGCTGTAAAGGCCCCTGTTAGCCTTTCCCACGTTGCTTCATTACATCAAACATTCTGCCACGCGTATTATGGTAATAGAAAAAAAAAATAACTTGGCTACTTTGCATAATCCGTGAATGACAGCGTGACATTAAGTTGTCTGTTTATTTCGCCAAGATTATGACCTTTGGCCCACAGCGAATCCTACTCTACAGCTTAGAAAATAAGGTTGATATTAATAGTAAGTAAATGTTTGTGAGATGGTAACGGTCAAAGTGATGTGACAGTGGTGTGAAGCGAACGATTTTGTTTGTTTTCTTTTTTTATTAATGTTTAGAGTTGCCATGTTTTTGTACACTGTCAAGTACTTATTTTTGGAATAATGTTTTTTTATTGAATGAGTTAGCTACTGCACTAAGCTTACTGCAACAATATTCCTTTCTGCTTGTGAAACTCTATTATCCCAAACTTACATTGGCACTTAAGGGATACCTTCCGTGATTTTCAATGATTGGGAGCTCCCGATGTTTCGACGCTGTTGCGCCATGATCGCTGCATGACTGGAGAATGCTGGTAGCTGGTAAATAAATTATTAGGTGGAGACTAATCTACTTTCTTTCTTAATTTTTAGCTACGCGCACTACTGGATCTCGATATAAGTCATGGCAAAACACAGTCACGTGTAAGTACCTAGTGCCCTCAGAAGCAACAGCCGGCGTCGTAATAAGGACTCCAGAAAACTTGGGTTCAAAATTTTGTTATAAACCGTGAAAGCCTAAAACAGTGTCTACTATTCCATGCGGAAATTCCAACAAAACGGGTACTAATACGAACTGCGTCGTTCAGGTTATTTAATTCACTACCACTTCACTATACAATTTCAAAAATACGTATTTCAATAAACATCATCAACGTGTATTTCGATTTAAAGAAAGTCTCCTGTAGAGATCACTAACTGATGGATGAATATTCCTCCTCTGTGTGGGTCAGAATTTACCTTACCTAATTTAATTTACCTAAATTTACCTGACGGAAACCTACCTACTACCGGGATAAGAAGTATCCTATGTCCTCATAGTCTGTCAGTGTACCAAATTTCATCAAAATTTCATCAGTTGTTTAGGCGAGAAAAGGTATCAGACTAAGGGTACTGAGATACTTGCTTTTGTAGTATTAGTATGGATTATTAAGACGCCTTGTTGCTGTGGAAGCGCCAGGGCAGCCGCGAAATTCGTATTTTCTTTAGTTTTTTGCAATTTGCCGGTATGTCAGGCTGCATGTTAAACAAAATATGATTTACGGCCGTAATACGCATATACTTACAGAATTATAATCATTAAAATCATCAATACAACCCTCTAAGTTCATTAAAACCCCAATGAATGTCATTTTCATGAAATAGTTATTTTCATCAACATACAAACTTAGACTGACCTGGAAATTGCAAAAAAAAAACCAAAGAAGACTTGAATTTCATACAATTTTTCTCTCAAAAAAAAAAGACAGCTTTGTCAAGTCAAAACAAGAGCAAACTATAAATAAAAGCTTCATTCATTCCTTACATTTGAAACACCCTTTTAAAATACTTGCATCCCTAATGGATGGTCGCGGGACTTATAGAATTACCGCGACCCTGGAACATAAAGGGCTATTGAAGGACACCGTGGATTTTAGTCAGTACAAGTCTGACAGTCCCTCCCGCTCTGCCCTGGGTGGGAGGACTTATTTGATGATTTTACCACGATAAAAAAATCCCTAATGGATAAGATAGTGTTTATAGTGACGAGTGTTCATTCGAGTAGGAAGTATATGGGTCAAAGACTATCTGGTTTCCATTATAAAAGCTTGCTTTGTAACATAGATTAATTATTAGCACAATGACAAAAGGTTTATTTCTGTAAGAAGGTTTGTACCAACATTTTAAATCTTATTTTTTTTTTAACTAGATGGGATCAGCGTTTTCTATATGTCGCTAGTTATGTTTAAGTCCCATGTAATAGGGGGCCAGCCTATTGCCACCAACCGGACACAAATCTAGACTTCGTGGCTGCTACTGAGAAATTCCTGATGAAAAAACCCTTTGCCCGAGAATCGAACTCAACTAGGCATTAATCCATAATTTCTATAGAATTCCTCTTAAAAGAATTTCCAGACGTGTCTCCTCAGAGCACTCTTTACAAAAATAGATGAGAAAAGAAACAAAAAAAAAATTCTAAAGACAAAAGTAATATACGAAATAGAATTTAGTCATACAAGATCGTGTTTATTCCGGAACATCAAACGTACAGAATTTAATAATACATAATTTCATCATGGCGACGTGCTCACCCCGGATAAATATAGAAGGGATGGTATTTTCGATGTATGCTTAAGAAAAATGTCTTAGTTACGCACGACTATAAACAAGATGGAATGATACACAACCAGTTAGTTATAATATATCCATACGTTTTTAACCGACTTCCAAAAGGAGGAGGTTATTATATATATACGTTTAAACTATTTCTTCTAGACTTTATCTCATCCTGTAAGTGATTACTGAACTAAATCCTGTTGCACTCGTACTTCAAAAAATCTGTTTAATTTATTAATTTAGTTAATAGAAAATCGTTGACGTGGGTAAGGCTGCCCGACTTAAATAGGATTGGGCAGGACATGTCTGTCGCATGCCAAAAAGCTGTGGGCCCGTATAGCTCAGGATTGGTGCTCTGAAATAGTGACTCGGGGTCGCGGCAGACCACGAAGGAGATGGCGGGACGAACTGGATGTCTTCCTTGAGAATTCGAAACCAGTAGTACAGAATCGTGACCTTTAGAAGGATGCATGGAGGCATTTGCCCAGCAGTGTGCAGTGCGACAATATGGGCTAGCAGATATAATAATAAATTAGTTAATAGGCGCATAAAACACATATTGCTTTTTTATTTACCCAAATAAAAACACTCAAGACAAGATATACAAGATAAGTAAAAGCAAAATTACAATTCTCTTTGAAAACTTCAGTGCGGCGGTTTTTCTCGACGTCCACGTATCTACCCCATAACAAAATTAACTTTAAGACACACAATACTCTTATAAATTATTTCCCTTGCATTAGGCAACATCATCTATTATGTACCTACCTAGTTGTTGTAAGAATGTTAACTCAATGCGTCCCTAACAGGGGATCATGCCAATTTCCTTAAGACAACAAGGGGTTGCAACTTAACATGTTAATTTTTAATATCATCGATTGCTTTTCTGGAGTTTTTTGGAGTTTTATTGCATTTTGATCAAAGGCCTTGGTGATGTTTAAATTCAAGCAATGTTATTTTTATTTTTGAGCCCTTAGAATTTATTGTTTGTGATCGTGTGTGTTATACCAAATTTTTTATGAGCCAGAATGGATGGTGTTTAAAAATAAGTACTTTACACAGAAATGATGAAACTTACTTTAGGTATTGATAAAATGAATGAAATAGAGAAGGAAAGCAATAGACGCAATACCATAGTACAGACGCCAGCACATCAAGCTACTACAATCTGTCAAATTTCTTAATAGATTTTCAACTTTATCGTTAAAGCATTAAGTTCAAGGTTGATTGGGAAAATTTGACAGTTTTGGGTAGCTTGATGTGCTGGCGTCTGTACAAGAGTAAGTAGTTGTTGTGTCCAAAATCAAAAGTCATTTATTTAATAACACTTGTGGTCGCAAGCGCAACTCCGAAGCATGATATCCTCGGTTCGATTACCAGGTCAGTCAAAGTGTTATTTATTTTTTCCATCAGGAATTTCTCAGTTGCAGGCCCGGTTGATGGCTTTAGCTCGCCCCCTATAACATGGGACAAATATAACTGACGAAATGTGGGTGTACTATTAAGTACAACTCTGCCTGACCCTTCGGAGATTACTGGACGTTATGTTATGTATACTGAATATCAGCACTTTTTTACCGTCAAAATTTACAAGAGACAGTCTCCCAAAACGCCAGCCGCTGCCGCCAGTAGTGACAGAACGAACGCCTAAGTCCGTGATCACAAAAAAGATTTGAGAAAAGCAAAAAGTAGCTCGTAGTTTTTAGTTTTTATTTGGTTGAAATTTTATTTATGCTGCTTTAAAATTCTAGAAAAAATATTCATTTGCATAGACTAGACTGTCAAAAAAAAGGTTTTCTAACTTTTCCAAACAGGGCGACTAAAATAATAATGATAATATAATTATGCACACACGGTACGAAATTGTAGGCAAGTCGTAACTCATTTACTATTAATCATTCCGGCTTTAGCTAATGTATTCAGGGGTTAAAACTATTTGCATACAGTTACATATCTCTGCGTTAACAAGCCTTATGTACTCTTAGTTGAGTTATGTATGGCCAATTTGGGGTTTACAATTATGCGTCAGGGGTACTGTTACCGAAAACATTTTCTTGTGGACAGGAAAACCTATGTATATAATAGTATTACTTGCTCTTTTATATTCTTAGACGGCGTGTACTTGCTTACCTTGAAATACTTACCTCAATGATATTATAAAAAAAGATGTAGATATCGCACCAGCACGCGCAAATTGTTGCAGACAAATTCAGAGAATAATTGTCGTAATTTAAGTACTTCAAGTGCAATAGCTGTCTCTTTCTGTATCAAAGGTTCCGTATTATCTATCGCAGTTGTAACAACGCAACGATATATGAACGCCGCTCAGTGTGAACGTAGCGTGTCTTTCTTTATAACATCATTGACTTACCTACATGAAATTGCCAACCTTGTAAACCTTTTTCTCATGCGGGTAGGCAGAAACTACAAAACGCCACCTTCTACGACCCTTACATTACTCCTTTTGTATCGTCCACGTTTATACTTCTGGTCATGCAAACATTCCAGTTTTCATAGGTCCTCATGTTGTATCAGAAAGGTCAATGCCCAATTTTGTTTGGGAGTTCGGCTGTCCTTGCGTCTCGACGGAATCATCGGCATCATTGTACACTAATGTAACCATATTATTTATTGCAATTCATAACCAATATTTAAGTACAATACAAAAAGATATTCCATTTGAATTTGATAATGTCAAATATAGTCATCGAAACAACAATAGATTTGACATCTATTTGCAATGTTGCCAACTTTCAGAATGCAGGATGCACTGTGAGAAAAAAGAGCAGATTAATGATTTATCCACTGAGTAATCCATTGGGAAATATAAACTTTTTGGTTTTGATAATGTTCTATCGCTGATTCTTTTTTAAACTTTGGTCTACATGATTTTCTTTTCCAGCTTCTTGCTCTGTACTTGTCTGCATCATGTGTGTTGTTAGATCCCAGAGTTGTTAGAGACTATGGACTTAGTATACAAAATTATACTAGATCCATGTTAGAGACCCATTCAATTTAAATAACAGTTCATTCTTATTGAGTAGCAAAAACATAATTACCTATGTAAATTCTAATTTCGTCTAATTTGTAACTAATACCCAGAGAGCTACTTACTTCAAACACTGTTTTAAGCTTTCACGGTTTACAACTAAACTTATACTCTCAACCTAACCTAACCCAACCCGCGATCATGGCGCTTGCAACAGCGCCGAAATATCGGGAGCTCAAAATAATGAACAATCACGGAAGATATCCCGTAAGTGACAGTATAAGTTTAGCTATTTACTTGTAATTTTTACCACTTTTTATACACACAATATAATATTTTCTGTAAGTACAACACTAGTGTGACCATCAGCTAATCTCTACATATAATAAAATCGTTAAAATCCGGTCCGATGTTCTGACTTGGCGCAAAAACTACTGCTTAGATCCTGTTCAAATTTTGCACAAATATCTGTAATAGACTTCTTCAAATGTTAGGCTATATATTATCACGCTACTTGCTTAAGGGGATGAGCAATATTTTATGTATATTTTTCCACGAGAACGAAGTCGCGGGCAACAGCTAGTCATAAATAATCATGATCATTTATTCTGACAACCGCTACACTTTCGACTGTAATGGGATATGGTGTAGGAAATATCAAATTAACGTAACTCGGACTGCTTTAACTAATGAACAAATTGACTATTTTTGTAGTCTGTCTGTTTTAAGATTACTTAATTCTTGATTGTATTTCAACTAGATCATAACCAGCCGTCTCAACTGGTGGCGGTACTTTCATACAAGCTTGAAATTCCTACTACTCTTCACGATGTTAGGGTTTCTGAACATTCTGCTTGACCTTTTTTTTTCTTTTTCCGATTGGTAATCATCAAATGACCCCTCCCCCCACTCTGGGCAGAGCGGAAGGGAGTGTCAGACTTGTACTGACCAAAACCCATCCATGTTCCTTCTTTGCCCTTTGTGTTCTAGGGTCACGGTATCTCTTTCGAACAGTCCCGCAGCCCTGGGTCTGCTTGCCCTAGAGGCTTGCCGTATTGTCGGCCTCTAGGCACGCCATTGGTCTCAATTACTGGAACACAGGCCTTTTCCCTATGAGCAGGACCAGGCTGTAATCCAGCACCCGGGCCCAGTGCGGGTGTCACTCATGTCTTTCTAATTTCTGGATCTATGACATAAACAGACATCTCCTACAATCAAAAAATTCAAAGACATGGTCTGGGTGTTTTCCTTTACAATTTTGAGGGCAGTGGTCATGAAATAATCAAAACATTTAAACATTAGCCTCTCTAGGTTACCATTGGACCACTACTGTTCATACGCCTCGACAGATTCATAGAAAAATTTAAAAGTATAAGTGAGAATAAAAATATAAAAGATTAATAATTATCTATTACTTGGGAAATATAACTATTTAATGGTTTAACATGTTCCTAAATTACCCTAGACTGATAACATTTTCGTTTTTCCTAAATCATGATAATACTAGTATTAAGGTCGGTATCCCCCGAATGCCATTGCTTAATACTGCATGCATTTCACTCCATCAAAAATAGTAGCTGGAGCCACAAGCAAATTAAAATATCAAGGGAGCAATTAAAGGCAATTTATTAGAGATTCTTAATTATTATTACGGCTTAACCCTCGGGTGCCGTTGAATTTATTACGATCAACAAGTGTTCGATCGTATGAGGTATTCGTTCGCGTGATTAATACAGGTATCAACGGGTTAAAGGTAAGACTTTGAGTAATAAAAAATGAAGAGTAATATTTATGATTTATTTGGTAAGTTGAAGAAAGCATAAATTTATATAATTAAAGTCTTGAAGTGTTTGGTATGATTGCCAAAAACAATAAAGACAAAGGTTAATTATAATTAATTTTCATATTACTGGGATACAAGCCTCAAAATTCAAAATCGAAGCATTTATCTTAAATATACCAGTTACAGGCAGCCACAGGCATAATAACCGTTAAAGGACTGTAGTTGCCCATTCCACACTGTAGATCTCTATGGAGAAGAAATGGCAAGAAACTCCATGGATACTCTTTTAAATCAAAATCTAATCTTTGCAAGAAGAAACGAGTCATAATCCACCACACGGGCCAAGGGGCGTTGGTGCGGTGGAATACTTATTCTCAAACTGATCATTAACTGTGACTTGGCCCATATAGTCACTGTAAATGTTAATTGTGCCATCAGCGAGGTTGCTGTTATTTGCATTGGCTTTAATTAATAAAGTTGACGATGATAAATTGTAGCTGAATTAAGAAGAACATTGGCGCCATCATACATCCCTGTGATATTCCAAAATGAATTATGGGTATTTTAAGCTTTTTTTTTTAACTACTATTCATGAAACATCATTCGAATCTCAATCAGAGTAAACAAGTGGTGATAGACAGCTGCTTATTAGATCCTATGGATAATTGGTTATTGATCAAATGACTCTTATTCTGCAACTCTTCCTGCTGCATTTAAACATGCTTTAGTCAGGAGCTTTTGTGTACGCATGACCGCTCATCCTGGGAAAGATACCAAAGACCCAGCAAGAAAAAAATAGCTTCTCTTAGAAAAGCCATGGTCCCAGCATACATCCTTGTGGTATTTCAAAAGAAATACATTAACAGCACTGAGTAAATTTTACTCCTTCGACTGTTTTTACTGCAGTGCAAGCCATAAAAAGTCATTAGAGACCAAAGACCTCACTCAAGTTTTAAGTAATAAAATGCTTCCAAAAACAGCCTCCCCTTAACATCAAAATATCATTCACAACGATGATATTTATATCATATTTTATGACACGCATAAACACGAGATGGGCGGTGACGACTGTATTCTGTTTACAACGTCGATTGCTATCTGGACGTCGAGATGCTTATCCATAAATGTATGGAGATGTATCTTCATATTGCAGTCGAGATAGGAGATATTAATTATGGTACTTCACTTTGTTTGCGATGTTTTTTTTTATAAGGCCTGCTACGATATTTAAATTTAAGTATTTGATACTCTACAAAATTGTTGGAGTCAGCATGATTTGGCAAAACCGAATATTATGCAGATATAACGTTCGGGGCATTGTATCTTATTATAGTGCCGATCCGATCCGAAGATAATTCAGCGAAGACTAATGCCGAACGCAGTTTGCCAATCGACAAGAGCTAAACGAAAGGATTTATTACTCAACAAATACTGACGAATCTCAAGTGCCGACCAAAACGTGTGTTTAACCCCCTTAGACTCTAATTCAGAAAGTTTTATAAAATTGTCAGATTTAGGTGTTATTTTTGAATGTTTGATAACTGTTACAGTGGTCTTAACAGAATTTATAAATGGCTAAGCAAGCAGCCATCATTTCACCTCGGATAAACATCAGAAGTAAAATTTCAAGCTTTCATTGTCAGTATCGTTTCAGTCATCACTTTGAGAGAGTTTGGTCGTTGGGAACAAAATTGAATTATATTTAGATTTTAATGCATAAATGACGTGACGTAATAATAATATGCTCAGAAGATAAATAATTCAAATATCTTGATCTGGCTCGCGAGGTTGTCGATATGTGGGACGTGAGTACAGCAGTCATTGTGCCGATAGTCGTGTCGGCCAATGGTTTAATAGCCAATAGCCTCGAGCAACATCTGAAGAGGCTCTCGCTTGGCAGCTGGATCAAGGGCTCGATTCAGAAAGCAGTACTTCTGGACACAGCTCGTATCGTTAGGAGGTTCCTCTCTCAAGAGCCCCGACCACCGGTAGCTCGAACCCTGTTCCCGGTGCTGGTGGGCTACTATTTTTTTTATATTTTTTAAATGTTTTTTTTTTTGTATTATATACTTTTTATATTTAAAAATGTAAATTATATGTAAAGAAAATAAATAAAGGAATAATATGATCAGTATTCTGGTGCTATGCGTTAGCTAAAAAGACCTAAATTTATGAATGAATTCACCTGTTTTACAACAATTTAAGTTTATTATCTAATTACTCTTCCTCCCAGCAAGGAAATGTAAGACAAATGTTAAAATTAATATTTCAACTTGTTATGAGAATCGCAATACATTAATCTCTCGTGAATGTCACACACCAAAAGGAATGAATGATTGCTATATTACTTGGAAAACTGGCAGCAGTGAGCGAATGACCGGTCAGGTAATTGGTCTTCGTTAACAAACGATTTTAAACCTTAAATCTTCGTGTCAGGATTGAAATTGAGCTTTTGATGACTGTAAATGAAAAAGAATTTCACTTTGCAGTAGTCTGATGCCCCGCGGTGAGACCTGCAATTTTTGGAATATCATTTATTTGATTAAAATTTCTTTGTTCAGTTTAAAATTTATGAAGGTGCCGAAATATAATACTGTGAGATACCTTACAAGGAAAGCTGTTAATAATATTAATTCGGATTTTACAAAGATAAATGCTTTGACATGCAACACCCATGGCTAAAAATTGGTAGCTGTGGTTGATAATACACTTGAATTAGCAAACACTGATGATGTGTTAACAAAAGCATCGTGACTGGAATTATTGGCTATCTGAAACATCTTGTAGGAACTTTCATTTTGGTCGAAGTTAAGTAAGAAGCGAACACATTGACATACTTTGGTTCCTAATAATCCTAATATTAAAATACTTTTTGAGAAAGATATACCGACCATCTTAAGAAGTAACAATGACTTGTTCATAATTATTTCGTACCTAAACTCATACTGTCACTTACGGGATATCTTCCGTGATTGTTCATTATTTTAAGCACCCGCGATCATGGCGCTTGCAACAGCGCCGAAATATAATTATTTAACCATTTAGTATAATGTAAGTGACAGTATAAGTTTAGTTGTAAACCGTGAAAGCTTAAAACAGTATTTCGTACCTTTATTTAAGGGATACCTAAATGTGAATTAAAAGAACAAAGTGGGCAATAATAAACAAGATTATTCCCAAAATAAAAATAAACACTTGAGGTGTGGGTTATATTATTCCAAAGAGGATTTGTTTTTATTAACAACAATGTTAGAAGTTTTTTTAACACCTTGTTATCCTTGTTCACCTTATGTCCTTTTTGTCTTGCTTTACATCATAACTATGATCAATTGATCATCTCATGATTAAAAAAATTGTCGACAAACTAACAATTTTTAACTCAGCCACAATCAGAATAGAAACATGACAAACACAAGCACACAGTTTCGCAAAATTCAAACCACGGTCACCCAAACCAATTCGACTAGGAGCTCATATGTTTTAATTAGATAGTTACAATCGTTCAAAGCGTATGTTATTTCCATCTTACATTTAAATGAGTTATAACCGTTTCTGAGAAGCACTTAATGCTGTTATGACGCGTAATAAATTGTCAAATCTACTTGTGTTCCAGCTATTTCCAGAGTTGAATTTATATGGGAATTTGTATGTTTTATTTAGTATCTTCTGTTGGGTTCATGACTTTTATTACGTGTCTAAAGTGACGAGCTATTGCGGGATTTAGAAAAGGGTTACTTTGTATTTTGAGCTTGTTTTGTTTGTCAGTGACTGTGATGTTTTTGTCTACGTAGGTAATAACAGGAGAAATTAATATTTTTCCAAAATAATCCTTAAAAGCGTGCACAGAAGTTTTGTATTTCGAGGAAAAAAAGGAAGACCATATGGACGAAGAATAAGGATTAGTTTTTTTGGTATAAAAATAGGTCTACAGACTGGTGTTTGACTGCGTCATTGATATAGTGATCAGTTGAGTGCTCAGCAGTGCTGACCAAGACGTTCTGAGTTCGATACGCAACTCGGCCCAAGTGTTGTAATTGGTATTGTATTGTTTCTTTCAGAAATATCTCGATTAATGGCAATAGGCTCGCCCCATATCACATGGGACTTATACATAACCTATGACATGTGGGTTTGCAACATAAGAACACTTTTGCCTAATCCTGCAGTGATACAGGTGATATGTTATGAATTGGTCACCTGGATCCAGGCGCAAACACTTCGATACAATATTGCTAAGTCACCCCTTATAATCCACAACACACACACACACACACAACCACTAACAGTCTAAGACTGTCTACACCCCCATACACCCTCCAACGTATGAATACCCTCAATTTGCGAACTTGGCAAACAGTTTGCGGCTGAATCGGCCGCAATGAGCTCTTAATCGCCAATAAACATGTTAAGCGTGAATAAGACTTTGCCATTGATGTTATGAAGAGCTGCAAGTTCTGAAGGCAAGTCGGTAATGTGTTGAAGAAGTTGGTAGAGGAATATTGTTGGTTTCTTTTAAAGTTTGTATTGAGCTTAGTCTTGCAGCAGAAGTACGTCTAAGTAAGTTTCGCTGGGTTCAGAAACATTCCTATATCTAGGATTATTATATAGGATGTAAAAGTGCCTTTCGGCTTTGCCAAGTGTGTTTTTAAACCCATTAAAATGAACGATTTAGTTGGGTATTTTTTTTAATAGGGCCTTTTTGTAAAAGAGACCTCACCAATCAACATATCATATTGCAGTCCACTGATGGACATAAACTTCTCCCAAGCTGCGCCACAGCACTCTGTTCTCCACCGTCTGCATCTTGTCTAACCTATGTAGCTACTTTTTAAGAAAGAGTCCTGTTGAAAAAGCATATAATATAAACAGGCGGTTCAAAAATATATAAATAAATTATGAAAGAGGAAATAACGAGACATGATATATTTCAATACGCAGTACTTAGCCAAAAATAATAATAAATGATGAATATTAAAAAATAAAGAAGTTAACAAACCTCACAGTACTAAAGTTCGACTGACATTTACTACAGGCGCTAATCCAATCAACATGTCTGTCATGCTTGCCCAAAAAATATAAACGAGCTAAGACTAAGGCCCGGCGCCCACTATCGGCATCGGCACGGCTGAGGATTTTAGGTGATAAAAAGCATTATACATTAACTTCATGGCAATAAAGTAGAAATTTCCATGATATTATGATCGTAGTAACAAAAATACCGCTTCGGTATGCTTGAGGCTACTGCATCGGTTGGTTTGACGTTGCTTCGGGATACTTCGGGATCCTTCGGTACGCCGTCGCCAGCCGCGCCGCCGGCACCGAGGCAACACTCGGGGGTTGCACTGCGGTTCTCCTTGATTGATTAGATTTCTCTTCTTCTTCAGCAAGAGCTGCTATGAGCACTAGATCCCAATCCACCATATTAAATACAACTCAGGCAACTAGCTTGTAACAACTCTGAGACTGTTTTGAAGAGAAATACGATATTGAGACGCTTCGGCAAGCTTGAGGACGGTGCGGCATGCTTAAGGACGCCTCGTTATCCCTAAGAACGTTGCAGCATGCCAAGACATAGTTTCCGACAGTGTGCGCTTGCATGTAGGAATGCCGAAGGATCCCCTTTCTTGCCGATACCGATAATGAGCGCCGGGCCTAAACGTTCTTATATGCCAGCCTCTCATTCAAACAATAAAACAAACTGAATTGTTCTCCAACACAGACGGACGTGCCGTTGTCATGGCAACTAACCCCCGACCTACCCTACTAGAAAACCTAATAAAAATACATGGGTGATGCCAATTTACATAATACGGTTCACTTTAACCTTAAAACCATAGAAATAGGGTTTATATTCGAAGGGTTTAAAGGTAAGAAGTTTGTTAGTATTAAACCCTCGCTTATTTAGTAATACAATACTTTTTGTATTTAAAATAGAAAATGTCTGATGACAGTTTAATTTTGTTTGATGTATTTTACTGTAGTTACGAAACCTTAGTTCAAGTTGCTATAGTATGGTATGGAACGTGCATCGTACATGGCCCTCATGAGTGGTGGCGATGTTTCAGGTGAGCCCGGACATCGCCAAAGAAGTTTGGTGCCCGGAGGCGGGTTGCGCTGGATCTGTTGCGAACGTCATGCGTAGCAGTTCTCGCGGCTCATCCACCAATGCGACAGTAGGCTCACAGCGGTGTTTTCTAGTGGATTCAAGCCCCACACAATTAAACCGCTCGTTGGGTTAGGTATTTTACACTGCTTAATAAAAAAAAAATCCTAACCTAACCTATGGTGTTTTTGGCCGAAAGCTTTATTTTCAAAGCTACCATATTGTCGAATACATCTACGGTGTTTGTAAGAATGACAATTCAAATGACATAATTTAATTTTGTCAGTAAAATCAATGGGAAACTGCTAAGTAAAGGATGCCGACATCCTGCCAGGGCTGCGGGACTGTTCGAAAAAGATACCGTGGCCCTGGAACACAAAGGGCAAAGAAGGAACATGGATCGGTTTTAGTCAGTACAAGTAAAAAAAGGTATGCCGACATTATAACATAGTCAAATAATCAAATATACTTAACAGCTCACAACTTAGGACCCATTAATGGTTATCCGTGTATCCAGTAATATTTATCCGTGGTCTAGGCAACTGGGCTTATCCCAGTTGTGAACGTCCCTTTGTGCCTATTGGCCTTGTTTCGTTCTGTCTCCTGCTGATATGGAGGGAAGTGGAAATTATGGTTTTCCTACTCCTCCGCTATACTTTTCTGATTAATGTCGTTGCGGGATCCAAGACAGTTCAATTGTTTCCCTGCGATTTTGTCGAAGAATTTTTCAAGTAGGTGCAGTGGTTTCGGAGATTACTCTCCACATACATACAACCTCACAAAATGGGCACTCTTTTTATAAACATCACCCCTGTAATCCCTGAAGGGTTAGGCAGAAGTGTACCTTACAGTACACCCATATTTCGCCAATTATGTTTAAGTCCCACGTAATAGGGGCGAGCCTATTGCCATCAATCGGCCACAAATCCAGACTCCGTGGCTGCTAGTGAGAAATTTCTGATGAAAAACCCAATATCACTTTGCCCGACTTGGGAATCAAACCCAAAACCTCATACTCAGCAGATGCGCTTGCGACTAGACCAACGAGGCAGTCACCCTTTTTATGTATCTATGAATATTAGTTAATAAAGGAGAAGTATAAACAGCAAAGATCATTTTCTTGTCTGTTCTATGTATATGTACTCGTACATAAATATTTGTCCTATAAACAAGTAAAAATAAAGAAACAGCTACCACCAATTCATTCAACAAGCCATACAGTTCTGAACAGCTAATTAATTATGGTACAAAATACAAGCTGACTTTAATGGGCTCATACAACAGCAGCTGTCGACCGTATGTTTCTTTCTAAGTCGTGTACAGCACTTGCACAAAAATCAGAATTGAATCATTAATCGATTTCCTATTCATACGACAGGAAACTGTTGTATGAATATTAATTTAATTTGTGAATTATTAATTAATTAAAAGCTGATTCATTGATGTATTGATTAACTAAACTACGTGAGTCGCCTTTTATATTTAAATAAATAATCAATCAATAAATTGTTTGAATAAACTTTTAAAGCGAAAAATACTAAGCTGATTAGTATTCGTAATTCGATGCGTAAAGAATTAAATTCCATCAAATGAACAGTACAATTTATTTAATTGGTTGCCCTCTGGTTAATAACTAAAAGTTAACATCACAACTAACAGTTAACAACGTTTTACAAGGTTAACTTATTATGAATTGAACAATAACTTGACTGCCGTCTAGTGGTTGCAGGCGCGACTGCTGAGCATTAGGTCCTGGGTTTGATTCCAGGGTCGGTAAAGTGTTTTCCATCGGGGATATTCCTGTAGCAGTCACTGAGCCGGGATTTGTGTCCGTGGATGTCCTAGGTCCTGTTACATAGGACTTAAAAACATAACTGGTGAAATGTGGGTATACTATTAGGTACACGTCTACCTAACCCTTCGGGGATTACATCCGTGAAGTTTTTATGTGAATTGAACAAAGATTACATTATTTAATGAGGTTTACTTCCCGTACATCTTGTGCTTAGCGGACAGTCCCGCAACAATCTATTATATGTGTCTAAACTTATCAACAAAGGGTCGAAGCAATTCCACTATAGAGTAAAAGTCACAGCACATCATGACGTGTACAGTGACATATTTACAAATAAATTGACACACATTACGACCCTAATACAGGACGTGTCAACCTTAAAGAATATACAGGATGTACAGCAACTGAAGGTGCAACGATCTATGTAAATGTCAGTGATAGGAAATTCGCCAGACTGAAGAATGCGCAGATGTGGTGTAAATCAGAAAAAGCAATGCCAGTGTCAAACGAGCGCGGAGTTGTCTTGTAGACTGGCGGGTGAAACGCTGCGGTTGATACGCTGAGGTTAAACGGATAGAGAACTGCAAAGTGTGAAGTCGTTTACACAAACAAAAGAGAAAAACACGAGTAACAGTTTCCATATACAACATTAGTTTTAGTATATGCGAAACCTGAAACACATGTCTAGTACTTTTCTATAAAGAATCTAAGTATAAAATTTCAAAACTGTATCAAGAAAAATCACAAAGTTATAAGCTTGTTCTGTTACCTGGACGTGGTCACCATGCTGCGTCGCCGCGCGCGCGCCTCCAGCGTCGTAGCGTCGAAAAAAAACTTTCTTAATAAAATTGTATTCAAAATGAAATTGCAACTAGATTTTTAACGTTTTAAAGGCGAGAGTTTAATTTGGCTTTGAGAAGTAATATTTTCCGCAAACTGAAACTCCTGCTCGTCTATACCACAAATCTCGCACGAGCGATGCATGTAAAACGGTCAGCGATTGAGTCAGCGATCGCCGACAGAATTCTGAACGGTTCTGACAATCGCGACATTATTGACTTTTATATCGGCATATAAACTGGTGGACATCCGTCGGTGGGTGTCCTGTGTTTATCGCTGTCAATGATATTTTGAAAGGCTATTTCGTTGAGCTGTGACTAGAATTTTAGTGAGGATAAAAGAAATGGCTTGTTGGAAAACAGCTGGATAATCCATGACCTGTTAGTACACAAATGCTAACTACTCTGTAAAAGACTTCCTATCAGACAAATCACTGCTCCAATACAGTCTCCCTCAGTCATGATGCGTTCAGTAGCCCTCTAATGTGTTTGTATGTGTTTATTTTTCCCTCTATTATATTCTCTGTAAATTAATAATTTGTAACCATAATGTAATAATGTATTTTTAATGTATTTAATTCAACTTCCGTGAAATTAACTATTGTATGCCCAATGGGCGGGACGTAGCTGACCACGATTTAATTAATTAAGACCAGTATTTATGTACCTACCTATTATCCACAATAAAGATATTGATTGATTGATTTTATGGTATCAAGTTTTTGATTTGTACGTGCCAAAAGATAGCAAGGCTTATGGTGAGTAAGGTAGCTGATTATTAGGCTTACTAATATTCAAGTTGACTGCCTCGTCGGTCTAGTGGTTGCAAGTGCGACTTCTGAGCATGAGGTCCTGAATTGAATTCCCAGGTCGGGCAAAGTATTATTGGGTTTTTCTATCAGGAATTTCTCAGTAGCAACCACGGGCCTGGTTTTGTGTCCTTTTGATGGCAATAGGCTAGCCCCTATTACATGGGACTTCAAACTGGCGAAATGTGGGCGTACTTATTAGGTACACCTCTGCCTAACCCTTCGGGGATAACAATGCGTGATGTTATGTTATTTTTTATTACATAATTATACATTTTGAAGGCATTAATTCCTCGTGTGGTGACCTTCCATGAGTGGCTTATTTTGGCTTAGCTTTCCGGGACACCTTTTCTTTATCTTTTATCATCCCTTTTTTGTACGAATTTAATTTGCCCTTTAAAATGATTTTTTTTTTCTGAAAAATTGCCAAGTAATTAAATAGGCCACATCAGATAATACATCCATGTAATTTAGAATTCTATTAACACAATAACATAAACAAAACAATTGAACACCCAATAAATAAATTAGTTATGCTTATTGCTTAGTGCTTTCCCCTCGTTGCGTTGACAACCAATTGTGGTGTCCAATTAGTGGATGTTTGACCACGAACTGTAGCGGAATACATTGACGGTGGCTGGATTATAATTCAATGAACTGTTAAAGAATTAATTGGCCTGATGTATCGGAAGTGCAATTAGGAAGGAATAGTCTCAGCAGAATAACTGCTAATTAGCAAATTGCAAACGGCCCTTGCTTTCTTTGTGGTCATACCCATCGAAATTTCTTTAAGCTCGGTTTGGGTGAGTCCTTAACATTTCCACAGTTGGAACACGGATCTCATCTCTGTTAGGGAGTAGGCCAAAATCTACGTATTATTATTCCCTAGCTATTACTCTGGAATACTCTGGAAAATGTGGCTATCAATTTTTGTGGTTATAATTACACTACTTCCTAACGGAATGAAAACATGCGGCTTAAGGACTGCTGTAATCAATTCCAATCGATTTGTTGAGCATTGTATTTTGGCTCCTGTATTACCGATTGGTTTGAGAAAGCTTTGGTTACCAGTCAGTGTATCAACTCAGCATATTGCATTGCACTGCTCTCAGCTTTCCGCATTTATACTGACACTGTTTTAAGGCGTCTGGCACTCCCTTGCCGTGGTTTTCACTCCAGCCCCCGAATTCACAAAGGTTTCTAATTGATTTCGATATAGATTCAAGTATTTGTGAATACGGGGGCAGAACTCGTCGACTCGACTTTGATGATTAAAAACGTAGAAGGGAATCTGCACTTCCATACCTATTATTCGGTGCCCACCGTATCCATATAGCACCACAGCAGATAATAAGCAAGCAAGTGAACTGTTGTAAAAATTGTAGCATGCGTCAGACAGCTCCCTGCTGTAGCCATTCTGCGAACTGACAGTATACAGCGTGATTGCATAATTATATTAAAGCGTTTTTATTTCTCTTTGGGTGTAACAATACTGGTCTCATTTTCGTTTAAGAATGAAAGCTCCAACAGATGGTCTCTGAGTCTCTTTTTAACTTGGTAAAATCATCAAATGAGTCCTCCCACCCAGGGCAGAGCGGGAGGGACTGTCAGACTTGTACTGACTAAAATCCACGGTGTCCTTCAATAGCCCTTTATGTTCCAGGGTCACGGTAATTCTATGAGTCCCGCGACCCCGGCAGGCTTTGGCCCTCTAGAGGGGGGCCCCGTCATTATGCTGACACTCTTTGATATTACTACTATCGTGCATTTAGAATCGATGAATGAATTCTTTTCAGTCTTCCTGTTCTCTTCTCAAACAGCAATCAATGAAGAATCAAATACGGAATAGACTACACGTATGATGTTGGAAAGAGGACTGAAGAACGAATAATAAGTAGGCGACTCCTGCAAAACAGTTGTCACATAACACGATAAAATTAATTAATTACGGAGCAATCAGTTTACAACATAATTTTAATTGCTATTTATTTCATACAGTATAAACAGCTTTATTTTAACGATATTTTTGAATCCACCTGTAATAAGTTGCTAGAAATAGTAAAGCCCAGCTACCTATGAATGAGCTCCGGAATATTTGGGATAGGAACAAAATTTCATCGCCTATCAAAGATGTAAAGTCCATTTTAAAATGGTCAGAGTTCCAGTGGATTGGATAATTTTCCTGGTAATGACGTGTTGGGTATTTTCCCTTAACTTTTACTGAGCTGCATCATCATCATCATTCTCTTGCCCTTATCCCAATTCATTTGGGGTCGGCGCAGCATGTGTTCTTCTTCCATACTTCTTTATCACTCGTCATCTCATCAGACATCTCCTTTCTTGCCATATCAACTTTCACACTTTCATCGTTTCGTTGGTCGTTGGGTTTCTTTGGTTTTACTTACTTGCATCGTAATAGGAATGATGAACAAGCTTTAGGTGTGGAGGCCAAAAGGAGGGTAATGTTTTTAATAAGGATAAATTCAGTTTCTTTAAACGAACCGGTTGCACAGTTTTTCTTCAAGCTGATGTTTGAACTGTATTAATTGCTATGACAAATAACTAGCGTAAAAGTCACTCCTTTAGTTTCAGTATTAATCCTGGAACTAGCAGCAAAAAAAAAAAAACAGAATAAAAATATTTATAATTTACTTATTTGGTTTTATACATTTAATTAACCCACCAAATTGCACCAAAAATCTAGTATTAGAAAGATTTTCGAGTAATGAACCATTATGGGTTGTTAGATACCAGTACCGATTAATTGGAAACCATAAAACCGATACATGCCACAACCAGAATTATTTTATATTCACATTTTGCAAATCAGCGTCAATTTTTTTGACACCCACCGACATGTTGGAGCGTGCATTCCGTACAGGGGGTCACGTGTCGCGATCATTAGAACCAGATGCTATGGGGTCGGCCGTGTGTGAATAATAATCACAGGGGCGACTAATTGACGAGTTGCCGGGACATGACAGACTCGGGTCTCTGAACAGATGCCGGGTGTGGGTAGGTTTTTATTTGGATACCTACAATTTGATTTGATTGATGGTGGTGGGTGGTAGAATTTTTGAAGATAATTACATATTACCATACCTATTTTCAGGTAATTTCGAAGCGTAATATTATAAAGATTGTTTTCATTTCTTACTTTTGGGATTTGCCGGAATCGGGAACAGAATCCAAGCTACAGCGCTGCTAAGTCTTCTCTCACAGCACATATGTTTTGCTATCGTAGAAAACTGCGCGAAAGCACGGCTTGAAACTGCTATTAGGCCCGGACTCCACTAAAGCGGAGCGGAGAAGAGGCATGCGGAAATCGACCAATCACATTAGTTGAAATCTACATCACGTCTCTCGTTTCTCCTGTAATTAGTCGAATCTTGCACATCTCCTGTTGCCTCCACTCGTCTCCCCTTAAGTGGAGTCCGAGCCTTACACAAAAGAGAGCTATTTAAGATTCCATTTAAAACTTTAACGCTCATGCAGATCTGGACTTTACCCGTACCGACTTTGGTTCCATTTATAAGATGCAAGTTGCCTGTGGGAATTCAATTAAAGCAAAAAATAAAAAAACTTTATATTTTAGTGGTACTTTCATTTACGGCAGGTAGGTATGCTACAGGCAAATTAACTACATCGTATAGTTTGAGGCCATAGTTGCGGTGGTCGAAAAACTTTCATCTTAAATGCTAGTTCCTATTCAGCTGCAAAATAAGAATGAAGTGCTGTGACAAATATTCCTAATTACTCACCGAAGCGTGTCTCCCGCGTGCAATCTCTTTTAGTTTATAGCAATTAATTCGGGAGCAGTCGTTCCGAAGTTTTCGCCAATTAGAGCAACTTCATACGATCGATTAGTAGATTATAAAGGGCTGCAAAGCATGCAATGATAGCGGTGGTTATATAATAATTTAATCTGAAGATGAAGAGGTATCTTACCGTGAATTTGTTATTTATGATTGTTAGCAGTAAGTGTTATTAATTAAAATTGCAAAAGACAATAATTGCTAACACGTTATTCCCAACAAGTATTATTCGTGTTTTGATTACGTACGGCTTTATCACTGAGATGCGGCTTGGACTGGTTCTCAGCATTGGGAGCATATTGGTAACTTCGGCCATTTTTATTTACAGAAGATTTCCATGTTTCTCAATAATTAATTAACAGTCAATCAGCATTGGAATTGTTTATCGCTCACATTAGAGTGCCTAGCAACTGGATCCACTTTGCTGCGAATTATTAATCTGAAAGAGCACTTTCATATCAGTCGGATATATTTGTTTGTAAAGCTCTTGTAGTATACATAGTGACTTTTTAATCTGTTTCATGTAAATATTACATAACATAAGAATAGAATAGGTAATCTTGTCTACTTACCTATGTTAAATATGTTATTAATATTTTTCTTTCTTTTGTTATGGAAGAGCGGAGTCTTCTAATACAGGCATTGTTTGCTTAAAAGCAGGTTCCAATAACAACCTAATTATTGTAATTTTGTGAAGAAATAAACAATTTTGAAACAAAAAATAATAATAATAAATAGGTAAAGTATCGACGCACAGAAAAAATGAAGCATTCAAAAATAATACTTACTATTTACCCACAGAAAATATTTAGCATTAACAATAACGAAGCTATTAATTATTATTTGTGTGTTTCCTATTGTAGACATTTGTCATGAGCAACGACCTCACCCACACACAACTGGTGTGTTACTTTACTGCTACTAAAGGTAGGTTTAGGAGATTCTCCTAGCTTATTTCCAATTACTACTAGCTCGGTACGTTTCTTTTAAAAATCCTCGTGAATTCTTCTCAATTCCAACAGATTTGCGAAATCTCTAACAACCCTAGTTTTATGTCTTATAAATTCACATCACACCGCTTCCTCATCTCACTTACACCACCCCCACACCGGACAAACCCGCTGTGCAAACATAACGAGGTACACGTGTGACGTCATCAGTTTGTCACAGTAATTAACTGTTTGCGTCAATTGCACTGAGCACTGGACTGCACGACCACTGCAAGGGGCAGGAAGGGTTGTGGTTGGAGAACATATAGATTGATGACGGTAGTTGATACTATTTTACGTTTTATTTCTCCATTGGACCAATATCATAACCACGAAAAAATATTATACTTTTGAAACTTAAGAAGTTAAGAACTTAAGAAGTTAAGAACTTAAGAAGTTACTTACTGAAAAATGTTACTATAATGTTAAAGATTTTTTAAATGATAGTTTCTAATCTATTTTGTGTTATATTTTAATTTTGTTTTGCTTTTTTTTTCTAAATTGTCTTATATTTCAAGTGGCTATAAATTATTTTGTACGCCAATGTTGGCAAAACATGTTGAAACTCACAGATTTTCACTTTTACATCCACATTTGCATTTATATGTATTATGTAACACATGTTTACAAATAAATATATATTTATCTTATCTTATCTTAATAGATTTTAGTTCTAATATCATCCACAATCGCAATATCCGTCCAGTCACTGCAAAATAAAACCGGATTAACTTTGATGGAACTATGTCCAAAATATTGCTTTGAGAGAATCTCTCAAGCAAATCACGAGTCGAGGTAATATCCGCTGCACATAGCCGACAGAAACGCAATATCATGCAAATATTTTACTACAAAGAACTTTTTGATGTGCAAAACTGTTTGAGCGACTTCCATAACTTTCTTTCAATTATATTTTTATGATTTTCAGGAAATAATGTGAGGTGACATAGGAAAGTGACTCAAGTGGTTATTTTAAAATTGTTATTTATTTATTTATTAAAACTTAATGCACAAGAACTGCACAATGGCGGACTTAATGCCGTAGGCATTTTCTACCAGTCTACCTTAGGGTGATGCAGAGATAATATACAGTAGGTGCAATAACAGAAAGAAGGACTAGAACATATTTATAACTAAAACATATAAGAATAAATACTTATATACATACATATAATAAACTATATAAAGTTAAGAGAGATAAACAAGAAAAACAACAACAACTTCAGTTCTGAGACGAATCTGCCAACTTCTTGCGTATATGTTCCCGAGCTTTCACTTTGAAAGTGAACTGACTGGTCACCGTCCTGATACTCTGAGGGAGCGCATTCCAAAGAAAAACCGCCTGGACAAAGAAAGAAGATTTTATAAAACCAGAGCGGTGAGAAGGACATCGTAAAAGACAGTTGTTAGCGGAGCGAAGATTCTTGCTGTGCGCAGAGCATAAATATTGACAATTAGACGTCAGATAAGAAGGAGAAGTGGGTTTGTGAAGAAGAGAAAACATGGTTGTCAAAGCCCTCAATTCTCTGCGCTGCCAAATGGGTAGCCATCTTAAAAGCGATCGATGTGCAGATACGTGATCATACTTGCGTGTTATTATAGTATGACCACTTTAAGTGTGCAGTTCAAGGTAACGTTGCTTGTCATGAAAATTTTCATCGATTATGTCAAACTCGGTACATTTATTTTAGTTCTGAGTTTTCCCGTCTGTATAGAAAAGTTTGTTGAAGTGTAGTATGATTAAGCTTTGATTCCATGGTTTATCCTTTCACACAATGATTTAATACTATTGTTATAAGTGAACTACAAAGTTCACTTATTAAAAATTGGAAGTACCTATCTACGTAGGTACTTAGATACGACCGAACGAATTGTTTCCTATTTGTTTTATTTTATTTCCAAAAGATATTGGATCTCGGACCTGAAATAAATGGAATTTATTTATTTATTAGAATAATTATAATTTTTGTACAAACTATGATTTTAAATATTGTTTCTCTTTTACACGGTCACGTCTCGTAGATACAACACATAACAAAAACTGACTACAAAAATAAAAAAACAAAACCCTCGACTACAAAAAAAGTAACTAAAAAGTAATAAAAAAACCCGAAAACAAATCGTATTAAAAGTGAAAAAAAAACGTAATAAAAAAAATAAAAAACCCACCACTACGGTGGCTGCATAAAATACAAAAAGGTACATTGAAGTAAGTAGGTAATAAAAGGAAGTCAGCGGTTCTGTCTAACAGAATCCAGCACAAATCCTTGTAATTCCAAAAGATTATAACTATGATCCTTAAACTCAACTTAGTGCTTGAGACATGAGGCTTTAGCACGAGCGCGCGGTGTTAACAACATAACTACGACAATTTTAAAATTAAAGATACTCGTTTCTCATGTAACATTTTCATGATTTTAAGAATATATTCATAATTATAGCTATGGATAATGTGCTTGTGGCAAACCTTTAAATAATGTTATGGATTTTCGATTAATCAACGTATTTACTTTACGTTCACACCGCGCTCGTTCCAGGGCTTCAGAACTGAAAGAGACCGTAAATGTAAAAGTAATTTCAATTTCACTGCACAATATAAGAGTTAATGTAACTGAAACAAGCATGGATGACAATATTGAAACAGGTGTCTCAAGTGTCTAGTTATCTACCCTTTTCTGAATAATACTAATTGTCACGTTTTATTTTGTCAGTAGTCACATACAACAATGTGAGCTGTGACGTCAAAATATATAAATGGATGGTTGGATTTTGTAAAAAAGAAGTGAATAATACCGTGAACCTGATAGGGGACAACGAGAGAAAAAACGCGTTGCACCGACCCCAAGTAACCGGCAACCGGTAACTAGTTTTCATCGGCAGAAAGATGATGATGATTCTCTGTATAATAAATTGAATTTTACACTCAAGAAATGAACTCCGACGATCGATGTTTTCTGATAATCGGGTGCCATGGTATGGGCATGTGTTGCAGAGGATGGGGGAAAATGTCGTGAGGAAAGTTTTGAGTATGAATGTGAATGGCTATAAGAGTAGTGAAATACCAAATAATGTTAGGCTAGAAAAGAGGTGGCTGCTAAGATGACGAGTAATCGAGAAGTATGAAAGAAGACGACACGCTGCGCCGACCACACATAAATTGAGATAAGGGTAAGAGAATCTCTAGAGGGCCAAAGCCTGCCGGGGTCGCGGGACTCATAGAATTACCGTGACCCTGGAACATAAAGGGCTATTGAAGGACACCGTGGATATTAGTCAGTACAAGTCTGACAGTCCCTCCCGCTCTGCCTTGGGTGGGAGGACTTATTCGATGATTTTACCAAGTTAAAAAAAAGGGTAAGAGAATGATGATGATGGAAAAGAAAAAATATATTGGCCATTGGCGCTAACAACTATTAGCTATTCAACCGTTTCAGGATGTTTTCTCAAATGATTTGGCAATAAATCGCCTGCTGTTTATGCAGCCTTACGTGAAACACTTGGAGAACTTTTCCAGAAGAAAAGGATTTCTTCGAGCCAGAAGTAAGATGATAAACTATACCATAAAATAACGCCTGTAATCCCAGAAGGGTTAGGCAGAGGTGTGCCTAATATTACACCACATTTCGCCATGTATGTTTAAGTCCCATGTATAAATAATATAATCGAGCCTATTGCCAACAACTAGACACAAATCCAGACTCCGTGGCTGCTAATTAAAAATTCCAGACGCGAAACCTAACAACACATTGACCAACCCTAGGCCCTCAGCAGTCTCATTTCCGACCACTACACCAACGCCTATATAAATAAGTATATTTGATAGCATATGTGTTACAAAACGTCTTCATCATACACACCACTTCATCATTTTATTAAAAGTGAATGGGCCTGTTCTTCACGCAATCTCACCTTATCACTTGCTTAGCCTTTTCCTATTTGACCAAACGGGCTGCACAACAGCTTACAAAAACGCACGCTCGCTTGGCGTCCCAGTTTCAATCAGCCTTAAAAGTCATGGTTGCAGCGTCATTTCTTGACGACAGAAGTAATGATTCAGTCATTAGGGTAGCTAACGTAGGTAGCAAAGTCAATAGTAGTAGTAGGTAGTAATAGTCAACCAATACGCAAGAAAGAAGAAAGCTAGATGATTAAATAACGTTTTTTGTCGTAGATTTCCGTAAAATAACGCTAAATTCCATAAATTATTTTAAGCCCTTATCTTTAGCTCAGACTAGCATACTCTAATAACCTTGACTCTTCATGCAACAATAACTTGATTGTAGACATCGCTGTAGGTAACCAATAATATTTTCGACTATTCATGGTACCTAAACAGATGTGTGACGACATTGACGTAAGCGTCCGTGCCGTCAAACAGCTGCATAAGTAAACAAAATAAACAGTGGTACACCCACTACTTACCAGTTTATATTTCACATGTATTTGAGGGTATTATTGTATTACCTTATTTCATTCATCATTGTTATTTATGTTGATAATGATGAATGAAAGCAGTATTTAGGCCAGACGTAGGTTTCTCCAATCGGCAACTCTCATCCAGCCGCTATCAGCCACCCAGTTAGGTAAAAAAACAGTCGACAATTTGAGTATTGTTGTCCGATTTACAAATAAGTTCCATATAACCATTAACACTCGAAACAGGATATTTACCATGTTTACTGTTTTCTTTGAGTTCCCTATATTTCGGCGCTGTTGCAAGCACCATAATCACGGATAAACTGAAGTTATAAACAGACTAACTAACTAACTCTCTCCATCTCTAACTGATGTTAGTTAATATCGGGAACTCAAAGAAATCAGTAAACATGGTAAATATCCCGTTTCTAGTGTCAATGATAATGTTAATGACCATGATGGTTTAAAATGTTATAAGTTCAATAAATCACAAAAGAACGATTTTGTTGGCATCGCCTACAAGCACAACAATAAGGGGCAGAAGTATGCGTAGCCAATCATAAACATACATTTACAAACTTCCACCATTTTGTCTTGGAGGCACAAGTTGCAGCATGGAACCTGCTTCGATCAAACTGAATAAAAATTATTCAAAGGGAACATGTTGAGAGAAAGAAGGCAAGAGAAAAAGATCACATCAAACCCACAAATATAGGATAAAGTGAAGCTCAAAAAAGCCTAATAAATTGAAAGAAAACGATTTCGATAGAGAAAACGAAATAGACGATTTCGACATTATCGATAAAAGCACTTGCGCTTGACAAAAAGACCCAAAAATGTGCCTAGAAGGCAAGAAATAGGTATCGTAGAAGTACTTTCAATGCATAATTTACCTATAATAATAATACAATATGATGAAATTAACAATTTTCCTTATACCACACGTGCTGAGGAAATGATACGACATTAAAAATGCATAACTACGCTCAATATTATCTTTGATCAACTGACCAAATAAGTTAATTACATACACGTCTCGCTTTTATGGGTAAATAGCTTCTGCGCAATTTATGTTCTGGAAAATAGGAGGAGTGGTCAAGTGTGATTGATGGACTCAATATTCGATGCCGTACAAAATATTCTTTTCATTTAGTGCGGGATCTTCATTTGAGCAAGCGTCTATTTTCATCAAACATTCCTGTGTCCTTTTCCCAGCTCTGTTAGGGTTGGCTTTCAGTCAATTTAGATGACGCTGGATGTCAATATTTTACGTAGTGCGACTGTCTGTCTGACCTCGAAACTAACTATGTATCACGATGCCCCTTGGATTTTCGTCATTCGACTAGAATGATTTATTCTAGTATGTCCTGTCCCACTGTTTTGGGCCAAGGTACCCCTTGGTTTAGTTCTGAACATTTCCAGTTTAGAATAATTCATCAAATCTGTCCTAGTGTTTCCTCTATTGCAATAAATTTTGTCAATAATTTCTGTCTTAATATCTTAGGGCAGTTTTGTGCTTTTTGGACCCACAGTTTGTTCGACATGCGACGGTTTTTTGATTTCGTGGAAGTTGCATGCATATTATTTTAAGGGGTAACAAAATTTTGGTACGGAACCCTGAAAGTGTTCAGCTGTTTCATGTAATTTTATTTCTTCTTAAGTAAATGACTTTACTGTATTAAGCTGGGAAGGCTGGGATAACCCTATCAAAACCACCGCCACCTTGCTTTTTATAATAATTTTAAAATTAGGGCTAATTAATATAAAGTTATCTAGTTAAACATTTACTGGTTTTCTGTTACGTCTCTGAACAGAATTTTGAACAGAATTTTGCATTTCCCCTTGAACGATACAGTTATAGTAGGTAATGAACAAAAATTATGTATAGTCTATAGTGCTCCTCTGAAGACCAAACAATTTCATTGTTTTGGCCATTATTTTCGTACTTGTTTTTTACTTTTCCTGTTGACGGCGATGTGGACGAATTTTTTTTACGCCCCGTATTTTTTTTCATTTCGATACCTGTACATACTTGTATTTTTATTTAAATACTAGTTTAAATACGATAAATTAGTATCGAGCTAGTGGAAGCAAACCTTAGTAAAATGAACTCTAGGCCCCAGGCAATAAAAGAAATAATCAAATATCAACAAAGGAAAGTAAGACAAAAGTTAAAAAAATGGAGGGATCTTCATACCCACAGCTGCCAAAAATGGGTTAAAAATTACGTTTATTGACTTGCATCCTAAATTATAAATAAGTGTGAAGTTGTTACCAGCCGCATAAGGTTATAAAAGTAGTGTTGTTAATGAGCAGACGCTTTTGTCGCCGCAAGTGAAAGAGAATCAAAAAACCAGATGTTGGTGAAAGGTATCTTCTTGTTGTACTTATGTGCAGACCTGGGCAGGGCAACGGTATATGACGTATATACCAGACAGCCCGTCACTGAGGAACAGCTATCCAGTTATCAAGACCTAGGTCTTGTGGAGTAAGTTTTTGTTACCTTTTTTAATCAGATGATAATGGAGTGGCTTTAAAGTTTCTGAACCGACAAACGTTTTTAAAATATCTTTAATACTTAAGCATGCCTTAAAATAAAGTTATCATAAACGTTATGTTCTTCGAATGTTTAAGAAATATCTGTAAGATAAATTAATTAATTATGAATTGTAATCGCATAATAATTTGACATTTTGAATACTCATAAGCTGTAGTGGCCCAGTAGAAACTGTCTCATATCACGAATATCTACGGAAGGTCATGGATTCGAACCCCAGCAGACCCGGAAGTAATTTATTACATCACCACGGCTTTCAAAACGGTGAAGAAAAACATCGTGAGAAAACCAGCATGTCTGCGTTTTTGGTTCTACCTCGAAGGGTTAGGCAAAGGAGTACCTAACAAGTACACCCACATTTCGTCAGTTATGTTTAAGCCCCAAGTAAAAGGGGCGAGCCTATTGCCATCAAGCGGGCACAAATCCAAACTCCTTTCCTTGGCTGCTACTGAGAAAATCCTGACGGAAAAAACCCAATAACACTTTGCCCGACCTCGGGAATTTTCTTTTTTATTTTAAAACTAAAACTTGTATAACTGGCGAAATATGTGTGTACTATTAGGTACACCTCGACTAACCCTGCGGGGATTAAAGGCGTGATGTTATGCCTAAGCTTAGACTCACGCTCTGACTTCACAGAACATGCACAGTAGATATTTCTCCTTGCGACGAAGAAGAGGGAAGCCGAATAGATGGCTCATGCAACGATATCAATAATCCAGCGAACGGAGTTTCTATGACACCACCTACGAGGTTGGTGCTAGGAGTCTTCGGTGATGGTAACTACTTGAATATCGACTATAGTTTGTAGTTACTAGGTACACGCGAGCTAATAGGCCACGTACTTGCAACAGCGATCGCCTCGTTCACACGTGGTTGTCTTTCAACTTTGTCGAACAAATGAATTATAATTGAACGCGAATATTGGGAATTTGCGCGATTAATCGTTTTGGTTAGGACGCAGGATTCGCAACATGGTCTGTAACTGTTGCCGGTTGAAAATTCAATAAATTGGAGAAACAATTTAGTTAATTATCTAATTATTAGGTTTAAAATATTATTACCGTGTTAAGTATTACTGACACTGCCCTGGAGTGAAAATGTGGTGTTTTTCCACAAACGATGGGACACTTGATATGGTGTCTTGCCTGTCATGTTGCTTGCACATCATAGGGGCTTAAGGGCGCTACTGAAAGAGCCAAACTTGTCGCCAAATTTTGGGCTGACTTAATTAATATTGTCATGGACACGCTAAGAAGAACCGGACAACTATCACGCAACCATCACCAAAAAAAAAAAAATTACCTTCAATAATTATACATATGTACAAGAAACGCTTGTCAAAGCACTATGCAGCGTTACAACTAGGGAAAAAGTGTTTTCGATGAGCTCTGGCACCCATGTAAGATTTAAGACACTGGACGCGAATGGTGGATCACTCCCACGGACAAAGAGGAGGCCTGAGTCCAGCAGTGGGAACGTTACCAGCTGATAAAGGGCATTTTATATGTTCTACGTGAATTTGTAAGTGAAATTATTTAATTTGTATTGTAAGTGCTTTAAAATAAAGACTTTCTTTCAGACTATACTGAGAGAAAATCGGTATCAGGTGAAAGTTTGCCTGAAACGAGTGAATTATCCGAAGTTTTGCTGACTGGAGTAAAGTCTAGTGACTGCGACTTCACTCAGCTGATGACTAGTTTTGGGATGTTTATGTTCTGGGATGTTGGAGCTTTGGATCCTTCAAGTAAGTAACCGTTGAAATTTTCTCAATTATTGTTCATACGACCAATATTAATCGTAGACACATACTGGAAATAAATTAAGTTGCATAATTTTCTAAGAAAATTTTTAACCTAAGCTAACCTAACCTAACAAAAATTTTGATGTAGGGCAGACTAGGAGCGGTTGAAACGATTTCGTTTTTATCGTTCATAGTATTGTTTATGAACCAAGCGACGATGACGATAGGTCAAATTCAAGAAAGCATTTGTGACTGCGAAAGGGCTATACGATTTTAGTTCCTGGGGTGCTATTTTTAGAAGTATGCCTATTCTGATATTCAGTACGGAAGAAAATAATGAACATTTATTTTATATTTCCAGATGGGGATCCGAACACAAAAAGCCTAGTCAATTACCGACAACTTGGCTGCACATCGGATCCTGTTCCTACCCCGGTAAGCAGATTATTTTGCGAGTTTAGAACGTTATAAAATTGTTAGATATATTGTTATGACGTCGATTATTGGCAAAGATTATTATAGTCACTCAGACCAACAAAAAAGTATAGTCACAAAATAAAAATAAAAAGTGTCAGCTGACCTTTACAAAATCTCAATACATACTCGACCCAAATCTATGGGACGATACGAAACGACGACGACACGATATTGGATCCAAGGAGAAATTTGTTCAGTTTGATAGTCTGCAGCACATCCTGTCATATGACTTTACCCTGTGTGTTACACCCTGTATAGTATTGTTTATTTTTGGTAATCTTCTTCTTTCTCGTGTGGTTAGTGCCTAACCTGGGGTCAGTTTTCATGCCGCCTTTTGGCCTCTGACTTGGCTTTACATGCCGTCAAGAAACATCTGTCAGGCATGCTGATTTCCTCACGATGTTTTCCTTCACGGAAGCAAGTCATAATTCTACAATAAGCACATGAATCCGAAAATTTAGAGGTCTTGGTTCGAACTTGAGACCTATCACTTGATAGTCCGACGGTCCCACCACTGCTATCACTGTTTTGGTAATACAATATAATTCGATACATATACTGAGCGTACTCGTCATATTAAACAGCTTTCCCATCTTTTTTATCTTTATCGTGTGGTGCCTAAGCTGGTGTCAGAGTTTTATATGAAATCACCAACCTGTATAATAATACATATTACCTACGTGGGACTATACGGGACCTTATACGGGAACCTTCTAGTTACGGAGATATTGGAGATCAAAATTCCAAATTTTTCACAAGTTTTTTTAAATAATAGTTTTTAAAGTAATAACTTTACTTTAATTACCTCCATGACCCGTTTACTATTTAAAGCAACCATCAGCACAATGTTTTGAGTGTGCTAAATTGAGTTTTACCGTAAATCGTGAGTTTCACCCCAAAAATAAGTCGTTTCCCAGCAAACATTTTTGAATAGGATTACTTAGTGTTTACCGGCTTCGTGAAGGGTCTGTTAACACCCTGTATTAAACACACTTTTATTTTTACTCCATGAATACCTACATTGTTTTTATAAAAAAAAAAAAAAATTGTACCTTTTTGTTTATTAACAGGTTGTGAATGCTACAAACGCTTTCGACTTGTACCACATATACAACCCAGGAAAAAACAGCGATAAACAAATAAGATCCTTCATTGGTGGGCAAATTTTACTCGGCGAAGAAGACAGTGAAGAAAGTGACACTTCGTTGAACAAAACTTGCCACTTCAAGCGCTACGAACATTGTAACTATTAAAATTTATTTAATAAAAGTAATTCAGCTTAAAGCTACACTTTCAAAAGTGACCCGCAAACCGTAGCGACAAAGCCGCCTCTATTGGTGTGACAGATCCCAGCGACACGATTGGATTTTGTGTGACAACGCTTCTGTAGATGGCGATGATGCTACCTGTCGCTGCGGTAGAGGGGCGACCATAGATTGCAAACCAGTAGTTCAGTCACTAATACAGAGAGTATTAGACGTAATTGTTCTATTTGACTAGACTTGACAAGCATGTGGTCCTGGGTTTGATTCCCGGGTCGGGCAAAATGTGTAATTGGGCTTTGCCATCAGGAATTTTTCAGTAGCAGCCACGGAGTCTAGATTTGCGCCCGTTTGATGGTAATAGGCTCGCCCCCTATTACATGGAACTTAAACATAACTGGTGAAATGTGGGTGTACACCTCTACCTAACCCTTATGTTATGTTTTTACTTTGACAAAATGACTATCGCGAAACTGATGAAGAAAAATGCTGCTGATGTCGGTTATCGTGATGCCGCGTTCTTTTAACACAGCTGTGGTGTTGTTTGCGGTTATTGTCGACCGCAATATCGCCTACATTTGCGGTATACCGTCGCCTTCAGGCGTATACTTTTATTGGAACCGGAATGTATTTTTAGAATCGTTTTTTCCATCCAGATCCCACATTACCTTTGGAACTGATGAAGAGATATTTCGAGAAAAACCACAATTACATTGCTTCTGAGCTAGCGGCTGTCAATCCATGCTGGGATGACGAAAGACTGTTTAAAGAAGCAAGGAAATTGAACATCGCGTTTTTCCAGAAAACTCTAGTTTATGAATGGTTAGAAGAATTAGAAGGTAAGAGATAAGCATGTTTCTTTGACAGAGGTTAAGTGCGACGTTATCGAAATCGTGTAATCATATTATCCTACGCTGTGTTAGAACTACTATGAAATTTAGAACCACGTGATAAACGATATTTCATAATTATATTTTCGCCGCCGCCGAGGATGGCCCAGAAAGACGGCGAGATGATCTGGACGTGTACCGCGAGGGCTGGTTCAAGGAGCCACGGGAAAAGAGCACATGGAAGGAATTGGGGAAGGGTTTGGCCCAG
The DNA here is from genome assembly GCA_963082995.1 of Noctua comes. Lineage (NCBI taxonomy): Eukaryota > Metazoa > Arthropoda > Insecta > Lepidoptera > Noctuidae > Noctua > Noctua comes. The sequence goes on from OY720269.1 coordinate 2,059,828, forward strand.
CTGTGGGACAGTACAGCGGCTATTAAAAAAAAAACGATGTGCAATCCAACTCAAAACATTTATTTCAGTCAAACCATTAAAAAGGCACTTTTGAATTGTCCAAGTTTATAAGTTTTAGTCAAAAACAAAAAGATGAAGCTACAGTTCCAGTCACAAGACATAACTGTGAAAGTACTGTAGTTGTCCATTCCATAAGCGTAGATCTCTATGCAGAGGTACGGGCAAGGACACTCGTTGAAATCAAAAATATATTACAAATTTGAAATTTTCAATATCACCTGCCCAATTGCTAATTGCAAGTGGCACTTTGGCCATCAGTGGCAGATCTTGCATTTGCCGAATTCTGATTAAAACCTTATGAAATACAAAATAATATATTATGGAAACCGAATCATTAATTACACAACCACGATATTAAGATCCTATCATTGTTATATTCCATACCATACGTCAACTTACTTGCCAGCCGCTTCTCAAACTGAAATGATTTCAGCTATACTATACACCGTGGCTTTTTAGTCGTCTTACAAAAGTGGTCCACTCAATGTACCCAACATAAAATAGCTCTAGACACGATTTTTTTTACCTACCATAATAGATACAAAGAAAACTAAATAATACATTAGAATAAAATTATGAAACTTCCTGTTAATAATGTTTACGTGTCAAACGGGAGAACATACCTACCCAGCTCTCGACTCCAGTAGATTATCGCTCGCAACAGGGTGTTTAATCTACGTCATGCGTCATAATACTGAATAATATTTTTATTTATAAATGATTAAAATCTCATACATACCATTTTTTTATGAATGTTTAGTAGTCATTGGATACTTGAAGTGGGCTGCCGTTGTAAGACGGCTAAAAAGTCACGGTGTATAAATAAAAATAAAAAAGCCTTAAATGTCTTTGCAATTTTAAATGGAAAATTCTACTAATCTAGGTATTAAAAAGGTTTTTGTTTTTTGTTATGCTAATCTGCAAGAACCCCTTCGCAGGTGAAGGCGTCCTCCAAAGAATTCCATTTGGTTCTGCCCTGGGCCTTTTGCATTCAGTGTGGGCCAGCTGTCTCTCTTATGTCGTCTTCCCACCTCGTGTACGGTCTTCCTCTGTGGCGTTTCCCTTCAGGGTCTTTCCACTATGTGACGTTTATGGTCCTACTGTCGTATGGACTATACTATATAACTGATTAAAAAAAGGGAAGTTTTTTAATTGCCTATGTGTTTTTTTCTTCAGGAACTGAAAACTTAATGAACGCTGGGATCTCTAGAAATAACACTGGACACAGATATATTAGCGACGATTCTAAACCTCTAGGTGTTACTTTAGAATTTCTGCATTCTGCAATCTGGATGATTTCCGCCCTAGATATTACGCAAGAGTAAGTAAAAACAGCAATTTTTTATCAATGTTTATTCATGTTTTTGAGGAGTTTATACAAATACTGGGGCTAATTGAACAAGCTCCTATGTGATTATTGATGACTTTTGTAATGTGTATTTTTGAAGTTGTAACCTCTTAATTAATTCGTAATGTATGTTTATTATGATTATTTATATTTTTTTATTTTCACATGCATGATCTCTCTGATTCTCTCATCTGGTTCTGAAATAAATAAATTTATATTATATTTAAATTTACAAATACTGGGTGGTCCAAATAGTGACGTCATAAAAACAAATTAGTTTCCTCACGCCCAGGGGTATCCGAAAATACCCCCTGTATGTTCCGCGATTCTTTATAGTTTGCGAGTTGTAGCTTTTTGAAAATTGTATGGGAATCGCTTTAAAAAAACGATCTTTATTTTTATAGGGCTTTTTGTTACTTTTTATGCTAATGAATCTGTATATTTTTTTAATTCAGAATGTACGATAATAGTGGAAAATATGTTGGTGAAATAGACCTACTGCAACTTTCGTCAGACCAATATTTCCTAAGTAACGATAGCAACAGACAACACATAACCCAAGGACTGTTTAGACAGCCGGCCCGGCAGAGCGGCCATACTTTTGATCAAGACGTAAGTAAAATACATTTAGTCAACATTACCGCTACCAAAACGAAAACTATAATGCGCGAGCGACTTAAATGAATTACGTACAACCTTAAGTACAGTCACAAATTCATACATTCTCATTCGATTTTGAACTTAACCTTCAACATTTTATGGTTTAAAATCATTTGGTGAAATTTGACAGTTTGTAGTAACTTGATGTGCTGGAGACCGAATTTACAGAAAAAATTTTTTTTTGCATTTTTTCTTAAAAACATGTTTCCAATAAGAATAATGCTGAGAATGTAGATGTTTCATTTGTTTTGTCCGCCATTTGCCAAGATAGTCACACTGCACCTTTTTGAGGACGAACTTTTTAAAACGGCATGTCTATTTTTCTCTCTGATTTCTTTACTGCAACAGTCAATTTCCTTTACATTTAGATGACGGTTCTTGGTGTCAGAATGAATGCTGAAGCTTACAGTAATATGTAGATGAATAATAACAATGTTGGAAATGTTAAAAATGTATTGAATTGACATAATACTAGTAGATATTAGAAAGAAGAATTGACATAAACTACTGAGAGGAACTGAAGAGGAGACTGCTTCGTTGGTCGCAAGCGCGACTGCTGAGCATGAAGTTCTGGGTTCGATTCCCAGGTCTGGCAAATTGTTATTGGGTTATTCCATCAGGCATGGAGCTTTAATTTTTGCCCTGTTGATGGAAATAGCTCGCCACCAATTACATGGAACATAAACATAACTGGCGAAATGTGAGTGTACTAATAGGTACACCTCTGCCTAACCCTTCTGGGATTACAGACGTGAATATATGTGACTGAGAGGAAATGTGAGACGCTTTGGAGGAGCTCGTGGCTAAATAATAACAGCCGCTCGGGTCGACCTTTTGGTTAAGCCGTGCTTGCCTAGGCTGGTCTATGGATGGGTGACCACCCATTACATACCGAGTTTCCTCCGTGCCTCAGAAAGCACGCTAAGCCGTTGGTCCCGGCTGTCATTTGTAGATCTTTAACAGTCTTTAGGTATTCAGTAGCCCAAAAAGTGTGACAACAAGTCTTACCCAGTACTAACTGGGTTGTGGAGGTCAGATAGGCAGTCGGTCCATGTAAAATACTGGTATTCAGCTGCATCCGGTTAGACTGGAAGCCGACCCCAATATAGTTGGGAAAAGGCTAGGCCAGATGATGATTGAATTTAAATAAATAAATAAACTTTTAGACGGCGTTTTTGATGGCAGATGGAATAAATGACGACAAAGATTTTATATCCAGCGAATTGTCGATCAGCCGTAGGCTTGGTTTGGCCCCATACGTCGTCTATTTAGAACACTGCTTGGGTCAAAACGTTACGTCCTACAGCGATATGGTGGACTACAACATTATGGATGAAGAGGTAAGACAATTTTCTTTGTTCAGTATTTATTTATTTAAACTTTTTGGAGGTTTTAGTCCTAAAAAGCCGGCCAAGTGCGAATTGGACTCGGGCACCGAGGGTTCCGTATAAATTTGTAGGTATTTTTGTTATCAAACTACATATTTACGGTATTCAGATTTTTTCCTTTACATGTGCTGTAAGACATTGCTTCTTGCCAAATTTTTTTGCCGACGGAGGTACAGGGCCCTAAAAATTGCATGTAATTTCCTGGTTTTGTGTTTTTTTTGTTGTTTTGTTGTACTACTGTTTTGTTGTTGTGTTGTACTAACTTATCTTTTTGATTAAGTTCTTTAAATAGTATTATCTGTTCATTATGATCTGCTTAACAACCTTAACTAACCTCTTGTTAAATTTCGGGAAGTAATCAAGCCGATGATTTTAAATTGGGCTGATTCTGTTCGTGACTACGGCCTAAGTACCTACGGGCGCACTTATAAGACTTACATCGACGACATTTACAAGTTACAGTTACGTATTTTGAAAAACTATTGTTTCCAGAAGAATAAAACAAAATGATGGTTCGACAAGGTGCATTTACTCGTTTTAAAAAAACACAAAAAATCTAGGTTCAATTTGAAAATATGAAAGGCTAAAGTCGTTAAGCTGCCTGTTGTGATGTAGTATGTATGCACCTATTATATCGATGTGTGTAACCAATATATAACTCGTGTATTAACATAATAAAGGGCAGTCTTGTACCGAATCTTATGATGTTTCATTCAATCTGACTCCCGACCATACATGGCGACCCTGCCACTAAACAGGGCATGAATCATGTGCGCGATTAGTAAAGACTGCTCTGCGCGGCAACTGTTTAAGTGAGAGATACATGAAAAGTGTCTTTCAAAAATGTGTAACTCAAAAGTAACTAATGAAGAGGTGTTTCTCAATCAAAATAGCGCCGCTAAAAACACAGCGACTGTGGAGGAATTCAAACTTCATTTGTCGGCCATAAGTATCGTGTTAACAATCATTTGCACTATTTTATTCCTCGGTATGCTATACTTCGTGTATAAAATTTACAAGAGATGTCATGAGTCTTGGGCGCGAGAACAGATAACGAGACATATCTTAAGGCGTTCTTTGGATCGATCCAGAAGGAATCGCAGCGGTGCTTGTAACTTGTCTGCAAGCGAGGAATGTTGAGTCCATGCTTCCAACAAGAGTCCCTGACAACACAGAGGCGTGTAACAAATTATACAACACCACACCAACCACACCATACCTACCCTCATTTAAGATACCTAAATCTAATAATATCTATGGAGCAAGGACCTGGGAATGCATGCTACCATCTATTATGAATGACTTACCGTTAGAAATCTGCAATGCAATAAATGTGAAAAATTGCTCGAACGTGCTAATGAGATTCTTTCTAGATTGTGGTACAATCTAGAAAGTGTCTTTTAAGTACCTATGTATATATATAGTATATATACTTGTTCTATATTAGATCCTATACCTAGTAACGTAATGACTACATAATGTAGTGGCATCGGGTTGCCGTACCTGGAATACGTAATAATTTATGTTTTGTGAAATAGTTGTAACAGTGCTTAATCTATACATATAATAAAATCGTAGACTTTCCGTGTCTGTACATTACATATTTTTACAAAAAAATCACTGGAAGGTGCTAGAAATAAGTAGTAGAAAGTAAAAAAACATTTTTTTAAATTTTTGTCTGTTTGTCGGTTTGTCGGTTTGTCTGTTCGTTTGTGCGCGCATCACGTAAAAACCCCTCATTGTATTCAAAATCGAAATATTACAAAATAAGAAGCATTGTTCTGGGTATTATTTAGCGTTTATTTCATAAAAATCGACCAACAGACGCAAAAGATATTAATATTTAAAATTTAGTTAGTAACCTCATGCGCGATTTCTATGATAAAAATAATTTACGTAAATAGGTTTTAGTTTTGCCAATTGTGAACCGATTTTGATGATTCTTTTTTTGTTTGGAAGAATATTATTTCGCGATGGTCCCATTTTTTATTTGGTGAAGATCTGATGGTGATCTTCGGAGATATCAATGGAAATCTTCAATAATAGACAGCAAATCTGTCGTGATTGCTGCAATCGCTTGGATGTTTATTGTTTACACAACACCATAACATAATATCACGCCTGTATGCTCTGAGGGGCTACGCAGATGTGTACAGTGCACCCACATTTTGATAATTAGGTATGCCCAGTTCCATTCTGTTGGGGATAAGCCTATTACCATGACATGTATTGTTAACGGTTATCTAATGTTTCACCAAAACTCCTTTGATAATTTTTAACCGACTTCAAAAAAGGAGGAGGTTCTACGTTCGACTGTATGTATTTTTAATGTACACCGATTTCTCCGCCAATCGTCGACCGATTTTGAAAATTCTTTTTTTATTCGAAAGTCTATACTCCTGAGGTCCCATAGTCATCAAGTCAGAATCTGATGATGGGGTCCCAGGAAAATTAAGGGCAACCCTCAAATTTTATGGGCATTGATCGATACAGTATACTTCCCATGTGGTCCCATGGTCATCAGGTCAGGATCTGATGTTGGGATCCTGGAGAAATCAAGGGAATTTTCTAAATTGTATAGGCACACATACTCGCAGGCATTATGCCTGGTAATCATCATTGTGTGTAAGTTCAGCGATACCTTTGCCAATAGAGAACCTATTTCAATGATTTCTTTTTTATTTGGAAGAATATTATTCGGCGGCGCTGGCCCCGTTTCAATTTGGTGAAGATCTGATGCTGATCTTCGGAGATATAGGTAAAATGAAACTCAACAAAATTAGGCAGCAAATCTGCCGTGATTGCTGCGATCGCTTAGATGTTTATTGTTTACACAATATCCTAACATAACGCCTGTATGCTCCGAGGGTGTACACAGATGTGTGCAGTATAACCAGATTTGTTTATTTTTGTTGTAAATGCATCGCAAATATTAATTGTATAGGATATTACAACAAAAAATAGAAAAATAAAAAACTTTTTTGCAAAAAATAAAACCGCCTTCAAAAACACAAAAAAGTGAAAAAAAACTTTAGCTTCAGAGTCGGTGACTTTGTTTGTTTGATTCAGTTTTTGTTTCCTTTTGTCTTTACTCTTTGCACTAAAAATTTGGTACTGAAAGAGAGGTTTAATTATGAGAAATCTATCTAAATATATGAAAGCGAAAGGTCGAAAACCGCTTGACGTATAAAGATGAAATTTGGCAGGCAGGTAGTTTATAGTTAGTAGACGTCCGCTAAAAATGCATTTAACGACAGGGCCGGATTAAGGAGGTCTAAGGGCTCCCGCATGTTTGTATGAAAGTCCTTCATTTTGTGTGCTATAAACTTGAAATTTGGCAGGGAGGTAGTTAATAGTTAGTAGACGTTCGCTAAGAACGGATTTTGCAACAGGGCCGGGTTAAGGAGGACTAAGGGCTTTCGCAAGTTTGGATGAAAGTCCTTAACTTTTTGTGCTCCAAACTTGATATTATTTGGCAGTGAGGTAGTTTATAGTTAGTAGAGTTCGCTAAGAACGGATTTTGCGACAGGGCCGAATTAAAGAGGTCTAAGGGCTCTCGCAAAAAATCATTTAATGTTGTATACAGAACGTTATTAGAATAAAAAGCGCTAAACAAGGTTCACTTTGAAAAAAAGTTGTATAGTGCCAAAATACACCGATTTTTGAAGCCATATCGTCGCCTCAACGCCATTTAATTTTGTTTCGGACCTCTGCCGCCCAGAATTACAGCACCCAAAAGGACGCCTTTTGTAGTCATCAGTACATTATCACCTTTTGATCTGGCAGTCAGTTCTCACACATAACATAACGTCACGCCTTAAAGCCCCGAAGGTTTGGGCAGACGTGTACCTAATCGTACACACACATTTCGCCAGTTATATTGAAGTCCGATGTAGTAGGGGGTGAGCCTATTGCCATCAACCGGTCACATATCCAGATTCGCGCCAAATATCACCCAATCTCATGTTGATAAATCTCACGTGAGATTAGGAGGGAGATGAGGGGGTCAAGCCAAATCTCACGACATCCCACCAGGGGAGGAGTGGGGTCGAAAAATAGCCTCACGTAATTAATGGATGCCCCCTAAAACAAGCAACTCCTTCCTTAAAAGGTGATCTTCCAAATCATGTGTGTGATAACTTTATGTAATTGAAATAAACAATTTTTTTTTAACACTGCCCGACCCGGGAATCGGTCCCCACGCTTAGTAATCGCGCTTGCGACCACAAGACCAACGTGGCAGTCTCACACATGCACACCAAAATTTCCACGCGAACGAAGTCGCGGGCAACAGCTAGTGAATAATAAAAAATAAAAAGTTCAATTTTAAATGTAAGCATGGATGGACACAGAGCAGTATGGATTCATTTAATATTGAATGCCCCCTTTTACAGAATATAATGAAACTTTTAGAGGCAAACCACGATGCTAAGGACTTGGACTTATTGGTCGGTCTTACAATGGAAACGACTATGAGGAATAGCTATTTGCCTCAAACGTTGTCTTGTATAATGAACGAACAAATTCGTAACACAATAACGGCAGATCTGCATTGGTTTGAACAGCCAGGCTTTTTTACCAAAGGTAAGTGGCAAAAAAGTTGTAAATTATGAAAAATTATGAAATAATATTTGTATTCAGTGGGTGCAATCGTTGATACTCGTAGTTGTAAACATACAATTTTATATTTCACTAGCGACCCGCCCCGGTTACTCACGGGTTCAGGCGGATTTTCCAAAAAAAACTTTGTCCTGACGAAAACGATCACAAGGAGAAAAAAACCCAACCAAGCGCGAATAAACTTCGTGCACAAAGGGTTACGTAGCGCCAAACAATACGATAACTATATTATATTAACGCTCATTCATTCTTCAATTTGCACTCAACAGCAAAAATAATTTTTTTTACAAAAAAATCCCATATCTCAAAAACTAAAAATATCAAATCTTGTTTAAATCAATGCTCCTTGAAAGTTTTTTTTAGGTTCTACAAACTCCTTTCCTTCCCTCCTCTTAGTATATAAATTGGTGGGGGGGGGACACAATGTTTACGACTTAAGAAGCAAATAATAATATACATATCATTAACCACTGACTTAAAAAAGGATTTTAGAAATCTCGATAATATCATTTTTAAAGACTTACCGATTATTATTATTATTATTACATGTCGCTATTAGAAATATGAAACATCGGAATAGACATTGAGCTCGCTATTCGATTTGATACGTTCAGCCTTGGGCCGAAACTTAAAAATCCATCATCAATACATGCTCAATGTTCCCAACGACATACATTTCAAATTTCAACCGTCACTGTTGCCACCCATGCAATTGCACCCTTGTGAAGCAGGCGCGGGGAGTTAGTGACTTTGTAAACAGATTCTATAATGAAGGATTGATTTTCAGAACAACAAGAGCAGGTTTGGAAATCATCGATTGCTCTCTTACTTTGTAATGCGGATGAGGGAGTTACAGAGATCCAGCGCCATGCCTTTCAGCTCATCGGTGCCGAGTAAGGAATATTCTTTAAAACCTTAAAACAATACAATTATTAATGACTATTAAAATAGAGATATTCTCTGTGGTGTAACTTTGAATGATTAATTGAGGAATGAAGTTATACGAGAACGATCCGGTTTTAGTCATGTAAAGAGGATGAGTAAAAGGCGGCTATCAAAATGTATTAACAAGGCAGATGTGGACGGCAACGCCGCCGAGGCGTCTCCGCCCTGTTATGACATACACTGGTCGGTGTGTGTCATTATTGGTCAAGTTCTTCAGAAAGCTCACGTGAGCAGTACTCTCAACTAGCGTGCGTGTATGACCAGAAGTATGAACGTGGACGAGGCAAAAGGAGCATGTAAGAATGAGGTGTGGCAGGTGGCGTTCTGTGGTTTCTGTTTTGGAAAAAAACTTGTGAATTTATGTATGTTATTAAAATAAACAATCTACCATAACACTCATACATTTTTATAAAAGCTTGTTTTTATATTACAGCAATTCACTTGTTCAATGTTCGGAGCTAGTTAATATCGATTTCACGGTATGGGCTGACAATGCGTGTGATACGACCACTACCACAGAGGCAGTGACCATTCCCGCAGAGGAACTGACGACTACCACAGAGGCGTGGACCACTACCACAGATGCAGTGACCACTACCACAGAGGAACCGACGACTACCTCAGAGGCATGGACCACTACCACAGAGGCAGTGAAAATTACCACAGAGGAACCGACGACTACCACAGAGGCATGGACCACTACCACAGAGGCAGTAACCACTACCACAGAGGCAGTGACCAATCCCGCAGAGGAACCGACGACTACCACAGAGGCGTGGACCACTACCACAGAGGCAGTGACCATTCCGGCAGAGGAACCGACGACTACCACAGAGGCGTGGACCACTACCACAGAGGCTGTGACCAATACCACAGAGGCAGTAAACATTCCCGCAGAGGAACCGACGACTACCTCAGAGGCATGGACCACTACCACAGAGACAGTGATCACTACCACAGAGGCAGTGACCGTTCCCGCAGAGGAACTGACGACTACCACAGAGGCGTGGACCACTACCACAGATGCAGTGACCATTCCCGCAGAGGAACTGACGACTACCACAGAGGCGTGGACCACTACCAAAGATGCAGTGACCACTACCACAGAGGCAGTGACCATTCCCGCAGAGGAACCGACGACTACCACAGAGGCATGGACCACTACCACAGAGGCAGTGACCACTACCACAGAGGCAGTGACTATTCCTGCAGAGGAACCGACGACTACCACAGAGGCATGGACCACTACCACAGAGGCAGTGACCATTCCCGCAGAGGAACTGACGACTACCACAGAGGCAGTGACCGTTCCCGCAGAGGAACTGACGACTACCACAGAGGCAGTGACCACTACCACAGATGCAGTGACCATTCCCGCAGAGGAACTGACGACTACCACAGAGGCGTGGACCACTACCACAGATGCAGTGACCACTACCACAGAGGCAGTGACCATTCCCGCAGAGGAACCGACGACTACCACAGAGGCATGGACCACTACCACAGAGGCAGTGACCACTACCACAGAGGCAGTGACCATTCCCGCAGAGGAAATGACGACTACCACAGAGGCGTGGACCACTACCAAAGAGGCTGTGACCACTACCACAGAGGCAGTAACCATTCCCGCAGAGGAACCGACGACTACCTCAGAGGCATGGACAACTACCACAGAGACAGTGACCACTACCACAGAGGCAGTGACCACTACCACAGAGGAACCGACGACTACCTCAGAGGCATGGACCACTACCACAGAGGCAGTGACCACTACCACAGAGGCAGTGACCATTCCCGCAGAGGAACCGACGACTACCACAGAGGCATGGACCACTACCACAGAGGCAGTGACTACTACCACAGAGGCATGGACCACTACCACAGAGGCAGTGACCATTCCCGCAGAGGAACTGACGACTACCACAGAGGCGTGGACCACTACCAAAGAGGCTGTGACCACTACCACAGAGGCAGTGACCATTCCCGCAGAGGAACCGACGACTACCACAGAGGCGTGGACCACTACCACAGAGGCTGTGACCAATACCACAGAGGCAGTAAACATTCCCGCAGAGGAACCGACGACTACCTCAGAGGCATGGACCACTACCACAGAGACAGTGATCACTACCACAGAGGCAGTGACCGTTCCCGCAGAGGAACTGACGACTACCACAGAGGCGTGGACCACTACCACAGATGCAGTGACCATTCCCGCAGAGGAACTGACGACTACCACAGAGGCGTGGACCACTACCAAAGATGCAGTGACCACTACCACAGAGGCAGTGACCATTCCCGCAGAGGAACCGACGACTACCACAGAGGCATGGACCACTACCACAGAGGCAGTGACCATTCCCGCAGAGGAACTGACGACTACCACAGAGGCAGTGACCGTTCCCGCAGAGGAACTGACGACTACCACAGAGGCAGTGACCACTACCACAGATGCAGTGACCATTCCCGCAGAGGAACTGACGACTACCACAGAGGCGTGGACCACTACCACAGATGCAGTGACCACTACCACAGAGGCAGTGACCATTCCCGCAGAGGAACCGACGACTACCACAGAGGCATGGACCACTACCACAGAGGCAGTGACCACTACCACAGAGGCAGTGACTATTCCTGCAGAGGAACCGACGACTACCACAGAGGCATGGACCACTACCACAGAGGCAGTGACCATTCCCGCAGAGGAACTGACGACTACCACAGAGGCGTGGACCACTGCCAAAGAGGCTGTGACCACTACCACAGAGGCAGTAACCATTCCCGCAGAGGAACCGACGACTACCTCAGAGGCATGGACAACTACCACAGAGACAGTGACCACTACCACAGAGGCAGTGACCACTACCACAGAGGAACCGACGACTACCTCAGAGGCATGGACCACTACCACAGAGGCAGTGACCACTACCACAGAGGCAGTGACCATTCCCGCAGAGGAACCGACGACTACCACAGAGGCATGGACCACTACCACAGAGGCAGTGACTACTACCACAGAGGCTGTGATCACTACCACAGAGTCAGTGCCAATTCCCGCAGAGGAACCGGTAATTACTACAGAGGAACCGACGACTACCTCAGAGGCATGGACCACTACCACAGAGGCAGTGACCACTACCACAGAGGCAGTGACTATTCCTGCAGAGGAACCGACGACTACCACAGAGGCATGGACCACTACCACAGAGGCAGTGACCATTCCCGCAGAGGAACTGACGACTACCACAGAGGCGTGGACCACTACCAAAGAGGCTGTGACCACTACCACAGAGGCAGTGACCACTACCACAGAGGCAGTGACTATTCCTGCAGAGGAACCGACGACTACCACAGAGGCATGGACCACTACCACAGAGGCAGTGACCATTCCCGCAGAGGAACTGACGACTACCACAGAGGCGTGGACCACTACCAAAGAGGCTGTGACCACTACCACAGAGGCAGTGACCATTCCGGCAGAGAAACCGACGACTACCACAGAGGCATGGACCACTACCACAGAGGCTGTGACCACTACCAAAGAGGCAGTGACTAATCCTGCAGAGGAACCGACGACTACCACAGAGGCATGGACCACTACCACAGAGGCAGTGACCACTACCACAGAGGTAGTGACTACTACCACAGAGGCAGTGATTATTCCTGCAGAGGAACCGACGACTACCACAGAGGCATGGATCACTACCACAGAGGCAGTGACCATTCCCGCAGAGGCACTGACGACTACCAAAGAGGCGTGGACCACTACCACAGATGCAGTGACCATTACCACAGAGGCAGTGACCATTCCCGCAGAGGCACTGACGACTACCACAGAGGCGTGGACCACTACCACAGATGCAGTGACCATTACCACAGAGGCAGTGACTATTCCCGCAGAGGAACCGACGACTACCACAGAGGCATGGACCACTACCACAGAGGCAGTGACCATTCCCGCAGAGGAACTGACGACTACCACAGAGGCGTGGACCACTACCAAAGAGGCTGTGACCACTACCACAGAGGCAGTAACCATTCCCGCAGAGGAACCGACGACTACCTCAGAGGCATGGACAACTACCACAGAGACAGTGACCACTACCACAGAGGCAGTGACCACTACCACAGAGGAACCGACGACTACCTCAGAGGCATGGACCACTACCACAGAGGCAGTGACCACTACCACAGAGGCAGTGACCATTCCCGCAGAGGAACCGACGACTACCACAGAGGCATGGACCACTACCACAGAGGCAGTGACTACTACCACAGAGGCTGTGATCACTACCACAGAGTCAGTGCCAATTCCCGCAGAGGAACCGGTAATTACTACAGAGGAACCGACGACTACCTCAGAGGCATGGACCACTACCACAGAGGCAGTGACCACTACCACAGAGGCAGTGACTATTCCTGCAGAGGAACCGACGACTACCACAGAGGCATGGACAACTACCACAGAGGCAGTGACCATTCCCGCAGAGGAACTGACGACTACCACAGAGGCGTGGACCACTACCAAAGAGGCTGTGACCACTACCACAGAGGCAGTGACCATTCCCGCAGAGGAACCGACGACTACCACAGAGGCATGGACCACTACCACAGAGGCAGTGACTACTACCACAGAGGCTGTGATCACTACCACAGAGTCAGTGCCAATTCCCGCAGAGGAACCGGTAATTACTACAGAGGAACCGACGACTACCACAGAGGCGTGGACCACTACCACAGAGGCAGTGACCACTACCACAGAGGCAGTGACCATTCCCGCAGAGGAACCGGTAATTACTACAGAGGAACCGACGACTACCTCAGAGGCATGGACCACTACCACAGAGGCATGGACCACTACCACAGAGGCAGTGACTACTACCACAGAGGCTGTGATCACTACCACAGAGTCAGTGCCAATTCCCGCAGAGGAACCGGTAATTACTACAGAGGAACCGACGACTACCTCAGAGGCATGGACCACTACCACAGAGGCAGTGACCACTACCACAGAGGCAGTGACCATTACCACAGAGGAACCGACGACTACCACAGAGGCATGGACTACTACCACAGAGGCAGTGACCACTACCACAGAGGCAGTGACCATTCCCGAAGAGGAACCGACGACTACCTCAGAGGCATGGACCACTACCACAGAGGCAGTAACCATTCCCGCAGAGGAAACGACGACTACCTCAGAGGCATGGACAACTACCACAGAGACAGTGACCACTACCACAGAGGCAGTAACCATTCCCGCAGAGGAACCGACGACTATTTCAGAGGCATGGACAACTACCACAGAGGCAGTGACCAATACCACAGAGGCAGTGACCATTCCGGCAGAGGAACCGACGACTACCACAGAGGCATTCACCACTACCACAGAGGCTGTGACCACTACCACAGAGGCAGTGACTAATCCTGCAAAGGAACCGACGACTACCACAGAGGCAGTGACCACTACCACAGAGGCAGTGATTATTCCTGCAGAGGAACCGACGACTACCACAGAGGCATGGACCACTACCACAGATGCAGTGACCACTACCACAGAGGCAGTGACCATTCCCGCAGAGGAACCGACGACTACCTCAGAGGCATGGACCACTACCACAGAGGCAGTGACCACCACCACAGAGGCAGTGACTATTCCTGCAGAGGAACCGACGACTACCACAGAGGCATGGACCACTACCACAGAGGCAGTGACCACCACCACAGAGGCAGTGACCATTCCCGCAGAGGAACCGACGACTACCACAGAGGCATGGACCACTACCACAGAGGCAGTGACCACTACCACAGAGGCAGTGACTATCCCCGCAGAAGAACCAACGACTACCTCAGAGGCATGGACCACTACCACAGAGGCAGTGACCACCACCACAGAGGCAGTGACCATTCCCGCTGAGGAACCGACGACTACCACAGAGGCATGGACCACTACCACAGAGGCAGTGACCATTCCCGCAGAGGAACTGACGACTACCATAGAGGCGTGGACCACTACCACAGAGGCTGTGACCACTACCACAGAGGCAGTGACCATTCCCGCAGAGGAACCGACGACTACCTCAGAGGCATGGACCACTACCACAGAGGCAGTGACCATTCCCGCAGAGGAACCGACGACTACCTCAGAGGCATGGACCACTACCACAGAGGCAGTGACTACTACCACAGAGGCAGTGACCATTCCCGCAGAGGAACCGACGACTACTTCAGAGGCATGGACAACTACCACAGAGGCAGTGACCACTACCACAGAGGCAGTGACCATTCCGGCAGAGGAACCGACGACTACCACAGAGGCATGGACCACTACCACAGAGGCTGTGACCACTACCACAGAGGCAGTGACTAATCCTGCAGAGGAACCGACGACTACCACAGAGGCATGGACCACTACCACAGAGGCAGTGACCACTACCACAGAGGCAGTGACCACTACCACAGAGGCAGTGACTACTACCACAGAGGCAGTGATTATTCCTGCAGAGGAACCGACGACTACCACAGAGGCATGGACCACTACCACAGAGGCAGTGACCATTCCCGCAGAGGCACTGACGACTACCAAAGAGGCGTGGACCACTACCACAGATGCAGTGACCATTACCACAGAGGCAGTGACCATTCCCGCAGAGGCACTGACGACTACCACAGAGGCGTGGACCACTACCACAGATGCAGTGACCATTACCACAGAGGCAGTGACTATTCCCGCAGAGGAACCGACGACTACCACAGAGGCATGGACCACTACCACAGAGGCATGGACCACCACCACAGAGGCAGTGACCATTCCCGCAGAGGCACTGACGACTACCACAGAGGCGTGGACCACTACCACAGATGCAGTGACCACTACCACAGAGACTGTGACTATTCCCGCAGAGGAACCGACGACTACCACAGAGGCATGGACCACTACCACAGAGGCAGTGACCACCACCACAGAGGCAGTGACCATTCCCGCTGAGGAACCGACGACTACCACAGAGGCATGGACCACTACCACAGAGGCAGTGACCATTCCCGCAGAGGAACTGACGACTACCACAGAGGCGTGGACCACTACCACAGAGGCTGTGACCACTACCACAGAGGCAGTGACCATTCCCGCAGAGGAACCGACGACTACCTCAGAGGCATGGACCACTACCACAGAGGCAGTGACCATTCCCGCAGAGGAACCGACGACTACCTCAGAGGCATCGACCACTACCACAGAGGCAGTGACTACTACCACAGAGGCAGTGACCATTCCCGCAGAGGAACCGACGACTACTTCAGAGGCATGGACAACTACCACAGAGGCAGTGACCACTACCACAGAGGCAGTGACCATTCCGGCAGAGGAACCGACGACTACCACAGAGGCATGGACCACTACCACAGAGGCTGTGACCACTACCACAGAGGCAGTGACTAATCCTGCAGAGGAACCGACGACTACCACAGAGGCATGGACCACTACCACAGAGGCAGTGACCACTACCACAGAGGCAGTGATTATTCCTGCAGAGGAACCGACGACTACCACAGAGGCATGGACCACTACCACAGAGGCAGTGACCATTCCCGCAGAGGCACTGACGACTACCACAGAGGCGTGGACCACTACCACAGATGCAGTGACCACTACCACAGAGGCAGTGCCTATTCCCGCAGAGGAACCGACGACTACCACAGAGGCATGGACCACTAGCACAGAGGCATGGACCACCACCACAGAGGCAGTGACCATTCCCGCAGAGGCACTGACGACTACCACAGAGGCGTGGACCCCTACCACAGATGCAGTGACCACTACCACAGAGGCTGTGACTATTCCCGCAGAGGAACAGACGACTACCACAGAGGCATGGACCACTACCACAGAAACAGTGACCACTACCACAGAGGCAGTGACCATTCCCGCAGAGGAACCGACGACTACCACAGAGGCATGGACCACTACCACAGAGGCAGTGACCATTCCCGCAGAGGAACTGACGACTACCACAGAGGCGTGGACCACTACCACAGAGGCAGTGACCATTCCCGCAGAGGAACCGACGACTACCACAGAGGCATGGACCACTACCACAGAGGCAGTGACCATTCCCGCAGAGGAACCGACGACTACCACAGAGGCATGGACCACTACCACAGAGGCAGTGACTACTACCACAGAGGCAGTGACCATTCCCGCTGAGGAACCGACGACTACCACAGAGGCATGGACAACTACCACAGAGACAGTGACCACTACCACAGAGGCAGTAACCATTCCCGCAGAGGAACCGACGACTATTTCAGAGGCATGGACAACTACCACAGAGGCAGTGACCAATACCACAGAGGCAGTGACCATTCCGGCAGAGGAACCGACGACTACCACAGAGGCATTCACCACTACCACAGAGGCTGTGACCACTACCACAGAGGCAGTGACTAATCCTGCAGAGGAACCGACGACTACCACAGAGGCATGGGCCACTACCACAGAGACAGTGACCACTACCACAGAGGCAGTGACTATTCCCGCAGAAGAACCGACGACTACCACAGAGGCTGTGACCACTACCATAGAGGCAGTGACTATTCCCGCAGAAGAACCGACGACTCCCTCAGAGGCATGGACCACTACCACAGAGGCAGTGACCACCACCACAGAGGCAGTGACCATTCCCGCAGAGGAACTGACGACTACCACAGAGGCAGTGACCACTACCACTGAGGCAGTGACCATTCCCGCAGAGGAATCGACGACTACCACAGAGGCAGTGACCAATCCCGCAGAGGAACCGACAACTACCACAGAGGCATGGACCAATACCACAGAGGCTGTGACCACTACCACAGAGGCAGTCACTATTCCTGCAGAGGAACCGATGATTACCACAGAGGCATGGACCACTACCACAGAGGCAGTGACCATTCCCGCAGAGGAACTGACGACTACCACAGAGGCGTGGACCACTACCACAGAGGCAGTGACCACTACCACAGAGGCAGTGACTATTCCCGCAGAAGAACCGACGACTATAACAGAGGCTTGGACCACTACCACAGAGGCAGTGACCATTCCCGAAGAGGAACCATCGACTACCACAGAGGCATGGACCACTACCACAGAGGCTGTTACCACTACCACAGAGGCAGTGACCATTCCCGCAGAGGAACCGACGACTACCTCAGAGGCATGGACCACTACCACAGAGGCAGTGACTACTACCACAGAGGCAGTGACCATTCCCGCAGAGGAACCGACGACTACTTCAGAGGCATGGACCACTACCACAGAGGCAGTGACCATTCCCGCAGAGGCACTGACGACTACCACAGAGGCGTGGACCACTACCACAGATGCAGTGACCACTACCACAGAGGCAGTGACTATTCCCGCAGAGGAACCGACGACTACCACAGAGGCATGGACCACTACCACAGAGGCATGGACCACTACCACAGAGGCAGTGACCATTCCCGCAGAGGCACTGACGACTACCACAGAGGCGTGGACCACTACCACAGATGCAGTGACCACTACCACAGAGGCAGTGACTATTCCCGCAGAGGAACCGACGACTACCACAGAGGCATGGACCACTACCACAGAGGCATGGACCACTACCACAGAGGCAGTGACCATTCCCGCAGAGGCACTGACGACTACCACAGAGGCGTGGACCACTACCACAGATGCAGTGACCACTACCACAGAGGCTGTGACTATTCCCGCAGAGGAACCGACGACTACCACAGAGGCATGGACCAGTACCACAGAGGCAGTGACCATTCCCGCAGAGGAACTGACGACTACCACAGAGGCGTGGACCACTACCACAGAGGCAGTGACCATTCCCGCAGAGGCAGTGACCATTCCGGCAGAGGAACCGACGACTACCACAGAGGCATGGACCACTACCACAGAGGCTGTGACCACTACCACAGAGGCAGTGACTAATCCTGCAGAGGAACCGACGACTACCACAGAGGCATGGACCACTACCACAGAGGCAGTGACCACTACCACAGAGGCAGTGATTATTCCTGCAGAGGAACCGACGACTACCACAGAGTCATGGACCACTACCACAGAGGCAGTGACCATTCCTGCAGAGGATCCGACGACTACCACAGAGGCATGGACCACTACCACAGAGGCAGTGACCACCACCACAGAGGCAGTGACCATTCCCGCAGAGGAACCGACGACTACCACAGAGGCATGGACCACTACCACAGAGGCAGTGACCACTACCACAGAGGCAGTGACTATTCCTGCAGAGGAACCGACGACTACCACAGAGGCATGGACCACTACCACAGAGGCAGTGACCATTCCCGCAGAGGAACTGACGACTACCACAGAGGCAGTGACCATTCCCGCAGAGGCACTGACGACTACCACAGAGGCGTGGACCACTACCACAGAGGCAGTGACTATTCCCGCAGAGGAACCGACGACTACCACAGAGGCAGTGACCACTACCACAGAGGCAGTGACCATTCCCGCAGAGGAACCGACGACTACCACAGAGGCGTGGACCACTACCACAGAGGCTGTGACCACTACCACAGAGGCAGTGACCATTCCCGCAGAGGAACCGACGACTACCTCAGAGGCATGGACCACTACCACAGAGGCATGGACCACCACCACAGAGGCAGTGACCATTCCCGCAGAGGCACTGACGACTACCACAGAGGCGTGGACCACTACCACAGAGGCAGTGACTATTCCCGCAGAGGAACCGACGACTACCACAGAGGCAGTGACCACTACCACAGAGGCAGTGACCATTCCTGCAGAGGAACCGACGACTACCACAGAGGCGTGGACCACTACCACAGAGGCTGTGACCACTACCACAGAGGCAGTGACCATTCCCGCAGAGGAACCGACGACTACCACAGAGGCATGGACCACTACCACAGAGGCAGTGACCATTCCCGCAGAGGAACCGACGACTACCTCAGAGGCATGGACCACTACCACAGAGGCAGTGACTACTACCACAGAGGCAGTGACCATTCCCGCAGAGGAACCGACGACTTCAGAGGCATGGACAACTACCACAGAGGCAGTGACCACTACCACAGAGGCAGTGACCATTCCGGCAGAGGAACCGACGACTACCACAGAGGCATGGACCACTACCACAGAGGCATGGACCACTACCACAGAGGCAGTGACCATTCCCGCAGAGGCACTGACGACTACCACAGAGGCGTGGACCACTACCACAGATGCAGTGACCACTACCACAGAGGCAGTGACTAATCCTGCAGAGGAACCGACGACTACCACAGAGGCATGGACCACTACCACAGAGGCATGGACCACTACCACAGAGGCAGTGACCATTCCCGCAGAGGCACTGACGACTACCACAGAGGCGTGGACCACTACCACAGATGCAGTGACCACTACCACAGAGGCAGTGACTATTCCCGCAGAGGAACCGACGACTACCACAGAGGCATGGACCACTACCACAGAGGCATGGACCACTACCACAGAGGCATGGACCACTACCACAGAGGCAGTGACCATTCCCGCAGAGGCACTGACGACTACCACAGAGGCGTGGACCACTACCACAGATGCAGTGACCACTACCACAGAGGCTGTGACTATTCCCGCAGAGGAACCGACGACTACCACAGAGGCATGGACCAGTACCACAGAGGCAGTGACCATTCCCGCAGAGGAACTGACGACTACCACAGAAGCGTGGACCACTACCACAGAGGCAGTGACCACTACCACAGAGGCAGTGACCATTCCCGCAGAGGAACCGACGACTACCACAAAGGCGTGGACCACTACCACAGAGGCTGTGACCACTACCACAGAGGCAGTGACCATTCCCGCAGAGGAACCGACGACTACCTCAGAGGCATGGACCACTACCACAGAGGCAGTGACTACTACCACAGAGGCAGTGACCATTCCCGCAGAGGAACCGACGACTACCACAGAGGCATGGACCACTACCACAGAGGCAGTGACCATTCCCGCAGAGGAACCGACGACTACCTCAGAGGCATGGACCACTACCACAGAGGCAGTGACTACTACCACAGAGGCAGTGACCATTCCCGCAGAGGAACCGACGACTTCAGAGGCATGGACAACTACCACAGAGGCAGTGACCACTACCACAGAGGCAGTGACCATTCCGGCAGAGGAACCGACGACTACCACAGAGGCATGGACCACTACCACAGAGGCATGGACCACTACCACAGAGGCAGTGACCATTCCCGCAGAGGCACTGACGACTTCCACAGAGGCGTGGACCACTACCACAGATGCAGTGACCACTACCACAGAGGCAGTGACTAATCCTGCAGAGGAACCGACGACTACCACAGAGGCATGGACCACTACCACAGAGGCATGGACCACTACCACAGAGGCAGTGACCATTCCCGCAGAGGCACTGACGACTACCACAGAGGCGTGGACCACTACCACAGATGCAGTGACCACTACCACAGAGGCAGTGACTATTCCCGCAGAGGAACCGACGACTACCACAGAGGCATGGACCACTACCACAGAGGCATGGACCACTACCACAGAGGCAGTGACCATTCCCGCAGAGGCACTGACGACTACCACAGAGGCGTGGACCACTACCACAGATGCAGTGACCACTACCACAGAGGCAGTGACTATTCCCGCAGAGGAACCGACGACTACCACAGAGGCATGGACCACTACCACAGAGGCATGGACCACTACCACAGAGGCAGTGACCATTCCCGCAGAGGCACTGACGACTACCACAGAGGCGTGGACCACTACCACAGATGCAGTGACCACTACCACAGAGGCTGTGACTATTCCCGCAGAGGAACCGACGACTACCACAGAGGCATGGACCAGTACCACAGAGGCAGTGACCATTCCCGCAGAGGAACTGACGACTACCACAGAGGCGTGGACCACTACCACAGAGGCAGTGACCACTACCACAGAGGCAGTGACCATTCCCGCAGAGGAACCGACGACTACCACAGAGGCGTGGACCACTACCACAGAGGCTGTGACCACTACCACAGAGGCAGTGACCATTCCCGCAGAGGAACCGACGACTACCTCAGAGGCATGGACCACTACCACAGAGGCAGTGACTACTACCACAGAGGCAGTGACCATTCCCGCAGAGGAACCGACGACTACTTCAGAGGCATGGACAACTACCACAGAGGCAGTGACCACTACCACAGAGGCAGTGACCATTCCGGCAGAGGAACCGACGACTGCCACAGAGGCATGGACCACTACCACAGAGGCTGTGACCACTACCACAGAGGCAGTGACTAATCCTGCAGAGGAACCGACGACTACCACAGAGGCATGGACCACTACCACAGAGGCAGTGACCACTACCACAGAGGCAGTGATTATTCCTGCAGAGGAACCGACGACTACCACAGAGGCATGGACCACTACCACAGAGGCAGTGACCATTCCCGCAGAGGCACTGACGACTACCACAGAGGCGTGGACCACTACCACAGAGGCAGTGACTATTCCCGCAGAGGAACCGACGACTACCACAGAGGCATGGACCACTACCACAGAGGCAGTGACCACCACCACAGAGGCAGTGACCATTCCCGCAGAGGAACCGACGACTACCACAGAGGCATGGACCACTACCACAGAGGCAGTGACCACTACCACAGAGGCAGTGACTATTCCTGCAGAGGAACCGACGACTACCACAGAGGCATGGACCACTACCACAGAGGCAGTGACCATTCCCGCAGAGGCACTGACGACTACCACAGAGGCGTGGACCACTACCACAGAGGCAGTGACTATTCCCGCAGAGGAACCGACGACTACCACAGAGGCAGTGACCACTACCACAGAGGCAGTGACCATTCCCGCAGAGGAACCGACGACTACCACAGAGGCGTGGACCACTACCACAGAGGCTGTGACCACTACCACAGAGGCAGTGACCATTCCCGCAGAGGCACTGACGACTACCACAGAGGCGTGGACCACTACCACAGAGGCAGTGACTATTCCCGCAGAGGAACCGACGACTACCACAGAGGCAGTGACCACTACCACAGAGGCAGTGACCATTCCCGCAGAGGAACCGACGACTACCACAGAGGCGTGGACCACTACCACAGAGGCTGTGACCACTACCACAGAGGCAGTGACCATTCCCGCAGAGGAACCGACGACTACCACAGAGGCATGGACCACTACCACAGAGGCAGTGACCATTCCCGCAGAGGAACCGACGACTACCTCAGAGGCATGGACCACTACCACAGAGGCAGTGACTACTACCACAGAGGCAGTGACCATTCCCGCAGAGGAACCGACGACTTCAGAGGCATGGACAACTACCACAGAGGCAGTGACCATTCCGGCAGAGGAACCGACGACTACCACAGAGGCATGGACCACTACCACAGAGGCATGGACCACTACCACAGAGGCAGTGACCATTCCCGCAGAGGCACTGACGACTACCACAGAGGCATGGACCACTACCACAGAGGCAGTGACCATTCCCGCAGAGGCACTGACGACTACCACAGAGGCGTGGACCACTACCACAGAGGCAGTGACTATTCCCGCAGAGGAACCGACGACTACCACAGAGGCAGTGACCACTACCACAGAGGCAGTGACCATTCCCGCAGAGGAACCGACGACTACCACAGAGGCGTGGACCACTACCACAGAGGCATGGACCACTACCACAGAGGCAGTGACTACTACCACAGAGGCAGTGACCATTCCCGCAGAGGAACCGACGACTTCAGAGGCATGGACAACTACCACAGAGGCAGTGACCACTACCACAGAGGCAGTGACCATTCCGGCAGAGGAACCGACGACTACCACAGAGGCATGGACCACTACCACAGAGGCATGGACCACTACCACAGAGGCAGTGACCATTCCCGCAGAGGCACTGACGACTACCACAGAGGCATGGACCACTACCACAGAGGCAGTGACCATTCCCGCAGAGGAACTGACGACTACCACAGAGGCGTGGACCACTACCACAGAGGCAGTGACCACTACCACAGAGGCAGTGATCATTCCCGCAGAGGAACCGACGACTACCACAGAGGCGTGGACCACTACCACAGAGGCTGTGACCACTACCACAGAGGCAGTGACCATTCCCGCAGAGGAACCGACGACTACCTCAGAGGCAAGGACCACTACCACAGAGGCAGTGACCATTCCCGCAGAGGAACCGACGACTACCTCAGAGGCATGGACCACTACCACAGATGCAGTGACCACTACCACAGAGGCAGTGACTAATCCTGCAGAGGAACCGACGACTACCACAGAGGCATGGACCACTACCACAGAGGCAGTGACTACTACCACAGAGGCAGTGACCATTCCCGCTGACGAACCGACGACTACCACAGAGGCATGGACTACTACCACAGAGGCAGTGACCACTCCCGCAGAGGAACTGACGACTACCACAGAGGCGTGGACCACTACCACAGAGGCAGTGACCATTCCCGAAGAGGAACCAACGACTACCACAGAGGCATGGACCACTACCACAGAGGCAGTGACCACTACCACAGAGGCAGTGACTATTCCCGCAGAAGAACCGACGACTACCACAGAGGCAGGGACCAATCCCGCAGAGGGACCGACGACTACCTCAGAGGCATGGACCACTACCACAGAGGCAGTGACCACTACCACAGAGGCAGTGACTATTCCTGCAGAGGAACCGACGACTACCACAGAGGCATGGACCACTACCACAGAGGCAGTGACCATTCCCGCAGAGGAACTGACGACTACCACAGAGGCGTGGACCACTACCACAGAGGCAGTGACCATTCCCGCAGAGGAATCGACGACTACCACAGAGGCATGGACCACTACCACAGAGGCAGTGACCACTACCACAGAGGCAGTGACTATTCCTGCAGAGGAACCGACGACTACCACAGAGGCATGGACCACTACCACAGAGGCAGTGACCACTACCACAGAGGCAGTGACTATTCCTGCAGAGGAACTGACGACTACCACAGAGGCGTGGACCACTACCACAGAGGCAGTGACCATTCCCGAAGAGGAACCAACGACTACCACAGAGGCATGGACCACTACCACAGAGGCAGTGACCACTACCACAGAGGCAGTGACTATTCCCGCAGAAGAACCGACGACTACCACAGAGGCAGTGACCAATCCCGCAGAGGGACCGACGACTACCTCAGAGGCATGGACCACTACCACAGAGGCAGTGACCACTACCACAGAGGCAGTGACTATTCCTGCAGAGGAACCGACGACTACCACAGAGGCATGGACCACTACCACAGAGGCAGTGACCACTACCACAGAGGCAGTGACTATTCCTGCAGAGGAACCGACGACTACCACAGAGGCATGGACCACTACCACAGAGGCAGTGACCACTACCACAGAGGCAGTGACTATTCCTGCAGAGGAACTGACGACTACCACAGAGGCATGGACCATTACCACAGAGGCAGTGACCATTCCCGAAGAGGAACCAACGACTACCACAGAGGCATGGACCACTACCACAGAGGCAGTGACCACTACCACAGAGGCAGTGACTATTCCCGCAGAAGAACCGACGACTACCACAGAGGCAGTGACCAATCCCGCAGAGGGACCGACGACTACCTCAGAGGCATGGACCACTACCACAGAGGCAGTGACCACTACCACAGAGGCAGTGACTATTCCCGCAGAAGAACCGACGACTACCACAGAGGCAGTGACCAATCCCGCAGAGGGACCGACGACTACCTCAGAGGCATGTACCACTACCACAGAGGCAGTGACCACTACCACAGAGGCAGTGACTATTCCCGCAGAAGAACCGACGACTACCACAGAGGCAGTGACCAATCCCGCAGAGGGACCGACGACTACCTCAGAGGCATGGACCACTACCACAGAGGCAGTGACCACTACCACAGAGGCTGTGACTATTCCCGCAGAGGAACCGACGACTACCACAGAGGCATGGACCAGTACCACAGAGGCAGTGACCATTCCCGCAGAGGAACTGACGACTACCACAGAGGCGTGGACCACTACCACAGAGGCAGTGACCACTACCACAGAGGCAGTGACCATTCCCGCAGAGGAACCGACGACTACCACAGAGGCGTGGACCACTACCACAGAGGCTGTGACCACTACCACAGAGGCAGTGACCATTCCCGCAGAGGAACCGACGACTACCTCAGAGGCATGGACCACTACCACAGAGGCAGTGACTACTACCACAGAGGCAGTGACCATTCCCGCAGAGGAACCGACGACTACTTCAGAGGCATGGACAACTACCACAGAGGCAGTGACCACTACCACAGAGGCAGTGACCATTCCGGCAGAGGAACCGACGACTGCCACAGAGGCATGGACCACTACCACAGAGGCTGTGACCACTACCACAGAGGCAGTGACTAATCCTGCAGAGGAACCGACGACTACCACAGAGGCATGGACCACTACCACAGAGGCAGTGACCACTACCACAGAGGCAGTGATTATTCCTGCAGAGGAACCGACGACTACCACAGAGGCATGGACCACTACCACAGAGGCAGTGACCATTCCCGCAGAGGCACTGACGACTACCACAGAGGCGTGGACCACTACCACAGAGGCAGTGACTATTCCCGCAGAGGAACCGACGACTACCACAGAGGCATGGACCACTACCACAGAGGCAGTGACCACCACCACAGAGGCAGTGACCATTCCCGCAGAGGAACCGACGACTACCACAGAGGCATGGACCACTACCACAGAGGCAGTGACCACTACCACAGAGGCAGTGACTATTCCTGCAGAGGAACCGACGACTACCACAGAGGCATGGACCACTACCACAGAGGCAGTGACCATTCCCGCAGAGGAACCGACGACTTCAGAGGCATGGACAACTACCACAGAGGCAGTGACCACTACCACAGAGGCAGTGACCATTCCGGCAGAGGAACCGACGACTACCACAGAGGCATGGACCACTACCACAGAGGCATGGACCACTACCACAGAGGCAGTGACCATTCCCGCAGAGGCACTGACGACTACCACAGAGGCATGGACCACTACCACAGAGGCAGTGACCATTCCCGCAGAGGAACTGACGACTACCACAGAGGCGTGGACCACTACCACAGAGGCAGTGACCACTACCACAGAGGCAGTGATCATTCCCGCAGAGGAACCGACGACTACCACAGAGGCGTGGACCACTACCACAGAGGCTGTGACCACTACCACAGAGGCAGTGACCATTCCCGCAGAGGAACCGACGACTACCTCAGAGGCAACGACCACTACCACAGAGGCAGTGACCATTCCCGCAGAGGAACCGACGACTACCTCAGAGGCATGGACCACTACCACAGATGCAGTGACCACTACCACAGAGGCAGTGACTAATCCTGCAGAGGAACCGACGACTACCACAGAGGCATGGACCACTACCACAGAGGCAGTGACTACTACCACAGAGGCAGTGACCATTCCCGCTGACGAACCGACGACTACCACAGAGGCATGGACTACTACCACAGAGGCAGTGACCACTCCCGCAGAGGAACTGACGACTACCACAGAGGCGTGGACCACTACCACAGAGGCAGTGACCATTCCCGAAGAGGAACCAACGACTACCACAGAGGCATGGACCACTACCACAGAGGCAGTGACCACTACCACAGAGGCAGTGACTATTCCCGCAGAAGAACCGACGACTACCACAGAGGCAGGGACCAATCCCGCAGAGGGACCGACGACTACCTCAGAGGCATGGACCACTACCACAGAGGCAGTGACCACTACCACAGAGGCAGTGACTATTCCTGCAGAGGAACCGACGACTACCACAGAGGCATGGACCACTACCACAGAGGCAGTGACCATTCCCGCAGAGGAACTGACGACTACCACAGAGGCGTGGACCACTACCACAGAGGCAGTGACCATTCCCGCAGAGGAATCGACGACTACCACAGAGGCATGGACCACTACCACAGAGGCAGTGACCACTACCACAGAGGCAGTGACTATTCCTGCAGAGGAACCGACGACTACCACAGAGGCATGGACCACTACCACAGAGGCAGTGACCACTACCACAGAGGCAGTGACTATTCCTGCAGAGGAACTGACGACTACCACAGAGGCGTGGACCACTACCACAGAGGCAGTGACCATTCCCGAAGAGGAACCAACGACTACCACAGAGGCATGGACCACTACCACAGAGGCAGTGACCACTACCACAGAGGCAGTGACTATTCCCGCAGAAGAACCGACGACTACCACAGAGGCAGTGACCAATCCCGCAGAGGGACCGACGACTACCTCAGAGGCATGGACCACTACCACAGAGGCAGTGACCACTACCACAGAGGCAGTGACTATTCCTGCAGAGGAACCGACGACTACCACAGAGGCATGGACCACTACCACAGAGGCACCGACGACTACCACAGAGGAACTGACGACTACCACAGAGGCGTGGACCACTACCACAGAGGCAGTGACCATTCCCGCAGAGGAACCGACGACTACCACAGAGGCATGGACCACTACCACAGAGGCAGTGACCACTACCACAGAGGCAGTGACTATTCCTGCAGAGGAACCGACGACTACCACAGAGGCATGGACCACTACCACAGAGGCAGTGACCACTACCACAGAGGCAGTGACTATTCCTGCAGAGGAACTGACGACTACCACAGAGGCATGGACCATTACCACAGAGGCAGTGACCATTCCCGAAGAGGAACCAACGACTACCACAGAGGCATGGACCACTACCACAGAGGCAGTGACCACTACCACAGAGGCAGTGACTATTCCCGCAGAAGAACCGACGACTACCACAGAGGCAGTGACCAATCCCGCAGAGGGACCGACGACTACCTCAGAGGCATGGACCACTACCACAGAGGCAGTGACCACTACCACAGAGGCAGTGACTATTCCCGCAGAAGAACCGACGACTACCACAGAGGCAGTGACCAATCCCGCAGAGGGACCGACGACTACCTCAGAGGCATGTACCACTACCACAGAGGCAGTGACCACTACCACAGAGGCAGTGACTATTCCCGCAGAAGAACCGACGACTACCACAGAGGCAGTGACCAATCCCGCAGAGGGACCGACGACTACCTCAGAGGCATGGACCACTACCACAGAGGCAGTGACCACTACCACAGAGGCTGTGACTATTCCCGCAGAGGAACCGACGACTACCACAGAGGCATGGACCAGTACCACAGAGGCAGTGACCATTCCCGCAGAGGAACTGACGACTACCACAGAGGCGTGGACCACTACCACAGAGGCAGTGACCACTACCACAGAGGCAGTGACCATTCCCGCAGAGGAACCGACGACTACCACAGAGGCGTGGACCACTACCACAGAGGCTGTGACCACTACCACAGAGGCAGTGACCATTCCCGCAGAGGAACCGACGACTACCTCAGAGGCATGGACCACTACCACAGAGGCAGTGACTACTACCACAGAGGCAGTGACCATTCCCGCAGAGGAACCGACGACTACTTCAGAGGCATGGACAACTACCACAGAGGCAGTGACCACTACCACAGAGGCAGTGACCATTCCGGCAGAGGAACCGACGACTGCCACAGAGGCATGGACCACTACCACAGAGGCTGTGACCACTACCACAGAGGCAGTGACTAATCCTGCAGAGGAACCGACGACTACCACAGAGGCATGGACCACTACCACAGAGGCAGTGACCACTACCACAGAGGCAGTGATTATTCCTGCAGAGGAACCGACGACTACCACAGAGGCATGGACCACTACCACAGAGGCAGTGACCATTCCCGCAGAGGCACTGACGACTACCACAGAGGCGTGGACCACTACCACAGAGGCAGTGACTATTCCCGCAGAGGAACCGACGACTACCACAGAGGCATGGACCACTACCACAGAGGCAGTGACCACCACCACAGAGGCAGTGACCATTCCCGCAGAGGAACCGACGACTACCACAGAGGCATGGACCACTACCACAGAGGCAGTGACCACTACCACAGAGGCAGTGACTATTCCTGCAGAGGAACCGACGACTACCACAGAGGCATGGACCACTACCACAGAGGCAGTGACCATTCCCGCAGAGGAACTGACGACTACCACAGAGGCGTGGACCACTACCACAGAGGCAGTGACCACTACCACAGAGGCAGTGATCATTCCCGCACAGGAACCGACGACTACCACAGAGGCGTGGACCACTACCACAGAGGCAGTGACCACTACCACAGAGGCAGTGACCACTACCACAGAGGCAGTGACCATTCCCGAAGAGGAACCAACGACTACCACAGAGGCATGGACCACTACCACAGAGGCAGTGACCATTCCCGCAGAGGCACTGACGACTACCACAGAGGCGTGGACCACTACCACAGAGGCAGTGACTATTCCCGCAGAGGAACCGACGACTACCACAGAGGCAGTGACCACTACCACAGAGGCAGTGACCATTCCCGCAGAGGAACCGACGACTACCACAGAGGCGTGGACCACTACCACAGAGGCTGTGACCACTACCACAGAGGCAGTGACCATTCCCGCAGAGGCACTGACGACTACCACAGAGGCGTGGACCACTACCACAGAGGCAGTGACTATTCCCGCAGAGGAACCGACGACTACCACAGAGGCAGTGACCACTACCACAGAGGCAGTGACCATTCCCGCAGAGGAACCGACGACTACCACAGAGGCGTGGACCACTACCACAGAGGCTGTGACCACTACCACAGAGGCAGTGACCATTCCCGCAGAGGAACCGACGACTACCACAGAGGCATGGACCACTACCACAGAGGCAGTGACCATTCCCGCAGAGGAACCGACGACTACCTCAGAGGCATGGACCACTACCACAGAGGCAGTGACTACTACCACAGAGGCAGTGACCATTCCCGCAGAGGAACCGACGACTTCAGAGGCATGGACAACTACCACAGAGGCAGTGACCATTCCGGCAGAGGAACCGACGACTACCACAGAGGCATGGACCACTACCACAGAGGCATGGACCACTACCACAGAGGCAGTGACCATTCCCGCAGAGGCACTGACGACTACCACAGAGGCATGGACCACTACCACAGAGGCAGTGACCATTCCCGCAGAGGAACTGACGACTACCACAGAGGCGTGGACCACTACCACAGAGGCAGTGACCACTACCACAGAGGCAGTGACCATTCCCGCAGAGGCACTGACGACTACCACAGAGGCGTGGACCACTACCACAGAGGCAGTGACTATTCCCGCAGAGGAACCGACGACTACCACAGAGGCAGTGACCACTACCACAGAGGCAGTGACCATTCCCGCAGAGGAACCGACGACTACCACAGAGGCGTGGACCACTACCACAGAGGCATGGACCACTACCACAGAGGCAGTGACTACTACCACAGAGGCAGTGACCATTCCCGCAGAGGAACCGACGACTTCAGAGGCATGGACAACTACCACAGAGGCAGTGACCACTACCACAGAGGCAGTGACCATTCCGGCAGAGGAACCGACGACTACCACAGAGGCATGGACCACTACCACAGAGGCATGGACCACTACCACAGAGGCAGTGACCATTCCCGCAGAGGCACTGACGACTACCACAGAGGCATGGACCACTACCACAGAGGCAGTGACCATTCCCGCAGAGGAACTGACGACTACCACAGAGGCGTGGACCACTACCACAGAGGCAGTGACCACTACCACAGAGGCAGTGATCATTCCCGCAGAGGAACCGACGACTACCACAGAGGCGTGGACCACTACCACAGAGGCTGTGACCACTACCACAGAGGCAGTGACCATTCCCGCAGAGGAACCGACGACTACCTCAGAGGCAAGGACCACTACCACAGAGGCAGTGACCATTCCCGCAGAGGAACCGACGACTACCTCAGAGGCATGGACCACTACCACAGATGCAGTGACCACTACCACAGAGGCAGTGACTAATCCTGCAGAGGAACCGACGACTACCACAGAGGCATGGACCACTACCACAGAGGCAGTGACTACTACCACAGAGGCAGTGACCATTCCCGCTGACGAACCGACGACTACCACAGAGGCATGGACTACTACCACAGAGGCAGTGACCACTCCCGCAGAGGAACTGACGACTACCACAGAGGCGTGGACCACTACCACAGAGGCAGTGACCATTCCCGAAGAGGAACCAACGACTACCACAGAGGCATGGACCACTACCACAGAGGCAGTGACCACTACCACAGAGGCAGTGACTATTCCCGCAGAAGAACCGACGACTACCACAGAGGCAGGGACCAATCCCGCAGAGGGACCGACGACTACCTCAGAGGCATGGACCACTACCACAGAGGCAGTGACCACTACCACAGAGGCAGTGACTATTCCTGCAGAGGAACCGACGACTACCACAGAGGCATGGACCACTACCACAGAGGCAGTGACCATTCCCGCAGAGGAACTGACGACTACCACAGAGGCGTGGACCACTACCACAGAGGCAGTGACCATTCCCGCAGAGGAATCGACGACTACCACAGAGGCATGGACCACTACCACAGAGGCAGTGACCACTACCACAGAGGCAGTGACTATTCCTGCAGAGGAACCGACGACTACCACAGAGGCATGGACCACTACCACAGAGGCAGTGACCACTACCACAGAGGCAGTGACTATTCCTGCAGAGGAACTGACGACTACCACAGAGGCGTGGACCACTACCACAGAGGCAGTGACCATTCCCGAAGAGGAACCAACGACTACCACAGAGGCATGGACCACTACCACAGAGGCAGTGACCACTACCACAGAGGCAGTGACTATTCCCGCAGAAGAACCGACGACTACCACAGAGGCAGTGACCAATCCCGCAGAGGGACCGACGACTACCTCAGAGGCATGGACCACTACCACAGAGGCAGTGACCACTACCACAGAGGCAGTGACTATTCCTGCAGAGGAACCGACGACTACCACAGAGGCATGGACCACTACCACAGAGGCACCGACGACTACCACAGAGGAACTGACGACTACCACAGAGGCGTGGACCACTACCACAGAGGCAGTGACCATTCCCGCAGAGGAACCGACGACTACCACAGAGGCATGGACCACTACCACAGAGGCAGTGACCACTACCACAGAGGCAGTGACTATTCCTGCAGAGGAACCGACGACTACCACAGAGGCATGGACCACTACCACAGAGGCAGTGACCACTACCACAGAGGCAGTGACTATTCCTGCAGAGGAACTGACGACTACCACAGAGGCATGGACCATTACCACAGAGGCAGTGACCATTCCCGAAGAGGAACCAACGACTACCACAGAGGCATGGACCACTACCACAGAGGCAGTGACCACTACCACAGAGGCAGTGACTATTCCCGCAGAAGAACCGACGACTACCACAGAGGCAGTGACCAATCCCGCAGAGGGACCGACGACTACCTCAGAGGCATGGACCACTACCACAGAGGCAGTGACCACTACCACAGAGGCAGTGACTATTCCCGCAGAAGAACCGACGACTACCACAGAGGCAGTGACCAATCCCGCAGAGGGACCGACGACTACCTCAGAGGCATGGACCACTACCACAGAGGCAGTGACCACTACCACAGAGGCAGTGACTATTCCCGCAGAAGAACCGACGACTACCACAGAGGCAGTGACCAATCCCGCAGAGGGACCGACGACTACCTCAGAGGCATGGACCACTACCACAGAGGCAGTGACCACTACCACAGAGGCAGTGACTATTCCTGCAGAGGAACCGACGACTACCACAGAGGCATGGACCACTACCACAGAGGCAGTGACCATTCCCGCAGAGGAACTGACGACTACCACAGAGGCAGTGACCACTACCACAGAGGCAGTGACTATTCCTGCAGAGGAACCGACGACTACCACAGAGGCATGGACCACTACCACAGAGGCAGTGACCATTCCCGCAGAGGAACCGACGACTACCACAGAGGCGTGGACCACTACCACAGAGGCTGTGACCACTACCACAGAGGCAGTGACCATTCCCGCAGAGGAACCGATGACTACCACAGAGGCATGGACAACTACCACAGAGGCATGGACCACTACCACAGAGGCAGTGACCACTACCACAGAGGCAGTGACTATTCCCGCAGAAGAACCGACGACTACCACAGAGGCATGGACCACTACCACAGAGGCAGTGACCACTACCACAGAGGCAGTGACTATTCCCGCAGAAGAACCGACGACTACCACAGAGGCATGGACCACTACCACAGAGGCAGTGACCACTACCACAGAGGCAGTGACTATTCCTGCAGAGGAACCGACGACTACCACAGAGGCATGGATCACTACCACAGAGGCAGTGACCATTCCCGCAGAGGAACTGACGACTACCACAGAGGCGTGGACCACTACCACAGAGGCAGTGACCATTCCCGCAGAGGAACTGACGACTACCACAGAGGCGTGGATCACTACCACAGAGGCAGTGACCATTCCCGCAGAGGAACTGACGACTACCACAGAGGCATGGATCACTACCACAGAGGCAGTGACCATTCCCGCAGAGGAACTGACGACTACCACAGAGGCGTGGACCACTACCACAGAGGCAGTGACCACTACCACAGAGGCAGTGACCATTCCCGCAGAGGAACCGACGACTACCACAGAGGCATGGACCACTAACACAGAGGCAGTGACTACTACCACAGAGGCAGTGACCATTCCCGCAGAGGAACCGACGACTACCACAGAGGCATGGACCACTACCACAGAGGCAGTGACTACTACCACAGAGGCAGTGACCATTCCCGCAGAGGAACCGACGACTACCACAGAGGCATGGACCACTACCACAGAGGCAGTGACCACTACCACAGAGGCAGTGACTATTCCCGCTGAGGAACCGACGACTACCACAGAGGCGTGGACCACTACCACAGAGGCAGTGACCATTCCCGCAGAGGAACCGACGACTACCACAGAGGCATGGACCACTACCACAGAGGCAGTGACCACTACCACAGAGGCAGTGACTATTCCTGCAGAGGAACCGACGACTACCACAGAGGCATGGACCACTACCACAGAGGCAGTGACCACTACCACAGAGGCAGTGACTATTCCTGCAGAGGAACTGACGACTACCACAGAGGCATGGACCATTACCACAGAGGCAGTGACCACTACCACAGAGGCAGTGACTATTCCTGCAGAGGAACCGACGACTACCACAGAGGCATGGACCACTACCACAGAGGCAGTGACCATTCCCGCAGAGGAACCGACGACTACCACAGAGGCGTGGACCACTACCACAGAGGCTGTGACCACTACCACAGAGGCAGTGACCATTCCCGCAGAGGAACCGATGACTACCACAGAGGCATGGACAACTACCACAGAGGCATGGATCACTACCACAGAGGCAGTGACCACTACCACAGAGGCAGTGACTATTCCCGCAGAAGAACCGACGACTACCACAGAGGCATGGACCACTACCACAGAGGCAGTGACCACTACCACAGAGGCAGTGACTATTCCTGCAGAGGAACCGACGACTACCACAGAGGCATGGATCACTACCACAGAGGCAGTGACCATTCCCGCAGAGGAACTGACGACTACCACAGAGGCGTGGACCACTACCACAGAGGCAGTGACCACTACCACAGAGGCAGTGACCATTCCCGCAGAGGAACCGACGACTACCACAGAGGCATGGACCACTACCACAGAGGCAGTGACTACTACCACAGAGGCAGTGACCATTCCCGCAGAGGAACCGACGACTACCACAGAGGCATGGACCACTACCACAGAGGCAGTGACTACTACCACAGAGGCAGTGACCATTCCCGCAGAGGAACCGACGACTACCACAGAGGCATGGACCACTACCACAGAGGCAGTGACCACTACCACAGAGGCAGTGACTATTCCCGCTGAGGAACCGACGACTACCTCAGAGGCATGGACCACTGCCACAGAGACAGTGACCACTACAACAGAGGCAGTGACCATTCCCGCAGAGGAACCGACGACTACCACAGAGGCATGGACCACTACCACAGAGGCAGTGACAACTACTACGGAGGCAGTGACCACTACCACAGAGGCAGTGATTATTCCCACAGAGGAACCGGCCATTACTACAGAAGAACCGACGACTACCACAGAGGCAACAACCACTACCACGGATTCAGTGACCACTACTACAAAGGCAACGACCACTACTCCACAGCCAGAGTTTTGCGAGGAAGACCCGATACCTGTTGTGATCACAACCACTACAACGACTACGCGTAGACCATTTTTGAAAAAGTTATTCGACAAATTATTTGGATAAATTAAACCAATCAAGGCTTTTTTAACGAAATAATATACAAGCAATGCGAGTTTTTAAAAATTTTGGTCATATAAACTGGGGCATTGACGAAGAAACAATTTTAAAGGTTTTAAGGTGCTTCTTTATCACCTTTGCAACATTTTGGGTAGTGTCCAGTAATATTTCAAATAAGTATTTCTTTAATACCCAGCCATTTCTTTCAGTGTGACACGACCACTCCGGCTGTATAGTCATTAAAATTCATTTTGTTGTCAACACTTTTAAATCATTTATTATTACCCAATTAAACGTTATTATTACTGACCCTATTCGAATCCGGCCCCTTCCCTCTGCAATAAAAATGTTGCTGGTACCTATAGCCACCACACTTGTTTCATTGATAATATTGTATTTTCTGTTTTTCGTTGTGTCGCTGGTTCTTGAAATAGTTTGAAATTAAAGAATTGCATTTTTTTTTTTTTTTTTTTCCATTTCCAACTGGGCCTGGTTATCTATCGTGTTAAAATTTACACGTCTTGTATTGTAACAATTGTTGTGGGCAGGAGATGGAGAGGAAGATTAAAGTAAAGATGGATGAATTGTGTGAGGAATGATAATTATGAAAGAGAAAGTAGAAAATAATACCGTGTTGCTAACCGGTTGGAATGGCAAAAGTGTTATGCCAACCCCCACTTAAATTGGGACAAGAACAAGAAGATTTAAATGTCGCCGCCTCACTAATGCGTGGACGACCGCGGGGAGGGCGCGGGGCACGGGGTATCGAACCCGGCTACGCGAGCGCCGCTGCGCACCGTACCATTCACTGAGCTCACAGACAGCCACTACGGGCATTTCTTTGTACTGTCTTCATACATTGCACTTAGTTGTTAATTATGGTATGACATCTATATTTGAATGCAGTCCACTAGTTTTCTTATAAAGTCCCAACCGAGTTTATTCATTTAAGTCTTGTAATAAACATCGTCATTTGTGTTAATAAGCGCGTCAATGCTTATGTTACTTAAATGTGGTACTGTTGGAATTCCACCTTCCCAAACCAAATGCGGGCAAAAGATAGAGTAAAAGATAAAGAAAAGTAATACATTTATTTGGCACTGACTAAAAGACACAGCCAACTGTGCAAGAAAAAAAAACACACACAAAAGAAGATAGATAAAAAAACAGAAACAAGGCATTTAAAGATCTTAAAGCTAATTAATAAACTTTAACTGTGTCATCATTAATATACTACTGACTTCTTCGTTACGTGTCGATGAACTCAGATTGTGTTAGACCACAACACAGCTCTAACATTTGCTTCGATTCTATCTTAATAGGTGCAATTGGTTGTAGTCCCTTGGTGCAGCCGATGTGATAGAGTTCTAGTCCAATCTAATATAATTTGATATCTCATTCAATAAAATTAATCAGAATATCGTCGACACGACGAAGATGACAACGAACGCATTAAAAACATACAACAATACACAATTATTTATTAAACATTAAGTATCCTGACTCATAATGTTCAACTTTGTTTTTTTGTAAAATTTTTTTTTTTCAATAATATAATAATATGACGGAGGTTATCACAATGTTTTGTAGGGCATTGTAAGTAGTTTACAATGACAGTTAAATTATATTATGCACCTGCTATTGCTTACCCCTTGTTCACACAAATGTCATCACCATCTGCCTAGCCTTTTCCCAACTATGTTCGGGTTAGCTTCCAGTCTAATTGGATGCAGTTGAATGTCAATATTTTACATGGAGCGACTGCCTATCTGACCTCCACAATATAATTACTAAAATATAGGTACTCTTTGGTAAGACTGGCTGTCAGTAATATTTTTTAACCATTTATTCTAAATGTACATTTTGTACTAGTTTCGTTTATAGTTCTTAAGTAAAGCTTAGTTTTATGAGAGATATGCGCAAGGGACGTTGACACCATCCCAATGTGCAATACAATACAAATCTTATTAGTTTTTAATACTGGTCAAAAACGCCGAAAAGGTATAAAAATAGTTAACAATGTACAGCGCCAAATACATGTTTTATACAAAATGTTTTTGACAAGTACTTTTTCAGACTTGTCGAAACACACAACATGTACATGGGTGTAAACGCGGGGTTACATCAACAATCCTTTTATTAGTTCTTCATTAATTCATTACTAAACAAATAAATAGGTAATGTTCAATATATAAAGCCTGTTCCGACAGAAAATGTAAACCTTAGCGCTGCACCAGCGTTTAAGAAAGTGAATATACAATTATGATGTTCTACGTAGTTATTGTGTTATCCCTTTGTTTGCAACTCAGCAATGCGTTGAGAATTGACTATTATACTGGCAAAGTAGCATCGCCGTCGCTTATTGCTTACTACAAGCACAGAGGTATTTTGGAGTAAGTAAATAATTGATTAATTCTTTATAAAAAATATTTACATTTTAATTTTTTAATCTTGAACTGTCTCGTTGTTCTAGTCTGACTGATTTGCATGAGCTCCTAGGTTCAATTTCTAGGTCGCATAAAATTGTATTGGGGTTTTTCATTCGAAATTTCTCAATAGCAGCCTGTCGTCAGAATTCTTGTCTTTGGGAAAAGGCATCATCATAAATGTTATGTTATCTGTTTATGAGTTGTTTTTTCGATGTTTTTTCATTCTGTGAATAATGTCAACAGTGTTTGTACGACTGAAATTAAACCATGCTGTGCTACTGAGAGAAGACGTGTCGATGGTTCGTGCAACTGTTTGTGCAGCCCATCTAAAGGCACCTTCTTCAAACCACTGACTAGAGTACTGCCTGCTCACTACTACAATGGTAACCTTCGATATTAACAAAGTAACTCTAGGCCATAACTCCAGTGGCACTCGGTGAAATAGTTTAACTTTCCATCAGTGAAAGATTTTCTGAAATCGGATGATGAGTAGTTTTCAGACTATCTTCTAATTCAAAACTCACAAAGGAGAATGCCCAATATTGTAAGGTAGTTTGACTGTTCTTGCATCTCGACTGAAACATCGATAAAATATAGTCCAGCTTATCTAAATGAAAAATCATTAATATATTCGATGGCAGATTTTATGAATCGGACTTTTAATCTTCCAATTATTGTTTGTCGCGCTACGATCACCGTTGCAAAAGTAGGTAAGTACCTAAGTACCTATATAATCTTTTTCCTTACGCAAAGAGATAAGTTTAGAATGTCTGGCACAAAACGAAATAAATACATTCAAATTATAATAGTATATTAATAAATTGATGTTAATCAAATTGACGTTAAGTAAGTTATAAGGTTACCAGAATAATATAAATCCAAATAAATAATCTGTAATCTATCTATCTTCCTTTGGTTTAAAAATAAAGTTCTCTCTATCGGATCAGCAGCACAAGCCAAACGTCGTTCCCACCTTTGTATTTGTGATGGTTTATCGAGGTTTAGCACGGGTGTAGATACATCAAGAATAGTGCATTATTATTTCTAATCACTTTGCCAGTTTCGTAAAATAAATTCTTGTTATAATGCTTTACCGATGATTTTTTTTTTTTTTTTTTTTTTTTTTTTTTAACGTGGTAAAATCATCAAATGAGTCCTCCCACCCAGGGCAGAGCGGGAGGGACTGTCAGACTTGTACTGACTAAAATCCACGGTGTCAGTCTTCAGTAGCCCTTTATGTTCCAGGGTCACGGTAATTCTATGAGTCCCGCGACCCCGGCAGGCTTTGGCCCTCTAGAGGGGGGCCCCGTCATTATGCTGACACTCTTTGAGGCGCGCGTAGAACACAACGCGCCGTCGACCCGGGCATGGTCCATGGTCGGACAGCGAGTCGCCCATTACTCGCCGCCCGCATGCCCGCGCCTACGGTGGCCGGAGATCGTCTGCCGACGTCCGGCGCCGTGGGCGTCTACCACTGCGGCTGGTGTGGAGGGAGGACGCTGTCCTCTCCCTCACGCGGCCCGCCTCCTCCTTCGCGAGCATGACTGCTTCGCAGAAGGAGGCGACCGCTTCCCACTCCGTCTCGCCCCGCAGCATGGCCTCGACCAATGCCGGGCGCGAGAGGGCTCCGCCTATCGCCGCCGTGAGGACACGGCGGTGCTCTGCCCAAGCGGAGCAGTCCTGCACCGTATGCTCCACCGTGTCCTCCGGGCGGTCCTCGCAGTGGTGACACCCAGGCGTTTCCTCCTTCCCCATATGACACAGGTACCTCCCGAAACTTCCGTGTCCGGTGAGGACCTGCGTCACGCGGTAGGTCAGGACGCCGTGACGCCTATCCAGCCACTCCTCAAAGAGGGGTCTTACCGCCGCGATTGCGGCGTGCCCGGACCTCGGTTGCGACAGTCGTTCTCTCCATACTGCCCTGAGATCGCGCCGGAGCTCTTCCCGCCGCGCCTCGACTTGTCGAGGTAGCAGGGATTCGCCCCGGCGCTGCGCCTCCACGCGCCACTCATAGAGGCGCTGGAGGGCAGTCGCCTCCAGATCCCAGGGCAGCAATCCGGCAAGGAGGTTGGCCGATTCGCCAGCGATCGTACGGTATCCTCGGATCATCCGGATAGCCATGACCCTCTGGCATGCGACCAGCTTCAGTGGTCGCGTCCGAATGCTCAGGGCCCACACGGGGCCCCCGTAGAGGGCCATGGACCGCACGTTTACCGATGATTTGTAGAAAAAAAAACTGCGCCTAGATATTTTCATTCTTATTATCATATACATTCTTCTTATTTAAAAAAATATTTTTATCCTAATATTGTGAAATGATAATTCAAAACAAGATTTTTGCATAAAAATGGAAAAGACAACCTGTTTCCTGGCATTCTCCTTTACCTCTTTAGAGTATTATTGTAGGTGTCGTCTAAGATCATAAAAAAAAATTTGCAAGGCTTCGATCGCTTCGACGGTTGTAGAAAACATTACCAGAGTTACGCGTATTCTGATAATGTTTTGTACAACCCTAAACACACATAACATTATGTACGTGCACGTTAATCTCCAAACCTCCCAACCGATTTCAATGAAATTTTGTGAATGTGTACCTACTGTTGGTTTCATCTTGAAAGATAGAATAGTTTTAGACCCGATTGGCAGCACTGTGCAAACCAGGATTGAAGCGCTAATAGATAAAGTTATATTTTTCATAAAGTTTTTGTGCCTTAGCCCAGAAGACTATGTAATGAAAACTCAAGTATCGAGAGGCTGTAAAAAGGACATTCCCAAAAAGACAGTGAGAATTTAACAACAAGTGTTTATTGTGTCCGGTGTACCTAATTGATTATCTACAGCTATTTTAATATTGAGTCTTCGTACTGGGTGAAAATTCCGAATATGAAACGAATAAACTTTAAACGAATAATTGTTAATAAATTATCTACTCTTTATCATCGATAGAAATACCTACACCATTTTACTGGCTAAGATCTCAAGTGCGTATGTGATGTGTTGCCTCAAACAATGGCCCACGTTTCAACTGGCATCGCATGTCCTGTCAACTGCTTACTTACCGATGACCTTTTGACTGCATCAGCGAACGGAATTCTAGTAGCTAAATTCTTGGCCAAACATGTTTGAACTTTATATAAAAAAAGAAGAATGTATTGATTTTCTTGTTTTAACTATTCAGTTTGATTACAGGTTCTTACCCTAGAAAAGCTCGTTCTGGTAAAGAATTAGTTTGGCCAAGAACTATTAGAAGATTCTTGCTCGCTGAAGGTAAAACAAGTGACTGTCACTTCACTCAGGCTATCACCAGTTATGGCATCTTTATGTTTCTGGATATCGCATCTATACATGATATTAGTAAGTACCCTATCATTATCATTATTCTCCTGCTATTTTCTCGGTTCATTTGTGGTCAGCGCAGCATGTCTTCTTCTTCCATACTTCTCTATTACTCGTCATTTCAGTATTAATCAGAAGTCTTTCCTAGATATACTTTCT
The DNA here is from genome assembly GCA_963082995.1 of Noctua comes. Taxonomy (NCBI): domain Eukaryota; kingdom Metazoa; phylum Arthropoda; class Insecta; order Lepidoptera; family Noctuidae; genus Noctua; species Noctua comes. The sequence goes on from OY720269.1 coordinate 2,102,252, forward strand.
TTCACACAGTCCATATTTTATGCTTGCTTCCTATTAGCTTACTAGCCGTAGCGATGTTTCATAATTAAATTAAGTAATATTGATTATATTATAAGAATTGCTAACGTTTAGAGCGCACGCTAGGATGAGTCCCTCATCATCGTGATGCCATTAAGAACATTCCATATGGCAACTGACTGCTCGATTTTATTTTCAGCTCAGTTCGTGTTTGTCAAAACTGATTGCTGTACTGAAAGGGGCAAGAAGGATTATGAGTGTACACCAAACTTTGTATCCAAAGACGACTCGTTGAATAGACTGGCCGGCATCAAATGTTTGAACTTGACCAGACCGCTTACATTTCAATTCTTTGGATGCACTAAAGATCCGGTTCCTGCTCCAGTAAGTTGTTATAAGCTTTACTAGGTTTTACTTAGATATTAATTATTTAATTAATTAGAGAAAAATGAGTGTATACCTTTGCTTAATCCTTCGGGGATTAGAACCGTGAATGTTATGTATGGTTTAAATGTTCTCATAGATACCAAAATATATCGGACGGCCAACAAGTGGCCTTCTAATTACTAATTTACCTCATTGGACCCTATTATTTTTTATATTTTTAGTTTGTTTTAATGAAAGTTATTAATTATGAAAACGATTATTTCATATTTTCAAAACTATTACGTTATTAGGATTAAAAAAGATTAAATAAATTAAAATAACTAAAATGGTATAAAAAGGGCATCCAAAAACTCCTCCTCAACGCTGTCAGCTGTGCGTGTGCCCAAGAGACTGGCGGCTGGCGATGTTACCACGTTTTATGACCAAGCCGTAGCCTCTGGCCAAGGTAAACGCCGACCCTCGGGTCACGAGTTGCGTCAACTAGGCGTTTTGAAATTTAAGTAACTTTTAACTTAAATTTTTTTTTAATTCAGATCGTTCATGCGACGTCAACATTCGACTGTTCACACATATACAATTTTCAAAACAAAGGCGACAAAGTAATTCGGGCTTACCGTCGTGGATTGATAATAATGGAGGAGGAGAATGGGAAAACTTGGCCACAAAATGGACCTTCAGCTCAATGCCCCCTGAACAAACCTGATGAAACCAGATGCTTTGCAAACCGTACGTAGTCATATAGGCCTCCACGAAAGATCTTTACTAATGACAGATAAGCCAACGTATTGCACGTTGGCTTATTAAGATCTTACTTTCTTTTTAATTATAAATAGGGTGTCCCACGGCTATGACAGACGGAAGAAAAGTATCTTTAAAATCAAAATTAAGTCTTTTTTCAGTAAAATTTTCTAAATGTTAACAACGTTTTAGTTATTTCCTTTCCGTATGGTATAGCCGTAGGACACCCTGTGTCATTCATTCCTACTTCACACAAAATTAAAAGAATTATACATACAACATAATATGTTTTACAGTTTATGCGAGCTTAACTTAGAATGGGTGACACGGTTGGGTGAATTCCAGATACTTAACAAACTTAACAAAATATTAAAAACATTTACAAGTTTCAATAAGGAAAAAGAATTACAGAGCGTCAAAAACTTCGTCCACGTCGCTATCAACGGGAAAAGTAGTGCCCCGAAGGCTGGCAGCATTCAAGTTGCAGCAACCACGTGGGGTGGCAATGCTGATTCATTCACCACAAAAGTTACTAACCATAGGTCACGTGATGATTTCGTGTTTAAATCTAGATACCGCCGAATGTTACTCATCAAATTGTTTATTTTTCAGATCCCAATATATTATTGACACAAACCTTATTCGTGGTGTGGTTCACTAGGTTTCACAACTATTGTGCGAGGCAGTTAGTCCGTGTGAACCCTTGCTGGGACGATGAGACCCTATTTCAAGTAGCTCGGGACATCACTATATCTGTTTCCATGCAAATATATTTATACGAATGGAGTAAATGTTTACAAGGTATTTGAAAATCTAATGTTAACCTAGAAAACGAAAACAAAATAGAATAGTTTTTTTTTCCAAGACATTTATTGTTAAGCAAATTGGCGTCTCATTTGAATAGTCCGTATATTAACATCAACACTGATGTTTTTTTTACAATGGTATGAAATTGCTATAACGCGGCAAATTTGTCGTAGGGTGTAAATCAGTCAAACAAAGAATTTCTCTTAGGGTTACAAAAAGTTAAAACTGTAGTTCACATCGGCTAAATAAAACTAATTAACAATTCGCAGGTGCTGATTATTTGGTAAAATCTGGAGTAATATCTAAGCACCCTGGATTCCGAAATATTTACGATCCTACTAAGTGCCCCAGTAATTCTTTGGAATACACTTTCATCATGCGTTTCTTTCACCTCGGTCAAGAATCTTTGGCAAAGTAAGATTATTCAATATGTTATATTCGTAGAGAAAAGAAGTATAGAGTCTGCTTTCGTTTGTCAACTAAGATGTTATTAAAAATGTATACCATACCAAGGTATTTGCCCTCCAGTGCTTTGACATATTTAAGTTAAAAGTAAATGTCTAAAATAATTATCAAAATGTGAAATCTTTAGATTTATGGGTGGTCGTTGGAACAAAAATAAAATAATGAAAACTGTTTTGTTAAAATCGACGCTCTTGTGAAATTTTAGGCGCGAAGAGAATTGTCTATTCCTCTTCTTCTTCTTTCTTCAACCTTTGACCACACAATACCGAGTGTAGGTCTCCTCTTTGCAGAACGGTTATCCAGTTTCTTCCGGCCACTTTAATGATCGTCTGTCCACCTGTCGGTTGTCTTCCAATTGTCAACTACTTGCTTAAATAACTTTTTCCTGAGCTTGACTTTATTAGTCTTAGTTTAAGTTAGTCTACAATCATTAACCTCATTATCATCATTCTCTTGCCCTTATCCCAATTCATTAGGGGTCGGCGCAGCATGTCTTCTTCATTTTGTGATAATATGTGTTGTGATAAAATAATTGCATTCCAGATTATATGACAAGCATGGACGCAACGTCAAAAACGAGTCTATTTTCGCCCATACAACTAACCCTGGCTTCTTGGTCAAGGACGATTATATGGAACAATTCACTCAAGGTCAATTCAGGCAGCCTAGTGGGAATATAAATGACTGTATTATCGATCACGACGTAAGATTGTTAACGTTACTATCAAAACAAGAAAATCAAGAACTCATCAAGTTCTAGATATTATCCCAATTTCATCCTACTTATTATTAATATTATAAATGCGAAAGTTGTGGGGATGGATGGATGGATATCTGTTACTCTTTCACGCAAAAAGTACTGCACGAATTTGTATGAAAAGCATACAGAAAGCTTATATCCTGAATTAACACATGGGATACTTTTTACCCCGGTAGTAGGTATAATCCTGTGAGACAATTATCGAACTCCACACGGGCGAAACCGCGGGCATAAGCTAGCAGTTAGAGCTCAAATCAATTTTTAAATTTCTTACTTATAATTATTGTTTATAATTAATATAATTATATTATTATTTATGTATCTTATTCTTACTATTATAATTATGAAAGTTAGTGAGGATGAATGGATGTTTGTTACACTTTCACGCGAAAACCACTGAACGGATTTGGATGAGTTTATAACTGGGATTAACAAGCATTACAGAATACTTTTTATCTCGGTATTAGGTTCCTGTAGTATATTTTTCGACTTGCACATGGGCCAAGCTGCGGCACAATCTAGCTGGTATTTAGAATAAATCTTGTATTAATAATAAGACATTTCTTTTTATTCTTCACGGAAATTGTTACCACGTCCATGGTACACAGAATCTGTACAATAAACTAAAATGTTGTAGACTTAATATTACTATTATGATTTTTCAGGTAGCTGATAACGGTCTACCAAAGCTCCAAAAATGCGTAGACATACCTGCCAGTGACCTACACAAGAATCGTCTTTTTGGCTTGAGATCTTACTGCGACTATCTTTACTACTGCACTGGTCATAAAATAACTTGCTTTGACGACTTACGTGGACATGTAGATGACTGCGTAAGATTTTTTTGGCATCTATCTTTAATTAATCATCTTTCAAGAAGGCACAGCGTCTTAACTGACGTGTTCTCTAGACATGTAAACTTCAGGGAAGCAACTATGCCGTAGGCAGGGAGCTAAACTATTGATGAGAGCAGGCCAGTGACATCATTACATAAAAGTAACTGACAAAGTTCAGTTAGTTTTAAGAAATTTCAAAAAAATTATACATAACTATAGTTCGGTCAAAGCGCTTCGGACAGGTTGTGGACTGGCTGCGAACATGACTGATGTTCGCTGCTGTCCGTAAATAGTTCAGTATATTATCTGTACGAAATACGGCTGGATGCCAAAATTTACCATACCGCCTAACTGACCTTTACAACCCAGTTAGTACTGGGTAATACGATACCCCTTAGGAAGATTAGTAGTCAGACTATCGGACTACGTGTAACGACTGTCAAAAATATACAAATGACAACCAGAACCGCAAAAATGTGTGACCGAAACACGGCGGAAACTCGGTATGTAATGCATGGTCATCTATCCACCATGATCCAATCTGAGAGTGAAAGTTTTTTCCAGAAAATCCAAGAACTAGAGAAAATGTACGAAGACGTTTGTGACATCGACCTCATGGCCGGTATGTGGGTCGAAAAGAAAGTACCTGGAGGCTTTGTGCCTCGGACCTTTGCTTGCCTGTTCAATGACAATATGTTGAAGGCAATCAAAGCAGACAGGCACTGGTATGAGAATGAACACAGACCTTACGCGTTTACTTTGAGTAAGTTGAAGTTTTTTTTAATTAGATACATAGTTGTTGGCAAAATTCGCTGTTATTTAAAAAAAGAAGACAAAGAATACGACTAAAAAATGTTCAAAGGTTGAAAGGCATTAAGTACCACTATTGTACGCACGACGACCAATGAAGCTATTCAAAACCCGTTTATGCGGATCTCTCATTGTGTAGGAAATCTATACAAAGCGAGGCCAAGTTATACTGGAAATGTACAGCTTCATGTGCCGCCGTGTGTACATGAAGTATAAAAATTCTAGGAGTTCATTATAGCAGCTGAAACCTGTCAGTAATGGAAACTACGCAGTAAAGCATTCACAAATTTTATAGTAAAATACAGTAAATACCATTAAAAGTTGAAAGTTGAAAGCTCATCATGAAAAAAATGGTACTACATTGTTAACATTTAAGTTTTAATTCATTTTTATTAAACGTTTGCGTTTTAGAACAACTGCTAGAAATAAGAAAATCAAGCTTGGCGATGTTGCTGTGTAAAGTTGGAGATGGAGTCACTAAAGTACAGCCAAACGCTTTTCTCCAAATAAGTCCAAAGTAAGTAAAAATTCGATTCTTGTTTATTGGTTAAAAAAAAACTATGTGCCCGACAAAATAACCAACTTCCTTACGAATTTTTACGGGTAATGTTGTACATAGATAATTCTTTCGAAGATATTAATTATTCACTGTATGTATTTATGTACAGACGCCAGCACATCAAGATACTACAATCTGACAAATTTCTTTAATAGATTTTCAATTTTAACGCTATTGAAGGTTGATTCGGAAAATTTTACAGTTTCGGGTAGCTTGATATGCTTACGTATGGAAATTTTATAAATTGATACAATTAAGGATACACTAACAAATTATCTACGCACACTTATAAACACTGTACGGGCACATATCAACCTCGCCTCGACTCAAGCCATTCGAGATTCTCTCTGTGAGTTTTCTTAGTACGGTGTAATTAGCTAGTAAAAATACGGTATGCTCATACCGATCCTGTGCTGTGCTTAAAAGTGGTATGCGGTAAAAGTTGAATCATCAAGAGATAAAACTACGACGGCGAAAAAATCTAGGGATGGCACTATCAGATTCTAAGTAGCAACTACAGAATCTGGATTTGTGCCCGGTTGATGGTAATAGGCTCGCCCCGTATTGAAGTCAAACTTTATTAGTGAAATGTGGGAGTACTATTAGGTGCTTCTCTGCCTAAAACTTTAACCTAACTTAAAACGTAGTGTAATATATGGTCGTTTCTTTCAGGAATCCATTGAAGAAGTGTAAAGATATTCCCTCCATCGACTTTAATTCCTGGGCTGATCCTAAGTGTTCTTGTGACTCTTCTGCTGGCTCTTCTTCTGACTCTTCCTCCTCCTCTTCTGAAGAAGATTAATCTGATTATTTCGATTCTTAGTCTAATTTGAATTTAATTGTGGTTTGAACACAAAAAACATTAAAGTTTTACTATGTCTAACTGTCTATCGATAATCAATATTGAGCTATATTCCACCACTTTTTCGCTTGAGGGTAGACAGAAGCTACAGAACGCCACCTGTTACGATCCTTACCTTTTGCTCTGTTCGTCTCCACGATCATAAACGTATGCCGGTTGCGAGGGCCTGACTTTTTTGAAGGTGAGATAGCTGATGTTATAAGTGTTAACTCAGGCTACTTTTATTTTATAAAAAAATGAAGGTTCCGTAACAATTCCGTAATGCAACATACACGCTTCGGTTTACCTGTACAGTTCAACTGTACAGGCAAACCTGTCAGGTACAGTCACACGCACCAATATGTAAACACTTAACAACTTTTAAAAGTGTTTTTCTGATTAAAATATCCTGTTGTTACGAACATAGTATTCTGAAATTCATATTGTAATGAAAAAGATCTTATCTCCAAGTTACAATGGTTATTTCTCGCGAAAATTGCTTTTAAATTAAGGAAAGTGTTTAGATATTGGTGCTCGTGAGTGTACATCCTAGAATGTATGGCTAACTTTAGTGTCAATATTTCACAACAGTGACGTCACTGACCGCTCGTATTTTATTAAGGTTTGTCCACATATTTAATCGAAAGGTGAAATAATTATCTTGTGCATCAAAAACTAATAATAAACAAAGATTCCACTGTTAAAACTTTCAATGTAAGTGACATTGAATGTAAGTGTAGAATAACAATACCTATTCTTTTATATTCTAGCACGTCCGTAGGTAATTGTATTAAATTCCTTTAGTAGCAATGGAACAGGTGTATATTGAATAGAATAATTGTACAGATACATTACCTTTTTCATTCATAAACTAACAAACACTGCATTGTAAATAGTAATAAATCCACTAGACAATAATTACTGGAACGATTGTTTTCATTATAATAAAAATGAATACTTATTTTTTTTCTTTTTGTTGGACCTGCTGTAATTGCGCAGTTATTTTTTAGGTACGTCTAACATAAACCTTATGTCAATGAGAACAAAGTTCGCTATACTGCGAAAACAGAAGTAAACAACAATGAAATGACAGTAGTTTCTTTGACCTAAGCTTTGCCACAGTGGTAATATTTGTTCGGTCGGCTTCCAAAGTAACCGGATGCAGCTGAATACCAGTATTTTACACGGAGCGACTGCCTATCTGACCTCCACAACCCAGTTAGTACTGGGTAATACGAAACACTTTGTTAAGACTGGTTGTCAGACATTTCTCGCCACTGACTACCTGTACCGATTGTCAAAGCTCTACAAAGGACATCCGGGACCCACGGTTTAATGTGATTTCCAAAGCACGGAGCAAACTTGGTATGTAACATAGTTTTAAGGTTCTATTAACCAGCATGACTTGTATTTTATCATGTGTATGTTAGTCTGTAAGATATATATCAAATAAATGGGTCACCCATCCACGGCCCAACCTAGGCAAGCACGGCTTATCGGTATTATTTAGCCACGACGATTAATTACAAGCAAACTAAAATAAATATTATACACCTGGGTAAAGGCTTGCAGACAGTTTTTTGAGAGCCGTATTATGATCTTGGGCCTTTCGTTTTCATACTTTAAGACAAATAAAAATGCAATGAACTAAATTAAATAGTTTACATCACAAATAATAATATTTAAGAGCTAAAAGCATCTCAACCGCCAGACAGTAAACTAGACCGCCCAAAACACGTAGCGAGAGTAATAAAACTAATAAATGACGTCACGGCAAAAGTTATAGTGAAAGGAAGCGCTATTTCGCGTCGTTTAGCAACCGGTTCCATGGTGTAATGGTTAGCACTCTGGACTTTGAATCCAGCGATCCGAGTTCAAATCTCGGTGGAACCTAGTTTTATGTACTTCCTGGCCTGTAGAAAATAGGTTTACAAGATCGAGTGCAAGATTGATTTTTAACTGGCAAAAGCGGTGCGCATGAGTTTGAGAACGGATAATTTGTTATTTTCATTAAATTCCGCGTATTTAAAAAAAATATAATCTTACTTTCTTTCAAATATTGGGTGTAAAAATAGCCTTTACAAAGCCAAGAGTTATTTGTTCTCCCCGCCAGTGCGAACATTTTTTTGTTAAAGACCATATTTGGGAACAAAAGGTTCCCAAATATGGTCTTTTACGGTTACGGAGATATTGGGGGTCAAAGTTACAACTTTTTACAGTAAGTTTAAGTTTTTTTTTTAAATACTAGTTTAAGTTACTTCGTTATATACAGAATGCTTGGTTGCCGGCTTCGTGAGGTGACGTAACTAAATCAGCTTCGAAATATAATACTACCTATTCCCGCGGTTTTTACCGCGTAAAAATCAGATCATTATATATCCCTCAGAAAAGTAATACTGGGATAAAAAGTATCCCAAGTTTCATCGAAATTCATTGAGCCGTTACGGCGTGGCGTGAGAAGTTAAGAGACAGGCAGGGTTAATTTAAAAACATAATATAGATTAAGCATGGATTAAAGAAAAAAATCTTAAGAAAAAAACACATGTTCCTAAAATTTATTGATTTATCTAATAATAGACAGTGATCATCATTTTGAGGTCAATATCTCGACTAATATTGCTTTAATAGCAACCAGTTTCTAGGGGTCAAACGCCTCATTATATTTCATAATTTTATTTATGTTGCAATTTTATCGCGATAAATTTTAAATGTATTGGGTCCAATACAGTGGTTGTCCGCAGGTGAAATCCTTCCATGCTCCGTAGTCTATTGAGGGTATATTGATGCAGCTGTCAATTTTGTTGCTGAAATACAAAAAAAGAAGTATGAGAAAAAAATACTAAAATAATAATGGCAGATAATTAGAACCAGATTCTACGAATGGAAGAAAAACTCGTGCCGTGCCGACCCCAGGTAACACGGGACGAAGGCAAGAAGATGATGGTGTTATTAGAATTATGTTCTGTGTCAAGAAATGGACCACTGTGGGAATGACGCTGATAAAACATATTTTGGAAAGTAGATATTGTATTGTGTGTGTGTATTGTTTAGTATATAGCATTTTGGACAGGGATGATTAAGAAAGGTAAAGAAGAAAAAGATGGAGGCAAAAAAAAGGTGAAAAGATAAAAAATCAAAATCATTTATTGCGTAAATAAACTACAGAAAGAAGGTTCTTATAGATAAATATTTAGATCTTAGTTGTAATATTATTGTGTCTCTGATTATTTGATCTAAAACTAACATTATTTGGGTCGCGGGTCTTATAGAATTACCGTGACCCTGGATCATAAAGGGCTATTGAAGGACACCGTGGATTTTAGTTAGTACAAGTCTGACAGTCCCTCCCGCTCTGCCCTGGGTGGGAGGACTCATTTGATGATTTTACCACGATAAAAAAAAAAAAACTAACATTACTTTTAAGTATAGGTACTTACTAACTAAATTATGGATCGTTGTGTCTGATGCAAATAAATAATAATAATTTATTCGGTCATTAACTTTGGCGTGCAAATTTTACATAATTATTTATTAGGTATATAAAATAAAAAAATAATTAATTTGATTTATGCATGCAGTTAGTAATTTGTATTAAATTCATTCTAATTTGGGAACAATTAATTATTCATAACGACCATACTATCTATAGTATGGTCGTTGATTCGAAGTCATTGCAAAGAAACTAAAAAGTTAGAATTTATTATTAACATACTTGTTTCCAGCTTTTAGGAAAGCTCGTGGTTGGATCCTTGTTACAGTATCTCCAACGTCGCATAGGAGCCTTGCGATGGTATACTGCCTTATCTCTGCTAGTTGAACTGAAAAACATATTATCATTTATACTAATATTATGAAGAGTAAAATTTGATTGTATGTAGGGCTAGTTACCGGAACTAATGATCCAATTCTAAGAGAAAAAATTCTTCGAGGGTGAATATTTAATTATCATACAAGCTTAATCAATCTACTTACGAATAGTGAAAGCATCAGGACGACTTGGTCTCTCGTACCAATGTCTGTCGGATACGATGTTACGTCTCAGCTGATCGATCACAAGGCAATAGAACGTCGAAGGTACAAAGCCACCATTTATTGGCTTTTCTACCCAGATACCAGCTAAAAGGTCAATGTCTTCTACTTTTTCGTACATATCTCTTAGTATTTCAATTCTCTGAAATGTAAGAAATAATTTATTTTTGGAAGACTATTTTATTTAGATTTGTTGAACATCGCGAAAAGTCATTTTGGAGTTGCAGTCAAAAATAGTTATTGTGTGACTTACCTCCGGATCTATAATTCCATAAAGATCGTCGAACGTGCGTATTGGCTTTGCGAAACACGCCTCTCTGTATTTGACATAAGGTTGGAAACCAAAGTACCTATTCTTGGCCATATCATTGGTCATCAAATCTGACACCTTTTGATGGGGTCCTAAACCTTGTTCGGCGACCTAAAATATAAATAAAAAATCAGCAACATAACTTTTGAATAATCTTATTTTTGTTATTACTGGTCAGTTTCGATCATATTTTGCCTGTTTTTTTTCTATTATGCCGTTGATTAATCAGTTTCGCTGATCTGAACATATTTGGGAATTAGACAGTTGCTAATTGGACAGTTACTAGTAGTGTCAAATCAAGGAAACACACACAAGACAATTCGACAGACACACATAAAATACACACACAAAAGAGGAACCACCAAGAAGAGGACACCGTAGAGGATTCCACAGTTGTATTAAATTTGTCAGCAAATACTGATGACTCAGCGCCACTCAAGGAAGTTCAGTCAGCGAAACTGGCGAATTAGATACACTGTCGTCAGTGCAGTGTACAGTCGTATCTAGATATGCAGTAACTAATCTGTTTTACTATAAGTACTTACATCAGGATCAGCAATATAGTCAATGTTGGCACTTCCTTGTCTAAAGCTGCCTTGAGTGATGTAATCAATATTGTTATCAACTGCCATGTAACCAGTTCTCAGAGTAAGATTTACTATAGGGAACTGTTTTAGGAAATGCCCATCTTGGTCATACATTCTGAAAATACAGAAATATATTTTAATTAATTAATTAATTAGATACTTGAAAATTCAAAAAAGAATTTAGCATGTTGAGAGAACTCTTAGAGGATAAGCCTGAATAAATACACTTGAAATATTAAGTGAAATAAATTCAGTAAAAGCTGACTTCGGGCTGTATAGGTTATATAATTTCCGCACAATGTTCTCCTAGATCGACATCATCATTATCGCGCGTTCGTACTTGCGATTATTTATTTATTATCTTCACAAGATAGTGACCGAAGCACAGACTTTTTCTGGTTAAACTGAACGTCGTCGTCCAAACTATTACTATTATGTTTACCAATAATTTTTGGTTCTTACTTTAAAGAACCTTCCTGAACGGTATGTAGCCATCTCAAGGCGAATGGGAATTCTAAAGACAGCTGAGGCTGCACATTTTCATCATAGATGTCCCTGAATCCACCAGTGGGAGCAATAACACCGTCTTGTACTAGGTTGTCATATCCTGCAACAGATGCTTAATTGTTTAGGAGGTATTCATAATAAAATATCTGAGGGGTATTATCAGTTTTTCTTTTCCATTTTAGTATGATTATAAGGTGAAAGGACCAGCGACGCGCAAACTCAATCAAACGACGACAGCTGCCTATTACAACATCTCTTTTTATTTCGTTTATAAAAAATTTCTACTCTTCATCATCTGCCTAGCCTTTTTCCAACTATGTTAAGGTCGGCTTCCAGTCTAACCGGAAGCAGCTGAATACCCGTATTTTACATTGATCGACTACATATCTGACCTCCCCAACCCAGTAATACGATCCCCTTTGGTAAGACTGGTTGTCAGACTCTTTGATCCATTGACTACCTGTATCGACCATCAAAGATGTACAAAAATTAATCTATTATAAAAATAATAATTTTTCTATCTAGAAAAATTTCTACTCTTGAGGGGTCTAAAATTGTCAGTGTTAATTTCATAGTAACAACTTGCGCATCAATGACTCTTACCGTACCCATCCATACGTAACCTTGAAATCCTTACCTAAAAATACCGGCACTAACTCATAATAATTGATCTGCATAAACAGGGCAATGTTAATATCTCTGGCAGTATTGAATAGTTTTTCATCATTCCAGCAAGGATTGACCTTGGCTAACTCCGTGGCGATAAAATTGTGATTTCTCCAGAACCATACAGCCATGAGGTTTATACCAGCTAAGGTGTTACCTCCATCTTCAGCTGTAATATAATAAAATGCTTTAGCCCTTAGCACTCGCTATTTCCAGCCTTACAATTACATTCGTGGGGACCTAACTGCCCCCATGTTTATACCGATTATATGGAGCGAGATTTAAAAAACATTTTTTTTTTTTTAAATTAATTAATGGCGCATTTTAACAACTAATTGAAAACGGAAAAAAGAAGCTGTTCTCTACATTTCGACAGTTATGCAACTTAGGATGAAGCCTTTTTTATCAAATTGCAATAAAGCTAAACAAATTCTATAAATCTATTAATAATATTTGTTTGTTTTTTTGAGAGAATTTCATAACTACAAAATTTAATAAAAATAAATTTAGTCTCCAACTGTGTAAACAATAAATAAATTAATCTACACCTGGTTCTAGTTTCTAGCCAAACGTTTATGCGTGATATATTATTATCGTTTTAGTATAAAAACTAACCAAAGAATTTTTAAAGCCAAAACCAGTTCAGTTGAAACATTTCGGGCATAATATTTTCGAACGATTTAAAAAAAGAAATCAATATTTCTTTACTTACGCATATTATGGCATCTCTTTTCATGGGGTCGTTGATTCAGTAAGCACAAATTAGCTTGTGTCTTCGTGCTTGGTGGCCACACCCTTCCCTCTTCAACTTCATACTTCAACAGTCCACCTTGAAACAGGCGCCCTTTCTCTTGTAAGTTCTTCAAGAAATTGCCATAGACAGAAGATAAGTCTAAGAGCGGAGTTGACGAAATAATCTGGAGGAAAAACAAAAGTTTTCGTTATTCTGTCTATATAACCCTTCTGTAATAAATTCTCTAAAATATGATGATGAAAACCCAATCAAAATATGTTCTATTGAAGAAAAACCGATCACACACACTAATACGAAAGCCTACTCAGTTGAATTATATTATATAGATTATAGATACACCGTATACAGTATCGTTATTTAAAATGAGTGCAACAAACAATCGGACGAAATTAATGAAATCAAATTCAAAGTCATGATGTAACAATGATGAATCAGGCAATACTCTTACTCTTTCTGGAGTGGTACCCTTTGGAACACATCCGATGCTTTGGAAAGATTCAGGTCTGGTCATGTTCAAACAGCGGATTCCGGAGAAACGATGGACCGGGTCATCTTCAGGTATCTTGTTAGGAACACAATAAGAATCGGTTTTCCCTTTTGCAGTGCAGCAGTATGGCCTCCATAAGATGTAGTTTACTACAAAAGAATTGTTTGGTTACAGGAAAACTATAGCAAAGATATAACTAAGGTTAATTTCGTGGACCAACAGAATTTGAAGCATAGTCAAGACTGCCAATCATCATATCAATAGTCCTCTTGACCGTTTTCGGTCTTGGTGGCAAATTTAAGCTGAGACTGGTCATCGCCACACGGGATATGATAAGTGTGTGCGCAAACATAAATACACTCTCTGTTCCTTTCTCTCATAGTCTGATATAACACAAACAGACACGACCGGAGAGCGATCAGCCGCAGAGCCAATGACTAAAAGTGCTTTATTCAAAATTATAAATCATGAACACAAAGATATATAAAGTAATGTCTTACTTGTATCGTGTAAAGAGACGACATCGGCTGACAAGAAGACGAAAGCATGAATAGCTAGTTGAGTGAACCTCTGACTCGGCACTTTTCCAACTGACAAAAGATGGGTTCGAAGGGAACGAGGAAGAGGCAAATCGCTGCCTGATGCTGCTCTCTTGGGTTCAAAATCTGGGAAAAAAGAAAAAAATATATTGATACACATAGAACACGCCAATCTTATCATGAAACTCGGTAGGCTTACCTTTGTCATAAATCGCTGGTAGTATTCTGGTAAAGGGAGTGTGACTCGCTCCTCGAGAGGGGTATTTCAAGTTGTTGCAGGAGCCATCGACTCGCCTCCCTTCTAGAGGGTCACATGGCTCGATCTCATTTACGCACCAGCTACAGACGACAAAGTAACATTAAAATAATATGTTTTAACCAAATATTTTAAAAAGTGTAACCATGGATTTTATTGCCAGTTTTTCTCCATAGGAAACGACCAACTTGAACCTTTTTGTTTTTGAAATATAAGGGATAGGTCAAATAAAATGCTATTTAACTACTGAAGGCAATGAATCACGCTGAAGAATAAAACATTAATAACTATTATTAAGTGTGTTGTCTTCCGTCAACAAAAAATTAAGTAGGAAGGGAGAATTTAAACGAGCAGGGGAGTAAATTCAGATTAGCATTTATAATTCACTAACACCAGATAGGTTAAAATTCAAGAAATAAGGACGGAGAAAATGATTTCAAATATAAAGATATCTTTGAAAACATGAAACATGTGAAAGACAATTCAAAAATCAATAAAACGGATACCCACAAAGTCGTGTTAATCTTATCACGGCGTTTTACTTCACTAATTTCAATCGGCACTCCATGATAAGAATCATAGAACAAGGCAGCCTTCACATCACAAAATACAGCAAGGAGCAATATAAAATACCACATACCGCTGTCTTTACTAATCAAGATGCCATAGAAAACTGACCAACTTCTCTCGTAATGTAGAAATGTAGATTTTGGCAAACTGGTTAGGTGATGTCAATATAATAGCAATTACTATCCGGTTAGTAACCTATTTATTAGGAGGAGCTGCTTCAGTGGACTGATTAATTTTAAATCATGCACCTTGATGTTTACTGCATCCATAAATATATTTTTATTGCCTTCGCGTGAATTTGCATGACATAAAAGTTGTATTAAAATGTAGCTAATAGAACAAAAATAGCTAGACTTTTACATACTCATACGGAACCTTCTGTCTATACAGTTTTTCCGGATGCAGCAGAATACCAGTATTTTACATGGAGCGACTGCCTACCTCACCTTCACATCCCAGTTACCGACATTCACTGGTTGTCAGACTTGGATTGCTAGCTACCCGTAATTACTGGGACCAACTGCAACGGTGGTTATCGAGACTCGGGAAAAGTCTGCGAATGAAATGGATGATCATCCACGGACTGACCTAGGGCTAGTGTAGCTTCACCTTCGATCAACCCATGCGGCTGTTGTTACTTAACCACCAGGCCCACACAGGGAAATTGTCACTTGGTTTATTATAGTAACGTAGGATTTTAGAATACAAGTGCATTCCGAGCAAGCGGAAACAAAAAAATAAGAGGCTTAAAAATAATACTGTTTTTCAAAAAAAATATAACAGTAGATCTATGTAGTTAGTTTTTTTTTTTTTTGAAAATGCTAAAATTAATAAATAGAATTGTTATACATAATTATCAGTCCAAGCTAAAAATAGTCAAAATCGTTTCGAGGTTAGTGTTAATAAAAACTGTTAATGGCTACTGGTTTCTTTGGGGCAAACACCTAGTTAATAAATATTCTAAAAATTATTTTAGATGGCAAACTTTGGAATAGGTGAGGTCTTCTCAGTGTATCTTAGATACTGGACTTTAGTAGTATACACCGTGACTTTTTAGTCGTCTTACAATGGCAGCCCACTTCATGTATCCAATGACTACTAAACAATCATAAAATAAAAAAATAGGTATTTATAAGATTTTAATAATTTAAAATTAAATATTATTCAGTGTTATGACGCATGACGTTGTTAAAACACCCTGTTGCGAGCGATGATCTATTGGACTCGAGCGCTGGGTAGGTATGTTCTTCCGTTTGACACGTAAAAATCATAAACAGGATGTTTCATAATTTTATTCTTATTTATTATTTATTTTTCTTTGTACGGGTACATTGAGTCGACCACCTTTGTAAGACGACTAAAAAGTCACGTTGTATATCAGTTCCATGATGTTAATACTTTTTGAGGAGCTCGTGGCTAAATAATAACAGCCCACAACGGGTCGATCCTTAAGGTAAAGCAGCCCAAGGTTGAACCGTGGATGGGTTACCATGCATGCCTAGTTTTCTCAGTGTTTCAAAAGTACGTTAAGCCGCTCTGGTTCCGGCTGTCATTTGTAGGTCTTTGACAGTCGTTACAGGTAGTCAGTGGCCCGAAAGTCTGGCAATCAGTCTTAGCTTTAGTTGGTTGTGGAGGTCATTGGCTGACGCTCCATGTAAAATACTGGTATTCAGCTGCATCCGGTTCGACTGGAAGCTGACCCCAAAATAGTTGGGAAAACACTAAACTTTTTCGCACGACATAAATACGATGAGATGATTTCAATCTATGCTATAAAAATAATTATTATCTTGACTGCATAACATATTTAACATCACGCTTTTAATCCCCGAAAGGTTAGGCAGAGGTGTACCTAAATAGTACTTCCACATTTCACCAGTAATGTTTAAGAGCGTTTAAGTCTCATGTAATAGATGGCGAGCCTATTGCCGAGCACAAATCTAGACTTCGTTGCTGCTACTGAGAAATTCTTGATGGAAAAACCCAATAACACTATGCCCGACCTGGGGATCGAACCCAGGACCCCATGCTCAGACGTCACGCTTGCGACCAACGAGGTCGTCTCTTGATTTCGTAATAGTTTATTCATAAATATTTCGATAACACAATAAAAATATCACAACCATGGGTTCTAGTAGTCTAAATAGATAACTTTCCTTAAATCTTAAAACAAGTGACGTCACATCATTTCCATTATTATTTTCTGAATCTAACACAACTAAAATTTTAATCACAGTTATTGCAAAACCTGTGGTGTTTATCAATAAGTAGCTTAGTAGCTAGTAACTTATTCTTGACTTGTCGATCAGTTAGTCCTGATTCAAAATAAATTGATAACGACATGATCAGAAGAAGTCACGTTGCAATAATAATAACCAGGGAATAGTTTAGATGTCTTCGATCAAATGAATCAATCGCACAACTATGTATGGTATTGTATCCATAATTAACTAGCTTTTGCCCGCGGCTTCGCGCGCGTGGAGTTCAGGAATTGCCAACAGGATCTTACTTCTAGGATAATAAGTAAACACCACATGCATAGATTTACATGTACTTGCTTATAGCTTGCAAATATTAGTTTATATAGTAATATCAATTAAATTTCATATGTGAAATATTTGATACCTTGTTTTGAGATTGGATATCGGTGACAACAATAAAATTATTAATATTATCAATCTATTTATAGACATAATACTTGTCTTTTACATAATATTTAATATCAATGTCGTGTATCACGAGCCAATGCGCAAATCGGTGGATCAAGCCATATTTACAGACACGTCTACTTAGAAAAATGATACCTACTTACTAATAGGTAAATACTCCCGCGCCCCGCACGCCCCGCGCAACACTGCGCGTCATGCGCCCGTCTTCGTAAGCTTCGAAGCCCTATAACACATGTCTCATAATTTTAAATACAGAGTGTTTATACCAATTTTCGAGTCAATCGACCCAAAAAATATTAAGTTTCACAGAAAATTCAACGCCCCATTTCACTCTCTTAGGGGTAGAATTTAAAAAAACTCTTTCATAGTGGATACTCACTCTTCACAAAGACTACACCTAACTCATATTTTTAACAACAGCAGTTTAGGCTGTGCGTTGATATACTAGTCAGTTAATATTGGGGGATGATTTTGGAAAAACTGTGATACACGTTTCTCATAATTTTATCTGAAGAGTATGTACACTAATTTTCAAGTCAATTGACCCCGAGAACAAAAGTTTCACAGAATATTCAACACCCCATTTTACCCTCTTAGGGGTGGAATTTCGAAAAACCGTTTCTTAGCGAATACCTACTCTTCACAAAGAATACACCCTCAAAATTCCATGTCTCCAGGATCAGCGGTTTGGGCTGCGCGTTGATATATCAGTCAGTCAGTCAGGACATTGAATTTTAAATTGGGGGATGATTTTGAAAAAACTGCAATACACGTATGTCATTATTTTAATTGAAGAGTATGTACACAAATTTTCAAGTCAATCGACTCCGAGCATAAAAATTTCAAAGAAAATTGAACACCCCATTTCACCTTCTTACGGGTGGAATTTCGAAAAAACCCTTTCTTAGCGGATACGTACTCTTCACAAAAGATACACCGTCCAAATTTCATGTTTCATGTTTCCATGTGGCTTGGGCTGTGCGTTGATATATCAGTCAGTCAGTCAGTGAATCATTCAGGACTTTGAATTTTAAATGTATAGAAGATAGTGTTTATTGCATTCGTATGTGTGTACTTAGCTGTTTCACCATAAATGGCAATAAAAAGACAGTCCAGGATGTTACATTTTATTATATTTATTTCTATTTGACCTTCAAATGAATGTTTGTTTAAAACATTCATTTGAAGGTCAAATAGAAAATATTCGTCTTTAAATAACCATTTGCTGATCCGGTTTCTAATTATAAGATCAAAGATCTCATTATGTGCATATATTGGGCGCGACTATTATTTGATAACACTAAAAGTAGTCTAGTATGAAACGTAATGCGGCCAAGGCATCTGTGGGTCACACTTTGGATCTTTCCAATAGGAGTAATCTATTTGATTTATTTGGTCACAGGTACACATTTGATTGCTGAAACAAAAATTAAAATTCATTTGAATACAAATAGGAACAAAGCGATTAAACAAAAAACAATGTAGGAGCAGTTGTCAGAGATCGAGGTAAATGAATTGCGATTAGAGAGCTGAGATCACATGTAAAAGAATAGAGAAGTGGTATGGAAGAGACATACTGCGCTAAATCCAAATAATTTGGGATAAGGGCAGGAGAACAATGATGATGTTGATGATGATAATATTCAGAACTGGTCTGCTACAGGCTAATGACGGAAATCACGATGGCTATGAAAATATCAGGAAGGAAAACTCACTTGTATCCGGCTTTCAAGAACGCATGTGGTTGGATCCTTTCAACCGTGTCCCCGACGTC
Organism: Noctua comes; assembly: GCA_963082995.1. Classification (NCBI taxonomy): domain Eukaryota; kingdom Metazoa; phylum Arthropoda; class Insecta; order Lepidoptera; family Noctuidae; genus Noctua; species Noctua comes. Next base: position 2,121,600 of record OY720269.1, read on the forward strand.
ACACAGCAGTCTTGCGATAGAGTATTTACGAATTTCAGACAATTGCTCTGTAAAAATGTAAGTGATGAAAACACTATTAAAAGATCCGACAAGGTTGGCGTTTCGTATTTAACTACTTAGAAAATAAACACTGGAACAAACCTCAGAGGTCACAGTCTAGTAATGAAAAAGAAATCCAAAGTCATTTAATAACCTTGGTTAGAGGATGTGGATTAATTAATTTTAACGTGCGAGCATGACATATTTATATTATGCAACTTTAATAATAACTACTGACCTGCAGTCCTGACAAATTATGTCATATAATACAACCTTGTACAATAAATACACTACATGATCAAGTTCACTTACCAAAGGTGAATGCGTTAGGTCGGTCCGGTCGCTCATACCAATGCCTGTCAGAAATCGTGTTCCGTTTGAGCTGTTCTATGACTAAGCAATAGAACGTTGGCGGTACGAAACCTCCTGGTATCGGTTTCTCTACCCAGATAGCAGCCAAAAGATCAATGTCTTCTACTTTCTCGTATACTTCTCTAAGAGTTTCTATCCTCTGAAATGTAAAAAATACTGTGTTAGCATCTACGAGTATATAAGTTGGAATAAGTTTATTACGTTCGATAGTAATTTAAAAAAAAATCTTATCACTAATTCGTGTCATCACATTTTATTAGATTACCTCAGGATCAATGGTGCCATGCAGATCTTCGAAACTGCGAACAGGCTTGCCAAAACAGAACTCTCTGTATTTGACGTAAGGTGGGAATCCGAAGTAACGGTTCTTAGCCAAATCGTTTGTCATCAAGTCTGAAACATATTGATGAGGACCTAAACCTAACTCTGTAACCTGAAATTGCACATAATAGACAAATTAGGACTTTACTGTGAATCATTCTTCAAGTACTGATCAAAGAAAGATGCGTGGTGCGATAGCAACCGTCTTCAAAAAGCTGAACAGCAGTCTAATAGTATGGATATTATTATGTAATAATAGGACATTAATAATAGAGTAAAAGAAGTAAACACCGATATAGTTTCATATATTCGGCTGATAGAGAGAAATTAATATTTTATTTTATAACAAAAATACTGGGATAAGAAGGCTTAAGATTTTGTTGATTAAAAAAGTAAGTTAGCAAATCCCAAATGTATTCGGGCTCCAGAAGAAATATTTTTTGAAAAATAAGTCGTTATTCGTGTATCATTTCTGTTCAATCTAAGACTTTTACTTACATCAGGATCAGCTATATAGTCTTCTCTAGCGCTTCCTTGTCTAAAGCTGCCTTGAGTCAAGTAATCCATATTGTCATCGATACCGAAGTACCCCGTTCTCAATGTAAGGTTTACTATGGGGACCTGTTTTAGGTAGTAACCGTCTTTGTCATACAATCTGAAAACATCGTCAAAGTTAAAACCATTTTTTTTTAATAAAACTCCCATAACCTTGAACATTTACGAAAATGGATAATTATTTATTCTTTTTATATTCTTAATTAAAAAGACTTGTCTAATCATTATAGTCAACATTCATTATAAAAATGGAGTTAGGCAAATATTTGAGTTTTTTTAATTTTATATAAGCATCAGACGTATTTTTAATTTTTATAAGCTAACATTACTTACTTTAAAGGACCATCTTGTAAAGTATGCACCCATCTTAAAATAAAGGGATATTCCAAAGAAACTTGAGGATACACATTTGGATTGTAATTATCTTTGAATCCACCTGTTGGTGTTATCACTCCATCTTTGACCATATTATCGTATCCTGCAAAATTGCGAATAAAATACATTTTTAACACATAATTTTTTTTTTATCATTCTACAAGACATTTCGATATTGAATAAAAATCAAAGTCATTTATTTATATTAGGATGAAAATCATCACTTTTTGAACGTCAAAATTTACTTAACAGTGTCCTCCAAAATGCTCACTTCGCCACTTCCTAGTGTTTTATTTGCAAAGAAGTGGGTAGCCAACTCCCCAGACAGTCAATACTGGAAGTGTCTCACTACCACTTTGCTAACTGCCTGATATTTTAATCACAACGTGAGCTAAACTCACAGTCTGGCTACACAAGTGGCAATATCCTACTAATATTATAAATGCAAAAGTTTCTGAGGATGGATGGATAGATGTTTGTTACTCTTTCACGCAAAAACTACTAAACGGATTTGGATCAAATTTTGCACCCAGATAGTCTATAACCTGGATTAATACATAGGATACTTTTATCCAGGTAGTATGATCCCGTGGGACAATTATTGAACTTCACGCGGGTGAAGCCGCAGGCATAAACTAGTCGTTTCATATTTCAACAATGACTGGTAAAGCTACGTCTACCATGACGTCATCTTTTCGATAGCTTATGTCAATCCAGTACATTTTGATTTTTCTACCCTCGTTAATCACTAAAATAAAGTGACTTTGTCTAAGCTCTCTGATATTTTTCTTGCCGATACCAGAGAAGTCTAAATCTGAAGGAAGTACTCACCCATGTATAACGGCAATAACTCATAGTAATACAGTTGAAGTGATATAGCTATGTTGATATCTCTTGATACGTTGAACAGCTTGTCGTCATCCCAGCATGGGTTTACAGCGGCAAGTTTTTTGGCTATGAAGTTGTGATTTCTCCAAAACCAGACGACCATGAGGTTGATACCTGCTAGCGTGTTACCGCCGTCTTCAGCTGAAATTATACATCATCATAACATCACCTGAAATCTAATAGTACATCCACATTTCGGTTTTTTTAAGTCCCATGTAACAGAGAGCGAGCCTATTGCCATCAACCGGGCACAAATACAAACTCCGTGGCTGCTACTGACAAATTCCTCATGGAAAAACCCAATAACAATTTACCAGACCTGGAAATCGAACTCAGGACCTCATGCTCAGCCTTGAACCCACTAGACAACGAGGTTGTCAGTACCTTTGCTCTCAATCAACATTTAAGGGATTTTGGTAAGTTCCAGGTTCCCCAAACAGTTATTAATGGATTATTTGTTATGATGTCATCTATCAGGCTCTACTGCTCTCGCAATACCTTGCCGCTGGAAGAATTTTCCCAGTATTGATCCCATTAACTCTTTCATTCAAATTTTTCGCATGGCAATATTAACAGTATTCAAATACTCACGCAGCGCATGACACCTGGTCTCCTGAGGTTTTTGATTCAAGAAGCAGACGTTTGCAGTTGTGTTAGTGCTTGGTGGCCATATCCTGCCTTTGTCGTCCAATTCGGTTCTCACCGTACCTCCTTGGAATGTTCTCCCTCTTTGCATCAACGGTGACAATTGATTGCCATATATGACAGATAGGTCCAGTAGCGGAGTGGATGATACAATCTAAATTAGATAAAATTTTACTAAGATAGGTATGATGAAGCGTCTTACAGGACTTTAGTGAAACAGCTTGAAACAGTTAAAACGTAAACGTCAAAGTTCAATAAACAGATAATCAATCACTGCTCAATAAATTCATTGAAAGGAAAAATATAATCTAGGATAGTAAAACATACAGTAACGAAAGATTGGAAGAGAGACTGGCAATAATAAAAAAATATACAAAGTAAAAAAAAAACGGAGGCAATGTAATAATCATATCTAATCAAAATTTATAAGAGATTGTGTGAGGAATGATATGAAAGTTAAAGGAGTAAATGATAGCGTGACGGTTGACAGAGGAGATTGGAAGAAAAAAACGTGTTGCGCCGACCCCAAGTGACATGGGACAAGGGCAGGAAGATGATGATGATGATTAGAGATTGGGGAGTTATCACACAAAAAGTGGTAAAGTACCGGATTAAGATGATGAGAACATGTGAAGAAAAAAAAACCCTACAAGTCATCTATCTGTAAACTTATAAGAACTAAAAAACTTACTCTTTCAGGAGCAGTATCATTCTTGATGCACCCAATAGTCTGGAAGGTTTCTGGCCTAGTCATGTTGATGCATCGGACGCCGGAGAAGCGATGAACCGGGTCATCATCAGGAATCTTGTTGGGGGCACACATGTAGTCAGTCTTGCCTCTTTCAGCGCAGCAATATGGCCGCCACGCTATGTAGTTTACTGTGAAGGTATTGTCAAGTTAACTGTTGTGCTTTCATTTGAGTTAACGTAAAAAATAGTAACGACGGAACAAGTGGCAGACGGATCCAAAAGTGAAATAATATAGTTAACGTTTTCTTTTAAAATTCGAAATCTTTAAAATGATACGCTTTTTTTTTGTTTTTTTTTTTTGCCATTCACAAGTGCCTGTGATGGTCTAATTGAAATAAATGCTTTGAGTTTTTTTTGAGTTTTGATTTTTGAGCAAGATTTGACATGAGATTCATTCTTGCTACAAAATTCCTTTTTTAATAAAATCATGTATGTTTTCTACTTGCACAAAAACTACATGAATTGTATGAAAAAAAAAACTAAACCGAGTACCGTAACTTTAATAATATTAGTAAATAAAGTAAAGGGTGCCATATTATTTTGTGTTCCATTGAGGTCAAAAGTTAAGATGTCAAGTTACATTTCCTTTATAGCAAGTTCCTTATTCCGTACAACATTGGTGAACTTCCTAAACGATCGCATTTGACATTTGAAATCCGGACCTTCGAACATTTTAAGAGTTTTTTCAAGGTTCACAAAAGAAAACAGACTGTCTGTATCGTTTTGATACTAAATGCCTAGTAAGTCACACATTTTATATAAAAAATACATTTTAATTTAAGTCATCATCTTCGTCTCCCTGCCCTTATCCCATGTTACTGGGGTCGGCGCAGCACGTTTTTTTCTTCCATTCTCCCCTGTCAATCGTTACTTTATCATTTACTCCTTTTTCCTTCATCTCATTCCTCACACAATCCATCCATCTTTTCTTTGGCCTTTTTCTCCCTCTCGATTCATCAACATTTATATTTATCACTCTTTTAGTCACATGCGATTCGTCCCTCCTCATCAAGACAATTGATTCCTTTTCAAAATTTCTGTAACTGGCGCAACTTTCAAACTTCCTCTAATACATATTATACTCATTCCTTACTTTATGCATTTTTGTCACACTACACCTCAATATATATTTTATTTTAAGTAAGATAACAAAAAGAAAATTAAAATAAAAGAAAGGAAAACCCAGTAATGATACATATCACACAATTGCGTCAAATTAAGAAAAATAAAAGAACTCATTTTTTTAAAATAGTCTTTTCGTGACCTCAAATGTTTATGCATGCCATATGGGGTACTCACAATCTCCAGAGGCTGTAATTAACACACACTATAAAACAGGCTTTACTGAAGGCCAACCAAAATGGCACACCGCTGTTACTCTAACTGATTTCCGTGTTACTCCATGAAAACGATGACAGCTGTCAAATTCACCATCTACGGAAGCATTTTCGCACACGGTATTCGCACGAGACCGGTCGCCCGCGCAGTCGGCGGTAAAACGAATCTCACGTTGCACTTCGTCGATTTGAAATCCATTGAAGCATAACACACGTATATCGACCGACCGCGCGGACGAGCGGTTTCGTGTGATAATCGCCATAGAAATACAAAGAACCCAGCTATAATGATAGTTACCGCTGCAGCTTGCAGTAGCGACCGTCTTCGGAAAAGCAACTTTAAAGTTTGATAAACCCATACCTGTATCGTGCAAAGAGACGATATCGGCAGACATGAACACAAAGAAGTGGATGGCCAGCGTCGTGAATATCGGGCTGGGCACACGGCCTACCGACACGAGACGAGTCCTCAGATACCTCGCGAGGGGCATCTCGTTGCCAGATGCTGTCTTCTTCGGTTCAAAGTCTGAAACAAAGTATTAATTCAGACAGTACTGCTAATTCTAACTGCTAAGTAACAAGATATCCCTTGGAAAGTTTGGTTGTCGGAGATTCGGGCTTTTAACTGCCCTTACGGGCCGACTTACAATGTCTAAAAACAACAGCCAGGACCAACTGCTCATCGAGCACATTTGCTCTGGGACAGTTTGTCTTCGATTCGAATTGACTACTTGATTTGCACTGGAGTATTGTTCAACATAAGTTATTTCATCACCTGTCATAGGTACTGGGGCTAATAAAATCACACTTACTTTTATCATATACCGGAGGCAGCACCCTCGCGAAGGGAGTATGCGAGGCCCCCCTCGACGGATATTGGAGGTTGTTGCAGGAGCCATCCACTCTCCTGCCTTCTTTAGGATCACATGGCTCTATCTCGTTTACGCACCAGCTAGAGAAAGAAAATTTGAGTTCAATTTGAATTTATGTCCACACACACACGAGCCGCGTAAACTGTAGAAAAAACTTTTTACTAACAGGGGAACCTACCAATAAAAATTAAATTAAATTACACTCCCAAAATAAATATGTTAAAATAATTCGCAAATGCACATTTTTACGCTACAAAACAATTAAAAGACAAACTCACAAAGTAGTATTAGCTTTATCATGCCTCCTCACTTCATCCCTAGAAATCACATTCCCAGTGTACGATTCATAGAAAATGGCCGCCCTGACACTACACAACACCGAAACTAAATAAATTAAAATCAACATTTTACATGTCCGGTTTCATTGGAGTATCAAACAACAATAAGTATAACTAAGAACAAAAAAACGAAGAATAAACTCAAGTTAATTAAGTCTGTCTAAGTACTGCTAACCTGTTTGATTAACCGACTTCTTTTAACAAAGTTGATATTAAAGTCAGATCTGTAGCTGTACGCTTAACAAGGACATTGGGAAGGGAGCAAACGGAAGTTAGTTAGTACAGTCAGCAAAAGTGATAACTGTGCAGGCATTAAATCAGACAGTTCTTTTACACTTACTAAAAACACAAATGAAAAAATATGTTAACTGCTAAAAGAATGTTATCAAACCACAACTTTTTATTTCTTTAAATTGTTTTAAGTTAACAAAGACCGCATGGTATTTGAAATGAAATATTTAGTATTTACTTTGTAATACTTTGTAATTTTCCGTAAAAATTCTATGCGTAAAATGCTAATCATATAGACCAGGTATTACCGTGCTTTAATGTGTTTGATAGATTATAAATTGTAAAAATAATACCAGTTACTAGAAAATTATACCTATGTATATAACAAAGTGTCGTAAAGCTCACAGTCTCAAATCAATCTCAATCTTGCTCGTATGTACACTCGTTCACTAAACTCTTTTCCTAACAGAACTGTACATGATTCATACTTTGAAGATGTGGATTGAAATCGCTTCACTTGGTACTTTAATTGCATTTTATCCATGTCTGTGGAATGTCATGTTTATCCTTAGAAGCTAAGATTTTAATCGTTAGACATACCGTACCTAGACCGCACGAAACAAATTCTTGTTGCCAAATTTAAAAAACGGAACCCTTATATTTAGATTCGTCCTGTCCGGCTGTCTGTCCGTACGTATGTCACAGCCATTTTACGCCGAGACTGTTTCCTATGGGGGTCGAGGGGATAAAGGGGTGAGTTTATGTTTGTAAGAGCCCATTCCACATGCAACGATAGACAAGATTTTCAGTATGAGTGAGCGAGACAATACTATACAATTGGCAACAACTCAAAAATGTGATAATATTTTGACACGATAGGAAGAATCTAACAATCTAAATCGTTGCTCGGAAGAGTTTACTAATCTACTACGTAGCTATCCTCAGTCACAAAGAAGGATTTCTGGTAGACCAATGATAGCCAGACTGCCCCAGAAGGTAATTGCTATAATCTAGTCAGGTACTGGAACTTTTTTCAAATTTAAAACCTTTTTAAGTGGATTAAAATAATCGTTAGTAAAGATTACAATCTAAATATAATAATATATAATATAATTAAGGCTACAATCTCATAGATGGGCCTTTTCGGATAATTAATTTATTATATTCAGATAATTTACAATTTGTATTGTAAAGCGTGTACCAAAAATGTGTGATCAAGTTTAAGAGTGTGATTCAGACTATCAAACTGAAGAACTTTCTCCATGAAACAACGTCGTCACCGCGAAAAAAATAATCAGTGGTGCCATACATTTCTTCTGATTCATGCTGTAGGTATATTTAGATAGTGTCCGCTACTCCACTTCCAATGACCGTATTTGGCTAACGGGGTACTTTTCCAATTCACTATTTACAGTTTCATAATTATTTCACGAAAACAGACAAATATTTTCTTTAACTTTATTACTGCAATGAAATGCATCCTGCATGGCTCGATGAACCGGTGTGCCCTGACTCATAATGCACATTTTGCAATTGTTATCAAAAGACTTGTATTTTCAAATAACTCGATCAATTAATTAAATGCTGCTTACAGGAAATGGTACCGATAACAGGCCCAGTTGCCCAGGAGTTCGTCCCGCCATCTCCTTCTGGGCCTGCCGCGTTGCCGTTTTCTGCTGTTTGGTACCAATTGTATGGCATCATATAAACATTATTTTGAATATAGTTTGTTCAGAATAAATAACCCAATCGATTCCAATAATTTTTAAACCATGTTATAATTTGTCCCAAAAATATTTAAAAAGGCTTGGCTTGACTTAGATACCGAGCGACACTAAGTACCTATCGCAATCATTTTGGTACCTACTGCCAAATTATTATTATCAATGAGCTCAAGACGACACTGGAGTAGAGCGCGCAGGCGCGCCGTGTGGTGGTCACGTTTCTGTGCGGACAGCCAGGTAACAGAAGAAGCTTACATAACTTTGTGATTTTACATGATTCAGTTTTGAAATTTTGTACATACATTCTTTACATAAAAATACTAGACACGTGTTTCAGGTTTCGCATAAACTAAAACTAATGTTGTATAATATAAATGGGATATCCTAGCCTCTGGCACTGTATTACAAATACAATGCCAGTGTGGAGTCCATTATTATTTATATTAAAGTAATAATAAAAATAAAATTATTAAATATAACAAAACCTCATAGTGCACGACTAGGATCAGATTTGGAGCCTTTCTAAACAAAGTCTATCAGAATGTAAGAACAAGGTCAAACGGATACAAAATAAAAATATTATGTGTAACATTATCGCAACTTAAATATTTTTTACCTTCGTTGAGTTCCTGTGTCTTAGCGATTGTAGCATATACTAACAAAATACTAGTTTTTAACTTTATATAACTAATCACACATATAATCCCTGACGGGTTAGGTAGAGGTTTAGACACCTAATGGAACACTCGCATGTCACCAGTTTTGTTTAAATCCCAAGTAATAGAGGGCGAGCTATCAACCGGGCACAAATATAGACTCCGTGGTTTCTATTGAGAAATTCTTGATGGATAAACCAAATAACATTTGGCCCGACCCTGGAATCGAACCCAGGACCAGCAGTCGCGCTTGCGACAACTGAACCGAGGAGGCAGTCATTACTTTTCTTAATACAAATATTAAAGTGTGGCATCGGACGGGCACCTGTAAGTAACTTATAATTATAACCTCCTATTTTTGAAGTCAGATAAAAAATAGATTGTAACGAAGAGCAAAAATTGTATTTACATACATAGTTAGTCATAGAACTTGTTATAACAAAGCATAAAAATAAAATGTATCTCCCACGGACAAAGTTTAACATTATTTTCTTAATGCTCAAGGTTCTTCATTATATTATCTAGTAAAAACAAATAATCAAATGTAATAAACGTACCTAAAAAAAGAATTATTTATATTTTTTTCAGTATTCATTTTATTCCTTGACATTAAAATAAAATCTTATGATTGAGTAAACAGATAATATTAATAATGATAATTATTTTTATTTTTATACAATAACTTGTAGGTAGTAGGTGCCTACCAACCTTAATTAAATCATAATCATTTAAGAGGAGAATTAAAAAAAAAAACGCAGGTTGCAAGGTTTCGTCCTTGAAATTATTTGTTTTTCATTCGTTGCTTGAAATAGCCATTACTTGTTAAAAATAGTATTTTTTTTCTACTACGACAGAAATAAAGCGAATTTTAGATAACTTATTAATTTATTTATTTAGTAGTAATCATATTATCATCCTCCCGATGGACGTTTAGGCAAATACTCACGGAGACCTAATTTGGGACCTCTAATTTGTAGATTCTATTGAATACAGACCAACATTTTTTTTTCACAAACGTCCTATACTTTTATAATAATAAATAAGTAAAAAAAATTGTAATATTTGCGTAACGATGAAATGTAAGAGGGCTCTTATTTTCTCATTTTAGCTTATACTTATTAAATTCACCTGTGAATATTTTTCTTATAATGTATTAATTTTTTTTTTAAATAGCCACAGGTAAGATGAAAATAAGTCGTATTTTATGTAGCCCCCATTTTTTTATTTTGACACGATAAAAAGCTATATCCACAATAAAATGTACCTAAAATGTTCCAGAAATTTTCTTGAGGCGTTAATTGCAAAGTTTCCGAGATAAACGTTTCTCATCGTAATTAATAATTAACGCGTTAAACTTCGCTATTTGTGTTCTTACTTAATAATAATTTTAATTTAATATTCGTATTATTTAATGTCTTTTGGGCGGTCTAAATTGAGTTTCAGTAGGGAGGAGATATTTCAAATCAGACATCTACAAGATCATTATTTTTAAACATCAACACAATATAATTATTTAACGATATCATCATCATCATCTGCCTAGCCTTTTCCCAAGTATGTATGTTGGGGTCGGCTTCCAGTCTAACCGGATGCAGCAGAATACCAGTATTTTACATCGAGCGACTGCCTATCTGACCTCCACAACCCTGTTAGTAATAGGTAATACTCCTACGTAAGAGTATTTATCGAATGGCTCCAGTTATTTTTAATAAAATTCCACGAGGGATAAAAAACCTTAACAATAATATGTTTAAAAAGAAACTGAAACAATTTTTAATTCAGAAATGTTATTATTCCACAGCTGAGTTTATGGAGGACACCACTGACATTTTTTTTTTTTTTTTTTTAACCACTGACATTTAGATTATTACAATATTACATTTAATTTGACGATTTTATTGTCCTCATTGGTTTAGATAGATGTTGATAAAATGGCTGTTTCTTTTGTTTTCAATGTAGATTTAAGTTATCAATTGAACATTTAGATTATTATTATATTGACATTGGAAATTGTGTGTTAGTACGTAAGGAATTGTGTATTATTATGTAAAATTGAGTTATTTTATTTTAAATGTGTGTCAGTGGTTTCGACACAACTAACTTTATTATTATTATTTGTATACTCTCGAGTAAAATGTAGCGAACTAACCATTTATTATAACACCCTATTGTAATGAAACCTACATTTACGAATAAATTTGATTTGATTTGATTTGATTTGACTTGGTAAGGCTGGTTGTCAGACTTTCGGGCCACTGACTACCTTAATTATTTAACGATAAGTAATAAAACCGCGACCGCGAACCGGAAGACGTTGCTTTGGAAGGCCTCCCACGAGGTGGATCAATGACTTAGTGAAGGTTGAAATCTGCTGGATGTGAGACGCACGGGACCGGTCAATGTGGCGACACTTGGGGGAAGCCTATATCCAGCAGTGGACGTCTTTCGGCTGAAATGATGATTATGATGAAACAATGAAAAATAGCTACATAATAAAGAATTGTTTCAGTCCAAATACTCCAAACCTAATAATTAAGTTGTCTTCGTAATCACACATTGTTCGAATACTTCAGTTATTTTTCAGTTAAATGATTTGCCCTTAGCTTGCTATTAATGTTTGTATTTGGTGCAGGTGTGCAGTTAATTGTGCACGTCATGTGAATTTCTTGTTCAATGAAGTAAATCGTGGAAAAAAACTGCGTGTCTTTTGTACTTCGATGTTTAGTGAACTTGACCGCATGATTTATTGTGTTTTTACACGTTTTTAGACAAGGATTAAGTAAGGCTATACCTACTTAGCTGTAGCTCATATCATTTATCACAATTTATTAAATTACAGAAATACTATGTATAAACTACTACACTACTTACTTGACTATAGCAGGGAGGTTCGACTCCCCGATTATTGGGGCTATTGTTCGTGGGTGCCTCTCGAACAACAAGCTCGTATCGAAATAAGGTGTAATTAACATAGTTTATAAGTTTCATTTTACTAACCCTCTATGGATGCTGCTTGTCCGAAATAAAAGGTATTTATTTTTATTTTATTTATAAACCTGTCCAATTTTTGATGTACAGTTGCCATCACATCAAGTCACCACAAACTGTCAAATTTCTCCAAATGATTTAAGAAATAAAATGTTGACAGTTAAGTTCAAAATCGAATGAGAAAACTTGACAGTTTGTAGTAGCTTGTTGCGCAGGCGACTGTACCTGGGGGAATGTGTATTTTAAAGACTAGTTCACTTTGAGATTAAGTTTCACCCATCTACAGACTGACCGTGGCTATTACCTAACCTTGCAGATGGCTTGCGATTTGCAGTTATTTTTAGCAGCCGCACGTGTAGGCAATCAAAATTAAATTAACACTTAAATATTTAAAGCTAACAAAAATATTTCCGTTAATTTCTTTGCATGAAAATAAGTAAATACATATTAGCCATTCGCCTTGAACCATAAAATGTAGTTTTCTAAGTAATTTAATAGCAACATCTTAAGGTAAGATATAAGATTATGAGATGAGATGATTATTAGATTATGTAAGATTTAACAAGAATAGACTTTATCATCTCAAAGTTGTCCAGACCTTATCCCAATTTATTTGGGGTCAGCGGAGCATGTCCTCCACTTCCCTACTAGTCATCTTCTCAGCACTTTCCATCAGGCATTTCTCAGTAGCAGCTACGGAGTCTGGATTTGCGACCGGTTGATGGCAATAGGCTCGCCCCCATTACATGAAACTTAAACGAGTCAACCCCTGGACCTTACCTCCTGATATCACCAAAAAGAGACAACCAGGAAAAAAAATTCGGGAAAATAACTTTTTATGCAAGCAAAACCGCGAGTATTAGTTAGCTGTAAAGATTAATAACTTAGATCTCTTACAAGATAACGAGCGTGTTTAAAATGCTTTATTCCAGTAGTTTCCAAGGTTTTGTTATACAGTTCGTTAGTCAAGGTTCACCGGTAATGTATAATTAAACCGCCTATTATTCCACCTACTTACACGGTTTCCTTTATGATCGTTGTTGGAAAAGAGACGATGATTTTGCTGGTGGTATTTACTGAATGTGTTGGCTAAATAAAAAATATAAATTATTTCAGGTCATTAACGCATATTAGATACGAAACAAACACTTTTGTCAGTTTTACAGGCAGATTAACTACTTTGACTAAAGAAATAAAGACTAAATGACGTAAAAATATGAGAAATAAATAAATGTCAGATCGAATCAATTAACGTCAAAGGCAAAAAACAAAAAAAAAAAAAATTATGTGACAATAAAAATAACAGCCGCTTGGGGTCTAACTTTAGGTTAAGCTGCTCTTGACTAGGTTGGTCCGTGGATGGGTGAGCACCCATTACATACCGGGTTACCTCCGTATCTCGGAAAGCAAGTTAAGCCGTTGGGCCCGGCTGTCATTCGTAGATCTTTGATAGTCGTTACAGGTAGTCAGTGGCCCGAAAGTCTGACAACCAGTCTTACGAAAGGGTATCGTGTTACCCAATACGAACTGCGTTGTGGAGGTCAGACAGGCAGTCGCTCCGTGTAAAATACTGGTATTCGTCTGCATCCGGTTAGACTGGAAGGCGACCCCACCATATTTGGGAAACGCCTAGGCAGATGATGATTTGCTGAATGTGTTGACGAACTTGGAGACCAAGTTCGAGAGCACCATCCATTGAGTCGAGATAAATAGGCAACCATGCGTTTAAACTTATAATATAGAAGCACCATCTAAATTCCGAAATGCTAGCAAATTACTTTGCTACATGCAGATTAACAATTGTACATTATTATTTTTAGTATATTATGCGAAACTTGAATATAGTTTGTTCAGAATAGGTCTGAATCGATTCCAATAATTCTTAATCCATGTTATATTTTGTCCCAAAAATATTTAAAAAAAGGTTACAAGAAGGACACCGAGCGACACTTATCGCAATCATTTAGGTACCTACCATGTGCGGAACACCAGGTAACAGAACAAGCTTATAACTTTGAGATTTTTCATGATACAGTTTGAAATTTTGTACATAGATTCTTTACATAAAAATACTAGACACGTGTTTCAGGTTTCGCATAGACTAAAACTAATGTTGTATAATACATAGTACACATTTCAGCAGTTATTTATTGTCAGTGCCATGTTACAGGGGCGAACCTAATGCAAAAATTCGGACTTCGGGATGCTGGTGAGAAATTCCCAATAATATTGACCGGCCTAGGAATCAACCCCAAAGAAGTCATGCTCTGCAGAAAGGCTTGGGACCACTAGACCTTGCCTTGCCTTGCTTTTGGTATTAAGTCCAAAAGTAAAGCCTTCAACCCTTTGTATACTTAAAAAATACAGCACCCATTTTACCAGGCAATATTGATAATTAATAACAAGATCTAATAAATGATATTAAAAACGATACCATACCAAGATAATCTAAATTAAATCGAGTCTTCCATTTACTTTGCATAGAACAGTTTCATTGCTACTGGAAATTAGAGCGCTCCTAGTTAATCCTAAAGATAATTACTAAAGTTTATAGTTTCCTTAGAGTCGTGAATGATGTAATTGGGAGACCATTAGCATTTTAAGTGGTCTAATAAAAGTTTGCGATAAAAGTGTGATAAAAGTTTCACTACTTTTTCAACTGATTTGCATTTCAGAAGATTACAGTTTGATAGAGTAGTTTTTGTACTTTTTTACAACCAGTTTTTTATTCAGGACCCATCTATAGACAGGAACAAGATGGTAGGTAAATCGTGTCATAAGCTTTTACCATGGATTAAGTAAATAATTAAACAGAGTAAATACTAAATAATAATGATAAACTAACTGCCTCGTTGGTCTACTGGTCGCAATTGTGAGCTGAGCAGTGAGCTGAGCACAACTGAAATTGTTATTGAGTTTTTCCGACGTGCATTAAAAATCCACGGTGTCCTTCAGTAGCCCTTTATGTTCCAGGGTCACGGTAATTCTATGAGTCCCGCGACCCCGGCAGGCTTTGGCCCTCTAGAGGGGGGCCCCGTCATTATGCTGACACTCTTTGAACTCGATGACACCTTTAATTATACAAGCGATTGTTTTTATGAGTATGCAAAAACAAACGACTTCGTGGCATCACCTAGTAGTTATATATAAAATTATACCGCAGGACAGCGTACGGCTCCTAATTTAGTGTAACCGAGCACCCAAGAAATCCAAATACTTTAGTTACCTACTATTAGGATTTCTTTTCTTCCTGAAATTGAGCTTGAAGAGTGACACTAAGCACTAAGAGTGTATGTGTACCGGACCTAAAATCCTTACGTAATTGGCGTACTGGGTATTACTGCGAATATATCCTGCTGAAGATCTGAGACGTACAAACAGTATATACTACCTACGTACTATTATTGGAATTGCTTTTTCTTCTTTTTATCAGTTCAAAACATAAAATTGCGACCGATTACTTACTCGTTCTTGCTTGAAACAGAGTTCATATACCAACTCAGTCGTTCCTTAACCGTACAAACTCGTCGACGGGTCTTGTGATTGGCGCACCCAGCTGATCCGGCCTTCACACGGTCGTTCGACCACCTTGTCCGACCTTCAAATGCTACTCCTTCCAGCACTGGGGGTTGCCACTTCAAAATTTGGTGTTTGCATTATGAGTGACTGCTAGTTCAGTTTAAATTTGGAAGTTATCCTATACTTAATGATAAAAACCAAAAGAAATACGATTGAATAAGGATGAGGCTTGAACTTATCATTAAATGCCAGTAACTTCTCCGTTTTACACTGATTTCAATAGAGTAGAATATAAATTACACCTAAAGACAAATAAATCAACCCAGACTACCATCACTTAGTTAAACCCTTGTGTAAACCTCTTACACTTCAGTGCAAAAAAATCAGTCTTCTTGCAAATAAACTGGCGAACGTGTACAATTGTTTTGAAAAAGGACCTAATGACCTTTTTGGCCCTTTTTGGCGCAGCCGTGAGGCGCACAGCACATGTACCTATTTTCTCTTTTTTTTAATTTTTTTTTAAATTTCTTAGTTTGTATGTTTTTTTATTATATGTGCTTGATGAACTGACGTCAAATAAACTTTATTCTTTCTTTCTTTCTAATGTAACGTAACTTGTTAGAAGCGTTACATGTAGGTTTGGTCTAATATGAATGTTCATATTCATTGGCTAATCATAACTTGTCCTACGACGATATAAATTAATTAAACTGGTGTTGAGCTGTAGGGATTTTAACTAAACCTTGACGCAGTCAACACTTTGTTAGCCGTGGTCATAAAGCGTGAACAGTTTATAAAAAAGTTATTTTTAAAGCGTTTTTATTATGTTCAAATCGTCGCAATACTTATTTTAGTTGTCTTATAAAATATTAATAAATAGTGTGAGACTTTGTTGTAAATATAAAACAATAGTTTTCCATTGAAATTAACATTGGTTTCGCTTAAACTTAGTAGTCAGTAGGTAAATTAAGATGCTTAAAATTAATAACAAAGAATGATGTAACGGTAAAGATGTGTGGACCCAACAGACGTTGTTCCGTCCTTTCTGGATATTGACAACAGCCACTTATTGGGTCCAGTTGTGAATCTCAACCATCCAGGGACTTACTCAAACACACACAATAAAAAAAACAACTAATTTGGTTCTGCCGTTTAGGAGTTCAGTGGCTTTAAACGTACAGAAGAATTATAATTATAAAGATTAGTATGATTATAAGGCATAAGCCAAGTAATTGGAAATAATATATTAAATATAATGTAGACAATCAATAAATCTTTAAAAAACGTAATAAATGAAGATAAATTTATTTTTATTTATCAACAGTCTCTTATATATAAAAACAAAATAAATAAAAACTAAAAATTTAGTTAAAAAAAGAAACTATTTAATAATCTATAGTAAAGAGAAATACTAAATTACCTAGTTATTCTGCAATGCAGTGTACACAGTAAGCGGGACAGTGTTGACATCGAGTTAATCCAACGGTTACCGCGCAATATATTTCTTTGTACCAACTTTAATATTTGGCCCTCACTCCGATTATCCCAGCGTTACGCAAACTCTGAATTTAATAACTGTATGTTTGCTGAAGGATTTTCGACCGAAATCTCTATTTTATTGGGACCATTCGAGCTGTGTCAATATGAGTCTCGAATAACATTTTGAGCATTCGTTGCATGTCGTCAGGATATCTATGTCAGTTGGTACAGTCATCATCAATGGGTGTGAACGGGGGACCTAGATAAGAGGCAATCGCGTTCAAAGCGTTTGGTGTTTCTATAATGACTTTCGGGTTTAGAGTGGAAGGGACATCGATATTCTTTTCGTTTGGGAATCGAACCAGCGACAGCAGCGCAGCCGCCAATCGTTTAATCAGGTTGAACCTCATTTTAATGATTAAGTAGGTACTGCGTGTTAACTTCTGTTTTGATTGATTACATGTCGGTGTAATCAGGTCAACCTGATTTCATATATTATACATTATTAAGCTAATATATATACCTAAACATAATAGCTAGTACATAGAGTCCTTGTGCATTTAAACTATCGCTTATAAATACAAATTTTATGAATTTTCAGGAATGTGTATTTATTATGCTTAGTGATAAAAATTGCAACTAAAGAATAATACAATAATTGACACTAAATAAATATTTATTTTTTAACTTAATCTTCAGCGCTAATTGCAACGTGCAGAGTTAATGAGTATTTAATCGTGCATGAAATTCTTCTCAAAAAGATTACACCAAAATACCTATTTGAAATCTGAAAGCAGGTCAGACTGGAATATTACTTTACGCCCATTTATTTTTTGCCCAAAAGGCCTTGTATCTCTCCCAAACCAACACCAGCACTTTCGTAAACATTTAAGGAAACGATAACAACAGCAATCTTCAAGAACCACATAACATTGCTATTAGGTAACACTCCCAGCGTCCAACAAGCAATCCTACTGAAAATAAGGGCCACGTTAATGCGGACACCGTTCCATAAAACATTAGAGGCAAAAAGCATACTCGAAATACGAGACAATGTTTGGTTGTCCCCTTAAAATTCAGAACACAGCGTATGGAAATCGATACACATTTGGGAACATAGCCTGGTTCTACGTGAGGGGGGTTCACAAATACGCGACATGGCTGACCTTTATATCGTAAAATGAATTTACATTTAAGGGGTTTAAAGGGGTGTAACAATTTGTATGTAAAATTATCAGCAATTTTTTTTTTGTGTTGAAAATTTGCCAGCGCAGTTTCACCATTCGCTAATAGGTATACCAATAACAAATATAAGAACACTGTTTATATTTACCTATTTTCCTCTAAAGTCTATTCCAGGATTCTACTAAAAAACTCACTTTTTCCGACCGGTTAATTGAACATTGGAACTCATGCTCAGCAGAAGCGCTTGCGCACACTAGACCAACGAGGAATCCAATTATTACTACTTTGATTTATACCCAAATCTCATGAAGTGCTAACTAAGAAAAGAGTAAATTAAATGCATCATAAGTACAGTCTATTAAAACATTTATCACCTAACTCCATCAAAAGAACCACGTAAAGGATATAATTTAAAGTAACACAGGACTAAGCCGTCCTGACGTGAACACATATCTGACCAGACGCCCAACCGAGAACCAGCGGGGCTTCATACATCTCTATCGAAACACCATCAGACTTAATGTTTCTATATTTCAATTGTCAGGAACTTAGAAGGGTCTCGAATGGGAAATTGTGTTATTTTAAGTAAAGGTCTGTCTTCACTAAATATCATGTTGAGAGGAAAGCGAATATCGGGAAAAAAATTATGCCTGATTAAGTAAAACATTAAATACTAACACTTCGTCCGCAAAAAATGTGTTAGCTCGGCTAATATACATGACATAAATATAATTTATAGCCTATAGTACTCAACAATAATGGAGCTTTCTGCCAGTAAAATTAATTTTAGAATTGGATCGTTAATTCTGGAGATTAATCCCTAGATACAAACTTACAAATAAATTTTATCTGTTTTTTTATAATATTAGGATAGATAATAAAACTTTGGTCTTGCGAAAAAGGGTTTAAACTGAGAAGAGTGAGGTCTCGCACATTCCATTTAAAACGGTTTTCGGTATGAGTCAGCGAGATAATTCAATTCAAGTGTCATTTTCAACCTTTTTTTGACACCGTAGGGCGAATCTAACCATTGAAGTCTTTGGGGAGAACGTTTATAATCATGACTGGCAAAACTTTAACGTAAATGCAATGAGTTTTAAAATTGCATTCATGACATAGAACGATAAAATATAAAATGGATTGACAATAAGCTACCGAATGCTTCCTTAAAAAAATTTTTAGAGTAATACTAAACGGTACAGAATAAAACGCTTTGATTGGCTCACGTACAACTGGCCCACTTTAAGGACTAAGTGCACTGTTATC
Source organism: Noctua comes (assembly GCA_963082995.1). Classification (NCBI taxonomy): domain Eukaryota; kingdom Metazoa; phylum Arthropoda; class Insecta; order Lepidoptera; family Noctuidae; genus Noctua; species Noctua comes. The sequence goes on from OY720269.1 coordinate 2,141,140, forward strand.
GCACTCGATGTTAATAGAACATGAAAGCAGTTCCCACCTTTCTAGGTCCTGCTGAAGAAATATTTAACAAAAAAAAAAACTCTTTTCTATTTTCCTGCAATACAAAAAAAAGGTTTCAACACTACATTGCTTAGTCAACAAGAATTTTCTCCCTAATTTATTTATACAAACTGACTTCGCGGTCTATTAGGACACGATTTAGCATCAAAACGCTGTGTCATAGCACAGATAAATGATCACTGACGATAACATAAACACTTCCAGAGTTCTCCACACAATTTAGAAATATGCAAATCTGCTGCAAATCCGTTAAGGCAAAGATTAAGGTAAAAAAGAGCAGAATCACTGTAGACGATTTCTGCCTAAGCGTTTAGAGGTGTAGTGTGCTTTTTTTCTAGTTGATGGCTATTTTCAGTCAGTCAAACAAAGATTTTATCTGGTAAAAGGCATGAACCAGATTTAAATTAATACTATTTTTTGATTTTTCCATTTTCTGTTTAAACTTAATTGACTGAAAATTAAATTAAGTTGAAAACTAAAAAACGAAATGAACGAAATGATTGATTTATGACGGTCAGCTTAAAAGTGTCCATTCATTGCAAAATATCTTAGAAATTGGCCGAATATCATAACATCTCACAAACCACTATTGTTTCAAATCTTCATCAACCATTTAAAACTTCCACAGCTAAGTAAAGGGTTAGTTTTGGTAAAGGTTCTGTGAAACCGGTACGGACCAATTGCGGACGCAGCTCTGGGTACAGAAGGAAATAACCGTGTGATCCCGGTGGCTACAGCTGGTCCACAACTTATCTGGCCCGGTTTTTACGATCGTTTACAAAGGCTATGTTACTAAAAATGAATCAGTTAAGCTAAAATAGCAGTAGCATCAATAAGCTTCTAACCAAGTAGGTAGGCATTTCATGATTGAAGTTACGTCGCATCTATCCCGGCCTGATCTATGCCCCCCACCGAGGGTTTTAATTAATATTTCTACACAGTATCCGTACCGCGCGAATTAATTCCTAGTATAGAACCCACGGTGAAATATGCTAATCAAGCTACGATTATGTGTGGCTGTTTTAGAACCAGTGATTTCACCTTTAGAAATTTTCACTTTAATGACTAAGGTTATGACTAATACGTTTTAAGTGTAAGTCTAGACGTTTTAGCTAGTGCTGCAATGGAAGCTTGTCAATATTAATAATAATATAGAAAAAAAAATAGTAAACAGTTGTAACTGAGGATTAAATAAATAAATAATAAAATACTTTATTTTAAAAATACTAAAAACACGCTTTCTCATACCTCCTATCAGTAAACCCTTTCATTTGATACCCATATCAAGGTAATGCATTAAAAAAAACTAGTCCGCCATGTTTGGGAGTCCGTATATTGGATTTAGAATGACGTCACATAACTAACCATGCATTGTCATCCAAACTAAACAAGTATGAAAAATTTCAGCTCAATCGGAAATAGGAATGTAGGTCAAAGTTAACTCCTACGATGTTTTGCATTTTAGTTACATGTGAAGCTAAAGCATGTAAAAATTGTCAGTGTTGTCAGACATCGTAAAAGACAAAATATAAATATTTTCGGAAAGAGGAATTGAGAAGTTTCTTGTCGGAAGGAAACGACCAATGCGAACCGTGCATCCAGCTTCTGACGTTTTAAAGTGCCATTAAATATTTACAAGATATTATGTAACATAAAAAAATTTTAATTATGAGTTTTTGACTCCTATTATAAATATAAAATACTTTCTTATTTTTATAGTTACCACCAAACACAGAACATTACATATGACAGAGTTTTTCACATAATTATTACAGTTAAAGTTGAAGAGCTTGAAAAAAAGCTGATGATATGGAAGCCAACGCTTTACCAGTGCTGTGGATACGAGTAACGTAGCTCCAAGAAATTGATCCGATGTTGACGAAGCGATTATAACATTATAGATTTTTTATACGCCAAGATGAAAAAGCGGGCAACATGTAATTTCTCAGTAAATTGCCGCGCTGAGGCGTGAAATTGAGGATAAGAAAATACTTAAACGTCTTCATCCATATTTAATGTCAAATATTAAAAAGCAAAGCCCGCTTCGTAACGACCCGTGATGACTGCCCAGCAAACTAAGAAATATTTACTATAAAATATTCATGAAAACATAAATTTTAAGAGAACACCATTGCAAATATCTCTTAATGACAAGCCGAAGAGCCGACTTTACTATAAATACATTCTTTTGAAACCGCAAGCAAAAACTTATTCTAACTACACCTTACACTGAACAAGATAAGAGTCAAAATTGTTAATCAATAGTTGCTGTAACTGCAAAACATTTGGCACCTTTTTCCAAACTTTATTTGCGGATTCACAAATGTTGGTAATGTTAATTTGAAACTTATAACTATCGGTATAAGGATAGTTGTTAAGATATTCTAGTTTGCTAAGTGTTTTAGCAATGTTGTTAAAAGCTTATGAATAGGCAATAAGTTGTCTTCAGGCGCCTACCTCTGTGCACTGGTTAACGACAGTTGTATAGGCAAGTTATGTAGATTAATGCCAATTTTGTGGTACAGTTAAGGAGTTATGTATATCATGTAATGGACTATTTTAGTATGTAATGTCAATCGGGATTTGATTGTAGGAAAATTAATGAACTTAACTTTGCATAGTAAACAATTTATTTGTGTTAATAAATATGTCTGTGTTAGATAAATGGGCAGATAAGTGAAAACATGGTGTATATCAATCAGTTGCGTTTTATCTCACGCAAGTTAGAAGTCAAGTGGAATAATGGATTGATCTTGTTCTGCGATTGGTTAACTAACTTACACTGCATTTACATAATCTTGCCAATTGTACCGTTTTATTACATTTGCTTGGATATTTCTCTACAAATTATCACAGGACTATTTGTCTTTACTGAGAAAGCTTGGTTTATTTTATGTCATTCCAAAATATGAAAGTCATAATTTGGATTTCGAACGACATTCTAATCAAAGTAATAATCAATCCACCCTTTTAATAGGAAATGACACCACTTTCAATAAAACAACAACGACAATCATAGAACGAGGGCCACAAAAACAAAGAAATGAAGTCTAAAATAACCTAGGAACCTTACTAATAATGACAATAGAACACACAGTCTCTTGAGCAAAGCCGCGGGCACAGCTAGTGTAAAATAAGCTAGAAACAACATCATAAATAAGAACAACAGAGCATAGATCTGAACTGTACAACGGAACATTTGTCGTCACAGTCCATTGCTTGCAAGAGACGAACGAACGTCTCAATTCACTTTGAAACGGTACATTACACTCAACTTCCTAGTGCTTTCGAAAAAAGCATATTTTGTCGTGAAGTTTCTAATAATGTGTTCAAAAGTGTCAATGAAAACGGCTTTTTATTTAGCACTACTAAAGTGTTAAGTTTTTTATCATTGATTTTAACATCGTCATTAAACAAGTTAAATTCCTCTGACCAACATGTGGTTTTTTGTAAATTGTAACAACGATAACCAGCTTCTGTGTCATTCAGTAACTGCATCTAGCTGCATCATCAGCATTCTCCTGCCCTGATCCCAATTTATTCAGGGTGGATCCAGCATTTCTTCTTCTTCCATACTTCTCTATTACTCGTCATCTCAGCAGTCACCTGTTTTCTAACCATTTCATCTTTCACACAGTCCATCCATCGTTTCTTTAGTCTTCCTCTACTCATAAAGCCATTCACATTCATACTCTGTATCTAGTTGCATTTTAATGTACAATTATCCTAGTCGAAAACATAGCAAGTACCAAGAATCTTTAAATAAGTAATGAAATGTTGTCTAAAGATTCACATCAGTTTGGAAACCAACAATTTAAAAATAAATCTTATTTCTAAAGCGAACAATTGAGACAGTTTTAATATCGGTGTGGATATTAAAATGGACGGCTATTTTAATTTCGTCGTCTTCCGTAATTTATAGCTAAGTACTCATACTCTTAGTAAAGGCTATTGTAGGCTACTACAATAGCCTTTATTTGAAGAATAGATGGATAAGAATGATATATTTATTGCTTCTATATTTAAACAGCCGTTGTTGGGTTTTTCTCAAGGATAGTATTTCTTCAAAATTTAAGTAAATTAAATTAAGTAAAGGAAAATTTATTTGCATAGATTGTAAACCTACAATCTATTTTATATTAGGCATTTATTTGAGAGTTTTCAGTCTTGGTTTCTTCTGGAAATCATGGTTTGCCAAGCCTTTTCCTGAATGTCGTTCGACTTCCAAAATTTAAAAAATCACAGGCCTCACTACTGTTCCAAGATAGTAAATGTATGCTTCAAATATTACAAAATATTCAAAATACTTACATTAAAAACCACTTTGAATCAGTTACCTTATCTAATATTGAAGCGCCAATCAAGTTGGCATCACAAATTAAGGCTCCTAGCGTTACATATATTGAACGAAGGGAAGCCAGCAAATTAATATGCTAGCTGTAATTGATGACAATTAGTGAGACGAAGCGGAACGGGCATACGTTGATTGTACCATGAATGTGTGATTTCCATTGCATTGGATAGTATATTGGGTTGGTGAGTGATAGCTGTGACTAAGTTTCGTTGGTATCTTTTCTTCCTATTATTTGGAGATATATCAAGTATAATTATCATGTTTTAACTGATTTTTAATATTAAACTTAACAAAATCTGTATCTTTTTGAACTGACTTCCTTATCACGAATTATTTATTTATAACAGCTTAGCCTATTATTACAGGGTTTATCCTAATGCAACAGGTAAGAAATTAAACTAATATATTAAACTATATACTTACAATAAAAATAAATAAAAAAATACAAAAATTAAAAACTAACAACAATATTAACATATAACATAATACATACATCATACCATAATTACTTACGTAAACATAGTACAAACCTAAACAAATACAATTCACTTACATTAAAGAATAAAATAAAACCACCACGAATAATTATAAGAATATCTAAAATGTCTCAAAAGAGTGGATAAGAGCTTACTGCAGGCATTATTTCTTTGTACACTAGAAACAGGTTCAAATGATAAATCTTTACATAGTATAAATCAAAGTCGCTCCCGCTGTCTGTGCGCTTACATTTTGTAAACTTTAACGCAACGGATTTTAATGCAGTTTTCAGAAATAGTTAGAGTGATTCAACAGGTAGCTTTATGCACCCGTGCGAAGCCAGGGCGCTAGTAAATAATAAATGGAGAATGAACGATGAAAGCTGATGATGACTTGTTACTACTGCATGTGCCAGAAGCACTACTCGTAACATAATCCGATAAGCTACCGTAAAATCCAAAATTCTAATACAAGAATAATCCCAAGACAAGCAGCTCCATGTTTAATCAAATATTCCCGAGTCTAGGGATACCAAATAACATGCGGCTGAAGACCAACGAGAGATCGCTGAAATATATTAAACGCAGGGGTGGAACAATTGTGACAAATTGTGGCGGTTGTCATGTCCTATGTGAAAAAATGTGACGGGACACGGAGGGAAGGGCTGTCAAAATACTGCTACTGTATATGTATGATATGAAATGGCGATGTCTGGATCGAATTATATTGCAATTTTCGACAAAAATGCTTTTCGGGATATTCTCAAAAGCATATTGTAAATTGTGGTTAAGAATATATAGAATATTTTCTGGCTGTGGAGAGCTTTGTGAGAGAGCGTCTCCAAGTGTTAAATGTGATGGTGGTGAAACCGTTGTAATGTGCGATGAAGGAAGATTAATCTGTCAAGGACGGCTTTACAAATAAGCAGATATAAATATTAAAAAGTTTAAAACCATAATCGAATAGAAAGAGAATGAGTCATCTATGTACAATGGAAGGCAACAGCCAACGCATAAACAGATATGAATTTGTCATAACACTGACTCCTAATTCCAGCCCCTAAACACACAAGACTAGAAATAAGTATTCAGAAGTGTTTATCCGCATCAAAATCTAACTTGTCATTTTCATCTGATATTAATTCATCTACTGAACTGGGAAAAATCTGATAAACCTCAAACGCACACGTCAAAGAAATTTGAACTTTGTCGTGAAGATGGAGAATGTGATTCGGGTTGATGGTGAAGGGATTTTCGAGGGCAATAAGTGTGCGATCAAATTGAGATACGAGCCAACACGTGCAGGTTATTGGCACACAAGTGTTTGGACAAACTACGATATTGCTTATTTGTGCGGAAAATCTTTAAGGTCGGGGTGATATTGGGCTAAAGCACTGTAATCGTACTGGTGACCGAGCGGAAAGCTATTGGTTCTGATTTTTGATTGGCTCTCAAGTGCTGGGGTATTTTTTTCTGCGTTGGCAGGATATGATTGTTTTATTATTTGTTTAGGCTGAGGACTTTGGTCGTTGCAATAAAGAGTAGAATTAAATTGAAGCAGCTGATGGGAGAGAATTTCTTTATTGTCAATAAATCGGAAGTGCTGAATGGTGAAGTGGTAATAAAATATTTCCACAGTCATATTTTTAGAGTACATTAATACCAAGTAGACAGTAGGATTAATACCTGTTAAGTATATAAAATACAATTTCCTGACTTTACAAATGTGGTAAGAAGTACTTTCAACCAGTATTTACAAGATAGATCAACATACAACGATTGTTTTTCATCGTTACGTGTCGATGAACTCAAATTGATTAGACCAGTATGTAGCCACGTGCACAGCTCTAACATGTGCTTCCATTAAATCTCAAAAGGTGCAAGTGCTTGTCCAGGACGGGCAGGGCAGGAGGTAGAGCATATCCTGCAGAGGGGCTCCACACTGGCAATCTGTTTGGGATGGATCAAGGATACCCTATTTGGCCAGTTTATGTCTACAGCGGCAGACCTGGGTTTGCAATGCAAGGATTTAAACTATTTGATTCGTTAGGATAACACAATCTTCACAACATTGGAAACTCTTCATAAGAATTGTAACAGTGTTATGTGAATGAATTCAAATTAAATAAGATGCTTCTATTGTTATGGGGCTGAATAAAGAAAAAAATAGAACTACAATTCTATTATTCCATTTCTAAATGTAACGTAGATCAACAACATCCTGCTTGTACCTACCGAACCCCATCCCCCAAAAACTGTCCATATGTCCATATATACCCTTATCACCATTACTTTCTCCGTCGCACTAAACGACCGTCAACTTCCAGTGATTAAACACACAACTTATAAGGAAAAAGTTGGACAATAAAAAGTAATAAGCCATGAAAAATGACACACCGCTCGCCGTTAGCAAGTCATCATATAGGAGAATCATTTATCAATATTGAGGGCGATGGATATATTGATTTTGTTGGCTATCCCTGCCGTGTTATCACTTTTTGCTTTAATGCCTCGCTGAGGATTTTATTAAAGTAACCTTTAAAATAAAGTGTTTCTCTTTTAAAACAGGGATTTCGGTGGCATTTGCTAGAAGCCAATCTGAAGTAACTACAACAGATATTTGTCATTTATTTATGGCTCGTGCCGATCAGGAAACCTGTTCGGTATCATAGCTGGATCATGTTCGTGTCGGTTTGGTATAATTTAAACTTATGACAAGCGGCATATTAATGAACGTATGTCTGCATTATATAGCTATTCAGTTTTGCCCTTTACATGTATAATGTCGAACAGTGTCTTTCTCTTTTAAATCTTATGAATCGAGCAAACAAAAAATTCCGTGACAGATACATCTTTCACTCACACATTCTGAATATATTTTTAAAAACACAACTTCCTAAGAAAATATCCGTTTCAAAGAGCGCCTTTCAACATTGTGAAACAAAAGAGCGTTCAAAGCGACTGTCGACCGTTTGAAATCATTTTTCACTTCATTACCGTTTCAGTTTGCGCGTAACGCTTTGATAATGTACTGTGACTTGCAATGGCATGCATCTGAGTCATTTTCTCGCGAATAGATTGAAATGTCTTCTTTATTTATGTTGTCCTGGACTCCTGGTATTATTAGATGATTATAGATCGTGGACGAATTTAAGTAAATGTTTCGTAAATACTTGGTTTTCCCAGATTCCCGTTTATTGTGTCTTTATCCTGTTGTTTTAATTTTAAACGCATGCTGTTTCTTTACACTACAGACAAATTCAATTATGCTTTGAAGTGAAGTACATAAAAAATTTAAAAAACGTCATAAACGAACCATTAATTTCAAAGGTAAAATGACAGTCTTAGTAGATATCCGTGTATTTTCAAACAGGTTCCTGGTGTGCTAGTATTATCTAATTACTAGTCATATTTTCAGACTGTCCATGTCCGGCAAGAGATGTTTCACAACGAAATAATAAGACAGCATGCCAGAGTGTGAAATATTCACAAAATAATTCCAATCAACCTGCATGTAAAGGCGCTCCCTCACCGGGAGCATTCGCGTGTAATGTAACGTTACAGAGTCGAGCATTACATCAGTGAGGGAGGAGAACTGAGCATTACAGTGCACAAACTGTAATGATACAAAACGAGTTTACATCAGTGAAGGAGGAGAACCGAGCATTACAATGCGCACCTTGTAATGATATAATGTGTAATATTTTGATACAACTTGTAACATCAATGCGCTTTTTTGTTGCGTTTGGCCGGCCGCCGTGGATTACCTCCCCCCGTCCGCAATAAAAAATAATTCAATAATTCATGACATTAATATCGTTTTTTTTCTTTTCTTTTACGTAAATAACAATGTCGAATTAATATTGCCGCACTCAGCACAATGACTGCTTCGTCTGACATTACGGAAAAAGCTAAATAAGAATGCTCCCAAATTCAAATTTATACTAAATGTTACATTATACGCGAATGTTCGTTAGTCAGGGAGGTAGTATTGTAATGTTTTGCTCAAAGTCGAATCTATAATGTTACATTACACGCGAACGCTCGTCGGTCAGGGAGGTAGTATTGTAATGTAATGCTCAAAGTCGAATCTATAATGTTACATTACACGCGAATGCTCCCGGTGAGGGAGCACCTTAAGATTATTTTGCTAGTTAAAATTTAATTCTATCGCTTATAAAGCACCACCTTCAGAATCTTGTACTATTTCGACCTACGCCGTCTTACTAAGCAAACAAAGAGACTCTCCACCCATCGTTATCAAACGAAGATGTTCCCAATACAATTTTTCCGTCCTCATTTGATTTAGGTCGCTACTCTTTACGCACTGTTTTGCTCAGAAGGACACTCCGTTCACGAACCCCTTTTGATGGTGAACTACCTCAAGTGATGTCAGATACTGTCCTAATGCGATTTGCGGTTCCATTCGTGGCCGCAATGTAGTTTCTGGAATCTTCTCACGTGGTTTTTTTAGGGCACTCTGTAAGGAGGTTAGTAAAAGCACTTATAGATGTGAATTATCTTGTTCGTCACGTTTCTTCCCTCGAGGTTTTTGTCTGAAGACAATTACAGTATTAGGTCCATCCGCGATGAGGCTATTTGGTATTTTCGGAGGCTCGTCATTATGTTCCTGACCTTGTGATAATGTCTAGGGCATTCTTAAGTGCAGAAACGCGTTTCATTGGCCGTGAATTTACATTGATGATATCTGAAACAAATGCTGCATTGTTGAATAGAGGTTCTGCTTCTGTGGTATAGCGCCCATTGTTGGCCATGTTAATTTTCTAAATACCTTGCTAATGTGTGTTGGTATCTTGGAAAATCTAAACTGATTTCAACTCATAATAAGTAGTAGAATGGTAGTTTGATTACAAATGGATTGTAAACTGATTACAGGGTTATTGACAGACAGAAAGTTGGCTAAGTTGGAAAGTAGAGGACAAGGTGTTTTGACACTCTTGTAAGCGGCCTATGTCCAGCAATACTGCGACAAGCTGAGTTAAAGACAAGAAAATCATCTCAAGCAATTATACTGCAAAATGAAAATGGATGAAACACAAACCGTAGATTTACTCAATGAGTTCAAACATACCTTATTGCCTACCATAATTACTTCATCTTTCCCTCAAGATTTCTCCATAAAGGATTTCTTGTCAGTACAATTTTCCGTAGTCAAACAAGAAAATTTTGCATAGCAACATGAGTATGTTATTTCGGCTATCTATCCATTGAGTGGTGTGTACCTTTGCCATGAGTGAGTTTGAGTGTGTTCCTTACATCTATCCCTTGTTAGTGGCAGTACTGTCCTTTGAAGTTTTGTTTTTATTTTATCTTTTTCTTTATTATTTTCGGCCTGTATTTTTTTAAGAGGTTTAATGATACGAAAGCAAACAATTAGGTAAGTATGTTTTTCTTTGATTTGATACAGATAACTTCTATTTCCCATATTTTTATTAAAATCCTCGTGATACTCTTATATTTATTTTTAACTAGCTGTTGCCCGCGACTTCGTTCGCGTGGAAATTTTATTGTGTATGCGTGTTCGATTCCCGGGTTGGGTAAAGTGTTGTTTGGTTATTCCATCAGGAATTATCAGTAGCAGCTACGGAGTCTGGATTTGTGCCCGATTGATGGCAATAGGCTCGCCCCCTATTACATGGGACTTCAACATAACTGGTGTAATGTGGGTGTACGATTAGGTACACATCTGTGGCTAACCCTTCGGGGATTACAGGCGGGATGTGTGTGAGAACTGAACGCTTGATCAAAATGTGATAATGTGGGTGATGACTACAAAAGGCGTGTTTTTGGGCGCTGTAATTCTGGGCGGCAGAGGTCTGAACGGCGTTCAGGCGACGATATGGCTTAAAAACTGGAACATTATGGTGCCATACGACTTTTTTTTCAAAGTGAACAATCAAACGCCCGCTCTCTTCGATCCCAGACAACAGTGGCGACGCCTTGAGACATTTATTGAAGCGTTTATTTCATCCGCCGGTGTGCCCCTCTCAATAACTTGCAGTATCTGTCTAAAGCCGCCTGCGAGCAAAACGACAACACCACCCATCAGCGCCTGGTTGCCGCGAATGTCCTGCAAGCTGCGGTTCAACGCCTCTTATGCACTTTAAACTTGCACTGCTGCAAAAGGACTCCGCGGCCGCTGTTTTTGGTGACGTTGCATGTTGAGGTATCTTCACTTGCAAGATTCAGCGGCAATATGAAAACGGAATGTGCAGTCCGGCCACCGTTAAGCAAAGTTGCAGCAATGTCCGAGGGAGCCACAGCCACAGCTATGTAACCGCACGGTTGGCGCAGTGGCTGAGCGAGTGGGTGCTGCGCTGCGTGTATCGGTTTCGATTCCCTCACGGATCACATTTTTGTATGGCCCACAGGTAGTGGTTCCAGGTCTGGCTGTTTGTGAGTTTAACTGTCTGTAAACACACCCACGATACAGGAGAAATTCCAAGTGTGGGCCTGGACTGGGGCAAGGTTAAAAAAAAACTTTAAAGCTGTATATAGCGGTCCTTGAGGAGTTGGGCCAGCAGAAGATTCAGCACAAATGCAATGTGACGGCGCAGTTGGCGCAGTGGCCGAGCGATTGACTGCAGTGCTGCGTGTCGCGGGTTCGATTCCCGCACGGAGCAAATTTACTACGTCGTTGGTTTTATCTAATTTTATTTTTTGTTTTAATTTTAAAGTTTTTAGAGATATTTTTCGGCCAGTGAAAATTGGTCAATTAATATTTGTTAATTTATGATTACCTAACTGTCTTTGAATGGTTAAAAAAAACCAAAAGCATATTAATCTACTTTATAATGATTTGAAAATCATAAAACATTAGAAAAAAACAAAATATCTAGTCACAAAAAGTGAAAACCGGCTGGGGATCGAACTCGCCAACCATTTTTATTATTTTTGGAATTAATTATCACAAAAAGTGGAGACTGGCTGCGACTCGAAATTGCGAAACCTGGTTTACAGGGAGGTCTATGAACCGTCAGCCTACCTTGCTTCGCTTCGATGACAAATGGGCTAAAATAGCCGTTCTTTTCTAATGCATTGTATGACAGTTGCCGGTTGGCAACCAGTTGCAGAATATGGACATAATTATTAACACGATAATCTATCTCTTTGCCAAATTTCATCTACATCCGTTCAGCCGTTCTGGCGTGATTGAGTAACAAACGTCCATCCATCCATCCAAATTTTCGCATTTGAAATAGTAGTAAGATACATGATAAAGATACCTAAATATTTTTCAAGTAACGAATTACGTGCTTTTTTTAACAATCAAGACGCATCAGAAATCATACATTACAATCATCCACCCTCCAACAAAGACGAATTTATTTTTGGGACCTAACAATAATAGACCTAACCGTAAATAATAGTTGTGCAAAACTAAGAACAACGACACAACAAAATAGTTTCGAATTAATTTCAATAACTGCTATTATTTTTATTGGGAGCGACAGGTGAAATTGAAAACATCGAGTCTCACAGCACCTGTGGACAGTACACAACAACGTTGTCAGTTCAGAACACCATCGAACGGCCAGATTCAAACATGAGGAAAGAGATTTCACCAATAATTTAACTTTATTTATAAGAATTTATAATATAAAAAAAAAGAAAAAGAAAAAATAGAAACTTCTTACTTTCATAAAAAAGAGAAAATAAATAATAATAATCTCTATCAAAAAAAATACAACCAATTACAAAAAGTATAATTTTACTGGGGATCGAACTTGCGACGTGATGCACGTAAAGCGGTGATGAAACCGTCTCTCTATTGCTTCGCTGACATATACTTTGAAATAGACGTTGTAACGCATATCATGACTGAAACGATAAACAATTGAATAATACTAACATAATGCAATATTGCTCATCCCCTTCAGCAAGTAGCGTGATAATATATAGCCTAACATTTGAAGAAGCCTATTACAGATATTTGTGCAAAATTTGAACAGGATCTATGCAGTAGTTTTTGCGCCAGGTCGGAACATCGGACCGGATTTTAACGATTTTATTATATGTAGAGAAGAGAAGAGATAATTATTCTAAAAGTAATGATTCCTTCAAGCATTTTCTCTTTTTTCCCATTTTTAGATACTTATTTATCGTTTACTCTGCTTATTTACTATTCTGACTTCAAGAAAAATATATTATTAAGATAAGCCGTTCAACAGATAAAAGCAACATACGTAACGAAATTCCCAACAATGACAATATTCTTCCGAATCCGTCTTATCCTAATAATTTGAAAAGCCAATTCCGTGGCTTCCCTCGAAACTCGTTTCATCCATAAAATTGAGTTAGCCAGCCGCTTAATGTATTTGGCAAACGTCTTACATGCACGTATGTATGTGTATACAGGCATATATGTTACATAGATATGTATGTATAGGTTCTTACGTGAAATGTTCCGATGAAAAATACTTTGGGAATGATTCGCAATTTTGTATCTTGAGATGAAATGGCTTGTTAGAAAGGAAGGTATGATATTTAATTTTATTGGGATTTCAATTTGGGGAAATGTGTTTTGAGTGTGGTGGAATTGCTTTGGTTTGTGATTGAAAATCTATAAGACTGGCTGCCTGGAAGGATATGGGGGAGGCCTTTGTCCAGCAGCAGTAGGGCATACAAGGTTATTAAAAAAAAAGACTGGCTGCTGTTTTATGGTTTTTTAGAGTGACCTGAGGGTCTAAACTCTAGATGATAGAAAAAGTCAAAAAAGGTACCGAAAAGCCGATGTAAATCTTTTAAATTATCAATACAAACTTACTGAATGCATATGAAAGTAACTATAACAAAAATCATTTTTTTAAATCTTTGTCTGTCTGTTTGATCCGGCTAATCTCCGAAACGGCTAGACCAATTTTGACGGGACTTTTACTGGCAGATAGCTGATGTTATTATGAGTGGCTTAGGCTACTTTAATTAAAAAAAAGCCTTAGGGTTCCGTGTAAAAAAATAAAACCGGGAAGTAATATTTTCGGGACATAATAATTTCACACGATCGAGGGTCGCGGGCAACAGCTAGATATTTATAAAGCGACTGCCACACTGGTACAAGCCCTATGTTCTTGTTTCTCCTAGTCAAAAAATACGTATTTGTTTATGATGAAGGTCACTATCTGAATTTTGACGATGTTTTCAAGATATTGAAAAACAAAACCATATCTTGGAATAATACTTGAAGAACTGGTTTTTTGTCATTATGATAAAAACAAGGTGAAGAATGATAACAACAACGTTCATAAGTAATAACATCGCACCAATACACAGACACTGAAGGAGGTCGTGGCAAAATAACAACAGCCGCTCGGGCCGATCTTCAGGTTAAGTTGCGCTTGCCTAGGTTGGTCCGTGGATGGGTGACCATCCTTTACATACCAGATTTTCTCCGTGTATTAGAATGCACGTTTAGCCGTTGGTCCCGGATGTGATTTGTTGATTTGGCAGTCGTTACGGTAGGTAGTCAGTGGCCCGAAAATCTGGTAACCTGTCTTACCAAGGGGTATCGTATTACCCAGTACTAACTGGGCTGTGAAAGAAAGAAACAATATTTATTTGTCGCAGGGACATGACGTGATCATAAAAAATAATAAAAAAATAAAACAATTAACTATAAATTTAACAGGACGGAATAAAAAAAGTTAACAGCTTGCACGTCAACGAGGTCGTCGTCTCTCCATGTAAAGTATTGCCGAACTGTACTAGCTGAATCTGGTTACACTGGAAGCCGACCCCAACATAGTTGGAGAAAGGCTAGGCAGATGATGATGAATTTGATAAGCAGAACAACACCAACCTCAATCCAAACACGCCATGCGGAAATATCAATACAGAATCACCAAATCAAATGAACTGAAGAGAAGTCTCCATTTATGCGCTCTCACATTCGTCATTACAATACAATACACATGTTCATCAAACACATTAATCAAATTGAAAACGGAAAATCATTTACACTCGTATAATATTCATTTTTAATAACACTAGCTTCCTCTCGCGGTCTCGTCCGTGATTATTTATATCTTTAAAGCCTATGTGTTTTTTTCAAATGTATACGCTATCTTACTATCAAGTTTCATTCAAATCCGTTCAGCCGTGTCAGTGCGAAGGAATAGCAAACACACACACATACCACAACAAACTTAAATAATTCGTACTTCCTGTTCTTAGTCCCACAGATTGGCCCGCGTGGAGTTCGGTAAATGACCCAGGAGATCATACTACCGAGATAATAATTTAAGTATCTAAATTATAAACTTCCCACGTGCCAAACTTCATCCAAATCCGTTCAGCCACTTCAACGTGAAAGAGGAACGAACAAACACACACACACACATACATATCAACTTTCACATTCATTAGTAAAGTGATTCATTTCCAGTATTTCGAATCAATTTTACAGCATGCCATCACAATTCAATTCGATATCACTTAATCTGATCACTTATTTGCATTTTGCTCTTACAAACAGTTTCCATCAAACACTGCTGATTAACAATGGACAATTTCATAAATGGACTATTTGCGAAACGTCTGTGTTTATTAAACACTGTTTCAACACACACACACTGTTTCGCTGTTTCACTGTTTCTGTGTTGTTGTGTATAATGAACAATCACGGAAGATATCCCGTAAGTGACAGTGTATGTCTGTGTTTATTGTTTTACAGTTACTTGATAATGGGGGATGTTATGATATTTGGAGAGGACTGCAAGTTGGAGGGTATACTTTTGTTATATGTGGTGTGGCTCGTGATTCTAATTTAGAGTAAATTAAAGTAAGTGTAAGTTCATTTCGAAACAATAGTTTTTACCGAGTTTCCTCAGTGCCTCAGAAAGGACGTTAAGCCATTGGTCCCGGCTGTGATTTATAGATCTTTGACAGTCGTTACAGCTAGTCGTGACCCGAAAGTCTGTAAGGTCTGTGGTGCCGTATTACTCAGTAGTAATAGGGTTGTTAAGGTCAGATAGGCTGCAGTCGCTCCATGTAAAATACTGGTATTCAGCTGTATCCTGGTAAGACTGGAAGCCGGGTCGGCGAGTTGGGAAAAGGCTAGGCAGATGATAATGACGTATATTTTTGTCTGTATAATAAGAACAATCAGCCTGTAATGTTTCCATTTTTACGGCTCGGATACAGGTCCACTCTCTGTTCTCTGGTCATCACATAGGTAATATCTCCAGAATAGTGGTGGTTCCTCACAAAACCTCCACCGTCTTACGAACAGTGGTGATGAAAAAAAATACTTATAGACATTCCTAGGTGTGAACCCACGTACGGAAGACATGTAAGTTGGGACCGTGACCTCTGAGCCATAACGTTTTGTGAATACTGATAAATATTTGAATACCAAATTAATTCGCTAAATTATTATTTTGATTTTTTTTTTTCAGAATTTTCAGTTATCCGGTAGGGATTTTATTACACACCTACTTTATACAAATTTACACCGTTAATCATTGACTCACATAAAATTAACTTCAACAAATATGAAAGGGTAAAGTAACAAAGGATTTAACCAAATAATAGTCATTATCATAACTGTAATTTACCGCAGTTAAATTATTTCAGTAGCTTTCCCTGACCGATCCTTAATTAAAGGTATACCGACCCTTGCTAAGGGTAGTACATACAGGATGGGTGTCTTGCAAAGTGGGATAGCAGTTTTAAGCAGAAAATAATAGAATAATAGTTATAGAGTAAAAGAGATGAAGAAATGTCGATGCGTATTTGTCTCCTTTTTTTAAGCTAACCTACGTAGTGTCCCACTGTTGGATCCCCCTTTCTCCTTCCAAATCTCTCTATCCTATGCGATATCTGAACAGATCGTCACACCACTGACACCACCACAAAGTCTCTGATCTGGGCCCATTCTTTTTCATATTTTTTAATTCAAATGGGCCCCGCCTGCTTCCAACTTTTGTTTAATCTAAGTGCTTGTTTTTTGCTTTTCAGTTTTTTTTTTTTACGAAATGCTTAAGCCACTTATCTAGACTCTGTTTTTAGGAGTCGTTGATATAAAGTTAAGGGTGCTAATTAAACAAACTTCTTTTTAATGGCATTATTCGCCTCCAAAAAATTAGGTTGACTTCTAAATTACTAAGTCAGCCACAATTAACGAGCATCTAAATAATACTATCCTAGCCACAAGTTATCATCTATGTAAACCACCCTAAATACAACTCAGCATGATGGTTATTTTTTAGCATCTAAATTTTTAACATGCTTCTAACAGTAAACTTCTAAAATACTATTAAATGACATCAAAAAATATATTTATTTAGCTTCTAATTTTTTAGCTCAGTACGTTTAAAATGTAACTCATCCCATATTAATTGATCGTCAAAATTTTGCTTTACACGCATTCCTTTGGCAAACGCTTCGCTTTACAAATGTTGATATTTAATCATTTATAAATTTTTCATTTAATACATATTTTGTTTCTTTTCGGCAAAATCACGTTTCATCTAAATATCACTTTATAGTAAATATTCTTAACCAGTCACAAAGTTTTAAGCTGTTTTTTTGGGTAGTCTCGTAAGTTTTTAGTGCAGAAATTCACCTAAAGTCCAAGGTAAATAATATCAATATTTTGTAATAGGCATAGTCGACGTAGCCCCGCTGTGCGGGGCTCCTATTTCTGTTTGCAGGGTTTAAAGTAACCTAACCTAACCTAAAGTCGGGGTTCCCCAAGTCCCGAACTCGCTTCACTCGCTCTTGATTCCTAAGTATTTGTTGTTCCGTTAATTAAAATTACCGTTGTGCCTATTTAATGAGTTGAATTTTTATGAGTTCTGTCGTTTCGCGTACTCGCGCCAAATCATGCAGTGGCTATTTTCACGATAAAAGAATATGATGTATTATTTTACATGCAACTTATAATAAATGATGCTTTCTGTGGAAGCTTGAATTATATTTTTTTGAGGACATTGTTTTGAAGCTGTAAAACGTAAAATGGTGGCGAGTTATAAAATCCGTGGCCGAGTTAGTAAATTAGGTGGCAATGTATAAATAAGAAGGACAGTCACAATAATTGATGATCTTTATTTGACGCTTTCTATAGAATATTTAGATGGCGTTGTAAAAAAGACGAATTAGTTTATTAGAGGCTATGTTATTTTCCCGTTGCTTAGTTATAAAATTAGAAGTTTAATCACATGGCCCATAAATAATTTTGTGGCGAGACTTATAATTTCCCTAAAGTTAATAGGCCAAACGTTTTCATTAAGAAACGAAAATCAAGCAGTAAATAGGTGTTATTCCAATGAGGTAAGTATTTATTATTTGAGGTCCTCTCAACCTTGCAATAACCTTCATAAGGAATCGTCTAGACAGACTGGCAGTTATTATAATCACTTAAATAGGTACTCACTTTAAACGCCTGCCATTTGCACAAAGTTCACTAATTAATAATTCATGAACCGTACATTAGTTCAAACTGAAACCTAGTAGAGTAAAAATAATTCGTCAATTTATTTTGCGAATGAGATCACTAGACTGGAGTAGTACTAGAATAATATAAGACGGGTATTTTAAAACCAATTTTTGTTATCCCCCCTATTTCAAATAAATCTATGCGCCCTTATTCCATAAAAAACAATGCTTTTAATCAAAACACAGTGTGCACACCTCTTTAGACCCACCGCAAACGATGCCTTTATTCCAGTCCATTACTTTTCAAAAGATTAGCTGATTAGCAGGACCTAGTGACCCGGCGATATCTCTGCCCACCTTTGTTATCAAAATCATGGGACTATGAAGGATTTGTATGGCATTTGCTGTTTTCGGAGACGTTTTTGCTATCAGCTGAATTATTTTGGAGTACTATTATTGCTATAATTTTAAGCATACATCCACACTAATGTTATTAATTCGAAAGTAACTCAATCTGTTTGAAGGTTGAACAGATTTAGATGAGGCTCATGGATACTCGGATAGGCTTGACATAGGTTAGGATTTTAGAACATAGGACACATTACGTCGCAATAGTAAGTTCCCGTGGGATAATTTTTGACCAAAGTGCACGTTTTTTTCTCATGGCAGTAGGCAGGAACTTCAAAACGCTACCTACTACGATGCTTACATACCCTTTTTTTTGTATAAAAATAGTAAAAGGGTTATTAGAAATTAACACGAGTAAAGGGTTTACTTCCCTGCTCAACTTCATGGAAACCTAATACTATCATTATTATAATTCCAACCATTATTAAAACACACAATGCAACCTACAATTCTGGAACAGAAGGTACAGCAAAAGAACACATTTCACACCCTCCACTAAAAAAATTCAACGACAAAAACACAATAATATGGAACGTGGAAAAAGACCATCAAGAAACGCCTTCAAAAATGGCGGATGCGAAAAAAATAACGAATAATTACACATCATGCGAGGCAAAGGGGACGCGCGAGGGGGTTAACAAAAGAGTTTTGTTTTACTTTAATATCTCACTCCTGTCAGGGCTAAGGCTAAAGAATCTCTGTATGATTAAAATGCTCCCTTTACTGCAGTATTGCCTATAGAGAAGAAAATACATTTTGTACCGCTGTGCTAGGCTTTTTCTTTGATTTCACTATTGTAAAAACTATGTATCGATAGCGATTGGTGCAGAAATGTGGATGGGAGTTCATAAATATCACCAACCGTTTACATGATTTATAAGATACTAGCGACCCGCCCCGGCTTCGCACGGGTGCAATATATACATATAAACCTTCCTCTTGAATCACACTATCTATTAAAAAAAAAACCGCATCAAAATCTGTTGCGCAGTTTTAAAGATCTAGAGCATAGATAGGGACAGACAGAGGGAAGCGACTTTGTTTTATACTATGTAGTGAAGTTAAGGTCATCAGGCCATATGTCTTGTAAATACCTTTGGTTAATCACCTTTCACTAATCCTCTCAACATCATCAAGCCATCTATGCATACACTTTTCAATTTATATTGAGACAATTATTGTTCTTGTAGCAATAATATAACTGAAACATTGCAGGGAAGTTGTCTTTTATATTAAAACATTGTAGTAGTTTCAGTTAGTGTATGTGCTGCCTCTTCAGTTTTCTCTAAAGATACCCCATTATTCCATCTAGAAAACAAAAATATCAAACGGTATTTTTAAAACGAAGTATTTATTTATTATCATGAGCTCGTCTAACTTCGCCAAAAGCTTCTCTGTACTTGAAATAGTTAAAACGGTTCGCGTCGTTTACTTTAGAACTCCAACGCTTTATCAATAAATTGTAGGAACTTGTACTTGAATTGTTTCACGTCAACGTGAGAGGGGCGTGAACGGGGGACTCCCCTGTTCACGCAGCGTGCTTCTGTACGTTAGTTTACAATATAATTGTAGAATTCCTTACTATGCAAATGGATAATCTATAGTCTCAAAATATTTAAACAATTTTAAAAATACCAACAGCAGCAAAAGATACTTAGAATAGAATATTTTATTAACTTTGATTTTGTCGATGCTCTTCTCGTACAACATAACCAAAGCTTTGATAGACTGTGTAGTCTCCTTTGAGATGACGTAGACGACAGACACAAAGTTTCATCTGATTCTAAATTGACTCTTATTTCCCAAATAATGGAGTAACTTTTCGATACTGTGAAGTTGCCAAACCCCAGTCTTTGTTAGGTAGTAACTCTTGAGACAAAGTGACGGTGCCTCACAGTTCACAAAAGGCGTTCCTTTCAGTGTCGCATTTAAACAAAATTGTTCGTTTTACTTCGATAATGTTTGATGCAATATGGATTGTTACAGTATTGTCAAGGAATAGAGGAGTATCTAATATAATTTTTTTTTTTTACTCTTATAGTAATCCACACATTCATTTTCAAAACTTTCTTCCCGACTTTTACCAAAGTATGCACTACGGATCGTGAGTTCAAAATAATTGAAAATCACGGAAGATACAGTGTAAGTTTAGTTCTAAAACTGATCTAAATTACAATTAATTTGGCGTTGATTGGTCCAAAATACAATTTAACATCTCGCCTCAATAGAAAATCAAAAACATAATTCCAATCCCTTTATATTTGACTTCTAAAATTCACAACAGGCGGTATGAACCCCATATTTTCCGTTAATTCCGAGATTTCCCGGGAATGTTTCAGGTGTGTTTTGTTAAAGTAATGTGCCCCCATTATTATGAGCCGAGGGGCGCCGGGCGGCGACGCAAGTCTCTGGGATTCCCGGTAATTACCGTAATACGTAGCTATGAAATAACACTGTCCTGATCAAATATTTATGCGACAGACGGCAGAAAGTGAAATTTAATATTGTTTGGACAACTAGGTTTTGTTTGTGGTTGTGCTTGCAGATTTGATTTAATGGGGTCGTTTCTGTTTAGGATTTTTTTTTTTGTTATATTGTGGTCGTCTCTGTACGTGGTCTGTAATAGATCGATAAACTGCAGGACCTAGGAAAGTTTTAAAATAATTTAAAAAATATATAATGTTGCAAGATTCTTAAAAAAAAAGTAAGTAAATATATTTACTATATAGTAAATAGTAATAAAGTTTAAAAGTTCCCAAAATATATTTAGCTGTACTTATTGCAAATTGTTCAAGATCATTTATGACAGAGATATAAGTAGACTGAATTTGTACAAACAGGCAAAAAATCTATTTTCCGTAAATGCACGAACTTCACGTAAGAATCAACCCTTTTGGTAAGGTCGTGAATATTGTATGCGGATAACCCTTCATTCAATAAAAGCTAGTTGATATTGATAGTAAGGAAATAACCATAAATTGAGTCACTTTTCACCGCCTCGTTGGTTTAGTGGTCGCAAGCGTAACTGCTGCGCATGAAGTCCTGGGTTCGATTTCAAGGTCGGGTAAAAGTGTTATTGGGTTTTTCCATCAGGAATTTCTTAGTAGTAGCCTCGCCCCCTATTGCATGGGACTAAAAACATAACTGGCGAAATGTGGGATTACAGGCATGATGTTATGTATGAGTCACTTTAATGAAACAGTGAAAGAGCCTATGATAGAGCCTCAGCCCATACCTGTTATAATATTTCTTCTAACTTCTAGCTACTAACTACGTGAGGAAACCGGCCAAGAACCACGAATTCAAAGGAATGTAACATCGTCCATCTCACAATTGGGCCCTGTGCTGATTACAGCCCCCTCCCTCTTACAGAATGAGGCATATGAGTTCTAAATTTGTAATACCTGTAATTTTTATGGAGTACATAACAAAGAATATTCCATGTTTGTCGTATGTCTCAGTGCAGCGGTGGGAACATTATAGGCTGATTATGTTCATGTTTATACAGTAATAGAGTAATAAGAATTAGCTGTGATAGCCAGTGGCGTCGAGGTTGAACCCAAGACACGCACCTCTGGAGGAAACCAGCATGCCTGAGAGATATTTCTCGACGGCATGTAAAGCCAAGTCAGAGGCCCATGGGCGGCATAAAAACTCTGATACCAGGTTTTTTTTTTTTTTTTATTCAGAGAAATTAATTCCGGGAATTCAACGGAATTCGGTTTTATGTCCATAACTCAGGTAGAAATAATTGTGTTATTCTTATCGACAGTTTGACATTCCCATTGTCGAGACTATAATGTCGGCACGGTAAGTTCTCGGAAGGGTCCTTTGGGAGGTTCATATTTTGATATCAAATTATTAAAGAAGATAAGTTGATTAAAAGAGCATACTAAATTGATCAGTGTTAGCAGTTGATTGATTTTTTGTTGTTGTTTTGTTTTTATTTGTTTTATTCATTCATCAACCATATTAATTACATTTTTTAATATTAAAATCTTAAAAATAAAAAAGATATTAAAAATAGTACCCCACCAGCATCAGGAACAGGGTCCCAGCTACCGGTGGTGAGGGCGCTTGAGAGCTTCCTAAAAATACGCACCGTGTCTGCTTTCTGAATCAAGCCCTTGATCCAGCTGCCAAGCGAGAGCCTCGACACGACTATCGGCACAATGAGTGCTCCACTCACGTTCTACATATCGACAACCTCACGAACCAGATATTTAAATGGACTATCTTTCTCTGTTTTCACGAGGTTCTCGTCATGCGGGACCGTTATATCAACAATCAATGCGCGACGCTCCAATCGGTCATCACCACAATGTCAGGTTTATTGGCAACAATAGTCCTGTCAGTGACGATGGGTCGATCCCAATACAACATGATATAATCATCATTGTTTATATTATAGTTACCTATATAAACCACGAGTGTTGAAGGAACTAGAACTATAGGTACTTGATAATACTACTGAGTACCCCCACATTTGCACAGTTACGTGTAAGTACCATGTAATGAGGGACGAGCACATTGTCATCAACTGGACACGCTACTGAAAAATTCAAGACGGAAAAAACCAAAAGCACTTTCCCTGAACTGGGACTCAAACCCAAGAGATCATGCTTAGCAGTAGCGCTTGCCGCCACTATACCAAAGAGGCAGTCATTAATGAAGAATTATTTTGGAATTTTATCTCTTTCGAAAATAAATTATTTCATAATATTAATATTATACCTACTTACATTTATAAATTAAAATATCCTAACCTAGCAACTAATTTAACAATACACTAAAAAAATTGCGTCAACTGGTAATGTCACCAAGAGACTAGCGGCGTTGCCACGTTGTATGGCAACGCTTAGCCTCTGGCCAACGTAATAGCCAGCCCTTGTGTCACGGGAAGTGTCAACTTAGAGTTTTGAAATTTCCTTAAAGAGGCTGTGAGCACTCGGACCCCACGACCTTTCAAAAAATTAATTATTATTATTGTATTATTATAGCTAGCCCACATTGACCCACTGCTGGGCAAAGGCCTCCCTCCACTCCTACCAAATAAAAAAAAATAAAAATATTAAGAAATAAAAACAGTTACAAGTATTATTAAATGCAACTTTTACCAAAACAAAGGGTGAGCAATCAAGTTTCAAACCTGGCAATCACGAACCATGATTCCTACTTAAGACGGCTCAAGCAAAGTTGTCCCTTCGCGAGGCTTCTCCAAAGAAAATACCAATTTGTTTCGTGCTACCCTCAGAACTTTCCCCCGAACATTTGCCTCTGACAATATTTCATGTTATTTACTCTTTTAAGGGACAGAATAAATTTTGTCCTCTTCCAAAATTTCTTCGTGTTGTGTCTGTAACAGATGTTACGAATTTTTTTAAGAGAAATTTTTATTTTTGTTCCCGTACCGAACTTATTATTTCTATTTTTCTTCCGAGCTTGTTCGGAAGCCTGTTTGAAAAAGATTTGGAAGTGTGTCAGCGTAGTTGAATATTAATTTTGTTGGTATAATTTTCGGGTTAAAAGAAACAGGACTTAACATTATTATTAATACTAGAATCGGGAAATTTACCATGTTTACTGTTTTCTATGAGTTCCCGATATTTCAGCGCTGTTGCAAGCACCATGATCACGGATATCGGGAACTCATAGAAAACAGTAAACATGGTAAATAACCCGTTTCTAGTATTCATCATAATGTAGTGAGTTCAAAATATTATAGGACTTAACATGCTCAACCCACTGCTGGGACACCTCTTTGTGAGAAGGAATGTGATTTTATCAACCACGATCACCGTTTTGGGAGCAATGATGACGAAGTCGTAGCATTATGAATTACTGATTTTCTTAAACTTACACGTACAAAATACTTTTACAACTAGTGACTGTCGCATGTCGCGTTGGTCTAGTGGTCGCAAGCACGACTACTGAGCACGAGGTCTTGGGTTCGATTCCCGGGTCGGGCAAAGTGTTATTTTGTCTCTGCAGCAGCCACGGAGTCTGGATTTGTGCCCTGTTGATTGCAATAGCTGGAAAAATGTGGGTGTACACCTCTGCCTAACCATTCGCGGATTACAGGCGTGACATTATGTTATATACATTGGAAACATTTTTAAAGTTCTTGTAAAACAGTGTATGTTAGTAACACCACTAAATTCATTTACTACAAAATACACTAGACAATACCAACGGAGGACAAACTTCGTCCACCAGTTGCTTCAAGATCTATTGTTTGTGAACGTTATCCTTTGAGCTATGTTAGGAGACTTGAATCTTAACTGCGATGTAGCTATTGTTCAAGTACATTGCAAGTTTAAAAGGCATTGAAATCCACTGTTGCGAATTGGGGATCGAATTCGCGACCCCGATAAAGCCAAGACAAGACTTTCGTACTAGCGTTCCATTCAAACAGTTTCAACACATTTCGAATCAGCGTGTTCGCGACAACGTCATTCGAAATAGCGGTTTTCGACTTAACGTGTTTTCGAACTGGCGTACCACTCTTATTTTTTTTCGAAATAGCGTGCGTCGCAATAACGGCATTCGAATCTTCATATCACTCCCGCCTATATGACCTCCACAACCCTGTTAGTACTCCAGGGTAATACGGTACTCCTTGGTAAGGCTGGTTGTTAGACTTTTGAGCCACTGACTTCCTGTAACGACTGTCAAAGATCTACAAATGACAGCCGCACCCAAGGGCTTGACGTGCTTTCCGAGGCACGGAGAAAACTCGCTATGTAATGATGGTCACCATCCACAGACCGGCCTTGGCAAGGGCGGCTTAACCTTGAAGATCGACTCGTGCGGCTGTTGTTATTTAGCTGAAAAGCGATTTCCACCTCTTGCTTGCAGCTTTTCTAATTTAGAAACTTTTATCATATGCAAAGCTCTGAAATGAAAATCGTCATAATTTCAATAACGTAAACTTCACGAGTTAATTTGCAATATTTGCTCATGCATTAAACGCAATCTGCTCTATGGCACTAATGTTGTCTTTTTTACCACACACGAATTCATTTTACAATCGGTCCATGTTTGTGCTAGAGAACTCAGTATGCTATAAAATAATTATTCACCAAAACAGTCTTTCAAAAAGGCATTCTCGATACAAGATCTGCGAATACTTTATAATTAAAACTACTCCCAAAACAAAACTGATGAATCCGTACACAAAGCGACTACTCAGCCGCAGAATACACTTGAAGGTACATTAAACGCATCCCATCCACTTTGATAGCCGCGCTTCCTTGAGAGACGGCTAAAGTTTCTCAAAGTGTAAGCGACTGGAGGCATCCGATGGAAGGTTCTCGTCAGAAGCGCTACAAAGGCTGTACTCTGCAGACGATACCGAATGAAAAATATAACTTATTAGTGTGTTTATTTCGTAGTTCTTCTTTTTTGCAGTTTTATTATGTTGTGTGTTAATTGTTTATTCCAGTTGACCACTGAGATGTTGACAGAATCAGATACTGTTACATAAAGATAACATACAGGGTGGAAGGAACACCGACGCGAAAACGGTTACCACGTAACGTATCCAGTACATCATTCTAAGAAATTTTTAATCGTTTATTTAAAAAAAACAGCTGTTTCCTACTAAAGTGCAATACCTACACGGTTAAAATGTATGAAACAGCAGATTTTTAAAAAATTACCGGTGAAAATTTTCTGTGGTGGAGTGGGGGCTCAGAATGATGTACTGGATACGTGGTAACTATTTTCTCGTCGGTGTCCCTTCCGCCCTGAATTTCATTAAATTTTGATGCTCTCTGTAAATATGCATACATATTACATACATACATAAACTCAAGACATTTTTTCCATAGGGGTAGACAGATACCACAGAGCGTCATCTTTAGGTTTAATACATTGATTGACAATTTTGTAAGACGAAAATGTTTCCCCACTTTGAATTCTACTCCAGTTTACTGTTTTACAAAACATGACTACTATTTTCTTAATATCTTTCGCTTTTCAGAATTTAACGTAGGTATATCTCTTTCCCTCAGGCGGAACCAAGTCTGATTGAGGTTTCGTTTACAGGGTTTCGCTAACAAACCACCAGACAACTTCACCGTCTCATAGCTGAGACGTCGAGCATCACTAAAAATTCAAAGTGAGTGAAGAAAAGCCAGAGAACTAGCCTCATAATACAAAACCTCAGCGAGGAACCAATAAACTATCCAGACTAAAGTTTAATTAAATTTTGCATTGTCTTTATACTTTTGGTGCAAGTTATGCGTGGTTGAGGAAAAACACATCTCCTTCCTCTTTCGAATTATCATAAACTATGACAGACAGCTCACTTGCATAATCAGCTTATCTGTATCCTATAATGATTCACATTGCTGGAATGCAGACCTCCTCCGAAGTAAGTCGAAAAGTGTGCGTGCCAGGTGCTGATTAAAAGATGTCACGTTTTCGGTTTTTTTTATTCATTGTTTTGAGAGCAATGTTGATAAATTACAACAAAAAACGCGTTTTTCTGGGCTCCAAATCTCGACCTACGCAGAAGTCTGATTCGTTACCTCTGGATCAGCATTATTCTGTCAGACAGTATTGAACCACAAGAACCTTACAAGAGTCCTTTTAAAAATCGCTTGATGTCTGTTGCTTGTACCAAACTCTAAGTTATCGCTATACTTTGTAAAGTTTGAAGTAACTCTTTGGCTTGAATACTTCACTCAGACTGAAAGCGTTAAAATTTAATTTTTTTCATTAATAATAACTGTGAAAGAAATCTGTCCGCGAGTCCATGATTCATAAATTTTATAATATAAAAGTTTATTTAGAAGTTCATTAGAGTAAGTTTGACATAGCCATTGATGTGGATTGAACATTTCTATTCTATCGAAGCTTATTAACAACAACTTAATTGCAAAAGTAATATACAAGTAAGAGTCCGTAAACAAAATAAACAACAAAAATGTATTTAAACAATGAAAGTAAAGATCACAGTAGAATCAGGGTTTGCCAATTTTCCGCATATAATACGGTTGTAGAGAAAAGCAAAGTCTGTATAACTTTATAATCACTTTATTAACACTGATTACACTGTTCTGAGTACAATTAACACGTCTTCACTCGACGAGTGCTCAAACTCGACTGCCACGCTCCCAAGCGGACATAGCCAAGCTGTAGCTGATAGCTGTCAACCGGCAGAAGTCAGTTTAACAACTAAACAACTATTATTCTGTGTTATTTCACTTGGGTATATGGCAACCTTACAAAATACAATACGGAACAAATACACGACTAATGAAATAAATAATATTGAAAGCATTGCTTATGCTTAATATTACTAAACAAAAAAATGTTTATAGCTAACACACAAAACCCGAATTTTAATTCCTGGACATAAGCTCAGAGACACGGAGATAAAGTAACATTAAATCAGTGATAGCCGATGACTTACAAAGGGACTTATAACCTGTTGCACTCTTTTCTTTTTAAATTCAGCTTTTAAATGTTAAGTACATTTTAAACACGTACATGACTCCTGTACTATTCATTGCATGTATCAGCACAATGTCTTGAGTACGTTACATTGAGCACTACCGTAAACCGTGATTTCTCACACCAAAAAAAGCAGGTAGTTTCCAAGCAATAATTTTTGCGCAGCGTCATTTAGTTTGATGTACAGAATATTTGATAGCCGGCTTCGTGAAGGGCCCGTTTACACCTTATAGCTAAGTTTAATCAATTCTTTGAAAGTAGTTGTTACAGTACGGATTGCTTTGGAACTGATTGCTTTTTGTCTATGTCCTCCTTTATCTTGGGATCCAAATAGTCCTTACTTAATATATGTTATGCAGATTTCCATAGCTGACTTAAACAAAGTTTACTGATACATCGGGTCATGTAGCCACAACTAACACCATGCTTATCTTAGTTTACTTGGCTTAACGACGCCCTCTCGGCTTATGGGATCATCAAATATGCATTTGGTGTATTAAAGTCACCCTTTTCGCATGTCCCCTAAGGGGCTTATATGGGTCACGCCTAACTGACCTCCGAATTTACATGAAAAATCTGTTAAACGTCACATGTTCAGGTTTTTTGTGACACCGGTGACGGGGCCTCGTACATACGGTTTTTTTACGGGGTGCACTAAAGTTTCTATGGAATTAAAATCATGGGTACTATTTCCGTATATAAATACTTGTCTTTTATAGTAATCGACTCAGGGATTGCCGTCGTAAAGATTGCTACAAGCGCTCGCATGATCTTAGGCATAACAATAGAAATTATATTATGGTAGGTAGGTATATTATGTGTACCACTCCTGAAATAAACAAGACCCTATTTGACAAAACTGGCACGAAAAAATTGACAAAAACTTGAAAAACCACGCATTTCCATAATTGGTGCTGTTTAATATAACTAAAAATGAGAAAAAAAAACTTGAGAACTTTTAAAATTTTTAGATTTTTGTCACCTGTCGATTCTATTAATAATAGTATCATGCCATATTGTTTTTATTTCAAAACATAGGTACACTTCACAAAATAAATTATTCATCGATTCCTTCCACTACATACTATCCTTTCAGTACTAAAATTACAAAGACAGCAATTTCCAGATAATACATTTACATATAATAATAAGGGAATCCGCCACTCCACATAATATGACAGGGTTCCCGAAGGCGTAATTATGGTAAGACAGACCAAATATATTAAATGCTGAGACGTCAGAGCACTGTCATTTGAAAAGGCGTGGTACAATATTGTATGAACAGATGTATGAGACAAATCGGTTTCACATGTCCATAGTTTATTTGTATTGTTTTATAGGAAATTGGGGAGGTAGAGTTATTTAATATAAATGATTAAACCCCTTGCTTCCCATGGTTTTGACGTGTAAAATCATCGATATTTCTATACTATTTTGATTTTAATAATTATTTGTATTACTTTAATACTTTTCCTATACCTATTAGAAACCTACCTTACCTTAAATTACAAAAAACCTTCGAAAAACTTAGAAAAGATATAAAAACAAAATCTTCAATGATCGCTGAAAAACAAGATGGAGACGGCCACTGGTAAGCAAAATGAAGACATTGCGGGATTCAAGTCACGAGCCCTGCGAGGTACGAATACGAATAGGTACCAATTTCCAGTGTTCCCTGGTTAGTTTGATCTTTAAGCGTTGGTTTTAACATCTTTGTTTTCCATTTTCCACTTGAGTCGTAAAGTTGAAACCTGCCTTTGATTCGGAATTTTTATTTGCGTCGACAATTTTCTGATTTGTTTTTGTATTAACAGCCCTGTTGGTCTCGTGGACACAAGCGCGACTGCAGGGCGTGGTCTGGGTTTGATTCCCGGGTCGGGCAAAGTGTCACTGGGTTTTTTTATTCGGAATTTCTTTGCGGCGTTCGAAGTTTTGGAACTTGGTGATGTGATAACACGTTAAGCTGTTGATCTTCTGCCTGATTTCCCCGGTCGGACTATGTGAGTGAGGGAAGAGACACACCTGTGCCTGCGCACACACTTGTGAACTATAATTACGTAATAATAATAAAAAAAAAAAAAAAAATATCTCCCGCGCCAAAGGCTGATGTCCGCTGAGATTGGCCGCCGTAATCAAAATGCGGTCAGGAGGACTTTTGTCATTATTATGGAAAATTGTATTATTTTAAACATTGCATGCTGGCAGAAACAAAAGCAAAATGATAATTCTCGGCCTAATCCTTGGACTTCACAAGATAGTGATGGAAAACATCGCGCATCGTAAGGATACAGACCTATCTAAGAACCAAAAACTCGTACATGTGAAAATAATTAGTTTAATAATAATGACATCCATCCACCCGCACCCTGAAGGCATTGTTAATTAAGGACCACTTTCAGGTCTGTGCCCAAGCAATGAGATAGCTATGGGCTGATTGACTGATGCTATTTGACTTCGGGAGGCATAATATTCTTACAAGTATGTAACCCATAAGAAAATGTCATAGATATGAGTTTTTATGTTTCTCTTCAACACACCTCATGGGAGTAAATTCCAGAAACAAAAAAACATCAAGAAAACAATGTAATAAAATTCCCCACAAAATCAACGGGCGGATCACAAACGATACCCGAACTTGTTTCAACTAATTCAATCACACTAGTGCGAGGTATCCCTAAGGATAGAAAGTTTGTAAGCCGCTTTATTTCTTTATACTTCCTCAGTTTATGTGCGATTGATACAAATTGCTTTGGGGATTGTGGGCTAATTGAGTTGCCCGTGGTTTTTTCCTTATTAAGTAAGGGGAATTCTAGGCTTTCTGGTTAGTTTCTTCATTGCGGTTAAAGTTAATGCTATAGTAGTATCAGTGTATTCTTCTTCTTAGCGTATCGATGACAATTCAAATTGAGTCTGGCACTTACAGTAGCGTCCATCAACTCCTGCGATTTGCAAACAACAGAACAGGCAGGACACGACACCAAGTGTCCCAGTGTTTTGTGGGGCAACACCACATTTATGCTAAGAAGAAAAAGTGAATACTGATAAGAGATTACGTAAACATGTGCCTAACACCTGCCACTGCTATAAAAGTAAAGCAGTAAAATCAAATGCCAACTACAGCGGCAAAGTAGCAGACCGCAGCGATACGACTGGTTTGTATGATTGTCGCCTGTTGCCGTTTTTATCAAGGTACATAAAAATCAGTCGCGTCACTGTAGTCTTTTAAGGTAAATTGGTGGTTTTATTGGCACGGTTTCCAGTTGCCACCGCCCGTCTGAATTGTTACTTGAGGGTTGAAAAAAAAACAGAGCGGGAATGCTATCGCTCGCGGCAGCATCGACGATGCGGTCGGCAGCACGATTTTTCTCGCTCTAGCAAATGACGGTTCTTAGCGACAGAAAAGGATACGAGCATGAGAAAAAGCGATGGCGTGCTCCTAGATAAGGCGCAACCTTTAGTCATTAAATACAGGGGGCCTAAAATGCCCGCTTTTGCAGAATTATAATAGGAAAATATTAATGTGAATTACGTAACAATTCGTAAAATAGTCACTGACTCAGTTAATATTAGTATTGTTACTTTGTGACTATTTTACGAATTGATAATATTTTACTATTATAATTCCTCTAAAGCGGTCATTCTAGCCCCCCAAGAGCCTTGACTCCTTCATCCAACTGGTAAACTCTCTTAGAATTGTTTTCTAAATACAGGGTATTTGGTTAAACTTGGGCAATACTTTAAGGGAGTGATGTACTCATAAATATGAACAACTCTTACTATGGGGCTAAGTATGAAATATGATTTAAAAAATCTGCTGTTGCCTACATTTTTTCGAGTTACGCGACTAATAATGTGTTTGAGCAGCTGATATTTTTATCACGATTTCATGGTCGGTCGCATAGTAAAAGTTGCTTATTTTCATGAGTACTACACGCCCCTAAAGTATTGCCCACGTTTAAAAAAACATCCTGTATATTGCAATGTAATAGAAGGTAAAAAAGATAAATGTAATGCAATGCTTCAACTTTATTTGGCAAACGATTGAATACGACTTAAACAATAACAATAAACATTAAAAATCAAACACGTTTTTTATCTAACTTTATTATACTATGTGAATAATTATCTGACCAATTCCCTTTATTTAATTTTTAGTTGACTTTTATCATCTTATAGCTAGGGAAATCAAATGTGTATTCAAAATTGTCACACTCTTGTTAAATTTTCCATTTTTCAGCAAATTTAAGTTGGTAGTCAATTCGCGAAACATTTAGTTTCGTTTCCCTTGCTTTATCAATGTACTCTATTCGGACTTGGAACAAGAGTTGGCGTTGCACGCATCGTCAGCCCAAGCACGGTAGTCAATCTTCGTGATGTCACTGCAAGGCACCAGTGGGTTGCTGAAATTGAAGATAAAGTTAGTATTACCTACATCATTAACATTTACTTTTATGTAAGCTGGATATGAATAAAACATAAACAGCCTAAAATGTTCCCATTGGTGTGGAAACAGGCTGCTCTGTGAGATAGAATGGGATGTACGACTCCACCAGCCAAGCCTAGTACAGGGTGGTGGTTGCCATATTTGTTTTGTCAGCATGTTATTTGTGGTTATAAATATTTTTTTCTAAGTTTCTGCCTGGTTACAAACCTACAACCTTCCATTCGTTGGCGCTGCTCACTGCTCATTCTTCATCATTCGACGAAATTTATGACACTTTTCATTCATGCGCAAAAGAATGCCGTTTTACTGTATTAAAAAAATCAATATACATATATACATAATAATATATTATGTTGTAAGTACTTCTGATATCTTACTCATGAGAAATGGTGAAGAAAGCATTTTTCTGTATTTCAGTCACACCATCGGCGACAGAACACATAAGCGACGCCATACTAGCTTTTCTGATTTCTTTTAGCTGTTCTGAAATTTTAAAAAAATATTATAATCCGATAAATATTATTTCCGAGCAGTCGTGAAAAAAGAAATCCCTTAATTTTAATTAAGGATTTTTTCCCCATCAGTTTTTTAAATTTTTAAATGTTAAAAAAAGAAAGTCTTCAATTATAGCATAAGTGTATCTAAAGTACACCCACATCTCCAGTATGTTTAAATCCCATTTCGTAAGTACGAGCCTATTGCCATCAATCAGGCATAAAAACCTCAATGACACTTTGCCCGTCCTGGGAATCAATCACAAAAGCTTTCGTTTACTCGATTAACGAGGAAGTGAAAACATTAAAGTACGTGCAAAAATCAAAATACTTACTTTCGTTAAACGCATGCGCTCTAGTTTTCATCTCATACCAATGCTTATTTGATCTTATAGCCCTCAAAATGTTGTCGTTTAGGATCTCGGCAGTAATACGAGGGATGAAGCCACCTTCCATGTTGCTCTCACACCACGCACCTGCCATTAAATCAATATCTCTGTGGTGGTCATATGTAGACATCAGCATACCAATTTTCTGAAAAAGATTTGATTATATCTGTTAACTTTTTCTTCGTTTCAGAGGATTGTTGACCTTGTTGCCAATGCTCTTCTTTTGAACTTACCTCTTTAATGTTGTTTAGACATTCATCGCATGTCACTAAAAGAGTGATAAATATAAAAGTAGATGGATGGAGAGGAAGAGGAAGACCAAGGAAACGATAGATGGATTGTGTGAGGAATGATATGAAAGTTAAAAGAGGAAATGATAACGTGACGGTTGACAGAGGAGAATGGAAGAAAAAAACGTGTTGCGCCGACCCCAAGTTAACATAAGACAAGGGCAGGAAGACGATGAGACATTCATTGGTTGTAATATTAGGGTAATGAACGACAGAACTAAGAAAATAAAATAAAATAACGAAAATATTAAAGAGGATAAAAAATTGATGGTGTGAATGGTGATATGACTAGAAAGGAGGTAAATACGGAGATGACGGCTGGTAGGAATGGAAGAAAAATACAGAAGCAGCCCAAATGAGTTAGGTTGGGGCCAGAAGGATGATGTCTTATTTGATCGTTCTTCCAAAGTGTTAATACTACCAATAGACTACATTGTGTTGTACAGTAATGCTCAAATTGTACTGCTGTGGCATAACCTCACCTCATTTTCAATAGCTTATCCTCATCCGAAGCTATACTTATAAGTGTACGTTGCAGTGTGGCGTTCAATTGAAGGAATGGTGAATGTCCGGTGGGGTGCTTATATTGCGATCGATCTATTCAAATTAAACTTACTTCGTCCGTCATGAGTCCATGAGTTTTCAAGTCTTCGAAGGAATTAATGTCAACACCAATTAAGTGACGCACATAGTCGATGTAAGGAGGCAGGCCGAAGTTACGATTCTTATTTATGTCACCAGCTGTGGCATCAATACTTTTTTGGAAACCGGGTAATGCATAATTTGCCAGCTTAAAAAAAAATATAACGCTTTTAAAGTTATGATCACACAGAGGCTAATCCCATACTGCATACGGGACGTGAGTGCGCATTTCGATTGTTTGTTGAAAGTCACACGACAATTTGCGCTCGTTTTGAACATCTCGAAACAAGTTACTTTCCGAACTTCCTGCCGCATCGCTTTAGTTTGGCCAGAGCTTGAAGCTTTTGGTGCCTATATATTGTTGTGGCCAGTATAATTTTGTTCCTCTGACAGAGAATGACCTGATATTCATCAATGTCCGGGTCCCCAACTAGTACACAATTTCCTAATTATATTTCAAATAGATGAGGCTGTCACAGGATCGTGGAGCTCGGCACAAGCAAAGAGATGATGATGGTGATGATAAATATATGGATACATCACGTTAACTGAACGTTGAACTTTATAATAGCCAATTTAATGCAAACAATAAGAATACTTACATCATAGTCAACGGACCCATCGTCGCCATGACAACCTGCTCTGATCAAGCTCTGTGTAAAGGATTCCATATTCTTGGCCAACAATCCCATTCTGAACGAAGCCTCGAACGTTTTGAATTCTTCAATAAACTTGCCTTCGGAATTATACAGCCTGATAGAAAAATAAAAAATAAAATAAAGGTTAATAAAATAAAAGGGCCGTTTGCTCTGTTAGTTTATTTAATTTTAGAATTTGAAAAATTAATGAAAGGCGTACTTCTTCTACGTGTCGCTGGCACGACAACTTTTATATTTTGTCAGCCTAGTACTGCGCCATTTCCATCGCGAAAGATTAAAATGCGAATGAAAGGCGATTAACAAAGGTTATTTACAAGGTAGATGTGATTGGAAACACTGAAAGGGGACGCCCTAGAAGGTCATACGTTGACTTTATTGGTGATGTTCTTCAGGAAGATCAGGTGCGTCTTTGAGCAAAAGTATGAATGTGGACGAATCAATAAAGGTATGTTATTATCGGATATGTTTTGCCTGCCTTACGAGAAAGAAAAATGTATAAGTGCGAGTCTGACTCGCGCACTGAGGGTTCCTTACAAACTTGTATGTTGATGGTTTGTCCATCACCTAAATCAGGTCTCCGAGATTCAATGATGCAAGTTCACAATATGCTCTTAAAAGAGAAGTCGGATTGAAGAACAAATTTATTTTGCAGTTAAAATAATAATTAATCTCGCATCGCCACGTTAATTAATCTAACTGTAAATGTAAGTTTATAAGCGAAAGTATATACAGACGTTTTTATGTGATATAACTACAAATTAACGATTTCCTATATTTGTGCTGTAAGAGCTTGCTTCTTAGCAATTTTCATGAATCTAGGTCAACGGGAAGTACCTTGTTAGTTTTGCTTTACTTGCGAATGAGCAAAAATGTGACGTGAAATGTTTGGCATTAATTTCAACTTTAATACTACCGCATGTTCTTGAGAAACAAGATCTTGACAGACAGCCGGACACACGGATAACGAAGTGATCCTATAATGGTTTGTTTCTCCTTATGAGGTACGGAATCCTAAAAAGCTTGAAATTGTGTATATTATATGTGTTCACTTACATAGATCTTGATTCTTGCATGAGATGGAAGTAGCGGATTATGAAACTATATTCCAATGTCACTTCGGGAACCTTTTTCTTATCCCAAATATCTCTGAATAAGTTTTCTTTCGTTATAATTCCAGCCTTAAGAAGATTGTCATATCCTGGTGACGAAAAAAATATTTTTATCAAATATAATAATTGTTGCATTGAAAGTTGAAATACAAAGATAGAAACCAAAAATCTCGAAATGGTTTCGGAATCCGCATAGACTAATTTTTAAGTTTCGTAACGAATTGGTACTATGAGGGAAACACAACAAGGGGGAAGCCTTTGCCTATCAGTGGGTTGCTAAAGAAAAGGGTTCAGGTACCTTGCACAGCTATATTCCACTCAAAGTGTATTTCGTTGTAGACAGCGATGTTTATATCTCTTGCAGTCTCATACAGCATTTCATCGGACCAACATGGATTCACCTCAGCTAACTGCTTGGCAATGTCGTTGTGCTTTCTCACGAACCAAACAGATAAAAGACTGACCGGTAATAAGGTGGCGAAGTCTAGAATAAAATAAAAAAGTATGATTAAAGCCAACACATCACTCATTCTTTTTATTTCTCATTTCGTAGATCTGCTGCAAGAAAGTTCTCTAGAAATAACGTTATGCGTGTATGTACATTGTTTTCTTATGTTGGCTCTGTGAGTACATTCGTTTATGGGGTGAAAAAGTTGGAACTTTGACACCCAATATCTCCGTAACTAGACGGTTCCCAGGTATGGTCTAGAACAAAAAATTATCGCACTGACGGGGAAAACAAGTGCCTTTCGGCTTCGGGTCTTGTAACACCCTTTATTATTATTTGATATATTATGTTATTGAAAGTGCTGCAAATTTAGGGAAAAATAACTGGTAAGTCTTGAGTTGAGTTTCTTGATTTTGCAGCATTATTTTAATTATTTATTGCTCAGTAGTCCCTGAAAAACCAATCATAGTTCATTAGACGACATTATAAGATTTACAGCAATCAAACATGTTGCACATTAATGAACACAAGGGCTGATGAGCAAAAAATATTGAAGGTCAGGGGTATTCCTCAAAGCGCAAGTTAAGCGCAACTAAATTATTCCCCGAAGCGCAACCATTAGTTGCGTTCACAAATTAAAATTAAAAATATTATATGTTTATGCCTCAAGCGAAATTGAAAACAAATAATGAATCCATCATACCTCTCTCTATTTTTCATCATGGTTGTGCTTTGAGGAATAAACATTTAATATTTTTAATTTGAATTTGTGTGCGCAACTAGTGGTTGCGCTTCGAGGAATAATTTAGTTGCGCTTAGTTGGTTGCGCTTAAAAATAGTTGCGCTTTGAGGAATACCCTAAAGGTCAAACCTCCTAAATAATTATTAAATAATTAAATAATTGGTGAAGGCAACTTACAATTTTCAGGACACCTGGTTTCATCTGGTTGAACATTAGTGGGACAGGACGCGGTTGGTCCATTTGGAGGAAAAGTGGTTCCATATTGTTCTTCCACCGCCAATTGACCACCTTCGTAACTTCTTAGAATCTCATCACCTTTACCTTTCGCGTTGTAAATTTGTGATAAATCATAGGGTGTAGTTGCTTTTTTAATCTGGTGACAAATAAGAGAGAGTTGCGGTTAGATGCCGAGCATGAAGTCCTGGGTTCGATTCCATGGTCGGTTAATGTATACAATATGTTAAAAAAACCATGACCGATCCGAAAGGGGCCTATAGGTATACCAATGACATTTACCAAATAGAATAAGAAACATAAAATATTCATGAAAGTAAAAATATTAATGAATTTTAAAATGCATGATTTTTGTCACAAATAACAACCGTTTCCCTGAATTCAAACAAACTTTTAAAACGTGGCAGCACCATCTTTGGCATAAGTATGTTCGATCGTCAATTGTTTTTTTGATGACGTCACTACCCGAGAAACGACCGCTCGCGCTCGTATGTTGCCATAGAAGTTTCCTCATTTTAGTACATTTTATTTAATTTTCATCGAGGTATTTCTTTTTTACTTGTTCTCCAAAAAAGGATTACATAAGTAGAATCTAATCTCGTTACCTAATAATATCCTCACGGATCGGACAGGATTTTTTCAACATATTGTACAGGATGTAAGGGACAGCCCACCACAAACTAACAGGGTGCATTCAGCTTCTTATTTTGAATCATTAGCCACCGGAATTTTAATAACATTCCTGAAATAATTTCTTGTACCGGTCATCTTAGTATAATTATACTGAATTCACCCCATCAGTTTGTGGAGGGCTGTCCCTTGCACCCTGTATTTCTAATGTGAGATAAATAAAAGATACTAAAAAAACTTGAATAATACAATCTTCTGGTTTTGGCTTACCGGTGAAGGTACTGCGTCCTTGGTGCAGTTGAAGTCCTGGTAGGTGAGGGGCCTGGTGCTGTTCATACAACGGATACCAGTGTACTTGTGCACGGGATCGTTCGGGAGGACAATGTTCGGTGTACACGCTTTATCATTCATGTGCTCCTTTTCGCAGCAATAATTAGTTTTTCCCAACATGTTTTCTATACATACACGAACTCCATATTACAATTAAGCAACTAGCACTAACACTCGCGATTACTTTGTATGTCAAAATTAGTCTTAGTAAGAATTTTTAATTTCGTGGTCAGGAATGGAAGGAATCACGTTATTAACGGCCGAGTTTGACAAGGTCTCAACATCAAATTCACT
Source organism: Noctua comes (assembly GCA_963082995.1). Taxonomy (NCBI): domain Eukaryota; kingdom Metazoa; phylum Arthropoda; class Insecta; order Lepidoptera; family Noctuidae; genus Noctua; species Noctua comes. The sequence continues at coordinate 2,180,000 of OY720269.1, forward strand.
ATTCATAAATCGAAATGACATTTATTAAAACAAGAATTTGTATGGTTTACTACAACTAAAAACCCGACTACTGAAAAATCACGCGTAGAGCGTGAAACCGAATCCTCCTATTATTGAAGTCGGTTAAAATGTAGCTTATGTTACCCGGCTCATAATTACGATTCGATTGACACCTTATTCATCAAAATTGGATGAATAGTTTAGGCGCTACGGAGGAACATACGTAAAAACAAACATACATACACAATTTTATTATTAATACTTGAAACGGGATATTAACCATGTTTACTGTTTCTTATGAGTTCCCGATATTTCGGCGCTGTTGCAAGCACCATGATCACGGATAAACTGAAGATATTGCGGGTAAAGCATGATAAAGTTAGTGACCATGATAGTTTAAAATCTTATATACATACACAAATAGACTACTAAAATCATAACCCTTCCTTTTGGCTTCGCCGTAGTTGTGTAAAAAATCTACTAAATGTGTTTTTTTATACTTACCATTGTCATGGATTGAACCAATATCCGTGTACACGAACGCGAGGAATCCTGGCACATTGTTGTTTAAGTGTTCATGACTAGATTTCAGCTGTTTCAATAAATTATTACGGACGGTTCTTGCCAAAGGCAGTTCTTTTCCAGATTCGGCCTTCCTTTGTTCATACTCTGTAAATAAATAACTCTCTGCTTATTAAAAATGTAAAAGTCTTTGAATAATGTCGACGCACAACCTATTTTAAATAAAAAATCATTTGATGTCTTATGACGACGAATCGGAAAACTGTATGAAAAAAAAAGAATTGGTGACCAATCGGAACAGTAACATACAAAACATGTTGATCAACTAAAAATGAACCAGCTTCAAAAGCGACTAGCCTAGTTCTTGAACAAAGCTTTGGCGACATAATACTAGCTTGTAAGTACCTACAAACTTCGCCTAACGACAATAGCATACCCTTACTCAACAGCCTGACAATAGGCATCGGGACCATATGACGCAAAATCCGTGCGGTTGGAGAATCCTTCTTTTTCTATGAATGACCTTTCTTTATTGTGTGTTTAGTTCCTAACGTGGTGTCAGAGTCTTTATGCCGCTCATGGGCCTCAGACTTCGCTTTACATGCCGTCAAGAAATATCTCTTAGGCGCGATCGTTTCCTCACGATGTTTTTAAGCAAGTTCTAATTATACAATACGCACATGAATCCGAAAAATCAATGTCTTGGGTTCGAATTTGAGACCTATGACAAGTCAGTCCGACGGCCACACCACTAAGCTATCCATGCTAAGAATGATGAAGCGCTTTCTGCCATGTTCCCTATATCTCTAACAAGCTATTCCGTTAAATAACTAAAAGGTCTTTAAAAAAAAGGTTTGTAATGATACTTGCGTTAGCGGTCGTGACCGTTGCAAGAAATGGAGGAAGAAATTTGCCCAGCAATGGAGCAATACGAGCTAGCAATGACAGTAATATTAAATTATATTACTTACCGTTGTAGAAATTGGCTGGCAGTACCCTTGTCAGGGGTGAGAAAAATGTTCCTCTTGCAGGATATTTATCATTGTAACACGATCCATCGGCACGGCTCCATTCATCTTTAACGCAAGGTTGAATATTGATAGTGCAAGTACTGAAATATCAAAACATTACTAATAATAATACCCGTTTATTATTTTCCAACTTTTGAACGCTCTGGCCACTTCTCGTACAGAGATGACAAGAGCATCGATCTCCACGCTTGCTCAAGACGGACTGGCGATTTCAGACTAACATTACATAAGTCCAAGTTTCCTCAGGATGTTTTCCTTCACCGATGTCAGTGATGTCCAAGTTATACTTAGAATATATGTATGAATTGAAAATTCATATTGGTACTGGCCTGGATTTGAACCCACAACCTCGTGCATGAGAGGCAAGGTCTTAACCACTGGGCCATCACTGCATGAACTATTGTACCTATCCAGTTTCGTGCCGTTGCCGGTAACGGCTGAACGGATTTGAATGAAATTTGGCATACCTGGGATACTTTTAATCTCGGTAACTTCACGTGGTATAACTTCCGTTCTTTCAATGGCAAAAACTAGGAAGCAAATAATGTTAAATGTTACTCACTCTTTCAGGCCGTTTGTTTCATAAAAATCCAACAATTGATCTGAGACAGCTTGGCTTGTATAATAATCGTATAAATCCCCATAGCTAAGACCAGAGCAGAGCGAAACCAAGAAAATACTCGTTACCAACATCATGTGCCGCTGCTCTGCGTGTTCATAATTTTAATTACCCTTTTATATCAAAATTCATTTGTGAGACAACAATACATACGGAAACACATTTTAATTAAGCAAACAAAAAAATATATAATTTCAGAGGTGTGTCATATTCTGCATACAGCATATTATATGGAGTAAGGTTGGCACGCAATGCGATTTTTTTTTCAATATTTTTTGTAAAAATCCAACGATGTTAACAAACAGCAGTGTTTATTTTGGGTAAATGATGTATGTACGTGCATACATAACAACGATTTGGGTACGACTATTGAATTGTTAGCTTAGTTTTTCCCATCTAAATGCTATTGTCGTTAAATAGCTAAACACACTACAGTGAATAACTATTGTGATTTCTTTGAACAGAGATATTATAAGACAAGGTCTTGAGTACTGGTGTGAACTTACATACCTTTGGTAACAACTGACCTGCAAAAGCAGTCCCGTGGTTTAGAAGCCTATAAAGATGGCTGACAGGAGAGAATGCAAGAACGGAACAGAGAATGGAACAAGGGCAGGAAGATTATGAGGATGATGATAGGTGGCATGTAATGGAGGACAATCGTAGTAACCTTGTAGTGATCTAATCAAGGCTTGACAACGAAAACAATAATTTTATTAGGCTAGTGCAGGCCATTGGTTTACATTTTCAAAACAAATATAGAGAAGGCGATATTAATTTTGTGTTCCGAGTGTTGATACAATGTGAAAATTATTCATTTACAATTTATACTACAAACAGAGGCACAATAAACAAGACACAAATATTCGGGTACGTATTTGAATATCGAAGATTAATATACCTACTGTTTACTAGTAATGTCGATGTTCAAAACATCGAAAATGATAATATCGAACGACCATAAAACCGAAAATTATGATAACGAAAGTTTATATTATCGAATGGTTAAATATCCTACGTCCAATATATCTAAAATCTAAATATCTACAAAAGTTACATCGAAAGATACAAATATCGAAATACAGATTATCGAATGTGAAGGTTGCTTCTGCAAAGTCTCCGGCGCTACGGGAAGTGCAACCCCTTCGCCCTTGCGTAACAAAGGATAGGCACCCATGTTTACCTCCGCAGCTTCGGCTTGCTGGTCGCCTGACCAGCCTCAGCCGCTACGGCTCCCACTATGCTTTGTTACAGCGGGCGGGGATTGCCCTCACTTAGCTCCTCCGGATTTTTATATACACTCTAGGGGTAACAACCAAAAGACTACATAAATTCGGGGTGTCCCAATTATTGATAAGAATAATATTATGAACTTAGATGTATTAAATGTTGATATTTTGAACTTAGGCATAATGTCATTCGATATTTTCAATCATTCGAAAATTTCAATCATTCGGCATTGCAATCTTCGACGTTTTAAGCGTAGGTATAACAATTTTCGACATTTTGATATAATCGATGTTTAAATTTTCGATGTTTTGAACATTGGTATTTTAAGTGTAGGTATTTTAATCTTCGATATTCAAATACGTACCCAAATATTCAACATGGGTTACTAGGTTGTGGACGTGGAGGTTATAACGGATGTAAAAATACCCTTAAAGATGCCGAAAGGCACTTGTTTTCCCCACCATTGCGATCATTTTTTGTTATGGACCATACCTGGGAACCTTCTAGTTACGGAAATATTGGAGGTCAAAGTTCCAATTCGTTCACAAGTTTTTTTTTAATACTACTTTTTAAAAAAAGTTTTAAGGTTATTTTAATTACCTCCATGATGCTTTGAGTTACGACTCAAAGCATCCATCAGCACCAAGTATTGAGTGCGTTACATTGAGTTTTATCGTAAAACGTGACTTTTCATCCCAAAAAAAAGAGTTGTTTCCTAGCAATAACTTTTGCGGAGGGTTACTTAGTTTGATGTACATAATGCGTAGTTGACGGCTTCGTGAAGGGTGCGCTTACACCCTGTATAGGCAGCAACTCCTGGTGAAACTGGTAATCAGCTGCATTTAGTTCGACTGGAAGCCGACCCCGACAAAGTCGCAGATGATAATGAGAACGATACAAGATAAGTTGAAAAGACAGACACACAGACACAGACCAACAATTTAAAATTTTATTTCAAAATATCCAAAGTCTCTTTAACAAACAGCATATATTAGAAACCTTCATCGTAGATAACCCAATTTATAATTCAATATGTATATCAGAGTCCTGGTTGTCTAAAGAAAAATTAAGCTTAATCCAATTTAGCGGATATAAAATAGCAGCGTCATACTGCCGCAGCACGCGAGGGGGAGGCGGCGTCTGCATCCTCCTGCAAGACCATATCGAATTTAAAGAGATAACTGATATAACGAATATGTCTATAGAATATATTTTAGAAGTGTGTGCAATCGAGTTACCCAAAGAAAACATATTATTAGTAACAATGTATTGGAATAGAAGAGAGGAGGTTATTTTTATTAGTCAGCTTAAACAAATTATGCAATATATAAATAATAAATACCAAAAATCTAACGTCATAATAGGAGGAGATCTTAACATAAATATCTTAGAAAATAGTGTTAAAACAAACCAACTGATCGATCTCATGCTAGAGTTTAAATTTGTACAACATATTAAGGAACCGACGCGCATCTCAGAAACCACGTCAACATGCTTAGATTTAATATTCACAAACTTTCATGATAATAAAATGTACACGACTGTAGAAGAATTAGGCTTTTCAGACCACTGCGGAACAATAATACATACGACACTGGAACAACAAAGTAAACAATCAATTTGGTATGCCAATAAAAGAATATTTGATGGAAAAAACATTGAAAAATTCAAATCTAAACTAAAAACTATAAAATGGACCGATATTATACAGCCGAATAAAAATGTTGACGAGAACTATCAGTCGTTCCATAAAACTTTAATAGATATCTTAGACTCATGTATCCCTAAACTTAGACTAAAACTAACAACAAAACGTAATAATTACTGGCTGACCGTTGGTATTAAACAATCCTGTATAAATAAAAGACTACTAAAAATTCTATCATCAAAAGTCAATAACCCAATTATTACTAAATACTATAAAAAATATGAAAACATCCTAAAAAATACCGTAACAACGGCAAAAAAATTACATTACATAAATAAAATGAGTAAATCTTCAAATAAAGTTAAAACCATGTGGAACATTGTAAAAGAACGGACAAACAAAAAAAGCAAAAAAGAAAAACAAAATATAACATTACAAATAACAAATCTAATAAATGAACCTAAACAAGTAGCAAACGTTTTTAATGACTTTTTCGCATCCATTGGGGATAATACCATACAAACATCTAGCAGTGTACAGAAAAATACATCAGTGATTAACCCCACTGAAAACACCATGTTTCTTACCCCAGTTGACGGATACGAAATAAACCAGATCTTAAAGAACCTGAAAAATAAGAATAGTCACGGTCTAGACGAAATCCCACCTACTCTGTTCAGACAGTGCGCCGACGAACTAACCTTACCGTTTTTCAAACTAGTTAATCAATCCTTTGAAGAGGGCACTTTTCCTAATCAACTAAAAAAAGCTCTAATAAAACCTATCCATAAAAAGAATGCAAAAACCGACCCAAGTAATTATAGACCAATTTCCCTTCTGCCTACAGCATCCAAAGTCTTCGAAAGAGCAATGTGCGATCGTGTATATGCTTTTTGTGAAAAATATGAGATCTTCGATGACTGCCAAAATGGATTTCGCAAAAACAGGTCGACAACGCTAGCAGTATATAAATACATACAAAAAGCATTAAATATTATAAATAAAAAACAATATGCAATAGGGATATTACTAGACATGACAAAGGCCTACGACAAAGTGCAATTTGAAATATTACTAAATAAGTTATACGGAATAGGAATACGCGGGAAAGCCCACGACTGGTTCAAATCATATTTAAAAAATAGGGAGCAATTAGTTGAAATTGAGTATTACAACCAGAAAACAAAGGAAGCACAGCTCATAAGATCTGATGTGAAACCAATACATGCTTCTATTCCCCAGGGAAGCGTTATAGGATGCCTCCTTTTCGTCATATATATAAACGACCTCCCGAAATCTATAGATGAGCCCTGTGTACTTTTTGCAGATGATATCTCGATCCTTACTTCATGCCAAACAGATGCAAATTTAAATGTTAAACTTACCACTACTCTTGAAAAGACCATAAACTGGATGAACGACCATAATCTCGAAATAAACTTTACGAAAACCAAACTAATAGCGTTTTACCCCCGGCAGAAAAAACAAATAAAAATAGATTTCACTTTTAATCATCAAAAAATAGAAACAGTCAAGAACTTCACTCTCCTAGGTTTAACAATAGACACACATTTAAACTGGAAAACACATATACAGACAGTAAAATCTAAAATTTCCAAGTTTTCATACGCCCTCCACGAACTTAAAAAGACTACAAACATACAAACTGCACTAGTCACATACTACGCTTATGCCCACGCTTGGTTTACCTACGGCATTATTTTATGGGGAAATAGCACAGATGCTCCATCCCTATTTACGCTCCAAAAAAAGCTCATACGAATAATTACAAATATAGAACCAACAGATAGTTGCAAGCCTTACTTCCAAAAACACAAGATTCTCACCTTAGTCAGTATTTATATTTTAGATTTATGTAAATTAGTCCGCAAATATCCAGATTCATATAACACACGGGGAGATATACAAACAAATTATTCGTTGCGTCATAAAAACAGACTAAATTTACCCCCCTCCCGCCTTAAATCACACTCATCTAGTCCATACTCAATGTCAATTAAAATATATAATAAATTACCGGAAGACTTAAAACAACAAAATAAAACCAATATATTCTTAAATAAATTAAAGCAATTCTTAATTAAAAAAAGCTATTACACAATACACGAATATTTAACGGATAAGTACAATAATAATATATAATTATGAATAACAGATTTTTATTAATTAAAATAACAAAAATAAATTATATAATATACCTATATAAAAAATATAATAATAAGTATAAATATAATATATAAAATAATTATATGATCATAATAATAAACGAGCAGTATCTATGTAAGCATACAAATAAGCAATATTAAATATAATATAAGATGATTAAATAAATTTTAAATAAATAAATAGCATTGTAATAAAATAATAATCTAAGTAAACAAATAAGCGATATTAAATATAAAATAATTAAACAAATTATAAATGAATAAATAAAATTTTAATATAATAAGTAAATGAATAGGAATATAAAATACAATATAATATATCTCAAGCATAAGACAATTTAATATAGCGCTCTTCCTCTCTCTTACTTATTTAAAAATTTGCTGTGCCCGACAGGGTCCATGATTGTTTCTATTTTTATTTTACCACCTATATGTGTACATCATGGATTGCAATAAACGATTTGATTTGATTTGATTTGAAAAGAGATAGAAGAAGACAAAAGTTAAATGAATGAATCACAAGGAAATGTCACCAAAAATATTATTATCCCTGCAAACACAAAATAAGGACACGCAGGGTTCAAAATGATACCGTCATCGTACAAACTGTTTAAACATATAGTCCTTTCTACAATGGACCTACCATTGTAGAAAGCACTATAAAATCGAATCATAAACAGGATAGCATTTTTAACAAGGCGCGAGCGATGGTGTTTTCAAAGCCATCCCAAAAGGAATGTCTCGTGGCTGTAATAACATCACGCCTGTAATCCTTGAATGGTAAGGCAGAGGTGTATCTAATAGTACACCCAGATTTTGCCCGACCCGTTTAAGTCCCATGTAATTAGGGTAGAGCCTATTGACATCAACAGGCCGCAAATCAAGATTCTGTGGCTGCTACTGAGAAATTTTTGATGGGAAAACCTAATAACACTTTGCCGACCCGGGAATCGAACCCAGGACCTCATGCTCAGTAGTCACGCGACCACTAGACCAACGCGGTTGTTATTTGTAAAATAAAATAAATATAATTAAACAGACACCCGGTATACCCAAACCGTTAATACTGCGCCACTCGGACTTAGCTTTGTCTGTTTTGATAAAATGAAACATCATTATTTCATAAGTTCAACTCGATACGATCTTCAAAATTTGGAACACAAAATTCTGTTAGACCAGCTGTTTTCTTCTTTATCTTGTAAAACTGCATTTAGGTTACCTACTTATTTGAAAATCATTTCGATACAAATTAATTTTCGCGAATCCATACGCGAAAGCGAGCAGGCTTTTATATTTCAACAACGATCTTACAAACGGTGAAGGAAAAATTCGTGAGGAAAGTGGCATACCCTATAACCTAAAAAATCGAAGACGTGAGCTATCTATCAACCCGCACTTGGTCAGCGTGGAAGGTTACAGCAGATGTAACAGCATATTCCCAATCATAAAGAGGACACCTGTGTCCTAGCGGGACAATTGGGGATAGACTGATTATGCTTATCTTCAAAATTCTAAAACTTGCCGATATTACCAGATGACAGTTATCAATTTGTAGATGATGACCCACTCCCTCTGACAGAAAGTTATTATACGTCCCAGCTGTGAGATTGTTGTAGACTGATGACGGTTTGTTATGCTAATCAAATTAAGGTTAAGGTTAATATGATACTGAAAACGATGAGCAGTTCACTGTTCAATTCCCGGCTCCTTTTTCTTTTCTACACAGCAACTAATGAGTCCATACCGGAGGAGCTCAACATCACCAAACGGCTTTCCACAATCTGCCCGGAGCAAGCTCTCAGCTTTTTCGGACGTATTATGCGTTCGCCTAGGCATTGTCTGAAAAGACTAAAGATACTGGATAGGGTAAAAGGTAGATGCGCGCAAGGCAGAGCACCGGCAAGGTGGTCAGACACGATGAAGAAGGCAGTTGGAGGCAGTCTGTACCAAGCGGGCTGCAGGAGACTGCATGGCTTGGAGACGTGCCAAACGTGGTCACGATCCTAATTAATTTAAAAAAGATTGAACTCAACAGCTTACCAAAGTATAGGTGTTTTAGAAAATACGCACATAAGCGTTTGAATCCATTTCTCCGCATTCAAACAGACAATCATCCAGAGACATGGAGTACATGGCTCCCATTTTGGTCATTTTGCTACAATACTTGTTCATTCAGCAACTAAATATTCCCCTTACGAGTTAGTTTTGGAAAAAAGTGCTCTTTACCAAGACTAATTGGGTTGTTGATGCGCTCTATAACATTGATACAAGAAAACAGCATATTATCTAATGCATGAATTTCTTTCATGAATCTGAATAGTTTTTCCACGCTGATTTCAATTTGTTTAGCGGCTATGAAGTGACGGGATTGGTGAATTAAGTTCACGAAGTGGATTTTCTCGCGTGAGATTTGTTAGAATTACTATTTTGAATGCTCCGACAATAATCAGTCATCATATTTACGTTCCAATATCCCTCATATCTCTCCCCCATGGTGCGAATATCCTGGTGAAAACGCTCCCCTTGTTCCTCGCTGAGGTCACCGAGATTTTCAGGGAAATATTCTAGTTGACTGTGAAGTTTAACACTCATATTGCATCCAAGCTGCTGAAAGTGTGTCAGCAACTGCTGAATGTAGCCATCAGACTTTTTATTTCCTAAAAAAATCCTCACTACCCAAACAAACTCTTGCTACGATGATGGAGTCATAGACAGTCCAAGGTCCCTGATCAAGTCATTTAAATTATCTTGATATAGTGGTCTGGGATAACCGAAGCAATCAAAATCACTGTCTCTACTACTGTCGTCATTATCGGTTTGTTGACTGCATTCGTCTGGATGTTCCGGAGATATACATGGCTGCCGAGGTACTGGTGTGTCACTAGTATTATGGACTGGTCTTATAGCAGATTTTAAGTTGGGATATATCCACTTTGAGCAATTTTTATGGAGAATTCCTATGATTTTCATAACACAGAAATAACAGTCATCGTGATGATTGGATGGTTCACGCCAAATCATAGAAGCTTTGTAGTTAAAAGAGGGTCTTTTTTGGTTTGCCCATAATTGCCTAAACACAATTTTTATATATAAAACTCGGTATCCAGGGCTTGGCGTTCGTCAACAATGGAAACGCAAAAGAGAGATGCACAAGACAACCTACTCAAAAGTAAATTAGAACAAAAAGAACGATTTGACAGAAATATAAATCCTGTTACCATCCTGATGACTTAGTTTAAGTTAAAGATAATATGTGTAACAAATTACAAAGTGCTATCCGGGACCAAATCCAACGGTGCCAAATCGACTATCGAGGTGCTGAAGAGTTTGTACAAAAACGCCACCATGTCAGTCCGACTTCAGGACCAGACCTCGGAACCTATCCTTCTGCAGCGAGGTGTCAGACAGGGAGACGTCATATCTCTGAAACTGTTCACCGCTGCACTGGAGGATGTCTTCAAGGTTCTGGACTGGAGAGGGCTAGGCATCAACGTCAATGGCGAGTATATCTCTCCCCTTCGGTTTGCCGACGATATAGTGGTCATTGCTGAGACCATGGAGGACCTCAGTACAATACTCGATGACCTCAGTAGAGCTTCCGAAATAGTGGGTCTTAAAATGAACATGGACAAAACCAAAGTCATGTTGAATGCCCATGTAACACCCACTCCTATCAAGATCAGAGACTCTACACTCGAAGTTTTAGACGATTATGTCTACCTGGGACAAACGGTCCAGTTAGGTAGGTCTAACTTCGAGAAAGAGGTCAATCGTCGAATCCGACTCGGCTGGGCAGCGTTCGGGAAGTTGCGTGGTATCTTCTCGTCCAACTTACCGCAGTGTCTCAAGACGAAAGTCTATGACCAGTGTGTGTTGCCAGTGATTACATACGGGACCGAAACGTGGTCGCTCACAATGGGCCTCATCAGAAGGCTGAAAGTCACCTAAAGGGCAATGGAGGGGGCTATGCTCGGAGTTTCCTTGCGTGATCAAATCAGAAATGAGGAGATCCGCAAGAGAACCAAGGTTACCGACGTAGCCCGAAGAATAGCCAAACTTAAGTGGCAGTGGGCAGGGCACATTGCTCGCAGAACGGATGGCCGATGGGGCCGAAAAGTTCTGGAGTGGCGACCGCGAACCGGAAGACGCTGCGTTGGAAGGCCTCCCACTAGGTGGACCGATGACCTCGTAAAGGTTGCAGGGATCCGCTGGATGCGAGACGCACGGGACCGGTCAATGTGGCGACACTTGGGGGAGGCCTATGTTCAGCAGTGGACGTCTTTCGGCTGAAATGATGATCCAGGACCATATAGAGTTATATCTGATGAGTCACCTAATGTCAAAATAATAAAGAATGATAGATATCATTCACAAAAACAGAACAAAATTATGCTATCAGTAATTATCTTTTCCTTGAGTTTCTACATTTTACAAATAAAACAAAATTGTAATTTTATTTTATTTTACCTCGCCGTGGGAGGTGAAGTGTGTATGTAGTGACGTCAATGTATGTTGTACCTACGTATATGTATTCTATTCTATATAATAATGGTGTATCTTAAAATAAAGGAGAGTATTACTAGGTCAGTCGTGAGTATCATTTCTCTCCATAGATACCTTTGACCTTACAGGATGACAACCTATTAAAAACCGAGTTTCCTCCTCCGTTCCGGCTGTTATTTGTAGATCTTTGACATACGTTGTAGGAAATCAGTGGCCCTCAAGTCTGACAACCAGTCTTACCAAGGCGTATCGTATTACCCAGAACCAACCAGATTGTGGAGGTCAGATTGGCAGGCGCTCCGTAAAAAATACTGGTATGCTGCTGCATCGGGTTAGACTGGTAGCCGACCTCAACGCAGTTGAGAAAAGGTTAGGCAGATGGCATCAGGAATTTTCAGAGTTTATATCTGTGCCTATTTGACGGCAACAGGTTTATCCCCTATTAAATGGCGCTTAAACGTAACTGGCCAAATGTGTTTGTACATACGCCAGCACATGAAGCTACTACAATAAACTTTAATAGACTAACAACTTTATCGCTAAAGCATTAGGTTCAAGGTTGATTGGGATAATTTGACAGTTTCGGGTAGCTTGATTAGTTGGCGCCTTTTTTTTTTTTCTATTTCTATGCGTACAATTTTGAAACAGTTAAGGGAAATCCAGGCGTGATGTTATGTTATGTAATAGTAAAAATAAACAAATATAAGATTTCTGCAACTTTATTTACCAGTCTATAGAAGAACTGCCAAAATAAGTAGTTAAAAACATGAATTAAAAAAAGCAAAAGTAAAACAGCAAATATTGTAATGGTTTAAGTCATATTATATAGCACACAACTTGTTTAGTTCTAACTGCACGTACGTGTACGTGAATTATCTGACCAACTCGGTTTATTTTATTTGGCTGTTGCTAGATCTTGTTTTTCTCTGCATTAAGCATTGCAGGCATCATCGGCCCAAGCACTGTAGTCAATCGCCTGAATTTGTTCGCAAGGCACAAGACGGTTCCTGGTAAAAAAATAATATTAGTATTATATTAATTTCTTAAACAATGGATAAAATTATTCTTAATCATTCTTATTAATACTTAATAGAAATAATGTAGAGTACTTTACACTTAACTTCTAATAATTATCTGTTTTTGTAGATCTATCCTTAAATTATTGCCTAAAATATTGTTGCTCTGTCGAAATTTCAACTCTCGGTGTTGAGCTGAACGTTGAAAATCACAGCGCTTTTATTTGGGCATTAATTTAGGGATCGCCTAGAATTAGACAAAACCTGGAATTGCCTTTCCGGGTTTTGTCTAATTCTTATTTATTATTTAAACTCCGATTCTGGTCATATTCATAATATTGATGAAAGAAAATTTGTGATATACTTTATTTTTTAGAAGTAAGGCTTACAAAGAGATTAAAATAGTAATGTCTTACTTGTCCGAAATTTTAAGGAAAGCATTCTCAGGAATTTCAGTGACACCATCTCCGACGTTGCACAAGAACAAAGATAAAGAAGATTTTCTAACTTCCTTCAGTTGATCTGAAATTTAGGGAAAAAAATAGTGTTTCAATTTCAAATAATGTTATAGGTACGATTCCGAGAATTTTTAGCAAACTTCATACGAGTGTAGTCGGATAGCTGTTGATATTGTCGTAGGTCACTCGGATCATTTTCTTCATTCTAAAATTATTTTCAGTCAAAATGTCGGATCTTAACTCGTACATCGTCGACACAGTGATATCAAAATCAAAACATCGTATCAGACGCTGTACAGCCGCGTTCCTGGTGTCTTTATTTTTGTATTCCTTTAATCCTACGTTCCAGAGAACCTCCTCTGCTTCGTACAGTCCTACAAATCTAGCTGTTTCACGCTCTGACCACTTTTTTTTGGTACGAGACGCTTGTTTGTTTTTATTATCCGCCATTTTTTTCACCTACTCGGAGCTGATTCGTATCCGAGCTAGCTCGGAAAAGAAGGACGCGATCCGAGTCTACTCGGATCGGACGCCGTCATCCGAGTGCGCTCGGATTATGGGTTGCCTGCCACATACGAGTTGCGTCCGAGCAGGTATCCGAGTGTCAACGCAGCTTTAACGGCTAACTAATTAAATCGATATCTGAATATTCCCTTTTTTCGAACAAAATATTTCAAGGTTAAACCAAAAATACTGACTTGCACACAAATTATGCACACTAAATAAATCAAATTAAATATACTATTAAATGGTATAACAGAACTGTTTTACTGAACGAATAACTATTATTAAAACTAGTATATCTAACAATTCCTTAGTTCAACAAACATATTAAAAGTTTTTTAAGGAAAACTATCACTATTTACTTTTAGGACCAATTTCAACGTAGAGAAAGTACAGTTCTAACCTAACCTAACCTATTTGGTCGAAGTAAACTGAACGGGTACGTATTGCCTCTTAGAGATTTTAGGCTTTGGGATGTAATTTCGGGAACTTTCGAGATTTAAAACTTTCGATAAAACAATCATTCGGCGTTTAAGTTTTCGAGATTTCGTCCATAGGTATTTTAAAATACGGTCTTTTAAATTTCGGTATTGTAATACTTACCCCTTTATTGTGGTGCACCTTTAGATATCAGTTTTAGAAATTCCGTAGTAAGATTGTACAATTTAGAGTGCAAGTTAGTATTTTTGATAAACAATTCGTATTTTTGTTTTATAAATCATATATCCGAACCACATTTTTGGTGTGAATTCGCTAAAAAAGGTCATCTAGTTTTGTGTGATTTTTTAGTTTTTTTTGTAGGACACTTTTAGCTAACCAATTGGTTTTTTGCACAACATTGATTTTACTGGTACGCATTCAGCTAATTAGTGGAGTTACCTAGTGTGCTGAAAAATTATACAGATGTGCATTTAAAAATATCCCGGATGAAATTTGGCACCTGGATGCACACGTCAACCTTCACCTTCACCTTCCACGGGAACGTATAACCGTGAGCAAAAACGCGGGCAAAAGCTAGTATATAAAAAGAATAAAATTCTTACCCAACGTAAATGCATGTGGTCTTTTTGAACTCTCATACCAATGCCTATCAGTTCTCACAGCCCTGAAGTAGTTGTCATTCAGAATTGCAGCAAATAAAGCAGGTACGTGGCCACCTTCCATCATTTTTTCACACCAGAGACCAGCCAATACATCAATGTCTCCCACGACCTTATATAGACTTTTAAGAATGTCGATGTACTGAAAAAGATATCTGTATGAGTATGGATACACACACCTACCTACACTCACGCTTTTTTCTCATGGGCAAAAACTACAGAAAACCATTTGCTGCGATTATTCCATACTACTTTTGCTTCGTCCGGTCTTTCGTATATCAGTCATCTCGTCATTAGTAAACTACTGCTTACTACGCTCTTGATTTTTCTGAAGAACATCACCAATTTAAGGCAAACGACGTAATTTTAGCTAGTTAGTTACTTTTGTTCATTCTTTCAGACCCGAGACCCTCTGGTATTTGACCAGTCTTAAAAGTTTTTATACAAGGTGTAAACAGACCGTTCACGAAGCTGTTAACCAAGCATTCTGTACATAAAACTATGGAACTCTACGAAAAAATTATTGCTGGGAAGCAACTTTTTTTTTGGGGGGAAAAATCACGTTTTAAGGTAGGACTCAATGTAACGCACTCAAAACATTGATGCATCGGGGTAGTGGGGGTATTTACTCGTAAAGTAAAGCTATAACATAAAAAAAAACTTTTGAAAAAGTTGGAAGACTAGAAGGTATGGTCTAGAACAAAAAAAAAATACAATGACGGGGAGAACAAGAGCACCATTCGGGTACGTTTACACCCATTATAGCAAGCTGGCAGGTGATATCTTGAATCGTGTTCAACAATTTAAATACCTCGGCCATATTGTTACCGCGGTCATCAAAGATGACCTGGATGTAGAAAGGGAGCGAAGAGCCTTGGCGGTTAGATGCAACATGCTTGACCGCAGGTTTGCTTGTTGCACGTGTGAAGTGAAAGTGACGCTTTTAAAAGCATATTGTCAGACATTGTACACGTGTGACCTCTGGACATGCTGTACGCAGAAAGCCATCAATGCTCTTTGCATTCAATATAACAGTGCATTCAGGATGCTGTTGGGACTGCCACCCTTCTGCAGTGCGTCGGGAATTTTTGCTGATGCGCACACTGATAGCTCTGCCTTGCCGAGTTGCTGCTGCAGAGGGTCCGGGGCAGTTCGAACAGTCTCCTGAATGTCATTGCGGGGAAATTTGATTGCCCGTTCATGTATTACCTGTCGAACCTACAAGTTATACTAACATAGTTTTTAAGGTTCATGTTTACTAACAATATATGGATGTAACATGTCCGAAATAAAATGTTTGCATGCCTATTATAAAGTAGATTGTACAAGGCTCACCCATTTTATTGTTACATCCTATTTTATGTACCTGCAATCTAAGCAAATAAATTTTACTTTACTTTACTTTACTTTACTTAAAAATGATTATTAATATTATAGCAGTAAAAATGATAATACTAACACAGTGGAAAAGACTTACTTTCTCCGGTATAAACTGTTTCAAATCCTCGAAGTCAGTGATGTTGACTCCAAAGAAGTGGTGAATGTAGTCGATGTAAGGAGCCACGCCGAAGTTGCGACCTTTATTTAAATCACCAGCAGTAATGTCTAAAGCTTCTTGGACTCCAGGTAATCCACGATTGGCGACCTGTAAAATAATATGTTTCTTTTTTAAGTTTAAATTAATTTATTTCAAACGACAGTAATCCATAAATTGTGTTAGTATTACAAAAAAGATTATATTTTAGCGTTACTAGCATTAGTAATTGTTTAGATTAATGCACACTCCATGCGAAAGACGACCAAAATTTCAATTTTTAGCGCTTGCTGAAGTTGGTCCTTCGATGGGCCACCACAGACAATACCGAGACACCTCCGTGCCTCGGAAAACACGTTTAGCTGTTGGTTTTGGCTCGTCGTATCGTTCGTACAGCTTTGTCAGTCATTGAAAATAATCACAGAAGTCTGAAACCAGCCTTTCCAAGGGGTATAGTGCTAACTGCCGTAAATGGTTATAAAAAACGTGCAGCCGAATTGACCTCTGTGCTACCACCGACGATGCCGTGGAATAAGCCAAGTTCTGCGCTAATAAAATATAAATACTGGCTTTCCAGAGACACTATGAAGAAGGATGAGTTGTGAAGGCAAGTGCTGCATTCAGTTAGACTGGACTCTGATCTTAACATAGGAAAAGACTAGGTAGGTGATGAAAAGTCAAGTCGATTACCACTGTACCACTACCCATTAAGATTTATATAAAACGTAACATAATATCAGGCCTATCACAGCCGAAGGATTAGGTAGAGTTGTACCCAATAGTACACCCTCATTTCGCCTGTTATAGTGGTTGTGTGTTGTGTTGTGTGTCGTGTGCTGTGTTGTGTTATGTTTTGTGTGTGTATCGTGTGTTGTGCTATTTACGTCCTATAGAAAGGGGATACTTACGTCATTGGCAATAGAGCCATCGATGCCATGACACGGAGCTCTGAATGTACTCTGTGTGAAGGCTTCCATATTCTTGGCGATCATTCCCATTTTGAAAGTAGCGTTGAACAATGGGTAGTCTTTCATAAATTTACCATGTTTATCGTATAACCTAGAAGTAAAGGAAAAATATTTGATACAAAACTTTTTTTTACTTTTTTTCTTAGTTTTCTTCTGATGAAAAATTATGGAGGCACTTTCCAATGATGCAATATTTTCATCGATTATTTTTCAAAGATAAATAATTATGTCCTTACTGATAATACAAAAAGTATTTATAAAAACTAAAAAAAAACCGACTGAAGGCAAAACAAGCCCAACTGGAAGGAGGCGGGACCCATTCCATGTTTTTAAAATTTTATATTTCAATGAGTCCCGCTTGCTTCCAAATTTGCTAGTTTTGTGCTTTTCAGTCGGTTTTTTTAGTTTTTATAAATACTTATTTTACCATTAGCTTTTCATATTTATAATGTGATTGATAGGACAGTTTAACTTCTTGATTTTTCACTTTTATAATATAAAAATTGTCATTTCGAATAACCAACTTTATATTACAGTTAAAAATCCTAAATAAAAAAAATGAAAAATGACATGAGAAACCTTAAGATGATTTTCAAATACCTATTTAATGATACCTCACTTAACAGAGTTTGTCGACTTAAATTTTTTCCTTTTCACAATATGGCGTCTGGTTGTCGCCATATTGAATTTTGATTACTATTATTATCTCCTTTATTTATTTCTACACAAATCAATTACATTTTTGAATATTCCTTAGAAAAAGATTAATACAGGGTGTAAACAGACCCTTCACATAGCCGTCAACCAAGCATTCTGTACATCAAACTAAGTAACTTTACGCAAAAATTAATGCTGGGAAACGACTTTTTTTTTGGGGTGAAAAATCACGTTTTACGGTAGGACTCGATGGAAAAACAAAACATTGAGCTGATGGATCGATTGAATAGTACGGGGGTCGTGGAGGTGTGTAAAGTAAAAATTTTAATGAAAAAGTTGGAACTTTGACCCCCAATATCTCCGTAACTAGAAGGTTCCCAGGTATGGTCTAGAACAAAAAATGATCGCAAAGACGGGGAGAACAAGTGCTTTTCGTATATGTTAAGGGTATATTTACACCCTTTATAATACATAATATAATTTATTTGCTCGGACAACAATGATCCACGGGTTAGTTACAAAAAAAAAAACAAAAAGAACTGGTGTTAGCGTATAATATTATTAGGGGGCTGAAATGGAGTGCCAATAACGGCCCCGTTACGCCTTCTCCAGGCGATCATCAACCACTGCGCCTGCGCTCAGGATCTGTTGCTCCAGAGCATGGCGCAGTGGTCGATTAACATCGCCGTGGTAGCTGAGCCGTACTTCGTCCCGCCCAGGGATGACTGGGTGGAGGACCTTAGCGGCTCAGTGACCATAATTGCGTCGGCCGCCGCCGGTACCCCGACCCTTGAGAGTGTCAGGAAGGGTCAGGGGTGCGTAGCAGCACGGTTCGGGGAGATCGTTGTAGTGGGAGTCTACTTCTCCCCGAGCCGCGCCCCAAAAGGTGATAGCCGTAAGGCTAGACAGGGGGTACTGCACGATCTCCGGCGAGGCGGAAAGCCTCCTTGCCGGATTGCCGCCATGGGATCTAGAGGCGCACTGTGGACGTCTGCCCCGCTTGGGCGGAGCACCGCCGTGTCCTCGTAGCGGCGATTGGCGGCGGCGATCTCTCGCGTCCGGCCCTGGTTCAAGCCATGGTCCGGAGCGAGAGGGAATGGGAAGCTGTTACCTCCTTCTGCGAAGCAGTCATGCTAGTGAAGGAGGTGGCGGGAAGTAAGAGGGAAAGAGCCTCACGCCCCAGCCGCCGTGGGAGACGCCCCGGGCGTGGGGGGTCACGTGGTGACTCCCGGCCACCGTAGGCGTAGGCCTGTGGACGGCGATAATGGGCTAGCTCGCCGTCCGGCCGTCTTATGACGAAAAGCCGTGTCGACGGCGCGTTCGTGTTCCACGTGCGCCTCAAAGAGATGTCAGCAACCACGTAAGGGTCCGCATGGGTCGATGCCTGCCAGGGCTGCGGGACTGTTCGAAAGAGATACCGCGGCCCTGGAACACAAAGGGCAAAGAAGGAACATGGATGGGTTTTAGTCAGTTGAAGTCTGACACTCCCTTCCGCTCCGCCCAGAGCGGGAGGGGTCCTTGGATGATTTCCCATCCGAAAAAAAAAAGCGTTTAATATTATTACGCCCCCAAAAAAATTCGTGCATAACAGCAAAAACGAAAACATCACAAAACAACAAACAAACATTACAAAACAAATCATCGATGATGCATCATTCCTGTCTCACCAACACCAGCATGAAGTGGTTCGTCAGATTAGATTACTATATTTGTTATATTGTATTTAGTGACTCTCGCAAGATTAAGACAAACCCATTGTCGTAAGAATCATCAAAATACGCGTTTGGTCTCTAGAGTGACAAACATACATAATGATAGGCTGATAGACGCATTACCAACACCCGGATAAAACATGAGTTTGTGAGTATATCACACCTTAAAGGTAGAACGAATTTCGATAAAATTTGGCATCCGTATAGACCATGACCTGAGTTAAGGCAAGGAACTTTTTATTCCGGTGGAATGAGAGCGAAGCTGCAGGCAAAAGCTAATGTTCAATTTTAACTTACTTGGCTTTCTCTTCCTGCATGAGATGGAGATAACGTATTATATAAGTATATTCCAATGTCACTTCGGGGTGCCTTGTACCATCATACATATCTCTGAATCCATTATCAGGAGTTAGTATATTTTGTTTCATAAGATTTTCCTTGCCTAGTTATGTAAAACATAGTTATTAAATTGAGTTTAGTTAGCTAATATAATTTCTAAATAAATTCTACGTTCATAACTTTTATATACCTACCTACATACGAGTATAATGTGCTGAGGGGATAAAACCTACGAAAGCTTGGTGGTACTAGGTATAAAAATGAGCTATAAGCTTAAAAAGGTGTCTCGAAAATACTAGATGTGAAAACTGCAGACCTCTGCCTATTAAAATTATATTTGCCTATTGAAATAATAAGGAAAACCCAGAGAAATATGAACTATGTACAAATCGGGATAAGAACTGATGTTGATCTTTAGCTAAATTACCTTGTAAAGCTTCATTCCACTCGAAGAAGTACATTTGGTTGGAGTAGGCGATGTTGATATCTCTTGCTACATTAAACAACATTTCGTCGTCCCAGCAAGGATTCACCTCGGCTAACTTGCTGGCTATATAGTTGTGGTGCCTTACAAACCAGATGACGTAAAGCGCGACTGGCAGCAAGCTGTTGAAGTCTAAAAGTGAAAAAAAATACAATCAAATATGACTAAGCTCTCGAAACAAAGCTCTCCAAAGTCTCCAATCCACAAAAACACAAAAAGCATAAAAACTCTGACAGCAGGTTAGACACTAACCACACGATAAAGAAGAAGACCAGTTCAATGTTTGTGTTGGTTTTCCTTCCGTGAAAATTCTTTCACCAAAATCAAAATAATAATAATTAGATAACTGTATGTAGGTTAGATTTGCGTTAGATCAAACAAACATGAAATTAAAATAAGAGCAAGACTGTTATTATCTTGACAGTCTTCACAAATTACCATCGATAAACTAATGATAGAGTGCTCTGTCCGAAATCTCAGTAAGAAAAATAATGAATTTGTTAAAGTGGGTGTATATTTGCTCGTTTGGTCAAAACCGAACTGCCTACCGTTTACGACGCCAAGCAATACGACGCGTCAAGCGTCATCCGTAAGTATCGACGCGTCGAAGTCTCTTTACTCGTCACATACTCTAAGCCAGTACTTGCAACAGTGAAGGAAAGACAGTTCATTCCTATTTGTTTTTTCCAGTAACTGCCGCACGAGCGTGTAACCAAGCGGTTGGTGATATGTGGATTGATAACAGAAAAAAAAGACACGGTGACTCACGATTTTCAAAGCACCTAGTTTCATCTGGGGCGATATTGTTGGGACAGAATGCGGTAGGTCCATTTGGAGGGAAAACGCTCCCATTTTCTTCTTCTACTATGAGCATACCATTTTTGAAAGATCTGATCGCTTTATCTCCTTTACCTTTAGCGTCGTATATTTGTGATTCGTCGTACGGTGTAGTTGCTTTTTTAATCTGGTAAAGAAATAGTAAGTTGTGATAAGAGCCTTTTGCATCATTAACATAAATATTTACAAAATGTTATTTCAAAGTATGCGCAGAAATGAGGTTACTGAATTCTAAAATATGACGTCATCAACATCATTCTCTTGCCCTTATCCCTTTTGGATCCAAGTACGACCTATATTTTGTTGGTCTCTACAGGAAAATCGTAGGAAGAGATATCAAAGAATAATATGCATGTTATAGAATTAAGTTACATACCACAGATGGTACTTTGTCCCTGGTGCAGTTGTAGTGCTGGTGAGTCAGAGGTCTGGTGCTGTTCATGCAACGAATGTTTGTGTACCTAAACACGGGATCATCATCTCGGATAATGTTCGGCGTACAAGCGTAATCATTCATGTGTTCCTTTTCGCAACAATAGGTTGTATCAAGCAACATATTTTCTAAAAAAAGGAACAGTAAAAATGACGTTAATAATGTATAAATCGATACAAATAAATCAAATTGAAGTGTCTGTTTGTACTTTCGGTACCTATATTTTCTTATCTTTTTTCTATCTGTCTGTTTGTTCCGGCTAATCTCTGGCTCTCTCGGCTTAACCTATTTTGATGGGACTTTTACTGGCAGATAGCTGATGTAATAAGAAGTAACTTAGGCTACTTTTATTTTAGAAATAATATAAGGGTTCCGTGCAAAAAAAATTAAAACCCTTGAAATTGTTAAAAAATCTGATTCAAATAGAGAAGTAGTCTTTTTATAATTATTACACGTGGACGAAGGTCGCGGGCAACAGCTAGTAATGATATAACATGACACAACGTCTGTAATCCGAAGAATGAGGCGGCGGTGTACTTATAGTACACCCACTTTTCACCAGTTACGTTTAAGTCATATGTAATGGGCGACAAGAATAATAAAACAACCACACAAATACACAATCCAGACTGCTACTTAAACAATCCCAACAGCAAGCAGTCGAGACCTAACTTTTCGAGATAGAACGGATTGCAATCAGAAACAACATACCAAGCCACTTTGTCTGATTGTTGACTGGTAGAAAATCATCATCAACCTACAGCAGTCCACTGCTGGACATAAAGCTCCTCAATCGCACGCCACTCTACTCGATTCTCAGCAACTTTCATCCAGTGCGCAATGGCTACCAGCCACCCTGTGAAGACCGTCGCTCCACTGAGACTGAAGGCGTCTCACCTTACGCTCGCCGGTTCGCGGTCTCCACTCAAGAACACGTCAACTCAATGGTCACCCGTTCTACGGCTAATATAACCAGCCCATTGCCACATCAGCTTACTTATTCTGTGAGCTATGTCGACAACTCTGGTTCTCTGTCGGATTACCTCGTTCCGGATGCGATCCCTCAGAGAGACTCCAAGCATGGCCTGTTCTACAGCTGGCTGAGTGACCTTGAATTTCTGGAGCGGCCGTACCGTGAGAGTCCAGGTTTCGGCCAGAAAGAGGCTAAGTAGAAAATGATAGTCATTTTCTCCTCAACCTCTAAATCTAATCCTAGTTATGTAGGTATAATGGCGCGGGATGTCTTCTTTAATACTTCTCTATTACTCGTCATCTCAGTAGTTACCATCTTTCTAGCCACACCGTCTATCATAATATATCAGACAGTTCATCCATCGTTTCGATGATCTTTTTCAAATATGTATGACTAAGAAGTCATCCACATAAAAGTATTAGGTAAATAAATAAATACTTGCCAATGTCATGAACCGTGCCGATATCGTTGAACTTGTATATGCAGAAGCCAGGTACGTTGTGGTTGAAAAGGAAATGGCTAGATGAACCTTGAGTCAATAACGCGAGACGGACATCTCTTGCTGAAGGCAGCTCTTCACCATTTATGGCCTTCCTTTGTTTGTAAACTGTAAAAATAATAAAAATCAAATGCTAGTAGATGGATTAACTAATCAGTTCTGAGGCCCTAGCACGCAACGTACGCACGACGACGGCCAATCAAGCTATAAAAAAACCAGTTTATGCGGATCTCTCATTGTATAGAAAATCTATACAAAGCGAGGCCAAGTTATACTGGAAATGTACAGCTTCATGTGCCGCCGTGTGTACGCAACGCAAATACGTCGATTTTTTAATCGAAAATACAATTATCCTATAAAATTTTAGTTAAAGTGTTTGCAACAAGCATAATAAGTATCATCCATCCATAGATATGAATAAATTCTTAAAATTATGAAAATAATATTACATCATTAGCTATAACGAGCATTTTTTATTTTAAAATTGACTTATTTACGTTGCGTTTACATCGCGCGCTCGTGCCAGCGCCTCTGTTCGAAAAACGTAATAACGTTACGTTTTTCGGCTTTATTTTCCTCAAAGTGTAAGGAAGAGGCACCTACAAGGACTAAACGGACCTTTCACAAAGCCGTCAACCAAGCATTCTGTGTATCAAACCAAGTAACTCAACGCAAAATCACTGAGAAACGATCTTTATTGGGTGAAAACTCGCGGTTAATAAAGGACTCAATGTAACGCACTCAAATATTGTGCTAATGAATGCATTGAATAGTACAGGGGACATAGAAGTATTTAAAGTAAATTTAGAACATTAGAAACCTGTATTGAAAAAAAACTTGTGAAAAAGTTGGTACTTTGACCTCCAATATCTCCGTAACTAGAAGATTAACAGGTATGACCAAAAAAAATATAACTGTCAACGGGGAAAGTGCCCAGAAGGCTAGCAGCATTACTAAGTTTAATGGCAATGCTGATTATGTGGCAAAGAAATAGGCCAGTCCTCAAATCGCGAGAAGACTGGATCAACCACTTGGCGAAGTGTCCCGAAATAATATGATTATCCTTAAAATGTTTTACCATCAGAGAAATGTGCAGGCAGAATTCTCTCCAGAGGCGTGAGCATGGTTCCAAATGCGGGTTCTTTAAGATTGTTACACGACCCATCAACACGTCTCCATTCGTTTTCATCGCAAGTTTTCACATCGGTGGTGCAAGTACTGAAAAATGTATTTTATTAGTATTGTTTTGCATTTCTTTTTACAATGTAAGTTTTAAATAACAATACGACTACTTTACGACAAGAAGTTATCCCAAAATGGATATTTTTTTAAATATATTCAGATATAAGTTTAATTAATATAATATTAAAAATTGTGATACTTCAGAATCTACGTGATGTTAGATAATAGATACTCACTGCAATATGTTTAGTTTTAAGTTATCTTGCTGCGCCCTAACACAAACTCACCAGTTTTATGCCTAGCGTGTCTAAGATTGTGTACATTTAACAAATGAATAAATAATTGATTTATGAAACTAGTACCTACTCTATTGGATTTTATTATATTTTTTTTAATATTTTATAACAACAATACTATGAATATAAAAAATACATAGTTATAGAAAGTCATGCTGGCTGAGAATGTCATTTTTTAAATTTATTTTTAGACTTGAATCTCTGTTTTGTATAGCAGAGGTACTGTACAAAAGCTTCCCCCACATCCTCCCAGGTTCTCTTTTCCTGCGCCACCTCGAGACTGACTTAATACTATTTTTTTCCTAATTCACAGGATTATTTTATGAACACTATTAAATTCGAAACCACAAAATCTTTTATTGTTATTCACCCAAATCAATTACTGAGACTAAGTGGATGTTCAAAATTGAAATATGCGTGGAACACAACAGTGCAACAATCCTTAGAAATTACAAAAAGTAGGTACTTACTCTGTCACATTGTTTATTTCGTAAAACTTCAACAAACTTTGTGAAGCAACTTTACCCGTATAGGAGTCGTAAATATCGCCATGGCCGAGTCCTGCGCACAGGCAAACTACAATGATACTTTTGAGCAACATCATGTGTGCTCAAATTAATGTTCTGTAGATTCAACGTTTTTTCTCTCTTTTTATACAATTTTTTTATTGGCTTTCAATAAATAATGAAACCACATGTTTTATTAAGTAAATAACAAATTGTGCAGTTTTTTATTTACTTTTTTTTTTGAAGAAATGACTTGACAAAAAGAATATTAAATATATTGCATTCAATACAAAAATGGGTTCTCGCGACATAAGTTCACTTATAATGCACAATTGAATAGACGATTCTATAAAATTATCGCCAGCCGACATTAGGTATTGATACCGAACTTTAATTTGCTTCGGTTTCGATAAGGCAAAACACGGAGCACCCCCAGCCGCAGGATGCAGCTGAATACCAGTATTTTACATGGAGCGACTGCTTATCTGACCTCCACAACCCAGTTAGAATTGGGTAGGTAATACGATACACCTTGGTAAAACTGGTTGTCAGACTAACACAACAGCCGCGATGCTGAAAGTGCATTGAATATCAAGGACTGCCTTTAAGTCGGTTAGTTCCTATAGTACACACGACGACTAATCATGCTATGAAAAACCAAATTAAGCTGATCTCTCATTGTACGGGAAGCTCACACAACGTTAGTCAGGTTATACTGGGTATTTTAACTTGATTTGTCACCGTGTGTACCTAAGACATCGTATTTCCATCCATCGACACGCATTCTTTCCTTCTCGTTAGTAAAGAAGACAGAGTGGGCGATAAAAAATCCTTTTTAAATAACTGGGACGCCCATTATTCGGGAAACAAGAAAAATAGAAAAAGTATCCTAAATAAATACCCTTATTTCCTACCGAATAAGCTTCATTCTTCCTCACGTCAATCACGTAATTAATTGAATACAACCGATAGAATTTCCCACAATTTCACCCCGAGGGAAATAGTTTTACCCTATCTCTGTGAGGGGAACAAAAAAACAATGAGAAACGTTATCGTATATAATTATACTTAATATTATACAGAGGTACAATTTTTTTGTAAGTTTGTATGTAGGGGTTATCTCCGGTACTGATGATCCAATTCTAAAAATTCTTTCACTGGCAGAAAGCTCCATTATTAGTGAGCGCTATAGGCAAAATTTATATCATGCGCTATCACAATTTTTGTGGACGAAGTCGCTAGTGAAGTGCTATTTCTCAATAAAACAAGGTAAGCATTTAAAGTACTAACTATAGACAGGTTATTCCCGTGTTTTTGGAAAATTCAGATTCTTACCTCAGTTTCAATACTTTGTGCAAAATAATTCACACTTTCCTTAGATTTCAGATCAGTTATGACATTGATTGTTGGTGGGATGAAATTGTGACTTGATTTTGCATAAGTCTCGTATTAAGCGAGCCTCTGTCTTAAACCAGGTAAGTACTGAGAAATTCCTTATTCATCTTTACTAACACAGCAGGATAGAGCCTGCCTGGGTTGAACAAATGCGACATTATCATAGCTGGAAACAACAAGAGATGTAAGACAACAATTTTCATTGTTGTCTTACAGCTGAAATAGAAAAATGTTTCACTATTTTTTCTTAATTGAATCCCGCTATTTCAGAATCTACACGAATAATCTACACAAATTTCTTACACCCTGAAAGAAATCTTACATCCAAATCCTTTTCCATATGCCATCGATTCCCTCGGTCGGGGCAAAAAGTACGGATATCCGAGAGCGGTTAATTTATTTACTCGCAGTGCCCGGAGCAATTGACCCGGATATTCTCACTCTAGGGAAGTTTTTTCCCGGATATAACTAGGTTGTACGGCAAAGACGTTGTAAAAAGTGGGAAATTGATTGTAAAAACCCTGTTGCTTGTACAGTGGTCAAAGTTATCGACCATTTGAAACACTCAACCAAAAACATTTTCTTTCTTTTTTACTGAAATTTAACCGACAGCGACGGACGTCGCTGTCGGTTAAATTTCAGTACAATTACTGTAAGGTTTATTAAGTGTTTGTTGTTACCTTCATAATTTTAAAATGTAAATTCAAACCGTTTTTGGTCTAGTGGTCGCAAGCGCGACAGCCTGAGCGTGAAATTCGATGAGGACGGGCAGGCCTAAGTCTGGAAAAGATTATTGGATTATTCTATCTGGCATTTCTCAGGAGTAGCCTGGAATCTGGATTTTTATCCTAGTTGGACAACAGGCTCGCCCCCTATTACATGGGACTCAAAGACAACCGGTGAAATGTGAGTGTAGCAACACACAACTCTTCTTGACCCTACGAAACAGGAGTGATGCTATACTTAGTATGTTATGATTTTATGTTGAACTCTAAAAAACTTGGAACACAAAATGAGTAATAAGACCATGCATATTTTTTAATTTTACAAGGTGACGCATTTTATTTTTAAATGTTTGTTTATTAAAATGAGTACGGTAGGAAAGTGTGAGTGTGCAAACATAAAAATATAAAATACCGGATGCAGCTTAATAAATAACCTACCTCTATCTACGTACATTGTTGATGAGATGAACATGGTTTTATAGGTAATCGCCTTTACAAACAAAACAAAAGAAAAAAGAAATGACATCTCATACAAAAATACAAATGTTTGAAACTCCTTTGATGTCGACAATACTCACCGAATATAGAAATGACTGTTACATTCACCACAGACTACAAAAACCTGTAAAAGCGACACTCTTTTCTTTGTGGGTACGTTGGCTTTACGAAAACATTTATAATTTTTAAGCTGCGTCTACGCTAGACGAGCCGAGCAAGTGTGGCGTCAAGTGTGGATGTACAACGAACCGACAACGATCACTACCCTCGAACATAGTTTTCCGCAGTGTGCTCGCGGCTTGTGGCGAATATGGACGAGCTTGCTATTGCACCAGCCGCTGCTGCTGCAGCGATTATTACAGACGAAGTGTGTAAAACAGCTAAAAGGCCAAGACGATGGGGATCTACAAATTTATATAAAGACAAGACAACAAAATCTAGATTTGTTAACCACTTTGAGAAGTCAAGAAGCAACTTGCCACTGGTGGTGGCTGTGGTTCCATTTTCGTACCGCAGCAGCAACGAATAGGCCGATCGATGTATGGCGGTGTGTGCGGCGCGGCGGCCGAGCGGCCGGTCAGCAGCGCGGCAGCGCCTGCCAGCAGTGAACACGGGGTGAACATGACGCTCGCGCTCCACCACCGAGGCCAATTAGAATGCTGATTTCATTAAACATAATGCTATCTTACGCCTCAGAAACTTTCGGCATTTACTTCTGGTTTTCAAATTGTGAGTTCGCCTCTACAAATTCTTGCTCTATGGTTTTACACACCATCGCTTCCCATTAAAACCACGACTCTTCTTTAATTTGACGACAAAATTACGATTCTGTGGAACCAAAGGCGTTTTAAAGTTCAAAAGTTATTTTCTGTTGACACGTTGTCGCTGTACCGTAGAGGTATGTTTTCAGTGTGTATTTTATTATGTGTCAGATGTGTGAAAACGCTTTGTTGGCGCAATCATAAGACTTTAAGGAGTACATTTTTTTTTTTTTTTTTTTTAAAAACATTGCCCCACTCTAGGAATTTCTCCTGTATCGTGGGTGCGTTTACAAACATTTAAACTCACATACACAAACAGCCAGACCTGGAACAACTACCTGTAGATCATACAAATATTTGTTCCGTGCGGGGATCGAACCCGCGACACGCAGCGCAGCAGCCGATCGCTCAGCCACTGCGCCAACCGTGCAGTCAAATCCGCCGTCCAATTAGGGGATTATTTAATGAAAGATTGTAACAAGACAAAATTGTAATCAGAGTAATTTTGAAGTAAAAAAACTGATTCAAAGGAAAAAACCATTGACTTAAGAGCTGTCGATAGACACTCCACACAGTTATATACGTAGATGTTTAACTTTCATTTACATGGTGTATGGAGGCTAATGGAGGGCGACCCCTATTATTTTTTTAATTCGTGATTTCACATCACTTTTGTGTAGCAGTTTATAGAAAACACTTGCTTTCCGAATTTCAACTGTTTGGTGCTAACAGTCTCGAAATGGCTGTAACATACGTAGGTATGGGCAGACAGGCAGACGGACAGGACGAATCTATAAGGGTTCCGATTTAGCCATTTGGTTTCGGAACCCTAAAAACCGACAATTGGTGCACAGGCAGCCTATAATGTTCCCACAGCTGGGACACAGGCTCCACTCTATGAACGGAGGTGGATCATGAGCTAAGACGAGGGCCCAGTGCAGGTTCGTGGATGTTACATATCTTCATTTTTTGCTTCTAGGACATGTCGGCTTCCCCTTCATGTTTCCCTTTAGTTTCTCTTCATGTTTTTTTTAACAAACAGGCAGCCTACCTGAATACAGTAAGTAATTAGGGCTTATGGTCATCCGCAAAACCAGAAGTATCACAGATGCGTTGCCAAAAAAATGCTAAAAGGTTTATTTAATTAAAGGGAAACCTTAAATAAAACCAAGAACCACTTTTGTAAATAATAATGAATCATCGCTAATAATTATTTTTATCGTGAACCCTCGGTGCACGAGTCCAACTCGTACTTGGCCGGTTTTTCTTTTAACAAAGAGGCCATATTTCAACCAAAATCAAGAGGGAATTGTAGCCTAATAAATAAAGTTGGCTGATGCCACGACAAACTGTAAGCCCGTTTGATCCCTGCAAACTCCTTAACTCCGGGTGCCACGTAATTAAATGATTACCCGCCTGTACCAGCTTTGGGAGTTAACTGCGTCGCTTTCTCTGACTGTCCTTATTTTTTTGTGAACCTTTGTTTTGAGAAGTTTTCGAAAGAACGATTAATTTGGAGTAAATTACGTTTAATTCTATCACAATAAAACACCCCAGAGATGAAATTTTTCGTCGGTTGCTTATAAATATGTAATAATAATGTTCCATGCATTTGGACCGTGTATCTACCTGTGTATGACACATCTGATTTTTAATAACCGACAAAGGATTTCAATCACAATTGTACTGAAGCAGTGGTGAATGTGGCGACACTTGGGGGAGGCCTATGTCCAGCAGTGGACGTCTTTCGGCTGAAATGATGATGATGATGATGATGTACTGAAGCCTTCTGAAAAGTTGTTGCCACTTTGTTCCTTACGCCGTTTATGTATCGTTAAACAGGCTACATTAACCGTCTTTTTGTCGGAGAGAAACTTCGCAAGAACCTGAAAATCTTCCGACAAATACACGTCTTTCAAAGAAAAGACAACCTGCATATTCCAGAAAAAAAAACATTACCATATTACGTTCCATAAAAAGCAGCAACTCCCCTAACCGATTTAATAGGAAACACATAAAATACAAACAAAATAAGGAACCTTCCTAATCTTAATACGAAATATTAATCTTCCTTTATTGCTTAGTCCGTAGTAGACATAAAAATATATTTCTAAGCCGTTCGTCGGGTCTTGACGCAGAACGTCTAATTTGCAAAACGTTGTGTTCACACAAAAATCCAACATGCCTTTTTTCCATGTTAGTAGGTAGAAACGTTCTACAGAGTGCCACCTGCCACTAAGGAAATTAAACTGAAATAATAGCGCTAAGTATGAAGAAATACTACTTTTTACACTATTAAAAAAAAATTGTTGTACAGGAATAGCGATTCGGACTATTTCAGAATGGGATATTTTGCCATTCGAACATTTTGCAAATCAAACGTTTTGCGTCAAGACCGTCCGTTGTAGGGGAAGCTCGGTTCAGTGGGCAAGAAAGAATATTAGAATACCTACTCGCATTGAAAAGCTGGGACGAATTGAAAAACAACGCTTGGATATATTGTATTTTTTTCTTTTCTTTATTTTCAGATATTATTGTTCTTTATTGTACTGAAATACTTCGTCCGTAATTCTTGTTTATTTCAGTAATGAGACATCATGTCTGATGATGTTGACCTTGTTTTCGTAGTCGTGTTTAAAATTTTGTAGATAAAAAACCTGTTGACAAGAAATGAAGAACAAGACAAAGCCAATTTTCTTAGTTTAAAAGAACCCACCCCGACACAGAGACAATCAATTTCAAAAATCTAACCTAACCTAAATTTTTTAACAGATCGAGACTGAGGTTAAAATAGAATATAAGTAAGAATGCAAAATTGTTTATTATTCAGGTAATACATAAGCAGGTACAGTTATATATAAAGGATGTTACAAGTGGCTTAAAATATTACCTAAAACTAGTTAACATAGTGTTGTTGCTAGTCAGCCCCAAGCTAGAGCTAGTGAGTCCCAAACTAGAACGTGTCTGTATCTTGGGGTTCAGTATTTGATTTCCAGACACTGACTGTTTGTGTCTATGTGTGTGTGTGTATGAAAATGAAAATCTTCTTAAAAATTTGGGAATAGTCTATCAGATCGAAGGATTTAGAATAGTTAACTGGGAAAATCTACTCAAGTACTCATCTATTATGAAAATTAAAAAGTAGGTACATTAATTCGACACTGAAAAAGCCATATACTGGTAAATACCCAGTTATTTAAATGGTTATTACAAAAGTTCTCAGCCTTGGCAACAAGTAAGTCCCTTCCTATAGGATTCACTACGCCTGTAATACGTAAGTACCAATCTTTTGTTCGTTCGTGAAAACAAAACGGAATTGATAAAAACAGAAAAAAGAATCTTCCGTCGCTATAGGAAAATCCCATCTATTATAATATCTCATTCCCTTTGCACGATCTAATTTCCTATTCATCGAACGCCATATTTCTGGCACCCTACTGTAAAACTTACTTAAATCTTCATTCAAGTAATACTTTGTCTTCTTCATCATAAAGGAGGTTTTCGATTGTCTCCTGTCGCTATAAAGTTTGTAATCTCATAAGAAATTCGATACAAAGTCTCCAAGATGTATTTTTTCCCTCGGTTTTGAGGAAAACCTGCGCGATTTCGTAAGCCAATACGAAATATTGGATTAAGATAAAAAACATGATTTACAGTCGATTACGCAATGAAATGTTTTGCAAAAGGATTGTGTTTGTTTCAATTTAAAAATATGGAAAGTTATATTCTGAATAGATCTTTTTTCCCTCGCAATAAGCGCATCTATTTTCTTTGTTGGCTTTATAATTGACAGCGCATCATGGTCTACAGGTTTGCTGACCGTTATAATGTAGTCTTCTATATAAATAAAAAGAGAAGTCCTGACTGACTGACTGACTGACTGACTGACTGACTGACTCATCAACGCCCAGCCTAAACCCTTGGACCTAGAAAGCTGAAATTTTGCACAGAGGTTTGATTTATAATGTAGACAAGGAATAAGGAAGGATATTTCGAAATTCAACCCCTAAGGGAGTTAAATAGGGGATGAAAGTTTGTATGGAAAATCGTCATTTTTGTAGTTTAAACCATGAAAACTGCTGATTACAATTCTGGTTAAGAAATTAAAAACGACGTGTTTCAGTGTTTTTCGAAATTCCACCCCTAAGGGAGTTAAATAGGGGATGAAAGTTTGTATCGAAAATCGTCATTTTTGTAGTTTAAACCATAAAAATTGGTGATTACAATTCTGGTTAAGAAATTAAAAACAAAGTGTTTCAGTGTTTTTCGAAATTCCACCCCTAAGGGAGTTAAATAGGGGATGAAAGTTTGTATGGAAAAACGTCATTTTTGTAGTTTAAACCATAAAAATTGGTGATTAAAATTCTGGTTAAGAAATTAAAAACGACGCGTTTCAGTGTTTTTCGAAATTCCATCCCTAAGGGAGTTAAATAGGGGATGAAAGTTTGTATCGAAAAAATCATCATTTTTGTAGTTTAAACCACGAAAATTGGTGTTTCATTCTGGTTAAAAATCACGAATTTCAGTGTTTTTCAAATTCAACTTCTAAGGGAGTTAAATAGGGGATGAAAGTTTGTATAGAAAATTGACATTTTTGTAGTTTAAACCACGAAAATTGGTGTTTATCATTATGGGGAAAAATTAAAATCAACGTGTTTTAGTGTTTTTCGAAATTCCACCCCTAAGGGAGTTAAATAGGGGATGAAAGTTTGTATCGAAAAAATCATCATTTTTGTAGTTTAAACCACGAAAATTGGTGTTTCATTCTGGTTAAAAATCACGTATTTCAGTGTTTTTCAAATTCAACCCCTAAGGGAGTTAAATAGGGGATGAAAGTTTGTATGGAAAATCGTCATTTTTGTAGTTTAAACCATGAAAACTGCTGATTACAATTCTGGTTAAGAAATTAAAAACGACGTGTTTCAGTGTTTTTCGAAATTCCACCCCTAAGGGAGTTAAATAGGGGATGAAAGTTTGTATGGAAAAACGTCATTTTTGTAGTTTAAACCATAAAAATTGGTGATTAAAATTCTGGTTAAGAAATTAAAAACGACGTGTTTCAGTGTTTTTCGAAATTCCATCCCTAAGGGAGTTAAATAGGGGATGAAAGTTTGTATCGAAAAAATCATCATTTTTGTAGTTTAAACCACGAAAATTGGTGTTTATCATTATGGGGAAAAATTAAAATCAACGTGTTTTAGTGTTTTTCGAAATTCCACCCCTAAGGGAGTTAAATAGGGGATGAAAGTTTGTATCGAAAAAATCATCATTTTTGTAGTTTAAACCACGAAAATTTGTGTTTCATTCTGGTTAAAAATCACGTATTTCAGTGTTTTTCAAATCCAACCTCTAAGGGAGTTAAATAGGGGATGAAAGTTTGTATAGAAAATTGACATTTTTGTAGTTTAAACCATGAAAATTGGTGTTTATCATTATGGGGAAAAATAAAAATCCACGTGTTTTAGTGCTTTTCGAAATTCAACCCCTAAGGGAGTTAAATAGGGGATGAAATTTTGTATGGAAAATCATCATTTTTGTAGTTTAAACCATAAAAATTGGTAGATATCATTCTGGGGAAAAATTAAAAACCACGTGTTTCAGTGTTTTTCGAAATTCAACCCCTAAGGGAGTTAAATAGGGGATGAAAGTATGTATAGAAAATTGACATTTTTGTAGTTTAAATCTTAAAAATTGGTGGTTACCATTCTGGTTAAAAATTAAAAACCACATGTTTCAGAGCTTTTCGAAATTCAACCCCTAAGGGAGTTAAATAGGGGATGAAATTTTGTATGGAAAATCATCATTTTTGTAGTTTAAACCATGAAAATTGGTGTTTATCATTATGGGGAAAAATTAAAATCCACGTGTTTTAGTGCTTTTCGAAATTCAACCCCTAAGGGAGTTAAATAGGGGATGAAAGTTTGTATCGAAAATCGTCATTTTTGTAGTATAAACCATAAAAATTGGTGGATATCATTCTGGGAAAAAATTAAAAACCACGTGTTTCAGTGTTTTTCGAAATTCAACCCCTAAGGGAGTTAAATAGGGGATGAAAGTTTGTATGGAAAATCATCATTTTTGTAGTTTAAACCATAAAAATTGGTGGTTGTCATTCTGGTCAAAAATTAAAACCATGTGTTTCAGTGCTTTTCGAAATTCAAACCCTAAGCGAGTTAAATAGGGGATGAAGTTTGTATCGAAAATCGTCATGTCTGCAGTTCAAACCATGAAAATTTGTATTAAGCCTTTTGGTTGGTAATTAATAACTACGGCAGATATCACTGGGTTTAATTGAGTAAACATGTTTCTCTACAAATTATTTTCTTTTAGTAAATTCAACGCAATCAAGCACAGATTACCGTATTTATACTAAACTACGCGAGATTAAGAGGGAGATGAGGGGGTCAAGCCAAATCTCACGACATCCCACCACAGGGGGAGGGGGGTCGAAAAATCAGCTCACGTAATTAATGGACGCCCCCTAACAAAAGCATCTGCTTGCTTTATGTAATTGAAATAAACATATTTTTTTTAACACTTTGCCCGACCCCGGGAATCGATCCCCACGCTTAGTAGTCGCGCTTGCTACCACTAGACCAACGAGGCAGTCTCACACATGCACACCAAAATTTTCACGCGAACGAAGTCGCGGGCAACAGCTAGTACATAATATTTCTCCTGAAAGCTTCAATAAAAACTCCCCTGAATTAGGGTTTTTTGTTTGTGGTTGTCAGTTTGCTTCAAGAATCAAACTGTTATTTAAGTTATAATTATAAACAAAATATATTATGACGAACAATTTAAAAAAGTTTCGTCTTTCAAATAAATGATAAAGCAACAACTGTCAAAGAAATTCAGTAATTGTGACTACGTAAGATAGATGTCATTTTACTCAACAATTCGTTTCCCGGACTCTACCTAACCAACCCAAAACAAACAAAACACGAAATCAAAAACAATCTGCACGTTACTCACTCTTAATAACAAGTCAAACGCAGGAAATGAACCAGCAAACATGTTTAATTAACACGTATGTATTTGCGACCACAATTTGCCACGACTCCTCGAGCCGTTACGACTTCTAATTCATTAGGTTCGACCACGCGACAAATTCGAAGGCAGACTTAGATGTTGTGGGAGTATTCTGGTGCTTCGTGGAAAGTTTAAAGGAAACTGTTCATAATTATGGAGGAATGATTTATTTGGTAAATGGTATTTTGAAGATTGCGGGAATTCGCTAGGAGTGGCCTAGTGGGTAACTTTCAGCTAGTACTGATTAAAAAGACAATGTCAAAAAATACAGAAGCAGATATTAATACATAAATTCATTTAGCTGCCTAGCCTTTTCCCAACTATATTGGGGTCGGCTTCCAGTTTAACCGGATGCAGCTGAATACCAGTATTTTACATGGAGCGACTGCCTATCTGACCTCCACAACCCAGTTAGTACTGGGTAATACGATACCCCTTGGTAAGACTGGTTGTCAGACTTTTTGGGCCACTGACTGCCTAACGACTGTCAAAGATCTACAAATGACAGCCGGGACCAACGGCTTAACGTGCTTTCCGAGGCACGGAGGAAACTCGGTATGTAATGGGCGGTCACCCATCCACAGACCAACCTAGGCAAGCACGGCTCAACTTTAAGATCGACCCGAGCGGCTGTTATTATTTAGCCACGAGCTCCTCATATTAATACAGAAAGTAAATATTATAATTAAAAAATCTGTAGACAACGCCGACTGATAACCGGCTGGTTTGTCCTAGCAAGCGAATTACATACCTAAGGATTTTTTTTTAAGACCGTTGCCCCGCACTAGGAATTTCTCCTGTATCTTGGGTGCATTTACAAACATTTAAACTCACATACACAAACAGCCATGATTCATACATACTATATGGAAGTCTTTTAAATATAAGTCACAGGTTTCAAGCAGTTTCGAGTTACGGAATATCACAATTTCAAAGATTAAAACAGAATTGAAGAAATAAAAAATAAGTAAAAATGCTTGTACGATCAAGTATTCATAATTTTTTCCTTCAAGTGACTTTAGAACGATATCGAATTTTCCAATCAAAATAAGGCGAAGACCGAGTGCAGTGTGAAATGCGGCAATTACCTCAAGAGGCCGTGTCACACATGATGCCAACTCTTCAGCTAGGGACGAGAAATGTTCGTGAGTTTGAAGGTTGTCGATACTTTTGGTGTTTTCGGGTGATCTGAGCAAAATTACGTGCCAACAGAAGTTTCCCTATACAGTTCATTTGTTGAAAATATCTTATATTGTTATCATACCAAATGTAATTGCAAAGCAAACACTTGCCGAGACTTCGCCGACGTTGAGGTCAGACATGATCCCACGAAAACTTACTACCGGGATAAAAAAAGTGTCGCAAGTACTGAAAACCGTTCAGTCAAGGAAGGTAACAGACAGAGTCACTTTCACATTTATAATATTTGTAAGTATTGATTACTGTAGGCTATTCAAGTATAGTTCGTATCTATAGGAAATCGTTCATGTCAAGTATCATGTTTCAGAGAGACAAAAAAAACATCGATAAGAAAACACTTTCATCGATAACTCTTCGCACATCACAAAATTGTTCAGAGAGTGTTGGACACCGATGTCGGAACAAGACTCACGCTTCTCAAACAGCGCTGCGATTTAACGCTCGTGTACTCCGACATTCGTAGAACGTCGAATACGAAATCAACATCTGATACTATATGGAGTAGATATGGGTACAACGAAATTTCTAGTAGTTTGAATTTAGGTGCAGTTGTCTACGTATGAACGATTACGGTAAATGCAATGGTACAGCTAGTAGACGCTTTAAAACAATGACCAAATTTTTTTTTTTTTAGATTTGTCTTATTTGGTGAAAGCCCACAATATTTTCGTCAGATTTGCCTGTTTAAGTAGTTTTATCATTAACACTGAAAACGGCATAATTATACTCTGTATACTATACTGGATGATAAATAAACCCCCGAGATATCGGGAACTCAAAACAAATAGTAAAGATGGTAAATATTCCGTTTTTAGTGTTAATCATAATGTTAGTGACTATGACAGTTTAAAAACTTATATTACGTAGTTATGTTTCAGGAAAAAAACTAGGAAGCCCAAAAAGAAATTCCACAAGTCTCCTATTTGAAATGTTTCAAATACAGCTTTATCCCATTACGCCCCACCAACTCAGATGAATATGCTTGCTAAAAAACCCTTTGGGCTCTCCTTATATTATTCTGCACTATGAATGAACTCATAAAATAAAACACTCATCATGATTATCTTACCTTATCCTAATTTATTTGGGGTCGGCGCAGCATACTTCATCTTCCATACTTTCTCTATTACTCGTTATCTCATCAGACACTTCCTTTTTTGCCATTATAATCCTTCACACAGTCCATCCATCGTTTCTTTGGTCAAAAAATAATATATTAATACCATAAAACAAAACACTAATAAAATATTTTAAACTGTCATGGTCACTAACACACAAACACACACTATCTCACTTCAGTTTATCCGTGATCATGGTGCTTGCAACAGCGCCGAAATATCGGGAACTCAAAGAAATCAGTAAACATGGTAAATATCCAGTTTCTAGTTTTAATGATAAAACACTAATACTCATATTTTACCGGTCAATAGGAAAGTTACAAGCTAATTATTTTAATAAGCTATACCTTTCCGTTGATCGTATATTTGCTAACTAGCACTTGACCAGCCATTCATTTGTATCAGTTTACTTCATCGTTGCAGTCTCTCTTAAAGTATCCTGCACAATTTCTAAAGTTTCTCTCATCTTGTTTCTAATGAACAAGAGCCATTATAGTTCCGTTCATATAAAATGAAGGCTTGCTTGTAATATCTTCTCTATTTACCTACTAATAAAAGACATTTTGCGTCCGCAATTTGTACCCTTTTTATCGGATTTGGATAATTGATTGCTGGTCTACTTTGTTGATGTATTTTATCTTAAGTAAAGACACAGAAACCTCTACAAATAAATCGTTCTTCGTTCAGTGCATTTAATCCTTGTTAAGTCGTGTCCTGCTCTCGGTGTACCTGCACCGAGGGACCTGTCCGAAGCCACCACCAACGTCGTCGAAGTGGCAGAGTTCTAGCCAAAGCTAATTTGATTACAAAAAAAGGAATCATCGAAACGACAAAGAAGAAAAAGTAAACACAATAGAAGTTATGACTAATTAAAAAAGACTAATTAAAAGGCAAATCGTCAGTCTGTTATGCCCAAGTTAAAGACATTATAACAATTTAATAGTTATTACTATTACTACTCTATAGAGTAGAAAAAGGAAGAAAGGCAGTCATGTTACATAAAGGTTACAATCTGGAGTACTTTTTGAATCAACTAGTGAATCCGCTTGTTTCTATTGGCATCACACAAATCTAACCGAATCATAAGTAATTTTTGGTTTGTTTGTTTTCATAAACAGATAGAAACATATTTTTCCCATAAAGAATAATTAGACTTTCTTAATCAACTTTAAGAAACACGATCACAGTTAAAAAGTTTCGTCAAATCAGACAATGATCATAAACGCTCATTTGTTACAGTCTTCGGACGCAACAACAACAAAGTTCTGGTACAAAATACAAAAAGAAACTAAAGCATTAACAGATAGCATCGATTAAGATAATAATCAACATTGAGCTCCCATTCCGAACTCTCCATCGTGACCATCATTCAAAAACGATCAAAATATTTGAATGGCGCAACCCGTCCCTCAGTTCAATGATAAACATCTGGACACTTGATAAACACCCCATAAATAAGATTAGGCTGCTCACAAAGAATGCTGTCCCACGCTTTCGAGATAACGAAATTGATAGCAAAGCACAGTCTCGTGAGATAACAGCCTAATTAGGTTATTTGTATTAGGAGATTAGGATTTTTTAAGTGTCGGTGCTGATACCTCCTACAGCGATGGGAAAGTGAAAAGCTCTTTGTTTTCAAGTCGTAATTAGATAATGAGTTGGTGATGCAATTTTCTTGATGCTTAAGGGATTACAGCTTTTTTAGAATCTTGTTAGAGACTTTCCACACCTTACGGGATCTTTTCGCAACACCAGCAGTATTTAAAGACGGTCAGTACCTTCATTTAAAACCAGCACCAGCTGCCGAGACGTCTGTGTGCTCTGTGGTCTTTGTCATGTTTTGTTGTTAATGTTACTGTTAGCATGTGTCATCTGTGACTTCTAAATCTTTCGATCTAATGTGAACCACTGATCGTTGGTTTTGTCTTTTGTTGTATTCCTATTCATCATAATCATTGATAATCTTATTCCAGCCATAATTCCGGAGAACCCTTTAACATTTCATTTCATTAAACAAACCTAATCTGTTTTGGGTTGGTTTCGTGTGTTAAACATACACACCGAATTGATTAACATTAATAGTTTGCAGCAAGTTAGCGAAGCAAATACTCATTTATTATTGTTTGATAATGAAAACTAACTTCTTGCTGGTCTGCCGTAGGTGTTTACTGTTTTCGCAAAATCTGCACAAAGCCCTAACCTATAATTACATTGTAATGAACACAGTGTTCAGGGAAAATAAACAGAACCTTACAATTATTGGAAACATTATTAAAATTATTGCAATAGTTACGTACTTTTATAAAGTAAAAAATCAGAAATAAAAGACTCGTTGCAAACAGGTAAACAAGCAGAACTTTTAGTTGTGGAAATTACAGCTTGTGTTCAAAATAAGACATGACAACACTTCAGTTACAAATACTCACTCGTCTCACCTACATACAACCAGTCATTTGTCGCTGACTTTCACGACACCATTAAAAATCACAAGCTACTCGTTAAGGAGTCTCAAGCACGAAACCCCGAGGGCAGTGTCACTACAAAATAGTATTTATCGTGATTGATACGGCTTGTCTCCTTACTCGCCACATGCTAATTTATGCTAAAGATGTGCAAGAATATGTAGTAACAAAACACTAGATTTTGGACTTTATGGCACTGGTGAAAGTGTTCATAGAGGCCGCAAAAGAGAGCTAATTTGTGTTTAAGTTACTACCAATTTATAAAAAGATCTGAATCAAAGTAATTTCAGCCTTCAGCCATGTTGAAAAGGTTGATGTTGATGGTAAGGAGTAGTTTGGTATAACAGTAATCTAAATGCCGCCTGACGTTTAATGTAAGCGTTAACTATGTAAAAGCCTTTTTTAAATGTTTTTGTTTGTTTTTTTAATTGCCGGTTTGTTTGTCGACGTTGATAGTGAATATGATGAATATGTAAACAGCAAGGAAACATTATTTATGCGTGAATTTTTTTTTTTGCTACTGATTTAAAGCTGTTGTTAATTAAAAGCTCGAGGCAGTTTTAAGTCGCACAAAAAGTTGATGAAAATAAATGTTATGGATGGAGAAGGAGAGGAAGCCCAAAAAAGAATAGATTTAAAAAAAAAATGTGTTAGGAATTGCATGAAAAAAAGAAGTGAATGATTACAGGTTGGTCGATAAAGAGATCGGAAGAAGAAAAATTTTTCTGCCGGGCCTTAGTAACGTGGGACAAGGGCAGGAACATGATTATAATTATGATGCTTGTTCAGGCTGTGCAAAAACAAATGATTAAGATTGAGAGGAGAGTTACTATACGGGGCGATCACTAGTGGATAGACAAGCAGCTTGTCCCTACCAATAATTATTATAAATCTGTTAGCACTATGGACTGGCCTTATTTTGCCGTACTGGTGCCTCCACTGCCCCTCAGTACGTTCTCGTCGGAAATTTTCCGAACTCAATGTTTAGAAGAAGTGACCAAAGATAGGGAATGAAAAAAGTAGGCTAGACCTCTCAGAACATTGACGAATTGCAAGGTTGTAGATAAACTAGGGAAAGCACTACAGATACAAAAACATTTTTCATTTCATTCTTTTAATACCACTTTGGCTTCTGTTTATCCTTCAAAAAACAAACCCAAAAACAAAGCCCCTGTCGTCTGTTGTCCTTTTCAATTACTAGAAACTCATCACTATTACGAAGACGAGACCAAAACTCAGATTCAATCTCTTCAGCTCCTTATTTTTTTTACTTTACCTTAATTTAATTTGAAAAGGTTGAAGAGTTGCAGCTTCCTTTATCTGCTACCAGTCGTGCAGTGTCCCCAGTAGCGTTACACATAAGAAAGTTACATGAAAGCATTAATTACTTAGCCATTGGACATTGCTGGGAACTGTGGGTCAAGACAGGAGTGACACCGGTTTCTTGAAGTGATGTTTTTTTTTTTCAATTGTTGGTATTGTGAGACTTACTTTACTGTACACTAAATGGACTTGGTTACACGATACCTTCTAAAAATGTAATCTAAGATGGTGAAATAGAAGACACAACGTGTCACAAACTATTACCAAGGATGAATGCTTTGTAAAATTAAAAAAAAATTAACATAGATAACATCAGATGTTCCATAACCAAAGTGCATTATAAAGTCAAAATGCATGGAAA
Organism: Noctua comes; assembly: GCA_963082995.1. Taxonomy (NCBI): domain Eukaryota; kingdom Metazoa; phylum Arthropoda; class Insecta; order Lepidoptera; family Noctuidae; genus Noctua; species Noctua comes. Next base: position 2,222,112 of record OY720269.1, read on the forward strand.
TCATTTTTTTTATTATTAATAAGTTAATTCGAATTACTTGGTAAAAGTTTGTCACGATACATCCCCCTTTTATCTTACACTTCCTTATAATAGACATCGTATATATGAGTCCAATTAGAGTGTGAGTTTTATAATAGTGATCTTAGGACAAACTATAGATTCGCCATAAAACCTCCCAAACTGCCAAATATTACCTCTCTGTAGGTATATCCCATTACTCCTTTTCCCAAGACTGTTGGCTACTGTGAACCAATCTCCTAGCAATTAACAAAGTACCTGACTCCGAAGATAGAAGCATACACACCTTGTTTAGGAGTCAGAGTATTAAAATTATTGTAACCTAGTTGTAAGCCTTATAATAATATGCTCTTAGTCTTTGCCTATTGAAATGTGATGGCTTTTAGTGAAATAAAGAATTTATTTAACTTATCTTGAGCTCGATTTAAATGAGACTCGAAATCATCTGAATAGACTGCAAAACGCATTCCGCTCACCACTTCTCCCCCGGTCCCAAGACCACAAATGGATGGAGTCCATTTAATCTCGTGGGATTTAATTGCAGCACCTTTCGATTCGCCGCCGGTGCCCAGCATTTATTGGTCGGAAGATTTACTGGCGACTCTGTCGATTACTGGATGTTTCACTCTTTCTCTTTTTTTTTGGCGAAGTTTCACGATGGTAATGTCGTAACCGCGAAATGTGGTGAGTATGATTTAGGGTTTATGTGAGGCGAAAGGGGAGAACAAAAGATTTATGGTTATGAAGACGTGCATAGTCTTACAGGTACAATTATTGTAATAGGGACCCGCTGCTTCACGGGTTACGACTTAAAAAAATATCGAGATCTGTTGTACTTTATATGTATGAGTTTAGCATAAATGAGCAAAAACCTTCCAGAATACATTTTCACACGTTAATAAAAAGCACCTACCTAGTTTTTTACCAACAATGTATGTTGCGGTCGGCTTCCAGTTTAACCGGATGCAGCTGAATACCAGTATTTTACACGGAGCTACTTCCTACCTGACCATCACAACCCAGTTAGTACTTCGGGACCAACGGCGTAACGTGTTTACCGAAGCATGGAGGAAATTTGGTATGATATGGATGGTAATATAAAATATCCCGTAAAATCATATTATCATTTATCTACAAAATGATTCATGAGAATCAGACATCATTGAATCCCGTTTCAGTAACTTACTTCACTCTACTCTTTCTCCCTGTTACTTCTTCCCTAGTTATAGGCATTTATATTATGGAATTAAAAAGCAAAGGAAACTCTCTTGGTTAGGCCTCTGCGCAAAGATTGAGTATTCAATAAAACCATTTTTATTCACGTTAAGTAATTACAAAAAATTCAAGCGATGCCAATTTCGGGCACGCCGCAATCGTGGCGGTAAGACCCCTCTTTGAGGAGTGGCTGGATAGGCGTCACGGCGTCCTGACCTACCTCATGACGCAGGTCCTCACCGGACACGGAAGCTTCGGGAGGTACCTGTGTCTGATGGGGAAAGAGGAAACGCCTGGGTGTCACCACTGCGAGGACCGCCCGGAGGACACGGTGGAGCATACGGTGCAGGACTGCCCCGCTTGGGCAAAGCACCGCCGTGACCTCACGGCGGCGATGGGTGGAGACCTCTCGCGCCCGGCATTGGTCGAGGCCATGCTGCGGGGCGAGACGGAGTGGGAAGCGGCCGCCTCCTTCTGCGAAGCAGTCATGCTCGCGAAGGAGGAGGCGGGCCGCGTGAGGGAGAGGACAGCGTCCTCCCTCCACCCCAGCCGCAGTGGTAGACGCCCACGGCGCCGGACGTCGGCAGACGATCTCCGGCCACCGTAGGCGCGGGCTTGCGGGCGGCGAGTAATGGGCGACTCGCTGTCCGACCATGGACCATGCCCGGGTCGACGGCGCGTTGTGTTCCACACGCGCCTCAAAGAGTGTCAGCATTAGCACGGGGCCCCCCTCTAGAGGGCGAAAGCCTGCCGGGGTCGCGGGACTTATAGAATTACCGTGACCCTGGATCATAAAGGGCTATTGAAGGACACCGTGGATTTTAGTCAGTACAAGTCTGACAGTTCCTCCCACTCTGCCCTGGGTGGGAGGACTCATTTGATGATTTTACCACGACAAAAAAAAAAAAAGAAAAAGCGATGCCAATTTTCCGTTTCATAACATCCACGTCAATAGAACCACACACTCTCCACTCTCATGAATACATAAGTACTATTACCAAATTAACAAAACAATTAATAAAGTTGCCAAATCTAGTCAATACTCAACGTTTTTCATTTTAACGAAAATTTCAAAGCAACACAGAAAGTCAATCAATTATTGGCGAAAACGAAAAACAAATGCATCTGCGCTTAGTATGGAACACTTCATATTGCCAGCTTTTCAGTGCATCGCGTCAAGTTGAGGGTAATGCTTTGTTCACACTGGCATTACTGGAATATTCTGTAAACGTTAAGCATTGTTGATGTCTCTTTGAAGTGAATTATTTTGGATGTAGGGTGTGTGCGGTTAGCGCAATGAGATACACTTTAGTGTAGACAAAATGAAAAGGATGACAATAATATTTATTATTAAACTTTGTAAACAAGAATAACAACCAAATCATACCAAAGTTTTGACTGAAACTTAAAAACAAAAGAACTAATAAACATCTAATAGAAAGCAACTACTGATAAGTTCGAATGCGGCCAGAAATTTTGGGAATGCCTTTTATTCAAAACCATGATCATTTTATATTGGAAATTATTGTCATCAAATATGAACACATGATTAAATATTGCAAGCTAAGAAAAATCAGGACAAGCTCAATTTGTAATATTAAAACGGTTTTTAAGATCACGTTTAATCCTATGAGAGTCGTAAGAAGTAACTAAGCTGTCGAGTTTGGTAATTTTGATATAGAAACCGATCTTACCAACTTTTGATTTTGTGGGTTTAATGATTGTAAACTTTAAAATATTGGATTTTGATTTTGATGCATTAACAACCTCTGATTTTGTGATAAAGGTATAAAAGAACATTACATCGCCCATTTAATTCCCGAAGAGTTTAGCAGAGGTGTACCAAACCACATGTGATTATTCCTAAATTGCCTTTGGCTAGGCCGGTTTACCCCGAATAGTAAACCCAATTTCGCTTTCTTTTGTACACAGTTTGATCTTTTCCCCCAAAATTGTCTTAAATCAAAACTGATAATATCAAATACAAGCAAATGCACCTCATGTGTGCTCCCTTTACAACCAAACGTATCACGAGCTAACACAAACAAAAGAAGAGGTGTTGGAAAAAAGAAACATTTCTCTGATATGTGCGAAATTGGATTGCCCGAGTTTTTGGGAGTACCTAAAGGGTAAATGTTGTCCAGTTAAACAGATTTAGACAGGTGAATCTGAATGTAGTAGAAACTAAACTTATACTGTCACTTACGGGATATCTTCCGTGATTGTTCATTGTTTTTGTTTTTCCGTGAAAGCTTAAAATGGAGTAGAAACTATTATTACTTTAATTTACAGGGATTTTTTTTACATTGTGAATGTTTATTTCTTGTGTGTTGTTAGCCATAATAATAACGACACCATACCACCACCACCATATAATAGGTACGTACGGCGTACCTAGGGTACCACTTATAGGTACACAGCTTTAAGCTTTCACGGTTTAAAACTGAAGCTCAATCGATCATGGCACTTGCAACAGTGACGAAATAGCAGGATCCCAAAATAATTAATAATCACGGAAGATATCCCGTAAGTGACAGTATAAGTTTTGCACTTACTAGTTAGCCTCTGCAATCGAGAAAAACAGGTGAGATTTTTTATTTAGTTATGAAAAAAAAATCTTAGTGCACCCCTTTTTTATCTTATAAATCTATTTAAATAAAAATCTATTGCCACATGTACGGAGCATCGCTTGAAGACGGCTGTACCGATTACGCTGTTTTTTTTTTGAGCTCGTGGTTGCTTACATCAAGGAAAAAAAAGTATTCTATAAAATGTAAACTTTGTGTCCAAGAAAATTCACGGAAATGTCGGACTTTTAGATAGAATTTTGGAAGAAAATCTAAATTAAGAAAATGTTGCACCTGTGCGAAGTCGGCGCGGATCGGTAGTAGTTAATAAGGGTAGGGTTATTTAGGTAAATTAATTAGGCTTTTTCTTAGCTTTTAGGATTTAGTAAGGCGTTTAGGCCGGTGTGCTTGCAGGTTATTTTTAATTTTATTCAAATTTTTACACTTGTTCTTTATTGCACACAAAATAAAAAATATAGCTACATACAAGTTGCAATAATACAGGGTGGAAACCGACTCTTCAGGAAGCCGTCAACCAAGCATTCTGTACATCTAACTAAGTAAATTTACGCAAAAATTATTGCTGCAAAATTACTTTATTTTTTGGGGTGAAAAATCACGCTTTACGGTAGGACTCGATGGAACGCATTCAAAGCATTGTGCTGATGGATGGGTTGAATAGTACAGGGGTCGTGGAGGTGTTTAAAGTTAAAATCTTACATTATAAACATGTATTTAAAAAAAAAAACTTGTGAAAAAGTTGGAACTTTGACCCCAATATCTCCGTAACTAGAAAGTTCCCAGGTATGGTCTAGAACAAAAAAATGATCGCAAAAACGGGGAAAACTAGTGCCGTTCGCCTTCGTTAAGGGTCTATTTACACTCTTTATAGCTTATGTACAATGGCGAGCAATCTTTGATACACCTTCTTCGGAATGTAATTCCGAACTTCCTGCCCTTAATTTCCTCATTTCAAGGTTTCAAGTTACATAACTTGCACAAAAAACTATTTCCTTAATAACTCAAAAAATAATCTTCGTCGATTTCTCACGCCCGTTAAATATGAGGAGTAATTGGAGACACATGCAAACATATCTACATCCGAGGGTGTGTCTAATTATTATAGAAATATGCCCCGGGGATAATGTTAATTAATATATATAGTGCGCACGTGTGAAACTACGGTATAATTATGATTTATGGGTTTTATAACGTTTCTTCTTCTACTTTAGATGAATTTAGTACTGTGTTGTTTTGAAATATATTTATGAGATGATTGTGAACAGGTTGTTACGTTGTGTTTGATGTTACTTTTTTGCACAGTTCCATTTTTTATATGCCGTAAATAACTTGTAATTAACTTTATTATTAATACCCGAAACATTGCACCATGATCACGGATTATCCGTGATCATGGTGCTTGCAACAGCGCCGAAATATCGGGAACTCATAAGAAACAGTAAACATGGTAAATATCCCGTTTCGAGTATTAATAATAAACTTGTAATTATCAAGATAGATTTTTTTTTTAACAAATATTTTCTTGATTCATCTCTTTTTTTTTATTGTGGTAAAATCATCAAATGAGTCCTCCCACCCAGGGCAGAGCGGGAGGGACTGTCAGACTTGTACTGACTAAAATCCACGGTGTCCTTCAATAGCCCTTTATGTTCCAGGGTCACGGTAATTCTATAAGTCCCGCGACCCCGGCAGGCTTTGGCCCTCTAGAGGGCCCCGTCATTATGCTTGATTCATCTCTTGAACACATTTTTAATGTTTTTAAACAACTTAGTTTGGCATAGGCCGGCGAACGGCCAAGCTACCGGTGGTTATGGGGTCCAGAGACAGCCGTATCTAGGAGTACAGCCTTTTAAGTCAGGTCCTTAATCCAACCGCCGAAGGAGAACCTCGAAAGATGTCCGTCGAGGCTCTTGGCTATCCAGTCATTGGCCGCAACGACAACCGGCACAATGATAGTCGAGCTCACATTGCACAGTCAATTAAAATTATTATTACCTATTTCAAAAGAAATTATTTCATTTGTCACTAAGTAAAATGTCATGAATGTGTGCCGATGACGCTAAGAAAAGCATAAAAAGTATTTATAAAATGTTCTGCTATATGTGACCAAAACAAATCCAAAAATAGGATAACTGTAGCTATTATTAATTCTGACACTTGACGTTTCGCGAACACGATTCACACATCTGTCCTAAAACCCTGACGACATTTTGACCAACACCAATTTGTGAAAATATCCCATCATCGTACCCAAAATCATTATTTTTTTCAGTGTTGGAGATGTACCAAAAAAAATATAATGGCTTCAAGATGACCCACGTCAACAATTTTGCCCCTAATTTTACTCTTAACCCTTCCGTGATACGGGTCATGGGCGCGACACAAATTAATCCATTTAAAATACATGCACAATTCGGTCTAACATACTCATGCGTACCGCGTACATGAATAAATAAAATCCACAATTTCGACCCAACGTTGGTAAGGGTTGATTTTTTCAAAAGTCCAATATTCTGGTTGCGGTGAAAGGGTTAAGGTTACCTTTTGTTATCTTCGTGAATATTGCTATAGATTTCCCATATCTAGGGGAACATGGCAAAGTTATGATTCCATATTTTGGTGGTACCAGGTGTTCTGTGTATAAATTATTCATTCAAAGACTCCTTTTGGCGTAATCGTGTCAAAGAAAAATCACTGTATAAATACATCATAATGTATGTTCGTATTAAAAAACAGACTAAAAAATAAATATACAATAAATAGACGATTTAAAAAAAAAATCCATATGGCAATATGGTCGACACTTCAAACCTTTCAAATGTTTTAAATCTTTTCCTCTTGTATTGTTGATTGTAATTAAATTAAAGGTGTTTATAAAAGTAGGTAGTTAGAAAGACAATACCTCAAAAGGTTTAAAGATGGATAAACTTACGAAATTGACTTGAAGAAAACCAATTAAGATCGTGGACCCACAAATAATTTACATATCAACCTAATCAAACGCTTGACTGAAATCTAAACAGTCTCTGACAAGCATTTCAATTCACTCGCGATCAAATCAGAACGTCAACGAATCAATAATTTCCACACACCACACACACGATCGTTATCTGATCGCTACTTCCTCATCAGATACCTTATCTGTAACGATCGCCGGCATCGACACTTCGCCTATTTGCTTATCTAGTTGATAAACATAGATAAAACCAGTGATTTCGATTTTATGGTTTATAAATTGATAATTTCGATGTAATCGGTGTCTAAAATCTTTTTATGGCGAAAGTGTTATGTCGTGTGAGCTATTTGTGTTGGTTAGACATGATTTTCGAAAGGAATTATTGTAGTTTTATAGGTTGAGAGATAACAATCTCTCACCGTCGAGATGAAAATAGCTATTTCATGGACACTTATTTAGTAGTTTGAGATAAAAATAATACATCACCTTTTTCAAATTAAACATTCCAAAAATAAACCAAACAGTCAAAATACAGTTAAATAAAAAACGTGTCATTGGTCTGACTCACCCCAAAAACTTCAATAACAAGGATATCTAAAAGCATACGAATATCGATAGAACGTCAATCAAATATTATAAAGAGTGGTAATACGATCCCGTGGGCTCTCATTATTTTATAATAAAAGGTTAAAACCTGGCAGTTCAAAGAAGCTTTTGAAATTCGAAACCTATCCTGTATTATAGAAAATGCAAAATTAAAAAGACGAACGACGCTTGAGAACAGGAATAGCCAATAGTCACTTCATATTGTGTTTACTGTGTAAACCGCATGAGGTTCCGTGGTATAACGTTACCGATGCACTACAGAGCCAACATAAATATAGTGGAAACGGATGTAGACGCTTTCAACGCTGCTTTCAATCTAAACGGATCCGAAGATGATAAAACTGAAGGTGCAATGGATGAAGTTTAAAGTGATGTAGTAGATACAGTGGATCACCAAATAGATAACTTAGTAGATAGAAAAGGGATTGTATTTCCTGCGGGAGCACGGGGCGGAGTTGAGTGAACTTGCCTAACCTAAATTGTCTACAATAGTGCCATTGTCTGAACGTTGAGATATTTTCTTGATGGCTTTAAATTTGTCATAGTGGTGGAGATAGTGAGTGGGTAAATAAACTTGAAAGGTTTTTAAAGTAAATGGAGTTTTATAATTGACTAGCTTATGCCCGCGGCTTCGCCCGCGTGGAGTTAGGGAATTGCCCACGGGATCTTACTTCTGGAATAATAAGTAATCTATGTATCTATCTATAATACATACATAGATTTACATGTACTTGCTTATAACTTGCAATCTATACATATAAAATTCAAAGTCCGGACTGACTTACTGACTGACTGACTGACTGACTTATATATCAACGCACAGCCCAAACCACTGGTCCTAGAGACATGAAATTTGGACAGTGTACTCTTTGTGAAAAGTAGGTATCCACTAAGAAAGGGTTTTTCCAAATTCCACCCCAAAGAGGGTGAAATGGGGTGTTGAATTTTCTATGAAACTTTTTATTCTCTGAGTCGATTGACTTGAAAATGTGTCTACATATACTTCAGTTAAAATGATGAGATACGGGTATCACAGTTTTTCCAAAATCATCCCCCAATTTAAAATTCAATGTCCTGACTGGCTGACTGATACATCAACGCACAGCCCAAACCACTGGTCCTAGAGACATGAAATTTGAACAGTGTACTCTTTGTGAACAGTAGGTATCCACTAAGAAAGGGTTTTTTGAAATTCCACCCCTAATAGGGTGAAATGGGGTTTTGAATTTTATGTGAAACTTTTTACTCTCGGAGTCGATTGACTTGAAAATGTGTCTACAATACTTCAGTTAAAATGATGAGATACGGGTATCACAGTTTTTCCAAAATCATCCCCCAATTTAAAATTCCATGTCCTGACTGGCTGACTGATATACCAACGCACAGCCCAAACCGCGGGTCCCAGAGATATGAAAATTGGAAGTTGTATTATTTGTGATGAGTAAGTATCAGTATTTCGAAATTCCTACCCCTTAGAGGGTGAAATGGGGTGTTGAATTTTCTGTGAAACTTTTTATTCTCGGGGTAGATTGACTTGAAAATTTGTGTACATACTCTTCAGATAAAATCCAGTAAATCCGATATCCAATCTCAAACCAAGGTATCAATATTTCACGTATCTAATTTAATTGATATGACTTTAAACTAATAATTGCAAGTTATAAGCAAGTACATGTAAATCAATGTATGTATTATAGATAGATACATAGATTACTTATTATCCCAGAAGTAAGATCCCGTGGGCAATTCCCTAACTCCACGCGAGCGAAGCCGCAGGCATAAGCTATTATTATTATAAAGTTATATCAATTAAATTAGATACGTGAAATATTGATACCTTGGTTTGAGATTGGACATCGGATTTACTGGATTTTATCTGAAGAGTATGTAAACAAATTTTCAAGTCAATCGACCCCGAGAGTAAAAAGTTTCACAGAAAATTCAACACCCCATTTCACCCTCTAAGGGGTAGAAATTTGGAGGGGTCTCCATCGGCGTCGGGTCGACGTTGAAGTACCTAGGACTCGTCCTCGACAGCCGGTGGAACTTCGTGGAGCATTTCCGACGTTTGGCTCCCAAACTGGAACGGACAGGGGCTGCCTTTAAGCGGCTCTTGCCCAACCTGAGGGGTCCGAACGCCTCCTGCCGGAGGCTCTACGCGGGGGTCGTGCGGTCCATGGCCCTTTATGGGGCCCCGGTGTGAGCGCGTTCTTTGAGGCGGCGAGCCGCCCACTACCTGAACGCGCCCCAAAAGGTGATAGCCATAAGGCTAATCCGCGGGTACCGCACGATCTCCGGTGAGGCGGCTAGCCTCCTTGCCGGATTGCCGCCATGGGATCTGGAGGCGATAGTCCTCGCGCGCCTGCACGAATGGCGCGCGGAGGCACTAAGTCGGTTGGAAACTCCGCTGCCGCGGCAAATTGCCGCTCAGCGGACAGACCTCCGGCGTGATCTCATGGCGACATGGAGAGAGCGACTGTCGCAACCCCGTGCAGGGCACGCCACCATAGTGGCGATAAGTCCCCTCTTTGAGGAGTGGCTAGAGAGGCGCCACGGCGCCCTCACCTACCGCCTGACGCAGGTCCTCACCGGACACGGTTGTTTCGGGAGGTTCCTGCACCGGATCGGGCGGGAGGAAACGCCCGGGTGTTTCCATTGTGAGGATCGTCCGGAGGACACGGTGGAACATACCGTGGAGGTCTGCCCCGCTTGGGCGGTGCACCGTCGTGTCCTCGTTGCGGCGATCGGCGGCGGCGATCTCTCGCGTCCGGCCCTGGTTCAAGCCATGGTCCGGAGCGAGAGGGAATGGGAAGCCGTCACCTCCTTCTGCGAAGCAGTCATGCTAGTGAAGGAGGTGGCGGGACGTGAGAGGGAAAGAACCTCACGTCCCAGCCGCCGCGGGAGACGCCCTGGGCGTCGGGGGTCACGTGGTGGCTCCCGGCCACCGTAGGCGCGGGCCTGTGGACGGCGAGCTATGGGCTAGCTCGCCGTCCGGCCGTCTTCTGACGACAGGCCGTGTCGATGGCGCGTTCGTGTTCCACGCGCGCCTCAAAGAGATGTCAGCAACGATGTAGGGGTCTGCAAGGACCGATGCCTGCCAGGGCTGCGGGACTGTTCGAAAGAGATACCGTGGCCCTGGAACACAAAGGGCAAAGAAGGAACATGGATGGGTTTTAGTCAGTACAAGTCTGACACTCCCTTCCGCTCCGCCCAGAGTGGGGGGGGTCATTTGATGATTTCCCATCCGGAAAAAAAAAAAAAAAAAAGGGGTAGAAATTTCGAAAAACTGATACTAACTCTTCACAAAGAATACACTCTCCAATTTTCATATCTCTAGGACCCGCGGTTTGGGCTGTGCGTTGGTATATCAGTCAGCCAGTCAGGACATAGAATTTTAAATTGGGGGATGATTTTGTGATACACGTATCTCATCATTTTAACTGAAGTATATGTAGACACATTTTCAAGGCAATCGACCCCGAGAGAGTTTCACAGAAAATTCAACACCCCATTTCACCCTCTTAGGGGTGGAATTTCAAAAACCTTTTCTTAGTGGATACCTACTCTCCACAAAGAGTACGTTCTCCAAATTTCATGTCTCTAGAACCAGCGGTTTGGGCTGTGCGTTGATATATCAGTCAGCCAGTCAGGACATTGAATTTTAAATTGGGGGATGATTTTGGAAAAACTGTGATACACGTATCTCATCATTTTAATTGAAGTATACGTAGACACAATTTCAAGTCAATCGACTCAGAGAATAAAAAGTTTCATAGAAAATTCAACACCCCATTTCACCCTTTTAGGGGTGGAATTTCGAAAAACCCTTTCTTAGTGGATACCTACTCTTCACAAAGAGTACACTGTCCAAATTTTATGTCTCAAGGACCAGTGGTTTGGGCTGCGCGTTGATGTATCAGTCAGCCAGTCAGGACATTGAATTTTAAATTGGGGGATGATTTTGGAAAAACTGTGATACACGTATCTCATAATTTTAACTGAAGTATATGTAGACACAATTTCAAGTCAATCGACTTAGAGAATAAAAAGTTACATAGAAAATTCAACACCCCATTTCACCCTCTTAGGGGTGGAATTTCAAAAAACCCTTTCTTAGTGGATACCTACTCTTTACAAAGAGTACACTGTCCAAATTTCATGTCTCTAGGACCAGTGGTTTGGGCTGTGCGTTGATATATAAGTCAGTCAGTCAGTCAGTCAGTCAGTCAGTCAGTCAGTCAGTCAGGACTTTGAATTTTATATGTATAGATTACAGGATGTTATTTTTTTATATGATCTTAGGAATAATAGTTATTTAGCGGGTAGAACAACTAAGACTACTATTTAGTGAACTCAAATAAATGGATGACACAGTAATTTTATTTAAAAAAATCTGTTTACGCGGATTCATGAATTTACTGAGATACGTGTGTAGCTACTTGGCTGGTTGGACTTTAGAGTTAGCCAGATAACATTTTTAACAGATCTTGCACTAGTATGTAGATACTGGGTCACATGAGATAGGTCTCATGTTGCCATGTTTTTAAGGTAAGTCTAAAACATTCCGATCCACAGAATCACAAGACCAGCCCCTAAGATTGGGCATCTGTGCACATTCCCAAGCACCAAGATTAAAGACACACAACTCCACCTAAGGCTCGTAATTAAAGCTGCGACAGCCGCAAATTGGTAGTCATCAATAACACAGCTTATCTGTGCATAGTCAATTAAATCGCTATCTTGGTTACATCTCGGTTAAGATGATGGTGAAAGCGGGAAATAAATACGCGTTAAAATGTGGTAAAGCTTATTTAAATTGCAGTATTTTTTTTCAATTTCATGGAAATCGAGGTCAATTTTGACTGTGTGTCATTTCATTGACAAAGAAGCTACTGCTAAAACAATTTCCCGTATTCATTAACACTAAGTGTATCTCCAAGAATACTTGAATACTACAGCATTGCTGGAATATTGACTCTTGATCGTTAAAATTCCAACAGGGATCTTTTAAAAAGTCATTTATTTACGTATTACTTCATGTAACTGAATACGAGTAAAATGCACCTTTATCATTTTCCTAAACTCCTTTATACTGAAAGTTAAGATAGTCCAGTAGCCTCTGAATGGGTGTTGTGAGACAATGCAAGTTTCAAATTCCATTTTTACCACCTTTTGAATAGTTTATTAAGATATCGATTGCCCGATTGGCGCAGTAGCTAAACGCTCCACTATCAGCAAACGTCACTGAGATTCACCTGTCCGACCGCCGCGCCGCCGCCGCGCCGTGCTGGCTGATTTAAAGTATTTACTATTAATATCCCTAAGTTTCAGATCGGTCCAAACGAAGGATTGTTTTTCTCAGTAAAAATAACAGTATTACAAAATTGTCTTCACCCCCACCAATAAACATGATATCACCTATCCCCAACCAAAATCCTTAACTCAGCGCCCTAATTAGGCAAGTACTAAATTTTTACGACCAACATAAGTTCCTGTAAACGGCACACGAATACCCCTAAAAATAAAACAGACAATAGTCACACTTCGCTCGACAATTGTCGCGATTCTGGACGTGTTCCAACTTACACGGAGTCGACATGGCAGATGTCACTGCGCAGGATTTCCTCCTTTTTAGCTTATTTTTTGTCAACAAGTTGGTGATGGTTGGAAAGTAAAACGGACTGAATATACAGTTCATTGTTTTGATGTCAGAGGGCCAACTGAAAACTGTCAGCAGTTTATTTTTGTAAAGAAATTGAAGTGGAAATGTTATTGAGTTTTAATGTTACATTCAGGGGTTGACTAATGTCACACAGTCAACTTAGAATATTGCAAGTTGACAATGTGAGCTTGGTGAAGAAAAATAACGATTACAGTTCATTAACATTGATTAAATGCGAACTGTATTGATATTAGATTTAGCAAAGTACACGTATACGCACAAGCAGTGCATAAAAACCACCTCTTTCTTATTATAATCTGGTCCCGATTCGAGGGTATGTGCATAGAATGGTTATAGCTCGAGTAAAAATACTCTAAATACCAACTGAACACAGATGGATACTACTCCGGCCCGACGCTGTTATCTCAAACCGATCTGCCGCATACAGATGTAATCAAGGCAGCATCTGTCATGCCATTAATGAGAGTTTAAAGAGCAAGAATGAACAATTTGGAGTGCAGTCGCCATATTTCGTTGTCTGATTAACATTTTACTGGGTTATGTGGTGTTGGGTGGTCCTTTAGACGAAAATAGACTTTATGTGGGTTACTTGTAAGTTGTAGGATGAATGAAGCATTGTTGGAATAAGGTCTCTTATTCTAAAAGAAGTATACTTCAGCTGCATCCGGTTGGGCTGGAAGCCAACCCCAACATAGTTCGGAAAAGGCTAGGCAGATGTTGAGGAATTTAAAAAATGTAAACAAAATCATACCATGGATGCTTTTGTGACATCTACCAACCCGCTCTGGGCCCGCATGGTGGACTAGGGCTCATGCCCTCACACAGAGAGTAGGTGTGTGCAGCAGTGGGAACGTTATACAATTTGAAAGGTCACTCAATATTGATCACGACAAAGTCACATAATCAGTGGTCATGAATAGTATCTGCCAAAACTGAAAGAAATGCTAAAATACAGAAGAAAAATGATAAAACTAAAGACAATTCTAAATATCCATTCAGCAATGGAATTACATTCTTTATAGAATATATAAGTATCGTTTTCCATTAAACATTATTTTATTCTTATGAATCCCGTCTCGTGTTCAGCGCTATGTGTATCGATTCAGAATAATGACACTTTAAGTAAAGGAGTCTGTACACTGTATCGCCTGCTATAAACCGTTACCTATATTTTTGGCAGTCAAGATATTTTTCGAAACAATAAATTACATAATGTTGACATAATATAACAAAGTCTTTAGAGTTTAGACAAAATGTGGTGTTCTAGATAGATATTCAAAGGTTTTTAGGATTGAGAGGTTTTACTAAAAATCTTTGTATTTGGTTCCATTTCCTTTCACATTTCTAGCACTAAAAAAGAGAAAACCTTTTGTGAGAGTAAAGTGCAACTGACTCGTTGGTTTAGTGGTCGCAAGCACGGGTGCTGAGCATGTGGTCCTGGGTTCGATTCCCAGGTCGGGCATAGTAATATTGGGTTTTTCGATCAGAACTTTCTCAGTAGCAGCCACGAAGTCAGGATTTGTGCCCGGTTGATGACAATAGGTACGCCCCCTATTTCGTGGGACTTAAGAAAATAACTGACGAAATGTGGGTGTACTATTGTATACCTCTGGCAACCTCTTCGGGGATTACAGGCGTGATGTTATGTATGTAAAGTGGAACCTTTTTGACATAATTTGTCACGATAGTTTAAAGTAGCACAATAAGACTATTTCCTCTGTATTGGTACTCAAAAAAATATGACTCCTTAGTTACTGTTTCTTAAACAGGTCGTTGTATGTACAACCTCTCCTACAATCCGTTGCAATGTACCGCATTTAACACATGTATGTGATTCAATGTAGGAGATTCTGGAATAGTCCCGGTTCTATTATATGCAGCGATTCGGCTTTACAGTGTACAGGGCCTTATTGCGCATGCGTGACTTGAAGATTGTGAGAGACTTAGCAGGATCTGACCAGGATTTGAAATGTACAATGACAATGCTCTTCGTTGGTACAAGGCACACAAGATCATGCAATGACAATGGCAATTAAATACACACATAATTAAATGACGACACATTACGTACAAATTGACCTATCCCAGTAATTATAATAGACAGCGAGGATCGTGATGAAGAAACCATAGGAGTCAAAGAACAGAGAAAAATAGAAGAAACAATATATTTAACTTATTCCTACTGAAGTTGGCGCTTAGATCATCAACATTATCCTGCCCTTATACCAAATTATTTGATGTCAGCGCAGCATGTCTTCTTCTTCCATACTTCTCTATTATTCGTCATCTCAGCAGTCACCTCCTTTCTAGCCATATCATCCTTCACACCGTTCAGACATCGTTTCTTTGGCCTTCCTCTACTCTTATAGCCATCCATATTAATACTCAAAATTTTCCTCACTTTGGCATGTATATCAGACATAATATTGAAGAAATACCTTTAGAGATACAGGTAAGAGATTTTTCAATTTTCTTTTATTTTATTTCGCAGCATCCCATCTCTATTACTACCTTCTCCATTCTCCGCCATAATTACTTACCCACCCCAAACAAACATGATTTTGCCAACAAAACACCTATTCTCGTATTATCGTTTCCTTGTTACAAACAACGGTGTCCTAATCTGAGCCATCGCATTGAAACGTCGACAAATATCGAGCCACGCCGAGTGTTCGGCAAACAGTGATGCGTTTTACTTAATTGAATGCCTAATGACTATGGTATGACGGGTAGGGTGTGTGCTAATGTGGTGTGGTGTTCGGTGCGAGCGCGAATGTTCGTTGTTAGATTTTTTTTGCAAGTTTCCTGTTACTAAGTTAAATAATATACTGTCCTAGTAGTATCTATTCTATTCGTTATGAAGAGAAAAAGTTTGGATGTAGGGGCTAATCTTCGGAACTACTGATCCGATGCCGAAAAATCTTTAATAAATGGGAAGCTTCAGTACATACGCTGTATTGAAAACGTTCCCGCGGTATAACTTCCGATCCGGGATTCTGTGAACTAGTATCTAAACAATTTTACTGTTTGGTAAAACTAGTTACATTAAAATGTGTTTAACCAAAGTCGGTTTCCACAGAAATAGAAATTTCCAGATAACATGGACATTTTTTTTTGTAGCCTGTACTGTCCTACTGCTGGGCAAAGGCCTCCCCCAATTTTTTCCATGTGCTCTTTTCCAGTGCCTCCTCGAACCAGCCTTGGGCATACCTTTGTAAAATATCCGTAAATTAATATTTCTTTGGAAACAGAGTTCGCAGAAAATCTGAAACAAATACTATACAATTTGTTTTCCGGAACGCCGAAATCAGGACGCACCCTTACTTGTTTATAGTTATGCCTGTGTCGGCTAGAGTAAATATTGTGCCCGTTTAATTGGATTTTATATTTGGTCTCGCTCAAGTTTAAGTGTTTTTGGTACTTTTTTGGCAAAGTCTACACTGTATGGTGCAAAATTTCAGAGCATCGAGCGTCTCTTTAAACTAAATGCAAAAATGTTGAAGTTTCACTGGAAAAATGTTGGCCAGTAAAAATGGCTGAAATTCGTTACGACTTTTGTATACAATCAAGTTAGCTATTGAAAATGTAAAATAACTTTAACGAAGCTGACTTACATAACAAAAAAATAAATAGATATTAATGATATGAAATTTACTTAAACTCTAACATTTATTTCAATTAAACAATTTACAGGCATTTTTTGAATTTTCAGGTCGTTAGTAAGTTGACGCTAGTTGCCTGTTCCAAAACGTATCTCTATGGAGAAGAACGGTCATGAAACTCCATAGACAATCTTTAATATCAAGTTGGGTATTAAAAAATCCTAACATTGAGTAGTCATATTATTTCCTACAAGAGAAACACTCGACTACAAATAATTTTCCTCAACTAATAAGGTAAGAAAATTCCACAAAAAAAAGTCGAATTGAGGAAGAAATTAACACAAGTCATTTGAAGTTCATCTCATTTCCTTCGTTTCCTTATTGCATTCTTATCAATTGACATCTGTCTTTCTTCCTATTTTCGTACTGATGGACTTGTAGCTTGTAAAAATATGTTTTAGTAAATGAACTTCTAAATCTTTATTATTTGGAAATTCAATAACTGCCATAAATCATTTTATTCCATCGAAAAATAATATGCATGTTTAAAAAAATATTATGAAGCCTAACATGTTTCGAGTTATATCAATTACTAGATCATGAGCGCGGCGTCGCCCGCGTGAAGTTCAATAATTGTCCCACGGGATCACACTACCGGCATAAAAAGTATCCTATGTGTTAATCCAGGTTACAACCTATTTGTGTTTCATATTTCATTCAAATCCGTTCAGTAGTTTTGGCGTGATTGAGTAACAAACATCCATCCAAACTTTCGCATTTATAATAGTAGTAAGATAATCGAAATAACTCGAAATTTGATAGTTTCGAGAGCAGAGAGATTAAACTACTTTTTTAACAGGTTATTTGACCAAATATATTTCAAAAGAATTTATGAAAAAAAAAATACCTGCCACATCAATTTATCGCAATATAAAATGTAAATTAATTGGTGTGTTTCAATTACATCGTGTGTAGGCAATCAATGATATCAGCTTTTGCTGTCTTATTCTCACTTCATAATTCAAACAAAAATCGTAAAAATAATGTAATACTCTATCTTTGTAAATACAACCATTTACCGCCAGATAATTGAATATCACTACACTTTCACTCCATTTTCTTTAACTGACATTATTAATCTCAGACCCAATTTATCTCAGACTCAATTTTTTAAAAGAACATTACCAAGATTTATTTGAGGCGCCATTTAGCAAGTAATTAAGAGGTTCACCGTTACTTTTGGAAAGGAGATAGATGGTTCAAGTGTAGAACAGTAATCTATGGGGCCGTGGTATGAGTTACTACGGTTCAGAGAATGTGGGGTATGGGAATGCAGTAATAGATTTAACTGGTGATTGATTTAGTAGAGTAGAATGATGATTTAAGAGGCAATGGAGGTTGGAAATGAATTAAGGATTCTTTGTGAACTTGGTAAACTAAATAAAAAAACTGGCCAAGTGCGAGTCAGACTCGCTCATGAAGGGTTCCGTACCATGTTAGTAGGGCCGCCTTTTAATTTTTAATTTATTATTTGTTATAGCGGTAATAGAAACACACATTCTGTGCAAAATTTCAACTGTCTATAACGGATCATGAGACCCGCTGACAGACAGACGGACGGACAGACAGCGGAGGCTTAGTAATAAGGTCCCGTAGGTTATCCTTCGCATACGGAACCCTAAAAACGAATGATTAATTAGAACCACCGAATAATCTAATCAGATAACTATAAAGATTAAAGAATGAATTAATAAAACAGAGCAATAATTGCTTTGTTAGGGTAGTTTCGATCCTTGAATGGCCGATAGAGTGTTCTATCATTGAAAGCGTATCAAAAGCGTTAATCAAACACCACTCAGTGTCGAATCTTCTATCAACAAAATAAACAAGATAAACTGTTTCAACAATACCGTTTTAAGCTTTCACCGTTTACAACTAAACTTATACTGTCACTTGCGGGATATCTTCCGTGATTGTTCATTATTTTGAGCTCCCGATATTTCGGCGCTGTTGCAAGCGCCATGGTCGCGGGTTGACTGGAGAAAGCGGGTGGATGGAAAAAAAAAAAAAAAAGTAGCAGTCGGCTTCGTAATAAGGACTCCACATAACCTGGTGATACTGTGAGTGTGTTTTGCCGTGACTTAGTGTCGAGTTCCAGTAGTGCGCGTAGCAAAAGACAAAGAAAGAGGGTAGATAGATTTGTCTGCTCTTAACAATTTATTTTCCATCCACCCGCATTCTCCAGTCAACCCGCGATCATGGCGCTTGCAACAGCGCCGATATATCAGGAGCTCAAAATAATGAACAATCACGGAAGATATCCCGTAAGTGACAGTATAAATTTTGTTTCAACAATATACTAAAGTCTACTATTATATGTGAGTGGCAGTAGAGTACTGTATTATTATATGTACCACGCTTTGATAGATGTTCTTTTTGGGAGGAGTTGGAACTAAAGAAGATTTAAAAAGCACAGAATATTGTAAATATGATGCAAAAATCAATGAATTCTGTCTGTCTGTGTCTGTGCCATCTAAATATAATGATAAAATCAATGTGAATTGTAGAAAAGAAGAACACATAACAAAGTAACCAACGAATTACTGAAACAATTCCATGTACTTGACTGCCCCTCTACTCAATCTAACTGTTTCTTACTGCTAAATGCGAAAGTTTGTAAGGATGGTTGGATGGATGTTTGTTACTCTTTCACGCAAATACTACAGAACGAATTTAGATGAAGTTTGGCACACACACAGATCGTTTTCAAACACATAGAATACGTTTTATCCCGTAATAGGATCCCGTGGGACAATTTCCGCAATCAACGCGGGTGAAACCGCGGGCATAAGCTAGTTTCCCATAAACCCAATGAGAAATGAAAATTCTCATTTTCCGTCACGTATAAAGTTAAATAGAAACTCTTTCCTTTTTCATGACGCCTTCTCAAACCCCATTCCGCGTCAGAACACGTTTATCAGGGTTCCACAAAGCTCTTAAGAAAACAGTTTTATTCAAAGCGAGGTAATTGCGACGTACGGAACCAAAGCAGCTGTGTCCCTTTGACTCCCTCTTGAAAGCTATCAGTGATATTACCTTTTTTTTTCATTCGCAAGGGTTCCGCGTTATTAAAATTTATTGA
The DNA here is from genome assembly GCA_963082995.1 of Noctua comes. NCBI lineage: Eukaryota > Metazoa > Arthropoda > Insecta > Lepidoptera > Noctuidae > Noctua > Noctua comes. Next base: position 2,241,922 of record OY720269.1, read on the forward strand.
AATTATCGCCATTTTAGAATTTTTCAAAGGAGTTTCTGGAGTATCGAAGTAATAAGCAACGATTCTTATGTATTCAATATCTTTTTGTTAATTCTGTATAGAATTGGGAAATGTCTGAACGAATTTTCTTTCTTATTTAATTTCCTATTGACTGGATCTTATTCCAAAAACGTTTTGACGAAAGTTAGAAAAGATACTTCTAATCCAAGTTTTATATTGCCTTCACACTATTTCATAGTTTATTTCTATTCAGCTTAAACCAATCTTTGGTGTTGATGTGCATGAGAATTATCATAAGACGGACAAGAGTTTATTATTATCGTATTTTGGACTATTTGTATTTGTTATAAGAAATAATATTAGTTTATTATTTATTTTATATATTACTAGTTTATAATACTCGTATGTATTAGTACGTACCACAACGTACCTATTTAAGTATAATGTTAACAAAATGGTATTCTTCTTAATTTTTTTTTTTGTATTCTCTCACAATGGTTTCCTATTTGACCCACAGGTTGATTGTGACATTAAGTCCGCCTATATACGCATTACTCTAATATATGAAGTTTAAATGAATAAAGAATTTGCATTTTCTCAAAAAAATATTTAAAGTCTTTTATTGTCTCTTTCCTTGGGGACGGGCACTGTGTCCTTAACACACGTTATCTATTAACCTAGCTAGGAATACAGCACCTCACCCACCATTTTATTGTAGTCTTTGTACACTTTAAATAAACAGTTCTGTAAATTGTCATCATGTACTACAATGTTTTTGATGGATAAATTATAACTGTAACTTTTGGTCCCTCAATAAATAATTAATCATTGCTGTTCAAAAACAATCTAAATGATTACACTACTTAGTTTCACTAACTTACAAAGCACACTATAATATAACCTTGATGGACTAAACACAATAATGTTTCCTGTCTTTCTTTGATTGACAACAGAGAAGCGATAACGACTAGGCAAGCTACTAATAGTTATAATTGAAATATGGATAGAAAAGATTAAGAGATTACCAAGTTAGATATAGCGATTGAGTATAATAATATTTTAATTGGTATTGAAATTGCTTGCAAAATTGACACTGAAATATTGTCTATAGCATCTAGGTGGTCTAGAATATTATGATTGTTCAAGATAAATATCAGAAAGAGGTATATAGACTAGACAAAAAGTTATAGCCAAACGAATGCTTATCGGAAATCGCTTTTGCCAGCCATATCGTAGAGAGCCATTCATTCTAATTTAATCCATTCGTCAGCTAGATCGTGTTATAAAATTATATACGTATAGGTAATGCTCGGTAGATGGAATCAATTATTTTGCTGGGATGATTGCATCTCCTTTATCCTATTAATATAAGTTCCTATAGAGAAATCGATAGTCCTTACTTTTTATAATGACTAAAAAAATATCTACATCGTCCTTCATTGAGCCCTTCATTAGCCTTGAATGAAAGACGTAGCTCAAAACTCTTATTTATAACTAGCTGCTGTCCGCGACTTCGTCCACGTGAAATTATTATAAAATATAACTTCCCTCTTTGAATCGGACTTTGATAGCAATTTCATGGGTTTCAATTTTTTTGCACGGAACTCTCATCCTTTTTTCTAAAATAAAAGTGGCCTATAAATTTACTCCTTATAAAAGCTGTCTGCCGGTAAAGTCCAGTCAAAATCGGTCCACCCGTTACGGAGATTAGCCGGAACAAACTAACACTAGACACAAAAATTTAAAAAAAAGATTTTTTTGTTATATGTATGTCGGAACGGGTCATTAGTACAGACATAAAATGAATCATAAGTCCGCTGGTGGTGATGTCACGCGACCTACACTTACAAGTCTACCCCCACCATAGCGTGGCTTCTACAGAGCCCTGGTGTTACAGCTCGGAGGCGAGGAGGACATTGAATGTCTGATCGCAAAGGAGTTGAGATGTCTTGGAACTGTACCCGATTCATTGTGCCCCGTGTTATTGTGTTAAATTGTAATGTCAAGTAATTTGTTAGTTTATTATAAACAGTGTATCGCACCTAGTGTATTTTCATTGCACGAAACCCATGGTCTGCCCACATGATGAACGAGCCTAACAGAAAAATCCTGACAAAATCCGACATGTATAAGTACCGTTTATACTTTTATAATATGCATTCAGTAAACAGCTGTTTTGTTAATAGATTCTCTTACATATTCCTAAGTAAAGTACGTAGGCGAGAAAATATTTCCCCAAGATATAGACTATTATTATTAACCCATTGGCCAAGTAATCATTTAGCCATACATTGGCGCACGTACCATCGACACAGCCAATATTAATCTGGCTGAGTATTCAGGATTGGATTCCAATTACCTAAAAACATGGCCATTCAATTTGGCCCTCTAGGCGCGCGCTTTGAGGCATAAACTCGCTATGAAGTGTATGGAAGGTGGGCTGGGAACGATAGGTGGGTAGTCGCAGTAAGGATACGGGATTGGCTATTGAAGAATCTTTGAAGTCCATTGTAAACTATGGTAAAAATCATTAGCCGAAAAATGCGGTTTGTATGAGATACCAAACTCAAAGCATTTATTTCAATTAGACCGACATGCACTTTTGAAGGTCAACAACAAAAGGATGAAGCTACAGTTCCAGTCACAAGGCATAATAACTATAACAAGGTGAAATAACTGTATTAAAATATTTTTAATCTACATAAATTTATGAATCAAGCAAGCCTATTTAGTTGACGGGCTGGTCAGTTGGATGAGGTACAGCAGAGATGTACCTTATTCAACTCTTCTCATACGAGCATACCCCTTTTTTCAGGTTTTATTTGTGTCATAGGAGCTTTTTTCAATAGGAATTTCTCAACTGCAGCCTGGAGCCGGGATGCGAGTTTGATTGATGTGTACATCTTTTCCTAATCCTTCGGGATTACATACTTAAAATTATGTTAAAGTAAAGTAAACTAAAATTTATTTGCATAGATTGAGGTACATAAATAAGATAAAACAATAAGATGGGTAAGCCTTGCAAACATTTGGGTCAGGCATGCAAACATTACTGAAATTCTTAACTACATCTATCTTCTATAATATAAAAATGAATCGCAAAATGTGTTGGTAAGCGCATAACTCAACAACGCCAAAACGGACCAATTTGGCCATTTTTTTTTTTTAAATGTTCGTTGGAGTTCAAGGATGGTTTTTACGGCGAGAAAAATTCGAATAATTGCCGGAAAAACCCTTAAAACAGCCATTTTTTTTTCCTATACAAACGTTTTCTAACTAAAACGTAGTCAATTTGAGGGTAGGTAGTAGGTAGGTAGTAGGTAGGTAGTAGGTAGGTAGTAGGTAGGTAGTAGGTAGGTAGTAGGTAGGTAGTAGGTAGGTAGTAGGTAGGTAGTAGGTAGGTAGTAGGTAGGTAGTAGGTAGGTAGTAGGTAGGTAGTAGGTAGGTAGTAGGTAGGTAGTAGGTAGGTAGTAGGTAGGTAGTAGGTAGGTAGTAGGTAGGTAGTAGGTAGGTAGTAGGTAGGTAGTAGGTAGGTAGTAGGAAAAGGTGCATTGCGGGTACAGCTAGTTGAAAATAAAATTAGGTTATGATACAGTTAAAAAAAATAGTCGGCATAGTCCATTCATAATATAAAAAATAAAAATCTACTTAAAACAATTAGAATAAACATGGAATGTTACATTATCCGAAAAAAACACACACTTTTGGCTACTAAAAAATATTTTTAAAGCCAAACAGTAACTAGAGTACCCGCATTCTGTGTTCCTACGTTTCATATCGGAAAGTGACTTACTAAGGTCCGAGTTTCACGTGAACGTCGTTAGGAATTCACATTTTTGGATACATGGTTTTTTGTGTACATATCCGTGCTTTTTATTACGATGCATCCTGTGAACCGTTCCATCGTATATTTCTTTCATGGCATTGGGAAGGAATGATGGAAAATATTGTGGCATAAATATGAGATACTGGAGAATTGATCGGAGCGATTGACATAATATGGTATCCCATTAATTTCTGTGGTTTCTGAGATTGTGTTAACTACATGGCATATATTTAGCTAAAGAGTAGATGCAGGGTGTTTATTTGTCTCAAACAGTCATCTTAGTATTTCCAAAGAATTGGGCCCAAATAGTCAAACAAAGTAAAAAATAGGATAGCCTTTTCCCTGTAGTGGGACACACAACAGGCTTACAATAAAATTTCATAGAATTTTTAATATGTCTATCAACGATTTTTTTTTTTTTAATTTTTAATTTTTTTTATAAACCCTTGCCCCACACTAGGAATTTCTCCTGTATTGTGGGTGCGTTTACAAACATTTAAACTCACATACACAAACAGCCAGACCCGGAATAACTACCTGTAGATCATACGAATATTTGTTCCGTGCGGGGATCGAACCCGCAACACGCAGCGCAGCAGTCAATCGCTCAGCCATTGCGCCAAACGTGCCGTCGAATGAATGAATTCTGGCATAATATTTGTTTTTGTTGACATTTTCATTCAAACTTTCAGCCGCACCATAAATTCCCGATGACCAAACACAAAATCAAGATTCAATTCCTCTGAAACTTCAGCACTCAGCTCCTTTAATCCAGTTGTTCGTAAACCAGTTGTGTAGGTATGGCGGTCACGAACGTTTTACTATGCAACCGCTGGGACAAAGGCTGCCAATTAGTGAGGCGTGTTACACTATACCAGGCCTTGGACGCACTGAAGGCTTTTTTGATGTAGTGCCTTTGGGTCTTGTGTAATAAAGCTTTCAACAAATGTGTTGTGTGAAATAAAAAGGTTAGTTATTTAGTGAATTAGGTTGTTAAAATAACATAGCTTCACGCCTTAGGTGTACCCATTAGTACTCCCACATTTTGCCAGTAATAGCGAGCCTATTGCCATGAACCGGCCACAAATCTAGACTCCGTGGCTGCAACTGAAAATACCTGATGGAAAAAACCCAATAACGTATAATAAATTTGTATTTATAAGTATGTTAGTGTATTCTTATATTATTATGTTTAAATAGTTCTGCTTTACGTTTTATGTATTCCATTTTCTCTTCTTCTTTTACACACTATGTCTACATCTCTTTTTTAGTATCTCCTTTCGCAGGTACGCTGGAAGAGATTTCTTTAGAAATAAGCATCACCTTTGTACTATTTTCTGTTCCTTTCTTCTTTTCTGTATTTTAGTTTGTACATAAATTGTTAAATAAAAAAAAAAACAAAAAAATAACACTGCCCGACCTGGGAATCGAACCCAGGACACTGTTTTAAGCTTTCACGGAAGATATCCCGTAAGTGACAGTATAAGTTTCGAACCCAGGACGTCATGCTCAGCAGTCACACTTGCGACTACTAGGCAGTCACACCAACGGGACAGTCCCAGTCGTTAAAATAGTGATTATTAATATACTATTACCGTGAAAATAGTAGGAACCAAAAAATGTCATGACCTTTGCGACATGTAATGGTCCTCCAGACCGAATTTCGATCATGGAAGCCAATCTCAGTGGAGACTACCCAGCGAAGGAGATATAATATTATAGTGCACAATTACTGTATGCACAAACAGATGCACTCTCTCTTCCTGGTGCTGAAACCGATCTCTCCAGTCGCGTCGGATGGTCATTATAGATAATACTTGTATGTTACGACGATATTTCTATGGCTTAGAGAAGAAATAACTTAAAACATCTCATATTTTTCCTTCAAATAATCAGACCAAAATTAATCTAACTTTCCTAATTACCTAAACTAAAACAATGTTAATTTCTCGGAAAATTCTGACTTCGGAAACGATAATAAAAACAGATGACTATAGTAAACCGAAATTTGTATTCCACCAACGAAATTCGTTCGTGTACATCAGAATGCAAAGCTTGGACAATTCTGTCCATCCAATTTAGTTATAACAAAACGGTAAGACGTTCATCTTGGTGCCTAAAGATTAATTAGAATTGTAAATGATCCGACCGTTTGGTCCCCCGATCCTTCAGTTAACTTGGAATCAAAATGTTTATTGTAAACAATCCTTTTGAAGATTAAATCTGTATAGGAACACAGCGGGAATATTTTATAAGAAATATTTAAGGTTGATAGCAACTGGGGCGTAACGAATTTCGTATCTAATTGAGGGCACGTCCTATTAGGATATTTTGTAACAGATCATTTGAAGTTACTGTGGCGTTTCCAAATAGTAATTGATAAAATCAACATCAAATATTATTAAGACAAGGTTGAAAATGAAAATATGTATTGAAATGTTTGCCTAGCTACGACCTACTTATGTAGGTCCTTTCAGATACCTTTTAATAAATCTTTAGTTAGATTGTTATCTGTAAGGTACGCTAAGGTAGGTAGGTGTATTTCTAAACTTAGTTTGTACATTTTCAAGATTCAGTTCTATTGTTTGCTTCTAATTAAGCTTTGATGAATCTTTACCAAGTTTCGAAAATTCGACAACCAGACGTAACTGGTCCTCCGATACAGCTTAATTGATCGTTACCCTTACCAAAACTGGAGGCCTTCGACTTAATGCTTTACCGGCAGGAAAATTATCTTGGAATTTTTGCAGGCAAGCTTCGGGAATCTGTTTATTGTTTTTGAGTTTGGCTCCCAGCAATGTTTTTGGGATCAGCGATTCGAGAAATTACTTTCACTTTCAGTTCAAAAACTTTTAAAAACTCTTTGGGAGTTGCGAATTAATTTGTTTAATTCGGCTATTCAATTATTTTGTGTAAAAGTTGGACGTTTCAGCGGAAGTAACGATTTCGTAAACTACTTATTGCTAGTCAAGAATTTCAACAAGTCAAGGGTTACTTTTGCATCTTTAGCAATTTTGTCTTAGTGGTAATTTATTTTGATAAATACCACAACTTTGTTTTTCATTTCAAACGTTCTACTCGTATTTCCGATATTTTTAATATCTGTCAGACGCAAACAAAAGTGTTGTTTTGTTGTATTTCTCTTTCCATTTCCCTATTAAATCTAAAGGATACAGCTCACACGTTTCCCCCTAAGCCACACGCAAACTATTTGCAACCGTCATTGAACAAAATTCCGATATTCTTGCTGTACACAAATCAGATAATAGCGTCTAGCGCAAGTTTGCGCAGTACTCGAGACACTGTTCAATATTTACTCGCATACTTGCAGGAGCGTGCGTGACGTCATCGGTAATCGCTGTTTGTAAAGTTGGCTTTTGCTAGGCTTTATTTATCATTTTATTTTCTATCTGTCCTATATTTTAGAATTTCAAAAAAAATAGGTACTTGGGCACCAGAATCATGAAGAAGTGCACAATGTTGTGTAGGTTAGTTCGTTGTAGTCGGATCAGCAGCTTTCGCTGTTAGCTCTCCTTATTCTGTTTTCCTGGTACTTTGACCACCCTGTTTATAATCTTATCGGGCAGTTTGCGCAGTACTCGAGACACTATTCTATAATTATTTGTATGCTTCACGTAGTGTGCATTCGGCAACCGCTGTTTGTAAAGTTGGCTGTTGTTATTTTGTATTTTCTATCGCATCCAAAATGCTGGATGCTTCGGTAATAAAAGTTTCGATTAGTGACAGCAGTATAATATTGTTGAATAGCCCTTCATTATTTTCTAACAGTCTCAATGATTTTGTGAGTTTTTCGTCCAGGCGTTTCCTGTGACTTTAAAGGTGTCGTCTAAGTAGGTAACAAGTTTCACTTTTAGTTAATTTAGATATTTATAGTAAGCAATAATACTCACTAGTTCACAAAGACAGTTTGGGTACAATTTGAAATGATAGATGATACTATGTTGATGTAGAATGCTATGTTGTATAAGGAAGTCTAAGATTGTGCAATAATGATTAGCTTTCTTTCAAACACAGCACGCAATGCTTTGAAGGAAAATTCAAACACTACATCATAGTAGTGTTTGAATTTTAACAGACAGCGAACTATACAAGACAAGGAAGAACACACATTGCATAATTAGAATAACAACTTCTGAATGTTCTAATGCAAACAAGTCATAACATTCACACAAATTTCAACCCAGATTAACTACAAAAACATGTACCACGAACATGTGTTCGTTTGTAATTGTTTGCGGACATTCAAGTACTGTATTATGAGTGCTCCCATCTCTCTCGTCTATTATTGTTGCGTGTAATGGAACAACATGTTCTAACACACTTGCGTCTGTTATTTTGTAGTTAGTATTTAGTATAGTTAGATGAGCAGTGTCTCTTATTAGATGATGAGTATGAAGTGCTTGTGTTTTGAAGATAAGTGGTTTTAGTTTATGTAAAGAGGTCTATTTTTACATGTGAACATTTCTCGAGGTCTGAATAACTTCTTGTTGTTCAAGTTAATTTTATCATCCTTGTAAGTTCTTAGTTTCTTTATTCTTCGTTTGTTAAGTGCTGATAAATCTAACTTTTAGTTTAATAGTACCGAAATCATAACCTCCTATTCGTCAATATCCAAGGTGTTTTTTTTTATATATCCCACAACTTTAGGGTATGAATGAGACCATATCAAAGAGTCAACTGACATAATTATGAATTGTTTTTCAATTATCAATTTTTTTTTTTTAATTTTTCATACTAAATAATTCGACAAAGTCACGGTTATTAATGTAAAACACTCTTACGTGAAATATGATAACATCGCATTTTCTTAACTTTAAATATGATTAGTTCGAAAAAAATGAATTACTCGTATTAATCAATGAAACTTAAAATTAATTATGATATCTTCGAAACTATGCATTTTTGGACCACATTTTCTATTAGGACTTTTTGTATTATCTTTACTTATAGAATATAGCCCTAGAGTTATGTGATATAAAAAAACACGTTGTATGTAAGTAGACGAATGACGTGGCAATCGTGGCATACGACTTTTATTTCTCACTTCATTAATATTATGATCGTGAAGTAGTCTCAAGCATTACTTAACACCATTTTCGCCATTCATATCATAACCCCGTTCAACCATTTGGGAATCACCCATGACAGCTAAACCACATAGAACATACCAATACTAAAACCAACAGTACAGGAAATGAACTAAAACCCTATAATTTAATTCTAACTTATTCACAGACAACGTCGGGCAAACCAAAGCGTCGCGTCGTTGCAAAGGAAAATAATGACATATCAAAGAATAGCAGCAATTGTCCAAGGGTCTAGGAATAGAAATTAATCGTGTGAATGGGACATACGGGGGAATACACATATGAGTAGGGTGTGTGCAATTTGCAACCAGTGTGAGGTTCTTGAACTGAGCCAAGAATACAATGATGAATTTCATTGTTTATCAAGTTTTATTGATATTAGGAAGGTGAGGTGTTTCTGTGTGTTCGTGGGTGATTCAATGTAATAAAACTGTAATGAGATACCAAAGGATAAAATAGTCAAATAAATTAATAATACTAGCCTATGCACGCGGTTTCGCACGTGTGTAGTTCGGTAATGGTCCCGCGTGATTGTACTACCGCGATAAAAAGTATACTATTATGTTAATTCTGGTTATAAAGTACCTGTGTGTCAAATTTCATGGAAATCCAAAAAAATTGTAGTAAGATTAAGTCGGAATTATACAATTTTCGGTACTAGTTACCACAAGTTTTTGTTTTTACTTTCTTAGGAAAACTTGAATCTTAACCCTTGTTGCACTATGATGCTAAAACAGTATGTCATCGACTCATCGTAAATCACCAATAGTAGCAGGCATGCGCAATGGAGGGTTTGAGTTATAAAAGGAACCGTGAGTTCAAATCTCACACGTGGTATTCTTGATGAGACTCCTGAGACTCTGACTCCTAGCATAAGCATGTTCTAATTGTGTTGTATTAAGTTACATGACTACTAGTAATTTGTCTCTTATAGACTGGCAGTAGGATAAAATTTTAGGAATACCTGTTCAGGGGGAGATTCAACAATGTTTCTGCCTTGGAGTGTAAGTGTTGTTCCACAAACGATGGGAGACTTAATAACGTGTCCTGCCTTTCCTGCTGTTAGCACATTACGGGAGATGATGGACGCTACGGGAATTGCCAAACTAGTCGCCAAATTTTGCGCTGAATCAATTTAGATTGCCATTAAAAAACACGCTAAGAAGAAGATACTAATAGTGGAACAAGCACGCCATGCTATATATAACCACTGAAAAGAAGAAGATACTTTCGATTTTCAGCCGCTTGGGTCGATCTTCAGGTTAAGCCGCGCTTGCACAGGTATGTCCGTGGTTGAGTGACCACCCATTACATACCGAGTTTCATCCGTGCCTTGGACGGCACGTTAAGCCGTTGGTCCTGGCTGCCATTTGAAGATCTTTGACAGTTGTTACATGTAGTCAGTGGCCCGAAAGTCTGCCAAGTCAGCCAGCCAGTACTACCAAGGGGTATCATATTACCCCATACTAAGAGGGTTGTGGAGGTCAGAGGGGCAATTGGTCCATGTAAAGACTGGTTTTCAGCTGCATCCAGTAAGACAGGAAGCCGACTCCAACTATGTTAGGGCTCTTTACTACCAATCACATTATACAGTACCCACAAAACGACTACAATAAACAATATGCCTTATGATTCGTCCCCACATAAACATAAAAGTCTTTACTGTATACTAAGCCTGTCTTGAAAATGACAGCGCGGATTCATGTAATATTCAATAGAAGGCTAGAATGGCGAGTCAAATCGATAGCTTCTGCATTTCAGGAGTTGACTGTAGTGTTAGACGGTTCTTGTGTTATGTTTATTTTTGTGAGTTTTTGCTATTGTTTATGGAGTTACGTTTTTGTATGGAGTGTATTATTCCGGAAGACGTTGCGTTGGAAAGCGTCCCATTAGGTGGACCGATGACCTGGTGAAGGTTGCGGCGATCTGCTGGATGCGAGACGCACGGGACCGGTCAATGTGGCGACTCTCGGAGGAGGCCTATGTCCAGCAGTAGACGTGTTTCGGCTGAAATGATGATGTAGTATATTACTGTAATTTAGACGTGGCGTGGCAGTATATAGTAGAAATTTCTATAAATGACGTGTGATATTGACTATATTTATGACGTGTGTACTTACAGTACTTTTGCCTTTTCTCAACTTTGTTTGGCTCGGTAGCTAGTTTTCCCAGATGTAGCGGAATACTAGTTCTTTAGTCATAAACCGACTGCATTCCTCAACAACCTAGTAACTGGGTATTCCGATACCCCTTGGTAGGATTAGTATCAGTATTACCGTTACTGGACAAATTTAAATAAATGTTGGGGTACCCTCTCTGTAACCATGGAGATTCTTGCCAGTTCTTCTACATAGGAAACGACCAACCCGAACCGTGCAACTTTTCTCGACGTTTAATAAGTGCCCATGTAGGCCTATGTAAAGTAAAATGTTTTGGTTTTGACTTTTTTAATTCTGCCTAAACTTTTGTGGAATTACGGACATGATGTTAATGTTTATGTATTTTCTTCCTTTGTTTAGAAACACGTTTGATTATTTTATCAGTTTCCTGTCTCAGCTTCCTTGTTCGCGCTGTTAGCACCCGACCTATTGTTAAACATGTTCTGTTTGCGAGAGCTGTGAACATGTCGTCGGTTGTCTCATTACTGCTCTGTTTCTACAAAATGTTGGCACCAATAATTTGTGGTACTGTGCGCTTGTTACAGGGGTGTTTTGATGGAGCAATTTTTATGCTGTTTCTTTTCTATTTTCGTATTCAATTAGCCACCTATACACCAAGTAATTTGATAAGATGTGCCTTGGATACGATAGAAGGTGAACGGCATAAAGCTTGCGGCGTTACGGCATTTTTTTAATTTTTGCCACAGTGAGCACAGTGAGTAAATATCATTTATTTCGGGAAGCAATGGCTCATTTAATTTATTAACTTACATTATATAAAGTAAATACAAAACTTGTGTATGAATTATTATTGTATTAAATACAACAATAACGAACCAAAAACCAAAAGGCAGTACAACAATAGTACAACAACAATAGTCAATCTACTGCAAGTAGCAGTAGATTGACTATTTCGACGATCTGACCATAAAACGGACTAAAAACTCAAATTTTATGAAAAAAGCTCTGAGAGCCACACAGATATTCTTAGACAACCCTACACAGCTGTAAATACGGAAACACTGAGACTATTGTTTTGAATTTTAACACGTTCCAAAATAAACCTCGGTTACTTTGTACCTCAAGATTTACTGGTTTTAACAAAATAACTTTAGTCCTAGAATGCTATAGAAAGGGTTACTTTCTGTACTTGAAACTTGAAATAAATACTTTAACAAAATACAAATGAAATGTGACTGCACTATGAGGTGGTGTACCTTAAAGTACACTCACATTTCATTTGTATTCCTCTTCTGCGTAACTCTTCGAGAATAAAATTGCAGGTGTGATGCTATGTTGTCTTTAAAATACTAGGTGGTTCTGTTGTGTCTAATGCTAATTCTGATAGGTGGCAAAATAAGGAACAAAATATTCATATTCACCTTCCTAAGCAACGGTGCTACAAATGGACAAAATTATAATACACGCCCTTTATCTCTTCTTGTGGGTGTTGTACAAAGTAATAGTAATATCTTGGAACAGATTATGTCCATACTATGATAATAAAATTAAAATAAATACCAAATTATTTCGTATCACACTTGGAAAGAGTTGTGTGTTTCACTGTTGTTTCGGCGGTCTCTCCAGTCCTATGCCCATAACTCCGGTACCTCGGGTCGCTTGTCCAATGAGATGGTCCGGTAGACTGGGACGTAATGCTCCGGATCAAGTCAGGATGGATGAAATGGCGACAGGTTACTGGAACAACTTGAGACCCACGGATGCCCCTCAAGTTAAAGGGGAAAATATACAAGTCCATGATCACACTTGTCGTACTGTATGGATCGGAAGGCTGTGAAGAAGATGGATGAAAAAAGATTGCATGTAGCGGAGATGAGAATGTTGAGGTGGATGTGTGGTGTGACAAGAATGGATAAAATAAGGAATGAGTTTATTAGAGGAAGTTTGAAAGTTGCGCCAGTTAAAGAAATGTTGAAAGGGAATCGACTGTCTTGGTATGAACATGCGATGAGGTAGGACGAATCGCATGTGACTAAAAGAGTGATGAATATAAATTTTGATGGACGGAGAGGGAGAGGAAGACCAAGGAAACGATGGATGGATTGTGTGAGGAATGAAGGAAAAAGGTGTAAATGATAACGTGACAGTTGACAGGGGAGAATGAAAGAAAAAACGTGTTGCGCCGACCCCAAGTAACATGGGACAAGGACAGGCAGATGATGACTTGGAAAAAGTTTTGTGAAATACACATAAGTTATCTATTTAACTGTATTTTCTTCTAATTCATCACAGTAAGATTAATATCAACTATTTTTATTTGCAAATAATTATGCACATGCGAGCCGTCACATTTGCTTGTCCGAACCAATAATTCATTCGCTAGCTGACATTATGCTAACTTATTGCTTCTTAACAGTCATAATTTATCGTCTTAAATGACATATTATTATTGTAAATATCACATCTTTAAATCACAATGGTGAGTAGTAATTAGATCAGAACACATCGTACTGAAAAGTAGTAGGTAGTTTTTTGAATCTCAAAATTGTAATGAAATCGAAATAGATTCCAATTAGTAGAACGTAAAAAAAGGTGACTTTATTTTGTGTTAAGTAGGTACTAAGCATCAACACACATACATAAACTCTATAATATACATTTATAAATTAAAATAACCTAAAGTAAACTAACTTACAACAATAAACTTAAAAAATGGCGTCAAAAACACTCCTCAAAAAAACCTTAAACCTTATTGATGTTCTTCAGGTGGCGTACCGTAGTTTCTGCCTACCCTCTTGGTAAAAAGGCGCGTTTTGATGGGGTTTGGGTTGCCAACACTACCTTGCAATAGATTTTCGTTCAACACACAAACACAACGTGTCCCTCCGTTTCGAAAATATTAATATTATAAATGTTATAAGTAACCAAGATCATACGAATATCTGTGTGAAATATAACAACATAAAAACGTGTTTCCTAGTATTCGATTGAAAACCGGGCCAATAGAAATTGCACACAAGAAAATAAAATTGCTTACAGTAAGAGCAATGCTAGACATCTTTATAGAGTGACTGGACGCTGAGCACGATTGTATGAAGCTGCGTCTAGTATTGAAATTTCAATATTGAAAAGAAGTGTGTACATTTGTGGCACTGTGGAGAGGTAAGTTTAGCAAAACAGCACTGTTGAATTACGAAATAATGCTATGGAGTTTTGGTTAAAGTTAGAAATTGAATAAGAACAGTTGTTGAATATTTTGTCTGTTCTGATTATAATTTTTAACCTTTGATAGTATTTTACATTATATACTCGTAGATTCATGCTTTCATCTTTATACAATCTTTTAATATTCTTTTTTTACATTATTACTTACCATGGCTTTCCAATTTTGTTTACAATTTTCCTTCTCCGACACATCCATAAAAAATGAGTTCATTATGGGACCATTGAAATATAAGTACAGTACTTTCACAGTTTGTATGCCTTGTGACTGGGACACATATGCAGTAAAACAAAAACCTTCGTAGTACCACATTACCATATTATTCGGTCGGGGGAGCGATTAGCTGTAAGTTTCCCGAATAGTATAAAATAAAATCATCATCATCTGCCCAGCCTTTTCCCAACTATGTGGGGTCGGCTTCCAATATAACCGGATGCATCTGGATACCAGTATATTACATGGAGCGACTGCCTATCTGACCTCCACAACCCAGTTAATACTGGGTAATATGATACCCCTTGGTAGAACTGGTTGTCAGACTTTCTGGCCACTGACTGTTTATTCCCGTCTTGGGTGGCTCAAAGGTACTGCTTTAACTCTATTCCTTTGACAAAAGGCTATACTTTCACTTGATCCTGTTCTTGGCCCATTCGGGTTCGACGCGCGCCTCAAAGAGATGTCAGCAAATCGGAAGGGGTCCGCATGGGCCGATGCCTGCAGCGTCTGCGGGACTGTTAGAAAGACATACCGCGGCCCTGGAACATGAAGGGAAATGAAGGAACATGGATGGGTTTTAGTCAGTACAAGTCTGACACTCACTTACGCTCTGCCCAAAGCAGGCGGGGTCATTTGATGATTTCCCATCCGAAAAGAAGAAATAGACCCTGTTCTTTCTCCAATTCACGTCGAATCTATGCACAAACTCGCTAACCGCGTAGGCGAAGTCGCAAAATTCCACTAGTCCTATCAAATATCAAGCCGTATTGCAGCAAATGAAAATGTGAGGTTTATTATTTGTAGTGCGAACTTGCCCTTAAATGGTAGAGTATTAAGGGCCATATTTCCCGGAATAATGTCACTGTGGTAGATATGAATAGAGATTATATTATTGATGGGATTAGATTCAATCTTGTAAGCTGGGTGGTTAGGCAATACGTGTAGTAGGTTTTGTTAATGGAATAGACGCCTTATTCGGACGAGCAAGAATGTTTTGAGTTGAATTTCTGGAGAAATATCCAATTTTCTGAGGGAATAAGATTACTCACAGTTAAGTTCGCCACTTATGAAACTGGGTCCTATTTATTAGAGTCATTTACCTGCAGTAGTAGTGATGTTTCGAAGAATGTATGGGCTTATACTGCTAAAAGTAGCAGCACTATCAAAGATAGAAACATCGTCTGCCCCTATGCTAATAACTTACTGCGATCAATACGTTCGCCATGCTTGGTGATTTTGCAATTTTCATATCGTAACTTTTTCCTTCTTGGGAGTCGCATGCTTAGTGGTCAATATTTTCCCATTGCCGATAGGACATAGATTGCCCTCAAGTTGAACCCTGACGTCAAATGCTTTACGGGCAGTAAATCACTTAATTCATTACACCCCTTATTTTTCTTTCACCATGACGTCATTCAAACGCCTCATTACTTTTACTTCAAGTTCAGCCTTCACTATGACTCATCGTCTGGAAAACCACCCGTTATTCACCAGTACCATTATTACAGCTCAAGCAAATATTATGCTAAGCGGTCTTAGAAAGATCGCCCACGAAACGCCTTTACCTTCGCTAGATCTGCCTTTCTCGTGACAAATGAACATCTTTGTGAATACACCGTGTTTACCGTCTTTATTATAACCATGAATAGAAATAACTTTGGCTTTTGCTTAGATACTAAAATAATTCAACATTTTCTTCAGTGAATTAAATCCCATCAAATACATAAGTAGATGTAAAATTGGGAGTCAAGTTCAATGTTAAGAATATGCGTGGTAGTCCAGTAATTCATTCAGTGATTTAAATCATTAGATTCGCCCTGAACTCTTCAAGAAGTGATCACACTTCTGTTTCTTTGGTGGCATTGAATATTGTCCCCGAACTCTAATACTGAAAACACTTTTCGCGCGGCCGAAGTAAGTAGGTACGGTGAAAGCACATGTCTAACGATTTAAATCTTGGATTTTTGGTATTTAATTACGATGCTAGATTGCCTAATGCTATTCAGCAAAGCCATTTGGTTATTAGGTACATAAACTTTCTCTTCTTCTACGAATGTTTGAAATCTTCCAAAGTTATTGATGATACAGAACCCAAAATGGCAGTGCGCTTTTCGAGTAGTTTAATGTATTATTGGCAACAAACTTTTACGACATATTGATATAATTAAGTTGACAAATTATCTGCTTTCGTAATTTTATTTATTTATTTAAACTTCATGTACAATAGTGGTACATAGGCGTACTTAATGCCACAAGGCATTCTCTACCAGTCAACTTTTGGGTTAAATAAGAAAACATTGTGATACGGTACAAAATAAATACATAAAAAATAACTTCTTGCTTTCGAAAACTTATTTAAGCACTTAAAATGATACTAATACATACATACAAATAAAATAAACTAATACATATTTTCTTAGAGAAATCAGAATATTGTATGTGTGGGGTGTTTGTGTGTGTGCGCGTGTGTATGTGAGTGAGTTTGAGGGTCCAACTTACATTATTTCCGATCAGCATAATAGAAAAAGAATATTGTTATCTGGAAATCTTCCTCAGACATTTAAAGTCATGTTTTCTTCGCATAAATTACAGCAAATACACTTGTTTCACTGTTTATCCCTATTATGAACAATCGTGTTATTCGCGATGGGTCAGGAGATGAAGAGAAACGTAAAAATGCTATCTCGGTGTAAGTATTGGGTTCACTACGAACTTACAACTTAATCTAGAGATGAAAATAAGGTGCAAGTTGAAGGAGTAAAGCGCCTTATGTTTCAGAGTGCTGAGGTTAAATCTTGATAGTTGAAGAAGACAGCTTTTCCTCATGGTTTTACATTTCTAAAAAAGAGAGAGGAGCTCGTGGCTAATAATAACAGCCGCTCGGGTCGATTTTCAGGTAAAGCCGCACTTGCCTAGGTTGGTCCGTTGATGGGTTACCACCCATCACATAACGAGAATCCTCCGTGCCTCGGAAGTCACGTCAAACCGTTGGTCCCGCTTGTCATGAATAGATCTTCGACAGTCGATACATGTAGACAGTGGCCCGAAAGTTAGAGGCCTTCACCAGTTCTTCTGAAATTCTGGATTAAAGCCAAGCCCAGCTAGCCCCCAGAGCTCAGGAGGCCTAAAATAAGCGCTTTGGCGGAATCATAATAGGATAATAATATTGTGAATTACGTTTCAATTTGTAAAATGGTCACAAAGTCACAATTCATATTATCAAGTGCGTCTAAGACCGTTTTTAGAATTTTAACGTGATTCATGTTGTTATCCTATTATGATTCTGCTAAAGCATCCATTTTAAGCCCTCAGAACTTTTTAAGGCTTTTATATTCACCATCGTGAATATAAAAGTCTTAAACAGTTCTCCGGTATAAAAAAAGACATTCAGCATTAACAAGAAATTCGTATCATCAATCAGTTTGGAACTACAGCGCATTTCAGCCACGTTGCATTCTAGCAAGTTTCTACTCCACCGAACCTCATCACATTTATCATGCCTAGTTGACATCCCAAAATTCGCGACCAACAATCCGGCTTCCCTTCGCCAATCAATTACGGATCACTCCGTTTCAAATATCCGCACGACTGCCGCTACTTGGACCACATTATAAGCCCCATTGCTCTCGCCCACGAGTCTAAGAAATGTCTTACTTAACGAAACAGGACACCTTTGGGGTTTGTGTTTTAATAATTAAGTTTTTTATTAGATACTACGACTTTGTCACCTGCGATTTCGTCCGCGTCGAATTTAGTAAAAAATATTTGGTTAATTACTTGACTTTTTATCTTTTTTTTTTCTAAAACAAAAGTAGTTCTTATAACATCAGCTATCTGTCAGTAAAAGTCCCGTCAAAATCGGATCAGTCGTTTCCGAAACAAACAGAAAGATAGACAATTTCTGGAAATGTTTTTTTTTGTTAAAAGTAACGGTTTTACTTACATGTGCATTCAGTGAAAAGCTGTTACTTTGACATTACAAACAGATACTTAACTTTTTTTTGTTTGTATAGATTTTTATAGATGTAGAGATAATATGTATAATATTCGGAATTAGTGAAAACTTCATGTAAGTATAATGATCTTCATGTGTCCCATCATACCCTCACCCTATTAACACTTCCGACCGATTGACAGATCCTTTTTGGTTAAAATTCGAATGCTCATTTTCAGAAACACTAGGAGGTACCTAAACGAATGCCTAAATAAAGTCGCGCTGTTGGATTTACGAGGCTCGGATCATCACTAAGAGCTGAGATTCCAACAGCTTTTATAATTACGGGATCACTCCAGCACGACTGCTTCGCTACTTAGACCGCATTAGAAGCCCCATTGCACTCGCCCACGAACCTAAGCAATGTTTTACTTATCGAAACGACAATTTTGCTCTTTATTTATTGAATTTGAAATTTGTCCTTTGTATAATCTTTTTTGGGGTTTTGCTGTTACTTTAAATCAGATTAGTGCAAACTGCTCTTAGCACACACGATTGCAATATTATGTTAAAACCCGTTAACAGGAAGTAAAAGGTGTGTTGGCAGACCAACAGCTCGATAGGCACGACAAGACAGGCACAGATCAGGGAAGCATGAACAAAAGAAAAAGGGGCAGTAGGTGGAATAAGGCTTCCATTGAAAATGATGAATAAAATAAAAATGTTTGCACGTTCAAGTAAGAAATATGGTTTACAATAGCCTTAAGGTAAATAAGCTTTTATGTTAGAGTTGCAGCCAATACTTAAGCTAAGATAACTTCTTATAATTATAGGTATCAGCGCCCACCCTCGTTATTAGAGCCAATGTTATTGTGCCTAGTTTGTAGAAAGAATTTGGAACAAATTAGAAACATCTTGCAGAACCAATATAGAAAATGATGATTATTACAAGAAGATCTCTTTACTCGTGTTATATTTTGTACGCTGTCAATTGAGACAAATATTATTATCTGATTCAAGTCGAGTACTTACTTTACTGGAAATACTCCAAAAATTCAGCGTCCAAAACAATAAATACTAATGTATTACGATTATTCTTGGACCACTTGCACACACCCACGACCAGGCGCGGTCCTCGAGCGAAATGTCTCACTTAACGTAACTGGACACCTTCGGCCTTTATCGATCTCACTCGGCAATGTTCGGTGTGGGATTTAAATGTTATTTGTTGTGGTTTGCTGCAAGTAATGTGGAGAGAAATCAGGAGCAGGGAGCTTGGATTTTATCCTTGAAGATCTATTTTTGCTTTTTGGAAACAATACGAAAAACGCTGCAACGGACTACTTATTAAAACAATAACTACGTAACTAGTAAGTTGTCTTGAGTTTAAAAATAGAAATCGTTGGCTCATACGATTTTTACTTTCACAGAAAACACTTAAATTCCATTTAAAAAAAGAAATTTCAAGCTTTTTTCTTTAGTTTATAAAAATATAAGAAGTTCCCTTGGGGATTCTCAATTGTATTTTGTATAGTAAGTATTGTTTGAAGCAAGATCAAACTTGCGAGTTTGTAGTGTGTCAAAGCAGACTGACTGCAATTTTACCTCCTGAAATCTTGTTACTTTTATTATCAGCTCAAAACAATATTAATAGATCCTCGTAATAATACCATGTGTACTTTTCCACAACTAGTCAACTGGATGAAAACTGATATCAACACTGACATTATAAAAATTGATATGCAGCAAGAACATTAAATTTAAGTACCTTGGTTTAACATAGCTACTCAAAAGTCTGCAGCCAATAAAAAAAATAAAAAACCAAGTACGAGATGTTATCAATGCATGCTTGCTCTCCATCTCATGATTTTATCAGTCAATGCTAACGTAAACAAAAAAGGGCAGCTATGTAAATTGTAGTTTTATTTAATCAATTTACATTGGTCAATTAAAAACAAGCAGTAAAAACAATTGCAATGCAAATACTTGCCTTATTAAGTCGACAGATATACGGGAAACAAGACTGGCTCGAGTTATAAGCGGAAAGCGGTTTTCGTTGAAAAAGAAAGTTGATTGCCCACTCATTTGTTAGTGGAAACTAGTTTCGATTCATAAACCGACATTTGTAGCTGTCACGATTTATACCTTACCCAACGAAAAATGTTTTTACAATAAACAAGTTTGTATTCATTTAAATCGTATTGAAACTAACCATTTAATAATACAATAGTGTGAAAATAAAAGCATATTTTCTGTAATTAGGATATTACAACTATTTCTACGCATGTCATGTTAAAATAAGCTAGATGGAGCCGACAATTATATCTGATTTACTCTGAATAACCAAACAAACTCAGGTGGTATGACTATGATTCCAATCTATTCAAGTCGAAAGTTGATACTTTTTTAATGACCCCCTCCCCCCCCGCTCTGGGCGGAGCGGAAGGGAGAAGGGCTTCTTTTGGGTTAGCTCGTTTCATTGTTGACCTCATCTCAGCTGTCCTCAGAACAAGATTGTAGTTGGTCAAGAGTAGGCCCATTTAATATTAAAAAAGGCCAATAATATAACTTTTTGACTTAAACACTGAAAATGGTTCTCGAAAAATACTACTAAAACAATTAAACATTTTATTTTGCTAAAATCTTTTTATTTGGCCTATAATTCGTTCCTTCTTTTTTTATCTATAAATTCAGAATTCTTCGAAATTAAAAATAAGCACATTGAAACCCAAGAAAACTACCCAACACCTCTTTCCGCGTATATTTCAAAGCTTGCACCAGTTTAATGCGATTTGTTCAGTTTTAAAAGCGCCACTTTACAATCGCAATGCTGCACTGACGTTTATTGCTTTGACTTTAAAACCAGCTACGAAGTGTACCTAGATCTATGCTCTCTTTGGACTGTGTACTTGACTGGCCAGGGAGCTTTCTTTGTCCTCTTAGCTTTGGTGACAGCGTCAGCTTTAATTTAGAAATCTAGTAACTGGACAAATCTTTTTTCTTCTTTCATAGAACGCTGAACACAAGTGAAGTGTTTGTGTGTTAGACAAGGCATTCCTTATTTAGTTAGCCGACTCACTATGTCCAAGGTTACCCGTAGGCCCGGATAAAATAAAAAAATAGATGGTATAATTTAAGAATCTCCATAAATTAAGGTAAGCTGCTGTTAGCCTACATCATCCCGCTTCTGGCCAAAGGTTGTATGACTCCCAGTTCGTTTAATTCAGGCCTAATGTGGGCCGCTGGTCGTTGGTTTTGTAGATAAGAATCCTTTCTTTACAGGGATTACTCTTTCCTAAAAGCTCTAAACTCTACTCGCCTTACTAAACAGAGCACAGTACGTAATCGCTAATCGACATGGGTTGTACAAGCGGCTCCAACTAAAGTCACTGCACTAACTTCTTTCCTTGCTTTTATTCAGATCCTATCTGCCTGTAATGGATTTGTCAACGACTGATTTATCTAGCGTATTTGCAAGTAGTCGAGGTTACGGCGTGGCAAGGGGTGCGAAGAATCTCCGGACGGGATCAGGCTGCCTATACCGACGACTTGACCTGGCAACATACAACACGCGTACACTCCGGACCGACGAGAAGATAACGGAACTCGAAGAGGAATTGAGCAGGCTGCGATGGAGTATTGTGGGATTATCTGAAGTCCGAAGAGAGGGGGAGGATACGATAATCCTGAAATCCGGCAACCTGCTCTATTTCCGAGAGGGTGACCGGCAGTCCCAGGGTGGTGTTGGGTTTATCGTCCACAAGTCCCTCGTGAATAACGTGGTGAAGATCGAGAGTGTGTCGACCAGGGTGGCGTACCTTATACTCAGAATATCCTCAAGATATTCGCTGAAGGTCATACAGGTGTACGCCCCGACCTCGGCACACCCCGACGACGAAGTGGAGACCATGTATGAGGATATTTCTAAAGCCCTGCATGGTTTCAAAACTCACTTCACCGTTGTCATGGGGGACTTCAACGCGAAACTGGGCAAACGAGACGGGGATGAGCTGCAGGTGGGGCAATTTGGGGTTGGACGTCGGAACCACCGGGGTCACCAACTGGCTAGTTTTATGGAGAAGGAGGGCCTCTATATGATGAACTCCTTCTTCAGAAAGCGTGAGCACAGGAAGTGGACCTGGCAGAGTCCCGATGGTGCAACTAAAAATGAGATTGACTTCATCATGTCAACCAAGAAGCAAATGTTCAATGATGTCTCTGTGATCAATTCGGTGAAAACCGGGAGCGATCACCGCATGGTAAGAGGCACATTGAACATCAATATTAAGCTTGAAAGGTCTCGACTGATGAAGTCTACGCTCCGTCCAGCACAAATCCAGATCCAAAACCCCGAGAGCTTTCAGCTTGAACTCCAGAATCGTTTCGAGTGCCTAGGAAGCTCAGTGGACGAATGCAACGATGGGTTCGTGGAAACTGTCCATACGACTGGGTCTAAGTTCTTCAAGACACGTCGTGCACAGAAGAACAAAAGACTCTCTGATCATACTCTCGAGCTCATGAAGGAGCGGCGCGAGATGATCCTGCAGTCTTCAGACGAGGCGTGGAAATACCGGCAGCTCAATAGACGGATCTCTAAATCCTTGAAACGCGACCTCCGCCGCTTTAATACCGAGCGTATTAAAGACGCTATTGAGCGGAATAAAGGCTCCAAGGTATTTTCAAGAGATCTGGCTATTGGGCAGAGCCAGCTCACGAAACTGAAGACCGATGATGGCAGGATCGTATCCGCCAAACCGGAGCTGCTGAGGGAGATCGAGAGTTTTTATGGGCAGTTGTACACTTCAACTAGCAAACCCGTTGCAAATCTAGCTAACGACCCAAGAGCTAGACTGACCCGACACTATACCGAAGACATTCCGGATGTCAGCCTGTACGAGATTAGGATGGCTCTAAAACAGCTTAAAAACAACAAGGCGCCGGGTGATGACGGAATTACGGCCGAACTCCTGAAGGCAGGTGGAAAACCGGTACTTAAGGCCCTTCAGAAGCTGTTTAATTCCGTCATACTCGAGGGGAAAACGCCGCAGGCATGGTGCAGGGGTGTGGTGGTACTCTTCTTCAAAAAGGGCGACAATGCCCGGCTGAAGAACTATAGGCCCATCTCACTTCTAAGCCATGTCTACAAGCTGTTTTCAAGGGTCATCACGAATCGTCTCGCGCGCAGGTTTGACGATTTTCAGCCTCCCGAACAAGCCGGATTCCGAAAAGGCTTTAGCACCGTAGACCACATACATACGCTGCGCCAGGTCATACAGAAGACCGAAGAGTATAACCTGCCTCTCTGCTTGGCGTTTGTGGACTACGAGAAAGCCTTCGATTCGATCGAGACTTGGGCGGTACTGCAGTCTCTCCAACGGTGCCAAATCGACTATCGGTACATCGAGGTGCTGAAGAGTTTGTACAAAAACGCCACCATGTCAGTCCGACTTCAGGACCAGACCTCGGAACCTATCCTTCTGCAGCGAGGTGTGAGACAGGGAGACGTCATATCTCCGAAACTGTTCACCGCTGCACTGGAGGATGTCTTCAAGGTTCTGGACTGGAGAGGGCTAGGCATCAACGTCAATGGCGAGTACATCTCTCACCTTCGGTTTGCCGATGATATAGTGGTCATGGCTGAGACCATGGAGGACCTCAGTACAATGCTCGATGACCTCAGTAGAGCTTCCGAAAGAGTGGGTCTTAAAATGAACATGGACAAAACCAAAGTCATGTTGAATGCCCATGTAACACCCACTCCTATCAAGATCGGAGACTCTACACTCGAAGTTGTAGACGATTATGTCTACCTGGGACAAACGGTCCAGTTAGGTAGGTCTAACTTCGAGAAAGAGGTCAATCGTCGAATCCGACTCGGCTGGGCAGCGTTCGGGAAGCTGCGTGGTATCTTCTCGTCCAACTTACCGCAGTGTCTCAAGACGAAAGTCTATGACCAGTGTGTGTTGCCAGTGATTACATACGGGACCGAAACGTGGTCGCTCACAATGGGCCTCATCAGAAGGCTTAAAGTCACCCAAAGGGCAATGGAGAGGGCTATGCTCGGAGTTTCCTTGCGTGATCAAATCAGAAATGAGGAGATCCGCAAGAGAACCAAGGTTACCGACGTAGCCCGAAGAATAGCCAAACTTAAGTGGCAGTGGGCAGGGCACATTGCTCGCAGAACGGATGGCCGATGGGGCCGAAAAGTTCTGGAGTGGCGACCGCGAACCGGAAGACGCTGCGTTGGAAGGCCTCCCACTAGGTGGACCGATGACCTTGTAAAGGTTGCAGGGATCCGCTGGATGCGAGACGCACGGGACCGGTCAATGTGGCGACACTTGGGGGAGGCCTATGTCCAGCAGTGGACGTCTTTCGGCTGAAATGATGATGATGATGATGATTTGCAAGTAGCGGAGGTGTTGCTCGTTTTTTGTTTTGGTTTATAATGTCTTGTTAGTATCATTGAATTCTGGTTGTCTTATTAAGGCTGTCATGTAAGCATTTTTTTCTTGGTTTTCATTAAAATAAGAAACGTAAACCAAAGGGGCAATTTTTATATTCAGGAACGTTTGTAGTCTGTCACAATTTTCTTGTTTTTGTCAAGTTCTGAGCATGACGAAATGGATCGCTGTGACGACAATGCAATGTGACGAGAATTTGAAGGTTTTTAATAACGAGAATTGATCTTCTATTTGACCGACATCGTTTTGTCGCAAGGATTTATGAAGATTCTAAATAAATAAATGCAACAGAAAACTAATGGTCAATAGGATTAGAACAGAAATTGTTGGCTTGTCAAGCATAGACATTTGAAATTTATCACCGTGAAGTATTTTAATAGTGTAAATAATCGACACAATAATTGCAATACAAGTCAGCATGTACCTAGTTCATCCTAATTGACTCATAAACTCGTGAACCAGTTAAACTAAAGGCAGAAATAAGTCACTACACTGAATAAATACAATATACACTTCCTCAATAAAACAGCAATATAACTAAATAAACTGGAATCGTTCGTATCGCGATTACCTAACTATTAAACAAAGATATTAGTGAGCTTACTTTCATGAACGTGAAGGAGTATTTACTACCGTTGCGAAATGGTCCGTTATCTTAGAACTTATCATGGACATTAGTGGGTTTCGTGATGGTATAGTGATGGGAACATGCTGGGATTAATGTTGAGAAAGGAAGGTTGCATTAATATTGTTCGTAGTGGTCATGTTTCCAGTTAATCGTTTGCCGAAATGAGAAGGAAATATTTCGCCATCGATTTTTTGATCCCAACTAAAATACTGGTGACCTTTTAAGGATACCTGTACACTGTAGTGAAGAAGAGAAGAGAAGAGAGGGAGCTGCTGTGCAAAAAATGACCAATAGAATTGCATATATAAAGAGCGGAGCAGAGCGGGGCAATTCTATTGGTTAAAATTTTTACAGCTCCGCTCTTCTTCTCTCCTCCGCTTCAGTAGACAGGCAACCTCAAGATGGCAAGCACTCTGTTAGTTGCCGTCCGAGCATTGCAAATTAATAGGACTGGTCGATAGACCTAAGAATCTTAAAGACGGGTCATCTTGTTTTCGATATGCTAACTACCCCTAATGGCAGCAAACGACACCACCGCTGGAGAACCAAGCACAGCCTTAGTTCACTAAAGTGGAAATTATGTTTTTCCTACTCCTCCGCTATTCTTTCCTGATTAATTTCGTTGCGGGATCCAAGACAGTTAAACTGTTTCTATGGGACGTCGTCGAGCTTCATTATCTCGGCGCTTTTCTGGTGGTCGCCACTGTTGATTATGGCTTTCAGGATTTACAGTGGTTTGGGAATAGTGTGGCAGGCTTGTCCCAATAAAAAAAGCATTAATTGACAACTCAACTTGCATTGATTTTTATCAGCAATATCAGGACTCCACACTTTGCCGTACAATAATATCAGAAAAACATATCTTCATTTCTTCATACCATTTGGGATTTCCTGTTACATCCCAACAACTGTTCCTCAAGGCCCCACTTAAACATGAGATTATCTAAATTACAATTGAAACTCCATCACCGCCCATCACTACTACTTGTAGTTCAATCAAAACAAATATCCCTGTATTTACGACTAGAACCGTTCGAACAATACGAGTTAAAGTGCGTCGTAAATTAACAATTGACTTAATTCGATAACACTGTAACTGGATTACGGCGTAAGAGCCTTATTGTAATGTGCGGTAGTCGTTTTCAATTTAGTTGTTCAAATATAAAATATACTAATGTATTTATAAATAGGCTGTTTTTTGTATACCAGTAGGCTGTAGGCTGTTGTAGGCTGATTATTGTGAGGCATCATCTTCTTATTCAGTCCAGAGGCTAGAGGCCCTAGCACGAGCGCGTGCTGTAAACGTAACTACGTCGATTTTGAAAATTATAGTTACTCCTTTCGCTTATAATATTTTCATAATTTTAAGAATTTATTCATATCTATTGATGATACTGATTGTGCTTGTCAAACAATTTAACTAAAATGCTGCAGGATAATTTGTATTCGATTCAAAAATCGACGTTAAATCATGTTTTCTTCAGTAAGCTTCTTTCTGGTGTGTTATCGTCATCCACGCTCATATTTTATACTTTAGAGCAAACCTACCTTGACATAGTAGTGTCCAGATATTACTGATTCCAAAAAGAAGTCTTTAAAACAAATCGTTTATGAGCGTCATTGGCATTCTTGGGCTACTTTCGGTTCGCTGTTTTATTTTATTTGATGAACTTAGAGAAAGCATAGAAAAGTTAGGATACTGAAACTATACAAATGATCATGTTCTGGGATTATAACGTTTCATAGCGATTGTTAAACTATTGTATTGTTGTTGTGAGACAGAGAAAGTGTTCATATTGTAACTAGGTAAACTACTATTATAAAATACGGCTAGTTTGTATAGGTATATAAAGTTGTGATTTGCCCAAGCTTTTGAGGTTTATTGTTACGATTGAGGAAATTCTTAATTCACATACAACATTGTCACAGTGGTTTAAATCCACACTCAATCAGTTGTTGTTAGCTTTGAGCAAGTCTTACTATGTTATAAATATGGCCCTTTCTTTCACCAAGCATTGTGTTTCAAAATACGCAATAGATATAAATATGTATTTTAAGATTGATATAATGCTTGAGAATATGCGAAAATACTTAGTAATTATCTACCTGTATCTTTATCTGACTTATTCTGAATGGAAAAACTACTTGAGCACTACTACACACACACAAACACACACACACACTACACTACTTGGATTGCAGGGAATTGGTTTCCTCTAGGCAAGCGTGCTTCACCCTAGGCCGCATCATCGCTTTATATCAGGCGAGTAGCGGCCAAACGCAAGCCTAATTAGTCTTAAAAAAAAGCATCGATTTAGAAATTACAACGCCGCCTTAGTCTCTCGTCATTATGAATTCATCATCTCACTACCGCAGCACTTAACTTTCTTCGAGAACCACAACATCAGCTACAACTCACCTACTGACAGCAATCAAAGCAACATTTCGTAACGACGTTATACAATCAATGAAGGAACACATATTTCACATCAACAATCCATTTACAACAGCAGCCACCTGTCTCACAATCCATCACAAACCATTACCGTTATCAACGTTGCTTTGTCTCTTATACTATATTATTCAAACCAAGGCTAAATTCCAGCCAACAGTTACGTTTATAACAAGTAAGCTGTCAGTATAAACTACCCATAACCACAGGAGATATACACCTAAGTATTAACACACAGTATTTCAACTGCTGCAAACCCACCTGGGCACAAGTAACCATGGGTGACCTAGAAGTCTATAAAAATAGAGTCCGGACCATATTGGCATAAGCAAGGAAAACCTGTTCAAGTAGAGATTCATAGATGAGTCTGCCCTGGAGTGTATTTATGATGTCACAAACTTAATATCGTGCCCTATCTGTTCTTTGTCTGCATGTTACAGGAACTTTAGGACGCTACTAAAGGTGCCACGTTCGTCGTCAAATTCTGGGCCAATTCAATTCAGTTTGCCACATCATCATCTGCCCAGCCTTTTCCCAACTACATATGTTGGGGTTTGGTTTCCAGTTTAACCGGATGCAGCTGAATACCAGTATTTTACATGGAGCGACAGCCTATCTGACGTCCACAACCCAGTTAGTATTGTTTCATACGATACCCCTTGGTGATAATAGTGGTCAGACTTTTTGAGACACTACAACCTGTAACGACTGTCGAAGATCTATAAATGACAGCCGGTAGTTTGCCATCATAAAATGTTAACACGAATTTCTAAGCATGCATCAGGTTATCGCAATAATTCAAGGACTCCCGAAAAAAACTTAAAACAAGGCTGTTAACCACTAGATTGTAGATAAGGCGTAGTCGGATTCCGGGGTCTTAGTTCGCTCACTTCGCTCGCTCACTGGACCCTGCCATCCCCGTCGAACCTAATCTGTCTGAGTCGGGGTGCCACAAGTCTCTCTCAGCCTTCGCTCGCTCTTGCTTCCTATATTCTCCTTGTCGCAATGACCGGATAAATAGTTACTTACTTGGTACAATAGTCGCCCATTCAGTATATTGGTCGTCAATTAAATTTTTACTCGCCCGATTAATAATTTCCCTATTTTATGTGTGAAGTGCAACTTAACATATTTTTGGGACAAACCCAAAGGTCCAAGCCACTCTATTCGCAACAACTGTAACTCCTGAAAGCCAGAATCAACAGCGACGACCGCCAGAAAAGCTAGTTAACAAAAAAAATTGTTGACTTTATAGTCAACTAAACTTTTTGTCAACTAGCTTTTACCCGTGATTGGCTTAACTCCACGAAAACGGCTTTGTTGGTTTACTGGTTATGTTTATATTGTGGTATAAACTACCCATAACTGGCGTATATTATCAAAGAAAATGTAACGCCGTGACCGAATTCTCGCTACCGATGCAATAAAAGATAAATGGTTTATCAATTTGGAATAACATTAGTAAGGTGGTTCACCCTTGTTTGGTATAACAACTTTTGAACTTTTTTTAATTCGAACAACGTTTAAGAAAATAATCAATTTGTATAATATCGATTAACATAATTTTCATTTCATCGAATATTTATTTGCGATAACAACATTTGCGCTATTGATCAAAAGGTATAATGTTCATTTGATGTCATGTTCAAGTGGTATAACATGTATTTTATCGAATATTCAATTGGTGTAATGTAATGCAGCAAAGAATACATTCTTAGGTTAGGTTAGGTTTTTTTTTTTGTATTCGATACGATTTTTCGACTAAATCATTATTAGTCTAGTGAAACATTAGTTTAAATGAAATTAGTACATTTGAAAATTCGGTCAAATGACATTATTTCAAAGAAATAAATATGCTAAATAAAAATCTACCAATTAATTATTCGGTCAAATGAATATTATACGAAATGACTTTATTGTAACTAAAATTAGCCGGAGCGATTTGCGACAAAACGTTGTTATACCAAACAAAGGTGAACCTAGTAAGGTAGGTATTCGTGTTTTGTATTTATCGAGCTTAAGATGTAGTTTCGTGTTCTAACATCGATTTCCTCTTAGTACCGGACTGTTCTGCAATTTTTGTATAAAAATTATAAAGTGCTGTACAGAATACATCTACCTACCAAGTTTCAACTGTTTAGTCCTAATAGGTTCGGAATAAAGTGGCTGTGACATACGGACAAACAGACAGACAGTCATGACAATCTATAAGGGTTCCGCTTTTTGCCATTCGGCTACGGAACCCTAAAAAAGGGGTTATTCTTTCAACTATAGGTCTGCTATTTCTCAAAGCGCAACTATTTTTAAGAACAACCAATTTAGCGCAACTAAATTATACCTCGAAGGGCAACTATTAGTTGCACTCACAAATTCAAATTAAAAATGTATGTGTAATATGTATAATTAAAAATGTAGCTCATATTTTTGCAAAATAATGTTATTTGCAGTAGGTCAAATTCAAACAATTCGTCTTAAACTTGTATGAATTTGAACTACTGCAATTCCATAATTGTCAGTTAAAAGTGTTGAAACCAATATTAATAAAACCACGATATAATTTCATCTTTGACAGTCTACAACTATGAAGTCAACTGGATGAAAACTGATATCAGCACTCATATTATTAAAAGTAATATGCAGTAAGAAAATTTAAGTGCCTTGTTTTAAGTCTGCACCCAATAAAAAAAGAAAAAGCCAAGTATATGATGTTTTCAAAGTATGCTTGCTCCCCATAATATCATGATGATGAACAAGGCTGGCCCGAGTTATATGCGGAAAGCGGTTTTCGTTGAAAAGGAAAGCTTATTACTCACTAATTTGTTATTGGAAACTACTTTCGAAGACGCTGCGTTGGAAGGCCTCCCACTAGGTGTGCCGATGACCTAATCACAGATAATATTGAAGGTGGCTGGGATCCGCTGGATGCGAGTCGCATGGGACCGGTCAATGTGACACTTGGGGGAGGTCTATGTCCAGCAGTGGACGTCTTTCGGCTGAAATGATGATGAAACTGTATTTAAACTAACCATTTTAAAATACAACAGCGTGAAAATAAATAAAATAAAAGTATATTTTCAGTATTTAGGACATTACATCTACTTTAAAAAATAAGCTAGATGGAGCCGACACTTTCTATCTGACTTACTCTGAATTGAAAATTAAACTCAGGTCAGTATGTAACTTTTTGGAACTAACCTGAAAAT
The DNA here is from genome assembly GCA_963082995.1 of Noctua comes. Taxonomy (NCBI): domain Eukaryota; kingdom Metazoa; phylum Arthropoda; class Insecta; order Lepidoptera; family Noctuidae; genus Noctua; species Noctua comes. The sequence continues at coordinate 2,273,093 of OY720269.1, forward strand.
GATTCACGAAAATAACAAACATTTTATTTTGCGTAAATCTTTTTCTTTGACCTATAACTCGTTTCTTCCTTTTTTATTTATTTATTCAGAATTCCTCGAAAAGTAAGCACATTTTTTTTAATTCAAAATGGGCTTACTCTTGACCTCAATCTAGTCCTGAGGACAGAGATGAGGTCGACGATGCAACGAGCTAACCCAAAAGAAGCCTATTAACTCGCAACATTGATACCAAATTAAAAATCCGCGTATATCGTCGACCGTAGGTTCAAGGGACAAAACACCCAAAATGAGTTGAGTATACAGTTTTGTTCAGAATTTTTTTTCTCTTTAGAATGTGAAAAAATTGTAGCTCAAGAAAAACGTCCCTTACCCTACTGATTGTTTGGGTCAAAATTTCGATACAGCCCCTTAATAACCATGTATCTGAAAAACTATGCAATATAGCAACTTGAAATGGTGTAATTACGCCGCCATTCTACTTCGAATAAGGTAAGGGTCTTCCCAATCAACGAATTACCATTACATGGTTTATGTTTGAAGAAACCATAATAAAACTGACCTTACACTAATGCCTTTGTTATGTCAAAAAATAAATATCACCCATACTTTAAATGGATTGCACGAGTTTTGACATAGTTGTCCCTTACCCCAATTTGCATTGTCATACTTTAAGCAGTGTCAACGTTACACCTATTTGAATCGAATTATATTTAGGTTCGGTGTCCGTTACATCAATTTGCTCGTGAGAAGTAATGAATATTTAACCCTGTTACCTTTATTTACACACATTTCTAGCTTCATAAAACAAGAACATCACTATTACCATCCTTTTCTATCTTTCTGTGTGCGAAAGAGAGGATGATACCAATGCGAAAGCAGCGCGCGGGAATCAAAAAAATTGCTATCAGTGCTAGTTCACCTGTCGTTTGGTCGGGATTTTGCACGGTTTTTGACAAAAAGAATGTGGTAAAAATGAAAAACAAACCATTTAAACCAGTTACTTAGTCGTAGATAGAAATTACTACAATTAGTAAATAAGATAACACCGTAAGTAAATGAATTTTGTTATAATAAAATCATTGTTACATACATGTTTTAAGCTATCTGTGGGTTTGCTCATGCCTAATGCTAATACTGTTCGTTTATTTTAATAGATATCAATTCTTGTATGATAGTAATATAAGAATCAGATATAAAACTATTCAATGTAACCTAATTATTCTCTAATAATGGACAATAATTACTAGGTACTCAAAGGGGTACTCCCTTTCTTCTCCTAAAATTGTTTGTCCGAAAATCATTATCCATAACACGTATGCTATAAACTTCAGTCACCATAATGTTCAAAATCCCGAAATTTTGTTTAACATAATTATCTTTAGTTCTAAAAGTATTCTGTCATAATATCGAGTACTATAATAATTGAATCTCCTAATTTTACATGATCTAAAGTCATATGTCCTAAGTGTTGTGTTAAATAATGTGCATTATTCCGAATGTTCATTTAGAATATTTTTTTTAGTCTAAAACATTTGCTAAAAATTAGGTTTTAGTGACAGAAACGAATCGCTGTAAATCCGACTCCACGCAGTCTTGACTGCTCTACCCCAAGAGTGTAATTTAAAATCGCGTAGGCGCGGAGGGGCGAGGCGGCCCGCGAGTTGAGGAGCAGGTGGTTGTAACACTCGCCGCCGCGGCTGAGGCTGGCCGGCGAAGCCGGCCAGCAAGCCGAAGCTGCGGTGGTGAGCGTTAAACTCATCTGCGACGATAAACTCGTGTGGGACCGCCGGAGCCCCGCAGCGCCGGAGCCGTGACAGAAACCATGCCTGCTGCATGTTGCATGCTTGCTTGCATGCTGCATGCTTGCTTGTATGCTGTGTGCTTGCTTGCATGCTGCATGCTGCGTGCTTGCTTGCATGCTGCATGCTTGCTTGCATGCTTCATGCTTGCTTGCATGCTTGCTTGCTTACAAAAACCACATGTTCACAATCAACTGCTTTATTGAGTACATGTATAATATATTTATTTATGTATAATAAAAAATTATAAGAGAGAGAAGTTCATAGCAAAAGCTTTGTTATACAAATTTGTTCTAAGAATATTATTATTATAAATAAACAATAAGTAATTTGAATTTAGGACTTATAACTTTTATTGAAAACGGTTTTATGTCTTTTGTATGATATTGATTGTAATATTTATGACAAACGGATTTAGGACATGTTATATTTAGGGATTTCAATTTTATGGCATGTGATATTATGTGATATTAAGTTCGGGTAAGTTATCATTCGGACAAATGATGATTAGGACAAAAAAAGTTATGGCACTTTAAATTATGGATAAAAAAGTTAGGTGACACAATAGAGAACCACTCAAAGGCGCCGCTGAATGTTTCCATTGATAACACTGTTTACAGCTCATATTGTAATATGAGCTGTAAACAGTGTTATCAATGTATGAAATATTACAATATTTCACATCAAAAGATGAGGATGAATAGAAAGACCACCAGCTAAGGTGAAATCGACACCTTCTCCGAATAAAGAATAAAAGTAAGTTTCGCAGTTTTTACCTGTTCGCTTTTTACACGATACCAAAATAAATTAAACCTTGCGATTATAGGTTCTAGAGAAAACTTGATTGGACGTTTTTTTTGTTGAATGACGTATCAAAATTATAACTAAAACTTAATGCTTGCAAGCGCTCGCGCGCCCTTACGTGCGCGCTCGAAACCCTGTTCTTTTTCCAAAATGATTGTATATGAGTTATAATTGTTGTTAAATTTCGTTCCTGAATATGAACTAAGTCTGAATGGTGAGGGATATTAGGGTAGTTATAAAAAAATATTTTAACTCTTACTTGTGTGCTTTGTAGGTCCGAGTCAACAGTAAGCTCTGAATTTTCGGAGAGTATAAATGACACAATTGAGGACATTGACATTGACAACTCTTTAAAAGATGAAACCAAATTATCAGTCAGAGAATGAGAGTAAGTAATAAAAATAGTATTGATATAACAGTCACTAATACTAGCAATTTCCTAATTTTCAGATTATATTTGTTTAGAAAAACTTCGATTAACTAATCTTCGATTCACCGACGACATTGTTCTTTTCCCGTCTTCAGCGGCAGAGTTGGGCGTCATGCTCGAACAACTGAGCTGCGCCAGCCTCGAGGTCGGACTCAAAATAAACATGACGAAAACGAAGTTAATGACAAATAGCACAAAACGCAAAGTAGACAAGGGGACAAGGGGACCAAGGGGTGTGGAGATAGAGCATGTCCACGAGTATGTATACCTCGGCCAAATAGTCTCCCTCCAGTCAAGATAAAGAAGTCGCTCGACGCTCCGAAAACGCCTGGAAGAGCTATTGGTCGATGAAACACTTCATGAAAGGATCACTTTCACTTTCCCTCAAAAGGAACACGTGCATCCTTCCTACCCTCACCTATGGAGCGCAAACATGGTCATTATCGAAGCGTCAGAACTCCGCACTCAGGGTCTGTCAGCGAGCCATGGAACGGAGTATACTAGGAGTCAAAATTTCTGACCGTGTACGGAACAGTATACTTCGATCCAAGACCCAAATGGCAGACGTTTGCAACACAGCCGCCAAATTAAAATGAAACTGGGCAGACAACATTTGCCGCATGTCGCATAAAAATTGGGCCAAAGTGGCAACAGATGGGGTTCCGAACAACAGAATCCAGTGACACGGTAGGCCCAGAAAGAGATGGCATGACAAGCTGGACTCTTGTCAAAAAGATTGGGCCCAAATAGCCAAAGACAGAGATAAATAGAAAGAGGGAAGGGAGGCCTTTGCCCTGCAGTGGGACAAACCAGGCTCATGACAATGCCTAATAGGCTCATGTAATAGGATTATGATTATTTGCAGCTACTCATTTATTTTAATAAGAATTCAAAGTAAGTATAGGTATTTGTTATAATTTTTTTTAATAATTTGATTATAATAAATATATTAAATGATATAAAAATTGTTATATTCCAACTAATAGAAATTGGCTATTACAATGTACAAACATTGCATGTAAGCGCCACACAAAAAAACAAACACGGTTCTAATACATTTTCATGTCTCTTAAATGATTTTTAAATGACGATTTCAAAATTTAAGATATCCGTACGCCAAAAGTGTGTACTTAATTTTCTGTCAACAATCTCTTGACACTGTATTTTCTTTTATCCATTTTTTCAACAAGTCTTTTACACTATTTTTTTTTTAATAGATTCGATCCAACACAGGTCAATTTAATGTACGGGACGGGACTACAAGATACTTGGTCAGTAAGGGACATTACTAACAAAATACTTTGGTGTAAGGGACGTCTATTTTCTTTAATAGCTAATTTATTAAAATAAATGTTATACAGGTAGACAGAGCACTAAAATATAAGATTATGTGTAAAATCAGATCCGAAAAAGGTTAATTACAACAAAAGTTATGACCGATTTAGTTCGAAAAAACTTTTTTGGCCTCTCCTGAAAAATCGTATTTTGTCCCTTACCCTAATTGAACCTACGGTCGACGATATTTCAAAGCTTGCACAGCTTTAATGCGATTTGTTCAGTTTTAAAAGCACCACTTTAGGTACATCCTGCTGCAGTGACATTGTTTGCTTTGAAACCAGCTACGAAGGTTACCTGGTTCTATGATCTCTTTGGACTGGGTACTTGACTGGCCAGAGAGCTCTCTTTGTCCTCTTCGCTTTGATGCAAAGTCAGCTTTAATTTAGAAATCTAGTAACTGGACATCTTTTTTCTTCTTTCATTTCGCTGTACACAAGTGAATTGTTTGTGTGTTAGACAAGGCATTCCTTATTTAGTTATCAGACTCACTATTTCCAAAGTTTCCCGTAGGCCCAGGTAAAATAAAAAATAGGTGGTGTAATTTATGGAGATTCTAGAAACATATATTACAATGTTTGTTTCTAGAATCTCCTTAAATTAAGCTAAGGTAAGCTGCTGTTAGCCTACATTATCCCACTGCTGGCCAAAGGTTGTGCCTATGACTCCCAGATCGCTTACTTCAGGCCTAATGTGGGCCACTGATCGTTGGATTTGTAGGTAAGTATCAAATGTTTTCTTTACAGTAATCACTCTTGCCTAAAACCTCTAAACTCTTCTCGCCTTACTAAACAGAGCACAGAACTCAATCGCTAATAGCCATAGGTTGTACAAGCGGCTCCAGTAACGTCACTGCACTCACTTCCTAAGTGACACCAAACTGCATTATTTTATGTCTCATAGGGTCCACAAAGGTAACTTTAGCATTTATGAAGACTTATTAGAGTTCACTCGAACTGCAAAAGCTGAAAATTACGCTTTCGCCTGTTTATTGTATAGTAACAAACACGGAAATAACATTGTAATGTTGCGAGCGTTAATATAGGTGTCCAGGTCTGTGTTAATCAGCATTTAGCAATCAATAGTGACAGTACTATTAATACAATATATCTTCAAATTATATTAATATTTATCTTATTGCTACAATATAGCATTTTTGTGGACCTGAAAGTAGCTATAATCTGAATTAAAGGCCACAAACTTACCCATAACATGTTTGCATTTAAAAAAAGAACATTAATAATGAACTGCTTTAATGCAATCAATTATTTTGTGACTTCAATTAACAATGATCCATTGCGTCTTGCTGAACATAGTTGAACTTTTACAGAGTTAGTTTTAGTTATGCAAACACAAGTGTAACGACAGTAGTAAACAACACTGCTGGTGGTGTTGTAATTTGAATAAAGTTATGAGCAAAAACTTGTCAAGAAGTGAATGTTTTGATGTTTTTGATACGGTTATGTTTTTTAGACTGTATGAGATACATATAATAAAATAACTATATTTTAAAAAGTTTGTAAAGCTCTATTCATTTTATTACAGTTACAAAAAGATCACCATATCTAAGAAGGTGGAACCAATTTTATGAATCTTATTATAAATCTTTAGATTACTTAGTATGTATCTTATGCGTGGACGGAAAATTGATAGTAATATTGCAAACTTAAACAGTTAAAGTTATTAACCAAACAAGCTACAATTGACATAAACGTTTACATGCAAAGTAAAATTTCAGCATTTCAATAAATAAACAACCTAGCCGGACCCGCTTGCCAAATCTAAGACCGTGTGCATTTGAACCTGCAGGCAAAGTAGACTTATCATAAAATTACTAACAGAGATAATGGCACTGATGGAATTTTAGTACAAGGACACGCTACCGATCAGAAGGTAACGCTACCGGTCGCAGTAATATTGTAGCAAAGACATAAATATTACTTTATTATTATCCGACCGTAAATTATAAGTTTAAATGGTCTTTGAATATTTATTTGTCATTCGGGTCTAGTACAGAAAAGCAAATTCGCAAAACATGGAAAATAAGATGTGGTAACTTTATTATTTAAATGTGAATGACGTAGTTACCGCCAGAGGGCACAAGTTGACATGCTGTAAGCGATAAGGAATGATGGAAAAGTCAATGGCTTGGTTTGACATACGCTACCAGAAGTTTTATGTCGTAACATAACATCACGGTTGTAATCCCCGAAGGGTTAGACAGAGGTGTACCTAATAGTACACCCACATTTCGCGAGTTGCTCGGCAGTCTCGCTTGTGACCACTAGACCAACGAGGCAGTCACTACCGCGACAGACGACTATTGGATTAGTTTTTGTTGAAATTCATGTCCGACATCGTAATACTGTATGCTCATTTTCCGTAGAAATGACTCTTCGGAAAGCAATGTTGGTAAATAAGAGATGACTGCACACTTTGAAGTAGCTCCCGACATAAATGTAGTCCATTGGCTGCATAACAACCGGAACCAATACTGTAGGTTCTTACTTAATCAAGATCAAATTCCCCGCACTGGGCTACAGCTAGATAAACTTTGAGTAATTTATATCTAGCTATGACTTTAATCTTTTCAAATTCATTCACTAACTTATCAACGGTCATTTCCACTTTAGTATTTCAGGGCAGCTGCACAAGTGTCCGGGACGGTATTATTCGATATGGGCGGCTACAAAATTGTACAAGAATTATGTGGATATACGTTCAGGAGAAGCTGCTCGACGTAGTTCAAATTGTGCTAAGTTGCCACGAACACAATTCCGCTATGCTAGATTTCAAACGGAGTTTGCTGATCGGCTTGATGTATTTCACATAGAGCGACTGCCTATCTGACCTCTACAGCCATTTAATACTTGGTAATACGATACCCTTTAGTAAACTGATAGTAGACTGGTTGTCAGATTCAGCCACTGACTATCTATAACGACTCTCAAAGGTCAACAACTAATGACAGCCGGGACCAACGGCTTAACGTGCTTTCCGAGGCACGGAGGAAACTCGGTATGTAATGGGTGGTCATCCATCCCCGGACCAACCTAGGCAAGCGTTGCTTAACATAAAGATCGACGCGAGCGGCTGTTATTATTGTCACGAGCTCCTCGCTCAAAAAGAGTGTTACACCCCTAAGTCACTCCACTTATTCAATTGAGTTGTCACTTCGACTTCCCTAGACGTTACACAAGGTGCCACCTACATAGCATCAGATATCGTAAGTAAGCCACTTAGCCGAGATTACGAGTGAAGTGAATTAATCTCGGCGTGACAAAACAGGATGCTGAGCCTTATCTGAAGCTGTAGCGATGGAGGTATTGAGGGGAGCGGGTATAAAAGGTGTCGATGTAGAAAAGTACATACAGTTGTGAAATTGAAAGAATTACGAAGGCGTTTCAAGATGTTTCTACAGTAATAAAAAGGAAAAAGTAAGGTGAAATTAATACAAGGTGGAGACGGCAATACGGCAATAAATGAAACTGCGTATTCCTCATGACGCTCCCAGTCTGCATACAAAAATTCAATCGAACATAATTATCCAGTACTTTAGTCACAGGACATTATTTTTAGCACATCCATAGCCCTTACATAGGTTTAAACACTAAACATATGTTGCCAACTCGCTACTTCAAAAACCTTTGCAAATTAGTTCCGTAAATTGTATTTCCTTATGCGAATTAGTGCAAATTATACCTAAGGTTAGTGAACAAATATTTATAAATGGTGTTCTATTTCGTTAATAGTTTGATGCTATTTAGGTTTGAAAAAATCTTGGTTTAATTTCGATGTTGGGATTGATTTGATAGTTTACAAATATTCCTAAGAACTAGCTTTACCAGTGTTTTCATTTATTGTCGTATTGTCCACCTTTTATAACTGCTTTTACAATATTGGCGCCATAATATAAAAATAACTTACGAGACGAGTGTCGTGTTATTAGTAATTCAAATTCAAAATCATTTATTAATAAATGTTGTTTTTTTTCATTTTTTTGTGTAATCTTATTATGATAAAAATCCCCAAATTCTGTTCCTGGAAACAGAAGTTTGTTGTTCATCATCATCAGCCTATTGCAGTCTTCTGCTGGACGTAGGCCTCCTCAATCGCACGCCACTCAACTCGATTCTCGGCAACTCTCATCCAGTTGCTACCAGTCACGCTGCGAAGATCGTCACTCCACCGAACTTGAGCGCGTCCCACTTTACGCTTGCCGATTCGCGGTCTCCACTCACGAACACGTCTACCCTAATAGTCATCGGTTCTACGGCTGTTATGGCCGCCCAATGCCACTTCAACTTAGGTACTTATTCTGTGAGCTATGTCGACAACTCTGTTAACTCTGTCTGTATAAAGCTGATTTAAAAAAAAAGTATTTTACTGCTGAGATCACGCCAAATAGAGAAGTATGGAAGACTTGTTGCACTAAATAAATTGAGATGAGGGCAAGAAAATGATTGTGATGATATTTATCCATTGCAATGTGAGGTTCATCATAATACAACAAGAGTTAAACATATTTATGGAACTATAGACATAAAAATTACCGTTATACCGATAAATGAATAAAATCCACAAATCCAGCTATCGAACTAATGTTACAGCCAAAATAATACCATTAAATTCCAAACACATCCGACAGCAACAGGAAATGTTCCCAACATACATACCACAACCAGTACCAACAAAATGTACAGCCGATACAATTATATCATCGATACTAAACCGATTTCAAATTTCGTCCGACGACTGAATTTCAAACCGAAATTCAGTCGCCGGACGCCATTTAATAGTCAGTAAACACTAATTCAATTAATTATGATGTTAAATTCCGTATCGATCTAATTATCGCTTGCATGGGGGCAGTTAGCGCGAAAGCGGTCCAACTGCTAAATGAATTCAGGTTTTTTTTTTAAAGGTTGTTTGTAATTTCAATTTGGATTGTTGTAAATTATTTTTCAACACTCCAAATGAGGAGGGATCAAACGCATGTGACTACAAGAGTGATGGACATGAATGTTGATGGATGGACAAGGAGAGGATGGCCAAAGAAAAGCTAGATGGACTGTGTGAAGAATGATTTGAAAGAGAAAGGTATAAATAATGCCGTCTGATAAGGGAGAATGGAAAGAAGAAAACGTGTTGCGTCGACCTCAAATAGAATGGGACATGGGCAGGAAGATGATGATGTCATTGTAAAGGATTTTTCAGGTGTAACCTGGTATGTTGTCAAATGAGGCTAATGAATTTAGGTAGATACTCATTCTAAACATCTGGTACCGCTGCAAACTGTACTCAACTAACTCTGTTAAAATTAGGTAAGTAGTCACAAGGGGGTAAACGTATTTTCATAGCTATGGAAGCTGTCTGTATATTAATATATTATTTATTTACACGACACTTATTCTAATTTCACAATGTTTTTCAAATCTCTCAGGGCTTATCTGTGTGCTGGCGAGTTAGTCTTATATTCTTAAATACACACTATGCATTATTTTAATACACTTCAATTGTTAGTAAAACTAAAACGCATAATTAATATTTTAGAAACGTCTAAATTTGTCATGCCTATTCATTAGTTGGTTAGAGGAATGGGCATTCCGCAGCTAAATACTTGCGGACACAAAGACTGCCCCCGATATCATAATTACAGTAAGTCGTGTTACTGGTGTTATGACTTTTTTTATAGTACTGTGAACCTTAAATCAAGACCTTTAAGGATCATTTTTCTTTTTTTTATATGTAAATTATTAACGAAGTTACGATAAGCACAAACACAGTAAATGTTGAGAAGATTCAACCGTCCGTTAAAATAATGATAGTAAGTAGACTTACTATATTAAAATTATGTTTTATTTCATATTTTCACTATCATATTTACAGTAAGTAACGTCCCGGTAGATTGACATTATTTAAATATGGTGTTTTTGCTACACATATTCACAGTAAGTCAATCAAAATCAAAATCAAAATCAAAATCAAAGCATTTATTTCAAATAGGCCAGTTACAGGCACTTTTGAATTGTCGAAACAAAGACAACAATAGCTACAGTCCCAGTCACAAGGCATAAAAACTGTGAAAGTACTGTAGTTGCCCATTCCCTAACGTAGATCTCTATGGAGAAGAACGGGCAAGAAACTCCATGGACACTCTTTTAAATCAGTATACTTTTACAAACTCTTGGTTACATCATTCATGTTGAGATGGTACATTATGTGAGAACGATGTAGCAAGATGTGTACGTTAAAAGTGTCCATAGTAAACAATTCAAAAAAATAAAAAAAAACAATTCAAATAAGCCGTGGCAACCAAGAGATGACCAGTCACAACTGACAGCGCCCGTTCACGAACATGACGCATGTATCAGCACCATTCAACTCAACCATTTTGAAGGGAACTAAATGATCCGACACACGCGCCACCATCAGCGAGACATTTGAGTGAGCATGACATACTCCTAACCGCCAGGGCACATTTAAGTCAAGAAAAGGCGTAGGTTTCCCGCGAATGACAGCTTTCTATTACATAGTACTCACACAATATGGGCTATGCGGCTATATAATACTAAAGAGATTGAAATTATACAAAGCAAAGATAGTTGTACAATCTTCAGCAGCTCCAACATACTATTTAATGCTTCTTCTTCTTAGCGTTTCGATGGAAAAAAGTTTAAATATGCTTAGCCCAAAACTCAGCCACGTGTACCCCGCTCACTGATGCAGTAAATAAATCATCAGGAGCGCAGGTGATTGGGATATGTAATGCTATTCATTTATGCGTCCCTGTCCTTGTGGAGCAGGACCGGCATTGAGCCAAGCATTTTTATCAACGATATAATCGTCCAACTTGTAATATGCTTGCCTACACAGTGTGCGTTTAATGCATGTTTTAAATTTCGTTTCATTCAGTTCAAGAATACTTTGTGGAATTTTGTTATAGCATCTCAAACAGTACCCCATGAAAGATGAGTCTACTTTAGCGAGTCTGAAGCCTGGCTGAACTAATTGGTCTCTATTTCTAGTACTGTAATTGTGTCTGTCACCTCTTTTATTAAAAAGATGTAGATTTTTTCTTACATACATTATGTTTTCATAGATGTATTGAGAATGTACCGTCATGATGTTAATTTCCTTAAACAGTTCCCTTAGAGAATCACGCCTACGAAGATTATATATGGCTCTGATGGCTCTTTTTTGCAGAATAAATATAGACTCAATGTCTGCAGCCCGTCCCCATAGTAAAATGCCATAAGACAGTATACTATGAAAGTAACTAAAATAGACCAGTCTAGCGGTATCTACATCAGTATATTGACGGATTTTTCTAATAGCATATGCTGCTGAACTTAGCCGCCCCGCAAGAGATGTTAAATGAGAACCCCATTGTAGCCTTGAATCAAGCGTAATCCCCAGGATATATATATATATATATATAAGTATAGTTACTCTATTTAAAACTTGTATAGTTGACAAAAAAAAAAACAATCCGTAAGCATACATCAAGTAAGTGATATGCTTACTGTAACAATGCTAAGAAAAACGTCACCATAGTCAAATACAATTTTTATTTTTAACAAAGTAAGACTATTTACTTTAAGTATGCTAAATAAATATAATAGGTGAAAATCAAGCTATTTTTATCAATCTAACAGTAAAATCGATAGTTACTGTAAATATGTTTATGGTCCTCGCAAATACGTGAGCGTGCGCGGGTGGTGCGGGGTGGGGAGGGAATCAATCTTGTCGAATCCTGTACCCCGTAACCCCGCTTAGTCCGCAGTCGAGCGCCAGCGTTTGCAAGACAAGAGCGTGTTCGGGCTATTGGCGCCAAAACATCGTTTAATGCCGTAAGTTTCTATCATTATTTATTAACTAGGTAGGTTTTGACTCAGGGTCTATCCTAACCACCCGGCCAGGAACTCAAGTAAGTGGCGTGCGGCACAAAAAATCACCAGCAGGACATACCTATTTAATTCGTACCATTCAAAATGTTTAAAATAATAATTACGTAGGTATTTATGTTGCGCTGGTAATACTTCTTTTAAGAATGTCTTTTTTATGTGTCATTTTATCTGTGTTGTCACTTTATGCTTCTTTTTACAGGAATCAAAATGAGTTCAAGAAGAGATTTGATATTAGAACTAGCCAGGAAATCTAACAGAGAACCAAATTCCAGTCGAGATAATACTGATACTAATTCTAAATCACAAGTCGAAAACATTTTGCTTTGTGATGAATTTATGCCAGAATCAGATGAAGAACCTTGTGAACCACCACTGGAACAAACAACGAGATTATTTGAAGACTCTGATGACAGCGTCCGAGATAAAGACTATATTCCTGAGGATCTATCATCTTCGGAATCAGATGAAGAATGTAATAAGACAGCAGCATCTCAAACATCTCAAGCTCTGCCGCCACGCTCACCATCAGCTTCACCACCAAGGCGTTCAACACCGGCTTCACCACCAGGTTTTCCACCGAGATGTTCGCCATCTTTACTCGAATTAGGTTCACCAGGTACGCTATCTTTACTTGAATCATGCTTACCACCGCTACGATCACTATCTGGTTCACCTCAACATCTTTCAGAACAAAGTACTTCAACAATGTTACGAGGTTTGCCAATCAATGCTTCACCATCCATTGAAACTCAAATGGATAGAGGTTTAAATTAAGCAGGTTTGCCACGAAAAAGAAGGGTTATTTCCGAACCATTAGTAGAAAGAAAAAAAAGAATATTAGAGTCTAAGATTGCAAAACTTGAATTAAAGCCCCCTTGTGGAGAAAAATGTCCGAAAAAATGTTCTTGTAAGTTTACACCTCTTCATAGAGAAAATATTAATAATATGTACCGTATACTTAACAAAGAATCTCAAGGTATATTCATAAAAGGAATGGTTGACACAAAAGAAGTTAAGACAAGAAGGGTTTCACAAAAGGAAAATGCTAAACGGAGTATAACTTACGCATATCATTTGAAAGACAGTAATGATGACAGAATTGAAGTGCGCAAAACTTTTTTTTTATCTACTTTGGGATACAATGCTAAAAATGATTGCAGGGTTTTAAACATCTTAAAGAGAAATGTGGATGATCAGAAAGATAAAAGAGGCAAATATACACGGGAAAATAAAATAGATAGAGATATTATAAAAAATCACGTATTAAAATACAACCCAGCCATATCACATTACAGACGTGAACATGCACCAAAAAGACTTTACTTACCTAGCGACATAAACATGACAGAAATGTATAAAAATTTTTGCGAAACTGAACCTGATATTAAAGTGTCTATAGAAACATACCGTCATGTTATAAAAAAACAGATGAATATATCATTTGCCCACTTAGGCAATGAAGAATGTGAACTATGCGCGTTATTCCAAGAACACAACAAGGATCACATTGAAAGTCAAGACCAGAACTGTGATACTTGTAAACAATACCTGTCTCATAAAAATAATTACACCACAAGCCGAATAAACTACAAATTTGATGCTGAATATAGTGCAAACGAAACTGACACTAAATATTATTCCGTGGACCTTCAAAAGGTCATAATGCTACCGAGAATGGAACAATATAAAGCAGCAATTTTTTGCAGTAGAATTATTGCTTTTAATGAGAGTTTTGTTCCACTTGGTAAGGCTTCAAAAAACTTTCCTGTTGCAGTCTTGTGGAATGAAACTATATCAGGTAGAAGCTCGAATGATATTCTTTCGGCATACAGAACATTCTTTTTGCAAAATCGAGATACTGAAAAAATTGTGTTGTGGGCGGATAACTGCTCCTCACAAAATAAGAACTGGGCTTTATTGTCTTTTTTAATTAATATTATAAACAGCGATCTAATTGCCACCAACACAATCGAGATTAAATTTTTTGAGCCTGGACACACTTTTATGTCTGCGGACCAGTTCCATCACCAAGTCGAGAAAAAATTGCGTAACACCAAAGTATATGATTTCGATGATTATGTTGAACGTGTGAAAAGTGTGAATTCGATGAAAACTATCGTTAAAGTAATGAGCTTTACTGATTTTTATAAATATGATGACTGTGTATCGCAACATAAGATTCGGAACTCCTCACCACGTATTTACTTAAAAGACATCACATACGTTAAAGCAGAAAGAGGCTATTTCACCCTAAAATTTAAAAAGATCAAGATGACGAAGACTTTCAAACTTTGGACTTTTTACAAAATAAAGTCATAAAAAACAAAACTTTTCCTGAACTTAGGCCAAAAGCTGCTCCACGAGGTATAACAGAGGAAAAGAAGAAAGAGATACTGGAAAAGCTGGTTCCATTAATGCCAGAAAATAGACGAGCGTTTTGGTTGAATATACCAACTTCTAATGCTTCCGATCTTGAAGATTAAAAAAAGATTGTGTCAATTTTATTTTTATAATATATTTTTTTGTGGTTTTTGCTCATTTTTAATATTATATTATTATTTGTAAGACTATAGAGTTTGTTTAACAAATGTGATTATGCTTTTAAGACAAACATTGTTTGTTATAATTAGGTTTTAAGAAGACTGATTTGATTCGTATGATCTCAAATAAGTGAGAGATTTTAATTTAGGTACAACTTAGTGAGACTAGACTTTTAATGATAGATAGAAGGGATTTTTGGAATTTATAATGATTATAAACCTGTTTTAGCTGTTTTTTATACTATTAATAAATGGAGGAGATACGAGACTGTAACTGACAATAATTCATACTTAGGATTAAAGATTATTACAAGTATTTTCAGTTAATAAATATTTTGTTTCTATTATACAAATTGTTTTTATTCATAAAACCTTTAAATTAATTGCCTAATACTATTTACAAAACTTAATGTATCGATGTACGGAATTAGATTACAGGCATGCCCTCTTATTTCCAAAATACGCGAAGTTTGCGAGAAAAGTCGCTGGATTTGTGAACTATTTAAAGAGGTTGTAGTAAACATAGTTACAGTAACTTACATCGACAGGATATTTCATTAAATATAATTACAGTATATTACCGACTTACTGTAAATATGTTTAAGAAAGTGTTAGTTGGGCTGAAAGAAGTGGTAATTATAGATACAATTCATTAGATAAAAAAAAAACCATCAATATTCAACAAATAAATTATATTCAGGATTAATCTACACAAATGTATCTTTTGTTATTCGTTTAAATATTTAAGCTATCTGCTACAATCATCAAGATACACCAATTTAAAAACCTCGAAACAAAAGTGCGATTTCCCACAATTTAATTTTTTTGACTTACTGTAATTATGACATCGGGGGCAGAAGAGTGTCTGATAGTTCCGTTACCAATAAAAGAAAGATCAGTTATTTACTGTTAGCCTGCATCATTCGACTGATGACCAAAGACCTTCCCATGACACCCAGTTCTTTAAATCTAGGGCTCATGTGGAACACTGGTTTTGTCCAACTCATCCCGCAATTTTCTGTCAGGTCTGTCACGCCACTATACATGGCGGTGTCAGGGTGTCATAGTTATTGTACTCATAAAAAATATTGGTAAAAAGACGGAAATAATAATACTATGAGGACGATTATTTGGTGTTCACTGTACATATTGTTGGCCAGTTGCTATAAAAAGTACTGAGAATATCCGAAGTAGGCATGCTGCGATTAGAATAATGTATTAAGTTTTTTTTTGTCAACATGCGATTGTCGGCATCGTGCGATCTTGCATGGTGATTTCAAAATGATGGCATCGTGCTACCGATTACTTGAAAGTACAAAAAGTAGTCATAGTGCGAAAGTAGGCATCGTGCTACGAAATCTTACTAATCATATCCATGTAGACATTTCACCATTAAACTCAGAAACGAAACGGACGTTTATTACATCCTTAATTACGCCGCGAACATTAAAACATTATAATCCATCATATCATACATTTTTTACTGCACCATATAATTCATACTATAATTACGCATTATAATTTACGCATTCTACCTTAAAAGTCGTTTACGCCCGCGTGGTTTACGCCGCTATGGTAATAATATCGTAATTACTGCAATTAAAGAGCTTAAATCACGACCAGTGTCTAGTTACTATGTTTGACAGTAAAATAGAGCTGTTCAGAAAGCTAACTGATCATGACTGGCTATAAATGTCTTCAAGTGAAGATGAGGCTCGTGTAATGGATTCTGCTATCTCACCAGAGTATAACACACTGAGAAATAGCGCAAAAAAGGCTATGGTCGCTTAACGCTTTATTGTTTATTATAGGTTGATCTACTTTTTTCTCGTCACGTCATGTGGGCAAAGACGTCCCCTTCCTCCATCCAAACCTCTCTCCTGTGCGATCTCAGGTCATGTTTGTCCGGTGCACTGTCGTCTGGTCTGTTTTAGTAGCTGTAACTATTGAGCTTGTCCCTAAACATACTGTCTTGAGTGACTCACAACTTCGCAAGCGAGTGAGGGCTCGCAAGTTTACAGGTATGATTTATAGACGTTAGAATTTACGTAAAATTAATGCACTGGATCTCGACCAAGTCACGGTAGCAAGTTCCATCAAGATACTGGTAAATTAAGCACTGTGATTATTATTTTTATTTTAAAGTGCTTGATATTTAGTTCTACCCTCAGGCAGAATCATTATTGCATTGTACACAGTGAGCCTTCTGAATCATGATTTACTGTTCTTTTACGAAAGTTGCAAGTGGATATTACGAGTAATTTGTTTTGGCGCCACTCGTAATAATTGTCCCAACATTAATGTATGCGGTTAATCGATACGTGTCGATTTTACTTTACCGCCCTGTGTAAAGAGATTGATTATGACACGTAACTAAATGACAGTAAGATTTATGCTGACAAAGTTGATGGAGTTGCAAATTGAAAGCAGTTAGAAACAGGAATGTTGAAGTATTACGAAGATAAGAATTTAGATATGCCAACAGAATTTATGATGGAAACAGATACAGTAGTCGTGCAAACTCGTTGTTATGCATGTTGTTGAAATTAGCAGATATTTTTGTTAGCTAAGTAATATAGTCGTTGTTTTCATCACTAGCTTCATCGTCAATATGGTCTTATACTTCATCACCGTCATTGCCATCGTTGTATATTTTTCTGCTTCTATTGTTATAACCTTTTTGCCAAAGTCAGATTTTAACATACTTTGCCTGTATCATTATTTGACAACATATCAGCTATTTCAAATATTGCTTCATACCACGATTGTCATTCTTCTTTGCCCATAAATTTTTCGCCAGTTTTTGGTTCCGTTTCAGTTCCATTGCTCGTCATACCTTTCACCAGTTTCTTCATCGTTTTCATTTACAGCTTCAGCTTTGTGTGAAACTATGTTCAAAGACATCAGCTTAAAAATCATCAAATCAATACATTCTCACTGTATACTTTACAATGTCAAAACATGGGCAGTAAATTGTCCAATAGCTCTGGCTACACGATGTGTATTTTCTATACGCTATTCAATATTCGTGCGGCATAATGAAGTACAGGTAAGGGGCGGGGTCCGGTGTATTCAATTTGGTCGATGGTTAGAGCTACTTACGGCTGTGGTTTGCAGGCTTTTTGATATTTTTAAACTTACATTAAGGTTTCTATTAATTCTAACGGGATATTTACCATGTGTTTTTTACATTAAGGTGTTTTGCAGTGAAATTGCAAGGGTAGATAGGAAGAGGACAACCGTATGAGTTACACCAGTAAAAGCAAACTACCAAATAGAGAACAGTAAGCTGTTTCTGACCAGCACAATCTGATTCTGGGTACATGTGGTCATTCCCTAAGAATACAGGAAGATACATTTTTTCATTAAATTTCAATGATTACTTAAAATAATCAGTGATCAGCCTCAAAACGACTCTACGTTTTGAGGCTGATCACTATCTAAAATTCATTTTTTGTTTCTTTTTTTCAAATAACTGCAAGTTTATTCATTGAGTATTCGACGGTATTTAAGTGGAAGGTTTACAGCCAGAGCAGAGAGGAACATAACAGAACGCACTTCAATATATTCACAGGGCACGCCTTCCAACATGGACCAGGATGGACCAGCATAAAGGTTATATTGATGCCAGAACTCAATAATGGCATCGCTTTGTCAGAGTAGCACCTTTTTTAGTTTTACTTTTAAAAAATTCTGGCGAAATTGTTTACTTTTTACGAACGCAACTGGGATCGACCGACCGTGCGGGTGCCTCGCATACGCTAACAAAATCGCGAGGCCGGGGCGGGCGATCAGTGTCCTGTGAGCCTTGATGAAATATGGCGGCGTTTGTTGACCCTCGCAGCGTCAACAAACGCCGTCAGCGTAATTGTTGCTCGTATTATTTGTTTAGTAATGTTTAGTGTTTCTATATAAATTACAAGTTAAAAGAACATTAAATAAGTGAGTTACTTTAGTTTGATGGATTTCATTGTAATTTTGACACAATTTAGTCGTAAAGTTTGACTGCTACGATCGTGTGGGTTCGGTTGTGCGTGCGAGAAATAAATTCAAAACATGTCAACCGTTATTTGTTTATTTTTGCCTGAATTTAATTAAAATTTTTATGTTTTATCATGTTTTTAGGTCGGGATTTAAATGACGATCAAGTTTTGCAAATCTTGGGCGATGGAAACCTTTCCGAAATTGAGGATTTTGATGAAGATGATGACAATTTTCAACTAAAGGTCCTGGATGACCTCAATTTTGACGAAATGTTCTCTGTCATTGAAACCGAAGAAGAATCTGAGCTGGATCCCGAGCCAAACACTCACCCTGAAACTCTCGCTCCTTCAACTGTTGAACGCCGCCAAAGAACTACGCGTCTAGCTCCTCGCAAGCGGGTCTGGAAACAGGTACCTTTCCAAGATTCATCTCATGACTATCCTTCGCTGCCAGTATCTACTATAAGGACCCCTATGGAATATTTTTCTGACTACTTTGATAAAGATTTTTTAGAAGAAATATCTAGGTGCACAAACTTGTATCATCTCAGAAAAACGGGCTGCGAACTTAAAACTACTGCAGTCGATATAGCCAAAGTGCTTTAGATTCACATTATCATTGGATGTATTCCTTACCCTCGTATCCCAATGTACTGGAGAGCAGGATTGAGATTGGAGGTTATTAGCAAGCAAATGGCTCGTGACCAATTTTTAACTATTCGTAATGCACTGCACGTTGTTGATTCAGACGAAGCTCCGCCAAGTGAAAGAACCAATCCATTGTGGAAGGTACAGCCGATGATAAACAAAGTAAAAGCTACTTGCAACAAACTTGAAAGAGTCCCCGGGTTTTACTCGATTGACGAACAAATGGTGTCATTTAGTGGTAGGTGCAGTCTTCGTCAAGTAGTTAGAAACAAGCCACGCCCCGTTGGACTTAAAAACTTTGTATTGACCACAAGTGAAGGCTTGATGCTTGACTTCGACATTTATCAGGGGGCTAAAACAATGTTTGGAGACTCGCCACTCGGGCTTGGGCCTTCTGTAGTTCTACATTTGAGCAAGAGTGTTCCACCTGGAAGCTGTATTTACCATGACAGATATTTTACTACTGTCGCATTAATCGAAGCAATGCACAAGAGAAATCTTCACAGTGCTGGAACGATAATGATCAATAGAATCCCTGACCGTGCAGCAATTAAATTTAAAACTGACGCTAGGATGACTCGAGGTGAAAGTCAAGCGTACGTCAGCAAACCAACGGTTATTGTTAAATGGAAGGACAATAAGTCGGTTTTAATGGCGTCCAACTGCACCGGCTCGTCTACTACATCTGTAGTAAAACGATGGGATAAAAGCAGGAAGACTTACGTGGATGTTTCCGCTCCTAAAGTAATAGAGCGTTACAATCAGTACATGGGTGGAGTGGACGCACTAGACCAGCAGATGGAGTACTATAGAACCTTTATTAAAACCAGAAAATGGACACTGAAGGTACTCATACATTTTCTTGATTTGGCCATTGTAAACTCGTGGCGGCTGTATCGCAATGATTGCCAAGCCAATAATTTAAGCAGGAAAGACATTTTGCCCTCGTTAGATTTTCGTCTCAATATAGCTGACGGATTATCTTGTATTTCACCCAAACAATTTTTCTTGTTTTGTTGCAAATTATAAAGAAAAATTATGGCCTTTTGTTACCGATGTAGATTTTTTAAGAATTAAGGATTAGGTAGTAAGTTTTATAATGTGGACTGATACTAGAATGACTGATTAAAGTACTAAGCTCGTAAACAAGTAACCATTAGTTTTATTTTCCATCCAACTATCAAGATAAACGTTCAATTTAAATTACCGTCACGATCGTGAGTAGTCAAGTTGTACCTGAAACTCACGATCGTGAGGGTTAACTCCTGGGTTACCTATAAACCTGAGATTTTTTCTAGAATTTTTTCTTAGCACCTAAGGCTGTATAGAATGCTATAAAAAACATGACGTAGACAATTTCGAAAAAAAAAACATCGGGTGTAAATTCAATTCAATTCAATTCAATTCATTTATTTGCAAAAACATGTGCAGATAATATACATGGTATGATGTTTATTATAGGTGTTACAATATACTCTTTGGCTCAACATGTTTGACCATGGCTGGTGTACAAATTAGGTCGAAAAACCAAACATTTCAAAAAAAAATAAAAAATACAACGAATAATAATCAAAAAAACAATTAACAAAAAAAAAAGTTAAATAGTCATGCGATTAAATAAATAAAATAGTTTCAATTAGTATAATTTAAGAGCGATTTGTCACTTAAAAATTCATTGACATTATAGTAGGGTTTTTCTATCAATATTTTTTTTTAAATGTTTTCTTAAACTGATCTGTATTTAGTATTTTCACACATTTAGGGATATTATTATAAATTATCGGTACTCTGCATACAACGCTTTTATGCAGTAGCGCTGTCTTTGCTGGTTGAACACGAAGTTTACTATTATCCCGGCGATTACGTATTACAATGTCCGATATTCGAGGAAACAAATGGCGGTTATTTCTAACAATTAAGGAGATTTCTAAAATATAAAGTGACGGCAGTGTGAGGATTTTATGCTTTGTCAAAAGTGGCTTACAGCTCTGTGCTATGGATACCTAACATAGCACATATGCATCGCTTTTGCATTTTAAATGGCATATCTTTATTAGATGAGTTGCCCCAAAAGATAATGCCATATCTGACGACAGATTCAACAAGTCCATAATACGCCGAGATATCAAAAGCCTGTGACATATCGCAATAAATAACACAAACTTGAACTGTTTTGTCAAGGTGGCCGATAACATTTTGAATGAATTCATAAATGACCATGTTTGTGGTTTTATTCTGTCGAAAGCCCTTTTGTTCAGTGCACAAAATTTCATTTTTTTCTAGATATGAATTAAGTTCGCCATAAAGATATTTTTCGAAATTTTTTGAAAATATTGATAATAGTGCAATAGGCCTTATAATTCGCCATTAACTGTTTGGATTCTTTTTTGAATAAGGGTTTTATAACTGATAGTTTAAGATCTTGAGGAAGTATTCCAGTAGATATCGACACGTTCAAAATGTGACTCAGGTGATGGCATATATCCTCATTTACTGCTTTAATTATTTTAGTAGAGATACCATCATATCCTACACTGTTGGTATTTTACAATTTGTTTATAATTTTATTTATCTGGTAGGGTAAACTTGGTGCAAGAAACATTGAATTTAGACGGTGATTAATTAAAGACGTTACCTTTTTCCCGGCACCCGGAAGGGGGTTGACTTTTTCAATAAAATAATTATTAAATGCGTTCGCTATTTCTGTAGGATTATTAAGGACGTTGTTTTCATCAATTTTTATGTTATCAATGGATTCTTTTGGGGTGTTAAGTCTCGTTTTGTTAATAATCCGCCACGCTGTTTTAGTTTTATTAAGAGACGTTAATACTTTATAGTTATTCTGCGCATGTTTTGTTAGTTTTTTTTTTTTTTTTAAATAACTGACTATTTAAGTACTTTAATTTGTTGTCTTTTGTTGAGTTTAATCTGAATTTCCATAGCAAATCTTTTTTCTTTCTGCAAATTTTTACACCACGTCGATGATTGACTTTTATTAAAAATTGGGTTTGTGGAAAACAAAGGTCGTAAAAAAGTTTAAAATCAGCTATAAAATATTGATAAGCCGTGTTTGGGTTATCAGAGGTAAATATCTGAGAAAGACAAGCTCTTAATACACAATTTAAATTTATCAATATTTTCTTCGCTATAATCGCGTTTTATTGTATGCCAATAATGCAATGTCAGGTTTTTTTTAACAGGAACTTTGATTAATTGGGCGGATGCGAGACGCACGGGACCGGTCAATGTGGCGACACTTGGGGGAGGCCTATGTCCAGCAGTGGACGTCTTTCGGCTGAAATGATGATGATGATGATGATGATGGTCCGATAGACCTAATTCCAAAATTTCAGATTTAAAACCCTTTTTAAAGTTATGTGCAAAATTATCAATACAAGTTCGACTGGCGTATCTGGTCGGTTCATGTAAAGCCAATTTTAAATTATAATTTAACAGTAAACATTCAAAATCTAATGTTACATTATTGCGTCTTACACCCATATTCCAGAACGCCGACTTAGTCCATTTTTGAACTTAAGTCGACATTTGTTGTCATGGCAACAGGTGAGGAACGCCCACCACGGTATCAGCAACACCCACTCAATGATGTTCAAAAGGTGAGGACAGACTAGCTAGACCTTGCATTTGCAACAAGACATCGAGCCGCTTGACACTTTGTTAAAACTTGATTTGCTAAGAAACAAGCAACTTGTGTAACATTTCATCGAGCAAAAACACGAGCGCGGGCAAATCGTGCAACATGGAAAGAGGTGCGTGGACTTAGGGGTCGTGCTGGTCGTTACTTCTCCTAATTCGCTCAGTGTTTTTTTTTTTAATATTAAATTAAATTGCAGCACACGCGACTTGCAAATCCAACATATCAACGAAGAGTACCTAAATGCCACACAGTAAGAACAGTCACTAAAGAACCCCACCGGCTTACTCCTTTTGCTTCGTTCACGTTCATACATCTGGTCATACACGCACGCAGGTCGCGAGCACTGCCACCTGACCTTTTTTAAGAACAATACCAATAATTTTTGTCCTTCTAAGGTGTTCTCTTTCGGGTTTTTTTAGTCGCCTTTTACTCGTCCTCTCAACAAGACCATCATCCAAACATATTCTTTTAATTTTTTGTCTCTACATCTCCTTTTCAACCGCAACCTTGCAGTATTATATCATTCCTCAATTTATCAACCAATGTTACAATACGTTTAATTGCTCAGATGAGTACTCACCTTAATCTACCTCCAAAACATGCTGTCCATTTCAAACCCAAAATAAGTATGTTGCATGAAGGTTGCAAGCTGCTTTGTATGCTAAAAATGTTATATTAAAATACGTCCCAATGCTAGAGATGTCTTAAATTGATGTTCTACCGAATGCTCTTGGTTGACATCATTTGTCAAAGAACTTAAACGGAATTACTTGAAAATAAATATTTATTTTTTCGTGGTTCATTTATAAGATTTTCACTTAAAATAATGGCATCAAGAATTTTCTTTTCGGATGGTGAAAAGTCAGGACAGGAACTTGTCCGCAAGTACAAGCTCCTTCAAAATACGACGTTGCCGGGCAGCTCATGAGCGACAAAATGTGCTGTGGGCTCGCCTAACCCAAGAGTATAACTCAGTATTTAACTCGCGCGTAAGTACCAAATAACATGTATGCTGTTTAATTAATACCTGGTCTATGTTTGATGATCGTAATAAACGGCAATCTTTTCTTTTATAGAGAACCGAATCTCAGTTAAAAAGGTGCTGGTCCAATATTAAGGCCACCCTTAATTTAGAAAAAAAAGAAAGAATGAGGACTGGGGGTGGCCCCTATCCTGGCCCCGCGTCCTCAGATCTCGAAGGAGTGAAAGATGCACTGCCGGCCTCCACCGATTTGAAATCGAGGTTCGCAATGGACTGTGACACTATGCCAAGTGAAACTCCTGCTGACGGTACACCTATAGTCTAGTAATTTTATTGATTCTATTATTTGTATTAACGAATATATGAATAGATTATTAAAAATATTTACTTTCTTTTTTCAGTTCTGGAATTTCGTCCGGTAGACGTGGTACCGGTACCGGTGGCTCAAGGGCCACCTGAAAATAACTCGACTGACTTGGCGTCAGCAAACTCGCAGTTTATTGGTAGGGTTGATCAAATGATTTTCAGTTCATCTCTACACGTTACAGTACATCAGAAAGTTAAATTATCTGTGTATGGCACCAATACTCTATTTGTATTCATTCGAAGCATTTTATTTTTTATATTCTCATTAGTGTTTTTTGAAGGTGCTTGTACTTAGCAAATTAATACTAATATATGTTCGCGCCCAAGTTATAATAAAGTAGGTACGGGCGAAAAATTTAAAACGGAGTGAGGAACGAGAGGAGGAGTTACATCTGCTGAAAATGGAGAAGCAGAAGTGGTGGTGAAGGCAGCAGAAGAAGCTTACCAAAAGGCAAAACTCGAACGTTTGAGTGCCGCCCAACTACTTCGATTCAGTGAGGTTACAAGGGACGAGGCCGAAAAAATAAATTAAATTATTATTATACAAGCCAACTGGTTTTTATTTTATTTAAAAGTAGTATCACGTATAAAAAATATCTAAATTACACATTTATAGACATAGAAAAACAAAGGACATTTTTCATTTTCATTCACGTAGGACTACGTAAGACTGGATCCAATCTCTAGGTTAGTAAAACCCAACAACACTGCATGCATGGGGATCGAACCTATAACCTCACACCGTGCAATTGCGCTTATGACTAGTTGACCAACGAGAGAGCAAAAATATAAATATGAACATCACACAATTATAAACATACTAGCCGTTGCCCGCGACTTTCTTCCGCGATTATTATATTTAAAAATAAACCCGTTTCCGCAACATTTTTTAATGCTCCGCTCCTATTCCTCAACAAAAGAGTTATCCAACACTAAAAGATTTTTTCCATTGGCTCCAGTAGTTCCTGAGATTAGAAGGTTCCGGTCGTCCAGAGTTGAGGGAAGCATTCAGTTGGACGATGGACCGAGTAGCCTTGAATTTCTTTGGATTCGTTATCGCTTATTCTCTCATCATTACTCTGCAGAATGAGTTTGTGCGGAAGACATGGTTGTGGTCACCCAACATAATGGTGGGTTTCATATCGGCCCTTCTCTTCCTCCGTTTAGCAGTAGCAAGCCGCCTGCTACTCATGTTTAGCTTACTCCTGTCCTTTCCCGTATCATATGAAAACAAACCTAAAATAAGCCGGCTAAACCACTAAACGCAACGGCGAATAAGAATTCGATTTGATTATTTTATTATTGCAATAGTCGTATAACAGAAACTGGCCACAACAGCGGCTGACGAGCGCTACATCCAAGTTGGTTGCATCAAATTTGTATTTTTTTCTTTTTCCTTCTATTTACAATCTATATACTACTGCGATAGTACCGCAAAGGCAATGGGATTATCCGTATTACTACAGGTAGAAGGATTGGTAGTAACACGGGTAAGTCACCCTACTATCGCTTTATTGGCTACTATTTTATGCCTGCGGCTTCGCCCACGTGGAGTTCGGGCATTGCCCACGGGATCTTACTTCTGGGATAATAAGTAATATATGTGCTATACCAGACTATAATATATCTCTGTACCAAGTTTCATCCAGATCTGTTCAGCCGTTCTGGCGATTGAGTAACAAACATCTATCCATCCAAACTTTCGCATTTATAATAGTTATGTAAGATTTATGTGTAAGCTTTTACTTTTAAAGTTGAATAGGTAATAAATAATAGTTAGTGTAAGTATTTCATTTTATTTGAGCAATACAGACTCGCGTTTTTCTTACATGTACTTACTTATAACTTGTTCATTGTAATGTCAATTACATTACATATGTGAAATATTGATAACTTGGTTTGAGATTGGACACCGGTGGCGACAATCGAATGATTCATTAGGAATCTATATAGACATAATACTTTTAATATCAATGTCGCGTATCACGAGTCAATATGGCGACACTTGGGGGAGGCCTATGTCCAGCAGTGGACGTCTTTCGGCTGAAATGATGATGATGATGATGTTGTATCACGAGCCAACGCGAAAATCGGGTTTTCACATATATTTACAGATACGACTACCTCAGAAATATTCTACCTACTTACTAATAGGTAAATGCACCCTGCACGCCCTGCGTAACACTGCGCGCCATGGCCCGTCTACGTGAGTTTCGAAGCCCTATTTGACTCTTGATGATGTTTTTAAGTATAGATAGATGATGAGAGCGACTTTGTGGTATCGTAGGTATAAACAAAACAACATGAGTATGGGCAAGCTCGCTCATAAGCACCATTTGCACCATTTTGTCTGATATTCAAAATGGTTCGTTAGTTTTCTCATGCTTTAGAAATATCACGTGAATTAAGCTTGTATTCATCTTTTATGTGTACGGTACTCCATATTACGACTATTTGTCACTAATATAATTATTTACGCGATCTTGATTACTAATTCATACAATCCCACGATAATGAACACATACCGATACCAATACCTACCGATTTGAAAAAGAAACCGTGCTTAATATATATTTACCACGGATATTTGCAAGTGCTTGCAATATTAATAATCATTTATTAATAATCCCGACTACATACTAGCTGGCTTCGAAATTAAAGGCGACGGAAAATAGTTTTTATCAACAAGGGCCGTCCACGGGCTGTAGGTCAAAATTTCCAGAACGAAAACGTTGGAACCAAAAACGAACCGCGTTTTCTTTTACAGTAGCTTCCCTATTTTATTTTATATCAGCCCTCTATGTCCTACTGCTGGGCAAAGACCTCTCGCATGGCTTTCCAATTTTTGTACGGTTTCCTTCTGAAATCGAAAGTGTCTTTGGAACTGTATATTGATGTCACATTCTAACGAGTTGTCGGCATCGGGTCACGATAAATAATTGTATGGCATATCGTATCCTACATAACCGACATACTCCTCAAAATTCATCTTGCTTTGGCTATAACAAGAAAACAATTTTTACACAAGTCGATTCACTTGGATTTCAGTAGGAACATATGTCACCCACAAGATAGGTTTCAAGGATCTTCTGGCGCGGGCAAACATCGGAACTAACGCAGCCATCTCTTTCTTTTCTCAATATTTTTTACAAAACAATTAACAAAAGGTTTACCAACAGCGCCCCCCTGTCAGCTTCATTCGAGCGCCAAAAGATTCTTGTACCACAAAACTACGGGTGTGTCACCCGTAGTTTAAGTCGTGGATTGAACTTAAGTCGGACTAGACACGCCTACTTTTCACCCCATAAGTCATATTGACAGCTACAGTTTGTTTATAATTTGACATATACGCCCACTTTTCAAGGGTTTTGTGGTACAAGAATCTTTTGGCGCTCGAATGAAGCTGACAGGGGGGCGCTGTTGGTAAACCTTTTGTTAATTGTTTTGTAAAAAATATTGAGAAAAGAAAGAGATAGCTGCGTTAGTTCCGATGTTTGCCCGCGCCATCAGATCCTTGAAACCTACCTTGTGGGTGACATATGTACCTACTGAAATCCAAGTGAATCGACGTGTGTAAAATTGTTTTCTTGTTATAGCCAAAGCAAGATGAATTTTGAGGAGTATGTCGGTTATGTAGGATACGATATGCCATACAATTATTTATCGCGACCCGATGCCGACAACCCGTTAGAATGTGACATCAATATACAGTTCCAAAGACACTTTCGATTTTAGAAGGAAACCGTACAAAAATTGGAAAGCCATGCGAGAGGTCTTTGCCCAGCAGTAGGACATAGAGGGCTGATATAAAATAAAATAGGGAAGCTACTGTAAAATAAAACGCGGTTCGTTTTTGGTTCCAACGTTTTCGTTCTGGAAATTTTGACCTACAGCCCGTGGACGGCCCTTATTGATAAAAACTATTTTCCGTCGCCTTTAATTTCCAAGCCAGCTAGTATGTAGTCGGGATTATTAATCAATGATTATTAATATTGCGAGCACTTGCAAATATCCGTGGTAAATATATATAAAGCACGGTTTCTTTTTCAAATCGGTAGGTATTGGTATCGGTAGGTGTTCATTATCGTGGGATTGTATGAATTAGCAATCAAGATCGCGTAAATAATTATATTAGTGACAAATAGTCGTAATATGGAGTACCGTACACATAAAAGATGAATACAAGCTTAATTCACGTGATATTTCTAAAGCATGAGAAAACTAACGAACCATTTTGAATCTCAGACAAAATGGTGCGAATGGTGCTTATGAGCGAGCTTGCCCATACTCGTGTTGTTTTGTTTATACCTACGATACCACAAAGTCGCTCTCATCATCTATCTATACTTAAAAACATCATCAAGAGTCAAATAGGCCTTCGAAACTCACGTAGACGGGCCATGGCGCGCAGTTTTACGCAGGGCGTGCAGGGCGCATTTACCTATTAGTAAGTAGGAAGAATATTTCTGAGGTAGTCGTGTCTGTAAATATATGTGAAAACCCGATTTTCGCGTTGGCTCGTGATACAACATCATCATCATCATCATTTCAGCCGAAAGACGTCCACTGCTGGACATAGGCCTCCCCCAACTGTCGCCATATTGACTCGTGATACGCGACACTGATATTAAATATTATGTAAAAGTATTATGTCTATATAGATTCCTAATGAATCATTTGATTGTCGCCACCGGTGTCCAATCTCGAACCAAGTTATCAATATTTCATATAAATGTAATGTAATTGATATGAAAATGAACAAGTTATAAGTAAGTACATGTAAGAAAAACGCGAGTGTGTCTGTATTGCTCAAATAAAATGAAATACTTACACTAACTATTATTTATTACCTATTCAACTTTAAAAGTAAAAGCTTACACATAAATCTTACATAACTATTATAAATGCGAAAGTTTGGATGAATAGATGTTTGTTACTCAATCGCCAGAACGGCTGAACAGATCTGGATGAAACTTGGTACAGAGATATATTATAGTCTGGTATAGCAAATAGATCTTTCTACCTGTAGTAATACGGGTAATCCCATTGCCTTTGCGGTACTATCGCAGTAGTATATAGATTGTAAATAGAAGGAGAAAGAAAAAAATACAAATTTGATGCAACCAACTTGGATGTAGCGCTCGTCAGCCGCTGTTGTGGCCAGTTTCTGTTATATTGCAATAATAAAACAATCAAATCGAATTCTTATTCGCCGTTGCGTTTAGTGGTTTAGCCGGCTTATCTTAGGTTTGTTTTCATATGATACGGGAAAGGACAGGTGTAAGCTAAACATGAGTAGCAGGCGGCTTGCTACTGCTAAACGGAGGAAGAGAAGGGCCGATATATGAAACCCACCATTATGTTGGGTGACCACAACCATGTCATGCGCACAAACTCATTCTGCAGAGTAATGATGAGAGAATAAGCGATAACGAATCCAAAGAAATTCAAGGCTACTCGGTCCATCGTCCAACTGAATTCTTCCCTCAACTCTGGACGACCGGAACCTTCTAATCTCAGGAATTGCTGGTTCCAATTGAAAAAATCTTTTAGTGTTGGATAACCCTTTTGTTGAGGAATAGAAGCGGAGCATTAAAAAATGTTGCGAAAACGGGTTTTTTAAATATAAAAATCGCGGACGAAGGTCGCGGGCAACAGCTAGTATGTTTATAATTGTGTGATGATCATATTTGTATTTTTGTTCTCTCGTTGGTCAAATAGTCATAAGCGCAATTGCACGGTGTGAGGTTATGGGTTCGATCCCCATGCATGCAGTGTTGTTGGGTTTTACTAACCTAGAGATTGGATCCAGTCTTACGTAGTCCTACGTGAATGAAAATGAAAAATTTCCTTTGTTTTTCTATGTCTATAAATGTGTAATTTAGATATTTTTTATACGTGATACTACTTTTAAATAAAATAAAAACCAGTTGGCTTGTACAATAATAATTTAATTTATTTTTTCGGCCTCGTCCCTTGTAACATCACTGAATCGAAGTGGCTGGGCGGCACTCAAACGTTCGAGTTTTGCCTTTTGGTACGCTTCTTCTGCTGCCTTCACCACCACTTCTGCTTCTCCATTTTCAGCAGATGTAACTCCTCCTCTCGTTCCTCATTCCGTTTTAAATTTTTCGCCCGTACCTCCTTTATTATAACTTGGGCGCGAACATATGTTAGTATTAATTTGCTAACCACAAGCACCTTCAAAAAACACTAATGAGAATATAAAAAATCAAATGCTTCGAATGAATACAAATAGATTGATGTTATTTCAAATTCTGTATTGGTGCCATACACAGATAATTTAACTTTCTGATGTACGGTAACGTGTAGAGATGAACTGAAAATCATTTGATCAACCCTACCAATAAACTGCGAGTTTGCTGACGCCAAGTCAGTCGAGTTATTTTCAGGTGGCCCTTGAGCCACCGGTACCGGTACCTCGTCTACCGGACGAAATTCCAGAACTGAAAAAAGAAAGTAAATATTTTTAATAATCTAATCATATATTCGTTAACACAAAGAATAGAATCAATAAAATTACTAGACTATAGGTGTATCGTCAGCAGGAGTTTCACTTGGCATAGTGTCACAGTCCATTGCGAACCTCAATTTCAAATCGGTGGAGGCCGGCAGCGCATCTTTCACTCCTTCGAGATCTGAGGACGCGGGGCCAGGATAGGGGCCACCCCCAGTCCTCGTTCTTTCTTTTTTTTCTAAATTAAGGGTGGCCTTAATATTGGACCAGCACCTGTTTAACTGAGATTCGGTTCTCTATAAAAAGAAAAGATTGCCGTTCATTACGATCATCAAACATAGACCAGGTATTAATTAAACAGCATACATGTTATTTGGTACTTACGCGCGAGTTAAATACTGAGTTATACTCTTGGGTTAGGCGAGCCCACAGCACATTTTGTCGCTCATGAGCTGCCCGGCAACGTCGTATTTTGAAGAAGCTTGTACTTGCAGACAAGTTCCTGTCCTGACTTTTCACCATCCGAAAAGAAAATTCTTGATGCCATTATTTTAAGTGAAAATCTTATAAATGAACCACGAAAAAATAAATATTTATTTTCAAGTAATTCCGTTTAAGTTCTTTGACAAATGATGTCAACCAAGAGCATTCGGTAGAACATCAATTGAAGACATCTCTAGCATTGGGACGTATTTTAATATAACATTTTTAGCATACAAAGCAGCTTGCAACCTTCATGCAACATACTTATTTTGGGTTTGAAATGGACAGCATGTTTTGGAGGTAGATTAAGGTGAGTACTCATCTGAGCAATTAAACGTATTGTAACATTGGTTGATAAATTGAGGAATGATATAATACTGCAAGGTTGCGGTTGAAAAGGAGATGTAGAGACAAAAAACTTAAAAGAATATGTTTGGATGATGGTCTTGTTGAGAGGACGAGTAAAAGGCGACTAACAAAACCCGAAAGAGAACACCTTAGAAGGACAAAAATTATTGGTATTGTTCTTAAAAAAGGTCAGGTGGCAGTGCTCGCGACCTGCGTGCGTGTATGACCAGATGTATGAACGTGATCGAAGCAAAAGGAGTAAGCCGGTGGGGTTCTTTAGTGACTGTTCTTACTGTGTGGCATTTAGGTACTCTTCGTTGATATGTTGTATTTGCAAGTCGCGTGTGCTGCAATTTAATTTAATATTAAAAAAAAAACACTGAGCGAATTAGGAGAAGTAACGACCAGCAAAGTCCACGCACCTCTTTCCATGTTGCACGATTTGCCCGCGCTCGTGTTTTTGCTCGATGAAATGTTACACAAGTTGCTTGTTTCTTAGCAAAATCAAGTTTTAACAAAGTGTCAAGCGGCTCGATGTCTTGTTGCAAATGCAAGCTCTAGCTAGTCTGTCCTCACCTTTTGAACATCATTGAGTGGGTGTTGCTGATACCGTGGTGGGCGTTCCTCACCTGTTGCCATGACAACAAATGTCGACTTAAGTTCAAAAATGGACTAAGTCGGCGTTCTGGAATATGGGTGTTAGAGTATCTATATTAAGTAAAGGGAAAGTAGTAAAGGGTTATGGGTACCTTATATTATCCCAATGTAAATATTTCATGAGACAAAAGCGAAGCATATCTACGATTAGATCACGAGTGCTGCTGAGCTGTCAGACCTGACGGGGAGAAATATTACTTGGATAACCACCCTTCAGGAACTGGACAGGCACCTAAAAAAGCAGAAGAATGCTTTCCAGCGCATAGGCTTGAACAAATAATATTTATATGCATAACATTTACAGAAAGTGAAAATAGTTTTATTCAGACTGGCCAAGTCTACATTTCTGAATTAAACTCAAAAACTATAGAATTCATACACAACAAACACACACACACTAAAAATACACTATAAATTCTATAGTTTCTTGGAAAACGCACAGTAGAGTAAAAACCATAACGCATAACACGAAACGCATTTACCATTCATACACATTTAAAATTGACATTCGATTTCTGAAGCACTTAAAAATTCACAACTTGGAAACCCCATAATAGGTTCTGTAAAGAAAAACCACGGCTAACCAAAGGCTACTGTGGAGGCGTGAATTTTTTATGGCATGGGGCGCCATGCCCTTTAGAAAAACACTTGTTAGGGAAAAGACGAATAAACGACGGACTCTATCGCTAAACCTGAATCGAAAAAATTATGATGTGGCATAGGATAGTGCGAAATTTTGTTTCAGAGAAACTTATGATAAAGCAACGCTATTTGAAGTATACAAGTTTGCAACAAAAAAGCCTTTTTGAGATTTTTTCACAGGCCTATAAATTAATGGCTCTAATGAGCCTAAAACTGACTGTTTAGAAAAATCGAATAATCCAAAAATGGGTACAAAGCTAAATAATAGCAAAGAGGTAAATTACCTTAACAAAAATAAACTTACGACTTCTCCTCCACATACTACCTCCAGGACACAACACAAGAACCATCTGTTCGTTCTCAGGGGTCCTACGCGCAAACGAAATGTTAAAACCTGCAACGGTAAGCCAGGGAACAGCCCGAGGCCTTTAATTTGTACGGAACACCATACAATATTTATAGAAATATCGATGTCTTTGTTTAGACATTCTGCGTGTTTTATGACACAGAGTGGCACAGAATGTCCAGTTTGCAACATTTTGCAAGAATCACACCAACTACAGGCATCCATGCTTTCAATAATCACATCATATTTTACAGTTCCGCTTGCCTTGAGTTTTGTGTCGATTTTTCACCTCTGACTGGCAAAAGCTATACTAATGACAAAGGGGTCAATGATAGAAACTTTCTTTGCTTTTCGTGCATTTATAATTAAAGGTCTTTAGGAAAATTGTTTTGGTGGTTATGAAATTGACCTTCTGAATCTCCTTACTCTGTGGTTTTACGAGCGAAATTCTGACAAACTTTCATTGGCTTGTATTGATGATGTTTTTTATAGGTTCAGAGGGTAAAGAATGCCTTAGGCTTAGCAGTGTACTTGTTGAAATTGAGTTTACAATATAGATAAGTATCGTTTGAGGGATCGGGGTTGGTGTGATGTTAAGCGGAAGGGTCAGCAATTTGTTGTTGATGAACTACATAATCTTTGCGTGTTCGCAGTTGTTGTTATTTATTTTGTTTTTAATTTTGTGTTATTGATCGGTGCTTGCATTCTTTGTTGAAGCCCAACGTTGTTGTTTTTTAAGGTATTCGCCTTCATGTGTCTTCTTTTTGTCTTTAACCTAAGTGCAATATTAGGCGTCGTTCTTTATTTCAAAGTGAATTCCAAACTAAACCTGAGTAAATTTTGACACAATTCTATTCAATCATGTCAAGATTGTATGCAAAGTAAGTGCCCTTTTTTTTTTTTTTTTTTTTTTCCGGATGGGAAATCATCAAATGACCCCCCCCCACTCTGGGCGGAGCGGAAGGGAGTGTCAGACTTGTACTGACTAAAACCCATCCATGTTCCTTCTTTGCCCTTTGTGTTCCAGGGCCACGGTATCTCTTTCGAACAGTCCCGCAGCCCTGGCAGGGAGTAAGTGCCCTTTAAGAAATATCTATAAATTTCTTATAAACATTATTGTCGACCTTTTCTGCTGTTATCATCGAAACTTTAAATTGTTGCTAGCAATACATCAATATAATTCACCACAATATCATCTACCAAAAGTGATGCAAAAAAAGGCCCATCCTATCCAGACCCTCCTGCTATCCAATCTTCAACCTTGTATATTTCACTTAAGGTTCATTGGAAGTTTCTGTTTAAAGGTTTGGTTTTATGTTCCCGACATGGAGTAAGGTGAGCCATCATCAATCATACTGCTTGACACTTCAATACAGTGAGCAAATACTTGGAGTAACTGGTTCCAGTAAGAAATAGGTATAATCCTATCAGATTTGTAAGCATGTAATTTATAGTATGTCCCCTGATGTTCAAGTGTTGAAAGTGTTGGTGTATTTCTGGTTTATGATGCAGTAATAAGAAGCTTTGTAAAAAAAAAAGTTCTATGTAACAACTAAGCAAGGTCGAATTTAAGTGGAAGTCTTTTTGATATATCCACTCGAATTCTATTTGGTTTACACTCGAAATAAAAATGAATGTGAATTTGTTTACTGATAAATAAAATAGAACCTGGGGGACCGAGCTCTGCTCGGGCAAAATAGAGAAAACTAATTTTCTCAGACATGGGGCCTAGGTTGATTGATTTTGAGCCCCCGTAATCGTTAAAGCCGTTTTCGAGAACGTGATTACAAATATTGCTTATTTAATAGGATAAACGCGATAAACTATTTAATAAATTAAGCAGCGAAACGTTTGGTGGCTATTTGCGAGTTTACCAACTTACAGAAGGCGCAGAAAAAGAATCGAGGCATACATTGTTTTTGAAGTGATAAATTATAGCACTATTACAACTACTGAATCTCCATTTACAATGATTCAGTGCCAATGACTCTTCAAAAATTCTAGCAAGGTATGCTTATCAACAAGGGTTTAACCTACTTTCTTTGCTTGACGTACAGCTTATGGACTGATAGGGAGATAAGCGTTTGATACACAGCTGTGTGGCTTCTTAATCCATCTTTGAATATTAACTAATCTTTGGTAAGTGATGACGTTTAGCTTAAGTATTTGGGCTTGTGTCTCTAATTGTACACGATTACTATAAGCAGATTTTAATAGGCTTTGACTGTGTGACACAATAATGGAAAATAAGATGTGCCAAATCCCTAGACTATTGATCAGCAGAAGTCAGTAATAAAGTCAAAAATAATATATTGACTGAGCATATCATAGCTGCCTTAAGGCATAGCATATTAATTAGCAACCCTGTTGAAATTCGTTGTAGAAACACTAAAAGTCTTTGAAAGTGATGCTTGTCAAATCAAATAATAAGACCGAAATAGTTTTTAGGAAAAAATATGCGTTCGGTTGTAGCTTTTTTTCTGTTAGTCTACGGTTAGGTTTACGTTTGTGTCACCAGTGTGTCTTAAGATTATGACCATGATTATGGTATAGTTATTATCTCGTTATGAATAAACTACACACTATTCCCCAAGACAGCGTTTTTACCTTACCACAAACATAACACACAGCTCCAATATCTCTCACGTAAACTCTCTATTCTATTTATTTTCTTTTAAAAAACAACGTAAAGCTCCTCATGGGAACTCGATCATTTCCTATGATCCAAGTACTATTACAAGCAACATTTTTTACAATATCCATCAGTGTTTTCGTTACATCATTGTCTTCCCCGATAAGGTGCCCTCCTCAATCTTCCTTAGCAGACTTTAATTCTGTAAGTAGGCTGGCGTCGTCATCGGCGTAATAGCAAAGGTGCATTAAGACTGGGAGACACATAACTATCTCTTTTTTCCTTACAGCTTTTGTGTTACGTGTGGAAGGGACAAAAGTTTCCAGATTAAAATTGATTGCGCGGACATTGCCTTTATCTGCGGGACATGCCTCGATTGATTCTTCATCAATCTTTATTCGCGGTGTTAAGTTTTTTTTTCTTATTTTAGAGAATTGCGTTTTTGGGTTATTTCGATATTAAAGTAAAAAACTTTAATACCAAAATAATTCTTAATGACGTTAACGTTTTTGTAGACTAAACTGCAGCCGGTGTGTAAGGTTTTTAAATAAAATATTTTGGATTTTCGTTTAACTTATCGGAAGTTTCATTTTTAAATAAGGAAAAATTAGGGTTCCTATCCTTAAAAAAAAAACTGTCAGTATATATACTCTGAAGTCCTTCGTAAACGACCCTAAGTGAGGCTCAAGTAGATTTCTCGACGATCCAGCTGAGATGCGACCGCTTAAGGATGACTAGGATAGTAAGCCCCAAAGAAGGTCGAATAAAACATAATATATATTTAATTTTTGTGTATTAATGAGTCCTTGTTACTTGATAAATAAATGAATTATTATTATTATTATAAGGCTAGGCATAAAGAGATTTTGAATTTTGGAGGTTCTACTTCTTATAAAACCTCAAACAGGTGCAATAGGTAACAACTTTACGTAAAATACTGGTCTTCAGCTGAATGAAGTTAGATTGGAAACCGACTACGACATAGTTGGAAAAAGGCTATACAGATTTTTTTAAACAAACATTAAACAGCGATATAAATATTTCTAACAAACAAACTATCCATTTTAAGGCCACTATACTTACCAATCTACCCAAGATCGTTCAAACCACGATTTTTACAACGGCCAATAAATTCAGAAACTTAAACATGGCCGTATCAATTTACGTAAGGCCACCGGGCGTTATCAAAAATTTATTACTTCATAAATGTATAACAACCTGAGTGCACTTCGTAAATCTTTACAATGTGATATGATGGAAGAGGTGCATGGAGCTCGAAAGCTGAAACATTTGAAAAGAAATTCTGTTCTTCGGCGAATTGGCTTTTTGACTCTAATACACTTAATATACAGGGTTAGTGGTAACTCGACGTGTTCCTTATAGGACGTCATGTTTTGGTTAAAATGCAACAAATGAAGCCACCAAAATCTACAGAAATTCAGTAGTTTTGGAGTTAGTTATTTTTTTTGTTTTTTTTTTTTATGAAAAATCCCAGATTAAATGTTCTTTTGACATTTGGTGGCTTAATTTGTTGCATTTTAACCCTACTATGATGTCCTGAATGGAAAATGTCGAATTAACAGTAACCTTGTATAATTATATCTCCAAATTCCTAAAATCTCTGGATTTATTCTGTATCTCTCTTCTGCTAAAAATGTAAAATCATATTTTTTTGAATAGATTAATTGAATACCAAAAGCCACATTTTTGTAAGCTTTCCAAAAATCAGTTAAGCATCTTTGAAAAATACCTTGATCAATTAAGACCCCAAAAAAAAATCCTAGCAGTTGCTAAAAAGAACAAAACTCCACTTAAAACTGTTGACAAAGTAAACGATACCAGCGAAATAGTCGCCTGTAATACAGCACGTATAAAAAATAAGAGCCCTGAAGTACAGACGAACAAACAAGAAAATGTCTAACAAGAGCTTCGGGCACTTGTTAATAGATTTCTTGCGGAAATAGGTACCATCGTTAAGACAAGTGAACGTTTAAGTAAACTGCTGCTATATTTTAACCTAACACGTTCAACAGTCGTTTTGCGAGTTGCATTGGCTAGTGTCTAGGATTATTCCACTCTGCCTCACGAATTTGTTCTACCAGTGCAGTGGAACAATTCCCTTTATGCCAATTTCTGATTTCCTCTAAATTTCAATTACTCAATTCAAAAACCGTCAATCACTTTTTGATTTTTTGACGTCCACATTGTTTTACAAATAAAATTAAGCTTAGGTTAGATTTTAGAATTCATGCTATGAGAAGATGTAGTGACAAAAATTTAAAAAAGTTTGCTTAGATGGTTTGGTCGTGTGAAGAGGATGAGTAAAAAGCGACTAACAAAAGGTATTAACAAAGCCAATGTGAGTGGAAACGCCCGGATGGGACGCCCTAGAAGGACATACACTGTTCTTAATGGTGAGGTTCTTCAGAAAGGTCAGGTGCGTAGTGCTCGCGACCGGCGTGCGTGTATGATCAGATGTATGAACGTGGACAAGGCGAAAGGAGTATGTAAGGATTGTAGCAGGTGGCTGTGGTTTCTGACTACCCCCATGGGAAAAAGACGTGAGTCTATGTGTAGAAAAAAGGAAAATTCTGACTTTTTTTTAATTCCGACTATTTTTTTTACACAGTATTCTTTATAAATTCTTCAAAATCCAGTACTAATAAATGTACCGAAAACGATTAATGTGACAAAGTGTAAACCAAAATTTTTAACATTACACTTTGTCTCACCAATGGGACAAATTGGTAGACCAGAGTGGAATATTCCAGCATCCATAGCCTTAGGCCTGCCCCAGATGGGCAGTTACTTATGGCAAGATTTCAATGGGTCTTACACGTTGTTAGCGTAAACCTGCTAACAGCAGCTATGAATTGATCTACAAATTGGATTCTTAATCGGTGAGAAGGATATCATTAATCTGTGTTCAAGAGGCTAGTATTTATAGTGACAATATTCCTATGAAGGAGAAAAGCAATGTGGGAAGATATTTATCAAAATGCTATCGACCCGTATACACATAAACCTTCTTGAATAAATGCTTTAAATGATGGTGAAAATTTCATTAAAATTCACGTTTTGTTTGGGATATATAAGCGGTTACACTGGCAGATACGAGAAACGACTTTATTTATTAATTACTTCAGATACCTATCGATCAACCACTGCTGGACATATGCCTCTCCAAGCTGCGCCACAAAAGCGTGTCCCCCGATGAAGAATGCAAATGAAAAATTTTCAAAGTCACTTTGCCAACATAGCGGTCATCAAATGCTGAAAATACCTGTTCCTCTATCGCCGCTCTGATCTAAAGTTACAGGTGATAAAACCATCGCTAATGTCGTCGGTACTTTACGTTTATTGTCTTAAAACTATTCATTAATGTTGTATCTTCGAATATATGTAATAAACACTTTTATTCGTTTGAAGGTGTTCAAATAACAATTATTTACTTAAATCTAGACCCAAATATAAGCATTTAATAAAAGGTGGATTTTTTTTACGCTCGGCTCAGCGGCCAAAGTCGAAATTCCAACAGTACAATTATATTTAGGCATTCATTTGGATATTATATCGTTTATTGTTAGTGAAAACCGGTATTAGTCTTGCTGTAAAGCTATTCACTAGTTAACGGCTTTGGTGTCGCAGAAGCGAACAGTTTTCAGATTGAAATGGATACTTTAATTACATTTTGGGGAAATAAAAAACGATGGCAATGAAAACATTGGATATACTACGATTTGGGAATGGAAAGGATGGTGTTAAGGAGATGTGAAACCAGTTTAACTGTCCCGTCAAGATATCGTGGAACACACATGCTCTTAATTTCACAGCTTGCTGTAGTATTTGCAACTTTGGTGACCGAGGTACCAACAACGCATTTTATTGCAAAGCGAATGTATTATAATGATCATCGGTCGGTGTCAACGAGGAAAACTGTCATTGACAAAACAGAAACGCGCTGTAAAAGCTTATTACAGAACGACGTCAAGCTACTACAATCTGTCTTTTTTTAATACATAGATTTTTAACTTTATCGCTACAGCATTAGGTTCAGGGTTAATTGGGAAAATTTCGACAGTTTCGGGTAGCTTGTTGTGCTGGCATCCGTACAATGAAAACAGTACCTAATGAACTATAACCTAAGATTTAAACACATAGTTTTTAAAACTCAACATTTTGTTTCTAACACTTTTGTTCCTGATTTTCTCATTATTTCTTTGAAAATGTATAATAAATTCTTAAGTTGTTCAAAGGATTTTAACCTGTTAGTTAAAATCCTTAAAATCCTATGTATAAAGCTGTTAGCTCATTAACGGTTACCTTTGAAGCGATAAACTGTGAAGCTTTAAATACTTAACTTTAATTTGACGATTTATCTGTTCCCAGTTCCGCATGGCCAAAGATTAGGTTGGTGAAAAGAATCGACGTAAGTAAATGAACGCAAACAAAAAACAAAAAGATATAAAGGTACGTACCAATAGCTTTTTAATTTTCATACAGTTTTGATACAGTTTCGAGTAAAATAATAATAATACTAAATATTTTACAATATTACAATAGCAAAATAAACAATTTTGAGTTTTGAGACAGTGCCAGTGATGTGAAAAAAATAGCGTTTACATCACAAATACTAACAAAAACACTACACAAACATACGTGAAATAACATGCTTTTGCATGCCAAAAGCTAACCTTTCCGAATGGTAGACAAATTAAAAAAGGCATCACCAATATTTGAAGTAGCGTTTTTAATAAACCTAATATTTCTTAAATCTTTCTTCTAATCTCTTCTTCTTAAATAGTTTTTTTTCACTA
This sequence comes from Noctua comes, assembly GCA_963082995.1. Classification (NCBI taxonomy): domain Eukaryota; kingdom Metazoa; phylum Arthropoda; class Insecta; order Lepidoptera; family Noctuidae; genus Noctua; species Noctua comes. The sequence goes on from OY720269.1 coordinate 2,313,951, forward strand.
ACAAGCTAAATTAGTCTTTGCCCCAAAAATATACTAAAATCATTGCTCGACACACTTGATTGACATTTTTAATTAACAAATCCCGTTTGGGACGTACAGTCCGCACATTATTTCTTTAATGGTCCCGCCGAATGATCGATTGTGTGGCTCTGGGAGCAGTCGGGTAGTCACCAGATTCGGCTATCGAACCAAATGTTCCGATGTTGTGTGCAGTCTGGTTCTTAATTTGAAGTTTATTATAATTCATTCTGTGTCAATCTAGTTTTTTTCTGTAAAAAGTTTGATATATTAAGAATAAAACCTTGTTACTTATGTTTGAGTCCCATGTTAAAGGGGCTCAGCCCATTGTCACCAACCTGGACTCAGTGGATGCTACTGAGAAATTCCGGCAAAAACCCAATAACGCTTTTTGCCCGACCTGGGACTCGAAACCAGGGCTCAGCAGTTGCGCTTGCGACTACGACACCAACGAGGCACTCATAACCTTTTTGTTAAGTTCTTTTTATTGACAGTTGTCTCTTGTAAAAAAGAAAGTTGTAACAAAACATTTAGTTAAACGTCCCTCGTGATAGCCTAATTCAATCCATCGAATACACTTTATACGACTCCAAAATTTCCTAGCTTTTTTCACAGAACATTTACAAATCTTTTACAAGCAAAAAATGGACCATAAGTAAACAGTTCCCATGTTCTATGGTAATGCACCCATGTCCGGAAGGTACCAACCTTGTTTTATTCAAATAACCCGACCAGCCCATGACACGTACTGTGGTACCACAACTAATGAATACCAGAATTCTTAAACTCCTTCCATTGACGCGTTGATTTGTTACTTCAGTTAGTATAATAAAGAAGAACGGCAATCTATTGTGTGTTTACGTAAAGAATGACTTGATAAGTTTCTTAGTCAGGTTAAGAGCTCTCAACAAAACATATCCCTTTTCGTATTATTTTAATTCTCTCATACATATTTAGTGTGCCGTAACGCGTTGGTCACGATTCGTTGGACGTTTTAAATTATACGTACAATTATTTTTATTTAAGTAATTTCGAGTGGAGGCATTCGTAACGTTTATGTTTGGTTAACTCGGATTAATAGGCTGTCTTGGGTTAGTTATGTAAGAGCTTACAGAATGATTTCTTTAATAAGTATCGGGAATACTTTCTCTGACAATGTTTTTCGTTATTTGGGACAATTTATCGCTTTCGACAGTCTTGTTCCATTCTGTGAGGTCTGATCTCTCTGTTAGTTTATGAATTGTCGTCTTGTCTATTGGTGACAGTAATGGTAATTTTTATTTTCTTTGTTTTGTATTCTTCAGTTTGTGTATAAATGTGAGTCAAGGTTCCAGGGATAGCTTTGAAAAAACAAGTGCTGTAATGGAAATATCGATTTTAATTGCACTAAACAACGGTACCTAAGTATTTTTTTCGAGCATTATATAATACAATATTCTAGACAGGAGCAAACAAATTAGAGATGTATTTACATTCAAAAGCACAAAAAGGTTCTGCCAATGTCTTGCTTAGATACTGTGTCGCTAGTTCGAAGCAAGGTTCCACAAACTATGCATAATATCAAAATGAATCGTAACTTTCTTTAGTAACTGCAGTTTAAATTAATGTAACTTGCGTCTAAGTTAAGGTGAAGTAAGTAATCCTATTGCTACAAATTTTGTAATTTTATTCAAGTTAACTTTAGTTTTAACTTAACGTTTAAGTAAAGAATATGTTAAAGCTTAACTTTCTATAGTAAATCTTATGTTAATCTTGTATCAATGAAGTTTCTAATTTAAATGAACTACGTATTTTAAAATGTTGCTTGATTTAAATTTCTTGCTTATTTTTGTAAGATAAAATCGAATGCTTCAAATAGGTAACAGTGTGTCTCGTTTAAGCAATATTCTGATCATCAAGAAAACTCATGATTGATTTTAAACTACCTACCTAAACCAAATAAATTCTTGAGAAGCACATTTAAAATTATGTTAAACTTATGCCTCACAAGAATTATTTAGGTAAATGCTACCATGTTAATTAAAAAGTGAGCCTTCTTAAGAAGAAGAATTTCAGCTTTTATGGCTGCATATTTAAGATACTCTACCATAATTGACCTAGAAAACCATATTTGCTAGAACGCGACTGTAGAAATTTTAAAATGAGCAGTCGATCTTGATATCAATTGTTGACTTAATACACAACAGAAACTAGTCGAAAAGTATCAAAACAAAACGAAATCTCTTCAAAACATCCTGCTACATTTCTAACAATAAGAAGCCGAACTATTTGGAACTGCGTGTCCGAAACTATTATACTTTTTTTCTTCGATTCGCCACGCGCAGTAATTTCTGTCCATCGCCTTACTCCGGCGGAACAAAGTGAGCCTTTTTTACATATCTCCTTAGATCAAAGTCACCGAACGTTTGGGCATTGTAAAATAAAAACAGAAGGATCATTGTGTTATAATAGCGGTAGTAACAAGCCTGCTCATGGTAATGAATAATTATGGAAACTATATTTCCGAGCCATTTGAGGTTGAAACTCTGGGGCGGCCCAGCCGTGGTCCGAGTGCTCAGAGCCTTTTTAAGGAATTTTTTAAACGTCTCGTGACCCATGGGCTGGGGTTTACCTTTGCCAGAGGACAGTTAGTTTATTAAACAAAACGTATATCAAAAAAAAATTCACTGATTTGATAAATTATTGTAACTACGTAAATAAATCACTTTTTTTTTTTTAACGTGGTAAAGTCATCAAATGAGTCCTCCCACCCAGGGCAGAGCGGGAGGGACTGTCAGACTTGTACTGACTAAAATCCACGGTGTCCTTCAATAGCCCTTTATGTTCCAGGGTCACAGTAATTCTATGAGTCCCGCGACCCCGGCAGGTTTTGGCCCTCTAGAGGGGGGCCCCGTCATTATGCTGACACTCTTTGAGGCGCGCGTGGAACACAACGCGCCGTCGACCCGGGCATGGTCCATGGTCGGACAGCGAGTCGCCCATTACTCGCCGCCCGCATGCCCGCACCTACGGTGGCCGGAGATCCTCTGCCGACGTCCGGCGCCGTGGGCGTCTACCACTGCGGCTGGGGTGGAGGGAGGACGCTGTCCTCTCCCTCACGCGGCCCGCCTCCTCCTTAGCGAGCATGACTGCTTCGCAGAAGGAGGCGACCGCTTCCCACTCCATCTCGCCTCGCAGCATGGCCTCGACCAATGCCGGGCGCGAGAGGTCTCCGCCTATTGCCGCCGTGAGGACACGGCGGTGCTCTGCCCAAGCGCGGCAGTCCTGCACCGTATGCTCCACCGTGTAGTCCTGCTCCACCGTGTCCTCCTAAATCAATCACTTAAAACAGAATGGCAGCTTAGCACATGGTATGATTTTCTGCATCACACCTGTAGTAGTAAATAGAGGCTGATTGTTGGATACTGCAACGTATTTCTCACCTTCAAGGTGCCACCTTTGGGTTTATCGCTGCAGGCAGTGTAGGCAAATGCGGGTACCTGATCCAATTAAAGGGGAGGAGAGAATTTCTACTTCAACACACTGTCCCTAAAGTTCAACTTAAGCAATAAGCCTTCTGAACCACCTTCTTTGGTATTTTCTGGTAGAAAAAAAGTCGCAAATGCGATTTAAATTTTAATTTGAGCCTGGGGTTTTTTGGTGGCACGCCTCCTCAATCTATTATAATTCGCCACGTGGTGGGTCGTCATTACATTTAAATGATTTTCGGTTTCTTGTTGTGAATAATTAAATTATTACGTGCTTTTGAATGGTTACATTAGATCTAGACTTGATTAGATCTATTTTTGATATTAAGAGGAAGAAGTAGCAAAAAATGTGCTCTCGCTTGTAAGAAAAATCCAATTTTTTTTTGAAATATGGAACCTGAGGATGTTTGTTACATTTTATTAAATTATTTTAAAATAATTACATTGCAAAAACAACAGAATGCCACCTGCTATAATAATTACATACTCCTTTCACTTTGTCCACGTTCATACATCTGGACAGACACGCATGCCAGTTGCGATTACTATGTACCTAGTCTTTCTGAAGAACAATAATTACATACTTTAAATACCTAGAAAAGGACCAAAACAGTCTGAGACAAAAAAATTGTTTCATACAACTTACCGTTTTAAAAATCAATAAACAGAAATTCAAACCGCGATTAAAGCTTAATACAACACACCTATTTCCCAATAAAGGTCACTTAATTACGAAACCAACTTTTAATTTACAACCTGCATCCAACACCAATCAAGCTAATTAAATCTAAAACTAAACCTTGGCATCGATGGTCGGAATATTCAAAAGCCGCATTCCCGCCCACTTCGCGGTCTTTACTATATCTCCATCTTATTATAAAACCACACACCTTTGTAATTGCGACCACCGGAAAGACAGACGCGACCACACTTGGTCTATAGACTAGCTTTTCACGCAACTTTGCCCGCCTTAAAGTCGGAAATTATCCCATAAGAACGTCGTAAATACTCTGTGACGGTTGGGAATAATGTAGCTTCCCATTAGTGAAAGAATTTTTGCAATCGGATCATTAGTTCCGAAGATATCCCACTGCATCCTAACTTACAAACATACAAAGTTTACTGCTTCATAATATTAGGAAAGATATAGTTTCGACCACAGCCTGTGTGTAAAGCTTAAGTTGTTCCGGGTGATAATGTAGTTGGTTTAGTGATAAGAATCAAAGAATGTTTGGACCACCTGGTTGAAATTAAACGGTGTCTTTTGATGTACGTTTAATGCAAAATTGTAATGTTGCATCATAAGTAGACAAAGATTGGGGCAAGCTGAAGGAGCAAAGCGGTAGTATGTAGATGAGGTTCACCTTTCAGGTTATGGAGACTTGGAACGGACTAGAAGAGGAGGGTAGGGAACCAGCACATGTCATGGAACAACCTGGGAGTTGCCAAGGGTATCATTTCCAGCAGTAGACTGCGTCTATTAACTTACTGTGAGTTGACAAACTTAAACTAACAACTTGTAAAAGGTATGTACCTAACTTAAAAGTAACAATTTCACTACGATTCGTGATACGGGCTCCCACAAACAAGCCAAATATTAATATTATCCATACTGTGGCAACAACAGCTATAGCAAACAAACATAAATCCTCTAAACGTTTCTCAAACACATACACAAACTAGAGACAAAAGGACACATAATCTTAGTCCAAATCCCAAGTAAGACAACGGCCGGTACTTCGGGATGCGAGTCAATATTGAGTCGGAGCGATTAAACACAAAACAAACAGGTTTGCGAGAACGTGCAGTAAGTTTGGGTTCCCAGCTCTAGGGTTCCTGGGGTTGCTGTGTTAGAAGTGTTATGAGCATCCGTTGTAGGATATCATCGAAGAATATAATGCACTGTTTTAAATAATGCCCGCAATAAGATAAAAACATTATTTAACAAAAAACACCATGTTAACATTACCATCATCTTCATCGTCTTTCAGCTTCTTCTTTTATTTTTTCTTTATTTTTTGCACTATCATTTTTTATTCAATGCCCTCCTTCCTTCTTTTTCACTTTCGTTTTCATGAAATTGCATGCTCCATAAATTTTCATGCGATGATGACGATGTCTTTAAGCATTTCTAAATCTCCCATAAACCAAAGCAAAGTCCCCAACCCTGCAACACTATCCTCCCATCCCTTTCAACTCATTTATACATTAAACACACATTAAGATGTGATTGTAGATGTTTGAGACAATGTCCTATTTGCCGACAGTCCTCTGCAAACGTTGAATAAATTTAATTTTAGGGGCTGAGCGCACCCTTGCGGATTTTGGTGTAGTCAGACGAAGATTCGGTGCGCTGTGATGATTTTGGAATGTTTTGTTTATATTTATAAAGTTATACACTGTTATTAAGGAGTGGTTGAGTGCAGAGCTATTGGTGAGACCTTAGGGAGCCAAATAAATGATGCATGCGTGTAAAGAAAAGAAAGCTATGTGTAGACGTAGCTGACCAGAGAGTATTGAAAGAGACAAGATGTTGAGCCAACTCTAAGGACGATAAGAGCACGAGAACACGGGGATAATGAAAAATTATTACAAAAGGAAATTAAGATAGACACAATAAACTTGGGTAATATGCAGGAGTGGTCTAGTAATAATTATTTAACAAAATGATGAAAATCTGTGACAAAAGTGACTTAAATCAGCTAAGCTTTAGTCGCTGTAATTAATTCCAATAAATTGCTACATCAACAAAAACAAAGCTCTCCATTACAAAAAGAACTGGTTACCAGATAATAAACGTCAAATTAACACACAATTTATTTTACATTATAAAGAGAAAAAAAACAAAAACGCATCTCTCAAAATCAAAAAAATATACTACCAATAAAAGCGTACCGTTATTCAGAATCTACTAATTGGTCTTTGAACAGAATTGACATCAATCTGTATAGAAAACCCGTGTGTGGCTTTGACACAAACGAAAGATGTTTCTAATGATATTATTCAGTTTATTAACAGTTTCCACAAAGCGGCGACATTGCTATAAAATGACAGGCGGACTTCCGTCACGTTGATCACGACTGTGGTGGTCATCGGTGGATTAAGTACGTGCATCAGATGCGATAGGTAGATGGTGGGATGTTTTATGCCTGTGACGTTAAAGGCTAAAAGTTCAAGAATTTCGAGTAAAAAAAGGTTTGCTTCCGCTGAAAAACTTCTTTTTCTCCTTTATTAGCAGTTTGGTCTATGGATTTGAGAACTTTGCGAGTGTGTAAAATTTGCCTATAAGGCATGAAAATAAATCAAAATTACCTTTCTCGTAAATTATTGTTATTTCTTTTAATCTTCATGAAAAATTCATCCTTATGGATGTCCTCCTCCGTATACAGTCTGGAAGGATCTGTCATACTCTTACTGACTAAAGCCACTCTGGTGCTAGCACACTAGTGTAAGGGACTGAGAGAGATCAGTTTCCGCCTAAGTTAACCCCTACTGTTAAATTTCAATGTGGTAGTGCTAAACCCACCCACATAGACAGAATTCTGACACTAAGGAAAAGAAACAAAAAAGTTTGTCACATCTACTTTTCGTAAACTTCTACTCTATGTATTTGTCGCCGTGTTGCCGCCAGTGCAGAACGCCGCTTCTTTTGATGTGGGATCGGCGCGTGCGCACGGAAACCCACGAATGTTAACGATTATTCGAAATTCAATAGTTTTTTTTTAGAAAATTCGAATACAATGAGCTCGTTAATTTATTTGGTTTGATTGTTTTAGGTTGTTTAACTTTGTTACGAGTTTTGTTGTCTTAAGGTACAGGCGTGTAAGTTAGCACGGTTGTGGGGTCTTAAAGCACCGAGTTTTATTTTTTTATTAATTCAATAGTGCAATTGGATTTTCAGAGTCATGATCTTCATGCTCGTAATTTGTATTAAAGAAATAAAATGAGTCCTTACAAACATACCTTTGTCCACGTTCCTAGATCTATTAAAAAATGCACTACACGCAACTGATTTTTCTGAAGATCATGTATGTATGTTTGGAGCACCTATGTAAGGATCTTGGCAGGAAGCGTTTTAGCTAAAAACACTAACTGTCATTGTTCCCATAGCCAATTTTGCATGGGCGTAAAATGTGAAAATGTCATTCTTTCTGCAAACTCATTTGCTTTTTTAACACGCTATATGTTGTTGTATGATAAACATCGAAATTTATTACACATATATTGTGAAAACAGAACAACTGCCGACAAATTATTTTGCAGTTTGGCAGACTTTTTACATGTTACATGTTTTCACACAGATTTTCAAATAAATACTTTTAAAAAAAAAAGCGTGACATGAATGTAAAATGTGTCCATAAAAATGGTGCACAGATTCCACAGATATTGCACAGATTCCAAACTCATCAAACCGATTGTTACAGTATTCAAATTCATTTGAAAATAATAATATTTATTTCGTTAACCGAAACATACAAACGATTGATCCAATTATTCCGTTCCCACCGGCATTCAAATCGCCCTCACTAAACATTGGGCAACTTAATCCTGTTAATTGTTAAACATGGTGTTAATAGTCGATGACAATTGTAATAGTGCTGCCCGCCCCCATGCGGGCGAGGCGTAATGATGTCAGTAGTCTTTTCTGTTGATGAGAAATTAGAGAGGCGTATTGTTTTTTTTTACTTAAGCAGGATTTATTAATTTAGCAATTGAGTGTTGTAAAAATAATATCTGAACTGGTAAGGCCAGTAGAAAATTGCAGAGGTTGCGAGAACACGTAGATACACTCTCATAGACCAGAGTCGACATCTACGGATTGACAGACGGACTGAATTATTAAATTACATAAAAAAAAGGTTTGTCTATTAGTCACATAGTTCAATAAGTTTCTAGAAATTAAAAAGCTCAACCCTATCCACTAGCCTATAAAAGGATTACCTAATAGTAACAACTTGTGTTAAACATGAAATTTGGCAATATTCAACAGTTGTGATCTGAAAAAATCAAACAGCATCAACATATATAAAAAAAATTGGGACAGTGATCCATAATTTTTTTTATTGATTCTCTGATATTTTTAGTGTTTTTTTTTTAATTTACAGCAGCTTACTAATTCAATTGATAGTTATCGCGACTATCTTTATATAAACAATATTTAGCACCCCTATTATATGGAAAACAAGACCAACAGAGAAAACCAGTCTATAACATAAACACAAAGCAAAGTTTATCAATACCACAATAACTACTCAATTACTGTCACAGAACAGCTTTTGATATTTTTATCAATCGCGCCATATTTACTGGGAATACAAAATGATTGATCGATGTCACACGAGTATGACAATGCTAGGATAATAAATCGATTTATGGAATCAATTGTGTAATCGATTATGGTACAATGTATTAATAAAAGGTCGTATATTGGTACGTACCTTTTTTCGGTCGGGCTTTTTGTGATGTTTCATTTTTAAGGGATTTTCGGCCAACTGAGGGTAGATCCAGCCACTGTTAGGATAAATTGATTTAATTGGTACTACATTAATAACTACCTCATTGGTCTAGTGGTCGCAATCGCGACTGCTGAGCATGAGGTCCTGGGTTCTACTCCCGGGTCGAGCAAAGTGTATTGAGTTTTTCCTTAAGGAATTTCTCAGTAGCAGCCACGGAGTCTGAATTTGTGCCCGTTTGATGGCAATAGGCTCGCCCCCAATTACATTGGACTTAAACATAACTGGCGAAATGTGGGTATACTATTAGGTATACCTCTCACTATTTTACACACTAGCACTTCGTCCGCAAACATTGTGATAGCTCGGCTAATATTAATTCATGATATAATATAATGTATAGCCTATAGCACCCACTGTATGATCCGTTCTGCCAGTGAAAAAAATATTAGAATTTGATCATTAGTTCCGTAGATTACCCACAAACTGACAAGCAAATTGTACCTCTATATATCACATATTAGTATAGAAGTTAGTAACAGTCTTACCAAGGGGTATCGTATTACCCAGTACTAACTGGGTTGTGGAGGTCAGATAGGCAGTCGCTCCATGTAAAATACTGGTATTCAGCTGCATCCGGTTAGACTGGAAGCTGACCCCAATATAGTTGGGAAAAGGCTAGGCAGTATAGAAGTTAGTATTGATGACCTAGAAATCGAACTGAAAACCTCCCGATCGTCAGCACCTTCAATCACTTAAGGTACCATCGAAGTTCCAACTATGAGTCCTCACAGCTGTCTATGAACTTAGAACCATATTCATTATGCCAAACAAAGTTTCGTGTAGTAGCGAAGTTTAAGCGTACTTGAGCCAAGTTTGGCATACTTGCATTAATTGTGATTACCTAACCGGTTAGGTATCATTAACTTGATGTGATGTATGATTAATGACATTAGGATCACGGGGACTGATATGAGTTGCGGTTAATATGAGCTGCAACGATACATTGTTAATTGGTTAGTAGTTATACCTAGATTGCCTCGTTGGTGTAGTGGCCGCAAGCGCGACGGGTCGGCAAATTGTTTGTTGGGATTTTTCATCAGGAATTTCTCAATATCAGCGACGGAGTCTGGATTTGTGCCCGGTTGAGGGTAATAGGCTCACCCCCTATTACATGGAACTTAAACACAACTAGCGAAATATGGGTATACATACTATTAGGTACACAGCTGCGTAACCCTTCGGTGATAACAGGCGTGATGTTATGTTATACCCAATACAAATGGAGTTTTAATTATAGCAGATACCGATTGAACACCTCCAGGAACTGAAAATTGTCCGGTGTCAGCCCAATTTCATTTTCTTTGTTATGGTTTCATTAGTTTGTTGTTAAGCATACTTCTCTGAAAACATCTAGATCCTGCTCTCATTTGAAGTGTTGTGTTTTTCTACACTCATTTTAGTGCTGTTTAGGGACAAGTTAGAGTCAGTTGCTTTCAAAGTGTTTCGCGTTTCAACAATTCAACTTTAACACAATTGACATGAACTTTTCGGTGTCAAACCAATACATTTTTGCCTTTTTTCAACATTGTTATCGCTGTTAGAATATCATTTTGTCTCGGCGACTCTTGCCCGTGTTTCTGTGCGTTATATATTTACGCACAAACTCTTGCAGATTCTGTGTAAGACTGTCATTCATCAACACAGTAGCGACTATTGACCTCTCACTGAACATGATAAAAATGTTGTGGACATTCATAAAGAGATCAGTGAACTGCTTACACATTTCTTCGATAACTGTTACTATCATTATAAAAAAAAAAAACTATATTACAGTACGTTCACGAATTACTTTTTTCGAACTTCGGATGCAATAATATCTGTACCTACAGGGTGATCGGATTCCAACAAAAAGTATACTGAAGTACGCTATCACATTTTGAGTAGGGCTTATGAAATGTGATAAAAAGTGTTCAAATACATTTCTGTTTTTTGTTCGTCGATGTTTGCTGGTCACGCGTTTGACCCCGCGTTGGGCGTTGCGCCGTGAATTCTTTATTAGTTTTTTATCAGTTTAGGAGATAGGTAATGTTTGTGTTTGGAAATGGGGTAATAGTGGAAGCACTGATGGTCAATATGTGTATAGGAAGAAAATAATATGTGGAACATCATAATGTCATTAATTACAATCAAGGTTGGTCAATGTTTCCAGAAATATTTGTTTATTTTTTTAAACTAATGCACTGATAAAAAAATACTCAAGGCGGCTTTATCGCCTTGGGCATTATCTACCAATCTATCTTAAGGGGATGCAGAGACAAAACATTTCTTTTCTGCTGTTTTTACGACGTAAAGCTTCCAACATCAATAAGGCGGTTTGTTTGCATGTCAATATATCAATATAAGTTCACAAGTAGGTCAAGTAGAAGACAGCGGAATTTCATTGATCTGCGAATACTCGTCTAGCCTCTTAGCCAAGTTGCACTGGATCTGTATTTACAAACAACCAATTTGGTTACGGAATTTCATAACAAGGAAACAACAAATAACCAAACAATTTACATGCAACATAACTCCACAACAAAAGCCGAATGCCGTCAGAAATTTAATTGAAAACCGACATATCTCCAGGATTTGTAACAAGGAATAAATTGGCGTTTCACATTTGATAGAAACGGTCGGCTCAATCGAGATTTATCTCGATCAATATCCACTGACGTTCCAATTACATTGTACAGGTACAAGTTGTAAAGTCACTCCGGTCTACTGTTAAAGAACGGAGACATTTAAACGGTTGAGTCATAATTTTGAGATAATTCGATATGATTTAATAATAATTTATGATTGTTCTTGGTTTGGATTCAAAGATTGCGGTATTTGGGTTGTATTTGTGAATACAATAATGAAAATAAATATAGGTATCGTTGTGAAAAATTTTGAAAATAAAGAAGATATAGCACTAGCACAAAAACGTCTCTTGGAAATGAGTATAATCCTTCAAACAATTTACATAGAAATACAGGAAATAAAGAAGGAAAGTTGAAGAAAGAAGAATAAAACGCCGCTACGCTAATCGAATTAGGAGTAGACCATATCCTAGCAAAAGATGTGACTGCTAATGAAATATATAAAGATACACAAAAAGTTTCTAATATAAAGATTATCGACACTATAAACAAAATGACGGCAAACCACAACTTTGCAGTCCACCTTCAATTCATATCTCTGTAGAGTTCTAGACTCAAATTAAAACTAGACTAGATAAACACGTACAAATGCAGCAAGCCCCTAACAGAACACTCGTTTAATTGTAACACGTACAGATTTACGACGCATACGAAATCGGTTATCTTGTATCTGTCGCGGCATGATTTGTTTTTGTTACACTTATAATATATGGAGCCGGTCCCGATCTAAGATACAGACGGCATTGTAATACAATAGTGAGTAATTATGATTGAATGTAGTTATACATATGCATACTTTCAATATGCTTGTTCTTAGAGGCCAGTGAATTGTAGGAGGTTCTGTTAAGTATGGTAGTGTAAGTGAAAATAAAAAACATTGCGATGATGATAATTACAGTTGAAGCTTAGGTGATCGTTGGCAGAAACTGTAGAAAAAGGTAGATATAATTTATTACGCACACCATAATTATATTGTACAGCCTTACACATTTTATAGAACAGGACACACGTTAAATATTCACTCTAATATGAACCTTGCTTGAATTATCAATTTGAGAAGGCCAACTGCATTCTTCATCCTCTTAATTCAGAACGAAACCAAATGCAAGGTTCTGAAAAAAAAGTCAATGAGACAAAAACAGTTATCAACAATCTGATAACTAAACACAAGCTAGACTGATTAAGATACAGTGAAACAGCCAGAACTTATTGGATTGTTTTGCATCTAATGAAAGCTCTGAAAGATTGCTGAACTTAAGAGAGATCTCTAGATTAGGAGGAGGATCCTCCTAGCTAGCATTGTTAGTTATTTCTCAACATCTAAAATAAGAAGAAAATCACCCTGTGAATCTGGTTTCAAATTTCTTAGTACCAACTGAATAAACTCACAATACCAATAGCGAAACAGCACCTTTTGCACACGATCAACTCCATTTTCAGCTATTAGATAAGTTCGCTGCTTACTAATGCACAGTTCGTGTTTTAAGATTGTGTTAAATGTCTGTTCAGTAACTTTAGATAGTATCTTTAAGTTACTTAAAGTAAATGATTGTAATAAAGGTCGGATATGGAAATAAATACGGTATTGTAGAAGCTTTGGTAGTTCGTATAAGAGTCGGGGTCATAGCCTTTTGCTGAAGGTCATAGGGGAGTAGTAGGTAGGTGTACTTAGTTTCAGGTTTCAGGGTTCTTAATATAGGATGAGGTATCCTTATATATTATAACTAGCAGACCCGCGCAACTTCGTCTGCGTCACATACGAGAGAGAGAGGGTACCTGATAATTAATTCGCTGCGGAGTTATTTTAAAACTGTGATATCTCCTAAGATATTCATTGAAATCAAATGATGTAAGAGCAATTTCGTTCAAAATTAAATACTTGAGATGAATAACGTATTTATTTGGATAAGGATAAATACCATGTTCACAAAAACACCTTCGCAAATAATGCGAGTCAACCTTAAAATATAGACATGCTATCACGTATTTTTTAGAACTTTTAAGAGGAACATTTCCGTCATACATAATTGTTGCGTAACTTTAACCGTTTACGCAGCGCACGCAACGGTAGCTTTCAAAAGGAATATATTTTCCCCGTTTGTGCAACAGTTTTCATTGATGCTCCGCTCCTATTAGTAATAGCGTGATGTTATATAACCAATAGCCTTCCTCGATAAATAGGCTATCCAGTAGTTCCTGAAATTAGCGCGTTCAACCAAACCAACAAACAAACTCTTGAGCTTTATATTATTAGTATAGATTCAAGTAGGTAACTATTTAACTTCTCGGAAATAATTTAATTAATCGCTAAAACATTCTACTTATGTTTTTCTCAAATAAAGGCTTCCTTTGACAGCCTCCCGTTTTCATCGTTAGACTGTCGATGACAGTCATACTCCAGGCAGGTCTAAAGTTCTCACCAAGGTGCATGAAATGAGCCCAATAACAATATAGCTGCTGTATAATGTTGAGGACCTCTTGCGACTGCCTTTCGTCTTTATCGACAGACCTTCTGTGACAGTCATACTCCACAGCTAGGTCTAAAGTTCTCATCGAGGTGTTTGAAATGAGCCCTATAACAATATAGCTGCTGTAAACTGTTGAGGACCTCTTGCAACTGCCGTCCGTCTCCATCGTTAGACCGTCGATGACAGTCTTACTTCAGCTAGGTCTAAAATTCTCATCAAGGTGCATGAAATGAGCCCAATAACAATATAGCTGCTGTAATCCGTTAAGGACCTCTTAGAACTGCCTTGCGTCTCCATCGTTAGACCATCGATAACAGTCATACTCTACAGCTAGGTCTAAAGTTCTCATCAATACGGATAAAATGAGCCCAAACACGATATAGATGCTGTAAACTGTTGAGGACCTCTTGCGACTGCCTTCCGTCTCCATTGTCAGACGTTCTATGACAGTCAAACTACACAGCTAGGTCTAAAGTTCTCATCCAGGTGCATGAAATGAGCCCAATAACAATATAGCTGCTGTAAAACTGTTGAGGACCTCTTGCAACTGCCTTCTGTCTCCATCGTTAGACCGTCGATGACAGCCATACTCCAGCTAGGTCTATAGTTCTCATCAAGATGCATAAAGTGAGCCCAAACACGATATAGATGCTGTAAACTCTTGAGGACCACTTGCAATTGCCTTTTGTCTCCTTCGTCAGACCTTCGATAGAAGTCATACTCTAGTTAAGTTTAATCTAGAGTACCTTTTGCTATCGTAACTTAAAAAAAAACTGGCCAGTCGATTTAAAAGTTATCTTGTTAGCACATTTTATTCATTAGTACCATTTTGGTTCAAAAGATGTCGTTGCATGTTACATATATAATTATGATAAGTTCTTCTTGAACTCTTTAAATTCATACATCTTTTGATAGAGAGCACTGATTACAATGAAACGAAACCTTAAACCTTCTCTAAGTTATACACAATATGTGTGCATTGAATCTAACCACATGGGTTTACACACGCATGATGTTTTACTAAAAAAATACCCGGAGACACTCAGCCTATCTTTTGATAGAGAGCACCGATTACAATGAAACATCGTTTGAATGGTTAAAAAAAACTAAAAGTATGTATAACACTATTTGGTAGTGATTAGGAAATATGAAGGTTTAAAAAAATCAACATACCTATTTACAAAAAGTGAAAGTGAGTGCGGCTGGGGATCGAACTTGCACCATGCTTACAGCATTAAAAAAATCGAAATAAATACAAAAACAAAATAAATTAGCTGAGGCTCGAACTTGCAAACCACTGTTCACAGGGCGGCCGCTGACACCTTCGGGCTACTTACTTCGGTGACAAATGGTCTAAAATAGCTGTTCTATTCTAATGCATGCCATGACAGTTGTCAGTTGTCAAACCGTTGTCAAAGAGCTGAAGAATATGGATATAATGCAATATTGCTCACCCACCTAAGTTATTAGCGTGATAATATAGCCTATAGCCTTCCTCGATAAATGGGCTATCTAGCACTAAAAGAATTTTTCAATTTGAAGCAGTAGTTCCTGAGTTTAGCGCGTTCAACCAAACAAACTCTTCAGCTTTATAATATTAGTATAGATTATTATTGTATAATTTATTTAGTATCAAATCCTTTTAATATGTTTGTAAATATCATAGTCCGTACGATGTACACATCGTTGTTAAACTATGCAGCTTGTTAAGCAATGCATCATTAACTCATTCAAATCATTTATCACTAAAATTCAGAAAATAGAAAATGTTTTGGTTCCGATTTTTTTAGTAGCCTTGTATGTCTTACTGCTGGGCAAAGGCCTCCCCCATATCCATCCATCAGTTAAAAATTACCTTACGGATATGTTTGCTATTTAAAATAGACATAGTTGGTAGTCTTCGTTCCAGAAATTGTATTCATGGAAATCAGGATGGTAACCAATCGCGTATCTTTCAAATTTAAAGTTCGCGAGTACATTCGAAAGAAGCTGGCAGTTTCGTCACGACGGTAATGTTTTCCCCATTGTTTGTGTTTTTATTTTAGTATATTCGTGTAAATGTCTATTTTCATTTATCAAAATTTTGATATGTATTTATAGTATTTGTTATATATTTATAGTATTTTATATATAGGTACTTATAGCTAATCGTATTATTAATTAAAACTATTTTCAGATACACCTACCACTGTTTGTCTCTGCATCACCCAAAGGTTGACTGGTAGAAAATGCCTATGGCATTAAGTCCGCCTATGTGCTTTTGTGCTTGAAGTGTAAATAAATAAATAAATAAATATTCCCTGAATTTTAAATATAAGCTGTGAGACATTTTATAATATCAATAGAGATTTGAATAATATTAAGCCAAAGCTTATACATTATTATGTTCATTAAAATATTTTAACATTATACCCTGGTTATAACGTTTCAGGTAATTTTAACTTCATTATTTACATTTGAACCTTCTCAACCTTTTTGACCCGAAATATAGGATGAAAAGGCTGTTTACTTTATCTGCAAGTTCATTTTCTGTCATATTTCTAATGTTTTCGAATTATATAAATATTTATAAAAAAGTATCTATGCTATTTATTTATTTCTGTTTTTAAGGAAGTTACTTTCCTTTTAATTAACACGCTTTCTTATGTTTTATTATTAGTTTAGTATAGTGTATTAGTTAGTCGATAATGATTGATTTTTTTTATTATTTTGATCCAATATTTTTTACCCACAGTACATGGGGTTGTTTGGTTTTTACAAGCGGAACTTCCACTATCCTTGAAAGAAGGAATTAGCAAATGTTGGCTGTGACAATTAATGTGTGTCTATGTTAATATTAATAATATTTTGTGTCTCCAACTTATAAACTACAGTTGTTCTTTTAACTTTTATTGGACAAACAGTTCTTAAAATACAATAATATAATTCTTCACTAACACTAACTCTTCATCAATCCTCACCCTTCTCAATCAAGGACCTAACTCCAAATTGGCTCTTTCTCAATCGTTTTTTCCTCCATCTTTGTACACCTGCTTCCGCCCCCTTTCATCCATCCGTGATAGAGCCAGGTCATCAACTGCGACCCTACTCTACAACGTGAATGGCTCTACAAGAGTTCCCGACTCTTTGATGAGCGATGAAGCATTAAATAACTAGTAGAGTTGTGAGCATTCACGTTGCGATTTTTTTGTTATGATTTGTGAAGTTGTGAGTCGCAATGTATGGGAGAAAAGGGGTCGTGGAAATGTTGTTTGGGAAGCAACAATCATGTTTTTCGAAGGTATTTTGGTCGGTTCCGTTGCTTTGAAATTATTGGTTGGAAATAAAAAATGGAAATGGTAATTTTGTGTATTGCTGTTACGTGCATGCATAATTAACCATGGTGATCAAATAAGTACAGTACCACTTTAAGTATGCAGTTCAAGGTGGTTTGGTTGCTTGTCAAGAAAAATCGCACCGATGTCAAACTTACTACATTTATTTTAGTTCTGTGTTTTCCCGCCTGCACAGATGAGTTGGTTGAACTGTATCGCTTTAAAAGGTCCCAACATTATTGACATTTTCTGACAGATTATTTTTCTTCTTTTTTATACTGATTTTTTAGTTTCTGATAGCATAGCAAAATCAGCCTACAACGTCCATGCCCACTGTTTGGAACCAGGCCTCCTCTCTGTTAGAATGAGTGGGCCGTAATTCAACACAACCACACGTCTTTTCTGATAGATGAACATAATAACAAAGAGAGCTTTATAATCAAAGTCCTCTATGAGGCAACACTATTTCATTCAATAAAATCTTTTTTTTGTCGCCTGTACTGTCCCACTGCTGGGGAAAGGCCTCCCCTAATTACTTCCATGTGCTCTTTTCCCGAAAATCTATTTACCAACAAAAAAGTTAACTTAATTTCATTTCACTCATGAACACATAAATGTTCGAACAAAACAATATTGCAACAGCGATACCATGAAACTGCACCGACTTAAAACTTGCAACAATTTTCCGGCACCACGAATGGGCAGCCTTAGAACATTTTGAAACACCATCTATTAGTATTATACAGTGTGTTTGTTTTTGAGGTATCATAAAATTTCATTTAAAAAATTCAAGCCATTATAAACAAAACGTTTTTTTTATGATTTGGTGGTGACACTTCGCGAAATTAAGAAAAAGTACTATTTCAATTACCATGATATTTAAGCCATAGGTTCTGAGGGTAAAAACTACATTATGATATGACTGTCTCCCCAGAAATTGTGTCAATCCGTCTTTCAAACACCCCGTAGTGCTCACATTTCGCGAGCCGGTATTTACTAGTTTATTCCTATCGCATTCGTAGGAGAAATGTCTGGGTATTGTGAAATAATGCCTAGATTTAGTTGTTGGCTAAAATGGGTACAACACTAGCAAATGGTGTAGCCATCTGACATTTATTTATGAAGTGCTGTCCTTGTCAATTTCACTTGTTTCGGTTTTGGTGGACAACTGTGGTGACTTGTTCCCTGAGCTTGTTCCTTGGTCACGGTCATGTCTTTAGTTTCTGGGGAATTTACTACCCTTGCGTCGTTGGCTGACAAATAATTGATGCCTTTCTAATCCGATTATGTTATTTTTGTTATGATGCCTTTGTAATTAATGAATGCTTATGTTTTTGTCAATATTTCACTAATTCTATGGACTTCAACGTCTGCGAATAAATGATTATTATTATTATTATTATAATCAAATTCTCCTGCCCTTATCCCAATTTATTTGGGGTCAATGCAGTATGTCTTCTACTTCCATACTTCTCTATTACTCATCATCTCATCAGACACCTCCTTTCTTGCCATATCATCCTTTACACAGTCCATCCATCGTTTCTTTGGTCTTTCTCTACTCTTATACTGTTCATGTTTATTTAATAAAAAATATTTGCAAGTCTGCAAACAATACTTTAAAAATAGGTCGAATGCCAATTTTATTGATGGACGAAACGAGACAATAAAAGGACGTAAAAAAAATGTGAGTAAACGCTTGATTGAAGCGGCAATTATTGCTTACCAGCTTTTGTTATCTTTTTCCATTGCATTTTATAAAGTTTAACATCAATCTGTCAAAAAAAAGCAAATGTCAGAAGAAGATAAGACATAAAAATCCACTATCTTGACAAAATCTCCAAGAAAACAAAGACGGTTCGGTGGTTATATTTTGTTGAAAACTAAACTGTTCAAAGAATTACTGTGTATTGAACATCATCACAAATTAATGATCGTTTGAAGATTCTCCTTAAAACATCGTTATTTTACCATTACTCAGAATTGTTAACAGTCTAGGAGAAACCAATGTTTAGTGCTTATTTTAATTACCTAAATTCATAGTCCCAGTCCTTTAGAACATAAACATTAATGGCTTACCTTCTTTGAAATAACAGTACCGAACTTTCGTCTTCGAGTATCAAAGCCCGCACCGCGCACGCGCCAAACGTCGGTAAAAACATTGAACACTGTATTTTCCAACTAGACACACTGTGTCATGTTTTCAAGTTTATTTACCTACGGTTGTTTAAGAAATTGATGTTGTACAAAGTTCTGAAGTAATTTTTAAATACTATTTTTATTTCAAACTCCTTTGAATTCTAGTGGCTTATTCTATTTTTGGATTGTAGTATTTTTATATTTGTCACGTACTTTTGTCTGTACACGATTTTTACCTTTTAAGGTAGGTTTAGGTGATATTGAAAGCCTGGTGTATTTAAAATTTACTTTATGTGTGTAGTATTATTGCAGGTGGTCCCACACAATACTTTTCACCCTTTACGCTTCTCACAGTCTTCAATTATTGTTATTGGATATCTGACAACAAGGATAATTCATCAATCTTGACTGATTGTCTGACATGCAATTTATTATTGCAATGATATTCAGATTTTAATATGAGATCTCTGAACTTTAACTTTTCGACCATACACACATTTTGACTTTTTTGTTTTCTCAACTTATTTTAAACAAGGAACAGAATCAAAAATCAAAGTATTCTATTTCACATAGGCCTCGATGGGCACTTATAAAACGTCGACAAAAAGGTGCACGGTTCGGGTTGGTCGTTTCCTATGGAGAAGAACCGGCAAGAAACTCCATGGTTACTCTTTTCAAATCATTTGGTGTTACAGTATTATTATGGATACAGCATTTGTACTTACTTAAGTATGGGGAGCCAGCGTAGGCCCGACAATAAGTCGTTGCTTACTACACAAAAAATGTAGAACAAAATAAAAAGTTAACAAGCAGCTGGGAATCTACAAAGCCTACAATGTCCACACATTCACAAACAATCGATAAAAAGAATCTATGCAAAGGTAAGAAAATATTGTAAAATACTAAATTAAACAAGTAACACAAATACTGTTCATCAGTGCTGTAACTATTTTGAGCAAAAGATATATAAATGATTTGCAAACTATTGTAAAAATCTGATTCGAAAGAAGAGAACAAATGAGATTGAGAATGAACTTGTTATAAAAGCGTATACTGTTTATAAGAAAAAACTTGCTAGTTTTTGTTAATCTGAATTTAGGTACTACAGTTTCGTGTTTACCACGTGTATTTATATTATAAAACACGCCTCTCAAACTATCCACTATAAAATAATGTACTACAACACTTAAAACCTAGTACGTAAGTTCCAAAGAGAAGCACAGTGCGACACACACGACTGTGTTTCACAAACCGAGGTGTATTCGAGTTCCACTGAATCGCCAGTCGTTTCTAAGCTTCTGGCGCCCGAGCCCGCACGATCGAACTTTTTGCTCCGACTTATGATCACGAGAAACAATTTTTTTTTCACAAGTGTCAGTGACTAAAAAGTTAACGGCATTTTTGTAAAGTGCCAGAGTGTTGTGATTTTTTTGGGGAAAAGTTTGAGGATATTGTTGAATGAATAGTGAATGTGAGTATTGGATTTTTGTTTTCTTTTTCTTAGTTCTAAGTAACACTGGTTTTGACGAGGGAAAAGTTGGTAAATAAACGACAGTAACGGAAGTTTGTTATGATCAAATTTAAAATACAGTACAAGTTCCAAAGGCTTATTTATAAAAAAAAATACTCCACTTTCTGGAGGCTTTTCGGCCTTCACTACAAGGCTATTATTTTGATCAATACAAGAGATACGTAAGATTTGACAGTACATTTACTGATGAGAAACTTAATCCGGCCATCGAAACGCGATGTTATTTCAGTGTTTATCTGCTGGAGAAGATAATTTATTTGTGTTGAATCATTTATGATGAAAGTTAGACAAAGTGACATTCTATCATCGACAACGATGACGGGAAAGTCGAACTATTGAAAAACTTACGTCAAACTTATATTGAAAGCTTATATTGAAACTCCTTCGGCACAAAATGCTTTGAAACCGATTGTCACTTGTCTAGGTCATCTTGCCGTGCTCGTCACTTATTTTGTATTGTTTACAAATTAATTGAAGAGTATTCAAGTGTGATCAGTTGTCGTCATTGTAAATTTGTGGCAACATGAAATACCTAAGTGATTTTTGTAGGATTAAACGTTGCTGATTCAATATAATTTGTGAATCATGAGCTTTACACTTTTAAGTAGTTTTGTTAATAAAGATTTAAGTATTGGTATGGGTTGGTTTGTATTGGAGAAGAACTGGCAAGAATTTCATCCTAGTCAAAATAAAGATCAAAATTTTGAAATGAATTAATTTTGTGTTATTTATCTGTTAACGAGGCGAACTAGCTGCTATAAAACAGTAACATTTTATAGAATCTGTCTTTGTATGATTATGACTTAAGTCTCGAAGCGTACTGCTTACTTGATTGATTCATACAATGTCGTTTGACGAGAGATTCGCGTCGTAGATAAAACTATGACATTGTCACATTATTCTTTTCAATGGCAACTGTACATTCATACTACGTATAAATCATCTTGTACAATACAATAGAAAATCTAGCAGAGCCTAGATAAGTGGCTTTCGTTTTAAAATTGCTCTATTATCCTACACTATAAATGTTACAATATAAATGTTGATGGATGGAGAGGAAGAGGAAGACCAAGGAAACGATGGATGGATTGGGAATGATATGAAAGAAAAAGGAGCAAAGATAACGCGACGGTTGCCAGAGCAGAATGGAAGAAAAAAAAGTGTTGCGCCGACCTCAAGTCACATGGGACAAGGGCAGGGACATGATGATGATCCTACACTACTGCAAACAGGATTAACATTCGCTTTTCGATAGTTTTATAATAACATTATTCGAACGAACCATCTAATAGAGGGGTCACCTCAAAGGTTAGTGACTGAGGCAAGGATTTGAGGAGTCTCCCGTATCAGACTTATTTTCCATTTATAACTAAACTACATTTTTGACTTTATCATCTTTATATCTGGTTGAATGTTCCTTTAGCTAAGCCGACTTTCTTTTGTTTTCAATTTTCTTTTGCCCCTCTACTATTGACACCCAAATCTCCATACAGGATGTTGTAGAAACTGCGCACAAACTTTAATACTAGCAGTTAACGAATAAATATTGGCAAATAAATGTTGAACAGACGTGCTGTTGTAAAATGCCTCACCTGCGCAATAATGTTAATGTTTTGTTACAATGTACTAGGTTCTTCGAGTTGGTAGTAAAATACGGAGTTTTACTTTAAGATTCGTTAACTTGGAGCATTTTAATTGTGTGTTGAATGCAAGCGATTCATGTTATTCTAAAAGTTGTACGGTGTAAATAATGTTTTGAAGGTTATGTTTCACTTTATTTCGTCCTTTACTGACTCTTTGGTTTAGCGTGCGCTAGCTTTCTACTGAGTATGAGGTACTGGCTTCAATTCTCAGGTCAGGCAAAGTGTAATTGGACTTTTGCATCTTAAACTTCATATCCACCCAAGGTTTTTATTCATGCCCATTTGACCGAATGGTGGCCAATGTTGGGTCTAAGAAACCAGGGCCGTCCAAAAGCGCGTTGGGTTGAAGATATCGTCAAAATCTCGAGAAATATATGGATAAGCGACACACATAACGAAGAAGTAAGGGGAGGCCTATACCCAACATGGGTGATTCCGGGCTGAAATGACGATGATGATGGCAATAGGCTCGCCCCCTATGACATGTGACTGAAACATAAATGGCGAAACATGGTTGTTCTATAGGAGAGTTCGAAGAATACAGGCGTGATATTATACTATGTCCTATCATTAATTATACACTAAGCAAAAAAACATAACAATGTCTTTTAATATGGCCCGGAATACATACACATGGACAACAATATGCAAGTAGCTTACATGTCATTGTACCATTACAATGTCTGATCGATGATTACATGGAAGTACTAACAGCATACCAGATTCTTATATACTAGGTGTAAACGGACTCTTCGCGAAGCAGTCAGCCAAGCATTCTGTCCATCAAACTAAGTAATGCTGCGGAAAAAAATATTGCTGGAAAGCTATTTTTTTACGGTAGCGCTCAATGTAACGCTCTCAAAAAATAGTGCTTTTGTTGTGAGAGAGCAGGAGCTCTTGGTTAAATAATAACTGCCGCTCGAGTCGATCTTTAGGTTAAGCCGTGGTTTCCTAGGTTGGTCTGTGGATGGGTGACCGCCCATTACATACCGAGTTTCCTCCGTGCCTCGAAAAGCCCGTTAAGCCGAAGCCGTTGATTCCGGATGTCATCTGTAGATCTTTGACAGTCGTTACAGGTAGTCAGTGGCCCAAAAAATCTGACAACCAGTCTTACCAAGGGGTATCGTATTATCAGTACTAACTGGGTTGTGGAGGTCAGATAGGCAGTCGCTCCAAGTAATATACTGGTATTCAGCTGCATCCTGTTAGACTGGAAGCCGACCCCAACATAGTTGGGAAAAGGCTAGGCAGATGATAAGGTATTTTTGTGTAACATACTAGCATGTATCTTCCTGGCTTTAAAGATCCATGTCTCTTGCCGGAAGACTTCGAAACGAACTACGAATACCTACTGACTGACAATCAAAGCTTTTTATATTAACACATTTAGCAATTAAAAATATTCGTACTATTAGTATTTTTTACTCTACAACTTATATTATTATCACTAATTATATCTATATATTCTTTGGTGAATATTGGCAAGTCATGGGCCATTGTGTGTTCGATGGCGAGACATGAAGGCTAAGGATTAATGATTATGTGTTTTGTAGTTTGAAGAACTATGGCCTTTACAATGTGTTTTATGCGCAGAAGTTTAGAAAATGTCTCGTGATTTGCTACAAAAAAAAACTAAATAAGAGATTACATGACGCACAAGGAGCTTCGCAATAGAAATTCTTCGAGCTATGTACAGTACTAGCTTATGCTCGCGGCTTCGCCCGTGTTGAGTTCGATAATTGTCATACCTCCGGGATAAAAAAAATCAGGTTATGAACTATCTGTGTGCTAAATTTCATCCAAATCTGTTCAGTAATTTTTGCTTGAAAGAGTAACAAACATTCAACCATTTATAATATTATTAACTTATGGCCGCGGCTTCGCCCGCGTGAGATTTGGTAACTGTCCCACGGGATCATACTACCAGGATAAAACCTCTATGTTAATCCAGGTGTTATAAACTTTTTATGTGCCAAATTTCATCAAAATACATTCAGTAGTTTTTGCGTGAAAGAGTAACAAACACCCATCTTTCCATCCTCACAAAGTTTTTATAATAATAGTAAGATATTATACATATAGTAGGATACAAAAAAATAATATTATGTAGAAAAGATGTATCTAGACTTGATATGAAATTCTGTAGGCCACGAAATCAAAAGGTGTTGGCTTATCTTCGACAGCAGACGTTATGTAAATGATGCTCAATAGGTCCACATAAAAACATCTAGATATCACCAATGATTGGACTTTGTGGTGCTAGAATACCAGGTGTTTAGAATAATATACTTAGAGCCTTATGGGTAACTAAATATGGTTTAAAACATAAAACTCGTGTTGTATCATGACAGAACGATATTAGTGATAACAGTTTGGGAGAGCACCCAACAATATTACGCAACAGGAGTTTACTAAATGATTGATTTGACAAGTATATACAGTTAAGTTGCCTCATCATAATCGAGCATCCCGAACGAACAGGGCCATGATAAGAGTAAACTTTTAGATAACATTTTATTTTAATAACTAGCTGTGCCCCATGGTTTCACTCGCCTTTTCTGACAATTTTCTTTCTGCTCGGCTCCTAAGTAAGGGTCGCAGCGCGATCTTAAATAGCATTTAACCTTCCTCAAGAACTGGACTATCAAATGTGAAAAAGATTTTTTTTCAAATGGACTGGTAGTTTCAGAGATTAGCGAGTTCAGACAAACAAACAACCTTCTGTTTTATTACAGAAGTATAGATAGATTCTGTTTCCAACCGTACATGGTTGTATTGGGTCAGCGCAGCACATGCAAGTTATTACTATAAATTTATTGCCATCCATAAATCTTCATAAATGTTTCCAGATAAATCGTATTTAATTACGAAAATTGGGGCACAGATGTATGTACTTACTCGCGGTTACATGTAGTAAAGCGTTAGTTTTAATCGATTGTCGATGCTGTCGTCTGCAAAAGATAAACCTGTAATTAACAATCTAGGTAGATCTACCCTGTGGGTCTAGTTGGCGCAAGTGCCACTTCCGAGCATGACGTCATGGGTTCGATTCCCTGGTCAGGAAGAATTTTATTGGGATTTTCCATCAGGAGCAGCTCGGCTTGTAGACTTACGCCCGATTGATGGCAATAGGCTGGTCCTCTCTTTCATGGTACCTAAATATATCTGGCAAAATATAGGTGTAAGATACTGTAATGTACTTTCTTACTATACATATAATACTACATTAAGAAGTTCAATGGTAAGAACTTTAACCTTTCTTACGACAAGCTTTTGATGTCTTACAAAGTGCAGAGCATAAAGGTAGAGACCTCGGACGATCTTTCAGTATAAACTCTTTCAGATATCGGAGCTTTGGACGTGAGGAAAGCTGCTCTAACAGAATAGGACGAGTAGTAGGTATGTCTCTTATGGAGTCAACGGTAGGACCATTGAGAAAGTAGGTAGGTAGTAGGTATATTTACTAATTTAATAACTTAACTTCATTTCGTATGTATTACGTGTACTATATTGTATGTATGGAGTATAGTTTATGAAATTAATTAATTTAAATAATAGAATGTACTGTTAATGCACTTAGGTATATCCTCTTCTGCAAATTTAGCAATCGAAATTTGTTTAATATACATAAGCCATATTATTGCAATTTGTATGTATATTTTTTTTATTTTGTGTGCAATATGGAATAAGAATAATTAGATAAGATTTACTAAGAGGTATTTTATTACCCAGTAACTGGTTTGTGGAGGTCAAGTAAGCAGTCACTCTATGTAAAATACTGGCATTCAGCTGCATCCAGTAAGACTGGAAGCTGATCACAGCATAGTTAGGAGAAGGCGATGAGACAACGAATTTTTTTTTTTTTGCCTTTGTTTTCCCACTGCTAGACAAAGGCCTCCCCCAATTCCTTCCATGTGCTCTTTTCCCGTGCCTCCTCGAACCAGCCTTCGCGGTACGCGTCCAGATCGTCTCGCCACCTCTTTCTGGGCCTCGGTGAGTGACCGGTGAGTGACAGGTCTGAGCACCGTAGCACCGTTTGCGCTTCAGGGAGATCGGAAGACCACCCTTCATCAGCGTCTTCATGGACCAGTAGCTTTTCCAAGCGTTTTAGACTCGGTGATCGATTTCTCTTTCTTACCTGTTTTCGAAAGATACTAACTGGCCCAAGTAGATATACTCATCGACATAATGTATTTCCTGCCCATCTACCTGGACCCTACACTTAGTAGACAACGAATTAATTTTATTTATTTACTAGCTGATCCCCGCTGCTCAGCCCCTAAGGATTATAGCGTGATGTTATATAGCCTATAGCCTTCCTCGATAAATGGACTATCCAACACAAAAATATTTTTTCAATTCGAACCAGCAGTTCCTGAGATTAGCGCGTTCAACCAAACAAACTCTTCAGCTTTATAATATTAATAATAAATAATAAATAATATAAAATAATTAAAATAAAATTAAAATTAATAGTATGGATAGTATAGATTATATTTAGTATAGCATTTAAGCCATTATTACTAAATTAAAGTAATCCTTTAACTCTGTCTTCTCACAGAAAAACAAACATTCTAACTTTATTATCTTCCATTCATGAATTTGATAAGTGTATCCTAAAAAAAGAGTTATGTAATGACTTTGGTGTACAATCATCATCTGTCTAGCCTTTTACCAACTATGTTGGGGTTGGCTTCCAGTCTAACCGGATGTAGCTGAATACCAGCGCATGGTGTACAATATTTTGTCCATTTTTGAAATCGACTTCTGATGCAGATTCCAAGGCTAACATAGGCATGTACTTCAGGCATAGGCAAGGCCTAACCCACTCAACATGATTTTCTAGGTAGGAATTCCGTCATTTAGGACAATCGTAAAAAGCATTGAACAACATGAAGAGGTGTATTTGTTTATAGTTTTATTGTAATTTTATGCTCATTCTCATTGTATTTTATGTTTTGTGTTAAACATACATAATTCGAATTTATCACGTAAAACTTTCACGAAAATAATTCTTATTGTTAGGTTGGGCTTATCACAAATTGCCAAAGAACAACCAAGTTTCTTAAAACAAAACGGTCAACAATTGAAATACGAAACGATTGAAAATAAGAAAAACAACACCCCGTGGATTGTAGGTATAACTAAGAAATTCAATATTAGACGTACGTTTTCACGTAAAAAATATTAAATCAAAATCAAAGACGTTTTTTAGTTTTTTGACAAAATATTTTATTTTGATCTGATTTCATTATCACTAATAAGAATTAATAAATAATCCCTTCAAATAATTACTCAAAAAATATCAATTTCTCTCCAACACACGAAGCCGATAGAATCATTATTTCTAAACTAAACTCCGAGTTAAAATTAATTTCCTTCCATCATTAGTGCGCAGTTCAGCGTTCCAACAATTAACCGGCAACGTCGCGTCGCTGGTAACTTGTAACGAACGGCTCAATACTTCAGCAAGTTTAGAAGAATTAGTTGATAGACGTCCCTAATGAGCAATCGATTCGGGTTGTCTGTCATTATAGAATTTATTAGTGTACGGTTGGTGCTTTTGACAATAACCTTTCTGTCGGGAAGGAAGAATATTTATAAAATTAGTTTTCAAGCAGTCTAGGACTGGCTGCCTCGTTGGTCTAGTGGTCGCAATCGCGACTGCTGAGCGTGAGGTCGTTGGGTTCGATTTCTGGGTCGGGCAAATTGTTATTGGGTTTTTTCATCAGGAATTTCTCAGTAGTAGCCACGGAGTTCCCCTTTTGATGGCAATAGACTCGCCCCCTATTATATGGGACTTAAACATAACTGGCGAAATGTGGGCGTACTATTAGGTACGCCTCTGTCTAACCTTTCGGGGATTACAGGCGCGATGTTATGTTAGTTTTGAGTTTCCAAAAATCTATTACATACTCGTATACTTGGATATTCACTGACTACACATCATTAACACTTAAAAACAAATACAACACATCAGTTCACATAAAGTCGGAAAATAAAGTTGAATATATTTCACTTATAGCCTTATTACGAACACTCAGCGTTCTCCATGATACTTGTAACAAGTTCAAAATACGCTGTTATTTCTTGATAACAGCGTATTTTCTATGAAAACTTTAATTTACAACAGTGTTTTGCTAAATGTTCATGTCAAGGCTACCTACTGTTCAGCTTTAAAAAAAAAGCTTTTTAATGCCGAGTTCTTCAGAAGACGTGAATATGTCAAGAAACTTCTCTTGCCACCCATAGCAATAATTCTTAAGACCACACCGTTGCTATTTCGAGCACTCAATGTCAGGTGTATGAGCACTCATTTCATTGCTAATGCTCAACTTAGCTGCTCAACTTAAAGATCTATTACGCATAAGTTGAGCTTCATTGTCTAAGGGAACAACAATAGGCACTTTAATTTCTTCCACTTGTTTTGTTAGACATTACTGTTTATAATTCTACTACCTTTTTACGCAAGTGTAATAGTTAAAATGTATGTGATTAGGGGGATAGAATGTTAATGTGGTGTTGCCCCACAAACGATGGAACACTTGATATCGTGCCCTGCCTTTCCTGTTGCTTGCACATCACAAGAGCTGATGGACGCTTCCGAAAGTGCCAAACTCGTCGCCAAATTTTGCGCTGACTCAATTTACATTGTCATTGACATGCTAAGAAGAAGAAGTGGGAATACTTTACGATGTTGAGTTATGAGCTGTGATCGTAAAGTCTTCAAATGAATATTATGAAGTTCCACCCAGTACTAACCAAAACTTCGTTAATTGACACTACTAGAAAGATATAAGAGGAAGTATAATAATATGTTAGTTATGTCTGCCATCAATCAAACTGTGACTGCCAATCAATGTAATTAACATAGTGATGATGACTATAAAATCACCAATGGTTAAATTAGTGTTGGTTCGGTTGAAACTATCGGCGCTGAGCCGTGTGTTGCGACCTGTTGAATTTCAGTTCGGCTTTTATTAGGCATTAATTTTGCGGTGGTATTTCAAGAAACGGGCATAAGTTGCACACGGCTGACCCTGCACATTATGTAAGTTATTTATTAAATAAACTAAGCAGCTCTGTTCCCCCATCAGACCAAAAGCAACAAAAGTATCACATGACAAAAAACAAACACTTTTTCACACCAAAAACTGCTCCAGTTGAATCGTGATCTCCATTTTACGACCCCGAAAGTTCGTTCTCTGAATAAACAAAATTACCACAGTTAGAACAATGAAGCATTGTGAACGAAGGGCGATGGCGTATGTGCTAATTTCTTACTACATCGACCCATATGAGCGCAGCGGAAAGATGTATAGACAATATTAGATGAGTTGAAGGTGAGGTGTGATGCAAAGCAAACTATATTGTGTACTGGAACATAATATTCTGCAAATTAAAAAAGGTATAACGTAAAATGGAATGAATAACAAGGATACTTTAATGAGAGAAACTAAAATAACATCAAGCTTGTATTCCCGAAGGGTTAGGTAGAGGCGTACTTAATAAGTGCACAAAATTTGAGCCTATTGTTGTCAACCGGTTACAAGACTCCGTGGCTGTTACTGAGAAATTACCGATGAAATACTCTAGAACCACAAATCCAATTCTTTTGATAAGTTTGTTTCATAGGAATCAAATATGTAGGCCTATCTAAAAGCCCTCTGTATTCTCGGATAGCTTGAATACATCAGTCTATTCGAGAATTCAGAGAACAAAGTTAAACTCATAACTTACTAACAATATGTCTCTTATTCACACACGATTCCATTAAAAAACGACAACACCAACCATCACACAACAATATCTATCGTCTATTCAAACAAAAACGCTTCAAGCGAACCTGGCACAAAAGAAAAAAAGGCCTCTTAACATGCATACCACATAGCTAACAGGCATCGAACTTCAATCAATAAACTGTACCTGTGTTGGTTCTGTATTCCCATGGCGATAATTAACATTAACGCTACACGACTAATTACACCTCATAAGGACTGAATGGGAAAGAAGTTTTATTGTTTTTTGTTTCGTGACTACCTACTTCTACTTCCTTCTCACACTTTGATTTTTTAATACGGATAGGTGTCGGAAATCGTAAATGTGCAGCTATTGACAAGTGCTAAATACATCAATTAGGAATACAATGGACGGCTATTTCCATCGACATATTTAAATGAGTCTGGTTGAGATGCCACTGCCATAAAAGTAAATGTAAATACGTCCCTAGTTGTTGAAGGAATCAATTCTAGAATTCGCAAATAAATTATGTAGAAGCGTGACTTCATCGATGGCTTTACCATCTTAAGCTTCATTGACAAGCCCATAAGTGCATAGGAATCTATCAATTGAACATTGTTTCTTATTTAAAGAATCTTCAACGTTCTTATTTAGTCAAGTATTGCATAACATGATACCGTTACAAGAGTAAAAACAGCAAAAGATGCAAAAACCATAATCAATCACTTCACCATAAACATTGGCAAAACACATTTGATAAAATAAATAGAAGCAATCATGTTTCTAATTTCAGCCACGTCAAATTAACAAATAGACATACGGGAACTGAATACATTGAAACAGAAAAGATTATTAATGATAGTATTCATAGAATGAATAGACCATTGAACAGATGCCGCTTTCTATAAGGTTTATTAGTAAATTGTGTTCTACTGAAACTAATTTATAATTGAAGCTTGTGTATTAGCTTGTTTCTGGTATTGGCAACATGAGTCTGCTTGTCGAGACATAGGCAATATAGGCATTCATAAGTAAGTTACAAATTATGGTCAATTGATGACAGAAATTCAAACGCGAATAAATTATGATAGTGTCCATTCGTTAAAATCAATAGTGCGACGATAGTTATAAACTTAATCGTTAAACTGTTTATTCGTCCGTAATATTATGGGCTCTGGTATAAGAGGAGCGACTATCATCTCTTCCTTTGCAGTCTTTAGGGAAATCAGGTGCGCGATATTATTTTTCTGAATACATGTAGCGTCTTTGCGATCTGCATTATCTCAAAATGTTGGTGATAATATTTTCTTAACCTAATTTGGAGGCCAGACAGGTTCAAATGATACAATATTGATCAATTTCTAATTACACAACACATGTTTGGAGTATTTTTGTTTGTTTTCTTCGGAAAAAATTAAATACCAAAATACGAAAATAATGGATTACCTGGAACTGTTGATTTACTTTGTTCTAAGATCTTACAAAAATCTTCTTATTCCAAACATAACTTTAAGCTTGACGTATTACAGTTTAATTGGCATGAACAATTCTGAGGCCACACATTCTTGAAGACAGAAGATATTCCACAAATAAACAGTTTCCTTGAAACCATCAAACAAAAAAAATCATTGTCTCCCACATGATTCATTCATGACTCAAGTAACATACTTGCAAATGAGATCATGTAAATAGCTCTAACTATTATAAAGACTGCCATATCAGTACTAATAACAATATAAGTTCGACGCCCTTTCCGATGTACGTGAGGAAAATAACTATGCATAGCGAACCAAGAGTATATAAACCATTGAAGCGGTCACCATGACCAATGAAGTAGGAACTTACGACCGATCGATAAAACCTCCAACAGTTAAGGTAATGAAGAAAGAGGAAGCTCAAATTAAACTGGCACTAGAAATACCCATAGTCGAACGTGGATTTATAACGATTGTGTGCAACGGAGACGTTTCTACGAAACAAAATAACTTTGAAATGTGTCGAAGCATGACATAATGAATTCTCGTTTGTAAGTGGCCATTTGAACCGTATAATCGAATAGTGTAATGTGAGAAATATAAATGTTAGACGTTTTATTTTTAAAGGAAATTTAGTGTTTTCGTTCATCGGTTTGAATATGTATAGATTTTATTTATTGTGGTTTCCATATTCATAGATTGTGCTTTGTTTAATTTCTTGGTATTTGCAGTTATCTCGACGTCATTCGCCATTATTGATACTGTTTTGATTTCTTATAGGAATTAAATGCACCGTTACTTTTGTCCCTAATTTCGCAGACAAAACCGCGCCAACTCACCACAGCGGTTGCAAAAGTCATTTGAGGAAAATGGATTGTGCTCTCTACTTATCAATCCTTCACTTACAAACTATGACTTAGCACTTCGTCTGCACTTATAGACAATCATAACCTCACAAACTTAGACTATCGATCATTCAACGATTTGTATCTGTTTAGAAGGATTCCAGAACTAGTCATGAAGTACCAGGTTCTATAGAACAAGGTTCTTTATCAGTAAAGTTCATTTGATGAATTGCCTAGCGACATAAATGTGTCACCGAGCTCACTCTC
Source organism: Noctua comes (assembly GCA_963082995.1). Classification (NCBI taxonomy): domain Eukaryota; kingdom Metazoa; phylum Arthropoda; class Insecta; order Lepidoptera; family Noctuidae; genus Noctua; species Noctua comes. The sequence continues at coordinate 2,346,998 of OY720269.1, forward strand.
TATCATGCGTACGATGCGCTATTGACCCTAAAAGACTCTAAAACAATAAAATATATAAACGGTAAATTATTTCTTGGCAGCAGGACATTGTCGTCGAGCTGCCGGTAAAGCGCCAACAGCCTGCGGTCAATGTGGTGACAGCTTGGATTAAAACGCTCTTATCGCTTAGTGGACAATAACCCTAACACGGATACGTATTGGGATATTCCTAAACGTGTTGAAAACATGGAACTAGGTGAGGCTTTTGACTCAGTAGTGTTTAAAATTTTGTTGCTTACATCAACAGGCTCTATATATCAGTTTGAGATCCTATCAGCTGTCATTATTAGCCGTTTTGAAACATAACTTACTCGTACCCAACAATTTCCCCAACTAGCCTCATAAATTCTAACTATTATAAACAAATTACTATCAATTTTCACTCCTTTATCACCCATTGCTTAATGTTAAAGCGTTATTGTTTACGATAATGCTGGACCGGACAAACATATTGCACCTTTATCTACCAACATTTGACATTTGACATCGCTATCTTCTAGAAAGTGTCATACAAGCAGTAGTTCATTCTTATCAGTTGAATTTGCAATTAATGCTTGGTCATTTAACGTGAATGGCGTTCTTACAATGGTTTCATTGTTCGATGTTGGATGCTATTGTCCTTATTTTATTGCTTTTGTACCATCTTGTACTATGTTCCGTTTTTATTTTGTGATAGTTGGATCTTCATCTTTTTCTTCTTCAATAGGGCTTTATGCAGCAGTTATTCAGTGTTATTGCTCCTGTTTGTAATGATTGATGACGTTGACCTTCTTCGTCCGGTTGTTAGTAATTTTACTGTTTGCAATTTATGAGATTTTTTTTGGATGTTTTTATGGATGATGGTTCTCACACTTCGACACCATAACTATCATCTTACTATGACCAATTAATCGTAACCTTCGTTAAATTTATTGCATCTCTCTCCTATCAAGTAAGTAAGCAGCCTATCCAGAGGTGTTAAAAACACTGATCATAATTCATTATTAATTCTTGTTGCCTTTGCTTCGTGCTAATTAAGTGATTGGTGCGAAGATAAATTAGTATTATAACGATTATTGCTTATTGATTTATTTCAGTGACATAAAGCTACACAGAGCAATTCATTTGTTAATTGGAACTATGGCCGGGAAGCTGTACAAATGAGTAGAAACGTTAGTACTGATGCTTCGTTTAATGGTCAGACATTTTGTACGCGTTTTGTTCTTAGTATTTCGAAACGAACGGGGAATTCTAAGAAAGAAAACTGCACGGTAACGGTTTCCTTTAATTTTTTTATTTTTTTGCTAGTTGCATGTGACATATTCGTCTGAATTTTATTTATCTATGTATTTATTACATTGATAGTGAAGTATGGAGTCGCACAAGCTCCAAACGGACAAGCAATATTGCTAATAGATTTGGCGACCAAATACACTGATTTAGAAAGCTATAATCATGCTGCTCTTCATCATGTCTTCTTTTGTCTTCTAGCGTATCTCTCTCTCTCACACACACACATTTATAACAAAGTAAGTAAACTAGACAAGCATTTAAAAAGTCGATTCGAAAACAATGTTCCAAGAACTCACACAAAGTCTGCCGCTATTCGCATTGACACTACCTTAGCAATTCAAAATAGACAAAACGGAAAAATCAACAACCAAATCATGTAGATTCAAATTTTATCGATTGGAATCAAACATTCTCCGTAACAGAACCTATGTTTATTCAAATCACATCGATCCTTTTCAAACGTACCATTTGGAACTCAAATATTGATTCTGGTCAAAGGAGATTATTTGATCTCCACTCGCTTCGTTCGGAAGTGATTACTTTCTTAGAATGGGTGTTTGATGTTCGAAAAATATTCGAGATGAGTTTCGTTGGTGGTGGTTTTTTTGTCCGCAAGTGTCAATCTGTGCTGTAAAATGTTTGCATTAAATCTGTGCGAAATAGATAGCAAGTGGAACTAGCAGATTTACTATCTTCTGAGATTTTACTCGAGGCTTAATGTTTTTATTTATCTCTGTTAAGATAAGAGCTCACTTTTTATCCAGCTTTTGAATTTCTAAAATCTTACTACTTTTATAAATGCAAAAGTTTGGATGGATGGATGTTTGTTACTGTGCCAGAACGGCTGAACAATTTGGATCAGAGATAGATAGTCAAAGAGAGGGGAGAGGGGTAGATATACAACGTGTAACATAATAAACGCAAGACCTCTCGTGTGGTGTCTCAGACCATGAAACTGAACAACTTTTGTTATATGACTTTTGGAAATTCATAACTTTTTTTTTAGTTTTACCATACATGTGGATCAGCTGATTGCGTCAGTTCCTATAGAAAGTTTTTTTTTTTTTGCGAATTTCAAGAACTCGTAGAACAAAAGATGTTTAGTTTCATGGTGCAAGAGACCACACGGGAGGTCTTGCGTTTATTATGATACACGTTGTACAGTCTGGTATAGCGGATAAGCTACTTTTTTCTCTCTCAAGATCACATCAAACTTTCCAACACAACACCTAATCAGACATCATGATATTATTATTCACTGACTATTTTTAGTAGTAACTGGAATTTAATTTCATCTCTATTTCACCTAAAGACAGATTTCAAAGTATTATATTAATATTAATTAGCTTTCCCTTTGCCCTTCGTACTTAAAACCGGGTCAGTCCTCATAATTAGCGAAATTGTTCCAACAAAATTACCTCAGCTTAAACTCGGGCATTAGGACTGGATTTTTTATAATAAAATTGTCCTTCTTGCCAACAAAACAAGGACGAGACGCTTAAGCATTGTAATCTCGACTAACTGACTCACTCGACCCCTAACAAGATTCCTGAGAGCACCCACACAGTACTGTTGCCATTTGCTAATTTCTGCTTTGTCTAATTGCTAAGAATAGCCACGATTACATAGCGACACGACTAAAACTTCTCTTGACTGTCTTTGCCAATCCATTGCCAAGTTCATTAACATCATCGTTCTCTAATCTGGTGTTGAACGAGCGATGTAGAGGTTTGAATTCGAGGTTCTCGTCTGTGATGGGATCGTTGCGGTTCCAATGCGGGGTAGGGCCTAATTGAAAGTTACTTGGTGGAGTGACAGGGGCCGTTAAGTCAGGCAGTGGCCGCAGCTCTGTGTTGTTGCTTGTCAGATTAACGTGCCTCCCTTGGCGCCTTTGCGTTTAACTGTGTAACAAACTAGCATTGTCTAAAGGCCTGGATTTCTGGAGCAACGAGGCTCTGGTTCTATCAGTGATTACAGCTGTGTTACTTATAGCTGCTGTTGTTGTATATTTACTTTGAACTGACTAATTGAACTGCGAACAATGTTTCTAGTTTGCTGGAGGTGACATTAATTGAAATGTTTGTTTTCCTTCACCAGCAGTGTCCACTACCGAAATTATGGTTATAGCTATCTCCTCATACTCATTAGTTCATCATATTGCTTGACTTTGGCGGTTAAATTGGGTGTCTTTTTCCTCATGATTCCTAATCAAAATTCAGTTTCGATTTACGTCAACGACTAAATCGAGACGTAGTCGTGCGTTCGATGTCACGAACTCACATTAAAATACTGAAGCTACTAAGCTTAGCAATCGGACAGGCGATCAGGAAGTCCGATAAAGGGTAAAGACAATACACATTGGATGTGCTTTAATATTCTGACTAATGAGACATCGTTGGTCTTGTGGTCGTAACCGTTACTGCTGATCTAGATGTGTCTCTGGTTGATAGCAATAAGTTCGCCCCTTAATTGGACTATTTACAAAATCTGCATGCATCACAGATATCTTTACCTTTGCCCTACCATTCGGCGCTTAACAGGCATGATGTTATGTTATAGTTCTTCGTACGCCATAACATACAGACTCGCTAGTTCGATATATAATTCGTGTTATTACAACCACCGACCCACTTATCTTCACAAGCTTTCATTCGTTAACTCACAGCTGACAATGTTCCGGTGTAGTTACACTTAAGTTACCACAATGAACGAGAGTTGACAATTTAACAGTTTGATGACTTGGACAAGTTGCGACAAAACTTCGGAGTTACTCGTAGCGTTTGTTTTGAAGGATTGGGTAGTTTTGAAACAAGGGTAGAACATTTTCGGGCACGCCGCAATCGCGGCGGTAAGACCCCTCTTTGAGGAGTGGCTGGATAGGCGTCACGGCGTCCTGACCTACCGCGTGACGCAGGTCCTCACCGGACACGGAAGTTTCGGGAGGTACCTGTGTCATATGAGAAAGGAGGAAACGCCTGGGTGTCACCACTGCGAGGACCGCCCGGAGGACACGGTGGAGCATACGGTGCAGGACTGCCCCGCTTGGGCAGAGCACCGCCGTGCCCTCACGGCGGCGATAGGCGGAGACCTCTCGCGCCCGGCATTGGTCGAGGCCATGCTGCGGGGCGAGACGGAGTGGGAAGCGGTCGCCTCCTTCTGCGAAGCAGTCATGCTCGCGAAGGAGGAGGCGGGCCGCGTGAGGGAGAGGACAGCGTCCTCCCTCCACACCAGCCGCAGTGGTAGACGCCCACGGCGCCGGACGTCGGCAGACGATCTCCGGCCACCGTAGGCGCGGGCATGCGGTCGGCGAGTAATGGGCGACTCGCTGTCCGACCATGGACCATGCCCAGGTCGACGGCGCGTTGTGTTCCACGCGCGCCTCAAAGAGTGTCAGCATAATGACGGGGCCCCCCTCTAGAGGGCCAAAGCCTGCCGGGGTCGCGGGACTCATAGAATTACCGTGACCCTGGAACATAAAGGGCTACTGAAGGACACCGTGGATTTTAGTCAGTACAAGTCTGACAGTCCCTCCCGCTCTGCCCTGGGTGGGAGGACTCATTTGATGATTTCACCACGTTAAAAAAAAAAAAAAAAAGGGTCGAACATTTTGAATTTATTTGGTGGTTTCGTTTCTGTGATTTGTTCTATCGATAAATGCTCTTTCATAAATAATTCTAACCAAACACCCCATGAATGGTAGCCATCTTGTTTTTTTAATCGGCTCAAAAAAGGTCTGTCAAAAAATTAAATGCAAATATCTTTGAATCTGAGAGACAGACGTGCAAATGATCTTGTTGGAAATACTCCTAAGTATTTATAAAAATGCATTTGTCGATAGAAATGAGTATATTATAATATGTCCTTAAAGTATCGGTAATCGTTCTCCAAACACAACTAAGACGAATATCGTGCAAGGCAATTTAACAAAACTATTGTTATGCCTACAAACGACACTTACGCCACCAAAACAGCAAATAATTCGCTTGATAAGCGTGGGCAAAGACAACGGACTGCTAACAAGCTAAATAATGATTACAACTAATGCAGCTGGTTGTATTGCATAGGACATGAATGAAATAATATCTTAAAACTTAACATAGTTTGTATACTTCATAATTGATTGATACCAATACTAAAGTTGTCGATTTGGCAGAAATTTAAGCTCGTTTAAGTAAATATAAAAATCGTCGACGCGATGAAGATAGAGAATTACATTAGTGAACCATATCCAGCTTTATGTAAGGATATGGTTCAGTATTGCAATTCTTTAAAAAAACTTTAACATGGGGCAAAGGCAGTAAGATGATCCTTAGATTTTAGGATCATCACAAAAACTACCAGCAAAGGCGAGCAGAAGCGGCCTCGGTAATCAGCGCATCGCACTTCAATTCAAAAGCGTTGTGTGACACGTATGTACTCCATGGCATTATAGTAATGGAGAAAGACTTTTGCGTTGTGCTGCGCCCTGCCCGAATGTGTATCAACCTTTATAAGTACCTACCATCCATTAACCTAATTTAATATCTATTTAAATAGTTGTCCAAGACCACACAGAACTCGATGTTGAAAGAAAAATCCAAAATCAATAAAACTCTAAAGCAGTGAATTTATTACAACTATGCACAGACTCAATAAACGAGCGTTCTGTTATTTCCTACCCATAAAACTACATATTTCTTTCATTCCTCTAAAACAAACTAACAAAATTATTTATGTACATCCAAAATTATATTTATCTTTACCATAGGCTGAAAAACAAACGCTCTCTGAAATCTGAAGCGCCATCGATTAAAATAAGTAAGCCGTTTTATATTTGATCGTATAGCATTTTTCTGTAAACAGTTTCTTGACTGTTTGGTTTCAGATCACGATCAAAGAGCAGGTGGATTCAACGGCCACCTTGTATGTATCAACTTTCGTTGCTTACACGTTCCGTACAAAGGGATAAATTATTTTTATATCTATGATAGCGAAATGTTTCTCTTTTTTCACTATTGGAGCGGCGAAATTGTTTTTTCGTGTGTGTGTGCGCTGCGTTTGTTTTGCTAAGTAGGATGGTTTTGGTGTTATGATTAGAAATGTCTTCAAATGTGGCTTTTTATGGCAAAATGACAACGAATTCTATCATAACATACTATCATATCACTTGCGGGATATTTTCCAAAATTTTCAATTATTGTGATAACGATTTACAAGAGCGTCAAAATATCAGGAGCTCACAATAATTCAAAATCACTGAAGATATCCCGTAAGTGAGTAAATAGACCCTTAACGAAGCCGAAAGGCACTTGTTCTCCCCGTCGTCGCCGTCGTTGCTATCATTTTTTTGTTTTAGACCATAACTGGTTCTACATAGTTACGGAGATATTGGGGGTCAAAGTTCCAAGTTTTTCACAAGTTTTTTTTTTAAATATATGTTTTCGATGTAAGATTTTTACTTTAAACACCTCCACGACCCCCGTACTATTCAATCCATCAGCACAATGCTTTGAGTGCATTCCATCGAGTCTTACCGTAAAATGTGATTTTTCACCCCAAAAAAAAAGCGTTTCTCAGCAATAATTTTTGCGTAAAGTTACTTAGTTTGATGTACAGAATGCTTGGTTGACGGCTTCGTGAAGAGTCTGTTTACACCCTGTATATCCACATTAACACGTAGATATCTGCTTGAGTGAACTTTAAACGATATTCGATAGGCAGAAAGAGACACAAACGCAAAACTTGCGCCAATTATACCTCACCAGTAAGTCTTTCCTACAAATTGGCAATTGAACAAGTTGCCATCAATTTGTTCGTTATAGAAAGTATTAGCGAGCAAAGCCACAACACCATCCCGCTACGAACCTTCAATCAAAACATCATACAAGCTAATTCCCGATCATTTAGTCCAACGTCCAATAAATAAGTCAATCAACCCATCCTCTTAACAGCACAAGACAAACGATAACTGACATGACGGAATTACTCAACAACTTTATTTGGACACAATTGTTAATTTCCTCCAATGAAATAATGGCTTAAATCCTCTTGGTAAACTTTTATAATTGGTTGATTGGATGCTGAGGAGAAAGCCGTTGGGTCGTCGTGTTGGTAGATTTTTTTGCTTCTAAACATGGTTATCATTTGATCAGGATGCAGTACTTAAGTCTCGTTTTATTTTGGTCGGTTAGAAAGTTTCGTTTCCTTATTTTGAGACGATAAATTTTAATGGAGATTTCTTTTCACCATCTGTCTAGCCTTTTCCCAATTATGTTGGGGTCGGAGGAAACTCTTTATGAAATGAGTGGTCACCAATCCACAGACCAACCTAGGCAAGCGCCGCTTAACCTGAAGATTGATCCAAGGAGCTGTCATTATTTAGCAACGAGCTCCTGGATTAATGGTGATTTCTTTTGCAGATATTAATTTATCGTTGTGTGTTTCTTCTTAAATAAATTGAAGCACTCGAACTTAAGGTACTTGAGTATTTACGCTATCAATTTCTTCATTGCCAATCTCATTTATATCATCGACTTTTACTACTCAATTTGAAGAGAAAATTGTTCAACAAGGTATAAATACATCGTTAACTCGGGATAACAGAATATATTTTCGTAAAATTCTCGATGGAATAAGCGTTTCATGTTTAACAATGTTCTCATTCCCCTGGAGCAAACTTATACTAGTATATTTACTAAATACTAAATAGTTTCAAAACAACATTCTAACATTTTCTATTTATAACATTTTCATGGAGTCTGAAGGTATAGCTTGAAAATTATTTTTTTAGACAAACATCGTATACTACTTTTGTTTAGAATTTTACATTTGCGGTTACCTGATTGTACTGTAAGTCCTATTCTTTCTAATCTCAATCTCCTACCATTTTATCACATATAACTAATCAAAACTTTAGCCCACGTTAGCGTCAATATGTACGATACTACAACTTACTTCTGTAGCTTTAGCAAAAACGTTGGCCAGAACCTTGGCTCCAATATGTATTTGATTCAGCATCTGACCTTTAACCATTCTCATTATCCGCATTAGGAATTAATAGTTCGGAAACCGGTCTACGGTCCAGAAAATCCTTTGTAAGCTCCGTTTGATTCGTCTTTTACTATATTTTAGGGTAACGATAATGTGAAACCGGGGTCTTCATTAGTTTGATGTGTTGGCTGTGAATCCTTTGTTGGAGTAACATTGTATTTTGTTTGTGGTTTCTCTTTAAGCTCTTATTTGGGCTGTGTTTATATTTTCTTCTCATCGAATGGTACTAGCGTTAGATTTATCTTTGTTCGTTTCCATAACTTACTTTTTATATAATATTTATATTTATAAGTATCCACATTATTTCATTAAAATACCTTATCAATCAATACATTGTCTTCTTTTCATATTGAAGGCTAATCACAAATCACTTCTAAACGTAAACTTTTCTGTAGTAAATACTAATTTTCAGCACTCCATTATCCACATAATAATCCTTTTAAGTAATTCCTTATTCTAACTAAAACACCCGACGCGTGTTGCAGACTAAACATGTAACCGAGTCCCATTTTAAAAAACAGCGTCATCCATTTTTATAAGCCAAGCACTGCAGCAACGCGCCGAGCGAGGTTCAACATGAAAACAAGGCATAAGGAACGGGTTACTAGGTCAGTATTAATGCAATGCACCATGTAAGTGCAGTAGCATTAAATAAATTTGAATGTTTCTGTATTGATATCGTTTCTCTTTCGTTATTGGTCGTAGAATTAATATCTATAGAATTGTAGATCGAAATGGAGAAAAGGGGATCGTCCGCTTGTGCTATCGGGACGGTTTTCTTATCAAAGCAAAATTTATAAAGCCTATAGATATTGTTTCCTGACTCGATGTTTTTGTGTTAGATTTGCCTAATGGTACTTGTGAGACAGAGATTTCTGTTTGTGGGATAAGAACAAACATATGAAGATTATTGTATTTTGTATCAACCTTTTCATATCCTTTGCAATAACAGTCTCTAGACTATCTCATACATTCAATAATGGGACGACAAACAAATACAAATGACGGAACAAACAAAATATGCATATAAGAATACTTCAGCTTTGAATCTAAATCTCTGTAGCAAATGCTTGAACTAAAACAATCCGGGCTGTTGCGAAGAAACGCATTATCATATGCAACTATTCTTGAACAGGAAACTTGTTATACAATTTTTGTTGAGAAACTATTTTTGAACAAGCGCTAAGCTTTTGTGCTAGTTGGGATTTTGTTCCGTTGAATATCAAAGGAGATATGATTAAACAGTTCCAAGTTGTTTGAAAACCGTAGCAGGATTTTTGTAACTATGCCTTTTGAATTATGGGTGGCCATTTTGTTATAAGCTGATAATATGACGTGATGCGTTGATCCTGTTTATAGCTGTAGGGATTTCAAATGACAATTGAAGAGCACCGCTCTCATTTGTTTCTGTCAGTGGATTTTTGTTTTGCTGATGAATGTAAGGACTTATTTTTATCATTGCATTTTGTTGGCATATTGCCAAGCTGCATTTCGCATTAGAAAACTGGTCATCCTCTACTTGTATAGAATTAAGTTTGGTTTCTTTCTCCAATTCCGGCGTCCCACCAACATCTAGTAGGGAGAAACCAACGAATTGAATTACGGACTAAGAATTTCTTGTGGGTGCGTTTACAAACATTTGAACTCACATACACAAACAGCCAGACCCGGAACTTTGTTCCGTGCGGGAATCGAACCCGCGACACGAAGCGCTGCAGTCAATCGCTCAGCCACTGCGCCAACCGTGCCGTCAATTTAATTAAAATATCATAATATAATATAATTTAATCTCAATGTCATAATAAAATTTTGTAGACCAGGTGTAAAATTATAAATGAGGTAAAATGAAAACTGCCCTCCTTTCTAACATGCATATTATAGCACCTACCTACTGCCGTTGCATAATAATTCTTCTGATCAAATAATAAAGATATGGTAATGCGTTACTCCAAAGGCTACATACGGAACCAACGAATATTTTATTCCGCCCCGGGTTGAGAAGCTCAGAAATACTGGTGGAAATTTCCATGTGAATTGTAGCTACGATAATACAGCGAAGTCTGTCAAAACCCTTCAGGCCACGCCAGTTGCTCTCATATTCAGGGACCATGATCGTAAGGTCACATGTATTATGCATTCGACTCGACCTGCCTCGTATCCGAATCAATCCAGGAATGTTTGGCATAATGCCCGGAATGAAATACGTTTGTGTAATGAGGGTAGATTTTCGGCTACGTGTGCTATTCTGTTTCGGGGATGATTGGAGATAGTTTTGAATACTTATTTAATATTGGGTCTTTTTCTTATCCTTTTAGGAAACTCTTAATACTGTGACGCGTATCATCATCATCATTTCAGCCGAAAGACGTCCACTGCTGGACATAGGCCTCCCCCAAGTGTCGCCACATTGACCGGTCCCGTGCGTCTCGCATCCAGCGGATCCCTGCAACCTTTACAAGGTCATCGGTCCACCTAGTGGGAGGCCTTCCAACGCAGCGTCCTCCGGTTCGCGGTCGCCACTCCAGAACTTTTCGGCCCCATCGGCCATCCGTTCTGCGAGCAATGTGCCCTGCCCACTGCCACTTAAGTTTGGCTATTCTTCGGGCTACGTCGGTAACCTTGGTTCTCTTGCGGACGCGTATGTATTGCTATATTAGTTTTGAAAAGTTGCGATATTGTTTGCATCACTATAATATAAAATACCTCGTTATTGTAGTAGGAGTTTACCTAAGTTCCAACCATTACCAAAACTACTAAATGTTGTTAATTCGCATCACAACACTTACGTTCATTGTCAGCATCCAAATAGGGTTCCATCCCAACTCGCAACGCATTTACGTATTGAGATTATACAGTCTCTGCTTACGCAGCACAATAATATTCTAAACACCGTACCGGAATCCCATATCAGATCTATTCTCCATAAAATGTAAGCCAATTCCATTCATCGTTAAACCCCTTTATAGGAGCTATCTTATTTTAGGCTATGGCAAATTGCTCCTAATCTGCAACTCCCTTCGAATCCGTATATAAAACCCTTAGGTTATTATCAGTGTTGGCATCTATGGGGAGTAAAGCGATGTGGTGATTAGCAAAGCTCCATGGTGCGTATGTAAGCGGCAGATAAGGGCTCGATAACGATTTGCATGGAAACATACGTGATTTGACGGTTGAGCTGCGCCAAGCTAATTAAAATTTAATTATTTACCCACAGATGAACTTGGAGAGGTAGATCATGCTAAATTGTGAAAATGAGCAATGGTCGTTATTATTAATAAGATACAGAACTCGATGCCAAGCAACTCACTATAATCTTTTTTATGCTGAAAAATGAATCAGAGCTGAGTCTGCAGTGACGTACACATTCAATTACAATAGTTCACAAAACGGTAAAAAACCTCTTGTAGAATATCTGTACCCAGTTTCTCACTCTGAACCATTCTACCAAATATACTCGCCTTGAAGATCACTTGATTAACAATTAACAATCCTTTCATTCCTCTACAGAGTATTTTCGCTTATGAATATTCAGGAATCAAACCTCTTCTGTGAACAACATAGTTCATTGATTACCAATGAAATACAGACGATTCCAGCCAACCTTCCTTCTTACTATGTTTTCGCATTAATGCAGATGCTTCCCGTTCCAACATTACTACGCGATGAAATCCTTACCTCATTCAACCGAACCGGCTTGTGCAACATACATTGCTTCCTTTAACCTGATAAGGGTGACATGTGAGCGACTAAAAACATTAATGGATTTCCGTTTTAGTAAAGTTGCGGTTCTATGGCGGTATCGCGTGCGAGGATAACGTTATGCAAATTGTAGTGCTGTGAATAATTATTTGTAGAGTTTTATTGCTTTTGCTGACCTATAGATAAATAGTTTGCAACTGTTATACAAATGCTTGGGTTCGATGGGAATCTTTTAATCTGGTGGGTGTGAGAGAACTTGAAGACGTCTTATTGGTTAACATAAAACAGTAAAGTCGGAATTTGTTTGTTTTCTTTTCTTCAAACAATTGTCATGTTTCTTTTTGTCAATAATATCGCCAATATTAAACAATTTTATACATTTGTTCTTTTCAGTAAATATTGAATGTCACTGTTTCCAGATGAAATGAATTCCATCAGATGCAATTCATTTTTTCTTTCTATTACTTTATTACTAATATTCTTTTATTCAAGATTGCAGGGATTGATATTAAAAAAATACTCCTGCCTAACCACGTCTAGTCATTTTCAAACATAGATTTAAATTTAATTTAAAAATACTAGGAACTTTCTGGCAAATCGAGCAACTCTCTCAGTTGCATAACATTCAATACTCTCTAGTTTCCCAGCCCCCAATGTTTATTCATTAAACATCCACAAATGCTGATGTTTTCACTGTAAATACTTAACAACTCGCAACTTGTTTTATAGTTTCTTATTTAACGCCATATAAACCCATGTTTGGGTGTCATAAAATGTCGCTAATTCTTATTATTTGTTCGCGAAACTTTCGAAGAAGTTTATCGTTTTAATACCTTGTTTGTGGTTCGTGACTTTGTATTGAAGTATTTACTTCTGTAGGATAGTTTATAAGTTTGTGTTTTTTTTTGTCGAATGCAACAGCAATATGTGCCTTATTTGTATAACAAGGGAGATTTCAATCTTCTTTGAGGTTCCTTACTCAGCTTTTACTTTTTACGTTTTACGGAATTACCACTGGTCACTTATACCTATTGGCCTAAGGAACTAAAGAAACTGCAATAACGATGATGAACAAGTTAAAATTGTTTTGAATTGACATTGACAAGGCAGCAAAAAGAAAGATTATCTCAATTCTGTTGAAACTTGGTGTAGACATCGGGCACGCCGCAATCGCGGCGATAAGACCCCTCTTTGAGGAGTGGCTGGATAGGCGTCACGGCGTCCTGACCTACCGCATGACGCAGGTCCTCACCGGACACGGAAGTTTCAGGAGGTACCTGTGTCAGAAGGGGAAGGAGGAAACGCATGGGTGTCGCCACTGCGAGGACCGCCCGGAGGACACGGTGGAGCATACGGTGCAGGACTGCCCCGCTTGGGCAGAGCACCGCCGAGTCCTCATGGCGGTGATAGGCGGAGACCTCTCGCGCCCGGCATTTGTTGAGGCCACGCTGTGGGGCGAGACGGAGTGGGAAGCGGTTGCCTCCTTCTGCGAAGCAGTCATGCTCGCGAAGGAGGAGGCGGGCCGCATGAGGGAGAGGACAGCGTCCTGCCTCCACCCCAGCCGCAGTGGTAGATGCCCACGGCGCCGGACGTCAGCAGACGATCTCCGGCCACCGTAGGGGCGGGCAAGCAGGCGGCGAGTAATGGGCGACTCGCTGTCCGACTATGGACCATGCCCGGCTCGACGGCGCGCTGTGTTCCACGCGCGCCTCATAGAGTGTCAGCATATTGATGGGGCCCCCCTCTAGAGGGCCAAAGCCTGCCGGGTCCGCGGGACTTATAAAATTACCGTGACCCTGGAACATAAAGGGCTATTGAAGGACACCGTGGATTTTAGTCAGTACAAGTCTGACAGTCCCTCCCGCTCTGCCCTGGGTGGGAGGACTCATTTGATGATTTTACGACGCTAAAAAAAGAAAAAGTTGGTGTAGACATAACAACCGCTTTAAAATTGATGGCAGAAGGCTACTTGCTAGTTTAAAAACCCTGGTCAAAATCAACCGTAATACCCAATATAGACTAAAGACAGCTCAATAAAAGTCCAGTGGACCTGGGCAGGACATCTGGCTAGACGCGGAGATGGCCGATGGAGCAAGGCTTTGACCAAGTGGTGGCAGAATTTAGGCCAAGGTAACCAGGGCCGACCTAAAGCTCATTGGGTCGACGATATCGTCAAAATGCGGGAAACACATGGATAAGGTACGCATAGAACCGGGAATTGTAGCAGAAGAAAGGGGAGGTTTATACCCAGCTGTGGGTGATTCAGGGCGCATAATGATGATGACGTATAAGACAGTAATTGCATCGTTTCCAAATGCCTGTCCTTTACCACAATAACACTACATTTCAACAACGGGAGCACCTACACCCTACAGTAACTGTTGTCATAGTCATACTATTAAATACTGTTCGCTTGTCTAAACACTGCGTTGACATCTTGATAATAAGCCTATAGAACCATAGGACTATTTAGTAGTGCATTCATTGTTCATTATAAAACAATGCGTTTAAGAGTTATTGTTCCGCCGTTTATTTATATTTTTATTGCACAAAGCTCAGGTCTTTGTTATTTTCATTATAGATGTTTGGTGTAAGCTGTGAGAGATGCGATTAAATTGGATATGGAGTTTAGAAAAAGGGTTATTCATTAAAATACTTTTTTTTTGTAGTGTAAAAGCACTAGCCCACCTTGTACCAAGCCTGGTGGTCATTGCTCTGTTGATGAGAAGAGGCCTTTGTGAAATATCTGGTATTATTATTAAAGTACTTTGTGGAGGTAATTCGAGATTCATTGGATAAAAGATAATTAAAACTAGTTTCTCCTTGCTTACTTAGGTCTCTATGCGTGTGTATGTGTGATAAAGTATCAAATTTTTATCTTGATGATCTTGTTAATTGTTATGTATAACAAACATCAATTTTTTGTTGTTCTATATTCTGTTGCACAATGCAATAGCTGGGGTTGAAATCGGCCTGATAGGTTCATTATTATGAATGATTTAAAATAGGATCTGTATTTGATCATATATATAGTTCATCCCAGACTTTTCCCAACTATGTTGGGTTCGGCTTCCAGTCTAACCGGATGCAGCTGAATACCGGAATTTTACAAGAGGCGACTGCCTATCTGACCTCCACAACCCAGTTAGTAATACTTCCCGATAGTTTGACTGGTTGTCAAACTGACTACCTGTCAGTAACCCGAAAGTGGTAACTATTGTCGAGATCACGATCAGACAGATCTCCGAGTTTCCTCCATGCCTGCCATGGAGGAAAATCGGTATGTAATGGGTGGTCACAAACCAAAATGCCAATCTAGACAAGCACGGCTTAACCTAAAGATCGACCCGAGCGGCTGTTTATTATTTAGCCACGAGCTCCTCCCTCATCATATAATAATGTTATAGGAGTATTTGAAGAAAAATCTTCAGAATACTATTTCTAAACCAAATCCTAAAATACCTGGTAAAAACTCGTCGCGCACCTCTCATCCCTCAAATGAAACGAAGCGGATGCTTTTGTTATAGCGATTTTCATTGTTATCGATTCAATGAACGTAGTTTTTTTTTAAATCGTTCGTTGCGAAGTGTTGAGTGTTATGTTATGAATGATTTATTTTTATTCTCTATTCGGTACAGCACTAGTCCATTTAATTTCTTTTGTGTTGTGCCCAAATGTGACGTGTCAAAATGTTTTGGGATGTGAGTAATGGTGTTTTAATTGGAACTGTGGATATATTTTCTGTTTTGAATTGTGTTATCCTGTGTTTAGCAATGTTATTTTAATTATTTTGGTAAATGAAGGTTTATCTTATTATAAAAATAATAAAAAATAAGTTCAAAAACCCGACTACTGCAAAATCACGCTCTAAATTAAGCTAAAAAATATTTTTTAGCTTAATAATTTTGTTATGTACCTACAAACCATTAAATATTAATCGGCTATTAGCCGTGGCCGTATGCCACTTGCCCTAAAGTGATCATCAGTTAGAACGTATTGTTTTTCGTCGGATACAAAGAGTTACTTTTGCAGCATGGGTGATCATGATCAGGTAAAATAACTACTAGTTTATTTTGTTTGGAACGGTTTTGTGTGCAGGTTTAGTTTTTCAATGCATTAGTTACCAGTCATATCATAATAGCTTATAAATAAACTAGCTTTTGCTCGTGGCTTCGCTCCCATTACCTATTGAATGTACTTACGGGAACGTTTTTTTTAAATGTAGCCTATGACAGTCGGGGATAATGTTACTTCCCGTTAGTGAAAGAATTTTCGTAATCGGATTTAGTAGTTCCGAAGATACAAACCCCTAACATACAAACGTACCTCTTCATTTATGATATTAATACAAGGTGTAAGCAGACCCTTCACACTTACATGGAATCAGGTGAGGCTTTTGACTCAGTAGTGTTTAAAATTTTGTTGCTTAAATCAACAGGCTCTATACAGGGTGTAAACAGACCCTTCACACTTACATGGAATCAGGTGAGGCTTTTGACTCAGTAGTGTTTAAAATTTTGTTGCTTAAATCAACAGGCTCTATACAGGGTGTAAACAGACCCATCACATAGCCGTCAACCAAGCATTCTGTACATCAAAATAAGGAACTTTACTCAAAAATTATTGCTGGGAATCGACTTTTCTTTTGGGGTGAAAAATCACGTTTTACGGTAGGACTCGGTGGAAAGCACTCAAAGCATTGTGCTGATGGATGGATTGAATAGTATGGGGGTCGTGGAGGTGTGTAAAGTAAAAATCTTGCATTAAAAATACATATTTTAAAAAAAACTTGTGAAAAAGTTGGAACTTTGACCCCCAATATCTCCGTAACTAGAAGGTTCCCAGGTATGGTCTAGAACAAAAAAAATATCGCAAAGACGGGGACAACAAGTGCCTTTCGGTTATATTAAGGGTCTGTTTACACCCTTTAGATAAAAATGACTGTTAACTTTCATTTCTTTAATGAATTTGACTTGTAGTAGGGAAAAATCTGTAATTAAATGCATATCTAAATGATATTCAAGAGAAAAAAAACAGTCAGTGAAGTAGAGAAAACTTGTAACAGCATTAGTTAATAACAAAAATACTAATGCGATTAAGAAATAGCGTTTGTAAGATAGACGAGGCTTAGTGCAAATTGATCAAGTGATCAAACGAGGATTAGGGGAGACCATCCTTCGGCTTGAATTTCGGACGCAAGCGAAATTTCTATTAAGAAGCTTTAGGAGTAAAGCCTTTGCAGGGCAACAGAGTCTTACTAATATTATGTAGTGGCTAGATATACGGAGTTTAAGTTCACTAGGTTTATATTTTAGTTGTATGTTATTATAAAGTTTTCAATATAAAGATCTTTTTTTTGGACTTTGTATGTCTTTGGACTTTGATTTTTAGTAACTGACGGGACCCTATTACTAAACTTCCGCTGTCCGTCCGTCCGTCCGTCCGTCCATCTACTAGTCTGTCTGTCAGCGGGCTGTATCTAAACAACTCAAAAAAGAGGAAAAAATCAAGGCCACGGCACCAATTCAACAACAAACAACGCGCCAAGATCCCAAATTTTATTATTAAATAATTTTCAGTACAATTTCCAATATTTTTACAACAATAGTTAACCTTTTTGCCTCCCGGACAGTCTCAACCAGCACAAATAGCTTGATACCCTCTCATAAGACTATTATCACGCCACTAATCGATTTGGACCCCGCAGCACCGTATCGGGCCATTCAACCGTTTTATTTTATTGTTCGTACCCACATTTTTCATATCCTACCCCTGTATGGCACTACAATACAATAGAAACCCTATACATTTATAATAACCCTTATAACTGAAAATATAGGGTTTATAATGCATAAAATGTTGAAAGAAAAATTATTTGAGAAAAGGGACCTGATTATGTCATGTTTGTTAATTTAGAGAATGGAGTCATCGTTTCGAATTACGCTTAAAAAACTGTTAGGTTCCCATGATACGGTGTGAAGATGAATTGTTTACAAGGGTTCATTAATTTTATTTGGCAAATAAAGGGTGAAAAAGTCGGGCCTGTGGACGGCGAGTAATGGGCTAGCTCGCCGTCCGGCCGTCTTATGACGACAGGCCGTGTCGACTGCCTGCCCCAGGGCTGCGGGACTGTTCGAAAGAGATACCGCGGCCCTGGAACACAAAAAGCAAAGATAAACTTTTTGGGGTCCGTCCATTGCACGACACTCATCATTTAAATTGCTGACTGATTGGTAAATACTTAATAAACAATAAAAAATAATAGGACCATAAATCTTTAACTTTACAAAACCCCGCAATCGTTTGCATTTCTATCTCTTGTATCTATGGTTTCTAAACGACTCTGGTGTCCTTAAATTACCAAAAACAAAAAATATACTGCCAAAATCAGTTCCAAACACCCATAACTAGCAGGCTAATTGCCTACAAAATGAATACTCTGCCCCGCCCTAAAAACCAAATAGACCAGAATAAAAAAAATAACTATGAACATCAGGCCATTAAAACGGACCCCCGCCAAGATATTTTACTAGACTAACGCTATTATTTTTATTTCAATGAGACTTGCGGCATGTCATCGGCAGACAAAAAAATCCACCAATAATAAAATTATCGGGGACTGCTGGGCTATTAAATGCAGACCGCCCGTGTAATGTACCGGTCTCGAGCGAGAGGAGAGATGGTGGCCACAGTCAAGGGAGGCGCGAGATGATATAGAGAATTGATCGTAAAAAAACTAAAAAATTATTTGGGGGAGTTGAATTTGAAATGGGTTTTAAAGAATTTGAAAGCAGTCTTCTTGAAATTGATTTAAAAGAGGAGGATGATGAAGTTGAAGAAACGGCTCAAAAATTACTGAAGGATAAAGATAACGTTGAATTGAGTTTTTCATTTTCTACAGCCAAGTTTTAACAAGATTAAGATAAGATTTATACCACGCAAATAAACATTGAGTAGAAAGCAGAAAACACTTAGAAAGTTACACAATCCACCAAACTAGAAATGTATTCAAATCTGTATCAGAAATACAATGAAACAAAAAAGCTTATGATAATCACCACAACGTTAATAGGTGATAAATAATTGATTGATGAGTTAGCACTTGCATTGTTCTCCTAAGAGCACAATAGGAAAGATTACGCCTTAAATGGCGTGAGAGGTCTCTCAGAGGCTTATCAATGAATTCTCATGTTTCTAATGAATTAAGTAGTTTCTTGCGCACTATTTCTAGTGCTAATGTTATGTCTTTATTGGCAGGTATGAGAAACCTAGTGTTTTAAATATTAGGTCTTATGGTATACTTTCATCATTGTTTTCAATATATGATTCAAAACAAGTTATGTAATTGTTATTGTACCCATAAATATTATTGCCTTTGTAAACAGTCCTTGACAGCACTAAATGAATAATGAAAACTTATGTAAACTTGAAAAGGCTTCTAAAATGCACCGTAACGTCTTCTGATTTTTTTATAGAAACGAGGAGTAATAGAAAATTGAAATACTTTGATATCTTAGGAGAGAAAGCCTCATATCCAAGACAGACTATAATATCAACTGACTTTAACTTAAGCCTTAAATATCCAGACTTTAATCATAGTTTGTGTAATGAATTTTACATAAGTGCTCCACACAAACAATGTCGCAGCGCAGTTACAAAACAATTCAAATAAACTTCTACACGTAAATTGCAATTGTTGTTTTAGCTCTCAAGTAACTTGTATTGTAGTTGACAGCCTGCTCTATTTTCTCGTCAGTTTCCAAAGCTAGTATTAAATGTTAAACGACTTTATCTTTAAAGTATTATGAAATTAGATCGGTTCTGCTTGATAAAATTGCTTCAATGTAATAACTTACATGACTGAGAGCTATGACAACAGACTATTGTGTTCATTCTATATTATCAAATGTGTTGTGTGTGTGTCGCTCCTGTCCTAACAGGCATATTCAATCAATGTTTGGACAGCGGCAAGTTTCCTGATCTAATGAAACATAGTAAAGTAGTACCAATTTTCAAATCGGGTTCAAAGAGTGATCCCTCAAATTATAGACCTATATCTGTGCTTCCAGCATTGAGTAAAATCTATGAAAAAATCATGCTGGACCAGATGTTGTCTCACTTCAACTCAAATGGGATTCTGCATAGACAACAGTTTGGTTTCACGAAGGGAAGGTCGACAACGGACGCGGGAGTAAAACTCATCAGTCATATTTTGGAATCTTGGGAGAAGTCCCAGGATGCCATTGGCATTTTCTGTGATCTCTCAAAAGCGTTTGACTGCGTCGACCACAACACACTAATCTGTAAATTACACCACTACGGAATTCGTGGAAAAGCTGCTGACCTTCTTCTTTCCTATTTATCTAATAGGCAGCAAAAAGTAAATGTAAATGGGGCGACGTCCTCCGGGTCTCTAGTCAAAATGGGCGTGCCCCAAGGTTCAATTCTCGGTCCTTTCCTATTTCTTGTTTACATTAATGATCTCCCTTATATGATGGCCAAATTATCGGATATAATTCTATTTGCTGATGACACTTCGCTAATTTTTAAAATAGATAGAAAAGATACGAATGTCTTACATGCCAACGAAAGTCTAACCGTTCTCTCGAAATGGTTCGCAGCTAACAATCTTTTACTTAATGCGAACAAAACAAAATGTCTGAAGTTCTCTTTACCGAATGTGCCGCAACGGGATCTGGATTTAAATCTTGACGGCAAAAAACTTGATATTATAGCGGAAACTGTATTCTTAGGGATTACTATCGATTCAAAATTGCAGTGGGGCGCGCACATTAGAACTCTTTCGGGTAGATTAAGCTCAGCTGCATATGCAGTAAGAAAAATAAGGCAGTTAACTGATGTGGCTACAGCTAGGCTAGTATACTATGCTTATTTCCACAGTATTATGTCCTATGGCATTCTGCTGTGGGGATCAGCAGCAGACGTTGACTCGATTTTCATTTTACAAAAGAGGGCAGTCCGCGCGATCTATAAAATGAGTCCTCGCGAGTCCCTCAGAGAAAAATTTAAAGAGATTGATATACTAACCCTGCCTTCACTTTATATTTTAGAATGTATTTTATATGTCCGCAAAAATCGAGGGCTTTTCAAAATTAGAAGCGACTTTCATAAGATAAATACACGCGGTAAACACGAAATTGTAATACCTAAATTTAGATTAACAAAAACTAGCAAGTCTTTTCTTATAAACAGCATACGCTTTTATAACAAGTTGCCAAAGTCAGTTATAGAACTGACCGATGGAAAGTTCAAAAACCACATCAAACGTGTCCTTATTAAAAAAGCATACTACAAAATCAAGGACTACGTTGAAGATAAAGAAGTTTGGCCTTAGTTCCTTCTGCGCTTGCGGCCTCCCTGGTAGCTCATAAACGGCACAAATATGTGGATGTCTCTAACTATTCTCAATTTTTTTTCTCTTCTTTTGAATCAGTTTTTACAGTAATTTTCAAATCATTTATATCTTTTCCTCAAAATAGTTACAGCACTGATAACAGTATTTGTGTCACTTGTTTAATTTAGTATTTTACAATATTTTCTTACCTTTGTATAGATTCTTTTTATCGATTGTTTGTGAATGTGTGGACATTGTAGGCTTTGTAGATTCCCAGCTGCTTGTTAACTTTTGTTAACTTTTTATTTTGTTCTACATTTTTTGTGTAGTAAGCAACGACTTATTGTCGGGCCTACGCTGTCCCCCCATACTTAAGTACAAATGCTGTATCCATAATACTGTAACACCAAATGATTTGAAAAGAGTAACCATGGAGTTTCTTGCCGGTTCTTCTCCATAGGAAACGACCAACCCGAACCGTGCACCTTTTTGTCGACGTTTTATAAGTGCCCATCTAGGCCTATGTGAAATAAAATATTTTGATTTTTGATTTTGATTTTGGTTATATCTACAAGATTTTCAGTTTTACTTGATAAAATAACATGAATAGAAATTATTTACATGTCTGAGAGCAATGATTACGGTATTGTGTTTAGACTCTAACATTAAATGTTTGATCTCTTCACGATTTTTAAAAACTGTTTTAATTTCATTGCAAATATCTTCCCATTAGGAAAAGAATTTTTGGAATCGAATCAATAGTTTCGAAGATTACACCTAAATCCAAACTTACTTCTTTTTGAAATATGAATGTAGATTGTTTTCTTGTTTAGTACCTTTTTACCGCTGTTTCCCATCTACAAAGATCACACCTTTATCGATGGACCCTTATGTTTACTTTATTCAACGCGGTTGCAGGATATTCGGTCGCTGCAAAATTCACCGCGTTGAATTCACTTACAGGTTCAAAAACTAAGTTACGGCTTGCGCAGCTATGGCTACGAACATTTTGTATAACGTCTATTTGAAATATTTTAGGTGATGAGTGATTCTAATATGAATATGTTTGTGACTGAACAAAGTTGTGTAGACTCAGTAATTATATCTTGTTGTTATGTGGTAAGTACGATTTTGGGATTAATTTCATGTATTGCAAAATCATCATGTGTATGACAAAAGTAAATATACTTTTAATCATAGATAGTATTTATATTCGTCGACTCATTAACTCATAACCAGAAAAAAGGAAAATTAAATCATCATGATTGTATTTCAGAATTTCTAAAATAAAACACCCTTTTCAGAAATTCATTTTATTCAAACAAAAGGCGATGATTATTGTGTTATACCCTAAACATTAAGGGGTGAAATTGCATCCACTCACGTGTTCAATGTTTACACCCTCGATCTTGCAAAGGTGACTCCAGCTAACGGGTTCAATCGACAAATGAAAAGTCTCCTTCAATTAATTAGCGGCGGAACCCTTGCGGTCGAGTGTGAAAACTGGTTTTAGGTCCAAGATATGAAAGTGACGCGATTACTTTGATTACGAAATTACTTTCCAAAAAATTGAAAAATATTCTACGTGCAAAAAATATATACAAGGGTGTAAACAGACCCTTCACATAGCCGTCAACCAAGCATTCTGTAAATCAAACTAAGTAACTTTACGCAAAAATTATTGCTGGGAATCGACTTTTTTTTTGGGCCGAATAATCACGTTTTAAGGTAAGACTCGAAGGCTCGAATAAGACGGCCTTGGTTTTTTAGTTAATTAATAAGATTAATAAAATTATTGTAATGTAGACTGCCTCGTTGATCTAATGGTCGCCAGCACGACTGCTGAGCATTGATTCACAGGTCGGACGAAGTGTTATTGGGTTTTTCATCAGAGATTTCTCAGTAACAGCCACTTGTTATGTTATAATGTAGATTCTAATGCAATCCTCTAAAGATCATCACGGGATATAAGCAGTAAAAAGCACAACCAATTTTCACTCGCTTTTAACTTGTACCACAAATTGGCACTCATCGCAACTTTATAATGAGTTCATTAAGTCTTGTTCAATCTTTCCGATAGTAACTATTACATTTTTTCCAGCAGAAAACTGTTACGTCAATATTGTGAGTTTTACAACCTAGCTGCAGATTTTAATTAATGTTGCAAATTCCAAGCAAAATTTTTGAGAAATATTTTATTACAGTAAGAAAGTCTTTGTGAAGTCTTCAGCTAGTATCATAATCAAAATATTTCACGATAGCTTGGAGAACAATAAGGAATTTATGATTGAAACTTATACCTAGAAGGAAAAAGGATGAACGAAAGCTTGAACGTGATGGTGGCTAGAATGGCAGGAAAAAAATGTGTGTATGGTCGACCCAAGGTATCATTGGACAGCGGCAGGAAGATGATGAATTGATGACAAATAAAATTGATGTTGAATTTTTTTTGTATCATCAGTATAATTACTGAAGAAGATAGTCCTAAAATACGTTATACAGACGCAAATCTATCAAAAACAAATGCAAAATCGGTCTAAGGGAGTAATATATTCATCTGCAAACGGAATATTTCAGAGCAAACCAAACCACGATACACCGTACACTATCTAAACGAATTAGCTAACGATACGTCCACATAGAGCAAATCCAATTTGCA
The DNA here is from genome assembly GCA_963082995.1 of Noctua comes. Lineage (NCBI taxonomy): Eukaryota > Metazoa > Arthropoda > Insecta > Lepidoptera > Noctuidae > Noctua > Noctua comes. Next base: position 2,371,051 of record OY720269.1, read on the forward strand.
CATATTAGTTCACAAGCTGATGGTGCGCAGGTGTTTGATAATCGTAAACGTTATCTGTAAGTTTTACGCTTTAATAAATGTGCGTAAATATGTGGGTGTTACCTTAGGGTCAGGGAGTAGAGAATGAATGGGAATCTCGATTCGAAATAATTTTTTTTTTTAAATTTTAGTCTAACGAAAACACACATTTAAATTAACTAATAATCGACATACATCATTTTCTACTTGAAATAATAATCAACGTGTTGGTATCGGTATCTCGGTTCACTCGTGCAAAGCTATTGCGAAATAGATCGTAGTGTAAAGCACAGAATTAACACGGGTTGGATGAAATGGCGGCAGGTCACGGGAACAATCTGCGACCCCCGCATTCCCCTTAAACTTAAGGGGAAGATTTATAAAACAATGGTTAGACCTGCTGTCTTGTATGGATCAGAATGTTGGGCCACACAAGGGATGAATGAAAGGCATTTGCATGTGGCGGAGATGAGAATGCTAAGGGGGTAAGGGGGATGTGTGGTGTTACGCGAATGGATAAAATAAGAAATGAGTATATAAGAGGAAGTCTGAAAGTCGCGCCGGTGACTGAAAACTTGTATGGTAATCGGTGGTCGTGGTATGGGCATGTGATGCGGAGGAATGAGGAAAATGTCGTGAGGAAAGTTTTGAGTATGTGGATATGAGTGAGTAAGAGTAGAGGTATGAGTAGAGGAAGACCAAAGAAACGATGGATGGACTGTGTAAAAAATGATATGGCACGAAAGGAGGTGTCTGATGAGATGACGAGTAATAGAGAAGTATGGCAGAAGAAGACATGCTGCGCTGACCCCAAATGAATTGGGATAAGGGCAAGAGAATGATGATGAGTTAGTGTCGGTAAAGTTTGACGTGCCAAACTTGGTAATTATATCACTTTCCTAAATGTATAAAACACGGGATCACTGTTTTTCAATGATACCCTCTCCTTAGTATCTTAAATCTCTTTCGACGATCACAATAACATCTCTATAGAAATAATACTTACCCGAGAAACGATTGTAATCTAAAATGTCAACTTAAACCGTTTTTACCACGATGAAATATTTTTAAAAGAATATAAAAGAGAATTTACACTGTCAGCGACCCTGCTCCAACATTGATGCAATTAAAATTTAGTTTCATAAAAATTGTATTACAGTGAGAAATCGTTCAGAGTATCGCGGTTGAATTTTAAAGTAGTATCGATATTGGTAATTTATGTCTCTTGGATTTCCATCGCTCTAGAATAAACATCAGGATAAGCACCCTTTACATTTTCCCACTTCTGGGACACAAACCTCCTCTCTATGAGCAGGAATGGGCTGTAATCAACCACGCGGGCCCAGTGCGAGTTGGTAGATGTCACATATCTAAAATGTTAAAAAAAAAAAAAAAAATGTAAATGTTTAAATGTTTAGCGCTATGGCGTGCTGTTTTTTCCTCGCGATGTTTTCCTTCACCGTTTTGAAAGCAGTGGGCATAAAATAAATTATACAAAGTAATGCACCTTCTGGGTTGGAACTTACGACTTACAGTCGTAAGCTGGACTGATACCATTAGGCCACCACTGCTCGCTCTTCACAACATACGCATATACACCAAACACACACATGCAGAAAGTCTGTGCATTTACCCCACTCGCTACATGAACCATGTAAACAAAAAATACTAAACATTTCACAGGCTCTTCTCATTTCGCACTAAATTTAAAGGGTGTTTGTTAAGTCAGAAGCACGTCACGTGTTCCTAATCGCGTGCCACGCGCCTCGACAGACGACGTGACGATTTCGAGACGAGCATACATTTTATTTCTGAAGGGCGGATGCTTCAATTATTTGCATACGGCTCTCGTTGAGGGGATATATCAAGTATTACGGTGTACTCTAAGTATCAAATAAATACTGTCATCTTCGTATTTATTTGATACTTAGAGTAAGGACTCGGGATATGGCTGTGAGTGACGGGTTGTTGGATTTTTACTTAATGCATTAGAAGTGTTTACTGTTACCGTCAGCCTGCATCATCTCAGTGCTGGGCAAAGTTCTCTCTCCCCATGATTTCTAGTTCTTTCAACTCAGGGCTAATGTTGACGTGGTCGTTCCGTTTGTCCAATTAATCCCTCAGTCTTGGTCTACCGCAAGCTGAACTTCCTATTCATCATTTTTACTAAAACGTAAACTAGTGTTTAGATTAAAGCAAAAGATCTTTTACTTTACGCAAATTTTGCAAAAAAACTGGCTGCAAACCGTAAAAAAGTATTATTACACCTCCGCCAACATTCTGATCGAAAACAGGCCGGGGGTTCACAATGTTATCTAAAGTAATCATGTTAAACATTATTTGCTTAGCACTCCAAACCCCAAAAATCATCGCGAAATTAATTTCCGATACGATGTTATCAAACCTGCGAAGCATCTGTCAAAAAATGTCACAGATTTAATAAAAAAAGTCACACGCCAAAAAGTTGACAAAAAAATCATTCGCGATATCAGTACAAGCTTCTGTGTGATTTATCTTTGTTCAAATTATAATGATTTCCTAGAAGTGTTAATATGAGGGTAAGTTTAGCAGTTCGACCGAGTGTACCTTTATCCATTGATTACACGGTAATTTCGAGCCGGTCTTTATCTAGGTAATTGACCTAGATGTGCTTTAATGTGCGGTTGGGGACGCTAACAGATCTATTTGGACATAATTTGTGGAACTAATTTATCGCTGTTTACTTGTTTTGGGTTTAGGGTGCTGTTACATGTCAATATAACGTATGGGTCATTGGTGAGCTAAGAACGGTTGATGTCGGATTATTCTCAAGAAAGATGCTTACTGTACATCTTCCTATGCATCATAACCATCACCGGCAGCCATGTTCCACGCACCGCCGAGTAAGCTTCCTCTCTATTGCGCTATGCTTTCCTGGTCTGTGCGATTCTCATCCAGGTCATTTCCACAATCTTCTGGAGCTCATACACATAATATGTGGCTACAGTTGGTCTACCAACGCTTCATCTGTCATCTCTCTGCCACCATTCTGTTCGGGTTCTGCTCCATCTGCTATCACCACGTATAGCCAAGTGTTCTGTCCACCTCCATTTCAGAACAGATACTAGGCCAATGTCTTGAACCTCTTCTTACTATCTTGAAATTTCTACTTTCTTATGACAATGAATAGGATAATCAAATCCCCACTTCTTTAGTTTTTTCTTGACCCTGTTTGCCTAACAAATAATTTGAAATGTGATATTTCTTTATCGTTCAATCCACTTCCATCAATTTCACAAAGAAAAGTATCCAATAAACTAGTCCTTTACAAAATCAAAGCACGTCGCCTTAAACTAGACCTCGATGTGACCGATCCCTTTCAGGATAAATAGAATACACGAAGTGATTCATATTCTAGATAATAATACATTATTTTAGATAATAAGCAAGACCTAAGACCACGACCTGACTCAACTTCACTCGTATTAGTATCGGAAGGTGTCACTCAAATGATATAATATTATGAAAGGGTAAATTATGCACATTTGCTGCGAAGAACTGGTTATGCTTACGATTACTCATTGGAAGTTGGAGATAGAATTTCGAGACGCGCCCTTTCTTTGCCCTGATCCAAGACCAAATGTTATTTGGGTTGGTTTATTATACTATCGTATGGCTAGGATTAAAATAACTTTTACTTTTGTCAGTTCGTCAAGTGTACCATTGCTGAGTAAAGGGTTCCCTTTTCCTTCTAAACCACTTTAACTTGTGAGATATTTGGCCATGTTTGCCCCGCAAACAAGATCATGTCATCATAACACCTTCGCTGCGTTTGTCCTTGACGGCGATTTTCTTTCTTTTCTTTCGATTCGACCTCGCCTAAGATCCCACCGGTGTAATTTCGGAAGTATAGTGACGGTAGGGGGACGTGGGAGTTCTGTCATAACAGTCTAAAATGATTACGAACAGTGATCACTAAGACGAAGGCAGATGACCGAGCTAAAATAATAGATAAAGGTAAAAGATCTCACAGACGATTCCCGACTATACTAGATTGACATTAATCTTTGTTCTAAACAGAGTTAATAATTATGATAGTTCAATATCTCCCTTTAAGATTACTAAGCTGATATCACTGCAATATGCTTGCTTCTTTAATATTCTAAACGCATTAACACTATAAATACGACTGCGATATCACAAGATATTATTAATGGATGAAATTGTTTAAAAGCCGCTGTTTGTATCAGGACTGTAATCTAAATTGTCTTCTAGGCAATTTCCTACAAGTTTTGCTTTTATAAGATCATCTCAGGTGATTTTTACATCTTTAGCAATGGGCATGATAATTATTATATTCAAATGCCCTTCCTTTCATACTTCTTGCTTACATTAAAGATCTTGATATTTTTTTTTGCGTGTGGCGTAATAATAGCAGCGGCACGAGTCCAAAGGTGTGCTCGCCGAGGTCAGTCTGTGGATGGGTGACCTTTCATAACTCATTGACAGATTACACCGTTGGTCCCCGCTATCATTTGTCGATCTTTACCTATCCTTTTCCTAACATATTTGGGAAAAGGTCAGGCAGATGAAATAATTATTATTCCAGACATTCACTTTATTTCCACCAAGCAGCCCTCCAGCAGTATTCCTCTGACATGCCAAAATAAGATTAACATCTCCCACAAAAATTACATGTCCCGTCACCCAGTTAGTTGTGTTGTCACGTCGGTAATCAACGGCGTGTCACGTGTCTCGTCGCGTATCAACTGAGACGGGGCAGTGTGGACAACGACGTTTAAATTCTTGTTTTAGTTGTTGTGAGTTCAAAGAAGCTCTTTTCTTAAGCATGTTCAGCTCAGCTCGTTCAGCTCTTAAATATTGTATTAGTACTTTATTTAGTTTGCAACGACTGAATTGAATTGTAGGTAGCTCAAAAATAGTGAACAGTTAATTTACCTCTATTAACTGAAAAGTTGTGTGGTAATCGGTTGACTTAGTATAGGCATGTGATGCGGAGGAATGAGGAAAATGTCTAGAGGAAAGTTTTGAGTACGTATGTGGATGGTATAAGAGTAGAGGAAGACCAAATAAACTATGGAAGAACTGTATAAAGGATGATATGTCAAGAAAGGAGGTATTTGATGAGATGATGAGTAATAAACAAAAATGGAAGAAGAACACATGCTGCGCCGACCCCAAGTAAATTGGGAAGGGGAGGAACATAATGATGAGTTAATTTAAATCTGGTAGACAGTGCTCTTCATTCTCGCCACAGTCAGTTTGCTAGTGAGTTGTGTTCATTGACAAGTCTGTCAATATTACAGTGATATTTTCGTTGCAATAAAGTTCTTCTTTATTCTTTATTGCACACAAAAAAAAATATACATACAAATTGCAACAATATAGCTTATGTACAATGGCGAGCTTAACCCAGAATTGGGTTTTCTTACAGCAAACCAAATTGTAAAAGCCAAATTGTAAACCAAGTTGCTAATGTAAAAGTGTAAAATAATTATGAAAAGAAAAAAAAAACAAAACAGATGCATCAGACCTTGGTTTTTTCTTAAGCAGCTATTATACTACGCCAGCCACCTTCCTTCATCATTAGCAGCAAGCAACGAAATTCGATCAACATCTCATACATTAATTACACATCCTCTAGTGAGTTGTCACGCTAGTAGTCAGCGGTTTGTCGCGTGTCACGCTGGCATATCAACTAAGAGGCAGTTAAGATGATGATTGGGCTAAGCGTTATTAATTTTGGTTTTGATTTTACAGGCTTTAGAGTAAATGAGCAACAGTTGTAGATAGCTAAATAGAATATTGTTTTTTATACACCGAGAGCTCTCTATCTTTTGATTTAATACTTTTACAGATATAAAATTTAAAAATTTTATATAGGGTGACACAGTAGGCGATGTTATCGCTAAAATCTATCTTTAAAAGACTACTTTTTTAATTGCATTCTTAGAGTTTGGAGAAGAAAGTAGCTTTGTAATAATTTTCTCCACACAATTCAAAGATTCCCAGTTTCCATCAAACTCGTCGACTCATCACGTATTGTTGTACACCTGAAATAGTTTCAATAAAAACACGAGGAACAAATAGCGCTGTATTGCTTTAAAGCTTTATCAGGGAAAAACAATAAATCCTTTTCATACAATATAATTCAGGTGACATAAAAAGAGGAATTTATAAAAACATTAATTCAGTACAAACTGCATCCGTTTTGTTGTCATCCGTGTGGAATGAAATTGAGCAGCAGAATTGAGTGCCGTCACATACAGTGTTTATACTTTTACTAACGTTTATTTTAGTGGAAAATTCACTATATTACGACTAGGGTAATAATTGATTTTATTTTGCAAACATTGCATTATTTATTATTCTTTTTAAACATATCAGCCCTGTCCAAGACTATTGCTACTAAAATAAAAAAGAACTACATATAAAAATATGTAGTTCAAAAAAACGCACCTACCCAGTCTATTTTTATCTTCCAGGTGGAAATTCAAACTAATGATAAAACTTAATAATCCTTTGCCCAAACTCGTAGTCTAACTCAGGACTTCATACTCAATAGTATCGTTTACAACCACTAGACCAATGAACCAGTCGTAACCTAAACCAACCGTATTCAATTAAATCACTAATGATCTCAACCAGACAAAGCCTTATCTACGCTCACACCTACCCATGCTCACAGCAATGTGACAGACACACAATTAAATTCCCCACGTCCAACTGAACACGCAAAACAATTGCTAAAACCATATCGCGATAAGGAATACCGAATGCCGCCGGTACTCCGTTCGATTTGTTACAAAAGCTAAAAGTCAGGGCTGTCGCGCCCAACACTCCTAAATTACGCATCGCTCTAGCGTTGCACTCGATTTGATATGACGCGAAACAGCTTATTTCTCGCGTGTCGCAACCCTAACGCTGTTTGATGGTACTGTCATGTTATAAATAGCTGCGAAATAATTACTTTTTTGGTCGTACCGTTTTGGTTAGATTAATTTAAGTTGGTGGAGTTTTGGGGACAAATGAAAATGAAATAAGTACTATTAGCAGAATATAGTGATTAATTTGTGATACATTGAAAGATTCGGAAGAACGGAACAGAGATGAGCTAACATCTGACTTTCTTGCATTGATAATACTTAATACAACTTAACTCGTGGTAATCATTTGATAATTAAAATCATAAAGAAAAGTTAATGAGTCATAATGTTCACCTGAAATTTTAAACAACAAATTTACATACCACATTAAACGAGTCTAAATCAACCCAAAATAATGGTCAAAACAACAAAATTGTTCGTGTACTTGGATGATATATATTCGCTACAGCAAAACGCGAGCACTGCCCATAAATAAGTGTGCAAATAAATGTAGGAGGAGACATAAAAAACAAACACTTAAAACCAAGGGGAAACACTAATTTGCATATGGAAAACGGCCACATGTGACGGCTATGCTGCAAAAATTCAACGGATCGATATCTGTCCAGAGTCCGAAGGGTGCCACACTAACGCCCTTGCCGAATAAATAGGATTTATATGTAATGATATGTGTATGTAGGGGGCTAATTGTAGTTATTTATGATCGGTTATAGATGTCCCTCAGTCGTTTTCGTGGGTATGTTTGAAAACGGTTTCGGCAATTGATAACTTTTAAAAGGGTTTTGTTGCTATATTTCGTGTGTCCCTAGCTCCCCTTTGGACAGAAGCAGCCATGTTGTAACAACATTTTGAACTCAAAATAGGTTACGGGTAGCGTCAACGTATTTGAGTACATACCCGTGTTTGAAAACGTGTCACCCAAAAACTACATAAACCTGAGAGTATCCCTTAAGCAAATCCTTAAGATTACTCCTACAATTGATTTGTCTAAATCTTTTAAATACACGGTAACAAAGAAACGAACTTAAGCGCTTACTGCCTTAGTAAGCGAATGGTTCGTATTTATTCAATCCTTTCGAACTTTTTCTGCCATTAGGCAAACTTAAATTGTAACATTCAAGTTACACAAATTCAATGAATATTCGAATAATAGGTACTCGGATCAAAACACTGCATCGGTTGAAAAATGAGATCAAAATAACGACCGCGCAAATCACAACAAAACACAAAATACACAATTACAACCAGATCTATAATTACTTAAAACTGTAGCAGTACTAAATAAATTCTTTATAACTGAGTCCAAATCATGAGGGGCAAACATAAAGGCAACACTTCATATTTGTTATTACGAGCCAGCGCGGGAGGGTGCCCATTCATATTCAAATCTACAACTATTATTATGCCCAAAGCATTGTATGGGTCCTTTGGGACCTACTTTATACAGAGTCCTCCAAATCATGCCCCGTGTAAAAGTATTGTTGGGGAGACATCGACCATACAAGACACCGCGTGGGCCAAATACTTTAAAAGGGCTGCATTTACAACCATTTATAATACATTTACCATTCATACCGTCACCACAAAGAATTTTACGATTCCCGTAACCATAATAAAAATCAAATTACAGATCGTTTTATAAATTATATGAAATTAGTAATAAAACATTAGTGGTGCGGATCTGTGAAAGAGATCGGCTCCTTTAGTTAATAATTTATGTGATGCTAAACATTTTTATGTTTAGTTAATGTCGAATACGATTCCGATATCAGATTGTCTAATGCTTGTGGCGCCTGGATTCCGGGCCGTGGGCGGACGTCCCGATCGTAAAATTTTGTCCCTCACAAACACAAACTTTTAGCACCCTCCTCTATTATTGTTTTTTAAATAAACATGTTCAGTTTTGTAGAGATTAATTTCGGTAGTTTCATAATATTGACTCGTTTTATGTTCATCGTTGATGGATGTATTGTTGAAACGAGATTTGTTTCTTTCAACATAACTTTTGATTCAGAATGTATCGTTTCATGATCATGTTCACTGTTTGACAAAAAGTTGTCTTGTCTTACAAGTTGTAAGGGATACGATGCGGCTTGTTGGTCAGCATATTATAATTTGTTATGAACTTATGAGTCACTGACATTTTATTTTGCAAGGGACACTTTTTCTTTGTATAGTCTTAATGCTTTAAAAACTAAATTTGGAAATATTCTTGCTAAAAGCAGTAGGTATGAAGGGTTTAAGTTTTAATTCCACTCCCTTAAACAACATCAAAATCAAATGAGTGTCACAAGGATATGAAAAGCCGTATGCGTAGGTGTATGTAGGCGTTTATGATAAAAGAACTTTTCAATTTGAAATCAACCATAACAATAATTTTCATATTTCTATTTAATAGATTTTATGCTGTCATAATATCATTAACTTTGAATTTATAGTTTATAAAAATCCCATTTGAATTGACTTCCAACAATAAAAATTGGTAAATGGAAACTTGTGTCAAAGATCAGACCCATTTCTTTTTTTGGTTATTCTGTTTCTCATATGGAAGATATTGCCATACGTCAATATTCTTACTACATTCTTTAAGCCCTTTGTTAAATCTAACTTATTTTGTTTCAGGTGTTTGTGGTAGTGTGTGATAGAAGAGAAGAAACATTTTTGGATTTAATTGAAAGTACGTAACTTTTTTATAAGTTAATATTTGTAGTAACAACCACGTATGACGGAGTAAGTTATTATTTTTCAAACAATTCTAGCAGGTTCACGGTTATCAACGCCAAGAAAGTTTATTATATTTCATATATTGACAGATTTATTGCGATAAAATCAAACAACAAAGATTCCCATATTCGAGACCACACCATACAAAGTATTAACGATCAGTATGCGATCCAAGTACGAAACAATCGCTTACATCATTGTTATCGTCTATACAAACATTTATAGAGTAAAATAGCCATAATACTCGCCATGATTTCAAATTATAAACACATATCAACCAGCGTTTCCGTTGATGGTGTTAGAATGGTAAATTCCAGATAGCAAGCCATTGTTTCAGCCAACAATGCTGGCAGACAAACAAAAAAGGGGACGACCAAAGATGAATAAATGTAAATCGTATTTGAGACACTCAAAAACTGGTCTAAGCGCATTTTTATTTTGTTTCGTCATGGGTCAGGAAGGCAAGGGGTGTTTGACGTGGGTAATAGCAGTCCATTGATATTATAGCTGTTTTTCCTCCTTCGCCTGTTAACTCTGTGTTCGGGGATTGAGAGGAAATCTTACCCAAATTTTGTAAATCGTCAAAGAAAAATAACGTTGTTTTCTTGTAAGTAGATGATTTTAGTAACTTATCCTTGAGCACCTTGTCTTTTTCTGCCTTATGTTTTTAAGACGATACAGCTAGAAGTTTATTTATAAAAGAAAAGAAAGTAGGTTGCTACATCTCCATAGGCTAATTTTTGTTGACCTCAATATCGGTTACATGATTGAATATTTCATGAAGATATGCCTTAGTATTTTTAATTAAATCTTTTATGTATACTGTATCCAGGTCACTTCGCCAACTTCGTTGCTTCAAAGCGAAAAATTGCTTTTTTCAAAAGTAATATTGGTCAACAAAATTTTGAAATTAATAATGCTAATATGGTAAGGTAGGTACAAAAAATGAGATATTTATAAAGCGTGGAATTTAATAAAAAACTTTATGAGGATCGTCATTGAAAATATTGAATTTGTTGTCCAAATGAGTCCCTTGGCACGCGTGTATGGTTACAAAGGGACATACTACAAAATTATTGCTGAGTGCGTTACATAAAATTGAATTTGATATGCCAGTGTTAATTTCGTCATAAAAATTTGAACATTTATTTTTATGTACAATGGACTTATCAGCAATTCGATGGGTCTAAGTATTAGTATTCTTAGATTTGTTGACGGTTATAATGGAGGAATAACTTCAAAAGCATCATGGAATGGTGTCATGTGGTCAATCTTCAAAAATACATAATCGATGTTGTATAATATAGTCTGCCAATCAACCATTTGTACACTTAAAACCTTACACCTAAGAGCACTGTAGGTAGAGCTTTCACAGTAAGTATCTATACTACTACCGCATGAGTCACTTCATGTCATTCTAGTAGTAGCAAGCACGACTGGAAACGGATATCCTTTGAACCTAACTTGGCTAAGATTATAGCAAAATAAATCAGGTATGGGCTTGGAGCTGTGCCCAAATGTCTTTTATCGCTACAGTCTAAAACAATGGCTATCAATTCAGAGGGTGATAGGGAAATAGTACCAGCAGTACAATTTCTTCAAAGTCTTCGGAAATCAACATCAAATTGCAATTTATAATATGAATCACATCAAAGTTTAGAATGTGCTTACAAGACTTCATAATATTACGTAACGGTACGAAGCAGAACATTTTCACGTCCTGCCAAACGATTGCAGAGAAGACCGTAATAAAATATTGTTACAATAGAAAAACTAGGACACCACTAAACGAGACTGTGTTGAAGCAAGCGGAATTTCAAGAAATTCAATTTCTCGCAAATAGTAAAAACCCAACAACGCTATAATATTTGGCAAGATACCAATGAAAAAGGAAATAATATCGTGCTGCGGAGAGTTCGTTGTAACGATGCTATAGAAGAAGTAGTAGTTCCGGATTCTATAATTGGAACACTAGCTTAATTTGGAGAATTTTAGGGTCGTTGCACAAGACTAATGGATATACAAAGTAATTTCTATAGTTCTTTAATTAGGTAAGTCTTAGTCCCATTTCTATTCACATGGGTATCGTTTTAAATCTCCAAAGGGTTTATCCTACACTAGTGAGCTGTAGTTAGCCGTGTGTAATGCGATCATTTTAGCACCATCTGCATAGCCTGTCGGGCGATCTTATTAAATTCGTTCAGGTTCACCCCATCACTATCCGCTAGTGTTGTGTATAAAGAGCGTCTAACGTAGACTAGCAAGTATCGCCCATTACACACCTCTTCAAATATTGTGACTAATGGTACCGAAATCCATTTCCGGAATTGAAACGTGAAAGGTCCTTATCCAGCTCAGTACATTCACGAGCCACTGCATTACTAATTTTTATCACCTCACTCACATTCAAAATCCATTTATTCACACACTGTAAATTTACACTTTATTTCACCACAGTTTTTCGCGTGCGATCTTAATTAAATCTGTAAACTGGTGTTGTGTTGTTTTAGCACCCTTTTAACTGAACGTGCCTTATCAAAGGAAATGTCGAAAGTGACGCTATCGGCTAAAAGCCATCGACGTAAATGCGTCCAATTAAGCCACGTGCATCATAAAGACCTAAACCAGACCGGTGTTAACGTTTCTCTTTTAGTGCGAGAGTATTCTGTTTAAGTCGCGTGGTGAAAAATTATATGATTGTTGTTTTTAAATGACTCTTCTCTGTAGTCGGTTGAGATTTTCGAAGCTTGGTCTTCGTTCTTTGTGTCTACTAATTCGAATCTGGTAAAGCACTTCGTTCCTAAAATTCGTATTTCCCTCTACGGCTTTACAAACAAATATGTTCTTCATGGTCTATGCTATGTGGAACGATCGTTGTATCTTTGACACAGTTTAAAGCATCAACTCTGAATGAGCCGTTTGAATTGGAAGTAGCAATACATAATGTATAACTCGCATTGACAGATTGGTGTGACCTATCACTTATTTAGCTTAAAAGCCAAGCCACTCTGACTCATGCAATTAGTTCGATGAAAACCAGTCGGTAAATTCTAATTTCCTTCTCTAGCACATACACTGTAATTATAATTAATCTTCATATACTATAAGCCTCCAATTAGCTTCAAATTTAATTACACCAAGCTCTTCCAACCCTTTGACCTTTGACTTTGACTGATTCGCCGATACATCATCTAGATACGCGACACCAACAATTAGTACGGCCACGTCGGAAGTAATTACGTCATAAAGTGTCAACCCAACATTATGTCTATAAAGCAGACAGATCTTGTTTGATTAGGGCCCGGATGATGAAAAAGATATTCCCGAGAGATATTTTTTTTCGGAGTGTAATTTGCTAGTTACCTGTTATTAGTTCTATAGAAAAATGGAAGGTGATTGGGCGTAATGGGTGTTTTTATCCTAACGGGCGTCTCAGGAATGAGTGATTTCTATTAGAGAGGGCGTTATTAAGGTCTAAAATTGCTTGCAATTTTGAAAAAGTTTATAGAAGCAACTTTTTCAAAAGTGTTGAAATCGTTAAAGAACTGATTCTGTTGATTTTATTCGAGGAAGGATACCGCATACTGGCTATTGCTATAATAAAACTAATTTGCCGTTTTAATGCCGATTCGTTTATTGTTTATTATGATAGCAATGCGCATATATCAGAGCTGGCTAACTACTAAAACAGTAAAAGTATTAAACAAGGCAAATGTAGAAAGTCTGAATCTCTGTTTTACAGAAATATGAATTACGTTGCATCATTCAATGTTGTTAATTCACGATCTAGATCCCTTCCAGGGTAGCCAGACAGAAGGGGGCGCAAATCTCTAGGGACCACATTCACTTAGAATTTGCATTGCCCCATCTATTTTTGTCAGTGATGGTATTCATAGTCATTATCCAGCCACATGGGAAGCCCTGTATATTCACGTATTGTTGCTCTAGAGAAGCTAAGCATTTCAAATAGTTTTAAGGATATTTCCCCATAAAATAAAAAGCAAAATAATATTGATCCCTTCAAAGGCATAATCCTTTTAAGGATAAACGTAAAAAGCGAACTCAAGTCTAAATGGAAACAATGACGCTCCGTGAGATAGTGTAGTGGGCACAAAAACTAAGAGCCGAGATGATCTGATAACAAAATTATAGGGCAACGCGTTCGACGCCATCGCCCTGTGTTTAAATGTCATCACTATATAAAGTGGGAATGGTTAATAGTGAGATATTTTTGAAATGGAAGTAACGGGGCTTAGGATGAGAGGATCTGTTGTTTGTGTCATTGTGGTGTTTTTTTCTGTACTTAAAAGAGCTTCTATTTTTGTTCCGGCTTCGTGAAGGGTCCTTTTACACCCTGTATGTATCTGTGTGGCTTTCATAGGAACATGGATATAATTGGTATAAGCGAAAATGTGTTTTATGTTCATTACGATACGATTGAAAATTAATCATCGAACGAGAATCTTACCTTGCCGTAACACAGTTTTAACTAGCGCGGAAGGTAAAGAACTTTATTTATGTATACCGTCAATGGACATTTATCAATCGTTTTATGCTATAAGTAATGTACGTTAATTTACATGGTTACAATGGCATTTTGCTTTACTTAATAATCGTTGTTTAGACAACGATTTTTGATCTTACTGTTTAAGTACTTATTTTGTGAAAGTGTACCTTATAAACTTAGTGAGTATACATTAAGAACTTAGAAACTATGTAAGTACCTTAGTTATAGCTAATTTTTAAAGTTAACTACTGGTGTACTGTATCTAAAATGCATAAATAAATTCTATTCTATTCTATAAGGAAAGAATGGCCTATAACCAGCATTAGTTATATCATGCTGTAGATAGTGACGACGATCATGACTTTCGTCACCATTGTTTTTACTCAAATACTGAAACTATAAAAGATAATCTAATAAAATATGGTCTTGTTCATGCTAAAATAAATACCTAATTGCTTGAAGACACACAACCACAAATGCCTACAATTTTTTAATTATTATCAAACATTTGTATCTGAAGACGTGTATCTTAAATTTAATCTAAAGATTATGACTGCAGTTAAATGACTATTCAACACCAACGCTACCAATCAAAGTACCGAGACATGAGGGACTTTTAACGTTAAAACAATTGAAGATAATAGTTTCTGCGAAGCTCGCAGTAACAGGCGTAAAATCCTACTATTTTCATGGAAATATTCCTGGTTTAATATATTTTTATGAATTTTAATCTGTTTTACATATTTTAGGGTTTTGCAATCTTTATGGTATTTCATAGTATCTGCAAAATTTTTAAAACAGTTACATCGTTTTCACGTTCAACGTTCTTTGGAAGTATCGACGTGAAGTTATAAAACTTTTTAGTTGTCATTTTCTTGTGATTGCTTATTAGTATAATGGCAGCCGCGGCAGCAAATAAATGTTACTGAATGTTTTTGAATTAGACAATCCGTTTATTCTGATAGCTAAGAGAATTATATGCCGTATATTATATGCATATCAAACATTACGAAATAGGATGTTTGGTAAAATAAACCTGTCATATATGTTTTCTTGCGAAAAACAATTTTCGAAACATAAAAGAGAACAATCGGATTTTCGAGGATAAGAGACATGGAAAAAATCTGTGATTTATAATCATCCATCACAATATCAGCACAACTTAGCCCATGGCGTCATGTGACAATCAGAATGAGACTCCCGTTAAGAACTCATTTAAGTGTGCAGTATCTTCATTACGCGACGTGACATTTCCCTTCAAGCTGGTGATAAATTCCAGTTAAATGGCTTACACATGTTGAAAACGCCAAGCACGTACTGGTTCAATGCATCGATAAACACCGCCCTCTTTGATGCTTTTATAGTTATTACTTTTATTCAAAACAAATGCAATCGATGGCTCTGAATCAGAGGACGAATCGACTATTTTGATTTAACTTTCTGATTGCTCCGATGACAATACAAACAAGAAACTGTCAGTATAATGATCTCGATCCAAAACCGCACTGGTCGTTTGCAGGAATTTCACAATTTGAAAGTATAATACCCAAAAATACGTC
Source organism: Noctua comes (assembly GCA_963082995.1). Classification (NCBI taxonomy): domain Eukaryota; kingdom Metazoa; phylum Arthropoda; class Insecta; order Lepidoptera; family Noctuidae; genus Noctua; species Noctua comes. The sequence continues at coordinate 2,386,746 of OY720269.1, forward strand.
CGGCTAAAACGTACGATACTTCCAAATTTGGGAGAGCGGAGTCCACACGCGCATTCTAATTTATACCTCTAATGAAACCGACCGCTTTTTTGGACATCTCGCTTCATTCTTGCAGGTACTAAATGTTGGGTTGGAAAACGATAAAAATGCTCTCCGTCCTCTATAAATATTCATTTCTTCCGAGGATCACGGTGCAGCGGAGGGGCGGCTAAGTGCCAAAGATATGGGGTTTGTCAAAGAGGAAGGTAATCATAATTTTTATGGAGAATGTTAGGTGTATGTGAAACGAGGCAAAATTTACATCCGAGACGCTCTCTGATGAATGTGCAGGGAATGTATGAGATTACAACATGATAAATAACTTGAGGATTTTTTTTATCTTACGCTTATGTTTCGGAGTTTAAATCGGTGGCATATTTTATGTTTAATGGAGGCGCTCCTAAGATCTTGGGAGATATATGGTAGCATAAATCATTGCTCCTAATTAAGGTTGTGCAGTTTTCAAATTTTGTTGTATCTCGTTTCTTGATTCATAATTATTTCAAAAACACGTGTTCTCCAAGTTCTTTACTGAACATTTTAAATTTCCCTTGAAGTCTAATTACGTATATCCTATCTAGATACCCAAATTAAACAAACTTTCTATTTACTTAAAACATTACACCATATTTCAAACAAATTTTAATAATACTAAATTATTGTTCGGGGAAATATCAGCACTGGTATTGAATGTTGACCTAGATAAAATCAGTAGTTATTCATAACATTCCTAATTAAGAAACAGCAATTAACTTATTTCTGTACAAACTACAACGTATGTATTCAAAAGTCGCGTACACCAAAAAAAAACTACCAAACAGAAATAGAATCAAAACCCACATCTATTAGACCATCAGAAACAAATCCCGTGGTTGGCCCACAAAAAATATACAAGTCAAAGTTTTTTGTAGCCCCCAACTTTACGTGGGTCGTGGGTTGTGGATGCTCACCTTTTTTATTCCAAAGGACATTGATTGATTGAACCTTATGGCTCAACTATGGGAAACATAGCAGGAGTTATTGTTTTTTTTTATTGTATAAATACCTTTTATGAATTTATGGTTTTAAAATCTTTTTAAAGTTTATTGTATCTTCATTTAGATAATCTGTGGCATTATGTAGGGATTCATCGATTGTTTTCGGGTTGCTGCATTTTTATAGATTTGGTTTTTTTGATAATTTTTAATTATTTCTGTTTTGGTTCAAGTTGTTTATCTGATTCCTTTTGTTATTATATTAAAGTCAATAAATAATTCTGGATACAGTAAAAAACTCCATTTTTATTTTACTGGCAACATTGGGTTTATTGGCTTAAACGTCAATAATACTTGTCCGTTTAAGTTTGTAATTGGCAGTTCTGAATAGCTATTAAGCAACAAAGCTGTTGGCTCGACTTTAACATTGATTAATATGGCTGCGTGAGACGTCAAACAACACACCTTTGAAATTCTTTACTGACAGTTTTAATTGCCAACTACAGTACAGCTACTTATCTGATACACAATTCATCAAATAATTTCTCTCTTAGAATTATATAATTTAGAAAAGCAATACTACGTGATAATCGTCTAGAGGTCACAAGCGCTGGACATGATGGTCCAGGGTTCGATTCCCTGGCCAATTAAAGTGCTATAGCAATTAGGCTCGCCCGTGGCATGGGCTTTAAACGTAACTGGGGAAATGTTGGTGTACTGTAGGATACCTCTGCCTAACCCTTCGGGGATAACAGGCATAATGTGCCCTGCAAAGTATTTAGTGCAACTTGGAATTATTTATTAGTTCGAAAGCCTTAGTAAATCGAAGCAGACGTTACTATAAAATTCACTAACATTAAGGCTAGATTTCAAAATACTAACGTTTTATATTAGAACAAACGGTTTAGGTCGTGCCGTGTTGGTTCGGTATAATGTCAAAAGGTTACTTTAAACTGCTTGGAGTCCAGTTGTGTAACTCTAATAGTAAGTAGTAAATCTACGGGTGCCTACTTTAAGTATTTAAGTAGGTATACAGAATCACAACACAAAGTTTCAGAGAACTGTCGAAAATAACACGAATCGTATATCAAGTTCCATAATGTTAACTGTATAAGTTAGTAAAGATGTCAATAGACTTTGCTCACATTACATCACACCCATTCTTATCATAAACATCCAACCAGTTCCTAGATGGAACGAGAATCTGACATAAATTTATCAATGAAAATGATAACAACGACCAACTCCGCAATGATAAATCTAAAGTCGACCTCAAACAACATTAGAACGCAAAATTACAAGACATCAAAGATATATTAACCACTATTACAAACACTGAACACGATACTCAAAGTAAGTTACATTACCCTAACAAATTACATGGAACGAACATCGAACATTTTATCTATCAAGATTTCAATCAGCGAGCTAGTCTGAACTTAGGGTCAGGCCACGACATCTTTATTTACCTAGGATGCGTCATTGGAATAGACGTTGAAATATAGCCATTGAATATAAATGTCCCCCCTTAACATTTCGAAATTTTACATAATGTTAGTTGTGGAATTTTGATAGTTAGTAACAGTACTTTGATGACAGCAAAAGTCATAGTAAAATAACTAGCTCGTGGGAAACTCAATATATTTTAAAGTACTAAAACAAAATCCTACTTAGTCTTACTAATATTATAAATGCGAATTTGTGAGAATGGATAGATGGATGTTTGTTACTCTTTCATGTGGAAACTACTGAACGGATTTAGGTGAAATTTGGCACATATATAGTTTATAACCTGGATTAATCTTTAAGATCTTTTTATCCCGGTAGTATGATCCCGTAGGACAGTTACCGAACTTCACGCGGGCGAAGCCGCGGGCATAAGCTAGTTATTTATATCCTTCGAGGAGAAACTCTTACTCTCAATAGTGATAAAAAAAGAATCCACTTCGTAGAAAACTTAAAGTTTAATCTAAACTAACTAATTAATTGAAATTGAAAATGCTTATAATACTTACTACTACTGGTACTTGAAATTGTTACTCTTTACAACATCCACAGATCTGATTTATTCTATACATAATTATATCTGTATTTTGACATAACAGTAGCTTATGGAGTAAGACGCAAAACAATAAAAACATTTATTTTCAAAACAGAAAAGAAAACAGTCGAGTCTAAGATAGTTTTTATTGCATATTTGGATGGGACAAAGGGTCTATTTATTTACTTGTAGCCAAAGGCTATGGATGCTATTTTTTGTCGCTCCTTGATCTGTGCCAAGGTTTTTTATTTCTGAATTTTGATGCGGAATTATGGATATCGTTTTGAACGAATCAGGCTGTGTTGAAAAAATAAAGGAATTTCGCATCTTTATCTGTATATGTCGTAAAGTGCAATTAAAAGTAAATGTGAAGTTACATAAAGCGTGATTTACCTGATTTCTAATGACTAATATATTCTTTTTTTTTTGTTAAATCCACGACTGATTATTCCAAAAGCACATTGAAAACAAAAGAGTTATTCATTGAAAACATAAAAACTAGTCATTAATCAATGTACACCTATTTCTCACAATGGTACTTTTATCGTGCTTCTTCATCTCCAAACATACAATTTTTTTATTAATTACATTTTAATTAGAACTTACCGTTACGATTTGAAAGTAAGCTAACTGATGTTATTCTCATGGACAAGCAAGTGTTTATCAAATTTGAAGAACAAATAACGAACTTAATTTAATTTGTAACATCATTATCAAACATGAATGGAGTTTGAGCGAAAAGGATTACGGGCGCGATGAAAAAATAAAAAAATATACGACTGTAATAAAATCTAATATTACAATGTTATAGTTTTTGTTCTGGTAGTTGAGTCATTAAAGCTGAAATTCTTACAATTACAACTTAACAAAACCCAAAACAACTTAAAAATGCAAAGAACAAGAAAACAAACAACCAAATTCTAAAGATATATTCCGACTGTCAAGGACGAAAAATTGGGACATAACGGGACCCTACGTGACGGAGCCCGGACGGAGTGGTCCCTTCAGGGAAGGTGCGTCCTTCAAATACCCGTGCCTTCCAAATAGGGCATTCAGTCATGATCCGCCTCGACGCCGGTTGTTGACGAAAAATTGGTCCTTTATCTACTGGTTTGGACCTCATTTCAAATTGAGTCCTTGAGCGATACTGAATTGGGAAAAAAAATTGTTGGCATCGTTGGCACCTACATGTTGTTTTGTTGATCAAAAAATTGATGTTTGACCTTTCGCTTTCTCTTTTCTAGAATTCTGATGGAAAGGTGAGCAAAATACCTGAATTGTGTTTAGGCAGTGGGTCTAAATTGCTGAAACTTGCGATTCACATTTTCTCTCACGCTCATTTCTCTCATTAGCGCTACCAGAGATAGTTTCATCTGTACAATAATGAGCGTATTTAGTCTATAACCATTCAACATTTTGTCACGTCAATTAATTTCCTCGAAACTACAACAAATCATTGCTCTGCACTGTCGTATATTACTCACACTGCTATCTACGTTGATATACTATTTACCGTACCCATCACACACATAATCATTATAAATTGCAACAGCAAATTGTCTGTCTCACAAATTCATATCATGTAACGCCACTAGAACATTTTTATCTTTAGCCTCATTGTGTGAAAAATATTGTTAGCCGTCAAATAAAAGTATTACGGGCTACGGCCCAGTATTATGATTTATACCATTTTGACGCGAGCCTTGTGATAACTCGAGAGCAAAGACACATCTTAAATTAGGAATAGTAAAGTGTGGAATATTTACGACGAAACTTTATGCAGGCTTTGCTCAGGATTTATAAATAGACTAGCGAGCTTTAGTATCAAACTTGATTTACAGTTTACGAACTTATTTCATGGTACTTAATATTTTATTTCGCTCTTATTCTACAATTCATATATGCTTCTAAAATTCTCTTTATCGTTATAGAATCAAGCTGCATTAGATTTACGTCTATTGCATCTTTCGCATAAAAGGGATAGTCCGGAGGGATTATCCCTACTTTTTGCTCTCAAACCGAGCTTGCGGTTTCTGTAACATCCAGACTGTCTGGTGCATTATTAATAATCTTAACAGCAAAAACCACATCATCAATGCGGTAGTCACAATAACCTTATCTAGTTTATCGTCCACAATGAAATCTTTTACTTGGTATAGACAGGTTGTTATGCGATGTCCTGTATACAAACTCGTTTCAAATAGCAACTCCCAGGAAAACTCCCAGGTTGGAGCAGTAAATATACTGTTTTAATTTTTTCCTTTCTCAGCTTGCTAACTTATATCGCTGAAGGAGTATAGCCTAGATATTAATGAGACTATTTTAGTTTCTAGTTCGCCGCAATTTTAGTTGGGACTGAATTTGTTTTATGAAGGTTTTTTGAAGCGTTCATTTTGAGCTTGGTAATATACTTACTGTTGTAAAATGTCTGTGATATTTCAGTAATATCTATACATTAAATGGTAAACTGACTGACTGACTGACTGGGTGATATATCAACACACAGCCCAAACCGTGCCTACCTTGTGGTGGAGAAGTTTTTGTTATCAATTTGCGTCTTGTAACGTCTATTCTAGTATTTTCCGCCGTTTTAGGACAGTAATGTCCATTTACTTTAGGTGACACTTATATGAAAGCGCTTCGTTAGATTTTAACAGCTCAGTGCTGAGAGTTGAAATTCTAACGGCGCTTAAACATTTCGGAATTTATTCAGATGTAGCTTAGTAAATCTAAGTGAGAATGGGTTTATGACTTACACTATTAGATAACGACGAGAAGAACAATGTTTAAATCAGTTTTTACATTAACACAAATTGCTTATTGAACAGAAACAAATTACAAAACAGAAATAATCTCGATAGAATTAATTTATGTAAATGCAGTTCAACTCACACTAAATATAGCTTATGCACTTAACTATGCAACCGTGAGCAGTTATACAAAAGTTCAAAAAATAATCAAACCATTTTAAGTTCAAACAAGGTGCGTGAAAATCATTACAAAATCACTACATAGTATAAAACAAAGTAGCTTCCCGCTGTCTGTCTGTCCGTATGTATGCTTAGATCTTTAAAACAACGCAACGGATTTTGATGCGGTTTTCAGTAATAGATAGAGTGATTCAAGAATCAAAGAATATATGTATTGCACCCGTGCGAAGCCGGGGCGGGTCGCTAGTTATTAATAGAATGGTATTAAATCGCATATTTCATAGTAAACGTGTCGTAGGGGACACGGCGGGCAATAAAGTGTGGACTGCAATTGCTCTGTGAAGTATAATTGTAATGGTGTGTTCACACGGAGTTTTATTCAGAAGATGGGAAGTATGTAGTAGTGTAGTGTGTACCTACTACAAAAGAAGAAGAAGAAGAATCAAGGGCATGGCATGTACGAGTATCTCATAACCATATCAAATCAAATCATATTTATTTCTGTAAATTGTTTTTTCAAAACACTTTTACATGTCACATCATGTTATGTTTTAAAACTAGATGGCGACTCTACAAAGAAACATCCGAAACAAATTCAGAGGTCACCGTCTATTTTAAAGTCCAGACATTGCTCAAGTCATTATGAGGACCGTGCAGATTAATGTCTAAGATGGTCTTTTGAAGAAATAACCACACAGATTTGAGTGGACCTGTCCAGTCAGTGCAAGCATTTGTCAATGATCGTGTAGCTCGACTCATAATCCAAGGAGCTCAACGACACGACGAACAATAACAAAGAAAGGATATTTGGGTAGGCCGCATAAAGTACTCAAACTGCCAGACAATCGTGAAACTAAGTAAACTAAAAAAAAGAAATAGTATGACCCACGTAGTCGTCATATTCACAGTAATAAACAAAATAATTATAATACGACACTTGAAAAAGTAAACAAAGTAAAAAAAAATAAAAATAATTCTAAATAATAATAATACCATAGGAACTTGAAAAAGTAAATAATGTCAACTAAATCGAACAAATTAATTTAAAAAAAAAATTCAAACTAATAAAAATAAAATAAAATGGGTACAAATTCAATTCAACATCGATTCAAATTGGAGCAGTCCAAACCCAAGTTTTTTTGTCCTCGATATAATCTTTAACAGTATAGAAGGCTTTCTGGCAAAGTTTACATAGTATCCTTATGCAGATTTATTTGTGGTGTGCGCAAAATATCTTAACGTTAAGCCCGTAATCCCCGAAAAGTTAGGCAGAGCGGAGGATATAGTACCCACACCCAAAATTCAACTGTTTTGTTTTTAAGTCCCATGCAATAGGCGGCGGCAACTGGGCACAACCCAGATTCCGTGGCTGCTCCTGCGAAATAGAAAAAACCAAAAATACTGCCCGACCTGGGAATCGAACCCAGAACCTGATGCACAGCAGTGACTCTTGCGACCACTAGACCAATGAGGCTAAACAAAATATTTTCTTCCCGTCATCATAGCGAGATCAGAGAAAATTGTTTATAATCCAGGTAATACATATTTAAGCAGGTACTATTATTATATTATACACCAGAGATGTCACAAGTAGCTTAAAATACTACCTAAAACTATTATAGTGTTTTTGCTAGTGAGCCTCAAATTAGACAGTTTGTTGTTTGTTTGTGTTGTCTTGCGGCTCGGATAATGCTAAACATCACTTCCTTACGTAAACTAAGCCATGATAATAATTATACATTGTTTTTAACGTGTTATTATCGTAAGCTCGATTTATCAATACACCTCATAATTAGCCACTGAAATATTTAACGGTTACAAAAATCCATTCATTACATGGGAGTTATTCATCAATTTGTAAATAACGAGAACCATGACCACTTTCACACCATTACCTCTGAATTAATTATCAGATATTCGACTCCTGCGATATAAAATACGAGAACTAATTTAACACTGAGAGCCTGAAAGAATTTAACACGATGAATAAAGAGGCTAGTAATTTAACAGGCAATCAAAATATCAGTAACTACTGTTATTGGCTGAACGAAATCACAACAGCCATTCAAATATCTTGATATAGACTATCAGCGCCTATGACAGCGGAATCTTAAACAATATAATTGTGTTTATGTTTTCAAGAAAAGGGCGTAATTGTCAAGAAGTAGCTAAGTTTATACATTTAATCTAGACATAAAAAGTGACAAAAAAATGCCTCAAAAGTTCTGCCCTCTATAAAATTTAATGCTCACCCAACCATGGCTTTAGCTCATGGCTTCACCATTAAAGTTATTATGAATTTAAATGTCGTTCTACTCTATGTAGTGTAAGGCCCTGTCCGTGGCTTCGGGCGATACGAATAGCGACAAGCAAACTACGCGTGCGTCATTTTTTCTTTCCAGTACCAACGCTGTGCAAGTTGCTTTGTGGTAAGGGTTTGGTCAAACTGGTACGGATAAATTGTGTGGACATTGGACACTATTTGAGTATTTTACATGGTTGTTCGTTTGTCTAGCGTTTGCAAGCAGTACTACTAAGCATGAGGTCCTGGTTTCGATGTTTAGGTCAGCCAAAGTGTTATTGGGTTTTTCCATCGGGAATTTCTTAGTAGCTGCCTCGGAGTCTGGATTTGTGCCCGGTTAATGGAAATAAGCTCGTCGAAATATGAGTTGTATTATTAGGTGTACATTACGGGGATTACAGACGTGATGTGATGTAGATTATTATATATCAGAGTCCAGTGTCCGGAGCTGCGTCTGCCATTGATCCATCATTTAGACCGTACCTTGACATATAGCATCCAGGAAACAACTTATTTCATGTGATTTCTATGCAGACACTGTGTCACGCTTGTCGCGTGAACGTGCAACTCGTGGCCAAGCACTAAAAGAACGAAACATTTACATAGACTAGGCCGGAAGGAGATGAGACGGTCTGCATGTGTGTAAATTACAAATTAAAACTATTAATAGTCGGGCCGTGTTGGAAATAAAATGCATTCTATGGAATCATGCATTTATTGTTTATGTGACAAGATTTATGGTTCTAATTTCACGCGAGTGCGTGGTTTATTACAGGATATGGATGTTGATGCAGACGAGTGATTGTGAATAGTAGTTTGATAGAGCAAGCATACAATTATTTGCAGACGTAATATTTATAAAATAAAATAGTATAGATGAAGAAGTAATTATGTGCATTGAAGTTTTCTTATATTTATACATTGTGTAGGGGTACACTTTATTTTACCAAGAATTCAGTAACTACTTGACAATTTTTTTTTAAATTGACCTAATATTATTTCAACCCCAAGTAAAAGTTAGTGACACGATGTCTCCTACATCTTGCATGTCTATTCCCTTCTTATTCTTCTTAATAGACTATACAAGGATCAAGCGATTGCATCATTTTCAATGTAGGTAGTTAACTTTAACTCGCACTGAACACTAGGCTCATCTACATCATTATCATAATCTATATTACTACACTGCGGGAAGCTTTTGGTTATCCCAAGATTTTACGATGAGACCTTAGAGCTACAGTATATAATATATAGATATATATATTATAGCTAATACTTGTAATTAATACTCGATTATACACGAATCCGAACATTTTATGATAATGGCAAATTGACGGCTGGCTCTAGCTGTTCGGCGTTACTGTTCGTGTATTAATTTTTATGGCCACCGATTATGCTACTCAGCATGAGTTTATTACACTTCGTAATATTTAATGTGAATATTGTAATTACTGATGCAAATTGATGTAATCACGATTGCCTATTAGAGTTTTCTAAACCAGTTGATTGACCGGAGTTTCACTAATACTACGCCATCTAAATGAATGCCTAACTAAATAGCGGTCTGTTGGATTTCAACGCTTCCCTCACTGACGAGAATTGAAACTCCGAGAATGTGATTTCATTTACGGATTTGTCTAACTGTCGCCTAGTGTTAATGTTAAAACGGGCATTACAAATAAACCCGTTAGAACAAAGACGATTTTTTTACATTTCACGCACAGAATGACCCCAAAATCCTATGTGGATCCTAGAAATAATAAGATTCCATCGTAACTTGATAAACATCAGTACTTTTGCAAATTCTCAAAACTGTAGTTCTCAGATCCGGTAGAAACTATCCAGCTTTACCACTGACTGTCCAAGACCATTACACAGTATTGGAAACCAATGATCTTAATTAGAAGAAAAAACGGAACACCTCTAATTGCTTTACCTATAACAGTAATTACTGGCATCCCTACAGCAGTAGGATGTTGACTGAGATTGAAGGAAAAACGTAATTCTGACGCATTAAGTTTTTCTTCTGAAGCTTATTATCATGCCACATAAGTTGTGGGATCTAACTGTTTTGATTGGGTCTTTATGGTGGGAAGAGTAATGATACCTTAAATTTCTGAGGGTCTAATCAAATAGACATTATTGTAACGTTTATGGTAAGGTCGAAAATGTAATTGATTGACACAATCTACCGACACAATGGTTTGTAGAAAGACCTTGTAGAAATTCGCTTGGAAATCGATTTCCACTTGTCTAGGACTCTTTGGTTTTTGGATTTTAAACTTGTACTTCTCAAATATTCTGCAAAATAATTTTCGATATGTTTTTTTTGTGGATAATATTTTCAGAAGAAAAAGTGAAAAATAAAATACTAATATACATATAACACAATCTTTACAATGGAGACGAATTTCTATACTTCTAAACTTTTCTACAAAATAATTGTACGTTTGTGTAGAAAATGTTCAGCCTAGCTTACTAGCAGAAAGCTCTAAAAAAAAGACACAATACAATCCAAACAAAGGAGTCTAATTTCCATTCCACTCCAAAAAACCCCAGGACACAATCACAAAGCATCTTAAATCGTGATGAACATTAACCTACCAATATAGAGCACAAAAAGTACGCTAAAACACTTGATTACAGAGATAGGGCATTTCTGGAAGGAACAATGGTACGCGGTGTGGAAGCATCTAGGCGTGGCCAGCAGATGCAAATTGCACGACCCGCGGCCGCAGGGGCTAGACAAATGGCGTCGTGAAGCGCCCACACCGGTAGCCCACGAACCCGTCTGCCCCAGGCACTCGTGTTTATATTCTTAGTGGCACCCGATGATGTAGGGTATGAAGCTTTTCATGCAAAATTAAGGATTGATTTAGAACGAAAGAACCTTGTTGAAAAGAAGTATTTTGAGAAGGGTTGTTTGCAAGATACTGATAAATAAAAAAGTTTGAGAAAGTTACGCGTTGAGTTGAAAAAAGTTTTGGGTGCTTTGTAAGTTCTCTGTTTTTTTCCTTAATGTTTTCAGAGATAAAATTAATGATCTCGAAATCCAACTCATCACTTGATCTAAAGACAAGACAATCTTAGATGAAGATTCAAATGACGACGATCGCTTCGAGTTCCATTAAAACCGAACAGCTCAAGCGGCAAAAGCAACGCTAATCACGTACAAAACTAAAGGAGACCAAGTGTGTAATGTAACAAGCAAATCGTACGCCACAAGACAAATTGCTTCGTGAGGTCTCTCACGTACTCTACATCTATATCATTTTCTAATTCAAACAAGACCCTGTATCGACTTCAGGAGGTTTTATAAGGTACAATAAAAGATCTCGTACCAGTTTTATGTCCTATCTCGGGAAACCTCTTATTTAGGAGGATCGAGCTTTATTTGTTCCAGGAGTATGCATTTAGGAACACTAGGTTACGTTAGTGCTAGCCGTATTTTACGATGATAAAAATTGGTTTGGTCAGCGTGAAATTTTCTACCTTTACACATGAGAAGTTTTCAAATTACTTTTGTCTTAAAAGTGGGATTGGGTGATCAGGCAATTCTAGGAAAAAATGATACAGTTTACATTAAACAAAAACTTGTTTACACGAGATTATGAGCCCTTAAACAAAAATACAAGTAGCGGACAAGTATACGATCAGAGATAAGAGGTTCACGTGTAAACATGAGGTTACATTGTTTTAGACATAACTTAAATTTGTGTAGGGTCACGACTTCAGATAAAGGACTGATAGAGGTTGATGCAATACTACCGAAATAGAAACTAGTAATTGAGCAGAGCGACCAATTATTTAGTCTATTATTATGTTGGTTTAATTTTAGATAGAATTTGAAACCAGAACTAATTATTACTATCAGTTTAAGAACTTAATTGGATGTCCATGGTTGAAACCTACAACAATTAATACGAAATATTAAATTATTTTAACCATTTTGATAAAGTCGATAAGTAGCTCATATCGTCCCAGCAACGAGTTTTCTAAAGCAAAAAATTATTATTATAACTTACAGCTGACAAAGCTTCAAATTTACAACCATTTTATGATAGTCCCAAACCAATATTGTAAGCAAAATACTTCTTCAAATAATTGCAAACATATCTTTGAATCCAACAACCGCTGTAAAACGGCAACAATTCTTACTCACACATCAAAATGCTGAAAATCATTGCAATTCTGTGGCGCAATGTAATATCATTTCCAGCGTTATTATTACTTTACGGACAGCAAATTCTAAAATATACTCGCAAGCCGTGTCAGGCATTCAGTGTAATGGCGTAGCAACTTTGAAATTATATCTCTGGCGACTGTTGACTCTCGCCGCGGGCAAGTCCATCGCTCACTGCTCAGTACAACTCAAACACCGAGAAAATTAATCCTAAGTTTACATCGTTAACCGTTCGCTTTTCAATTCACTTCTTAGCAGATCGTGTTTCGGGATGGAATATCGAGCAACCGGGCGTCTAATATTCTACGTGACTTCTTCGAGCGATAATAGATCGACTTGTAAAGATTCCATTAAGCCAAGTTGAGCTTTTTTTTCATCGAGTGTCGTGTACCTTGTCCTATTGTTGGGGAGAAATCGTTCGTAACGGTTATGCTTTTCCGCATTTTCTACGTTCTTATAGAGTGTTGGATTCGTTTTTGCGTGATTCTGTTTAAAATTCAAAACATCATCTTTTTTGTTTGAGGCAATTTTCGTTTATCATCGGTTTATGTACAGTCAAGTTGGCAAGAATAAAAAGCTACGATAAAATAAAGGTTTTCACTTTTGCTTGAGCAATTCACGTTTTTAATTTGCCCTTTTACCTACAAAATTTATTTTCATTGTTGTTAATACCGTCACCATCTATGTCACATAATTCCTTTTAATACGTGTCATTACTTTCAAATGTAGAACGGCTAAAGCAAACATAGTAAAAATAATAGTTCCAAGTCTATCTTTTTAGAATTCAGCACACGACAGATTCTAGTCGTAAAGATTCAAGACTTCATTCTTCCAGTTCAATCGAAAACAAATGTAAATTGGCCGTGAACGAACTTTTGTACGTCAGCGTTGAACGTGAACGTGAGTGTAAAGCTTGGACAATGAATAAGGTGTCGCACATATTGTCTAGCAGTCATTGAATTTTATTATTTAGTAAGTGCTGAAGTTGGTGTTGAGTCTTGTGAAAATATGTAGTTGAAAAACGTTAGTAAATTAGTAGCAATGGAGCACTGGTTCTTTATTGAGTCGGCACGATTTAGCTACGCAAACTAATAAGTCTTTGTAATATAAAACATTGATAATCATTGTATGGATGTTAATGCAGGACAACACATTATTGTGCTTGGCACAAAAGAAGTAAGACTAATACCAATAACTGATGAAAAGATAGGCATACATAAACTTTTTACAGATAATTGAATTAAAACTGCACCATAAACTTGATTTGATGCACATAAAATTAGAAGCAAACCGTCCATAACAACTAATGATATTGCGATCAATATCAACTTAATTAATAATTCATTAATCGAAATGCAACAATCGCAGTACAATTCCACGATTGTAAGTCGCAAATCACAAGCGCGGGGAACATCTAAGAGAGGTGCACGGTGCAACGGATGGACAGGGATTGCGCGTTCTTAGAATAACAAATAGATGGTAGCGGGAAGCGGTCGGAGCCAATCAGAATTGTGGTTGAACCCACAGGACGATTTGTGAAGATTAATTAGCGAGAGCGAATTGAGGTCGCCGTTTTAATTAGTCTTCATTTTGGAAGGAAAAAAGAATTTGGATGAGATGATAAAAAATATAAAACTGTTGAGGTGAAATTGAGACGGATTAGCCGTCTTTAGAAAAGTAAAATTAAGAGGCTGTGAAAATGTGTCCAAAATCACAATATTATTTTTGTCTTTCTGTAGATTTTTACAACGCACACAAACCTGAAACAAACAGCTTAATATAAATAATCAATTGTATATTAAACTAGCTCGAGTTTGTCACAATAATTATAGTATGGATAGTTTAGGCATAGCTTTGATGTTGCTCTAAGTCACTGTATTTTAGACTACTGATACTTGTGAATTCGCAGCCAGTAAAGAAATGAATTTGCCAATGTAAATCTTTCCTCTGGCCGGGCAATCAAAACTGTGGTTGCAGCCTACAAAAGATTTACAGGATTAATTAGCAAAACAAATTAATTGGGGTCGGCATTTTACTGTCTGCCTCTGTTTTTACTGTCCTTGAATTACAAATAGGCAAACTTGAGATTTGCTTTGGATATTTTATTCATCTTTAAACCAGGACTGTAATTCTTGATTCTTAATTATTTTTTATTCATCTGTGTACAGGTCACTGGGTAGAGGCGGGTTAGGTCTAAACATATTCGTTCAATGGCCCGTTTCGCAATCTTTGTCATCGCTATCATCGCTACTATTATTTGGATTCAATTCGTTTTCCCAAAAAATATATTAAAGCAACCATATGACCCTAAGTTAAAAAAAAATAATAATAACTAACATACAACATATTTCAATCAAAAACCAACCAAAAATTAGGACCCCCTTCAGCAATAACTTCGCGACCACCATAAGATTACCATCGCACATATGGCATACAGTTGGTCACAGCGGTTGTAAAAATTATGGCTCACAGGAGCAAGACGACATTCTCGTAAAAATTGATGGACGTGTTTTAAAAGCCCGAATATTGTCAACCCTTTTGGCTTTCGCTGCCATCGTGATGGCGTTATCTTCACGCTGTGTGAGTTTATGGGGAAAGCAGTGAAACGAGCGATGTCGACGCTTGATTTAATGAGAACATAAGCTGTATGTAGCGGGGATATGGATGGCGTGTGTATAATGTTGATGACATAAAAAGTTGAGTAAAAACTTGAAACATAATGAATGTCTAATTGTTTTTTTCAAAATAAATCTTCTCCAACTGGAAAAGATAATGAAGTGACAAAAATATGAAACGTCTGTAAGACTATACTGTCTTATTCTTCATGACACTTTCAAAAGCTACAAAAACTTATCTAAAAGACAAAACATATTTTAAAAAGGAAATCCCACTTATTGACTCATAAACCCTAAACTCAAAAATCAATCTTCGACCAAAAAACATTCGTTTTCCCATCTCACACACACTTCACAGTTCTGAAGTTAGTGCCCTAACCCACGAGACATGACGACAGATGACGCGTAAACTGCGGGGCGTCGTCGTTGAGTAATGAACGTTCGCCCATTACTCATTACAGGCCGTGACTTGCCCGTGTGACGGGGCCTTTATTTCAGCACTGCACTACTGTTTCCAATGATTTATGCGTCGTCGTACTTTTATTGTTGAGTTGAGTTTTATTTGAGGAGTCTTACTTTCGTTATGACTATAATGTTAGCTTGTTAGTGGGCAGTTTATCAGAAAGCTCGTCTAAAAGTAAATGCGTTTCCATAATTATAGCGGAATTTAAGAAAACCTTTGTAAATACAATCAGTAGATAAGCTAAATTCAAAATAACTTGAACTCTTACTAAATTCGGGTGACGTTTAAAATTGGCATTCGTCGATTAATTTGCTTAAACCAAGAGCCTACGTGAGCGAAGTGACAACCTAAAAAGGAATCCATTAAAAGAGTTAAAATAGCTATAGAAATAGTCATGGCCTTTGAAAAGTGATCCAATGATTAACATGCAGGACTAGGATTAAATGACATCATCATACAAGAAGCTACGGCGATAATGACACTTAAATAAAATTCAACATGACGCTTAAGAAGGAAGCACTTATAGAAACGGTAATAATAAATCTTGGAAGCTATAAATTGAAGAATGATTAGCTCCCTACATTATTACTGATAAATGTAACTCAAGTTCCCATTGTACCCAATCCTATTGAACTGTTAAAATTTGTTAGACTACTCGAGATTTACAAAGATTATTTTGTATGCAATAACGGAACGCCCTCCAAACATCTGTAGTAGCTGAGAAAAAAGAAATCCACGTCGATAATGTTACTCGTATTACTCGAAAAGTGAGAGAAATCAACGCTCAGATAAACGATAAGGTAATAACAGAAGCCGATCCTATCTATTGTACTCTTTTGTTACGCGACGGATACAATGCAGTTGTAAATTTTTGGGTTCTTAACTCCACAATGTTCCCGTCATTAATCTATGGCCGTTGTAACTTGAAGCGGGGTTGGGATCTTTTGTACCTGCTCTGCTCCTCGCCCTTTTGTACCATGACATGTGCGGGGCAGGACAAAAACCTTGCGCAATATTGTCTGCCCCAAGACATCGGATGATGTGAAAATAATACCGCGGAATATAAAGCAAAATATCCCTGCAGCGTAACAGGCTCTTCCAGTTTTCAACGAAGATTCTAATCCCTAAAGCTAGCGAAGTTACAATTTCTGAATTTCACGTCGGATTGAACCGACCGTATGTCTATCGGGGCTATTTTTAAAAATGTCACCCACAACCACATCTAAGCTTTTTTTGACACGTCGTTTCCACTAAGCCCTTGACATGCATTAACGCCTAACATCGACGCGCACTTTTTCTGTCGAATCTCCAGATGTGAGTGCATCATTAAAATCTACTATGGCACCAAAAAGATCAAAAGTTATCTCCTCGGTTGGAGAGGTTCCCTCTCGCCCCTGCGTCCCTTTCCCCACTGGTGTGCCACAGGTCCCTTGTTGCCGCGACAGTTACAGTCGGACGGCCGTGAGGGACGGTCGCTGCCACCCGGGCGTCCCAACCGCGTTGCGTACGATACCTCGTTTTTGAAAACTGTTTTCCTTAGTGTCATTTGCATACGTGAAGTGAAACTGATTACGTTTTGGCAACTGTGATGGGATTTATTGTACGTTTGAAGCTTTGGTGAAGCTTTGGTGTATGTGACAGATTATTTAAAGTTTAAAGTGAACCTTTTGTGGATTTTTTTTCGGCTGTTTTATTCTGGTAACTATTTTGGTATAATTTGTAGTGACAGTTTATTTTATGAGACATTTCACCACGAGCGTTTAATAAAAAATATCGTCTGTTCCGAACTTAACGTTTACCGCGTGCCCAACTATTTGTTACAATAAAAACAATTCGTATCTTTCTCTTGAGTGTTCTCAACTTTCCATCCAATTATATGACAGATAGTTTTGATAAAACAAGATTTATGACTTGAAGTGCGTCTAAGGAGATATGGAAGTCGGTCACGGATTTATCAGAAACTTACTCAACAACGACGGCACCTAAAACTATTATGTAGCTTTTTTACGACTGTCAACGGTAAAAGCGGCTGCAATTGTGACGGTAGGAGAGATCATCAGATAAGGTGGAACAGCATAAATAGGCTAATGTCAATCCCCATTACGATGCTTTGTCACGTGTAGGAGATGGTCCAGGAGATATGGAAGGAAAAGCTCTAACGATCGTTTTTGTGATTTTAGCTTTGATACCGGTAATTGTAAGGTGATTTTGGTCATGATGGGTGGACTAACACGTTCGTAGTAAAGTTCCGAAGATTTCAAGGGATTTATTTATTTTTCCCCTGAGAGTTATTATGAGCTTAGGATCAAAGACAGCTGAAATTTTTGTTAGTAACGGTTACCGTGTGTCGTTGATTGAATGCCTCGTTGTTTCACTTATTAGGATGTGATAGAGTTATATCTTTTGAGAGTCTAGAATAATACTGCTACGTCTTGTTCAATTTATAATAAACATTAATCAGTTACAATAATACTACAATTTCCATTTTCAAAATCTACCTTTCTAGCGTTAACTACTCCGAGGTGACTTTTCCCAAATTTGAATTGTCGTCGTTGATCTCATTTAAAAATATTCTACTTTTCTTGTTTAAAAATTTGTGTCATTTCTGTTAAGTAACACGTCTCAAGCCCATCGTTATCAATTACTACAACACCCTTCCCTCAATTGACGCTAACAACTTGCACAAGATAAGCCGCTGATAAAGTATGTTTGCTTGTAAATTGAACTTTTAAATTATAGATAAAACATGAAACACTGTCGAATTTATGTCACGTCGTGTTATTGACATTTGTGACATTATAGTGAGCCTTCTTCAGAACATTGAAATTTACAAAAAAAACAATGTTGACTTTTATGCCTTGCATTTAGTTATAATTTCACACGATTGTCTAATCTAGCTCTAAGACAAAGCCGACCTCTTTATACGGCCTTAAAAGTACATTTTGATATAAGGAATTTATCACAGATAATTGTAGGTACTGGCCCTTCTAACTTGGCCAAGGTAGTTATTAATTGAAATTCGTATTAACTTTAATGGTTATATGTGACTACAATGATTTATATGTGTTTTTATTGCTGAATTATACTATAACAGTCTATCATTTTATGTGTACACGATTTAGTTTCGAACAATCATAAAATTGTTTAAAGGTGACTGACATTATTCGTGCGTTATAAATTTAAAGGCTATTAATATTGATCCGAACCATAGTACTATTAAAGCTAATTGGTATAGAAACATCGATTCCACAGAAGATTACTTAATTATTAACGTTACAACCAGAAGTTAATGAGTCTTCATGTCAGTCATGTGTGTGGCCCACATGTTGGAACTCTACCCTCCCTACGGAAGAAAGAGCATGAAAGTAAATAAATAATAAGATTGCCTACAATCAACGCTACACGAATGTTCATTAAACATGCAAAATCTTCTAAGGTTTGTTCACAGTAGCGATAAGATTACCCACGGAAGCTCTTATCGCAAAGTTCCGCCTCTGAGCTATGTGTTGCGCCAGTAATAAAGTGAATTGCAAACTTGCGATTGCCACATTCGATTGTCGCAGAGTTACGTTGCGATCGCAACGAAATATTGAATGGATCGATGGTATTGATAGCTTAGGTGTTGTGTTCATCTATTTCAATGGTGTTAAGTTCGTAAAGTTGGTGATTTGATAAAAGATAGTACAATAAGTTATGTAAATTCGGAATTTATTTCTGGAATTCAGTTTTGTAGGTACACCTACGAAACTGAATTCGGGATTCCGGTAGATCTACTACAGTAGATCTTGGTTAAATCATGTTCATTCAGTAGATTATTTTGATAATGATCAGTGCTACAGTGATACATGAGCTTGCAGGTAATGCGTTTAACTCGATATTCAAACTTTATTCGATTGAAAAGGCAACAGAACAACAAATGTTTAAGACAAACGTCTTATAATCGACGTTCACTGCTGGACCTATCATGTGATCCTTACCGAAAAATCGCTGAAGATTATTAACAACAGAATCAATGTCTATAGCAAGCAGAAGCATATATACTGAAACCTTTATAAACGTAAAAACGAAAGCTAAAAATCTCCCAATCTAAAAAGAGAAAACATCAGAATGTCGCAATCGTAACCGAAAATAGGACGAACTAATCTATAGTTAACATCAGTCGCACGCACTGAGCCTTCCTTATTAACGTCGTAGGTAGAGGTAGTGGGATCACCTGTAACCTTACAATTTGTATGCTCATCTCATTGGCTAATGATCGGAACTTTCGGCAGAGGATGTTTGAACTATTCATTAGTTTGATTTTTGGGAATGGTTTAAGAGTCAAGAAGAAGCGGGTTGTATGAAATTCGTTTGATTCGTTTGATTCAGTCAAGTCAACTACACTTTGGAAGAGGAGCTTTAGAAGTTATTAGTAACTTGTTTGAATTATATGAAGATAATGACTTAATTCATAATTGTATTGTATTTTTACATTATAATCAGATCTTAATCTGATCTTATGGATCTCTCCCGCCCCATTTGGACATCATTGAACAAAAACGGTGGACTATTCATAATTTGATTGTTAATCAGTGCCTATTCGCATAATTGATTGATTACCTATTGACACCTATAAAACGTTCTACATAGTTCGATCTAAATTACCATGCCTATTGATCACTATCGAATGAATGAATGTTTAAGCGAAATAAATTGTTTAATGGCCACGTAACAGCATTCAATTGGAATGTCATAGATTACTGCCATTCATCAATTTAAGATATTAGGTGGAATAATTTGTTAGATACAGTTATAATGATAAAACTAAAAACAAAAATAACCTCAATATCACATAATTAAAGTATCACATATTAAATAATCTTTTTATTTGTTAATCTCCGCCTGTAAGTATTGGAATAGATTTCTAGGAGATAAGAAAGATTCAGATTTCCATTCCATTACTTCCTATTAGAGGAAGCGAAAAATGCTGACAAACGCGCTCTTACGACTGCAAAATCATATTCCATGTCATCATAACCATCTATTACAAAATCTTAAACCTCTTAATGCTCATTAATTTCTTGTTCATCAATACTTGTTTCATCATTCTGATTAAGCCGTCCTAAACAGAATGCCCTTACAATTTGGGCCACTAGCTCTGTTCACCTTGATTGAACGAGATCTGATTGGTCTGAATCGGTATTGTTATGATAATCTAGTTTGCTACGAAAATTAGTGGATGACGCTTTAAGATTATGGATTAGATAATATTTAGGAAACATTCTTCTTCCTGGTTTTTACTATCTCTATATTTTGGAGATTCTTTTCGCAAAAGTCGTCTTTTTGTTTCTTTAGGTAAGTAAATAGGTAGGTTCTATAGGTACCTACTGAGTTCTGATCAGTAAATAGGTCTCTACTAACTTAAATAATCGTGGATACCATTATGAGATTTGACTGATTACCTGCATCTACGGTACAATTTCAATGCATCTACTTTTACAAAAACCTTTATTATAACTTTGACCCGGTGAAAATTCGTTTTATTGTTGTGAAATTGTGGCTCAGCGAGCAAGTCTTGGCTTTATAATAATACTAAGAAAAAGATATTGAATAAAGACTAACTTATATAAAGTGACTACGGCAAAGCCAAAAGAAAAGTTTTTCTTCAGTAACTGCATAGAAATTTTCGCCAAGATTTATTTTACACAAGACTTATTCTTTGTTTAAAATCTTGAAGTTCTTTTTATAACATGGTCTCAGAGTTTTGTTTTAAGTTGTTGTATTAAAAGTGACACTGTATTGTTTAGTTTGCTTTCGTTTGTTTGACTTTTGAAATTCCTAACGAGACTGCAATGTTTGTTTGGTCTTAGCAACTAACTTCTATCAAATCTTGCAATGATCGTTTAAACTAACACAAAGAAAGACCAAATTGAACTCCTAAGCATCATTTCAATGCCGAAATTTCTACTCTAGTTGCTGAGTTTAGTGTAAAAAATCTAACAGTACGCTTTTATTAATGCACTAACTTCCACCTGTGGCTTCGTCTGTGTCAATTTTATAAATTCTAGCCTGTGTTTTAATCTGACGTAATGAGGAAGCTACATTACGTCTGAAACGTTTTATCGAAATTAGTTCAGTAATGTTTGCAGGAAAGTGTTAAAAACAGGCGTACATCTATCCATACTGACTAACTTTTGTGATTAAAATAGAAGTAGGAAGTAAGATTGATTTAGCTGTCACCTATTGTTAGTTAAACAGTCTTAAATGTAGGAAGTAATGCGCCACTCCCTTATCCCATAATTCCAACATAGTAACCAATGACACAATAATATAAGAACCAATAATTTAACAAACACATAATAATAACATATTTGACAGTTAGTTTGAAATACTACATTCAGCAGTCGCAGTAGTAAATACAACATTGTTGCAACAAGAAGCAATAACGTTGCACACGTCTTTATAATCCAATACAAGGTTTTATGTTACTGGAATGTTGTTTTCTACATTGTAAGTTCAAATAATAGTAACGTTTGTTTTAGTTGCTGTGTTACTTACTATAAATCATTTATGAACCTACCAGCTAAAGCTGACGCTACGGCTTCCGTAACTTTGCCCTGTTGAAAATTCTACGAATTAGATTATGAGTTTGTGATTTTCCTTATTTGCCCTGCATAGTTGTGAAGTGTTGAGTGTCAGACTTAGGCATAACAGTATCAAGTTGCAAGCAAGTCGGCCGCAAGTTTAATAATAGCTCATTTCCTTTACTGTTACTGCAGAAGTGTAGACGTCTATCTTCTTTCCTACACTGGTCAATATCATTAAACATGCTTTCATATTGGTTCTCTTACAGAACATTGTCTCATTATTTAATTTCATAACGTATGTGCTTTTCATAATTTGATTAAAACTTTCGCATTTTCACAACGGAAAGTTGGTTCATTTACTTCTTTATTCAAATTCTGTGTCCACAAACATTGTTTAATCTGTTTGATCTCTGCCACTATCTTTGTTTTCATCATAAACTTTATTAAAGCCTGCAGCTACTGGTTGATTATCTTTATAATTATAAAGTACTTAATCACTACAGTTTGAAACATTTCACTTGTCATTTAGTTTACTTTGATATGTATCGTTTGTTGTTGACACTTTATTTAAAAGGTCTACGAAAATGGACTGTAATTCAAATAGAATTCAAAGCTTTATTGATGTAAAGGTACCGTTCAAAGGTTACAATATGTAGCGGTACCATGCTAGTTTAATGATCGTAAGTGTGTATAGTAATGACAGGTGGCTATACCATTGTTAATGGGAGTGCCTTAATAACCCATTTCTCTTGGTCATCTCTTACAACGTGCGTGGGATTGTGTACAGCTGACGCACTTTATTTATATTTTCCATTCATATACACAGCATTTTTCTTATTTTCAAAAATGTTGGTTCTACTGAAATCCGTACAATAGTTTTTACCTTCAACAAAGTATATTATTGTGTCCTTGAACTTTGTTCCAGTAGTTTTGCTCTCGGCGGCTTATTTGATCACGCCCAAAACTTTTGCAAACAATACTTACTGATGTTCTTTAAAAATATTCACACAACATGTCCATTTTCTATAAAATATGTTTCGTCACACTAAATCGGCTTTTTACCACAAGCCTCTACTTACCGGCCTATAATAGGGCCATTTATTTTTTCCCCAAAAATGGCCCTAAAGGGTCCTATTAGTCACGGTGCGGTGCCATACAAAAGTGTTCGGCCTAATGACGCGGTGGGCTTGTACTTCGGAATATGATCAGAAATATGGACTATGGTTTTCTGAAAGTTTTTTTTTTAAAGGTTGATTTTGAAATATGTCAGTCGTTTTTTGTTTCGAACTTTGTAACTATATTTTTTTATTGGAAACGGTTCTACATATTACTTTTTGACGTGAACTAATTTTGTTATGTTGAAATCGGAAATCAAGTATGTCTGATGATACGTATCGTTACGTCATAAATGATTCAGTTCTTTGTTTTTATTATACATGCGAGGTAGTTAGTAGATTTAGAACAATGTCTTCTTAGAATAGCAGATTAAAACTATATGGCTTTCGTTGTTCATAAAGCTTCTAATATTTAAAGAAGTAAAAGTAAATACGAGAGCACAAAATACTAATCACTAGCTCCAAAATCAAACAAACATTAAAAGAACGTTAATTGTCAAAGGGTTCACACACCACACAATGCATGAACCAATACAAAGTCGTCTAACCAAATATTGGTCTAACTTTCCAATGTTATTGTTTTAGGTGATGCGTGCGCGCAAGTGAACATGGCGCGGGGGGGTGTCGTGCTCCTCGTGCTATGGGTGGCCGTCGCCGCCGACAAACATGGTAAGTACCAAGATTTGTTCTTTTTGTTCTTCGGCTAAGAATCGAGGCCGGTTAATGTTATAGCCAGTAATAAAACAAATATCATGATATTTATATAAGCCATTTAAAAGCATCAGGTTTTATCTGCATGATCATCGCTGTTATTATGGACTTGTTGTTTTTGTTTTACACTGTTAAAACAACTCATAAAGTCTGCTCGAATAAGTCCCTGAATAACTTATTCAAAGATTTTATAAATACTCAACCAAAAAGCTTTCACTTTGCCCGACGTGTATTTCTAAAACTTCCACCCAAAATATTCATGAAATTCTAATCCGGCCTTGCAAGAATTTAGGTCACAGTCCTTAATTTAAAAAGTTTCAACTCCATATCTTCACGGTTAATTACCGACCATGATTTATGGAGAGGCAAAATTTCTCCCCGTAAAGCATCGTTTTATCTGTGACCCTCAAAAATCTAAGTGGGGTAACAAAAAATGGTGTAAAAAGTGCATAGTTTGCACCTAATCTTGGATCTGATAAAGAAAGCAAAAACTGTAGCTGTCACCATCGGATCGTCGATGTAAAAAATGATGATACAATGGTACAGTTGAGTGGCAAAAAAGGGAAGAGATAGTTTCTTGTCACGACGATGACGATAATGCAAGTAACAAACAAGAAATTATCTGTATTGAGGGCGTCAATTCTGATACTCCGTTGTAAAATTGTAAAACGTTAGGATTGACAGTATGTGTTGTCATAACGCATCTTCGATGATTGACGTGTAAGAACAGTTAATCAAACTGTGTTATTTGCATAGTGTAATGGATTTGACAAACATTGTGACGTGGCGTTTTGTTAAGCTGTCCTGATCGTAATGGCACGAACGAGTAATGAGTAAAAGTAAAAAATGACTGTCATCATTACATATTTTGTTGGTATCGAATGAGGAAGAACATGGTTACGTATTCGAACTTTGTAACCTTTTATTATAATGAGCAGGCGTTCTTTCATCATTATTTGGGAAATCAACAGAAAAGATGTATTTTTCCTTGTTCGTAGACATTCGAATTCAATCAACAGTTATTTAACTTACTATTTCTAACTTGGACTTAACAAATCTTTTAATTGACTCGCCAACCAAAGCGCTTATAACAGTCGTAAACTCAAACATGTCACTTCTGCCTGTCATTTCAAGCAGTGTTTATGCTGCCCGTCTTAAAAGAACTTCCTCAAAGAGCAATGTATTAATGAAGCCACGTCTAAACACTCTAGAGTAAACAAACGAAGAGTGTTTTTAAAACTATACTACCGCTCTTCAATTCATCATTATTAAAATCATAGCAAACGTAAACCAGTTTCCGATTCATGACATCTACTAACTCCATCATTACCTTATATAGCACTCTTTCCATATAACATTGTCTGTCTTGCTAAGCACAAAGCTCTCAATATAAGAAACCAGGTCATGAGTGTACCAACGTGAGAAAATTACGTTTCGATAATGAACGAGAGTATCGATACTCGTGTGCGATCGTTTGGAGTGTGACTTGCTCACGATTTTTAAATGGCAACGATATCGATACAAAGAGTGGTACTTGAATTGTATGAACACTTGGACAGTGATCGTTATGTTGGGCTTAAGGTTAGAATCCGTGATTGAGGATTGCAGTACCGTTGCACAATGTGACAAAACAAAATACATTAGGAGGTACATAATTATTATAATAAACAGGGGTGTCAATGTCAATCTAACAAGTTTAATGTCCAATGGCCTCTAAAAGTATGTAGAAATTTAATATATACCTGCCTACTACCTGGTCTGTATTAAATATACTTAAAGGTATCGGTAGAGCTTGAAGCAAAAAAATACAGAGATAAGCAAGCTAGACAAAATAAATAGTGATCCGAAAGCAAAAAAAAAACAGCAAGAAACGGAACACCAATATTACATTAAACCCCGTGAATAAAGCACTACCTTACGAGAACAAACTTGAAACAGTAAAAATCCAAAATTCACAAAATCTCTACCTTTCCCCGTTACCGCGAAAAAAAATCCATACATCCATTAAAGTTGAAATCGGAAACGACCACTCGAAGGCAGCTGCTGGCGTGAATGAAACAGAAAATAATAGCGAAAGACTCCCAGAAGAAGCCATGGAGCATTATAACCCGACTAACAAAGGGATTATCTTGTTTGGGAACCTCTTGACTGGCATTCTATGTATCGTATTACCATTGAAGTTTTTGTGAGTGTGGTCCAAGTCGGGGTGAGAATTCGGCGGCATTCAAAGAAATTTTCGAGCACTTTTTGCACCTTGTTAAGTATTGTTCGTTAAGGGTTCAGTTGTTTCGGTAATTTGAAATGTATTGCAGATATTTCTCGCTTTCTGTCGGGATGTTCTGCTTCTCTATGTTTTCGACAGATGGTGTTGAGTTATTATTACTTCAAACTATCTTTAACTTTAACTGTAATGTATAAAGTGTGTTCTCAATTTCAAAGAGTCTTTGTTTAACACATTCCACATCATTTGCGAAATCGATAAATAGACTGTGAGATCACTAATTAAAACAACGTTGAATGTAACTTTAACTAATTTAATCTAAACAATGTACAATAGAATGCTTAAAATTATCACAGCCACTTTGTTTAAACCGAGTTGAAAAGCTGCATCCACTACATTGGTTCTAACACCTCCTGTAAATTGTCTGTCTCTTGTATCTTTACAAATTCCTTTCCATTTTTTACGAACTCGTCAGCAAACGACATCGGCTCACAATGCTCGTCATAGCTCGTTTATTTCGAGCCTCGCGTATCCCCGCCTACAGTGCCATTAAATAGATCGAGTGCATCTTTTTACGTCTCTCCGGCGCTAAGTGCATTTGCTAGTAAACTGCATCAAGCATCGTCTCGCAGACTGACGTGTGTGCGCTACAGATGTTTGTTAATGCATCCGCTTATTGTATTGTCTTGATGCTCGCGAAATGAACATTTCTGTTATCCTGAAGCTCGTTTTGCATATCTTTTCCCTTAAAGAGGCTCTCTTAAGTGGTGTCAACTTTAAGTGCTTCAGATACATAGGCGCGTGCAGTAAAACGTTTTACAACCGCTGGTTGAGAATCTTGTAAGCTTTCATCTGTTCAGTATGTATGTGGGAGCCGCTGAACTATGATTAAACTTTAAACTTTCCAACAAAAACTTTCCAAGATTAGATTTTAATTCTTGACCTCCCATAAGGGCTCTTAGTTCAAGTCATTTCTAACTCCCGATCGCGTAGCAACCACGGTATGTAAATACAACTGCATTCCTTAATACATCTACATACTCTCCATAGCGCCTCTACGCGCTATGTTATCGCTCAAGTGAATAGGGCACACGCTGATACCACTGCTATTACGGCCAACTTTTATAAGAGCACCGTATACCCACTTTATGTAACAGCTACATCTGTTAAGTATCAGTGATAGAATCCCTTAATAAATTTAATGGGAATATTTAGTTCATTTATAAATAAATTGAGTGCTTTAGATTTGGTATTAAGATAAGCACGCTTTGAATAGATGGGTCTGGTTTTATGACGCCCAATGTAAGTGGATAATAAATGGTCAACACGTTATTTTGGGAAGTATTGATTAAGATTTGGTAATTTTTTATTATTTCTGTGATAGTGAAATGAAATGAAATTCATTAAATGTATCGGTTTCTTATCATCTGTCGTAAATACTCCGAGCTGTATCTTAATGAATCATAAAAGTGAAGCATCAATATTACTTTCTCAATTTGATCTTAAGGTCCAAAGAGCAACAAAAAGTTACAAATAATTCCGAAGCACCTTTTGATACCACTTTTTTTTTTTTTTTTTTTTAACGTGGTAAAATCATCAAATGAGTTCTCCCACCCAGGGCAGAGCGGGAGGGACTGTCAGACTTGTACTGACTAAAATCCACGGTGTCCTTCAGTAGCCCTTTATGTTCCAGGGTCACGGTAATTCTATGAGTCCCGCGACCCCGGCAGGCTTCGGCCCTCTAGAGGGGGGCCCCGTCATTATGCTGACACTCTTTGAGGCGCGCGTGGAACACAACGCGCCGTCGACCTGGGCATGGTCCATGGTCGGACAGCGAGTCGCCCATTACTCGCCGCCCGCATGCCCGCGCCTACGGTGGCCGGAGATCATCTGCCGACGTCCGGCGCCGTGGGCGTCTACCACTGCGGCTGGTGTGGAGGGAGGACGCTGTCCTCTCCCTCACGCGGCCCGCCGCCTCCTTCGCGATACCACTTGTTCAATTTTAAAAGACATCAAGTCACAGTAATTGCCTGCCATCATCAATAAAGCCAATTGTTAGCCCATCTGTATAATGAGCCAAGAATTCTTCTTGGACGTTGACTAAGAGCCCGCCATCAATAAAACTGCTATCTTGAATAACATCGATGCCTTCATTAATTATTTTGTACTATCTTTTACCGGCTCGCACTGAAACTTAATACCTGTAAAGTGTGTTTCATTAATTTGGATCAGGTTCAGTTTTGGGTAAACGGTAACACAAGACTTGATACTATTGTGGGAGCAGGAGTTAGTTTAATTGTGGCTATAAAACTTTACAGGTGACTGGGATATAAATTAAATTTTAGCCGGGGTCACCCACATAATTTACATGTAACATGACAAACTGCTGCAATCATTGATCTGGTATTAAATTTTGCTTTTGAACTATCGAGGAGTTGGTCAGTAAAAAGGTTACTCATTCCAAAGCCTCTCTTTGGAGAAGAACAAACAAGAAACTTCATGGACATGCATTAAAATATTGGTACAAAATAATTATAAATCAAAATATTAAATCAATGAACGCAAAAAAGAGAACTCCTATTAAGTCAAGACAGTATAGTTGATTCCTAATGACAGGATGACGAACTCCGAGATTTCGTTTCGTTTATACATAGATTTCGTCCCCGAACGAGCGAACATTCGTCATCCCGTACGCGTTCCACGACACTAAACACAAGACATTTCGTCCCATTTAAGATTCTGTGATTTCAAACGTTTGAGGTATTTTAAAACAAAGAAAACATGCCATTAGTTACGTAAGGAAGCCCGTAAGTTATTTGTTTATTGTGACGTAAAGGGGAAGTGGAGAAAATATATAAAACAAATATATAAAACAAATATATAAAATTTATAAGACTGGGACATGAACTTCAAAATAACGAGTAGCTTTTGCAGACAATGAGAGACGTTGGAAACATTTCTATGTCCAATTATAAGAGGTCTCCTGTAGTTGTTGTCAAGGTGTCTTTATATTGTTTTTAATTTTGTTGTTCAGGAAACTGGGTACCATATTCTTTCTCGGATGAATTTCTCCAATAATAAAACAAAAGAGTATCCTGCCGTTTGCTTGTTATATCTAGTATTTATCATGGAGCATCTTGGTAGCGTTGCACAGCGAGAGGGCGTAGACAACGGAACATCCGATTAGTGAATAGTCAAAAATGTATTGAATTGACAAAAGCCACTAAAAAGCTTGTATCAATTTTGTTGAATACCATTATAGAAACAGAAAAAGTTCACCTTCTGGTGAGTTGTTTTGGTCCTAATGAAGAGTTCCTGCAGTAAAAGACAATTACTATCGTTACGTATACTATTGATTTGAAGACTATAGAAACGCAGCACAACCAGTTCTCTCAACGAAAGACAAGAAAACAATAGCTACAAAGACACTGGAACTAAAACTGTAAAGCCTGATTCACTCCTCAATACAAATAACATCAAAGAACACATCGATCGAAGTAAAAACGCTAGACATTTATCTATAATTTACGAACGTCGTGACGGCGATCGGTTTAGTTACGCTTCTTGTAACGTTTAAATGGTGTTTCATCACTATAGATAACACTTGTACGAGGATTGTGAACGCGTCTCTTAGTTAGATGGTTAGGGCTGGCTGCTTGGCAAAGTAATTCAAACGGTTAATTAAATATTCGAACTCTATTTTGCGGGTAACTGCTTTATTTGCATTATCAGCCAATAACGATCCCACTTCTGGGTTTCAGACTTTCTCTCTGAAAGAGGAGGTGGGCTAGAATCTACCACGCGGGGTCATCTGGCAGTACTGGTTGGTGTATACCACCACATGTCTTGGTTTTTTTATATCTAGGATATTTCTTGTTTCTCAACATTTAATTACGTCTTGCAAGTTGATTAGGGAAATCGCGTGGTTAACACAAGGTTTCTGATTTCTCCACCTATGATGTAGGTGTCAAAGTAATATAATATACAAGCCAGTTACAATAAAGTAAAACACATTATTTTCCCCATAATTTATGGAGTTGTTATATCAATTACCGAATTAAAAGACTCCGTACTTGGTGTAACACTTACAAACATAACATTACAGTTATACCAAATAGTGCACCCACATTTCGC
The DNA here is from genome assembly GCA_963082995.1 of Noctua comes. Lineage (NCBI taxonomy): Eukaryota > Metazoa > Arthropoda > Insecta > Lepidoptera > Noctuidae > Noctua > Noctua comes. The sequence continues at coordinate 2,417,040 of OY720269.1, forward strand.
TAGTTTTGTTTTACTTCGAAAAACTTGTATAATCTAGCTTTAGGTAAGCACACGCTATTTACAGCTAGCTGAAACACAAATAAACTTAGATTAACTCGACAATCAGCCCTAACTACCGACCTACTTAACAAAGCATTGATATAAACCAGTCAATAGGAAATACATATCAATAGAAATACGAGAGTAACTTCACTCGAATCGAACATTAATTAAAATTGTGATAAAGCATCCAATCTTGGTGAAGATTTTGAAACATTTGAGACTAATAAGACCGTTAATCAAATTCTAAGTACTAAAAACCAATTAAATTTGACAGGCGACTTGCCCAATCGAGATGGTCAGAAAGGCTTGGAACAAATAGAATATGTAATTGACTTCACCTTCGTCACAGTGACATGAAGATTGTTTTTTTAGATGAAATGGTAATTAAGTGTCCCGTTTTGGATTGTATTATAATTAAAATGCTTTAAATATTTTGTTTTGAATCCGACGAATGCGTGAGATTGAATTTAGAAGAGATTTGTTTGGATGTAATTTATCATCCGTCTTTTGAAGCATATTTATTAAAGTTCAGTTATTAAAATCTAAAATCTTCTAATTAAGTAGTCATGCAGATTTAGTGGCACCTGAGCAGTTCAAAACGGAATTGGTATTTTACTCATTTTAACACAATTTCGAACCACCAAGTGGAAAATGCTTCACGAAACAAATCCTATTAAGGAAAAATAGATTCCAGAAGGAAATATCCTTCGGCCCCCACGAAAACGGAAATAGAAATAAGCTGAACGGAAGTGAAACTAATTAAGTTATCCACGGTTCGCTCGGGTTCCGGTTTATTTTCGTACAATTCCCTAGTTCAAATAATAGTAATACTGTCAACAGTGTAAGAGTAACATACACTGATGTGCTGATAGCGATTTTGGGCGAGATTCTGGGGAGGGAAGAATGTCATGTCGTTGTTATTGGAATTTAAGATCAACCCAACGCATTCAAAGTCGCTTTTGAGATGAAGAAAGCAGAATTTATTATGAGGGGAGTAGGATATCCAAATATCTATGTTTTGCGTGTAAATAGGCGCGACTGACACTTCATACCAGGTGCGGATTTGGGCGTCAATCGATGGCATGACTTGGAGGGTACATGCTATTATGACAGTTGCTATTTATCCCAAGCGACACTGAATATATTTTAACTCCGCAATTAGAATAAGTCGGTAAGTAAGCGAAAGCTATTAGTCTTATTAGCGTTGGTGTTTCGTGAAGTTTTAATTTGTCTTTAAATTGTTTGTGACGTTTTTGAGAAGCAAGCGTGGCGTCGTGTACTTACATTAATTTGTTCCCACGATATGATTTAAAATTTAGAATGGTAGGGAATTTGTTAGGTTTTAAAAGCCATATTAACTTCAACATAAACACCATATCCACCTACGTTTGTTTTATTCCTAATAGAGCCAATTATTTAATTGAAAGAGTTACACAATGAGGCTTGAGATGTCCCATCTAACTTGTAAGTGGCGTTTTTATGACTTGGCTCAACAATTGTTTGGAGAACTTTTCACGACAATATCAATTACTTACACTTTCTAATCTATGATATCTGATATAATAATTCAATTACTTTGTCAACTACAATATTCGATCTCCATTCCCAAACTATTAAAATAGGTATGTCTAGAAACCCATAGTCTTAAAGTTTTTTCTTCTCTTGTTATAGAGGGCTCAAATACAACTGCGCCAGAAAGCACCACAGAAGCTCGTACACCACCGATACCCTTGCGCCCAGAATACACCCACCCTGCAGGGGCAGAAGCCCTAGATCCCTACAACTCAGAAAAGAACAATGCAGCATCACATCACAGAGATTATCTAGACGAAGATTACTATCACGAATCACATAAAGAAGACGAACACGAAGACAGAGAAGACGAAGATGACCTGCTTTCTCTATCAGGAGATCATCTCTTACAAAGTTCAAAAAGTGGTCTTCCAATGTTTCTTCAAGAGCCACGGGGTGCGTTCATAGTCAGAAGCAAACCTGCTTTGTTAAGGTGTCGGGTAGCAAATGCTCTTCAAGTGTATTATAAATGTAATGATGTGAGATCCGTGGCTAGTACACAGTTCGAATATGTGGATCCTCAAAGTGGAGTGAGAATTATTGAAGCCGAGTGTAATGTAACGAGAGATCAACTGGATGAGTACTTTGGTGAAGGTAGATACACTTGTACGTGTAATGCTTGGAACAGCAGAGGTGATATCAAAAGTCCACCTGCGGTCGTTGAGTTGGCATGTAAGTATTTTTCTTATTTCGCATGTAACTTTACGGTTTATTTATTTATCTGCTCTCATGCACATCACACATTTTACATATTACTGTCGGTTTTTGTACATGAACCCCGTCAGGGCACTGCAAAGCACAATGCTGTTTTGCTGTTGAGTTTATTATACATATGTCCGGTTAGAAGTATTACACACTATACAATAACATACATACATAAAGTCATATTTAAGTCAGATTATGGGTAAGCAGTAAAAAGTAGAATAAATTAATAACAATAACAAGGAATAAGTAAGAATTACAATCATGTCAAGTCAATATCGTAAGTGATTAATTTGAATTATGGTGTCATTTTACAATACAAAATAAAAATAAAATGTCACTAAATTAAACAATATTTAGGCCTTTGATCAGACCGGATCTTACAGAAAAAGAAAAAAATAGTTTTAAATTGGGTACACCTATAAAGTATTATCCGTCATGGATTGGTCTACTGTGTAATAACATTACCCTATTAAAAGTAATCTTAATTTATTATAGAATGAATTTGTACTCTCATCATCTTTTATAATAATAAATTCTTTATTTCGGACAACATAAGATTCACTGTGTTAGTAAATTACTTATAATTAATGTTAGTAAAATATTACCTCAAAGTTTAAAACTAATTATTTGAGTTCGCTTCATGAGGACGATGCACAAGCGGATGGAAAGTACGTCACTCATTCATCACCCCCACAAAACGTGTCAGAATAGGAGAGTAGATGTTCTCCGCCACTGTCCTCAGAATACTGTTGTCACTGTCCCTCAGTCTTGTTATAAAGACGAGATTTTTTTTCTTTTTCGAATGACCGCATAAAAGTCGTCAGTTCGATTCAGCGCAAACATCTCATATGCGCTACGTAATTTGGTAATTTATTATAAATTATCAAATTACGTTTTATGTAATTTGGTCATTTATAATAAATTGTTAAAATTCTATAGTTGGCTATTTTTCATTATTTTTTATTACTTTTTACGGTTGACGCAGCAACGGCTAAGCTTTTGGCTGCTGCGCTGCGTGTCGCAAGTTCGATTCCCGCATGGAACAAATAATCATTTGGATGGTCTACAGGTAGTTGTTCCGGGTCTGGCTGGTTGTGTATGTGAATTAAAATGTTAGTAAACGCACCCACGAAACGAGACATATTTTCTAAAATAGGACAACGTTTAAAAAAAAATCTGGAGTATATTGTCGCCGGAGATTTTTATCTGTGGTTTTAGTAATATTTTCCTCATTGCCACAAGTGATGTTTGTTCTTTTTATGTTATTATTTTTCATGCTTGGCAGTGAACGTAGATTTTATCGATTTCGTTGACTATTGAACGTTTTCCTTAATAAGTACCTCTTCCTATATCCTTAGTTCACTGCACCATTATTGTGAATGAGGCCAATTCAGTAAATACGACATACATCTTTATTTTAAAGTAGGTCACATCAAAACAAATCATTTGGTATTTTGATGTATCTGCTAGCCACTTCCCTAATTTGCCACGAAATCAGATTTGATCTCAGACAATTAATTAACTTTATCAGTCACATCAAACATTCTTAACGTTATTTTTTACCTACTCCATCCAGTCTTATATCGACAGCTCTATCAATAACCCACATATTTCCAATTTCCACGGTATTAGGAACGTTATAAAAATATATTGTTTCCTGTCGAACCGGCGCGCTGGCACGGAACATTTCATCAAAACTCATAATTCGTGGAGAGTTTCCGTAGACGATTTTAGACTAACCCAGTTGGGATTGTTGCACGCCCATCTCCGGTCGAAGACATTACGTTAATAGCTGCGGATCACCGTTCTTTTCAGATGTCAAGATAATTTCCGTCTATCTCGGCTTTTTTGAAAGCGACTTGGCTTCTCCGTTTATTTACTTGCCTATCTTCACTTACTTCATCTTGTCAAATCTTAACGCTTCATTCAAATAAGGACAATAGCAAGATATGACTAGAGTACATAATGGACTTAGCTTCACTTCGAAATGCATTGATGGATTGAGCAACTATTAATGATGGATCTTATGAGTTTGAATGAAGCGGCGGAGGATGAAGGGCGATCTATTATCGGATCTAAACTATACCTTGGTCGCGACAGGTTGGTTACGCTTTATAGTTAGTTTTCTTATGTTGTTTTTTACTTGAATTCAAGACAAACGAATTTATTCTTGGCACTGCAGTGTCGATACGGAAGGCGGAGAACCGAGCGTGGTGACGAATATTGAAGATTGAGAGAGGCTTATAACCAGCAATTCACTGCGATAGGCTGAGTCGTACTAGACAATGTTAGTACACTCAACAAAAAGTCAAAAGACTCGCAACGCAGTTTTAAAAGTTGTTGCCTGTTTACACTTTTCTCTTTGTTCAACTGTACTTTGGGTAATACCAAAAATAAACTCACCAAAGAGAGCATGTTGCGACAAGACAAACTACCATCACCATCAAACTCCCTTGATGTATGGCGCCATTAATATCGTTCATAAACTGTATTACGGACAGATGCTCGATTAAATTCAATACTCATTCGTGGTAAATCTTCTATGCATATTAAATAAACGTCGGAATGACCGCTGTCTGGATTTATGGGTGTTTGGGCAATACTTGAGGCGGTCAAGTGCGAGCACTGTTATTTGGATGCCGTAACATACATCATGTTTTGTTATAATTACTATGGTATGAATATTAACTGTTTTTTGTTTGATTTTTATCGGTGTTACTCAATTTGCTTTAGGGAAGTACGTCCACTAAACAAGAAGTGTGTACTTTAATAGATCGTAGATAATCTTTTTTTGGCAATTTTTTTTTCTAAACTATACTTACAGCTAACACCTGGTTCCGTAATTTACCTTGCTTTATAATCCAGTTATTTCTCGTTCCGGTTTATGAAGAAAACTCGTGCTGAACAAAAATAATCTCGATGTAAATATCGATAAACAAAGTGACAACTCAAACATTAAACCTTAGACCACTGTACAAGAAAGGCAGCATATCAAATCTGACAGACTGCACTAATTCCTTCCATTATTTTTCTTTCGTGTATTACGCAAGGATACCACCGTAGCCAGGATTTATATAGGGTGTAACAGAAAAAATCGTAATACCTCTTTCATTCAGGCCAGGATACTGAACATTGCATCGGCTGACGCAATTAGTATGAAGAATAAAACTTTTTTTCTCGACCCATGTTTCTTAGCCGTTGGCCTCGGCTGTCATTTGTAGATCTTTGACAGTCGTAACAGATAGTCAGTGGCACAAAAGTCTGACAACCAGTCTTACCAAGGCGTATCATATTACCCAGTACTAATTGAGTTGTGGTGGTCAGATAGGCAATGGCTTCATGTAAAATACTGGTATTCAGCTGCATCCGGTTAGACTGGAAGCCGACCCCAACACAGGTGGGAAAAGGCTAGAATGATGTCTCTTAGAATAAGTGGTGCAGTTTGATAGTCTGAATCACCACCTAGGAGCTATTGCACCTTTTGCGTTACACCTTTTATTTAGCAACAGAAACTGAGATTAGATCAGAATGTAATTCACAATTTTCAATGATTTCTGCAAGCACACCTTGGTCGTGCCGTATTGCATAAAGTTCACTTACACTAGTATATTGTGTGGAAGTGGAACAACGGCTTAAAGTTGAAGTTAGCTTGCTAAGTAATAAATTGTGATTCTAGATATTAGTAATTTATTATAGTAAGCGTTTGCATGATACGACGAAGGAAAGGCATAGCGTACTAGAGTTTTAATTCGGTGAAAGTTTTTCAAGTGAAATGCATGACAGCTGTTGACGGTTGTTGATGATAAGCTCATGTCGGATTTTTAATTGGTAGTGTAAATACAATAATTATTATTTGGTGACGCGTCTTATAGTTATATTTGTTTAGAAAGGAGTTAACTACTGGGATGGCGAATGATGGAGTAGTACTGGAGATGAAGATTTTTTTTAATAGGGCTAAGGGCTGCAGAATGTAGTAAAGATGATGATGATTATTTGCAAGTGCCTCTATCTTAATAAGAGACAGACGAGGTTGAATTAGCAACCCAAAATATTTCATACCACCTTTTTGACGAAAGATAAGAGGACTAGTGCTAGGCTCAAAAAAGTCACCTAAAAATGTTGTAACATACTACATCTTCATAAGTTCAATACAATTTTTTTTTTTCGGATGGGATCTCATCAAATGACACCCCCGCACTCTGGGCGGAGCGGAAGTGAGTGTCAGACTTGTACTGACTAAAACCCATCCATGTTCCTTCTTTGCCCTTTGTGTTCCAGGGCCACGGCATCTCTTTCGAACAGTTCCGCAGCCCTGAGTTCTATACTATTAGACCACACAAAGGCGTTTCTCGAAATCCCATTTCTAAATACAAACCCTCTAGATACCTCACCATCCTATTTCAGAAGCTGTGAACGAACAATTAAAGCCGTCAGGAGGTAGATTTAGTGCATGTTTACTTGAACAGACTGTTCGCACAATTAAGAGTCCGTAATGTCTTTCTCAATTTCTGTATCGTGTATATTTAAACGTTTATGAGTTTCCTCAGAATATTACTGGATGACTGTTAACGTATGTGCTTCATTCCGACTTGTTGGGTCGGTAAGTCTTTATTTTATTTCTATGCTGGATTCGGGGTGACGGAAACCCGTTTGTGTTTTGTTTGTTTGTCTCGAGTTGTCAGACTGGACTTGACTAACTGACGTTGTATTAAATGACGAAGAACCGATGGTAAAATATTAAATGCTTGAGATAGATAAATATATATATATTTATTTCTGATACCAATATACTCGATATCACCTGATTGATGGAAGCACTTATGCAGCTACACTTAACGTAGGCACCAATTTCGTAAGACATATATTCACAGCCGTGTGTAAAGACATTACAAGACTAGTTGATTCATTCCCAAAATAAACAGAATTAGGTACTTCCTTACTCGAAAACAGCATCTATGAAGCTATTAACAATAATGGATGAATAGTAAGTACGCATAAAAGTGTCACTGTTAAGTCGCCTACAACGATTTAGTGGAGCCAAGTAGGAATGTGATGTTTTCAAGTTTACAACCAAAGTAGGTGCTTTTAATGGGTCGGTTAACGCGTCGCGACTCTAAATATAACTTTCATTGATTGTGAGGTAAAGTTGGATTTTAGTAATGCTGTTGATCTTGTGTAGAGAATCAAAGAGGCCATTATTATGTCTGGATGTCGGTTTGGGAATAGAAATGGCCTTATTAGGTCGAGTTGTGAGTTCGACTGTTTTGAAAAGGGAATCAGTGTTTTGTTTTTTGTATACTCCTATAGTATGTTTCTGAAGATTGATTATAATTGCTTGCTTTATACGGTTTATAAGTAGACTTTCTACCTACCTACCACGGAGAACTTGATACCATCTTCAATTAGCTAGATTTAGGCAGACGGTATCAGAGTGGGATAACCATGCAAATAAGATCAACAATCAGTTGAAATACGATAAACAAAAATGCTTTCCATATTTAAACCACGCCAAGATAATCCCAAAAGTGGTGAATTATTCTAAAATAACAATGTTATAACACTGAATAGGGAACAAACACAAATGACATGAAAAAAATAAGTTTTGGGTATCATTTAAGCTATCGCCAATTTAATTAGTTTTGTGTTTCTTAAATAATAGGGTTTGCCCGCAAAATAGCAGATTTGTCACCAAAATTTAGTCCCCAAACAATATAAAATCAATTCCACAATAAATCACCTAAAATCATGGAGATATAGGATCCAGTACCAAATAAATGTTTTTGTATGTATTATAATAGGTTTGTCCTAATAGATATTTAAGCAAACTAATAAATTTTCTAGGAAATTTATAAACTTTCGTAGGATTCTAAACAAGAGATAAACTGTATTATTTTACGGCCACATTTTCGCACGGGGCTCCTATTTCTGTTTGCAGGGTTTAAAGTAACCTAACCTAACCTAAAGTCGGGGTGCCCCAAGTCCCGAGATTTGCGATAATCGATTTATTTGGTAACAGATCTACCATTCTGAGCACAAAGCTATTATTTAAGTAATGAAACTACTATTATAACAACGAAGTTTATATTCATCTAATGCACTACAATTTGATTGGTAATCCATCTCTTATTGTACACATATATTAACATTAATTTGATAATTCATACCTGGGAACACTTTTTGTTTACGAAAATATTTCGTGGCGATAGATCTATTTATTAGATGATACAACTTGATGACAAATATAAATTTTGGTGACAAGAAATATAGTCCCCATAAGTTTTTCAGTGTACAAAACAGTCTGGTCTGAAAATAGAAGAAGCGTATAAAAGCAGTCTTACCGAAATATAATTCAATGTTAACAGACAGCAAATCCGTATTCCGTATGCGGCACTGCATTTTTGGCAACACAGATGTAAAGTTTCATTAAAATGTTACTTTCAAACGATTTATTTTTTGGAAACTACACACTTTGTTGAACATTGAGGACTATACGGCTAGTAGTTATGACAGTCATCATCTTCCTGCCCTTGTACCATTCTATGTGTGATCGACGCAACACGTTTTCTTCTTCCATTCTCCCCTGTCAGACGTCACGGCATCATTTACTCCTTTCTCTTTCATTTCATTTCTCACACAATCTATGAATCTTTTCGTTGGCCTTCCTCTCCCTCTCCATTCATCAATATGGCTAGTAGTTATGACACTAGAGATCCTTAAAAATGAAATAATTGTACGGAACAGGCCTTGCATCTAAGGTTGATATGTCTTTTTTCTTGTTTGCCTCGTCTACTACATACTACTACCCCTCCCCTATGTCTTCCATTACTCTCGGTGTTTTGTTGATACTCGTCAATGTTAATGTCTGACATTTGGAAAACGACCAACGCTAAACAATGAACATGGGCTTCCTCATAGTCCTAAATGGTTGTGACTCTATATCCCCTAGGTTAAGTATATTTATTTATTTATTATTTATATCTGACACTATTACCAGAAATACTTATTCTATCTTACTTAGTCAGTTAATAATTCACCTTTTATAAAACCTACTGAGAGCGAGGAGTCTATTCCTAACCGTAAATTATTTTAGGCATTTAATCGCCTTCGTAGTAGTGAGAGCTTTATAAAAGGAAATGAGTGCTATGAATAATTATGGTGTTTGTAAGCTATTAACTGGCGCGGCTGTGTTTATGCAAAACTTCAGTATCTTGCTGGTTTATATAGCTTTCTCCAGTGCCTTTCTTATAGTCACACCTTGAACACTTTTCTTTTTGTGAGCTCGAAACATGTGATATCTTTACTAGTGATTTTTGTGGACATCATAATATTTTTGTCTAAAAACACCATCTTACGATGGCAGATGCATTTGTCATCATCATTATCAACCCTTCGCCGCCAATAACAGGCACATCTACTGGACTTAATCGATCTATGTGTTTTCTTAACTTTGTGCATGTACCACAAATCCAAATGCGTCTAGCGCCGAAAAAGAATCATTCTGTGACCGTCTGTGTCATCCTCAAAGAATTGGTAGAATCCGTCCGATATTTTATATGCGCTTTACGGTAAACATATTTTGTGAAAAGAGGTGCAAGCAGGTGCATCCAAAGCAACAAGGAGTTAATAGTCTAATCTATGCATATAAAGTTCAGAGTCCTGACTGACTGACTAACTTATATATCAACGCATAGCCCAAACCGCTGGTCCTAGAGAGATGGACTCTTTGTGGAGAGTAGGTATCCACTAAGAAAGGGTTTTTCGAAATTCCACCCCTAAGAGGGTGAAATAGGGTGTTGAATTTTATGTGATTTTTTTTTTCTCGGGGTCGATTGACTTGAAAATTAGTGTACATACTCTTCAGAAAAAATGCAGTAAATCCGATGTCCAATCTCAAACCATGAACTCCATGCGGGCGAAACCGCGGGCATAAGCTAGTTTCATACATTTTCCTTTCTGGAGTTGTACGTTCATTTTCAAATGCTAGATCTGACACATCCAGTCACTCTGAATCCACGCACACGTAGGTACGAAATTTCGTAGAGGAAATGAAACGCGCCGTAATTTATGATGCTACACGAACTCTCCGGATCTACCTAACACTTATCATTTACGCCCATCAGACGTACAGTTTAAAGTTACACGGAAATCTTTACTTTTTTTAGATTTTTTTTTGTGTAATGTTATTTTTTGCGAGTGTTTTTAATGAGGTATCAATTTCATCGCGTTTTGAGGAATGTGGGTTTGGTGGCATTACCATTAATATTTTGTTTGTCGTAATTTCACAACACCGTTGTTTATCGATACACTGAATACACCTTCTTTCCAATTTTCATTTTTATATTGTGCAAAAGGTGTCCTAATTAAATAGCTGTGTGACTAGTATAAGGGTTCCGTTTTATCCATTTGACTACGGAACCCAGAAAACGAAATCTTAATTTAACAATGAAGTATCCACTCTTAAAAGACCTGTAGAAGATCCCCTAGATATTTAAAATAAGATCTTATTTAATTTGCTTAATCACTTAAACTCATCAAGGTGTAAAAAGGCTTTTAAAACCTAATTGGCCTATTACTGATGCCGTGCCTACAAAAAGCACTGCTATTGCCATCAACAGGGCGCAAATCCAGATTCCGTGGCAGCTACTGAGAAATTCCTGATGGAAAAACCCAAAAACACTTTACCCGACCTGGGCATCGAACCCAGGACCTCATGCTCAGTAGTCGCGCTTGCGACTTCTAGACTAACGAGGCAGTCAATGCATAAAGTGTTGCATAATTCTAAAATTAAACACAACTAATGCAAAATGGCCGATTCTGGCGCCAACAGACGATGAAATAACCATCATCATTCATCATAGTCATTACTCGGTTCACAACTTTACACCATAGTGCCCTTACAACCTATCATGTTGCTCCTCCGTGCTCAGTGAAGATGATTCTATTCTATTGATGCAAGTCACGTTTGATCTCTGGCTAGCTGATCAGAGTTACTCAATTAGTGTTAAAGCATTAGTAGATGTTGCTTGCGAATTATCTTTGTGAGTTTCTTCATTCTATTCGTTAATTTGTACTGTTATCTAGATAGAATATTCTTTACTTTGTCACTACACGATTCACAGTACACAAATCTTAAAATCGATTCAGTTTACACCAACTAACAAAGAGATCATTATGTTATGCAACATTTTCCAATACCCGTATTGGCTCCTAAAGTTATAGGTGTCTAGGCACCGTTCCAATTCCAGGCTTTACGTGAGAATTTTCAATTAAAACTACTACTCACCGGACGCCATTCAGGGATTACTGCGGCTGACTCCATTACTATCTACAACTTCCAATAAGGAGATCTTATTACACACACCTTTTTCTTGATGATAATGTCCCCTTTAGACTACGCCTTACAAAAACTGGTCGCGGAACGTCGTCGGGGAAACGATAATATCACCTATTTTTCATTTTTCACCTTGAAAGGAACGCAAAGAAACGAACCATGGGTGAAATACAGTGACAAATAATATCACTTCAACATGTTTATAAGTTGCAGTCGCAGAAAATTCTCAAGTTTTCACCTTCTCGTGTGCAGCGATATCTTAGCGGCGAGAGCGAGTAATGGAGCGTACACCCAACAGATTTATGGACGCACTACGTTAAACCACTTTGGAGTTGAGGGCAGAACATTTTGTGCCGACTGTTCGCCGTATTAGTTTTTGTAGTGGTAGACTATTTGTCATGGTTTGTGTATGTTTTAACTTATATTGAACGGTTCGGAGAGCAAAACGAAGTTAAATATAGGATTAATATAGTTTTTTTTTGTACCAGACCAAGTACCTAGTATTTAAAAATTAGAAGGATTGCACCACATTTATTCACGCTAGTTGATTTTAATTGCACAAACATTAGGTAAAGTAAATTGCAATGCGCAAACGCTCTTAGATTTATTCCAACACTAACCACATGGCAGCAAACCAACAAACTGTACTAAAAACAACACGATATTTGTTATTAAATCCTCTTTATGAAACAAACAGAAATCATTTACACCAACCTTTTACCTAAATGGAAATTGTTTTACATGTAAGGAAGGACAGACAATTTAGCCCAGCAAACATTATCTTCCTAGCCATTTCCCGCAGCTGAATGTCAGTTTTTTACATGGAGCGACTGCCTATCTAACCTCCAGAACCCAGCTATTGGGTAATACCTCTTGACTGGTTATCAGACTTATTTGCTTCTGTCTAACTACCCGTAGCGACTGTCAAAGGTCTAAAAAATAACCGGGACCAATAAACTGTTTAACACCATTTCTCAGGCACAGAGAGTACTTGGTAATGGATGGTCACCCATTCAAGCACCGACCTCGGCAAGCATTTCTTAAAAAGGTCAACCCGTGCGGCTATTATAACGAAGCCACGCGCCACTCCAAAAAAAAATTACTTTCGAACAGATATTTGAGCCCCGCTGATAATTAAAGAAATGCTTTACATATTCGGCCAGATAATACAGCGGCAGGCAATTAAGATAGCAAACAATTATACGGTGGTAACGCGGCAAAACACCGTAAAATTGTTAAATGAACGACAATTATCGGCATGGGTGAAACTGTCGCATGTCGCGTACAATTGCGTAATCGTGTGTCGCTGCGTTTTCATATTGAGATTGACTCGAGAAAGATTTGTGAAGCTTGGTGTGAATTTATTGGATTGGTTAAGACCAGGTTTTTTTTCTTTATACTTTTTGGGAAACCTAATTGGGATACAAATTGTGCAAGATGACGTTTTAAATATATGAATTTGGACGAATTAAAAGCAGTAAAAAATCGTTGATATGACATCGTCTATATGTTTAAAAAGAAATAAATTCGCGGCACAGAATAACATAAAAGACGAAACGTAAGGAAGTTGTAAGTCAACAATAGTTTTAATAAAGTAAATGATGCCTTCATCATCAATTTGCTAATTAAAACATAAAAAATACCTAATAATGATATACATACGGAATTTACTGTTAATTAACGCGAGTACTGAGAAACTCAACAATCCATGGCCACTTCCGAACCTATAAAATGCTAGATAAAGTCTTTGATATTTTAAACTTAAACCGCTTTTCACATTGAACTTAAACCAAACGCCATTACACAATAACTAACAATTATTAAATTAGATCAAAAGCTTTTGGCAATAGACGTCAACGTCGACGTCACAGTAATTGTTATTGACGTCTGATTGTTATGTTATTAACTTCTTCATTGTAATACAGCATTGTTGTCAGTAACAATTTTGTGAATTTAATTAATTTAGAGGATGCGGGAGGGCAAAGAAATGATTGATTTAAATAAAAATCTTGTTGCCATTGAAAATTTTATTCAAGTTGGTATTGATGAATTACAAGACTTGCACTTCTCAACTACTCATTGACACAGCGCTTCTAATATTCGTGCCCGCATAAAAAGTATATTATTTTTTTTTATTGAAACAAACACTGATGTTACCTCGTCTATTTTTTTTTCTTAAAAATGAAAAAAAAATGTTTTTGAAGTGGAAATGATTCTATTTTTTGTCTACCAATTTTCTAAATTAATAAAATTGCTCCAAAATTAAAATGGAATCACTCACCACCGAACCAGCAGGAAGTTAATTAAATCCTCATTTTAACAACCTAATTTTACAAGTCAAAAACCATCATCAACATAACCTACCTTTATCTTAAAGTTATTCGTTCTATCACAGATCTCAAGAAATCCTTCGCAATATCACCATCACCCACCACTGTAGAGGCAGGTTCTGCTGCATCATTGAGATGCTCTCCTCCAGGAGCTGCTCCAGCTGCAAGAGTATTCTGGCTGAAGCAAGGTCAGCCCCTGCAGCAAAGTCGTAATGTCCTGGTCTCTGCTGAGGGGAATCTGATTATTTCGAGGGCTACTTTACAAGTAAGTATGGTTTTATCTTAGTAATTATATTTTGATCAGATTTATGACCATGGACTAAGAAAAAATAGTACACAATGTATTGCCCGTAGCAGGTGGCGTTTTGTAGTTTCTGCCTAGGTTCCATGGAAATAAGAGCAAGAGTGTATTAATAAGGAACAAAATAAAATTCTGACTTGTTAGAAAACAGTATTACTCCATGTTAATTTAAAGGAAAGATAGCTGATGTTATTGGTAGTCCGTATTTCTCAGCAGAAGGAAAGCCAGAACATAAATCCCTAACATACAAATTAAATAAAAGTTTCAATATAATAAAATAGAAAACTAAAATAAACATGTCAAACCGAATTCATTAACGCAACAGATTTACGCTAGATCGAAAGCTCCGAGACCATTTGGGATTCTGAGAATGACCCGGATGCTTTAACAAGACTTCAGTTGGCGAGAACCCAGGTCAGACTAAGAACATAAACTGAATATATTTATAATAAAGTCGAAATCGAAATTAGCTTCAGACACAACAAAATAAACAACGATGAAACAGAGCTTTCGTTCAAGAAATTATATAAACAAAATAATACGAAGGCCGAAAACCATCTTTACGAAGAACTTCAAACTGAGAAGCGTGTTTAAAAATCTGGCCTCGACATGTCTTGAAAAACAAAGATGAATTTAAGTTGACAAGTTAAGAAAAATCAACGAGCAAGATTGCTTGACTTTAATACGCCCTCCCGGCTTAGTCATCTTATTGTTTCAGTTTTTATGTTCGTTCATCATAATGTGAGTGACAGACAAGAAATATTTTGGCACGAATTCAGCCCATGTCAGAGTAATTTTCAAACATCTGTCAGAAACAATAATTTCATGAATGAGTCTGGTTTTATCATCCCGGAAATCCAAAAAGATCATGATGATACTATTAAAAACATGCTACTGAACCACCCAGCGACCAAGCTTCCCAGATGTACATCGTTTATGGTTCATAAATTAGTGCCATAATACTAAAAGCTTAATAAAGTACGACCACAAATCCAAACAATGAGCATGAACATGATCTAAGAATTCACGCTATAAACACATGTCAATATTAGGCCAACTATTTGTACAGTAATAAAAGTATCTGTACATGGTACTTTGTTGTTGGAAATTAAAGCTTAAGTTGATAAGGGGAAAGTTGAAGTTGAATTCGTTGAGGCAATACTCGAAATGACTCACTGACACGTGGCGAATTTCGAAGAAGTCTATGATCATAGTAAATGAAGAACATCGTTAAAGTTTAGATTGCATTGAATCATGGCGCCAAGAACTGGAAATGTCAAGAAAAATATTAATCCACGCTAAATATGACGTATTATATAAAAACCTACTATGGTAAAGTACCTTTTGCGAATTTTAATTCCCAAATAAGGTGTAAAATAATTTCGAGAATAAATAACTCCTTTATTAGAGTCCTTTAGTTTTTTTTTTTTCATAAATCATCCACAGCCCGACTTCACCAAGTGTGTTGTGCCAAGCTCCACGTTCTTGTGCCAGCTTCATCCAGGATAAAATAATTACTTTCAGTTATTTTTGGAACCGTTATATAAATATGTGAATGGATCTGAATTCCAAATGTGTGAGTCCTAAAAATAGAATGAGAAAACTGTTGGACAATTGGTGGATTTCGACCATCGGTGAAGCAAGTGATTACAGCTAAAAACGTTTCGTGGGTATTCCTCATTTAACTTCTAGTTCATTTCTTTTTATCGCATTTAATTAGAACTTATTCCAGCGTTTCTGCTACACCTTGAGCAGCTGAGAATAAACCAATAAAATTCATCATCTGCCTGCCTTGGCCCAACTTTATTGGGGCCGGCTTCCTGTCTTACCGGATGCAGCTATACCAGTATTCATCAAGGAGTGACTGCCTATCTGACCTTCACAACCCAGTTAATTAGTACTGGTTCTCAGACTTTCGGGCCTCTGACTAGCAGTAACGACTGTCAAAGATCTCCAAATGACAGCCGGGACCAACGCGCAACGGCTTAACGTACTTTCCGAGGCACGGAGGAAACTCGGTATGTAATGAGTGGTCACCCATCCACGGACCTACCTAGGCGCTTAACCTAAAAATCAACCCGAGCGGCTGTTATTATATAGCCACGAGCTCCTCAAAAATTATAAAACCAATAATATTCTTAGACATTAAAACGAAATCCAAGCCATCGTAACTTTATGTCAGTTTTCCAATAAATTTAAAATCACCCAAATCTTATGAATTCACTTACGCATTGCAACTTGACACATTACGAGTTATTGACTGGTTATCATTACGCAAAATCTTAAGTCGCAATATTGATTTTACATGAACTGCACTTGTAATTCAATTATATTTTAATGTTATACAGACCTAATGTTTAATGCAAAATATGTTACCCGTTTACTATTACTCTTCTTAATTTTTTTGCTATGTTTTAGAGCAGCATCTTCGCATGAAAAGATTATGGAAATTTCATTTCATCAGTACTTGTTTTAGTAACTTAGAAATAGTAGCAAATAGTCTAATCTAAGTTAACTTACAGAACAGTACAGTATCAAAGCTAGTTTCTAAGTTTAAGCCCCGCACCTCATTAAAATGCTTCTTCAAAGCGTCAGTGCGCACAATCGCATCATCTTGTCGCACGATTGCAAATTATTTATTTTATCTCTACGACTTCAACTAATTAGTCGAGCGCGACAGACGTTTATTAATTGCGACACAAGTCGCTGTCGCATGCGTTCCTTTTCTTTTTTCGTGTTTTTTGTCCGGCAGTGTAGTCTTTCAAAGCTGGTGGATGTTTTCTGATAAAAGTGTTGAACCTGTGTTAATCCAATTATATGTTTCATGGAAAAGATTCGTTTATCTTTAGCCATTAATTTAATTTGACCCACGTATTTTTATTCGTTCACTTTATGCCCATTTTTGGCTCAGATTGGCTTTAGTGAAAAATGAGCTGATTAATAAATTAAAGGGACTGATTTTGTTGCAAATTAATCCTGATAAACCGTTGCTGATAATTGCAAACATTAATTTCTATCGAATTATGCTAATGCTAACTCAATTGCCATAATCACTTAGCACTAATATTGCATTTGATTATTCATCTCTATTGCTGCAATTCAATCCAACGTAATGCTACTCGGACCGTTTTAGTGAGCCTATTAATTTCACAAAATTGGCCTGATGGCCCGAGCAACTTACTATATAGTCTACCAAACAGATTGAATTCAATGTAAAATCAACAGCTTTAACTTTGAAGTGACTAAATCCAAATGTATCAAAAATATACTTCCGGAAGTGAATATCAAAAGTCCTTACACATACCTTATTTTCCAACCGCATCAACAAATAATGGCACAATCGCAAATAACTCATTACATCTCCGGTTTCCGCTACACAGCTCCCACTAATTAGGCACTGTGAGCAGACATGGATTAATTGCCGCCACTGTCAGTCGCTCTCTCATTGTGCCCTCGTGTGTAACATAATCTTCACAAAGGTGTCTAGAACATTTTCTTAATGAATATGATCGTAATGTGTTGTATGTCTTTTAAATTAATGACTCCCGTCCTTTGTCATTTTAACGCATTCAGCTTTTTGGTTGTAAAAATATATTACGCAAACGGGTGCTGTAATGAACACTTAAAATTTATATTTGCCCTTTAAAGCAATGCGGGTGCTAATTTGTTTTTGTTGTCTTACAAAATGTTTTAGGGTTCTAATTTAGATTATGTTTCTTGCTTTAATTAGCTGGTTTGATACACTTTTGATGTCATCTTTCACATCTTTTCTACCAAAATTATTGAAAAGAAATACCTAAAGATTTCTCTCAGAGTCAGCGTCTTTTTATTATGATGCTCGCTGAGCAATTTCGGTTAAAGTAGCTTTGCCATTACGTTGAGTGTATACCTTTATTCCGTCTTTGGCCAAGCTTAACTGTGGTAGTTGGATAAATAGGTGTCCGTTAGCTTTATCGACCTCATAATAAACCTTTATAACCCACATGCGACGCAGATTTCTGTATAATCGTGGACATTATGACATCTGAGATTTAGTACAGGTCGCTTTAGCAATTTCTAGGAGATTAGCAAAACATATGTGCTCGTATAAAAACAGTATGGCCGTCCTCTTTTCTATGATAGGGTGAGTGAGCATGTTTGAATAATCCGCGAGGTTTTGTGATGCTAATTTGATACAAAAAAGTATTTGTTATATACTTGTGAAAACATCGTGAGGAAACCGGCATGTCTTAGAACCAAAAAATTCGAAGACATGTGACATCTACCAACCCGCACTGGGCCCGCGTGGTGGATTATAGCCCATTCCCTCTCATAGAGAGGAGGCCGGTGTCCCAGCAGTGGGAACATTATAGGCTGATTATATGCTTGTGTCTATCGTCTTTAAACGACTATATATTGGAGATATCACTAAGTTTATGGTCAATTATTGTACCTAGATAGGCAAACATTCTAATACAATGGGATTTTATTTTGTCTACCATCGGTGGATATCAAAGCCAACCGCATCAACGAACATCACGAACTGTTAGCGCTAAACATGAGAGGCGATTAATATATTTCAATTAATGGTGATTATTGTCAACAGGACATAGGGAACTACAGCTGTGTGGCGGAGAACATTGTTAGCAAGAGAATCTCCGAGCCAGCTTACGTGTCCGTCTACGGTGAGTCATTCTAAACTGCTAAACTTATTTTTCTATAGAAACATCTGTCATTGAATTTGAAAGAAGCCTTTAAGACTAGTACAGGTTCAAACTAAACTAAATCGAGTCCACCTTTGAAGTTTATATAATATTGTTAATATAATCTAGATATTATAAACCAGAAGTTAATATCGCACTAAACTTAGCCAGAATTTATGTTTCCTAATCAAATCCATAACTTGAAGTTTTAGTTGAACGCTCTTTAGTCGGTAATAGCTACAGTGCCTATTGCACTGTTACCGACTAAAGAGCGTTAGACAATTTAATAGGTACACCTCACCCAACGAGTTATGGTTGCACGTTTCATTATTTCACGTATAATTTATCAGACAAGCTGTTTAACGCTCATTTCACCCTCGGTGTACGTAATAACTATCTTTACTTCAGTAAGATCAAAGGGCATGGGCCGATAGCTGCAATTATAGCGAAGCGCGAGCGCATGGGAGAGTCATTAGGGACGCCTACGCGATGCAGGCGCCATCTAGCTGATAGCAATCATCACCTCTGACTTGCACGTCCGAAATTCTGTTTCGCGTTCATGATTCATATTTAATATTAGTAACGTGACTGGCTGCTGTATCTGGTATGTGAGCTGGTCCTGAAACGTGGTTCATGTTGTGTGCATGTGAAAGTAATTGGAGACATATGTGGTACCAATGTTGAACTCATCTCGGAACTCAGCCATCATGAGAATGAAGCCAGGACGTAGTTTTGTGAATTAGTTAAACAGTTTCGCTTTTTTTTTTTTTTAACGTGGTAAAATCATCAAATGAGTCCTCCCACCCAGGGCAGAGCGGGAGGGACTGTCAGACTTGTACTGACTAAAATCCACGGTGTCCTTCAGTAGCCCTTTATGTTCCAGGGTCACGGTAATTCTATGAGTCCCGCGACCCCGGCAGGCTTGGCCCTCTAGAGGGGGGGCCCCGTCATTATGCTGACACTCTTTGAGGCGCGCGTGGAACACAACGCGCCGTCGACCCGGGCATGGTCCATGGTCGGACAGCGAGTCGCCCATTACTCGCCGCCCGCATGCCCGCGCCTACGGTGGCCGGAGATCGTCTGCCGACGTCCGGCGCCGTGGGCGTCTACCACTGCGGCTGGTGTGGAGGGAGGACACTGTCCTCTCCCTCACGCGGCCCGCCTCCTCCTTCGCGAGCATGACTGCTTCGCAGAAGGAGGCGACCGCTTCCCACTCCGTCTCGCCCCGCAGCATGGCCTCGACCAACGCCGGGCGCGAGAGTTCTCCGCCTATCGCCGCCGTGAGGACACGGCGGTGCTCTGCCAAAGCGGGGCAGTCCTGCACCGTATGCTCCACCGTGTCCTCCGGGCGGTCCTCGCAAAACAGTTTCGCTTGAAGTTAAAATTACCTGTTATTATTCAATTCATTGTTTAAGCTGTGACAGGATGCTTGTTGTGTTTTCTCACGGAACTTATTTACAATCATCAGAATCCCAATTACATTCAGTAAGAATCAACCCTAACCCTAATTCTTTAATTGGAGACGTTAACGGACGTTTATAAATTCGAAATTACTGGTTCTCCTACGATCACAAATTCATCTGTTAACGTAGTATCAATTAACTATTAAAAGGGTTTACTTTTTGTTGTTGGAATGTATCGTTGAGTCGCAAATTGGGCTATATATCGTCATTATAGTGGGAGTGGGCGGGTGTCGTCGCTACAGTACTTTTTATGCTGCACGATTGTATAATGATCTGGCTTGATTGTGTTCTTTGTTGATCTGTTGGACGTTTGTGCTTTTGAAAGAACAGTTTTTATTTTATTCTTTGGTTGCTGTTTAAAGCTTCCACTTTTTTTGGTTCTTCTTTATGATTATGTGCATCTATAGTAATTAATTATGTTAGTGGTAGTTTATTATGATTTTGTGTATTGCTGAATTATTCACTGTCAAATCTGATGTTATTATCGATAGTATTCCGATCCCGTACTGGCTAAGTATTCATCTTCTTTCTCTTTGATTTGCCATTGTCTTTTTCTTAAGGCTGTCTTGTGTGCATAAAGTTAAACATCTTCTTATTCTAACTTTAATATGGAGATTAATTCGAAAACGATGCCTTTCCAAAAAAATCAATAAAACCTGCCTTCTTGATACCAAAACCTACAGACAACATTTACTTCTACGCGGAAATACTCCTTATTCAATACGCGATCCATGTTTATAACGCATAAAAAATTTACGTTTGTGTCATACAAATAAAAAAACGGTTATTTTAATTAACAAACAATGTGGTGACCCGATGTTAAAACTTGACTAAAAAAGGGTGACGACTTGACGACTCGTTGGTTTATTAATTAGCTGAATATATTATCGAGTTTCGTATTCCGATGGAAAAAAAGTAATAAAAGTTTTCTATTTGATTTATATTACAGACGTCCACATCAAGCTACTACAATCTGTCAAATTTCCGGGTCGCGGGACTTATAGAATTGCCGTGACCCTGGAATATAAAGGGCTATTGAAGGACACCGTGGATTTTAGTCAGTACAAGTCTGACAGTCCCTCCCGCTCTGCCCTGGGTGGGAGGACTCATTTGATGATTTTACCACGTTAAAAAAAAAAAAAAAAATCTGTCAAATTTCTTTAAAAGATTTTCAACTTTATCGCTAAAGCATTAAATTCAAGGTTGATTGGGAAAATTTGACAGTTTCGGGTAACTTGATGTGCTGGCGTCTGTACATACGTACTTTTATTTTGATAGATAGGGATATCTGATGATCGAGTTTATTGTTTTGCTGTGTCAATATTGTAACTGTATTTTGTTCACCGTCGTTAAATTACTATACATATAGGTGGCCACTACACTATTCAATTGTTTGATTCAAACTTCCCACTGTGTATGTGTTTTCCTACCATCAACTGTTTAGAAATATTGTCATACAGTAGCAGCAGGCACGAACCGGCAACCCATTAAGATTTTATACCCGATATTCATATCTACTTTAAACGCTTTCTCGAAGTTCAAACTTTACCTTTGTTCATAAATCGGTGACCTGCATAAAGAAACAACAAAGAAGTAATAAAAGATAGAAAAACATAACTGCCACAAAGTTCTGAACTAAATCCCATGTTCCCAACATTAAAAGAAATGTTTACAATAGTATTACAACCGTTGGACACGAAACTCGAATAGTTTCCAACGAAACTCATAATCTAACCAAAGTCAAGTTCTACGAGACGTAAATAATCTTATACGACGTATTAAGTTCCGAATTTTATAGAAACCTCGACCGCCATTAGAATGTGAGGCACTTTATTAATATTAACAGTATTTTAATAGTTTAATAACAAACTAGAGATGCGACCACGCAATCATTTTTTATTGAGAAGACACTAAAATTATACACCACGGGTGGCCAAGCGCGTTCTCATTATTATGGAAAAGTTAATTATTTAGTTTTTCAACTAATGATTATTGAAACTTTATTATAATTCAGTTATTAAGGCAACTAATACATTATTATAATGCACTTGTTTTATGTTTTAATTTAGAAACTATGTCGGCGGCGATAAATGAACGTCATTTATTTTAATTTTCATTCAGAAAGTTTAAAATAATAAATGTGGGATTTAAAAGATTTATTTCTTCAAAAGATGAAGTTACGATATTGAATTTGAATATTTTTAACATTTTCGTAACAGAACCACAATGAGACAGGAAATTGCCTACTTACGAACATTAGAAGCAAATTGATTCATCAATATAATTTTTATAATAAGATTTGCATAAATTAGATTTGTATCATATTTATCACTCAATTCCGTGGAGGTGAAAGTTTTTCTCAGCATAAACTTGGAGTAACTTAAGCTAAACATTGTTAATCCCTTGTGTTACTACTGCTCGCGAGATTACACCGGATAAAAATATGAGTCACATTAGTGAGAAACAATCATACAACTGAGCTACTGGTATAATCCTTGTAGCGTCTACACAATAAATATTGTATTCTGATCCAAACACAATAATTATTATGAAGGATAAATTGTACTTGATCCAAATAATAAATGAAATTACCAAAATTGAAACCGAAGGCAACAATGAACTAACTTAGCATTCAATGAGAAAAAATAATGAAGATTGAAAAACATACAATCCAAAGACAATAACACGCAAGATGATAAACGATGAATCCTTAAATAAATTGAAGGATGAACAGTATTGGATCCAGAGATAAAAATGAAGGATGAAACAAAATTGGATCCAAAGATGAGAATAAAAAATATATTGCCGTAATAAAACGTATAAAGATATCTTTATTTTAATATTCCCCTCTCGTATAATATGCCAGTATTTAACATAATATGGTTGTACGCTGAGCCGTGTTTCACTCGATTTACGTGCAACCTAACTTACAGTTATCGTCTCCTATTAAACATAATTTACGAAAAACGCCCGACAACGCCCGATCTCTTGAATTGCTTGTAATACGCGTGTATGAAGGCGATTTACATTTTACATTTTTTTTGTCTTTCTCTTCGACAGTGAGGAAATAAGTCGGGGTTTCTACCTACCACAGCGCTGACAAGATTTAGGTGGAGACTTAAGTCTTGTTTATAGCTAAGCTGTTCTGATAGGACAAGATTATCTTTGTTGTGTGGGTTTTATAATAGACATTATTATCGTGTATTTTAAAAAGAAATTATAATAACCTGTCCGGAAAGGTAATTATTATTTAAGGTAGGTGAATCTGCGAAATAAATCCTAGTGATGGTTTCTCATTCGGATTATTAAATCAATCAATACTGCGTAAAAATTCCATGGCAAATCGTGTGAAAAAAATACATCTCGAATTGAAAAACTCCTTTTTTTTGTCGGTTTAAAAGTAGTGAAAATTTAAAACTCATGATCAAATCAAATCATTTATTTCTTTGCAAACATGTACCCATGTTTTTTAGGTACATAGATGTTAACTTATAATAAGTTTCTCCACTTTTTGCCGTCACATGGGCATGCAAATAGTTGATTTACAATTATTAAAAATTTAAAATAGGTGTCATAAAATATCATTGGTAATTCCAATGATATAAAATAAAATTAAAAAAAAAAAAAAATGTTAACATGGTCAAAGTAATAAAAAAAAAATATATTATCAATAATGTCGAACAAATAAGTGGAATGTCATTGGAATTATATAAAATAAAAAAATTTCAACCTGGTGAAAATTAAATTATGATGTAAAAACACCTAGTTTGTATGCATTTTAAATATTGCACCAACCAGAAAATACAAAACCTCAAAACAAACCTAGACGACATAAAACCAAAACTATTATCCACATAAAAAAACAAGCTCAAAATAATTAATACCACCATATCGTCCACAATCTTTATAAACGTATGTAGTAACACAAATAGATGGTATCATGCACCAATGTATTATTAGCCTAAAGTAAATTCTAGCTAGGTTGTTAGGTTACAGGAGCCGCACGCCAACTTGCGTGCCCTGATCCTTGCAAAAGATATAGCACAGAACGCCCTCTGGTTCTGCCTAGACTGGGATCTAGATTGGTTTTGGTGTGAAGATTTTCTGTATTTTGTTTTTGATGGAGATTGGAACTATCTCCTACTACAACCATAGTTTAAGTTGGCGGTAAAAGTTGGTTGTTTTCACGCTGCATTGATTTTAGGTAGCCGTATTCATTCTGAATTTTGTCAGTAGCAGCCGCGGAGATTGTATTTGTGCCCGGTTGATGGCAATAGGCTCACCCCCTACGCCCCTATTACATGAGACTTAAACATAACTGGCGAAATGTGGGTTTACTATTCGGCACTCCTCTGCCTAACTCTTCGGGGATAACAGGCGTCATTACGCCCGCTGTTCGTGAAACCCAGTGTCTTGCTGGTGTCATAGCATTATACTGAGCAATGGTAATTTTGCGTGGATGAGACGCATATTTTCACCTTACTGTTTTGTTTTTTTTTATCATGTTTTAGAACTAATTAATCATATACGGTCGTCCACGGCACTAAGAAATTCATCAGGAATATCCTGGCTTCCACACTGATTGATTTTGGTGTGCCGTGTTTCTCCGAGGCTATCGATGCTTGGAAACTCACTTGCCCCAATTACTGAAGAATCCGACCATCCATTTTCCCAGAAACGGTGGGACGAGTTGCTCTGCAGAGTAATTCAAAACAATCTGCTGAACACGTCTGCTACTACTACTGAGCGTGCGCGCCTACTGGCTGTGGGTGAGTGGGAGTCGGGTCTTTGGCTTCACGCACTGCCGTCGTCGAGCATAGACACATTATTCGACGACACGACTTTCCGCCTCGCTGCTTCTTTACGCCTTGGTGCCGCTTGCAGTTCTCCTCATCGCTGTCACTGTGGTGAAGCTGTCAACAACCTCGGTTACCACGGCCTGTCAAACAGCCGAAGTGCGGGGCGTTTTGCACGGCACGCGAACATAAATGACATCGACGGGCTCTTGTTACCGTCGGCGTTCCAGCTGTTTTAGAACCCAGTGGCTTGGCACGCGACGATGGCAAGAGACCGGACGGCATGTCGTTGTTTCCTTGGAAGATGGGTAGGCCTTTAGTGTGGGACGCAACAAGCGTCGATACTCTTGCGCCATCACATCTTCCAAGCCTATCGTGCTGTGCTGGCACTGCCGCTGTGGCTGCAGAGAACCTCAAGCGGCGTACATATAGAAACCTTTGTGGAAACTATATTTTCGAGCCGTTTGGGGTTGATACTCTGGGGCCGTGGGGTCCAAGTGCTCATAGCCTGTTCAAGGAAATTTGGAAACGTCTAGTTGACGCTTCCCGTGACCCAAGGGCTGGCTTTTACCTTGGCCAGAGGCTAAGCGTTGCCATACATCGTGGCAACGCCGCCTGTCTCTTGGGCACATTACCAGCTGACAGCGTTTAGGGGGTGTTTTTCGATGCCCTTTCATAGTTTATTGTTAGTTTATAATGCTTTTTAATTAATCACTACATATCTTTTCTATTAATACTAACGGGATACAACAACATAAAAACACACAATAATCACTACATAGTATAAAACAAAGCCGCTTCCCGCTGTCTGTCTGTCCCTCTGTATGCTTAGATCTTTAAAACTACGCACCGGATTTAGATGCGGTTTTTTTTAATAGATAGTGACACAAGAAGAAGGTTTATTATGTATATATTGCACCCGTGCGAAGGCGGGGCGGGTCGCTAGGAATGTATAATTATAGTTAGTTTACTTTTCTTAATAAATGATAATTAAAATTAATCAATTAAAATCAAAATATTTTATTTCACAGAAGCTTACATGAGCACTTATAAAACGTCAAGAAAAGGTGCACGGTTCGGGTTGATCGTTTCTTATGAAGAGAAGAAGACCCGGCACGAAACTCCGCGGTTATTGGTTATAATGGTTTTTCTTTCTTTCTTTTTTCGTTCTCTCTAGTTGAAAGTTTGGAATAAGATTGTTTGTGTGCAGCCATTTTTTTTATTTCTTTTTCTATTAGAACTTTGTTAGAAAGTAGTCCACATGATAAACATGAGATGGTAGTTTTTGCCTCTTTAAAGTGTCACAAATTGAGCAGGTCCATTTAATTCACTCCCAAAAAAAAAACATGATTGATCCAAAAGTATGGATCATTCTTTGGATTAACACAATACTAAATCCTCATTATCCTTACCAATATTGAAGTGACCAACAAACTATCCTATGCAGTAAAAATATTTGAAAACAATCACTCATAGAAACATAAATATCTAGAATTAAAACAAAAATAGAAACATTCGACAAATTTTATTTATGACTATTGTTGACGGGCCCTGCAACCGCTGACGTTGAAACTTTACACAGCGAAAGCTTATGTATGTGACAAGAAAGCCATAAGACATTTTCCTTTGCCATAAATAGTGCCCTAGATATAAAATATCATGACATTTCTCTTACTAGATTATGCAATGGTACTGCGACACTTATAGTTTTATTACATTTGTAGAAAAGGTATGACAATTTTATGGTCCCTAATGATTGAAAAGCATTGCTTAAATATTATCAAATGAGCATTGATATAGGTTCAATTTAATCAGCTTTAATGTTTTTGATAACCATCTCCGAATAATATTGATAACGTCAAATTAAGTTGTAGTAATTCCAAAAAATAAATACGTGTTAACATACCTCTATGAAAATAATAGAAGGGGTATGTTAACACGTATTCTTTCATCATTATCTGCCTAGCCATTTCCCAACTATGTTGGGGTCGGCTTCCAGTCTAACCGGGTGCAGCTGAATACCAGTATTTTACATGGAGTGATTGCCTATCTAACCTCCACAACCCAGTTAGTACTGGGTAATACCATATCCTATACTGGTTGTCAGACTTTCGGACCACAGTCTACCTGTAACGATTGTCAAAGATCTACAAATGACAGCCGGGACCAACCACGTAACATGCTTTCCACGCACCAACCCAAGCAAGCGCGGCTTAACACGAAGATCGTCTGGAGCGGCTTTTATTATTAACAAGTATTTTTTATTTTACGAAAATGTTATACGCATAAACAGAAATTGCCATAAATGGAAAACAAAGTTAGACACGAAAATACCTAACTACACATTACTTCTATAATTAGGATAGTTTAGGGAAACAACAATTCTAAGTACAAATACTGTTCGCGTGTCTGTAGTTGTTCCAGACTACACCACTGAAATCATTTTTAGCATTAGATATTTTGTTGGTCACGCCTGTTCCTCGTAGTGTATGCATACACTACGAGTTTAATTATGTAACGGGAATTATTTTTGTGTCGGAAAACTATTATTATTTATAACTATTATCCCTTTATTCATTTCAATACCACATGTTTTACATTTTAAATATTCTTATAAAATTCAGTTGTTTATTTATTTTTATTTTTATTTGTTATGGATCTCTAGTCTGAAAATAAAGATTTATTATTATTTTTATTAAAAATAATATTAAAAAAAAACCTTTAAAAATATAAAAAATAGGAGCCCATCAGCATCGGGAACAGGGTCCGAGCTACCGGTGGTCAGGGCTCTTGAGAGGAACTTTCTAACCATACGCGCCGTGTCCAGAAGTACTGCTTTCTGAATCAAGCCCTTGATCCAGCTGCCAAGCGAGAGCCTACTCAGATGTTGGTCGAGGCTACTGGCTATTAAGCCATTGGCCGACACGACTATTGGCACAATGACTGCTGTACTTACGTCCCACATGTCGACAACCTCGCGAGCCAGATCGTGATATTTGAACTGTTTATCTTTCTCTCCTTTCTCGAGGTTCTCGTTATGCGGAGCCGTTTTATCAATAATCTTTTTGCGACGCTCCAATCGATCTATCACCACAATGTCAGGCTTATTGGCAACAATAGTCAATACAACGTGATACATCATCGAGAACTGGGTCGGGCGCATACTTATAGTATGGCACTTCTGATTCCACAAGGTTGTACTTCAAAGCAAGTTGCTGGTGGATAATCCTAGCAACGAGGTTGTGTCTATGCAAGTATTCTCCGTTAGCCAGACAAGAACACCCAGAAATAATGTGTCGGATCGATCCTCCCGGACGGTGGCATGCCCGACATCTGTCAACCGTGCCATCCTTAACAATGTATTTCCGGTAGTTATTCGTCATCATAACTTCATCTATTGCACAGACAAAACCTCCGGTTTCCCCGAATAGGACGCTAAGAACTCTAGTCTACATCGGGTCTATATAGGGCCCGGTAAAAGCGTCCGTGAAGCTCCTTGCCCTGCCATACCTCCTTGCGATCTTTAGTGTCTAATACTTCTTGGCTTGCGCCAGTTGTCGTTTTTCCATTTATGGCTTGCACCGGTTGTCATTAACCAGGGAGAGCGGAGTGAGGCCCTTGTCCACTGAGACCACATCTCGGCTTCTAGGAAGTATTCCCTGACACTGCATTCCTCAAGGTTGTGCAGGGTCTTAGCATTTAAGAAGCCACGACCCCCGCTCTTCCGCGGGATATACAGTCTCAGCACCGACGATCGTGGGTGATGAATTCGATTTGCGGTCAGCAATGCGCGGACCCTCCTATCCAGGGCATCAAGTTCCGTGGTCCGTGTCCATTTGAGTATGCCGAAAGAATACCTCAAAACCGGCATGACCCAACCGTTGAAGGCGAACCTTGTTTCCGCCTGACAAAAGACTGCCTAGTACCTTAATTCAGGCGGCCAAAGAATCCCTCTACGATTGTTTCATGTCGGCAGTATTGATACCTAATGCTTCCGACATACCCAAATACTTGTTGGTTTCTGTTGATGAGAGGGATCTAAGGTGTATGGAATCCGAGAGATGAGTTCCCACGGATTCCATAATCTCCCCTCGCTTCACATGCATGACTGCACATTTGTCCACACCAAATTCCATCCTGATGGCGCTACTGAAAGTTTCCGATACCTTCAGTAGCTTCATCAGTTGCCAATTGTTGGGGGCAAAGTAACAATTTTTTTTAATTTTTTATTTCATTATTAACTATTTTTTTATTTTAGTCTATATTATGAAGATTTATTTAACCATTTAATTTGATGATAATTAATACCTAGTCATCACCCAGTGTTTCTTGAAACTTAGAATACGGAGGCCCTAAGCAAGAGCGCGCGGCGCCAATTTTTGATTCGAAAATCCAATTATCCTGCAGCATTTAGTTAAATTGTTTGCAACAAGCATAATCAGTATCATCCAAAGATATGAATAAATTTTAAAAATTATGAATATATTATTATGGAAAACAATTTTTTTAAATTCGAAAATCGACGTTTCTATGTTACGCTTACCACACCCCTTGCTCGTGCTAGGGCCAGATATTCAAAAAATATGTTGCCAAAATAGACTGAACGAACAAATAGAAAAGCAATATCATATAAAAATACGAGGTGTAATACCACGTACTCAGTACATCATTCTGAGCCTACTCAGAATTTTTTCATCAGTTATTAACAATAAAAATCAGCTGTTCCATACATTTTGACCGTAAAGTATTGCACATTTGTAGGAAACAGCTCATTTTTTTTGGTATCTAATTGTATCGGTGTCTTCCACACCGTATTTTACAAACAAAAATAGCAACCTAAAGGAATTTTACTAGTGTTAATGAAACTAGTTCACAAAGCCTGGCAAGTCTTAAATAGTCACCTAACTAATTATGATCACGACCTGAATTTATTATACAAGTCAATTAAAAGCGGCACTTGAAAGCAATGCAAATGAACACTCTTAAACGTTACATTTTTATTTATTTAAATGTAATAAACTTCACGGCATTTCATTTAATGCATATTTCCCATAAAATAGAGACAAGTCTATAAACTATTTTGTTGGAATACTTTATTTGACTTGCAACTTTATATGCAATTCTTATAAGATCAAATAATAACGTCACTATGTGAGTGAGACGTTATTATTTATACAATACAATAAATAATTACAAAACTAGGAAAATGAGTTCTCATTTTCCGAGTTTTGTTGAGAGCTAGAAGGACTATTTTAGCTTTAATTTATTGCATCGATCGATAGCAGAAACATAACTCTTTGAAAACTTTGAATTAAGTAGCTAACTATCTACGAGTATAAACTTATGATTTGAACTTAAATAACGTCCTAAGAACTTGGAAACTCGATCAAATGTTGAAATGCAATTATTATAGGGAAGATCTCTTATACCCATGATGGGAATTTGACCGCAACAATTAATTTCTTCCCATTTACGTCTCCTATCAACAACCTACGATTTTTGATACTTGCTTGGGTTTCCGCCAAACAGAGCGCATGCTGCCGCGTGTGATAACACACCCGGTCTGTTCCTCGCTCTAGCAAACGACGGTTCTGCGCGACGGAAAGGGATAGAAGCATGGAAAAATGGCGATTCCGTGTTGACCATTTGTGTCCCAGAGTCTAGATTTGTGCTTCGACAATGGCAAAAGTCTTATTAACAAATCTGGAACAAAAGGTGTTCTACACCTCTGCCTATAATTGTAGGGGAATAGAATAATCAGCCTAGAATGTTGCCAGACAAGTCAAGACAAGAGGGGAAACTTTTAGTGATTTCTTCTCTGTGTGGGAGTGGGTAATGCACCAGGCGGACCCAATGAGGGTCGATTGCTGTCACATCCCTTCTTAACTTTAATTCGAGAGATATAGGTGTTATAACTCACTACGATACTAACCTTCATACCTTCTTTTGTCACCAGTAAACGGCGGCTGGGGCTCCTGGGGCCCCTGGACGCAGTGCCGCTGCTACGGTCGCGTGTCAGGCGGCGAGCGTCGCACGCGCACTTGCAACAACCCATACCCTTTAAACGGGGGCGCGCCTTGCCAGGGACAGGCTGTGCAGAAGACCCCGGAGTGCGTGCCTTGTCAGAGTGGTAAGGGACATTTTTGTTACTGCCTGTAATTAAAATTGTAAATTGACTAAAAGTTAATAATAATTGGATTCTACCTGAACAAGTGCTTAAACATGAATAATATTAATTAAATAGTAATAATAATAATGCGTTTATTATAAAAAAAACTTCAGTAAACTACGATACCGTACTGTACTGTTTGTCTCTGCATCACCCAAAGGTTGACTGGTAGAAAATGCCTATGGCATTAAGTCCGCCGTTGTACTTTTGTGCTTGAAGTGTAAATAAATAAATAATAAATAAATACCCTTTATGACATAAACTGATACTAAATATTATTTGTTTTAGTTGGGATATCATGGTATAAATGCCGTTAAAACTATAAAGTGATACAAAGCTGCTTCAATTTCGTCTTTTAATGTCCGCTAGTTTGATAAAAAAAAACCTCTGGTTCTTAGATATCTATCTATCTAACTAAACTTTTAAACATGAATCCATCTAAGGCGCGTCGCTCACTGGTAAGTCGATGCGACGAAGTCGCGATAGCGGCGGCGCGGCGTCCCGGCACGGCCGAGGATGGGTCTCTACGTGGAGTCGAGGCGCGGGCGGCTATGCTTCCTTCCCGTTTCTTTACGTAGCAAAGCATGAAACCAAATGACAAAATGGCGGTGGAGTCGTGACGCGAACGGGCACAGCGCCCACGCCGCGCCCCCACCTCGACCACGCGCCGCCTCCACCGCGCCCGTGTAGCGACCCTAGTATAAGCGCACTGCCATTTATTTCGAAAGAAAATGTAGATGCGGCGCGCCGCTTGTGCGCACGCGCTTTGACGCCGCCGCGCGTCTCAACTTAAGTTCGTGTGAGCGACGCGCCTTACAACCTGACATAAAATGTCTTTGACCCGCAACTATCGGTCTCATCAGTTAATCTTCTAATTGAAACAAGCTCAAGTCTGGAGTTAATCAATCATAATCCGTTAAACTATCGTTGAGGACCACCCCTTACCATATTAAGCTTAATTAGAGTTTAATGGGTATATCCGTTACGCCTACTGCTCTTGTCGTGTTGTGTTCCTAATCTTAAATACGTTACTTTAATGGCCTGTAAGCTTTACTATTAAGCCGTATACATATAAGAATATTATTGAGGATTTTCAAAATAAACCACAAATTGTTTCTCTGAAAATACAAAGATTTGTTTTATTTAACACATTCTTACAATATTACAACAGTAATCGTTTATCTATGATAATTACTCAATAATCTAACCTGAAAATACAAAGAAACGACATTTAAAGTTCACTAATATCGCCTCCTCAATTATATCCTTTTATTTTGTCTCTCCACACGTTTTCTTAAAACAATAAATCGCACCGAATATTTTGACCATCATCCGCCATTCAATTCCACAGACAACTTATAAAGGCGCGAGGCGCGGCAAATTCGAATTAATGAAATGTCATTTCATTACATCTCCCCCCCCTAAGAGGGAAAATTCTAAATAATATATCTATACGCTATACCTATTAGTTATCTTCATATTCGTTTTCTTCTACTTCATTTTCTTCAGCATCTATTATGACCGGTTGCAATTTTGTTATGTGGAATAAAGTTGATTCTGTTTTTCTGGTTCCGGTGTCGATCCTATAAATGGAGTTCGATATTTTCTCTACTATCTTGAAAGGGCCTATTCTTAATTCGTCTAACTTTTTTCTATTCAGTCTATTTCCATTTTCTACATATACACTGTCTCCTATATTAAACTCTTGCATTTTTCTATTTCTATCAAATATTCTCTTGTTGTACTTGTGGGATTTTATTGTATTCTCTAATGCCAATCTTTTATCAGCAATCCACTTGTCTTCCCTTTCTATTGATTTTAATTCATTTGGTAGTAGGCTGACATTTGTACCATCCAGTAAATATTTTGGTGCAAATCCTGTAACGGAGTGTTCTGTTTCATTATATTTCTGTATGCATTCTCTTGCCACTGTCGTCCATGCTCTCTTATTATTTTTCTCATTTATTTTGCATCTTATTTTATTAACTATTGTTTGATTTAATCTTTCGTTCAAGCCGTTCGAGAATGGTGTATTCACAGCTGCAAAAATTAATTTAATATTATTCTCTTTCAGATGTTGTTTAAATTCTCTTGAATTGATACCTGGATATTGATCTGTCAGAATTATTCCATTGTCATCTGTTTCTAGTACATTCTTTGTTAGATTTATAAAGTCACTTGAATTCTGTGTTTTTGAAGTCGCAATATATGCATATCTAGTGTAGTGGTCTACTAAAAGGTGTAGGTATTTTTTTGTTGACCTAGATCCTCCAAAGCCACCAATAGTATCCATTGACATTATCTCAAATGGTTTTGTCGCTGGTCCCAATTGTGACATCAATCCAAATTTTCCTTGGTTTCTTGCTTTATTTTTTATACATATTTCACATGTTTTACAAATCTTTATGATATTCTTTGTTAGGTTTTTAGCTGTATATATTGGACTAATTTTTTTCTGCAATTGTCTGATCCCAATATGGCATAAATCTTCATGCACCTTTTTTATAAGTTTTTTACCAAATTCTTCTGAGAGGATAATCTTTTCATGTTTCTTTTTTTTTATAATAGATTCTATTTTTGTAGATTCGATCTTGTTTCTTTTCTTTTATTGTATCATTTTTTTCTTGATCTTCAACTATATCTTTTATTTGTATCAAATTGACTATTTTCAATAGTTCCTCTTTGTTGTCTTCTGGTTCTAACACAGGATTTCGGCTCAAACAGTCTGCTTCTACATTTTCTTTACCAGGTATATATTTTACTGTAAAGTCATATTGAGACAGGTAATATGTGAGTTCACCCAATTCTTCGTCCGTCCTGCATTTAATGTTCATGTTCTCTAGAGGTTTGTGGTCTGAGTAAATAGTGAATTGTTTTCCAATGAGCCAGTGCTGCCAGTATTTAACGGCTTCTTTCATAGCAAGACATTCCAAGTATACAGCCTTTTTCCGTTTTTGAGATTCATTCAGTTTTTTTGAGAAATATGCCACTGGTTTGTCTTTACCTATAAATTCCTCTGTTTCTATGTGTTCATTGAAATTTATTGCATATGGTTTTATATTCTTATCTTCATTTCTGTTATCTTTAGACATCCTGTTTATTTTATTTATTGTTTTCTTTTGTTCTATCTGCAAGTCCTCATTTTGGGTTAATTTGAATTTCTTTATCATATCTAATCCGATTATAAAATCATCAAAATTTTCATTTTCTACTATGTATACATCCACCTCTTCTTCTATATCAAAGATTTTTATTTTTATTGTTGTCAAGCCATCTGTCTTTTTCACACCATTAACCGTTTTCATATATGCTATATTCACATTGTCTTTTTTTCCTTTTACTTTTATCAGTCTTGAATTTATTAAAGAGATCTGTGAGCCTGAGTCATAAATGCCACTCACTTCTAATTTATTTTCTATTAATAGCTTGATTTTGATTAATGGTGTACTTACTCGTTTTTTTTATCAGTGTTCATCTCTACTTCAATAATGGAGTTATTATTTACGTTTTTGGCCTTAAACACCTTTTCAGATTCATTTTTATTTTTCTTGAACCAACATGACTCCTCCGGATGGTATCTAATTCCTTTGTCCAACGATTCACAGGTCGTACATGGCTTCTTCTCATTATTTTTTTTCATATAAGAAAATGTACCATTTTTTATTATAGTTGAGTTTTTCTTGTGCATCATACCTTCATATTTTCTTATCTCGTTGAACAAATCAGTAGTATTCTTGAGTTCATCTCTGTTTAGCTTATTCAAGATAAATCCAGGTAAACCTGTTGCGATGAGATCTATCATTGTTTTGGGATCTATCGATTTGTTTGTATCTAGTATAAGCCGTTCTTTTTTTATAGCATAATCGATTAACAATCCGTCTTTATATTTGAATGAGAAAGCAGTTGTGACTATGTCCCATCCTCGGTTTTTAAAAGTTTCTAGGAATTTGTCTTTCCATTCATTCCATTCAGAATTTACTGTTAGTTTTATCATCATTGAACTATACCAATCCAAGCAAGATTTTTCTAAAAATAACCTCAGTATGTCTATTTTTGTTTCATCTTTTGTTATATTAAAGCGCTCACACTCTTTTTCAAAATTCTCTATCCATTGCATTGCATTAGGATTCTTGGTTGTGAATTTTTCAATAATAAATTTCTCTGAAATATGTTTTAGGTTATGTTGATTTTCTTTCTTTGTTGTAGATTCTATTAATTTCTCCAGGATATTTTTCAAACTGTCGTCTTTGTCTCCTGGTTGTTCCGTGTTTATTTCTTCTAAATATTGATCTAAAAATTGCATATTCCCTTCCTCATCTGTATATGTTTTCTTTAGATCTTTATCCAGTTTTATCCATATTTTTCTACTTTGGTGCCTTTTCTTTAAGCTATTTTTTATTTTTGAGAAAGTGTCCAATTCAACAATATATGTATGATGACTCACCGGCTTCAATTCATCAGGTAAAACATAACATTTTCCTTCTTCTGTAGATATTGAGGTTATAAACAAAACAAAAAAAACGTTAAGATTACAGCTTGCTCAGCTTGCTAATTACGTAACAAAGTTGCTTTCCCAATGACATTTTGACATTCCAACAACATCCATTGCGTTTTTACCCGACTACGGCGAAGCCAAAATGCATTAATGCATTATGCAAGGGTCATGATTTTAGCAGTCTATGTATGTATGTATGTTTGTTTGTATTTACGTACATTCCTCCGTAGCGCCTAAACTATTCATCCGATTTTGATGAATAAGGTGTCAATCGATTCGTTACTATGGCCCAGGTAACATAGGCTACATTTTAACCGACTTCAACAATATGAGGAGTTGATTTTACCATGTAAACCCCGATTTTAATTAGAGCATGATTTTTCAGTAGTGGGGTTTGTTAGTTGTAGTGTACCACACAAATTCTTGTTTATGTTGTCGAGCAGATGATTTTTTTCAAACTTATGTATCACTCTCCATCAAAATCCTTTGGAATGAAAGTATGCTATGCAATTGGGATCCAGGTTGTAAACACGACTTTCATGGGCCGAGCTAAGTTAGGGCAAAAATACGTCTATCAGTGATATTTTTTAAAATGTCTTCTAGTTTACATGCACGGCGGCTATTTACCTAAAAATACATGAAAAAGTGTTTCATTCAATTCCAGTATTACTAAATAAATGCTTAATGTTATGAAATAAAAACAAAATTGATTTCAACGAAATATTGGCGTTCTAAATTCCCAAATGATTCAAATATTCATATTTATTATGATTCACAGAACAGACGCCCAAACATTTAATTGTGCTTTCAATATATTTTTAGAAACCAGCACATCGGTTAATATCATGTATTTGAATTGAAAACACTTGAGCTTCCAATATGCCTTCAATAAAGGTTTATATGGAGCACTGCTGATAAAACTTTACAAAAGGAAATCCTACCGTAACTTTTATTTCGTAAAGTTCTAAATGTTTCACACATCTTTCTGTCCACTATAAATAAAAAAATCTCAACGGAATTTAGGCTTTCCTCTTGTTGTTTTAGGGTTGTGAATTCATTGTTGATTGCTTGTGGTTATGATGAAATTGAAATGGAATTTTATTTTTTGTTACTGCTTACAATGAAGAGCGATACTTGGATCTGCAAAGATACGATAACACTGAAAAGTTATTGATTGGTAAGTGTAGTCTTTTGTGTCAATGTTTTTTTTTTAACCAACTTCAAAAAGGAGGAGGTTATCAATTCTGATGTTTTATGTATGTTCGGGCATTACTCCGTCATATATGTATACCGTGACTTTTTAGTCGTCTTACAAAGGTGATCACTAAATGTACCCGACATAAAATAGCTCTAGACGCGATTTTTTTTTCCTTCCATAATAGTTACAAAGAAAAATAAATAATACATTAGAATAAATTATGAAACAACCTGTTAATGATGTTTACCTATCACACGGGAGAACATACCTACCCAGCGCTTGAGTCAGTAGGATCATCGCTCGCAACAGGGTGTTTTAACTAAGTCATACGTCATAATACTGAATAAAATTTTTATTTTTAAATTATTAAAATCTCATAAATACCTATTTTTCTTTTATGAATGTTTAGTACTCATTGGATACATGAAGTAAGCTGCCGTTGTAAGACGACTAAAAAGTACCGTGTATGTGTAATATTAGTTTTTACTTTTAAAGTTGAATAGGTATTATAGAACAGTTAGTGTAAGTATTTAACTTTATTTGAGTGATACAGACACACTCGCGTTTTTTTACATGTACTTACTTATAACTTGCAAACATTCATCATCATCATTTCAGCCGAAAGACGCCCACTGCTGGACATAGGCCTCCCCCAAGTGTCGCCACATTGACCGGTCCCGTGCGACTCGCATCCAGCGGATTCTCCAGGTCATTGGTCCACATAGTGGGAGGCCTTCCAACGCAACGTCTTTCGGTTCGCGGTCGCCACTCCAGAACTTTTCGGCCCCATCGGCCATCCGTTCTGCGAGCAATGTGCCCTACCCACTGCCACTAAAGTTTAAAAATTCTTCGGGCTACGTCGGTAACCTTGGTTCACTTGCGGATGTCCTCATTTCTGATTTGATCACGCAAGGAAACTCCGAGCATAGCCCTCTCCATTGCCCTTTGGATGACTTTAAGCCTACTGATGAGGCCCATTGTGAGCGACCACGTTTCGGTCCCGTATGTAATCAGTGGCAACGCATACTGGTCATAGACTTTCGTCTTGAGACACTGCGGTAAGTTGGACGAGAAGATACGACGCAATTTCCCGCTGGTCCCGCTGCCCAGCCGAGTCGGATTCAACGATTGACCTCTTTCTCGAAGTTAGACCTACCTAACTGGACTGTTTGTCCCAGGTAGACATAATCGTCTACAACTTCGAGTGTAGAGTCTCCGATCTTGATAGGAGTGGGTGTTACATGGGCATTCAGCATGACTTTGGTTTTGTCCATGTTCATTTTAAGACCTCTTTCGGAAGCTCAACTGAGGTCATCGAGCATTGTACCGAGGTCCTCCATGGTTGAGACCATGGAGGACCGCCATGATATCGTCGGCAAACCGAAGGTGAGAGATGTACTCGCCATTGACGTTGATGCCTAGTCCTCTCCAGTCCAGAATTTTGAAGACATCCTCCAGTGCAGCGGTGAACAGTTTCGGTGATATGACGTCTTGCTGACTCACACCTCGCTGCAGAAGGATAGGTTCCGAGGTCTGGTCCTGAAGTTGGACTGACATAGTGGCGTTTTTGTACAAACACTTCAACACCTCGATGTACCGATAGTCGATTTGGCACCGTTGGAGAGACTGCAGTACAGCCCAAGTCTCGATCGAATCGAAGGCTTTCGTAGTCCACAAACGCCAAACAGCGAGGCAGGTTATACTCTTCGGTTTTCTGTATAACCTGCCGCAGCATATGTATGTGGTGTACGGTTCTAAAGCCTTTTCGGAATCCGGCTTGTTCGGGAGGCTGAAAATCGTCAAACCTGCGCGCGAGACGATTCGTGATGACTCTCGAAAACAACTTGTAGACATGGCTTAGAAATGTGATGGGCCTATAGTTCTTCAGCCGGGCACTGTCGCCCTTTTTGTACCACCACACCCCTGCACCATGCCTGTGGCGTTTTTCCCTCGAGTATGACGGAATCAAAGCTTCTGAAGAGCCTTAAGTACCGGTTTTCCACCCGCCTTCAAGAGTTCAGCCGTAATTCCGTCATCACCCGGTGCCTTGTTGTTTTTAAGCTGTTTCAGAGCCATCCTAATCTCGTACATGCTGACATCCGAAATGTCTTCGGTATAGTGTCGGGTCAGTCTAGCTCTTAGGTCGTTTGCTAGATTTGCAACGAGTTTGCTGGTTGACGTGTACAACTGCCCATAAAAGCTCTCGATCTCCTTCAACAGCTCCGGTTTGACGGTAAGATCCTGCCATCGTCGGTCTTCAGTTTCGTGAGCTGGCTCTGCCCCATAGCCAGATCTCATGAAAATACCTTGGAGCTTTTATTTGGCTCAATAGCGTCTTTAATATGCTCGGTATTAAAGCGGCGGAGGTCGCTTTTCAAGGATTTAGAGATCCGTCTATTGAGCTGCCGGTATTTTCACGCCTCGTCTGAAGACTGCAGGATCATCTCACGCCGCTCCTTCATGAGCTCGAGAATATGATCAGAGTTTACTGTTCATAAGTGAACGACGTGTCTTAAAGAAATTCGACCCAGTCGTATGGACAGTTTCCACGAACCCATCGTTGTATTCGTGCACTGATCTTCCTAGGAACTCAAAACGATTCTAGAGTTCAAGCTGAAAGCTCTCGGGGTTTTGGATCTGGATCTGTGCTATCTGTGCTGGACGGAGCATAGACTTCATTAGTCGAGACCTTTCAAGCTTGATATTGATGTTCAATGTGCCTCTACCATGCGGTGATCGATCCATCATCATCATTGAACATTTGCTTTTTGGTTGACATGATGAAGTCAACGTGTCTCATAATTTAAACTGAAGAGTATGTACACAAAAATGTTCAAGTCAATCGACTCAGAGAATAAAAAAACAGAAAATTCAACACCCCATTTCACCCTCTTAGGGGTGGAATTTCGAAAAACCCTTTCTTAGTGGATACTTACTCTTCACAGAGAATACACCCTCCAAATTTGATGTCTCTAGGACCAACGGTTTGGGCTGTGCGTTGATATATCAGTCAGTCAGGCCCTTGAATTTTATATTTATAGATAAGCCCATGACCATGAAATGTGTTGTTAACAATGAAAAATAAATTCGTAGCAAATATTTTTATAGGATATTACAACTAAAAATGGAAAATAAAAAAACTTTTTTACAAAAAATTAAAACGACTTCAAAAACACATTATTGTGAAAAATAACTTTAGCTTCAGCATGCAAAAAAGTTTTTTTTTTTATTCTATTTACTCAGGCAACATAGTCCTATATTGTTGTTGTTGTTTTAATAATTAGTAAAAAAACAATTAAGTTATTCACGTAAGAAAAATGAGCTTTCATTAAAGTGTTAACATTATCTTTTCACGCAATTACCTTTCGAAATACATTTGAAAATAATCTGCTAAACGTTAACAGAGAACATATAATTAGTCACGCAAATGGTAAAGAAAATCCTACTAATATTATAAATGCGAAAGTTTGTGAGGATGGATGGTTGGATGGATGGATGGATGGTTGGATGGATGGATGGTTGGATGGATGGATGGATGTGTGTTACTCTTTCACGCAAAAACTACTGACCGGATTTGGATGAAATTAGGCACAAAGATATTTTATAATCTGGATTAACACAGGACTTTTTATCTCGTTAGTACGATCCATTGGGACAATTACC
The DNA here is from genome assembly GCA_963082995.1 of Noctua comes. Taxonomy (NCBI): domain Eukaryota; kingdom Metazoa; phylum Arthropoda; class Insecta; order Lepidoptera; family Noctuidae; genus Noctua; species Noctua comes. Next base: position 2,457,787 of record OY720269.1, read on the forward strand.
GAACTACACGAGGGCGAAGCCGCGGGCATGAGCTAGTTATACATAACTTAAATCTTTGATTCCAATAAATTTACTAAGAGCAAAGTATCAATCATGCGGATCGAAACCAAATCATTTTAAAACACTGATGTATACGGAAAACCTACTCTTTTATTAACCTCTCGACCTCCTAACAAGTACTTGAAAATAAAAACAAAACACGACCGCTCTGCACTTGAAAACAAAGAACCCCAAACATTGGCACGAGCTACCGTTCAATTATCTACAGCACGAATGGTTTTAAAAATTTAATACTACATACTACATAAGGCCCTCCGCTCACAGCGTCCTTTTGAAGTAGGGTGTTGTCGCGCGGTTCGTAAGACGCTTTGGCATTGCGCGGTTGGTGCATTTGCAACACGCGATAGTAGTGATTAAGGAACTCGCGTCAGCATCGCGACTGTATCGATGTAACGAAAAGTGGAGAACGGGAAGCGTGATAGCATCGTGATAGTCGCGATACAGACTCGAGGATACGTCGTTGAAAGGACAGTCTCTAGCAGTAATGAGAATTCACGTTGCAGCTTTAATCTGTGAGTTTCTCCTACTGAATCTACTGAAATTTTATTTGTTAGGAACATATTAATCGAAACCCATACAATTACCTGACAAGGATATTTTATGAGAAATTCAGTTTTGAATTTTGCTAAGTTTATACATGTTAGTAGTGCTCATAGCTGTACATCACGACTGTACCGCGGCCGTTTTGCGTCTGCATCGCTACGTTTTGCGTCGCAGTGGGTGAAGGCCTCAAGCGCACGTGTTAATCACAATAAGTACTTAAACCATCATATCTGTACATCTCAGTCGTAAAAACGCCGCCATTTAATTCTTTATGACCATAAACCAAGTACTGAAATCACTTCAAAGAGAGCTTGTGTATTATGCGATACATACGGCGGCATAGAATCGCGACCTTGTTAGATTCTCGCGAAATTGCTCGGTTGACAGATCAAAGGGAAAGGGAAATAAAATTTATTTTATTGGTTGCATCCGCATTCGAAGTGTGTTACGGTTGTTAAATGTTATTGTTTATTTGATGTAAGTAATAAAATATATTTTGCTGATGATTTGCACGAGTTTTTTCAAATTAAATATTAGTTTACTGCGTTTGTAATTAACTAATATTGTATGGATCGAACTTCTGGTTAGGATATACACTATACAAGAATACTTTCATTGGATAACGATTCGGTGGCTTTTATTTGGGTAGCCAAATATATTTTCTAGGGCCATAATAAAACCGCCAGATGACAAACCGACAATTCTACAATTCTATTCTATTCCTGTTCGGATTTTCTACGGAACTATTTCCAACCAGCAAGTGCATCTACCATTCTAAACGTGTGTATCAAAAGAAATAGACCAATACAATAACGGGTAGACAATAAAACGCAATCAAGAGGCGTATGTCTCCGGCCATGAAACGTAGAACATTATGAGTTAATTGGATGCATAATATGTTTCTTGCTGCGAAGCTTGATGAACTTTGTAGCTGTGTGTATTGTAGGTTGATATTTTAGGAGGGTGAAATTGACGATTTTAGTGTTTTGTGTTGAACATAATATATTTAGTGTTTTATTGAGAACTCTATTAAATACTCATTAACTAAAAACATTACCCTCTTTTTTGGCTGCATCGTAGTTGGGTAAAGATTAAAGCAAATAACCCTCCTTTTGGGCTTCGCCGCAGTCGGGTAAAAAAATATGAATATATCTGGTTTGGGAATAATATAGGTGCCTACTTAAATTATTTTCGGTCGTGTTATCATTGGCACAGAAGACAGTACATTTTGATTGCCAATTCCACTTTAATATTTAAATGTATTCACACTACTGCAACGTAACTTTATCGAACCCAATTAAATTCATTCGGAATAAATAAACCTGACCACAAAATACATCGACAAGATAATTCAACTCAACACTAAACGGTCTCTACAAGATAAAACAACGAACTTAACAAAATCTTTAACACCATTCTTCTCTTGCCTCAAAAGTATTATCGTAAAACAATTTAGTCAATTTATTACCAAAAATATACGTTCCTGTTGCCTGAATACGAAGAGGGTATCTTAAAAATTCAGTTACTTCGTTCTGAAGTGTCGGGGGACGCAATTACTAACAATTTATTTACATATACGTTAAGGAGCGGTCTCACTGTCAGCTATTATCTGTGTATTTTTTAAATAAATGATGGAGTCTTTTTTGTTTGTTTGTTCTTTAAATTATGTTGATGATGGACAGAAGAAAAAGTTTAAAACATTGGAATGCGAATATCGTTTAAATAATATCTTGTGAAACGAACGTTGTTTGTCTGTGAACGCTCTCAACTAGCTGCTAAAGTTGTAGTGTCTGATAGAAAAAGATAAGAAAAATAACTATGATATAAAGCCCTTATGTCCATTTCATACCGGCCTTGGTGTTCTATTGGAATATTATAATTGACGAATAAAGTCTCATTAATAAAATCGAAACAAACTAGAAAGATACTCCCATAGTTTCACTCCCTAATCAGACCAAACCTTAAAGAAAAAAAACCCACTTAAAATGTATGTAAACGTGAAAGTCCTTAATGTCGTTGTTACTCTAACGAACCGCGACTGATTTATGTGTGTGCGCATTAATTAATAAGAAATGCTACACACTGATGTGCTTAATATCCGTGTAAACCCACACATGTGGCGGAGACCACTGGAGGGGTTCGGCCCAAGTTTGACATGTGCGGCGGATGGCGGGTTGAATATCAAACGGGAACGGTCGTGGTTGGTTTTTGCTGGCCACACACCCAATTATGTAAATACGTGTTTTTAATGTGACTTATAAGTTGATGGATACCTACAGTACTAATCAGCTCTTTTTAAATTGTAAATTGAATAAACTATAGTCTGCCTCGGAAATATAAGATCATTCTGTGTCCATGCAAAATAACGTCATGTATTTTGGCCTCACTTATTTTGGCCTCTAGCCACACAAATTACAGATACTTCATACGTTAGTCTGTACCTCTTTGAAACAAAACAAAAAAGGGCTATAACAAGCGTTTGAAGTGAATTATGAAACTCACGCCTTCCAAATTCAATTTGAAACTCGCTAAATCTTCCTCTTCGCGCCAGCAACCATCGCGGTATGAACGCTCTATTATTCCTTTTTTTAAAACATTGTGATTTATGTCCAGCTTGCATGTAAGGACGCTACGGCCATCCACCAATGTATTTTAATTTCAATTTATAGGGCGATAGTTCTATCTGTCTTTCTTGTTATTGGGTACTCGATTAATAATCGTAAACAACGCGTTAATTAGTTGTAGCCTTGGAGCTAGTCTTAGTTTCAGCCTAGATAACATATGGTTAGAACTGTAAATTTTACACTTCGGTGGAATTACAATTTGAGAGTTAATCGATTTGTTACTTGAGCTTATCGATTAATCGAATAGAAATCGTTATGAATACGGTTCGTTTAAATGCAGGAATCAATTGATCGAAATCTTTAATTGTTGTCATAAATTAAAATGAAGAATATATGTTGTTCATAAACGATGTCACAACTTTAAATGATGTTTACCCTCAATAAAATTTAACTCGACAAAATTAAATGACATCTTAAGTGAACGGTACCCAAAAAAACAAAAATTTATGCTAATGACACGATACAAAACAAATAAACAGGACTGTTATTTACCTCCCCGAGGCGTTCAGTTTCCTTTACGTATCCTAACACCATATTAACGAAATAATTTCGAAGAAAATGTCAGAATATATTACAAAGACCCGTCGCAGCAGGTACGAGTATCATTTTTATAAAATTCCAATTTAAAATTTCTAATAACAACAGGTTATTTCTTGTAATAAACGTTTCCGTAATGGCGACATTAAATGGACTCGGAATAAGTAAGAGAAGAGCTTTTCTAAAAGCTGTTACTTTTATTTAAAAACGAATTTTTCGTTTACCGGTTTTCGCTTTAGTTGAAAGGAGAAGAATAATAAAAGGAGTTATTTTTACATTAAACTTAATTGAAAAAATATCGTTTGCTTTTAATAAAAATATTTAAGTACCCGAGACTACTTCAGAAAAGAATATTTTATAAATGGACCTAAAATACTCAACCCGCGCTTTTTTCATACGGGTTAGGCAGAAACTATGAAACGTTTCGTTTAGGTACAATAAATACTTTACAAACGAAACAATCCTCAATGTCGAATCAAATATCAACTCAATAAAAATTTGTTTATTAAGCAAAACCAGAAGCTAACTTGCGACATATAAATATTTTTTCTTTCTTAAATAAATCCGACACTTCACACTCATTTCTGAAAAATTCAAACCCAAAATAATGTTCATACCCATTATCTTTGACATAACAAAAAAACAAAACGTCAACTCCGTATTGAGATAAATGATGGTACCGTGTCTGCAAAAAGTGATCCCTGATCTTTGACATTGCGTTTAGTTTTTGCTTGGTCGGCCGTTTCGACACACGTTTGGTTCTTTGGAGATGTTTTGAATTTTATTTCAGTATTTGGTTTAAATTTTACAGCTTATATGTTACCTTGTTAACAGTTGTACCGACATTTATTGGTACAAATGTGTTGTTTGCGTGTTTATTTACCGTTTTAATTAAGTTCGGATTTAACTTCTGCGTTCTATTTGGGGTAAAAAGTAATATTAATATAATCAATGTTACGTTTTGATTACCATTGCTTTAAATACAATTTAAGCAATCAATCAATATATTTTGTATCAATTAATAATTAATGACGTTCTACCCTATATTTACAATCGTATAAACCAGTATCACGTCAATCGAACAAACACCTATCATCATAATCGACATGATCATTCTCCTACCTTTATCCTAATTTATATTTCTTGTTAAAAAAAGACTTGCTGCTTCTTTGCTCTTTCGTTTACAAAAACAACGGACAATCGGTTCAGCAATAATCAGATGCTGCGATGCTATTGGTTCGTAAATAAGCACTTTTATAACGGCCGGGCGGTGCGCGCTGCAAGCAAGAATAGTCCTTACGGTGGTCAGACGCAACTCTCGATGATAGGTGTTTCTATTAATTATCTCGCTAGTCACTTCTCACCTAGCCGCATCACATAATTATATTTTTGAAATGATCTGTAGAATTATATAAAGGAAATTCAAATTTCCTGCTACAGAATACTCGCTCCCTTAGCGTTATCTCAATGAAATATACTGTCGAATTATAAATCTTAAACTCAATAGGTAATACTAAAGAGCCTTCTCTCCCTCAGCATTACCTGGCCGCTGGAGCAGCTGGTCGGAATGGTCAGTCTGTGGAGCTGACTGCCGTCAGACAAGGCAAAGAGCATGCATCGGTGATACTCTTTGTTCAGGACCCCATGCACAGCATGCTGACTGCGTTGGTGATTTCTGTGGAGTCCATGGTGGTGAGTACTTAGGATTAGGTAGACAAGAAGTTAGGAAGGATGCTGAATTTGAGATGAGAGGATATTCATGCTATAAACTCCATCATGTTTCTGCCCTCATGCCCAGTCCCTCTTTTCTTGCTATATCATCCTTCACACAGTCCATCGATCGCTTTTTTGGTCTTCCTCTACTCTTATACCCACATTCATACTTAAAACTTTCCCAACGACATTTTCCTCAATCCTCCGCATCACATGCCTATAGTGGCCAACCGATTGTCACAAAACTGTTCAGTCTCCGGCGCCACTTTCAGAGTTCCTCTTATGTACTTATCTCTTATTTTATTTATTCGTGTAACACCACACACCCCCTTAGCATTCTTAGCATTCTCATCACAGCCACATGCAAATGCCTTTCATTCATCCTTTTTATGGCACGGCATTCTAATCCATACAAAACAGAAAGTCTAACCATTGTTTTAAAAATCATTGTTTTATGCATTCTTCAATATACTTTTATTGATTGACCAAACAATATTAACAAAAACAAGTGTAATTTAAGCAATTCAGTTAGATTTTTTATTTTATATCAAATGACTTTTACAAGATCTTAAATAATAATAAAGTTCACATGGCAAGCCAAACAAATAAAGAAGTCTATTAGACGACAGTACTAATGTCTCCAAACGTCATTTATTTTGGGAAAGTCCCAGTTATTGCCATCATAAAATCTTTCACGATAACACTTCGTTTTAGTTAGTTTTAAACTTAGGTATATATATGTAATTGAAAAAAGTATGACATGAGGTAGCCTGTAAACGTTATATTAATTTTATAGGTGCTTTAGTTTGTGCGTTTAAAATGAGCCATTAAATGCTGAGCGTAACAGCATAAAATAAACAATATTTCTAAAATATTACGCCGATAATATTTAATAGCACTTTATAGCACAAGTGTCTGATATTTCTAATTCAAACAAGAAAGTATAAATTGTGAAACCGTAACTGCGTATAGTTTTATTTTTATAGCCAGAACTCGCCACATTCTACTTCTAATAATCTCGACATTTCTCATAACGTTTCCGTATCCAAACTTATTTTTTTACGTTAATCGTCGTCATATCTCATCTCATAACAGCAGAACCCTAAATAGACGCGACAACCGAGAACTCGAACGTTTTCAGCCCAAACTTTACGAGCCCGTGTCATGGGAATTACAAATTATGAAACTATCCGCCATGGGACAAGTTAATTAATACTATTTCTATGAAATGCTCCAGAACCAGATGCCGCACTAAATATACACTTCCTTTCCGTTCAGCCATAACTATGAAATGTTACTCTGGTCGCTTCATAACAGGCCATCGGCTGTAACTGCCACCTTCCAAGCTATGAAGACCCACCGCACCCCCTGCAGCTTTAGAATTTCTAATCAACATAAAGGTGGAGGCAAGGTGAGGCAAAGGTCAATATTAGATGGTCACGTTAAAAAGATTCGAGAGATACTAAAATCGGGTGGCGTGACCATCTGGGCCGTATCATATCGTCTAAATATAGACCAGGGAGTAAATTTTTATGGTGTTCTTACGAAAAAGTTGAGGTAACATTTTATATTATGGTATGAATGTAATTGGGTAATCTAGAATTGTTCTATTCCATTTTAGACATTTTTATAGTTGATGAAGATAGTCCAAAGTAAGGAAACGATGTTTGATCGTATGATGCAGTAACAGTCATATGTTTACTTGAATGTGTAATTTAAAACCAAGCTCATAAGTCTGGTTGTTGCATGCATGCAACATGCATGCATGCAACATGAGTTGGCCACTATGCGCATTTAATATCAAACTTTCGAGCAAAGTTAACAGCGCCCATGTGTTGACAGACAGACTGCTAACGAAATGTTAGTCGAAACCATTCATAAACGCATTCTGAACATTAGTTTGAACTTGGGTTCATACACTGAAATTAATTAATTCTAACTGAAGTGTAATACCAACGCCGAACGGTAAGGGAAACATGAGGTAACTCACACAACAACAAAAGCGGAAATTAAAACGTTACCAATATGATGTATGCAAAATGACTAAACGGATATTGGTGGAGAGGACAGAGATTTTTATTCACAAAAATATAAAAGCAATTTTTATATTGCGTAACGTAGAATGGTATAAGTATCGATGGAGTGAAACAGTAGGAAGATCATTTAATCATGTTCAAAATCCTGAAGAGACGACGATGCTCTCAGTTATGATAGTGATACACTGGGCTTACCCAATTCATGAATGATTACCATTAAAAGATTTTCTCATTTCTTTGCTCTGAAGAAAAAAAGCCTTAATATCATAAAGCAATTCTCTACGTCCGGGCAAGCACAGGTATTCTGGAGAAATTCGCGGCACTCTTGGTATTTAGAATATTCAGTTTCGGCTCTCTCCAATTCCCATTCCGGGGTATTATTTAGTTTTAATACCTCTGCATGCGCCCTTTATTACGATTGTACAAAGAGTTCTTTTTTCGCTTATATGCTGTGGATTAACCCTTGGTATGTAGTTTTGTACCGCTTGTGTTTTTATAACTATGTACTTTTAGTAGGATGAGAATTTAAGCAGAATTTATTTGTGGGAGTTATGTGTTATCTTCTCACTAACACAGAATTTATTCATCATCATCTGCCTCGCCTTTTCCCAACTATGTTGCGGTTCGGCTTCTAATTTAACCAGATGCAGCTGAACACCAGTATTTTACATGGAGCGACTGCCTATCTGACCTCTACAACCCAGTTTGTACTTGGTAATACGATACGCCTTGGTAAGATTGGTTGTCAGACTTTCAACTCACTGACTACCTGTAACGACTGTCAAAGATCTACAAATGAGAGCCGGGACCATCGGCTTAACGTGCTTTCCGAGGTACGGAGAAAACTCAGTATGTAATGGGTGGTCAGACATCTACGGACAAACCTAGGCAAGCACGGCCTAACCTAAAGATAGACCCGAGCGGCTATTCTTATTTAGCCACGACCTCTTCACAAAATACAGAGTTTATTCATTTTCCATTAATGTCAATAAAATAACAGAAAGTTAAAATATTCAGAATTTAGTTTATCGAGAAATACGTGATTACGAGCAATTTGACGCAATTAAAGAAATCACTGGGTTACGATACCCCATTAAACACGACATGCACGTTTTACACACACCTCTCCCTCGGCGGTTAAATTCAATCGCGGAATGGAAAATGATCAATCCATATTTTGTTTATAATACCAATAAATCATTTCCAGTGGTCCCCGTTGACTCTGTTTCAATTTCCCATTTCTGTTTATCGTATGTTTTGATAAATAGCCTCAGGGTAATACCATTTTGGTTTTGTACGTTCGGCTTCTTGGCGAACGCTTTCGCGCCAAATAAATCCGCCATCTTGGCTTTGTAAACTGTTTTTGTTTCGCGCCCCGTGGATTGATTGTTATTTATTAGGATGATCAATCTATTGTGTTCGGTTTTAGAGTTTATTTTTTCTTGTGACGGAAATGGTCTGATAAACGTTTTAAAAATGCTCCGTATTTTTTCTGACGATGGAAGAAGCAGAGATAACATTTTCTTTATTGATAGACGAACACAATAGATTAATACTACATCAAATAATACAGCACTCTTAATGTTGCAACCGCCAAAGTATTTGTATGTTCAAGCATGGCATACTAAAAGTGATTTAGAGCAGCTCCTGTCGCCACACAATTGCTCCTACACTTGACTACACTGCACAATATTGTGCCACATTCAGCAATAACTAAGTCTTCGCTAATTCTACGGTTAGACTGTTATAACACTTATTATATGCTGTTATATTTTACGGCTACTATACTCACTGGAATTGTTTTGTTTTATTCACTTATAGGTTTTTTGTTTCTTTAAACTGTTGTGTTACCAAGATGCTTGGGCATCCTTTCCTGTCCGAGTCTTTTCGCACTTTTTGATTACAAAATTTCTATCATAATCAGCTTATACTCATAAAAAATAACCCAAATCTAAAATTCAATTACAAATCTAATATTCCCAACTACGGGATCCACAAAAAATTCTATTACTCCAGGTAATTCAAGTAAGCCATATAATGTGGACCATCAGTAAATTGCCCACATGAAAGGTGAGCTTTGAATGGTAGGAACTCGGGTGGAGCCATTCATTCGCGTTCGTTGGTGCCTCTTCATTAGCCTAATTGCCACATACAAAGGGGGAAAATGGTGAAATTTTATAGCACCTTTTCATCTTTTGTTGCCTAAACATCGGGATGGAGTGTGGATTCTTCGTTTATGTTGATGCGAAGTATTAAGGACTTAAAGTTTAATGAAAAACGTTGGCTTTGGTCTTATTCCCTTGGGAAAAGTCGTGAGCGTGTAATTTTATACTTAGAAGATAACACTAAGCATGCTTATTGTTATCTTCTAAGTATTAACACAATGCATGCGGGTGTGTTGCCATTTACAAAGTAGACTTTAAGAGCTTTTACAACGAAACTCCATCTCACTCAAAAAAAATTGTAGCAAGAAAGATTCGCCTCATAATTCTTCTGGAATAACCACTCAATTCACCCGTTTTTCACATTGATTTATTTAGAATTTAATGTAAAGTTAAAAACAAACTCCCGGTTTTTAAAATCTAACCACAAGTAGGTCAACGTAATCTGCCATACCACCTACTAAAACATCATACCGCTTCCTCATAAGTATTTAATCGGATTAGTAAGTATCATCAACACTAACAAAAATAATTGGAAAGACCCGTTCGAACACAAACTCTGAGTTTCTGAGTCATCGTTATCATCATCTAAACTTTCTACTTGACAGATTTATTGAATATAACTTTTATTCTTTACAAAGTCTTTCATAGTACAAATTATAGGTGTATTATTATGATAATTTGAATGAATCTTCGTGTGAATTGAGTGTTGCTTCCTCTTGTATTGAGGACGGCACATAAATTGCCTTTAGAGAATGGTGACTTCGTAATTTGGGAAAATTTTCTCGATCAAGCTTTGAAACGGTTGTATGTAGGTTTGGTTACGTAGCTTCGTGATTGAATAATATTAAAGGTCACAATGCATAAAAATTCATTCGATACGAATTTATTTTTCATTTGTCTCATAATAAACATTAATTTCGACCCGCATTCACATTATTACAAGTACACTTTCCGCAAATTAACGTCTGCAAATAAAGTTCCACTGATTTCATCGTGTTCAGTGCATCCAAAAACGACAACCTGCCGTCAACCGTTGCGGTTTCGTTCAAATTAAATTAAATCGTACAAAACTTTTTAATCAAACATTAATGCATAAACAAACAACAAATAAAATCCAATTTATATCCGATGCGGCCATCATTACTGGAGGTGGGTCTCGTGAATTATTTGTTATGATTTCGTCGAGTGAGCGCAGCAGGCGATCGCAAAATGCATTCACATATCGCCCCTCTCCATTCAAGCAAATATCGCATTTAGGCTGAAAGAAGTTAAGTATCACATTAGTATGAGACGTGAGCGGAGAGAATTTAATTCCGCTAGCCCTCCTACCACGTTGTGGGTAAAGCGACAAGGGTTTGTAAATTTCGATTGGATTCCCTATCTGGGATCTCTGCAACGGACACCGCGCCGTTGGCACTGACAAATGTTTACACAGTGTACAAATTTCGAAATTAATCCGATAATCGTACGTAAATTAATTCCCGTAACGTCTCCGCGGTTTTGATTTGAACGGTGTAAGTAGCGGATGTAATGATTTATTGAATTTCAAACATCGGTTGGCTATAAACCGTGTGGGGACTTGGAACTTGTTTATGAAGGAGATTTATTGATATGAAGTGCGTTTTACTGCAGTGTTGCGCCATTGCGTATGAATGTACATGCGGCGACGCAAGCGCTGACCGAAGATGGAACATTGAACGGATGTTTTCGATTTCCATTGCTAGAACTAACATTTCTTTTGTTTCTTTTGAACTTATAACTGCATTGCTATCTTTTTATTTGTTGTTTACCGCCAGTCTGAAGCTTCCATTTGTATTGAAACAAAATTTGCAGTAAAATGATTGCAATTTAGCAGAAATTCAACCGACTAACATTAGGAACCTTGTATTTTATTTTTAAACCACTTTTTCTCTAAAAGCATTTCTTCTAATTTCACCTAAAATATCCGTCTAATTAGGAAAAGCTTTTATATCATTAGAGCTTTTAAAATCAGTTTCATCAGTGTCTGTTCCAACAACGCTTTCAAACTGCACTCTTACTTAGTGTTTATAAGTTTGGCCGAGCGCCATCGGCGCGGGGCTGCTCACTGACCTAGGAAAAAACATCACATCCACTCAGAAAATAATCTTCACTATTTCTATATCCCACTTCTGATGCTACCTGTACTTTTCCATAAAGTGCTTCCGCTAACTCCAATGGCTTTCAAAACTATCAATATGTTAAGTTGGAAGTGATTGTAAATAATTTATTACTCACAAAAGAAAATCGTATTGCTCGTAATAAGAAGAGCTATAAAATAACTCATTCTATTGATAGATGGTACAAGCTTTTCTCTTTAGCTGTGAATATCGGTATTGGTTTGATCTTTGAACCTACATAAATCTACATACCGATAAAGTTTTGTGTGTCATATGCTAGACCATTTGGTTTGTACTACACACTTTTCAAGTATTCCTTTGTTGGGTTGTGACAGTTACATGCAACACTATGGCGCTTCATCTAAATTGTTGTATTTCTTGATACTCTTGGCTTCCATAATACAGCATATTTCAAAACTATCAACAATTTAGAAGGCAAAATAAGCTTTTTCTCTTTTTTCATTAAATACATACAATCACTCATACACTCACACACACACACACACACACACACACGCACGCACATATTCAATTATAAACATTATTGTAGTGTTAAAAAAGGAAAAATTGTACTTTTTTTTTTTTTTTGTATCTTTTTGTAAGGGATAGGGACTGTTATTCCTTAATACAGGTTATTCTATAACCTAGCTAGGAAAGCAGAACTTCACCCGCCAGATTGTGCTGACATGGTACAAACTTATATGTTTAACTTTCTGTATGCCTCATGTACTACAATCTCCTTTTTTATTATGAAATAAATTTATTATTATTATTATTCATTAAATAGATTACGTGTTATTGTGAGAATATCTCTAAGATCTTACTAATATTCAATCAGGTACTCACGATGTGTCAAAAGTAAAAGAAGCTATTGATTACACACAAACCCATGACTTCTCTGATTAATGCTTTGTCGCAACTTTGAATAAGAAAGTGCGTCGATTTGTTCCGCTTTCACCACTCGAGTCTTTTACCAATCCTTATTAAAAACATTCACATGGTCAGTTCATAGAGGTGAGCCTACGATAGACAGTATTGATTTCAGTACTCGTTTTTGCTTGAAATGTAGAAACATGATATAAATAACATCACGCCTGTAATCCCCGAAGAGTTAGGCAGAGGTGTACCTAATAGTACACACCCACACCCACATTTCAACAGTTATAATAGAGGGCGAGCCTATTGCCATCAGCCGGGCAAGAGTCCAGAATCCTGTTTCTGCTACTGATAAATTCCTCAGGGAAAACTGAATGACACTTTGCCCAACTCGGGAATCGAACCTCGGACCTCATGCTTGGCACTTGTGCTCGCGATCACTAGGCCAACGAGTGAGTTATATGTAGTGGTTTTTATTCTTTCTCATAACTGTCTTCTAAAGATTATCAACTTATAACGTTCTTATCAATTAAATCACGTTATATCATCAAATATATGTGATTACTTCAAAGCTATCAACGTACTTATGCAAGCTGTAATCGTAGTCGCGTGTACCGAAATTACACGGTTCAATCTACTTTTTTTTCTAACATCTCTGTTAGTACCCAAACCGGTCTTCACCGCCACTCTTAGAAAGCTGTCCGTAAGTTATTTAATTCAGAAGACAACATGTATTTTTAGGTTTGTCACAAAAAAACTAACGTGGAGTATTAGAAAATTCATATTTGTGGTCGTCATTTACAAAACTATTCTCAGATTATTCTCTTTACACAATATAATTATCAGATCTATTGATAACTTTTGAAGTTAAGAAAACATTTTCTATTGATTCTGTCGCTGTGCTATAAGATGATGATGATTATGATCTTCTTCTTTATGTCAATGATACTACATATTAGATTGCATTGGGCCAATACCTTACTTCATTATGATGAGACTGTACTGCCCATCCTCTGTTGATCGCAGATCAAACTTAGGTTTCAGCCATTTCTAACCCCTTTAACTGATTGGAAGGCGTATTTAATTCCCCCAGACAAGTTCCTCCAACAAGTTTGACATAACATTAGGCAGAGGTGTACCTAATAGTAAACCAACATTTCGCCTGTTATTATGTTGTTATGTTTTAAGTCCCATGCCATAGAGGGCGAGCCTATTGCCATCAACCGGGCACAAATCTAGTCTCCGTGGCTGCTACTCAGCGATGCCTGATGGAAAAACCCAATAACACTTGGCCCGACCCATCGACCCCAGGATCTCATGCTCAGCAGTCTCGCTTGCGACCACACGAGCAACGAGCTAGTTTGACATAAAGTATAGCCCAAAACATCCACTTATTCCACTTGGAAGCATCAACTTGCGTGCAGCAATTACTCCGATCAGTATCGGCTCCACATCGTTCGGACGACCACGATGTTTATTAATTTATTACATTCGGTTCGGATTCCAGTCATTCGATCCGCCTTTTATGTATAATAGCTGTATGGTCTGAACAGGCGGTGCTGAGTAATTCGGATCTGTTGGAATTTTGATGTGTTTTGACATATTTTTATGATGCTGGCATTTTTGGGCTCTTCACTGGCATTACAGGCAAAATTGCTTTCTCAAGTACTTTATTTTGAAATAGTTTAGCTTTAAGTTTTATGTGTTACACTCTGGTAAAATCGAATACAATCCTCGTATTTCGTATTAGCTCAAACAGTGTAGCAAACATAGTGTAACACATGATATTATTGTACGTCTTATGCAATCCTAATTTCTTCAAAATCAGTGCAATGTTCATCAATAAATTGCTTCTTTTAGGTCCCTCTTGTTCAAAACCCTCCTAACTGCTTAGGAGACAAAAAGGAAAAGAATATAAAGAATTAATTTGTACTGGTCAGCTAGGCAGTCGCTCCATGTTAAAGACAGGAAGACGACCCCAACATAGTTGGTAAAAGGCTATGCAGATGATGATGTATTTTTTAAATCAATGGACATCTTCCATATTTTCTATACGATTCTCCGGTCGGATATTCATCTTCATTTCGTAGTAAATGCAAATGAGTGAAAACATAACATGTCATTCCATTGCGGTGCTATTCACAAGCTTGTTTTTAATTACAACGAGCACTCATGATCGTTATCATATTTCCGAACACAGAAAATGACTTCATCAATATATAGCTCCGGGCTATCTCATTTAATGATAATACGAAACATTAACACCAAATGAACTGAGATAAAACTTGAAATTGAACATGAGAAGATTTATGATATGAAAAAATACGTGAATGACGTAATTATTGAACTAGAAGATATGTTATTCATATCTGATCGGAACAAACTGTATGCAAACCTACATAACAGTAAATATTTATTTGGTAAACGTAAGAATGATTTAAATTAATTTATTATTGATGTTACTAAATAATATCTACAAGTATTTCAGTGCATTATCGTAATACGTGAATGAACTAATTTAGAACTAACACGAACGAAAACAAAAAAAGTTGAAACACAAGCTAAAAACGCAACACCATCCTCGATTCCTCGCCCTATATTTAATTACGTTCAAACACAAGATCTTTATCGCATTATCAAGCGAAGACTTCATTCGATCCTTCAGCCACTCATTTCCGTACTTCAATTCCGCGTTAGCTACTTGAGCCTTCAAAAGCCCATTAATCCCATTTGCTATTGTGTCACCTTCATAAGAAATGCAAGAATGTAAGTTCCAATGTTCTCCTGCCATTAAGGTTGTAAAAATCAACCGTGGAAAATCGTTTTGCGTTGCTTTGTTGTGGAATTAAAGGTTTTACACAGTTTCGTTTGTTTGATTGAGTTTCTCTTTCTTTGTGTTGCTAAGTTGGTAATAAAGGACTATTCAAATAGGTGCAACAGTTGCTAGTTTCTTCATTTTCAAGTTTTGCGTTGACATTCGGTTTAAAGACATTTATTTTTCTCAAAGAACAAATTACAGTTCACTTAAAGAGAAACTTAACTAAATTAACAATAGGTTGTGTTACATTACGACGTTCAAGCTATCCAAGAAACTGAACACCATAGTTTCGTGCATAAAATAGCAAGTACTGCACAAATGTAGTTTAAATGTTTGTAGACGCACTCATGATGCAGCAGAAATTCCTAGCGTGGGACAACAAAAAAAAAGAAAGAACGAAAGAAAGTTAAGTATAAATAAAAACCAAAACAATCCACGCTAAACTTATGTGTCTAATTTAACACATTAGGAACTTTAAAACGGAAGGACCTCTCTGTTTAGGTTGTCTCATCTGTTAGATATTTTATGTAGTATGGAAGACAATTCGGATAACTTATCATGCAATATTGTTTTCATAAACAGGAACAAAACCTTTCATTCTAAAATAGCTCTTACTCTACTAAAGATACTAATTTTAATTCCGATGGTCATTCCTAACAACAAATTCCACTGAATATTTCTTATACATAATGGCCATTAAGGAAAGGAAACACAGACATGTTGGCACATGAATATCATCAACAAGTGAATTAGCATAATCGGTGCCACATGTCATGTAAGAGCATGACTAAGGAACCAATGAGTCAACGGTGCGTGCTGAATTTTTCAATGAAAGGGCTTACCGAAATGAGAACGGCATACTTGATGAATACATTTTTGGCAACATATCTGTTCTTTTAATTGAATCATGACTAGTAAGTTGCAAAAAGTGTAACGTAACATAATGCCTCTAATCCTGAAATAGTTAGGCAGAAGCGTACCTAAATCATCATCATCTGCCTAGCTTTTTTCAACTTTATTAAGGTCAGCTTCTAGTCTTACTGGATGCAGCTGAATACCAGTATTTTACATGGAGCAACTGCCTATCTGACTTCCACAACCCAGTTAGTACTGGGTAATACGATACCCCGGGGTTGTTAAGACTGGTTGTCAGACTTTCGGGCCACTGACTACTTGTAACGACTGACTCGTACCTACATAGTTCAGATAAATTGAATTCACATGTTCCTATTGACTTCAGGCTGCTACTGACAAATACGGAATATTCCGAACCTGACCCGAACTCCTAACCGGGTTAGGTTAGGTTAAGTTCGTAAACTTGAAAAAACCTAATAACACTTTGTCCGATCTGTGATTCAAAAGCAAGGCCTCATTCTGAGCTAGCGACCACTAAAACTCAAAACTCAAAGCCTTTATTTCAATTAGACCATCACAGGCACCTTCGAATGTCAAAAAAAAAAAAGCCAAGCTTCAGTCACAGTCACAAGGCATAATAACTTCACTGTAGTTGCACATTCCAAAGCGTAGATCTCTATGGAAAAGAATGGGCAAGAAACTCCATGGACACTCTTTTAAATCAAAATATTGTTACAAAGTCTTGGTTACATCATTCATCTTGAGATTACATATATGTGAGAACGATGTAGAAAGACGTGCACATTAAAAGCTTCTAGAGTAAAACATTAAATCAATAATGAAAAATAAAGTAATTAAAATAAACTGTGGCCGCTAAGAGATGACCAGTCCCAACTAACAGCGCTCGTTCACGAACATGACGCATGGATCAGCGCCATTCAACTCAACCATATTGAAGGGAACTAAATGACCCGACCCACCCGCCACCATCAGCGAGACATTTGAGTGCGCATAACATTCTCTCAGCCACCAAGGCACATTCAAGTCAATCTACAACAACTACAGCATTATGGCCAGCAGAATACCTTGATGAATGCACGTAGATAAAAAGCCATTTTAAAGGCGTATATTAAACTTCATCGCAAGCACATAATACGTTGAGAAAAAACTAAAAATCTATACAAAACCAGAAATGACTCGTAAAAACTCCATCAATATTATTAAACGACACGTGAATCGCATTTACTCGAATACTCCTTAAAATAAGACGCCATATGTCTCAACAGTTTCCCTTAAACCCACATTTACAACCACTATACAAGGATCAAAGGGATCGTTAAAAACATCCAATAACGATGACTCCTTTACACGGCACGGCACGGCAAAAAATATAAGTAATCGTTAAAAAATGGCGCGGGTCCGTTTTTGAAGATTGTGACGTATTGAAAGCGGGGGATTTTTACGTAAATACGATAGCTTTGCTTTTTTGAAGATCTGTTTTGAAATGATATCTGAGGTGTATTAGGACTTGAGCAGTAAAAAACCTTGATTCTGTTTTACCTGCTCCGCTTTTTTTTCATGGAAAATCAATCTAGTAGTTACAAAGTCTACTATATCCCTAACTATCTTGAGTCATAAGTCATTTGATTAGAAGGAAAATACAGTCAATTGAAATCATAAGATTTCAATTTAGAAAGCTTTCAAATAGTGTCACTTTAATTAATAGGTTTTACAACTTAACAACACTAGATTTGTCAGAATACTGCACTTAAATTACCGTACTTACTGCAACTGAAAATCGTATCAAGTATTTAACTTTTGCGGACTTCTTACAAAGAAATTGTACTGTCTTTTTTTGATTCTTCTGTCTTCTCGCAAGTCTTTGTACCATTCTACGTCTCTGTTTTCCTTAACCTTATAAGAACTCGGAATTTTCGTCTTATTAAACGCAGCTACGACTATTTTTGGAGCTAAAACAAGCGTTTCTTTGCCGCTCTCAATGGGGTATAACCATAAAGACACGTTGACATAAATAATATTAAAGGTGCTGCCAGAAACATGGGATGGAGTCCATTCAGAATGAACGAAAACAAATTTAACGATTGCGTTTCTAAAGTTTGAATTTCAACGAATTTGCCTCTTATTTCGAGGTTAGAACGGAAATTGTAAAATTGACACCTCGTTATGTAATCGTTAAACCGCTTTTATGATTACAAAAGTTAATAATTTGATGGTTTTATACCTTTTTTTGTTGTTTGCTTTGTTGAATACAAAATTTTTGGAATGAAGTGGGATAGTGTTGGGTTTTAAAAGTTCGAGTCAGACTTACTTTGTAATTTATGTTTCTTTGTTTGAAATGACGAATGTTGTGCTTTCAGTTTTGTGGTTTTTTGAGTGAGCTGACAAGTAAAAGTTTCCATTATTTTCATGGCTGCAAATATTATTTCTTTTTTTTTGTTTTCTTGATTATAGTAAGACGACAGCAAGTTTTCATCTTTTGTAACACGGTAATACCATTTTTTTTTATATTACAGCATAACGCAATATCACGCCAACCCCCAAAGGGTTAGACAGATGCGTAGGTACATACTAATAGTGTATAACTAGAGCATGGAGACAGTAGAACAAACAGTACACAGTGTTTTATATTAGAATATAAACAGTCCTTATTATTGCTTTTTAACAATTATATTACAAACTTGTTCAAGTATGGGTTCTTCTAGGAATTAGAAATTTCACAGTGCCCCGGAAACTGTGTTCGTTAATGCCAATAGGCTAGCCCCCTGATATACGGAAATTAACAAAACTGACAAAATGCTGGAGTACTTATCCTTTCGAGATCCAGATGTGAAGTTACATTACGTACCTATATTTTTGTTGCTAACAGAACATTACTTTTGTCAACAGTGACGGCACTCAGTGACATACTTCTATACATAGGTATTGGTATAGCTGTCGTGGTGTTCCTGGCTGGGGTGGTCGTAGTGTATAAACTACTGCGGAAGAAGACTAGAGACCATCCCCTTTACAACATAACGAGAACTGGTAAGTCTTTAATTACGGTTGATAGAAAGCAATTACTTTCATCGAAAGAAAGTTCATCCATCGTTTCTCTGTTATTCCTCTACACTTATATCCACAATTCATTTTATACTAAACTGTCATGAGGAAACTTGAGTAAACGTAGATAGTGGGTAGGGGAAGACCAAGGTAAGATTAAAAGACTTTGCGACAGATTATACGGCTAGTAAATGGGTCCCTACCGAGATTACGATAAATAGAGAAGTATGGAAGAAGAAATGCAGCTCCGACACCAAAACAATGAATTGGGATAAGCACAGGATAATGATGACGAGAAAGAAAGAACGGTTTTTTGTGGTTTCTATATTATTGACGACTAGTCAATTTAAATAAAATTGTGAAGAATCACAGTCATAGTTTATCAGTCGGTTCATGATAGGAACCCAGAATTACTAACTGTCTAGTGCAGTCAGTGTGCAATCGAGTTACAAGTATTCATGAATAATGATGTTATGAATTACAAATGGATGACTTACAAGAACCCAAACCTGCCCCTCGGAAGTCTGTTTCCTAGCCGTCGTCGGGGCATTGACTCAGAGTTTTGATTAGTGTAACGAAATATTATGTTGCAATCAACATGGCGTTAGTATTTACGACATTTTTGGTTTATTGTAATTAGAAACGTGTTTACAACATTGCTCAAATAATCTATTTTTGCCTTGACTTTTTGATACAACCTGACAGGTTGGACACCTAGACTCATAATCTGTTTGCATTGCACACATCACTGAGCGAAAATTCAATGTTGATTCATTATTTTATCGAAATAGGTCCGTGTGTAAATCCGTATAACATAACGAGAACTGGTAAGTCTTTAATTACGGTTGATAGAAAGCAATTACTTCCATCGAAAGAAAGTTCATCCATCGTTTTTCTGTTATTCCTCTACACTTATATCCACAATTCATTTTATACTAAACTGTCATGAGGAAACTTGAGTAAACGTAGATAGTGGGTAGGGGAAGACCAAGGTAAGATTAAAAGACTTTGCGACAGATTATACGGCTAGTAAATGGGTCCCTACCGAGATTACGATAAATAGAGAAGTATGGAAGAAGAAATGCAGCTCCGACACCAAAACAATGAATTGGGATACATTGACATCGCGATTTGTGTGTTTTAACTTTATTTTAACTATAACCCGGAAGTTTCAATTTATTTTTCGTGATGCCAGGTTACAGGACTTGGGTTATGTTAATGAGCCTCTTCTTCATCATTCAATTACCAATCCATCTTCTTTAAGCAGATTTCCAACCGGAGATGTGCCCCGCCGTGGAAAAACAACCACTGTCCCTGGCTCCAGATCTAATGCAGCACCGGCCTCCAAGATTCGAGCATCCGCAACCTGACTCCAGGGATGAACATCACTATGATGTACCGCATCTAACTAATTGGTGAGTATTGAATCCATCTTGCAAGATTCGTCCAATCACAGAACAAAAAAAAAGAACAAAAAAAACGACGAATCACAGGAGGCGGGAGGAGTGATGTGTATTTCAAGCAATGTGATCTAGCCAGTCTTTTTCCAACTTTCTTATTCTTATTCTTTATTGCACACAAAAAACAAATATACATACAAATTGCAACAATATAGCTTATGTACAATGGCGAGCTTAACCCAGAATTGGGTTTTCTTACAGCAAACCAAATTTTGACTGTGAGATTTGCAGAAAAGGATAAACTTAAGTGCATTAACACATTGTGTTACTTAAATTAATTAATGTTATAAACTAAACTAAATACATACTATATAATATACATACATAAATATTGATCATGTTGACACAAAATGTTCCCTTATTCCTTTCCTGAACACCTCTAACGAAGGGCTATCCCGCAAGGAGTGTGGAAGCGAATTCCAAAGGCGCACAGCGCGAACAGTAAATGAACCATCATACCGACTTGAGGAGTGGGGAGGGAAACGAAGGAGAAGAGATGATGATGAGCGACAAGGTTTACCTCTAGGTACAAGATACTCGAAGCGTTCCTGAAGATACGAAGGAGCTTTAGGGTTATGGAGAACAGAAAAGAGAAAAGAGAGATTTTGGCGGCATTAAACGCTGTTCTGTTAATAAAAAATCATGACAATATCAGGATAATGACTGTTGATAGGAAAACGCGAGAAGATGGTAACGCTATAGAAAAAGCTTCCCGCCTTTGACTTGCATAGGGATAAAATACTAAAATAATCAACAACAAAAACGAACAGGTACACCTTACATTCAGTGTCACAGTACAAGTTCATCTTCACTGGTCTACACCGTAGTCGACAAATGCTTCCTTTTTACGCCAAGTATCGCATGAATGGTAAAGTGAACGTGCTGTATCAGGATGCCATCTCTCCGCAATGACAAGGTACAGACGACTAAAAGAAATAAGACCTGAATCCTGATGTTCATAGACAATGGACTGTGAAGACGTCGGTGTTTTTTTGTGCAGTTAGCTTGTAACTTTAAATGTCGACTAGTTTTTTATCCGTGTACAACATACACGGTAGTAAGGCTATGTAACATTAACTTTGGACTCAGCACCATGGTTCAAGATTTGGCAGCATTTTCGTCAAAAATTACAAAAAAAAATGTTCACTAATTTTTGTATTTATCATTATCATAATTTTATGAAATAGCTGAACAGTTCGCGTAACGGTGTCCATTATACCACAAAGTATCTTATACTGATTATCAACTCTTAGAAGTAATATAATTAATATTCCAATCACTATAAATATAGACATAGCTCTCTAACAGGCTCGTTTTATTTCATAATCAAAGTTTTAAGCGTAGCCTCTTAATTTATTTAAACTATAATTTTAATAATTTATAACAAACTTGCCTATTTAAAATAAGTCCCCAGGCCAAACAAGTTGGGCCAACGATCAAATAAATAACAATTAAGCAGAACAAACAATCAGCCAAATGAGCTAAAATAAACACTCAAGATAACGACGAAATAAATCATAGACAATATTTTTTGCACAATTACTCCACAGATTATGAAACTTAATTATGCAAAAAGATGTAATTACTAAAGTCGTTATCTAAGACTGGAAATGATTTAGGAATCTAAAATAAATAGTAACTTTACATCACTTTATAATACACGGCTATGCCGAATTCGCTAACTAGGTGACCCATAAATGCTTACTGTTGAATTTTCAACGCTAAACTCAGCGTCCAGAGCTGAAATTCCACCACTTCAATAATGTCTTGGCTGTCATTTTAGGAGCTAGTTTAAAATTTTGATAACCGTTATAAGATCTATGAAATAGATTAATTGAGAAAAAAATTAATGGATTCATGTTTTGTGAATGAAGTTTATAATGTATCTAACGTTAATGCTTTAGTTGGAGTATCGAATAAATTATAGGTTTCGTTTTAAGCTAATGTTATTGCTGCAAAAAATGGACGAACTTTACAACCTGTCTATGCTGTAAGCTATTAAAATCGGAATGGTTATTTTAAACATTGGATACCTACATCTTGTGCCACGATAATTTAAACCAGAAAGTGCAAAATCAATCATTCTGCTTGGATTTCAACACAAAAATTACTGCATCATATAAAATGTGCTGGCATGAAAGACCAAAAACCGGGGTTTAAGAGATTTTGAATCTGTTAGCATGAATTCAGTGTATGATACCTGACACACCAGCAGCGTTGAAATTATTTGTCGGTTATTATTAAAACAAACAGCTGTTCCATGCATTTGTAGCATGTAGCATTGATCTTTTTAATGAAACACCCATTTTTTGGAATAACCTACAAAAAAATATGTGGCAGTTTGGGCCTCGCTGTTCCTTACACCGTGTATATTGCGTCAATGTCATATTGCCAATTCTTATAGATTATCCTCGATCAAATCACTAACAGGTTCCTTCTTTCCAGTTATGCGTCTCCAGTGGACCACCAAGTGACCCCATGCGCGTCCAGCAAGGGCCAGAGTGATGACTACAACAGCAAGCCGTACAGTGAATCAGAACATTCGGCCTCTAGTTTTACTAGCTGTAAGTATACCAATTGTTTATCTGTCTTCTTTATTTCCTTGTAATTTGTATGTATTTTCTTGCAACTAAACATGTTTTACTTGATTTGATATCTGGAACCTTTTTTTTTGCTTTTGTATACTTTCTGTCTTTAAAGTAACTTAACTTAACTTCTCATATAGTAATGACTGTATGAGAAGTTAGACAAGGATTCTTGGTGTTTTGTCTTTAAAAAAATTCAGTGCTTATTTGGCCAAATTCAAAACCATGACCTTGATTTCATTCGTCACAAATTAAAAGTTAGTTTTGACAATAAGAATAGACCTAAACAAGTCCAAACTTTACCACATACACGTATCTCCTATTCAAGCCAGTGGTGTCACAACTCCACTAACTATAATTTCTCTTCTAGCGGGCTCGATGTATGATGCAGCGAATGAGACAGTGACTCTCCAACTAGCAGAACTCGTTTCAAACTCGCCCACATCTCAGACCTTATTAGTTACAAATGCTGGGGCAAGACTAGCATTGCCTGCAGCTGGGGTCGCCCTGTCAATCCCTGAGGCTGCCCTTAGTAGAGGAAGGAGAGAACAGATCTATGTGGCCGTGGTGAAGGATGATCGATATCGACCGAGGCTGGGAAAAGGTTTGTAGTAAAACGTTTTGTTAATGTTCTCACTGTGATTTAGAAGTCAACTACAGCAACAAATTTTTCAAGCGGTCATCTCCTTTGACTTAAACTTTATTGAAGCAATACATAAATTAATTTTGATAAATATTTTCACCGATCCACTCTTGTTTAGTATGCCCTAAATCATCAAATTGCTATGAATATTTATGAGACCAAACTGAATAACTTTTGCTGGAGCACAAGTCTAATAAAAATAAATTGATTTTGCAATATGATAGAGAACAATTTCCAAAGCTAATTTTAAACGATATGTAATGCTATGGTATCAGCGAGCTATAATAATTTCTGCTTGGGAAAAACGACCGCCTTGGGCAGGCCAGGTTGTAACATATATGTACCTACAAGTAGAACTAAGTGCTCACAACAAATTCCGCCCCGCAGGTATCACGCAGCTGAGCCCAGTAGTTAAGTGTGGCCCACCACGCCTTCAATTAAACAAGTCTGTCATCCTACAAATCCCTCACTGCGCCAGTCTCAAGCACGGCTTCTGGAACCTGTCGCTGTACGCCATCGACCACAACAGCGCTAAAACAGACAACACACAGCCACAGTGGAAGAAAATCGTCAGCCTCGGCCAGGAAACGATCAATACGCCCGTGTTCACTCAACTCGACAATGATAAAATATTTCTAGTGACCGATATGCTGTCTACGTTTGTATTAGTTGGGGAAAGTTTTAATGGAAAGGCGGTGAAGGCGCTTCAATTGGCGATATATGCGCCGGCAGTGCTCAGTGAAACTAGCGCAGATTGCAGTATAAGACTTTATGTATTTGAAGACACGCTTTGCGGGGCCTATTACTGTCAGGAGCAGGAGAAGAAACTTGGCGGCGTACTACTCGAGCGACCCAAAACTTTGCTCTTCCAGGACGACGGGTCAAATCTGTGTTTGAATTTGGAACACGTCAGCCCCGGCTGGAAAGCTAAGCCTGGTATCGGTCACCAAGAAATCCCCTTCCAACATGTCTGGAGCTCAAATTACAACGCTCTGTACTGCAGCTTCGTATTAGAACGGACCCACGATTGTGACAATATCGATTTCAGCGTGTCCGCCTGTCAGAGAACCAATCCGTCATACAAGCAGACATTCCGAATTTCCCTGGACGACGTGCGGAGCCGCTCGCCGCAGGGACGTTCACTCCGCGTCGAGTCGCAGCGCAGTTTTAACATAACTGAAAACCAATTAGAAGCTAGAATGTGCCGCAGCGAAGACGAGAGCGACGGCAGCGTTAAAAGGAATGTAACAGTTAGCGAGGCCGGCGTCAACGAGTTCGCGGGCGAGGGGCCGTTTAAATTAAGTGCTCGAGTGAAAAGGCAGTTGTGCGCTATATTGGACCCGCCGAACGCGCGCGGGAACGACTGGCGAGCGCTGGCAGCGCGGCTCGGGGTGGATCGGTACACGACGTGGTTCGCCACGAAGAGCTCGCCAACAGAGACTATCCTGGAGCTATGGGAGTGCCGCGAGCGCGGGCCGGGAGCCACGGCCGCACTGGTCGCCGCGCTACGCCAGGCCGACCGCCACGACGCCGCCGACCTGCTGCACGGCAGACCCTCCTGGTTATAAATTCCTAGCAAACCCAAATAATGATTTCAATTCTACAATATGTACCCGTGTGTATTCTCTAATGAGACAATTGTGAACGATGATAAATGTGAACCTTATAGGCCTATGCGAACGAATGTATGCATGTGGACGATTGTTGGTAAACTAATGAGTAGTTTAAATGTTACGTTAGAAAAAGTATAGTTTCGTAGGCCGACGGCCTAAGTTTGTAAAATCTTCGTAGTATTTATATTTTGTGATGAATATTCTACGCTGTAGATAAGCGATCGATGAATAAATTATATTATATTAGCAATAATAGTGCCTACAATGTCTTTTAAAGAAACATTGCCGACTGGAAACAGTCGGTGTCAGTTGGTTATTTTGTTATTTTTTTGTATAGTGTTTGAGTGTTTTATTAACTGAGAAAATCGTTTATTTTTTCTACTTTATTTGCTCGCAATAATTTAAACTTGCTTATTATAGATTCGAACTTTGTGCCAAATATGTACTGCCACAACAAAATTTTGGCACAGCAAAATTTTCTAAAAGAAAATGTTATACGTGTCCAACCCTGAGCTTACCTAGTTACTGTTTACAGTTACAGTATAAGTATTTTTATTTGATGTTAGATGAATTTTCCAATATTTAAAATCATTAGAACCGCCATGAACTTTCGCAAAGCAACTTCACGTTCAGTTCTTCATTCACGTTGACATGAAAGAATAGCGACAAATTCATCTAATACTCTCCTTTACTATAAAGATTTTACAACTGCATTTATAACTAAAACTAATTCGATGTAAACTACGAATAAGTCAAACTTCACAGTTCTATCTATTCGCGATAATCTAGATTTAGAAACAGCTTTGTCAATACACGACGCTATTACTTTTTTATTATTGTTAACAATATTATGACCAAAACAATCATTAATATTAATTTGATCAGTTTTGTATATTCAGTGCGAGTTTTATACAAGGTGTAACACAATAAACGCAAGACCTCCCTGTGGTCTCTCGCACCATGAAACTAAACATCTTTTGTTCTACGAGTTCTTGAAATTCGCAAAAAAAAAAAACTTTCTATAGGAGCGGACGCAATCAGCTGATCCACATGTATGGTAATACTAAAAAAAAAGTTATGAATTTCCAAAATTCATAGAACAAAAGTTGTTCAGTTTCATAGTCTGAGACACCACACGAAAGGTCTTTCGTTTATTATGTTACACGTTGTATATCAGAGATCAACAAATACATAAATACTAATTAAACCTGTTTTCACAGATTACTAAGTGACACCTAAATAAATATTCAACAGAGCGCAATTATTTAGGCATTCGTTTAGGTGACGCCTAGTGCTAGCGAAAACTGGTAAATGTATTTATAGAAGTAGAAAAGGAAATTTTCACTGCCGCTAAACACTGCCCTTACAAAATGTCGCGTATAGATTAGAGCTGAACAATTTCAGCTATCCAATAGAAAATATCTTGATGTCTTTATCTCTTTTTCCTTCGTAGACACTGCCAAAATGGGTCTAGTAACGGAAATTAGAAAAACGTCAATGCAAGTCTAAGAATGAAAGTATTTATTAGAATTCGGAAAATGTCTCAGACTAAACTGACGGTTTCCGTATATTTTATTGTTAATGTCTTCTACATATATGCTACATACAACACACAACACAAATACGAATTTATGAGTCAAATAAATAGGCCCAATAACAAAATCAACCAGCCCAAAGCAGATAAAGTCATCATTCGCTAGCCAAGCCTTTTTACAACTATGTTGGGGATGGCAACCAATATAGCCAGACGAAGCTGAATAACAGAATTTTACATAAAGAGACTGCCTATCTCACCTCCATTACCCAGTAACAGGGTAATATGACGGTGTTTAGTAAAACTCGTTGTCAGATACAAGCAAAATAACGCACTAGGTGTATCAATTTACCAGAAAACAGTTAACTAATGGGCAAACCTCTCTTCCAAGTTACGCTACACTTCTTCTGTACCATAAATGCAATCAACATTATTTTTAATATTATTGTCATTAATCTCGACCATCGACGATGACAAGATAACACCAATTGCGTGTAAAGCCGGAGGGATATTTCGATACATACAATTTTAATTGCCATGAATATGAAACTCGTATTCATGATACAATTGAATTGCAGCTAAATAAAACGAAATAATAAATGTTTGTAAAGTCAAAATGGAATTATAGGATAAAAAAATGGTATTGGGTGAACGTCGTGATTTACTATATAGAGGGCTTGGAAAATAGTTACAATCTAGAGCATAAAATACCTTTGTGCTTTTCTATCTTAATGTAACGTCTTATTAAGTATTTTGTGTGTACATAAATAAATAAATAAAAATGTGTAGAATTGACATAAGCAGCAATCCTAAAGTCGTAGGAATTCGAAAGCTTTCAAAGCGTCCGACACTTGTCTTGTCTAATAGAAAAACTATTAGAGATGAAACAAGTCATGGAAGCAATTGACTCAAAAAATAAAGGTTATTTCAAAGTCGCACGGACCAATTGTAGACGCGGCTCCGGACACCTCCATACAGGAGCAGCCAGTTTTACTGATCTAAATGATCAGCCCATTAGTTTTGAACTAAATTATTTAAACAAAATTTGTTGTACCTAAATCATGTAAACTTACAGTAATATTTCATCTTGCCCCATTTCAGCAGTGGTACGAACCATTAGATCATTCCTCTATCGTTGTATATAAGATAGAGTGAACATATCATGTATCGCAGTAACAAAAGTAGTTAAGCCAAGTGCTATGTATGGTGTCATCACCACCAAGTAGACCATTTTTGGTAACGTGATGAATTTTAAAATTAAGGTGTCTGTGATACTCATATATTAAGAAATAAACTATGTTTAACTGTGTATACTTGTTGTTTTATTGTCATCCAAAAATAAACTGTAATTGTTTCTGAATTGATAAGTATTTAAAAGAGTAACCCTAGCTTTACCTACATAAAGTTTAACAGAGTCTATACTCAATTCCTTTTATTTTTATCCGTTTATTGTAGCTATTTATTTATATCAATTTTTGAAAAATTAATAATAAATATCATTCTTGATTTATTGGAACTATCTAAATACATAATTAATTAAAAACTATTAAATAACCTAAAATAAGAAAACTAACAACAAACTATAAAAGGGCATCAAAAAACTCTTCCTCAACGCTGTCAGCTGGTAATGTGCCCAAAAGACTGGCGGCGTTGCCACGTTGTATGGCAACACTTAGCCTCTGGCCAAAGTAAAAGCCAGCCCTTGGGTCACGGGAAGCGTCAACTAGGCGTTTCGAAATTTCCTTAAACAGGCTATGAGCACTCGGACCCCACGACCCCAGAGTTTCAACCCCAAACGGCTCGAAAATATAGTTACCACGAAGGTTTCTATATTTACGCCGTTTGAGGTTCTCTGCAGCCACAGCGGCAGCGCCAGCACAGCACGACGAGCTTGGAAGATGTGATGGCGCAAGAGTATTATTATTATTTATTGAAGTGCTACAGTAAAAATAAAAACTTTGTGAGAATAATAAATGTAGTAACTATGGTGGTTCTTGCCCATTCTTCTTACTATAAAAAACTACCATTGCAAATGAGCAACTAGAATCAATTCTATTTCTTCAAAAATTTCGGCTTTAAGAAGTTCCTTTAACGGCCTCATTAACCTGACTTGTTTAAATTTTTGGGCGAATCGTTTATTATTTTCACTCAAGTAAAATCAAACTCAAACTCAACAGTATTTATTTCAATTAGACCATAACAGGCACTTTTGAATATCTGAAAAACAAAGAAGGCGAAGCTACAGTCCCAGACACAAGGCATAATAACTTGTGAAAGTACTGTAGTTGCCCATTCCAAAGCGTAGTTCTCTATGGAGAAGAATGGGCAAGAAACGCCATGGACACTCTTTTCAATCAAAATATTTTTACAAGATCTTGGTTACATCATTCCTGTTGAGATAATACATAGAAGCTGACTCAAATAAGACTCCACTACGAAAGAATTTGATAGTCTCAAGGCTTCAAGGTTGAAACAAAAGGGATGCCAGAAATGATGGGATATCCTGTGACACTGCATCTCGCGGGATACGCACAATGGATTTCACTTTATGTAACGTGCGATGATATGCAAAGGGGTGTGCGAAATACTTTAGAAGGAATTCAGGTTAAAGGTAAAGTGAGAAAGGTCGACGACGATGACGACATAAAAGATTTGTGTTAAGACTACCTAAAGACTGACATTATCACTCATTGGAAAGTCATCATCATTCACCTGCCCTTATCCTAATTTATTTGGGGTCTGCTTAGCAAGTCTTCTTCCATACTTGTCGATTACTCGTCTTCTCAACAGACAAAGTGAACAGTGAACACACTGTCCATCCATCGTTTCTTTGATCTGGAAGAATCTTTCCTTTTTGTGTCAGTAGTTCACCCACATTTCATCAGTTATTTAAGTCTCGTGTAAATAAGGGCGATACTATTGCCAAATCGGAATCAAATCCAAACTCTGGGCTGGTACTGAGAAATTCCTGATAGAAAGTTCCACGGTAAATTGTTACCGTGGAACTTTCTATCAGGAATTAGTGCCTGAATTAGAAGAAGAACCGCTTACGATGACTAGAACAATGAGGCAGGCTGTATCATTTAAATATTCTATATTTTTCTACAACAGACAATCATGTTATCACTCTGGATTGCACACTGTCCAATATAACCTTCTTGCACACTGATTTGAACTTCTAAGAACAAAAGAGCAAAAACAAACAGTAAGTATGTCTCAATCACACATCTTACGCAAACCACAAGATCCAGATATAAGTAATTAATCACTTAGTATAAGAGTAATAATATGAATATGTGTAATTTATTATTTGGTACGCTTTCCGCTACGAACAACAACCTATCATTATGTCATTTGAATCTCTTAAAACAATCCATAACAATCATTATTTACTATAGTATTAAAGTTCTGTGTGTCGACGATTGTTTGTTGATCATAAGAACATGTCCAGACAACCATGAGCATAGAGGTCTACCTAGCGATGAACATCGAATATGTTCACGAATGTTGATCTCATAGTCTGCCTATACCATTCCTTCTGCTGGGACAAAGACCATCTCTCTGTGGAGAGTGGTCCGTATTCTACAATTCAGTTTGTCGTGAACCAGCTAGAAAAAAAAGAAATTACGTAACGATTGACAGGGGAGAATGGAAGAAAAAAGTTGCGGCGACCTCAAGTAACATGGGGCAAGGGCAGGAAGATGATGATAATGATGGTTTAATAATTATCAAAGCTAGTTAGTTAGCCAGCAAGGGAACAGTTGTTGTGGCAGAAACTTTTGACCATCCTGAAACTCGATGTGCCAAATGATAAAAAAAATCACACTAAAAATAGGAAGTTCAATTGGTACACGTTATTAATGAAAATCATGATGTTCAAAGAGTAACAAAACCCAAACCACGGTTACCAGAAATCACAAAGACTTCAGATAATTGATTCTCCAAGCACTTATACGCTTATTCAACTAACACATTCCTCACACAAGTCCCTTGTACAGTAGAAACCACGACGTCTGCACAACCTCTAAACATCAAACGAAGCATGGGCAAGTCGAATTGACTTCACAAATGCCTAACATAAAACAAAACCGAACAAAAGACAGGACAGCTATTTACAAAACTTAACTTTACCTTTGGAACGACAGGCGAAGAAACTGTGTAAATAAATTAGGAAATAACAATACAGGAAAGGAATATGATTATGGGAATGTCTGAGAACAAAGTCGACTAACCACAGTTTTGAAATTATCGAAAAAGAACAAGTACGCAACACTTACGTTGACCACATGGTAGTTAACCATACTATAGCTATAAAATACTAATCCATAGCTATAGGTATAAAACGTGAATCGCCAATTAATCAATAAATTGATCATCAGATAGTTGTATCATTTTAAAAATTTAAAAAGAACCAATTTGAAATTCCCAAAAGTCGAAAAGGGAACCAAAGTCAAAATCAAAATCAAAGCATTTATTTCAAATAGGCCAGTTACAGGCACTTTTGAATTGTTGAAACAAAGACAAAAATAGCTACAGTCCCAGTCACAAGGCATAAAAACTGTGAAAGTACTGTAGTTGCCCATTCCCTAACGTAGATCTCTATGGAGAAGAACGGGCAAGAAACTCCATCATCAAAGGTTACCCCACTTGCTCTCTCGACCTAACATGTAAAAATGTGGGATCTATTGTTGCGTATACGCATGTAGGCAGGTGTGAGCTTGCGTGGTGACGGGTTAGCGTCAAACGTCATGAGCTCGCGTCACGGAAGCGTGACCATGACCAATGAGAGGCGGTGTCAGTTGCAGCGGACAGCAGAGGAGAAACGACGTAAAGAAAAAAAAATACAATAAAAACCAAAAAGGTGAAGGGTTTTATTCTGTGAATCAAAATAAATATGAAATAAATGTAAAAAAATGTAAATGTAAGTAGGTATCGTTTTTCGATATAATCTATCTTCTATCTATCAATCTATCTATACATATAAAATTCAGTCTTAACTGACTGGCTGACTGATATATGAACGAACAGCCCAAACCGCTGGTAGTAGATACATGAAATTTGGAGGGTTTATTCTTTGTGAAAAGTAGGTATCCACTAAAAAAGAATTTTTGGAAATACCACCCCTAAGAGGGTAAAATGGGGCGTTGAATTTTCTGTGAAACTTTTTAGTCTCAGAATCGATTGACTTGAAAATTTGTGTACATATTCTTCAGTTAAAATTATGAGATACGTGTATCACAGTTTTTACAAAATCATCCGCCAATATAAAATTCAAAGTCTGACTGAATGATATATCAAGGCACAGCCTACACCGCTGGTCTTAAAGACATAAAATTTTAAGTATTCTTTGTGAAGAGTAGGTATCTACTAAGAAAGGCTTTTTGGATATTCCACCCCTGAGAGGGTGAAAGGGGGGGTTGAATTTTCTGTAAAACTTAATTATTCTCTGGGTCTATTGACTCGAATTTTGGTATACTCACTCGTCAATTAAAATTATGAGACACAGATATCACAGTTTTTCCAAAATCATCCCCCAACAGAGTCAAACAGGGCTTTAAAACTCACGTACACGGGTGCACAGCGCGCAGTGTTGCGCAGGGCGTAATCCTACCTATTAGTAAGTAGGTAGGATTTTTCTGAGGTAGACGTGTCTGTAAGTATATGTGAAATCTTGATTTTCGCGTTGGCTCGTGATACGCGATATTGATATTAAATATTATGTAAAAGTATTATGTCTATAAATAGATTCCTAATGAATCATTTGATTGTTGTCTCCGGTGTCCAATCTCAAACCAAGGTAAAAATATTTCACATAAATGTAATCAGCCGAAAGTCGTCTACTGCTATACATAGCCCTCCCCCCCCCCCAAACTATTCTTTACTACCTAGTAAAATTTAAAAATGATATTACACGTATAAATGCGAAAGTTTGGATGGATGGCTCTTTGTTACTCAATCACGCTAGAACGGCTGAACAGATCTGGAAAAAACTTGGCACAGAGATGGATTATAGTCTGGTATAGTACGTACACAGATTACTTATTATCCTAGAAGTAAGATCCAGTGGGCAATTCCCAAACTCCACGCGGGCGAAGCCGCGGGTATAGTTCAATACTATCAGCTGTATTGCATTATCGAAAAACGATACTTCGAGTGGTAGCTTCTGTCTGTCACTTAATTCGAAAAGCGGATCAATTTCAGTTACTTTTTTTATTTTTTGCAATGCTTGTGTTACATATTCAATATAATATTGTTATGTACAGATACACTCTCAAGTAAGCGAAATAAAACCCAACTCCGATCTTATGTAATTCGTACTTTTCTATCTATCCATCATTAATGTAATCACCATTGCGCTCTGGTTGGTGATTCAGGATGAGTAATTTGATCTGATTCTAAAATGTTAATTTCAATTTCAAAAGAACAGAATAAAAAAGAAAGAAAATTAAAAATTAGATATTCACACAATGTAAAAGTAATAATTATCTATAACCAACTTTAAAATAAAAATATGCACATAAAAAAGAGGAAAAGCACTAAACAGCGTTAAAAAATTCGTCCACATCGCTGTCAACAGGAATAGTGTCCAGAAGCTTGGCAGCATTGCCACGTTGGATAGCAATTCTTTAACCAAAAAAATCGGTTGTTTGTAAAGTCGGTTTACTGACGATAGTTGAACGTGACAACGTCATAAGAAAATACTGATGGAATGGTTGCATTTTTCAAAAAGCGAATGTGCGTTGAGCAATTGTTTTATGGAACGCCTCATTTTTTCGTGCGTGCAGCCGGCTCCATCGAATTGTAAGACGTTGTCACGTCAAAAAAGTCCAGGCCTCTGATCACGGGAAGAGTCGACCAACCGCTTGGCGATATCCCAAAAAACAAGGTGGTGGGCACTCGGACCCCATGGCTCTAGCGTTTCAACTCCCAACAGCTCAAATAATATTATTTGAATACCTTTTGAAGTGCCTAGCGTACTGAAAATGTAATTACGATCAACCATCCTTTACTACAGTACTACCTAACAAGCGATTAGATCAGCTGATCACCATCTACCAAAATTACATCGCTGCTACTGAGACCACACCACCACACATTTTGGGAATGCATTTAAATACATTATAATACTAGGGGACTATGAATAGGCAGGTGAAGCTATAAAATAAGTATTACTCACATGCTACTGTCCGTTTTTTACCGAACCCCATCTAAAAGCAGAATGTGTAAAAAAAAAACTAGCCAAGTGCAAGTCGGACTTGCACACGAAGAGTTCCGTACCACTATAGAATATTGAACACTGCTTAATAGGTGGTACATGTTCGATATTAAGATCGAATAAAAATTGCCAATAAAAGCACGCTTCTCTTGTATGGGGACTGCTTTCAACTTTGTTTTTATTTATTATTTAAAGTTATAGCGGACATAGTTAGTAAAATACATACTCAGTGAAAATTTCAACAGAATATATGTCGTGTGACAGACGGACAGATAGACAGACAGCGGTGCCTTAGTTATAGGGTCCCGTTGGGTACGAAACCCTAAAATAGAAACACTTTTTTGACAAACGTTTTATAGTTTTTAATTTATATGAAAAAGGTGCGTTTGGAATATGTTAATAAGCGGTGGAACATAAAAAAATGTAATCGTTTTATGACTCCTGATAAAATTAAATTGGTTTCGGTTCGTTTAGATTTGATTTCAATTATTTCTATGCTGGTTAGATGGTTACTACCGAATAACTAAGTTATGTTAAATGATACGAGGTGGGCGATTAAACTAGGAGAATATAATTGATGTTTAAGAACTTTGGTATTTAAAATAATTGGCTGAAATAAATACAACATGTTTTTATTCATGTAGTCATACCAATGCCCAAAAACATCATCTGGCTAGCTTTTTTCAACTACGTTGAGATCGACTTTCAGTTTAACCGGATGCAGCTGAATACAATGATATATTACATGGAACGACTGCCTATCTAACCTCCACAACCCAGTTTAAAACTGGGTAATACGATACCCCTTGGTAAGACTGGTTGTGAGACTTCCGGGCCACTCTGTCAAAGATCTACAAATGACAGCTGGGACCAACGTGCTTTCCGAGGCACGGATGTAGGTCGGTATGTAATGGGTGGTCACTCATCCACGGATCAACCCAGACATTCGCGGCTTAACCTGAAGATCGACCCGAGCGGCTGTTATTATTTAGCCACGAGCTCCTCCAATGCCCAAAATCATTTAGGTTAAAATGTTGTATCGATTTTTATTGAATGAAAGCTAACCAGAGATAACACGGAACTGCTAGTATTTCAGTATTACATACCAATTTTTTTTTGGTATGAATTAATGAAATTTGGCATACAGGAAGACCATGATTTGAAGTAAACATAGGATACGTATGTTCCCGTGGAATTTTTGCCGACCGACAACCAAACGGGTGAAGACGAGGGCAAAGTAATATTTATAATTATCTGCTTCTACTCTTAGTCAACTACACAAATTACATCAACTAACATCGAACCACAACTCCTACAAAAGAAACCAATTGAACCAGATCACCCTTGAATGAAAACTATCATCATTGACTAACTAAAGATACATATAAATACTTTGCTACAAACCACGGGTGGATTACTTACTTCAACGACTCAACGTTACTAATTTCAATCGTGAACCACAAGTCTTAGCCCTCTGCTAACCCTCATACAGTTGTGCGGCTTCTTAGAAGACGCCCTACGACTAAAAGGGACTGAAATGTCGACTAATCAATCGCAAAGGGCATCGTTGTAGACGGCGACAAAGGGCTGGGGTGTAGGGTGGCTATGCTTTGGATCGGGATAATCCTGATCTAATGAATCTTTTGTAAAAGTTTATCGATAACTATTTTACTCCAAAAAAAATTATAACAAGAAATTAAAAAAAAAATTAAAATGGCCGATTTTTCAATCATTAGATAACTTTTACCTGAAGAGTAAATGTGACGTTTTGACAGATTGTCAATGCAAAATCTGTCAATATGACAAACTTTTCGTCGGATAAAAGTTAACTATCGATTGAAAAACCGGCCCTAAATAAAAAAAAACGATCTCCGCTTCTTGAATGCTATAACCTGTACTTACATATAACCAGAAAAAGTATATTCCTATTCCTATTCCTATTTCATTAAACTATCAAACTGAACAATTTTTTTCTGCGGGGCCTCCTTACAATTTTGCGAAAAAAATCACCCTGAAATATAACCATACCTTTTTGAAACACGCTGTGTATGATATCAAATATGTAATGCACAAATTACAACAAGAAGAAATTTTCACCGGTTTTATCTTACTAAGAATAACAAAAATGACTCCATTTGTAGCTTTTGGTGCGAATGCACATGAAAAAGCGTGAGACAGAAGTCATCGTAGTCATGAATATTACTACGCATCACTCATTTGTATGGCTGCTGAAACCCAAAAACAAAACCAAAGAAGGAAACCAGAATAATGAAGCTCTCATATTTTCCTACCTGCACAGTTCATTACAAAATCAATGAATTGAATATCCACCGTGCATTATCTACGCAGTGTGCAACGAGAATATCCAGCCCCTACTGTCACCCTACATCACAGGGCATCAATTCATCAACTGTTGTAAGGTCACAAACAAAAGGGTTCCAACTATTTCCTTTCAAACTAAGGGCTCTTTTTGTACGATAAATTAATTTATCCGTTGAATGTCGCGTGTCGAGCCCAAGTAGGAAATTAATCTGTTAAGGTATCTATCAGTACCTACATAAATAGGTACAGGTACTTGTGTAAAAGGTGAAGTAGATGATAAATTGTTCACCTTCTTTCTAGTGTCAAAAGGTCTATTGTAGCGCGAAATTTTGGGGCAGAAAGAAGACTTGATTGTATGAAGTTGCGTGACTACTGGGTACTTTTTATGTTTGTTGTCAAGCCATTATTTTAATTTAAAATGTTTGATAACCTGTTTTTAATAACTAATCTATATTTTATACTAATATATTATTAATATTTTAAAGCTGAAGAGTTTTTTGGTTGAACGCGTTAATCTCAGGAACTACTGGATTGATTAAAAAAAATCTTTTAGTGTTGAATAGCCCATTTATCGAGGAAGGTTATAGGCTATAAAATTTCACGCGGACGAAGCTCGCGGGCAAAAGCTAGTGTTAAATAAATAAACTGTGTGAATTATTAAAAAAAATAAAGAATAGAATTTGTGGCAAAAGTACATGTCCACTATTATACTGCAATTGCAATATAATAGTGGACGAGTCTATTGAAATCATCCGAGCACAATCTCAGACTCCGCGGCTGCTACTGAGAAATTCTGAATGTTTCTGATTCCTGATGGAAAAGTCAATAGCACTTTGGCCGACCTGGCAATAGAACCCTGGACCTTATGCTCAGCAGTAGAGCTTGCGATCACTAGCACAAGCACCTACATCCTTCAACAAAACAAACACTAACATGATTAAATAACCCAACGAATCAAAAGCTGCCAATTCCGAACAGAATCATAAAACGTCACATAACAATTGGTGGAGCAACGACAGCATTTACAAGTCAATGTGGAAGACAAACTCGGGGTGTACACACAACGACCAATCACCTTATGCAAAACCAGTATAAGCTGATCTCTCATTGTCCAGATAACTGATACAAAGCGACCTCAGGTTCTACTGGACATGTATAGCTTGATATGCCGCCGTGTGTACGTTCAGAGGTACCGGGTCAAACTGGTAAGGAGAACGATTTTATCAAATGTCGCTTTCGGCTCGGTGGCCGGTCGTGACTTACCATACACGTCGGTATGTGGCGCAAGGAGGGAGAGATAGCGGAAAGAGGATGTTGAGTCATCCCCTCGGTGTAGCCCTTGTTATTACATACATTTAATATCTTCCTAGATCTATGGCGCTAAGACAACCTGTCCTGGGGCAGTACTTCTTCCAATTTTTTCTAAACTGTGATTTTTTATTTTGTATTTTTTATAATTATGTGTGCTTGATGAACTGACGTCAAATAAACTTTATTCTTTCTTTCTTAATAGTAGTTTTGTTATACTTGTCCACAACGTCGCCGTAGGTCGTCCTGTTATTTCATTTAATCGACACTTTTAATTTTTTTTTGTTTTGACTCACTGTGAACGCACAGCTCAAACTACTGGATAGGTTGGGTATAAAAAACTATAAAAAATTAAAATTTATCAGAGAAAAATTCTGGTGGAATATGATTCAAAATAAGGAGCTTAATGTAGGGAACATTCAGCTCCTTATTTTGAATCAATGCCGAGGGCTGTTCTTTACACCCTGTATTTATAAGTTCCTTCTTATTGCATTTATTTAAAAGGTGTACTTTTTTATAAGGCTCCGTTTTAAGCAAGAACATTGTTATTCTCGTTACTGTGCAGTCAAGCGAACAAAAGTCAGGACACTGGCTAGTAAGTATTTCTTGAAATAAGTGTTATTTATTTTTATCTACCAAGCGGTAACCTTGGTAGATACGTAGCCCGAAGAATCGCCAAACATAAGTGGCAGTGGGCAGGGCACATTGCTCGCAGAACGGATGGCCGATGGGGCCAAAAAGTTCTGGAGTGGCGACCACGAACCGGAAGACATTGCGTTGGAAGGCCTCCCACTAGGTGCACCGATGACCTGGAGAAGGTTGCGGGGATCCGCTGGATGCGAGACACATGGGACCGGTCAATGTGGCGACATTTGGGGGAGGCATATGTCCAGCAATGGACGTTTTTCGGTTGAAATGATGATGATGATGATTTTTATCTAAAGTGAAAAGAAAAGTGTTTCAATGTTATTTGTTCTTTAGCCGTTGAAAGTATCTTTAACAACCATGCATACTTAAACATATCTGGTGAAATGTGGGTGTTCAGACGCCAGCACATAAAGCTATTACAAGCGGTCAAATTTCTTTAATTGATTTTGAACTTTATCGCTAAAGCATTAGGTTCAAGGTTGATTGGGAAAATTCGACTGTTTCGGGTAGCTTGATGTGCTGGCGTCTGTACTATAGGACTAAGCTGCCCATAGACCTAGGTCTATACTACTGTCGAACCCTTCGGGCTGGTCTTAGATTACAGGCATGATGTATTAGTGTATCGTCATCGACATTATCTGCCTAGCCTTTTCCCAACTATGCTGGGGTCGGTTTCCAGTCTAACCAGATGCAATCAGGCAGTCTAACCATGTCCAATCATAAAAAATCTTAATCTTGCTCCTACATTTTAATGCTTACTTACTATTCCACACATTGTACTGGTGCCCAACAAATTCTTACTTTGGACCATATCCAAAAATAGCTTGGACCAAGGAGTGGGCGAAGTAAGAATGATGCGAATGCACTTACGATTGTTTCATTTAAGAATGGAGCCCTTGCTTTTAAGTTTAATGAGTTCTGATATAACGACGTGATTGGAAACTCATTTATTGACTCTAAATCTGACTTGGAAAAACATTTATGGTACTTTTAGTACCTCCATGGCCAATTAAGCCGTTAATCGTTGGAGTACGTTTGTTTTCAACACGTTTCTGAATTTAAATTGAGTGATATTAATTAGTCTTGTTTGTAGATGTTCGAGCAATAAAGTTCTTAGTGTTGTGACGGTGATAAATCATTGAATTGTTATCTATTGTACAACTTTATTGTTTACTAGCTGTGCCCCGCGATCTTCGTCCGCATGAAATTATTATAAAAAAATATTAGGTATATCCATATTTGAATCGGATTTTGTTAACAATTTTTTTGTTTTTTGCACAGAACCCTAATTTTTTTTCTAAAATAAATGTAGCCTTTAATAGCGTGGCCTCCTCATAACATCAGCTATCTGTCAGTAAAAGTCCCGTCAAAATCTGTCCACCCGTTCCGGTGATTATACGGAACAAACAGACAGACGGACAAAAATTTTAAGAATTTTATTGTTTCATAGGCTTTGGGTAAAAAGCGGTTATTTTGAAATTACAAACAGACACTTCAACTTTATTCACTTGTATGTATGTATGTTTACACATTTTATAGGACTAGCTTTTCGCCCGCGTCTTCGTCGACGTGGATTTTTTATTTAACTATTGTAAGCTGTATGTGTGCCCGATGATATTAGTGTTCTAGTAATGATAAAATCTTTTAATTCTTCTTCTTCTTTATCGTGTGGTTGGTGTCTAACCTGGTGTCAGAGTTTTATGCCGCCCATGGGCCTCTGACTTGGCTTTACATGCTGTCGAGAAATATCTCTCAGGCATGCTGGTTTCCTCACGATGTTTTGCTTCACCGAAGCAAGTGATAATTACACAATAGGCGCATGTATCCGAAAATCAGAGGTGCGTGTCTTGGGTTCGAACTCGAGACCTATGACTTGTCAGTCCGACGGTCACACCACTAGACTATTACTGCTACCATAATGGTTATTACTATACATACTCTACTACCAGAACATAGCCAACGAAACTTATGCGTTGTTGGTTAGTCGTGAAAGTGGCAAAGATTCGGGCCAATAAATTTTAAAGTTGTGCTCACACTCACTCCATTATTAAAATTCATAACAATTAATAATACCCTTTACCACAAACAGAATAAAACAGATAATCTTTAAGGAATCAAATAAAATCTCGACCGTGTCTTTGACGATGAACGGGCCACCCACAGACCTCTACGATTCCCTTGTTTTTGTCAGTCTGGGCCTTGTTGGATAGTGTCTTACCACCCTATCTTGTAATTAATCAATTTACTGCCATATAATCGGGTTGCGACCACCTACGGTTAGATATGAAGATACAATGTCCAGATATTCGTCGTGGAGAGTGATTAGAGAGACCAATGTATCTTGATACTTTAAGATGGCGTTGTTTGCAATGGATCATATACATCTTATGCAGTACGCTTTAATGTTTAGTTCCGTTAATTGGCCTCTATTTTGTCACCGAAGAACTATGTAAAAAATCTTGAGGTTAAATTTGACCCACTTCCCGGTTTCCGATTGAGCTGAAATTTGGCATACATGTTTAAATTGGATGACAATGCATGGTTAGCTAGGTGACGTCATTCTAAATCCAATATGGCGGATTCCCAAAGATGGTGGACTAGTTATTTTTTTATGCATTCCCTTGATATGACTATCAAATGAAACGATGAAAAGTTTTGCTGAGAAAAATACGAGAAATAAAATGACGTTATTCTTAAACGTGTTTTTTTTACTTTTTTTTTACTATAATATTTTATTGTACTTACACATACACAAGTTGTTCCTCACACTATTTTATTAAAATGTGAAGAATAATTTCACTCTCACTCTGACTGACACAAACACACCTACACACACGCTCCACCAAGTCAAAAATAACCCATTCTTGTAATTTCAAATGTTTGTTTTACTTTTATTTCATTTTATATTTTTTTCTTTTTACCATAATAATGTTTTAATTGATTTTCTACAATTGTTAATTTATTTGCTAATTTTAATTTTAATTTAATTATCTAATTATGTTAAATTCATCGTGTATGAAAATTGAATGCAGTCAGAAATCAGAAATCAGAAATCATTTATTTGCCAATAATGTAGGTAATCAGATATGATGGTATTGATATTGTGTGTTGCAGTTAATTATGTCATATGATAAATGTCCAACGGAGGGTTAGCCTGGTGAGCGTATTTCCCTTTCCGTGTCCAACTGGCGACAACAGTCTCGCGAAATCCACACGCCTTTGTATTACTACACAATTCAACCAACCCGTGCACTGCTTGCGTCAACTGAGCACGTTTTTGCGATCAAGCATCGTTAAAAGAGGTTTTACAAAACAGTGTGCAATGGAACTAAAGGCGGTTTTTTAATTGGTCTGTTCAAAACAAATCCTGATGATTTAGCGCGTTCGTAAATATTCGGAATAAATCGTGCGGCCCGAGCAGGCGGGGAGCCAATAATAATTCCACAGAGCCTTCAATTCA